>BSWB01000007.1:114602081-117352081 GCA_033239125.1 Fagopyrum homotropicum | reverse complement strand
CCAAGCCCCAAGCTTAGGTTAGGGATGAACTCGTTAATGGATGAAAGAGACGTCATCGTCGTCCAGTACGTTGAGTCCTCCATTTCCGACCAACTCCTCTGCAAATTTCCCGATAAAACCGCCTTCGATTTCGACTACTCTCAGAGCGCTCTCTGGTCTCCTCCCATCCGCCGATTCCACCACCTCTCCAAGCCGAATTTAGTCACTCCCAAGACGCCAAAGTCGAAGTCGAAATCCTCGGCGTCCGCCAAACGGAAACTGTTGCTTGACAGTGACCAGAGGAAGAAGAAGAAGATCACTCTCTCCAAGATCAAGAGGAAGATTCACAGCCTGGCTCTCAGTTTTAATCTTCCTAACCGAAGGTTGAAGTTCAATAGTAGCAGCGACAACACCGCTTCCCATTCTCCGGCTGCTAAGAGAAAGGTAGGAAGTTCGACGGATTTTAGGGTTTTTTTCAGTTACACTCAACTGTTCTTAGATTGTAAACAATTTCAGTTGATTGTGTTGCAGGTATGGGAGAAGGTGTTGAAGATCGCACCAAGGCAGTTCAAGAGGAAGAAGATGGATCCTATTGTCCATGTCAAGCTCTCTGATTATCTGCGCTCGGAGAACTTCTAGAATTTGATTTTGTACTGTTTTCTTTTGTGTTTTTTTCCCCAGGTATTTCTTACATTCTTTTAATTTTTGACGTTCAAGATATACAATTTAGAGATAAACAGATCGTATAAGAATGGTGCAATCTTTAAGGTGCATCAACTGCTGAATCTCAACTTCATCCTTTTGTGCTGAATCTTGATGTTCTGCCATTGCTGCAGAAATCCCTTATAGCTGAAACAAACACCAACTGTAATCCAAACAGGCAGTCATTTTCAATTGATTTGCAGGAAAATATGAAAGAAACAATTGTAATGTAGCAGGGAGAAGAATAGTTCAGATCGTACCCAGAAACGGCCAAATCATCTTTCCATTTTGACACAGGCTATTGTTACCGGAATGGTGGACATTTTCAATTGATTTGCTAGATATCCAAAAGTATTTATATATCTGTACAAATAGGCTATTGTTACCTTAATGGTGGATATTTGATTGAAATTTCCAACCGATCCGAATAATTGTTAGTTGGATGGGTCAAATATACCCGGTCCAAATGATAAGAGAACCAATCCGATTATTTTACAAAACATTTGTTGATCTGGAAAAAATTCCCGGATCGAATTGGATTTACGTTGAATCTTTACATGGAATATCCGGTTACTGGATCGGATTACACGGGACGGGCAGGTCCGCTGGGTTAGGTCAGTTACAGTCTAACAATTACTAGGTCATCAATCGTAGAATTCCAAAATCGGGCATGTATAGTATTATCCAGAGGAGGAAAGATTATTTTTCAGGAATAGCAAACAATACAGAGTTGAGGTAGGAAACAACAAGATAAGATTAAAGTTTCAAAAAGTTGAAAATTTCACTTTCTTATTGATAGGGTGCAGCTGCAAACATGGTGATTCATCAGAACACTGAGGCTGTTAATGATCTTCAGCACCAGATGAATGTGAGTCACTCTCAGAGGATGATGAGGGGCAACCCTCTTTCTTCTTTCCTTTCCACCCGCCACGCTTTTGACGCCTGTAATATTCCGGTTCCAAATCTTCCGAGATGTCGACGTGGACACCAGGATCATGGCTCTTGTACTTGGTCCCGAGCATGATCGAGTTGTTGATGGCCTGTAAGTTGCTGTTGACAAGAGTAGCCCCCTCCAGAGGAGCCTCGTCAGCATCATCAAGAGCTGGTTGTTTCTGGCTAAAGCCGCCTTTTTCGTTTGGGAAACCCTTTAGGGTGGCTCCGGTGTTTTTCCCGGCCATGGTGATGATCCTCAACCCATGATCGTCACCGTCACCAACTTGGCTCGAACCACCATCTGATTTGTGGTCCCGTTGAAGAGATGTCAGGGTGCTGGTGAGGGTCGAGATCACGTCCATCATGTCTTCAGTGGACATGGTTTTGTGATAGTTATCAGGATGTGAAATGGTGAAGGGCTTGGGATTGTGAATTAAGATATATAGAGAGGAGAATATGAGGATTCCTTGATGGACACTGCAACTATTTCCTTTCTTAAGAGGATTTCTATCTTTATAAGACAGTCTTGTGACGAAATAAAGGTGAAGGATTGCTTCATTTTTGGTGCTACCTTTTGTATGTTCTAAGAGTAGTGAACACACAAAAATGACAATTCCGGAACATACTTCAGACCCATGTCATTGCGAATCAGTAGAAATGAAATAACTATAATTGCTACACTCTACAAGTTATAGACTACAAAAAGGGCAATAAGTTCAATGACAAGCAGATCAAAGTTTATGTATCATCCATTTACCAGAATCATAGGGTGCCTGTGTTAGTGGACCTTCATTTCTATCTTTTCTTCCCCACCTAAATATTGTTGAGGTTTGTGGTGCCTATTTTCTTCCAACATAGGCTCCTAGCTTTGACAAGTCGGGAATCCAAAATGACAGTTCGGTAGAACCAGTTGCAAACATCAGACTTCCTGGAGTCCATTTTATCACAGGTGGTTCATATTCTGTACTCATCCAACTAGCGACCTGTGCACAATATAAAACACAAGATTGAACAAACAGATAACAATGTTGAACTTCCATTTGCCCCAGTTTCCATGCTATTTATAATATACAGATCAGCTAATACAAACCAAATCTCACATGCACTACCATAGAGATTAGATTATAAGCTTAACATAACTGGAACTATTGGTACTTCTAAAAATAGATTGACGAGTCAATTCAGAAGGAAAGCATATAAGCTAATCTTAGTCACGAGTCATGACAATTCAAGCAACGCCATATTGTTTTTATTTTCCTTCATTATCTTATTTATATTTCAAAATCATGTCGTTCCCTTTGCCTATTTGATCAATCAGATTATCCCCATGAAGTTATAAATCAAAGCACCACTTAAAGAGCAATAGGATATGCAATACCTCCTTGCCAGTACGGACACTCCATGCATAGACACTGCCATCTCCTGAGCCTGTCAACAATCATAGACAATGCCACACGTTATTCAAAACTGTTTAGCAAATCACAACTAGCAGAAACTCTTTATAAAATAGAATAAAGACGTTACAAGGACAATAGTTTATAGCTTTAGTTGTACCACATTGTTGCTTGGGAATGTGTATGCTATATATCTTTGTAATAAAAGCCAATACTCCTATTAATCTTTTTAATACCGAGTTCTCACACTAGCATGTAGCTATGCTATAATCATTC
This sequence comes from Fagopyrum homotropicum, assembly GCA_033239125.1. Lineage (NCBI taxonomy): Eukaryota > Viridiplantae > Streptophyta > Magnoliopsida > Caryophyllales > Polygonaceae > Fagopyrum > Fagopyrum homotropicum. The sequence continues at coordinate 117,348,797 of BSWB01000007.1, read as the reverse complement.
AGTTGCACTTGTTAAACACAAAATGAATCAATAGGCAATAGGCACACTCCTTAAGCTGAACCACACATTATTGCTTCTAGTTACATCCAGTTCAGTCACAAGTACCTGAAATGACAAAATTTCCTTCAGGACTAAATGATGCCTCCAGTGTAGAGGTTGTAGATACCGGCTTTACATTGAATGTGGACATCTGAGAAGTGAGAATCAGAAGCAAATTATTTTTCAAGTCATGTTCATCAATGATTCAAAAACAGAAAATATGTTGCATGCAGAAAACCATTGAATAAAATGTATGTTATGAACTAATGCGAAGGGTATAAGAACTCACAGGCATTCCATGGAAGGAATCAAGGACATGCACATAGCCATCTTTGGTTGTCAAAAGTATGAGTCTGCCATCATTGCTGAATTTAACAACACTTGCATCAGACACATCTCCACCGACAGAAAACGTTTCAAAAGGACCCTGAGAAATCCAATGACAATCAGAAGTGGAGCACAAAATTGATTGTCCATAAACACAGCTTCCTGACAAATAAAATTCACATGGACCCCAGACAGGACTAAATTGAGCATTCATTTCAACTCTATTACGGTTACTCAAGTGTATGAAAAGGAGTAAATTTTAACTCTTATGGTTATTCAAGTGTTTGGAAAGGAATTCAATCACACTTGAATTTAAACCTGTCTTGGCTATTAAACTCACAACATGCTCATTATTCCACAGAAAGAGAGTTCTCTTTCTCTCTCAGGTACTGCTTCTATTGCTTGAATATAAATGAGTTTTGGAGGTTGCAATAGCATTACTTCAGAAAATACCCCCAGTTAACCCCAAATTCATTGTCAACTGGTGAGCTCCTACACCCTAGTACACTTGCTGAGTTGCCGGCACCGTCCGATAAATAAATAATCTTTTATATAACTAACTTCCCTGTGAGTTCCTAAGGTGAATAATAGCAACCATGCATCTTAGCACGTCATCCTAGGAAATTTTACTGCAGATATAATGGCAAGGAATATGCTGTGGGTGGGAGCATTCACAATCTCTTCAATTTAAAACTCTGCTGCCTGAGGAAGCATTGTCTAATTTTGCCTGATCGGAACCTCCAACACTGGTTTAAGTTCATTATGTACAAGATAAGAAGTGATATTGGAAGGCTAATTTGTGCAGATAAAGTCACCGGAACTAAGAAAATGCTATCTATGTCAGCTTATAGCATAGGTTAAAGCTAACAGCTATCTAGGAAGATTCATCGGCAGCCAATGTAGTACTGTGGTCTTCACTAAGATGGGAGACAGCAGAATGTTTAGCATAAAGGAACAGGACTGAGCTTAGAAACATGGGGGTTAAGCACGTGGAGGTTTTTTGAAAGATCTCAAATGAAATGGTTATAGAAGAGAAAAAGAGAGGCCAGCTATGGTTGAGAAGTGGATAGAAAAGGTTTCAACGTAGTAAGCAGCAGCAATCCATCAAATAGATAGAGGTGAAAGGAAGATAAGATGAAAATTATAATGAGTGAGAAGGATGATCTTGGATGGTACACACTACACAGTGGACTAAGGGATCAGGAGTAAGTGAAAGCAAGATCAACAAGGATTATACTTTCATCTTGTCCCTTGCATATTTGGGAGAAACAAGTGAAAGAGTGGACCATGCTATTAAGGCAAGAGAACCCGGCACAGAAACGGATATATATATATATATATATATATATATATACACGTTTCTGTGCCGGGTTCTCTTACCTTAAGTAGCATGGAAACAATATGGCTAGGAAAACAATGAAGTGGTGCATACATATATGTTAAAAATTTTATATAATAAAACATAACACTTTGTAGTATTTATTATATATGAAAGTTGACTAAAAAGCACACAACGAAGATAAAACCCTTAAATCAGAAGAATTAAGTTAGAGCCTAATAAAAGACCACATTTGATACAAAACCCAAATAAGAGACAATCAGTAGAGCCCGTTAGATTCACCTTTCTCACCAACCCTTGGCAATAAGGCGCCTCGAGGATGATAGACAGGAAGAGGGTTGTCTATTAGGGAAGTAATAAAAGAAATAGAGCCGTGCGATCTCTATATTCGTAGTGGCTACTAAGATAAAGTGATATGGTGGGTCTTTGAAGAATTTACTATGTGGAACGTCAATGAGCAAGGAAAGAAAACTGGTACCTCTCTGATTAAGATTTCTGGGCGTATAGCAATAGTTTGAAACAAATGTCATGTTGGAACTCAGATATAGCATCAAACATTCTTATGCATCTTCCGAAGGAACCTTTCAAACCTATGACATATACCCATAGTTTACTGCCTTTTGAACCTTCCTATCACAGCCAATATCATAGATTATACATATTATTTACGTAAGGTATTAAAAATAATTAACCTCATCCAGACAAAATTGTTAATAACATTGTAGTTAATATTAGACCCAGTTGAAACAAAATTCATATATGTATGTAAATAACCTTTTCGTAATTGCGGACATCAAACATTCTTATGTATCCTCCAAAAGCAACAGCAAAAACTAGCCCTTGGTTATCATAAGCTGCGGCAGGCTTGCCTTGGACATGTAGAAGACCCTAGATTTTGCATGGTCTGAGAATGTCAAATATAAAGTGACACAAAAATATTTTTTAATGTGCGGTCACAGTGAGAACAGGAAATCACCTGACATTTGTCTGCTCTTTGGTCCCAAAGCAAAACTGTTCGATCAAGGGATGCAGATAAGAAGTTGTCATGAGAGCACAAGCTAAGTGACACAACCCTAGATAGAAAGAAATGCAACCAGAAAATTTGGTGTACTTGTAAACAAATAAAGAAGTTTAAATTCTTCCAAAAAACTTGGACACAGAGAAGCTATGAGCATCTTACCTATCATGATGTCCCTTAAAATAGCGCAAATACTTATTGTCATTTAATGACAGAAGCCGCAGGGATTCTGAAAATCATTATTGAAGTCAGCAAATAGAAAATATCTCTTAGCATCTGATAGATGGAAATATGTGGGAATTATCTTGACATACCATCCCAACCATTCTTTGAAGAATAAATAACGGTGGTAGGATGGGAAGTAAAACAAACAAGTTCAACCCCATACTTCTTGCTATTGATTGTTTTTAAGCATCTGAGACATTGAAAAAACTGCTCAGAATTCATATGCAGAGGTAGTCACAAAATAAAGGATCGAGGCGGATGAACCAAGAAGCCTTCCACTACATTCAGAGCCATGTACTTACGTTGCACTGGAGTAATCATATAAACGAATCGATTCATCATCACTAGCCGTAACAAGGTAACTGGAACTCCTGTGAAAATCCATTGAGCTTATTCTCCCACTCTGATCACCATATATAGCACGTCAGTAAAAACAAACAGAAAAAAATCACTTGAGATGAATGGAAATGAAATATACAGCTCACTCAAAAGACAACAAACCAAAACAAAATGCCCAATGACATTCAACTTAAAAGAGACTAAAAGCAATCATAAATGTGATTTTTCCACCCTAAGTAAAAGGAATTGTCAAAATGACAATCCAGCATTGTATTTGGACATTTGAGAATGTGGTAATCAACAAATATCAATAGTAGAACGGTAAGAAGAAATACATAATCACGAAAAGCCAAGCCGACTTCCATACTGTGGATGATTTCTTCTGAGATTTCAAGAGAAACTCGATTTTCATGGCCACCTTAAACAATCGCCAAATTCAGAGAGTTAGACCCAATATGAAGAAACTAGAAATATAAGTAGCCCTAAAAAGAATTCTAACCCGACATGTCTAATTCAAACTGAAATCGTTGAGAAGTTTAGCAAACCCTAAACTAACGCCTCGCGCCACCAGTTGTGTTAAAAAAGGAAACAATGAGGCAGGGAATGGGAAATTCAACAATCGGATTGCCGAAGAACCCTAGGACTGGATCGTAAATAGCTTATGAAGCTCTGGGGATGCTGGAGTCGACGACGCCACCGCCGTCAGCAGAGAGAGATGATGCGCTTGGCGGGGGTTTGTAATGTAAAGGCCGAGAATCCTATCTTTTTGGCACAGGTCAACACGAGCTTTCTCTAACTCCGCCAATTTTTTTTTTAAAATTAATTATTAAATTTATTATTTATTGATCAATTAATCAATCCGCCATTTTACAAAAATTAAACCTTAAAATCTTTTTGCCACATAAATCTTATCTAATCTTTTACAATTTTTTAATAATAAAAATATTTTTCCAAATCTGAATAATTTTTAGGAATAAAGGGAAATCAAATTTTTTTCAAAAGTGATAAATCTTCTTATCGGTCAAATCTTACTATTTTTTTTATTCATAAATTTAAATTTCAATTTTATATTGATTTTGTAATGTAGACTATCTTGTACAACTAATTTTATCCATTTTGCTTAACAAAACTCATTGACTTTAATTAACTATTTTTTCCTTCCCATTCTAATCTTTATTATTATGTATTTTTTGTAATATGTCTTCTTTTACTTATTTAATTACAAATTCTCAGTTTATTTATTTTTGGATTTTGTTGAAATCGATAATTTCGATCATACTCCCAACTTTATTTAAAAATCTTTTTTGAAAATAAATAAAAATAACAACAACCTATTAAATATTTTTATGAAACTTTAATAGTCGTACTAATTTCAAATCGAAAACTTAAAAACAATACAAAATATATCTCCCTTCAAAATATATATTTTTTACTTCAATATTAATAACACCGTAAATGAGAAAAAAAACAATACAAATATTAAGCATTTAAGTTTTTATGGTACTCATATAAAGATTACGGCTATTTCACATTATATTATTTTTGTAAAGTGATATTAAAAAAGATACATAAGTACCTATTTTTAATAAATAAAGATATGTAAACGCAAATTGGTTTTTCCATTAGTTTATAAAATTGTTAAATTTTATTAGTTTATTACTTTATTTTGCAGAAAGTATTTTACCAATTTAAATTCTCATAGTATATTGTTTACCCACTACTACAATATTTTTATTGAAAATTAATAATTAAAATATTAGAACATTTATTTTTTAAATAATATTTTTAACTTTATATAAACTTAAAGAAGAATATATTCTTAATTATAATTTTTTTACTTTCAGTTTTTTTTAAGATTTAAAATCGTATGTACACGTAAATAAGACTACAAATCAATTCATAACCTTTGTTACTATTTTTAATAGAATAAAAAAAATCATGAATAATAATTTGTGATTTTAAAAAGTGACGTTAACATATCATAACTAGTGTATTACCCGTGCCCTGCACGATTTTTTTTTAAATTTTTTTTATAATAGATGTTGTATTTAATTTTAAGCTTATTAACTAACAATAATAACCAAATATATTAGAAAAATATGTGATATATTATGGTAATCAAAATTTTGAATTTTATTAGTTTTATTGTAGACAGTGTACATTTGTCTTAATAATATTAATATATATTATGTTTATAGAGATAAAAAGTACTAACAAATTAATAGTAAATCATATTCTATCACATTAGTTAAACTTAAGCTATAATTTATAGTATTTTTAAATAACTAAATTAAGAGTTCTACTACTAAACTGATAACAAAATAATGAATGAACATAAATACAATTTTGTTCAAATATATATAGGCTAAGTTAAGAAATAAAAATTAAACAAATGCCATATATATTTTATAACTTAAAGTGTAGTCTTCAAAAAGTATATATTTTTTAATTAAAATTATCATAGCAGTATTAATGTTAACAACAATTACATACATAAAACATTATTAAGTATTATTATTGCATGCCTATATCTGGTATATTTAAGGAAAAGATATTGTGTTTTTAAATAATAGGTTCCATATAGTTATATAAATATATTAAAAACAATGGTATATATTGTTAATATATTATAAAAATATAATTTGTATATATTAAAAGACGTAAATATTATAAAATCATGTTAATAATATCTGCTTGAGTAACTCAATCCATGCTCATATTATGAGGGCCGACAACACATGTAGTTAAAGTTCCGATATCCACTAAATGACCAACATATGAAATAAAAGATGGTAGATATATTAACAATATATGCCAATTAACCATATGAAATTGTAAATCCGATGTAGAAAGTAAAATATATCACTTACCAACCAAAAAAATGTTGTCGAGATATTTGTTTATGATATGATCATAAGATACGAAATCAAAAAATACGTAAAGGGATTACAAATCCGATGGGCTCAATAGAGGTCATAGTAGTGCGGATGATAAATTCCAATTTGAGATTATTGTGAGGATATCGATATGAACGGATTGTAGTATTCATACCAAAATTTGATATGATATATACACCAGACTCATATACATGATTAAATTTATTGAACCGCGATCTCTTGTAGAATCCTTGAGTTTTACTGCCCTGCAAAAATCATGCATAATAAATCAAAATAAGTAGCTAAAAATGGCTTCAAGTTAAAACATCCTATATAGACATAACTCGAACTCTTAATACTCGAACTCGAACTTTTATTACTTGAACTTGACTTCATTGTTTAAACAGAATTGTTCTTCATGACATGTAACAAAAAAATAAATTAATAATCAGTAGTGATGCAAAAAAAAAAAAAGGATACAATCACTCAGCAGCTATTATGCATTACGTATACCTATTGAAACTAAATATGTTGAAGAAAAGAAGATATTTGGAAAGGCTCTTCAATGACTTATATAAGATGAAGAAACTAACCACATCTAGGTTTACGGGAGTCTTGATAATGTATATGAAAAAAATTAAAAGAACTAATTCCACGTGGATCTTAGTTTTTATTGGTTAAATATAGCTAATTTGAGGTGAATCTTAATTTTAATTGGTTACATTGTTACAAAACACGTAGCAAATAACATGTTTGTTTGTTTTTTTAATATAACCTGTAGAACTCCGGTGATTATATAGGATTTGAACAAATTCTTAACTGTTTTGCTTCACATAAAAAAATTTAAAGAAATGGTGATGTCATATGAATGGTGATTGGTCATTATGTTTGAAACTACGTAATATCAAATTTTGATTAATGTTTACGTTTAAAACGTTTGTAGATACGATATCTTGGAGGTTATTTATAATTAGAGATTCTCTGTTTATAATATCTTGGAGGTTAAAATTAAAAAAATGGATGAATAAAGTACTTTTGCTAATTATTTTGGGGGCTGAATTAAACTTGGTTGCGACTCGTGGCAAAAAGAGGCTCTCCTTTAATACATATAGGATTATTAGTTTGTGATTAGAATACCTTTGAAATGATACTACTAAATCTCTAAGTTATATGGTGAAATTTGAAATCTTATAAGTTTATACAAATTAGTTTTTGTGAAATAAAAATACTAATTCGAATAAATTACTATATGAGGGATTTCTCATGTGAATTATGGATTTTACTTACATAATTCCGATAAATTTAGTGCCCGTTTGGTTGGAGCGGTGGAATGGAAACGGAATGGAATTAGATAAGGGTTAGGAATGGAAATGGAAATGATAAGATTACTTTCATGTGATAAAAGACCTTTAATCAAACGTATTTTTTGATTGATTCGGAATCATTCCGTTACCGGGAATGATTCCTAGAGCTTCCAAACGGGCCCTAAGTCATTCACCTTATTCTAACTAGGAGATTCCGACAAGATATTCAGAAGGGGAATTACTCTCAATGGGTCATGCGCTGGTGGAATTCAGACTCAAGAATTCGGTGGGGGTTTTCTATAATATATTTATAGTATCAATTAAAACCCATAATGTTTTAAATATTTGTATTAATTATAATAATAGGATTAATATAAGTTTTATACAATAATAATTACAAAAAATTCCGTGCAGGGTACGGGTAATATACTAGTTTCTTTTGTGTCGTCGCCATAATTTTTCTCAGCCCAATATTTTTTTTAAACAACAATATCTCTTCAACAATATAAATTAAAAAAAAATTCAAAACAATAAAGTTTTATATATGTCACATTATCACGTGATTCTGTTTATTATAAAAATAAAAAATATTCTTAAAAAACCATTTATTTAAATATCGAATTTACAATTCAATTTAAAAATAAATTATTTAACTTTAATTAATCTATTAAATTTTTAAAGTTCGAATTTGTTAAAAACATTAATATATATATATATATATATATATATATATATATATATAATATTTACAATTTATTAAAATACAATCCCGTACCTGCCCGCAAAATGTGCGGGTAATACACTAATACTTCTTAACATAAACTAGTCTATATTTTTGTATATCCACCTTAATATCTTATGTACTAAAGAAACTCGTAAATTGATATTTGATTCAGTTTCGTGCAATCACCTCATCAATTCAATTTTACATGTGTCGTTTATATTTTAATTCAGGTCACACTAATATTTAAATAATTAATAACTTAACAATTCTCATTTAAATTCGATATCCTAACCACTCTAATTTATTTTCTTTTATACATTCTTTCAACATATATAACAATAAGCTTGCACACACCATTTGGAGCGAACAAGTTTTTGGTGCTGTTGCCGGGGACTTGGTCTAGACCAAGCCGGCTACGGTTGTCTTTCGGGGCTATTGTCCCTGTTGCTACTAACCACTCTACTTGAGTGACTTTTGCAGGTTCTTTTCCTTAGGTTTATGCGAAGAACCCGTGCTGGGAAGGAAATGGTTCCTTACGATTCCGAACCAGAAAAGACATACAAAAGACGCTTGAAAGAAGCAAAAATGGCCAACCAAGACAATCGCGATCTTGAGGCCGAATTGAAGGAGGCAATGGAACAACTGCGCCTCAATAGGGAGGAACTGCAACGCGAGAGAGAGCAAAATCGCACCAGAGCTGCAGAGATTGAAGCAGATATGGCTGAGTTGTGAGCTCAGATTCTGCATCGACCAGACCCTCGACCGAGGCAGGACCCCGCTCTAGTTGCCGCGGCCGAGATACTTCCACCTCGGATGCCTGTCCGAGATGTTGTTTTTGCAGGTTTCCACAGACCCTATGTAATAACCGAAATTTTTAAAATCCGTTTAAATCCGGATCCAACCGGATTCCGGTCCTCCAACTTTTATTCTCTTAAATAAAATAAAACGATATTTAATTTCTATCATTTTATGTGACCTTGTTTCACATAAAAGGATAAATTATGTAACCGGAAATAATTCCATACATTTAAAATAAGACCGAAGAGCGGTCCCGTGCGAATAATGATAGCATGAATTATAGTCTATATTTTGGGGTTTGTTTTGACGTTTTATCTTTCATAATCTGCATGTTTGTATGTGCATTATGTGATTTCACTACCATTTCATCTACCTTTGCGAGAATCGAGGTCTACACCTAGTTTCGTTGTAATTGCAGGTAATTTGGTACGTTTTGCATCAAAAAGGAGCAAAAGGAGTCATGAGTCATTTGGAGCTACATCCAAGAAGCATAGCCATGGATTGAAGATCCACTTTGGAGCAGATTCGAGAGATTTCACATCCAGTTGAGACTCACCTCGGTTGACCAGAGATTCATCTCGACCGAGGTGATCCAGGGACGCCGACTCGACCGAGGCGAATACCTAGGACGCGGCGAGAATATTTTATTCTTGGAAGAGATCTTTTAAATTTGGAAAGTGATCTTATATTTCTGGGCTTGGCTTCTGGAAGGAAGGAGATATGCAGAATATATATTTTACCTATATTTATGGGATAATATCTTCTTAAGATTTATTATCTTTGAAGGGTTATTTTCCTATAAAAAGGGTCGGATTTCCCACAATTCAGGAGCCCCCGCATACACGAACACCCGCTTACACCGAAAAAATACACAGCAGCCGCATACCCCAATTTGGGAGAGAGTTGAAGAACCTTTTTGAAGGTTGAAGGAAGATTGAAGTCCATAGCTTTTATAGCTTTATTGAAGGGTTTTGTAAGATTGTCTTCAATTCCCTCAATTGTTGTCTTGTCTTTTTGGATTATTATCCAAGGAACGCTTTGTTGTGATATTTGATTCGGTTATTGAAGTCTTTTCATTAAAATTCTTCTTTGTTCAAATATTCACCTTCTTCCCTTACATTTAATACTTTCATTATGATGATGAGTGGCTAATTTCCTTGTGTGATTCTAGGGTGATTAGCTGAAGGTTGTGGGAAAAACAATGATAGAATAATCTTAGATTTCAGTAGGATCCTGAAAGTTCGAGTCTTTAACCTTAACCCTAAGCATCTCGTTCGGTTGATGAACATCTCGGCCGGGGTGGAATTCTTCTGACCGAGGTGACTTATCCGACCTTAAACTGAGAGTTAAGTGTTAGAGTTTGCCAAATCCTATTCTTATTACACCTTTCCTGGTTCAATTCAAGCTTAGGATGAGACTTACCCGGTAATTCCTTAGTTTGTATACCAACGATCATAAGTGTAGGTAATAAAGGTTCAGCCTTTATTGGGGTTTGAGTGTGCTTCCATCCCATCTTTGTGAGTTAGCCTGAGACTTACCCGGTAAAGGTTGATTCTATTCCCTTAGATGGTGTGTTAGTTTGAGGTTATAGTTCTTTATCTTAATTCCTTGAGACTTACCCGGTAATAGGAGTTACGGTTTAGGATTAGTGTGTAGTGAGACTTACCCGGTGAGCTACTCCACTTTAGAAACACCTTCCCCACGCAAAAATCTCAGCTTTGTCCGCTTATCTACAGATCTTGAGTTGGAACCACAACTAGATGCCTTAATCCCTAGAATTGCATGTTTGCTTTATTTGACATCTTATTCATCTTTGATTGTGTTAAACCGCTCTTGTGGTTAGTATTAACATTAGCACACCGTATTGACTCTGTTTCACCGAGTCCCTGTGATCGACCCCTGGAATTCTCTTGCTTTTACTACGATTGACCCGTACACTGCGGGTTCGCATCCTTGTTTTAAGCTTAAGTCTAGGGTTATAAATTTAAAGCTTGCACACACCGTTTGGAGCGAACAAGTTTTTGGCGCCGTTGCCGGGGACTTGGTCTAGACCGAGCCGGTACGATTTGCTCTTGGGGCGCTTGCCCCGTTTCATCTAACCACTCTACTTGAGTGACGATCTTTGCAGGTTCTTTCTTAGGTACATGCGAAGAACCCGCACTGGGAAGGAAATCGTTCCTTACGATCCCGAACCAGAAAAGACATACAAGCGACGCTTAAGAGAAGCGAAGATGGCCCAACAAGACGATCACGATCTTGCGGCCCAATTGAGAGAGACGCAGGAGCTGCTACGTCTCAGTAAAGAAGAGCTAAGGCAAGAGAAAGAAGAGAATCATGCCAGGACTGCAGCAATCGAAGCTGAGATTGCAGCCATTCGGGACCAGATTCTACTTCGACCGAGGGAGGATCCAGTAGTTGATCCTCGACCGAGGCAGATTCCAGTACCTGACGCCCCGGCCGAGGTACTTCCACCTCGGATGCCAGTCCGAGATGTTCTTCTTGCAGGAACCCCACAAACCCTAGGTCAAAGGATGGACCCTAATCAACAGCTGAGGCGTCCAGGGGTGAACCTAGGAGATCCAGCGGATCATGACTACGAACTTCGACCGCAAGTTCTAGCCATGATTCGCCAATGCCAATTCGGAGGACTAGAGAAGGAGTCGCCGCATCAACATCTTCAAAACTACGAGATCTTGATGGAAACCTTGCGACTGTCCAGAATTGAGAACAACAACTACAAGCTAAGACCTTTTTACTTTTTTTTAAAAGATAGAGCTCTTACTTGGTATCAATCTCTTCCTCCAGGAAAAATTAGCACATGGGAGGAGATGACTACAGAATTCTTGACCAAATTCTTTCCCCCCTCAAAGACTGCTGAAATGAGAGGGAAGATCAATGCTTTCATCATGAAGGACAAGGAGAGCTTGTCCAAATCTTGGGAGCGGTTCAAGGATATCCTTTTGGATTGCCCACATCATGGGATTCCAAAGATTGAGTTGTTGGAGATCTACTTCAAAGGGCTGGACGGAAGCACCCAGTTCAATCTCCAACTACTCTCCGCCGGTACCTTCATGGACATGGCGGTTGACGAGGCTTGGGACTTCATTGAGAAGCAAGCCTTGCACATGGAGAAGTACACCCACCAAGGAGCTGAGGGTGGAGATAAAAGAGTCAACTTTCAAGAGACTCAACCCAACAACAACCAGCTCACGTCCTTGAAGAACGACGTGAAGCAATTGAAGGAGCTCTTGATGGCTCAAACTAAGAAGGAAGAGCAAGGGCAAAGGAACAACAACAACAACAATAACGGGTACCGTAACAACAACAACGGACCCCGAAACAACAACTACAACAACAACAATAGAGGATCCAATAGCAACAATTGGAGGGCGAATAACCAAAATCACGGTAACAATTACTCAAACTCCAATTCTAATGATTCCTCTAACCCTTTCCTCTCTTCTCCTTCTTCTTCTTCTACTCCATTGAAAAGCCAAGGGCAAGGATCAAGTTCGTCTCAGCCGGAAAAGAAGGACGCAGTCCTGGAGGCAATCTTGATCAAGCTTAGTGCTATGGAGAATTCTATGACTTCATTTTCGAGGGCCCAAAAGTCCTTCGAACAACAACTTGCTAATAGGGCGAATGAAGCGCCAAGAGATCCAGGGAAGCTTCCAGCAAAGACGGAAACTAACCCTAAGGGCCAGTGCATGGCCATAACGACGAGGAGTGGACTCAAAACTGCAGATCCAGTACCTCGCTCGATGCAGACCACCTCGGTCCAGACCCAGTCGAAGAACACCTCGACCGAGATGCTTACCGAGGCGGCGCAACAGAAAGCAGGAGGAACGACAGAAACTTATGTTCCGCCTCCTGCATATAAACCACCACTTCCATTCCCTCAGTCCAAAGCCAGAGCACATCTAGACAAGCACTTTGGTAAGTTTCTTGACTTGATGAATAAGCTGCATATTAATATTCCTTTCCTTGATGCTATTCTAGGTATGCCCGCCTATGGGAAGTTCTTAAAAGAAATCTTATCAAGGAAGAGGAAGTTGGAGGATGTTGGTGAAGTTAGGATGACATCTAAATCTTTGGAGCTTATCAAGATCATGAAGGAAAAGATGCCACCTAAGTTGAGAGATCCCGGCTCATTTTGCATTCCCATTCAAGTCGGGGATGTCACTTGTGAAGCCCTTTGTGATCTAGGAGCCAGCGTGAGCATCATCCCGCTGGAGCTATGCACTAAGATCGGTCTTGGAGAGCCCAAGCCGGTCAAGATTCGACTTTACATGGCGGATCGCTCCATTACCCATCCCGTGGGCATTTTGGAGGACGTTCCGGTCAAGTTAGGTAACTTCTATCTACCTATAGATTTTGTCGTACTTGACATTCCCGCAGATTATCCAGTTCCTATCATTCTCGGGAGGCCATTTCTAGCAACTTCGGGTTGCAATGTGGATTGCAAGAACGCCAAGTTGAAATTCAACGTTGGTGGCGATGAGGTGGAGTTCGCACTACTTGCGGCCATGAAAGGAGAGCAACTAACTGATGATATCTTCAACATCTACGATGAAGAAGAATCAAGGGAATTGGTGAGCTCTATCCTTATTAACGATCCACTCGAAAGAGTTATTAGCTTCAATTTAATGGAGGAAGGTATAGATGCTTCTTGTGATGCAGATATACGGAGCTTGAAGGCACTGGAAGAGGATCCAGGAGCTAAAACTGAGAAGCTAGTCCAGGAGACGAAGATCTCCAGTCTCGGTTCCAGTAGAAGTACCTCGACCGAGGCACTTTCTGGATGGAGCGAGGCGTCTGAAGAACACCTCGGTCAATGCCTAAACGCCTCGACCGATGTCGACAGCGAGATGACGTCAACTGAGATCGCTGAGAATAACAATTTCCTTACTCCCTTCTCTGATATTCACCCACAGTTGGCGGATCATTCCCTCCACCAACTTTCTGATAATAAAGGTCCTTGGTATGCTGATATTGTGAATTATCTTGTTTGCCAGGAAATACCGCCCGGATTGACGTACTCTCAAAAGAAGAGATTCTTCAAGGAAGTACGACACTACTACTGGGATGAGCCGCTGCTATTCAAGCGCGGACCGGATGGGATGCTTCGAAGGTGCATTCCGGAAGATGAAGTTAATAGCATCATAAGGCATTGTCATTCACTTCCTTGTGGAGGACATGCTAGCACCGATAAAACATGCGCTAAGGTATTGCGTTCCGGTTTCTTTTGGCCTACATTATTTAAGGATGTGCAATCTTTTGTTGTTTCTTGTGATGCATGCCAAAGAACAGGGAACTTATCAAGGAGGAACGAGATGCCGCTTAATAACATCCAAGAAGTGGAAATCTTTGATGTGTGGGGGATTGACTTCATGGGACCTTTCCCATCCTCCGGAGGAAACCTCTACATTCTCCTTGCCGTTGATTACGTCTCTAGATGGGTTGAAGCCATTGCTTCTCCCACTAACGACGCCAAGGTGGTTGTGAAGTTCTTGAATAGAACTATCTTTCCACGATTTGGAACTCCACGCATCATCATCAGCGATGGAGGAACGCATTTCATCAACCGGAAGTTTAAGGCACTTCTGTCGAAGTATGGGGTAACCTACAAGGTATCAACCGCTTATCACCCTCAAACTAGTGGACAGGTCGAGATCTCGAATAGAGAAATCAAGGCAATTTTGGAGAAGACCGTCTCTAGAACGAGGAAAGATTGGTCCATGAAATTGGACGATGCTCTTTGGGCGTACAGGACAGCATTCAAGACTCCCATAGGTACCACCCCTTATAATTTGGTATATGGAAAGTCTTGCCATTTGCCCGTTGAGTTGGAGCACAAGGCGTATTGGGCTATCAAATGGTTGAACTTTGACATCAAGGAGGCTGGCGAGAAACGCCTATTGGAGCTTAACGAGCTGGAGGAGCTGCGTTTGAACGCTTACGAGAATGCCAAAATCTATAAGGAAAGGACAAAGAGATGGCATGACAAGCGTATCATCCCAAAGGAGCTTAACGAAGGAGACTTAGTTCTACTCTTCAACTCCCGCCTCCGTCTTTTTCCAGGTAAGTTGAAATCTAGATGGACCGGACCTTATGTTGTGAAGCATGTTTTCCCTCATGGTGCAGTTGAGATATGGGGCGAAACTAGCGGAAGCTTCAAGGTCAACGGTCATAGACTTAAGAAGTACCAGCCGGAAACGCCGGTTGAGGAGGTTGCACCGATATACCTCGTTTGAGACGCATCATGGTCCAGCTAGCGACCTTAAATCAAGCGCTTCTTGGGAGGCAACCCAAGGTATTGCTCTTCTTTCCCGTTTTCTAGTCTAGCTTAGATAGTTTTTGTTTTTGCTTTGCTTTGCTTTGTTTTTGGCGTCCTGGACAGACAACAGGAAGAAACACATCTGGAAGGACAGAAGTTCGAGATTCTGAGAAGACAGAAGCACCTCGGTCACTGTCAGAGCACCTCGACCGAGTTGATTCTTGAAGCAACCAAGGCAACTAGGGTTTCTGCAGAACCGCCTCGGTCCATACCACCTCGGGCCAGTCGAGACCATCTCGACCGAGGTGACAGCAGATCCAGTAACAGTATAAAAAGGGGAAAATTACTTTTCACTCTTTTTTTTACCCATTTCGACCGCGGCGACAGATCCACTTCGCTCACTCTCGATTCTCGCTCGTTTTCGACGTTTTCTGCTTCCAAACCGAGATTGAAGGATAGAGGAGTCGATTGCAACTACAGATCTGCAAGAAATTTGAGCGTTTCGACCGAAACGAGGTAAAAACGTTCGAAAACCTAAACTCGTTCGTTTACTGATATTTGGGCTTTGGTTGCCCTTGATTCTGTTGAGGAAACCTTTAAGTACCCCTTAGGAAGCATCGGTAGTGATTTTTGGGGGAAAAGAACTGAAAATCAGAGAGTTGAAATCGCACTGCCTTCGCCTCGGTCCAGTCGTTCTGCACCTCGGTCGAGGTGATTCTTGGAGTTTGTCAGTCGACCGAGGTAATCTGACAGTGCAGTTTGAAGATGAGTTCTGATAGATTTTTAGCCCTTAGGGATAGATCCTCTCCTTCCCCTTCTTCTTCCTCATCCCGACCTTCTATCCCGGTGATCCACGAGAGACACCGGGTAGATTATGATCGCATTGCTAGTCGTCCTGTCATCGCTCCTAGATATCTGGACGTTTCTGCCTTTGATTGTCTCCACGTAGATGGAGAGCTTAGGAGGATGATCACCACCGTCGGGCTGGATCAGTTTACTGAGATCCGAGCCCCAGCCTACCTCGAGCCGACCCTCGAGTTTGTCAGTTCCTTCACTTACCTCCCCACAAAGAGGGCTGTGAAGTACCGGTTGATGAACCGGAACTACATAGTACCTCTTGACCACTGGAGAGACATTTTTGGCTTCCCTGCCCCCACTGCTGTAGACTTCCCGACCCGAGCTGTAGCTAGAGAGTTCTGGGGTCAGATCGCCCACATCACGAGGCACGCAGATAGGTGGCGCCCTGGTGATTCCAGGGCGAAGCTTATTTATCATCTAGCCTTTCGATTGGTACACAGGATCTTCAGCGAGACGCTTCTGGCGCGTACTGAGACGCCCCAGAAGGTCCGACAGGGGGAGCTCTTCTCTTTATACTGCATGGTCACAGGAGGATACCCTGACTTTGGCTTGATGTTGGCAGAGGATCTGCACAGGATCAAGGCCAAGGGGAAGGGAGATATATGCTGCGGAGGGATAGTGACCCATATCGCTAGGTATCAGGATATGGATCTGAGCAGGTGTACCATGGTGGCGGCTGCCAAGCCGCTCGGACTTCAGGAGATGATTACTCGGAGGATTCTAGTTCCCTGAGGACTGACTACACCCTACGTCGCTATGCCATGGGAGCTGACTGCACCTTAGGGCATCAGATGGTCTGCACAGTTCTCTGTCTTTGATCCACATTTCTGGCAGACTGCTTGGGGTCCACTTATGGAGGATTACAGAGAGGGAGCAGCTGCCCCTGCTGAGGCTGAGGAGGAGGCTGAGGATGAGGATGACGACGATGATGAGACAGTGGATGAGAGAGGAGGTGGCGTCCCGATGGACACAGGTACAGATACAGCTGGGACGAGCGCACCACCTATTATTGATTTAGATGATGAGGAGGACACTGAGCCGGCGCCAGCCGCGACGTCTCCAGTCAGACCTGCTGGACGCAGGAGGCGTGGAGTGAGGGACAAAGCTGCACACCGACGGATCGATGACCTGACGGATCAGGTTATCGACTCATATGTTGCACTTTCGCTGGATATCCGCGAGATGCAGGAGCGGCAGCATCATCAGCACATGATGGCTCAGCTACAGTTTGAGCGTATCATGGGCTATCCCTATGACCCGACTCAGTACCCCTACATACCACCACCACCGCCGGATCAGGACTACTGAGGAGCTGCAGGGTTTATTTATTATATTTTTTATGCAGTTCGGCTCTCATCCGGTGAGTCCTCTTTTATTTAGACTTTTATTATACCCACTGGGACAGTGTGTCTCAAGTATGGGGTGTTTGTTATTTGACTATATGGCTACCTTTGATGTATTCGACACTTTTGATGTATTTTATTTATCGGATATTTTCATATTTATGCTTCATTTGCCTTTATATGATTATCTGATATTACATGCATACTTACAGGTTATTTGATTGAGAAAAAACGTCGAAACTGAAAGAAAACTGGTTTTAAAAAAAAAAAAAAAAAATTTTTGGACCTCGACCGGGACAGTTCTAGCCGAACGAGGTGATTCACCTCGGTTGACTTAAGAACACCTCGACCGAGGTAGGTTAACTGAGAGTTTTCGAAAACGATTTTGTGCTACTTATCTGGATATGACCTCAGTGAAGATTTTGTTTACCTACTGGTTTTAAATTCTTTATGTGTTTGAAAGGTTTTATAATATGTTTAAGTTGCTAAATGTTTTGTTTGAAATTATTGGCATGTTTAATACTTTGTTTTCATCTAAATTATGTTGAATTTGAAGGTTGACACCGCAGGATAAGTTCTCTCACTCTCTTCTTGGAAAGACCAAGGCAATTCACTCTTTTCTTCTTCTTCTTCTTGATCATGCTTAACCCCTCATATACATTTTGCCTCCCTTTACCTATCCGGGAATTAGGAAGCAAGCAAGTGGTGAAAGCAAGTTAAAGTTGAGAAGTGGGCTGGAAGTGAAAGTCTTAGAAAGAAATTATAGGTTTGGGGAAGTCAATCATGAAGATGAGTAACTCGGCACCATTCACATAGCCGGGTGTTGGTGTCTTGCCAAAGTCGGATTGAGCGATATTCCTAACGGGTCATGGTATGTGCATCAAGGGTTTGATGCATCTCAAGAAATTGATGATTGCGGATCTCCTAGGCTTCGGTTATTGTGCACCTCTGTCCATGCATCACAAAAAGTAAAGTAAAAGAGAAAAAAAGTGCGAAATAAGCAAAGCTTATTGGTGGAAGATGTTGCAAGTCAAAGTGAAAGTGAAGTTCATCCTTTTCCCGGATTCTAGCACCACATTACCTTACATACATCCCTACCCTACACGTTTCTTGACCTTTTCTTTTGGGAAGCCCTTGAGACCTTGAGCTTGTTGATTGACTTAGCGGTCTAAATCGGATTATACATGATTAATTTTGATAATTATGATTTATTATGCATTCTATGATTTTGTGCAAAGATGAACAACTTTCCTATATTTATAAAATGTTTTAAGCATATTGAGTTTTTAAATTCCAGGAAGTATTCTCTTAGAGTGATCTATGATAGTTGCACACCATAAAATGTTTTTGAAAAGCTTTTTCATTGATTTTATTGACTTATAATCCATTCTATCTTGTCTTCTATATGCGGAACTTGCTTGGGGACAAGCAAGGGCTAAGTATGGGGTATTTTGATAGCATGAATTATAGTCTAGTTTTTGGGGTTTGTTTGGACGTTTTATCTTTCATAATCTGTATGTTTGTATATACATTATGTGGTTTTACTACCATTTCATCTACCTTTGCGAGAATCGAGGTCTACACCTAGTTTCGTTGTAATTGCAGGTAATATGGTACGTTTTGCATCAAAAAGGAGCAAAAGGAGTCATGAGTCATTTGGAGCTACATCCAGGAAGCATAGCCATGGATTGAAGATCCACTTTGGAGCAGATTCGAGAGATTTCACATCCAGTTGAGACTCACCTCGGTTGACCAGAGATTCATCTCGACCGAGGTGATCCAGGGACGCCGACTCGACCGAGGCGAATACCTAGGACGCGGCGAGAATATTTTATTCTTGGAAGAGATCTTTTAAATTTGGAAAGTGATCTTATATTTCTGGGCTTGGCTTCTGGAAGGAAGGAGATATGCAGAATATATATTTTACCTATATTTATGGGATAATATCTTCTTAAGATTTATTATCTTTGAAGGGTTATTTTCCTATAAAAAGGGTCGGATTTCCAACAATTCAGGAGCCCCCGCATACACGAACACCCGCTTACACCGAAAAAATACGCAGCAGCCGCATACCCCAATTTGGGAGAGAGTTGAAGAACCTTTTTGAAGGTTGAAGGAAGATTGAAGTCCATAGCTTTTATAGCTTTATTGAAGGGTTTTGTAAGATTGTCTTCAATTCCCTCAATTGTTGTCTTGTCTTTTTGGATTATTATCCAAGGAACGCTTTGTTGTGATATTTGATTCGGTTATTGAAGTCTTTTCATTAAAATTCTTCTTTGTTCAAATATTCACCTTCTTCCCTTACATTTAATACTTTCATTATGATGATGAGTGGCTAATTTCCTTGTGTGATTCTAGGGTGATTAGCTGAAGGTTGTGGGAAAAACAATGATAGAATAATCTTAGATTTCAGTAGGATCCTGAAAGTTCGAGTCTTTAACCTTAACCCTAAGCATCTCGTTCGGTTGATGAACATCTCGGCCGGGGTGGAATTCTTCTGACCGAGGTGACTTATCCGACCTTAAACTGAGAGTTAAGTGTTAGAGTTTGCCAAATCCTATTCTTATTACACCTTTCCTGGTTCAATTCAAGCTTAGGATGAGACTTACCCGGTAATTCCTTAGTTTGTATACCAACGATCATAAGTGTAGGTAATAAAGGTTCAGCCTTTATTGGGGTTTGAGTGTGCTTCCATCCCATCTTTGTGAGTTAGCCTGAGACTTACCCGGTAAAGGTTGATTCTATTCCCTTAGATGGTGTGTTAGTTTGAGGTTATAGTTCTTTATCTTAATTCCTTGAGACTTACCCGGTAATAGGAGTTACGGTTTAGGATTAGTGTGTAGTGAGACTTACCCGGTGATCTACTCCACTTTAGAAACACCTTCCCCACGCAAAAATCTCAGCTTTGTCCGCTTATCTACAGATCTTGAGTTGGAACCACAACTAGATGCCTTAATCCCTAGAATTGCATGTTTGCTTTATTTGACATCTTATTCATCTTTGATTGTGTTAAACCGCTCTTGTGGTTAGTATTAACATTAGCACACCGTATTGACTCTGTTTCACCGAGTCCCTGTGATCGACCCCTGGAATTCTCTTGCTTTTACTACGATTGACCCGTACACTGCGGGTTTGCATCCTTGTTTTAAGCTTAAGTCTAGGGTTATAAATTTAAAGCTTGCACACACCATTTGGAGCGAACAAATAACGATCTAGTTATCATTCCATATTAGTTAGATGAGCAGACCGACCCATATTTTTTTTCGGCCCAGTGGTTCTTCTGCCGGTCCAATACGTAGGGAGAGTGGGCTGTTGATCCTTTGGACTTTCCTGCCCAACATCTCTATCCTAAACCACCCCTCTAAACCTAATTATGCTAAACCTAATTACTCTAGCCTAATACACAACCTTATACGTACCTTGGCTTCATCTTCTGCACGATCGGCGCTAACAGTAAGACCACCGAATTCCGAGCGACTGCAACTGGCGGAAGGTCTTCATCGGTACCGGGTTCCTCTTTGTCTTCAACAGCCAGGTAAGCGCCGATCTCTCCCTCCCTTCTATCAGTCCGTATCTCGCCATCGTAACGGCTGGAGTCTCACCTTCTTCAGCGCAGAGACGCCGACGCTCCTCCCTCCTATATCGTGGTAAGACAGCAACCACTCGACAGTTAGAAGTCTTCAGTGCCGGAGCACAGACCACACGAACCGGGCCGATACCCTTCTGCTTCGACCGCTGGCACAACGTTCCTCCTCCGCCGCAGTAGGTAAGTGTTACTTCCTCCTTCAGCTTTTGACCTAGAAGAAGAGGGTACAAACTAATGACCCGCTGGAGTGTGCAGACAAATTTTGCACACCCAGAGACGGGATCCGGAAGAAACTGCTTGGACAGTGCAATGGTGGAGAGCGAGCGAGCCAGCTTCGAACCCTCTAGGACATCCAACCTGTAGAACCGAACCGAGCTGCGGTTCCTCTCCGAGTGTGTGACGAGTAGGCTGAAAAAGTGAGTTGATCCCCTCTGTACAATGTGTTTGTACATGTAAATATATATAGTGAATGGATTGGAGAATGTGATTATATATATATATATAAGAATCGGGTAGTGTATGTATGTATATACATTTAGATGAAGGAATTGGAAGATCTGAGAATGTTTATATATATATATATATCAGTGCAGTACGGAGATGTATGTGTATGGAATGGGGTATATATATCGGTATAAAAATAGCTACAAGAGTTTGTATACACATAAGGGTATAAATATGTATATGAGTAAAGTGGTGAGGATAGGAGCCAAGGAGACGGGTGGTAGAATCGTAATCGGGAAGGTTAAGAGTAAGATGACTGGATAGGGTACTAGAAAGGAAGGTTGCGGTGGTTCCGAGAAATGGTCAAGGGTGGTGGGTTAACCAGTTCTGCTTATGAAAATATTTTTTTTAAGGGTTCGTGGTGTATCTTAAGCTAGGTTTGTTTAGGTTTTGATCTTAGAATCTTTAGTAAGTTATCCTTGAGAATCCGATTACGGAAATAGGTTCTGAAAGATAATATTAGAACTAAATGATAGACTTTCTGAGAATCTACGGGACCAGGGGTAAAATAGTCTTTTGACTTAAGAGAGTTGTATGTTCGTATTTTTGCTCTCATTGAGATTTCATCTCTTAGAAGTTATAACTTCTAAAGTATGGGATGTATTGTTGATCCACGTGCCTTGTATGACAGGCGTTTGAGTTTCTACGGTTGCAGACCGAGTTGAGATTGTGAGAGTTGTGGTTTGATTCAGGTAAGTCCTTGCGACTTACTTAGCTGATTTCTGGATATTAGTTGAGTGATAATGGTTGTGGGTGTGCAATGTGTGTTATAATAAAAATAACAACTTGTTAGGACGACCGTGGTTATTATGTTTTAAGGCCCAAGTGTATGTATAACGGGCCGTGACATCACTGCCCAGCTCTGCCAGGAGACTAGGAGGTTCTCTATACCCAGACCATACAAGTACACGATGAGATGCATCGGATCCACTCCTAATGGGTACACGGGGGCGGAGGCGAGGTTTGGGAATCCCTCGTGTCACAAAATAAGTATCATTAGTAAGAGTGAATGACTTAAATGAAGATAGTAAATGGATTGTTTGAAAGCATGATGAGTGTTTATTATTTTATGTGTGTGTGTGCTATTATTATTCTCCTAATGTTTAGATAACTAGCTAATGGTTGTTTTATTGTGTTTTTAGATTTACCGTAGGTTAGAACATCAGTTGAGTGATCTGGAAGTAGTGGTCAGCCGGGTCTCCGTACTCCTTAGAGTGGGGGTTTGGGTTGTTGCTTTGTTGTTCTTTTCCTCTTGTTAAGACAGTTAATCTTTTCCGTCGTTTAAGTATTATAGGCTGTTAGACCTTGTTGCATTCATCCTGTTAAAAATACATGTTTATGAATTTCGGTTTTTCTTATTTGTGTCTTGTTGCAAGATCCTAGTAAAATTGTTGTCAAATTGAGGTCGGGACCCATTGTGAGGTCCTAACCAGTAATGTCCCGAGTTCTGAGAATTCGGGGTGTTACAACATGGTATCAGAGCTCTAGGTTGACAACAATGGCACTTGAAATCTTCCGAAAGACCGAATAAGTACTGGAGCAGAACCCGTAAAGGGATCTGAATTTTAAAAAGGACTTTTGGTTTTCAAATCCATGCATAGTCTGGTTGGGGATAGAAAAGTACCGCTGACCACCACTATTACCGCGGATCTCAGTATGCTTAGTGTGGACTTTAGGTTTTACTTTAGTTGGACTTATTTGCTTGATTATAAAGATATGTGATATAGATAAGTATATGCCGAAGATTAGTAGAAATTATAGTCATGTTATGTTCTTAATGGAGGTAACATAATGAGTTTCTCACCCCATTGACACCTCTAAGTAGATTTTGAAGGGTGTCAACGTAAGGATTAGTATGCACATCTTATGTGCATTAGGGTAGACGAACGGCGGACAACTCCTTCGAGCTTGTGGAGGAACGTCGAGACGGAAAAGTGAAGACTAAAAGACAACACCAACTACAATGACAAGAAGGGAATTCCGAGTCAACTCCATAGGATCAAATGAAGAATATACATGAGGGCACAACCCATATGTTCTTTCAAGATGGGGTGAAGCAACGTTACAAACAAAGGGGATGCCTTCAGAAAAAAAAACAAATAGGCATGAAGGTCAAGGTGGAAGATAGTAGCAATCCAGACAAAAGGCATTGAATCTAAGCTTACTGACGGACCAGAAGGTGAAAGTTTGAGGCTAGAAGCAGAGCGGAATATGATCACTCTCGACAAGCTACTTTCCACTACAATCAGGATGGGAAACTGAGACAATCATAAGAGTAGGAGTCAAAATAAGATACATTGCCCATCCCGATACGAAGAATTAAAGAGCCGCAAAACGAAAGCTTACAGGTTGCTAGAAAAGGGAAGGCCGATTTCACCCAACATGGAAGTGGTGCGACCCTCCTAGAGCACACAAGAATTACAACAAGAATCGGGATACGACAAAGACCGGATTTCTATAAAGGCGGAAGTACAAGCAGCACCCCAAGAAGGAGGGTGTAGGAGAATAGTCTTGGGGAAAAAGAGGGTCTCTGATAACTTCTTACTCACGAAGGATTTAAGTTAATAACACTAGGGGGTCATAACAGAGAACCACAAGTGGACAATAACTCGGGTAAAAAGAATCATGGAGAAATGCCTACAAGTTATCGTAGACGAATTTATAAGTCCGTTGACGGAAGACGAAGATACAACTAGACTCGTAAGAGTATAATACTCTTATAAGAGTGTAACTTGTAGAAGGAGCTAAGGAAGTATAAATGGAAGAGATATAATTCCACCTTGTATATCAAACCTCAAAAGAGATAGAAGCAAAGTAACTCTACGATCTTATAGAAGGTCAACTACAGACTAATCGGTAACAATAGAGAATTTACACGTACTAGCTAACTAACGATGGTTGGTTGACAGATAAGAAGAATAACCACAAGGTTATACAGGAATTTTACTGACATCTGATGAATTTCTTACAACGACGACAAGGGTGAAGTTAAATCAATACAAGTACTAGTAGCCTTGATGATAACATTGAACAAGTCCAATATGATGACTCTAATAAAGAAATTTAAGAGCAGCTCGTGACGGTCAGTAATGACCACTGATGCTAGTAATGGTGTAAAGAGAATTGTTGGGAGTAGTTACTTACTACTGACTAAGAAAGATACATATGAGAGTTAGTATGAAGGGATCCCTGTGAGAAGAACTAGAAGACTAAGAGGAAGTAGATGATTGGGAACATGTCCTATGTCTTAGCATTCCGCACAAGTAAGACTGATGGTGCTCCTTCGAGAAAAAGTGGGGTCAGACTGTCTAGATTGAAAGTGAAAACCCTTGTGATTAAAGATGTGACACAGAATTATTGGAATTGTAGAAGCGGCACAAACATAGAGAGTATGATTTACAACCTTGGTGTAATGTATGATCGAGTTGTGAGGTGATTGCAGATGGAATCTGCATGTTGGCTAGAACAGACATGAGAAGGGGTAAAGTTGAATGACTAAAGGTTGCTAAATAGATCCAATATTACCCAATAAGATATTTTCAGAAAGGTGTCTATATAAGAGTAATGTGAAATGGTGGTACTCCGATGAAAATTCAAGCTCGAATGATGACATAAGAGTGGATAAAAGTAATAAGACCAACCAACGTGGTCCGTAAGGCGTATACGAAGAAACACAAAGGGATTTAACTATCCTACTAGTGGGTAAAGATTTATAGAAGATGAAGCGACACGAGCATAAGGACAACATAATAAATGCGAGTCGAGAACTTTGATTTTGATAAAATCATATACAACTGAGGTTTCTTATGCAAACGGTACCGATAGGTGTTTAATAAAAGTCATACACATCGGACCGATAGCGCTTGGATGGATAAAGTGTAAACCAAAAGAATAACTTGACCGGTAAGAAGGTAAGTCATGTATCAAAAGGCGGGTCTTGCTAAATTGGAATAGAGTGTTGAGATGAGGATACCTTTGTAGAATATATGCAAGAGTACAACGTAATTGAAATTCTAACATGAAATGGGCAGTAATGATCAATTGAGACCGATTCAGGGGAGGAAATTGTTATAAGACGAGTCACCTAGTAGAAGAGTTCACAAGACAAGCTGAGAGACCAAAAGAGATAAGTTGTCGACCCGGATATGAGGGTCTAAGGTGCATGGAAAGGATACCTATAATGGAGTGTAGAAGCAAAATGTAGACTTTACAAGTGTGGAGAGGTTTTAACCTCCTCAAAGAAATCGCAATGCCGGTATGAAAGAGTCGAAGCCCGGTAGCGGAAACAATGGAGTTTCATGAAGGCAATATTGCCAGTAACACCAGCGAAGAAATGTATATATGAGAACGACCTTGGTGAACTCGGAAGTCCAAAGTAACCTCAATTATCATGGGACCTAAGTCATCAACACCGACGGTCCATGCAAAGGGAGTTGCAAGGGGATGATAACTAAAGTCATCAGAACTACAAAGACACTTACCAACTATCGTTGAAGACTTGGAATGACTATTTAGGTCAAGATGAATGACCCAGTTGGGCTCGAGAAGTAGAGTTAGCCTAAGGAAACAGAAGTGTGGAAGATAAAACGAATTAGCGAAGCATGAAAGGATTAATCGAGCAGATGATGCTCACCAAGAATTTAACGCCAGTATAGGTATGAGAAGAACAAGTATGGGATAGTGAGATGAGTCAATTATAGACTGACCGACGTCAATTGA
Source organism: Fagopyrum homotropicum (assembly GCA_033239125.1). Taxonomy (NCBI): domain Eukaryota; kingdom Viridiplantae; phylum Streptophyta; class Magnoliopsida; order Caryophyllales; family Polygonaceae; genus Fagopyrum; species Fagopyrum homotropicum. Next base: position 117,322,521 of record BSWB01000007.1, on the reverse strand, counting down.
GGACGTGTAAGTGTTGGTTGATATTGACGAGTAAGTACCGTTAAGAAGAGATATTAGTGACTGCGAAGTTAAGAGATAACTTTACCGATGCCTTGGAGGATTCCCCAAGTAGGCAACAACAACCTTTTTGGGGTGATCTAAGGATATGGAGAGAATCGGGTTAGAAATTGCTTGCTGGTTGGTTAAGAACAGACCACGGTTGAGTAAGAGAGTAAGGGTCTGTTTGAAGAGGATCTTGCTTGTGACACCTATTTCATTTCTAATTTATTACCAATTAATTAACCTTGTTTAAAACAATAAGCGGAAAAACGGAAAATGGAAAATTTTTAAAACTTTATCTTACAACCATATTCACAACATATACACATACTAACATACGTCATAAAACTCCGTTTAACCAAAACACAACTGTTTTAAAACCATGCAAAACATCCTAGGCGGTAGCATCCCATAACAGCCCACCTGGTATGATCTCAAATCTAGGTGTTGGATCCAACGTCCTTGCCTTGATCAGGCCGAGTCTGAGTAGTTGAAAAAAAAATGTGGATATAACAACAATGAGCCACACGCTCAGTAAGGGTATACACATCACGCTCCCCAATATATATAAGTATCTAATATCCCGTCCCCAAAGGACACTCTATACCCTTCTTCACATTTCAAAGCACACATACATATCCACATTCACATATAATTCCACAACCATTCATATCACATAGCATATAAACATTCAAGCATGTAATCATACCACATATAAACATATCATATCATACCATCACATATAAATAATCATAACATAACATATAACATGCTAGACTCGATTGTATCGATGCATAGGTGATAATTAACTAACTAGCCCCAACTGATCGTACGATATAATTTCTCATGTGCTTTCATATTTCTTTTTTCTTTAGGTTGGCCAACCCGATAGCGTCGTAGGCCCCCTTGTAGATCAAGCGCTGACCTCGGCTATCTAATCTTTGAGACCCCTCGTAGATCGAGCGTTGTCTCTATATATGTCCCCAGGTGGTGCAGGACATTTCCGAGGCCCCTCGTAGATCGAGCGCTTCCTCTGAGGCCCCTCGTAGATCGAGCGCTGCCTCTATATAGTCCCCAGGTGGTGCGGGGCCTAGTTGGGCTAACTAATCAATTACCATCCTATATTATCACTTTTATATCATAACTCAGTTTCATGCTATCATTATATTCTTTCATCACATCCTTTTCATTATCATATCACTCATATATAGGCATGCATACAATCATAACAAACATATATATACACACAAGCAGGCATAAAATCATGGCATATTAAATACATAACATATATTAAGCAAGTGTAATTCATATACACTTACCTAGCAGGTAAGAACAATAAAACCTCGCAAACCAACTATTGAGTCCGTTTCCCACTCGGACTATCCTCCTTTCTCGTATTAGGATACGCTCACAAAGCAATTAAGCTATAGTTAGACCGAAACCTTCAACAACACCTGTTGAGAATATCATATTTCTCGTATCAAACTTCTCGATTCAAACACCAGTTAAATTCATTCCTTTGAATTTAATTAACTTATATCCTCCTCTATAATCCCAATTTAATTAATTAACCTTCAATTAATTAATTAAATTTCGTCAGAATAACGTTTTGCCCGCAGGCAATTTCTGAACCCACCTGTCATCAAATCTCATCAAACAAACAACCCATAATCACCAGAATAATGTAACGAGCATAATGGAATTTCCAATTATCCATTTTGACAAGCCTAAAGTCAATTTAGGCCAAATCGCAATACGGAAAACGAATAAATTCATAACTTATTCGTTACTAACCCGATTGACGATCCGAAAGAAGATTCGGAATCACAACGACGCAGGCTACGCTCGGACACCATCAAATTCACCGGAATATGAGCAACAAAACCTCCCTAGTATCATATATGCTCGACCAGACCTTCCCTTGCTCGGAAATGTAGAAACTCGGTACCACAATGAAGAGAATGAAGAGAGGAATCCAAAAACTCAAACGGATTTGAAATCGGATTAGAAACGGAGAGTAGATCTGAGTTTGAAGGTTGAGAGAAATCAGAGCTTTTACGAGGAAATGTGAAAGAAAATGAATGAATTTCCGCTATTTATAGAGAAGTCGATAATTATCCCTTAGCTTTATCCTTTAGCAAAATTGATAATTATCCTTTAGCATTATCCTTTAGCAAAGTCGATAATTATCTTTTAGCATTATCCTTTAGCAAATATCTCTAGCATTATCCTTTAGCAAAATTGATGATTATCCTCTAGCATTATCTTTTAGCAAAGCCGATAATTATCCTTTTACCGATCCAAAGGTGGTTTGAGCCCTTTCTCCAAACTTCTCGGAATTGGAATAATAAATCCGGAATATTGTATGGATAATTATTCCGCAATTGTCTCGAAAAACGGGTATTCCTAAGCCGTCTTTCTTAGCCGCTAAGAAACGAAATAGCGACTCTTTTGGCCGTTTTGCCTTTCCATGTTTTTTCATATCTAGGACATGTCCGATGTCCTGATCATTTCTCTCAACTGCATTTTTATTAATTGAAGCTCCCAAATGCTCCAAATAACACTGGGTTGTAATATCATCTAGGAGGAGGTTACCTCGAGAGGTATCTCTTGTTAAAACGGTTTAATTCCCTTAAACCCGTTTAATTCCTTAATATTCTTGATTAGGCCATCTTCGATTTTTGACCGTTACAAATATCTCCCACTTTAAGAAATTTCGTCCCGAAATTTAAGAAAGGACGTAGAACCAAACTCGTAGATATATCAAAAGGATGTACGGCCGGATCACAAAATTTCGAGGTTTTTACTCAAAAAGATAGGGGTATCTAGCTCTCATATCTAGTACTGTTTCCCATGTAGCCTCTTGAGCTGAATAATGTCCCCATCTAACCTTCAGCATTGGAATCTCCTTGTTTCTCAATCTCCGAACTTGCCTGCCTAGAACCTCGACTGGTTCTTCTGGGTAGGACAAGTTCTCAAATACTTCTATCTCAGGTTCGGGAATGATATGACTAGGATATGACATATACCTCCATAACACCGATAAATGAAAGACGTCATGCAATCTTGATAACTTAGGTGGTAACGCCAACCCATACACAAGTGGTCCGATCTCTCTAAGATCTCATATGGACCAATGTATCTCCCACTTTAGCTTTCAGCCTCCTTAGTGTAGCATCCTCATCCCGTCTAGCTGAAATCTCATCAAGAATCAAAGGTCTTACCCGAATGTTCGCTATCAACTCAGATCCTTTCACAACCATCTCTACTCTCATAACTCTGAGGGTTAATAGATGCTCAACTTTGCAATTGATCTCACCTCTCTGAACATATCTACCTCCATGGTGACTTCCTTTGTATACCAATTAATCAAACTATATGAGTGGATGACTAATCCATTACTAACATCACATCCAACACTCTCAAGAAATCATCCCATGTTAGCACAGGTGGTATACTATGGCCATTAGGGATCATGTCCTGCCAATCTCTAGTTGCTTCCTCAAGTAAGGATATAACATATTGTACCCATTTAACTGTATCTAGAATGGACTCAATGATCCTCAACCACTCTTCCACTACCAATGGATCAATGGTCCTCTCAAACTACTTTTCCCCTTGACAGTGAATCTTCTAGAAATTCTTGTCCATCTTTACTAGGATAATACCCACTTGACACATTGTTGTGTCTGTGGTGGTATAACTTATCTCAAATATTGCACTAACTCAGGCATACCAGCCATATCCAATGGTGGTAGTGGTACAGGATAACTTGCACCTAAGGGTGCTCTTGATCATTTATATCTAGAGCATATACAGACTCCGTTAACCCTTCATAGCTGTGCTCCGCCATCTAAAAGAAAAGAAACTTTCAAAAGCTTTTCAGAAAACATCCCATAACCCAAGCCAAGGAATCATATCCCTGCTCTGATACCAACCAAATGTGACACCTATTTCATTTCTAATTTATTACCAATTAATTAACCTTGTTTAAAACAATAAGCGGAAAAACGGAAAATGGAAATTTTTTAAAACTTTATCTTACAACCATATTCACAACATATACACATATTAACATACGTCATAAAACTCCGTTTAACCAAAACACAACTGTTTTAAAACCATGCAAAACATCCTAGGCGGTAGCATCCCATAACAGCCCACCTGGTATGATCTCAAATCCAGGTGTTGGGTCCAACGTCCTTGCCTTGATCAGGCCGAGTCTGAGTAGCTGAAAAAAAAAATGTGGATATAACAACAATGAGCCACACGCTCAGTAAGGGTATACAAATCACGCTCCCCAATATATATAAGTATCTAATATCCCGTCCCCAAAGGACACTCTATACCCTTCTTCACATTTCAAAGCACACATACATATCCACATTCACATATAATTCCACAACCATTCATATCACATAGCATATAAACATTCAAGCATGTAATCATACCACATATAAACATATCATATCATACCATCACATATAAATAATCATAACATAACATATAACATGCTAGACTCGATTGCATCGATGCATAGGTGATAATTAACTAACTAGCCCCAACTGATCGTACGATATAATTTCTCATGTGCTTTCATATTTCTTTTCTCTTTAGGTTGGCCAACCCGATAGCGTCGTAGGCCCCCTTGTAGATCAATTGCTGACCTCGGCTATCTAATCTTTGAGACCCCTCGTAGATCGAGCGCTGTCTCTATATATGTCCCCAGGTGGTGCAGGACATTTCCGAGGCCCCTCGTAGATCGAGCGCTGCCTCTGAGGCCCCTCGTAGATCAAGCGCTGCCTCTATATAGTTTCTCGTCCCCAGGTGGTGCGGGACATTTCCGAGTCCCCTCGTAGATCGAGCGCTGCCTCTGAGGCCCCTCATAGATCGAGCGCTGCCTCTATATAGTCCCCAGGTGGTGCGGGACCCAGTTGGGCTAACTAATCAACTACCATCCTATATTATCACTTTTATATCATAACTCAGTTTCATGCTATCATTATATTCTTTCATCACATCCTTTTCATTATCATATCACTCATATATATAGGCATGCATACAATCATAACAAACATATATATACACACAAGCAGGCATAAAATCATGGCATATTAAATACATAACATATATTAAGCAAGTGTAATTCATATACACTTACCTCGCAGGTAAGAACAATAAAACCTCACAAACTAACTATTGAGTCCGTTTCCCACTCGGACTATCCTCCTTTCTCGTATTAGGATACGCTCACAAAGCAATTAAGCTATAGTTAGACCGAAACCTTCAACAACACCTGTTGAGAATATCATATTTCTCGTATCAAATTTCTCGATTCAAACACCAGTTAAATTCATTCCTTTGAATTTAATTAACTTATATCCTCCTCTATAATCCCAATTTAATTAATTAACCTTCAATTAATTAATTAAATTTCGTCAGAATAACGTTTTGCCCGCAGGCAATTTTTGAACCCACCTGTCATCAAATCTCATCAAACAAACAACCCATAATCACCAAAATAATGTAACGAGCATAATGGAATTTCCAATTATCCATTTTGACAAGCCTAAGGTCAATTTAGGCCAAATCGCAATACGGAAAACGAATAAATTCATAACTTATTCGTTACTAACCCGATTGACGATCCGAAAGAAGATTCGGAATCACAACAACGCAGGCTACGCTCGGACACCATCAAATTCACCGGAATCTGAGCAACAGAACCTCCCTAGTATCATATACGCTCGACCAGACCTTCCCTTGCTCGAAAATGTAGAAACTCGGTACCACAATGAAGAGAATGAAGAGAGGAATCCAAAAACTCAAACGGATTTGAAATCGGATTAGAAACGGAGAGTAGATATGAGTTTGAAGGTTGAGAGAAATCAGAGCTTTTACGAGGAAATGTGAAAGAAAATGAATGAATTTCCGCTATTTATAGAGAAGTCGATAATTATCCCTTAGCTTTATCCTTTAGCAAAATTGATAATTATCCTTTAGCATTATCCTTTAGCAAAGTCGATAATTATCTTTTAGCATTATCCTTTAGCAAATATCTCTAGCATTATCCTTTAGCAAAGTTGATGATTATCCTCTAGCATTATCCTTTAGCAAAGCCGATAATTATCCTTTTACCGATCCGAAGGTGGTTTGAGCCCTTTCTCCAAATTTCTCGGAATTGGAATAATAAATCCGGAATATTGTATGGATAATTATTCCGCAATTGTCTCGAAAAACGGGTATTCCTAAGCCGTCTTTCTTAGCCGCTAAGAAACGAAATAGCGACTCTTTTGACCGTTTGCCTTTCCATGTTTTTTCATATCTAGGACATGTCCGATGTCCTGATCATTTCTCTCAACTGCATTTTTATTAATTGAAGCTCCCAAATGCTCCAAATAACACTGGGTTGTAATATCATCTAGGAGGAGGTTACCTCGAGAGGTATCTCTTGTTAAAAGGTTTAATTCCCTTAAACCCGTTTAATTCCTTAATATTCTCGATTAGGCCATCTTCGATTTTTGACCGTTACATTGCTAGTATTAGAAGGGAAGTATAGGCGGGAGTTGGGTAAATCATGTTGACCCTCAGAAAGACACCATTATGACTAATGGGTGTTACACCAGAAGCGTGGTAGGCCCATAACCCACAGATGAAGAAAATCAATGTTAGGTTAACTATGATTTCAAGTTAAGGAATTATAGATCTATATAAAAAGGGTCCACTTGGATGTGTGTTTTGTTTTGAGTTATATATATTTGAAAGCTTGACAAGAAGTAGGTGAAAACCCATTAATTAAGGAACGATCCGATTAGGTCACATTGAGGAAAACGGACCAAGCGGTTTGTATTACAAAGAGCATTAGACACTTAGTAAAGTGCCGACAGAAGTTTAAGATCATTAATTCAGAATCGATAGTCGGGAACTTTCGAAAGGAAAAAGCAAGTGGGCCCAATGGAAGGAAAAGTTTGGTAGAGTCATCAAAAGAGTTGGAAGTAAATCTAGAAAACCAAACCGTTGAGAGAGTACCTACCAAACCCGAGACACATCCTTAGTCATGAGGATCTGATAGTTGAGCTGACCATACATTTGTGGAGTACCTAGTAGCTGTCCTGGAGCGCAGTACTAGACGTCTGCGGTCCAAGGAGATACCAATGTTGAGGATCCAGTGGTCTAGACAAGGAGCTAATGAGACCACTTGGGAGACAGAGGAGAGTATTAGACGTAATAATCCCGAGTTTCTGCGGGGTTAGATGTTACTTTTATATCGACGAGTTAGTACTCGGTTATTGTGTTGTTTGACCATTCATGTTTTTATATTGGATTGAGTGATTATGTTTTATGTGATGTGTGTCTGAGTATGATGATTGAGTAGTTGCACGGTAGAAAACAAAATTTTTTTTTATGAAACTAAGAGATACAAAGAAAGTCGTTTGATTAGGTACATTATTCTAAGTTTCGGGACGAAACTTCTTTTAAGAGGGCACTGATGTAATAACCGAAAATTTTAAAATCCGTTTAAATCCGGATCCAACCGGATTCCGGTCCTTCAACTTTTATTCTCTTAAATAAAATAAAACAATATTTAATTTCTATCATTTTATGTGACCTTGTTTCACATAAAAGGATAAATTATGTAACCGGAAATAATTCCATACATTTAAAATAAGACCGAAGAGCGGTCCCGTGCAAATAACGATCTAGTTATCATTCCATATTAGTTAGATGAGCAAACCGACCCATATTTTTTTTCGGCCCAGTGATTCTTCTGCCGGTCCAATACGTAGGGAGAGTGGGATGTTGATCCTTTGGACTTTCCAGCCCAACATCTCTATCCTAAACAACCCCTCTAAACCTAATTATGCTAAACCTAATTACTCTAGCCTAATACACAACCTTATACGTACCTTGGCTTCATCTTCTGCACGATCGGCACTAACAGTAAGACCACCGAATTCCGAGCGACTGCAACTGGCGGAAGGTCTTCATCGGTACCGAGTTCCTCTTCGTCTTCAACAGCCAGGTGAGTGCCGATCTCTCCCTCCCTTCTATCAGTCCGTATCTCGCCATCGTAACGGCTGAAGTCTCACCTTCTTCAGCGCTGAGACGCCGACGCTCCTCCCTCCTATATCGTGGTAAGACAGCAACCACTCGACAGTTAGAAGTCTTCAGTGCCGGAGCACAGACCACACAAACCGGGCCGATACCCTTCTGCTTCGACCGCTGGCACAACGTTCCTCCTCCGCCGCAGTAGGTAAGTGTTACTTCCTCCTTCAGCTTTAGACCCAGAAGAAGAGGGTACAGACTAATGACCCGTTGGACTGTGCAGACAAATTTTGCACACCCAAAGACGGGATCCGGAAGAAACTGCTTGGACAGTGCAATAGTGGAGAGCGAGCGAGCCAGCTTCGAACCCTCTAGGACATCCAACCTGTAGAACCGAACCGAACTGCGGTTCCTCTCCGAGTGTGTGACGAGTAGGCTGAAAAATTGAGTTGATCCCCTCTGTACAGTGTGTTTGTACATGTAAATATATATAGTGAATGGATTGGAGAATGTGATTTTATTTATATATATATAAAAGAATCGGGTAGTGTATGTATGTATATACATTTAGATGAAGGAATTGGAAGATCTGAGAATGTTTATATATATATATATCAGTAAAGTACGGAGATGTATGTGTATGGAATGGGGTATATATATCGGTATAAAAATAGCTACAAGAGTTTGTATACACATAAGGGTATAGATATGTATATGAGTAAAGTGGTGAGGATAGGAGCCAAGGAGACGGGTGGTAGAATCATAATCGGGAAGGTTAAGAGTAAGATGACTGGATAGGGTACTAGAAAGGAAGGTTGCGGTGGTTCCGAGAAATGGTCAAGGGTGGTGGGTTAACCAGTTCTGCTTATGAAAATATTTTTTTTAAGGGCTCGTGGTGTATCTTAAGCTAGGTTTGTTTAGGTTTTGATCTTAGAATCTTTTGTAAGTTATCCTTGAGAATCCGATTACGGAAATAGGTTCTAAAAGATAATATTAGAACTAAATGATAGACTTTCTGGGAATCTACGGGACTAGGGGTAAAATAGTCTTTTGACTTAAGAGAGTTGTATGTTCGTATTTTTGCTCTCATTGAGATTTCATCTCTTAGAAGTTATAACTTCTAAAGTATGGGATGTATTGTTGATCCACGTGCCTTGTATGACAGGCGTTTGAGTTTCTATGGTTGCACACCGAGTTGAGATTGTGAGAGTTGTGGTTTGATTCAGGTAAGTCCTTGCGACTTACTTAGCTGGTTTCTGGATATAAGATGAGTGATAATGGTTGTGGGTGTGCAATGTGTGTTATAATAAAAATAACAACTTGTTAGGACGACCGTGGTTATTATGTTTTAAGGCCCAAGTGTATGTATAACGGGCTGTGACATCACTGCCCAGCTCTGCCAGGAGACTAGGAGGTTCTCTATACCCAGACCATACAGGTACACGGTGAGATGCATCGGATCCACTCCTGATGGGTACACGGGGGCGGAGGCGAGGTTTGGGAATTCCTCGTGTCACAAAATAAGTATCATTAGTAAGAGTGAATGACTTAAATGAAGATAGTAAATGGATTGTTTGAAAGCATGATGAGTGTTTATTATTTTATGTATGTGTGTTATTATTATTATTATTCTCCTAATGTTTAGATAACTAGCTAATGGTTGTTTTGTTGTGTTTTTAGATTTACCGCAGGTTAGAACATCAGCTGAGTGATCCGGAAGTAGTGGTCAGCCGAGTCTCCGTACTCCTTAGAGTGGGGGTTTGGGTTGTTGCTTTGTTGTTCTTTTCCTCTTGTTAAGACAGTTAATCTTTTCCGTCGTTTAAGTATTATAGGCTGTTAGACCTTGTTGCATTCATCCTGTTAAAAATACATGTTTATGAATTTTGGTTTTTCTTATTTGTGTCTTGTTGCAAGATACTAGTAAAATTGTTGTCAAACTGAGGTCGGGACCCATTGTGAGGTCCTAACCAGTAATGTCCCAAGTTTTGTGAATTCGGGGTGTTACACCCTTGGGCAGAGGATGGACCCAAACCAGCAAGTGAGGCATCCAGGAGTCAACCTAGAAGATCCAACGGAGCATGATTATGAACTTTGACCGCAAGTTCTATCCATGATCTGCCAATGCCAATTTGGAGGTTTAAAGAGGGAGTCTCCGCATCAACATTTACAAAACTATGAGATTTTGATGGAGACCTTGAAACCTTCAAGGGTGGAAAATATTAATTACAAGTTAAGCCCTTTTTACTTTTTTTTGAAAGACAGGGCGCTTACTTGGTACCAGTCTCTTCCTCCCGAAAAGATCAACACTTGGGAGGAGATGACGACGGAGTTCTTGACGAAATTCTTTCCCCCCTCCAAAACTGCTGAAATAAGAGGGAAGATCAATGCATTCATCATGAAAGACAAGGAGAGTTTGTCTAAGTCATGGGAAATATTTATAGATGTTCTTTTGGATTGCCCACATCATGGGATTCCAAAGATAAAGTTGTTGGAGATTTACTTCAAGGGATTGGATGGAGCTACCCAATTCAACCTTCAACTACTATCCGCCGGCACATTCATGGACATGCCGATCGATGAAGCTTGGGAGTTCATTGAAAAACAAGCTTTACACATGGAGAAGTACTCGCACCAAGGAGCTGAGAATGGAGTTAAGAGAGTTAATTTCCAAGAAGCCCCATCAAATGATAATCAACTGATTTCCCTCAAGAATGATGTGAAGCAATTGAAGGATCTTTTGGTTGCTCACACCAAGAAGGAAGAGGAGGGATATCAAATCTCAAGTAACAATAATGGTTACCGGAACAACAACAACAACAATGGTTCCCAGAACAACAACTACAACAATAATAGAGGGTCCAACAACAACCATTGGAGGCCCAACAATCAAAATCAAAATCCGGGTAACCCTTAATCTAACTCCAATTCGAATAATTCTTCTTCTTCTTCTTCTTCTTCTTCTTCTTCTTCTACTCCATTGAAGAGCCAAGAGCCTGGATCAAGCTCGTCCCAGCCAGAGAAGAAAGATGCAGTGCTAGAGGCTATCTTGATCAAGCTCAATGCTATGGAGACGTCCATGACTTCATTTTCGAAGACACAAAAAGCCTTAGAACAACAATTCTTTAATAAGGCGAATGAAGCGCCAAGAGACCCAGGGAAGCTCCCAGCAAGGACAGAGAGCAACCCCAAGGGACAGGTCATGGCAATAACAACGAGAAGCGGATTAAAACTGCAGATCCAGTGCCTCGGTCGATGCCAGTGAAGAACACCTCGGTCCAGGTACAGTCGAAAAACACTTTGGCCGAGGTACCAACTGAGGTGGAGCCTCAGAAAGCGGAGGAGAAATCTCAAGTTTATGTTCCACCTCCTGCTTATAAACCACCACTTCCATTCCCCCAGTCAAGGGCCAGAGCATATCTAGACAAGCACTTTGGTAAGTTCCTTGACTTGATGAATAAACTACATATTAACATCCCTTTCGTTGATGCTATTCTAGGGATGCCAACCTATGGGAAATTCTTAAAAAAAAATTCTATCAAGGAAGAGGAAGCTGAAAGATTTTGGTGAAGTAAGGATGACATCTAAATCCTTGAAGCTCATTCAAATCATGAAGGAAAAGATGCCACCCAAGTTGAGAGATCCCGACTCATTTTGCATTCCCATTCAAGTTGGGGATGTCACTTGTGAGGCATTGTGTGATCTAGGAGCCAGCGTGAGCATCATCCCGCTGGAGCTATGTGTGAAGATCGGACTTGGAGAGCCCAAGCCGGTGAAGATAAGGTTATACATGGCGGACCGCTCCATTACCCATCCCGTGGGCATTCTGGAAGACGTTCCGGTTAAGTTAGGTAACTTCTTTTTACCTATAGACTTTGTTGTGCTTGATATTCCCGCAGATTACCCCGTTCCTATTATTCTCAGGAGACCATTTCTAGCAACTTCGGGTTGCAATGTGGATTGTAAGAACGCCAAGTTGCAATTCAACATTGGCGGTGATCAAGTAGAGTTTACATTGCTTGCTGCAATGAAAGGAGAGCCGCTGGAGGATGATACCTTCAACATCTATGATGAAGAAGAATCAAGAGAATTGGTGAGCTCTATCCTTATTAATGATCCACTTGAGAGAGTTATTAGTTTTAGCTTAATGGAGGATGGTATAGATGCTTCTTGTGATGTAGATATACGGAGCTTAAAGGCACTGGAAGAAGATCCAAGAGCTAAGATTGAAAAGCTAATCCAGGAGAAGAATCTCCAGTTTCGATCCCAGTTGCAGTACCTCGACCGAGGCACCTTCTGGACCAAGCGAGGTGTTCTTGACTGAATAACATCTCGGTCACCCACTCTGGACCTCGACCGAGGTCGAAAGCGAGATGATGTCAACTGAGACTTCTGAAAGTCCAGTTCTTCGATCTAAGTCTACTCCACTGGAAGGAGGAAGCAAGGATCCCCCTCAGAAAGCACCCCCAATTGTGGAGCTTAAACAACTCCCAAGTCACTTGAGGTATGTTTTTCTTGGACCGGATTCTACTTATCCCGTTATTGTTAGTGCTTCCCTTTCCGAAACTGAATTATTTAAACTAATGCATGTCCTGAGAAAGCATCAAAAAGCTTTGGGTTATACTATTGATGATCTTATTGACATTAAACCTTCTTTCTGCATGCATAGAATTCTAATGGAGGATGATCATAAGACTTCACGGGAAGCTCAAAGACGGTTAAATCCGATCATGAAAGACGTTGTGAAGAAAGATATTCTTAAGTTGTTGGATGCAGGTATCATATTTCCTATCTCGGACAGCAAGTGGGTGAGCCCAGTGCATGTAGTTCCGAAGAAAGGAGGGATGACCGTTGTGACAAATAAGAACAATGAGTTGATCCCAACTAGGACCGTCACGGGCTGGAGGGTGTGCATCGATTATAGGAAGCTAAACGTGGCCACTCAGAAGGACCATTGTCCACTTCCCTTCATCGATCAAATGCTCGTACGGTTAGCCCATCATTCACATTTTTTCTATTTAGATGGTTATAGTGGCTTCTTTCATATTCCTATCCATCCGGATGATCAAGAGAAGACCACTTTCACTTGTCCATGGGGGATATTCGCCTATAGGAGGATGCCATTTGGATTATGTAATGCACTCGCTACCTTCCAGCGATGCATGATGGCTATCTTTTCCGAGTATATAGAGGAGATTATGGAGGTATTTATGGATGATTTTTCAGTATATGGTTCCTATTTTGATGATTGCCTATCTAACCTTTCTCTAGTTTTACAAAGATCTGAAGACACTAATCTCGTTTTGAATTGGGAGAAGTGTCATTTTATGGTTAATGAAGGCATTGTACTAGGACACCTCATTTCTAACCGAGGTATTGAGGTCGATCGAGCTAAGATCGAGACTATTGAGAAACTTCCCCCCTTTGTTCTGTTAAGGGTGTGCGGAGTTTTCTCGGACATGCAGGTTTCTATAGGAGGTTCATAAAGGATTTTTCGAAGATTTCTAAACCATTGACTAAACTCTTGAATAAAGATGTTGTTTTTGAGTTTTCACAGGAATGTCTTGATGCATTTTATAGGATTAAGGAAGTGTTGATCTCCGCTCCCATTATCCAGCCTCCGGATTGGACCTTGCCCTTTGAGATCATGTGTGATGCGAGTGACGTGGCGGTAGGAGCGGTGCTTGGACAAAAGAAGGATGGCCGGACCAATGCCATTTACTATGCTAGCAAGACGCTAGATGAAGCCCAGCTGAACTACGCCACCACCGAAAAGGAGCTATTGGCGGTTGTATATGCTTTTGAGAAATTTCGCTCTTACCTAATGAGAGCGAAAGTTATTGTTTACACTGACCATACAGTTATTCGTTACTTGCTTGCTAAGAAGGATGCTAAGCCACGTCTTATTCGATGGATTCTCTTGCTTCAAGAGTTTGACCTGGAGATCCGCGATAAGAAGGGATCCAAAAATTCTGTTGCGGATCACCTCAGCCGGCTACCCCCCTCTTCGCGCGAGAAGGACAAACCACCCATAGATGATTCATTCCCCGATGAGCACTAGCAATTGCTGGAACGTTTGATAGACTTCTTTATCTCACCCCACGATGAAGGTGAAGTATGGGGTGAGGATACCTTCCAGCATGTTTAGGGATGCCGTACAGTCCAGCTAGCGACCTTAAACCAAGCGTTTCTTGGGAGGCAACCCAAGGTATTGCTTTCTTTTCCCTTTTCTAGACTAGCTTTAGATAGTTTGCTTTTGCTTTGCTTTGTTTTTGGCATCCTAGACAGAAAACAAGTACTTTCTAAGGAAGGAATACAGCCCAGGAGAAACACTGGAAGGACAGAAGTTCGAGAAATTAAGAAGACGGAGTTTGACTGAGACACATCTCGGTTGCAGTCATAACACCTCGACCAAGATGATTCTTGAGCAACCGAGGCGACTAGGGCTGACAACAATCCACCTCGGTCCAAACACCTCGGTCCAGTCGGGACCACCTCGACCGAGGTGACAGCAGAATCGGCGAGGGGTATAAAAGGGGAACAATTTTTCCTTTTTCCCTCCCATCTTCCCCCTCGACCGCGGCGTGCCCTAAACCTCGCTTTCTTCGTTTCTCGATCGTTTTTGACGATTCTTGCTCCCATTCTGCGAGGAAAGGCTAGGGAAACCAATTACAAGCAACAATCTGCAACGAGAACGCCTCGAATCGACCAAATCCGGGGTAAATGTTCAAAAACCCTAACTTCTCTATTCTCGCAGATTCTGGAAGAAATTGGCTTTGGTTGCCACTGATTTTTGTTGAAAAAGGATTAAGTACCCCTTAGGAACAATCTGTAGTGAAAGGGAAAAGAACTGAAATTCCGAGAGTTGAAATCGAACAGCTTTGCACCTCGGTCCAGTCGACCTGCGCCTCGGCTGAGGTGATTCTTGAGATTTGACAATCAACCGAGGTGAACTATCAGACGGAGAGAGAAAGAATGGGTTCCAGGTCTGATTGCCAGATAGTCCTGAGAGATGGATCCTCCCCTTCTTCTTCTTCTTCTAGACCTTCCATACCGGTGATACATGAGCGTCACCGAGCCGATTATGACCGCATCAGTACGTGCCCAATGATTGCGCCGCGGTTTTTAGATATAGCTGCTTTTGATTGTTTATATGTTGCTGATGATTTGAGACGGATGGTCTCGATGGTTGGGCTGGAGCAGTTCATGGAGATCAGAGCTCCAACCTACCTCGAGCCTACATTAGAGTTTGTGAGCTCTGTGACTCACCTGCCCAAGGAGAGGGTCATCAAGTACCGGTTGTTGAACCGGAATTATTTAGTACCGATGGATCAGTGGAGAGACGTCTTTGGCTTCCCGACCCCTACAGTTCCCGATTTCCCTTCTCGAGCTGTAGCTCGACAGTTCTGAGGACAAATAGCTCATGTAGTTGAGCATGCTGATAGGTGGAGACCTGGAGACTCCAGGGAGCGGATCATCTTCCACCTCGCTTTTAGACTCGCCCACCGTATATTCAGCGAGACACTTCTGGCGCGTATTGAGACACCCCAGAAGGTTAGACAGGGGGAGCTTTTGAGCTTATTTTATATGGTGACTGGGGGTGTGTCTGATTTCGGTGCGATGCTAGCTGAGGATCTGCATTGGATCAAGGCTAAGTTGAAGGGGGACATTTGTTGTGGAGGTTTGGTGACTCACATAGCTACTGTGATGGGGTTGGATTTGAGTGCATGTACACTGGTGGCGGCTGCCAAGCCGCTAGGGCTGCAGGATATGAACACCAGGAGGATTCTAGTTCCTCGTGGACTTACTACACCATATGTGGCGATGCCTTGGGAGCAGACTACCCCTCAGGGTATTAGGTGGTCATCCCAGTTCTCCGTCTACGACCCTCAATACTGGTCCACCGCATGGATGCCTTACATTGAGGATGCTAGAGATGCAGCAGCCCAGGCACAGGAGGAGGCTGAGGAGGATGATGGCGGTGCTACCATGGAGACAGGGACGGATACAACCGGTCCCAGTGTACCAGTCGTTGATCTAGACGACGAGGCTACAGAGGATGAGGCAGCTGCACCACCACCACGTCCTACTAGGCGCAGAGTCCGCAGATTTAGAGATCCAGCAACACATCAGAGGATTGATGACCTCACCGATCAGATGATCGACTCCTACGCCGCTCTGACAGTTTATATCAGTGAGCGTCTTGATGACCAACGCCGAGAGATGGAGAGTCGGACACACCAGATGCTGGAGAGCCAGTACTACCTGCGCCGGATGATGGAGATCCAGTTCCAGCACATGATGGGATATCCTTTTAACCCATCCCAGCATCCGTATGTGCCATACCCACCACCACCACCAGCGGATCAGGACTAGAGCTTGCAACGACTTCTTTTATTTATTTATTATGCAGCTTAGCTTATGTCCGGTGAGTACTTTCCTTTCAGACTTATTTTGACCCATTGGGACAATGTGTCCCAAGTATGGGGTATTTGGATGTATTTATATGACTTATGTGTATGCTTGTATGACTCGGTTAGGATATTTATGATTTTCTTTATGCTCTATGTGTTTATCTGATACTACATGCATGCATAGAGGTTATTTGATTGAGAAAAACGTCAAAAACTAGTCAAGAAAAAAAAAATTATGACCTCGACCAAAGTGCTTCTGACCAATCGAGGTGCAATACCTCGGTTGACTTAGAACATCTCGACCGAGGTGGCTTAACTGAGACAAGTTTTCGAAACGATTTTGTGCTTCTTATCTGGATATGACCTCAGTGAAGATTTTGTTTGCAGACTGATTTTGAAATCTTTATATGTTTGAAAGGTTTTATGATATGTTTAAGTTGAAAATGATTTGTTTGAAATTTTGGCATGTTTAATACTTTGTTTTTATCCAAATTATGTTGAATTTGAAGGTTGACCCCACATTATGAGTTTTCTCACTTTCTTCCTGGGATGATTAAGGCAATTCACTCTCTTCTCTTCTTCTTCTTGATCATGCTTAGCCCCTCATATACATATTTTCCTCCATTTACCTATCCGGGAATTTGGAAGCAAGCAAGTGAAAAGCAAGTGAATGAAAAGATGAGATGTTGGCTGGAAGTTAGAAAGAAACAAATAGGTTTGTGAAAGTCAATCATGATGATGAGTAACTCGGCACCATTCACATAGCTGGGTGTTTGTATCTTGCCAAAGTCGGATTGAGCGATATTCCTAACGGGTCATGGTATGTGCATCAAGGGTTTGAGGCATCTTGAGAAATTGATGATTGCTGATTTCCTAGGCTTCGGTTATTGTGCACCTCTGTCCATGCATCCCAAAAAGTAAAAAAAGTAAAATAAGCAAAGCTTATTGGTGGAAGATGTTGAAATTCAAAGCAAGTGAAGTGAACATCCTTTTTTCCCGAATCTTAGCACCACATTCCCTAAATACATCCCACCCTCACACATTTCTTGACCTCTTTTGGAATCCCTTGAGACCTCGAGCTTGTTGATTGACTTGTTGGTTTAAACTGGATTATGCATGATTAATTTCGATAATTATGATTTATTATGCATTCTATGATTTTATGCAAAGATGAACAAATATTTATAAAATGTTTTGATCATATTTTGATTTTAAATACCATGAAGCATTCTCTTAGAGTGATCTATGATTGGAGCACAC
This sequence comes from Fagopyrum homotropicum, assembly GCA_033239125.1. NCBI lineage: Eukaryota > Viridiplantae > Streptophyta > Magnoliopsida > Caryophyllales > Polygonaceae > Fagopyrum > Fagopyrum homotropicum. The sequence continues at coordinate 117,304,765 of BSWB01000007.1, read as the reverse complement.
CACCTAAATGTTTTGAAATACTTTTTCATTGATCTTTATGACTTATAATCCATTCTATCTTGTACTTAAGATTTGGAACTTGCTTGGGGACAAGCAAGGGATAAGTATGGAGTATTTTGATAACATGTATTATAGTCTATATTTTGGGACCTGTTTGGACGTTTTATCTTCAATAATCTGCATGTTTGAATGTATATTTTGTGATTATATTATCGTTTCATCTACCTTTGCGGGAATCGAGGTCTACACCAAGTTTCGTTGTACTCGTAGGTAAAATGGCACGTTTTGCATCAAAATGGAGCTAAGGAGCAAGAGAGTCATTAGAGCTACATTCAGGAGCTTAAAGAGGAGCTTAGGAAGCATGGAATTAACAAAGAAGATTTACTTTGGACCAGATTTAAGAGATTTCACCTTCAGCTGAGAGTCACCTCGGTTGACCACAAAGTCACCTCGACCGAGGTGATCTAGAGGAGCGTCTCGACCGAGGTGAATATCCTGACGCGGCGAGATATATTATATTTGGCTGAGATCTTTTATTTTTGGAAGGAGAGATCTTATATTTTTGGGCTAGATTTCTGGAAGGAAGATCATATATTTAGGAGATCTATTTTGGAGATAAGATATATTTTATTAGGAAATTATCTTTTAAGATATTCCTATAAAATTATCTTTTTAATATAATTTTATTTTAGGAGATATGAATATATTTTATAGAAATATCTTATAGCTGGAAGGAAGATATTTATTTTAGGAGATATGGATATATTTTATAGGAAATTATCTTTTTAAGATATTTTATCTTTGGAAGATAATTCTCCTATATAAAGGGTTGGATTTTCTACAATTCACCCATCTTCGGATCGTCGCATGCTTAGAGGCTGAGAGCATCCAACAATTAAGGAATTTTCTGGAATTATTGAAGGAAGGAAGGGAGATTGAAGATCAATCAAGGAAGGATTGATAGCTTGTTATAGCTTTTTAAGGGGATTTGTAAGACTTTCTTAGATTCCTTTCTTGTTGATTGTCTTGTTGGATTTGTTATCCAAGGAACGCTGATTTGTTTGTTTATTTGATTCAGTTATTGAAGCCTTGTTCTTAAGGTTTTTTTGTTCAAATATTCATTCTCTTCCCATATATTTGATTATTGCTTTCATGATAATGAGTGACTAATTTCTTTGTGCGATTCTAGGGTGATTGACTGAAGGTTGTGGGAAAAACAATGATAGAATAATCTTAATTCCAGTAGGACCCTGAAAGTTCGAGTCTTTATCCTTAACCCTAGAACATCTCGTTCAGTCGATGAACATCTCGGCCGGGGTGGAATTTGACTGACCGTGGTGGCTTATCTGATCCGTAACTGAGAGTTAAGTGTTAGAGTTTGCCAAATCCTATTCTTATTACACCTTTCCTGGTTCAATGCAAGCCTAGGATGAGACTTACCCGGTAATTCCTTAGTTTGTTTACCTATGATCATAAGTGTAGGTGATAAAGGTTTATCCTTTATTGGAGTTTGATTGTGCCTTCATCCCATCTTTGTGAGTTAGCCTGAAACTTACCCGGTAAAGGTTGATTCTATTCCCTTAGTTGGAGTGTTGGTTTGAGATTATAATTTCTTTCCTTAGTACCTTGAGACTTACCCGTAATAGGTTCTTTGGCTTGGGATTGTGAGTAGTGAGACTTACCCGGTGATCTATTCCACTTTCGTAACACCTTCCCTTTGCAAAACCTCAGCTTTGTCCACTTATCTTGAGATCTTGAGTTGGAACCACAACTGGATGTTTTAATCCCTAGAATTTGCATATTTCCTTTAATTGACTATATTATCATCTTTGATTGTTTTAATCGCTTTTGTGGTTATTTGCAATATTGACAACCTATACTTGCTTTGTTTCACCTAAGTCCCTGAGGTCGACACCCCGGAATTCTTGCTTTTACTATAATTGATCCGTACACTGTGGGTTCGCATCCTTGTTTAAGCATATTTCCTCGGTTATAAATTTAAAGCTTGCACACACCATTTGGAGCGAACAATCATATAGTGATATGCTAGGGTTTCCCAATCCTAGTCTCAAGAACTTCTGCTGAAACCACAAGACAAAAAGTCTAACTCTAAAAAGAAAAGATCTAGCGAGTTTGAAAGATCCCCGCCTTTCAAACTCCAAACCTAAACTGACTAAGGTCCAACTAACACATTACTACTAAATCTCTAACATCCGAGAACACCTACTCACATGCCTAGCCATGTCTACTTCTATGATACTATTAAGGTTACCCAAATCTCAAACCATCTCCAAGAACACAAACCTAAACCTAGCACAACCAAACTATACTTATACCTAACTTCGGGACATCACAAATCCAAAACTAAACGTTGGATCTCTCTCCAAACTTAATACATGTCACTATGCATATCCATAAACAACATATCCAAAAATAAAAAGTCCAACACGGGTGTATAACCCATTCAAATCTACATCACAAAACTGCATCACAAGCAGTTTTCTCAACACTATTATTTCGATATAACTTATAAAACTGCATGAGATCTCTACTTTGGAGAACCATATCTCCTAAACCACTCAACGGATTCCTCTTTAATTCCATCATGTTCTACTATGCTACTCCTAATAAAACATATCCAAAACTCAGCAGCAAAGGAGGAGTCTAGCTTAACCAAAACTGAACCCAAAGTTGACTGCTCGTCAACTCTAAAAACTCAGAAATGTATCAGTTCCTCTAGTCATCTTCCAAGGCGGCTATGAAGGGTCTAATGACATAAAAGGAGGTTTCCATGAGAGTATAAACATGGAGGGCAAGGCAATGAAGAGAAGTTAGTCCTTACCCGACGAGCGAGACTCGATAAGCTTGAATGCACGAGGAAGAAGATGGAAGGTGGCTCTTGGCATCGGGACGCACCTGCGGCGTATTGGAAGCACCTTTGCGGCTAGCCCCTTGGCGCACCCACGGCGGACTAGAGGCACACCTGCGGCCAACCTTCTTGGTGCAACCGCGGCCATGGCCTCCGCACCAGCGGTTTAGGCTCCAAGGCGCACCCGCGGCCTAGGGGAGGTGCACCTGCAGGATGTCTGCACAGAAGCGTTGCTTGACTCCTGTTGGTGCGTTGAAGATGAAGAACTCAGGAGCTCCATGTTTGTTTGCTGTTGTTGCGTGCACGTCCACAAGGGGGAAGGTGTTGCTCCTGGGGTTGCTTGTCCAACCGCAGGAAGAACACAAGGTAAACCTTGGCCTGCTACACAGAAGAAGACGAAGAGAAGGATGGTTCCAACATGGCTTGTTGTACGGCTGTTGTGCGATCTCGAGGCTGCTGGTGTGGGCGACAAGTTGCAGGGAAGAGAAGATTGTTGGCGTCGGTCTTGGGTTGTGGTGGTTTGTCCGAGATGGGTATGATGTTAGGGTTACGTGAAAGTGGAGTTAGGGAAAGAAAGGAGGAGGTAGAGGAAGGATGTGTTCTTGGATCCAACCTTGTTGTGCCCGGGATGGAAAGTCCTCATGGGTCTCGCTAGCCTGAATTCATAATGGGTCCGGACAATATGTCTTAACGGTTACCAACTCTTTTAATGGGTTAAGGGAAGACAAACCGATTTGCATATTTTATGTGAGTAGGGGCCTCACATAAGGGAGATGAACCGATTTGCGTATATATATAACCAAAATGTTCGCTTAGATCGATATTGACCTTTGGCATTAGAGCAACCTCATGGATAGTGCCACAAGGTCCTCTTTGATGATTGTTATTGCAAGGTTGTAATGTTCGGATCATTCTCAATCTTCTAGTATATTTTTCGTCCATTCATATCGTAATGAATTTGTCCTTACACCAAACATCACAGAATAGGTAATGCAATTCTTATTATATAAACTGTAACGCTCTCTTGGATCGATAATAACTTTGACATCCATGTAGCTCGAGGGATATTGTCTCGGGTTCCTCTTTCATAATTGTTATTACAAGGCTTGAATTCTTGGTTGATTTTCATTCATAATATAAAAAAGTTCATTTTTACAACAAGCATCACATAACATGTGAGACAATTTCCAACATAATGAATTATTAAACATTTTCTTACAAACACAATTATCATCTAACCCGTGTAGGGAACGGGAATTTAAACTAGTCTTTATTGAAGTGGGTGGCGTTAATGCTTACGTGACAACCTCACAATTTTATCGAAATAATTTTTTTTTACCAAATCACTAATTACGTCAATAAATATTTTTTAAAAGAACTAGATTTTAAAAAATAATTTTGTCGGTTATCATGGTAACGCAACATAATGTAAAGATTTGATCAATAACAATCTTGTTGGAGAAGCTCTATTTTAACCTAAAATCTTCATTAAATTATAGTAAAATGTGTGGATAATCACCAAAAAAAAAATCTTATTATTACAGGTAAACATTCAATCCCTTCTTTTCTTAACAAATACCCATGCAAGATACGGGCTATAAACTAGTTTATTTTAAAATTTTAACAATAGAATAATAAATCTTTTGATCATATTATATATATATTTTCAAATAAAGTTTATAATTTAGATTACTTTTATTTAAAAAATTTATAAGTTATCATGAAATATACTTTGTAATATTTATAGTATGCTTTGTAATATTTCTAAAACTATTGCACAATGTTATCGATATAACTTTAAGGTTGATTGATTATCGCAATAATATGATCGTTATAAACATAAAATATGATCCAAAAAAGGCAAAGAAGGATTCATGGCAATCAAACTCGATATGAAAAAGGCCTATGACAAAGTGGAATGGCCATTCCTAAAAGCAGTATTGGCTAAATTTGAATTTGGAGAAAAATTTAGAGGATGGATCGAAGAATGTATCTCAACGGTGTCATACTCTATACGAATAAACGACTCCCCAACACATATTATCATCCCAAAGAGAGGCCTACGCCAAGGAGATCCATTATCCCCTTTGCTTTTCAATTTAGGGGTTGAAATCCTGGCTAGAGACATACAAAGAACGAGCAATGAGAACCGGAAGATAATAGGTTTTCCAATCTCAAAAAATGGATCCACTATTCCTTTTTTTGCTTTTGTTGATGACATAATAATTTTCACAAAGGCAACAACGACAGCAAGCAATATGATTTTTTCCGTCTTAACTGACTATTGCTCGGTCTCTGGACAGGTAATAATCTACCACAAATCATCATTTCAAACAACAATAAATGTAGACTCGATAACCAAGAAAATAATACATGCACATATGGGTATTGAAGTAACAAACAACCTAAAAAATACCTAGGATGTCCGATATTAAATGGACGAATAAACAAAGACACTTTTAATAGTGTCATCTTAAAAACCAAACAACAACTAACAAAATGGAAGGCTTGTTCGCCACTTAGCGTGCGTGCAAATAAGCTTTAAATTTATAAAACTAGAATCAAGCAAGCGAACCCGCAGTGTACGGATCGATATAGTTGAGCAAGAATTCCAGAGTATCGAACACAGGGATTTGGGGGGAACAAATTCAATTATAGATTATCAAGCGAGTAAATGTAAGAGCTTTTCGAATTATTGGGAAAACAACAATCCTAAAGATCCAGGAATCCAGCTGTGGCAATCGATTCAAGATATACTAAAGATATAAGGACAAAGTTAAGATATGCAAAGGTATACGAATGTAAGGTAATCGTACGGTGAAGTTCCAAAAACCTTATATGACTCACCTACAAGACACTCTCTATAAAGGTTGTTGAGGCTTCAATATAGAAAGGTTCTAAAGGTAAGAATTAATGTCAAATACCCAAACTTGCAATCCAAGGATCAAGACTAACTAAACCGATTAAGGTTGTGACACTCACAATCGAGGTAGAGGTTGTTGAGGCTTCACTACCACCTAGAAAAGGCAAGCCAAGACTAAGTTAAAGCAAATCTTTAACTTTTGATTAAAGTAAAAGCAAGTTCGTAAACTAACACAAAATTACGGGTGGTTCTTGAGTTCCACGGCCGTGGAAGCTCAAGAACAGACCGTGGTTTAAGGTTGTCGGCGATTCTCTCTAACTCTCAGGGTCCAATCTGTTTACGATCGATCTATCATCATCTAAGCCACAAATATCAACCCTTCACCTTAGAATTGTTAAAGGGTTTTAGCCAACAATGGTCATATTGATATCAAACTCAAGGTTTAAAAAAATGAAAGATGAAAACTTCCGAAAACTTTCAATAACTTTAAAGTCAACCTCAAATCCACAAATCAAGAACAATAACGTCAATAGATTTGGAATAATGCAAACAATCACGAATCTTAGATAAGAAGGAAGAACGGGATGTCAATCCGTCTTCTAAATCAAACCTAAATGAGAAGCGAAATCTTCTCACGAACAATCTTCCAAATCTTCAACTCTTCCGTCAATCCGGAAATCTCAAGGGTAGGACGCGAATCTCTCAATCACAAATCTCCGCAAGATGTGAAATTAGGGCAATTCCAAGGTGCAATCGGAAATGCGTCTAAGCGTAAGTGAAGGTGACGGAATCTCTCTTCGTCCGTCCTTTTATAGTGTAAGATAAAATATAAGCCCGGCCCAATTGCGTAGAAGATCGTGGCTTAAAGTGTGGCGAAAAAGATCGCCAAGATCACGGTCGTGGAAGGGTTCCACGACCGTAATTTAGAGCGTGGAAAGTGTCACGGTTTGACACAACTCTTCCACGGCCGTAGAAGCTGCTGGAATGAACCACGCTTCCCTTGCCAAGGTTCCACGGCCATGGACTTGAACGTGGAATGTAGTACGGCCGTATTTTAGAGCGTGGTTTAGGGCTAGAACGTGATTCTTCCTTTCCTCGTGCTATTCTTCAAGTTAGCACATCCTTAGCTCCTAGGAATGTCCTCAATTCATGGACATGCTTAATCAAACTCCATCCTTGCTTAATTCCGTTCGGAAATAGCTCTTAATTGTCTACAATCAACATAAAGCTTGTGTAGATCTCTATATCGACATTATAGACAAACTAGCTCACAAATGTATCAATGCTTAATCAATGACTATCAATATGAATGAAATACACTTAGAAAACGTGCCTAAAATATCACAATATTTCATGCTAACAAATAACCCCATACTTGCCACTTTGCTTGTCCGTAAGCAAGGTCTTTCAAAAGCTTTTAAAACAGAAGTTAGGATGAAATATGTGTACCTTCTCAAAGCAAAACTTCTTTTGGATGAATGTGCCTTCTAATCAATAGGTCATTCTCAAATCTTGCTTCATTCGTTTACAAGACTTTCATACACTTAATCAAAGAGTAAAGAGTGAAGGAAGCTCATGAATCAATTAAACTTCCATACAAACATCATAACCTTCAAACATTATCAAAATCAATCATAAGAAACTTCAATCTAGATCACCAAGTCATATAACATTCTTTTGATCTTAAGGACTTTCAAAAAGGTCTAGAATGTGGAAAGGTAAGGAAAACTTTAAGGAATGTGGTGCATGAATCCGGGAAAGTGGATAACTACTCTTTTCTTCTTCTCTTGCGGTTTCCGCAACACTCTCAACTTAGAGCTTCACTCTCTTCCTTTCATTTTTCGACTTTACTTTTGGAGTTATGGATAGAGGTGCACAAAAACCGAAGCCTAGGAGATTGTTGTTTCTCAATTTTTATGAGATGCCTCAAACCCTTAGCGCACATACCATAATCCGCTAGGAATATCGCTCAATCCGACTTTGGCAAGACACAAACACCCGGCTATGTGAATGGTGCCGAGTTACTCATCATCATGATTGACTTCCCCAAACCTACAATTTCTTTCTATTCCTTTGAATGCAAAATATTGCTTTCATGGCCCTCCCACATCAAACATGCCTTTTTCGTTCAACTCCTCCAAATTCCCGGATAGGTAAAGGAGGTCAATATTTCAATGAGGGGCTAAATGATCAAAGAAAGAAGAAAGAAAATCGAATTGCCTTAATCATCTCAACAAGAAGTATAAGAACTTATAGTGTGATTTCAACTTTAATTTCTCAACATGATTTAAGTAACATTCATCACATTATGAAACTTGCAAAAGAGGTATAATCAACTCATTCAATTTCTTTTCAATTCACTATTCGTTTAAGCATGCAATTGTCATCAAACTCAATTCACAAGTAGAGATTATCATAGAAATCATCTCTATCCTTAGAAGCACAAAATTTTCAAAATTTTTCAATTTTTATGGGTTTTTCAAACTCTTTTTCATGCAATGCAATAATGAAACGTGTAACAATATAATGAACATGCAAGATAGTCTCAATAGAAGCAATCAAAGTGAGTAAGAGTTATTACAAAATTTTAGTCATACCCCACCCCATACTTGGAATAAACATTGTCCCTAATGTTCAAATAAAAGAAAGAAAAGAAAAGAAAAAAAAGAAAAAGACTCACAAAATGGCGGTGGAGTGGCTAAACTGTTGGTCCTCAATGTCGTCACTGCGGTGGAGGCGGGAATGGAGAGAAGCTAGGATCATAGTACTGCCCGAACTGCTGGCGGTAGACATCCCTCATCATATGGTCGAGGTCATCCATGCGCCCATCTCTAGCGTCAGCTCGGATCTCCAAAGCTCCCACCCTATCAGAAAGGCTGGTAGCCCACTCTGGCATCTGCTCATACCAACCTGGAGCCTGGCTGTACCACCCCGGTGCATCGGACGGTGCTGGTGCTAGTGGTGCCTGAGTAGACCATGGAGGTGGAGCTCCGTATCATGCAGGAGGTGTCTCCATCCAAGTGGGTCTCTCGCTCACGCTGGCGCGGCGAGAAGATGAACCTAAAGCTCTGGCTGGACGTGGAGAACGTCTAGGCATATCAGAAGCTATGTCCGGCTGATCCGGAAACGTGCCAAAATCCTGCTCGGCTCCTCCTCCTCCCTCATATGGATCTCTCATCTCCTCCTCCTCAACTACAGGTGGTGGTGGGACATATGGAGGGGCTACAATCCTGTTCGCATGCATAGCAGCGAACGTCTTCTTCCAGTTATGGCGTCCAGCCATAATGGAATACTCCGGGAGCCACTCAATGCCCCTCCCCGTCCTGCTGTCCCATGGCATAGCTGCATAAGGTGGACCTCTATGGGTGGGAAAGATGAGACCTCTAGTCATGAAGGCCTGGAGTCCTAGGGGTACAGCAGGGATACGTGTACAAGCAGAAAAATCTACCCCTAAGGTCCTAGCAAGGTAGGTGACTATCCCACCATATCCAATGTTGCCAGCCCTCTTGTTCTTTAGCTTGCTCATGGTAGCAGCTAAGAGGGTGGCGCAGTCAGCAGGTCGTCCATATAGCATGGAGTACAGAAGGAAGAGCTCATCCGTCTTGATCTTCTGAGGTGTCTCTGTCCTAGGGAAGAGACACTCAGAAAGAACCCGGTGAGCAATCTTCAAGGCTAAGTGATACATCAACTTAGCCTTGGTATCAGCTGGTTGCCAGCGGTCCTCGCTGGCGTAAATCGTGGCTACCTCCTCCCAGAAGTCCTTGGCGTAAACGCCGCTGGGGAAACGACCATTGAAGGTCTCTTGGAACCCAAAGAAGGTTCCAAACTCCCGGATGGAGAAATCATAGTTTCTTTCCATCAGACGGAAAGAAACTGTCCTATCCATATGGCTGTGCTCAAAAGACGTCACAACCTCTCTCGTGATCTCCTCGTAGGCGTCTTCTCGGATAGCCGAGAAGATGATAAGGCCGGCTCTATCCAAGAGCCAATTAAGGTCATCTATGATGTGAAGAGGAGCTAAATCCTCCAACAATAGGTACCTAGGTCCTATAACAGCTCTCTTGTGGATCCTCTCTAAGGCGTCGAGATGATCCTCGTGAATGGTAGGTACTCTAGGGCTAGGAGGTGATGGTGATAAAGGTGATGATGGAGGTGAAGGGGAGGAAGGTGGTGGTGCTCTAGAGGATGAAGAGGAAGAGGGGTTACCCTTCCTCTTTTTATTCTTATCCTTCTCCTTGTTCTTATCCTTATTTCTCCCAGAAACTCTCCTCACAAAATCCATTACTGTTGAAAACCACGGTCTGTTCTTGGTGTTCCACGGCCGTGGAAGTGACAAAGACCGTGGTTCGTCTCGACTTTTCTCAAAACTCAGCAATCAACAGCCAAACTCAACAATCAAGCAGTCCTAGACTAATTCCCTCCAATTTCAACCAGTTCTCCTATAAATGCTAGCAAAAACGAAGCCGACTTGACAAAGATAGAGAAGAGCAGAAAAAACCTAGGTTTCGGATTTTAAAATCCGAATTCTGCGTTCCTTGCTGATTTGCCGCTCGATTTGTTGCTTGGATCTCGTTGGTGATCGGATTTGCTTCAGTTTGGGTCGAAGAATCGTTGAAAACGATTAACGAATGAGGATTTGAGGGTAGAGGCGTGATTTCGGCGAAGAGGGCGTGGAATTGGGTTTTGTGGTGTGTTTTTGTGAAGAACGTGGTTTATATAGTGGCCGGCAAAATTTTTGAAAACCACGGTCTATCGGGGGGTTCCACGGCCGTGGAATTGTACGGAACCGTGGTTTTGGTGATTTTTCAAAGGCTTTTGGAGATTACGGTCACTGTAGCTGTCACGACCGTGGTTTAGGCCGTGGAACTCTCTGTAATGCTCCAAAGTCCAAGTTTCGTCACTTTTCTTCAAAATTACTCTTCCCCTTTCCTTTTCCACTGTTCCTACATCCAAAAACACGAACATACCGGAAGGAATCGAAGGCAAAACAAAGCAAAAACGTCTAAACTAAGCTAAACTATGAATCGAAAACAAAAACGTAAATGCAATACCTTGGGTTGCCTCCCAAGAAGCGCTTTGTTTAAGGTCCGTAGCTAGACCATTTTCGCACTTATTCGAGTGCGGTGGGCGCGAACTCTTCAGCTTGGAGTTCCGGCGTATACTTCTTGAGTCGTTGACCGTTCACCTTAAAGCTTCCGCCCGCTTCACCCCATACTTCAACTGCACCATGGGGGAAAATACGTTTGATTAGAAAAGGTCCGGTCCAACGAGATTTAAGCTTACCTGGAAAGAGACGAAGCCTTGAATTGAAGAGGAGAACTTGATCTCCTTCTTTGAAGTCCTTTGGATTGATATGCTTATCATGCCAACGCTTTGCTCTCTCCTTATAAATCTTGGCGTTCTCATAGGCGTTCAAGCGGAGTTCTTCTAGCTCATTAAGGTTCAAGAGACGCTTCTCTCCCGCTTCCTTCATGCTGAAATTCAACCATTTGATAGCCCAAAACGCCTTGTGTTCCAACTCTACCGGTAAGTGACAAGACTTCCCATACACAAGGTTGTATGGTGTGGTTCCTATGGGAGTCTTGTACGCAGTCCGGTACGCCCACAATGCATCATCAAGCTTCAAGGACCAATCCTTCCTAGTCCTTGAAACCGTCTTCTCTAGGATTCCTTTGATCTCCCGGTTTGAGATCTCAACTTGTCCACTAGTTTGTGGATGATAAGGGGTGGCGATCTTGTGAGTAACCCCATACTTAGCTAGAAGAGCTTCAAAGCGACGGGCAATGAAGTGAGAACCTCCATCACTAATGATAGTCCTTGGTGTCCCAAATCGTGGGAAGATGGTCTTGTTAAAGAACTTAACCACCACCATGGCATCATTGGTGGGAGAGGCAATTGCTTCCACCCATCTAGAAACGTAATCCACCGCCAAGAGTATGTATTGGTTTCCACAAGATGATGGGAACGGTCCCATAAAGTCAACTCCCCAAACGTCGAAAATCTCCACCTCTTGGATGTTATTGACGGGCATCTCATTCCTCCTAGAGATATTTCCTGTTCTTTGACAAGCATCGCAGCAGGAAACAAAGGATTGCACATCTCTAAATAAAGTAGGCCAAAAGAATCCAGATTGCAGTACCTTAGCGCTAGTCTTGTTCGAACTAGCGTGTCCTCCACAAGGTAGTGAATGACAATGGCGGATGACACTTTGCATCTCATCTTCCGGCACACATCGCCGAATAATGCCATCCGGACCTCTCTTAAAGAGGAGAGGTTCATTCCAAAAGTATTCCCGGACATCCTTAAAGAACTTCTTTCTTTGTGCGTAGGATAATCCGGGCAGTATCTCCTGACAAACCAAATAGTTAACAAAATCAGCAAACCATGGTTCGTTACCTTTGGAGATCACATCGATGCACTCCTCTATAATGTGTAGGTGTTCGTCCGGGAAGGAGTCATCTATAGGTAGATGGTCGTCCTCTAGATGTGTTAGGCGATTCAAATGATCCGCAACAGAATTTTCCGAACCCTTCTTGTCGCGGATCTCTAGATCGAATTCTAGTAGGAGAAGAATCCATCTAATTAGCCTTGGCTTCGCATCCTTCTTTGCAAGGAGGTACCGGATCGCAGCATGATCCGTATAGACAATCACCTTTGCACCTACAAGATAAGAGAGAAATTTGTCAATAGCATAAACAATGGCTAAAAATTCCTTTTCCGTAGTGGCGTAGTTGAGCTGCACTTCATCTAGCGTCTTGCTAGCATAGTATATGGCATGGGTTCGCCCTTCCTTTCTTTGTACAAGAACAACTCCTATAGCTACGTCACTAGCATCGCATATAACCTCAAAGGGAAGGTTCCAATCCGGAGGTTGGATAATAGGTGCTGAAATTAGAGCTTCCCGAATCATGTTAAACGCATCCAAGCATTCCTGCGAAAACTCAAAAACTGCATCCTTCATCAATAGATTAGTTAGCGGTTTTGATATTTTAGAGAAATCCTTTATGAAACGTCTATAGAATCCATCATGTCCTAGGAAACTTCTTATCCCTTTCACCGAAGTTGGGGGATGAAGCTTCTCTATAGTCTCTATTTTCGCCTTATCTACCTCTATCCCTCTACTAGAGATTAGGTGTCTTAAAACAATGCCTTCCTTAACCATGAATTGACACTTCTCCCAATTAAGAACTAGGTTAGTGTCTTCACACCTTTGTAAAACAAGAGAAAGGTTAGAAAGGCAATTGTCAAAAGAGGAACCGTATACGGAGAAGTCATCCATGAAGACCTCCATGATTTCCTCAATATATTCGGAGAAGATGGCCATCATGCACCTTTGGAAGGTGGCTGGGGCGTTGCAAAGCCCGAACGGCATTCTCCTATAAGCAAACGTACCCCACGGGCACGTGAATGTGGTCTTCTCCTGATCATCCGGGTGTATCGAAATCTGAAAGAAACCACTATAACCGTCAAGATAGCAAAAGTGCGAATGTTGCGCTAACCTTTCAAGCATTTGATCGATGAAGGGTAGTGGGAAGTGATCCTTCCTCGTCGCGTTGTTAAGCTTGCGGTAGTCTATGCACATCCGCCATCCCATTACGGTTCGGGTAGGAATGAGTTCGTTATTCTTGTTGGTGATGACCGTCATTCCTCCCTTCTTCGGAACTACTTGAACCGGACTCACCCACTTGCTATCGGTGATAGGGTAGATGATACCTACATCAAGCAATTTAAGAATTTCCTTCTTGACAACCTCTTTCATGGTCGGATTCAACCATGAGCTTATTATGTTCATCTATGCTTAGATCGGAACTAACAATAACCGGATAAGTAGAGTTGGGTCCTAGAAAAGCGTACCTTAGATGTATAGGAAGTTGCTTTAGCTCCATTGCTTTCGAAGCTTCCAATGGTTCTTGAGAAGCATCCGATGCCTCCTTAGAAGTGTCTAAGGGTGTAGAAGGTGTGGGAGAAGAATCAAAAGAAGTTGAAGAAGTGGCACGATCACCCTCTTCCACGACCTGAATCACGGTTTCCCTGCATCCTCCACGACCGTGGTTTAGGGTGTGGAAGGGAAATACGGTTGCTCTATTTCCTCCATGACCGTGTAACCCTCTGGAGTGAGCCACGCTTTGGTTGGTGAAATCCACGGCCGTGGAATATAGTGTATGGCCGTGGATTCTCACGTTTTCTGCTTCGTCGTGGAGTTTCTCAAACTCCTCTTCACATGCTTCTTCTTGTGCTTCTAAGGCTTCAATTGCCTCATTACACTCCTCTTCTTCCCCTACATTCATTAGACTCATAGTAATAACCTTTTGCAAAGGATCTTTGAAGAGAATAGCACTTACCTCCTCTCTAGACAACCCCTCTTCATCTTGGATATTGAATATATCCTCATCAAAGATTGGCTCCTTCACTAGAGTGGAAAGAACAAACTCTACCTTCTCCTCTCCTATGTCAAAGGCGAGTCTAGCATTCTTGCAATCGACTATGCAGCCGGAAGTTGCAAGAAACGGTCTTCCGAGTATGATCGAGACCGGACTATCTGCAGGAATGTCAAGCACGACAAAATCAATGGGAACACAGAATTTACCTAGCTTGACTGGGACGTCTTCTACAATACCGACGGGACGAGTGATGGATCGATCCGCCATGTACAACGTCATCTTCACCGGTTTAGGGTCGCCTAAACCGATCTTCCTACATAATGCAAGTGGTATGATGCTCACACTTGCTCCCAAGTCACATAATGCATCATATGTGACATCTCCCACTCCTATGGGAATACAAAATGACCCCGGGTCTTTTAGCTTGGGGGGCATTTTCTCCTTCATGGTCTTGATGAGATCCGAAGAATCCGAACTCATCTTAACCTCTCCAAAATCCTCCAACTTTCTCTTGTTAGAGAGGATTTCCTTTAAGAACTTGCCATAAGCCGACATACCTACAATAGCATCAATGAAAGGTATATTAATATGCAGCTTGCTCATGAGTTCTATAAACTTACCAAATTATTTATCTAGGCGCGCTCTCGCTCTAGATTGAGGGAATGGTAGGGGAGGTTTGTAAGCCGGAGGAGGAACGTAGACATCTTCCTTCTCCTTCCCCTTCTCTTTGTCTTTCTCAACGGAGACTTCAACAAACTTAGGCTGCGGATCGGTGGTAGTCACTCCGCTTCTAGTTGTGATTGCCATCACCCTTCCCTTAGGGTTGTCCTCCGTTTTTCCTGGAAGTTTCCCTTGATTCCTAGAAACTTCCTCCGCTTGGCTGAACATTTGGTTTTCTAAAACCTTTTGGGCTTTATCAACCTTAGAAATTTGATCATCAACCTTAACGATGCGGTTCTCCAAACCTTGAAGCTTTCCCAAAATCGTTTCCAACATGGGATCGGGCTTCTCCTTCCCCGAAGTGTTTCCTCCATTAGATGTTTGCCCTTGGCTTTTCAAAGGAGTAGAGGAAGAGGAAGGTGGAGTTAGTGAATTCGAATTGGAAGGATAAGAGTTACCGGAGTTTTGTAGATTGGAGCGCCAATTGTTGTTGTTTGAACCCCTATTGTTGTTCCAATTATTGTTCCGGTTGTTGTTGTTGCCATTCCAATTATTCCGGTTGTTGTTCCGGTTATTGTTGTTGTTGCGGTTTGTATTCTCACCACCGTTGTTGTTGTTACCCAAGTAGCCAACATCTTTTCCTTGTTGCTTTGGAAAGTTGGTCTTGATAGCTTCCTTCAACTCTTTGATCTCATTGTTGAGGGAGAAAATTTGATTTTGAGCTTCATGTGTGAGCTTCGCTCCTTGCTCCACACGATTTCCATCTACCTTCCGGTGAGAATACTTCTCTATGACCCTTGCTTGCTTCTCAATAAAGTCCCAAGCGTCATCTTCCCTCATGTCCATGAATGTACCACATGAGAGGGATTGAAGCTTGAATTGTGTCTCCACATCCAGCCCCTTATAATATATCTCCAACAATGCAAGCTTGGATATGCCATGATGAGGACAATCCAAGAGCAAATCTTGAAATCTTTCCCAAGATTGAAACAAACTTTCGTTAGATCTCATGGAAAATGCATTAATCTTACCTCTAAGTTCCGCCGTTTTGGATGGCGGAAAGAACTTAGTGAGGAAATCCGTGGAAAGGTCTTCCCACGTGTCTAGTTTCCCACTAGGAAGAGCTTGGTACCAAGACAATGCTTTCCCATTCAAGGAGAAGAAGAAAGGCTTGAGCTTATAGTTGTTGGTAGTTGCGTTCTTCGGCCTCATTGTCTCCATCATACACTCAAAGTTTTGTAAGTGTTGGTGTGGAGATTCAGCGCTTGTTCCGCCAAATTGGTTTTGGCGAACAAGAGTAATAACTTGAGGGTTGAAGCTAAACCCTTGTACATCATCAGCATCAAAGTTCACACCTAGACGGCGTGGTTGCTGCGTTGGATCCATCATTTGGCCAAGAGTTCTTGGCTCCTCATCCACACGTTTGATCCTTGCATTCCTAGGTGGAACACGGCGATTTGCAGCTGCCCGTAGATGGAATGGATTCACATTGATCGTTGGATCAATTTCCTCTAGCGGTGGCATGGAGGAGTCACTATCCTCATTGGATGAGTTGGCTCTAACCGATCTTCCCGGTCTCCTCCTTTTCTTTTTCTCCTTAAGGTTGTTTATCTCCAACCTCATTTGGAACATCATGTCCGTTAGATCGTCAACTTTCATTTGATGACGATCCGTTTCTTCCCTACGTGTCTTCTCACTCCATTGGAGTTGAGCTTCTTTCTCCGCTAGCTCCGATTGAAGATCACGTTCGTTGTCTTCTCACTCCATTGCAATATTGACAACCTATACTTGCTTTGTTTCACCTAAGTCCCTGAGGTCGACACCCCGAAATTCTTGCTTTTACTATAATTGATCCGTACACTGCGGGTTCGCATCCTTGTTTAAGCATATTTCCTCGGTTATAAATTTAAAGCTTGCACACACCATTTGGAGCGAACAATCATATAGTGATATGCTAGGGTTTCCCAATCCTAGTCTCAAGAACTTCCGCTGAAACCACAAGACAAAAAGTCCAACTCTAAAAAGAAAAGATCTAGCGAGTTTGAAAGATCCCCGCCTTTCAAACTCCAAACCTAAACTGACTAAGGTCCAACTAACACATTATTACTAAATCTCTAACATCCGAGAACACCTACTCACATGCCTAGCCATGTCTACTTCTATGATACTATTAAGGTTACCCAAATCTCAAACCATCTCCAAGAACACAAACCTAAACCTAGCATAACCAAACTATACTTATACCTAACTTCGGGACATCACAAATCCAAAACTAAACGTTGGATCTCTCTCCAAACTTAATACATGTCACTATGCATATCCATAAACAACATATCCAAAAATAAAAAGTCCAACACGGGTGTATAACCGATTCAAATCTACATCACAAAACTGCATCACAAGCAGTTTTCTCAACACTATTATTTCGATATAACTTATAAAACTGCATGAGATCTCTACTTTGGAGAACCATATCTCCTAAACCACTCAACGGATTCCTCTCTAATTCCATCATGTTCTACTATGCTACTCCTAATAAAACATATCCAAAACTCAGCAGCAAAGGAGGAGTCTAGCTTAACCAAAACTGAACCCAAAGTTGACTGCTCGTCAACTCTAAAAACTCGGAAATGCATCAGTTCCTCTAGTCATCTTCCAAAGCGGCTATGGAGGGTCTAATGACATAAAAGGAGGTTCCCATGAGAGTATAAACATGGAGGGAAAGGCAATGAAGAGAAGTTAGTCCTTACCCGATGAGCGAGACTCGATAAGCTTGCATGCACGAGGAAGAAGATGGAAGGTGGCTCTTGGCATCGGGACGCACCTGCGGCGTATTAGAAGTACCTTTGCGGCTAGCCCCTTGGCGCACCTGCGGCCAGCCTTCTTGGTGCAACCGCGGCCATGGCCTCCGCACCAGCGGTTTAGGCTCCAAGGCGCACCCGCGGCCTAGGGGAGGTGCACCTGCAGGATGTCTGCACAGAAGCGTTGCTTGACTCCTGTTGGTGCGTTGAAGATGAAGAACTCAGGAGCTCCATGTTTGTTTTCTCTTGTTGCGTGCACGTCCACAAGGGGGAAGGTGTTGCTCCTGGGGTTGCTTGTCCAACCGTAGGAAGAACACAAGGTAAACCTTGGCCTGCTACACAGAAGAAGACGAGGAGAAGGATGGTTCCAACATGGCTTGTTGTACGGCTGTTGTGCGATCTCGAGGCTGCTGGTGTGGGCGACAAGATGCAGGGAAGAGAAGATTGTTGGCGTCGGTCTTGGGTTGTGGTGGTTTGTCCGAGATGGGTATGATGTTAGGGTTACGTGAAAGTGGAGTTAGGGAAAGAAAGGAGGAGGTAGAGGAAGGATGTGTTCTTGGATCCAACCTTGTTGTGCCCGGGATGGAAAGTCCTCATGGGTCTCGCTAGCTTGAATTCATAATGGGTCCGGACAGTATGTCTTAACGGTTACCAACTCTTTTAATGGGTTAAGGGAAGACAAATCGATTTGCATATTTTATGTGAGTAGGGGCCTCACATAAGGGAGATGAACCGATTTGCGTATATATATAACCAAAATGTTCGCTTAGATCGATATTGACCTTTGGCATTAGAGCAACCTCATGGATAGTGCCACAAGGTCCTCTTTGATGATTGTTATTGCAAGGTTGTAATGTTCGGATCATTCTCAATCTTCTAGTATATTTTTCGTCCATTCATATCGTAAGGAATTTGTCCTTACACCAAACATCACAGAATAGGTAATGCAATTCTTATTATATAAACTGTAACGCTCTATTGGATCGATAATAACTTTGACATCCATGTAGCTCGAGGGATATTGTCTCGGGTTCCTCTTTCATAATTGTTATTACAAGGCTTGAATTCTTGGTTGATTTTCATTCATAATATAAAAAAGTTCATTTTTACAACAAGCATCACATAACATGTGAGACAATTTCCAACATAATGAATTATTAAACATTTTCTTACAAACACAATTATCATCTAACCCGTGTAGGGAACGGGAATTTAAACTAGTCTTTATTGAAGTGGGTGGCGTTGATGCTTACGTGACAACCTCACAATTTTATCGAAATAATTTTTTTTTACCAAATCACTAATTACGCCAATAAATATTTTTTAAAAGAACTAGATTTTAAAAAATAATTGTCGGTTATCATGGTAACGCAACATAATGTAAAGATTTGATCAATAACAATCTTGTTGGAGAAGCTCTATTTTAACCTAAAATCTTCATTAAATTATAGTAAAATGTGTGGATAATCACCAAAAAAAAAATCTTATTATTACAGGTAAACATTCAATCCCTTCTTTTCTTAACAAATACCCGTGCAAGATACGGGCTATAAACTAGTTTATTTTAAAATTTTAACAATAGAATAATAAATCTTTTGATCATATTATATATATATTTTCAAATAAAGTTTATAATTTAGATTACTTTTATTTAAAAAATTTATAAGTTATCATGAAATATACTTTGTAATATTTATAGTATGCTTTGTAATATTTCTAAAACTATTGCACAATGTTATCGATATAACTTTAAGGTTGATTGATTATCGCAATAATATGATCGTTATAAACATAAAATATGATCCAAAAAAGGTAAAGAAGGATTCATGGCAATCAAACTCGATATGAAAAAGGCCTATGACAAAGTGGAATGGCCGTTCCTAAAAGCAGTATTGGCTAAATTTGAATTTGGAGAAAAATTTAGAGGATGGATCGAAGAATGTATCTCGACGGTGTCATACTCTATACGAATAAACGACTCCCCAACACATATTATCATCCCAAAGAGAGGCCTACGCCAAGGAGATCCATTATCCCCTTTGCTTTTCAATTTAGGGGTTGAAATCCTGGTTAGAGACATACAAAGAACGAGCAATGAGAACCGGAAGATAATAGGTTTTCCAATCTCAAAAAATGGATCCACTATTCCTTTTTTTGATTTTGTTGATGACATAATAATATTCAAAAAGGCAACAACGACAGCAAGCAATATGATTTTTTCCGTCTTAACTGACTATTGCTCGGTCTCTGGACAGGTAATAATCTACCACAAATCATCATTTCAAACAACAATAAATGTAGACTCGATAACCAAGAAAATAATACATGCACATATGGGTATTGAAGTAACAAACAACCTAAAAAATACCTAGGATGTCCGATATTAAATGGACGAATAAACAAAGACACTTTTAATAGTGTCATCTTAAAAACCAAACAACAACTAACAAAATGGAAGGCTTGTTTGCCACTTAGCGTGCGTGCAAATAAGCTTTAAATTTATAAAACTAGAATCAAGCAAGTGAACCCGAAGTGTACGGATCGATATAGTTGAGCAAGAATTCCAAAGTATCGAACACAGGGATTTGGGGGAACAAATTCAATTATAGATTATCAAGCGAGTAAATGTAGGAGCTTTTTGAATTATTGGGAAAACAACAATCCTAAAGATCCAGGAATCCAGCTGTGGCAATCGATTCAAGATATACTAAAGATATAAGGACAGAGTTAAGATATGCAAAGGTATACGAATGTAAGGTAATCGTACGGTGAAGTTCCAAAAACCTTATATGACTCACCTACAAGACACTCTTTATAAAGGTTGTTGAGGCTTCAATATAGAAAGGTTCTAAAGGTAAGAATTAATGTCAAATATCCAAACTTGCAATCCAAGGATCAAGACTAACTAAACCGATTAAGGTTGTGACACTCACAATCGAGGTAGAGGTTGTTGAGGCTTCACTACCACCTAGAAAAGGCAAGCCAAGACTAAGTTAAAGCAAATCTTTAACTTTGGATTAAAGTAAAAGCAAGTTCGTAAACTAACACAAAATTACGGGTGGTTCTTGAGTTCCACGGCCGTGGAAGCTCAAGAACAGACCGTGGTTTAAGGTTGTCGGCGATTCTCTCTAACTCTCAGGGTCCAATCTGTTTGCGATCGATCTATCATCATCTAAGCCACAACTATCAACCCTTCACCTTAGAATTGTTAAAGGGTTTTAGCCAACAATGGTCATATTGATATCAAATTCAAGGTTTAAAAGAATGAAAGATGAAAACTTCCGAAAACTTTCAATAACTTTAAAGTCAACCTCAAATCCATAAATTAAGAACAATAACGTCAATAGATTTGGAATAATGCAAACAATCACGAATCTTAGATAAGAAGGAAGAACGGGATGTCAATCCGTCTTCTAAATCAAACCTAAATGAGAAGCGAAATCTTCTCACGAACAATCTTCCAAATCTTCAACTCTTCCGTCAATCCGGAAATCTCAAGGGTAGGACGCGAATCTCTCAATCACAAATCTCCGCAAGATGTGAAATTAGGGCAATTCCAAGGTGCAATCGGAAATGCGTCTAAGCGTAAGAGAAGGTGACGGAATCTCTCTTCGTCCGTCCTTTTATAGTGTAAGATAAATATAAGCCCGGCCCAATTGCGTAGAAGATCGTGGCTTAAAGTGTAGCGAAAAAGATCGCCAAGATCACGGTCGTGGAAGGGTTCCACGACCGTAATTTAGAGCGTGGAAAGTGTCACGGTTTGACACAACTCTTCCACGGCCGTAGAAGTTGCTGGAATGAACCACGCTTCCCTTGCCAAGGTTCCACGGCCGTGGACTTGAACGTGGAATGTAGTACGGCCGTATTTTAGAGCGTAGTTTAGGGCTAGAACGTGATTCTTCCTTTCCTCGTGCTATTCTTCAAGTTAGCACATCCTTAGCTCCTAGGAATGTCCTCAATTCACGGAGATGCTCAATCAAACTCCATCCTTGCTCAATTCCGTTCGGAAATAGCTCTTAATTGCCTACAATCAACATAAAGCTTGTGTAGATCTCTATATCGACATTATAGACAAACTAGCTCACAAATGTATCAATGCTTAATCAATGACTATCAATATGAATAAAATACACTTAGAAAACGTGCCTAAAATATCACAATATTTCATGCTAACAAGGCTTCATCCCTTTCCCAAGAAGGTCGAATAACCTTGATAAAAGCTAACCTAAATGTCAAACCAAGCTACCTAATGCAATCTTTCATGCTTCCTGCGAGCATTCATAAAGAACTTGACCACATAAATAGATCCTTCACTTAGAATAAAGGACCGAATTTTCACCCCCTCATCAGTTGGGATAAAATATGTAAACCAAAAATGTTAGGGGGAACAGAAATCAGGAAAGCGGAAGATATAAACAAGACTTTACAAATGAAACTATTCTGGAAAAATAATGGCTGAACTAGATAACATTTGGGTTAAAATTGTGGAAGAGAAATATCTCAAAGGAACATGCCTATGGAACTGCAAACCTAGAAAAAACACATCATGGCAATGGAAAAAACTAATAAACTTACAGGAAGATTTTAAAAAAGGTTTAAGATGGAGCATTGGAGATGGTAAAACCATCAGATTTTGGAAAGATCGATGGATAACTGACCAACCTCTAGAAAACTTGGTGAATGACAAAGCACTAATCAATATGGATGCTCTAGTAAGCAACTTTATAACTAATAAACAATGGAACCAACAAGAAATTTATCAATTGGGTAGTATCTTACCACCTAATGTGATTAAAAAGTTCAACACGTACAACCTTCCTAAAAAATGAAATACAAGACAAAGTGTATTGGGCGTCAAGTGAAAAAGGATGGTTCTCTACCAAATCTGCAATGGATCTTATCCAAAAACGTATTGTGGGAACACATTGTGACAAAAAAAAAGGATTTAGGATATCAACATAATGCCAAAAGTTAAAAACTTTTTGTGGAAACTGTCCTTTGATGGCATTCCAACAAAAGAAAACCTAAAAAAATAAAAGGTTCCGGTCTTGATGCATTGTGAACTTTGTCAGCACCCAATAGAGAGTGCCAAACACCTCTTTTTTCAAATACCCGTACACATTACACAATATCAGAAATGAAAAAGTTAAAACGATCTTATGCAACTGTGACCCATCATGCCATAAAGTAATGGACATCATCATGGAGATTAAGGAAAAATGCAATCCAACAGAACTAAGACAAATAGTGGTTACATGGTGGAACATCTAGCTAACAAGAAACCAAACAATATTTAACAAGAAAAAAACCCATATGTTTTAAACCAATTGATCTAAAAACAAATTAAAGATTGGGATGAGGCTACGTCAAAAACAACAAACTGTAACACAGGGCCTCCAAACCAAAGACGAAAAACAAAAAATATCAAATGAAAGAGACCAAGTTTGAACTTAGTCAAAATTAATTTTGATGCCTCTAAACAATCTAATGATCAATGTGCCTTTGAGTTCATCATTCGAGACCATAATGCCTTCACTTGATGTGGGAATGGGTAGATGTGGAGCATAAACTATTCTTCAAGAGGAAGCTTATGCTCTAAGAGAGGGCCTCCAAAAGGCCATAAGTTTAGGACTCAATACCATTGAAATCGAGGGAGATAATCTTGAACTCATTAACTCAATTAATCTGATCTGGAAACCTCCATGAGAAGCAGACATGATCATTTCTGACATCTCCATTTTGATTTCAAGATTTTCACAAGTTAGAATCCAACATGTATGTAGGGAAATCAACGTTGTCGCTGACAAGCTCGCATCGCTTGGTCATTGTCTGGATACAGGTGACGAGATCCTTCCGTAGGACGTTGAAGACCTCATCCGAAAGGATGCTTTAGGACGGTCAACTTCTAGATGTTGACCCTTCTTGTTTCTCTTACCTTTGTATCAAAAAAAAAAACAAAAACAATTGCATATAAAAGATGGTGTTTGTCTTTACATGTTCCTTTAGCTATGCAAGTATTTTGAGCCCCCGTTTGGTTGAAACTCTGAAAATGGAAACGAAATGGAAATAAATCTAGTTCACATGTGTACCTTGTTCATAAAATATTTTGAAATCATTCCTTTTAGTTTCATGTAAAATGCATTTGATTCCCCAATCCTGTCATTGTATTTGTACCTTTGGAAAGGAAGAAACACATAACCAGTATTCTAATTTCCAACAGCTACTCATCTCCTCTATCAGAAAAAGCAATTTCATCCAATAGGAAGCATATACTTCAAACCACTAGGACATCTTGTAATAATCTAAAACTGATCCACATGTAGTTCTAACAAACTAATTATGATTATTATTGCTTGCTTGTTACAAGATGAAGGACTCTAAGATGTCCTTGGCTATAAACAATATGTCCTTGGCTAATCCACATGAAATTATTATTGCATGCTATATAGACGGCCTACAAGTTAAAATGTAGATTCAGTAAGCATGTTTGTTTTATGTGGAATATACAAGTTTAAGATAATGATATAAAGAAAAATTATCATCGGTATATAAAGTTGAAAATTTTATATTTCACAATTCAGTGGGAGTAAGTAAATATTTATCGATGATATACTATCACTTTGCAATGATATGTGTTTATTGGCCGAAACCAAGAGATTTTTCATTAGGATTTTTTGAGATGAAAGATCTTGGGGATGTTTCTTTTGTTCACGCAAAAGATACATTGTGATAATTCTCAAACTGTCATTAAGTTGTCGCAAAAGAGCTAGCGGTTGTCAATTCCGGCCTTAACGTGTGTCCTAAGGAAATCTTTGAAGTTTTGAGGATATAAGGGATACCCTATACAACTGTCATATATGGTCTAATGTCTTTGTGGTGTGTACACTTCCGGATATAGTGTACATGACTTAAGTGTATAGATGATTATTAAGTGCATGAAGTAATGTGGTCTTGCAAAGAATAAAAGATTTCATGATAGAATACATAAATCGGGAGTTTGGAGATCACTGGAGAATTTTATCTCGATTTCTTTAGACGTTGAATAAAAGACGATCAACTTAAGAATATAGGTTGATTGGAAGAGCTGTGTTTAGGAAAAGTGTTAAGCAGCACTTATAGCTACTTCCAATATGGTTGCATATGTTTATCATTGTCTACATGCTTTTAGTAGCTTTAATAGCCAAATGAAATTATTTTAATGCCCATCCAGTACTTAACGACGGTCCGACAGGTGGCCGGGTTCATAACCTCACCAAGACCAGACACCGGGACCGCTTTAAGCCATTCCTGAGCCAGGGGTAACCTCAAGTTTTCCATTAAGGCTTTCTGCCTAATCGAAAGGTCAAAGTCCCTCAGAAAACACTTAAGCACGATATTGTAATAACATCCAACCAATTTCTTCATTAAATGGGGGGTTGGGTGTATCACACTCATGTCCAAGTCGTAGTCCTTACAGAAGTTAACCCAACAAGCAGCAGTCATCTCAAATGCACTTCCATCGCCAGAAACACCCGAAAGCCTCATGATATGATCCTGCATGCCCCGGGTCTGAGATCTCGACGCTAGGAAGGCAAAATGCAAAGTAACGGCATAAGAAAGAATACCAAGCCCTCCGTCACTAATCGACAACGTAGAGAGACACCACTGAAGGGGGCCGAATCCCGCCCCTCCAGTAGTAACAATATGCTCAACAGATCAACGAAGGGCGTAATCAAAGACCCCCATAGCCTCGGAAAAATGAGAAAGGGGATCAGTCCGCATCGCGAAGTAGAGATGGGACACACCGGAACAGGTCCGAAGAAGCAGAAGCTCACACTGGGATCCCCCAATCTCATAATGGCCTTCATCAAAGACTTAGTTTTCATAACCCTCATCATAGCGACCCGAGAACAAAAGGCCGGGTCAAGGGTAACGGCACCACCCAACAACTTGACCCCATCACGTGGTCTAGCAATATGCTCAAGAAAAACACCAGACTCAAAACTACACGGATCAATCGTCGGCCAAAAGATCTCCGTTTTACCGATATTAAGATGAAGACCTAATGCGGGGCCATCCTCCCTAATGATGTCAAGCGCCTTACTAACCATCAGTGTAACATCAATCAACGTCCCATCATTAAAGTAATCAAGCATTAAGCTTCAACTGGCAACAATCCAAAATTTTCCGGATAAGGGGATGGAGAATCAACGAGAATAGCATCGGGCAAAGAGGGTCCCCCTGCTGGACCCCCTGACAAGAATAAATGACATGCTCTCCATAATAGAGACGGGCAGGACGTGTATAGCAGAACTCAACCCAAGAGGAAATAGCAGGGCAAACCTACCGGACCTGATAAATCATGGAAGTGCGATCCACAAGATTAAAAAGCATTCTTGAAATCGACCACAAGCATGGAGAGACTATCATCTTCTCCTTGAGATTCCACTAACCGATTGACCGCATGCAAAACCGCTTCCCCACCACCTGAAACCCCAACCCCAAACTAAGCATCCTCAAAATAAGGTCCAAGGGACATACCGATAGCAGAAGCAACAACTTTAGAAACAAGCCGTCTCCAGATAGAACCAACAACGATAGGACGGATCCCTCCTCCCGGTTTAAGGAGAGGCGTGAGAGGAGAACTAGCAATGTACTAACGAAGGGAGGCCGGGCAACAACCCCTAAGGAAAAGGTTGACAACCCCAGAAATTGACTCACTTAACTCATCAGCAATAGCCACAACACCTCCACCCAGGGCATCCAACAAGTGTTGGGCCCGCAAACCATCACTACCACAAGAAGTGCCCTTAGGACAACTCTTAATCCTATCAAGGACCAAACTCCTGTTAACCTGAAGAGCAACTCCGGATCTGACCGGAGAAGGTAAGGAAGGAGGCGGGATAGGCAGATGCATATCTAGAAGCCCACGGAGGGTATCCTCATACATGGGAGCAACACCCGAGGAGGTAAGGATACGGATGACCGCCGTAAAATGACGATCGCTAACCTTCCTTTTACACAGTTTCATGTTAACCTCGTCATGGCTATCATCAGCCTCCCCGGGCCGAGAACCAAACACAGAAGCCAGAAGTTCCTTAACAAGATACCTAATATCTCCCGGTTCTTTCCAAAACCGAATAGCCCTAGCAATAATTTCGGACTGTAAACTCCGCTTAACACCCGTCCGGTTCTCAGAACAAGACCTGAGCTTATACCGATAAAGGATACATTGAGGTAAAATAAGGAGACAAACCCACGCAGACTCACAGGAGGGATTAGAAAGAACCCGATCAAGGGCGTCTTTGAGGACCCTCGCAAAACCTAACCTTCACTTCCACGGAACGCTCTTCACAGTAATAACATCGGCCTTAAAGACCTTCTCCACCAAGAACACATCAAACACACCATCAAGATCAAGGGCATTCTGGCCCACCACGGCATCAACGATATCCAACGAAGGAACGACCATAGGAGAAGGCCGAGAAAAACCATGAATAAAGAAAGAAACCGACCCATCACTAGACAAAGGAGCAGCAACCACACCATCCGAATGAACACAGTTCTTAGACACAGTGTAGGTGACACAATATTCACCATAAAACCAAAGACCAACTTGCCTTAGAACCGCCACAAATTTATCATAAATACCTTGATCAGAACCAATAAGAGACTTAAACCCGGGAAGGATGTCATCACACAAATGGACATCTCGCACGTGTCTAATGAAATAAGCTGGGTTAATCCCCTTACCCCCGCCGTCACAACAACTGTCCCGCCCAATGAAGGGGCAATGCACTCGCACGAGTGAAGCAGAACTCGAGCCTCTCATCCAGAAAACCAACACGCAGGACAAATACAAGAAGCACCACAAATGCAAACCAAACCGCACAACAACCTCAAACACACAGGTGCATCACAACCAACTAGAAGCAAGCAATAGATCCCCACAACCGGAATAATGACAGAATAGTGAGTGCATCACAAACAACCAAAAGCAAACTACAGAACCCCACAGCCAGAATAATAGCAAAGCAAACAGGGAAGAACCTGACACTGTAGAAGAAGATACACTACACACCGAAGAAGACAACTTGAAACTGCAGAAGAAGGCACGCCGTGAACCGATTAATTTGAGAAGACACGCCTGGAAATGCAGACCGAAACTAAAGAAGACAGCCGTAAACTGAAACTGCAGAAGACAACCGGAGACGAAATGAAGAAGTTTGTCTGGGAAGCGAAGGTCACGAAGGCCACCGGCTAAAGTGAAAACCAGAGACGCCGAAGGGAGCAACCTTGTGAGGGAGAATTTCGTCTGCTAGGGGAAGATGAACCACCTCACGCTGAAGAAACCCAACAACATGAAGAAGAAGATCCAGCGTCGCTTGTAATCCACACTGAAGAAACCAACATGCAAGGTCTAGGGCACCAGTATGCAGGGGGAGGAGAGGCCTCCAACCATCTGAGGACACCAAGGACCGCTCACGCCGGCAGATGGGAACGTTGCAAGGCCGCCAGGAGGCTGGCCATTGGAATCGCCGTAGGGATCGCCACAATTATTATTATTATTATTTCAATAGCTCCTAATCATTATCATGCTCCTACCTACTGTACCATCTTTCACAATTTTCATGTTCCTATTTTTCAGAATACGAAGAAAGCAAAGTATATGGATTGCATTGAAATGAGAACACAGACAATTTATCACCAGTTCAGTGAAAAAAGCAAAATGAAGGCATGAATTCAAACAACATCCCTACTATTTCCAAAATTCCATGTCTTACACTATCACATGCTGATCTTCTACTAATTTTCAAGGCTTCAACTGACAATTCAGTCATATCAACATATTGTTTCAAGGCTTAAATTGACAATTCAACTGACAATTCAAACAACATCCCTACTATTTTCAAGGCTTACGTAAACTATAGTCAATAGCCATATAATCAAGCAAGAACTCCTCAGTCAAAATAAAAAATAGAGACAACATAAGCTCGATCATCTCCATCTCTCACTTCTTCCTCAATAAATCAACAACATACGGTTTCTTGAACGTTGGGGGTGCTTGATAGAATAAACGAAGCTTGTGTTCCTCCGCCATTAAAATTGAAGCCACCTGTCATATTCAAACAAGAATTTAGAGGACAATAATATTATATTATAAATATTTCAAAATCTCATAAATTTTACCTCTAAAGCATCTGATGGAGAAAGAAAATCCAACTTTAGCACTTCTTCTAAAACTTGGTTGATCTCATTGTCAAGTTTTTTCTTCCTTTCTTCTTCACTGCTCCATACTTGATCCATTGCACTCAGATTAACATTCATGTCTTGAAAATTTTTTCCAAACTCAACCGATATTGACTGGAGAGAGGTAGCTAGATCCCAACATTGTCCATTCTCTTCATTGGAGTTTTGTATTTCTTTGCACTCTTCACAGTAGATGAATCTTTCCTCTTCCTTGAGCTACTTCCAGATTGCATGGACTCAGTTTCAGTTTCAGTCTCAGCTTAAAAATAAAATTCTTCATTGCTATCAAGTATAGTAGATCCATGTCACAAATCAGATTCTATATTTTGAACCGTTTACACAAAAGACTGACTTGCTTGTCCTGTCGCTTTATCTTTGCCATAAATTTCAGCAAGTATATCAAATATGGGAATGGAACTCCATATAACCCCTTTGCCTTCTTATGAGTCTGTTCATAGTATAGATATAAAATTAAAAAAAAACATAAGAATTGATTAGATTACCAAATTAAGTGAAGTAAATTACCTTGATCCATTCATCATACACATTTTATCTACTAGTAATAGCTTCTTCTCATGATCCTAGCTAAATCCAAAAATGCCAAGCATCTCATCCATCGCGCAATACTTCTCATACCAGTGTTTTAGCCTTGACTCGATATGTGGTTCAACCTTTAATCCAGAATCTGGGTGTTTTGCTAAAATCATATCTTCTAATTGGTTCATGTATCCACACTTGAACCCATTTTCACATTTCCATCTAGGTTATGAGACAACTCCAATAATGATTGGAGTCGTGTCTCGTCCTCTTGTGCTGTTCAAAATCTCTTATTTTTACCTCTTCCTCGTATAGGACGTCCTTGCATCTAGAAATAATTCACAACAGATAGTTCAGCAAGCCAGAAATCAACATAGAAGGATAGAAATTTGAATGCAAGAATCTCGTAATTTAGCCAATTTGAGTAAGCATTAGTGTTGTAATTTCATTTGAAAAGTATAGTCTCAAGAATTGCAGCATGCATCTCCTCCTTTTATTATCAAAGTTTATCCATCAAAGACAAATTTAATTAAAAAAAATCAGAGTTCAACAAGCCAGGCAAAGTTTAGCAAGCCAGACCCTAAGTAGAATGACATTGAGGTAGGTGGAGGCTAGCTTCTGAGTTTTATGTAGATAATTCCACTTGAGCAGTACTTTATTTTAATAATAACACAATAAATATTAAAGGCAAGCCCATCCATAAACAGGGTAAAAAAGAGATGAACATAGTTTTGAATCACTTAGGCGGTATTTTTATGTGGGTGACTAAAGTATATTACACCTCTCAAACTGTTACCTTTTAATCAGGAAACCCTATGAGCTTTCAGTTGGTCTCAACTCTCAAACAGTTGGTTTGAATGAATGCAAGGCTTTCAAAGACAAGAAAAAAAAAACCCCACTATTACTGTGTATTCTTGTCCCAATTCACTCAAAGAGAAGTTGAAAATAATCAGTAATTTCAAAGTGCATATAAACTAATATGTATAGCATAACTAGATACATAACAGAATAATAAAGCCTAGATAAGGCTAGCATATCCTATACATGTTTGGCATATAAAACTTAAAATCAAAAGAGAAAAAGCCATGAAAAAGGTAGAGATTGGGTATGGGCAAACTGTTGAAGTGAGCTCTAGATCTAGTTAAGAAAGAAATAAGTAGAATGCAAGTTAAGAAAGACAGCTTTGTGCATTCACAAATCAGCAAGGCTTCATCCTCGTCTAAGTCTTCTCGCGTGTTGAATACAACACCTTCGATAAGTAGTATTTTGAAGATGCAACAGACAAGTCTGATGACTTGTGTTCTGATCCTAAAAATTCTCAAGGAGAGTTAAGTTCTCCTACCAAGACAGAAAGGGTGGAGATGCTAAATGTAATATCCGGATTTTTCTTTCCGTTTAATTCCATAGCAAACTGGATTTCGATCCGATGATCCTCATCTGTCTACCTAGTCGAAAACAATATCTCAAAATATTATCATTTTATATAACCTCACTTCACATAAAATGATAAGATTTTTTTTATAGCAACCCTAATACACACCAAACCCTAGTTTATATCATGACATGTCATTGACAAAGGCATGACGTCCTTTGGATGAGACCGAGACGAGGCCATGACGGGAATTGACAAGACCATGAAGAGATCATGACAAAGCCATGACGTGTTTTGACAAAGCGGTGACAAAGCCTTGACAAGCCCACTTTGATTCTTACCTTGTTTCAGCCAGCCCATTCCTAGAGTCAAACACGCAGCCCAGCAGTGGTGTGTTCCGTCCAGCCCAACCTTGCCTTGCCTTCCGTAACCCTAGAAGACAGCAGCCCATGGATCTCTTATTTCGCATGTGGTACTCCGCCAGCCCATGAGGACAGCAGGCCCAAGACACAGCTGCTTCTCTCTCGCCCTTAGTGATCAGCCTGTAACGCCGCACATTCCGCTCCCCAACCGTCTGTAGATGAACCTCGACATATTCTTTCCCTCTTGACTCCATCATCAACGCCACTTCCCTTCTATTTCCCCTTGATTCACGCCAGCCAGTAAACCAGAATCTGCATACCTGCCTTCTACAGCCAGAATCGCCTGTCCTTCCCTTTTACGTCTCTCCCATCTTCGATCTCCCAACAGGTGCAACGACAACTCCAACTTCACTCTCCCTCTTCGACCTTCCAGCCTTGCTTTGCTACACCGATTCAGGAACCTAAGACTCACCCCTTGTGTCAATTTAGCCAGCCGAAGACCTTCGTTCTTGCTCTTGCGCCCGAGTCCTATCCAGAAGCGCAACCTCCTTCGTCACCATCATTCCTGTCCCGCGCACAGTAGTTGGCAAGCCCGGATCGAATCCCTTCCCATTGGCGTCGCTGACCATACGACCTCACTATTGTCCCGGCTACGGACGTCCAGATCCGGCAGTAAAAATCCTCCTCAAACCTTCTGCACATCTCGATCGAACTCGACACTAGGGCCATATCGAACCCTTCAACGACCTACTGAGCAGACAAGTCTTCTAGTAAGCCATCCTCCCTGCTCTAGTTCTTCTCATGTACATATGATTAGAGTGGATCACCAACACCTTTGTCACTAGCCGTGCAGCACACAGAGGAGAGCCCTAGCCGCTTCTGACACGAACCAACAACGACTGGACCATCTTACAGCCAGCTGCAGAGACCTGGTGATTACTCTTGGCCTTACGTTATATATATGGTTAAGGGAGGACCTGTATAAGAGTATATGTTGGGACAAAGAGGTTGTACATAAGTTTAGTTAAGTTCCTAGGCTTGCTTCTGCTGAGTATCGAACTTGAGACCATCGGGTAGCTTGATTGCTAAAATATGTTGGCCGGGAGGCTCGAAGTAGAGACCTCCTGCACACCTCTTTAATTCAGTTTGTATCTTCTGTTTTTAAGACGGAGTTTTGTTATCTTAGAATGAACATCCACCGTTGAAATTTTTATATGTTACGGGTTGATATGACTAGTTTATGATATTAAAGTTTCAGAACAATTCAACGCTCGGATCTAAAGTTATGATGTCACAAAGGAGAGTAGTTGGGCAGTTTTTGTTTCAGTAGTTGATATATGGCTAAGTATGGGAGGTTTGGGTTGAGTAGTCAAATTGGGATTTTTGTGTAGGATAAGCCTTTGATCTTTTTCGGAATCTCTTTATCCTAGTGAGTAGAGCGCACCTCATAGGATGTTAAAATATTTTTTTGGAATTTTCATATTTTTTCTTCGAACCTCATATCTTAAGCCAAAGTTGGACCTTAGCGACTTTTTATGAAAGTCAAGAATGTGTTTAACTCTTCTAAATCTTTAGAGAACTTCCTTTTGAGAGTTAGAGTGTGGTTTTGAGTTCCAAAGAATAGTTTGGAACTTTGTTATAGAACTTTCTGAAGTTTTGGGACCAGGGGTAAAATTGTCAATTACCCTTGTAAGGGTATTTTTGGTAATTCCTTTATGATCGATTGAATATCTTAGAAGTTGGAAAATTCTAAGAAAGTGAGACACATTATTGATCCACTTGCGTTGTATAACAGGCGGTTGCGTTTCTACGGTTACAGACTGAGTCGAGATAATGGGAATCGAGTTTCGATTCAGGTAAGTCCTTTGGGCTTACTTAGCTGACTTCTAAATATGAGTATGAATAATGGTAGTGGTGTGTGAATGAGATGTTATAGTTATATTTTAGTAATGAATATATACCGACCTATACCTTGGCCTAAGAGTAACGGGCGGTGGCATTCTGCTCAGTTAGCTTGAGGGCGCTGGGGGTTTCTTTAGGGACTAGTCCACACTCGGTTTGTAATGATGCTACCGGCGGAGGTAAGCTAGACCTACATCCAGTTGGATAAGGAACGGAGACGAGAACTCTTAAGATTCTTGTGCCACAACTGTAAAATGGAATAAGGTGAATCACTTAACTACTAGATAATAACCGGTTTGTGTGCCAGCATGATGATTGTTTATGTTACCTTGTTTGTGTTTGTGCTATCCTTATTCTGCTTATTTTTGGTTTGTTAGCTAACGGTTTATCCGTGTTGTAGATCTGTAGAGATAAATAGTTGTAGAGAGATTCGGGACGGATGGTCAGCCGGGTCCACGTACTCATTAGATGGGGACGGGGGAGTCTTCCATACGTCATGCATGTTATGTATCTTTATATATGTCTGTAAGGCTGTCACATGTGTACTTTCATACCATTAAAAATATTATGTTTTGGAAATTGTTTTAAATACATTTGTGCCTTGTTGTAAGATCCTAGTAAAGTTGTTGTTAAACCAAGGTCGGGACCCATTGTGAGGTCCTAACCGGTAGCTCCCTGAGTTCCAAGAACTTGGGGTGTTACAACATGGTATCAGAGCTCTGGGTTGGCAACAATGGCACTTGTAATCTTCTGAAAGACCGAATGTAGAAAATAACTAGAACCCGAAAGGGGTCTGAAATTTTCAAAATGAATTTCTACTCAAAATCATGTGCATAGTCGGGTTGTTGGGATAGTAGTACGTCGGACTACCATCACCCTTCGTGGATCTCTGCAACTTGATAAGATTAGTAAAATAGCTTCTGGACTTATAAGATTGTACGCTTATGTATGATATATGGATATGTACATATATACATGTAGCATGTTAGCACCCTAAAGGATAATAGGAATTATCCTTTAGTTGAGATATCACGATGTTGACATTGCCTCGTGATAAAATTTTAGTAGTTTTAGGAGTATCAATACAAGATAGTGGAATCAGACCTCGGAAGAGAGTATTAGATCTAGCAGACACTCTAGTGACTTTTACAAGTATTCTGAAGAGCGGGTGGACAAAAAGGTGAAGATTGCGAGACGATTCTTAACCACAAGAACAGTTAGATGAGAAAGGATAACATATCAACTCAAAAAGAAGTAATATGAAGCCATTCAAGGGACTTAACGGATTGCCTGCGAGAGACGAAACTCCAAGATGCACGTAAGGACTGATAAGAAGAGCATATGGAAGAGGACAATATCGGATTACAAATCAAGCGGGGTTGAGTACAACTACACTTGGCGGGTAAATGGACAGTGCAACCAAGGTGGACGACATCATAGGCAAATATGGGCCTGAGAGTACAAAGAAGATATGGTGTTGGCCCCATGGTGAAGAATTAAAGGAGTACATGCAAAGACAAATGAGTTTAAAGACTGAAATAAATTTCATCATCATAGAGATGGTTGAACTTACTCAAAGATGCAATAGTTTACAGGAAATGATGACGTAAGTATCAAACACAGTAGAAGTCTGAAATTAAGACAACAAAATTCTATAAAGGTGGCATTACATCACAACACCGGAAAAAGGGAAGAATGTGGGAAAGTGATTTTAGTGGACTAGAGAGTCCACAATAACTTCTCATTTACATAAAGATCTAAGTTATCAACATTAACGGTCATATCAGAGAACCGTAAACAGACAATGAACAAAGTAATAAGAATTGTGAAGACACACTTAAAAGTTATCGTGGAAGACTTAATAAGCTCAATGACGACAGATGAATGTTAGGAGTAGACTCAGAAGAGTATAGTGATCCCATAAGAGAACCAGAGAAGTGCAGACTTGGAAGGAGCTGAAGCAGTATTAACAAAGAAACTAGAGGAGATAGATTTCACCAAGTGTATCAAACTTCAAAAGATATAGAATAACAATAAGTCCATGATCTTATAGAAGGTCAACTACAAACTAGTTGGTAATAACTGAGACATAACACGTACGAGTCAACTAGTAGTAACTGGTTGGTGATTAAGAGGATAACCATAGACTTATGAAAGAATTTTATAGACATCTAGAGGACACTTCAAGGGATCAACGGCGACAAATGTGAAGCCAAAGCGGTACACGTGCTAGCACCCTTAATAGTAACATGAAGTGAGTTTGAGTCAGTAACTCTAATTAAGAATTTAAGAAGAAAGACTGGACGACCAGGAATGACCCCCTTAGGTCATTTGAGACTGAGGGAATTGTGTAAGTGATTTACTACCTATTGACTAGGAAAAAGGTAGATATCATAACTAGTACAGATGGGTTGTGAAAGGATGACTAGTGGAGTAAGAAGTATACACTCTTGATAAGGTTCTATGCCAGTCAAGACAGAGTGTGCGGATCATTCGTACAAGGGAGAATAATGATTCTCCTACGATAGTTGCAGAAGAAACCCTTTGGACTAAGAGATGCATGGAATGAAGACCTACAATTGAGTGTAAGAACGAAGATGGAACCCCACAAGTGTAGAGAAGTTTTGACCCCGTCAGAGAGATAAGAAGTAGTGAGGAAACACGACGCCAATATCAAATAGAGTAGGTGGTCGATAGTAGAGTCAAGGGAGTTCAACAGAACAATATTATAAACAACGCTAATGAAGGAACATGTGAGAATGACCTAGGGAACTCGAGAAAGAGAGTTGGCATAAGGAAATAGAAGTGGAGAGGTTGGAACGAACTAACAAAGGGGAGAAAGGATTAACCGAGTAGTTGATGCTTACCAGGAATTTTATGTCAGGAGAAGTATGAGAAGAGTGAGTACGAGATAGTGAGGTAAGTCAACTATAGACTAACCAATGTCAACGGGGGACGTGCAGGTATTGCCGGTATTGATGAGTTATGTGCCATTAAGGAGAGATAATTGTGAATATGGATCTACGAGGTAACTTTAACGACAACCTTCTTGGATGCACTAAAGGTATAAAGAGAACCATGTTAGAGATTTCGTGAGGGCTGGTTCGAATCCAACTCTGGTCGAGTCAAAGAGTTTGGATCCGTGTTAGAAGAATTTTTAAAAAAAAAATTTAAAAAAAAAAAAAAAAGAAGAAGAGGTTATCTTCTAATCATTATCTTATTTCCTTAAGTTAAGTAAGGAAGGTTCTTGCTACTTCATCCGGATAGGACTTATGGTATAAGCGGGGAAAGAATTTTGAGGGAAAATCACTTTGGACTCACTGGAAAAAAGTCCTTATGACTGATGGATGACAAAAGAACTATCAGAGTAGCGCAGTGGAAATGTAGTGGGTCCTAACCCACAGAGGAGGAAGCTCAACGGTACAAAAACGACGTGTCGAGTTTAAAATAATGATAGTGGGTGAAATGCATTTTGGTTGGGAAGAACGTGAGATAGGCTACGCAAGGTGACTGGAAATACTGTATGGGAGTAAAAAGGTTATAGAAAAGGAGTGTTACCCTATTATGGATATGAGTGAAGATTGAAGGTTTTGTTATACGTTGCTAGACAAGTGATTTTGAATTCTATACTAATGTATGGTGCAAAGCTTACACTGGAAAGCTCAAAGTGAGTAACTACCTTACTTAGTCGGAAGACATATAAGGAAAGAACGGCAGGAGTATACTTGCAACCCAATAATCGTGCATAGAGAAAACATATTCTCGGGTAGAGTTTAAGTGTGAGGTTATATCGGAACGGATCCGAGTTACGTTTCGAGTCAGTGAGATCTTATCGGTCTGATAGGAGTGGTGGCTAGAAGAGTGCAATGTTGACGGTGTGCTAACGTTTATTGAATGGATATGAGCAAATAACGAGATGTGAGATCATTGTGTGTCTAGTATCATCATTCGGGACACACCCTATGCCACATAAAATCTTGGAAACGGTGTAATAAGCTTGAGTTGAGTTAGTAATATATTAAAGATCTACATTTTAGATGACACCAATGAAACGCAGAAAAGAACTCCCGGATTTTCAATTGTTGAGTTAGATCAAACTTAAGATCAAAAGGAAGGAGGTGATAAATTACTAACGGAGGGAAGATCCGACGAAGCCATATTATGGAGACAAGACCAAGTGAACGAGCTTACAAAGAACGTTAGACACTAAGTAAAGTAATGGGATATGTCTAAATCATGGGTTCAGAGTTGATAGTCGGGATTTTCCGAAAGGTAGAAGCAAGTGGGATAGCGGAAGAAATAAAGTTTTGTAGTTACCTTACAGTAGAGTCATCAATAGAGATAGAATTGGGTCTAGATTAGAAAACCGTTGAAATCTTAACGAGGATCAGGAAGTTATTTATCAACCGTCACTCCTACCCATACTAGAAGGGTACCCATAGTGTTCACGAGTAACAAATAAGGGAGTACATACTGGATCCGGGACGTGTCATCAACTATGAAGATTGGATAGTTGAGCCAGACCATACAATTGTAGGAGTACTTGGTGACCTTCCTAAAAGCGTGATACTAGACGACTACACCTAAGTCTACACCGATGTTGAGGATCTAGTGGTCTAGATTAGGAGCTGATAAGGCTACCTAGAAGACAGAGGAGAGTATTAGACGTAACATTTCCGAGTTCTTTGCGGGGATCGTTGCTACCTCCGTATCGATGGGTTAATACTTAGGTATGGTGTGTGTGACTTCTATGATTATATGTTAGAATGAGTGATTACGCTTTTATGTGGCCTGATTAAGATGATTGAGTAGTTTTGCATGCTAGAAAATGAGGTTAAAGATTTAGTGAAACCAGAGTATACAAGTTTATAGTGGAAGTCGTTTGATTAGATACCTTATTTTAAGTTTCGGGACGAAACTTATTTTAAGGGGGTACTGATGTAATATCCGGATTTTTCTTTCCGTTTAATTCCATAGCAAACCGGATTTCAATCCGTTGATCCTTATCTGTCTACCTAGTCGAAAACAATATCTCAAAATATTATCATTTTATGTAACCTCACTTCACATAAAATGATAAGATTTTTTTTTATAGCAACCCTAATACACACCAAACCCTAGTTTATATCATGACATGTCATTGACAAAGGCATGACGTCCTTTGGATGAGACCGAGACGAGGCCATGACGGGAGTTGACAAGAACATGACGAGATCATGAAAAAGCCATGACGTGTTTTGACAAAGCCTTGACAAGCCCACTTTGATTCTTACCTTGTTTCAGCCAGCCCATTCCTAGAGTCAAACACGCAGCCCAGCAGTGGTGTGTTCCGTCCAGCCCAACCTTGCCTTGCCTTCCGTAACCCTAGAAGACAGCAGCCCATGGATCTCTTATTTCGCATGTGGTACTCCGCCAGCCCATGAGGATAGCAGGCCCAAGACGCAGCTGCTTCTCTCTCGCCCTTAGTGATCAGCCTGTAACGCCGCACATTCCGCTCCCCAACAATCTGTAGATGAACCTCGACATATTCTTTCCCTCTTGACTCCATCATCAACGCCACTTCCCTTCTATTTCCCTTGATTCACGCCAGCCAGTAAACCAGAATCTGCATACCTGCCTTCTACAGCCAGAATCGCCTGTCCTTCCCTTTTACATCTCTCCCATCTTCGATCTCCCAACAGGTGCAACGACAACTCCAACTTCACTCTCCCTCTTCGACCTTCCAGCCTTGCTTTGCTACACCGATTCAGGAACCTAAGACTCACCCCTTGTGTCAATTTAGCCAGCCGAAGACCTTCGTTCTTGCTCTTGCGCCCGAGTCCTATCCAGAAGCGCAACCTCCTTCGTCACCATCATTCCTGTCCCGCGCACAGTAGTTGGCAAGCCCGGATCGAATCCCTTCCCACTGGCGTCGCTGACCATACGACCTCACTATTGTCCCGGCTACGGACGTCCAGATCCGGCAGTAAAAATCCTCCTCAAACCTTCTGCACATCTCGATCGAACTCGACACTAGGGCCATATCGAACCCTTCAATGACCTACTGAGCAGACAAGTCTTCTAGTAAGCCATCCTCCCTGCTCTAGTTCTTCTCATGTACATATGATTAGAGTGGATCACCAACACCTTTGTCACTAGCCGTGCAGCACACAGAGGAGAGCCCTAGCCGCTTCTGACACGAACCAACAACGACTGGACCATCTTCCAGCCGGCTGCAGAGACCTGGTGATTACTCTTGGCCTTACGTTATATATATGGTTAAGGGAGGACCTGTATAAGAGTATATGTTGGGACAAAGAGGTTGTACATAAGTTTAGTTAAGTTCCTAGGCTTGCTTCTGCTGAGTATCGAACTTGAGACCATCGGGTAGCTTGATTGCTAAAATATGTTGGCCGGGAGGCTCGAAGTAGAGACCTCCTGCACACCTCTTTAATTCAGTTTGTATCTTCTGTTTTTAAGACGGAGTTTTGTTATCTTAGAATGAACATCCACCGTTGAAATTTTTATATGTTACGGGTTGATATGACTAGTTTATGATATTAAAGTTTCAGAACAATTCAACGCTCGGATCTAAAGTTATGATGTCACAAAGGAGAGTAGTTGGGCAGTTTTTGTTTCAGTAGTGGATATATGGCTAAGTATGGGAGGTTTGGGTTGAGTAGTCAAATTGGGATTTTTGTGTAGGATAAGCCTTTGATCTTTTTTGGAATCTCTTTATCCTAGTGAGTAGAGCGCACCTCATAGGATGTTAAAATATTTTTTTGGAATTTTCATATTTTTTCTTCGAACCTCATATCTTAAGCCAAAGTTGGACCTTAGCGACTTTTTATGAAAGTCAAGAATGTGTTTAACTCTTCTAAATCTTTAGAGAACTTCCTTTTGAGAGTTAGAGTGTGGTTTTGAGTTCCAAAGAATAGTTTGGAACTTTGTTATAGAACTTTCTGAAGTTTTGGGACCAGGGGTAAAATTATCAATTACCCTTGTAAGGGTATTTTTGGTAATTCCTTTATGATCGATTGAATATCTTAGAAGTTGGAAAATTCTAAGAAAGTGAGACACATTATTGATCCACTTGCCTTGTATAACAGGCGGTTACGTTTCTACGGTTACAGACTGAGTCGAGATAATGGGAATCGAGTTTCGATTCAGGTAAGTCCTTTGGGCTTACTTAGCTGACTTCTAAATATGAGTATGAATAATAGTAGTGGTGTGTGAATGAGATGTTATAGTTATATTTTAGTAATGAATATATACCGACCTATACCTTGGCCTAAGAGTAACGGGCGGTGGCATTCTGCTCAGTTAGCTTGAGGGCGCTGGGGGTTTCTTTAGGGA
Source organism: Fagopyrum homotropicum (assembly GCA_033239125.1). Taxonomy (NCBI): domain Eukaryota; kingdom Viridiplantae; phylum Streptophyta; class Magnoliopsida; order Caryophyllales; family Polygonaceae; genus Fagopyrum; species Fagopyrum homotropicum. The sequence goes on along the minus strand of BSWB01000007.1, from coordinate 117,264,454 downwards.
CTAGTCCACACTCGGTTTGTAATGATGCTACCGGCGGAGGTAAGCTAGACCTACACCCAGTTGGATAAGGAACGGAGACGAGAACTCTTAAGATTCTTGTGCCACAACTGTAAAATGGAATAAGGTGAATCACTTAACTACTAGATAATAACCGGTTTGTGTGCCAGCATGATGATTGTTTATGTTACCTTGTTTGTGTTTGTGCTATCCTTATTCTGCTTATTTTTGGTTTGTTAGCTAACGGTTTATCCGTGTTGTAGATCTGTAGAGATAAATAGTTGCAGAGAGATTCGGGACGGATGGTCAGTCGGGTCCACGTACTCATTAGATGGGAAGTAGAGATGACACTCTAAAGTTTCCGGTTACCCCATTCCCTAAGGTGTGGGATATCTTTGTCCCCTATATGGTGCAAGAAACCCTTCAAAATTTGCGTATCCCCCGTCTACTAAGTAATAGCAACCTTCAACAATAAAAAAACAATAAAAAATTAAGGGTTGTTTATAGGCTAACAATAAGTTAAGGATAAAGGTAGTTGATCTAGTTGAACATACCTCTAGGAACCCTTCACCCATCTGGCCTAGTGAGTGCATTTCGAAGAACTCGGCCCTCATGTGCTAAGCCTTCCCATCCCGTCAATACATAAGTAAACTCCATGTTAGGAGTGGAAACTCCTAAGAAATTCATGGAGATTGTGTTTTTCCTTGTTCGGTACTTTGAATTTTCTCCAAAAGGTACCGTCACACTAATATATGTCCCACTTAATGCTCCTAACCAATTCTACACAATGAAGGTAATCTAATTAAATAAAAAAGATATATATTAGACTTGATCCTAGAATGCAATTGGATAGGCTAATACCTTGAAGCATTTTCACTTGTCATCTTCACAATCATCAGAAATAGGTGTCGGCTTTTTCAATAAATGCTCATGGAGTGTCAAGACAACTATTAAACATTGATTAAAGTGTCTACTTACACTTTCTCCACTTTGAATAAAAAAATGTGCAATTGACCTATTTTTCTTGTGATGAGCCAAAGTGTACAAAAAAATAGTCACTATCTCCTCAATTGGCATGTTTTTTGTCCCACTCAATTCCCCAATATCTCTAAGCATCTCACACAACACATTAAACTTGTTTCTGTTCACACGAAGTCCATTATGACAATACACATCACTTTCTTTTATCAATCTACTCAATATTTCAAGTCTTAGTTTTTTCCTAAACCTTTTCCCTCCTTGTAGTTGAATACTTCTCCTTACCGATATACTCATCATGTAGCACATCAAATACAAGATCATCGACACCCTAACTATCACAAAAATCGCATGGAGCTGCCTTAACCTTCTCATCCTTGGGTGATCCATTTCTGACAAGAGAAGTACAAAAAAGGATCTGGAAGTTTGAGAAAACAATAGTTGAATACTAATAAGTTGAATATAAGAAAATATAAACACTTCTATAAAAAAAATCAATCCAAATTCCATAGAAAATAAAACCGATCACAATTGTAGTCAGACTTTTGTTATTGTTAATTCTATTGTTTTCAGTTCCTAAAATCAAACTAATAAGCTACCCTAACTATAGTCAAATGAACATATATATATATAATCAAAACTTATCATAACTGCTCTAATTGTAGTCAGATTTTACTGAATTTGTACACAGATTCAGCAATCTGTCACAAATTCAGAACAACAAAAAGTCATAACAGATACACAAATGCTCAACAAGCTAATGACAGGTTCAAGCAAACTCCTACCCTAAAGTGTGTACGCATGATGTACTCATATAGGACACAACAAACAAGTTCAACAAATAACAATAACTGAAAATTCAAATCAGCAAATTCAGATTGAGGGTGACAAGTTGCTGAAAATTCAGATTGGTAAATTTGCATCATCTATTGAGGGTGACAAGTTGCAGAAATGGAAATTATACAATGCTTGTAAATGAATGTCTTGGGTATGAATTCAAATGAATGTATGACTAATATCCTATTAGAAAACGAAGCTTATGAAGAATCAACAATTATACAAGTTGTAGAACCGAATATTATACAATGCTTGTAAAGGATTGGTGGTTCCACCTTCTCAGAATCAGCAAGTTGCAAAATCAGCACACAAGTCACCAATCCCCACGTAGACCCGAAAGATTAGAAAACAAAGCAGAACGAGAATGTAGAAGATAGAGGTGCGAAGGAAATGCGTATCGTTTGTTGTCGTTATATCCCATAGATCTACTCATTTTATGTTGAAAAACAAAAGAAAACGAAGAACAAAAGAACACAAAGCAGTTTTACGTGGTTCTGTTTTAAAACCTACTCCACGGGATCCTCAAGATCCAATCCACTATAATATCGTTTCAAGGTTATAACAAGAAGGCAACAAGATCGAAACAATATAAGCTCAGATTTACAGCTTTAAAACAAACTCATACAACTCAAGAACAAGAACAAAGACATAAGAAGAAGAAGATGATACTAATCTGTGTTTCTTCTTGTATGTTCGTAGGAAGGACACACTTCACCGGGGAGAACAAGCCTTAGCTGACAAACTGCAGATTCTTGAGAATGGGAGTAACGTTTTTGTTTAGGGTTTTGCTCAACACATGAGCGGCTGAGAGTTTTTGGAATTATGGCTGCGTAGAGGAGGTAATAAGATTATATAGCTAGGTTTGGACAGCTTCTTTATCAAAACGCAGCACTTCATTTAATGAAAATTCAACCCATAAAAACCAGCCGGCCCAATACAATTTTATTTACACTGGGCTTATAAATCCAGGCTTCTCATTCTTATTAGAGTAGCATGTTCAGCAGATCCAATAAACTCAATCGGATTAAACAATTTGGGCTTACAACCATCGTAGCTTAGGAATTATTTCTCGACAAGTTGCCCTCCTAATTCTAAGCAATGAAACTTTAATATTTATGGATTAGAATGTCTATCATCATATCCAAATGGTTCTTGATGACATGAATTATGACCTATTTTTAGGCATGTATTTATATAGATTTTCCCTTTATTTTGCATGCATAGACATACATTCATGGCATTTATGGTTATATTCACCTACTTTGCAAGAATAGAGGTCTACACAGAGTTTTATTACATTTGTAGGTAATTTGGCGAATTATGGAGCAAAGATGGCACATTTAAGGATTAAACCTTGAAGCGGGACAAAAAGGAACATAAAAGGAATTTAGGACGCGCCAAAGTATCTTCTGATACCGTCTGACGCGGCCCAAAGTATCTTCTGATACCATCTGACGCGGCCCAAAGTATTTTCTGATACCGTCGGACGCGGCCCAAAGTATTCTCTGATACCGTCTGACGCGCCAGAGTATCTTCTGATACCAGCGGATTCGACTTCTTTTCAGCCCAAATATTTAGGGTTTTATCTTTAAACCCTAGAGACATCCCTACATATATTGGATAGCCTTCAACATTGAAGGGAAGAACGGTGATAGCCCCAGGATTTGGATCCCCAAAGAGAGGGAGGGTTGAAGATTTTATTGCGTACAGGGAAGATTCGGAGAAGGAGGCATTTTGGAGATTGTGTACTTCGAGATTATCTTAGGGTTTATCTTTGGAGACGGATTGACACCCTGTTCTTCATTGTTCCTTAAGATTGTTGTGAGGATTTCTATTCCTTTTTTCTGCATTCATTCAATACAAACATTTGTTATTGGATTTGAGATTGGTTATTTGATAGTCATTGAGTTTTTTAGGTTTTCGTCCATTTTCTCTTTAAACTTGATTATTGAATTGATGATGATGGTTATTGGCTAAAACCCTTTAGCAATTCTAAGGTGAAGGGTTAATAATTGTGGCTTATATAATGATGGATCGATCGTAATTTGATTAGACCCTGAGAGTTAGAGAAATATCGTCGACACCCTAAATCACGGTCTGTTCTTAGGTTTCCACGGCCGTGATTCTTAAGATCTACCCGTGATTTACCTCAGTTTACGAACTTTGCTTTTACTTTGATTCAAGGTTAAAGATTAGCTTTAATCTAGTCTAGGTTTGCCCTTTTCTAGGTAGTAGTGAAGCCTCAACAACCTCTACTTCGATTTCGAGTGTCACAACCTTAATCGGTTTAGTTAGTTTTGATCCTTGGGTTACAAGTTTGGGTATTTGAGATTAATTCTTGCCTTTAGATCCTTTCTATAATGAAGCCTCAACAACCTTTATAGAGAGTGTCTTTAGATAAGTCATATAGGGTTTTGGAACTTCACCGTACATTACCTTACCTTAGTATACCTTTGCAAACCTCAACTCTGTCCTTATATCTATAGTATATCTTGAATCGATTGCCACAATTAGATACCTGGATCTTTAGGATTGTTGTTTTCCCAATATTTGCAAAGCTTCTATACTTTACTTGCTCGATAATTTGTTAACTGAATTTGATCCCCCAAATCCCTGAGTTCGATACTCTGGAATACTTGCTAATCTACGCCGATCCGTACACTGCAGGTTCGCTTGCTTTTATTCTAGTTTTATAAATTTAAAATTTGACGCACACACTTTTTGAGCGAACAAGTTTTTGGCGCCGTTGCCGGGGATTTGGTCTAGACCAATTTCGGTTTTTGGTTGTCTGGCTTGGGAGCTTTTGCTTTTTGCTTTTAATCTTTTCGGTATGAGTTTTTGAGTTTTCAGGTTCACCAATGGCTGCATGGAGCAATGAACCTGCATTTGATCCAGCCTGGTTTGCATGGCAAGGTGCTAGGGCGGACCATTATGAATATTTGGAAGAGAAATACGCCTTCTATTGGTTTGACAGCGAAAGAGAACGTGAACAAACCATTGAGTATGAATTTGCAAAATGGGAAAAGCTGCACTACCCAAAGAAGGTTAAGAAGAAACCTCCCAAAGATGCGGAGGACTCGAAATTTGAAGAATTGATGAAGAAATTTGAGATGATCGAAGAAAGATTCAAAGCCTATGATGAATATAATCTAAAAGTGATAGAAGACGCAACAAAGAATATTTCTAAGGTTGAAAAAGCCTTGGAAAATCATTCATCTAGCAAGGAAGAATTACAAGTTTCGAGCGTTCCTCCGCTCGAATCTGAAGCTTCTCTAGAAGTTCTCATTGAAGAAGAGGAAGAAGTGGAGAACCTTGGCCAAATCACTGAAACTGTGGCCAAGGTTGAAGAGGATCCAGCTGAGTTGGGAGATATTTTATGTGTGGATCATCATCCCAACATGAAACTTGTCCCAAGCCTTGAAGAACTTTACAAGGTACATTCTCTTACTTCATTTGGAAGTCCTATTAAAATTTCTGATTTTTTCAGGAATGCACCGGAGAGTTGGAGGTCTCTTCCAAAAGAACCTCCTAAGGTGAAGATGAAACCTCCATTAAAACTGCTGGAAGTAGATGCTCCTTGGACTACAAGGAGTGGAGTTAGCAAGCACTTCACCGTTAAGGCGATGAAGTGTCTTTTGTTCAAGTATGGGGTCATTCACATGACGAACACCATACATCATCCCCAATCTGGAGATGGGGAAGCTAGGAGGATTCTCGAGAAACTGATTTCTCGATCCAGGAAAGGATGGGACGCAAGGCTAAATAATGTCCCATTAGAGCATAGGAAAGCTAGGAGAATCCCGGTGAGAATCAAACCGTACAAGCTTGTACATGGGAGATCTTACCATTTGCCGGTGAAATTAGGAACCGGAATCTTTTTTGAGGAATTATATGATGAGTTTGATGAGCAATCCAAGATGTTCAATGTGCATTGAGTCATCTATGGAGATAGGTCCAGCTAGCGACGTTAAACCAAGCGCTTCTTGGGAGGCAACCCAAGGTAATGCATCTTTTTCCCTTTTCTTTTTCTTAGGATAGTTAGCTTGTTTGTTTTGTTTTTGCTTTGTTTTTTTTCCTTCTCGATGCCCTCTCGGTTTGTTTGTGTCATGGATCGCATGAACTAGGTATAATCTTGAGGAATTGATGGAAAAAGGCAATACAAAGGTGCCTAAGGACGTTTTCAAGGAACAAAAGGCAAGAAATCGACTACCCAAAAGAAGATCGGTCGATTTAGGCTTCAGAACAGGTCGATTTTTGACAACAGAAAGAAAAATCGACCCAGAGATCGACCCCCTCAGGAAAAATCGGGCCGACGAAAAAATCGGGCAGAAAACTCGGCCGATTTTTTGAAAAATCGGTCGATTTTTTTCAAAAAAAAAAAAAAAAAAAAAATTTCGGAAAATTTTTGTTCGGCCAAAAGACGTTCCCCTTGTTCATTTTTCGACACCGATTGGAATATCCGGAGTTCCCTATTGAGCTTATATAGACTCCCACCATCACCACTCAATGAATGATTCGCCATGCCTGATTCGCCATCTTACATTGTGAGTATGCTTTTCTTCCTTTTCTTTTCTTCACATTGGGGACAATGTGAGTTTTAAGTATGGGGTGGAGGTATTTGCAATACCATTTGCATGTTTTATGTCTTGCATCATATGATTTGAAAATTTTGAAAATTTTTGAAAATTTTAAAAAATTTTGTGCTTCTAGGATGGATATGATCTCTATGATAACATTTGTTTTGTGGAATAGCTATGATGATTTTGATATGCTTGAATTGATTTATGACATATGTGGGATTTGAATACTTTGTTAGAATTTCATGCATGTTTTATAATTTGCTTTCATTCTAAATCATGTTGAGTATTGAAGGTTGAAACCGCATGATAAGTTCTTACACTTCTTATTGATATGATTAAGGCACCTCGATTTTTCTTGCTTCTTTCCTTATTCATTTAGCCCCTCAATAAAATAATTGCCTTCCCTACCTATCCGGGAACTAGGAAGAGTTGAGTTTTGGCATGTTTGATGTGGGAGGGCCATGAAAGCAAATGCTTGCATTCACAAGTATAGAAAATTGTAGGTTTGAGGAAGTCAATCTTGATGATGAGTAACTCGGCACCATTCACATAGCCGGGTGTTTGTGTCTTGCCAAAGTCGGATTGAGCGATATTCCTAACGGATTATGGTATGTGCATCAAGGGTTTGAGGCATCTCGAAATTGAGAAACGCCGATCTCCTAGGCTTCGGTTTTTGTGCACCGCTGTCCATATTTCCAAAAAGTAAAGTCGAAAAAGAATTTTGTGTTGAAAAGGGAGAGCAAAGCTCTCAATGGTGGTTAGTTCAAATAGTAAAAAGAAAAAGAATTTGTGTTGTTCCTTTTTCCCGGATTCATACACCACATTCCTTTATAAGTTTCCCACCTATTCACGTTTCTTGACCTTTGCTTGAAAGACCTTAAGATCTTTGAGTATGTTGTTTGGCTTTGTGGTCTAAATTGGATTTCTCATGATTGATTTTGATATATTGCAAGTTATGATACATGTTATGATTTTCTTGCAAAGTGTGATTATCCTTTTCATGATATAATTCCTTTTGACCATATGATGATTATCATTAGTTATGAAGCAATTCATTGAGGGTGATCTATGAATAGAAGCACAACCAAAATATTGTGGTTTTTCTTTATTTTTGCATATTCATAATCCATATTATCTTTTATTTTCAGTTTGAACCTTGCTTGGGGACAAGCAAGAGGCAAGTATGGGGTATTTTGATGACATGAATTATGACCTATTTTTAGGCATGTATTTATATAGATTTTCCCTTTATTTTGCATGCATAGACATACATTCATGGCATTTATGGTTATATTCACCTACTTTGCAAGAATAGATATCTACACAGAGTTTCATTACATTTGTAGGTAATTTGGCGAATTATGAAGCAAAGATGGCACATTTAAAGATTAAACCTTGAAGCGGGACAAAAAGGAGCATAAAAGGAATTTAGGACGCGCCAAAGTATCTTCTGATACCGTCTGACGCGGCCCAAAGTATCTTCTGATACCATCTGATGCGGCCCAAAGTATTTTCTGATACCGTCGGACGCGGCCCAAAGTATTCTCTGATACCGTCTGACGCGCCAGAGTATCTTCTGATACCAGCGGATTCGACTTCTTTTCAGCCCAAATATTTAGGATTTTATCTTTAAACCCTAGAGACATCCCTACATATATTGGATAGTCTTCAACATTGAAGGGAAGAACGGTGATAGCCCCAGGATTTGGATCCCCAAAGAGAGGGAGGGTTGAAGATTTTATTGCGTACAGAGAAGATTCGGAGAAGGAGGCATTTTGGAGATTGTGTACTTCGAGATTATCTTAGGGTTTATCTTTGGAGACGGATTGACACCCTGTTCTTCATTGTTCCTTAAGATTGTTGTGAGGATTTCTATTCCTTTTTTCTACATTCATTCAATACAAACATTTATTATTGGATTTGAGATTGGTTATTTGATAGTCATTGAGTTTTTGAGGTTTTCGTCCATTTTCTCTTTAAACTTGATTATTGAATTGATGATGATGGTTATTGGCTAAAACCCTTTAGCAATTCTAAGGTGAAGGGTTAATAATTGTGGCTTAGATAATGATGGATCGATCGTAATTTGATTAGACCCTGAGAGTTAGAGAAATATCGTCGACACCCTAAATCACGGTCTGTTCTTAGGTTTCCACGGCCGTGATTCTTAAGATCTACCCGTGATTTACCTCAGTTTACGAACTTTGCTTTTACTTTGATTCAAGGTTAAAGATTAGCTTTAATCTAGTCTAGGTTTGCCCTTTTCTAGGTAGTAGTGAAGCCTCAACAACCTCTACTTCGATTTCGAGTGTCACAACCTTAATCGGTTTAGTTAGTTTTGATCCTTGGGTTACAAGTTTGGGTATTTGAGATTAATTCTTGCCTTTAGATCCTTTCTATAATGAAGCCTCAACAACCTTTATAGAGAGTGTCTTTAGATAAGTCATATAGGGTTTTGGAACTTCACCGTACATTACCTTACCTTAGTATACCTTTGCAAACCTCAACTCTGTCCTTATATCTATAGTATATCTTGAATCGATTGCCACAATTAGATACCTGGATCTTTAGGATTGTTGTTTTCCCAATATTTGCAAAGCTTCTATACTTTACTTGCTCGATAATTTGTTAATTGAATTTGATCCCCCAAATCCCTGAGTTCGATACTCTGGAATACTTGCTAATCTACGCCGATCCGTACACTGCGGGTTCGCTTGCTTTTATTCTAGTTTTATAAATTTAAAATTTGACGCACACACTTTTTGAGCGAACAGTTCTCCTACGCAGGTACCTACAAATGAAGAAAATTTCTGCAGAAAATAAATTTGTTAGTAGTAACAATATTTGTACCAAAATATGCAAGATTAACTTCACCTTTATCTTCTTAACAATTAAGCTCTTTCTTCAACCTGTTTTCGAATATAGTGGAACCTCACATCGATATGTTTAGTTCTTTCATGGTATACCGGATCCTTACACAAATATAGGGCACTTTGGATGTCCATGTGGAGAGTAGCAACATACTTCCTATTTTCAACTTCATCTAGAATTCCTTGCAGCCAGATGGCTTGTTTACAAGCCTCCATGGCAGCAACATATTCAGCTTCAGTTGAGGAAAGAGCAACAATGGACTGCTACAGCGATTTTCAGGATATACAGTTGCCACACCACGTGTAAACAAAAGCCGTAGTAGATTTTCTATTGTCTTTGTTACTAGCGTAATCGGAATCAACATACCCAAACAGATTATTTTCAGAATCATGAGACCCATATTCAAGAGCTAAATCAGAAGACCCTGCAATATATTTCAACAAGAATTTCATTGCAGTCCAGTGTTTTTCAGAAGGATCAGACATGAACCTGCTGAGAACACTTACAGCAAAAGCTAGATCTGGACGCATACAAATCATGGCATACATGACGGAACCTACTGCAGCATCATACGGAACAGATTTCATACGACATTTTTCAGCATACGACATATTGTAGGTTTTAGTCAAGTCAAGGTGTCCTCCTAAGGGTATACTATTAGGATTAGCTTTGGTAAGTTTAAACCTATCAAAACTAGATTTCAAAGCCCTTTTAATATCATTGATTTTAATCTTTGATTTGCATATCAACAGAATATCATCAACATATAAAACCACATACAAGGTGCAATTAGTCTCAACAAATTTTAAGTACAAACATGCATCATATTCACTTCTAGTAAAACCTATCCTTTTCATGCAACTATCAAATTTTATATTCCATTGTCTAGGGGACTGTTTCAGCCCATATATAGACTTTTTCAGCAAGCAAACATGATCAGGTTTGGTTTTATCTATAAAGCCTTGTGGTGAATAGTCTCATCTAAACCACCATGCAAAAAAGTTGTTTTGACTTCCATTTGTTCAATTTCATAATCATAAACAAAAACCATAGCAATAAGAAGACGCAGAGTTTTGTACTTAACAATAGGTGCAAAGATTTCATTATAATCTTCACCTTCTCTTTGGGTGAACCCTTTATCAACTAACCTAGCTTTGTATCTAGGTGGTTCTTTAGGAGTAACACCTTTTTTCAGTTTATATATCCATTTACATCTAATAATCCTAGCAGTTTTAGGTTTAGGAACCAAAATCCAGGTTTTATTAGCATGCATGGATTCAATCTCCTCTTTCATAGCAGTTTTCCAATTAACAGCATGTTTACAACTAATAGTCTGGTCATAAAAATCAGGAGTATATGTGTTCACAACTTCAGCAATTAGAAAAGCATAGTCCATAATATGATCTAACTTTTGAATATTAAGGTCATAAAACACATATTCAGATTCAGCTAAATGAATGCCGGAAATTCTAAAACTAGGATATTTAGGATTTGGAATGACATTACGAGTTGGTCTATCCCTAGTTAACTGATATTCATTCAAAATATTCAAAGCAAGAAGATTATGCACACTAGAATCATGCAATACAAGCAGATTATTATGCACATCAAAATTATGCAATGCATACAAGTTATCAGATTCAGTAGGATTACTATCCTCAACTTCTATCCTAGAGGAATTAGACTCGGTTCGATCATCTAAAGCATGTGGACTATTAACTTCCCCACCTGATTGCTGAGGTGGGGAACTACTATTAGGAGTAGAAGAGCCAGGAGAGCATAACACTGGAGTTGTACCAATGTCAAATTCTTCCTCAACAGGCTCAGGAGAGTCACTAGGGTTGTAGAACTGAGTTTCATTTTCATTTTCATTATTGTTTTGGGAAGACAAATTGTTCCTACATTTGAAATAAAATTCAGTTTCTACAAAATTGACGTCTCTACTTGTTATTACTCTATATCCTCCAGGCTGGATGAGTAACAACTTATAACCTTTCACACCCTCCGGGTAGCCTATCATAACACACTTAAGAGCTCTAGCATTTAGTTTACCATCTGAATGTTTTGCATAAGCAACACAACCAAATGGACTCAAGTGTGATATGTTAGGCTTTGAACTAGTCCACATTTCTTGTGGTGTTCTAAACCCAATGGAAGAAGAGGGGGACCTGTTTCTTGTGATTGATTTAACAAATCTGTCAAAAACCAATGGGCAAAAGTAAATATGAGATAAAAAGTTGTGACAACAGCCTCTCCCCCACATACTTTGTTTCATACCAGAAGAAATAAGCATGCACCTAGCCTTTTCTAGAAGAGTTCTATTCATACGTTCAACAGTGCCATTCTACTGAGGCGTGCCAGGTACAGTCAGATGGCGTTTTATGCCATTTTCATCACAAAAAGTACTAAAGGTTGCATTACAAAACTCTAACCCAATATTTGTCCTAAGACATTTCAGTTTATACTTAGATTGACTCTCTACCTTGGTTTTCCAAAGTTTGAACATGTCAAAGGTTTCACTTTTGGACTTCAATAAGTATACCCAAACCTTTCTAGAGTAGTGATCTATCAAAGACAAAAAATATTTTCTACCTCCAATAATGTCAACTTGGGCTGAGCCCCATAGGTCATAATGAACATACTCAAGAGGTTTCTTAGCTATGTAGGTTGATTTATTAAAGCTAGACCTAACAACTTTACCAAAAATACAATTTTCACAAATACTCAAGTCAGAGGGTTTTTGTTTCAGATATCCATGTCTAAACAAGTAATGCAGACCTTTATTTCCTATGTGTCCTAATCTAGAATTCTATATGGTGGTAAGATCTTTATTCATTTTAGGTGCAGAATCTAAAGCATTTATCTCAGGAGAACCTACAACATGATAAAGACCGTTTTTCTTAATACTCTTCAGAATGACTTTACCATCTTTGGACACATTTCTTATACCATTGTGAGTGTGGATATGACAGTTCAAATCATCAAAAGCATATTCAGATAAAAGATTCCGTCGAAGGCCAGGAACCCACCTAACTTGTTGTAAGACTTTAACTTGCTTATCATGCATCCTAAAGGGCACAGTGCCAATTCCTTTAATAGGTAGAGAAGAATGATCTTCTAACCTAATCTCCCCCTCATCAGATTTATGCAAAAAATCAAAATAATGTTCATGGGGAGTGGCATGTATGGTACAACCAGAATCTAAAATCCAATCATTCACATCAGAGGTATGAGCACACAACAACAATTCATTATCATAAAAGCAAGAAGAAGACTCCACCAAATTAGTATTACCATTTACGGGTTTTTCAGACTCATCTTTCTTCTTCTTTTTACATTCAAGGACAATATGGCCTCTAATGCCACAGTAAAAACACTTCACATTCTTTTTATCTGGCTTAGTGTTGTTACTACCTGATTATTGCTAGAATTTTCCTTATTAAACTCATTCTTAGCATGTTGTTGTTGTTTTTTATTTTTGCCCTTAGCAAATATAACCTCCTGATTTTTACTATCCTTTCCACTATTCCCAGATTTTGTTTTGAAGACCTTCATATCCTCATTCTTTTGTATGACAGACTCTAAGATTTTATCTTTTGTCAAAGTGTCATTACTCTACTGTATCACATCCTTAAAATTGTTAAACTGATTGGGAAGAATATTTAACAGGATGACAGCCTGGTGGGTATCAGAAATACTATCCTTACACCTTTCTAAATCCTGAGTCATTTTCAGAAATTTGTCCATGTTCTCTTCTAAATGTATGACTAAGATCCATTTTAAAACTGAACAATCTACACAACAAACTTATCCTAGAGGGCATAGACTTAGTCAAGTAAAGTTTTTTTAAAGCATCCCACAACTCTTTAGCATTAGTTTTAGTAAGAACTTGTCTACCTACTTCATCTGTAAGTCTTAGCATTATTTCTGAGTGAGCAATCAAGTCAGTTTGGTTCTTAGCTTTATATGTGATACCTTCCTCATAATCAAATGCTACAACACTCCAAACCTTTTCTTTTATCAAAATAGCTTTCATTTTTGACTTGTCACATGGCAAAGTTAGAACAGCCATCATATAGCTTTATTTTGGTTGTTTCACCCATTTTCAAGAGAGAAATGAATGAACCAGCTAGGGTCAAGTCTCAAGGCAATACCCTAGGGCCCGAGACTTAGCTATAAAGGGAGCTTGCTTAGCTCAAACCAAGCAAACCCCACCACAAGTTCAGTAGGTCTAGAGTCCTTTGAACTAGATTTATGGTTCAAACAACTCAACACTGTACTTATTGACCCTCATGAGTTGACCGTAGAGCCTAACGAAAATCCCAACTCACTTAGAACTTAGTATTTCTAACAAGTGCTTTCACCTTTACCTAGGCTTTGGCTACTTGTTGTATATACAAGTTCTAATATTTAGAATTAAAACAAGCTAGATTACCAACTTATTTTAACTCTAGATCTTCTATCCTAATGCAAAAAAACTAGAGATAGAGAGAAATTATAGAGGCCCTTATTACAACCCTTGGTTCTGAAAAATGGACCAAAACCTGCAATCTGGAAACAAGGTCCAAATTAGTATACACAAGAATAATTGAAATTAAATGACAATAAAACTTGGTGTCAAAAGCTTGGTTGTCAACAACTTTGTTCCTTATTGCAAGTCGGAGCCTCGTCTTTTTATTTTCTATTTGTAAGAAAACAAAAAAAAAGAAAAACAAAAAACAAAATTCAAAAGAACTTTGACTTTTGGAAAGAAAAAGCACGGGCACACTTTCACATATGAAAAAACAAGCACTGAAAAATTACTTTTTGAAAAGCAATGTACAAAGGGTTGATGCGTGTAGCCAAAACTAACAGTACAAGGTTCTTAGCGTGTAAAGACTGATATTTACTTTTGTCCACTGGTTTTTGACAGATTTGTTAGATCAATCACATCAGTTTTGAAAACACAAAAAAAAAAAAAGCACAGTACAATGTTCAACCAAGAAAAGCAGTATACAATATATCTTTATCGTGTAAAGACAAATCTAAGCATGTAAAAACAGATCTAAGCATGCGTTGACAGATTCGAACCAAGAAAGGAAATCATAGAACAGATTTACATATTTACACCAAAAACTCAGCAAATCTACACAAGAATCATGCGAACTACTCAGATCTACAAGATTCAAACCAAAACACAGCAAATCTACAACAAACAAACAACTTACATGCTCTGATACCAATTGTTGTCGTTATATCCTATAGATCTACTCGTTTTATGTTGAAAAACAAAAGAAAACGAAAGCAATTTTATGTGGTTCGGTTTTAAAACCTACTCCACGGGATCCTCAAGATCCAATCCACTATAATATTGTTTCAAGGTTACAACAAGAAGACAACAAGATCGAAACAATATAAGCTCAGATCTACAACTTTAAAACCAACTCATACAACTCAAGAACAAGAACAAAGGCATAAGCAGAAGAAGATGATACTAATCTGTGTTTCTTCTTGTATGTTCGTAGGAAGGACACACTTCACCGGGGAGAACAAGCCTTAGCTGACAAACTGCAGATTCTTGAGAATGGGAGTAACGTTTTTGTTTAGGGTTTTGCTCAACACATGAGCGGCTGAGAGTTTTTGGAATTATGGCTGCGTAGAGGAGGTAATAAGATTATATAGCTAGGTTTGGACAGCTTCTTTATCAAAACGCAACACTTCTTTCAATAAAAATCCAGCCCATAAAAATTAGCCGGCTCAATACAGTTTTATCTAAACTGGACTTATAAATCCGGGTTTTTCACTCTTATTAGAGTAGCATGTCAACAGATCTAATAAACTCGATTGGAATAAACAATTTGGGCTTACAACCATCATAGCTTTGGAATTATTTCTCTACATAGTTACTTGTATTAATGACTCATATGCAGGATTTCCAATTGATAAGAACATAATCGGAGCAAAACGGAGATGAGAAGAGTGGAGGAAGAACAAAGATGAACATATCAGGGCGTAGAATTATCGGGGAGAGAGAAATCAAAAGCGTTGTTTTTTTTGTTTTGGAAATGAGCTTTTTTTAGTCCGGAAACAAAAAAAACAAAAACAGATTAGACCTAGTAATAGATTCATTCATTTAACATACTCAAACAAACAACCTTTATCAATTTGGGCCGGAACCAATCAATTCCGAACCCATTTTCATACTAAACAAACAAGCCCGTATAGTCCTCGATGGTCCTGCATCATTGTCTAGGACATGTTATACCTACTGAATCTACATTTTTGAGGTGGTAATCCTGTTTTGCGTTAGCGCAAGAGATTGCCACAACAATACATCAATGGCAACTTTTGTCTAATCAATTATCAATGAATACAGGAAATTTCGTTCACATGGCTTATCTAACTATATATCTGAATTATTTTCTAGATATATATTAGAACAAAAGGCATATGTTCATGACAGGTAGAAACAATGACATTGATTGGACTTCCTAGGAACCTTTTTTTTGTTGTATAGCCAAGCAAGAGAGGACCATGTTTGGATTCACTCCACAAATTATCTTATCCTCTCTAGTTTGGCCTGATTGTTATTCGTACCACACGTTCCATGCTATGCGTATCACATTTACGCCTACGCATCCCGTACGCGGAGCGTTAAGGCCAATCTGAGATACGCGTCTAACATGCGTAGGCCTAAACGCTTTTTTTAAAAAAATTATTTATTTGAGCGCCGGCCCCTAGCGTCTGCGCTCAAATCCTAAATCAGGTTAAAATACCGGTGTTTTTTTATGTAAAGTGTGAAAATCTTGTTGAAAAAAAAGGGTTTTGACTTTTGAGCGCCAGCACTCAAATTAAAAATTTTTCTTTCTTTCTTTTATTTTATAAAAAATTAAAAAAATACTTACTACGGCTCCACAATGCGTAGTCGTACAAGTGGTATGAATAGTATGTTTAATGTGGTACGAATAGCAATAACCCTAATTTGGTTAGTTTCTACATAAATATTAGAACAAAATATATATTTTATTCTTCAAAAGTTATGCCATGTGTTATTTATATATCTTATTCTTTATATATTAGTTTTAAGGAGTCCTCGTTCGGGACACCTGACGCTATGACGTATATTCCGTTTTAGGGTGTTACATCATCCAATCCTTAGATCAAGAACAATGAGTCACCTATGATAAAAAAAAAGACTTTCATAAATACCAAAACTAGGGGTGGACAAAAATCCCGATAAATTTCATCCCGTCCCGTTCCCGGCGGGATTTGGAAAAAAAAATGTGTATCCCGTCCCGTGACAAATTTGTGGGACGGAAACTTCTTATCCCGGTTAATCCCGTCTCATCCCGCATATATATAAAAATAATCTTTTTTTATATTTTTAAAAATATTATATAGATAAATAATATATATAAATTATAATTTTATATTGATAAGAATTATAAAAGTAATAAAATATTAAAAGATTTAACTGTTGTGATTCACAAAATGAAAAATAATGTTATTTTTTTTGTAAACTATCCTTGGTGTAGTGCAATGCTAGATTTTTTGAATGTGAATCGGTAACACACATTTTAATGTAACTTATATTCGGTTTGAATGTACTAACTACTAATGTAGGTCTCTTAAATCGGTAATTTGTTGTCGAGATTTTTTTTATCATTTGTGTATTTTAAATGAGAGAAAACGGGTACAAATGTGGAATATAATTAGTGCATAATTATTGCGGGATTAACCCGTCCCGTCTCGTCCCGTCCTACGTGAGACAGGGTCCGCGCGGGACAAAGAAAAAAAGTTGTATATCCCGTCCCGATTATAATTTGCGGGACGGGACGCGGGACGACCCCAATCCCGTTCCGTCCCATGCTCATCTCTAACCAAAACTGAAAGTATATAAAAAGTAAAGGGAAGGAAAATCTAACTCCATTGTATCGCGGCGCGGACTTGAAACTTTGAAACCCTGGTTAAAACCACAAGACTCCTGAGTACTACATTGGAAGCTCTTTGAAGATCTACAACTTTGCAGTTGACACAATTGTTCAAGTCCCAAGGGAAGATGGTCGAAAATGGAATATACGACCTGACATGCCAAGTTAGAGAAGGAAAGCAACTAAAATTGGCCGATGGAGTCGAGTAAGTTCGCCAACTAATGTTGTTGGAATACTCTATCAAGGTTAGCGTGCGGCGAAACGGCACATGTTATGGACCAGTTAAAAAAAATATAGCGGTAGGGAAATAACTGGGCGGTAAAGACTGGAGAGCAAGGACAACAAAGTTAGGCAGTACGAAAACAATTGAGCGGTGGAGACTAGAAGCAATGGTTGAGTTTGTTTGTAATCTTGGAATTTAGAAGGGGCTAAAACATTAATGTCATCGACTCTTTTAATATAAGCGATATAAGTAGACATGATTATCTTCGACAGCCCGTTCGACCCGTCCGCACGGAAAACGGGCTGATACGTACAAAGAAGGAAGTCTGATCGGGCCAAAATGTCTAGTCTATTAAGCCGGATAAATACATATATACATATATATATTGTATATATTTTAAGTTATTAAGCATAAATGTAAATTATTTAACATAATTACAATTAATTCAATAAATATTACATAAAATATCTTAAGTATATATTATTTTTAAACAAAGTTATATTTTAAAAAATCAAAAAAAGTTATTTAAAAAAAAACAGGTACCCGTCGACCCACTCGGGCAGTTACGGTAGCCATTATAGACCCGTCAGTCGGGCCGAATAAATGGCCGAATTTTTTTATAAAGTCCGGTATGAGCTGGATATGAATATAAGATTTGAATGATTGCCTATTTGATACTACACAATATATGAAAAAAGACAATAGTACATTGTTAATTTTATCTTTTTATCCGTTTCGGACCTTAGACATGGAGGGCACACATGTAGTGAGCCACACAAGCACACAAGGTTCCATTCCCTTCGAGTGTTAACTACTTGATATAGGTTGAACATGATCCACACACAAGCACACAGATTTCATACTAAAACCAATTGAAAATAGAATGAGTTACTCACAAACTTATATATTATGCTTGTTCGCCCCTAGAGGTGTGTGCAAATAAGCTTTATATTTATAAAACTGAAATCAAGCAAGCGAACCCGCAGTGTACGGATCGATATAGTTAAGCAAGAATTCCAGAGTATCGAACACAGGGATTTGGGTGGAACGAACTCGATTGCAGGTTATCAAGCGGTTATTATGAGAGTTTTGCAAATATATTGGGAAAACAACAATCCTAAAGATCCAGGTATCCAGCTGTGGCAATCGATTCAAGATATACTAATGATGTAAAGACAGAGTTAAGATATGCAAAGGTATACTAATGTAAGGTAATCGTACGGTTGAGGTTCCAAAAACCTTATATAACTCACCCAAAAGACTCTTCCTATACAGGTTGATGAGGCGCAATATAGAAAGGTTCTAAGGACAAGGATTAACATCAAATACCCAAATCTATAATCTAAAGATCAAGACTAACTTACCCGATTGAGGTTGTTGAGGCTCACAATCGAGGTAGAGGTTGTTGAGGCTTCACTACCACCTAGAAAAGACAAGTCTAAACTAAGCTAAAGCAAATCTTTAACTTTGGATCAAGATAAAAGCAGGCTCGTAAACTTTAAGGAAATTACGGTTGGATCTTGAGATTCCACGGTCGTGGAACTCAAGAACAGCCCGTGATTTAGGGTTTTCGGCGACAATTCTCTAACTCTCAGGGTCTAATCTGTTTACGATCGATCTATCATCATCTAAGCCACAACTATCAACCCTTCACCTTAGAATTGTTAAGGGTTTTTAGCCAATAACAGTCATATTGATATTAATTCAAGATTTAAAGGATAGAAAATGGGAATTTTCAAGAACTATCAATAATCTTCAATCGAATCTCAGAATCACAGCCAAGAACAAGTGTTTATCAAAAGATGTAAAACGAGATAAACAATCACAATCTTAGGAAAGAAAGGAAACGGGATGTCAATCCGATCCTAAATCAAACCTAAGCAAGAAGAGGAATCTTCTTGCGAAATCCTTCAAGAAACTTCGATCTTCCACACGAAGATCACAACAGCGACTCTCCGACACGAACTTTGGAACTTCAATGAATTCTTCCAAATCACCTCCAAGAATGAGGGTTTGTGTGTTGCTAAGCTTGCGTTTTTGCCGCTAAACTTAGGGTTGAAAGGTCGTAAGTGCGGGAGCGAGGTGACGGAATCTTGCTTCATCCGTCCTTTTTATAATGCAGGGCAAAACGTCGGCCCGGCCCAATCTTCAAAAGATTATGGCTTCGAAAGTGGCGAAAAGATTCGCCAAGATCACGGTCGTGGAAGTTTCCACGACCGTAATTTTGAGGCGTGGAAACAAACACGGATAGCTTCCACGGCCGTAATATCCCCTGGAATGAACATCGAATTCTGCATCAAGATCCACGGCCGTAATTTAGGGTAAAACCGTGATTCTTGCCTTCATTCGTGCATTCCTCAATCTAATACTCCAAATTGCTTCCAAAAGGTGCCCTTGGTCTATGGACACATCAACTCAACTCTCCTTTGCTCAATTCCGTTCGGAAATAGCTCCAAATCACCTATAATCAACATAGAACTCGTGTAGACATCCATATCGACAATATAGGCAATACTAGCTCATATATGCATAAAGCTCAATCAAAGACTATCAATATGAATCAATTGCGATTAGAAAACGTGCCTAAAATATCACAATATTTCATGCTAACAAATAACCCCATACTTAACACTTGCTTGTCCCTAAGCAAGGTCTTTCAAAAAGCTTTAAAACAAGAGTTAGGATGAAATATGTGTACCTTCTTTTGGATGAAAGTGACTTCTAAAGAATAGATCATTCTCAAACCTTGCTTCAATCGTTTCAAACTTTCACACACTTAATTAGAGAGTAAGAGGTAAAGAAGAATCATGAACCAATTTAACTTCCAAACAAGCATTATAACCTTCAAACATTATCAAAATCAATCATAAGAATTTCAATTTAGATCACCAAGCCATATAACATTCTTTTGATCATAAGGACTTTCAAAGAAAAGGTCTAGAGCATGGAAGGGTGGGGAAAACTTTAAGGGAAAGTGGTGCATAAATCCGGGAAAGTGGATATCTACCTTCTTCTTCTTTTGCGGTTTCCGCAACACTTCACTTAGAGCTTCGCTCTCTCCTTTTTCGACTTTACTTTTGGAGTTATGGATAGAGGTGCACAAAAACCGAAGCCTAGGAGATTGGCGTTTCTCATTTTTGCGAGATGCCTCAAACCCTTAGCGCACATACCATAATCCGTTAGGAATATCGCTCAATCCGACTTTGGCAAGACACAAACACCCGGCTATGTGAATGGTGCCGAGTTACTCATCGTCATGATTGACTTCCCCAAACCTATAATTTCTTTCTATTCAATTGATTGCAAATACTTGCTCTCATGGCCCTCCCACATCAAACATGCCTTTTTTTCTCATTTACTTTCCAAGTTCCCGGATGGGTAAGGGAGGCTAATATTTCAATGAGGAGTTAGATGATTCAAAGGAAGAAGAAAGAAAATATCGAATTGCCTTAATCATTTCAACAAGAAGTATAGGAGCTTATAATGTGATTTCAACTTCAATTTCTTACATGATTTAGGTAACAATTCTCACATTATACAACTTGCAAAAGAGGTAAAATTCATTCATTCAAATCCTTTTCGAATTACCATCCTTTCAAGCATGCAATTGTTATCAACTCAATTCGCAAGTAATGATTATCATGGAAATCATATCGATTCGTTAGAAGCATCAAATTTTTAAAAATTTTTCAATTTTTATGAGTTTTTAAAGTTCTTTTTCATGCAATGCAAGAATAAAACGTGTAACATACAATGAACATGCAAGGATAGTCTCGGAATAGAAGCAACATATAGAGTAGAGTTATTACAAACGTTTAGTACATCCCACCCCATACTTAGGACGAACATTGTCCCTAATGTTCACAAGAAAGAACAAAAGAAAGAAAAGAAAAAGAAAACTCACAAATGGTGGCGGGAATGTCTAAAACGAGCTGTCCGGTCATCTATCACTGCGGTGCCGGTGGAGGTGGAAATGGAGAGAAGCTCGGATCATAGTACCGCCCAAACTGCTGGCGGTAGACGTCCCTCATCATGTGGTCGAGGTCGTCGAAACGTCTGTCTCTATCATCCGCCCGGATCTCTAGTGCTCCGACTCTCTCTGAAAGTCCGGTAGCCCAATCCGGCATCCTCTCATACCACCCAGGGGGGTGATCATACCATCCGGGAGCATCTGCTGGTGCTGGCTGCTGTGGTGGTGGTGGTGGTGCTGCTGGCTGCGTGGTGGACCAAGGAGGGGGTGTCTCGTACCAGGTGGGAGGTGTAGTCATCCACGTGGGCCTCTCACTCACGCTAGCGCGGCGAGATGACGAGCCTGAAGCTCTAGCCGGACGCGGAGAGCGTCTAGGTACATCCTGGGCCGTATCCGGCTGATCCGGAAACGTGCCGAACTCCTGCTCTGCTCCTCCACCACTCTCATACTGATCTCCCATATCCTCCTCATCTACTACCGGCGGTGGAACGTAAGGGGGAGCTACAAGCCTGTTCGCATGCATCGCAGCGAACGTCTCCTTCCAGTTGTGGCGTCCCGCCACAATGGAATACTCCGGCAGCCACTCAATACCCCTACCGGTCCTACTCTCCCAGGGCATGCCCGCATAAGGCGGACCTCTATGTGTGGGGAAGATGAGTCCCCTAACCATGAAAGCGTGTAGCCCTAATGGAACTGCCGGTATACGTGTGCAAGCCGAGAAGTCCACTCCAAAAGTCCTAGCTATGTGGGTCACTATCCCACCGTATCCAATGTTCCCTCTCGACTTGTTCTTGAGCTTGCTCATTGTCGCCGCCAAAAGAGTAGCACAATCGGCGCGGCATCCGTGGAGCATAGCATAGAGAAGGAATAGCTCATCCGTCTTGATCTTTTGGGGCGTCTCCGTCCTAGGAAAGAGACACTCCGAAAGAACACGGTGAGCTATCTTCAAGGCCAAATGGTACATCAATTTGGCCTTGGTATCAGCTGGATGCCAACGGTCCTCGTCGGCATAGATCATCGCCACATCCTCCCAAAAATCCTTAGCAGAAACGTTCCTAGGGAGGCGACCGTTGTAGGTCTCATGGAACCCAAAGATGGTCCCGAACTCAACAATGCTAAGCTGGTAGTCTCTATTCATGAGACGGAAGGAGACAGTCCTATCGACATGGCTGTGCTCAAAAGACGTCACAACCTCTCGGGTGATCTCCTCATAAGCGTCCTCACGAATGTTCGTGAAGACAAGCAAACCGGCTCTATCCAAGAGCCAAGTAAGGTCATCCACTATGTTGAGAGGATGAAGATCCTCCAACAACAAGTACCTAGGGCCAATCACTGCCCTCTTCTCTATCCTCTCAAATGCAGCTTGGTGGTTTTCGTGTATGATCGGGATGCTGGATGGAGGTGGTGAGGATGGAGGTGAAGATGGGGGTGAAGGTGAAGGGGATGAGGGTGGTGGTGGTGCCCTAGATGTGGAGGGGTTACCCTTTCTCTTCTTATTCTGTTCCCCTTTCTTTTCTTTAATCCTCCCCGAAACTCTCCTCACGAAATCCATTCTGTTGAGAATTACGGTCTGTTCTTCCTAAACCACGGCCGTGGAATCTGTGTAGACCGTAATTCGACACGGAATTTCTCAATCCTCAGCAAATCAGCAATCAAACTCCACAACAGGCAGTCCTAATCTAATTTCTTCCAATCTCAACAAGTTCTCCCTAAAAATCTCTAACAAAAACGAACAAAAACGACTAGAATCAAGAAGAGAGCAAAAACCTCTTTTTCGGATTGAGAAATCCAAAATGCGGAATTGTTGATCGTTTTCCGCGTGATTCGTTGCTTGGATCTTGTTCTTGGTTGGATTTGCTTCAGTTTAGGAAGAAGAATCGTTAAAAACGATTAGAGAATGAAGATTTGGGATGAGCTGCGTGTTTTCGGTATTTAGGGCGTGGAAATTGGGGATTTTGTGGTGTTTTTGTGGTGAAGTGTGGCTTTTATACTCGCAGGCAAAATTTCAAAAATCACGGTTTGTCGGGGCATTCCACGGCCGTGGAAATGTACGGACCCGTAATTTTTGTGATTTTTCACAGGCTTTTGAGAATTACGGCCACTGTAGCTATGACGACCGTAATTTAGACCGTGGAACTCTCTGTAAAGCTTCAAAGTCCAAATTTCGTCACTTCTCTTCGTCATTATCCCTCCCTTCTTCTTTTCCATCGATCCTACAACCAAAAACACGAACATACCGGAAGAAATCGAGGCAAAAATAAAGCAAAAACTTCTATTCTAAACTAAACTATGAATCGAAAGCAAAAACGAAAATACAATACCTTGGGTTGCCTCCCAAGAAGCGCTTTGTTTAAGGTCCGTAGCTAGACCAATCTCGCACTTATTCGAGTGCGGTAGGTGCAAACTCCTCAGCTTGGAGTTCCGGTGAGTACTTCTTGAGTCGTTGACCGTTCACCTTAAAACTTCCGCTAGCTTCACCCCATACTTCAACTGCACCATGGGGGAAAATACGCTTAATTAGAAAAGGTCCAGTCCAACGAGATTTTAACTTACCTGGAAAGAGGCGAAGTCTCGAATTGAAGAGGAGAACTTGATCTCCTTCTTGCAAGTCCTTTGGGATGATATGCTTATCATGCCAACGCTTTGCTCTTTCCTTGTAGATCTTAGCGTTTTCATAGGCGTTCAAACGGAGTTCATCCAGCTCGTTGATGTCTAGGAGACGCTTCTCTCCCGCTTCCTTCATGCCGAAATTCAGCCATTTGATAGCCCAAAACGCTTTGTGCTCTAGCTCTACCGGCAAATGACAAGACTTTCCATACACGAGGTTGTATGGTGTGGTTCCTATGGGAGTCTTGTATGCAGTCCGGTATGCCCACAATGCATCATCTAGCTTCAAGGACCAATCCTTCCTAGTCCTTGAAACCGTCTTCTCTAGAATTCCCTTGATCTCCCTATTTGAGATCTCGACTTGTCCACTCGTTTGTGGATGGTAAGGGGTAGCGATCTTGTGAGTAACCCCATACTTGGCTAGAAGAGCTTCAAAGCGACGGGCTATGAAGTGAGAACCTCCATCACTAATGATTGTCCTTGGCGTCCCGAATCGCGGAAAAATGGTCTTGTTGAAGAACTTGACCACCACCATGGCATCATTTGTGGGAGAGGCAATTGCTTCGACCCATCTAGAGACATAATCTACCGCCAATAGTATGTATTGGTTTCCACAAGAAGAAGGGAATGGTCCCATGAAGTCGACTCCCCAAACGTCGAAAATCTCCACCTCTTGGATGTTGTTGAGGGGCATCTCGTTCCTCCTAGAGATATTGCCTTTGCGCTAGTTTTGTTCGAACTAGCATGTCCTCCACAAGGTAGTGAATGACAATGACGGATGACACTTTGCATCTCATCTTCCGGCACACATCGCCGGATGATGCCATCCGGACCTCTCTTAAAGAGGAGAGGCTCGTTCCAATGGTATTCCCGGACATCCTTGAAGAACTTCTTCCTTTGTGCGTATGATAGTCCGGGTGGTATCTCCTGGCAAACCAAATAGTTAACAAAATCAGCAAACCATGGTTCGTTACCTTTGGAGACTACCTTGATGCACTCCTCTATGATGTGTAGGTGTTCGTCCGGAAAGGAGTCATCAATGGGTAGATGATCGTCCTCTAGATGTGTTAGACGACTCAAATGATCCGCAACAGAATTTTCCGAGCCTTTCTTGTCGCGGATCTCAAGATCGAATTCTTGTAGGAGGAGAATCCATCTAATCAGCCTTGGCTTCGCATCTTTCTTTGCAAGGAGGTATCGGATCGCAGCATGATCCGTGTAGACAATCACCTTTGCACCTACAAGATAAGAGCGAAACTTATCAATAGCATAGACAATGGCTAGAAACTCTTTTTCCGTAGTGGCGTAGTTGAGCTGGGCTTCGTCTAGCGTCTTGCTAGCATAGTATATGGCGTGGGTTCGTCCTTCCTTTCGTTGCCCGAGAACAGCTCCAATGGCTACGTCACTAGCATCACACATAATCTCGAAAGGGAGAGTCCAATCCGGGGGTTGGATAATGGGTGCTGAAATTAGAGCTTGCCGAATGGTGTTGAACGCATCTAGACATTCCTGTGAAAACTCAAAAACCGCATCCTTCATCAATAGATTAGTGAGAGGCTTTGATATCTTAGAAAAGTCTTGAATGAAACGTCTATAAAATCCAGCATGTCCTAGGAAACTTCTTATTCCCTTCACCGAAATTGGGGGAGGAAGTTTCTCTATGGTCTCTATTTTAGCTTTATCTACCTCTATCCCTCTACTAGAGACTAAGTGACCTAAAACGATTCCTTCCTTAACCATGAATTGACACTTCTCCCAATTAAGAACTAGGTTAGTGTCTTCACATCTTTGCAAAACAAGAGAAAGGTTGGAAAGACAATCGTTAAAGGAGGAACCGTAAACGGAGAAGTCGTCCATGAAGACTTCCATGATTTCCTCCACATATTCGGAGAAGATGGCCATCATGCACCGTTGGAAGGTGGCTGGGGCGTTGCAAAGTCCGAACGGCATTCTCCTATAAGCGAACGTACCCCAAGGGCACGTGAATGTGGTCTTCTCTTGATCATCCGGATGTATCGGGATCTGAAAGAAACCACTATAACCGTCAAGGTAGCAAAAGTATGAATGTTGTGCTAACCTTTCAAGCATTTGATCGATGAATGGCAATGGAAAGTGGTCCTTCCGCGTTGCATTGTTGAGCTTGCGGTAGTCTATGCACATTCGCCATCCAGTCACGGTTCGGGTAGGAATGAGTTCGTTGTTCTTATTGGTGATGACCGTCATTCCTCCCTTCTTCGGAACCACTTGAACCGGGCTCACCCACTTGCTATCGGAGATAGGATAGATGATACCTGCATCAAGAAGTTTAAGAATTTCTTTCTTGACAACCTCCTTCATGGTCGGATTCAACCGCCTTTGAGGTTGTCTTGAAGTTCTAAAGTCCTCCTCCATTAGTATTTTGTGCATGCATAGGGAGGGTTTGATTCCTACTAAGTCCTCAATAGTGTAGCCTATGGCTTTTCTATGTTTCCTAAGGACAATCATGAGCTGTTCATGTTCATCTATGCTTAATTCGGAACTAATGATAACCGGAAAGGTAGAATTAGATCCAAGAAAAGCGTACCTTAGATGAGTAGGAAGTGGTTTAAGTTCCATTGCTTTCGGAACTTCTAATGATCCTTGAGGAGCTTCCGATGTTTCCTTGGAAGCTTCTAAGGATGTTGAGTGGATTGGAGAAGAATCAGAGGAAGTTGAAGGAGTGTGTCGATCGTCCTTTTCCACGGTCAAAATCACGGTTTCCTCTGGTTTTCCACGGCCGTAATATCCTCTGGAATGGAGGTCGAATTTGGTCATGGAATCCACGGCCGTGGAATACAGAGTATGACCGTGGATTCGAGTGTTTTCTGCCTCATCGTGGAGTTTCTCAAACTCCACTTCATGCATCTCTTCTTGTGCCTCTAAGGCTTCAATTTCCTCTTTGCACTCTTCTTCTCCTCCTACATCGGTTAGACTCATAGTAATAACCTTTTGCAAAGGATCGTTAAAGAGAATCGCACTTACCTCCTCCCTAGATAAACCTTCTTCGTCTTGGAAATTGTAAATCTCCTCATCAAAGATTGGCTCCTTCACTAGAGTGGAAAGAACGAATTCTACTTTCTCTTCCCCAATGTCAAAAGCGAGTCTCCCATTCTTGCAATCGACCATGCAGCCGGAAGTTGCAAGAAACGGTCTTCCGAGTATGATCGGGACCGGACTATCCGCAGGAATGTCAAGCACGACAAAGTCAATTGGGACAAAGAACTTGCCTAGCTTGACCGGGACGTCTTCTACAATACCGACGGGACGAGTAATGGATCGATCCGCCATGTATAACGTCATCTTCACCGGTTTAGGGTCGCCTAAACCGATCTTCCTGCTCAATGCAAGTGGTAAGATGCTCACACTTGCTCCCAAGTCACATAAAGCGTCATATGTGACCTCCCCCACTCCAATGGGAATACAAAATGACCCCGGATCTTTCAGCTTTGGGGGCATTTTCTCCTTCATAGTCTTGATGAGGTCCGAAGAGTCCGAACTCATCTTGACTTCTCCAAAATCTTCTAGCTTCCTCTTGTTAGAGAGGAGCTCCTTCAAGAACTTGCCATAAGCCGGCATACCTACAATAGCATCAATGAAAGGTATGTTAATATGCAATTTGCTCATGAGTTCTATGAACTTACCGAATTGCTTGTCTAGGCGTGCTCGCGCTCTAGATTGAGGGAATGGTAGGGGAGGTTTGAAAGCCGGAGGAGGAACATAGATATCTTCCTTCTCCTTCCCCTTTTCTTTACTTTTCTCTACGGGGACTTCAACAAACGTAGGCTGCGGATCGGTGGTAGTCACTCCGCTCCTAGTTGTAATTGCCATCACCCTTCCCTTAGGGTTGTCCTCCGTCTTTCCTGGAAGCTTCCCTTGATTTCTAGGAACTTCCTCCGCATGGTTGAACATTTGATTTTCCAAAACCTTTTGAGCTTTGTCAACCTTAGAAATTTGATCATCAACCTTGATGATGCGGTTCTCCAACCCTTGAAGCTTTCCCAAGATCGTCTCCAACATGGGATCCGGCTTCTCTTTTCCCGTGTTGTTTCCTCCATTTGATGATTGCCCCTGGCTTTTCAAAGGAGTAGAGGAAGAAGAGGGTGGAGTTAGTGGATTGGAATTGGAAGGATGGGAGTTACCGGAATTTTGCTGATTGGAGCGCCAATTGTTGTTGTTCGAACCCCGATTGTTGTTCCAATTGTTGTTGTTCCGGTTGTTGTTGTTTCCATTCCAATTGTTGTTCCGGTTATTGTTCCGGTTGTTGTTGTTGCGGTTGGTGTTATCACCGCCGTTGTTGTTGCCCAAATAGCCAACATCCTTCTCTTGTTGCTTTGGGAAGTTGGTCTTGATAGTCTCCTTCAACTCTTTGATCTCATTGTTGAGGGAGAAAATTTGATTTTGAGCTTCATGTGTGAGCTTTGCTTCTTGCTCCACACGATTTCCCTCCACTTTCCGGTGGGAATACTTCTCTATGACTCTTGCTTGCTTCTCAATGAAGTCCCAAGCGTCATCTTCTCTCATGTCCATGAACGTTCCACATGAGAGGGATTGAAGGTTGAATTGCGTTCCCGCATCCAGCCCCTTGTAGTAAATTTCCAGCAAGGCAAGCTTGGATATGCCATGATGAGGGCAATCCAAGAGCAAATCCTGAAACCTTTCCCAAGATTGAAACAAACTTTCGTTAGGTCTCATAGAAAAAGCATTAATCTTACCTCTAAGTTCCGCCGTTTTGGAGGGCGGAAAGAACTTGGTGAGAAACTCTGCGGAGAGGTCTTCCCACGTCTCTAGCTTTCCACTAGGAAGAGCTTGGTACCAAGATAGCGCTTTCCCTTTCAAAGAGAAAAAGAAAGGTTTGAGCTTATAGCTGTTGGTAGTGGCGCTCTTTGGCCTCATCGTCTCCATCATACACTCAAAGTTTTGCAAGTGTTGGTGTGGAGATTCGGTGCTTGTACCGCCAAACTGGCTTTGGCGAACAAGAGTGATGACTTGAGGGTTGAAGCTAAACCCTTGTACATCTTCAGCATCAAAGTTCACACCTAAACGGCGTGGTTGTTGTGTTGGATCCATCCGCTGGCCAAGAGTTCTTGGCTCATTATCCACACGTTCGACCCTCGCATTTCTAGGTGGAATGCGACGGTTAGCAGCTCCTTGTTGATTGAAAGGATTTATATTGATCGTGGGATCAATTTCTTCTAAAGGAGGCATGGAAGAATCACTATCATCGGTGGATGAGTGGTTTCTTCTTCTAGACCTTGTCCTTCTTCTCGAGGACTTCTTCCCCACTTTATTTTCAAGATCGCTCATCTTTATCGTCATTTGGGCGATCACGTCTTGTAGACCGTTAACTTGAGTTTGATGACGATCCATTTCGTCTTGGAGGAAAGACTCATTCCATCGGAGTTGAGCTTCCTTCTCCGCCAACTTAGTTTGAAGATCGCTTTCGTTTTCTTGAGCCATCCTCTTTTCCTTGCGCTTTTGCCTCAAGGTTTTCTCTAACTCTTGATCAAGAGGTAAGAGATCTCCGGTGTTCCTAGACCTGCGCATACACTCAAAGAAAAATCAAATAACGAGAGCAAGCTCCCAAGCTTGACAACCGGCTACCGGATTCGGTCGAAGCCAAATCCCCGGCAACGGCGCCAAAAACTTGTTCGCCCCTAGAGGTGTGTGCAAATAAGCTTTATATTTATAAAACTGAAATCAAGCAAGCGAACCCGCAGTGTACGGATCGATATAGTTAAGCAAGAATTCCAGAGTATCGAACACAGGGATTTGGGTGGAACGAACTCGATTGCAGGTTATCAAGCGGTTATTATGAGAGTTTTGCAAATATATTGGGAAAACAACAATCCTAAAGATCCAGGTATCCAGCTGTGGCAATCGATTCAAGATATACTAATGATGTAAAGACAGAGTTAAGATATGCAAAGGTATACTAATGTAAGGTAATCGTACGGTTGAGGTTCCAAAAACCTTATATAACTCACCCAAAAGACTCTTCCTATACAGGTTGATGAGGCGCAATATAGAAAGGTTCTAAGGACAAGGATTAACATCAAATACCCAAATCTATAATCTAAAGATCAAGACTAACTTACCCGATTGAGGTTGTTGAGGCTCACAATCGAGGTAGAGGTTGTTGAGGCTTCACTACCACCTAGAAAAGACAAGTCTAAACTAAGCTAAAGCAAATCTTTAACTTTGGATCAAGATAAAAGCAGGCTCGTAAACTTTAAGGAAATTACGGTTGGATCTTGAGATTCCACGGTCGTGGAACTCAAGAACAGCCCGTGATTTAGGGTTTTCGGCGACAATTCTCTAACTCTCAGGGTCTAATCTGTTTACGATCGATCTATCATCATCTAAGCCACAACTATCAACCCTTCACCTTAGAATTGTTAAGGGTTTTTAGCCAATAACAGTCATATTGATATTAATTCAAGATTTAAAGGATAGAAAATGGGAATTTTCAAGAACTATCAATAATCTTCAATCGAATCTCAGAATCACAGCCAAGAACAAGTGTTTATCAAAAGATGTAAAACGAGATAAACAATCACAATCTTAGGAAAGAAAGGAAACGGGATGTCAATCCGATCCTAAATCAAACCTAAGCAAGAAGAGGAATCTTCTTGCGAAATCCTTCAAGAAACTTCGATCTTCCACACGAAGATCACAACAGCGACTCTCCGACACGAACTTTGGAACTTCAATGAATTCTTCCAAATCACCTCCAAGAATGAGGGTTTGTGTGTTGCTAAGCTTGCGTTTTTGCCGCTAAACTTAGGGTTGAAAGGTCGTAAGTGCGGGAGCGAGGTGACGGAATCTTGCTTCATCCGTCCTTTTTATAATGCAGGGCAAAACGTCGGCCCGGCCCAATCTTCAAAAGATTATGGCTTCGAAAGTGGCGAAAAGATTCGCCAAGATCACGGTCGTGGAAGTTTCCACGACCGTAATTTTGAGGCGTGGAAACAAACACGGATAGCTTCCACGGCCGTAATATCCCCTGGAATGAACATCGAATTCTGCATCAAGATCCACGGCCGTAATTTAGGGTAAAACCGTGATTCTTGCCTTCATTCGTGCATTCCTCAATCTAATACTCCAAATTGCTTCCAAAAGGTGCCCTTGGTCTATGGACACATCAACTCAACTCTCCTTTGCTCAATTCCGTTCGGAAATAGCTCCAAATCACCTATAATCAACATAGAACTCGTGTAGACATCCATATCGACAATATAGGCAATACTAGCTCATATATGCATAAAGCTCAATCAAAGACTATCAATATGAATCAATTGCGATTAGAAAACGTGCCTAAAATATCACAATATTTCATGCTAACAATGCTCACAACCTATTGGGTTATCGACGTGAGAGATTTTATCCTCTCTCTCTCTCTCTCTCTCTATATATATATATATATATATATATATTATTATCTTTATTACATTATAAGCACAATTTTTCAATGAATAATGTCTTTCCTTTTTTCCCCTTCAGCCTTAGTGCATTTTCGATTTTGCCCTTATCATTTATTGTTATCTACAATTCTTTTTTTTCCGTTTAGGGTTTGTTTTATGTAAAATCATTGAGGATCAGAAACTCTTGAGTGGAAATCGAGAACTTTACTTCTCTCATATTATAAGTTTTGTAAACAAATGGGTAGAAGTAGAGTCAAATGAAATGTCTTCCTTTCTGGTTGACCGAAAAGGTGAACTTGGATGTTGTAGTGAAAACTCTTGCATTTGGTAGAGAGTTGCATTGGTTGAATTTGTTGTAGTAGAATTGGATAGAGGCGTGCTTTATACACAATGCTTAAATTCACATGGATCAACAAAACTCGCAAGGTGCCGGCAACTATCTTGAGTGCCGCCGGATGACACCGGTGCCCAATATATATATATTTTCAATGTGGGTGTCGACCCCAAAATAATACTCCCAACTTTAACTATAGATTCCTCTTTATAAGTAGAAACATGTTATTTTGCAAAATATTCTATCTCAATTTAGACGTCAGAGTATAGAGTCTTTCTCCGTATATATAATATATCATATCCATATTAGGGCGCACATTAGTACATTACATTGTATTGTATTATTGAGATGAAATCAAATGAGATTAATGTAAACTCTTTATTTTAGACTAAAAATAATACAATTTTAAAAAAACACTAAATATAATATACGTTATTAATCTATTCACAAAAACAATTCAAACTTCAAAAATAATCTACACTACTTATTTTATACATTAAAAAAATCCCAATTTTAAAGCATTTTATTTATGAAGATTCAAAGTTCAAACAGCCCCAATTTAGTGCTTATGGTTTGTTTCATAATCAATTTTTATCCATAATTATTTTGTACTCCTTAGTTATTACATTTATCATTTTATTTACATTAATTTCCCTGCAACAAAATCATTAGAAGATGAACAAAAGAAATGGTTGTCAATTAAATTTAACACTTCAACATACAAACGATCTAAATCCTTTCTGGATCTAGTGTACCATTAGAAAATGAAGTAGGATGATTTTGAAGCTGTCTAAACACCATCATGGTATGAATAACGGATCAAGATCGTTGCTGTAGATCTCGAACAACACTAAGTAATGGTGCCTGGCAATGTGCCTGCAATCCTCTAAGCCAAGCGGATCTTCCCGTTGAAGCTCAGCTATCGATTTCTTCAGTCTTCCTTGTGGATCGCCGCCTGTAAGAAATCTGCCCAGTGCCATACCCCTGAGAACATCACTTCACTTAAACTACGCAACAATGGCAGCAAGCATTATTTAATTTATTCATACCTTGCTTCAAAGGATGGCATGAATCCTTTGTTTTTGTATTTCTCTCTTGATGAGAAACAACCCTTCCGCTGAGCCAGGCACTTGTGTTGTCGATACAGAGCACAAATCGACTTCATACAGAGCTCCGCATTCGCGGTAAAGGCATTACACATCACTCGAGGACTGCTCCAGACTGATTCGCATTCTGATCTGCAGCGTTTTCTTGTTTCATCATTTATACCTTGATCCATCTTCTTTTCATTCAGGTTCCTCGAGATCTGATCGCTCTTTGTTCCCGTCTTAACCTGACAAATCTCAGCCTCCAAGACTTTGATCCTTTGAATCAGCACCGAAACCTTCTTCTTATGTTCATCCTCCATCACCTTAATCTGAGATTCCTTGGCTTCCTTTACCGACTCCGAATCCCGAACCCTAATTAAAAGCTCAGTCATCTTCTTCCTTGCATCCTCCATTTTAACCCGGAAATTTTCAGAATCCTTTCTCCCTTTCTTCTCCAAAGCCTCATTCTTCCCTAATAATGTTCTCAAGGCACAGTCGTTGTCCTTCAGCAAACTCTTGAGAGCCTCATTCTTCCCTAATAATGTTCTAATGGCACCGTCGTTGTCCTTTAGCAAACTCTTAAGAGCCTCAATCTCGGCATCAGCAGCCTTCAGTTTATTAGCCACATCACTACCACTATCTACTATTCTCAATGCAGCTTCCCTGAGATCAATATCGGGCTTCCTCTCTTCTAAATCAAATTCCTCCTTCACCTTTAGATGCTTTTCTTTCATCCTTTCCTCCTTGATGAATACAAAGTAAAAGAACAAGCGCGAGAGCAAATATAACAGTACAAGTGCTGAACTCTTCAAAAATTGGAAGCCAACTGACCTGATCGACGTACAGAGAAATCGATGATCAAACAACTCTTTCAAAGGAGATAAACGTCTAAAATAAGCCACAGTTTGTAAGGTATATCAGAAAAGGGCAAAACAGGCTGTGAGGAAGAGAGAACGCTTTCGAGGTGATTTTTATCACGCCTTTTGCATCTGAACCAACTTAGAATTTGATCTTAAGGAAGTTGTTAAGGAAACATCAAACTCTAATAGTGAAAATTCAAATTCTACATGTATAAATGCTAATGTAGCTTTCCTTTAAATGCGTGGCAGTCCAAAATAAATCTCACCTGTCTTTTTCCTCATTCTGGCGGTCCATGCTTTTTCCATTCTCCTGCAAACCTTACTCTTATTCTCTAACCTTGTTCAGCCTATGATGGCTAGGGGTGATCATAACCCGATTCTTCCATCTCATCAGGACCTTTTTGCTTCTTCCAAAACCCTCAGTCTTCTCCATTTTTACCTTCATTCCATCACAATCTGCTAGTTCGGCGCTAATTTCTTCATCCTAGTAGGCGGTGCCATTGGTGGCTGATTTAAGGTACTTCTCCAAAACCCTAAAACTTTGTAGTCTTACGAGATTTGTGTCACATATTGGAAGTGGAAGATGGAAATTGAAGGAAGCAGCGTGGAATTGGCCAAAAGAAATGTGGAATTGGAGATACAATGTGACCGACTCAAGGAGGAGAAAATGGAATTAGAGGAAGGACTGATGCAGGTGAAAGGCGAGGAGGAAAAGATTAAGGACAAGTACTCGAAATTGAAGGACAAGTATGTGGAAATGAAGGAGAAGTTCGATTTAGAAAAGAGGAATTGGAGGGAGGAAGATGGAATGTTGAGGAAGAAATTTAGGCAGGTGGAGGTGCAGAAGAAGAATCTTGAGATTAATCTCAAAGCAGCTTTGAGCAGAAATTTGAGAAACCGTGATGAGGAGTCGGAGAGAGAGGTTGATCGTCTTAAGAGTTCGTTGGAGGAGAGAGATGGTAGGATCACAAAGTTGTTGAGGAAAAGTGAAGTTTTGGACAGGCAGAATTGTAGGTTAGAGATTGATTTTAAAGCTAAGATGGATGTTGAATCCAAAAGGCAGAAATTGGAAGAGCTGAAGAATTTGGAACTGAGTAAAAAGGTTAAAGTTTTGGAGAAGGACAAGGAGCAAATGATTGCTCAAGTTTCGGATTTGAAGAAGGCTTTAGGATCCGAGAAGAAGAAGGTTGAGGCCCTGGAGGCAAAGGTTTGTCGAGCAAACATGGAGATTGAAAGGAAGTTAAAGGAGCAACGAGAGCAGATGATTATGGAGAGGGATGAAGTGATACAGGTATTAAGGCAGGAAGTAGAAACCTTGGAGGCTCAGAAAAAGGAACTTCAAATGAAGAATACGTTATTGGTTTTGAAGAAGGAAGATGATGCGGAATCGACGCATCGACACACAAGCAATGCTATGGGCATCTTGAGTGCTCCTGCTGCAGATTATCATGGTATAAATCCATCCTTCCTATCTTAGTAATGAACCAGAGGTAAGCTTAAAGTTGAGAGCAGATCCGTGACTTGAAATTCATGGTTATCCTTTCTGTTTCTTGTGTTGTTGCATTTCTTCATTCATTGACATGGTATACTAGTGTACACATTTGCAGTTAATGTAAATTTTGAAGACCGAACAAGTCTTGCAAGTGTCTGCAACCGCAAAGAGCGTTTGCTAAGGAAATTCAGTGGCTTCATTGACCCTGATTTTAGTGGCATTGCAAAATACAGAAGACCAGTAGGTGGATATGAGACAGATTGATGTAGATGATCTGGTATGGTGTTGTCTTTATTTGTTGGCCAAAGTTTTATCGTCTCTTGCTGCTGAGTTTACAAGGAATTATTAATGTTATTGCCTTGTCGAGTTATCTGTCCAAAAAACTCATTTCAGCCAAAGCCAAGAGATGGACCAAATTAGATTACCTAAAACATGGGATCTGTACTTTATTGTGTTGTCTTTTTGTGTGTACTATGTTTTTGTTGTAAAGTGGATGGAACAATGCTAGTATAAAAAGACTAGTTCTAGTATATTGTGTTGTCTTTTTTGTGTACTATGTTTGAATTTGAGCCTGAGCTTAAATAAGCAGGCAAGTTCACCTTATTTGGATTCACCTTAAACCAGTTGATGACTTGCATATCTGGATGCAACTTGACTTAGAACCCGAAATCATCTGCTATTTGATGCACAATCAACTCAACCTTAATAGTTGCATAACTTGATTTAAAACCTGCGTTTAAATAGCTGGAAACCAAAATGATTCCATCTGTCTAGTTGTGTCACTCTCGAGTCTTGACAGCAGGGTATGAGTAACACAAAAGATTGCATTGCTTTGGTGGCAAATTGATGAGATTCAAATGCCCTTTTCATGATATAAACATCGGCAGTATCTTCACTGGGCCAAATTAACGTGTAACTGAATAGTCTTATTGAGCAGAACTGATTCATGGCATGAAATGGATGGTTAGTTCTATGAGCATAACATATTACATATAGAATGTGCATGTGCAGGCAACATTGGAGGTGAAGAAGAAACAAGGCTTGCAAGCAACTCGAAAACCAAAGGGCCTTTGGTGAGGAAATTGACAGGAGGTAGGAGCCCTGTCACCTCTATTGACGTCGATCGCAAAGAGCCTTTGCCGAGGAAGTTGACCGGTGATTGCAAACGCAGACAACCTTTGTTAAGGAAAATGACCAGAGGTAGTGGCGTTGCAAGACAAACAAGATCAGGAAGCTTATATGGGATGGATTCTTGATCTGAGATTATGTTTAGTCTACATGTTAGTGCATATCCAAGTACCAAAAGCTTATCATGGACCATATAGGACAGTATTCTATCAAAATGGTCTAATTCGGTGAGTATTGAACTGGGTCATTTCGGTTTCAATTAAGCTGAGTTCCAATCGTATTACTTCACTCGTTTTGGCTATTGTCCTCGGACAAGCACGGATTGACTAGTTATGTTAACACCTATACACATATCTAACAAGATATCCTTAAACTACTGTACCGTCCGAGTTTCCCATTCTTGCTGCTGATCACAAAAACAAGCTCCTCGGGTGATTGATTAGTATTGTCTAGAGAAAGAAGGGATCTTCATTCTTCTTGTATATCTCATAAACTTGCTTGTAGTGTTTCTTTGCAATTTGAATGGACACATCTACAGCCTCTGAGTAAAGCTGCTCTAACTCGGCAACCGTCCTCGTCATCCTACCCTCCGGATCATCCCCAATCAGATATTCTGCCAATGCAATCACCCTGTACATATAGAAACAACATCAAATGTCAATGTGTGAACTGCAATCACTATGCAATATGACAACAAATGTGTGAATCATAATGAGAAGGGTATATAGAGGATCATACTGGGAGTTATGGTCTGGATCGGCTAGTCTTTTCCACTGTCTATAGAGGGCACATATGGCCTTCAAACAAAGTTCAGTATCAACATCAAATGCATTCAGCAGATCTTCCTCGACCTTCCATATAGGTTTCGTTCTATTCATCGCTTTATTCTTTTCACAAGGCACCAGTTCCTGCCTTTCTGAAAGCACGGTTTTCCCATCCATTCTTTCACTTAACTCCTTTGTCAAATGTCGTTTGCGGTTGCTGGCATTTGTACGAGTCCTTCTGTTTTCATTGTGATTGGTGCTTCTGTTCTGGTTAGAAGAGTCCGTCGCACCAGTAGATTGTTTACCTGCACTTGACAATGCATACTCTAAGTTGCTAGCTTGCTTGGTTTATGTTTAATTGTCACACATGTTTTATGCCGATGGCAACAAACACATACTATTAACACTAGCAAAGGCACAGCAAATTCAGTACCTATATACTTCAATGTAAACACACAGAATCGAAAGAAAATAACAGATTTGGAAGAACTCATTGGTACCTTTAATCTGCGAAGGAGTAGTCGAGATGCCAGCATCGTAATTGGGCCGCGGCACATATTCCACCCTGATCACTAACTTTTTTTTCATGACTTTTGCCTCAATCATCTGTTTATCCCTCTCTAAAATGCCAATTTTATCTGTAAGCTCCACAATCTTCTTCTTATATTCTATCTCACCATTCCTCTTCTTAGTTTCCAAAGTCATCTTCTCTTCCAAAATCCTATTAATCTCCTCGGACTTCTCTTTATGCAATTCACAAACCCGCGACTCCATAGTCCTCTTGTCAGCTTCCAAAACCATCTTCTCATTCAAAATTTTCTCAATCTCCTCTGTCTTTTCCTTATTTACTTGACTAACCCTCTCCTCCAATTCACTATTCTTCTTCTTCAAAACCTCAATACTCTGAACCAACTCCAAAACTTTCTTATTATCCTTCTTCTCAACTTCCAAAGCCATCTTCTCGTTCAAAATATTTTTAATCTCTTCACTTTTCTCTTTCATTGATTGACTAAGCCTCACTTCTGCTTCCATTTTCTCCTTTTCCAACACCTCAATCCTCTTAACCAGCTCCACAACTTTCTTAATCTCATCCTCCATAGTCCTCTTTTGAGCTTCCAAAGCCATTTTCTCATTCATAATCTTCTCAATCTCCTTCATTGATTCACTCTTCTCTTTTTCCGAGAGCTCAATCCTTTGATGTAGCTCTGAAATTCTCTTCTTATCCTCATCCTCCATAGTCCTCTTCTCAGATTCCAAAGCCAACTTCTCATTCAAAATCTTCTTAATCTCATCTTGCATAGTCCTCTTTTGAGCTTCCAAATCCATTTTCTCATTCACAATCTTCTGAATCTCCTTCATTAATTCACTCTTCTCTTTTTCTGAGAGCTCAATCCTGTGATGTAGCTCTGAAATTCTCTTCT
The DNA here is from genome assembly GCA_033239125.1 of Fagopyrum homotropicum. Taxonomy (NCBI): domain Eukaryota; kingdom Viridiplantae; phylum Streptophyta; class Magnoliopsida; order Caryophyllales; family Polygonaceae; genus Fagopyrum; species Fagopyrum homotropicum. The sequence goes on along the minus strand of BSWB01000007.1, from coordinate 117,225,955 downwards.
TATCCTCATCCTCCATAGTCTTCTTCTCAGATTCCAAAGCCAACTTCTCATTCAAAATCCTCTTAATCTCACCCTCCAAAGTCCTCTTTTGCGCTTCCAAAGCCATTTTCTCATTCACAATCTTCTCAATCTCCTTCATTGATTCACTCTTCTCTTTTTCCGAGAGCTCAATCCTTTGATCTAGCTCTGAAATTCTCTTCTTATCCTCATCCTCCATAGTTCTCTTCTCAAATTCCAAAGCCATCTTCTCATTCAAAATCATCTTAATCTCATCCTCCATATTCCTCTTTTGAGCTTCCAAAGCCATTTTCTCATTCACAATCTTCTCAATCTCATACATTGATCCACTCTTCTCTTTTTCCAAGAGCCCAATCCTTTGACGTAACTCTGAAATTCTCTTCTTATCCTCATCCTCCATAGTCCTCTTCTCAGATTCCAAAGTCATCTTCTCATTCAAAATCCTCTTAATCTCTTCACCAGTCTTCTTATTTGTTTGACAAACAGTCAGTTCCATTTCCTTCTTTTCCTTCTCCAACACCTCAATCCTCTTAACCAGCTTCAAAACCTTCTTATTATTCTCATCTTCCATAGTCCTCTTCTCATCCAAAATCTTCTTGTTCTCCTCACTCTTCTCCTTATTTACTTGACAAACCCTATCCGCCTTCCTCTGCAACACCTCAATCCTTTCAAACAGTTCCAAGACCATCTTTTTCTCATCCTCTAGTTCACTCTTCTGCTTCTCCAATACCTCAATTTTCTGAACCAGTTTAAAATTGCTCACATCCTCCGCTTCTAAAGCCATTTTTGTCTGATTCTCCATAATCTCCTTCTGCTTCTCCAATACATCAATCCTCTTATTCAAAATCATCTTAATCTCTTCACTCTTCTCCTTATCTGCTTGAAAAACCCTCTTCTCCCACTGCAACACCTTAATCCTCCGAGACAACATCAAGGCCTTCTTCTTATCCTCATCCATTGTACCCCTCTTCTCAGCGATTGCTTTAGAAAGATTGTCCTTCAATGCTTCCATCTCCATCTGTAAAATCCCTACATTGTGCCAATTTTCTGAAACCTGCTTCTCTGCTTCCGCCATTCGTCTCTTCTGGGCCTCTATAGCCCTGTTTACCTTTAAGGTCATCTCAAACTCGTTAATGTCTTCCTTTTCCGTACCAACTTCACCCTCCTTCAAAATCACATTCCTCTCTACAAGCTCCACGTTCTCCTTTTTTGGCTCATTGTCACCTGCAAAGAAAAGAGTAAGCACATAAATTATCCTCAAACTTACCCAATAAGTTTGCGATCATACCTCGTCTCTCCTTGGGTTTGAAATGCTTCTTCCCTTGCATTTCCTTCTGCTTCATCCTTCTTTGATTTCCTTTGTCTTCCATCACTTTTGTCTCTAACTTGACTTTCTCCTCCTTGAAATCCTCACACTTTGCGGACGATTCAATCTCCATAGTAACATTCAAAAGGAATTAGCATCATCAAATTGGATGACGCCCTTCAATTCTTTAGAAGCAAGAAAAGCCCTAGCAGTGCAAATTAGCAGTTAGATAGCACAATAGGTCAAACGAGGTCTAAATAATAATTTAGGAGATATTTCCATTATACAGACGTATGCAATAAATAAAATAATATCTTCCTACCAAATTTAAGTATATCATGAGAGAAAATTAAATTACAGTATTGTTAGATAAGGTGTCGTATTTGAGATCTTATTTACACTTCGTAACGTTTTGCGATTGCAACTCAAATTATGTAAGCAAATTGCGCCAAAAGAGATAAGACCGTGTGGGTGGGTCATTTAAAAAATATAGATAGGGATAAGAACAAATCCCGTAAATTGCCATCTTCGTTTTCGTCCCGATCTTGTCCCAATTTCAACGGAATTTCATAAAAATAGCCGTCAATAAATATCTGGTACGGAAGATGGGACTTAACTTTTTCCTCCCGCAAGACTCGTTCCATCCCGTTTATATAATATCAAAACACTTCTAAATAATTTTGAATCATTATAAAACTCAAAGTAGATCAATTGCGAAATAACAACTAAAATAAAGAAAAATACAATAACATTTTAACTATTCATTTAAATTTTGTGAGATAAAGTTTTACTATTAAACTAATTTTTTTTGATACTTTATAATTGACATAAATGCATGTTATTTTATATTAAGTTTTAATTATTGTTTAGTTGTTGATAGTAAATAATATATTTAGCTATTTCATTTAGCATGTACTTTTTTTTAGAAGTAAACTCAATTAGTAGCAAATAATTTTCATATCAAGTGTAAATATTTAATTATTATTTTTTATTCAAATAAAATTGAAAAATAGATTAGGTTTAATTTTTTGAATGCACACCCCTACACAGACTACATTAGTGATAATTTAGAGATAATTTCAACACAAAATGAAAAAAATAATAGGAGGTAACTTTATTTTTGAATGCATGTAACTTTATTATGTGATATTGATAATAACTTATTTTAGTTAGATATGTTTGATATTTTCTTTCAGCTAAATATTATTTTATAAAAATTAACCAATGGATATATATATATGTATATATAAAGGTTACATAGATTTTTGTACAAGAAGATAATATTTTTGTTCATCGAGTTTTGAATAGTAATTATGATAAATTTTTAAATGTTTTTAACATTATCATTTAAAATGTAATGGGTTAAATTTATTTTAAAAAAAAGAGAGGTAAATTTGAGATTAACGAAAACAAATCTAGGTTGAAGCGTAAACTTAGTTAGTACTGATCAAAATCCATTAATTAAGTGGGAAAAATAGATTTCAATAATATTAAAGACTTAATTTTAATGAAATAAATGATTGATTTGGTTTGTTAAAAATATCAGTTTTAATCAGTATCTAATTTTGCAATTGAAAAATAGTGAAATTATTTATAAATTTATTTTCAAAGAAGTACACGTGGTTAGACACTTATAAGAAAACTAGTCCATATCCCTTAGCTTATGCGGGTATATTTAAATATTGATGTTTTTTTTAATAAAATGTTATCAACTTGTGTATGTGGGAACCAATGATATACATAATTATATTATTTCCTTTCGGCATGAAGATACTCGTTTGTGGCAGATTTCCTTTCGGCAACTTGTGACCTTTGACTTGCATCGGATGGTTTCCTGTCTTAGTTTTGCCATTGATGATAATGAAAGTGAGGGTGCGAGGAATTTGACTGAATTGAGTGGATATGTGTTAGATTAAATGATTTACGAAATGGAATTGATGGATCTTCAATGGCGGATCTTGGAAGATCTGTGTGCGAGTAGGGAAGCAAGAAGAAAGGAGGAAGGGGAGAGAATGTCATAGATAGGGAATACATGATACCAAAGTTGTTGAAATAACACTTATTGAAAATAAATTACGGAACGAATAAACTATAGCAAAATGAATGCGACGATTGACAACGTAGGGAATAACTTGGAAACTCAGACGAAACAACTTTGAAAAATCCAATCTTCAAATTATCACAACCCTGGAAAAGATGAAGAAATATGATTAATCTAGGAAGACAAAAACTGTCAGGAAAATGATAGGGTATTATCTACATATATAGAGTGAGAGATAAAATGTGGAGAAGTAAAACGTACAAGAGAAGTTTAGGTTTTATGCTCAGTCAACATAAATTGTGGAATCTGTAGATATTATTAGATTTTGATTTTTTTTTGGGTTAATTAGATAAGTAGGCTTTTTTTTTATTGTACACTAAGTATCCTTATATTAGTTTTCCAATTAGTAAATATACCCCTCCCATATTTTTTACCGTCCAAACCCTAGCCTCTCCTTTGTTCTTCCGCTTCTCTCGCCCTCACCCTCACCCTCACCCTACTCCCGTTTTCTCTTTCCCCTTTCCGATTGTGTCGCTCTGCCTCAACCATCCGGTTACCAAAGTCTCCAGATCCGCCGCCGTAGATCTGGTGATTTCTGCCCTGCTGTATGAAGTTACACAGCCTTCAGGAGTGACGCCCAACCTCAATGGAGGCTTGTTGATGGAGTGTTTTGGTTGGTTCAAGCACTCACAGATGTGTTGCGATCTAGATCTAGATATGAACCTCTCAACATCATGTGAAGTTTGTTTCAACAAGGGCAAGCAAAAATTGGTACTGACGAAGGGCGTCTCCGACACGGAACCTCATCCTCTCGGCCCAGTGATTATAAGCATCAGGGTTGTCGGCACCGGGGACTTTCCAGGCTCGTTCGTCTTCAACGTCGAGCTCAAGAGGCTCTCCGTGGGCATCCAACGCCAAGAAAACCATGAGAAGGCAGAGTACACAACCTTTCATTATTTTGTTATGCATTCATTAACAGGAAGTTGTAGTTGCAAGTGGTGGTTTTCATGAGTTTTTAAACTGCAAGGATTTTACCAAGTTAGTGATGCAACAAAATGATCTTTGTAAATGTAGAATGGACACACTGGTTTGTATTTCCTGGTAGTTAGCTGGTAAGAGGAAATTTGGGTTGAAGGTCCAAAAAAGAGGTTGAATCTTGTTTAGATCAAAACCAGTCCAAAAAATAATTGGTTACAGCACTGGTAAAATCTTTGTAAATACAAAACTTGGTAAAATCATTTACAGTATTGGTTACAGCACTGGTTTTGATCTTTGCAAAATGATCTTTGCAACCTTTCTTGGACTAGTTTTGATCTTTGCAAAATGATCTTTGTAACCATTTACAAAGATCATTTACAATATTGGTTACAACACTAGTTTTGATCTAAACTTGTTTGAATTTGGGTTGAAGGTCCAAAAAAGAGGTTGTTCGTATGGTTACAGCACTGGTTTCAATTTACAGTACTGGTAAGAGGAAGGTTGCTTTAGAAAGGGGCAAGAAACTTGGTGCAGATCGAATCTTGTTTTCTAGTCATGCTAGTGTTATCATGTAATTGTGTATTTTCTTGTTCATGTGGTGTTTGATGTCTGATCTATTTGAGCCAATGCAGTTCCATCACGTTAAGTTATTAGTTGCTTTTTATCTTCTTTTGTGATTCGATGAGATCAAAATTCATATGAATCTGGTATGAAATTTATGCCATTTTCTGTTATGAAATTTATGGTATGTAATTTTATGGTATGAAAATCTGGTGTAAAAAATTTGGTATGACAATTTCTGGTCTGGCAAATTCTGGTATTACAAAATTCTGTTATGACAAAATTTTGGTATGAACTTTTCGTATGATAATTTCTGGTATGAAATTTCTGGTTTGAAAATTTTCTTGTATGAACTTTTCGTTTGATAATTTTTGGTATGAAGTTTCTGGTATGAGAAATTTTGGTATGAAAAAATTTTGGTATGAAAAAAATTTTAGTATGAAAAAAAAATTTGGTATGAAAAAAATTATGGTATGAAATTTCTGGTATGAACTTTTCGTATGATAATTTCTGGTATGAAATTTCTGATATGAGAAATTCCGGTATGAGAAATTCAGTCCACAAAAAATAAAATAAAAAAAAAGGCAAGAAAAATAATAAAAGAAAACAAATTCAGTAATTAAAAATTAAAAATTATACTTATATAACAAATAACAAACATTATTTATTCTTTCTTTCTAAATAGAAGAGTTAATAATTTTTGCCTACTATTAAATGAAAGTGGTAAAAAATTTGGTGTACACTTTCTTAAACAAAAACTCAAAAAGGCCTAGTATGTCAAATTATCCTCTCTTTTTTTTGATAAAACGTACCGGAGAAGTCTAGAAGTAATATACTTAACTTATTTTGAATTAATTTTCTATTAGATTAGTTTAAAAAAAGATTTTTTTTTATAGATATTGTTTTGATAAAACATACTGGAGAAGTCTAGAACATGATATACTTAACCTATTTTAGATTAATTTTTTAAAAGATTAGCTAAAAAAAAGATTTGGAATTAGACTTTGTTTTAGTAAAAAAGAATTTATTGGCTTAAATTGTGATTTAGTAAAAAATTTAATCCGACAAAAAATGCCAAGTCAATATTAGTGTAGTTTACTTTAGTAGTATATATATAGATTTTTTAAAAGATTAGTTAAAAAAGATTTAGAATTAGATTTTGTTTTAGTAAAAAAATTTATTGACTTAATTTGTGATTTAGTAAAAGATTTAATTTGACAAAAATTATGGGGGCGTCACGTCAGCATTAATGTAGTGTACTTTAGTAGTATATATAGAAGATTAGTTTGAATGATTAAGGGTGTGTTTGGTAAGAGATGAGAGTTATTTTGAAGATTAATCTAGATAAAATTTAAAGAGAGTATTGGTGAAATAAGGTACCTTTTGTATTGTGTATACAAACTAGGTATACTAATTTAATCAATTTAAAATAAAAATAAATGACTAGGATTATCATTGAAAAGGATAACTAACTTGAGCAATTTTAGGCAGTTTCTGATTTTTGAATCAATTAACCAACCGAAAATAAAGGCAAATGTATGAAATAAAAAAGGAAAATATTAGAGGAACGATTCTGCAAATCTTCATTGATGGCTCATTTCCATTAATCACTTCTCAAAACCTTTATTCTCGAGCCCAATAATCCGTCATTCTCGCTCTCAAACTTCATCTCGTCTCCTTTGTCGCCATTGTTACAGTTCGAAGCTTTGAAGAACCAAAAATCATCTTCACCATTTACTACATAAATGTAACAGATATGTCAAAAGTCATAAAAAAAATATGTATTCATCACGTATGTACATAAAATGCCGTTGAGCATACATATTGTAACAGTTATGTCGAAAGTCATAGAAAAATATGTATTCATCACGGATCCACAATCAAAACTTAACACATTAATATATTAATATGTGCACACATTTCTTGTCTCAACTACATCGGATGATTCTCCTACATATATTTCCTAAAAAAAGTTACTAACCAACATATGTATTCATCATGTATGTACATAAGGCTGAACATATGTACATAATCACAGGAAATTATGTAGTCATCATAGAACTCAATATCGTACGGATGACTAAACTACAACTCGTACGGATGCCTAACTAGATATTTTCAGCATATGTACATATTCACGAAAATACTAACATAAACATGTTCGCATAAGAATTACAGTCATTCATGTATTCAAATCTATGAAATATTCGTCTAAAAAACATGAACATACCTCGAACACAAATGGAAAACCTCGATATCTAGATTATGTCGAATAACGAACACACTACACTGTTCTTGAGTTATGTAGATCAAATACATTGACAACTCTCGATATATGCGTCTAAACTGGAACTCCGAGGTCGTTCTTCACGTAGCAATGGAGAAAAGAAAAAAATACGTCTGGGGATTGTTAAATAACGGCGAATAATGAGGGAGAGATTTTAGGAATCGTAATTATCTACTTCCTAATTTAAATATTTGATATGGAAAATTAATAAATTGAGATAGGAGAGAATGTTGACTTGTATGGTAATTCCTTTTATTATTTTCCAATAAATCTTTTTCATTTGAAATTAGGGTGTCTACTTTTTCAACAAAATACAAAATATACCTAGTTTATGCACATTAATACATAAAGTACCTACTTACCCTACTAACCCAAATTTAAAAGGGATTAAATTTTATGTGAGATTTATTATGAATTATTTGTTGTAAAATAATCTACATCAAGTTGTTTGGTTGAAGATTTTTTAATGAGTTTAATTAATACAAATTTATAAATTTGAGTGGATCCTGGTTGAGAATTAATCTCCTTTGACCTTGGTAATATGAGGTTATTTTTGGCTATTTTAATCTCAATTAACCCCTGATATAATTTTTCATAATCTCCATCTTCATCCAAACACTTACATAAATTAACCTCTTAAATTTTAATCTAAATTAACCTCCTTTAATCCCCAACCAAACACACCCTAAGAATAGTTTTTGTTTGAAATAATTTAAAAAAATAAATAAACGTGGATATTTTTTGTTAACAAAAAAATCGTTACTGAAGGAGTCTGAAGGTAATTTTTTTTAAAAAAATTTTGGATTAATTAAAGTAATTTTAAAAATGACAATTTAGTAATATGTGAGTTTTTGGTTTAAATACTCGATTCTCAACACATCACGAAGTGACATCTACTTTAGTATATATATATATAGGATAATATTCAGGTACGGTTCAATTAATGCGGTACGGCCGTCCGTACGGCCGACATGTGTCCCGAAAAAAAAAATTTAAAACTTTTTTTTTTCATAAACGAATGAAAATTTGTTTGAACTACCATGTTATAACTTATGCACTATTCTCCTATAAACTTTGAACTATTCTCATATAATCCATGAACTATTACTTTTTAATATATTTTATCAAATTATTCACAAATTAATCGTTTATATGTCATGAACTATTCAATTGTAATTCATGAACTATCATTTTATAAGTTATACACTATCCTTTATAAATTTTGCACTTTGAACTATTCTATTATAATTCATGAACTATTCTATTATAATTCATGAACTATCTCATAATAAGTTTTGAACTATTACTTTCACTCCTTTATAAATTTTGCACTTTGAACTATTCTATTATAATTCATGAACTATTCTATTATAAATCATGAACTATTCCATAATAAGTTTTGAACTATTATTTTCACTCCTTTATAAATTTTGCACTATGAACTATTCTATTATAATTCATGAACTATCCTTTTAAAAGTTATGAACTATTCTTTAATAAGTTTTGAACTATTAATTTCATTCCTTTATAAATTTTGCACTATGAACTATTCTAATATAATTCATGAACTATCCTTTTATAAGTTATGAACTATTCCATAATAAGTTTTGAACTATTACTTTTACTCGTTTAAAAAATAATAATTTCGGGAGACGTGTCGTCCGCACGGCCGTACCGAAATAATGTGTCTTACTTGAACAACACCCTATATATATATACATATATATATATATATATATATATATATATATATATATATATATATATATATATATATATATATATATATATATATATATATATATATATATCGAGAGAGAGAGAGAGTATAGATCCTATTAGAACACCCCCTAACGTGAGAACATGAGAACAAATTCGTAATTATTATCAGTTTTGTTACGAATGTGTCATATCGTTTAATGTATTATTCGTAGTTATTGTTGATTGAGTGGATTATTCGTAGTTATTGTTGGATTCCTAATTATTATTATTCGTAGTTATTATTATTTTTGATATCTACTCTAAATCTCAACCCTTAATACTCACATCCAACGGTTTACGATTGTTCTCATGTTCTCACGTTAGGGGCGTTCTCATGGGAACCACACCCTATATATATATATATATATAATATAAAAATTAATAAAAAAAAAACTATTTTGAATGAATCAATAATCTATATATAAATTTTAAAGTATTTTCAATTAAGTGTTTATGACATTGTTTATAAGTTATAGGTATGAAGATTACATCTTGTAACAAAGAAATAATGTATATTTTAATATTATCATTAGCAATTAAACTGTATTTACACACAAGTCATAGCAATAGCATGATTAATTTATATTAATCTAAATCTATTATTTGAAAATAATAAAAAAAAAATGGTTAAACTTTATTATTATTATCCACTAATCGTAATTTTTAATCAAAAAAAAGTTGTTACTTTAAGTCTTTAGCAATCTTAACCAATTGAAGCCAACAATTATTAAAAATATACGCAAATGGATTTAGTGATTTTAAATATATAACTTAGATAATAGCAATTTATTAATATATAGAAATTTGACTTAACATAATTTTGTGCCGCGTCAGCGAAATGTAACATACTTTAGTATGTATGTATAAATAAAGCGAAAAATAGAAAAAAATTCGACAACTTATAAAAAGCCTCAAACTTCGAAAAACTCGGTCTATAGACTAGTATCTTAAAAAACACCCCAAAAAACACCCCAAAGTCGTCTCTGCAATCAATATTTTTAACACTAGACCATCAAAATATAGAGTTGGAAAAACACCCCAAAAAAACTCTCCAAGGAACATCAAAAAATCTCAACCCTATTTAATAGCAAATTCTTCATAATCCAAGACCTGAAATTATACCTAGTCACTAAAGCAAAGCAAAGAATGTATTCAAATAGGAACATTAGTTCCAACAACAAGAGATTTCTAGCACAACCTCATTAAGATATTGCTTCAAAATAGAGGTCAAAATTCAATACAAGTATCCGATTTATCAAAAGCGCAAGCTATATCAAATGAGACGAGAGAATCTCATTTGTAAAAATCTCAAAACCGTCCACAATGAAACCGACTAGTTGTCTCGGGATAGAGATCAATTCTCTTTCTTAATAGTCTTAGTAGTGGCACAAGACCAATTTGGGGATGTTGACTCCGACTAAGGGTGGCCAACGGATATATCTGATCCGAATACCCAGATATCCGAATAGAAATTTTCATAAAACCCCGATCCAGATGGATATCCGACACTTTTTTTGTATCGAATCAGATAATTATCCGTGGTTATCCAGCCAATCCGTTTGATCCGAATTCTAAAATATAGTATCCGAAAATAATTTAGCCGGATCGGATTATTATCCGCAGATTTCCAGATGATCCGTTACCCGGTTGATCCGTTTGATCCGAAAATGACTTTAGCAGGATCCGAATATCCGATTAATTCGTTTGATCCGAATATGCGTTTAATCCGGATATGTATTTGCTACTTTGTTTATGAAAAAAAAATAGTTCAAAGACACAAAATAAAATCAAAATAAAAATGATAATCATATAGATGATAAAAAAATAATAATATTAAAGTATATTATAATAGAAAAATAAAATAAAATTTTACAACAATAGATATCATTATCTTTACACTTTATAACTACTTCATAAAATAAAAACAAATTGAAAATGCTAAAATAAAAGTAAATGATTTTAATGCAACTTGGGAGAATTTGACATACTAGGACTTTTTGAGTTTTTGTTAAAGAAAATGTACCCCAAATTTTTTACCACCTTCATTTAATAGTAGGTAAAAAAATATTAACCCCCTTCTATTTAGAAAGAGTAAATAACGTTTGTTGTCTACGTTTTAATTTTTAATTACTTAATTTATTTTTTATTTTATTTATTTTTTTTGACTTTTTTACTTTCTTTATTATTTTCTTTTTTAATTTCTAGAATAAATTTATCATACCAGAATTTTCACATACCAGAATTTTCAAATACCAGAATTTTTACATACTAGAAATTTCTCATACCATAAATTACATACCAAAAATTCAACCAGTTTTTTCATACCAGAAAAATACATACCCGAAGTTTATCATACCAGAAATTTCTCATACCATAAATTACATACCAGAAATTCAACCAGATTTTTCATACCAGAAAAATACATACCCGAAGATGTTTCTCATACCATAAATTACACACCAGAAATTCAACCAGATTTTTCATACCAGAAAATTACATACCAGAAGTTTATCATACCATAAATTTCACATACTAGAATTTTATCATACCATTAAATAAAAGATCAGCGGCGCCGGGAGAAAGAAGAAGCTAATAGTGAGGAGTTCTCCATCTGGTTTCGGCAGCTGAAGCTTCTGCAAAATTTGACTGAGCATGCTCTTCGAAAGAATCAGCCTCATATAATAAGTATAATGCATGAGAATGCTCATTTGCTATCTAGTGACAATCTCACTGGTACCCCCAAAGTTGAGCAGATGTGTTTGCAAGCTCTTGCAATGCGGCCCTTTCCAGATGGTTTGATTGTTGAGGTGCCATCTGAAGACAGCTTGGGGAATGAGGAGGATCAAGAAACTTGCACTTCAAGTAGAAAAAGTTGTATGTTATCAGCTGGAAGCTCGGCATCAAACCAAGATTCTGATTTGCAAAAAATGGTGTCTGTTATCCAATCTTGCCCCTATGGTATGAACAAGATCCTTGATTTCCCGTTGAAGGAATTTCCCAAGACTTTCAAGTCACAGTTAATAAATACAGTGCGTGAGATATCATATTTTGTGGACAATAGGTGGCAGGTGAAGAAAGAGATTTTGGTCAAATTAGGACTTCCTCACACCAGAGAAGAGAGGTGCGAGAGCCCCAAACATTGCAGCATTTTTCTCGAAAAGGTGCATGCCTCCTTCCGGCAATTCTCCGGTTCCCAGTAAAACCTCTCCTGAACCCTCTCAAAAACCAGGCAACTCAAAATCCACTGAAAAAAAATCTCTAAAATCTCTTCTCTCTCCCTCTCTAACAATGGCGACAACAGCGTATGCTTCCCCGTTTTCCTTGAGCACCGCTGACTGACAGGCGGGCATGAACCGGATATCCCCAACCCAAATTAGGGCTTCCTCCGATGAATCGAATTGCAATGCCGAAGAGTGCGCACTTGAGAAGGAGGTATCTCATCTTCATATCTGAAGCTATGAATTCGATTGTATGTGTACTTGCGTATTCTATCTTTCAAACATTGATCAATTTTGATAATCAGCTATCACAACTCACAACAAGCTATAAGCTGGTGAATCTATGTGTTGTCTATGGTTTTGGAAATCGTTTAATTCGTCTCTCATCTTGCAAGGATCGGAGGGAAGTCCGAAGGCCATATCGTGAGCCTTGATTAGCCTCCATTTCTCAGGTGCCATCTGAAGAACATAATAGAAATGAGAGGAGGAATATAATCCGTAGGTGAAATGAGAGGAAAGAAACCTTCTTAAGAGAATCCATGGCGACGGTGACGGAACTCCGAGCCCGATCAATTGCATCACCAAGCTTGAGGGAAACCCTAACTCACTCTTCGTTCTCGCATATTTGAGAAATAAAATCGCTACAGGGATTACTATTCTTGTGACATTAGATCTAGATCTAGCATCAACACGCAGAGGAGGAGGAAGACGAGAGAGACGGTGGCTATGGAAGTGCGGCGGCGGCGGAGGAGTACGCGGAGAAGATTAGAAAGGAGAAGAGCAAAGCTGTTGTTACGCATCAGAGAAGTTAGGGCAAGAGGAGAGGTTTTGCTCTCGGCGGCGACGAAAGCTCTGAGAGAAGAGAGGAACGATTTACTTCTTCAAAATTAGGTTTGACGGTAAAAATAGAAAAGGGATACATTTACTTAACTTAAAAATACTAAAATCCTATTTAGTAGATACAATTCTCAAAACAGCCTAGTAACCAAATTTGCCCATGCAACTTCTACTCACTCCTTCACTTTCTTCCATACTACAGCTTCATTTTGTCGCTCCAAAATGACCAATATAGCATTTCAGCAACAAACTTAGAAGGCAATGATAATGCAACTTTTTACGTAAATTAATTGGTTGGAATCCAATTTGTAAGCTATGTATCTGATTAAAGGTATGGATATGACTCATACTCATATCCGATGTTTGAAATTTTAAGGTATATATCAGTATCAAATTGATATCCTTTATATCTGAATTTCTCGATTTGATATAGCGATATTTTTGGAGATATCGGGAGAGGCTAACTGCCTTCTTTATTCTATGTTGACATTTTCTAGCTTCATTTCTTTTCTTCTTCCTCACACAAGAGCGTTCTTCCTTCCTTCCCTTCTCCCTCCTCCTGCTGCTGCCAACCGGGATAGCCACAACCAACCGCCCGCTGCTACTGTCACCGACCAAAATAAGGAGTCGCCACCGTTGTTGTCCCCTTCGCGTGAGGACGCCAAAGCCTTGTGCTTGTGCTACTACCCTGCTCAGCCGCCTCCGTTTGTCCCTCTTCCAGCCACCTCTAATCTACTGCAGTTGCAGGAACCGCAGGTGGTTCATCCATCGAAATTTCGAGGATTTGTTTAGTAATTGTTTGTGAGTTTCTTTTAGTTTAGGGTTTTAGGAGGTCATTATTATGGGGTGTTTAGTTGCAACTTTGTGGTTCTGAGTAGTTTTTTTGGGATGTAAAAACTCTATTCTGAAAACCTTATCACGCAAGATTTTTGAAGATTATCAAAGGTTTGTGACATTGATACCCCTCCTCACCTCTCCAATTGATCCAGAAATTGAACAAGTTCTTCCCTGTTTTCTCTCTTCCCTTTTGCCATGGTATTCCAACTGATCATGAAAACAAAGGTGCATCACCAATATTCTCTTCTCAAGTTAAAGGATTTGCAATTGAATCAGAAAATTGAACAAACTGAACACTGCTAGGATTAAGTGTTTCAGGTTATGAATTGAAGGAAGCACCATCCCCTATCTTTTTTCTTGTTCATATAGCAGTAATGGTGGACGGTGGTTAGCTCAGGCGAAGGAAGGGATGAAGAACGAAGAGAAAGGAGAACCAAAAGCAACAGAAAGAAGAATTAAGGAAGAAGAAATCTGGTAGTTTTTTAAGAATCCAATCGGGAAGGGAGAGTAGCAGGAAACACGATATGTTTTGCCAAAATCTCTAAAGCCGAAATCAATGGCGAAATTGGTGCAACTCGCTGAGCAAAACCACGAAGGTCTACAATCCACTTGAAGAAGATTCGGTGAGTAGTTGTTCGGAATTAATGGTGAAATTGGAGCAAAACCAGGAAGGCCTACACCGTAAAATTGTGCTTGGGTGATTAGTGGTTTCTCATATTTGCTCCATAGCTGAATCTTCTATCAATTTGAGCTCAAATTGATAGAAGAAGTTCTATCAATTGTGCTTGGGTGATTAATTTTGGTGGTGTTGTGGATTTGAGCAGTATTGTGTAGGTAGAGGAGGGATGGAGGGCGTGGAGGTGCAGATTTTCGAAGATGAAGCAGAGAAGACTTTTGATGAGGGTAAGAGACGGGTATTTTGGTATTTATATAAACTCGAAACTAATTCCGAACTACTTAACCAGACATGTATACGAGTTTTTTTGTCAACCGCAAATCTCAAAGCAACTCTTACGAAAACCACCATCGTAACCGTAACCATCAGAAACCGCAACCATTTAACTAAACAAAGCTTAGCTATTCAAATGATCATTTAGCTATTCAAATATTCATTGAGCTTAGTACTTGAAAAAACGAAGTACTAATATCGTGAAAGGAAATATAAAAACGAAGTACTAAGGTAATTGCACCATGAGAACGTGATACATTTTTTCTCATTTAACCAATATAGGCAAAAAAAAAAAAATTTTATGAAATTAAGCATTGCCTATTTTGTGCAAATTTCACTTTAAACTTGATACATTTCTTCGTGGAGTTGAACCACATAGATTGAATATTAGATTACTTCAAATCTTATCATTTATTTTATTTCCTGCGTCTATATATTGCACCTTTCCCATCAGCCTCATGTTAAACATAAGATAACCTATGGAAGAGATTAAATTGGAAGAAGTTGGAGATCGCTTTGCATGCATCACTGGGTATTGCGTTAGTTAAATAATGACATTATTGATTAAAAAAACCAGTTGAGCATAAGATAACCTATGGAAAAGTGAGTTTGATCAAAACTGTGTATCCTTCCATGTTCAAGTTGAAGCATGGAGCACCTAATCATTATGCTCTGAAAGTAATTATTAGCCTATATGTTTTCTCTTCAACTCAAATATACATCATGATTGTTTTCATCTCTGCTAAGAGGGAGTTTGTTCTCTGTTTTAACTAACTTTTGATTCATAGTCAAATACTGGAAAAATACTGCTCTTTATATTCAGCTCAGTAAGAATATTTCTGGTAAACAAGAATGTACACAGTTACACACACATCTAACAAGATACCCTCAACTTAAAACTACTGAAAGAAGGGATCTTCATTGTTCTTGTATATCTCATACACTTGCTTGTAGTATTTCTTTGCTATTTGAACAGACACAACTACAGCCTCTGATTCAAGCTCTTCTAACTCAGCAACCGTTCTCGTCATCCTACCCTCCGGATCATCCCAAATCATATATTCTGCCAATGCAATCACCCTGTACCAAATGTCAATGTGTCAATTGCAATCACTATACAATATAACAACAAATGTGTGAATCATAATGACAAGGGTAGATGGAGGTTCATACTGTGAGTTATGTACTGGATCGGCTACTGTCTTCCGCTGTCTATAAAGGGCACATATTGCCTTCAAGCAAAGCTCAATATCAACATCAAATGCATTCAACAGATCTTCCTCAACCTTCCATATCATCTCTCTGTTCTTTTCACAAGGCACCGTTTCCCTCCTTTTTGAAAGCCCGGCTTCCTCATCTGTGCTTTCACTCAACTCCTTTGTAAAATGTCGTTTGCGTTTGCAGGGAGTCCTTTCATATTCATTGTCATCGTCATTGGTGCTGTTGTTCTGGCTAGAAGAGCCAGCAGATTGTTTACCTGCACATGACAATGCATTATACTAAATAATGGTGCAGTCGCTGGTTTATGTTTAAAACACAGAATCAAAAGAAAATAACAGACATGGAAGAATCATTGGTACCTTCAAACTGTGAAGGAGTAGTCGAGAGGCCAGCATCGTAATTGGGCCGCGGCACATATTCCACCCTGACCACTAACTCTTTCTTCATGACTTTTGCCTCAATCATCTGTTTATCCCTCTCTAAAATGCCAATTTTATCTGTAAGCTCAACAATCTTCTTCTTATGTTCTATCTCACCATTCCTCTTCTCAGTTTCTAAAGTCATCTTCTCTTCCAAAATCATATTAATCTCCTCAGACTTCTCTTTATGCAATTCACAAACCCGCGACTCCATAGTCCTCTTGTCAGCTTCCAAAACCATCTTCTCATTCAAAATTTTCTCAATCTCCTCTGTCTTTTCCTTATTTACTTGACTAACCCTCTCCTCCATTTCATTATTCTTCTTCTTCAGCACCTCAATATTCTGAACCAACTCCAAAACTTTCTTCTTATCCTCATACTCCATGATCCTCTTCTCAGATTCCAAACCCTTCTTCTCATTCAAAATCCTCTTGTTTTCCTTCTCCAACACTTGAATCCTATTAACCAGATTCAAAACCTTCTTATTATTCTCATCTATCATACTTCTCTTTTCAGCTTCCAAATCCATCTTCTCTTTTTCCGAAAGCTCAATCCTTTGAAGTAACTCCAACACCTTCTTCTTGTTCTCATCCTCCACAGCCATCTTATCAGCTTTTAAAATCATCTTTTGAGTCAAAATCCTCTTCATCATTTCAGTAGCCTTCTTATTTGTTTCACAAACAGTCACCTCCAATTCCCTCTTTTCATTCTCCAACATTTGAATCTTACCAGACAACTTCAAAGCCTTCTCCTCATTCTCATCCATCGTGATCCTCTTCTCATCGTTTGCTTTACAAAGCTCAGCCTTCAGTGCTTCCTTTTCCATCTGTAAAATCCCGATAGTCTGCCGATTTTCTGAAACCTCCTTCTCTGCTTCCTCCATTCGCCTCTTCTGGGCCTCTAAAGCATTCTTTACATCTAAAATCATATCATACCAGTTAATCTCTTTATTTTCCTTGCTAACTTCAGCCTCCTTCTCTTTACTCAAAATCTCATTCCTCTTTACAACTTCCAAGTTCTCCTTTCGTGGCGCATTCTCGGAAACAGCGACAGATTTTTCACCTGCAAAGAAAAGAGTAAGCTTTTAAGAACATTAAACTCAGAAAAAGCGAAAGCTTTTAAGAACAGTTTGCAATCGTACCTAGTCTCTTCTCCAACGAACTGTTGGGACGCTGGACCTCCTTCGCTTTTACATGCTTCTTCTTCTTCTTCTTCCCTTGCATGCACTTCTCTTTCATCCTTTCTTGCTTCCCTTTGTCCTCCATCGATTGAGCAATCGTCCTTCAATTCTTAACAAATAAAAGAAAAGCCCTAATTCTTAACGCCAGGTGTGTTAGACTCTTCTTCTTCCTCTTCCTAATATATATATGAACAGACCCCTAATCCTTAATTTATATTAGGAAATATACCTTTTTCAAAAATCAAATTTATTTTAGGAAAGATAATAGTTACTGTATCTTTGTGGATTATATCTGCAGATATACATGTAATAATTTTATGAAGAAGAAATAATATTTGCAAGAAAAAAGATAATAAAAATATCGATAGATCATTGCCTCGTATCTTACCACAAAATTAATTTCTATTAATATGATTGAGAAAATATTTTTGGGAGAATTTGACATACTAGGTTTTTTTTAGTTTTTGTTTAACAAAATGTATTCTAAATTTTTTACCACTTTCATTTAATAGTAGGTAAAAATTATTAACCCTTCTATTAGAAAGAAAAAATAAATGATGTTTGTTATTTGTTATATAAGTATAATTTTTAATTTTTAATTACTGAATTTGTTTTCTTTTATTATTTTTCTTGTCTTTTTTTATTTATTATTTATTTTTTTTATTTTCTGGACTGAATTTCTGATACCGGAAATTCTCATACCAGAATTTTCATACCAGAATTTTTTTCATACCAGAATTTTTTTCATACTAGAATTTTTTCATACCAGAATTTTTCATACCAGAAATTTCATACGAAAAGTTCATACCAGAAATTTCATTCCAGAAATTTCTAAATTAAAACTAGCGGCACAATCAGCACTTGATCCTTGTGCTTTCTGTCCGCTATTTATTTTTGTTTACATAATACTTTTATTTTGAGACAATTTTAACATATAATTCTCCACTCAAATAATGCTCAACTCCTCCACGTCTTGTCAATTTGTCATTGTCAACTGGGAAAAAGAACAAGTCTTTTGAAAACCAAAAGAGACGGTGATGGACCCATTTTTGCAAACCGTCATCATATACGCAAATTACAATAAAAAAAATTGCAAAATTACAACGAGCCCCCTAAATTTTGCAAAATTAAATATTAGACAATTAAAAATTCATTCCGGTATGTAAATTTCGGTATGTAAATGTTCGGTATGTGAAATTCTGGTATGTGAAAATCCGGTATGTGAAAATCCGGTATGTGATAATTCCGGTATGTGAAAATCTGGTATGTGAAAATCCGGTATGTGAAATTCCGGTATGTGAAAATTATGGTATGTGAAAATTCCGGTATGTGAAAATTCCGGTATGTGAAAATCCGGTATGTGATAATTCCGGTATGTGCTAATTCCGGTATGTAAAATTCCGGTCCGGTATGTGAAAATTCTAGTATGTGAAATTCCGGTATGTGGAAATTCCGGTATGTGATAATTCCGGTATGTGATAATTCCGGTGTGTGAAAAAATTCTTCATTCTAAAAAATAAATAAAAAATAAAGAAAATAAAAAAGACAAAAAAAATTAATAAAAAAAATAAAAAAAATTCAGTTTTTAAAAAGCATTTGGAAGAAAGAAGAAAACAAGAGGATGGAGAAGGTTTGAGGGTAAAAAAAAATAAGAGGGGTATATTTACTTAATTGGAAAACAAAAAAACCTACTTACTATCACTATTTCTCTAAATAGCCTACTAACCAAATTTGCCCAATATTTTATTAATAGCATGGATTTTAACTTCTACAAATAAATTACTTTAACAATTACTTGTACTTGGTTTAATATTGGCATTGTCTGATTTATTTTAAACTAGTTTAGTACCCGCACCTTGTGCGGGATTGTCTAAATAAAAATATTATATTTTTACTTTCATGCCTCATATATTTGATATCAGTCTATACTAAAAATTATTTTTATTAATTAATATGACTAACTTGTAAGGATTAATTTGTTTAAAATAAATAGAAAAACATAATTAAATTCTATTACAAAAATTATTATTCGAGTATTATATTTATACATTAATATATTATCACTTTTACTTAGATTTAGATAGAAGAGTAAAATTTGATTTAGTTTTAAATTTAACAAATGTGTCAAATTTTGTTAGAGGATTTGAGTTAAGATTTAGTTTGTTAATTTTGATTGGTAGATAAGTAGATTTAATTTTTTTTAATTATTTATTTTAATAAAATTGACGTGGCACGATGACTGTTTAAAAATTCTAATAAAATTTTTTTTTATAAAATAATAAATGGCAAATCTGTAAATAGGTTGTAGCAAATCTGTAAATAAATTCAAAAAATGCTGATGTGCACGGCCTTAGAGTTTGACATGTGGACAAAATGGATGATTCTTTAGTAATATATATAGATTTGACGATAAAATAATTAAGTTTATTGACTTTTTAGTATCAAGTATTTTTATAAATTTTTTTATTTTAGTTATATTTATTTAACAATTATAAATGATGTAAATATATTTCTATTATGTAATAAATTTTCAATAACAGAAGTACAAATTTTATTTTTACCTTTTTTTGAATACGTAAAATAAATACATAAAAAATTAGTTTTATGGTATCAATTGTGGGCTTCACGTCCCCCTTAAAATTGTCACGTGATACAAATTATTCTATCTTTAATATTTTTAACAGTTTAACTTGTCGTATCCTGTACAACTATTTTTATAAAATTGATTAAATGTATGATAAGTCAAATAAAATTCTATTAGTCCTGAATAAATCACGACAAACTTTAGTGTCACCAAGTAACTAGTTTAATATAGTTTTTGTGTCTTGCGAAAATATTTTTAATATATATATAATCCAATTCCTCGTGTAACTATAACTATATTTGGGGACATTAGTAAGTCATGACTCCTATGAGTGTTCACTATGTTTGTGTGATAGAAAATACATTATAAAATTTTAAAAATAAATATTTAATTAAATTTCTACCTGATTGAAAATATTTATAAACAAGTAATAAAAATAAAAATGACTAATTTGATAAGTATGCATTTTCTTATTTTTTGGTATACTAAGTAGATTCATAATAGTTTTTTATTTAGTAAATGTACCCCATTATTTTTTCAGGGCTACTATTCGGGCGGATTCGCGCCTTCATAGAGGCGGAGTCCGCCCGCGCGCGAGGCCTCGCGCATGCGCAGTGCGCATGCGCGTTAGGTTGCCCGTTATTCATTCAAAATGGAGTCGGAATATAGCCGTTGGACGTACTAGCCGTTGGGGGAATATAGCCGTTGGGGATTTTCGGAGCCTATATAATAACATATGAGACTCATTCACCTTCATCCACAAGTTAGAAAACGTAAAGAAAAAAGTCGTTAAAATGTTGTCGTATTCCGATGAAGTTGATGTAGAATCCGAAGGTGAAAGCTCGATGATGCCGTTCGATATTGAAAAATATAGTGATCCGGAAGAAATTCTCGCAAAACTTGAAGTAAGTGTACAAACTCATTTTTATACTTTACTGTTATGTCGTTTTATTTTGTCGGAATTATAGAATTTGCAATGTTAGAATAGAGAATCGGAATTATAGAATTTGCAATGTTAGAATAGAGAATCGAAATCATAGAATTAGCAATGTTAGAATAGAGAATCGGAATTATAGAATAGCAATGCAAGAATAGAGAATCGGAATCATAGAATTAGCAATGTTAGAATAGAGAATCGGAATTATAGAATTAGCAATGCAAGAATAGAGAATCGGAATCATAGAATTAGCAATGTTAGAATAGAAATCGGAATTATAGAATTAGCAATCCAAGAATAGAGAATCGGAATTATAGAATTAGCAATGTTAGAATAGAGAATCGAAATCACAGAATTAGCAATGCAAGAATAAAATGATGTGTTTTTTTAAAATAATATTCTATGTTATTTTTATTTAGGATCTTATGGATTACTCTCGTGCTCTCGGTACCAATTATTCTTCAAAATTTGAGCTTCATGGATATTTTGCGGATAGAGAGAACTTATTGGGATGGGCTCGGTATGTGGCCAACGCTATGAATATGGTGTTGGTCATTAAAAAATCATGGTTGGATAGAAGGGGTTTTCGTATCCTACAATTGGGTTGTGATAGACACGGAGGACCGAGAAAAGAAAAAGACGTAGATCCCGATCATGTTCCAAGTTCTAGCCGGAAAAAAAACTCGAAGAAGTGTATGTGTTTGTTTGAGCTTGTAGGAACCCAAATTGAAGAGGAAAAGTGGATGGTGAGGGTTGTATGTGGAATCCACAACCATATCATTCCTTCGGTGTTAAGAGGTCATGCATATGTTGGACGTATGACTCCGAAGCAGACCCGAAAGGTGGAGCGTGAATTGAATTCTGGCTTAAAACCGAGACATATATTAAAATCCGTACAATTAGAGGATCCCGACAATGTCACCTCCATCCGTCAAGTTTACAACACCGGTTTGAAGATTAGAATGGAACAAGCCGAAGTAAGATCTCCATTACAACAAGCACTTCACACGTTGACGGAACGTGGATACTATATAAACACTCGGAGAAGTCAAGATTCCGATGAAGTGATTGATTTCTTTATCTCACATCCCGACTCGAGGCATTTGCTCAACATGTTTCCCTATGTTATTGTGATGGACTCGACATATAAGACCAACAAGTAAGCTTCAATTCAAGCCACATTTTTACTTTATTTCATACACTCATTCTTATTTTCCTTAGAAATTGACCCGTACAAGGAGACAATCGTTCGAGCATGGACTGACCTACATCATCCTTTCGGCACACGAACGACAAATGCGTAAGTTATTTAAACATTCACTACATTGTTAAACATTTCTTCGTTTTTTGTAATAAAATTTTCTTCTTAGGTGTGAGTCCACACACAAGTTGTTGAAGCAAACACTAGATTCTAGCGTTGGAGGATTTCAGCTGGTTTGTGATAGCATACATTTGATGGTCACGGACCAAGTCCAAAAGCTACAAGCTTCTCTAGAGATGTCACGGGAGAGGATTCCACGAGAGGTTAGTATACCAATAGTTTAATTGATGAAAATAATGTTAAATATTTATTTGATATGTAATAAACCTTTTTTGCAGGTGCGTATACCGATATTTGACTTGCTCTGTGACTACGTAACAAATGAGTGTTTCACGCTCTTGTGGAATAATTACACCAAGGCTCGAAATACAAGAGATGATGAAGGATGTCGGGATAGTTATTTGAGAGAGGTTTATGGAGTGCCGTGTGTGCATGACTTTAGACTAGCGATCCGGGCTCGTAGACCTATCTATTTGTCACAGATACACCCTTATTGGAAGCAAGTTCATTGGAATCCGGTTGATTTTTTGGATGGTGATATTGGTGATGATGATGATGATCGTTCGAACCCGAATCAAGCGGCGCTGAACAGGTTTAGAGAAAGAATGGACTCAAATATGTTAAGCCCGGATGAGCAAGATAAGATTGCATCTTTTGTGGATGACATGGAAAACCCCGGGGGTACGACAATGAAGGAGCCGGCACAGAAGGCCAATGCAAAGGGACGACCTCCAATCCCGAGATCAACTAGAAGAGAGCCTAGTTCTTTTGAGCATTCTGCTACACGTGGTCCTGGGCGTCCGAAAGGGAAGAAAGCTAAAGATGTAGATTCTACACCGGAGTTGACTCCTACGAGTAGAGCACATCGTAAAGGAAAGCAACCCGCGAAGACCGGATTTTGTTTGAGGGAAGAAGATTTTCCAAAGTTCATGGAGCCTTATGTATTGAGAGTAAGGGATGTACCAGGAGACAGCCATTGTGGATATAGAGCAATTTCCGCGGTGTTGGGATTCTCGGATGAGGATTATTTGATAATACGGCGAGATATGGTTATGGAGTTAAATGCGAGAAGGGAATTTTATTCCAAGGTAACTAAGTCTTCCGGTTATATCAAAGTTTTAATTATAATCCATGATTTTACATAATCTTACTTGTTAATCATTGCAGTGTAGAATCCTCAATCATGTTGACGAAGCCATTCAAAACGTTTATTGGACGAGTAAGTCTCCGTGTCCAGAACCAAATTGGATGGAAATACCGATGATCGCATGTGCAGCCGCCACCTACTATAAGATTGCATTGGTTGTCCTAGGGAACATTCCGGCGACATTCCTGCCTATGATTGCCACCGCTCCCGACCAAGAGGCTCCTACGGTCATTTGTTTGTTAGCGTATATATATAACAATACACACTTTGTGCCGGTAGGTTGACGTTTTACTTTCATTCAATGGACGTCTATTTAGACCTAATATTTACTAACCGTTTTCTGTAATTTCATATTTGTAGGTATGGTTAAAAGATGATGCTCCATTACCGTTGTTGAGCGACGCTTGGAAAAATAACCATGATCCAAGTGTTGATGGATGGGATGCGCCGTTCATTGAAAGGATAGCTCGTTATGAGGATCTTCGTCGAGCATGGGGAGTTGAACACAATAGTGCAGGATATCTTTAGCCGTTTTCAGAAATCTTACTTGAAATCGTGTTTTAGACGTTATTATTGAACTTGTTGACATCATGTTTTAGTCGTTTTGATATATTGGATGTCATCATATTTTAGCGGTTTTGATATATTGTTGTCATCGTATTTTAGTGGTACTTGATATTTTAATTTTTTTTTACCAAGATAAAACAACAAAAAAACAATTAAGAAACAAAATAAAACATAAAAGTAACAAAAAAAAAAACAAAAAAAAAAACAAAAAATGCCGACGGAGGCGGAGTCCGCCTGCGCGCCAGCCTTCGCGCAGGCGGACTCCGCCTCCGCCGGCGTCGTTGCCGGCTTCCATTAACATCTATTTTTTTATGGTTCAAACATAAACACTAAAAGCCACAAATCCCTCCTTCGCGCCTCGTCATTGCCTTCCTTTGGAAAGGAGCCTCAAGGTCCGCTCTCCCCTAACGCCTATTTTTAAAAAATTGATTAAATGTACCCCAACAATTACTTGTACTTTGTTTGACATTTTTTTTTTTTTTGAAAAAGGAAAGCGGTTAGGAAAGACTAACTTCTCGAGGTAGTCCATCCTAAAGCATCCTTGCGATGAGAACACAAAGTTCGGGATCGTCAGATAAAGATGTGTTGGGGTTCGAAATTCCCAGATGGGTCAATCGGTCAGCAACACAGTTAATTTCTCTGAACACATGCCTGACCTGGACTTCTTCAAAGAAGTGAAGATCCAGTCGGGAGTCGGATAGGATCATCTCGACCTCCCAAGGACAGCTCCAAAGTCCTTGGAGTGCCTTGATAACACATAAGTTATCACCCTCAATTTCAATATTTTTTATATTGAGCCTTTTTGCTTCGCTAAGGCCCGCTTTCAACGCGTAGGCTTCTGCTTTAATGACCGAGTTGAAGTTGTTTTTTCTGGCGTCCAAGCTTATTACTTTACCGTTGTGATTTCGTATAACGAAACCAATGGATGTTATTCCCGAATCAAGTTTTGATCCGTCAAAGTTGAGTTTGTGAAAACCAGGTTTCGGTTTATCCCATTTGATATTATTTTTCTTTCTAGTGGTAGGAGTCTTATTCTTTCGGTTGTAATTAAATTTGCAAATGTCATCGACTATGGCTTGATTTTTCCAGTTTTGGATTTGTGTACTGATGAAGTTTACGATGTTGTGATCCGAACCGACATTATTATCATTGAAAATGACCTTGTTTCTAAAAAACCATATGCTCCACCATATCGTGGCCAACCTTGAAAAGTCTGTTGTTCCGATTTTATTCTTAGTTTCCAAAATAAGGTCGTGAGGTTTTTTATTATTTGTGTTGATGGTATTTAGGTTTGTCATGATTGAATTGTCAATTTTTGACATAATGCTTTTGCTATAAGGGCACTCGAAAAGGAGGTGTACAATATCTTCGAGTTGGTGATTACAAAATTCACAATTGGAAGTAACCGCCATACTTCTTTCTTTGAGTTTAGCTTTGGTTGGGATGCCATTTTTAGAGATTTTCCAAATGAAGTTTTTGATTTTTGGTTGGGTGTCAAGTTTCCAAATCCAGTCACATGAATAGCTAGGGAGCCATCCAGACTCCTTATCTATCATTTCCGAGGCTGATTTAGTTGAGAACCAACCATTCGAGCTACATCTCCAGTATAATCTATCTTGTATGTCATTTTTCGGGATTATAGTTTCCAAGATTTTTCTCCTTATTGATGGGCTTAGAACATTTTGAAGTTCATTTTTAATTTTGGTGTTATCCCATTCATTCGAATTGATGAAATGACTTACCTTTATATGAGTATTAATGATATTTGTGTTATGAACCAATTTGATTAGGGGAGTCGTTGTGACCCAATTATCTTGCCAAAAATTAATGGTTTTCCCGTTTCCAACTTGCCAAATAATTCCGGTTTTGAACTCTGCTTTTAGTTTCATGAGGTTTCTCCATTGCCATGATGCTGGTCCTTTTATATGGTATTGTAAAATGTTAGTGTTTCTCAGGTATTTTTCATTAATAATTTTAACCCAAATGTTGTCTGGTTCAGATAAAATTTTCCAGAGGAGTTTCATTTGAAGGGCTTTATTTGTTGTGAGAGCCTTTTTTAGCCCGAGACCACCATTTTTCTTTGGTTTACAAATTGAGTCCCAACTGATCAAGGGTTTATGGTTGTCGCCTTTATTCCAGAAGAAGTTTTTATAAGTCTTGTCAAGATCGTTCAAATTTTGCTTTGGGAGCATAAATCCTTGCATAGCAAAGGATGGAATGGTAGCGAGGTTATGCTTAATAAGAATATTCCGGCCTTCTTGTGAGAGGGAGTTTGCTTTCCATTTACATAGTTGATGTTTGGTTTTATTGTTAATTTTACTGAAGGTCTCCTTGTTCACTCTACCATTAATGATGGGGCAACCCAGATAGTAATCAAGGGAAGTTGAGTGTTCCATGTTGAGGATATTCTTAATTTCGGTGATAGTATTTATTGGAGTATTTTTGGTGGCTTGAAAGGCAGATTTGAGGTAATTAATTTTTTGTCCCGAGATGGAGCGATAATTTTCGAGAATTTCTTTCGTTCTACGACAAGAGTTCAAGTTTGCTTTCGTAAAAATGAGCATATCATCTGCAAAGGCAAGGAAGGGGACTGGTGTAGCATTCCTACACACGGGAAATCCAATGTGATTATCGTAATTATTGCAGTCACTTTGGAGCATTTGAGTCAAGATTTCGGCTCCCAGGATAAAGAGGTAGGGTGATAATGGGTCACCTTGTCTAAGTCCTTTTCCAGGAAAGAACTGATCAGTTGGCCCATTATTAACGAGAACCGAGAAAGAGACTGGGGAAATGCATTCCGCAATCCATCCCACAAATTTTTTATTAAAGCCAAATTTTTGTAAGATACGGATAATGAATTCCCAACTGACTTGGTCGTAAGCCTTTTCCATGTCGAGCTTGATAGCCGTCCATCCTTCCTTACCACTTTTGCTTCGGAAAGAGTGAAAAATTTCATGGGCAATAAGTATATTATCATGAATTGATCTTTTAGTGACAAAGGCCCCTTGGAGAGGGTGGATGAGTTTTGACATAATGGGTTCCATTCTCTTCGTTATAATTTTTGCAATTATTTTATAAATTGTTGAGCAAAGGCTAATTGGTCTGAATTGATTTATTGTTGTTGGGTTGTCAACTTTCGGGATTAATGTTATGAAAGTATGGTTGATTTGTTTGACGAGCTTCCCGCTTCTAAAAAAGTTTTTTACAGCTTTAGACACGTCTGTACCCACAATGTGCCAATATTTTTGATAAAAACCGGCGGGCATACCATCGGGTCCCGGGGATTTGTCACATCCAATGTCAAAGATGGCCTTTTTAATTTCCTCATTTGTTGGCGCTTTTGTTAGTCTTTCGTTATCCTCGTGGTTGACTTTGTTTTTTATGAGGTTTAGCGTTTCATTGAGAAGATTTGTGTTAAGAGGGGATCTTGAGAATTTTCTTTGAAATTCAGAAAAAACTTCCTTCCTAATTTCCTTTTCCGATGAGATAGAGGTTCCGTTTGCATCTATTAATTCTTTTAGGTGTTTTCTATTTCTTCTACCGGTAGCAATCCGGTGGAAGTATTTGGAGTTTGTGTCAATATTTCTAAGTTTATTATTCTTAGTTCGCTGCCTCCAGTATCTTTGGTGAAAGTTTATTAGAATGTTTTGTTTTGCAAGTAAGTTCCTTTGTATTGTTTCGGTTCTTTGGTTTTGGTTTTGGGTTGGTAAGCCTTGGATATTCTGGAGTTGGGTTTCCACCTCCTTGAGTTGCTTAAAGATATTTCCAAAATTAAACTTGCTCTATTTTTTTGCTTTAGATTTGAGTAGTTGTGTTTTCCTGATTAGATTGAACATATCGTTCCCCTCGTAATTTGCTCTCCAGGTTTGTTTGACAATGTTTTCAAAGGCTTTACGTTTAGTCCACATCATTTCGAATTTAAACGGTTGTGGAGCGTACGGATTTGGGTCTAATAATTCAATTGTGATTTGACAGTGATCCGAGATTGTAAACGCGTGGTTTTTTGTTTTTAGCATCGGATACCATTGGAGAATTTGGTTATGAACAAGAACTCTATCAAGTTTTTCAAGGATGTTATTTGGTCCGTCGCGTTTTTTCCTCCATGTGAATTGGTTTCCCGTTGTTTGTGTGTCTTCTAAGTTACACACATTTTTAAAATTGATAAGTCTATTGAATCTGTTTGAGTTGATTATCGTCCCTCCTTGTTTTTCTGAATGATTTTGTATTTCGTTCATGTCCCCCATAATAATGCAAGGGTTATGAGATGCGTTGATGGTGTTGGTAATTGAATCCCAGAACGCATTTTTCCCACCTTCTTGAGGTGGAGCGTAAGTGAAAATAATATTAATTTTGTGATTTTGGTTATTGCATACCAGTTCAATACAAATGTATCGTTCGCTTTTGGAAATGAATCTAATGGAATGGTTTTTCAATTGGTATGCTTTCCAATGCAAACGAAGGCCTCCAGCCCTCCCCGTAGCGGGACAATAGATGATGTTATCAAAACCTGCAGATTTCCAAAGCCTATCATCAGGAGGGTTTTCAGCTTTTGTCTCAGCAATTGCCAAAATAGATATGTTGTGATTTTTACAAACGGCTTCGAGATTTGTCCAGAGATTATTTCGGCCCATCCCTCTAATGTTCCAGAAGCTTATTTTCATAGCTTCTTGGTAAATTTTAGTTTAATAATGCGGGTGTCGCATTGATTCCATCTTAGATCATTTGAGTTGTCTCTTGAGAGAACCCAACAAGAAGTTTTTGGCTTTAGAATACGGGAATCATATTGTTTTCGGATTTTTGTGTGCCCGGTTAAGTCAACAGGGAGGTACTTTTTCATTTTACTAAAATTCAAACTCTTTATGTTGAATTTTAAAAAAGCATTTTGACCTAGTCCAAAAAATGAGGGTTTCTCTTCAACACTTAGTCCTGTATTGTAATGGATTTTATTGGGCCTTGGGAGTGAAAACCAGAAGCAGTTGTAGCAGTTCCGTTTATTAATGAAGCGCTGATAAGAGAGGGGAGTGTGCACCATTGATTTAGACACAAGAAAAAAGATTCCAAGACAGGCAATGTTATAACGTACATTAAAGCAACACACAATCCATCTAGTTGATGACCGCCAAAGTGTAGAAACACCGATGTCGATAGGATTACAACTATCAAAAAACCATAGCAAAAGTTTTTGAGAGATACAATACTTCTCCAACTCAAAACACCCTAGGTAATCAAAGGAGTTAGTCCAGCAGCCATATAAAGGCAATCCATCCATACAACCATAGCTTGAAACAAAAAACATGAGAGAAGGTTCCGAGCATTTCTGCTCAATTCCAGGGATCGGAGAGCAGCAGATTCCGGGGGGCCAAAATTGGTGCGAAAACATCCTAGGAATTGAAGGGAAATGTTGCAAAATAGGCATAGTCGGGATGCCATCCAGATCAAGCAGGAAAGCCAAGTTAAAGGAGTAGGAAATAGCAATTAAAGGGGCGGTATTACCCAGGGGAGCAAAAGTGAGTTGGAGTTGTGCATACATGATTATCCTGTTTTTTTCTTCTTATTTCCTCCAAAGGCGTCAGAGGAGGCCGTGTCCAGATCGTCTTCATCCATAGCCCTCTTGCCTGAGTTCGTCACCGAGTTGTTTTCTTTTTGCACTTTCAGAGTACCCATTTTGATGATAACAGATCCGTCAGCAGAGTTAAGGGAGTGGAAAGAAGCGTTTGAAGGAGCTTTCTCGATATTGGATTCCATCACAATTCCCTCTGTCAATATATCCTCGTCAAAGTAGGTGATGTTGTCATCGTTTTCATCCAGGATGTCATCAGCCTCTAAGAGACGTTCAATGTCCTCAATGCTATTTTCCTGTATCGGATTCTTCCCTT
Organism: Fagopyrum homotropicum; assembly: GCA_033239125.1. Classification (NCBI taxonomy): domain Eukaryota; kingdom Viridiplantae; phylum Streptophyta; class Magnoliopsida; order Caryophyllales; family Polygonaceae; genus Fagopyrum; species Fagopyrum homotropicum. The sequence continues at coordinate 117,195,910 of BSWB01000007.1, read as the reverse complement.
CCTCCTCAGAATCCAAGATTACTAAATGAACAGCAGAAGAAAAGTCCAATTTAGAGACTAAGGATTGGTTATAAAAAGAAAGTTTGAATTTGACTGTCATACCTTTTGGAGGGCTCGACATTGCTTGTTTCTAGGTCTCCTTGGCATCAGTGGAAGTTTGACCCAAAATATCAACAACAGAGAACTTGACATCCACTCCACTCTTGCCATCAAGGTAGGGCTTTGTGGATGTCTCTTTGCTTTGTGTTTCCGGTTTTGAGATGGTCTTCTTACCCACCGTCTTCCAGTTTTTTTCAGTTGCATTTTCCTTTGCATCAGCACTTGGAGCCTTGCTTTCCGAAGTTCCGTTCTCCGATGTTCTTATAATCCTAATTTGGATCTTCTTTGGTTTAGCAACCCGTATAGGACAGTTAATGTAGGTGTGGTCCAGAAGCCCGCAGTTCCCACATCCATCCGGGAAGTCTTCGAACCAAACATTGAATTTTGTGTAGTCTTTTTTTCCTTTCGGAATATAGATTTCTCCGATCACTTTTCCTGCCATGTCGACGTTAATACAGAACCTCGGATATTTATTCCCCGATTTCCTTTCATTGTTGAGGTCATATTTGACATATGTGCCCAGATTGTGTCTTTTCACAATGGCTTGAATGGCTTCTGGGTTACATAGCTCCATTGGTAATGCTGGGATACGAACCCAAGTATCAATTCTAGAAACATTTTCAGTGAATGGGTCGAATTCTGGAGTCCAATTCCTTAAGATCAGAACCTGTCCAAAAATATGAAAGGGGCGTCCATCCCATACCTTTTTTTTGTCTATGATGTTTGTGAATCTTAGCTCAAACCAATTGTTTGCTTTTGGAATAAATTGGAACTCACCCAAGATGAATCTCCAATCCTTTGTGATCTTCTGCTTAATTTTTGCCAGATCAATGGGGTCCCCAAAGATTCTTCCGACAAGGGATGCTTCCTTGAGTTTCAATGCCTTGTTACGGGCATTGTCAAGCTGTTTGATATACTCTTCAAGCGCGGCATCGATAAGCTCAGGATTTTCAGCCGGGATCTCCGGAGTTTCAGGAATCACGATAGCAGGTTTTTTTCCTTTCTCTTTTGATTTACTGGTAGTTGAATCATTTTCTGTCAGCTTTTGGCTTGAGATAGTGGTATCGATTTTTGGTTCTTCAGCTTGCGGAGGGATTGAAGCTGGAGCAACTGGTAGGTCCATACCGTTATTGCAACCAGATGGGTCAGACATCAGCATATCCAAAAATGAGTCTTTCAGAGGATCCATAAAAAGGGAGTGGAGGAGGAAAATAACCCAGGCAAAAAGGAAGGAAGCCGGATCACAAGAATCAGAGCGTAAGGTTACAGGAAGAGAAAGCTTTGTGAAAGAATCCTTAGAATGGCATTCAGTCGAGGTTTGTTTGATATTTAAAGACTCACGCCGCACCAAACCTTCGAATATGAGAGGGAGGAGGCCCCACATGTTCCACCCGTTCTCTGTCAGCGCCGATATGCAGAATTTCCTTTCCGGAGGCCTAGCGGGTGGCCGCCGTCTGAGTAGGTTCTTCTTGTCGCAGATCTTAGCTTTAGGGCAAATAAGCACACAAGATCTCCCAAGTATGAGATACAAAAAAAGGTGAGGGCAGCGGGATTTCTGGAAATCATGATTCCATCGAATGTTTTGAATGAGAAGATCAAGATTCTTGAGAGTGATTTTGTGGGAAATCTTGGATTTGATGGCCCAGAGGAGATTTGAGCTCCAGCCTAGGGTTCTATGGCGAGAGGATTTGGGGATTTTTGACAGTGCGTGCGGAGCGTACATTTTTAGAAGAAGGGTTGTACTTTGTTTGACATTAGCTTTGTCTGATTTTATTTTAAATTTGACGATAAAATAATTAAGTTTATAGACCTTTTAGTATCAATTATTTTTATAAATTTTTATTTAAGTTATACTTATTTAAAAATTGTAAATAATGTAAATATATTTTTATTATTTAATAAACTTTCAGTAATAGAAGTGCAAATTTTATTTTTATCTTTTCTCGAATATGTAGAATAAATACATTAACAACTAATTTCATGGCATCAATTGTGGGCTTTACGTTCCCCTTAAATTTGACAGGTGATAAATTATTCTATCTTCAATATTTATAACTACTAGTTTAGCATGTTGTATAGTGTACGCCTATTTTTAAAAAATTGATTAAATGTATGAAAAGTCAAATAAGGATCTATTAATCGTGAATAAATCACAACAAACTTGAGTGTTACAAAGTAACTAGTTTAATTTAGTTTTCGTGTCTAGCAAATATATATATATATATATATATATATATATATATATATATAGTATAGATCCTATGAGAACCCTCCCTAACGTGAGAACATGAGAACAGATTCGTAATTATTATTAGTTTTGTTACGAATGTGTCATATCGTTTAATGTATTATTCGTAGTTATTGTTGGTTGAGTGGATTATTCGTAGTTATTGTTGGATTCCTAATTATTATTATTCGTAGTTATTATTATTTTTAATATATACTCTAAGGGCCCGTTTGGTTCCAACTCCAAAAACGGAAACGGAATGGAAACGAATTTAGTCCATATGTTTATCCATATTCATGAAATTTTATGGAATCATTCCCATGGTTTAATAAAAAATACACTGGTTTCCTCACATTTTGTTACCCTATAGGGTATCAAAAGTAATCAAACTCTCATCCAATTACTACAAACCACAAGGAATGATTCCAAAAATTTTAATGAACAATGGTATACGTATTGACTAGATTCGTTTCCATTCCGTTTCCGATTCCGGAGTTAAAACCAAACGGGCCCTAAATCTCAACCCTTAATACTCACATCCAACGGTGTACGATTGTTCTCATGTTCTCACGTTAGGGGTTGTTCTCATAGGAACCACACCCTATATATATATATATATATATATATATATATATATATATATATATATATATATATATATATATATATATATATATATATATATATATATATATATATATATATATATATATATATATATATATATATATATATATATATATATATATATATATATATATATATATATATATATATATATATATATATATATATATATATATATATATATATATATATATATATATAGGGTGTGGTTCCCATGAGAACACCCCCTAACGTGTATACATGAGAACAATCGTACACTGTTGGATGGTGAGTATTAAGGGTTGAGATTTATAATAGATATAATAATTAATAATAACTACGAATAATAATAATTAGGAATCCAACAATAACTACAAATAATCCACTCAACCAACAATAACTACGAATAATACATTAAACGATATGACACCTTCGTAACAAAACTAATAATAATTACGAATATGTTCTCATGATTACACGATAAGTCTGTTCTCGTATGATCTATACTCTCTCTATATATATATTAGTATATTGTTATATATGTATATTATTAGTTAAAATTTGTTGAAGTTAACTTTATATTTACGTTAAAATAAGATGTTCATCTAGTGAAAAAAACATATATAACCCAATTCGTCGTGTAACTGTAACTATATTTGGAGACATTAGTAAGTCATGACTCCTATGAGTGTTCACTATATTTGCGTGATAGAAAATATAATATAAAAAACTGACAGTAAATAAATAATGGTCAAATTTGCGAACTAGGCATTTTCAGTTTTTGTTCTACTAACTAGGCCCGTATTATTTTTTTATTTAGTAAATGTACCCCATTTTTTTAACTGTTTAAACCTAAAAAGAGCAACAAAACACAGTTTTTGATCCCCGCCTCCGTCGCCATTGGAGTCTTCTATGGTGCCCCTCCGTCGTTGTTGAATCCAACCCCCACACCCCCACCCACTCCAAACTCATCCACTATCTCTCTCCTCTCGAGTCATTCCGTCATAGCCTTCACCTCTCGTGCCGGAATCTCTGCCTTCATCGTTGCCCTAGATGAAGCCACTCCATCACCGATCCTATCTCCTTCTGGCGAGATATTGACCATCGCCGCCCTCGGCAATGACGCCGAGCTCCTCGATGGCAATTTTATTTCTCGAATTTGCGAGAAAGAAGGGCGAGTTAGGGTTTTGATCCCGCTCACTGCATCGCCCACTACGCTCATAGGCTCTCAACTCTTCTCGGATCTGCGAGAACGAAGATGCATCATTTGAATGCTTGGTTTGGGTTCTCAATTTCTTGATTGATTTTGGAAATCTTCATCTGGTGATTTTGAAACTCTCCATTTTTCGATTGATTTCATCTACAAGACCACCTACTAAGCCATGGTTGGATCTATGTAAGATGTTTAAGAAGACCCTTAATACTCAGTATCTTCTGAGAGAGCTCTGTGCTGGCGTAGAGAAGCTCCACGCAAGTGAAAGGCAAGGATTCGGCATATTAGGGGAAGAGGGTGAATGACTTAATGTACAAATAACAGAGTTGGATTGAGTTTCATGGTGATGATTCTGGTGTCGTTCTGGATATCGAGTGTGTCATCTTCAAAGACTTGGTTGATGAGGTTGTGGCCGGAGATGTAGCTGGATTTTGCGGAAAGACCAGAAAGGAATGCAGAAAGTTCTGGTATAATTTCATACTAGAAAATAAAAAAAAAATAAAAAAAAGGACAAAACGAAACAAAAGAAAATAAAAAAAAAGTCAGAATGGCCTTTTACGTAACAAGAAATTCATGTATGTTTTTTTCATTTAAAAATAGAGGGGTTAATTATTTTTATAATTAATTAAAATCTCTACATGATATAAATATTCATTAAAAAGTAATAAAAATAAAAAATAACAATAAAATGATGCACTTATAATAAAATGCACATTTTGCTATATATCCTTGTGATGAGCATATTAACATATGTGAGAAAGTATGATTCAGAAAGTAGAGAATATATAATTGATATAAAGTGTAGAATCAGTTATGCTCAACTTTTGATATTTTTTTTATAACATAATGCAGTTCGATCCAATAGTTGGTGCGCCGACTATTGGATCGAAAGGCCGAAAAGGATCGGCAGACGGACTAACCGTCATGAAGGACCACAACAAAGGAGAAAAAGAAAATACAAAAATACATCATAAAAACCCGAAAGCAGGGAGGTCTTCTAGGGAAAGCAGAATGATCCAGTCAGCCGGAAGTGACGAGTATGAACGTTCATCTTCGAAGGAAGTGCAGAGGTAGGAAGTTTGGGGAACAACTATGGACACATCAGATTTGGACTACACTAGAGTCGTTAGTAGTCGATCACACATCCATGCCCCCTTCTAGACAAACACTCGAAACGCCAGCAAAAACAACATCAAAACAGAGAAGACGAAGTTGCAGTACACGGATCTCGTGATATAAAAATGTGTATAACTTTGCGGGATAAAAGAGTAACGATTTTCAAGGGGAACATTGTTCTAAAGGAGTTACCACACTCTCCGATATTGATCAATAACTTACACCCTAATAATAAGATTTTTTCTTTTTTTTTTTATAACATTATGATTTATTGGCAGGTTATGCCAGAAATTAAGATTATAACAACCCTGAAACTAAGATAGAACCGATAGATTTTATCGGAGATTGTCATAGAGGTTCATCGATAAAATGTTTGCTTGATCTTAATAAAACCAAACCCAATTTTAAAACCAAGCCCCAAAAACATTGCTTGAGCTTAAAAAAACCAAGCCCATAAAGAAGATCAAGCCCAAGAAAGAGAGTGGGCTAGTTTTAGTATTAATTTGTTATTAATGTTATTAATGACAAAAGTCAATCTTTAGGACAACGTAAACGAAGCCAAACAAAAGAAAAAAGGGGATCAGCCGTCAGGAGCCACAAAGTTCAAGAAATCGAAGTACCATTGTTGTAAGGCTTAAAATCGATTGGTTTCGTGGAAGAAAGAATCATAAGAAGGAGAAAATCGATCACATGAGCATGCTGATCTGAGGTAAAATTCAGCGTGTCACCCTAAATCGGTTGCGATTGATTATTTTTTACTTGCAGATCTGGTCGATATTAGATCTTGGTGAGTTCATCCATTTTGATCCGGATTTCTCAAAGAAATTTAAGAGCAAAAAAAGAGAAGGAAAAAATCCCTTAAGAAAGACGAAGCAATCAAAGATCCCATAAAAGAAAAGCGGAAAAGTCGCCGCCAGAGGGAACCGAGGGGGTTCGTAGTTTGGGTTAAGCGAGATGAAAGCCGCTAGGCTAAGAGAGGAGGCGGGTAGACCAAAATAGGAGGACGTTTGGTGAATCTCAAACAAGAACACTAGTCAGAGGAGAAGAAACAAGCACTCGGAATGGACAGAGTAAGGTTTGGATTTTTGGGGATTATTATCATGCAAAGTTGCTTCTCAATCAAAATCTTCCATTCTCATGCCGAATGGTCTAATCCGAGATGAATATCAGATAATGTTTTTAGTCCCTTTCAGATCTATTTTGTTAACCTTGAACTTTTACTTGAATCTTTATCTTTGATTATTGATATGAGATTTTGTAGGGAAGGTGTTTGTTTCCATGAACAATGTTGATATACAACTCATTGGTTGGAAACATGGTGGTGACCAGAGGAAGGGGATCACCCTTAGGAGTTTTGAGTTTTGAGGTTTTTTTTCTTCCATGCATAACTTTTAATATTGATATGTAAGTAATAAATCATATAATAATTCTTTAATAATATCAACTTAACTTAAAGTATGTTAAGAAAAACTTCATCTAATACTAAATTAGTTGTATCATGTTGTAACTTGCATGTAGAGTCACATATCATAATCCTTAATTATTTCACCCCTACGTGTAACTCTTGAAATTGTCATATAAAATTGGTCAAGATTGAAGACCGGTGTAGACAAATATAATCCAGCATGTTTAAGTGACTGTCCTTGACTTTTGTTTATAATTTATAGTCGTAGAAAAACACGCCATAACCGGGAACTATCACCTTTGAAATTTAACGGGAAATTTGAATAAGTGGGTATGCAGAATAAAGACTTTATGACCTATATTGTTCCAAGATATTATATTTGTCTCGATGATATGTTTTTCAAGTCTCCTCACTATCAATCTAGTACCGTTACACAACACCATATACTGATCGATGGTTCTCATCAACATAATAGGAATTCCAACTTTCAATTTCAAGACATGATTTGGAACACACAATACACTTGATGTTGTTCTAGAACTCACTAGAGAAAAACCCATCGTCAACAAAACTTTCTCTTGGACATATACTACCATAACTTAAGCAAACGGTCTCACCTCTAGGTATCAATGATAGATATGATCATCAACCTTCTCAATAGTCTTATAGTAAGGGAAATAAAAGATCTTTTTTGAAATTAAATTGTTGGATCTCGAATATTGAAAGTTAAAGGATACACATAGTCAACAATAATAGCAACCGGGTCACCTATAGATGTAAGTAACATATCTTCGGGGATTGTAATCTCTATTTCACCATTAACACTATCACCTTCTTTCCCATCTCCAACGCTTGATATCCAATCTGAAAAGTCTTTGGCCTTTTTGCACTTATACTTCAGTTTCTTCACGTAAAATCCTCATGTTTTAGGTCAATTTGAGCACCTTATAGTGATCCCATGATTATGATGCATTGATTGTAGCAAAAACAATATCAAGCCTACTTCCACGACTAACAACGAACAATATTTGTCTAAAGTCGATCTCCGCCAAATACAATAACATTACTACCAATTGGAGACGCAAATTATGTGGATTATTAAAATTCATGGCATCCCTTAAATTCTATCAAAGGCTTCAAAACAAACGTTTAAACCATTGACACTTCATCCATATTATAAGTTTTTTGTGGATATTAATTCAGCAAGATTGGTACCTAAAACAGTAAGATACAAATATTTAAATCTTCATTATAATAAGAACGGGATATTAGCAATGAAAGCCCGTTTGGGAGTATCCAGACCCTTATGGGCCGGAGAACCGACCTGAAGTCCCATTTTTTTTTTTTAACTTTTCAATTAAATGTTTAAAAATATATATATTAAATATAAAAGTAGATGGTAGAATTTGAACTTAAAATCTCAAGGTAAGATTTTTAATAAGCCATGAGTTTTCACAATTGTTAGGCTACTTTGTTATTTATGATGGGTTTTAGGAACAATACATTTGGTTTCATTTGGATTTCGATTCCCTTGTAACGACCCAAATTTCTAATAAAACAAGATGTCATTAGGCTAATGATCACACAGTTGGTCCTATCAGTTAGCTTAAAAACAACTTAAAAAATATGACCTTGCAAGAAGCACAACGCATTAAAGAAAGCATTCAACTTGTCAATTAGAAAACAGTTACGTAAAACAATCATGCATGCAGTTAGTAAATATCCCAAAATGACATTTCGAAACATGAAAGTTGACATAATTGTCTTGGATTAATAACCTAAAATCAGCACACTTACACGGTTGCACACAAGCAACAAAAGTTTTGCTTGCAAGAAAGTAGTCTCAAAATAAGTTCAACTAACCCTTGGATTAACATTGCCCCGTTTGTCCATATCCTGCAGCTGACGTCCCTGTAGCGTTCATGTGATCAACATTACTTACAAAGAATTGGTATAAAACCGTTAGTTATTGATCATAATGTATCCACGAGATATCATATCAACACAACACATGTACTCATATACCAAATAACGTGTTCGTGAGACAATTTAATGCTTTTATGAATGATGCACATGATCTAATGTGTTATTTACAATTAGTGTGCCAAACCAAGTCTAACATTATTGCTTATACGGTTCTTGCTTGAGTGTGAGAATCACTCTTGCACATATTAGGTTAGTTCAAACATTTTGCTCTTAAGTTGGAATCAGGTTGATCAAGCCTCGGCTAAGATTTCTACGTGGGGGTTATAATCTTAACTACATACCACATGCACATCTTCTCATTCATGATAATGCAAGCATTTATCATTTACTTAGGTGTGCGACTCGAGCCTGGAAAACCATTAGACTTGGCGCCATTTCTTATATAACCACCTACTATAATTAAGCGCGGCGAAATACGCAAGTGATCCGGGCTTGGACAAGCTCCTACATTTACTACAAGCGACCCAGCTAATAGTTAAGCTCGACGACTTGACTCACGCTAGCGACTCGGGCGACGTACCGGCTGTAACACCCTGATTCCGCGGTACTCGGGATGCTACGGACGAGACCTCACAATAGGTCCTGACCCTTAGCCTGACAACGATTTCACTGGACCTTTCCAACAAGGCACAAATAAGGACAAAACTCAAAACGTTTGTAATGTATGCGAGGGAAACTGAAATGTAAAGATACAAGGTGGAAACTCAGTCGAGTCCTCAAAACGACACAAACTCCGATACAGAAAACCAAAACCGTACAACATAATCCATAATTTATAAACATAACAACATAACCCAAAAAGTCCCCGTCCTATAATGTACAGAGACCCCCGACTGTCCACTCTTCCACCTCACTTGGCGACGTCCCTAACCTGCAGGGCATCTACACCAACGGTTTAAAACCACTAGCTCATATTCGAAGCATTAGAATCAAGGTGTAAGACACAAACACACGGAAATCATCATAACATACTCAATGGAACACAAGTCCATTTATTTTTTTATTATTAAATCATATCCCGTTCTAATTCAACTTATTTGTGACACAAGAATCACCGTGATCTCGCCTCGGTCCCTACTTACCGGCAAGGAATGGTACTGATGCATCCGACCGTCTACCCGCACGGGTTAGTCGCCGAGAACCTCCTAGCTCCTGCAAGGGCTAAGCAGTGATTTCACCGCCCGTTATCATACACTTGGGCCAATAATATATAAAGCCGGTGGTCCTATTATCGGTTTAATTATTTGTAACATAAACAATAACACACACACACACCACCAAACACATATCAATGCTAATACGTAAAATACGAGCTAAGTAAGTCCGGAGACCACCTCGCCTTTACTCTCAACTCACAACACTCTAGCTTCCCTTGGGAAGAGGCCCACAACTTGCTCACAAGAAGATACGTATCAACACATGCTCACGTTCAAGAAGTCTTAGACTTCACTCGAGTGATCTATGCAAGATCACCTAACCCTCAAGCTAGGAATGCATCCTAGGATCCAAGATACTCATAACACTCTCAACAAGCAAAGGAAACTCACAAAAGCCTATAGCCTCACAAGAACCTAAACCACAACCAATAAGGAACCATGTAGCCTAGAAGGTCCAACATGCTCATCATACACAAATCCATCAAACTCCAACAAGCCTAAGGCTCCAAGGTTCACAACCACTAGATGACATTCTCAAACTACCCTAGGTCTATCCTAGGCATGCTACTATCAAGATATAATTTCAAAGATAAGTAAGGAATGAAGAGAAAGGGAGAGGAGGAGCCTATTGTCGAAGAAATGCAGCCGCGGAGTCAAGCTGGCGCCCCTTCGAAACCCAGTCACCGCCCCTACGGCCTCTTGGCGCCGCTCCTACGGTGGCTTGAGCCGCCCCTGCGGTGGCCTGACCGCCCCTGAGGTGGCCTGGATCTGCCCCGCGCCTCTAATGATCCGCCCCCGCGGTTTGAACAACAGAAGGTCGTCTTTTTCGTCTTCGATTGTAGATCTTGGGCTCCAATGTCCTCCTCTTCTTGCTAGGTCTTCTCCAAACACCAACCACTGATCTTAGACTCCTCTCCACAACCTAAACGAGCTAAGAATACATGCATGCAAGTATTTTAGGAAAAGCTTCCTCAAGAGCTTCATCCATATTAAATGGATAAAGGAGAGGAAAAGAAAGGGTAAATAACAAAGTAGGAGAAGTGAGAGAGAAATGAGAAGCGTGAAATGAAAAGTGAGGAGAGAGGGAAGAGATTGGCTGAAAAGTTGGGAGGGAAATAAGGGGTCAGCTGACCTCTTGTCACCTCAGCTAGGAACGAGGGGTTAGAAAGCGAAAAGGGGGATAACGAAGAGTCAACACAGGATTTTGGGAATAAATCCTTGCACTTAACACCTCGTGCCTGGGGGAAACTGAGCACCAATGTGGAAAGGTCGATAAAATGTTCTCAGATCGGAAGAGAAATTCCTGATGTTACAACTAAGCCCCTAAAAACAAGTTTCGTCTCGAAACTTGCTAAACGCAACACTCTCGTCCAAACACGTCTCGTAAACACACGGAACTCATAAAAACGTCAACTATCGGCTCTAATCCAAGTCTACGTATAAAATCACATCACGACCTCGCAAGGTACACATATACTCATATGAACTCACATATCACGTCATGACATGAACACATAGCACAAACAAGGGAAGATCTCGGGACTAACCCGACGGTCCTAATGTCGCTAAACCTGCATAAAACACGGGATAGTTCCTCCGGATACTATCCTTGTTCTCCCATGTAGCCTCATCGTCTCCTCGTCTCGACCACTGTACTCTCAACATCGGTATCTTCTTCGAGCAAAGGCGCCTCATACTCCCCTCTAAAACTATTTTCGGATGCTCTGCAAAAGTATGGTCCGGCTCGACCACTAGGTCCTCGTGGCTAATGATGTGCCTCAGATCGGGGATGTACTCTCTTAGTTGAGACACATGAAATACTTGATGTATACCCTCCAACCGAGGTAGCAATACTAACTTGTATGCCACCTCACCGACTCTCTCCACTAACTCGAATGGACCGATATATCGGGGGCTTAACTTCCCCTTGATGCCGAATTGCCTGACACCCCACGTCTGTGATACCCTCAACCACACCTGAGCTCCTACCCTGAACTCGAGAGGTCTAGGCCTCCTATCCGCATACGACCTCTGACGGCTCTACGCAGCCAACATTCTCTCTCGAATCAAAGCAACCCTAGCCATGTCGTCCTGTACCTGATCTGGAGCTACAATGCTAAAACTCCCCGGCTCATCTCAAAATAAGGGAGTACGACATCTCCGTTCATACAATGCCTCATACGGTGCCATCCCATTCGACTCGTGCCAGTTGTTATTATATGAAAACTCCAACAACTAGAGGTGGTCTGGCCGTACCTGCCCCCAATCTAGCACACATGCTCGTAACATGTCCTCTAAGGTCTGAATAGTCCGCTCGGACAAGCCGTTGGTCTGTGGATGATATGCGGTGGTGAAATGAAGACTCAAACCTAGGGCAGTGTGTACCTGTTGCCAAAACCTCGAGGTAAAACGCCTGTCCCTAGATGATGGTCCTCGGCAGTCCATGTGATCTCACAATCTATCGGGTGAACTCCTCGTCCAAACGACTCACCGGCCACGTTTCCCGAATAGGGATGAAACGTGTGGTCTTCGTCAACCGATCTACTACCACCCATATCATGTCAACGCTTCTTCTCTGTCTCAGACCGGTAACAAAATCAATGGATATGTTCTCCCACTTTCACTACGGTACAATCAATAGGTGAAGCTCTCCTCCGTGTCTCTAGTGCTCGATCTTGACCTGCTATCAGGTCGCGCATCGGGCCACATATCTAGCTACATCGGGCTTGAGCTCGCCCCACCAATAGGATCTCCTGATATCCTGGTACATCTTACTCGTACCTGGATGCACCGAGTAAGGTGTAGAATGTTCCTCATGCAAAACCCACTCTCTCAAATCCTGATCTGACGGTACAAAAATATGTCCCTAGCGTCTCAACACTCGGTCTGCCCCTATGGTGAACTGCGGTGCCTCACCTTGGGACATCCTGTCCTAGATCCTTATCAAAATGGATCATCCCTCCTGCTTCTGTCGGATCTCTCTGAACAGGTCAAGTAATACCTCTAACTCGGACAAACGACAATCCGTATCCGGGAACCGGATATCCAACTCCAACTCTATCAAATCCCTCTATAACTGTGGTTGAACAGCAAGTCGAGCTATAGCCTCATCCCGAGATGTCCTCCTACTCAAAGCATTGACGACTACATTCGCCTTCCCTGGGTGGTACAAAATCTCCAAATCAAAGTCTTAAATCAGCTCTAACCATCTCCTCTAGCGGTTATTCAACTCCCGCTGAGTGAATATATACTTCATACTTATGGTATGTGAAGATCTAGCACGTAGCCCCATACAAGTAATGTTGCCAGATCTTTAGGGCATGAATTATTGCCGCTAGCTCTAGATAATGGGTAGGGTAATTCTCCTCGTATGGCTTCAGCTGCCGAGAAGCGTACACAATAAACCTAACCCTCTACATCAAAACGCACCCCAATCCTAGCTTGGAGGCGTCACTATATACTATAAAATCCTCTACGCCCTCAAGATGGGCTAGAACGGGAGCGGAGGTCAACCTCCTCTTCAACTCCTTGAAGTTGCGCTGACAAGGCTAGAACCAGACGAACCTAGTAGACTTCCTCAGCAAGGAAGTAAGCGGCCGTGCAATCACGGAGAAGCCTTCAACAAACCGGAGGCAGTATCCCGCTAAGCCCAAGAAACTACGCACCTCCTTGAACGTCCTAGGAGGCGGCCATGAAGAAACGGACTCTATCTTTGCCGGGTCAACAATGACACCCTCGGCAGAAACTATATGACCCAATAATGCCACCTCGGACATCCAGAATTCGCACTTAGAGAGTTTAGTGTAAAACTCTCTATCTTGAAGGACTCAGAGCACCGTCCTCAGGTGTCCCACATGCTCCTCCCTACTCCGGGAGTAAACCAAGATGTCGTCTATAAACACTACCACAAACTGGTCTAAGAAGTCGATAAAGATGCCGTTCATCAACTCCATAAAGACGGCGGGTGTATTTGTGAACCCGAATGGCATCACGGAAAACTCATAATGGCCGTATCTCGTCTTGAATGCCGTCTTTGGCACCTCCTCCTCTCTCACCTTCAGCTGGTGGTATTCCGATCTCTAATCAATACGCGAAAACACGGAGGCTCCCTTCAACTGGTCTAGCAAATCATCAATGCGCGGTAGTGGGTACTTGTTCTTGATGGTGACTTTGTTCAACTCCCGGTATCAATACATAGCCTCAAAGATCCGTCCTTCTTCCTGACGAAGAGCACGGGTGCTCCCCAAGGGGAAACTCTCGGACGTATGAAACCTCTCTTGGCTAACTCCTCGAGCTGCTTCTTCAGCTCCAACATCTCGAATGGCGCCATGCGGTGTGGAGCCTTGGAGATCGGCCTCCTGTCGGTCTCCAACTCAATAGAAAAATCAACGCTCATCTGGGGTGGTAATCTGGGTGGCTCCCCAAAAACGTCCTCAAACTCACATGCCATGGGAATCTCCTCTAGCGATGGTCCCGCCTCCTCGTTCATGGCATAATACCAGAAGGCCTCGTATCCCTGCCCGATAAGTCTCGCGGTTCGGACCACAGTAATGACTGTACCGGCCTTTCCGAGGTCCCAACCTTAGAAAATCACCTCGTGTCCCGTCTCTGTGGTGACCGTCACGGTCCTCCGGCTGATGTCCAAAACGACTTGGTGATGGTCCATCCAATCCATCCCTAGGAGGACTTCCTCATGCACCAAGTGCATGACATAGAAGTCGGTTAACCAATCACGGTTTTCCAAACGTATGGGAGAACCATGTACCTATCGGGTACCACTAACCCTACCCCCGTCGGGTAACCCCACAATGAAGGGTCTCCCCTCTACCATAACTAAGGACAACCTAGCTACACAGTCATCGGATATAAAAGAGTGTGTAGCACCCATATCAAATAAAACTCCTCAACTCAAATACCCTGGCATGTGTGCCTCTAGTCTCTTGAGTGCCCCCACCACGGCCTCTACCTCGGCCTTATCCCTAGACTGATCCCTGTGTACAAGCTTGACCCTAGCCCTTCTACTAAGAGCCTTGTGACTGAAACAGTGGCGGCCTCTGACCGCCCCCTGCTACGCCAACAGGCGAAGAACACTACTACGATTATAACTTGCCCTGACGGCAAAAAGCGGCTCGGTGACCAACCTGACCACAAGTGAAACAAGCCACGGGTGGTTTCCTACATGTATTCCTCATGTGTCTGTACTCTCCAAAACTGTAACACTGACGTCCCCCCTCCAATGCCTGTCTTGACGGTTGGGGACCGGAACGTCCTTGAGTCTGACTACGTCCTTGCCGTGAGGCTCCTGCCCCTAAACTAGTTGCTACCGTCCTCTGCCTCTTGTCCGGCCCTCCAGATTATACTACTCTCCTAGACCCTGGTCGGTCTCTCTCATAGGCTGAAGCTCGGTCCTGGTACTCCGTCAGTGAGTCACAACGAAAACCCGCAAGGTAAGCACGGGTGGACTCCCTCAATCTCTTGAAAAATAGGCAAACATGCTGGTCCGCCGGAGGTGCGGCAGGACCCAACAAAGCTAACTCCGCCCGGAATTGCCTAATTGCCTTGGAGACCGGGATGTCCTTGAATCCCGCCTCCAATAAGTCCTGAACTTTGTTTCTCCTCAGTGAATCTGGGCAAAAGGTCTCCCTAGTGAGGGTCAACAACTGATACATCCTGGTCACACCTCCTCTAACTTTCCTCCACCAATATTGGGCATGCTCCCGGAATAATGTCTAGACTATCTCAACATGCCTCTTCTCTAGGCAACGGATCGCCTCTAATGCCGACTCCACATGCCCAATCCAGTGCTCGACCTCTAACCCCACCTTCCCGTCGAAGTAGGGTACATGTTGTTGGTTGAAAGCCTTCAACCATGAATTAGGTCTCAAAGACCTCAACTCATCTCTCGCCCTAACAACATCCGTAACTAGCTCTGGTGTAACTACCGCTGGTGCAACTATCTTTGGCGTAGCTATCTCTGGTGCAGCCCTAACCTGAGTTACCCTCTGCGAGACCTCAACTGATCTCGCAGGTGCATGTACCGGTGGTGCGGGACGTGGCGCTCCCGTCCTAAACGCCTCCTCGACTCGTCGTATGTAGTCCTCAAATACGGTAGCTCCAATAGATGCTCCCCCAGTCCTAGCAGATGGAGAATTTTGCGCCCCATACCTCACAGCTATCCTATCCCTAGCCTTGGGAGTGATGCTCTCTGTGACGTCCTTCACGGGAACCTCAATGGGGATATGTCCCCGACCTCTCGTGCCTAGAGGTCTCCCCACTCGTCCCCGTCTCGGGATGGTAGGAGGAAGAGGGGGTCTACCCCTGTCGGGTCCTACATATGCGACAGCTCTCGTACGTGCCATCTGATAGCGTATGGCGTTTATTTATATATGAATATGTATGTAATACTTATAATCTCAATATGATAAAAACTTTCAAAAGCATAAGGGTAAGCATGATCACAATATACAACCAAGGCATCCAATCCCAAAACATCCTAAGGCCACATACATAACTAGATAGTTACAAATCCAAAAACATCCTAAGGTCATATATATATACAACTACATAAACATATAAACATATATGAATCCAGAAATCTACGCCGCCGAGGTCTGCGGAAGGAGTGGTGTTCCCATACATTCTAACCCAAACCCGACTCATGCATATGTTTTTGAAAATGAAAAATCCGAACCCGTGTGAATTTTGTTTATTCCTCATTCGGCCTTTTTAGAAGATTGCGAGTGCCATTGTTGTCAACCTAGGACTCTCATACCACTTTGTAACATCCCGATTCCACGGGAATCGGGATGCTACGGGCGAGACCTCGCAATGGGTCCCGACCCTTAGTCTGACAACAATTTCACTAGACCTTTCCAACAAGGCACAAATAAAGGCAAAACTCAAAACGTTTATAATGTATGCGAGGGAAACTGAAATGTAAAGATACAAGGTGGGAACTCAACCGAGTCCTCAAAACGACACAAACTCCGATACAGAAAACCAAAACCGTACAACATAATCTATAACCCAATAACATAACAACATAACCTAAAAACGTCCCCATCCTATAATGTACAGAGTCCCCCGGCTGTCCACTCCTCCACCTCACTCGGTGACGTCTCTAACCTGCAAGGCATCTACAAAAACGGTTTAAAACCGTTAGCATTAGAATCAAGGTGTAAGACACAAATACACGGAATTCATCATAACATACTCCAAGGCACACAAGTCCGGTTTATTATCTTTTATTATTAAGTCATATCCCGTTCTAATTCAACTTAGGTTTCTGACACGAGAATCACCATGATCTCGCCTCGGTCCCTACTTACCGGCAAGGAATGATACTGATGCACGACCGTCTACCCGCACGTGCTAGTCGCCGAAAACCTCCTAGCCCTCGCAAGGGCTAAGCAGTGATGTCACCGCCCGTTATCATACACTTGAGCCAATAATATATAAAGTCGGTGGTCCTATTATCGGTTTATTTATTTATAACATAAACAATAACACACACACACACACCACCACCAAATACACATCAATGCTAATACGTAAAATACGAGCTAAGTAAATCCGGAGACTTACCTCGCCTCAACTCTCAACTCACAACACTCTAGCTTCCCTTGGAAAGAGGCCCACAACATGCTCACAAGAAGATACGTATGAACACATGCTCACGCTCAAGAAGTCTTAGACTTCACTCGAGTGATCTATGCAAGATCACCTAACCCTCAAGCTAGGAATGCATCCTAGGATCCAAGATACTCATAACACTCTCAACAAGAAAAGAAAACTCACAACAGCCTATAGCTTCATAAGAACCTAAACTACAGTCAAGAAGGAACCATCTAGCCTAGAAGTTCCAATATACTCATCATACACAAATCCATCAAACTCCAACAAGCCTAAGGCTCCAAGGTTCACAACCACTAGATGTCATTCTCAAAATACCCTAGGTCCATCCTAGGCATGCTACTATCAAGATATAACCTCAAAGATAAGGAAGGAACGAAGAGAAAGGGAGAAGAGGAGCCTACTGTCGAAGAAACGCAGCCGCGGAGTCAAGTTGGCGCCCCTGCGAAACTCAGTCTCCGCCCATGCGCCCTGGCACTGCTCATGCGGTCGCTTGAGCCACCCCTGTGGTGGCCTGGACCCGCCCCCGCGCCTTTGATGATCCGCCCCCGCGGTTTGAACAATAGAAGGTCGTCTTCTTGGTCTTCGATTGTGGATCCTGGGCTCCAATGTCCTCCTCTTCTTGCCGGGTCTTCTCCAAACACCAACCACATATCTTATACTCCTCTCCACGACCCAAACAAGCTAAGAACACATGCATGCAAGGATTTAAGGAAAAGCTTCCTCAAAAGCTTCATCCATGGCAATGGATGAAGGAGAGGAGAAGAAAGGGTAAACATCAAAGGAGGTGAAGGGAGGAAGAGGAAGAAGCTTACCAAACTAGATCCTAAATCTCCTGTAATGCAGCTCACACACAAGCAATCCAAGAGAAGAGAGGAAAGGAAGCAGAAGAGAGAAGTGGGAGAGAAATGAGAAGTGTGAAATGAAAAGTGAGGAGAGAGGGAAGAGCTTGGCTAAAAAGGTGGAGGGAAACAAGGGGTCAACTGACCTCTTGTCACCTTAGCTAGGAACGAGGGGACGAAAAGCGGAAAGGGGATAACAAAGAGTCGGCACGGGATTTTAGGAATTAATCCTGGCACTCAGCACCTCGTGCCTGCGAGAAACTGAGCTGCTAACGCGGAAAGGTCGATAAAATGCTCTCAAGCCGGAAGAGAAATTCCGGATGTTACACTGGCCTAGCATCACTGCTACTTCTAACGACCTGGATAATGGTTAAGATCACCATCATTTAGCCATTTTACCTACCCTTGACCATTACAAGTCATCATTTGATCGTAGAAGTTTTACCGAAGTATAAACAACCTCCCCCTGTAAGGATACGAGATTAGATGTACTACATCCTGGTATCGAATTCTCAAGGACCACGTCTGTATTGGTTGGAACAAATAAACATATATACTAAGCTAAGGGAAAAAAAAATAAAGACAAACATGTTTGTGGTATTAAAAAATAGTGAACATAGAACAATTTGTAACAAAGTGAGAGGTGATATAATATGGGTGAAAGATCTAATGAAATGTATATCCTTGCTATGATAGTTCAAATAGTAATAGCATATGTGAACGACATGAACTTCAATTAGCAATCATGTAGGTAACCATTTAAAATAGCCTTTGGTATAGACAAACAATGATCATGCTTTCCAATTCGTGTAACTCTCAATTCAATGCTTGGGTGAGTACAAGAAAAATGATTGTGGAAGTTTTACCGAAGTACAACGACCTCTCCCACAAGGATACATGATTAGATGTAGTATACTCGGGTATCAAAATACACATGGACTGTGTCTGAATTAGATAACACTAATAGTTATTATTTTTAGCAAAAAGAAAGCACTAAAGCAAGCAATGGTGGCAAAGAGAGCAAGGTGAATGTATAGCAATAGAAGGAAGATGATCTAAGAAACAAGAATCCCCACTATAATGAGTTTATATATATATATATATATATATATATATATATATATATATATATATATATATATATATATATATATATATATATATATATATATATAGATTTCGGTTCAAGTGAGGAGCACCCTTGTGGATAGGAATTAGGAAAGTCGTGGTGATGCCACGTGGCACCACCACAAAATGAACATTTAATAATAAAAAATGAACTTTACCTATGACAAAAAAATGAACAATCATTAATAAAATTATGAACATTGACTTTTAAAAAAATGAACACTTACTCTGGAAAATATGAACCATTAATTGTAAAAAATTGAACACACACTTGCAAAAATAGTGACATCATATTTTTTACACGATTTGAAACAAAAAGAAAATTTTTACAAAAATGAATATTTAGTGTTAAAACATGAACAATTAGTGTTGGGATAAAATGAACAGTTATTAATTAATATGAACAATGACTTCTTAAAAAATGAACACTTACTTTAAAAACCATGAACACTTACTTTAAAAACCATGAACAACATAGTTGTAAAAACAATGAACACATACTTGTAAAAATATGAACAACGTTTTTTTTTACAACCATGAACACCATATTTTTATTACTAAATGATCATTTTGTGGTGGTGACACGTGACATGCCACATCACCATTTTTTTTTAATTTTTAATTTTTTATTATTTTTTTTTGAAAAAAAAATTTGGAAAAAAAAAAACAGTGACGTGGCATGTCACGTGTCACCATCCTAGCTTTCCTCATTCCTATCCACAAGGGTTTCTCCTCACCGGAACCGGCCTATATATATATATATATATATATATATATATATATATATATATATATATATAGGGTCCAGTTTCGGTGAGGAGGACCCTTGCAGATAGGAATGAGGAGAGCCGGGGTGGTGACATGTGGCATGCCACGTCACCTTTTTTTTTTCCAGCTTTTTTTTTTGTAAATAAAAGTTGGTGTTCATATTTTTATGAGTATGTGTTCATTTTTAAAAGAGTCATTGTTCATATTTTTATCAATAAATGTTCATTTTTTCCTAACACTAACTATTCGTTTTTTAACATTAATTGTTCATTTTTGTATTTTTGTAAAACATTTTTTTTGGATTTTTAAAAAAAATTATACTATTCTTTCAAATCGTGTTAGTAAAATATGATGGTCATTTTTTTACAAGTATGTATTCATTTTTTTTACAGTTATGGTGTTTATAATATGATGTTCATTTTTTTTGAAAATTATACTTTTATAAAAAGATCGTGTTTATAATATTCAAAGATCGATTACATAAAAAATTGTGAAATCAAAGAGAATACAAGACGATTCAGGTTTTGTTTCTTCGAATTTCTACTCTCACTGTTTAGATTTCCATTCTTAAGGTTTAGGTTTCATTATGATTGATGTTTGTGTTCGAAATCAAATCTGTTTGAATCATTTTGTGTTTGATAAGTTTGATTGAGAAAATACATGTATATACATATGTTGAGTTGGTTTAATAGCTCCAATTGAATAATCTATATGCTCCTTTTAGTGTGCACGCAAACTGTTCGGCAAAATGCCTTATAGAAAAATAGTTTATAATATTCACAGGAACAATGATATATAAGTATGAACACTGACGAATAAAAACATGAACAATGACGTATAAAAGTATGAACACCAATTACTTATCTATAACTTTGACACATATAACATATTATGATAATCTTTTAACGTTTTGTGATGAGTTTTTTTTTTTAATTTTTTGTGGTTATATACTGTAAATGAACATCTATGCATTATAAAATGAACACAAAAAAATAAACTGACATGACACTTTGATGAATAAAAATACTATGAACACCGATGTATAAAAACATGAACAATGACATATAAAAGTATGAACACCGATGACTATTTTGAACGTAAGGGTATTTTTCTAGATTTTTAGTCAATTTACAAAAATGCCATTAATGATGAGCGTGTGAGAGCCCTTGATTTAAATCTATCCAATGGCTTACAACCCTCCTAATTCCTATCTACAAGCTCTCTCCTCACTTGAACTAAAATCTATATATATATATATATATATATATATATATAGTACAGAGAACAAACTTATCGTGTAATCATGATAACATACCTTATTGTTTAATATATTATTCGTAGTTATTATCAGTTTTGTTACGAAGGTGTCATATCGTTTAATGTATTATTCGTAGTTATTGTTAGTTGTATGGATTATTCGTAGTTATTGTTGGTTGAATAGATTATTCGTAGTTATTATTAAATTATGATATCTACCCTAAATCTCGAGCCTTAATACTCATCATCCGACGGTCTAAGATTGTTTTTATGATTACACGATAAGCCTGTTCTCATGAGAACCACACCCTATATATATATATATATATATATATATATATATATATATATATATATATTATGAACATTGGATAATGATGAAAGTAGGTAACAATCTAAAATTGCCTTGGGCATAGACAAACCAAGACGGTGCTTTCCAACTCACGTAGCTCTCAGTCTAACGGTGCGGCGAGTATAGGAAAACCCATTAAAAAACTTAGAAATCCGGAAAAAACCATGAACCAACAGGCTTCGGAACCAAACCATGACAGTTCATCCAATCCATGTGTAATCACGGGGATATCTTGTAACGTTGGACGTTCGCCCTCCTTCATGGCATATCACCAAAAGGCTTCGGAACCCTGTGTAATCAGCCTCGTCGCTCGGACTGCGCTGATAGTCGTACCAGAATTTTCAAGTTCCCAACCTCGGAAAACCTCAACTGGGCCCATCACGGTAGTGACCGACACGGTCCGTCTACCAATATCAAGAACCAAACCATGACGGTTCATCCAATCCATCCCCAAATAGACTTCTAATGACATTAAAAAGAAGTCTACAAGCAACACACGAGTCCCTAAGCGAATAGGACAATCACGTATCATGCGGGTACATCGGACCCTACTACCGTCGGGTAACCCTATTATAAAGGGTATCCCCTCTATCGTATCTAAGGCCAAACAATCCACACATGCATCGGAAATAAATGAGTGCGTCGCACCCGTATCAAAAAGAACTCTAACAGGTAAACTGTTAATTCAAATGGTACCTGTAGCGGCTGACGCTGGCGGCTCCTCCACACTCCGCAACTCAAAAACGCGAACCTGTGCTCCTCTAGCATCCGTGGTACCTTTGCCACGGCCTTTGCCTCTACTCGGCCCTAGTACAGAACCTTGAGTAGCAGACTGATATGGGGCTCACTATTGTTGCCCCTGATACGGAGACGTCCTCTGATTGCCCCCAACAACACTAGCAAGGGAAGAACCCTACTGAAATGACGACTTCCCTTGACGGAAATAAACAGCTCGATGACCTGGCTTGCCACAAGAGAAGCAAGTCACTAGTAGTCGTGGGCAATCAGGCCTCATGTGTCCAGAATCTCCACAATTGAAGCACTATCATCCCCTCTCTACAGCTTGTGCAGTGGATGGATAACTCTAGTGTCTATGGCTTTGCCCTGAACCTGACGCTTCAACACCACCATTGGTTTAGCCAGTCCTCTACCTCTTCTTAGACCCGCCAGTCTGAGAAGCTCTCCTATGCCCAGCTCGCTCTCGCTCATAAGCCGAGGCTCTATCTTGATAATCAGTCAAGGAATCACAGTGCAAACCAATCATGTAGGAACAGGTACTCTCTTTCAGTCTACGTGAGAACAGATACACATGCTGGTCCTCTAGAGGTGCACCTGGACCGAGTAGTGCCAACTCCTCCAACTCGACCTCAAAGGCTAAGTGACGGTATAGAGTTTATACTAACTCTGTTCGTCTATCCTCTGGACATCTGATAGACTCAAGGGCTGAGTCAACATGCCCAATCCACAACTCGACCTCCAAGCCCACCTTTTCAGTGAAAGGGGTACTCCCATCTGAATGAATGTGGTGAATGAAGTGCTGAATTTGTTGTGAAAAGTGTAGAAAAAATATAGGTTTGGGGACTTTGGTTTTGATGACGAGTAACTCGGCACCATTCACATAATCGGGTGTTTGTGCCTTGCCAAAGTCGGATAAACCGAATGTCCTAACGAGCTTTGGTATGTGTGGCCGGTGTGAAGCACCTCGAAAAATTAAAAAAAAAAGCCCGAGGCTCGCTAATCACCAAGGTTTCTTAGTTTTTAGAGTGAAGTTTGTTGGAAACATTTTCTAGGGTTGTAAGAACGATTTGAACCTTCTTTTGAAGGGTTGTAAGTCTCTCTTTTAACAATTATTCAACTCGTTTTTCTTGTTTTATTTGCTTCATCTCTCTTTCATTTCATCCTTTTTATATGGACTCTATGATTTTATGCTTGGTGATTTTGATTTTGATGATGCATGTTGTTGGCTAAATAGATGTGATTCTAGGGTAAGGAAATGATGGTTATGGCTTGGACTATGATAGGATAGACTTAAACGTACCCTTGGATGATTTGTTTGCTCGAACCTAGCCTCTGTTGTAAATCACGGCCTGTTCTAGGTAGTTCCACGGCCGTGGAAGTGAGGAACTGCCCGTGATTCTGTCTAACTTGCTTGTATTGATAAATCTAAGTGTTAGGTTGTTAAATTGTTGAAATCCTAGTGTTTTTTGAGTTAGATCAACCCTAGGGTGACCTAGTGTTAGCAACTAAGTGTGAGAAGAGACCTACCCGGTGATTCTTGCTCTTAGGTACCAAAGATAATGAACTCTAGGTAGTAGTGAGCCTCACTAGCCGCTATTGGACTGAGTGTGCTAGGATTTATGTTTAGGACTTGCCTTCCCGAGACTTACCCGGTGAGGAGAGGTTAGATCCCTAGATAGCAAATCCGGTTTGTGTAGAGTTCCTAACCTTAGGTTCTTTGAGACTTACCCGGTGATAAGACCTTAGGAAAGGACTAGTGGACCATGAGACCTACCCGGTGATTGATCCCAATCTAGAAACACTCACTCCCAACATACTATAGTTGATCCAAGGAATAACTAGATAGCTTGAGTTCATTGCCATAACCGGAATTTCTAACCCCTATCCGCTTTTCTCTCTTTGATTACCTATCTCGTGTTTGCTTGTTTATTTGTGTTGCTAGCTTAATTGTTTGTTAATCTTGCATGATTTGTGATCCTTGATTGATCACCTCAAAACCAAACCAAAAACATTAAGATCTTCATTTCTTTATTCCTTTCTCTTTTCTTAGCCTAGATCTTCACTATCCTTAGCCACTATTGACTCAATTTCACCTTAGTCTTTGTCTTTGACCTCGGAATACTATCCTTACTACAAAACGACCCATACACTGTGGGTTCGCTAGGAGTTAGAAAAAATATATCGAGTTATAAATTTAAGACTTTTGCGTGTCACGTTTTTAGCGTAACAAGTTTTTGGCGCCGTTGTCGGGGGTCTAGATTGAGTCTTTTTGTGATTGTTTATAGTGTAGGTCTTTCTTGTTGCTTTTGATCTTGTTTGGTTTGTGTCTTTGCATTTTCAAGACATCTCTCATTCTTTAGGTGCATGCGAAGATCTCATGGCAAGGATTTAGCTCCATTCGATCTCGAACCGGAGGAAACCCTTAAAGCTAGATCTAAGAGCATTAAGAAGAAGAAGGAAATGGCCGCAAGAGATCTTCAAGCTGAGTTGGATGAGGCTTTAGAGCAAATTAGGTTAAGAGATGAGCTCTTGGAGAATGAAAGGAGACTTGCCAATGAGAGGCAAGAAGCAACTAGGAGAGAGATTGAAGAGATTAGGCAAGCTCTTGTGCAAAGAGAGCTTAATCGTCAACAACGTCCTCCACCACCACCACAACCGCAGCCGGTTGTTAATATTCGGTTTGAGCCAATAATGATTGAGGAGCCACAAACGTTAGGGCAACTTATGGATCCGGCTCAAAGAGTGCACCGTCCGGGTGTAAACTTAGGAGATCCCGCAACCCATGATTATGAGCTCCGCCCTCAAGTTCTACAAATGATCCGGCATAATCAATTTGGAGGGATGAAAGGAGAGTTCCCTCATCAACATTTGATGAACTACGATATATTGATGGAGACTCTAAGGCCGCCTAGGTTGGAGAACAATAACCATAAGCTTAGGGCTTTTTCCTTCTCACTTAAGGATAAAGTCTTGGCTTGGTACCAATCGATTCCACTAGGGCGAGTAAGTACTTGGGAGGAGATGACAACCGAGTTCTTGACTAAGTTCTTCCCACCTTCCAAGACTACCGAGCTAAGAGGGAAGATCAATGCCTTTTTAATAAAGGATAGAGAAAGCATATTCAAGTCTTGGGAGAGGTTCAAAGACCTTCTCCTAGATTGTCCACACCATTTTATACCGAAAATAGAGCTTTTGGAGATCTACTTTAAGGGACTTGATGAAGATAGCCAATTCAAGCTTCAATCTCTTTCAGGTGGGACTTTCATGGAAAAGAATGTGGATGAAGCTTGGGAGTTTGTAGAGAAACAAGCTTTGGTGATTGAAAAATACTCCCATAGGAAGAGTGATGGGAGAAAAGCGGGAGCATATGAGGTGAGTGAAGTCACCATGAGTAATTTCAAGCTTGATGCAATCAACAATGAGCTTAAGTCCTTGAGGAAGTTGTACGCTACAACTTTGAAGAGTCAAGCAAGCCCTCAAGTGCAAGTGCAAGCAAACTTGTCTTCCAAGGAGGAAGATGCGAATTACATGGGAAGGGGAAACTACAACAACTATCAAGGCCCAAGGAACTTCAACAATAACCGGCAATTCAACAATTACCGGCCTAACCACAACCATCCCGGGTTTTCCTATTCAAACCCGGATGGAGCCTTGAACCCTCTGTTACGCTAGGAAATAGCACAAAAAGCTTTACATTTATAAATCGAACTAAATCCTAAACTACCTAGCGAAACCCGCAGTGTACGGGTCGTTTTGTAGAAAGGAAAGTATTCCGAGGTCGAACACAAGGACTGGGGTGAAACTAAGTCATTCAATGATCGAAAATAGTGTTAATCTAGACTAAGATAAGATGAGGAATAAAGAAAATGGAAAACACAATGTTTTTGGAGGGTTTTGGGTGATCAAACAAGATCACAAGTATATGAACACAATCAAGCAACACAAACACACACTAAAACAAAAGATAGGAAAATGGAAATAACAAAGCGGATTCTAGAGTTTGGAAGTCCGGGTATGGCAAAGACTCAAGCTATCTATTCATTCTTCGGATTAACTATGATATGTCAGGATTTAGCGTTTCTAAATCGGGATCAATTACCGGGTAGGTCTCATGGTCCACTAGTCCATTCCTAAGGTCTCATCACCGGGTAAGTCTCTAAGAACCTAAGGATAGGAATTCTACACAAACCGGATTGTTACCTAGGGGTCTAACCTATCCTTACCGGGTAAGTCTCGGAAAGGGAAGTCCTAATCAACTATCCTAGCACACTTAGTCCAATGGCGGCTTGTGAGGCTCACCACTACCTAGGGTTTGTCATCTTAGGTATCTAAGATCGGGAATCATCGGGTAGATCTCTTCCCTCACTTAGGTTGATAGCATTAGGTGATCCTAAGCTAATTTAAGCTCAACAAACACTAGGATTTTAACAACACAAGTCATCCAAGGGTAAAAATCTAAGTTCATCCTATCATGCTTCTAACCATAGCCCTTCTTTCCTTACTCTAGAATCGCAACCTATCTAGCCAACAACATTCATTTCAAGATCAATCTCCACAAATAAAGCATGCTTGCAAGTCATGGTCAAATGATGAAGAACAATCCAAAGAAAAGACATTAAAATCATAGAATAGAAATTACCAAATCCTTACAAGGCTCCAAGAGCTAATCGAACTTGACAACAATCGAAGCTTCACTCGAATCCAATCTAATCTCACTTTAAAACGAGAATCTACACTAATCTCTTCCAAGAACACCCCTAATGGGTGCTTGGAAGAGAGGCAACAATGGCCAAATGTTTTGGGGAAGAAAGGTAGGTCAAAAGAGAGGAGAAGGATCCCCAATTACAGCCTGCAAAATCCTTTAAATACCCACTAGGATGCAAGAGCAATGGAAGAGATCGTGGCCAGCTGTCAATGTGGTCCTGGCAAGAATCACGGGCAAGTCCACGGCCGTGGAAGTGGTCTTTTGTTCCAGAGGTTGCTTCTAGGCTCGTTAAGCCATGATTTGGTGCATCGCTTGTGTTGGCAAGGTTCCATGAGTCCTCCTTAGCTCTTAGCTTGCATTCCAATGAGTCCGGAAGTGTGTCATCTCGAGGAATGATCCTCGGGTGTATTGATTAGGCTCTTAAATCTCCCAAAATACCTACAAAGCACGCAAAAGCCCGAGTAGACGTCTATCTCGACAAAATACTTGATTTGAGTGCAAACGCCGTGAACTAATGCTAAACCATGCATGAATGAGCGGAAAATCTATCTAAATGAGTGTCTAAATCTAGATCATAAATCGTGTTATCAAAATACCCCATACTTAAGGTTTGCTCGTCCCCGAGCAAATTCTCAACTATAGACTACAAGATAACATGATTTATGTATGCAGAAAAATGGCAAAATCTTTTTGGAGTTGTGCTTCTAATATTGGATCACCTTCATAGTCATGTTTCATGGCAATGGACAAGCAATTATGTATCAAATAAATGAACGCATGGAAAGACAATTACACTTAACCTGATAGCATGCAATGAAATGTAAAGATGAAGAAGTCAAGATGATCATGAGTATATCCAATCTAAATCACTTAGTCTTACACACATGCAAGTAGGTCAAAAGGACTTGTAAAATAGAAGGCCAAGAAACGTTGTGATTAGGTGGGAATTTTCTAGGCTATGTGATGCTAATCCGGGAAAGGAACTAAACAACCACAACTTCACATTTCTTATCAACTTCCCTCAAGTGCATATTTTTCTTTATTTTCTTTTCATTCTTTTCTTTTTCTTTTTCTTTAACTTATTTTTGAGACAATGGCATTGGTGTACAAAAGCCGAAACCTTGGTGATTAGCCGTCCTCGGGCTTTTTCTTAGTTTTCGAGGTGCATCCACACCGGGCACACATACCAAAGCTCGTTGGGACTATCGGTTTATTTGACTTTGGCAAGGCACCAACACCCGATTATGTGAAGTGTACCGAGTTACTTGTCATTTAAGCCAACGTCCCCAAACCTATATTTTTTTTTTGCTACACTTTCACAACAATTTCAGCACTTCATTCATGACATTCCTTTCATCAACAACTTCACCCCACACTTGCTTTTCACACACATCAACACACTAACATGCTCCTATTCCCGGATGGGTCAAAAGAGGTCAAATTTATCTCAATTGAGGTGCTCAAGCAAAATGATCAAGATGAGAAGTAGAGGAAGATGAATTTGCCTTAATCACTCCTAATTGATGTGCAAGAACTAGCATGCAATTTCGACTTTCAATCCTCAAGTAAATCAAGGCAAGCATCATAATCACAAGTCATTCATGGAATTCAAGATAAGTATTTCAAGTCCACATATGCATCATCAATTAAACACACAAGGCCGTCCATAGCCAATCCACAAGACAAGATTCATCATTAGGGTCATATCCAAGCCTAGAAAGCACAAAATTATTTTTTAAATTTTCTGAATTTTTGTGGGATTTTCGAAATGAATATATACAATGCAAGACATGTGAAAATATTAAACTACCCTAGATGCTCATCATGCAAAGGATCATGCAAACCCCACCCCATACTTAGAAACACATTGTCCCCAATGTGGTGTTCAAGTAAAGAGAGTGAAAGAAGGTTCTCACAATGTAAAATGGTTTGCTTCGGTACTTGGGATGAACTCGTATGGAGTGGTGGTGATGGATGATCGATCAAGCATGGTAGAGAGCTCTTCATAATCATTCCGGCATCGAGACCCGCGCCAAAGTATATGTGAGATGGGAGCTCTTCCATCTAACAAGACACCTCAAGCCGTCCAAGCCTCACGTCCGCTCCACCCATGTTTGAAAACGGAATCATCGTCATCAACTCGCCTTGCAAGGCTTCCTCATTACCTAAAATCTACCACAAACACAAAACACAAAAACACACAAAAGCAAAAACAAAAGCAAAAGAGAAAAGGGAAAGAGTTGTACCAATGGGTTGCCTCCCATTAAGCGCTTCTTTTAGGTCATTAGCTTGACCAAACTCCGTGGATATGTTAATCCACCTCGAAAACCATGGTTTGCTTGAGGAGTCCAAGCAACCATCTTTTCCCGGAATCCATGATGACAAGCAAGGGCCACTTGATGCCCAAATAAGCCTTAAGTTCTCTCTTCACCGGTGAGTAGTAGACTCCTTCATCACCGCTTCCTTGATGATAGTATAGAGTTACAACCATAGGTGTCACCCCATACTTAGGCAATTTGTACTCCGCGGTCATACCGGTGAAGCGCTTGTCATCCTCATCCTCTATGATCCGAGGAACGCCGATTCTTGAAAAGAATCCTTCATTGAAGTACTTCATAACTATCATGGATCCATCATGCTTGCTTTCTTCATTCAATAATGGAGAATCCTTAGGAAAGGGGCTCCAATCTTCGTATGTACTCCGGGCAAGCAAGAAAGGGTCGGAGGGAGCTGAGATTAGCTTAGGATGGACCATTACAGACCCTTCCACGGTCGTGGTTTGTACTCCACGGCCGTGGTTCTCCCTGTAGCCTTCCACGGTCGTGGTTTGTCCTCCACGGCCGTGGTTCACTCTGCTGCATCCGTTCCAAGTGAGCTCTTCTTGTATGGTTCCGGGGTTGATGGCAAGGATGTCCGGGGATGAGAATACTTCATTGCACTCCTCTAAAGGTGAAGGAGATGGAGGTGAACCTTGAAGAATGGTAGGATCTCTTAGCATAAGAGCATTCCTAATCTCCTCGATCTCCCTCCTCACTTGTTCTTCTCTCTCGGTATTCAATCTCCTTGCTTCCTTCAGGGCCAAATCCCTTAGCCACAATTGCTCCCGAGCTTCATTCAACTCTTCCTCAAGGCTTCTATTGGTTATGGTTGAATCGGGCAATCCTTGGATTTCCTCATAGTGAACCTCCTCTTGGTGACACACTTCCGCTTCAAGCTCCATGTGGGAACTAGAAATGGAAGCAAGGTTGCTTTCTAGATCATCCATCTTCCTCAACATTGCTTCTAGCATTGATTCTACCTTATCATTGTGAGGTTGTTGGTGAGGTTCCTCATGAGGCAATATAGTCATGTGAGCTTGATTATGGGACTCATGATAGGCGTTAAACTCCTCCCAATACTCAAACTCATCATGTAGATGTCCTAGATCTTGGCTTCCCATCCATCCCTTATACTCCATGTTGTCAAAGTCGTCTTGGAGGTACAATCCGTCCATGGCAAACATGAAAAGGCAAAGACAAAAACACACAAGATCAAAAGTAACAAGAAAGATAAACACTAAAAACAATCAAAGACAAATGACTTAATCTTAACCTAGTCCCCGGCAACGGCACCAAAAACTTGTTACGCTAGGAAATAGCACAAAAAGCTTTACATTTATAACTCGAACTAAATCCTAAACTACCTAGCGAAACCCGCAGTGTACGGGTCGTTTAGTAGAAAGGAAAGTATTCCGAGGTCGAACACAAGGACTGAGGTGAAA
Source organism: Fagopyrum homotropicum (assembly GCA_033239125.1). Lineage (NCBI taxonomy): Eukaryota > Viridiplantae > Streptophyta > Magnoliopsida > Caryophyllales > Polygonaceae > Fagopyrum > Fagopyrum homotropicum. The sequence goes on along the minus strand of BSWB01000007.1, from coordinate 117,164,919 downwards.
CTAAGTCATTCAATGATCGAAAATAGTGTTAATCTAGACTAAGATAAGATGAGGAATACAGAAAATGGAAAACACAATGTTTTTGGAGGGTTTTGGGTGATCAAACAAGATCACAAGTATATGAACACAATCAAGCAACACAAACACACACTAAAACAAAAGATAGGAAAATGGAAATAACAAAGCGGATTCTAGAGTTTGGAAGTCCGGGTATGGCAAAGACTCAAGCTATCTATTCATTCTTTGGATTAACTATGATATGTCGGGATTTAGCGTTTCTAAATCGGGATCAATTACCGGGTAGGTCTCATGGTCCACTAGTCCATTCCTAAGGTCTCATCACCGGGTAAGTCTCTAAGAACCTAAGGATAGGAATTCTACACAAACCGGATTGTTACCTAGGGGTCTAACCTATCCTTACCGGGTAAGTCTCGGAAAGGGAAGTCCTAATCAACTATCCTAGCACACTTAGTCCAATGGCGGCTTGTGAGGCTCACCACTACCTAGGGTTTGTCATCTTAGGTATCTAAGAACGGGAATCATCGGGTAGATCTCTTCCCTCACTTAGGTTGATAGCATTAGGTGATCCTAAGCTAATTTAAGCTCAACAAACACTAGGATTTTAACAACACAAGTCATCCAAGGGTAAAAATCTAAGTTCATCCTATCATGCTTCTACCCATAGCCCTTCTTTCCTTACTCTAGAATCGCAACCTATCTAGCCAACAACATTCATTTCAAGATCAATCTCCACAAATAAAGCATGCTTGCAAGTCATGGTCAAATGATGAAGAACAATCCAAAGAAAAGACATTAAAAGCATAGAATAGAAATTACCAAATCCTTACAAGGCTCCAAGAGCTAATCCAACTTGACAACAATCGAAGCTTCACTCGAATCCAATCTAATCTCACTTTAAAACGAGAATCTACACTAATCTCTTCCAAGAACACCCCTAATGGGTGCTTGGAAGAGAGGCAACAATGGCCAAATGTTTTGGGGAAGAAAGGTAGGTCAAAAGAGAGGAGAAGGATCCCCAATTACAGCCTGCAAAATCCTTTAAATACCCACTAGGATGCAAGAGCAATGGAAGAGATCGTGGCCAGCTGTCAATGTGGTCTTGGCAAGAATCACGGGCAAGTCCACGGCCGTGGAAGTGGTCTTTTGTTCCAGAGGTTGCTTCTAGGCTCGTTAAGCCATGATTTGGTGCATCGCTTGTGTTGGCAAGGTTCCATGAGTCCTCCTCAGCTCTTAGCTTGCATTCCAATGAGTCCGGAAGTGTGTCATCTCGAGGAATGATCCTCGGATGTATTGATTAGGCTCTTAAATCTCCCAAAATACCTACAAAGCATGCAAAAGCCCGAGTAGACGTCTATCTCGACAAAATACTTGATTTGAGTGCAAACGCCGTGAACTAATGCTAAACCATGCATGAATGAGCGGAAAATCTATCTAAATGAGTGTCTAAATCTAGATCATAAATCGTGTTATCACCCTCCCGTTTCCACAAGCGCAGCTCCATCACCTAAGGCTTCATAAGAACCTCCACCCGGATTTACTCAACCTCCAAAGGATAGAACCGAGATGATGTTTGAGCAATTGCTTGGAAGGTTGAGTGGTCTTGAGAGCACGGTGACTTCCATTTCTAAAGCTCAAAAGGTGTTGAAAGCGCAAGTATTCCAAAAGGCGGGTGAAGCTCATAGAGATCCAGGAAAGCTTCCCGGAAGAACCGAAGATAACCCAAGAGGCCAAGTGTTGGCTATCACAACAAAGAGTGGGCTGAGCATGAAGGATCCTTACCTAAGGGAAATGATAAGGGAAAGCAAGTGGTGATATAAGAAGAGACATTGCAAGAAGATGGAGGAAAGAGCAAGGATGATGAGCCAACGTATGTGGCACCACCTCCATACAAGCCACCACTACCATTCCCATAATCACGAGCAAGAGCTCGCTTGGACAAACACTTCGGTAAATTCCTTGAACTTATGTCTAAATTGCATATTAACATCCCGTTCATGGATGCTATTCTAGGTATGCCGGCATATGGCAAGTTCTTGAAGGAAATACTCTCCAACAAAAGGAAGTTGGAGGAGTATGGGGAAGTAAGGATGACGAAGAGGTCCTCAGAATTGATACAAACCATGAAGAAGGAGATGCCTCCTAAGCTAAGAGATCCGGGATCTTTTTACGTGCCAATTGGAGTGGGAGAAGTGAAGCATGAAACCCTATGTGATCTTGGGGCAAGTGTAAGCATCATCCCGCTTGCACTTTGCAACAAGGTTGGGCTAGGAGAGCCAAAGTCGGTCAAGATGACCCTTTACATGGCGGACCGTTCAATAACCTATCCCGTTGGAATCTTGGAAGACATACCGGTGCAACTAGGGAAGTTCTATGTGCCCATAGACTTCGTTATTTTGGACATCCTGGCGGACTATCTGGTTCCCATCATCTTAGGGAGACCTTTCCTAGCCACTTCCTGATGTTTGGTGGATTGCAAAAATGGAATTCTCTCTTTCAACATTGGAAAAGAGAATATCAAGTTCAAATTATCCATAATGATGAAGGGGCTAGCCCTTGGTGAAGATGTGTTCAACATTGTCGAGTAAGAAGAATGTAGAGAAGTTGTGAGCTTGATCTTGATCAAGGACCCCTTGGAGAAGGTTCTTAGCTTAAGTTTGATGGAGGAAGGTGTTGAGGATGATGGTAATGAAGAAATCAAGGCCTTAGATGCATTGGAAAAAGAGGCAAGTGCTGAATTTGAAGTACACGAAAGGATGCTGAAGAGCTGTAGGAATCACGGTCTGGCACAGGGAACCACGGCCGTGTTTGTCCCGTGGAACTCTCTGGTGTGCTCCACGATGCTAGCTTCTCAGATTCCATGCCCGGGGTTTTGCCAAAGGCCGTGATTCAGACCGTGATTTTGACAAAGAGTGCCTTAATGGTTGATCAAGCTTCAAGGAGCATTGAGGAGTCTTCCATGGCTATGAATTCATCTCAACCTACATTGTATGGAGTATCTCCAATCGATAAAGGTCCTCCTAAACTTGAACTTAAACCCCTCCCCTCTAATCTTAAGTATGCTTTTCTTGGTGATAATTCTACATATCCGGTGATTGTTAATGCATGCTTGAATGATGATGAGTTGAGTAGATTGTTGCATGAGTTGAGATTGCATAGGAAGGCTATAGGCTATACCATTGATGATTTAGTTGGCATTAAACCTTCTTTGTACATGCATAAGATCTTAATGGAAGATAATCATAAACCTTCAATTGAACCTCAAAGAAGACTAAACCCTATCATGAAAGAAGTAGTGAAGAAAGATATCCTTAAATTGCTAGATGCGGGAATCATTTTCCCGATTTTGGATAGTAAATGGGTTAGTCCCGTGCATGTGGTTCCTAAGAAGGGTGGGATGACCGTAGTGACTAATGAGAATAATGAATTAATCCCAACTAGAACGGTTACGGGATGGAGGATGTGTATAGACTATAGGAAACTAAATGTGGCCTCTAGGAAAGATCACTTTCCTCTTCCCTTTATTGACCAAATGCTAGAGACATTAGCTCAACATTCCCATTTTTGTTACTTAGACGGTTATAGTGGATTCTTTCAAATCCCTATCCACCCCGATGATCAAGAGAAAACTACATTCACATGTCCTTGGGGTACATTTGCATATAGGAGAATGCCATTTGGGTTGTGTAATGCACCCGCCACCTTTCAAAGGTGTATGATGGCTATCTTTTCTGAGTATATTGAAAACATCATGGAAGTGTTTATGGATGATTTCTCTGTTTATGGATCTTCATTTGATGATTTTTTAGCTAACTTATCTTTAGTGCTTAAGAGATGTGAGGAGACAAATCTTGTCTTGAATTGGGAAAAATGCCACTTCATGGTAAGTGAAGGCATTGTATTGGGGCACTTGCTGTCCTACCGAGGCATTGAGGTTGATAGGGCTAAGATAGAGACAATAGAAAAGTTTCCACCACCTACCTCGGTGAAGGGGTAAGGAGTTTTCTAGGGCATGCCGGTTTTTACCGGAGATTCATTAAGGATTTCTCTAAAATTTCTAAGCCTCTTACTAACCTACTAATGAAAGATGTTGAGTTTGTTTTCTCCAAAGATTGCCTTGAGGCTTTTTGTAGGTTGAAGAATGCTTTGATCTCCGCACCCATCATGCAACCTCCGGATTGGAGTCTACCGTTTGAGATCATGTGTGACGCGAGTGATGTAGCCGTTGGGGCTGTTTTGGGACAAAAGAAAGATGGGCTTACACATGCCATCTATTATGCTAGCAAGACGCTAGATGATGCCCAACTCAATTATGCTACCACCGAGAAAGAGTTGCTAGCGGTTGTGTATGCATTTGAGAAGTTCCTCTCGTATCTTGTTGGAGCAAAGGTCATTGTGTATACGGATCATGCTGCGATCCGTTATCTCCTTACGAAGAAGGATGCCAAGCCTCGTTTGATTCGGTGGATCCTTCTTCTTCAAGAGTTTCATTTGGAAATCCGGAATAAGAAAGGGTCCAAAAATTCAGTGGCGGACCACCTTAGTAGACTCCCACCGTTTGAGATTGAGAGAGATGACATCCCGATTGATGACTCATTCCGGGATGAGCAATTACAAATGGTGGAGGAGTGCTTGCTTCAAGTGTCAAGGAGTGAGCCATGGCATGCCGACATTGTGAACTACCTTGTGTGTGAGGAGGTGCCACCCGGTTTATCCTATGCCCAAAGGAAGACATTCTTCAAGGATGTGAGGCATTACTATTGGAGTGAACCACTTTTGGTCAAGAGAGGGCCGGATGGAGTCTTTAGGAGATGCATACCGGAGGATGAGGTGGAGAGTGTGATCCGCCATTGTCATTCCTTGCCATGTGGAGGCCATGCTAGCTCACACAAGACATGTGCAAAAGTGTTACAATCCGGGTTTTATTGGCCAAGTTTGTTCAAGGACGTGCAGAATTTTGTGGTAGCATGTGATGCTTGCCAAAGGACGGGAAACATCTCAAGGAGGAATGAGATGCCCTTGAACAACATACAAGAGGTTGAGATATTTGATGTGTGGGGTGTGGACTTCATGAGACCATTCCCCTCTTCTTGTGGCAACCTCTACATCCTATTGGCAGTAGACTATGTTTCGAGATGGGTGGAGGCAATCGCTTCTCCCACAAATGATGCCAAGGTTGTGGTGTGATTCTTCAACCGAGTGATCTTTCCTAGGTTTGGGACACCAAGGGTGATCATAAGTGATGGAGGGAAGCACTTTACTAATAGGAACTTCGGGACACTTTTGGCTATGTATGGGGTGACTCATAGGGTGGGAACACCTTACCATCCCCAAACTAGTGGCCAAGTGGAGATCTCCAACCGAGAGATAAAGGGAATCCTTGAGAAGACGGTTTTTAGGACGATAAAGGATTGGGCTATGAAGCTCGATGATGCCTTGTGGGCATATAGAACCGCTTTCAAGACACCGATTGGCACCACTCCCTACAAGCTAGTTTATGGAAAGTCTTGCCACCTTCCGGTAGAGATGGAGAATAGAGCATATTGGGCCATTAGGTGGCTAAATTTTGACCTCAAGGAGGCCAGTGAGAAGAGATTGCTAGACATGAACGCTCTTGAGGAGATCCGGTTGGATGCCTATGAAAACGCCCGGATCTACAAGGAAAGGACCAAGCGATGGCATGACAAGCGTCTCATCCCAAAAGAGTTAAATGAAGGCGACCTTGTCCTTCTCTTCAACTCAAGGCTACGGCTCTTCCCCGGAAAGCTAAAGTCAAGATGGACGGGTCCTTATATGGTGAAGAAGATCTTTCCCCATGGAGCGGTTGAGATAGGAGGGGAGCATTGTGGAGATTTTAAGGTGAATGGGCACCGGTTGAAGAAGTATATCCCGGGAGCTCCGGTAGATATGATTGCCCCACTTTACCTTGAGTGAGACGCCCCCGAGTTTGGTCAAGCTAATGACCTTAAAGAAGCGCTTGGTGGGAGGCAACCCACTGGTAGACATCTTTCCCTTTTCGTTTTTGTTTTTGTTTTTCATTTTTCTGTTTTTGTGTTTTTGTGTGTGTTTGGAGTTTGTGTGCTAGAGTTTAAGTAGCATGGAAGCCTTGCATGGCATGTGGATGATGATGATGAGCCCCTCATCAATTATGGGTGGAGCGGACGCGGAACTTGGACGGCTAGCGGTGCCTAGCGCGGGTCCCGATGCCATAACGAACACCTTGAGCTCTCTACCATCGTTTATAGGATCATCCACCATCAATCCACTTGAGTAAACCCTAATACCGAAGCAAAACCATTTTACATTGTGAGGACCCTCTTTCACTCTTCTTTACTTCATTTACACATTGGGGAGAATGTGTTTCTAAGTATGGGGTGGAGTTTTCATGATCACTTGCATGATTAGCATCTAGGATAGCTTAATATTGTCACATGTTTTGCATTGTACATAGATATTTCGAAAAATCTAAAAATCAGAAAATTTAAAAAATTTTAGTGCTTCTAAGCTTGGGAATGACCCTTATGATAAAAATGTCTTGTGAATTGGCTATGGATGACCTTGTGTGTTGAATTGATGAATGTATATGTAGACTTGAAGTACTTATCTTGAATCCCATGTGTGAATTGTGATCATGAATGTTTGCCTTGATTGGATTGAGGATTGAATGTCGAAATTACATGGTAGTTCTTGCACATCACTTAGGAGTGATTAAGGCAATTCATCTTTCTCTACTTCTCATCTTTATCATATTGTTTGAGCACCTCAATTGATATAAAATTTGACCTCTTTTGACCCATCCGGGAATAGGAGCATGCTAGTGTGTTGATGTGTGTGAAAAGCAAGTGTGGGGTGAAGTTGTTGATGAATGAATGTGGTGAATGAAGTGCTGAATTTGTTGTGAAAAGTGTAGAAAAAATATAGGTTTGGGGACTTTGGTTTTGATGACGAGTAACTCGGCACCATTCACATAATCGGGTGTTTGTGCCTTGCCAAAGTCGGATAAACCGAATGTCCTAACGAGCTTTGGTATGTGTGGCCGGTGTGAAGCACCTCAAAAAATTTAAAAAAAAAGCCCGAGACTCGCTAATCACCAAGGTTTCGGCTTTTGTACACCAATGCCATTGTCTCAAAAATAAGTTAAAGTAAAAGAAGGTGAAAAAGAAAAGAAAACAAAGAAAAGATGGAGAAAATATACACTTGTGGTGAAGTTGATCAAAAATAAATTTGTGGAGTTAGTTCCTTTCCCGGATTAGCATCACATAACCTAAAAATTCCCACCTAATCACAACGTTTCTTGGCCTCTTCCTTCCTAAGTCCTTGTGACCTATTTGCATGTGTGTAAGACTTAATAATCTAGATTGGATATGCTCATGATCATCTTGACTTCTTCATTTTCACCTTGCATGCATGCTTTTAAGTTAAGTATAATTGTCTTTCCATACCTTCATCTATTTGATGCATGATTGCTTGCCCATTTGCCATGAAACATGACTATGAAGGTGATCCAATATTAGAAACACAATTCTAAAAAGATTTTGTTGTTTTTCTGCATGCATAAATCATGTCATCTCTTAGTCTATAGTTGGGACTTGCTCGGGGACGAGCAAACCTTAAGTATCGGGTATTTTGATAACACGATTTATGACGTTAGTCTAGGCATCCATTTAGATAGATTTTCCCACTATTCATGCATAGTTTAGCATTGGTTCGTGAAGTTTACATTCAATTCATGTATATTTGTCGAGATAGACGTCTACATGGACTTTTGCATGTTTTGTAGGTATTTTGGGAACTTTTGGAGCCTAATCGATACATCCAAGGATCGTTCCTCGTGATGACACGTATCTGAGCTCATTGGGAAGCAAGTTAGGAGCAAAGGAGAACACATGGGACCATGTTGGTGCATGCCTTGCACCAACTCATGGCTCAACGATCAAAAGAAGGCTGAAGCACAAGAATCACGGCCACTGGTAGATCCACGGCCGTGGAAACTACCCGTGATTCCTTCTGCACAGCTGGGACAGCTGTCCCACGATCTCCATAACCGACTCTTGCAAATGGTGAAGGCTATAAGTACCCTTGCAAGCTGATTCTAATGGGGGGATCCACTACACACCTTACCTCACACACATTCTCTCCCATACTCTCTCATTTTGGAATTGGATTGGAGCTACTCTTGGAGGAGAAGAAAGACTTCCATTGGAGAAGAGGAGAAGAACACACCATTCTTAGAGTTTCTTAGTTTTTAGAGTGAAGTTTGTTGGAAATATTTTCTAGGGTTGTAAGAACGATTCGAACCTTCTTTTGAAGGATTGTAAGTCTCTCTTTTAACACTTATTCAGCTCGTTTTTCTTGTTTTATTTGCTTCATCTCTCTTTCATTTCATCCTTTTGATATGGACTCTATGATTTTATGCTTGGTGATTTTGATTTTGATGATGCATGTTGTTGGTTAAATAGATAAGATTCTAGGGTAAGGAAATGATGGTTATGGCTTGGACTATGATAGGATAGACTTAAACGTACCCTTGGATGATTTGTTTGCTCGAACCTAGCCTCTGTTGTAAATCACGGCCTGTTCTAGGTAGTTCCACGGCCGTGGAAGTGAGGAACTGCCCGTGATTCTATCTAACTTGCTTGTATTGATAAATCTAAGTGTTAGGTTGTTAGATTGTTGAAATCCTAGTGTTTTTTGAGTTAGATCTACCCTAGGGTGACCTAGTGTTAGCAACTAAGTGTGAGAAGAGACCTACCCGGTGATTCTTGCTCTTAGGTACCGAAGATGATGAACTCTAGGTAGTAGTGAGCCTCACTAGCCGCTATTGGACTGAGTGTGCTAGGATTCACTAGATAGCAAATCCGGTTTGTGTAGAATTCCTAACCTTAGGTTCTTTGAGACTTACCCGGTGATAAGACCTTAGGAAAGGACTAGCGGAACATGAGACCTACCCGGTGATTGATCCCAATCTAGAAACACTCACTCCCAACATACTATAGTTGATCCAAGGAATGACTAGATAGCTTGAGTCCATTGCCATAACCGGAATTTCTAACCCCTAGAATCCGCTTTTCTCTCTTTGATTACCTATCTCGTGTTTGCTTGTTTATTTGTGTTGCTAGCTTAGTTGTTTGTTAATCTTGCATGATTTGTAATCCTTGATTGATCACCTCAAAACCAAACCAAAAACATTGAGATCTTCATTTTCTTTATTCCTTTCTCTTTTCTTAGCCTAGATCTTCACTATCCTTAGTCACTATTGGCTCAATTTCACCTTAGTCTTTGTGTTCGACCTCGGAATACTATCCTTACTACAAAACGACTCATACACTGTGGGTTCGCTAGGAGTTAGGAAAAATATATCGAGTTATAAATTTAAGACTTTTGCGTGTCACGTTTTTAGCGTAACATACATCCTCCGCTATAGGCAGATCATCAATGGGAACTTGTCTCAGACCTGTCACTACCGGAGGAAGAGGGGTCTACCTCTACCTCGTCCTACTGCAGATGTCGCTCTAGTTCGAGCCATTTACAATACATACATATCTATCGTATAAGGATAACTAATATCATATACACATATCAAATCCACATATGTACGCAGTCTAGTATATACACATATATATGTTAGCATGAAATATGACTATATTTTAGGCATTTGTTTTAGTTATTTTTTCCTCTTTTATGTGTACATAGATATAAGTTTGAAGCATTTGTGAGCTCATTCACCCACTTTGTCGATATAGAGATCTACACTAGCTTTGTTTTGTTTATAGGTGAATAAAGGCTTGGATTAGAGCAAAATGTGGAAGGAAAGGAGTATTTGATCATGTTTGATGGCAAAGAGATGCTTTGGAGAAGTTAAGAAAGGAGTATGAGTGAAGAACATCACGAAATAAAGGCTTTCACAAGAATTTGGATTTCCATGCCCTAAATTACGGTCGTGGATTTGGCAATGGATCGTGGAAAGTGAGTTTGAAGCACAACAGAAAGTTACAGGGTCTAAACCACGGCCGTGGAAAGTTATGAGACCGTGATTTTCATGACGAAGGTAACGTGTCATATTTGCCACGTCAGCGACGGTTATTGGACTTTTTAACAACCCTAATTTTGTCTATAAAAAGGCTGAAGATAGAAGAAAATGGGGTTGGCTGCATACGGTTCCAAGCTTAGGGTTTCGTTTTACCTTGAGGATTGGAGATTTCGGAGGATTTGAGATTTTGAAGGATTGGATATTTGTGGAAGACGCGATATTGGAGATTAGGTACGTGGGAGATTTTCTTAGGGTTTCACTTTCGGAGACGGATTGACACTCCGTTCTTCATCGTTCCCTGAGATTTCTGTGAGGATTCTTGTTCTATATTCTGAATTCGTAAACATACTACTTTTGTTATTCGGATTTGTGATTGACTTTGATTTGTCATTGAGTTTTCTAGAGTTTTCATCTTTTTTTCTTCTTAAATTGATTTTGATATTATGATGATGGTTATTGGCTAAAACCCTATAGCAATTCTAAGGTGAAGGGTTGATAGTTACGGGTTAGATGACGATAGATCGATTGTAAACAGATTGGACCATGACAGTGTGAGAAACATCGTCGACACCCTAAACCACGGTCTGTTCTTGAGTTGGCTGTGGAATCTCAAGATCTAGCCGTGATTTTCTCTGTTTTAGACCCTTGCTTTTGCATTAATCCAAAGTTAAAGATTTGCTTTAACCTAGCCTTGGCTTGCCTTTCCTAGGTAGTAGTGAGACTCAACATCCTCTATTTCGGTTTCGAGTATCACAACCTTAACCGTTTTAACCTATCTTTGATTCTTTGGGTTTGGGCATGGGTATTTGAGATTAATTCTTGTCCTTAGTCCTTTCTATACTGCAGCCTCAACAACCTTTACAGAGAGAGCCTTTGGGTTAGACATATAAGGTTTTGGAACTTCACCGTACATTACCTTACCTTAGTTATATATTTGCAACCTCAACTCTGTCCTTATACCTATAGTATATCTTGAATCGATTGCCAAAATTGGATACCTGGATCTTTAGAATTGCTGTTTTCCCAATTATTTGCAAAGCTTCTATACTTTTGATTGCTCGATTATTCGAAACTGAATTTGACTCACCAAATCCCTGAGTTCGATACTCTGGAATACTTGCTTAACTATGCCAATCGAACAGTTTTTGGCGCCGTTGACGGGGATTTGGTCTAGACCAAATTTCGGTTATCGGTTGTCGAGCTTGGAAGCTTTGCTCTTGTTATTTGATATCTTTTTTTGAGTGATTTTCTAGATTCTTTAGGTATATGCGAAAGACTAGATCTACCAAAGATCTAGTTCCTTTCAATCCATAACTTGAGAAAACTTTGAGAAGAAAGTTAGAAGAGAAAAAGATGGCTGAAAACAATGAGAGAAACATCCAAGCGGAGTTAGATGAAGTTCAACTTCAACTTAAGTTGAGTGAGAAAGCTCGTATGGAGGAATTGGAGCGTCATCAATTCCAAATGGATGAGCTCAAGACTATGATGATGGACATGAAGTTGGAGATGAATGATGCTAAGAAGAAGAAGGTCAAGAAACCAAAGTCCATTAGAGTTGAATCATCCAACGATGAGGATGAGGATATGCCACCACTTGAGGAAATTGATCCGGTGATCCATCCCGTTCGTAACAACCCTAGACCACCGGTTGTTCCTTGCATTCCCGTTGGAGATGTGAGAGTTGCTCATGAAGGGGATGGACCACAGACACTTGGGCAAAGAATGGATCCAATACAGCAACCGCGCCGTCTAGGTGTGAATTTCGGAGTTGAGGATATCCAGGAATTCAGTTTTAGCCCGCAAGTTATTACCATGGTTCGCCAAAGTCAATTTGGTGGAACGAGTGCTCAATCTTCACACCAACATTTGCAGAATTTTGAGATTCTCATGGAGACATTGAAGCCGAAAAGGGCCAACAACAACTACAAGATCAAACTTTTCTTCTTCTCTTTGATGGGCAAGGCTTTGTCTTGGTATCAAGCTCTTCCAGCTGGAAGGCTTAACACATGGGAGGATCTATCTTCAGAGTTCCTCTCCAAGTTCTTTCCGTCATCCAAGACGGCGGAGTTGAGAGGTAAGATTAATGCATTTTCTATGAAAGCTAATGAAAGTTTGTTTCAATCGTGGAAAAGATTTCAGGATCTCTTATTGGATTGCCCACACCATGGCATTTCAAAGCTGGAATTATTGGAGATTTACTACAAGGGGTTGGATGTGGAAACACAATTCAATCTCCAATCTCTCTCTTGTGGTACATTTATGGACATGAGAGAAGAAGACTCTTGAGACTTCATTGAGAAGCAAGCCCAAGTGATTGAGAAGTATTCCCACCGGAATGTTGATCCTAATAGCCGGAATCAAGGGGATCCGGGAGCTAAGCTAACACAAGCTGCACAAACTCAAATATTCTCCCTCAACACCGAAATCAAGGAGTTGAAGGAAATCATTAGAGCTGGCCTTCAAAAGCCAAAGGAGCAAGATGTTGGCTACTTAGGAAACAAAGACAACAACAACCAAGGGAATAGGAACAATAACCGGAACAACAATTGGAACAACAATTGGAATAACAACAACAACCGAAATTCCAACAACAATTGGCGGTCCAACCAATAACAAAATTCCGATAATTCCTATTCAAATTCTGGAAATTCACTAACTTCTCCATCTTCTTCTACTCCCTTTAAATGCCAGGGGCAAACATCAAATGGATCAAACAAGACGGAGAAGGAAAAACCCAATCCTATGTTGGAGACGATCTTAGGAAAGCTCCAAGGGTTGGAGAGCTACATAACTTCGGTTGATAAAGCTCATAAAGCTTTAGAAAACCAAGTATTCAGCAAGGCCGGAGAAGTTCCTAGAGATCAAGGGAAACTTTCCGGAAAGACGGAGGATAGCCCGAAAGGAAGGGTGATGGCTATCACAACTAGGAGCGGTGTGATAACTACCGATCCGCAACCTAAGATTGTAGAAGTTCCAGCCAAGAAGGAGAAAAAAAAGGGGAAGGAGAAGGAAGATGTCTATGTTCCTCATCCAGCTTATAAACCTCCTCTACCATTCCTGCAATCTAGAGCAAGAGTGTGTCTGGACAAGCAATTCGGTAAGTTCATTAAACTAATGAGCAAACTGCACATTATTATACCTTTCATTGATGTTATTGTAGGTATGCCTGCTTACGGGAAGTTCTTGAAAGAGCTCCTCTCTAACAAGAGGAAGTTAGAAGACTTTGGAGAAGTCAAGATGAGTTCGGAATCTTTGGAACTCATCAAAACAATGACGGAAAAGATGCCCCCAAAGCTGAGAGATCTGGTGTCATTTTGCATTCCAATTGGAGTAGGAGAAGTCACATATGATGATCTTTGTGACTTAGGAGCAAGCGTGAGTATCATCCTGCTTGCTTTGTGTAGGAAGGTCGGTTTAGGCGAACCTAAACCGGTGAAGATGACGTTGTACATGGCGGATCGATCCATAACTCGTCCCGTCGGTATCATTGAAGACGTCCCAGTCAAGCTCGGTAAGTTTTATATTCCAATAGAATTTGTTGTGCTTGACATTCCTGTAGATTGTCCGGTCCCGATCATACTCGGAAGACCGTTTCTTGCAACATCCGGTTGTATGGTGGATTGCAAGAATACTAGACTAGCATTCAAGATAGGATAAGAGAAGGTTGAGTTTGTTCTCTCAACTTTGGTGAAAGAGCCAGCTCTTGGAGAGGATATGTTCAATATCTATGACGAGGAAGCGTCTAGAGAGGAAGTGAGCTCGATTCTATTCAAAGATCCATTGCAAAAGGTCATAACCATGAGCATCATGGAGAAAGGAGAGGAAGAGGATTGCAATGTTGAAATTGAAGCCTTGGAAGAGCTAAAGGAAGTACAAGAGGAAGAGTTTTAAAAACTCTACGATGGCTCAGAAAACGTGAGAAACCACGGTTAGTCGTGCTATTCCACGGCCGTGGTTTCACCCAAACTGACCGTAAACTGCTATTCTGAGAGCAACAGTAAGTTCCACGCCTAGAACCACGGCTGTGGAAGTAACAGTGGTGCCGTAATTAAGTTCCACGCCCAAAATCACGACCGTGGAAGTAACAGTGGTGCCGTAATTTTGGAAAATTCTGAGAACAACTTCGTTCTTTCACAAATGCTCTTGAGTCTTCTTCAATCACTCCTACACCCTTAGAGACTTCTAAGGAAGCGTCGGACACACCTCAAGACTCATCAAAGGCATCAATAGCAATGGAATTGAAGCCACTTCCTACACATCTTCGGTATGCATTTCTTGGAACTAATTCCACTTTTCCCGTAATTGTTAGTTCCGATTTAAGTGAAGATGAACATGAGAAAATATTGGCTATTTTAAGGAAACATAAAAGGCCTTAGGTTATACAATAGAGGATCTTGTAGGAATTAAACCATCTTTATGCATGCACAAGATTCTAATGGAAGAAGATTTCAAGCCTTCAAGACAACCTCAAAGACGGTTAAATCCGATCATCAAGGAGGTTGTCAAGAAGGAAATTCTTAAGTTACTTGACGCAGGTATCATCTATCCTATCTCCGATAGTAAGTGGGTGAGCCCCGTTCAAGTTGTCCCGAAGAAAGGAGAAATGACGGTTATCACCAACAAGAACAATGAGCTCATTCCTACTAGAACCGTGACGGGATGGAGGATGTGCATTGACTACCGCAAGCTGAACAATGCAACTAGGAAGGATCATTTCCCGCTACCATTCATAGATCAAATGCTTGAGAGGTTAGCACAACACTCTTATTTCTGTTATCTTGACAGTTATAGTGGTTTCTTCCAGATTCCGATCCATCCAGACGAGCAAGAGAAGACCATATTCACGTGCACGTGGGGTACGTTTGCATATAAGAGGATGCCATTCGGGCTTTGCAACGCTCCAGCCACCTTTCAAAGGTGTATGATGGTCATCTTCTCGGAGTATGTTGAGGAAATCATAGAGGTTTTTATGGATGATTTTTCTGTTTATGGTTCTTCATTTGATAATTGTCTTTCTAACCTTTCTCTTGTGTTGCAAAGGTGTGAAGACACTAAACTAATTTTTAATTGGGAGAAGTGTCAATTCATGGTTAGGGAAGGCATTGTACTAGGACACTTGATCTCTAGTAGAGGGATCGAAGTTGATAAGGCAAAGATAGAGACTATAGAGAAACTTCCTCCTCCATCTTCGGTGAAGGGGACAAGAAGTTTTCTAGGACATGCTGGATTTTATAGAAGATTCATCAAGGACTTTTCTAAGATTTCGAAACCGCTAACTAATCTATTGATGAAGGATGCAGTTTTTGATTATTCGTAGGATTATTTAGATGCTTTCTATAAGATCCGGGAGCTCTCATCTCAGCCCCGATTATCCAACCTCCGGACTGGAATCTCCCGTTCGAGGTTATGTGTGACACGAGTGACGTAGCTGTTGGAGCACTGCTGGGGAAAAAGAAGGAAGGCCGAACCCATGCTATCTATTATGCTAGCAAGATGCTAGATGAAGCACAGCTCAACTACGCCACAACGGAAAAAGAATTTTTAGCCATTGTATATGCATTTGAAAAGTTTCGTTCTTATCTTGTAGGAGCGAAGGTGATTGTATACACGGACCATTCAGCGATCCGGTATTTACTCGTCAAGAAGGATGCAAAATCAAGGTTGATTAGATGGATTCTTCTCCTATAAGAATTCGATCTAGAGATCCGCAATAAGAAAGGCTCAGAAAATTCTGTTGCGGATCATTTGAGTCGTCTACCACACATTGAAGACAATGATCTACCCATTAATGACTCCTTCCCGGATGAGCACTTACACAACATAGAGGAGTGCATCGACAAGATATATAGAGGTAACGAACCTTGGTTTGCTGATTTTGTAAATTACTTGGTTTGTCAGGAAATACCTCCCGGATTATCCTATGCACAAAGAAAGAAGTTCTTTAGGAATGTCCGGCAATACTTTTGGAATGAACCTCTACTCTTCAAGAGAGGTCCCGACGGCATCATTAGAAGATGTGTGCCGGAAGACGAAATGCAAAGCGTCATTCGTCATTGTCATTCACTACCTTGTGGAGGACACGCTAGTTCCAATAAAAATAGCGCTAAGTTATTGCAATCCGGTTTCTTTTGGCCTACTTTATTTAAGGATGTGCAAACCTTTGTTTCTTGTTGCAATGCTTGTCAAAGAACAGGAAATATATCTAGGAGAAACGAGATACCTCTCAATAACATTCAGGAGGTGGAAATCTTCGACATTTGGGGAGTAGACTTCATGGGACCTTTCCCATCATCTTGTGGAAACCAATACATACTTCTAGCTGTAGATTATGTTTCGAGATGGGTTGAAGTCAATGCCTCTCCAACTAATGATGCCATGGTTGTTGTCAAGTTCTTTAATAGAACTATTTTCCCAAGGTTTGGGACACCACGGACCATCATTAGTGACGGAGGTTCACACTTCATTGTCCGACGATTCAAAGCTCTACTAGCTAAGTATGGGGTGACTCACAAGATCGCCACTCCCTACCACCCACAATCAATTGGGCAAGTGAAAATTTCGAATAGAGAGATCAAGGGAATCCTTGAGAAGACGGTGTCAAAGACAAGGAAGGATTGGTCTTTGAAATTAGATGATACATTATGGGCATATAGGACTGCATACAAGACTCCTATAGGTACAACACCATACAAACTTGTGTATGGGAAGTCTTGTCATCTCCCGGTTGAGCTAGAACACAAAGCGTATTGGGCTGTGAAGTGGTTGAACTTCGGCATGAAGGAAGCGGGCGAGAAGCACCTCTTGGACCTTAACGAGCTTGAAGAACTCCGCTTGAACGCCTATGAGAACGTAAAGATTTACAAGGAAAGGGCGAAGCGTTGGCATGATAAGCATATCATTCCAAAGGACCTCAAAGAAGGAGATCAAGTTCTCCTCTTCAATTCGAGACTTCGGCTCTTTCCAGGTAAGCTTAAATCTCGTTGGACTGGACCTTATTTAATTAAACGTGTTTTTCCCCATGGCGCAGTTGAAGTATGGGGTGAAGAGAGCGGAAGTTTCAAGGTGAATGGTCAACGTCTCAAGAAGTATTCACCGTAGCTCCCAGTTGAGGAAATCGCTCCGATTGTCCTCGAATAAACTCAGGAACGGTCTAGCTATGGACCCAAAACAAGCGCTTCTTGGGAGGCAACCTAAGGTATTGCATTTGCGTTTTTTGTTTTTCTTTCTTAGATTAGCTTAGTTTAGTTGTTTTTGTTTTGTTTTCCCCTCGATACATCCCGGTATGTTATATTTTTGGATGTAGGAATAAGGAATGGGCAAGGAAAGGAAGCAAAAGTTGGAAGGAATTGACGAAACTTGGATTTTGGCACACAACAGAGACTTCCACGCCCAAAACCACGACCGTGGAAGTAACAGGTGGCCATAATTTTCCAAAATTTGACACAAATTAGAGAAAAACCACGGGTCCGTACAAAACCACGGCCGTGGAATGCCTCGAGTGACCGTGGTTTTCCAAACAACTACGGCCACTATATAAACCACCCTCCTTCACAAAAACAGAACAAAATCCCCTTTTCACGCCCAGAACCACTCCCAAATCGCCGTCACTTTCCCCCATCTCGAATTCTTCATCTGGAGTCCGATTCGATCGATTCTTCAACCTAAAGTGGAACATTTTCAATCATCTACAAGATTCAAGCAAAAAACTGAGTGAACAATCCACATCGGAGAAGGAATTTGGATTTGAAAAATCCAAACCTAGGTTTTTACTCCCTTTTCTCTTCTTTGTCAATTTAGTTCAATTTCTTCGCAAGATTTTAGGAGAACTGAACGAAATTAGAATTAGTCTAGGGCTGTGATTGTTGATTTTGGTGTGCATTTTCTGAGATTTGAGAGAGACAGACCAAAACCACGGTTCCGTACAAAACCACGGCCGTAGAAAACCAAGAACAGACCGTAGTTTTTTCTGTTGTCGAGTGAAAATGTTTAGAAGAAAGTCTAGTAGGAACAAGAAGCAAAAGGGTGATAGTTCCTCCTCTTCCCAACCCCCTCCTAGTGAACCACCATCACCACCACCTCCTAGAATCCCTAGAATCCATGAGGATTACCTAGGAGCCTTAGAAAGGATTGAGAAAAGATCAATCATAGGACCTAGATACCTTGTCCTAGAGGAGCTTGAGGAGCTCAATGTGGTGAATGACTTGAATTGGCTCTTAGATAGAGCCGAATTGATCATCTTCTCCGCCATTAGAGAAGATGTCTATGAGGAGATAACAAGGGAGTTTGTCACTTCCTTTGAGCATAGCAACGTTAACCGAACGGTCACCTTTAGGCTAATGGAGCAAAACTATGAGTTCTCCATCATTCAGTTCGGAACCTTCTTTGGTTTCCATGAGAGTTTCAATGGTAGGTTTCCCGGGGGAGTTTATGCTAAGGATTTTTGGGAGGACATTGCTATGATCTATGCTAGTGAGGATCGTTGGTAAC
The DNA here is from genome assembly GCA_033239125.1 of Fagopyrum homotropicum. Taxonomy (NCBI): domain Eukaryota; kingdom Viridiplantae; phylum Streptophyta; class Magnoliopsida; order Caryophyllales; family Polygonaceae; genus Fagopyrum; species Fagopyrum homotropicum. The sequence goes on along the minus strand of BSWB01000007.1, from coordinate 117,146,384 downwards.
CGGCTGACACCAAGGCTAAGCTCATCTACCACTTAGCCTTGAAGATAACCCATAGAGTCCTTTCGGAGTGCCTTTTCCCTAGGACCGAAACCCCACAAAAGATCAAGACCGATGAGCTTTTCCTCCTCTATTGTATGCTTACCGGTAGATCTGCCGATTGTGCCACCTTACTTGCCTCCACCATTAGCAGGTTGAAGAACAAAAAGGCCGTGAACATAGGTTATGGGGGTATGGTGACTCACATCGCCAACCAGTTGGGGATAGACTACTCCGCTTGTACTAGGATAGCGGCGAGACCCTTGGGTCTCAATGGGCTTATGACTAGAGGTATCATCTTCCCCCGACACCGAGCTTCACCTACCGCAGTCATGCCTTGGGAGGAGAGAGGTGGTAGAGGTATCCCATGGCTTCCTGAGTACTCCATCATGCTAGGCCGCCATAATTGGAAGGAGACCTTTGTACCCATGCATGCCAATTGACTTGTAGTTCCTCCATATATGCCGGATGAGGTTCCAGCTGAGGATGATGATGAGGAGATGGGAGGAGGAGATGATCATAATGTAGGAGGCGTTGAGCATGATTTTTGTACATTCCCAACCAGCCGGCCGACTTCCCGGAGCCGCCTAGATGATCTCCCCGCCCTTCTAGACCTTCCGGTTCCTCTTCTTCACGCAGAGCTAGTGTGAGTGAGAGGCCGACATGGATGGAGACTCCACCCGCTTGGTATGGAGAGCAGCCATCATGGATGGGAGCTCCTCCTCCATGGTATGACCATCCACTGGTACCACCGACTCCTCCTCAGGACGCTCTTTCATGGTGTGGCCAGCCACCAGGTTGGTATTCGCAATTACCGGAGTGGGCGACCGATCTTTCGAGAAGAGTGGAAGATCTAGAGATCCATCAGCAGGCCCGTGACGTAGAGCGCCAGGAGAACGCACGTATCTTGAGGGATGTCTACCGCCAGCATTTTGGGCGGAACTTCAGCTCGGATTTCTATCCATTCCCACCGCCGCCTTCCCAGTGATGATGATGAGATGATCTGCCGGTTAGAGCCGCTCCACCGCCATTAGTGAGTTTCCTTTGTTTCTTTTCTTTTCTTTATTTCTTTTGAACATTGAGGACAATGTGTATTTCAAGTATGGGGTGGGGTGTGACTATCGTTTGTAATAACTCTACTCAATTTGTTTGCTTATGTCTATGAACACTTGCATGTTTCCTTTCATTGTCACACGTTTCATTATTGCATTGCATGAAAAAGGCTTTGAAAAACCCATAAAAATTTGACAAGATTTTGGGCTTCTAAGATTACAAATGATTTCTATGATGAAAATCTACTTGTGGAATGAGTTTTTTATGACAATTGTATGCTTGAATTGAAATATGAATTGTGAAGAGATTGAGTATGTTGTTTATCCTTTCTTGCAAATTTCATAATGTGAATGTTTTTATCTAAATCATTTTGAGAAATAAAGGTTGAAATCACAATATGAGTTCTTATACTTCTTTATGAGATGATTAAGGCACCTCGATTTTCTTACTTCTTTCTTTGATCATTTAGCCCCTCAATGAAAATATTTGCCTCCTTTACCTATTCAGAATTTAGGAAGAGCTGATTTTGGCATGTTTGATGTGGGAGGGCCATGAAAGCAATTGTTTGAATTCAAAGTGTAGAAAAATATAGGTTTGGGAAAGTCAATCATGATGATGAGTAACTCGGCACCATTCACATAGCCGGGTGTTTGTGTCTTGCCAAAGTCGGATTGAGCGATATTCCTAACGGATTATGGTATGTGCATCAAGGGTTTGAGGCATCTCGAAATTAAGAAATGCCAATCTCCTAGGCTTCGGTTTTTGTGCACCGCTGTCTATAACTCCAAAAGTAAAGTCGAAAAATTATGTGCAAAACGTCTAGAACAAACTCTAAGTTGGTGGTTAGTTCAATTGGTGAAAAGAAAAGAGTTTGTGTTGTTCCTTCTTCCCGGATTCATACACCACATTCCTTTACAAGTTTCCCACCTATTCCGTATTCTTGGCCTTACTTGAAAGTCCTTGAGATCATAAGAGTGTTATTTGACTTGGTGATCTAAATTGAAGTTTCACATGCTTGATTTTGACAATGCTTGAAGGTTATGATGTTTGTTTTGAAGTTTAGGCAAGGTATGAAGTTCCTTTGCTTTGCATATTTTGGTTTATGTGTATGAACGTTTTCAAGGATGAATGAAGCAAGGTTTGAGAATGGTCTATTGATTAGAAGCACATTACCAAAAAGATTGTTTTGTTTTGTTTTGCATTCATATTTCAGTCTACCTCATGTTCTAAGATTTTGAAAACCTTGCTTGGGGACAAGCAAGTGACAAGCATGGGGTATTTTGTTAGAATGAAATATGACTATATGTTAGGCACTTGTTTTAGTTATTTTTCCCTCTTTTATGAGTACATAGATATAAGTTTTAAGCATTCGTGAGCTCATTCACCCACTTTGTCGATATAGAGATCTACACTAGCTTTGTTTTGTTTATAGGTGAATAAAGGCTTGGATTGGAGCAAAATGTGGAAGGAAAGGAGTATTTGATTATGCTTGATGGCAAAGAGATGCTTTGGAGAAGCTAAGGAAGAAGCATGAGTGAAGAACATCACGAAATAAAGGCTTTCACAAGAATTTGGATTTCCACGCCCTAAATTACGGCCGTGGATTTGGCAATGGATCGTGGAAAGTGAGTTTGAAGCACAACAAAAAGTTACACGGTCTAAACCACGGCTGTGGAAAGTTATGAGACCGTGATTTCCATGACGAAGGTGATGTGTCATATTTTCCACGTCAGCGACGGTTATTGGGCTTTTTAGCAACCCTAATTTTGTCTATAAAAAGGCTGAAAATAGAAGAAAATGGGGTTGGCTGCATACGGTTCCAAGCTTAGGGTTTCATTTTACCTTGAGGATTGGAGATTTCAGAGGATTGGAGATTTCGAAGGATTGGAGATTTGTGGAAGACGCGATATTGGAGATTAGGTACTTGGGAGATTTTCTTAGGGCTTTGCTTTCGGAGACGGATTGACACTCCGTTCTTCATCGTTCCCTGAGATTGTTGTGAGGATTCTTGTTCCATATTCTAAATTTGTAAACATACTACTTTTGTTATTCGGATTTGTCATTGAGTTTTCGAGAGTGTTTTCATCTTTCTTTCTTTTTAAATTGATTTTTAATATTATGATGATGGTTATTGGCTAAAACCCTTTAGCAATTCTAAGGTGAAGGGTTGATAGTTGTGGGTTAGATGATGATAGATCGATCGTAAACAGATTGGACCATGAGAGTGTGAGGAACATAGTCGACACCCTAAACCACGGTCTGTTCTTGAGTTCCACGGTCGTGGAATCTCAAGATCTAGCCGTGATTTTTTCTGTTTTACGACCCTTGCTTTTGCTTTAATCCAAAGTTAAAGATTTGTTTTAACCTAGCCTTGGCTTGCCTTTCCTAGGTAGTAGTGAGACTCAACATCCTCTATTTCGGTTTCGAGTGTCACAACCTTAACCGTTTTAGCCTATTTTTGATTCTTTAGGTTTGGGCATGGGTATTTGAGATTAATTCTTGTCCTAGATCCTTTCTATACTACAGCCTCAACAACCTTTATAGAGAGAGTCTTTGGGTTAGACATATAAGGTTTTGGAACTTCACCGTACATTACCTTACCTTAGTTATACCTTTGCAACCTCAACTCTGTCCTTATACCTATAGTATATCTTGAATCGATTGCCACAATTGGATACCTGGATCTTTAGGATTGCTGTTTTCCCAATTATTTGCAAAGCTTCTATACTTTTGATTGCTCGATTATTCGAAACTGAATTTGACTCACCAAATCCCTGAGTTTGATACTCTGGAATACTTGCTTCACTACGCCGATCCGTACACTGCGGGTTCGCTTGCTTTTGTTTCAGTTTTATAATTAAAACTTATTTGCACGCACGCTTTGAGGCGAATAATATACCGGAGGAAGAGGAGGGGTCTACCTCTACCTCGTCATACTGCAGATGTCGCTCTAGTCCGAGCCATCTGCAATATATACATATCTATCGTATAAGGATAACTAATATCATATACACATATCAAATCCACATATATACGCAGTCTAGTACACACACACACACACACACACACATATATATATATATATATATATATATATATAGAAAATTATCTAAACAATACCCCATTTTAAGTAAAAGGGTTATGACTATTGGAATGAGGCCTACATGTAATTCAAATTCAACAAGAAACAAAGGGGAAAGTTCTAGGAGCAAAGCTATTGTGTTAACTTAACGTGTGAAAAATAAACTAGGTACTAATCTTTGGTCGGACTCAATAGGTGAGGTACCGTTCTGATAGTTTAAGCAACGGGATACTAAAGTTTAGTCTAACTAAAAGATGAGATAGTGCTTAAGCAATTTTCTCATATATACATATATAACTAAACTATAGAGATCCATTGAAGGAGTGATGACTTCCCGTACATTCTATCCCAAATCGACTATGAATCGGGTTTAGAACCAAAACTGCTTTGAAAACTCAAACCCCTTTCGGTTTTCGTTTATTTTATCTATTCAACCTTTATCGCTGATTGCAAGTGTCATTGTTGTCAACCTAAGACTCTGATACCAACTTTGTAATACCCCATTTTCACAGAATTTGGTGTGCTACTGGGTTAGGATCTCACAATGGATCTTGACTCTAGCTTGACAACAAGTCCACTGAATCTTACAACAAGGCACAAATAAATATAAACAACTTTTATAAATCATAAAGATCTCGTATCACAGTATATATAAAACCCCACATCCAAGTTTAAAACATCCACAGCAGATACAACACGGTATGAAACCATTAGCTAACAAATCATATATAAGATAATGCATAAGAACAAACACACATCAAAATACTATAAACACCTAGCATGCTATCACACATTTACCGTTTAATTATCTTTTTAACGTTATACACTCATACTATATATATACAAATGTGACACGAGAAGTATATTATTCTCGCATCTAGATACAATAGCCATCTTGGAGTAGTATCCGGAACACGCCCCCGTAGGCCATATGAAATGGGAAGATGACGTGTCCGGTCCGTATACCAAGTATGGCATGACCACAGAGAACCTCCCAGACTCCCTCAAGATGAAAGGGAAAGGTTATCACTGCCCACTACATAGGGGCTAATCATACGTCCGTAATAATCAATATCGCATGCTATAAAGCACATAGCAATCACTACTCATTCATACATCCAATAGGAATGCAGCTAAGTAAGTCTTATAGACTTACCTCAATCTCAAGACAATCTCGACCACGATCAAACCTTCACTTCCCGTAGGAATGCACTGCCTAATAACAAGGCATAAAGAGGTATCAAACCATTTATCTATCAAAGAGATCTCACCTAAACCCAAGGGATCCATAAGGATCATAAACATCGTATAAACCTCGAATAACATACTAAACCTTAAATCCACGTCAGGGCATACATCCACCTCATGATATCATCATCAAACTCTCAGATATGAACTCTAACATGATTCTAAATCAAAGCCTAAGGACAAGGAAGGGAGAGAATTTACCAACACTTGGTAAGTTCTGAGGAGAGGCGCACCCGCGGGAGAGGATAGGCGCGGGGGCGGTGAAACAGTCCAACGGAGCTACAACAGCAATGGCTCAAGGCCGTTGGGGCGCTGACACACACAGGCCGCGGGGGTGGCACTAGCGAGGTGCGGGGACGGTAAACTCAACAGAGGATAGCTTCTAAGAGTTGTTTGATCAATCTCTTTCTCCACTCTCGCCTCCACCACAGGGAGTCCAACCACATGCACTCTAGCCTTCATATATACATACATATACACATCCAAAACAACCATAAACAATACATGATCCACATCCTTGTTGGAAAACACAAAGAAAGGGAAGAAAAGGAAGAAAGGAGACGAAGAGAGACATACCCTCTTCTAAGACTTAAACAGAATGAAAACTCCAAGGCTATGAGCCCTTCAAAATACCACAACCACTTCTTCACAACAGCACAACATCAAGGCTTCCAATCTTGAAGAAGATCCAAGGTGAAATCAAGAGGAAATCCAAGAAAGAAGAAGCAAGGAGAAGAAAGACGTGAGAAAGGAGAAGGTAAGGAAGAAGGTTGGGGAATGTAAACCATCTCCAGGAGGAGAGGGAAGCTTATAAAGGAAGGAAGAGGGAAAACACGAGTCAAAGAAGGCGGTTGTGACCGCCTATGCCGCGGTCGCTGCTCAACAGTGTCGCGCCTGCGGTGGCCCGCACCTGCGGCAGGGGCCGGCGCGGTCGCGGATAGCCTAAAAGGAAGAGGTTATCACATGTTTGTTGTGTCAGAAGTTGGAGTTGATCCAACTATTGAATCTAGATCTATAAGGTCCCAAAGTAGGCTCATAGTGTAGTTTCTGAAAAGCTCTGATTTTGGCTAAGTATAGAATTTATATGTTATAGGATCAACTTAAGGATTTTGTGTAAGAGTTGTTAATAGTGGTTTTGGAGATATCTTTATGATTTTTGGGATTTTTGTACAAGGGTTTTATGTTGAGTCAAGGTGAGACCCTTAGCGAGTTTTCATGAGAGACAAGAAGTTGGATAATTTTCCAACTTAGTTAGATCTTTCTTGTGAATGTTAGATTGTGGTTTTGGACTTCATAGGAAGTTTTAGAAATATTCTAGGAATATTTATAGGATTTTGAGACTCAAGGGTAATATAGTCTTTTACCCTTATAAGAGTAATATGGTAATCTCTGTGGGGTAGCCTTTAGAATCTTAGAAGTTGAGAACTTCTAAGAGGTTGGAATATATTTTGATAAACTTTCCTTTTATATCAGGAGGTTGAGTGCTTTCTTTACGGATCGGGTTTTTGGGTTATCAAGAACTGTGACTTGATTCAAGTAAGTCCTTTGGGCTTACTTAGCTAGCTTCTAGATGTTGATATGAGTGATGATAGTGGTAATTGATGATATGTTTATAAGTACGTTATTCCTTTAAGTATAACCGACCCTTAATCGACCCAAGATCGAGTAACGGGAGGTGGCATCAGCTGCTCAGTAGCCCGAGGGCGACTGGGAGGATCTTCGGGACTAGGCCATACATGGTTTGCGGGGAGGATACCGAACCACTCCACATGGTATACGGGGAGGTAGGCCGAACCTCGCCAGCTGGATAAGAGACGGAGGCGAGAGTCTTAGACGTCTCATGCCACAACCTTAAAACGTAATGAAGTGAATCACTTAAATCATAAGATAATAACTGGCTTTGTGTGCCATCATGATGATTGTTATATTCTTGCTTTATATGTGGTTGTGTTATGTGTTATTGTTTCTCTACTAATATTTGGATAGTTAGCTAACTGTTGTTTATATTGTTGTTTAGAATTGCTACAGGTTAGAGCTGATGCCGAGTGATCCGGAAGGTAGTGGTCAGCCGGGTTTTTGTACTCAATAGGATGGGATTGAGTCTATATTATTGTTGACCTTTCGTTTTATGTTATTCTTAGAAACTTTGATTCTAAGATATTGTTGTTAGTTGTTGGTCTAGGTCACATTCATGACATTTCAAACCTTGTTTTTATGATATTCGGTTTTTCCTTATTTGTGTCTTGTTGTAAGATCTAGTTAAGTTATTGTCAAAATAAGGTCGGGACCCATTGCGAGGTCCTAACCAGTAACTCCCCGAGTTCGTTAATGTTCTTGATAAAGTCAATCGTAGATTTCATCGAGGATTTAATCCGCTTGTTAATGTTCTTGATAAAGTCATACAACTCATCCATAGCCACATCGACCTTCCCTAGTGTAGCTTCTTGCTCAACCACATCCCTTGATTAATCTCTTGCGGTTTTCGGGTCTTTCTCGGCCTAGTTGCTTATGTCCATGACCTCCAACACATCTTTGACTAGCCATCAAGATCTCCCGTTGGAACAATGTTGCGTTGATACCACTTGCCACGGGCTAAACTTTTTCTAACACGAAATCATGCGGCTCTTAGCTTTTTTTCAATCCCTTGTCATGCTAAGATCAACATAACCACAATGTTGAGAACAAAAGAGTCTTAAGATTAACGGTTAAAGATTTAGAATGTAGAAGCTTTTTGTGAAAATAAAACTTGCATTCTCGCTCGCGAATTTAGATCAACATAACCACAATGTTGAGAACAAAAGAGTTTTAAGATTTACACTTTTATAGGGCTTTGAAGAAAGCTCTTGGACGGATGCAAACAAATGGACGGCTCAAATAAAGAGACGCCTCTATTTATAGCTTAAGGTCACCCTTTCCTATGAAGTATCTAAATTTGGACAACCCAAAGCCTTCTTTAATAGAAAATTACACAATTTTTGGACAATCCTGAGTCTTCTTGGCTAGAAAGCTATACTGTTCTCTACACGCCTCCAGACTAACCCGTAAGGCACTAGTCAAGCCTAAATGGAGCTACATGGTTCTAGAGAGTCCCGTCGGGATCTAGAAATCCTAAAACACGGACCGTCACTACGCATAATCACACGCGGGCTGTCGCGAGAAAGAAGGGATCCTGATTCTTCTTGTACAACTCATACACTTGCTTGTAGTGTTTCTTTGCTATTTGAATGGACACATCTATGGCCTCTGACTCAAGCTGCTCTAGATCAGCAACCGTCCTCGTCATCCTACCCTCAGAATCATGTCCAATCAGATATTCTGCTAATGCAACCGCCCTGCACATATAAAAATTGCATCAAATCTCGATGTGTGAAATTCAATCACTATGCAGTATAACAGTAGATAGATAGATGATCACAAACTTGGAGTGAACATCTGGATCGGCTAGTATCTTGTGCTGTCTATAGAGGGCACATATTGCCTTCAAGCAAAGTTCAGTGTCAACATCAAATGCATCCAACAGATCTTCATCAACCTTCCATACAGGCTTCCCACTTACATCACCAACACTACTTTCATTTGTACGCCTTGCTCTATTTATCTTTCTTTTATTTTCACAAGGCACCATTTCCCTCCATTTTGAACGCCCGGATTTCCTTTCTATGCTGTCACTTAACTCTGTCAAAGATCGTTCGCGTTTGCGTCCGTTTGTGCGAGTCTTTTCAATTTCATTGTGATTGGTTCTTCTCTTCTGTTTAGAAGAGTCAGTCACGCCAGCAGATTGTTTACCTGCACTTGCATAATGCATATGCTAAGCTGCTAGTATTAAGGAGAAACTTAATGCACAAGAAAACTTTAGGGGAAAATCGTACTGAGGTTTAGGGTAAGTCCTCATGAGGGTAACATAATTTGATTAATTCCACTTAGTACTGTGAGGTTTTAAACTTCTTTACGTGAAAATTTTCCAAAACATAGCAGATGCATTATGCAAGTTCATTGAGCAAAAGACAAGTGCGGGTAAAGGAGGCATCCTTACGCGAAAACCTTTTTAAATAATCATGAATAACCAAAAGGGAAGTAATAGAGGTGTAAACTAGGATACAAAGCACCTAAAGGAGGGCATCTTAAGGTTATAACAGAAAATATATCACAAAAAATTGCAAAATAAAGAAAATAGAAAAAGCAACAAAATAGTACAATAACTTTTACAGTGTAGCAAAGGTAATTTGATTATATATATGTGTGTGTACATGCCTAATTGCCTAACCTACTGCAAAACTTCTTAACCACTAATCAACATCATTGTAAAAGGCTCGTCTGATACACTAAATACAGATTTTACTACACCCTTATATATGTAATAAGAATCCTTAGCACACTATTTATTTCTTCTTGAATTAAAGCTTAACACCCTGATGCTCAGCAAGTGTGTAGTGAATGAGCTAAGTGGAACAAAAAATGGAAAATGATACGCATAGAATAGATGAAATTTGATGTAAAGCTGTGCTGGTGTGAAAGGAACACTACTGCTTGCATTTACTCATATAATTAAAGTTTGAAAATGCACCAGTCTTGGACTAGCACGAGAATAAATGCCAGAAACTAAAGACAGACTTAAAGTCCGGCTTTTGCAGCTAGCTTGCTGGAGGTTATTATCACATTTTCACCTATATCTTATGTCGATTTAGTAGTTCCATATGCAATTTAAAATATTGTTTTTGTGGTGATTACCAACAAACACGTACTCTTACCACTAGCAAAGCACAAGAAATTCAGTAGTCAGTACCTATATACTTCCATGGTAAAACTTAAAATAAAAAGAAAATAACATACTTGGAAGAATCATTTGTACCTTTAATATTCAAAGGATAACTCAACATGCCAACATTGCTTGTGAGACGAACTCGCTGAGATAGCGGCACATCTTCCAACTTTGAAGCAAACGCGTTGATCTCCGTCTCCAGTTTCGTTTTCATATCGTTTAAGGAATTGTTCTCTTGCGCTAACGCCTTGATCCCTTCATCTTGTTCTATGATTTTTGCTGCAGCTATCTGTTTATCCCTCTCTAAAATGCCAATTCTATCAGCAAGCTCCATAATCTTCTTCTTGTCCTCCTGCTTCGCAGCTCTCTTATCAGCTTCCATAGCTATCTTCTCATCCAAAATCATCTTGATCTCCTCACTCTTCTCCTTGTTTGCATGAAAAACTTTGTCCTCCATCTCCCTCTTCTCCTTCTCCATCACCTCAATCTTCAGAACCAGCTCCGAGACCACCTTCTTATACTCGATCTCCACAGTCCTCTTCTCAGTTTCCAAAGTCGTCTTCTCGTCCAAAATCTTATTAATCTCCTCAGTTTTCTCCTTGTACACTTCATAAACCCTGGTCTTCAATTCCCTCTGCAGCACCTCAATCCTCTTGCACAGCTCCGAAATCTTCTTCTTATACTCCTCTTCCATGGTCCTCTTCTCAGCTTCTAAACCCATCTTCTCATTCAAAATCTTCTTAATCTCCTCTGTCTTTTCCTTATTTACTTGACTAATACTCACCTCCATTTCACTCTTCTCTTTTTCCAAAACCTCAACCTTTTGACGTAGCTCCAAAAATTTCTTATTATCTTCCTCCTCCATAGTCCTCTTCTCAGCTTCCAAAGACATCTTCTCATTCAAAATCTTTTTAATCTCTTCACTTTTCTGCTTCATTGCTTGACTAACCGTAACTACAGCTTGTATTTTCTCCTTCTCCAACACCTCAATCCTCTCAACAAGTTCCAAAATCTTTCTCTTATTTTCATCCTCCATAGTCCTCTTTTTAACTTCCAAAGCCATCTTCTCATTAGAAAGCTTACTAATCTCCCCTCTCTTTTCCTTATTCACTTCACTAACCCTCGTTGCTATCTCACTCTTCTCTTTCTCCAACACCTCCATCCTTTGAACTAGTTCCAAAATTTTCTTCTTATATGCATCCTCCGTAATTCTCTTTTCAGCTTCCAAAGCTATCTTGTCATTCAACATCCTCTTAATCTCCTCAGTAGTCTTCTTGTTTGCTTGACCAACCCTCACTTCCATTTCTCTCTTCTGCTTCTCCAACACCTCAATATTCTGAACCAACTCCAAAACTTTTTTCTTATTCTCGTCCTCCATGATACTCTTTTCCTTCTCCAACGTCTCAATCCTCTTAACCAGCTCCAATACCTTCTTCTTATCCTCATCTTCTATAGTTCTCTTCTCAGCTTCCAAAGCCATCTTCTCATTCAAAATTTTATTGATCTCTTCACTCTTCTCCTCGTTTACTTGACAAACCCTTGCTTCTGCTTCCCTCTGCAACACCTCAATCTTTTGAAATAGATCCAAAACCTTCTTTTTCTCATCCTCCATTAGCGTCTTCTTTGCTTCAAAAACTTTCTTTTTCTCATTCGCCAAAATCCTCTTCTGCTTCTCCAATACCTCAATTCTCTGAACCAGCTTAAAGTTTTTGGCATCCTCCATAATCCTCTTCTCAGCTTCTAAAGCCACATTGTTATTCAAAATCATCTTAACCTCACTCTTCTCCTTATTTGCTTGACAAACACTCGCCTCTAATTCTCTCTTCTTCATCTGCAACACCTTAATCCTCTGAAACAAGTTCCAAGCCTTCTTTCTATTTTTGCCCATTATAGTCCTCTTCTCATCTTCGAAAGCCATCTTCTCATTGTTTGCTTGGCAAACCTTGGCCTTTAGTGCTTCTTTTTCTATATTTAAAATACCGATAGTATGAACATTTTCAGAAACCTGCTTCTCTGCTTCCTCCATTCTCCTCTTCTGGGCTTCTAAAACCTTCTTTACCTTTGAAATTATGTTACATTCGTTTTCCTTGCAAACTTCAGCCTCCATCTCCCCCTTTTCTTTCCTCAAAATCTCATCCCTTTGTACGAGCATTAAGTTTTCTTTTTGTGGCTCATTGTGGAAAACAACGACAGCTTTTTCACCTGCAAAGAAAAGAGTAGGTTATTGGACGACACCCAATTGAATAGCAATAGCATACAACAAATTATTATTGTAAGGGGTAAACAAAAGAGATCTTTACAAATTTCAGAAAAATAAAATAAAAGACTTTACTAGAAATGTCTAAACAATCAAGAAGCTACTTCTTAATTTATTGAATCAACAAAAAAATGATTCCTTGTATTTTCCATTTCATATGAAAATCATAATTCTCAAATATTATCCGATTGCATGATGATACTTGATCTGCGTGGGTATGAATGTATTACGTTATGTATTTGTCATTTCTTCCCTAAATCCCCAGAATGGATTTGAAAATTTCCTCACTTCAGCTGTAACTAGTCTTTGTCTTGCAAATAAACATTCAAAAAGCAGTTTCACATACAAAGTTAACACTTATAAAGTTATTACCATCTGAAAGTTCATTTATTATATTTTGTTCTGCTGAATTTGATCTGGAAACCATGAAGTTGTTGGTTGCAAGCATCAGTTGTAGAAAATCACAGAAAAAATGATAGAACCAAACAATAATCAATAAAAAAGAAACATATGATGACAACATTTCAAAAAAAAAAGAAACATATGATGATCTCTCGAGTCACAGTACAAATATGTACCTGAGCTTTGGAAATTCTCATTTCCCATAGCCTCAAGGAGCTTGTTGTCACAAGAGGCGGAAGCAGTATCTATATACCCCATAACACTTACATTCGATTTGAATACCTGACCTTGCAGTAATTCCTCCTCCAAGAAGCTTTTAAGAACAGAAAGTTCAGAAATCCTCTGTTTCTCCTCAAGCTCTAAATACATAACGTGATTGTCCAATGCCTCAATCTTCCCTAGTAAATTTGCGATAGTATCTTGTTTCTCCTTCAACAAACTGTTAGGACGCTGGACCTCGGTCTTGGCCGCCTTCAATATCTCCAAAGCTGCTTTGAAATCGATTTCAATCTTCATCTTCTCCTCCTTTAGCTTCCAACATTTATCCCTTTCCTCCTTCCACTTCCTCTCTCCTAAATCAAGTTTCTCCTTCACTTTTACATGCTTCTTCTTCCATTTTATGTACTTCTCCCTTATCCTTTCTTCCTTTCCTTTCTCCTCCCTCAGTTCTGTCTCTAACTTGACTTTTTCCTCCTTCAATTCCTCACATTTTGCATCCAAATCAATAATAGTTTTTTCGGCATTTATAGAAGTTGCTTCAATCTCCATCGTAACGTTTCAAAGGAAGTACTGTTATCAAATTGGAATACGTCCTTATGTTCTTAAACAGCGACACAAAACCCTAACTGTGAAAATTAGCAGCTGGATAGCAAGTTAGCAACTGACCTGATCGTAGCAATGGTGACAAAAGGTCAAGCGAGGTGTGAAATCTGGTAGAGAACAGATAAGTTCGTAAAAACGCTAGGTCTTTGATCGCTGTCCCGAAGAAGAAGTTGTAGTAAGAGTTCCGGCTGGAAAAAGCCGGATCGTGATTCGAGAAGAAGAGATAGAGGACGGATAAGATAGCGAGGAATGGGAGTGGGAATTAGGAGTGAGAAAGTAGGTGTAGGCAGTAATGGAAGCCATTAAAATGGAAATTCTCTGGGATTTACAGGGAGGTGACAACTGATCAGGCTCAGGCTTTTGCTGGAAATGCAAAAACGCTGGGGAGACGGAGGGTGAAGGGAGTATCCCTATTTCAGGAAATTGTCGCTTTCAATTTACGTGATTTATATTAGTTTATGGAAGCCTAACACTAAAAAAGAAAAGTATTCACCGAAGTAACATATTGTCATTAGACTCATTACTATTAAAATACTAATATAAGGCATTAGGATTATTCGGCATGTCAAATATATCTTAATATCTGTATAATATATAACTGATTACATGTATATTGTACGGAGTTCATTTTAATAAATTGTTAACCCTTATAAATTTATATTTGTTTTTTAGATAATGAATAGGTGGAGAATGAAATTAAATTTACTTGTACCATTTTTAAGTTTATTCAAGGAGAACACATGAACCACTAAGCGATTAAGGGAAAACGCTCTGATTTCTAGAAGCGAAAAGTCTAATTTTACATCTGAGCCTTCGATCTTTGCTGATGTCAGAGGCAAGTCCTCCGGCGGTCGGCACTGTCGGTTTGCCCTCTCATGATACTATTCCTGAGGATACCCTCATGGCCGATTCAAACAATCAACAACAAGATTCTACAGTGCTGAGTAATTCCAAGCAAGAAATAGTGATGGTTGATAAACAGGCTAAGGTAAATGAGACGACGGAGTCTAGAACTACTTCTAAACCAGAGAAGAATCAAGTAAACGTGGATGCTAATGCCACCGATCTGATCGGACCAATAAATATTGATTCCAACCAGAATGTACAGGCAAAGGATTCGAATGGAAAAAGCTTCGAAAATAACTAATGGGAATGCTACCAGATCTTGGAGTGAGGTTATTGGAGGAACTCAGAATGGTAATCCCAGTAAAGACAGGCTTACTAAAGACTACATTGATGGGAGGATTACTGTTAGTTATCCGTTCGGTCTTGAAGGTGATATAGTGATTGAGATCGACCAGGAAGTTGTAACTGATCTTGAATCGAGATGGAGTAACTCCTTGGTGTTCAAAGTACTGGGTTTCCCTATCGCATTCCCGGTTATGGAGAGGAAGATACGAGAACTTTGGAAGTGTGGTGAGAATCTACAGATTATGGATTTGGACAATAATTATTTCCCCGCACGCTTCAAGAGTGAGAATGAACTCTTGATGATCCTCATAGGTGGTCCGTGGGCGGTCTTTGGATGGTGTCTTATCATAAAACGGTGGTCTCCGGACTTTGTTACCTCAAGTCCCATTACTTCTGCACCCACGTGGCTAAGGATAACCGGAGTTCCTGTACAATGGTACCATGAAGCTCTTATCTGGAAAATATCAGAAGGAGTTGGACTTCCAATATCGATAGATCCAAAAACACTACTGTGACACACCTATTTCATTTCTAGTTGATTACTAGTTAATTAACCCTGTTTAAAGCAATAAGCGGAAAAGCGGAAAACGTAAAATTTTAAAACTTTATCTTACAACCATTTTCACAACATATATACATACTAACATACGTCATAAAACCCTGGTTAACAAAAACACAACTGTTTTAAAACCATGCAAAACATCCTAGGCGGTAGCATCCCATAACAGCCCACCTGATATGATCTCAAATCCAGGTGTTGGGTCCAACGTCCTTGCCTTGGTTAGGCCGAGTCTGAGTAGCTGAAAAATATGTGGATATAACAACAATGAGCCACACGCTCAGTAAGGGTATACAAATCGCACTCTCCCAATATATATAAGTATCTAATATCCCGTCCCCAAACGACACTCTATACCCTTCCTCACATTTCCAAGCACACATACATATCCACATTCACATATCATTCCACAACCAATCATATCACATTTCACATAAACATTCAAGCATGTTATCACACATCACATATAAACATATCATCTCATCACATCATAACATAACATATAACATGCTAGACTCGATCGCATCGATGCATAGGTGATAATTAACTAACTAGCCCCAACTGATCGTACGATATATTTTCTCATGTGCTTTCGTATTCTTTTCTTTCTTTCTTTTTTTTTTTCTTTCGGTTGGCCAACCCGATAGCGTCATAGGCCCCCCTGTAGATCAGGTAGCGACCTCGGCCATCTTGTCCTAAGACCCCCTGTAGATCAGGTTGCGATCTTGGACTATTTTTCTTATCTTGAGCCCCCCTGTAGATCAGGTAGCGACCTCTGGCTGTTTTTCTTTTCTTGAGGCCCCCTGTAGATCAGGTAGTGACCTCTGAGGCCCCCTGTAGATCAGGTAGCGACCTCGTCCCCCGGAAACCCGTGCGGGACCCAGTTGGGCTAATTAATCAATTACCATCCTATATTATCACTTTCATATCATAACTCAATTTCATGCTTTCATCATATTCTTTCATCACATTCTTTTCCATTATCATCTCATGTACCTCATGCATGCTTTCATAAAGAATATCAATTCATCATCATCGTCGTCTCACTCATATACATATAAGCATGCATACAACCATAACAAACAGATATATACACACAAGCATGCATAAAATCATGGCATATTAAATACATAACATATATTAAGCAAGTGTAATTCATATACACTTACCTCGCAGGTAAGAACAATAAAACCTCGCAAACCAACTATTGAGTCCGTTTCCCACTCGGACTATCCTCTTTTATCGTGCTTGGATACGCTCACAAAGCAACTAAGTTATAGTTAGATCGAAACCTTCAACAACACCTATTGAGAATATCATATTCCTCGTATTAAACTTCTCGCTTCAAACACCAGTTAAATTCATTCCTTTGAATTTAATTAGCTTATAGCATTTTCTAGAATCCCAATTTAATTAATTAACCTTTAATTAATTAATTAAATTTCGCCAAAACAACGTTTTGCCCGCAGGCAATTTCTGAACCCACCTGTCATCAAATCTTATCAAACAAACAACTCATAATCACCAGAATAATGTAACGAGCATAATGGAATTTCCAATTATCCATTTTGACAAGCCTAAGGTCAATTTAGGCTAAATCGCAATACGGAAAACGAATAAATTCATAACTTATTCGTTACTAACCCGATTGACGATCCGAAAGAAGATTTGGAATCACAACGACGCAGGCTACGCTCGGACACCATCAAATTCACCGGAATCTGAGCGACGGAACCTCCCTAGTATCATATATGCTCGACCAGACCTTCCCTTGCTCGGAAATGCAGAAACTCGGTACCAAAATGAAGAGAATGAAGAGAGGAATCCAAAAACTCAAACGGATTTGAAATCGGATTAGAAACGAAGAGTAGATCTGAGTTTGAAGGTTGAGAGAAATCAGAGCTTTTACGAGGAAACGTGAAAGAAAATGAATTAATAAACGATATTTCAGCTATTTATAGCGAAGACGATAATTATCCTTTAGCGGAGTCGATAATTATCCTTTAGCGGAGTCGATAATTATCCTTTTACCGATCCGAAAGCGGTTTAAGCCCCCTTCTCCAAACTTCTCGAAATTGGAATAATAAATCTGGAATATTGTATGGATAATTATTCCGCAATTGTCTCGAAAAACGCGTATTCCTAAGCCGTCTTTCTTAGCCGCTAAGAAACGAAATAGCGACTCTTTTGGCCGTTTTGTCTTTCCATGTTTTTTCATATCTAGGACATGTCCGATGTCCTAATCATTTTTCTCAACTGCACTTTTATTAATTGAAGCTCCCAAATGCTCCAAATAACACCGGGTTTATATCATCTAGGTATCGATCTCTTGTTAAGACGGCTTTAATTCCGTTAAACCCGTTTAACTTCCTAAAATTCCCGATTAGGCCATATTTGATTTTTGACTGTTACAAATATCTCCCACTTTAAGAAATTTCGTCCCGAAATTTAAGAAAGGACCTAGAACCAAACTCGTAGATATATAAAAAGGATGCACAACTGGATCAAAATTTCTCGAGGTTTTTACTCAAAAAGATAAGGGTACCTAGCTCTCATATCTCGCTCGGTTTCCCATGTAGCCTCTCGAGCTGAATGATGTCCCCATCTAACCTTCACCATCGGAATCTCCTTGTTTCTCAATCTTCGAACCTGCCTGCCTAAAACCTCAACTGGTTCTTCTGGGTAGGACAAGTTCTCAAATACTTCTATCTCAGGTTCGGGAATGATATGACTCGGATCTGACCTATACCTCCGTAGCACCGATACGTGAAAGACGTCATGCAATCTTGATAACTCAGGTGGTAACGCCAATCTATATGCAAGTGGTCCGATCTTCTCTAAGATCTCATATGGACCAATGTATCTCGGTGCTAACTTCCCATGCCTACCAAATCTCATAACTCCACTCCAAGGAGATACCTTCAAAAACACTCTCTCGCCTATCTCATATGTCATCTCTCGTCTATGGCGATCAAAGTAGCTCTTCTGACGATCTTGTGCTGCCTTCAAGCAGTGCTTTACTACTTGTACTTTCTCTATTATCTGTTGTACAAGTTCAGGACCCTCTATATGTCGCATGCCCTCAAAATCCCAACATACAGGTGTGCGGCACTTCCTTCCATACAAGGCCTCGTAAGGGGCCATACCAATACTTGAATGGAAACTGTTATTATACGCAAATTCGAGCAATGGCAGGTTACAATCCCAGTTACCTTTAAGCTCTAAAACACAAGATCTCAACATCTCCTCCAAGGTCTGAATCGTTCTCTCTGATTGTCCGTCTGTCTGAGGATGAAATGCTGTACTGAAATGCAATCTTGTACCTAAGGCAGTTTGCAGACTTCCCCAGAAATGCGATGTAAACCTCGGATCTCTATCAGATACAATCGATACAGGGACTCCGTGCAGTCGAACAATCTCTCTCACATACAACTCTGACAGCTCATCCAAGGAGTTATCTTGTCTCATCGGTAAGAAGTGGGCAGATTTCGTCAATCTTTCTACAATCACCCATACCGTGTCATTCTTTCTGAAAGTCCTAGGAAGTCCAACCACAAAATCCATTGTAATCCTCTCCCACTTCCACTCAGGAACTGATAAAGATTGTAACTTTCCTGCTGGTGCTTGGTGTTCAGCCTTCACTTGCTGACACACTAGACATCGAGCCACAAAATCAGCTACCTCTCGTCTCATCCTGGGCCACCAATAGATCTTCCTCAGGTCATTAAACATCTTCGTACTCCCAGGATGCATGGAATACCTCGAGGAATGTGCCTCTTCAAGTAGCTTCTTCTTTAACTCCTCAATGTTGGGTACGCATATCCGTGTACCTCTATATAACACTCCCTAATCAGACAACTGGAAGTGTGTAGTGGTAGCATCTCCCACTTTAGCTTTCAACTTCTTCAGTGTAGCATCCTCATCTTGTCTAGTTGAAATCTCATCGAGAATCAACGGTCTAACCTGAATGTTCGCTATCAACTCGGATCCTCTTACATCCATCTCTACTCTCATAACTCTGAGAGCTAATAGGTGCTCAACTTTGTAGTTGACCTTACCGCCTTGGTCACTACTCTTTCTGCTGAGAGCGTCAGCTACCACATTCGCCTTTCCTGGATGGTACTCTATAGTGCAATCATAATCCTTGAGTAACTCCATCCATCTTCTCTGCCTCAGATTCAGATCCCTCTGAGTGGGAATATACTTCAGGCTTTTATGGTCGGTAAACACCGGAAATGTATCACCATAAAGATAGTGCCTCCAGGTCTTAAGAGCATGAATTATAGCAGCAAGCTCTAGGTTGTGTGTAGGGTAGTTCTGCTCATGAGGTCTCAACTGTCTAGATGTATATGCTATTACCTTCCCTTCCTGCATTAGAACTCCTCCTAAGCCACTCCCAGATGCGTCGGTGTAAACCACAAAGTTACCCTTATCTGAGGGTACAACCATAGTAGAGAATGTAGTCAATCTTTTCTTAAGTTCTTCAAAGCTCTCTTGACAACTGTTATCCCATATAAACTGCTGATTCTTCTTTAGCAAGTTAGTCAATGGGCGCGCGATAATCGAGAAGTTCTTTACAAACCGCCTGTAATAACCCGCAAGTCCTAAGAAGCTGCGAATCTCTGTAATGCTCTTCGGAATTTCCCATTCTGTAATAGCCTTGATCTTGGATGGATCAGGTTGTATACCATCTCGTGATATCACATGCCCTAAAAAGGCAATCTGATCCGTCCAAAACTTGCACTTGTTGAACTTTGCGTACAACTGTCTCTCCCTCAGAATCCCTAAGATACGTCTCAGATGTTCTTTATGAGTATTTACATCTCGGGAACATATCAAGATATCATCAATGAAGACCACGACGAACTGATCTAGATAAGGTTGGAAGATCGAGTTCATCAGCGCCATGAATGCTGCAGGTGCATTCGTCAACCCAAAAGGCATAACTGTAAACTCATAGTGTCCATACCGAGTACGAAAAGCTGCCTTCAGTATTGAATTCTCTGCTATCCTCAACTGCCAGTATCCCGATCGAAGGTCAATCTTTGAAAACACTGTAGCACCCCTTAACTGATCAAGCAAGTCCTCTATCCTCGGTAAGGGATACTTGTTCTTGATTGTGATTTTGTTCAGCTGACGGTAGTCTATGCACAATCGTAAACTACCATCTTTCTTCTTCACAAAAAGCACTGGTGCACCCCAAGGAGAAATACTCGGGCGTATAAAACCCTTCTCGAGCAACTCTTCTAGCTGTTTCTTCAACTCCTTTAGCTCTAGCGGAGCCATCCTGTAAGGAGCAATTGATATCGGTACTACACTTGGTAATGCCTCAATCTCGAAGTCTACCTCTCTACTCGAAGGTAAACTAGGTAAATCAACAAGGAAAACGTCAGGAAATTCTCTAACATTCACCTCAGATACTCCGGGACTAACAATAGCAGAATCTGACACACTAGCCATATAAGTCTGACACCCTTCCCAAAGTAATCTAAAAGTTGTTACTGCAGATATGAGGCAAGTAGGAATAACATTCCTCTCACCTATGAAAATCACCTCTCTTTACCCATCTATCTCCGTGGTGACTTCCTTTGTTTAATATTTAATCAAAGTTATATGAGTGGATGAACAATCCATTATTAACATCACATCAAACTCTCTCAAGAATTCATCCATGTCAACACAAGTGGTATACTATGGGCATTAGGGACCGTGTCCCACCAGTCTCCAACTGCTCCCTTAAGCAAGCATATATCATATTGTAACCGTTTCTCAGTAGCGCAGATAAATCCATCTAGAATGGACTTAGTGTTCCTCAACCACTCCTCCACTACTAATGGATCAGTAGCCCCCTCAAACGACTTTGCCCCTTGGCGGCGAATCTTCTCAAAATTCTTGTCCATCTTTACTAGAATAATCCCCGCCTGAGACACTGTTGTGTCTGTGGTGGTATAACTTCTCTTAAATACTTCACTAAATTAGGTATACCAACCATATCCGATGGTGGTAGTGATATTAGCTAAACTGGCACCTTAGGGTGCTCCTAATCACCCCCTACAGACTTTGTGGACCCTTCATGGCTGTGCTCCGTCATCTAAAAGAAAAAGAAACTTTCAAAAGCTTTTCAGAAAACTTCCCACAACCTCAAGCCAAGGAATCATATCCCTGCTCTGATACCAACCAAAATGTGACACACCTATTTCATTTCTAGTTGATTACTAGTTAATTAACCCTGTTTAAAGCAATAAGCGGAAAAGCGGAAAAGCGGAAAACGTAAAATTTTAAAACTTTATCTTACAACCATTTTCACAACATATATACATACTAACATACGTCATAAAACCCTGTTTAACAAAAACACAACTGTTTTAAAACCATGCAAAACATCCTAGGCGGTAGCATCCCATAACAGCCCACCTGATATGATCTCAAATCCAGGTGTTGAGTCCAACGTCCTTGCCTTGGTTAGGCCGAGTCTGAGTAGCTGAAAAATATGTGGATATAACAATAATGAGCCACACGCTCAGTAAGGGTATACAAATCGCACTCTCCCAATATATATAAGTATCTAATATCCCGTCCCCAAACGACACTCTATACCCTTCCTCACATTTCCAAGCACACATACATATCCACATTCACATATCATTCCACAACCAATCATATCACATTTCACATAAACATTCAAGCATGTTATCACACATCACATATAAACATATCATCTCATCACATCATAACATAACATATAACATGCTAGACTCGATCGCATCGATGCATAGGCGATAATTAACTAACTAGCCCCAACTGATCGTACGATATATTTTCTCATGTGCTTTCGTATTCTTTTCTTTCTTTCTTTTTTTTTTCTTTCGGTTGGCCAACCCGATAGCGTCATAGGCCCCTTGTAGATCAGGTAGCGACCTCGGCCATCTTGTCCTAAGACCCCCTGTAGATCAGGTTGCGATCTTGGACTATTTTTCTTATCTTGAGGCTCCCTGTAGATCAGGTAGCGACCTCTGGCTGTTTTTCTTTTCTTGAGGCCCCCTGTAGATCAGGTAGCGACCTTTGAGGCCCCATGTAGATCAGGTAGCGACCTCGTCCCCCGGAAACCCGTGCGGGACCCAGTTGGGCTAATTAATCAATTACCATCCTATATTATCACTTTCATATCATAACTCAATTTCATGCTTTCATCATATTCTTTCATCACATTCTTTTCCATTATCATCTCATGTACCTCATGCATGCTTTCATAAAGAATATCAATTCATCATCATCGTCGTCTCACTCATATACATATAAGCATGCATACAGCCATAACAAACAGATATATACACACAAGCATGCATAAAATCATGGCATATTAAATACATAACATATATTTAGCAAGTGTAATTCATATACACTTACCTCGCAGGTAAGAACAATAAAACCTCGCAAACCAACTATTGAGTCCGTTTCCCACTCGGACTATCCTCTTTTATCGTGCTTGGATACGCTCACAAAGCAACTAAGTTATAGTTAGATCGAAACCTTCAACAACACCTGTTGAGAATATCATATTCCTCGTATTAAACTTCTCGCTTCAAACACCAGTTAAATTCATTCATTTGAATTTAATTAGCTTATAGCATTTTCTAGAATCCCAATTTAATTAATTAACCTTTAATTAATTAATTAAATTTCGCCAGAACAACGTTTTGCCCGCAGGCAATTTCTGAACCCACCTGTCATCAAATCTTATCAAACAAACAACTCATAATCACCAGAATAATGTAACGAGCATAATGGAATTTCCAATTATCCATTTTGACAAGCCTAAGGTCAATTTAGGCTAAATCGCAATACGGAAAACGAATAAATTCATAACTTATTCGTTACTAACCCGATTGACGATCCGAAAGAAGATTCGGAATCACAACGATGCAGGCTACGCTCGGACACCATCAAATTCACCGAAATCTGAGCGACGGAACCTCCCTAGTATCATATATGCTCGACCAGACCTTCCCTTGCTCGGAAATGCAGAAACTCGGTACCAAAATGAAGAGAATGAAGAGAGGAATCCAAAAACTCAAACGGATTTGAAATCGGATTAGAAACGAAGAGTAGATCTGAGTTTGAAGGTTGAGAGAAATCAGAGCTTTTAGGAGGAAACGTGAAAGAAAATGAATTAATAAACGATATTTCAGCTATTTATAGCGAAGACGATAATTATCCTTTAGCGGAGTCGATAATTATCCTTTTACCGATCCGAAAGCGGTTTAAGCCCCCTTCTCCAAACTTCTCGAAATTGGAATAATAAATCTGGAATATTGTATGGATAATTATTCCGCAATTGTCTCGAAAAACGCGTATTCCTAAGCCGTCTTTCTTAGCCGCTAAGAAACGAAATAGCGACTCTTTTGGCCGTTTTGCCTTTCCAAGGTTTTTCATATCTAGGACATGTCTGATGTCCTAATCATTTTTCTCAACTGCACTTTTATTAATTGAAGCTCCCAAATGCTCCAAATAACACCGGGTTTATATCATCTAGGTATCGATCTCTTGTTAAGACGGCTTTAATTCCGTTAAACCCGTTTAACTTCCTAAAATTTCCGATTAGGCCATATTTGATTTTTGACTGTTACAACTACACTTCAACAAAGGTAGGTTCATTCGTGTCTGCGTTGAAATTGATCTAAGCAGACCTCTCAAGAAAGCGATCTTCATAAATGGTCGGAGATGTCCAATTGAATACGAAGGTTTAGATATAATATGCTTCAAATGTGGAAGATTTGGGCACTATGTTTCTAACTGTGAGTTCTACAGTGGGCCGGAACATCATGGCAGGGAAGCTACTGAGCAGCCCAAGGAGAAGGGATCGGAAGAGAGAATGGGTGATTCGCATAAGAGAAGTACCTCTCCGGTAGAAACGCCGATGGAAAACGAAACCGACGCCGGCTTTGGCCCACTGGATGCAGGTGGCGAGAAGATCCAGAGGACAGAAAGGAAAGTATCCACAAGATGGAAATCAAGGTTATTCAGTTGATCATGCTAGGAATGTGAATAAAATCAATCAAGGAAAGAGTACTTATGGTAAAGGAAAGAATCAGTCGGTTGGCAATAAATCAGCCCCATCAATTACCTTAGATCGCGTATCGCCCATGCCATCTGTGGACAGTCGGGCCACTAGTTCCGAGCCTCAACCAATTGGGCCAAAGAAAGCCGGCGGCCCAGTAGCTACTAAGACTGTTAGTGTGGTACACACTCATCCAAACCAGGCCCAAATGAGTGGATCCATCAAGGGAGACGGTCCAAGCAATATTGTTTCAAACATTAGAAAAGTACAACAACAGAAGCAAGCGTTGACGATAGTAGGCGCAGAGTACGTTGAAAACGTCCATCCACAACAGGTTACACCTAAATCCCCAATCTTTGGTGCTATTGCAGAAAGTAAAGAAGAGACTAGTGGCAAGGAAAGCAAACAGAAGAGACGGAATAAGATGAAAAACGTGGCGAGACGAGCAGCCTGGAGAGCCAAGAAGATGGAGGAGTCTGATGCTATTATTATCTCTCTGAAAAGGCAACGCCAAGAAGATAATAATCAAGCCAAAGTCCTCCACAAAGGGTCTGAAGAGGAACCAACCTTAAATACAGGAGGACCCATACCGAGACTGGCTCATGCCCAGAAGGGGGATAATACTACGATGGATGGGATGGTCACACCAAACGCACCATGCCAATCCGTACCAACGACTAGCGCGCATCAGTCCAGTAAAGAACAACTAGTTGGATCAGACGAAGTTATGGAGGAGAACCAAAGCACAGAAGCTGGGGCGAAAGACACCCAGATGGGTCAGTAGCCTCTTCTCTCTTCGGTTTCTTTTATTCTAACCAGTTTATTATGAATTGTCTTTTTTGGAATGTTTTCAGAGCTTGCAAGAGCGGGTTTTGGAGAGCAATCAAATACCTTTGTAATCAACACAACGTGGATTTGCTAGCCATTTTCGAACCTCGCACCTCTGGTGCAAGAGTGCAGGCCATCTGTGATAGGCTAAGTTTCTCTAGCTGCTTTCGGGTGGATGCTATTGAAGGAGGTATTTGGATCCTTTGGAAGAGTGATAAGATCCATCTTAGTATTGTTAGCAGTAATAAATTCTTTATTCATGCAAAAGTTACTGGAAGTAATGGATCCTATAGTGTTATAGCTGTTTATGCTCCCCCATCCATCAGTAGACGTCGCGAGTTCTGGAATACTTTGGATAGCGAGTTGGCTGCGATTACGGAACCTTTGATAGTGGGAGGTGATTTCAATTGTATCCGGTTTCAGCATGAGAGAGCTGGAGGTTCGGGTAGTCTTCATGCAGATTCAAAGGTTTTCAATGAGATTGCTTTGACCCATGGTCTGATAGATCTAGGGTATTCAGGAGCTGACTGTACCTGGGATGACAGCAAATCAACTAAACGGAAAGTTCTCAAGAGACTTGACAGAGTCTTCATGAATCACTATCAACAGCCTCAAGTCGAAATACTCCTTTAAAAAACACTTTCTTCTATTTCTTCTCTTCTTCCTCTCAAAAGGTACGAGTTTAGTGCCTCAAATCCTTTATACTGGAATTGAATGGATGACGGTCGAACAACTAGCTATCGACTTTAACTCGCTATCTCCTTCTCTCAACTCGAGGCTTCTTCAACTTCGTCTCTTCAAATTAGGCTTACGCTTCTTCTAGCTTGGATAAATAATGCTCCAAACTGAGTTGATGGTGTTGGTATTGATGGTGGTTAGACAACGTTCGTTGAATCAAAGAGAAATAAGAGGTAATATTTTTAATTGACAAATTAGGGTTGTCAATACATTTGCCCCAAATTATAGGGTTTGGCTTGGTGAGAATTTGATGAGTTTTTATTTCTAGGTCTAATGGTTGTATATTTACAATGGATTAGGGATTTTAGTCTTCACATGAATTTTCTCTCTATTTGGAGGTCAAAAGAATCCAAAATGGATTTTTGACTTTGACAGTGATTATATTGAAAATGATGTTGGTGTTATGGGGAATTTTTCTGATGTATCTATATGGATCGGAATGAGTTTCTAGTGTTGATAGTGATTTTCTATCAGAGATGTTGGAATGTTGTAGGGCGATCTATGAAGGAGGAGGTGTCTAGGTTCTTTGACTCTTACCAGCTTTACTCGGGGAGCAATGATATCCTCATCTCCTTAATTGCTAAAGTGGGGAAACCGGAGCTTATTAGCCAATTCCGACCGATCGCCTTGTGTAATGTCAGCTATAAGATTATCACCAAGGTCCTTGTGAGAAGATTGCAATGCATTATTGGAAATCTGGTTGGGCCTACTCAACGGAGTTTTATTCCGGGCCGATTGATTCAAGATAATATTGTTCTTATGCAAGAGGTGGTGCATTCCATGAGAAAGAAGAAGTCTAGTAAACAGTGGATGATCCTGAAACTGGACCTTGAGAATGCATACGATTGAGTGAGGTGGGATTTCATTAAGGACACTATACTGAAGGCTGGGTTTCCTCCGGCTTGGGGTAGGATGATCCAAGAGTGTGTTACCACTGCTAGAATGCAAGTTCTTTGGAATGGGGAAGTGACCGAACAGTTTACTCCAAAAAGAGGCATCAGACAAGGTGATCCGCTATCTCCTTTCCTCTTTGTATTGTGTGTTGAGAGACTCAGCCATCTCATCCTCGAGTCTGTTGAAAAGGGAGAGTGGAAGCCTATCAAGCTTTCTAGAGGGGGTCCTCCGCTTTCCCATTTGTTCTTCGCAGATGATATCACCCTTTTTGCGGAAGCCTCGTTGGCCCAAATCCGAATTATCATGAGATGCATTGAAATATTCTGTGATGCTTCGGGTCAGAGAGTTAGCACCCAGAAATCAAAAATCTTTGTTTCCCCTAACGTCTCTAGAGATCTTTGTGACAGTATTGAGAAGATTAGTGGAGTGGAGGTCACGAAGAACCTTGGAAAATATCTCGGTGTGCCTCTTTTTCAAGGAAGAGTTTCCAAAACGTCTTTCTCTAGTTTGCTTGATCGGATCAATCATAAATTAAATGGGTGGAGAAGTAAAACCCTTAGCTTTGCGGGACGGGTCACCCTCACAAAAGTTGTCCTCACCTCCCTCCCCATTTATTCCATGTCCACCCTTTTACTCCCGGTAAGCGTTTGTGACGAGATCGATAAAATTTGCCGGAACTTTGTTTGGGGCCACCAAGACGGCCGCCGAAAGATGCATACCGTTAAATGGGAAGAGATGTGTTTACCGAAAGATAAAGGGGGACTCGGTATTCGCAGCATGCTCGAAACGAATTTGGCCATCCTTGGCAAGTTGGCGTGGAGATTCGTAAAGTGCACTTACGGTCTTTGGATCAAAGTATTGGAGCAAAAGTACCTCAACAGAAGCAGCAGGGTTCACTCCTCCGATTCCCTAGTCTGGAAGGGCATTGATAAAGGCTTAAAACAGGTTATTTCACAAGGATCTAAATGGGTCTTAGGGAATGGCAGGAGTATAAGGTTCTGGACGGATCTCTGGGTTGGAGATACTCCTCTTATTAACGTTGTTGTTCAACCCATCAATCTTGAGGACCTCGACAGTACGGTGAGAAGCTTCTGGTCGGACGATGACGCCTGGGATTGGCAGAAAGTGGGGAGCCTGATCCCAAGTTCGGCGCTGCTACAACTGGATGCGATAAGACCGGTAGCTATGGATTCCAACCTTACCTCCCCTCTCTCCCTACCGGTTGTTGATGATGAAATCAGATGGAAGCTTACTCAGAATGGAGAATACTCGACGTCATCTGCGTACAGACTAATCACTGGTGCAGAAGACTATCAACATAATGAAGGAGCTATTTATAAACGGGTATGGAAGCTCAGAGTCCAAGAGAGAGTGAAGATTTTCATATGGAAATTAATGAAAGGAGAAGTGTTAGGTAATGAGGAAAGAAGGAGACGCCACATAAGCCCTACTAATGAGTGCCCATGTTGTAAACACGCCAAGGAATCTCTTGCTCACTTATTCAGAGAATGTCACCGAACGCTATCTATGTGGAGAGTTCTGCATGCGGAGGCCTACGTGGACGATTTCTACTCTTTACAGTTTCCCGCATGGTTGAGAGGTAATGTTTCTTCTTATTCTTATTTTAATAATGATGTATTATGGTGTAAGCTTTTTGCAGTCGGTATATGGTGGACGTGGAAGTGGAGAAATAACGTGGTGTTCAACAATAACATCTTCAACGGCAATAGGGTGCGGACTGTACAAAGTTTGTCTAAAGAATACATCCAGGTCTGGAAGAAGAGAGGGAACATTAACCAAGGGCTAAAAATCTGGACCGATGTTGTTTGGAATCCACCACCGGATGGTTTTGTGAAGGTCAATACGGATGGAGCAAAGAGTAAAAACGGCCTCACTAGCGCAACATGTGTAGTTAGGAATGAAGCGGGGGAGTGGGTGAGTGGTTTTGGGGTGAATCTTGGAACCTGCACCATCCCCATGGCCGAGCTTTGGGGATTGGTACACGGACTCAAGATAGCTTGGGATTTAGGTTACCGATCGGTGATCTTTGAAACGGATTCACTATTGGTAACTAAAATTATCAAGAACGCCATAACCCCTCACCACCCCCTCGCAATGAAAAGAGACTGGAATATCCAGTTTCGGCATGCCTTCCGTGAGGCGAATAGAGTCGCGGACTTTCTTGTTAGTTTTGCTCTTAACATTCCAATTGGTTTGATTGTATTGTCTGACCCGCCGGAGGGTGTAGTGAACCTTTTACTTGATGAAGTAAGGGGTCGGGCTATCCCCCGTTTGATGACCACTTAGCCTCCTTTCCAATTAATAAAAGCGCGTCTAGATGCGCCGGAGACCACTCACTCTCCTTCCTACCAAAAAAAAGTTTATTCAAGGAGAGCCGGCATACAAATTGGAATTTTGCCTTTTATTTTTTAAAAATGAAAACAAAGCAAACTTGAAGATCATGAAAAATTATATTTATTTTGAGCTTGAACTAAGGACGGGAAAAGTATAAACATGGACAAGTAGTTTAGTCCGTTCGATTCTGTTTCAATCCGGTCTATAATTTGGCGGTCCAAATCTCCTGTTACCATTACAATTATACCCTTTATACTATCTTCCTTCTATTGATCCAGCTGGACAAACTAAAAGCAAATAAGAAAATTGATTTGGAGGGATGAATAAACTTTCTTTCTATTTCTTTCTTGTTCCAGCAGCCTCAAGTCGAAATACTCCTTTAAAAAACACTTTCTTCTATTTCTTCTCTTCTTCCTCTCAAAAGGTACGAGTTTAGTGCCTCAAATCCTTTATACTGGAATTGAATGGATGACGGTCGAACAACTAGCTATCGACTTTAACTCGCTATCTCCTTCTCTCAACTCGAGGCTTCTTCAACTTCGTCTCTTCAAATTAGGCTTACGCTTCTTCTAGCTTGGATAAATAATGCTCCAAACTGAGTTGATGGTGTTGGTATTGATGGTGGTTAGACAGCGTTCGTTGAATCAAAGAGAAATAAGAGGTAATATTTTTAATTGACAAATTAGGGTTGTCAATACATTTGCCCCAAATTATAGGGTTTGGCTTGGTGAGAATTTGATGAGTTTTTATTTCTAGGTCTAATGGTTGTATATTTACAATGGATTAGGGATTTTAGTCTTCACATGAATTTTCTCTCTATTTGGAGGTCAAAAGAATCCAAAATGGATTTTTGACTTTGACAGTGATTATATTGAAAATGATGTTGGTGTTATGGGGAATTTTTCTGATGTATCTATATGGATCGGAATGAGTTTCTAGTGTTGATAGTGATTTCCTATGGCTATCTCTAATTCAAGAATATTTGAATTCTTTGCTGGTGTTGATAGTGATTAATTTGTTGGTGTTTAATCTGATTTTTCTGATTTTATATGGATTGAGTTGTTGGTTTGAATTTTCATGTGTATCTATGTGGGTGGAGTTGGTTGTCTTTGAATTTGTCAAAGCAATTGGACAGTAGTACCAAATATTGAATGGTTGATTGAGTTTATTGTGTTTGAATTTCATCTTTATTCTTGTCTTTCTTTATTGTACCTTGAAGATGGTATTTGCTACTTATTATTGATTGATTGGGTTCTTTTTTGTAAAGAGTCCAAATTTTGATTTTGACATAGCTCATTAGGTCAAATGGTAGAACAATGTGTTTATGCACATGAATGTGGGTTCGAATCCCTCATAGGCTTCAACTTTGCTTGTACAATCTTAAAAGTCCTAATATTTTATGTTCTACAATTCTTACTTCTAAAGCGAGTTCTTAGTTT
Organism: Fagopyrum homotropicum; assembly: GCA_033239125.1. Lineage (NCBI taxonomy): Eukaryota > Viridiplantae > Streptophyta > Magnoliopsida > Caryophyllales > Polygonaceae > Fagopyrum > Fagopyrum homotropicum. The sequence goes on along the minus strand of BSWB01000007.1, from coordinate 117,115,663 downwards.
CAAAATTAGGATACATGATATCTCGTTCTTGTATGTTTTTTTAAAGCTTGATGTACTTCAATTGTAAATTCTTAAGAGCAATCACAGTTTTAAAATATTTGTTGGACAAAATCAACAACTTTTGCCAGAGGTATGCTTCATAGGCAGGTTTTAACAGAAAAAATACTGCCAGAGGTATGCTGCTAGAAAATTTCTCTGAAAACTTCTGGACATAAAAAAACCAGCCACAGTCAATCATAGGCAGATTTTCTTGCTAAATATCTACAAAGACAAATTCTGTCAGAGGTATGCTTCATGTCAAAATATCTAAAATTCAGGTGTTCATAGATAGGAATATAATTTCTTGCCAAAATATATGAAATTCTGCTGTTCATAGACTTGCCTTAAATATTTCTTTCCAGATTTGATCTGTCAATCTGTCATATCTAAAATCAACAAAAAGAAGTAATCCCTGAGGTTTGAGGCACTCCAATCCGCCGGAGGTACAACCCTTACTTCACAAGTTATTGTTTGAAGGATCGATCAACAACTCATCATCTAATACAAACAAAAAATACAATTAGAAGAATTAAAAAAAGACTAAATGAACACACAAATGAACCAATTATTTGCAAACACCAACACACACACACACATATATATATATATAATAAAAAATTGACTACACTAAGTTTATTTCATCTTCACCTGAGGCTTGAGACACTGCAATGCTTGTCAATAATGCCATATAACTAGTCGAAAATTGTTGACTAGGCAGAGAAAATTGTGGATTATTATGCATTCCAACTTGTTCATATTCTGATGTGGAGTAATTGTAACCATAAACAACCGGTAAACAATATATTTCTGCTGACTGTTGTGAGGAAATTCCATACACTTGATTAGTTTGATTCTCCAACCAAAGAAAATTTATGTGTGTAAAATAAAATACCAAATTAATTAGTGTATAAAAAACCCTAAAATACCATTTATACCTGATCGACATTAGACGGTTTTGCAAGTCGTTTGGTTTTTTGTCTTCGATTTCCTGTTTCTGTTTTTTGCTGTTTCAAGAGCACTCAAACACCTTTTGTTAGTCCCTCCTGATTTCTGTTTTTGTTTGATGCCTCTAATTACCTTCATTATGCCATTTTCATTCAAAGTCATATTATTATTTGAATCCTTTTCCTGACCCATATTAGTGTTTTGCAAGCTAGACTCCATTGCCCTCTTTGCTGGGCTCAAATCAAGCTCTTTTAGCAAAATAAGAAGACCTTCTTTCACAAGCATACATCCATCTATATGTTATGTACCTCTTATCACCAACCGATTAGATAGACGACACAATTCTCTGTGATGCTTTCCCATCACTTTTGTAGGATCTATCTCACCATTTGAACTTTCAATGGTAGCTCTAATACCTCTTTTAGCATTTTTTGTCCATCTTTTCAAAATATACTTCTCAGGAATCTCCATAATACCCCGAAAAGAAAAAACCTTCAGCAGATGCATGCATAACAAGCCAGCAAACTCAAATTTTCTACAAGTGTAACACACCATTGTTTCTATGCTGTCAAAAGTGACGAGAAAACCGAAGTGCTTCATAGGAGGTGTGACTTTATATTCCGTAGCAGATCCTATCTCACCACAAACTTCAAGATGACAATCATAAGCTTTACCCAATTCTTCTTGAAACAAAAAATATACGGCTGGTGTATAAATACTAGATGATTGCTTTAGAATTGCAGCCGGAAAAGACGGCACTACTCTACTTTGGCTAGTCTTGAAATCTACAACCATCTCACCGTAACGTCGATCATCAACTAAGAGCTAGAAATTTTCAAAAAACCTTGTCAAATCATCCTTATCACTTACATAGTGCTTGATGACATTATTCATGCTTTCACTTCGTTGCGTAGTGGTCATGTCCGCACAAAATGTCTCTCGCCCATAGACCAATGTCCACTTTTTTCTGATGTTGAACAACCTCTGCAGCCAATCATTATTTTGCAGCTCATACTTCTCGAGCATTTTACTCCAAGAATCCAAAAATTCTTCTTCATATTCATAGTCATAAATGCAATTACTAAAATCTTTTGAAAATTCTTTATACTTTGCAAAAACGCTAGACAGATGAGTTGTTGCGTTCTGAAAAATGTGCCAGATGCATAGTCGATGGTAAGTGTGTGGCCACTGAGAAGCAAGAGCTTTTGAGATCGCGGCGTCTTGATCTGTTAAGATAGTCTTAGGTAGTTTTTCACCTATAGCCTTCAAAAATGTGTCAAACAGCCATGCAAACGACTCTGTTGTCTCATCATACAACAACGCTACACCAAATATAGTAGTTTGCTTATAATGGTTTACTCCGACAAATAAAGCGATTGGTCGACCATCCTTATGCTTGCGATATGTCGTGTCAAAGCAAACAACATCACCAAAGTCCTCGTAGTCAACCTTCATTTTCGAATCAACCCAAAATATGTTAGTTATTAAACTCTCATCATCCAATTGAAGAGCATAAAAAAAATTAGGATCATCCGTTCTCATACCTTGCAGATACTTTAGAACTCCACCCGTATCACGTGCCACTGCTTCAAGACTACGCTTGCTGCGCAAATAGTTCCTATAATCTTCCTCAATGAAATCAAGATTTCCACGACCACCTACTTGTTTAGCCATGAACTCATACGCATTTCTCGGTGCAATACCCGAAGAAGCAGCCAATTCGACTTCCAACGCTTAAGACGCTGATATTTTCCGATGTAATATAAATAGATGAGCCTTACTCGGGCTTGCCAAATTGTGATTATGCTCGGCAATGAACTTCACAACATGATACTTGTCTAGTTGGCGACAACTAGACAAGATGATCACGACTACAAGATGATCACGACAGTCACGGATCAGGTGCAATCCTCGTCATCCACAATAGTCGGTCACAACCTCGGCTTGTCAATCCACGATTTCCCACCACTTGTGGGCATGACTGTCTAACCAAGGAGCGTGAAAATCATGGGGAAAAAAAAGTAATCGGCATGCATGCCACCGTATTCATTAACCATGTAACACACGTTATAATAGGGCACTAGGCCCAATGTGGTCATATACTAAATCATCTCATAATAATATCTCCAAGCAAAAACGCCGCTTAAGTCAAATACCAAATCATCTCAAATATCTCAACATCCATATCCGGTTCTTATCTAAAATAACTCGATAAATCACTTTACGGAATCAAAATCCAAACTAAACACGTTACCGCCTACAAGGCAAACCAAATACGACAAGCATTCTCAAATATCATTCAATCATCAAATCGTCAGAGTTATAACATACTCTTAAACGGAAAGTAGAGATCAAAGTACATAATAAATATTCAAACCATCATGCTATCATATTCCAAAACGTCACCACCAATATTGACAAATCAATACAAGCCAAATATTTATAGGGTTTTTCAAATCAACTTATCATCTCACATTATACTTTTCAAATCAAGGAAACATTACTACACTTCCTTTAAACATCATACTAAATACATATATATAACGGAAGTACCAAACCGATCTTTTTCAAATCGACATAACATGTATGTATATATATATATATATAGGGTCCAGTTCTGGTGAGGAGGACCCTTGCAGATAGGAATGAGGAGAGCCGGGGTGGTGACACGTGGCATGCCACGTCACCTTTTTTTTTTCCAGTTTTTCTTTTTGTAAATAAAAATTGGTGTTCATATTTTTATGAGTATGTGTTCATTTTTAAAAGAGTCATTGTTCATATTTTTATCAATAAATGTTCATTTTTTCCCAACACTAACTATTCGTTTTTTAACATTAATTGTTCATTTTTACATTTTTGTAATACATTTTTTTTAGATTAGTTTAAAAAATTATACTATTCTTTCAAATCGTGTTAATAAAATATGATGGTCATTTTTTTTTCAAATTGTATTCATTTTTTTTTACAGTTATGGTGTTTATAATATGATGTTTATTTTTTTTGAAAATTATACTTTTCTTTAAAATCGTGTTTATAAAAGATCGATTACATAAAAAATTGTGAAATCAAAGAGAATACAAGACGATTCAGGTTTTGTTTCTTCGAATTTCTACTCTCACTGTTTAGATTTCCATTCTTAAGGTTTAGGTTTCATTATGATTGATGTTTGTGTTCGAAATCAAATTTGTTTGAATCATTTTGTGTTTGATAAGTTTGATTGAGAAAATACATGTATATACATATGTTGAGTTGGTCTAATAGCTCCAATTGAATAATTTATATGCTCCTTTTAGTGTGCACGCAAACTGTTCGGTAAAATGTCTTATAGAAAAATAGTTTATAATATTCACAGGAACAATAATATAAAAAGTATGAACACTGACGAATAAAAACATGAACAATAACGTATAAAAGTATGAACACCAATTACTTATCTATAACTTTGACACATACATAACATATTATGATAATCTTTTAACCTTTTGTGATGTTTTTTTTTTTATTTTTTGTGGTTATATATTGTAAATGAACATCTATGCATTATAAAATGAACACAAAAAAATAAATTGACGTGACACTTTGATGAATAAAAATACTATGAACACCGATGTATAAAAGCATGAACAATGACATATAAAAGTATGAACACCGATGACTATTTTGAACGTAAGGGTATTTTTCCAGAGTTTTAGTCAATTTACAAAAATGCCATTAATGATGAGCGTGTGAGAGCCCTTGATTTAAATCCATCCAATGGCTTACAGCCCTCCTAATTCCTATCTACAAGCTCTCTCCTCACTTGAACTAAAATCTATATATATATATATATATATATATATATATATATATATCAAAAGCATCATGGTAACATATCTTTAAAGCGTCAAAACATGCATGTAATACATAACAAACTTAAACATGATCATGCTCATATAAAAACGCTCACAAGTGCTTGTGATGCGGGGATAAGCCGCAGGCTCCGATCTAGATTGAAAGTCCTTAATTGAGATAAAAATCGGGTTGTTCTATAGAATAAATCGGCCAATTTCCTTCAAATACAGGGCGATTTTTCGTGAAACTCAAAACACGGATTAGTGAATGATATGGAAAGATAAGAAGATAAATATGGAATTATAAATGAAAGATATATAGGAAGATATGAAATAAGATAGTTCTGTAAAAGAATCTTGACCAATGATGTGTCAAAACCCTTAAATGAGAAGATTACCTTAACCCGCACTTCTTTAACCTTACACAAGTCTTCTAACTAAGACAAGCACAAGGAGGGACTAGTATTGACCAGGAGCACCAACCTTCAATAAGATTAACACACACAAGTACAATCTAGCAATGACTTCACAACAATTCAACCAAAAACTCTCTTTTCGATTGAATGATTAATGAATAAAATACAAACTCCGTAAGTGAAGTTGCAAGTCACACAATTATGTGGAAATGTATCAAATCTAATCTACTAAACAATCTCCCCCACTAAGGTTATTTATAAGGGAGATTAAACCTATGAAAACTAGGAAAATATGCTTACAAATAATTTTGCAAATATGTCTTTAAGATATATATAAAAATATAAAAGATAAAAATCTAACTAATAATCCCTTAAGATAGTCTGAGAGCTTTAAGGAATCATAACAAGATATAGTTGCCAAAAGATAGAAGATCATGACTGGCTCTTTGCAAAACTCGTTCCAGTGAAGGAAATCGGTCCAAGAAATCGATCGAATTTTCCTACAGGAAAATCGGTCGATTTTTCAGGCAGATCAGTTGATTTTCCTTCTTTGAGACTCTTCCTTACTCTTATCCTTCTTTTCTTAGTTAATCTTCTTGGTCGTGGCTTGACTCTTCTATAATAGTCAGTAACGTCACCAAGGAACTCTTGAGAGTGAGGAGAGCTTCCTTGAGCGTACATGTCATGAGTATGTCCGTAACTTCATCTTGAATCGCCTTTTCTCTTGACCTTGTGATCGCTCCATCCATGACTGAATTCGAAGAAGGTGAAGGGTTTGTTGGTTTGTCCTTCAATGCTTTAGTCTTTGAGCGTGTAACTGGTCTTTGTGTTGGAGATGGTCCCACATCAGCTTGCCTCAAAATATCTTACGTGACAACCTTTAAGCCAAATCAACAACATCAACTATATCGTCAAATAACCTAAACAAGTAAAACACATAATCAACACACATGTTATATACTATATTATCACAACACCGTATAGGTATAAAAGTGACTTATACTACAAAATTAAAGCAAGGGTTTTAGCAGGTTGGCGGCGTCGGCGCTATGCAGGCGAGGCAGCTACCCGACAGACTCGGCGACGGCAGGGCAACATTCTCCTTTGGCGGCTTCATCCGGTAGGGTGGCGCTATTGGTGGGGGCTTCGATTCCAACCTATGGTGAGGTGAAAAACAGTAGCTCGGCGAAGGCTCCTTTGTGAGATTGAAGGCGAGAAGATTGTGGCCGCCGGCAGTAACAACGGGGGATTTGGTGAAGGTGGCGGCGGCCTTGATTGGAGGCGACCATGGACATTTCCTTTAACGAAGGCGAGGGTGGCAGATTTGAAATGGGTGAGGGAGACGACAAATGACAACGGGTTGGATCGAGATGCACATGAGGCACTAGCGAGGGTAACCGACATAGTTTGCTTCGGCTGATGGCAAAGACAAGGGTTGCATTCTAACTAATTCCTTGGTGGCGGATGGTGGCGGCTCCGATGGACTTGCTAGTGGAGGACAGAGGCGACGGTGTTGCTGCAAATCTAGGCTCGACAGTGGCTCCCTGGGTTCCGGCGGTTCAAGCAGGCTTTGGGCAAGCATCAAGATCGTTTTCTGATTCAAGCGGAAGCGGTGGAGAATGAGCGGGTTAGGATCAAGATCAGTTTCTTGCGGTGACTTCCTACTAGGAACATCAACAACATTAGTTGTTCCAAGATGGTATAAATCTCAATATCAGTATCCTTTCATATACATAATTCCTTTTGATTGAAAATATACCTTCAATTATTTTGATTTGTGAAAATTTAACATCGCGCCCCTCCTCAAAACTTGAGGGAGAAACTCTCTAACTGCAAGTTCCAAGTAATGAGAGAAGTATGAAAACTCCACCTTGATTATATATTTGTATAGGTGATGATGGAAGACTTAACACAAATAAAGTGGTTTTTATACTAACAAAATATCGACTATATTTCTAGTTGCTTGGTTTGGTGTTTGTCTAGAATGTATGCAGGCCTTGGAAAGTATTTCAAGGGACAAGCGGAGGCCTTGAAATCAGAAACAACGGACAGACAGAGAGTTTGAAGAAGTTCAACTAGGAGGCCCTGAAAGCCGTTTCAAGGTATCATAAGCCACAACCTTGTAGTCAGTTTCAAAGAACAAAGCGGCCGGAAGGAATTCAAATCTCTAAACAACCAAATCAAAGAAGATCTTCCTAGGAGATATGCTCAACATAGAAGATATGTTCAAACAAGATCTTAACGACCAAGTGGATTCGATTCAAAACAGGATCTCGCAAAGATCCTCGACCAAAAGCGCAAGATCTATTCTCAACGGATTTCGGATATCTTCACAACAAGATCTGAAGATTTCGGTCAAAAGACAAAGATCTTCAACAAGTGTGAGAAGATTACGGACAAGAAGGATCAACGTGCTTTAAGGAGATGAAGATGATAGAAGATCTACAACGTCTATCTCATCTCAACCAAGAAGCGTTTTCCATGGAGAAGAAGAAACATCTACAACGGTCATCTTTCCAACGGCTAGAAGACCTCTCCATCGAAGACTATAAATGAAGATGTCGATTGAAGAAGAAGAAGAAGAAGAAGAAGAGCCACAAGCTTACACGGAAATATTCAAAGTCTTCAAGCGAACCAAAACATCTTCATTCGATCAAAGAAGTTTTTCTTTCTCTCTTTTGCATAAGCTTCATCCCCTAGAGAGAGAAAAACTCGAGAGCTCCATTGGAATATCTAAAGAGTGTTATACTAGAGTGTGTGTGTTACTCTACAAAGTAACTAGGTTATTATAGCAAGGTGAAGAGTTGGAGCTAGATCATAGCATTGGCTACATTGAGAGAAGAAGGGGATTTCTTCTAGTTTGTATCTAGGACTCTTTGAAGCTGATAGTAGATAGTTAGATCCTACGGATATACCCTGGGACGGAGAGTGGGCTATTTAGAGCCGAACTTCATAAACATATCCTCGTATCGATCTTTTACATTCCGCACTTTATCTTGTTTTATTGTGACTAACTTTGTTTTGAACATTTATAAAGTCAAGACCCTGGAAAGCAGTTTCAAAGCCCTTGAAATCAAAGTGTGTCACAAAGAGCTCAGATCGACATCAAGGCCTTTGAAATCAGTTTCAAAGTCTTGAGATAGGTTTTTGCGAAAAGTTTTCATACTCTATTCAACCCCCCCTTCTAGAGTATCTTTTATCTTTTATATTCACCTAACGATTCTTCAAAGTATTTTACCTCGCTTAAACTAGCAAGATACGTGTGCTATTACTTTTACATTTTACATTTTACATCAATATTCAACCAAGACCTTGCCTTGATAATCACTACAATTCTATTATATCTTGAGGTCCGTGTCAAAACAGTTGCACCAATGAATCTTTCTCTTAAGTTCTTAACAATTCTATTATCACTTTTTGTCTTACTCAAAACTTCTTTGTCTTGTGAAGTAGGTGAGTCATATGTTGTGTTATTTTACAGAATCTCTCCACAAATCTCCGGTAGTAACCGGCATGACCAAGAAAACTTGTAACTTTTTTCATATTCTTATGTGGTTGTCATCCAGAGAAAACCAATATCTTACGTGGATCAACCTTCACACCTTCGGCTGAAATTACATGGCCAATGAATGTTACTTCTGGTAGCCAAAACTCATAGTTGGATAACTTGGCATACAACTTGCCCTTCTCAAAGCTTCAAGGAAAAATACGGATATATGTATATATTCTCGTAAAATTAAATTTACGATGTAAAACACTCCCTTAAAAGTATTTATAATATTTAAATAGTAATAAAAATACGGGGGAAAATTATATAAATCGCTCCTAATTTCATAATAGTCGGGACGTGATGTGGGATGACCTCAATTCCGTTTCATCCCTACTTAATTGTATCTTACAGATTAATTCAATCATTGTTGCAACTTCTCCTCCACGTTGTTTCGAAGATCGCCTGGTAGATGATTTCGAAAATCTAGCGTTATAATTTAGTTTATTATATACTTCTCAAGTTCAAAGAACAGGTAATGCCGTGGCCCAATATAAAGGCTCGATCAGCCCCTTTGCATCGTAACTCTTCTATCTATACGGATGATGTACGACCTGGATCATCATATTATTTGATAGAACTATAAGGCCCTATTTTAGCATTATGTTTAGTTGGGCCTAAAACCCAAATATGACGCCGTGAAACAAGCGATGGCCCATCCGACTAACCAGTCCACCACAGAACTACTTATTATATAGCCGAGGATTTCATTTCCATCGACTTCTGGAATTAGGTTTTAGTTCAGCCGTTGCAGCGCCTCTCTCGTCTCCTCCAAGCCGCCCTGCGTTCATCGTTCCTTTCTTTCGGCATCAGCAGTCATGGGGTACGCTCTTCATCCTGGCCTTTTATTCTTCACTGATAACTGATTCTCTTATATGAATTTGGTTGTAGAATATTCCGAACTTTAATTTGCTACTTTTTAACAATTCACCTCTAGTTTCCTCTAGTTTTGAGTTCACTTAAGCTCTGATTTTTTTATAGTACTTCCAAAACTTGGATTGCTTGTTAGATTTTTTGCATATGGTGCGAATCTATTTATTTCAGATTTTTCGATTGTGGTAAGAGTGTAGAAAATGTCATTGCGATGAACTTGACGGAGGATGTGATTGTAAAACTCTGGTGGTCATGTAACAGTATTGATTTCATTAGCCAATATACAGAACGTAGGATTACTAAATTTTCATCTGTTGACAATTCTGACTGTTTGGAGTTTTAGGGCCCGTTTCCGGAAACGGAATGGAAACGAATTTAGTCCATATGTATATCCATATTCATGAAATTTTATGGAATCATTCCCCATGGTTTAATGAAAAATGCACTTGCTTCCTCACATTTTGTTACCCTATAGGGTATCAAAAGTAATCAAACTCTCATCCAATTACTACAAACCACAAGGAATGATTCCAAAAATTTTAATGATTCCAAAAATTTTAATGAACAAGAGCATACGTATTGACTAGATTCGTTTCCATTCCGTTTCCGATTCCGGAGTTCAAACCAAACGGGCCCTTAAAGTTATCAAATTGAAAGGTCAAAACTGCTAATAAGATTTATACTAGAAGCGTATGTTATGTAGTATATACTGATTAAAATTAACTGTATGCGTAGTTGAACATCTTGATGCAATGTTGGTGTTGGTTGTATTTTGCATATTGTTTGTGCTTCTGAAAATACAAAAGGTCAAAAGTATTTATCAACTTCTGATATCCATACATTCTCTTGCAGAAAGACTCGTGGTATGGGAGCTGGGCGCAAGCTCAAGAAGCACCGTAGAATGCAAAGGTGGGCTGACAAGTCTTACAAGAAATCCCACCTTGGAAACGAGTGGAAGAAACCATTTGCTGGTTCTTCCCATGCAAAGGGTATTGTGCTTGAAAAGATGTAAGTTGATGACTTTTTTCCCCTAGTTTTCTGGTTTTTTAGATACTAACTTACCTCTTTTGAAATTTGTGCAGTGGTATTGAAGCTAAGCAGCCTAATTCTGCTATTAGGAAGTGTGCTAGAGTCCAGCTGATTAAGAATGGAAAGAAGATTGCTGCCTTCGTTCCCAACGATGGTTGTTTGAACTATATTGAGGAAAATGTAAGTGTGCAGTATCTTGACTTGTTGTGTTGATGTTAGTTCCAACTAGGATAGTGGCTCTTATATATGCCAGAGTTGTGTAATTTGATGGAAAATTTGATATGTGAACAATGTTGCAGGACGAGGTTTTGATTGCCGGATTTGGACGTAAAGGGCATGCTGTTGGAGATATTCCCGGAGTTAGGTTCAAGGTCGTGAAGGTCTCTGGTGTGTCTCTCCTGGCTTTGTTCAAGGAGAAGAAGGAGAAGCCAAGGTCTTAAATTTTGTATCTCATGGTTGTTTTCCTTGTGACAGTAGCTTTTTTTGTTACTATTTGAGAGAAGTTTTGGGACATTTTGTGCTGAATCTCGAACTGCTTTCTGGTTTTGTGACATTATTTCATGATTTGATCCATCTAAAAGAAGCACCCCTGCCTCGTTTTTCAATTGTATTGCAATGTAACCAGTTATTTAACTCTCAGCTATTATAATTTGGCCGAATATAAATTGAAAGACTTTGAAAATCTAAAGTGTTCGAAATATAAATTTATGTGATTTCATGCTCACATTTAGCTATGTAAAGAGAAGAAATGGGGTTGTATTGCAATGGGTGGTTTGTTAATCCCTCGCCTTTGATGAAATTCAAAACTATAAACCAATCAATCACTGCTCTAAAGCGACCGTTATTGGATAATAATTGATGTGGTTTCAAGCTCACATTTAGCAATGTAAAGAGAAAAGAAATGGGGTTGTCTTCATCCACAGTTGGAGTTTGAGGCTCTTGATTTCTATTTAAGCAATTTCATGTTGAGTAAGTCATTCAGATGATGAGCATCCCATCCTTTAAGTTCATTTGGTGCTCTACAAAGCTTTTTTTTTGCTCCTAGATCTCTCATCGACATAAAAACAACCAATTGGGAATTCTTCTAACACCGTTGAAGAAGTCACCAACTTTGTCAACGATCACCGCCGCTACTAGAAAAACCTAATTATAAAAAAATGTTATATTGTTCGAATCGTTCAAAAACTTATCACACTGTAATTTTATAGATAATTAAACATTTTATAAATGATCATTTTAAAAAATTAGTTGACTAGCTTCGGTGTCATTCTAGCTTCGATGAAGCGTTTGCTCGTCTTGGTAAATGAAAATTCATATTGGAAGATGGGTTGAAATTATTTCTTTTGGAAGGCCGGACAAGTGATCATATATGAAAGCTCACAGGAGAATCCAATTATGAGATTATTACATGTGGCCTCTAGGAGCTTTCTTGTGCACTTCTTTGACGTACATAGTTTGTTGTTTTCCTTTACTTTGGTGTCTTGCGCTTCATCCCGTCATTTTTTTTCTTCGATTCCCTTCTTTTCCCTTTTGTGCTTCTCTTAATTCGAGTTTGTGTTTCTTGTAGTCTCCTTTGGTGCTTTTCTTTGGTTTGTCAAAGTATGACGGTTAGTCCGTTTGCCACTTTATCATATCTCGTTTTTCTAGCTTTATCTAGTGAATCAAACTTCTTTCTTCCAAAATAAAATTAGTGTTTGTGTAGTTCATTGACAACATGTGTGCTACTGCTGTATCCCATACATGGAATATTGTAGATGGTTTATGCGGTATCTATCTAGTGCACTTCGAGAGGCTGATAAAACACGCCATATTTTACCATAAATCTAGTAAGCATCGGAGCAATAATAAGATAGGTCGATTGTTTGATGTCAATGGAGTTTGCAAGTGTCTGACAAGGAGATGGAGAACAAGATCATGAGATTTTATGTATACCTATTTCGATTTAAGATATCTATTGACTATGAGGCAGAGGAACTTGCGGGTAACTCGCATACACTTACTCCATCTATAAATCGTGACTTGGATATGCTACCTTCTATAGATTAAATTTGAATGACCGTTTACTAAATGTATCCAACCAAGGCTCCAAGGTTTGACAATATGTGTGCTCTCTTTGTCCATAAATTTTGGAATGTTATTAGTCATGACGTTGTGCAATACATACAATCTTGGCGGTGAGTTGACATTGAGCTACAAGAGGTAAATAAAACTATTGTTACTCTCTTACCCGAGATCAAAGATGCTAAACATGTTAGCTTATGTATTTTTTATTTTATACAAAACTACCTCAAAGATCATTGTGAATCACTTAAATACTTTCCTACACAATTCAGTGGATCACTCACAAATTGCTTTCGTATCTAATCGACTCATAGCCGATAATGCTCTTATTGCATTTGAAGCACTCCGTACAATGAAGCATATAAATTCTAATGAGAAGAAATATTTTGGCTTAAAATTGAACATTATGAAGACCTATGACCGAGTAGAACATCCCTTCTTGGACGCTTTCACGAGGAAGATGGGCTTATGTGATGAGTAGATTGGAAAAATTATGAGTTGTTTGAATTTTATTATCTTCATTTTCGATCACATATAATAGGGCTATAAGAGGAATTATTATTCCGATCACGGGGCTTAGGCAAGGATGTCCTTTGTCGCCCTATTTATTTATTTTATGTGTAGATTCATTTTCTTCATTGATTCACAAAGATGATACCCTTAAAGAGGCCCGTGATATACAAGTTAGCAAATTTGGACCACCCATATCATCTTTCATGTCTGTTGATGATTCTCTATATGATGCAAGAGCATCTCCAGAACCCGGACCCGACATATGGGCACCTCCGGAGGAAGGATCCATGCACTTTGTGAACAAGAGGAGGATGTCAAGAGCAAAGGATGGCATGATCACATGGGGCTCAAGTAGGAGTAAGGACACATTCTACGTGTCATCCAAATGAAAAGGAAGATGACAAGCTATAAACTCCATCAAACTAAGAGGCCCCGCATGCATCTATACATAAGGACGTAATCACAAGTAGCAAGGAAGAGAATCAAATTCCGGAAGAAACTTCACTCCTCAACATTAGAAGACCCTGGGCCACATCCATCCTCGAACCAACCGACCAAGCACATTGAAAGCCAAGACAAGCGTGAACGAGCGAAGAACCAACCAAGCACACGTTAAAACTCTAACCACATGCTCGTGCATGCGTGGAGGATGGATTATCATGCACACGTGATTTCATGCATGTGTGGGTCACAATTGTGGCTAAATTATCGATCAATGTTATATATTTTAGCCCATAAAGACATCTTTTAATTATGGGTTAATTTTGCGGGGTTTTAATGTTATTTTCAGCCCATGCTATTTTATTTATTCGTCGTAAATAATTTAAGTCTTCTAATAGAGAAGCTTAAAAATAGACTTTAAATCATCTTAGAAGATCCTATCTTATTAGAAAATTGGATCTTATTTTATTATTTTCTTCGGGCTAGATTGCTTACAACCACTCGAGGCACACCCTATGTATAGGGATCACGAGCCTTATGCATTTTTAAGCTAAAATTGAATAAACACTTTATTCTTTTGTATTTGCTAGTTGCAACCGATTTTTGTGGTCTTCCGCATGGAAGTTGAGAGCGAGAGACGTCTTGTTCGACCTACAACTTGAACTTGTTTGAGTGTGTTTTGCTTGCACGCGGCAAGTAGATTGCTTCAACTTTTCACAAGCATACCTCTTGGTGCTCTAGGGACCATCGCTCCCGATTCTGTTTGATTGTACGGAAAGGTTCTACAAAACGATTGTCGGTTGTGTGATAAGGTCCATCGAGTCTTATCGTGCTACTGAGTCGTTGCTTAGGGTTCGAACTTGATCTATCTAACTATTGATCCATCCAACCATCACATCATCTTCTTTTCCATATCTCTTTTATTTGCATTTTAATCGAGTCTTTTTGGTGTCGAAAGATCGGACGATCTACCGCAGCTAACCCTGTATCAAAGTGGTATCAGGGCTTTTGGTGAATCGACATCAGCATAATTATTTTTTTATTAAAAAATCAGACCGGTCACAAAGATCTACACAAAAAGAGTTAACTAGAGCAACCACCGTTACGGTTAGTCTTTCTATCACACTCGTTTATTTAGAGCTTTCAATTTTAATTGTAATTGCTTTTAATTGATTCTTGTAGCCTATAAATAATTTCAAAAAAATTGATCTTTCTTCATCGGATTATCACCGGAGTTCTCCCCGGAGTAGTTTCATTGTCCATCCACCTGTCCCACCGCCGCCTCACCACCACCATTTACAACCATTTATGTCTCCTTCTACCGCCACAAACACCACTATAGTTGCCCTATAGTGCCACCGAGAACATTGAAGCCCTCCCTTGGCTTCGGTCCTCCCTCGTCGGAGATCACCACCGCCGCCACTGCTCCGACGCCGTCTCGCCATCACCACTTCGTCGTTGCCACCAACACACCGCCACCCTCCTTCCGATGCCACCAACAAAGCACCATCGAGACCTTCTTAGTCTTCTCTAGCCTTGCCAGAACCCTAGCGTCGACCTCCATCATCAACTAAATCGGCAGCCACCTTCACCACTACCGAAGTCAAACCCGAAGAAGCCCTAAAACCCTTGATTTCGGGCCAAACCCAAAAGAATAGTGTTTTCAGGTCCAATTCACCTCGGACCCGATCCCACAATACCGGTCCAGTCAAACCCGGTTCAATCAAAGAAAGGAGATCCCGAACCCACCAATTCGGTTAAGTGTTAAAAAAATTCGATTAAAAAAAAGATATTCGAAAGGCAAAAAGAGTGCCTTTTGTGTTATTTGTTTCGTTTTCAGAAATTTACAGGCCAAGGTTGAAGATTGTGAGCTATCTCAGAAAAAGATCTCAAGTGGAACTTCATTCTCCTTCTCTTGTAACGTTCCAAAAGCGGGCTAGTTGTTACAATGGCAGGGGACCCAGACGAGCCCCCCTAACAGCTTTAGATAAATAAGAATGAACGAAAGAATAAATGAAGTACGTCATGAACGGCCTTGACTTGCCAAAATGATAATAGATAAATGGCATTGACTTGCCAAACAATGTTAGACACGAAGATCCAAAAGACGTTGCATAACGCCAACAATAATCCGGATTTAGAAAGTAAAGATGTCCCAAAGATAATATCCAAAGTTAGGACTAAGTCCGAACGAGCGAGATCGCCCTAAAACCCAACCGACACGACTACTACTAGGGGTCCCCAACCTCCATGCTCTCGAACTCACCATGTACCTGGTTATGGCCAAAATATAATCAACCCCACTATGGTAGGGTTAATATTCCACATAGACTAAGCCGATACATAAACAGTGTAATTTATATAAGCAAGACATAGTATAAGCATATATAATATCACAAGATATTGAAAAATGCTAAAGTAACAAAAAATTCCATCGTGCATCTAAAATCATCAAATCGCTCATGATAATAAATCTTGAAGTGTGAAAACATAAACCATGAATCACAATTCAAAAGCTTTAAAGATATAATCCATAACTAAATACTCAAGTCCGAAAACAATGCTTCATAAGTCAAGTCAAACAAATCATAGACTAATATCAAATTCATAAGTCCATCTCAACATTTCTTACAAAACCAAGACAATACACATAAGTCCACAATGACACCATAAGACAAAAATAACCGGGATAATAAATACGTGGTCAATTGACCGAAAATAGAGTAACAAGGTCTTTCCTTACCCTTACTAAAAATCATCACGAAATCAATCAATTATATTACCAAAACATGCTCGAGCATTTTCACTTTACAAATCATAAGTCAAATTGCAAAATTTTATTTTAATTCAAAACATGTCCAAAACTAAAGTTGAACACGAAGGTACCTCCTAACCCAACTACGGAATGATAACGGTTGTCACGAATCAGGTGCAATTCTCGCCACCCACAACCCCGGCTGCCAAACCACGATTTCCCACCACTGGTGAGCATGACCGCCTAACCGGGGAGCGTGAAAAATCATGAAGAACAAAGTAATCGGTACACATGCCGTCGTAGTCATAGACTAAGTGTCACTCAAAATAGTAGGACACTAGACCCGCTTTGATCATAGCCAAATCATTTCAAAATAAAATGGCGGAACGCCGCTTAGGTCAAAGATCAAATCACTTCACATCTTTTAACACCCATATCCGGTTTTCTCTAAAATGACTCGATAAATCCCATTACAAAGATCAAGTCATAGACTATGTCTTGGATTACTTAAAATCCGAGTCGTTATAAAAAAATGGTATGAATATAAAGCATTTAGTGCTTTCAAAACGTTGAATATTGGTATTTGCAAAAATATTTTTTTTTGGTGGGAATTTGCAAAAATAATATTGGTATCAAGGTTTAACAAATAACCTAGTATTTATTAGAATGATTTCCAACCATTAAGCTATATGTAATTTTTTTGTGATTAATTTTATCAATGTTTATCATCATCATATAAGTATAACTGTGACAACATTTAATGTTGACATTTATTAGGCAAAAAACTATTATTTACTCTCCATTTTTTTGATCTGAAAGAGCATTAAGCTCATGCCCGAAGGCATTTATTCAAAGGGACCGGAAACTACAAACTCGTAATCCGGGGGAAGGTAACCCCCCCTCATGTCCTCATAAACAAATTTCTAACACTAAGAGGTGCTATCGGAAGACGATGAACACCAAACTCATAAGAAAAGGCTAAGTTCACCAAGGAATTCGTTACCCGGTTACCTTCCCGAAAGCCATGGTTGAAGCAAATACTCTAATCTCGAATGATAAATCTTTGGCAGCGAGCTACCAGGCTAGAGAGCGGGTGAGCATTACTAACCCCTTTCACAATAAAATCGACGACAAGCGCTGAATCGATCTCCATCTCCACCTTGCGAGCTCCCAAATCCCATGCAAGATCTAAACCGTGAAGAACTCCCCACAACTCAGCGCCTGGAGCGGAACAAGCTTCCAAATTCGCCATGACACCACTTACCCAATTCCCATCTTCATCTCTAATTACTGCTCCCGCAGCCGCAAGGTTCTAGGTACCCTTCGAAGCACCATCAGAGTTAAGTTTCAACCATCCATTCCTAGGTTTGCGCCAGCCCACCTAAATCTCCCTTTTCTGATGGCCTACATGATGCTTCAGATTCTCCATAGCGCGTACATACTCCTTGTATCTTCTAACAATGAAGTCCGCCTTCTGCACCGGTATATGCCCGTTCTCGAAGACCCTGACATTCCGCCACCTCCAAAGCCACCAAACTGTAGTAGCAAATAAATCTCTCCATGTTTTATCCAGTCTGGCTACTAAACCGATACTAATGTTTTTAAATATCCAGTCTTCCCATTCGAGGTTAAAGAAAGATGGTTGCAGGTCCACAAGAACCAAGTCCATCCAAACGTTTTTGGCAAAAGGACAATCTCTGAGGACGTGAAGCAAGCTCTTGATAACACGATTTATAACGTAGGTTTAGGCACTCATTTAGATAGTTTTTCCTCTCATTCATGCATGGTTTAACACTAGTTCATGACGTTTGCACTCAATTCATGTATTTTGTCGAGATAGACGTCTACACGGACTTTTGCATGCTTTGTAGGTATTTTGGGAGCTTTAGGAGCTTAATCGATACATTTGAGGATCGTTCCTCGAGATGACATACCTTCGGACTCATTGGGAAGCAAGCTAGGAGCTAAGGAGGACACATGGGACCTTGTTGGTGCATGCCTTGTACCAAATTGTGGCTTGATGATCCATAAAAGTATGAATCACCAAAACTACGGCCACTGGGACTTCCACGGGCGTGGAAATAGGCCGTGGTTTTCCCTGCACAGTTGTGACAGCTGTCCCACGATCTTCATGACCGACTCTTGCAATTTGTGGAGAATAAAAGGTGGTCCTGCAGGCTGTTGAGGGCAGACCCCATCACTCCATTCTCTCCCACACTCTTACCTCACACATATTCTCTCATTGGAATATTGGATTGGAGACTCTTGGAGGAAAAGAAAGGCTTCCATTGGAGAAGAAGAGAAGAACACATCATTCTTAGTTTTTCATAGTTTTTAGAGAGATTTTGGAGCAACTTGTTGGAAACGTTTGCAAGGGTTTGTAAGGAACGATTTGAACCTTCTTTTGAAGGGTTGTAAGTCTTACTTAAACTCATTTTCAGCTTGAATTTCTTTGTTCTACTTGTTCATCTTTATTTCACTTCATTTACTTGCCATGGAAACCTTGATTGTATGTTTGATGAGTTTGAATGTTATGATGCATGTTGTTGGCTAAGTAGATGTGATTTTAGGGTAAGGAAATGATGGTTATGGCTTGGACTATGATAGGATAGACTTAAACGTACCCTTGGATGCTTTGTTTGCTCGAACCTAGCCTCTGTTCAAAATCACGGTCTGTTCTAAGGGGTTCCACGGCCGTGGACTTGATGAACTGCCAGTGATTTCGTCTGACTTGCTTGTATTGATAAATCTAAGTATTAGGTTGTTAGATTGTTGAAATCCTAGTGTTTATTGAGCTAGATCTATCCTAGGGTGACCTAGTGTTAGCAACTAATTGTGAGAAGAGACCTATCCGGTGATTCTCGCCTTTAGATACCGAAGATGATGAACTCTAGGTAGTAGTGAGCCTCATAAGCCGCTATTGGACTGAGTGTGCTAGGATTGATGTTTAGGACTTGCCTTCCCGAGACTTACCCGGTAAGGAGAGGTTAGATCCCTAGATGACAATCTGGTTTGTGTAGAATTCCTATCCTTAGGCTCTTTGAGACTTACCCGGTGATGAGACCTTAGGAACGGACTAGTGGACCATGAGACCTACCCGGTGATTGATCCCAATCTAGAAACACTCACTCCCAACATACTATAGTTGATCCAAGGAATGATTAGATAGCTTGAGTCCTATGCCATAACCGGAATTTCTAACCCTTAGAATCCTCTTTTCTCTCTTTGATTACCTATCTCGTGTTTGTGTTTGTTTATTTGCCTTGCTAGCTTAGTTGTTTGTTAATCTTGCATGATTTGTGATCTTTGATTGATCACCACAAAACCAATCCAAAAACATTGAGATTTTCATATCTTTATTTCTTTCTCTTTTCTTAGCCTAGATCAACACTATCCTTAGTCACTATTGATTCAATTTCACCTTAGTATTTGTGTTCGATCTTGTAATACTATCTTTACTACAAAACGACCCATACATTGTGGGTTCGCTAGGAGTTAGGAAAAATATATCGAGTTATAAATTTAGGACTTTTGCGTGCATCAATTCCTAGACGTAACAACTCTCATCCTCTTCCGGACATAACACACAGTGGGAGACAGTTGCCATTCGACGTCTCGCCCTTCTTTGTTTGTGAGGGGAACTCCCCATGCTAGTTGCCAAACGAAATACCGGTTGCGTTCTTGAACACGGAGCTTCCAAACCTGCACAAATAGAGCTTCCCTCACTTGTCTCCTTGGACGAGCCTCCCTCAGAACACTTACCGCCGACGTCATAGAGAACACGCCAGTCTTAGACGGGAGCCATCTGATCACATCTTTCTCTCCTTGATCCCACATGCCTAATGCAAGAACCCTAAGGAGATTGGAGTTGTCCAATCGGCATGAGAGATACACAAGGTCCCAAGCAGGGCCGGCCCCAATAGATGGCTTTGTGGGCCACAACCCAGGGCACTAGTATATTTAGGGGCATCAAAGTATAGAAATCTGGTTAAATTATTTATTTTTAAATTGGTTTTAGTTTTAAAAAAGAGAGAGGATGTTTTTATTGTTTTCTTATCACAAGATTAAATGCATCATCATATAAATGAAGTAATAAATTGTTTTTACCCTTCTCCTTCAATTATTCCTTTTTGAGTTTCATCCTTCAATTATTCCTTTTTGAGTTTCTTTTGAAACGCTTTGAACAAACACATACTTCTTTTGAAATTGCTATTGAAAGCATGAAATAGTTTCACTCCAAGACTTTGCTTTTTCTGAACCCCATTAGATAGAAAAGTTCATGCGTATTATTAATCAACTTTTTTTTCTAGCAAAAGAGTTTTTAAACAAATTGAATCTAAATGTTATGGTTTTCAAAGACCTCAAACAATATCACCGTCTCCGTATTGTTGATCAAAATCAGAAACATTTAACTCCAAAAAATAGAACAACAACAACAATTGTGTTTTGAGGGAAATTCGTCATTTATCTCTAAGGTTAGAAGAAAGTTTAGAGAAATATTTTTTTATTTTCTTGTTCCCTTTCCTTTATTTTTTTTTGTCTTTCTTTACCTTTTTTCTCTTTGTCTTCTTCATTTATTTCATTTTTATTCACGTCTCTTTGATTTTCGACTTACCGTGTATGTTTTTTCTATATATCTTTTGTTTTTTGGTATATATTTTTGCGGCTTTTTTTTTGTTTTATAGTTGTAGTCTTCTTTAACAAGACACAATTCTCTTTTCTTTTTCTCTATAAGGAAAAGATGTGTTGTTCTAAATGTTTAGAGTTGTATGCAAAACCGTTAGATGAATCCCGTAAAACTTATTTTCTACCCAGAGAACGCGCTCAGCAACTCTCTTGAGCCGCCGCCACCATCCCGAAAACCCTCGTTCCCTAGATCTAAATCCGAGCGGCTTTCAACAAGGGTCTCTTGCTATGGAAGGGAACTCGACTTCTAGAGGAATTCCTTTCAGATTTGTGAAAACCCATTACATGAAATCCTTGAGACAAAATACCACAACCATAAAGAAGAGAGAAATGATTGGTTTTCGCCATGGAGTTTTCATTGCTACCCATTTCGTTTTTTCTCAATCAAATGGACAAGGAAGTCGAAGATAACAGAACGGAGTATTTGGCGGCGGCGACAAAGAGGGAGTCTCTATTTGCATCGCTGCGGAGATCCCCGTATGCCTTTCAACATCTCAGGATCTGGAGCTTCCATCGATGTTTGGATGTCCTTCTAGAAACCGGAGGAACCGATTCAGAATAGGCGGTAGATGGGCAAAAGATGGCATCTCCCCTACAGATTATCTGGAGGAAAGAAGGGCGATAAAAGGGCTAGACATTTCGCAGTGGAAATGGACTCCAACGGCGAGAGACCGGCAGATCTCGTCAAAGTGTGTCCCATCTCAGTCCATCGGCCCTCTAAAAGGTGATGTGCTAACCTTAGGTATGCACTTTCTGACCGACTCCAATCCTTCAAACCCTTGAGTTTACTTGAACAATCTATCTATACTTGTCTATTGAGTATTTATGAACAATTTTTTGACTGGATTAATGAAAAGAAAGGTGAAGTGTGCTTAACTACTACCTATGAGGACTTTAGAAAACCTCTAACTCTGAAAAATAGGGTCAACTGTTGTTGCTCCAATCTTCCTTCTTGACATCAAGTATTTGTTCAATGTTGGATGATTACTCGTACGTGACATATCCGTCCGGATCAAGACATGATGATATTGATCTTTTTTTTTTCTTAATGCACAAAAGCTATGAAACCCTCAATTGTACTAATTTTTGGACTAAGGTGACTTATATGAATCCCTCTCAACGAACAAGAACAAGCTCGAATTGTAGTAAATTCGAATTGAAGAAATACAAGCTCTATTGTAAAAGACCAAATGATTCCTTGCTTCTTAGATGGCAGCGTCATTCTGCAGATTTAGGGGCAAGGCCTCTACTGTTTTCATGTCTAGATCATCCTTTTTCTATTCTATTTGAATCAGGTTTATGTTACTTCAAAGGTGCTATCTGTTGTAACGATAAGCACTCTAATATGGAGAATGAAACCTCTATGAATAACCAACAACCAAAAGTGAAATATAAGGAATCAATGAACAAGGATAATAACACTGAACAATCTAATCTCCAAGACTTTTGGTCCAGCTTAGCTAAAGAAATCCTGAACTCCAAGTCTGCTTCTAGAACTAGGAAAATTAGTAAGTTGGTATTAGAATTACTAACTCTCCTTGCCTACCCTTCTGTTGGCCTTTGCGTGTGGTTTGCTTGTGCAGGTTCAGGGAACAAGACCAAAGTGCTGAAGGATAGAAGATGTTTGAAATATACAAACAAAGCTTCAGAAACACAACAAGACGATGTGAACTTCACACACTGTAGTATAACAAATCTAGACTCCTTGTTGTTGAATAACATTTGTAGTGAAAGAACAATTTGTGTTTGGCTTTTCAAGGACGCGAAATCCGCTTTGATTGGGCTATGTGTAGCGCTCGATTTGACTAAGATACAAATAACAAGTTGTAAGTTTATGAAGTGGAGACACCGTTTATCCCGTAGTTGGCAACATTTTGACCACAGGTAATGTGCTTCTGATCCAAATAACGTGGGTTTTTACTAGTTTAGTAACTAAATCGACGTTAGTATGCTACAGGAAAAAACAAAACAAGATGGGTGTGGAGGGTTTACCAATTAAATGTTGTGTTCCTCCAAGGAGTAAAGCCGGTTTTCGGAACCTTTTATATTGTCCACAACTGTTTCCTCCCATTCGTTTACTCTGTCTTGAGTCGATCCAAACCCGGAATGAAACTGTCCAGCTCTTACGAATTAGTAGAACAAAAAAGGATCTCCTACTACTGAATAATGATCATAGTTTTCTCCCATTCGTCTACGTGATTAATCTGGATACCCAAGGTGGAAAAAAACTATAAAATACTATTTTCGTTCAGAATAAAGGATTTGAACACCCAACTACAATCATCGTTTCCCTAATGAAGATCGCCTTTTGGAACTGTCGGGGTATGAAGAAAAAGAATTTTTGGGGGGTTGTGTCTACTCTGGAAAGAGTACCAAATTAAAGGGGAAAAGGATGAAATTATTAAAGCCTATCCAAGATTTCTGCTGGTTAAACATACAAATTTTAATTCACAATTTGAATCTATGATCTTATTCTTATATGCACCGCCGAATGAGCAATTGAAAATTCCATTTTGGATAGAACTTCACAGCGCTTTGGAGAGTATCCAATTACCGATGATTGTTATAGGTGACTATAATGATCTGATGGAACCATCGGACAAAAAAGGAGGAGCTACAGTAGCAAATAATAGATTCGACAGCCTTTTGCAACTGTCTAACCAATTTTTCCTAACAAACTTAACAATCAAAGAAAATGACTTCACTTGGAAGAAAAAGAAAGAAGGAGATAATAACACCTACGAAAAATTAGATAGAGTGATGACCTCGATGGAAATCATACAACAATATCCCAGTTTACATACCCGAAATCATGCTTTTACAAACTCCGACCACTGTATAATTTCCATTAATGTACAAAACAATCAGACAACCATAAAAAACAAACCGTTTAGATTCAAATCAATGTGGATGCTAAGACATGATTGCGAAAACATTGTGAAACAAGTATGGAGGAACCGACACCAAGGCACAGAAATGTTTAATTTAGTCAAAAAGACCAGTTTACTCAAACAAAAATTAAAACAATGGAGCCGAGAAAAGTTTGGTAATATAAACAAACAACTACTCAAAGTGGACGACGAATTAGAACGACTACAAAAAGTGATTTTCTCACAATTTCACCAAGACACTAATAATAAAATTAACATACTGACAAAGAAAAAAGAGTGTCTAATAGAATACCAACATAAATATTAGACGCAGCGAGCAAAGACAGCAAATTTAAAATTTGGTGGTAAGAACACCAACTTTTTCCATAGAAAAGCTACGGGCCGAAGAAATAAAAAGATAATCACAACGATTACTAAAAATAACGGAGAAGTTCTAGCAAAAAAATACGGACATTGATGAGGAATTTGTGAAGGATTACAAAACTCGATTTCATTCCACACCAATTGATAGGAATAAACTACAAAACCAGTTACAAGTCATTTTACCAGAAATTAACTCTGATGATAATTTGAAATTAGAAGTGCCTTTTTCTACAAGTGAAATTAAGGAAGTGATGCGCTCTTCGTCAGTTGAACGCGAGGATCCACCGGTGTTGTTCCTCCGATCACTTCTTTTGTTTATTTTCGATTTTTGGGATATGCCAAGCAAGGAATCGTCCAGCCTCGCACCTTGGATATCCTTGGCTTGAGATCTTCTTTCCTCAGAATCTCACTTCGGAAATTGGATCTCCTTTGTCCTCCTAGCCTCGCACCGTAAGGACACCACTCGGCCTCTCACCTTGTGGGTTTCGAAACTTTGACCTCTCACCTTAGTCTCTAGGTTTGTTTTTCTCAAAGTGAAAACGCAACTTTTGATTGAACTCAACTCTATATTCGGATTAAAAACATTTCTGGGAGAGGCCTTATATAGGCTGGAAATTCAGCACCTAACTCCCAACATTAAAGGCTTACAAGTTCAAGAGTTGTGACATTAAACAAAGAACAAACCTACTTTCTCCACCTACTTTTCCACCTACTTTTCTCCACCTACTTTAAGCAAATAAATGGCCTAAAAACCATAAATATGGCCGGCCAATTAGAGCTCCAAGGGTCCAAAAACGTGGCTGAAAATGAGTCCCAAATAATATGGTTTTAATCCCTTGACAAGGTTGGCTTAAGTACAAGTGAACACTTGTATTAATTAACCTTTATTATTCCATAATATCATGCATTAGTGGGTATTATATCATGAAATAAAATCAAGCATGACCACATAATATAAAAATAACAAGGTTACATCTAAGGTTCAAGTTTTAAAATGATTTGGAATCCTCAATCGCCTCAAGCATGTTCACCAAGTGATAGTCATGGACGTCCTCAAATACCGGAGCTCCGAAAGGGTGGTAGGTCAAATTGGTTTGGCCTAGCATGCGGGCTCTAGCTCGAGTGAGAGGTGGTGTTGATCTTGGTGTTGTCACATTAGTCTCGTCGCTTAAGTCCGGCGGGCTCACATCATCCCCTCCTTCTTGGAAAGGATTCGACCCTGAATCTGCCAACTCATTCTCCGCATCCTCGACCTCATCACCTACATAAAAAGGAGACAAATCATAAACATTAAACACATTATGGACACCATACTTAGTGGGAAGCTCAATGCGATATGCGTTATCGTTAATCTTCTGGAGGATCCGGAAAGGACCATCCGCTCGTGGGTTCAGCTTAGATTGCCGAATAGAAGGAAAACGATCCTTCCTCAAATGGACCCACACGAGATCTCCCTCCATGAAGAGCATTTCCTGGCGCCCTCTGTTGGCTTTGTTGACATATTGCTCGGTACATTTTTCTAACTAGGTTCGGACCCGCTCATGCAAACCTTTCACAAACTCAGCTCTAGATTGTCCATCCACATCAACGGGTTGCGGAGCCGGTTGAGGAGTCAAATCCAGCGGAGTAAGAGGATTCTTGCCATAAACAATTTCAAAGGGGGACTTCTTGGTCGCCGAATGAATAGTCCGGTTATATGGAAACTCCACAAAGGGCAAACAATCCTCCCACCTGCACAAGTTAGTATCCATCATAGTACAAAGCAAAGTGCCAAGAGTCCGGTTTACTACCTCAGTTTGTCCATCCGTTTGGGGATGACAAGAAGTCAAAAAACACAACTTCGTCCCCATCTTGGCCCAAAGTGTCTTCCAAAAATAAGTAAGGAACTTAGAGTCCCGGTCCGACACAATTGACTTAGGTATCCCATGCAGCTTAACAATATGCTCAAAGAAAAGGTTAGCCACATTTGACGCATCATCAGATTTACTACAAGCAATAAAATGCGCCATCTTAGAAAACCTATCAACAACCACAAAAATGGAATCATGGCCTCTCCTAGAACGAGGTAATCCTATGACAAAATCCATGGAAATGTTTTCCCAAGGAGAGCTAGCAATAGGCAAGGGTAAATATAATCCATGTGGGTTAGCCTTAGACTTAGCCTTATGACAAGGTACACAACTAGCACAACATCTCTCTACATCACTTCTCATCTTAGGCCAATAAAAGTGTTCCCTCAATATGCCTAAAGTCTTAGTAACCCCAAAATGACCCATTAATCCCCCACCATGGGCCTATAAAATAATCAAAGTTCTCAAAGAACAAGTAGGCAAACATAACCTAGAAGCTCTAAACAAATATCCATCATGAATGTAATAACTACTAGCATGAGAGTCACTACTAGAGCGCAAACAAAACGCAAAAATGTCCCGGAAGTCCACATTAAGAGCATATAAATCACGAATTAGTCCAAAACCCAAAACACATGCATCAAAGGAAGATAGAAGTGAGTACCTACGAGATAATGCATCAGCTACGATGTTGTCCTTTCCCTTCTTGTAGCGCACAACATATGGAAAAGCCTCAATATATTCTACCCATCGTGCATGGCATTTGTTCAACTTGGCTTGTCCTCTCAAATACTTCAACGACTCGTGATCAGAATGTATAACGAATTCACGAGGTAGAAGATAGTGCTCCCAAACCTGGAGGACCCGAACCAAGGCATATAACTCCTTGTCGTATGTAGGGTAGTTCAAGGCGGCTCCTCCCAGTTTCTCGCTAAAGTATGCCACGGGGTGTCCCTCCTGCATCAAAACTCCTCCAATCCCGATTCCCGAAGCGTCACACTCTATCTCGAAAGTTTTCGAGAAGTCCGGAAGCACAAGAACGGGGGCATGGGTCAGCCGCTCTCTAAGTATCATAAAGGACTCCTCTTGAGCGGATCCCCACTCAAATCGCACGCCCTTCTTGGTCAACTCAGTGAGGGGAGCGGCAATGGTGCTAAAGTCCCGAACAAACCTGCTATAGAACTCGGAAAGTCCAAGGAAACCCCGTATGTGAGGGACCGTTGTCGGACGGGGCCATCCTGATATTGCCTTGGTCTTCTCTTCGTCCACTCGCAAGCCTTCCTTTCCTACCACAAAACCCAAAAAAAAACACAGATTCCGAGCAAAAATGGCATTTCTTAAAGTTTACAAACAAATGTTGCTCTTTAAGCACAAGAAATACACTTCTCAAATGTTCAACATGCTCATCCAACGTCCGACTATAAACTAAAATGTCATCAAAATACACCACAACAAATTTACCTAAGAAATCACGTAGGACATGGTTCATTAGACGCATAAACGTACTAGGTGCATTCGTTAATCCAAAAGGCATTACAAGCCACTCATATAATCCATACTTAGTTTTGAAAGCAGTTTTCCATTCATCCCCCTTATGCATCCTAATCTGATGATATCCACTTCTAAGGTCTATTATAGAGAAAAGAGTAGCACCGTGAAGTTCATCTAACATATCATCAAGACGAGGAATAGGATGTCGGTACCTTACAGTGATTTGGTTGATGGCACGGCAGTCGACGCACATCCTCCAACTCCCATCTTTCTTGGGTACCAATAGCACAAGAATGGCACATGGACTCAAGCTCTCCCGAATGTATCCCTTACTCAAAAGATCCTCCACTTGAGCTTGTATCTCCTTTGTTTCCACCGGGTTAGCTCGATATGCAGGCCGATTTGGGATAGTGGATCCGGGTATGAAGTCAATCTGATGTTCTATGCCTCGGATAGGAGGTAGTCCCGGGGGAATCTCTTCGGGCATAATCTCCTTGAACTCCTCAAGTAGTCCTGAAATACAAGAAGGCAAAGACAAATCATTAGCTTCCATAGTAGATAAAGCTGTTACACAAACAAGAAGGAAGCAAATATCCCCCCTTTATAGGGCTCGACGGGCGTCGTGTAGCCGTGCGGTGAGTAGGGTCTTGGGGTCAAATGCTGCTTCAAGAACCATCTTAGTCTTTCCCTTTGTCCTTACGGCCTCAACTTTCTCCAACCTCTTCCTTTCTCTACACTTGTGGTCTTCCATGATCTCGGATGGGCTAAGAGGCATGAGTTTTACTTTCTTCCCGGCCATGACAAAGAAGTATATGTTGGTGTATCCATCATGAAACACCCTTTGGTCAAACTGCCATGGTCTCCCAAGTAAGAGATGGCAAGCTGTGATTGGAAGCATGTCACAAACAACGTCGTCTTGGTATGGTCCGATGGAAAAGTGAACGAAACATTGCTCCTTGACTTGAAGGGGAGCGTTGGTGTTGAGCCACTGGAGCGAATAAGGTTATGAGTGCGCCTTTGTTTTGAGTCCTAGGTGTGCAACGACCTCCTGACTAACAATGTTACAACAAGACTCACTATCAATAATAACAGTAAACAATTATCCCGAAATTAAACAACGAGTGTTAAAGAGATTCTCCCTTTGTGAGACATCGGGAACGAGTTCGCTTGCTTGTAGGGCCTTTTTTGTCACAATGTAGAAATCTCTCACAGGAGCACGAGCTCCAACTTCAACACCTTCTATGATTGGAGCTACTGTTTCATAGTCATCTTTGGATTCATGATTCTCGGTGACCTCTTCCCCAAATGCATTCAATAAAACCTTACGGGGATTAGGGCACTCCCGGGCATAATGACCATGCTCATAACACTTGTAGCACTTCACTTCCCTAGTCCGGCTCGTTTCTGGAATTGGTGGGATACTAGGGTTAGGGGCGGAGGTGGCCTTGGGAGCTACTGTTGGGGATGAACCGGTTGTGTGGGCAGGACGATTATTTTGAGAGGGTTCAATGGATTCATGACTTGTCCCTCTTCTTGTTGATCCGGATGCCTTACGTTTTTGGATGATTATAGGCGTGGGTAGCATGGTGAAGGGCATTAGTTAGGCTTGTGTGTCGGAGTTGTTCAACTATTTCGGACACATCGGGGTTAAGCCCAGATAGGAACTTGGCTAGGATATAGTCGTCGGGCTGTCGGGTTCCCGATCTCTGAAGGAGAGTTCTCAACTCTTTGTGGTACTCGTCTGGAGTTCGGTTACCTTGACGTAGCCTTTCAAGTTTGAGCAACAATTGTTGCTTGTAGTCCGAAGGTATGAACCGAGCACGCATCCTTCTACGGAGTTCAAACAAGGTGTTGATGCGTGGTTGTTGATGTGTCTCCACATATTCCAATTCTTTCCGCCACCAAGTTAGAGCAAAATCAACAAAATGAATAGTAGCAGCTTCAATCTTTTCATACTCGTTAAAATCATAATAACGGAAGACTTGTTCAGCCTTAGTCTCCCACTCAATGTAGGTCTCAGCTTCTACAGTTCCGGTGAAGTTGGGAACATCCACTTTTGATCCATGGTAACGCCTCCTATTGCGGTGACCACGATTTTCTTCATCGTCTGAGTCATCGTGTCGAGAAGCTTGACTATGGTCCCGGTTTTTGTTCCGGTCTCTATCTCGGTCTAACGACCCGAGTTTTAAGTACCCCAAGACGTCACTAGGCTAAGGACCACACAGTTGGTCCCATCAGTTAGCCTAACAACAACTTCACAAATAGGACCTTGCAACAAGAAGCACGAAAAGATAATGAAATCATTCAACCTATCATTTAGAAAAACATTAACATAACAACCGTGCATGCAGTTAGTATGTATATCCCAAAACGACACTTTAAAACATGACACCTGAATAGGTGTCTTAAAACTTCAGCCTGAAATCAACATGTGTACACAGTTGGACACAACCAACAAAAGACTCGCTTGCAAGCGATTATTTTCAAAAGCAAGTTCAACCAACCCTTGGGTTAACACTGCCCCGGCTGTCCACACCCTGCAGCTGACATCCCTGAAGCGTTCCTATGATCAGCATTACCTAAAAAGATTCGGTTTAAAACCGTTAGCTACCGATCATAATCTATCCACGAGAGATTATATCATCACATCACAACACAACAAATATATTCAAATACCATATACCGTGCTCATGAGATGATATCATGCTTTTATGAATGATGCACGTGAATGCAGTATGAAATTTACAATTTGCGATCCCGGACCCATTAATCCGGAACCATTGCTTATACGGTTCTGGCTTTGGTGTGAGCTCACCATTGCACAGATTAGGTTAATTCAAACATTTGCTCTTAGGTCGTAGCCAGACAGATCAATTCTACGGGCCAGGCTTTCTCGTGGTGGGTTATGGTCTTAACCCCTAACCACATGCAACATTTTGCCATTCATGTTAATGCAAACATTTACCATTTTCATTAGGTGTGCGACCCGAGCCTGAAGTCCATCAGACTCGGTGTCATTCTTATACAAACGCAAGTGATCCGGGCTTGGCCGAGCTACGGTATTCACTGCAAAATACTCGCTTCACATACTCTTGACCTTTGCAAGTCATCATCATATCACATGCCTCAAAAGGCTTATCATCTCATACATTATCATGTTTCAGCAAACTTATCATGTCATTCAATAGCACGCCTCAATAGGCTAACACATGTTCATTTAACCATTTCTCATAATTATGACATGATAATAATCACAACAACATTAAGCATGCTTTACACATCATAACGTCATTTTCATCATAAACACATCAAGCATGCTTCACACATAACACATCTCAATGCATATCAACATTCACATTTCAGCACAACAAGGCATTTCAAAACAACAACACATATCAACACAATGAGATATAAATCTCTCAGGCACGGGTTTCTGCAGATCGAAGCTAAGTAAGTCCGAAGACTTACCTGGATACGCTCATTGAGCAACTAAGCTATAGTTAGTCTACCGTCTTCAACACCACCTGTCGAGAATATCATATTCCTCGTATTAAACTTCTTGCTTCAAACATCAATTAAATTCATTCCTTTGAATTTAATCAGCTTATAGCATTTTCCACCTTCCTAATTTAATTAATTAATATTTAATTAATTAATTAAATTTCACCAAAATAACATTTTGCCCGCAGGCAGTTTCTGAACCCAACTGTCATCAGATCTCATCAAACAAATATCCCATAATCACCATAATAAAGTAACGAGCATAATGGAATTTCCAATTATCCATTTTGACAAGCCTAAGGTCAATTTAGGCCAAATCGCAACACTGAAAACGAGTAAATTCATAACTTATTCGTTACTAACCCGATTGACGATCCGAAAGAAGATTCGGAATCACAACGACGCAGGCTACGCTCGGACACCATCAGATTCACCGGAATCTGAGCGACGGGACCGGCCATATAAGGGGGATGCTCGACCTGGCTATAACTTCAACGGAAACGCAGAAACTCGGTATCAAAATGAAGAGGACGAAGAGAGGAATCCGAAAACTCAAACGGAATTGAAATCGGATTACAAACGAAGAGTAGATCTGAATTTGAAGGTTGAGAGAAATCAGAGCTTTTACGAGGAAAAGTGAAAGGAAATGAATTAATAAATGAATTTTTGCTATTTATAGCGAAGACGATAATTATCCTTTAGCAAAGTCGATAATTATCCTTTTATCGATCCGAAAGCGGTTTGAGCCCCTTCTCCAAACTTCCCGAAATTGGAATAATAAATCTGAGATAATGTGTGGATATTTATTCCGCAACTTTCTCGGAAAACGCGTATTCTTAAGCCGTCTTTCTTAGCCGCTAAGAAACGAAATAGCGGCTCTTTTGGCCATTTTGCCTTTCCATGTTATTTCATATCTAGAACATATCCGATGTCCTGATCATTTCTTTCAACTACAATTTTATTAATTGAAGCTCCCAAATGCTCCAAATAATACCAGAGGGTAAAAATTATTCCCCGGAGGAAAAAGTGAAAATTTCCCCATAAGTCCAAATTTGCGCCAAAATCATAATGGTGAAATTCATACTCGTCATCTACACACAATTCGCGAGTTATGAGTCAATTGTTATCGATGATTAACTTAATCACTCTTAATCATCCTTTATTAGGATTCGAAAATCCTAGCTTTTACATCACACACCCCTTAAGAAAAAGTTTCGTCCCGAAACTTTAGTACACAACTCATCAGAAGACTGAATCCATCAATCACGTAATTAACCTATCTTTGCATTTCGTGCAAGCATAGATTATTATCACGTTAGCGGGGTCATCACGCTCATACTAGGAAAGTCTATCACTTCCTATGTTAGCAAACACAAATCAATTCACACACACATAAATCACATAAACATATAACTATATAAGCACATTAGTTAGTGGAAAAGTTAGGTACTACTCTTTGCTTTTGATCCCAATCATTGATCAAAGAGCTTAACACCTCTGGATAATTTTTCTCCACGTGTTCAACTGTTTCCCATGTAGCCTCTTCCATTCCCCTTCGGGACCACTGGATCTTCACTAATGGAATTTCTTTATTCCTTAACTTCTTCTTCTTTCTGTTTAGCACGGCCATAGGGAACTCGACATAGGTTTGATCAAGCTCTATCTCAATAGCATCATAGCTGAGTACATGGATCGGATCTGGTTGATACTGCCTTAGTTGTGATACATGAATGTACACCATCCATTTTTTACGGTAATGCTAAACGATAAGCTACTTTACCAACTTTTTTCAAAATCTCAAACGGTCCAATATACCGAGGACTTAACTTCCCCTTGATACCAAACCGTTTGACTCCACGAG
Source organism: Fagopyrum homotropicum (assembly GCA_033239125.1). Lineage (NCBI taxonomy): Eukaryota > Viridiplantae > Streptophyta > Magnoliopsida > Caryophyllales > Polygonaceae > Fagopyrum > Fagopyrum homotropicum. The sequence goes on along the minus strand of BSWB01000007.1, from coordinate 117,082,571 downwards.
TCGGTGAAACTTTCAGTCAAACATGTGTCCCTGTTTCAAACTCTAGCGGGCGTCGGCGCTTATCAGCATACGATTTTTGTCTACTCTGTGTAACCAACATCCTTTCTCGAATCAAAGCAACTTTTTCAATATCACTTTTAACTTTGTCTGGATCCATATCAATGACATCGGCAGGCTCATCCCAACACAATGGGGTTCGACATTCCCTTCCGTATAGTGCTTCATATGGTGCCATCTCAATGGATGCATGCCAAATTTTGTTGTAAATGAACTTTACTCATGGTAAATGATGTGGCCATACTAGCCCCTAATCAAGCACATATGACCTCAACAAATCTTCTAAAGTCTAAATAATCCTTTCTGACTGACCATCTGACTGTGGATGGAACGCTGTTGTAAAATTCAGCTTAGTTCCCATTTCCATTGTGGTATTTCAAGTGACATAAGTTCTCCTCTTGGTCTTTGATGTTCAATCTTAACTTGTTGACATGTTTGACAACATACCACAACCCTATAATTATCCTTCTTCATATCTTTTCACCTGAAGTATGGTATAATATCCTGATACATCTTATTCGACTATGGTGTTGTATGAGCATCAACTAGAATATTTCTTCTAATCTCATCATCTTGAGGCATGCATATTCTTCCTTGGTATCCAATCATATTTTCGTCGTTGATAAAGAATCTAAACTTTCATCATTCGTGATCATTGACCTCACCTTGGTTAGATCAAGGGACTTAGTTGTTTATGTTGGATCTCTTCCATCCAACTAGGCATGATCTCCAAGGTATACAAATACCTTTGGTCTTTCTAAACCCATATTTCTCTCTACCACTATAAATCATATTTTTTTTGTATCTCAAATTGTGCGGTCAAACGAGCAATCACCTTCTTCTTGAACCGACTTTTTGCTCAGAGCATCGGCCACGACTTTAGCCTTGTCAAGATGATATTATATATCCAAATTATAAATCTTTATTATCTCTAACCATCTTCTTTGTCTCATATTCAACTTTTCCTAAGTGAATATGCACATCAAACTCTTATGATGTGTCATAATCATGCATGTTGTTCCAAGCAAGCAGTGCCACCAAATTTTCAGTGAACAAAGTACCGTTGCTAACTCTAAGGTATGTATTGGGTAGTTTTGCTCATATTTTCTTAGTTGTCTTGATGCATAGGCGATGACTCTTTCATTTTGCATCAAGACGCATCCCACGCCCATTTTAGATGCATCACTGTAAACAATGAACCCTAATGTTCCATTCGGCTAACCTAACACAGGTGCAGTAGTCAATCTCTTCTTTAACTCTTCAAGGCTTGCTTGACACTTGTTAGTCCATACAAACTTTGCCTTCTTCTGAAATAGGTTGGTCATAGGTCTTGCTATGATGGAAAATCCTTTCACAAAACGTTTGTAGTATCCTGCTAATCCTAGGAACTACGTATATCCTTTACGTTTTTGGGTGGTTCCCATGCTAGCATAATTTCAATCTTGGATGAGTCAACTCTGATTCCATCTGCAGGGATCACGTGTCCTAAGAATGTTACTCCATTCATCCAGAAGTCACACTTGAACAACTTGACATAAAGTTTCTCTTTCATCAATACTTGGAAAATTGCTTTTAAATGTTTTATGCTCTTCACTACTTCGTGAATAAGCCAATATGCCATCGGTAAAGACCACAACAAACCGAGTCCTGAATGTTGTCTTATGGATATCATCTTCTTGAATCTTCAACTTGTGATAGCCTGACCGTAGGTCTATCTTGGAGAACACCTTTGATCCTTGCAACTAATCTAACAAATCATCAATTCGTGGCAGTGGATACTTGTTCTTAATCGTCATATTATTAAGTTCTCTATAATCGATACATAACCTCAATGTACCATCCCTTTTCATCACGAACAACACTGGCGCTCCCCCATGGCGATACAATTGGCTGAATAAATCCTTTATCTGCAAATTCTTCCAATTGCTTCTTCAACTCAAGCATTTCCACACGTGCCATTCTGTACAGAGCTTTAGAAATTGGTCTAGCTCCAGGTTCTAGATCAATTCCAAAGTCAACTTGTCTTGTAGGTGACAATCCAAGTATTTCATCGTGAAAAACATCCTTAAACTCGTGTGTCATTAGAATGTCTTTTAATTGACTATTTCCTCCTTTCTCCAAAGCATAACATGTATATGCTTCATATCCTTTCCTCATCAGTTTACTTGCTTTTGTCGCAGAGATCATCACTAGCGGTTCTTGTAGCTCACCTCATTTGAACACATGACAAGTATCATCTTTGGCTAACATCATTATTGTTAGCATTTTCGCATCTATCTTATCCATATATTTGATCATCCAATCGATGCCTAGAACCACATCATCATTATCCAATCCGGTAATAAGGATATCGGTTGGCTACTTTACTTGCCTAGTTTCCACGTAAACTTTGGCTTTCTCCTCCTCTCACATTAGGACATGATCCTTGAGTTAACATTATCCCTTAGTCTCATAAACTTTATCCTATCTCTAGGTTAACTACATTTGAAACATGTAGTTGGACTTTTTGATCAATCCTTCTTGTAATGATTTAGGTCTCCACAATTGAAACATGTTCTTCCTTCCAATTTCTCTTATGATCATGGTTGTGGAGAAGGCCTTGTTTCTTGACTCACACGTCTCGTACTTGCAATTTTTAGTAAACTTGGAGTAGACTTCTGCCTCTTTCCTCCACTAGTTTAGGAATCCACCTCTTTCCTAAAGCCTTGTCTTACTTCAAGCTTTATTATCCTCTCCTAATACTCCAATAACATCATATTATAGGTGACAACACCAACTAAGAGGTCGTTTCATCCTATCATAAACACTCTTATCAATTGATCATAAAGTGGTGCACTCTCATCCAACGATGTATACTCCTCGTGAAATTCATCTCCATCATAGGAGAACCTTCAAATGTTGCTTCCAGAAAAGACTTTAACAAGTTAGTCCAAATCTGACTCTTGAAAGTCTCGTAATCCACAATGATTGCACGATTTCTCATCCACCAATGTACATGCACCAATATTCTGCATGAAGGTTGCTGCAAGTTTTATCTTATACTTTTCTAGCCCTCCAATGTCCCCAAAAGTCATGTTTATGTGGTTCAACCGCCAACCAACTTGCATTACATAAGCTCCTGCAAACACTAACACATCTCTTCTTTTTATGGCCTTAGCCATTTCTCTAATGAAGTTCACTACCTTCTTGTTCCTCATATGGAACTTCTAATGTTTGGGGTACAACAACTCGTGCTTGCCCTTGCGTTTCTATCGTAGCAATAGCCCTTTCTATCGCTATATTCTTGCATCTCCTCATCTCATGTAGCTCAATGGGTAGAGGTACTTGACCTTGACCACTTGCTTTAACATTATACTTTCATGTACTTCTAGCTTGTCGTACTTCTACTGGCACACTTGCACATTGTGCTCCCATTGACATACTCGTAATGAAGCTGCAACTTCCTTGTCTCTTAATCAAAACGCTTACGGTTGCCTTTATCACGGTTTCGACAAACCGGGACATTCACGATCGTTCTCTCTTCATATATATCCACTACTTATAACAATAGTGGTATCCATAAGAATACTATAATCTTAACAAGTTAGAGAGAGAGAACTACACTTACAAGGAGTCACGCTGAGGAGTGGAAGGTAGTGTCTTTACTCACAATCCTGACTATGCATATGATTTTAAATTCATTAAAACCATATGTCAGTAATTTCCAAAATCTTTTGAAAACTTAAATGTCCTTTAAAAACCAACCCGGACTGGGTTGTAGTTAGGTTGAACTATCATGTCTCATCTCAAGTCACATGTGCTCTTGTTGTCAACCTAAGCTCTGATACCAATCTGTAACGACCCGAGTTTTAAGTAACCCAAGACGTCACTAGGCTAAGGACCACACAGTGGGTCCCATCAGTTAGCCTGACAACAACTTCACAAATAGGACCTTGCAACAAGAAGCACGAAAAAATAATGAAAACATTCAACCTGTCATTTAGAAAAATATTTACATAACAATCGTGCATGTAGTTAGTATGTATATCCCAAAACGACACTTTAAAACATGACACCTGAATAGGTGTCTTAAAACTTCAGCCTGAAATCAACATGTGTACACAGTTGCACACAACCAATAAAAGACTCGCTTGCAAGCGATTATTTTCAAAAGCAAGTTCAACCAACCCTTGGGTTAACACTGCCCCGGCTGTCCACACCCTGCAGCTGACATCCCTGAAGCGTTCCCATGATCAGCATTACCTAAAAAGATTCGGTTTAAAACCGTTAGCTACCGATCATAATCTATCCACGAGAGATTATATCATCACATCACAACAGAACAAATATATTCAAATACCATATACCGTGCTCATGAGATGATATCATGCTTTTATGAATGATGCACGTGAATGCAGTATGAAATTTACAATTTGCGATCCCGGACCCATTAATCCGGAACCATTGCTTATACGGTTCTGGCTTTGGTGTGAGCTCACCATTGCACAGATTAGGTTAATTCAGACATTTGCTCTTAGGTCGTAGCTAGACTGATCAAGTCTACGGGTCAGGCTTTCTCGTGGTGGGTTATGGTCTTAACCCCTAACCACATGCAACATTTTGCCATTCATGTTAATGCAAACATTTACCATTTTCATTAGGTGTGCGACCCGAGCCTGAAGTCCATCAGACTCGGTGTCATTCTTATACAAACGCAAGTGATCCGGGCTTGGCCGAGCTCCGGTATTCACTGCAAAATACTCGCTTCACATACTCTTGACCTTTACAAGTCATTATCATATCACATGCCTTAAAAGGCTTATCATCTCATACATTATCATGTTTCAGCAAGCTTATCATGTCATTCAATAGCACGCCTCAATAGGCTAACACATGTTCATTTAACCATTTCTCATAATTATGACATGATAATAATCACAACAACATTAAGCATGCTTTACACATCATAGCGTCATTTTCATCATAAACACATCAAGCATGCTTCACACATAACACATCTCAATGCATATCAACATTCACATTTCAGCACAACAAGGCATTTCAAAACAACAACACATATCAACACAATGAGATATAAATCTCTCAGGCACGGGTTTCTGCAGATCGAAGCTAAGTAAGTCCGAAGACTTACCTGGATACGCTCACTGAGCAACTAAGCTATAGTTAGTCTACCGTCTTCAACACCACCTGTCGAGAATATCATATTCCTCGTATTAAACTTCTTGCTTCAAACATCAATTAAATTCATTCCTTTGAATTTAATCAGCTTATAGCATTTTCCACCTTCCTAATTTAATTAATTAATATTTAATTAATTAATTAAATTTCACCAAAATAACATTTTGCCCGCAGGCAGTTTCTGAACCCAACTGTCATCAGATCTCATCAAACAAATATCCCATAATCACCATAATAAAGTAACGAGCATAATGGAATTTCCAATTATCCATTTTGACAAGCCTAAGGTCAATTTAGGCCAAATCGCAATACTGAAAACGAGTAAATTCATAACTTATTCGTTACTAACCCGATTGACGATCCGAAAGAAGATTCGGAATCACAACGACGCAGGCTACGCTCGGACACCATCAGATTCACCGGAATCTGAGCGACGGGACCGGCCATATAAGGGGGATGCTCGACCTGGCTATAACTTCAACGGAAACGCAGAAACTCGGTATCAAAATGAAGAGGACGAAGAGAGGAATCCGAAAACTCAAACGGAATTGAAATCGGATTACAAACGAAGAGTAGATCTGAATTTGAAGGTTGAGAGAAATCAGAGTTTTTACGAGGAAAAGTGAAAGGAAATGAATTAATAAATGAATTTTTGCTATTTATAGCGAAGACGATAATTATCCTTTAGCAAAGTCGATAATTATCCTTTTATCGATCCGAAAGCGGTTTGAGCCCCTTCTCCAAACTTCCCGAAATTGGAATAATAAATCTGAGATAATGTGTGGATATTTATTCCGCAACTTTCTCGGAAAACGCGTATTCTTAAGCCGTCTTTCTTAGCCGCTAAGAAACGAAATAGCGGCTCTTTTGGCCATTTTGCCTTTCCATGTTATTTCATACCTAGAACATATCCGATGTCCTGATCATTTCTTTCAACTACAATTTTATTAATTGAAGCTCCCAAATGCTCCAAATAATACCAGAGGGTAAAAATTATTCCCCGGAGAAAAAAGTGAAAATTTCCCCATAAGTCCAAATTTGCGCCAAAATCATAATGGTGAAATTCATACTCGTCATCTACACACAATTCGCGAGTTATGAGTCAATTGTTATCGATGATTAACTTAATCACTCTTAATCATCCTTTATTAGGATTCGAAAATCCTAGCTTTTACACTCGGCGTCTATCTTGGTTTCTGCTCGCATGGCTATTCACACTCATACTCCTATCCCGGCCTCTACGAGGTGGTCCCTGGTTACTTCCTCCTTGACTTTGTTCCGGTGGGACGGGAGGTAGTCTCCTTAGAAGCTCCGCTAGTTGGGCTTCAAGGCGGTCAATACGTGGGTCGGCTTGGTTGATCCCATTAACATTGACGGAGGCCATCCTGTTTTTTTTTGGACTACAAAACAAGCAAAGAAACAATCAAAACCGCGTGTCCAAAGGTATAACAAAACAAAGTGTTCAAAGGCAAACCGAAAGTACTAAAAATGCCGATTTCGTGACTGAATCGGTGTCGGATGGCTAAAAAAGCCCTTAGGTCACGACAAAGCGGTGAGTTGGACTCGGAGGCCCGTTTACCTTCTCGGAAAGGTATAGAAATTGTAATTCTGAGTTCAGACGCCTTTTTTTCCGCAAAACCGCAAAAACCGGCCGTTTTTCACCTTTTCTAGTCTCTTCGCCTATCACACAAAACAAACTAGAAGGCAAAAGGTTAGCAACAAAACGTTCTCTCTCTCTTCTATCTCAAGTGTATTTCTCCTCACACTCACTCACGTGTTTGATAGTGTTTGGGTTCACACAACTCCCTTTTTCCTTTGCTTCGAGGCAAAGCTCTCACTCACTTTTCCAATGCACTAGGCAATGCCCTCCACTTAAATATTTTACTTGGTAACAAAATTCCGCAAGATTTCAAGATAGTTCACAAGATAAGCAAGGTACGCCAAGATGCAATATAACTTCAGAAAAGCAAACACAAAGGGCAACACAAGCAACAACAAATATGAGCCTTCCGGCGAGTGTTTACTTGGTCCCTAACAAGTAGTTAGTCAAAGCAATAACAAGCGTTTTCCCTAAAACGTGCGGGTTGTGTTTTGGATGGCTAGAACACTCAAGAACAACTTGATAACAATTTCAAGAACACTCTCAAAGACAATTTTGATCTCAACGAAAACACTAAAATAACTTTTCTTTTCTTTAATTTTGCTTTTCTTTTCTTTTGCCTTTCTTTTCTTTTGTTGTCGTTTTTTTTTTTGAATAAAAAAAAAGGTCAACAAGATCTCTCTAAAGACTCACAAGAAGGAAGATTGTAAGCACCAAAATTTTGGGGAACTACTCAAAATTGCAAAAACTAAAAACAAGTTTAGGTAAGCAATTTGTACCCCGAAAGCTTGAGGAACTCGCACCGTTGGGCTCTGATACCACTTGATGCGCTCTTCGTCAGTTGAACGCGAGGATCCACCGGTGTTGTTCCTCCGACCACTTCTTTTGTTTATTTTCGATTTGTGGGATATGCCAAGCAAGGAATCGTCCAGCCTCGCACCTTGGATCTCCTTGGCTTGAGATCTTCTTTCCTCGGAATCTCACTTCGGAAATTGGATCTCCTTTGTCCTCCTAGCCTCGCACAGTAAGGACACCACTCGGCCTCTCACCTTGTGGGTTTCAAAACTTTGGCCTCTCACCTTAGTCTCTAGGTTTGTTTTTCTCAAAGTGAAAACACAACTTTTGATTGAACTCAACTCTATATTCTGATTAAAAACGTTTGTGGGAGAGGCCTTATATAGGCTGAAAATTCAGCACCTAACTCCCAACATTAAAGGCTTACAAGTTCAAGAGTTGTGACATTAAACAAAGAACAAACCTACTTTCTCCACCTACTTTTCCACCTACTTTTCTCCACCTACTTCAAGCAAATAAATGGCCTAAAAACCATAAATATGGCCGGCCAATTAGAGCTCCAAGGGTCAAAAAATGTGGCTGAAAATGAGTCCCAAATAATGTGGTTTTAATCCCTTGACAAGGTTGGCTTAAGTACAAGTGAACACTTGTATTAATCAACCTTTATTATTCTATAATATCATGCATTAGTGGGCATTATATCATGAAATAAAATCAAGCATGACCACATAATATAAAAATAACAAGGTTACATCTAAGGTTCAAGTTTTAAAATGATCCGGAATCCTCAATCGCCTCAAGCATGTTCACCAAGTGATAGTCATGGACGTCCTCAAATGCCGGAGCTCCGAAAGGGTGGTAAGTCAAAGTGGTTTGGCCTAGCATGCGGGCTCTAGCTTGAGTGAGAGGTGGTGTTGATCTTGATGTTGTCACATTAGTCTCGTCGCTTAAGTCTGGCGGGCTCACATCAGGAAGCTATATTCAATATAGGAGCTGACAAATCGCCAGGCCCGGATGGGATGCCAGCTGGTTTTTATCAGAAATATTGACATATCGTAGGACCATCAGTCACCAGAGCTGTCAAGAGTTTTTACAAGAATGGCAAAATTCTTAGACAACTCAATCACACCTTTATAGCACTCCTACAAAAGATTGACAATCCAACAACAACATCACACCATAGACCTATTAGTTTAGTTTTAACGGTTTATAAAATTATCTCAAAGATATTAGCAAAAAGACTGAGTCTAATTCTCCCAAAACTTATCCATCCTTTACAAAGCGCTTTCGTTAAAAATAGAGCAATCCACGATAATGTGCTTATTGCCCATGAAATTTCTCATGGTTTCAAATCAAAAAAAGGGAAGGAAGGATATATGGCTATTAAATTGGACATGGAGAAAGCATATGACAAAGTTGAATGGAACTTCCTTAAAGAGGTGATGGCTAAATTTGGATTTGGAGAAAAATTTCGGAATTGGATTCATGAGTGTATTTCAACGGTTTCATATTCTCTACTAATCAATGATTCACCCACTAATCTTTTTATTCCGCAAAGGGGTCTTAGACAAGGTGACCCACTATCTCCGCTTTTGTTCAATTTGTGTTCGGAGGTGTTAGCCAGAAACTTACAAAAAATATCAAATGAAAATCCCAAATCTATAAGTTTCCCTATCTCAAGAAATGGGACTAGAATCCCATTTTTAGCTTTCGCAGATGATATTATTATTTTTACCAAAACCTCTACACAAGCTAATGAAATGGTTCGGGTGGTGCTAAAGGACTATTGTGAAATATCAGGTCAGATGGTCAATTACCATAAATCCACTTTTCAAACTACCAATAATGTAGATCAAAGCAATAGGAGAAGAATTCAAGGTCACCTTGGAATCAGTATTTCTACCAATTTAGAACAATACCTAGGGTGCCCAATTATCAATGGACATGCCAACAAAGACTTATTTCACTCCGTCATCACAAAGACTAAACAACAACTGACTAAAAGGAAAGCATCCTCACTGTCTCAAGAAGGTACAATAACTTTAATAAAAGCTAACCTTAATGCAAAACCAAGTCACCTTATGCAGGCGTTTATGCTACCAGGAAGTATACATAATGAATTAGATAAAGTTAATAGAAATTTCTTTTGGAATAAGGGAGCTAATCACCATCCTTTGATAAGTTGGGATAAGATCTGTAAACCTCGGAGCGTAGGTGGAACGGGATAAGAAAAGCAGAAGACATGAACAGAGCACTACAAATGAAACTCTTGTGGAAAATAATGGCGGAACCAGATAACGTATGGGTAAAAAACGTTGAAGAAAAATACCTAAAAGGGACGAGCCTATGGAATTACGAATGTGGAAAGAATGTATCATGACAATGGAAAAACTTGTTTAAATTACATAAAGAATTTGATAAAGGGTTGACATGGAGAATAGGGGATGGAAACACGGTTAAATTCTGGACGGATAAGTGGTTGCTAGATAAACCGCTTAAGCACGTCATGACAAACCAGAGTGGAGTAAACCTTTCAGAATTAACTTCCGTGTACATTAATAATAGAGAATGGGATCAACAGAGAATAGACCTCTTAAAAACAATTTTACCAAGTAATGTTATAGACAAAATTAAGTACTATAACCTTCCCAAAACAGAAATCCGTGACCGTGGTATTCCACAAAATCCTTTGAAATTGATACAAAAGCGGAAAGTAGGTGTTACTCTGGATAAATCATGGATTTGGAAAATGGACATTATGCCCAAAATTAGGAATTTCTTATGGAAGGTAGCTATGAATGGCCTACCTACAAAACAAAATCTTGACAGGTAGAGAATCCTGGTAGTCATGAACTGTGAGTTATGTAACCACCATACTGAAAGTACTAAGCATCTTTTCTTCCAATGCCCAATCATGTTAACAACTATCGACAATCAAAATGTAAATTCTAGTTTACAAAACATAGATATAGATAATCAAGGAATTACTGAGTCCGTGGTTGAACTCAAGGAGTCAATTTCGAACAAGGAAATGAAACTTGTAGTGGTCATTTGGTGGAATATGTGGTTGGCCAGGAATCAATTCGTTTTTAACAAAACAAATTTTTCACTAAACATTAGGACCACCGCTATTAACCAAATTGAGAGTTGGGATCTAGCAAATTCCGACCAAAACAAGATTTCTACATCAACGAAACCACAAAGAAGAAAGAAGAAAAAACATTAAATGGCAACGACCAAATGATGGATTCTTTAAAATCAATTTTGATGCCTCATTCATTTCAACAAACAACTACTCGTATGGATTTATTATCCGGAACCAACATGCAATTCCTACGGCCGTAGGATGTGGCAAGTGTTATGCTGAGTCTGTTTTGGAAGCAGAAACACTTGCCTTGAGATATGGCCTTCAGAAGGCAAAGGAGTGTGGAATTACATGCATCGAGATAGAAGGAGATAGCCTTATGCTCATCATCTCGATTAAGCAAATGTGGAAGCCACCATGGGAGCTCGATATGATGATTAACGATATTACGATTATTATGTCCGAATTCCATAGCTTCACCACACAACTTTTTTTTTGGGGAGATCAACACGGTTGCGGACAAGATTGCTTCACACGGATACAATGGTCAAATGGCGGTGGATGCAATCCCAGAAGATGTACAAGACCTCATCCGAAAGGATGCGTTAGGACGATCGGTTTCTAGAAACTGATTCTCCTAAATCTTTACCTATGTATAAAAAAATAAATGTTTAGAGTTGTTTTTCCTGCTCTTTTTTAGTGGCGTGTGAGTTAAGTTGTTTTTGCAAATCCTTGTTTAAAAATCTATCTCATTCTTGTAAGTTTTTTTTTCCCTTAAGTCTCTTTTTCTTCTTTTTTCCTTGTACCTCTAATCTTCGGCTTTGTTTGAAACTTCCCTTAAACTGACTTATATGAACAATTGAAAGACTGAACCGTTAGAATGACCAAACATATGATTTAACCACAAACCAACTTGTAATAAAAAGTCATCTATTAACAACATGAATAAGAGCGAAAAGTCTTGGTTTGATTAATTCGTATATACTATTTATACAATAGGGAGTAATCAGGTATACTCTTTGAACAATCTTAAGAGTGAGGATATGTGAATCCCTCATATCAGATACTCTTTCCTAGCCATTCTTGATTAATCGAATATACTCATTAACAAATCTCGAATTAACCATGTATTTCTGTAAACAATCTTGAGCGGATTATGCTCATATGAACAATCTTGAGTGTAATGCTCTAATATCTAACTATGCGGACTTTATTTACCTTCATAGTGCCTCCCCGACTATTTTTTGGATTATTTGAGGATTTGAGGTGATACAAACCTTGCTCTGATGTCCCTCTTCATCTTGATCCACTTGTGAACAACACTCTTTTAACAAACCTTTTTGCTCTAGATTTGAGATCTATCGACCCTACTTTTAGAGTTGAAATTTTAACTTTTTCATGGAATTGAAATTGAAAATTCCAATTTTTTGTTGAGAAAAGTTGTTTGAGCTTTTGAACAAAGCATAAAGCTTTAGACAAATATGTCTTGACTTATGAACAACGACTACGGTCACACTATCTATGAAATATGTTTCTTTCACCAAGATTTACAAATTCCTGAATATTTTGTCTATGGAATTTAATTGGAATAAACTTTTATCCAATTAACATGAAATCATGAAAGTTTTTTCTTTTTGAACTAATCTTTAAAGTTATTAACTAATTTGAGCAAAAATTTTTGTATGAATAAGTATGGTGCCTTTCATTGAGGCGGATATTGGCATGTTCTTATTTTCAAGCTCTCCTACAGATTCCGGTGGATGTATAAAGTCGTGTCTGAATTGCGGTTGTGGTATGTTTTTATGACGGTTTCATTTGATGGGAGGCTCTTCCCGAATTCCCGTCATTCACTTCCCCAGTAGTTCGTGTTCCTGTTGTACATGCATCTGGCGGTGCTATTCTGATAGTGCTTGGCTCACCCATTCCCGCTTCATCTTTGTGAGATGCTTTTCGTTTTCGTGATGATAGTCCTCCGGCTTCGCCCTTCTTCTCTTTGGCTCCGTTTTGATCTTCTCGGACGCTCCTCTTGGATCTCCGATTTTGATCAACTTTGTGCTCACCACTTTTTCTAGGATTTCAACATCGTAGCAGATTACTTGCATTGTATGGTTTTTTCTATGTTCTTATTCTTTTACAATGATTAAGAGAACATTTTTTTACTTACAATCGATACTTATAGATTAATTTGTAGGATGCACGCAAGTTATATTGGTATGGAGTTATTCTCAATTTTTTTTGATAATATAATACCTAAAATTTTCACATTGAATATCTTATTTGATTTTTGATTATTGAATTAAAGGTTTGTATGATTTAAATCACTAAATATTAACTCGGACCACCCAAGAATAATATATTGCCCAAGGCACGAAATCTCAAGGACCGGCCCTGGTCCCAAGAGTTATCATCTCACCAAACCGATCTAACTGGCATGTGCATCTCCGACTCTAAGAGGGGCATTTGACATGACCTCGACAGTGGTTCCGATAATATCCACGAGTCACTCCAGAATTTAGCTTTCCTCCCATCTTTAACGTTCCAACCAATATTAGGAACGATAACATGATTATATGCCTTTGCGATACTTCTCCAAATATATGATGCACCACCATTATGAGCAAGGCGTGACGGCCACTCTACCCCTCCAACAATGTACTTTCTAAGAAGAGTATTAACCCAAGTCTGATCTCTATGCCAGAAGAGCCTCCAACCCAGTTTCCCACAACTACAAGGTTGGAGTCTGCAACAATACGTATCCCCAAACCTCCAACCTCTTTCGGTAGGCATATCCTATTCCAGTTAACCAGATGAACCTTGCGTCTTCCATCCCTGCTCCCCCAAACAAAATCTCTGTAAATCTTATCCAGATTATTAGTAACACTAACCGGAAGCAACATCACATTCATGTAATAGAGGGGCATGGTGGTGAGCACCAATTTTACCGGATTTTTTTCCTAAATAATAAGAAAACAAAAAGATTTTCTAGAATTAGGAATGGAATAAAAGTTATTCCGAGAATAGGAAGGACATTAGGTTCGGATTAGACCCGTTGTTTGAAACTGTGGGTTAATATGAATAACCCGCAGTTTCAAACTGCGAGTTTTAATTTATTTTTATTTATTTTTTTTACACATAAACCCGCAGTTTGGAACTACGGGTTTCTTTATTTTTTATTTTTATTTAAGAAACCCGCAGTTTCAAACTACGGGTTTTGACCCAAAATTAAATGGGTCGTATCATAGATTGGGCCAACAGAAACCCGCAGTTTCAAAATGCGGGTTTCTGTGAGAGCGGTCAAACGCATTGAATTTACACAGTAACCCGCAGTTTCAAACTGGGGGTTATGTGTATTATTTAACCTAGTTCATGCGCTTCTTCTCTTTTGCATTCAACCACCATTCTTACCTATTTTCTTCCTTTTGATTGCGTCTTCCTCCTTATTTTCGACTGATCTCCTTCTCTTCTACTGATTCTCATTTTTTCGTTCATTGTTCTTCCTCTTGCACTGATCTTCTTCGACTTTAAGGTATGAGTTATTTAATTTTTTTTATTCCTTCTACCTTCTTGTTTATTAGTTTAAACCTAACGTTCAACTATTTTAATTTTTTGTTCATAGGACCACTACAAACTTATATATTCTGATTCAAGGGGGACCATTCCAATATATAGTTGAAGAAATTCGGGTTCCTTAGATTCAACAGGTATGACAAAAACTGAACTTCTTACTGTTTTTCTTTTAATTCTTGATTATAAATTTATTTGTTTCATACAAATCTGCTTATTATTATAATTTTTAAATAAAAATTATTATTTTTTACATAAGATATATAAAATACATTTATTAGTTTTTTTGTAATTACAGATTATTAATTTTTTAAATATTGCTATTTTGTAGATTTTAATTTAAAATACCTGAACGATGGATTTTTTTTTTAATTTATGTTGATATTAGTTTAGTTTAGTTTTTTTTATTATATTAGTATAGTTGTTACTTTTTGTAGTTATTGTATTATGTTAGTTTTTTTCCTATATATATTATATTATATTATATTAGTTTATTTAATTTTCTTTAGGTATTATATTATGTTAGTTTATTTTATTTTCTATAGATATTATATTAATGCATGATATTGTATATTATATCAGGTTGCATGTAGTGAGAAAAAAAAACGAAGTTTTCATTCTTTCATATTCTTTCATGGATCAAGGTATGTTTTTTACTTTGAATTTATTTATTTATGTATATATAAATGCACGATAGTCTATGTATTTTAGTGAATGTGGAACTGAATTTCAGTACGGACATATAAATGCATGATAATCTTTGTATTTTAGTGAATGTGGAAATGAATTAATATGGATATATAAAAAAAACGGCGTATTTGCTTAGTCTTTTTTAAGTACGAATATATAAATGCATGATAGACTTTGAATTTTAGTGAATGTTGAATTGATTTTTAGTTAAATTCCTAGTGTGAGTTATTATAATTTTTGAGCAAATGTGTACAAGATATAGGTTGAACTTATAGTGTACTATATTTAAGTTTTCGTACTTGTTAATTGAGGAAATGAATTAACATAGGCATGGAAAACAACATGGATAATTCATGGGGTCAAGATATTGGATTTTACACGAGATTACTCACAAATGATCAAAATGATTTTCACACCGATGAATTTGGTATCGACCACGAGGATGATATGTATCAATCTGAAGAAGATGGCGATGCAGTTGAAGTTATGGAGACCGTTATCGACAAAGATGCAATGGCTAGAGAGGCATCAGCTATAACTCCTTGTTGGAATGTTGTTGAAGAGTGTGATCCATCCAAATTGAACTCATGGCAAAACTGGAATGCAACAGATCAATATGTAGAAGGAGGTGAATTTGCTTGTGGCCAACATTTCAGTTCTTTGGATGAGTTGAGAAGACAACTCACAATTTATTATGTTGCTAGAGGCAAGGAATATACCGTCAAAGTTGCAAAAGAAAAGTACTACACAGTTATTTGCAAGCAACGTGAATTATGCAAATGTCCGTGGAAGTTGACAGCTACTAGGGTCCATGAAAATCTTGATTTATGGAGAATAAGTCGATATTCCGGACCTCACATTCCTGCATGTGTTAGAGACGTCATGCATGTGGATAGTAGTAATGTGTCTGCTGCATTCATTTGTGGAGAAATTATTTCTCTTATTCGTGCGGACAAGACAATCAAGCCACTTGTCATCATTGTATTTATGTCTGATAAGTATAAAGTGCAAGTGTCATACAAAAAAGCATGGGATGCAAAACAACGAGCAATTTCAGCAATTTATGGTGATTGGTCTCAATCATATGCTGATCTTCCTCGTTTCATGTCTACACATCAAAATACAAATCCAGGGACTGTGGTCGAATGGGAGAGTAGGGTTCAATCCAACCTGCATGCACAAGTATTCAAACGTGTTTTTTGGGCATTTGGTCCATCCATTGCTGTATTTGAACATTGTTTGTCAGTTATCTCTATTGATGGAACACATTTGTATGGAAAGTATAGGGGTGTATTATTGATTGCAATGGCAATGGATGCGGAACATCAGATATTGCCTCTAGCTTTTGCGATCGTTGAAGGAGAGAATGGATCAAGTTGGCGGTGTTTCATGGATTTGCTTGGTGAACGTGTTACACAAAGAGTAGGTTTGTGTGTTATATCAGATAGACATGCAGGTATCATGAAGACCATGTCAGAATCTTCTAGGTGGAGGGAGCCAAATGCTTATCATAGGATTTGCATGCGCAATCTATCATCAAATTTTCATTCCAAGTTTAAAAACAAGCATTTGAAAAGTCTTCTTGGATACATTGCTTATCGACATGAACAAGAATATTTTGACCGAGGGTTTCATGCCATTGGTGAAATGAACATAGAAGCTAGTCAATATTTAGAAGAAGTCGGGAAGGAAAAATGGTCTTTATATCACGATGGCGGTCGAAGGTATGGAGTGACTACCACAAACATGTCAGAGTGTTTTAATGGTTTGATGATAGGTGCTAGATGTTTGCCTATTACTGCTCTTGTCCAGTCCTCCTTGTACCGTTGTAATGCCTACTTTGTTCAAAGATATGCCATGGGTTTACAACGTAGCGCCGATCATCAATTTTCAAAGAAAGTGGAAGAGATGATTGGAAAAAATATGGAAGTCCAAGGTAATGCTACTGTCACTAGATTCAACGATCGTCAACTCATCTATGAGGTCTTAGTTCATATACCAAGGCATCATGGTATAGGAGGGCGTCAACAGTTTGTGGTGGATTTGACCCGAAGGACTTGCACCTGTTCAAGTTGGAAGATTTTCAAGGTGACATGCCCTCATGTATTAGTTGTGTGTCGGATGCAAGGATTTGACTACACGCCTTATATCGATCCACTCTATAAGACACAAGCTTATTTATTGACATATAACACGTCATTTAACCCGGTTGGTGATAAGTTAGATTGGCCAGATGTCCAAGGACCACAAATGATTCCCGATCCGGCGATGTCAAGAGCTGTTGGGAGACCTCGGTCAACTAGAATAAGGAATGAGATGGATAGGGGTGTTCCAGGGAGAAAACGTTGTGGTTTATGCAAAGAGCCGGGACACAACAAGAAGACTTGTCCGACACGCGCTAGTACCTCAAGCCATGACCACTAGGATTTTGCAACTCTAAGTATTTGATTTTATATGATGTAATTGAAACTCTAAGTATCTATACTATTTTAATGTAATTGCATGTGCTATGATTTTGCTACTCTAAGTACGTGATTTTATATGATGTAATTGAAACTCTAAATATCTTTGCTATTTAAATGTAATTGCATATGCTATGATTTTGCAATTCTAAGTACTTGCTTTTATATGATGTAATTGAAACTCTAAGTATCTTTACTATTTTAATGTAATTGTAAGTCTAAGTAATTGAATTTTATATGATGTAATTGCCCTTGTTAAAAAAGATAGGAGTATCCTTCCCGGACCACATGACCGATCGGTGCTTTGCCTACAACATGAGCATAGGAGTGAGGATGTTTGGACTCGTGATCCTTGTGTACGTATAAAAAGATTTTGACATTTGAAATTTTTATTGTATATTCAGTTACCTAATTATATATGCAGTCCATGCAGGTCATTTAACTAACCTTTTAAAATGATTTATATATACAGTCCATGCATCCTCTTAAATGTAGGCAGAGCTTGAGACATTACAATCAACAAGATGAGAGAGTGATTCATTACATGCGTCTGGCGGGGTTTTATGGGATCCACCGATTAGTATCTACATTTGAGATGGAGATGTCATTTATTACTGCTTTGGTTGAGAGGTGGAGACCCGAGACGCACACTTTCCACTTAGCAGTCAGTGAGGCCACAATCACTTTACAAGATGTTGCTGTGTTATTGGGATTACGTGTAGACGGAGAGCCAGTGACAGGCACTGCTGCTCTTGACTGAGAGGAGGTGACGGAGCAGTTTCTTGGAGTTATTCCGCCCGAGGGGTGTTTAGTTGGCTCATCTTTACGTATTCGTTGGCTACGTGAGCATTTTGCACAATTGCCAGATGATGCTGATGAAGAGACTGTCAAGTTTTTTGCAAGAACTTATATCTTATAGCTTATGGGAGGGATACTATTCAATGATACAAGTGGTAAGAGTGTACAACTCCTCTACCTTCCATTATTGTCGGATTTTGAAGAGGCTCGTCAGTATAATTGGGGGAGTGTTGCACTTGCATACATGTACAGAAACTTATGCAGAGCGGCTCATAGAGGGAAAACTGATATAGCTGGCCCGCTTATCTTGATACAGGTTAACTTTAAATAGTTGTTTTTGGAATTGTAGATAGTGTTTATATTTTTAAATTAATTACATGGATAACTTGCTAACTTAATATATTTCTTTTTACAGTTGTGGGCATGGGAGCGGATGACAATCGGGAGACCGCTTTGTACATTCATCCCATCAGACGGGGATGAACAAGCTGTTAGGAATATAGTTAGAAGGAAAGCATCTAGGGAGGCTAGAGATTTAGCTGGGACTGAAAAGCCTACGTTTGGCTCCCAATTTATTCCCGGTGATGATTCTTTAGCTAGAAGGTAACCTTTTATTTTTCATCCAAAGATATGTATCTTTTACCTAATCAATAACTTACATTTTGTTTAATGCTTTTGAAAGGTGGATACGTTGTTCCTACAGTTATGGGCATTCACCTCGCACTCTCGAGTATTATCGAGATGCTTTGGACAAACAATTACAAAATGAGGTTAGGTTGATTATATTTATGCTTGTAGATATAAATTACATTAACATAACGTACATCCTAACAATGTTTATATTTTAATAGATTTTATGGATTCCTTATACACCGGACGTATTGGAACTTCTTCCTGAGATATGCCGATCGGGGTCCCATGTATATTTGACAGAGGCTCCACTTATATGTTTCGACATAGTGGAGTGGCATCGACCGGATCGGGTCATGCTAGTTTGGGTACCCACCATCTATTCCACGTCCATGTGAATATAACAAGCAACTACACAAGTTGGACCGAAGAGGAAACCCAGACTACAATTGGGCGGAGTTTCATGGTTAATTTGTCAAGTTATGGATAAACCGCGCAATTCGATTGTCATGTCACAGGTATGGTGGAAACCATAAAGTGAATATTTATTATCATATTTAATTATATTGACTTATCTGTATATTCATTATCATATTGCAGCCTCTTACCGTCCCATTGCCTGAAGCACAATGAGATTACATGCGTTGGTATAATAACATCACACGTCGTTTCATTTCCCCGACAGGGCCAAACCCAATGAGATATTATCATCCGATAGGTCCAGATTTGTACATGATGGTAAGCAACTGTGAAAAAAATAGTAATGCACATTTATAATCAAACTTCTCACATTCTCTATTTTTTTTAAATTGTAGGGACAATATGTGACCGATGTAGGAGTGAGGGGGCAAGAAACAGTAAACAATGCTCGTCGTCTACATAGCTCACAAGATCTTGATGGACTGAGCCAAAACGTAGATATGTATTGCAACTACGTGTCAAGTCAAGGTTCTATCGTAATGAATGCAGCAACCATTGACCCATACTTCTTTCATAGGGGTGCTACAGGAGGATCGACTTCATCTTATATGCCTACACCTGAGGTTCCACGATACACCCATCTTTCTCATACTGATGGGTCATCATTGCCTACGCCGTCGAGCTTCACTCCATCGGGATTTCCGGACTATTCTCCATCGGGCTTCACTCCAATGGGCTTCAGCCGCTTCACTTCAAATAATATGCAACCCATGATGGATTTTCAGGCCCCACCGATCTCGGGGCGACCAAATTTATTTGCATCTCCACCTCCGCTACATTATGCCCAATATAGAGATCCTATTGCACGTATTGATTCGGACGAGCCACATGTTTCGGTTCCACGTCCCTTATCGACAATTAATGAAGACGGATCAACTTCTGGAGGAGAGCGGAGAGGTGGGAGACGAGGTAGAGGAAGAAAAAGGATCACTTGATGATTACCATGTTTGGCGTTTTTTTAGCATGTCAAGACCATTTTTTTTTACCATGTCAAGAAATAATAACGATCTCGGACTTTCATCAGTTTTTTAGCATGTCAAGACCACTTTATAATTACCATATTTCATATTTTGGTTAGTCGGAGATTACCATTTTCCAAAAATTTTCATATTTACCGATCATATACACCATATCTAACGTGATTTTCAATTTAAAAAATTACAATTACCATTATTATTATTACTACTACTTAATAAAAAAATAATACAAAATAAAACAGATTAAGCTACTATTATTATTATTATATATATCATATCTAACGTGGTTTTTTTCACACATAAAATTATGGAAAACTTTTTTTTTTTAAATAAACCCGCAGTTCTAAACTGCGGGTTTCTTAAAATAAAAATAAAAATAAAGAAACCCGCAGTTCCAAACTGTGGGTTATGTGTAAAAAAAAAAAATTTGAAACTCGCAGTTCCAAACTGCGGGTTATTCATAATAACCCGCAGTTTCAAACAACGGGTCTACTCCGAACCTAATATCCTTCCTATTCTCGGAATAACTTTTATTCCATTCTTAATCCTAGAAAATATTTTTGTTTTCTTATTATTTAGGAAAAAAAATCCAATTTTACCAACGTCCTTCCAGCTAAGCTGACTTTACTAGCTTTTCAGCCCGCCAGCTTTGATGAGACACGTTCGATCAAGGGATCAAGGGATTTACTCTCCCTTTTATAACAAAATATTAAAAAGTATATGACATTTAGAAGAAATACAAAGTCTTATAAAAAAAATAGTTAGCATAGCCACTTGAAGTTATTAAATTAAAAAACTATGACGAACTTTTTATTCTTGATTTTATAATTAATAATTATTTTTAAAAAAATTTTCGAAATAATTTTTTCGAAAATATATTTTTTTTTCAAACAAATTGTGTTGACATACCATAGCCCGTACATGTCCAATAAATGTTCATAATCGTTGGCGGAATAGAATTTTTAAAAAGAAATATATATTTTAATTAAAAGGATAAAGCTATAAAAAATATTTTTAAAATTATCTTAAATTAATAAAGGCCTAATTTATATCAGTCCTACAAAAAAAAATTTTATTGGACCAATTTTATGAAGAGTTATCAGTTTAATTTTCACTTTTATAATATAGTAGGTTAATTAAAAAATTGAGCCAATTTTATAGTAACTTGTCTAAACAGACCCCAATTTTCAAATGCATTTTTGCCTACACCTCGCCCGAGGAGCGAACGGAGGAGACAGAAAGACGAGAGGAAGGCGCCTTGCGTGGGCCAAGTCAAAAGGAAGGAAGTTAGCGAGAGGAGCGAACGAACGAACAAGACAGAGGGAAAATCGAGGAGAGAGAGCGCGCATTTGAGCATCGTGTTGTCTGTGTTTGAACTCTCTACTGGAGAGGAAGAGCTGACAAAGCAGACTCCCTTCCAATTTCAATCCCCATTCGGAAAGTCCCTTCCTTCGCATGTTCCAACGACATGAGCCGTTTAGGGTTTAATCCAGTGTCGGTTTACGACGGCGACACCTTCCTCGGCCAACTAGTATCCGTTCCAGTTCCCAACAATTCGAGTTCTCTGTTCAATTTCCCCAACAACGAGATTCGGATCTCCTACATCTCGCCTCCAAGCGACCGCTCTCGTCCTCTATCCGTACTGCAAACCATTTCATCCTACACCGTTCGCTGCAAATTGGAATCCAATATTCCCCCCGATCAACAAACCAAACTCCTCACTCTCCACGCCTCTTGTTTTCACGAACTCAAGGTCAGAACCCCCTTTCTTGTTGTAACAGAAACCTAGTTTTATTTGGTTTTTAATTTTTGTGTGTTTAGACTGCTGTGGTGGTTTTCGATAATGAGGAGATACACCTCGTTGCAATGCCCAGCAAGGAGAAGAACTTTCCTTGCTTCTGGTGTTGTTCCGTGCCAGCTGGACTCTATAATTCTTGCATTTCAATGCTGAATCTGCGGTGCTTGGCGATTGTATTTGATCTTGACGAGACTCTGTTTGTGGCCAATACGATGAAGTCGTTTGAGGATAGAATTGATAAACTGAAAGGTTGGATCGCGAGGGAAACGGACCTTGTTCGGTCTTCCGGGATGTCGGCTGAGTTGAAAAGGTATGCGGATGATAGGGCGCTGTTGAAGCAGTATGCCGAATTTGATACTGTTATGGATGGCGGGAAGGTTTATAAGGTTCAGATGGAGGAGGTTCCTCGGGTTACTGAGAATCAGGAGAAGGTTGTGAGGCCAATCATTAGACTGCCTGAGAAGAACATTGTTCTTACTCGCATAAATCCCAAGGTTGAAAATCTGAAGTTATACATCCTTCTGGTGTTGCTCTAAGTATTTCTTCTTCTAAATCTTGCTTGGGTTGTTGTCGTTTGCAGATTCGTGATACTAGCGTGCTAGTAAGGCTGCGGCCTGCTTGGGAGGATCTTAGAAGTTACTTGACAGCAAAAGGACGAAAACGTTTTGAGGTTTTTGTCTGTACCATGGCAGTAAGGGATTATGCTTTGGAGATGTGGAGGCTTCTAGATCCCGAGTCAAACTTGATTAGTTTAAAGCAACTTGCAAGCCGAATTGTATGCGTTAAGTCAGGTGATGAGAACCCTCTTCTCTAGTTGACTCGGTGTTTATATATATTATAAATGTACAAAGGTTCTTTATTAATGTAGTTATGTCCGATCATAGAGTCTTCATCCGTATGGTAGCTATTAGAGATGGTTACAAGTTAGCTTGTCTTGCCTTGAAACCAGCAGTATATATATGAATATGATGGTTTTCAGGAATAGTGCTCCTGACACGTCTGTAAACTTTTGGATCCTCCTGGTGTAAGTTTATAAGGAGATATATTTTAAACGAGTCAACGACTCACTTCTTAAGCGAAGTGAGGTTCTTAGACTTGTGATTTGATTTGGAAAAGCACACTTAAAATCTGTGCTGTTTTTCTAGTAAAGCCTGTAACGTGACCGATTTCATGGTGTAGGGAGTGTTCCAAAATATTAAGCATTGTTATTGAGCCATGAAAGCAAACTATGATTAGGAATTAAGAATGAAACTAAACTGCATGCAGGATATACCTTCCATGATGATAATGATCTGGTTACCAGGTGCCATTCTACACTAGTGTCAAATAAATGAATAAATGAATGTACGATGCTTTATCTTATGTGACACCATCGTGATGTGTAGCAATATGGGTTAAAGTTTTTCGTATCTTATTAGCATTGCAGAGTTCTAATCCATTTCCATGCTCTAGACGTCATCATTTTAAATAGTGCAGTGCATGTGAACAACTGTTATAACCTCTTTATGCTTACATGATACCATTTGTTGATTTTCTTTTTTCCCACACTCTGAAGGCTCAAGAAAATCTCTGCTTAATGTATTCCAAGATGGTATTTGCCATCCAAATTTAGCAATGGTGATCGATGACCGGCTGGAGGTCTGGGAAGATAAAGATCAATCGAGGGTTCATGCAGTTCCTCCTTTTACACCATATTATGCTCCCCAGGCTGAGGTAACCAATTCTGCTTGTTCTGAGACTTCTAGTTATGAAGAGTTATCACTGGCTAACAGACAATAATTTTTCTTGATTTGTAGACAGCACATCCTGTTCCTGTCCTATGTGTTGCCAGAAATGTAGCATGTAATATTAGAGGAGGCTTTTTCAAGTAAGATTTCTTTATTTTTATGATTCTAATTTGATTAATTTTCTCCGCGGGGCCTAATATTTGCTTATTGTGCATGCATTATAACTTGTATTGGCTAGAGAGTTCGATGAGAATATCTACAGAAGAATCTGTGATCTATTCTATGAAGATGATATATCAAGTTTACCTCCACCTATTGACGTGAGCAACTTCTTGATGTTGGAGGTATGTTAATATCTCTATCCTTCATAATTATTTAGAAATTTGGGGCATGATCTAGTATACTTAAATCTTTCTTTTGTTGTTTATTGCCATGAAGGATACTGGGTTTGTGTCGAATGGAAATGCAAATATTCCAGTTCACGAGGGCATGTGTGGTGTTGAGGTTGAACAAAGATTACTTCATGAAGTAAGTATTCTCATGACATCATTCATAATTGTGGATCGACATATTATATAATGCATTTGTACATAAATAGTGCTTTGATAAAGTGGGTGACAGATTATTATGGGGTTATAAGATGTTGCCATTTACCTTTTCATTTCTCTCATAATATTGAGTTGATAAGTTGCTTCTCTGTCCTTCAGAATATTCGTGGACAATCCTTTGGCTGAACAACGACAAATAACCATATCATGATATTTCCCGTTTATTTTCTCTTCTTGACACATTTTAGGATGAAATGGCTGTCAATTCTGCTAGCAATCCACCCACGAGTGTTCCCCAGGTGAAGCTTGAGATTGCTCAACTACCCTCACTTTCTTCTTCAAGTGCTGCAAATCCACAGTTTTCTATGGGAACTGTGCCAATACTAAGTACGTGAGCTATCCAATTTTCTTATGGATTTTTATTTTATCCAGACATCAAATTTTACACATGATGTGTTAAGTGTTATAGCAGTCATCTTAAGACCTCTATTACTTTCACTGCAGAACCTAGCTTGCTTGGGGTTCCTGCTAAGAGGGATTACTTTTCTTCTGAATCTGATCTAGAAAAGAAAAGAAGACCTTTGATGATGCAGCATACCATAAATATGCGAACTCCAGCTTCTGGTGACCCTCTTATTCTAAGATCACCTGCACAGATACCATCTGTGCCATCACAATCTCAAAGTGGCTGGTCTGAAAATGTCTTGAATAACCAAACTTCTCAAGTTGCTCAAGCTTATCCAACTACTGTTGGTAAGAGTGGGATACCCTCAGGCCAAGTCTTGGATGTGCCCAGGGTATGAGGACAAGAGTTTTTTTTTTAATTACTTTGATACGGAACCATACTTTATAACAATATTTTACAACTGTTAAAGATTCATTTAGTATTTTCTCATTACAGGTGGGCACGGGACATGATTGGAAGAAGCCGAAGCCTACATCTATCCAGATACCAGGTTTGAAATGCAATTTGAACCTCTGATCTCATACATACAGATGCACAAATATTCCAATGATGCCTCTATGAATTAAGATTAGGTTCTAAAACCATAGCTTTTGAATCACATCATCGATGGTTGAGATATACTCCCTCCGATAATAAATAAATGTCGTTTTTGCATTAGAAATTTGATCACAATTATTTGTCGTTTTAAGATTTTTAGACCAATTATTAAGTAGTAATTATTCAGCAAAAAAAAAGTAGTAATTATGAAATTTATATATGAAAATTGTTTTTATTGATTACTTTTAGGTCGAAAATCTTTCTTATTGGTTCACAAGAGTGTTGAACATTAACTAAGTGATAAGATTTAGAGTAAACTTTTAAACTGTATGTTATTCAATATTTTTTTTAAAAATGTGTGAGGGTTAAAACGACAATTAATTATGATAGGAGGGAGTATGAATTATCTATATATATAGACAAGTTATTGCAGGATAACATCTTGTCCTTTTTGCAATTCCCCTTTTAAATCTAGCATCAATTTGTCAAAATACTAATGTATCCTTCAATCAATTGATCGCAGTTAGTAGGACTTCTGAGGGTGCTCCCTCTCAGAACCACGCATCTTATACAAATAAAGAGTTTCAAACTGATGCCTTGAAAGCAAATGCGACAAATGCCAGCTTATCTATCACTGTGCTTCAGGAAATTGCGCGCCGCTGCAATTCTAAGGTTGTAACATGAGAAAGATGTTAATCTTTGGTTGAGCTGTCAATTTAAAACTGTCCAAGCCAATTGACACGATTTTCTATTGTGTAGGTTGAGTTCAAGTATGTTGCAAGTACAAGACATGACTTGCAGTTCTCTGTTGAGGTACATCATTATGAAACTTTATACATGTTAAGATGGTCTTTCAAATATTCCTTTCCTGCAATCTCCATGATACTTAGTATTTCAACATGAATGAATTTTTTTTCTTCTTTTTTTCTCTGTATTTTATCCTGGTTTTGATTTTTTGTTCATCAAAATGCAATATTTTCTATGGATCCTTAACATCAGTTTAGCTGGTGTCATGTGCTATATATGACCTTTCTTTAATTCAGGTGTTATTCACGGGTGAGAAGATTGGTATTGGAATGGGTAAAACCCGAAAAGATGCTGAACAACAGGCAGCTCAAGTCGCTCTCCGCAGTTTGGCTGGTATCTTTTGAATGTTATTTTAATGCTTTAGCATGATCAGTAATTATACTGTCCCCCATCCAGTCTCTTTGGAGCAAAGTTACGGTCGTTACGGTTGGTGTTAACTTCTGTTATAAGGAGCCTAAAATAATGTTGGATAGTTCAGTACATTAGGTTCAAAAGCTTCCCCACACCCCCTGTTTTTTGAATTGAATTTACCTAGCGGTGTTGACATATAGTGCTTTGAATAGTTTTCTACAGATGAAAGTTAACATCATTTAGTTTGTCATCTTATCTCCACGTCGACATCTGGTTGAATGAGTGGCAACTGGCAACTGGCAACATGTGAACACTTTCTAATGTGTCATGCCATATTTGGTTCTTTTGAGTTGCACTTTTTGTTTCTCAACGGATTTTCCTGTTAACATCTCTAGTTAGTCAGACAAGTGGCAACTTATGATCACTTACTAATGTATCATGCCATCTTTGGTTCTTTCGAGATGTGTTCTTTTCTTCTTATTATCTACATCTTTGATTTGTGTATTTCAAAACCGATGTTTTTTTAATACCAGGCAAAAGTATTCCCTATTATTTTATGTATCATTTTCTTCTATATTTATACTAGTAGGCTTCATTGCTAAGGTTATAACTTCATTTTGCAGATCAGTATATAGCATATGCTGGGCATGCTTTAGGTGGTGATGACAGGAACTTAAATAAGCTTTCTAACAGGAAGGAAAATGGGTTTATTTGGGATGATGTCAACTCTAACTCTGAAAACCAACCAACAGATGAAAAACTTCCCAAAGAAAGCACATCTAAGGTGATCTTTCTTTCTTGTCTTTTTTCTTATTTATTTGACTCTGAATTTAATTGCGTTTAACAGAAAAGCATTCACTTAGCAATTGCTTCTAAACAACTCTCTTTTCAAATGCTTATCTGAACAATGATTAATGATTAGACCTCATAGATTAACACCTAATGCAGTTTCTGGTAAGGTGACTCTGTAATTGCTGTGGTTCAACTTCAAGATGGTGATTAAGTATCGATCAGCTTTTTGTTCCACCTTAACGGGGTTACATCATAGAATGTAGAGGTTGTTGTGGTTAAAGATGGTGGTTAGAAATCGTAATCAGCTTTTGTTCCACCTCCTTGGTGGGGCTACAACACAAAATGTAGAGGTTGTTGGTATAGTTATGATTTAGCAAGTATAGAATAGAAATGCCATGCTTTCATCTTCCCATTACCGGACTCATCATACTTAATACAGTGGTATATACTCTCTGTTTCACAATTCTTGTCATTCAATTGTTCAAAAAGTTGTTTTACATGAATTTTCAATTCTAGAAGCATTTAAGGCTTGATTGGTATGCGTGCAAAAATTAAGTTTGAATCAGGAATAGGAATAGAATGAGGAATGACCTAATTCAATTCCTGAAATATGGAGTTTTGTTAAGCATATAAACTTTGGGTTGAAAGTACATTGGTTTCATAAAATAATGTTCAATGCCCCTATTTGCCCATAATCTAAGGCACTATATAGTTTGGAAAGCCAAGTTGGAATAGCTCAAACCCATGAAAATAGATTCAGGTTTCTAGAAATGAAAAATAGCGGAATCACTCGTTGCTTGGAATGGCTCATTCCGATATTGTTTTTACTACCAAACACGAATCTGTTTTAGTGATTCTGAAACCAATTCTTGATTCCATTGGGCCATACCAAACAAGCCCAAAATGCTAGTACTTTTTTTATTTTTAACTTTCTTGTTAACCATGAAATTCTCTAAAGCACTTAATATGAAGTGAACAGTATATTTTTCCAGAAGATACTTCATGTTGCATTTTTCATGTAGTTGCTTGATTCCATAAACGCTGTGTTCTCCAGGTTGCAGAGACATATTCCTAAAAGCACTTGAAGGAAGTGTTTTGCAGCATGGATCACAAAATATTCTCTGCAGATCCTGAAAAGAATGGAGATTGTGTGTTTAGAAGTCAGCTGGAGATGATGTTTATGCTCAAGGATATTTAGAGCTTGGCATCTGTTACCAAGGCATCTTGATGATCCAGATTACAATATTCTTGTGCTTGGTAAGCCTTTTTGGGTATACTTCATGTTTACTTGTTATTGCCCAATCAATTACTGCCCTTTTTGGTGAATGTCAGGCAGATGCTTCATTCTAGGCTGTAAGTAAAAGCAAGCAAACTGAGTAACAGATGTATATACAGAGAATGCATAATTTTAGTTCTACTCATTCTGGCTTAGATATATTTCAGTAATAATCTGGTTAATCTGCCTCAGATGTTTGCATCTCTGATCTTAAATAAAAGTAGCTGATTTCATCTACTAAGCTAGATTGGTATTCGATATGGTTCAACTTTAATTATTGTGTAAAATTTTATGGTATTTGATAGTTAGGATGACGTAATTGTGAACCTTTTGGATATGGAGAAGTGGCTTTGTTCTATGTAATACATAAGCTAGATTTAGGATTGGATATGATTGAATATGACCTTCTGTTTCACCAAGTTCTGGCAAGATGTTTTGATTGAAGGCGGAATGCCAGTGGAACTCAAAGATCGAAATTACCGGTGATTGAGGCTCAGGAGTAGTAAATGCTTGGAGAGAACGACAGACCTTATGGTTAAAAGGGGTTCTTTGGGATTAAACCACGTTTATCTGAATACCCTTGTTGCGTTTAGAAGAGCTCAAATACCATATCATACTGCGATCCATTTTTAGAAGAATCGAGGAGTCATCTGAAGTAACATTGTACCTAATTATGGAAGAAGAAAGCATGCAAGTCGTCTGAAGTTACATTATACATATGAAGGATGCGAGCTTTCTGGTTTTTCATTTTATATTTGTAAGCGAACACGAGAATGTGTGCTTTTGCTGGTCATTTGTTATGTTAAATACTTTGTCAAGTATGGGAATTACACTATTTATCATATTTTCCTTTGCAAATCGCATGTCATCTGTGTATATACAGAAGAAAAATGAATAAACCCAGAGCGCATCCATTGCAATTTACAATATTGAACTCGACAATCTCTGTATTTCTCCTTATTCGGGAGAATTTGTATTATTTGGAATGTGTTTTCCAAGCCATGCCATCAGCCATCCTCTCTCAGCGAAACGAGTAAGGTTTGACATTTGAACTTGTTTCTTTGCGGTTTATAGAGTTCTGAAAACACAAATATGACAAAGACAGGTGTTTCTGAAAGCAGAAGAGCAAAGGGCTAGTAGGAGTTTCCTTGAAAACCTTCATTTGATTTCCCTGAATATGAAACCCAACCCCATATTGTTCAATAATGTGGTCAGCGTTTCCTGACCCCATTTAACGCCGCTGTGCAAGATGCCGCTGCTCTTGTGTTCCCAGTCTCTGTACTGAACTATCTCAAGTCCTTGATGTTGTTCATTACTGTCCGCGAACCCGGGCTTATTCATATTTTGGATCTGACGATGCTCGTCAAGCATCAACCCATTCGTTGTTTGTTCCCTTGATCTATACCATTTGTCTTCTTTTTCTTCTTCCTTTTGGTCCAACTGCATTCATAAATGGATGAAGTGGTGATTTTGTTCTCCTAAGGTGAATAAATTATATCAGAAAATTTACCTTATGTGAAGTATTGAGATGAACTCTCACCTCTTTTGCAGTCACATCTTGAGTTATCATGTTTAAACAAGGAGACAGGCCGGGGACTAAAACAGGCTGAGTTCCCCCATTAATGTCAATAATATTCTCTCTTCTTCTCAAACCCGTGTTGGTGTTCCAGACAGCAATCTCATCCTTGACGGTATGTGAAATCACCTTCTTAGAAACTACACCATTTCCGGAAAGCTCAAGCGTTCGCTCGACTTGAAGCTTCTTGCTCCAGTACCCTCCATCCTCGGCAGTATGGTACGTAATATTCTGTGCAACCATAGCCATTGCCTGACCATTGAAAGAGGTAACATCTCTGTTATAACACTCCATCATCGGTTGCATCTTTCCGCTTACATGCTCTCTTAGCTGCCTCATCTCATCAATCATCACTTCATCTGCTTCTCCATACTGATTTCCATTGACATTCTCTTCTATTACATGTTGAACTGTCACATTCTCCCAGTCTCCAAACACTCTGATTACGTTGCTTGTTCTCGTCGTCTGCAGGATCCTATTCGGACCTGGTTGCCACAACACCCTTCCAGAAATTTTCCTCAATACGAACTTGAATTGGATCAACTGTCCAACAGGCAGATCCTAGTGAAAAGACAAGAGAACATGATTAAGCATTCAATAGCAGGACTAAGAACCGCTTTGATGATTCTTACCAGCTCGGCCGTCCACACATGACCGTCTGACCAGACCATTGGAACCGCATCCGAAGGGCTCCACATGCCCAGTGTGGGATGATCACCGGCAACAAGAAATTGTTCACCAAATCTGCACTCTTTTTGCAATTGTAATCTGATATGAACCACCCATGAAGATTCTGCAGAAAGTATAGGAACCAAAATTTGTTCATTTTTTTGGATTAAAGGACCAAAAAAAGAGAGATAACGTACCATTGTCTGGTAACTGCAACTGCAACTGCACTTTGTCTTTGTCTGCAAACTCAAATTCTACCTGCACAATGAGAATCATCTTAGTTTCTTCTTTCTAAGTAGACAGCACTGCACTGCACTGTGGAAAAGGCAAAAGGCAATGAATGACCTGGGATCCTGAAAAGGGAGAAGAAGCAGAAACAAGTGAATTTCTTCTGATAAAAGCCAAATTTGATGGATTGACACCGCTGTGTACCCGGAATCTCAAGTGGGATTCTGAGTGGGGATTCACAAAGGAAACTTTTCCAGTGAAGATCTTAAGCGCCGTAGCAGAAACAGAGAAGCAACCACACATGGTTTTCCTTTCAGACTCCGATCAACAATGGAGTTTGGAAATTAGTGTTACGAGGAAAACTGTTCTTTGTTGACTAAGACGGTGTGCGTAAGTTTTGTTGTTTGTTTGATGTTGGTGGTGGAGAATGGGCATGCTGTCACCCTCACCTCAACTGTAACCCAAATTAAGCGGATGTCCAGCTTCACCACGGACAAAGTAATTATTTACTTTAATCTGGGCTATTAGCCTCTTTTTTTTAATTTGTTTTCTTTTCCTAATCTCTCTTTTATTTTACTTTAGTTTTTATTTAGGTCCGTTTACCTGTAGTTTATATGGTTGGAGATTAGAGGAGGTTCATTTAGATTAAAATTTAAGATATTAAATTTGTGCAAGTGTTTGAATGAAGATGGAGATTATGGAAAAAAAATAATAAAAGGAATTAATTGAGATTAAAAATGGCCAAAAAAAAAAAAAATTTGTACATTTAAAATTTTTTAAAAATAAAATTATTAAATAAGTAAATTTTAAATGTACAAATTTTTTTTTAAAAATTTTTGTTTCTAAAACAAAATTTAGAATCGTTAGATAATGTTTGAATTTTGTTTTCATTTACAATTTTTTTTTAAAAAAATAGAACCTTATCCCAGGATTTTCTACCGATCCAATAATGCATATCTTTCATTTTGATTCTAATGGCATAGCAATTCCCTGCAATACCCCAATTGCATTTAAAAAATCATATATATATATATATATATATATATATATATATATATATATATATATATATATATATATATATATATATATATATATAAATTGTGATATTATCCACCAAATTTGATTTTATAAGAAAAGTTTTTAACAAATTTTGATTTTAAAATAAATGATATTATCCCAACTGCATTTAAAAAATTCTTAAGAAATGATAATATCTCAAAGCTGTTAGCAAATTTTGTTTTCATTTATTTTTGTTTAAATTAACAAATGATGGTAATTGTGATAGTATCACAACTGAATTTAAAAATCATATATATATATATTCAGTTACATCGGTAATTGTGATAGTATATTTTTGTTAATTTAAACAAAAATAAATGAAAACAAAATTTGCTAACAACTTTGAGATATTATCATTTCTTAAGAACTTTTTAAATGCAGTTGGGATAATATCATTTATTTTAAAATCAAAATTTGTTAAAAACTTTTCTTATAAAATCAAATTTGGTGGATAATATCACAATTTATATATATAGATATATATATATATATATATGATTTTTTAAATGCAATTGGGGTATTGCAGGGAATTGCTATGCCATTAGAATCAAAATGAAAGATATGCATTATTGGATCGGTAGAAAATCCTGGGATAAGGTTCTATTTTTTTAAAAAAAAATTGTAAATGAAAACAAAATTCAAACATTATCTAACGATTCTAAATTTTGTTTTAGAAACAAAAATTTTTAAAAACAAAAATTTTTTAATTGAGATATTAAATTTGTGCAAGTGTTTGAATGAAGACGGTGTGCGTAAGTTTTGTAAATAAATAAAATTACTAAATAAGTAAATTAAAAAAAATTTGTACATTTAAAATTTATATTACATTAGTAAAGTTTTGTAGATTGGAAATTAGAACTTTACATTATTAAATTAATAAAAAAATTATGCATTTGTTAATCTTTATACATTTTTAATTTTTGGTAAAAATATTGTAGATTGGAAATTTACATAACTATCTTTTTATAATTTATACATTGAATTTTTTCTTATTACAATAGCATTTTAATAGAATTACTAAATAAATAAAAGAGAGCAAGTAAACTAAAAAAGACCAAGAAAAATAATTACAACAAAGCAAACTCATTTTTTTATACATCCAAATTTTTTTTTATTACATTAGCTTTTGAATAAAATAATTACTAAGTAAATAAAATTACTAACTACAATAAAAGAAAGCAACTAAAATAAAATTACTAACTAAAATACAAGAAAGAGAATACTCATTTTTTTTATACATTCAATTTTTTTTATTACATTAACATTTGAAATTTTGAATAGAAGTAATTGATAAAAAAAAGAGAGGCCTTGAACTGGTTTCCCGGTTGCCTACGTATCCTCTTGGGGTATAAGAGAAAATCAAAGCCTACGTAGTTCTCTTACCTTTGCTTACCTTTTTTCGGACTTCCGAGTTATTTTCGTTACCCGCTTACCTTTGCGCCTCGGACTCGGAAGTAGTGGCCGGATCATCGGAGTTGGAATTCGATTTTGAGTCATAAACGGGTGCATTCCGTTGTTGCCTCTTCTCCGCCCTTATCCAATTTTGAACACATACTTGAACCTCCAATTTATCTGACTTCAATTGACTCCTCTTGTAGCTTAGCATGGTTCCTCCTTGACTAAAAGCTTGCTCCACGGCCACCATTGATGCGGAGAAGATTGTTGTACAATCTTGGCCAATGTTGGATACTTTGGGGCCATCTTCTTCCAATATTCTTAAACTTGAAAACTATCAATTTCACCATCAAAACTAAAAGGAGTTGTTAGATAATCTTCAAATTCCGCACTTGCGGATGAATGTCTAGGTGTTTTTGTTCTTTTACCTAAAATTTGTTTAGCTTTAGAAAGAAGAAGAAGAAGAAGAAGAAAAAGAAGAAGAAGAGGGTGGGGGAGTTGATTAGGAAGAAGCAGTAACACTTGTTTCAAATAAAGGAAGTAATTTACCAATTTCAATATTACTAGTAATAAAATTAATGTTCTTAATAGAAGATAAACCTAAACCTTCATAATAAGCATTTAAAAATTCCGTAACACCATCAATTTTTAGTGTAGGATCGAAAACGAAGGCAATAAGATAAACTAGGGGAATGTCATCATAATATTTTAGCCATTTTGTTTTTCATTTCGGTTGCCGCATATTTAAGTAATTCTAAACCTAAACCGGTTTGTAAAGCTTCAGCAACATTTACGGCTATTTCTAAAACACACCCTTAGTTTATGAATCTTTAGTTTATTTTTTGTAGGCATTTACTTGGGGATTGGTTTTTTTTTTTTTGGCTTGGATTGGTTTATTTTTGTTTAAAACACAATTTTGTCATTGTGCTTTTTCATCCAAGTATTATTTGTTAATTCCTGGGTATTCAATGCTATTGTTAGATTTTATTAGGGGCATGAGTGTCTTTTGAAGTAAAATAAACCCAAAAAATAAACTCCAAGTAAACAACCTTATCTGGTTTATTGATATAAACCCGAAAATAAACTATAAACTTACATAAACTTATTTAGTTTATAAACCCGAAATAAACCAATATGCAAGTAAACAAACCCTTAGTTTTTGGCTTCGGGTGTAACTATGGGTGAGCAAAATCAATCCTATAAGGTGATCCAGTCCGAAAAATCCGGTGATTTGATTCGAAAAATTGAGATTTAAGATATCTGTTCAATTCGGGAGATTTTTCCATACCATCAAATCGGGATTTTAGGAATTGGAATATCCGCGGAGGTTCAAATAAAATTCGGACACCCAAGGGAATCCAAATATGAATGAGTTGATTAAGTGGGTACTTTATGTATCTTTGTGCATAAAGTAGGTACCTTTTGTTTTCTATTAACAAAGTAGGCACCCTAATTATATAGAAAAAGATCAAATAGAAAATAATAAATGATATTACCATATAAGTGAATCTTCTCTCTCCTATAATAAATAACTAATTTTCCTAATTAGACAGTAAAAAAATTATGTATTAAAATTGTGTATTAATATTGTGTATCATCAAAAGAATACACGAAGTTTGATTAGTATAACTAGTATAAGGGCGGGAGGGTAAGCCAACTCGTCGAATCCTACCTTTGACACAATCTTCTCCCAAGTATCCACGGGTACCAAGGACTATGAGAATATACTGCTATTGTTATAACTATATAAAAAAATAACAATGAGAAAAAAATCACATACACGTCAAGTGTAAAATGAACGTATAAAAATCGAATTAAAAAACTACTTAAATAATTTTAGGACCAAATAACATTTTATTTCATACTTTAATTCTACAAAATCTATTTTTAAAATTCTAGTTCATCATGCATATTACATGGCGGCTCACCAAGTGTTATTTTCTTCGTCCCTATCAGTTTCTTGTTGGGAGGAAGAGTTGCCACTCTCCAAGTGTTATTTTCTTCGAGGGTTGTGATCTCGGTGTGCATGGCGGCTCACAAACGTGGGTCACAAACAATGTGCGAAAAATTGCTTGGTTCATTTGCTAGTGAAAGGTTAGCAATAAAATGCCTATATGATGATGATAACCGGGAGTATGATAAAACTAAGATAACGTGATGCGGGGTTGAGGCCGCAATGACGGATCTAGATTAGAAGCCCTTCAAATCTCCAAAAGACACAATCTCAGAAAGTGTTTCTCGGCAGAGGCGAGATTAGATTGTTGGCGAGAATTCACAAATTTCATGGATGGATGACGTGAATTAGATAAGGAAATGAAATGAATGATGATGATAATATAGGTTAAGAAGAACCAAAATATACTTACTAGAACCTTGATCAATTGCGTTAAAATCCAAAAAAAGAATTACCTTAACCCTTTTTTCTTTAACCTTACACAAGTCTTCAAATCGAGACAAGAACAGGGGACTAGAATTGAATAAGAGCACCAATATCTAAGGAGATTAACACACACAAGAACAACCTGACAACGACTCACAACAGTTCAATCAAAGACTTCCCTTTTTATTGAATTGGAATGAATAAAACGAAACTTCATGAACAAAGTGACGAGTATCTCTCGAATTATTTGACTGAAAATCTAATCGAAAATTCGAACCTAGGGAGACTTTTATAGCCTAAAAATCCTCCAAATTAAAGAACAAAAATAATCTTACAAAAATATAAGATAAAATATACCTTTAGAATGTCTAGAGCTTAAAGGTATTAAAATGTCTAATAAAATAACTAGAAGCTCTACAAGCTTGAACTCTTGTCTTCCTTTCCATCCTCACACGTGTATGACCTCTCTTCTATGGTCTCCATGGCTGGAATAAAATGAGCCATCTTAGAGAAGCGATCTATAACCACTTCTAAACAAGTTAGCTACATTATAAACATCATCGGTCTTATGACAAACAATAAATGAGCCATGTTAGAGAAACGATCTATAACCACAAAAATCGAATCCCTCCCCTTATTAGTCCTAGGTTACCCTACAACAAAGTTCATACTAATGTCTACCCAAGGTGATGTAGACGTAGGTAAAGGGGTATACAAGCCATGGGGTTTCAATCTAGCCTTAACCTTTAAACACACAAGATATCTCTTAATCATGTTCTCTACATCATTAAGCATATGAGGCCAATAAAAATGTGATTGTAACATATGGTGTATCTTATCCCTCCCAAAATGTCCCATCAAACCTCCCATATGAGCTTCCTCAACAAACAATAACCTAAGGGAACATCTAGTAATACACACCTTATCAAACTTATATAAAAATCCATGAAACAAGTAGAACTTATCTAAGGAACCTCGAGAATTACAATGCTTATAGATGTATCCAAAATCAACATCATCAATATATATATATATATATATATATATATATATGATAACTCTACCTTTTTGAATTGTTTTATTTAAATGATGGAAGACTTAACATATAAATGCGGTTTTATAAACTAACAAATATCGATTACATTTATAGATTGCTTGTCTTGGTTTGTTTGTTAAAATGTGTAGGTCTTGGATAACATTACAAGGGAAGATCTCAGCTAAAGAGATTTATTACAAACGGACTTACTACAACCAAAAGAGAAGATCTTCAACATCCAACAAACCAACCAACCAAGAAGATCTCGGATAAAGATTTGAAGAGAAGATCTCGGATGACAATGAAAGAGAAGATCTTAGGAGAAGATCTCGAGATCGGTTGAAAAAAAGATCTTGAGAGAAGACTTTGGTCGAAGACTTCAAACGGATAAGAAGATCTCCAACAGTTTTCAAGTGAATGTTGAAGAGAAGATCTCGGACTTGAAGATCTCCAACAACTTTCAAGTTGATAACTCCACCTTGATTATGAATTGTCTATGTGGATGATGGAAGACTTAACGTTTATGAGCGGTTTTATAATCTAACAAATATCGATCATATTTCTAGATTGCTTGTTTTGGTTTGTGTTTGTTAAATCTATGCAGGCCTTGAAAAGCATTTCAAAGGAAGAACGCAGGCCTTGAAACAAATTACAAAGGACAAGTAGATTTGAAACAGAATTCAAAGGACAAACAGGAAGTCTTGAAACGCATTTCAAGGGATAAACACTGAAGCCTTGAAAAGTGATGCAAAGGAAGATTCGGCTGAAGGCTTTCTTAAACAAGATTCAAATCTCAACAACGAAATCAAGGATCTCTACCAAGGATAACAAGAAGATCTTCCAACAATATTTTAAGAGAAGATTTTGGCCAGCCAATAAAAAGATATTCAAAGGATAAAAAAGAAGATCTTCCAACAAGATTTTAAGAGAAGATTTTGATCAGCCAATAAAAAGATACTCAAAGATAAAAAGAAAATATTCCAACAAGATTTTAAAAGAAGATCTTGGCCAGCTAACTAGAAGATATTCAACAAATTTGATTAGAAGATCTTGGCCCCAACAACAAGATCTCATAAAGATCTTAACAACCAAAAATAACAAGAAGATCTTGGATCTTCAACAAACAAAGATCTTCAATGGATAATTTCCAAAGAGAAGATTACGGTGATGAAGATATTCAACGAGCGTCAAGAAGAAGAAGAAGAAGAAGAAGAAGAAGAAGAAGAAGAAGAAGAAGAAGAAGAAGAATGGCTACTTCACCACAACCAAGTAGCGTGTTCTATGGAGGAAATATGAACGTTACAACGACTCTCACAACGGCTACAAGTTCCTCCTAGAAGACTATAAATGAAGATGAAGATTGAAGAAGAAAAGAACAAGAAGCTTACACGGAAATATCCAAAGTCTTCAAGAGATCTAAAAGCGTCTTCATTCGATCCAAGAAGTTTTTCTTTCTCTCTTTATACAAAAGCTTTATTCCTTAGAGAGAGATAAACTTGAGAGCTCCATTGACATATCTAAAAGCGTTATACTCGAAGGTTTTGTTACTTTGCGAAGTAACTAGGCTACTATAGCT
Source organism: Fagopyrum homotropicum (assembly GCA_033239125.1). Classification (NCBI taxonomy): domain Eukaryota; kingdom Viridiplantae; phylum Streptophyta; class Magnoliopsida; order Caryophyllales; family Polygonaceae; genus Fagopyrum; species Fagopyrum homotropicum. The sequence continues at coordinate 117,044,031 of BSWB01000007.1, read as the reverse complement.
AGGTTAAGAGTTGGAGCTAGATCGTAGCATTGGCTACAGTGAGAGAAGAAGGAGATTTTTTCTAGGTTATATCTAGGACTCTTTGAAGGTGATAATAGATAGTTAGATCCTACGGGTAAACCCTAGGACGGAGAGTAGACTATTTAGAGCCGAACTTCGGGAACATATCCTCGTGTTGATCTTTTCAATTTCGCACCATATCATGCTTTATTGTGACTAACTTTGTTTTGCAGGTCTACAAAGTCAAGACCCTTGAAATCACTTTCAAAGCCCTTAAAATCAAGTTGTGTCACAAAGAGCTCAGATCGACATCAAGGCCTTTGAAATCAGTTTCAAAGCCTTGAGATAGGTTTTTGCGAAAAGTTCCCATACTCTATTCAACCCCCTTCTAGAGTATTTAAATCCTTTATATTCACCTATACGGTTCTTCACAAGTGAATGTTGAAGAGAAGATCTCAGCTACAAGATCTTAATTGCAACGGCTACTTCTCAAACAACGTGAGAAGTTATCGCTCAAACAAACACTAGATTCTATGGAGGAAAGAAGACGTTACAACGGCTGCAAGACAACGACTAGAAGAAGATCTCCATAGAAGACTATAAATGAATACATCGATTGAAGATGAAGATAGAGCTTACAAGTGAAAGTAACCAATCCTTCTAACGACCATACAAGAATATCTACAACGATCCAAAAGTTTATCTTCCTCTTGAGATTACCTTAGTTGATTCGATTAGAGTGAGATAAGCACAAGAGCTCCATTGGAATATCATTATATAGTTATACTCGAGTGTGTTACTTTGCGAAGTAACTAGATTATTATTGCTAGAATAGAGTTGACTAGATCGTAGCGTTGAGGCTACATTGAGAGAAAAAGGGAAGTTCTTCTAGGTTGTATCTAGGAATCACAACAAGAAGATGATAGATAGTTAGAATCCTAGGGTCGGAAACCCTAGGTGAAGAGTAGGTTGTTAGGGCCGAACTTCGTAAACATATCGTCGTGCCGATCTGTTACATTCCGCACTCATTATTGCTTTTTGTTATGACTAACAACTTTCTGCAGGTTTCGAAGTCAAGGCCTTGAGATCCACTTCAAAGCCTTGAGAAACAATTTTACCACTAAGCGCAGAGATCGACTTCAAGGCCTTGGGATTAGTTTCAAAGCCTTGATACACGATATTGCGAAAAGTTCCCATACTACATATATATATATATATATATATAAAACACACTCGGTAGAACGAGGTAAACGCTTGTGACTCAAGGCAGCACTTAAGTTTGGAAAACATAAGCATCCAAAAACCCGTAGTTGATCATATGTGGGAATTTTGTCATAAAGCCGGAAAGTGGGTGTTAAATTGGAGATCGCTTTGATGGAATTATATTATGAAAATAGCTTGCTAAATGAAGATCTTCAACCCCATATATCGGGGTCATATGAGCATGAAATAACAAACTTCTATTTTTGTCATTAAGAGTGTGAAATATTCGTTCGGCTTTTCCATTTTGTGGTGAAGTATGTGGGCATGAAAACCGAATTACTAGACCTTGTCTATGACAAAATTGACGGACATTGTTATTGTCAAATTCTTCCCATTGTCACATTGGAAACTCTTTATTTTCTTGTGAAACTGTGTTGACACATATGAGTGGAAGCGCAAAATGGTAGCATAAGTATCCGATTTATGCTATAAAGGAAATACCCACACAAAGTTAGAATAATCATCCAGAATTAACTAAGTAGTACTTTAACCCACTAACATTGTAAACTGGTGATGTCCACAAATCACAATGTAAAATATCAAAAATGTCACTCGTAAACGAAGAAGAAGAATAAAAAGGGAAACATCTATGTTTGCCTAATTGACAAGGTAAACATACAGTCTGTTCAGAGTGGGTGTTATTCGAGTAACCCAAAGAGGAACGAAGTTGACGAAGAGCATGATCTCCTAGGTGTCCTAGCCGAGCATGCCAACGTGAGGTTGCGACAACTATATGGGTAGACTGACGGAAGACTTGTCCCGCATATTTCTCTCTCTCTTTTATCTATTTAATATTTTAGATATTTAAATAATTAAAGGGATATCCTTGTGGATATTTCCCTTTAAGAGGAAGATTTAATTTGGAACCATTCATTGAATATTCCAATCAAATCCCTTAAATTAAGCCTAGCTTCTCTCAATTGTGTCTTAAGGATTTCCATCTTTGTCACCACTCTTCACTATATAATGGATGGTTGACCTCATTGTAAAAGCATGTTCAATATTAGTCAAGTACAATTAAGAAGTATTTCTCTCATCCTTGGTTATTGGGCATCACATCTGCCTCTCTTTTAAAGTTCTTGCTTTGGATCTTTGATCCAAGTCTCCAACTCGAGGATCCTTCAAGGATCACTAGTTCGCTCCACTTCACAAATTGTTCGATCTCTAGATCGAATCAATCATACGCTTCCGCAACATCATCTCTCAAACTTCCGCAAACTCGTTTTCTACATCAAATCCATCCGCACATAACAAAACGGAGTAGTTGAAGTTCAAGCTCGATCTTGATCCGGAGTTTGTCCTTGAACGCATCCAAGGATGCATCAGGAACGAAGTTGACGAAGAACGCCCTCACTAATAGTTGCATAGATCCAAGATAGTACAGTTGCATCTAGTTTAATCCATTGAGGATCAAAGGAGTTTGGAGGGATGTTATCAATGTGATTAGCAACATTATGAGCGCGAGCGGTGACTGAGAAAAATTCCACCCATGAATGATATTGGATTTTTCCGCAATCCAATGTAAGCTGAACATGATTCAAGATATTGGAGACGGACTGCGCAGTGTGGAAGGTAAGGACGGGGTGGTGTTGTGCGAACGGAGGCGTCGCCGGAATCAGAATCGGCCGACTGGCCGTCATTGCTACGGTGTTCATCGTTCTCGTTAATTGACATGGTTGAGCAGCGGAAGTAGGGTTTTGTTGGTGATTACGGTGGATCGGGAAAAAACGTAGGTTTTTTTAGGGAACCTTTGATACCATATTAGAGGGGATATCGATTATGAAAATAGTCTCTTGCTAGACACTCGCTATGTAACTTGTGTATATATAAAAAGGGTGAAATACTATGGTTACAATGATCCTACCTATAAATATTGCCTCCATTAATGCTCATTTGAAAATTTATATACAATTATAATCAATAATCTAAATATTTATATTATTGGGCTTATTTGTATATCAAAATTCATTTTTAAACATGTATAAATACATTACTATTTTTTTTTGCCTCAATTAGCTCAATTATGAATTATCTATATATGGATACAATCAAAATCTATAGAACAGATCCCATTCGACGAAATCCGTAAACATTGTTACGATGTTATCCCTTTTAATCTGATAAAAAAATATTTCCTCTTTGGTGAATATGAGCCATAATTTTTGTTTAAAACGGATATCCATATGTCTAAAGAAAATTTATTTTAATTAATTAACAATATTCATACACCTTAATTTGGATTATTGTTTGACTTTGGATTATTATTTATAAAAAAAATCTAATGAAGAAAGAAAAAAATTCACATTAAGATATTAAGGTTTAACTGGATCAAACAAGTAATCTGAATATCTGTGATTAATTACCCAATTTGATACTACTTAAATTATATTCAGATAGATTTTGTGTCAAATCTATATACATATATTAAAGCCAAAGCATTTCCTTCAACGTGGTTCATCCTAACTTATTTTATGTCACATGTAATTTTTTAGAATTTTGATTTTTAAAAAAAATTATATATATATATTTACCATATTTAAATTAGTCAATAATGTAATAGTATAATTATCTTATAATAGAAGTTATATTTATCTACTTACCATATATGTCTTTTTATATATCTACACATATACATAAACATAGTTAAAATTATACTAATAGATTTATTATTATATGATAAAAATTATACCAAAATAACTTTATATATATAGTTATACATATATTATTCTATACTAAACATACTTTTTTATTTTATGTATAGATGCTAATGTATTTTAATTTTATTAAAAATTGAAGAGATTATTTTTATTAAACTTCTATCAATTAATATATTTTTTTTAATATAAAAGGTGTAAATGATAGATTTTATTTCGAAGAGAAAATAAATATAAAAGTGTGAAAATAAACATACTTCGAAGTGTGAATATATATATATATATATATATATATATATATATATATATATATATATATTACCATATTTTAATTATCCTATTGTAGAAGTTATATTTATCTACTTACCAAACATGTCTTTATATATATATATATATATATCTACGTATACTAAACATACTTCAAACTGTACTAATAAAATAATTATTATATAATAAAACTTATATCAAAATAACTTGGGCAAATTTGGTAAGTAGGCTTTATTAAGAAATAAAGATACTAAGTAGGCTTTTTATATTTTATGGTTTAGTAAATATACCCCATTTTCATTTTTACCGTTCTTTCAAACCCTGCAGCTCTCCTCCTCTTCTTCCGTATTGCTTCCTTCTCTATCATCCATGGAGGCTCTTTGCTCTTTTTCTGCTCGTCTCTCTGTACTCCTCAGCCGCCGCCGCCGCACTAGCCACCTTACCTCGTCTTCCTCCTCCTCGAATCCCTCTCTAACACTCTGTCGATCTATATCTGTAGATCTAGATCTAGATCTAGATTTGTACCTCGGCTTTATTTTGAAGGATGAAATCTAGATCTAGATCTAGATTTGGATGTCCTGCCGGAGAAGCTTAATGGATCGAACGCGCAATTGAACGTAGCTTTTGCGAAATCAGTAATACTTGAAATTTTCTAGGGTTTTCCATCGTCAAAGCATCAGGTAATGCGGTGCACAAGATATCCTTCATCAATTGCGAAAATATGTAGTCATCGGCCGTTTACCGTAGCTCGCCGCGAGAGATTGATTAGTTGCCTAGTTCTGATTTGAAAAGGTTTTCGTCGGGCGCTTTTGCGGATTGCTGCTGGCAGGTTTTCTTCAATCTCTGTCATTTGGTGTCCATAAATCTAATTGACTATAGCTGTTCTATAGTTGATTTCTAAAGCTTGGTTGCGCTTCAAAGTGCAAATTTTAGATTGTTAGCTTGCAGGTAGAATATAGGGCAATACGTTGTTAACAGCTTGATAATTTGTCCGCCTTCCCTTTTTTTCTTTCTTTGTCTTGTTGCTATACGCCCAAAATACTTGCATTTTATATTCCTAAATTAGAATGATAACTCTTAATTTCTGATAGTTTCCATTCGATTAGATTAGTAGACTGATATAGGTTGAAGGAAAATAGGGAATATAAATGGACAGTGACAACTGATCAGTATTTTGATAAAGGAGAGATGCTTCATAGACTCAATAGAATGTGTAAGAGTGTGTGAATTGATATGCAAAGGCGCTAGAATCCAGTTAATTTATTGAATATTTTGTCACTGATTTGCATTTACCAGCTTGGGAGAAAATTGGAGGCTATTGTACTGCCACTGGAGCTGTTGCAGCAAACGTTTTTAATTTCTGCAATAACAGCAGCTATACTGAATCTAATCAGTTTACTGATAGTTTGATATAGGTCCATTTATATTGGGGCTTGCTATTTGCGCCCATTAATTGTCAAAATCAAATTGATTTTGACATTAATGGTCAAATTAAGAAAATGTGATGATTAACAATAATAAAGGCATGATTATTAATAATAGTGGGGTAATGATTGTGGAGAATGGGGAAGGAGAAATATGGGGCATCTTCACAAGTAACGTGTTATATATATATATATATATATATATATATATATATATATATATATATATATATATATATATATATATATATAATCTTATATTGTTATATTTAGTATTATGGAACGAAAAAATTATATTTTTTTAAAAGAAAATTCAATAAAAAAGGCATAAAATCATTAACGGTTGTTCGTTGGCCGAAAATAAGAAGATCAAATAACCTAGAAAGAGAAATGAGGCGTATGGAATATGAATAAACGTAAATAATATTTGCCTTAAAATTACATCACGACTAAAAAATACGAAATAACATGAACAAATAAAAATCAAAAACCGCATCTTTGTTGTTGCTCCGAACCGAACCCAATAAGACGCACAACAGCTGCGGGCATCAGTTAGAGTCTGACTTCCTAATTGGATATGGATAAACATCTTTCTTGAAAACACGGAAAAGGCAATGAATAGATCTAACTGAACTCTTTCTTGAAAACACGGAAAAGGCAATGAAATCCAATGCTGCTTGTGGATATATACATTTTTCGATTAAAATGAGACAAAATATTAATGTTACTGTTCGGGTACACGTACACAAATGGGGTGTGAATGCTAGTGTTCAGGTTGCTTTCACTCACGTAAATAACGCATTACACAATTGTTTGGATATTGCGACCAATCGGATGTTCCACCGTTGTCAGACAAGATCAAATTTTAAGTTATAATGTTAGTTTCGGCTTCTCTCCAAACGCAACGACCTGATGGGTTCCACAGGAATCTTTTGAACTCGACTAAACTGACGTGCAACCCTATCTTGATGATATGGCTCGATGAATAGACCTAACTGGATTGTACCCTTGTACATAGATATCGGGTCCAATGCATGTAGGTCGTATGAGAACCATACGACCTCGCTCGCATTCAAACCCTCAATATGCGCCCTATAACGACACAAACAGTCATCAGACATCCGCGATGTCCTGTCCGCCTCGAAGTGGGCTCCAATGGGTAGGTCTTGACCTAAAGCCGCTTCTTGGACTCTTGCTTGGAGACATGGAAAATGCAAAGAAATCCAGTGTTGTATATGGATGTGTAACATTGTATGTTTAAACATGACTAAAATATAAATGGTAATTATAGTCAAATTATTAAAAAAATATTTTAATTACGCCGAGAAGGACGGTAAACCCAACCATTTGATGTGTTGATTTTCGAATAACCTCGCCTGAGAGTCGGTATAGGTACGCAAGAAAGCAAACTACAAGTATGGAGTTCTTAGTATTGTACGTACAAAAGGTACAAAATAATATAAAGTGTAAAGATATTTATTAAGTGTTGAACATCAAAGAAAATAAACAAAACAACTATATACTCGGAACCGATTATGAAAAGATGAAAAGAAGGGATGAATGCTTACAATGTAAAAAAGATTAAAATAAGACAAAAGCTAACGGTTGTCATCAAGCTCATAGTGAAGAATTCAAACTATTGTAGAAGTTAACCGTGGATATAAAAAATAAACATTAATCGTCCGACCAATGTCCACCAATCGGTCGACTAGTGTCCGTCATTTAGCTGAGTGTTTCCTCAAAAATGATCGATTAGTCCTCTTAATTCATGGATTTTATGCAACACACGTCCTATTTTTTTATTTCTTACATTGTTATTCATAACCCTGACATGTTACAACCCTATAAAATACCTCTTGATTCATATGATAATTGAAAGAAAAACGGTAGAGATAAAGAATACTATGTAAGCAGGTGATTATTGATCATTGCATATGTGTCGAGATTGAAGGATATCCTTTCCCGAACACACATGTGAGAGTGTGTTTGTGTCTTAATATTCAGTTTTTTCAAACCTCCCTTTTTTTTTAAGTGAGGGAACAAACAAGGTATTAGGGCTCTTATATAATCTGAACGACTTGAGTATTGACATGCTCAAACTCGGCTTGTTTATAAGTGACTCAAGTCCGAATCGATAAATGAGCTTTTCAAATGTCTTAATATTCAGTTTTTTTAAAATGGTTTTTATCAAACACAAGTCGGATTTAAGTAGCTCGGTTACGTATAATACGAGCCTAAATTTTACACAAGTTTAAAATTATTTTTATATTTGTATTGTTTAGTAAATGAATTAGTCGAGCCTAAATAACTCGACTACGTATAATGCAATCCTAAATTCTATAAGCGCTTTAAAAATACGTTTACATTTGACTTCTTTAAAAAATAACAAGATCGAATAAATAATCTAACATAATAACCTATTTTGTTGAGGATTAGCCATATTACACTGAAAATATTGAAGCGATACTACTACACTCATCAAATAGAACTATTTGAGTTTGGAAACAAATATATACTAAACATAAATTATATTAAAATTGTAATTAAAAAAAAGCATATAACAATAAGATAGTAAACGAAGGTAATTTGATGATGAGATGTTGTGTTTGATTTGACATTCAAGAAAATGTCATGATGCAGCTGGGCAGTACGCTTATGCTGGTCAACCCTTTCATTATTACCATTTTAATTTCAAATTGAAATGACTAATAAGGGGCGAGAATAAGATCCCCTTTATATTCCCTATTTTCTTTCAACCTCCATATCGGTGCATAAGTTATATATATACCAGCAGCTATACTCTGGTATGAAATTTCATACCAGAATTCCTTCAAATTGTGCTGCATTGATTTGTGCAGTGAAACCTTGAATTTTTTAAATCCTGGTATGTAATTTTGATAGTAAAAAATTCTGGTATAAAAAATTGTGGTTGAAAAAATTCTAGTATAATATTTATGGTATTAAATTTCTGGTATTAAATTTCTGGTATTAAATTTTTAGTATAAAATTTGTGGTATTAAATTTCTGGTATGAAATTCATACCAGAAAACTCATACCAGAATTTTCTGGTATGTAAAATTCTTACCAGAAAATTTTGTTATGAGTTTTCTGGTATAAAAAATTTCTGGTATGACAAGTTCTGGTATGAGAAATTCTGGTATGACAAAATTCTGGTATGAAAATAATTTCTGGTATGAGAAATTCTGGTATGAAATTTCTGATATGAAAATTCTGGTATGAGAAATTCCGGTATGAGAAATTCAGTCCAGAAAATAAAAAAGAAATAAAAAATAAATTAAAAAAAGGAAAAAAAAATAATAAAAGAAAACAAATTCAGTAATTAAAATTTAAAACTTATACTTATATAACAAATAACAAAGAAACAATTTGGTTTACTAGGTTTTTTCTAGTTTTGTGTTTAGTAAATATACCCCTTGAGAGAGAAGAGTGTGTAGAGTTTGAAAATAAATATAAAAGGTTGGGGTACATTTACTTAATTGAAACATTAAAATGCATAGTTACTACTTTAGTTTTTCAAAAAAGCCTAGTTACCAAAACTACCCAATAACAAACATCATTTATTCTTTCTTTCTAAATAGAAGGGTTAATAATTTTTACCTACTATTAAATGAAAGTGGTAAAAAATTTGGGGTACACTTTCTTAAACAAAAACTCAAAAAAGCCTAGTATGTCAAATTCTCCCAAATAACTTTATATATATAGTTATACACATATTTATCTATATTTAAACATACTTTTTAATATACATATATATGTTAATGCATTTTAATTGTATTAAAAACCGTATCTATATCTATTTGCTTATATTAAAGCGGAAGACATTCACACCACGTGTCATTCATATATTAACTTCATGATACATGTCATTTTTCAAAAATTTTATTTTATAATTTTACTATTTAATTAATAAATACAAAATTACTTATATAGATAGTAAATATATTGTTTCCAATTTTTAATCTTATCACAAATTTGAAAGATATCTTTAAAATATTTTCAATTTTATTTATAAAATGATTAGATAATTTCCTATTCTAAACTTTACCTTATAAATATATTATTGTTTTTTTTTATAAATAGTAAGTACTCTAAATCAACAAATATATACATTATGATAATATTAGTTACATATTCGTTGTTTTTTATAGATCATATTTAAAATAACCTGAAAATTTTTTTATACTTGAACTATTAAAAATTTCCTATTTTAACATTTACGTTTCAATTTAAAAATTCTATTTTAGAATTTACATTTCAATTTTGTCATCTTTCGAAATAGTTAATTGATTTTAACTTATTTTCACACTTTTATATTTTATAAGAGACAAAAAATAGGATATATAATATCACATAACTTAGTCTATTTTTTCGTTTATCTAAAATTATAATTAATTTGACAGTAAAAATTTTATTTTATTTTCTCTTCAAAATAATTAAATAAAATTATTACCATACATCGAAAGTGTTTTATAAATTATATATTTTATATTTTTCTCTATTAAAATTTAAAATTATAACCGTACCTTGGCATGGGTACTATACTAGTTTTAATTATATTACTGAATTAATGAATCCATACACAACATTCGAATTTTTTAAAATATTTTTTTAATAATACATAAACATATATTAAAAATAAATAGCACGGGTCTATTGACTTTATTCATCTAGTATACAATAAATATATATACACGGATTTATTCTCCATAGATCAAAATAAGGGTTGTATCGAAGTAAGAGAATTAGTGATTTTTGTCTTATTATCCCTTGATTGTTCGGTTGTTGAATTCGGTATATACAAAATTCAAAAGTTATCCGAATTTGGTGTGGAGGTCCAAAGTTGCAGGCCATGTGAGTGGGAGCCACCAACACAGAATCTTGAGTGACAATAAAAGGTCTAATCAACACTCTCCTTTTCCACTAAAATATATGACTAAAGTTGAGTACAAAGCTTCCATAGAAACCACTTTGGAAAAATTTAAAATCTTTAGTGCACGCTTGGTACCACATTTCTAATCATGACCAAAAAATGCAATTTTACAAGGATTAATTCCTACCAACAACATTAGCATCATTACAAACACATCATAAAGTATATAAAAGCTATGAAACACGTTACAATTGGGACCTAGGTATGTATCATTCCAAATATTCAATCTCGTACTCCTCTACTACCGGCACCGGCGAGCCCCATTCGAGTCATTTCAATGGTGGTGTGGAGGAGGAGGGGCGGCCATGACTGGGGGCTTGCATTGGTAGCACTTGGCAAAGAGTCCAAATGTATCAATCTGCCTAACAAAGTTGGTCACACTTGCCCATCCACCAAACCCGAAACCTACAACCAACACCCATACTACCACAAATATATTCACGGCGTACATGGCTGTCCAACTCGGTAGGAACCGTGGCGGCTTTTCGGCCGCATTCTACAACAAAAACCCATATATATCATATCATTTAAACATGAAAAATCAAGTAAACAACCTCCAATTGTTGACAAGTTGAGATAGCAAGTAAGAAAGGTATGCAGTATGATTAGGTGAGAAAGTAGATCTTAATTTATCTTTTATATCCGGAGAGTCACAGACGTGGAGAGTTTTCATGATGAGGTGAACCTAGACACAAGTATTTCGGTTTCATCTTAAAACCAATTGACAATAGAATCTAAGACGTGGAGGGTTTGCACATTAAGGTGAACCTACACCCAAGTCTTTCGGGGTCTCATCTAAAAATCTTGGCAGTGCGATGAGTAGCCTAGTACTTATAGCCTAATCGTTGGTAGTCTTATTCTATGGACAGTGCGATGAGTAGCCTAGTACTTATAGCCTAATCGTTGGTAGTCTTATTCTATGGACAATGCATAGCCTTAGTATGGACGGTCTTGAGTGCCTATATGTTAGGTTTGAATATTATGATATTGTCGACATGAGACATTTTACATTCAATAGATATTAAATGTAGCCAAGAAAAAATAAAAGAGGAGTATTGATGTAAAAGCTAGGAAAGAGTAGGTGCAAATAGATAGGGCATCTCAAGAAGAGCAAAGAAAAAGGCAATAACTTAGGTCAGATCGGGACATAATTATAAAGGACAATGACTCAACGCCTACCCATTAAGCAACAACCCCCACCACCCCATATCTCGGCTTATGCTTCTTCTCTCATGGGGTGTTAGAGCTTTGTTAGAAAGGGTAGAGTCGAGTGCGGATATTGCCATCGATCCGCTTTGGGTGTGATAGCGAAGAAAGGGAGAAGGACATGAGTGCCCCATACATTTTTGTCCACACTGTCTTTTAATCACCCAACAACACAATTCATTCAAAAAGTTGTCACTCCATATCATCTTGTCCTCTTATCTACTAGATAAGGCAACAAGGGTTGATTGGCAGAAAACACTATTATCACATGTAGATAAAAATATGTACCTGTCTAGCAGAGGACTTCCGGTAGGTGAGCATGTGAGCAAGAGCTGGGATGATGTAGACGGTGAAGCTTACAAGAAGAGCCCCAACCGCCGAGTTGATGGGCCCGAAGAACGGGAAGATGATGGCCAAGAACCATATGGGTACCACCACCGGTAGCCTACTCAATGCCCTCAAGCAAATGCTCCTTGTATCATGCACTCCAATCACCTTCTCCCAAACAAAGTATAATGGGGTGCACGCGAATCCAAATGTGATGAACTGCAATCAATAACCACACCAAACCACACCCGAAAGATCAACTTCAGATGAACATAATGGATACCAAATGTATATGTTTAACAGAAGACCTGGTGGATGAGCATGAGTATAACAGCAGCATCGCGCCAGCCGTTCTTGGGGAGGAGAGCAAAGGCGTTGGAGTGGTTGAGTAGCATGTCGCCGAAAGCCCAGTAGACAGCCGAGGCTGAAGGGATTGTGAGAGTGAACACATAGAGCGTCGCCATTAGATATATGTACTTGAACTTCTGGGGCTTCCACATTGCATGCATGATTTCACTGTCCATATGTGTAATTTTAGTATTGAAACTAAAGAACAAACAAAACAAAGGGAAATCACATCACAAGATTTTTAATTAAGCTCTTGCTGATAATTGGCTGCTAAAATTTGATTAAGAGATCGACGTTTCATGGTAAAACACCAGCAGACGGTGAATATAGATTTAGCATTTGTTTTATTTAATAACGCTTTGCCCCCTTTGAACCCCCTAGACACCGGCAAAAGCTGCAAGCAGAAGCAGTGTAGATAAAAGAGAAGATGAACAAATCCAAAGTTGGGAAACCAGATAAATCTTGGAGATATTATAAAAACAGCAGGAAATTTAATATTTTAATCACCAAAACATTATTCATATAGTGGAGAAGAAAATTACACAGTGACAGCATGACCACCAAACGTGTAGAGTATGTTGGTGGCTCCAGTAAAGTAGAGAACCAGCTTGTTTGGTCCAGTGTGTGTTACTCCTTCAACCTGTGATCCAAGTAAATGAATTTTGATCCTGACAGTATGAATCTCTTCTACAAGTACATGAATTTTGATCTTAAAATCAATTGACAGTATAAACCTGGCCGTGGGCAATGGAAGCAAAAGTCAAGTACCAAGCAGTGTAAGTGGTCATTCCAAGTCCAAGAAAAGACCAGATTCTATAGTTGTGAAAGGACGGAATGAAAACTGTTGTTGCACAGCAAGCTCCAAATATATACGTCCATGTCCTCTTGTCCAGGTGATCATTGATATAATATATATTACTGTAACCATTTTCCATATCAAAATAGAAAGAAAAAAACCCAGATTTTATTTACATGAAGATATTAAGCAAAGAGTTACAAGAAAGAAGAAGAGTCCAAACCTAGCACAGGCAATGAGTTGAATGACTGAACCAAACAAGAGGAAAGTACAGTTGAAAGCAAGCCCCACAGCTTTCCAGTAAGGACCTAGTAACCCATCAAGAACTTCAAACCACTGCATTTGCAAAACATAAAAAAATAAACATTGATTAAATAACTTTTAAGTATTGATTTGTTTTGGTTTTTTACCGACCTGGATAACATGATTCTTGAAGTTGGTATTTTCTTTCTCTTTTCTGCTCCTATATTCAATGTAAAGGACACTTATAAGGTAAGCAGTCCAGCTACCCATTAAGCCATAGAAGATTTGAAGGAGAACTCCAGATAGCATTCCCATTTGAGAGAATGAATATGGTAGTGTCAAAAGCACTTGTGCCACCTACCAAATATGAAATTACACAAATTACTACTAACCCAAATTTATACTGTTTATATAAGAATACACTAGTATTTACTTGGTTGGAAGCACAGCTGAACCAAGCATCCCAAGCAGATCCTCCATGCCAAAGCAAGTTCTTCATACTCAACTTAGACTTTTCTTCTGCTTCATCATATTCTTCCTCCTTTGACACAGCTTCATTCATTGTTGAGACTATTGCTTCTTCTGCTTGCTTTTGAGGCAGCATTTTTGTTTTTTGTTTTCACTTGTAACTGGATTTTCTCAGTAGAGGAATTGAAGAGAAGCTAGATCTGGATATATAGAAGAAGACACTATAAGAGACAAAAACCACCAAAGAAGAATATAATTAAAGTTCACCTTAATCAACAGAAAATGAAATATAACAAACCTACCCAACTTTGACCAAGATCCTAAGCTCCACAAAAGGAGTATTTCACATAAATGAAAGGCAGAACAATAATTCTCCTTATATTTTACCAAAAAATATGTATATAATTTGAAAGAGGATGTATTTAAGACGTAAAGGGCATGTAAAGTGTTAACTTTTTCGGATTAAGAAGAGAATACAGTGCTTGTGAGGAGGTCTCTTTCTTGAAGACTAAATTGATCAAAAACACCAAATAACAACAATAATAAAATAGATAAACGTACTCCTCTTTTACTGTATATACATGGTTTCCAATTCTTACAAGCAAAGCTGGAAAACGTCCAACAAATGGATGTTATTTTTTGTGCAGTCAGAACAGAGGAATTTAATTCAACCCCAGAAAAAGAAGTTAAAACCCACTTCCTCCAATCAGTCAGAAAAAGGTAGGTTTATACCCAACACAGACAGCTGTGGAAGAAAACAGAGCCAAAAACAGAAGTTTATCACCTTCTTGTTGTGGTGGGATGAATAGTACTAGTTCTGTCCTAACCTAGCTTCAATTATGCTCAGCAATGGCTTTTTCTGATATTTTTTTTCTTGTGTTTGGTTATGGTCTTGTGGAGTACTGGAGTATAGAGGGAAATGAAATGCAAAACAAACAAGTATTTTGATTTGTTTGAGTGGGGATGGGGATTGAATTCCTTATTAGATTTTTGTAATAATTGGCTCTGTAAATAAAATAGGAGGGGGTGATTGGAAGGCCATCCCTTTGCTTTTATAGATTAGACGCCATGTTTCCTCTCCATACTTGCTTACACTACACTGATGCCATCTCTGACCCCATCAATTTTATTCATTTTAGTTACTCAAAACATCTTTAAAGTTTAAACTATCTAATTGGGCTTATTTTTAGTAACTTATAATCAGCCCACATTGGAATTTGGAAGTATGAATTACTGGATTAGCCCAAAAGGTGAGTATCCCCAGTCACCCAAGAGTCACCAGAAGCCAATCTAAACAGGCAGGCCAAGAGTCACCCAAAAAGTGAGTACAAAGAAAGGAAAGAAAAGCCAGAAATCAGTCACTTCCAAGTTCCAAAGCCCCAGGACCAGCCGGCTACGAGCCTTCTCCGATCAAGATATCCAAGAGCCAATTTCCTTAATAACCTAGATCATGGCTGAAGATCCCCCAATCAAACCAAATCCCATCCCTAACGCTGGTGGAGATGAGGTCCCTGCTGCTCCAAGAACTATGCGTGAATATCTCCAGCTTCACGCAAGAGTGGAGCCCGTCGTCGAGGAGACTGATGCTGCAAGAACAGCTAGGCTTGCCAGGATCATGCCCCCTGCAGGTGCTCGCCCTCCTAACATCGTTGACCTCATGTACGCCTCCCCAGCGTATGCACAGCTCGGTAACCTGATAAAAAAGCTTGATGGAGAACGCTTGTATATCAATGCGAGTGTAGCTCTCGGGTGTCTGAGTGAAGCTGAATACCTCATCCTACCCTCTGACCTTGCTCACCCCACTATACCAGACCATGAGGTAGGAACTAACAAGGCCGAGAACCATTTCAGTAAAGACTACCTGTGGGGTGTATATGTCCTCAACAAGTCACTCCTCCAGGACCCTTCCAATGACAATGATGTCAAGTTTGGTCTTGCTAGAATGGCGGCTGTTAAGCTTGGCTGGTGGAAGGACCAACCGGAAACTAAATGGCTGCCAATCCCTGCCGACTTCCACCACACTGTGGCTGCTGATGGGGAGAAGATAAGAGATTACTTAGCTGCAGCTGGTGACGCTGCGTGGTTAGTCCCCTTCGCCAACGAGCACATCTTCCGTACCAAAGGCCATAACTACATCACAGGCCAGCGGAGTAACTACAACTTGGCAGGTTGTTATGATACCATCTTTAGAGCAGCCCTGAAGCCAAAGATAAGTGGCTACCTACCTGCTGATGTGCTTTACCATAAGGCCTTCCATTGGATCTCCCCGGCCAGGACATGGACAATCCTGACCTTGAACCGGGATTCTAACCTTATCCCAGATGCAATCAAGGTCAGGATGTCCTATGGCCCTGCTGGGACAGCTATTGTGACGACCAGTGCAGCAGTTTTGAGGTCCATGTCCATCCAGTACAGTGGGGTGTATGATGAATTGGCTAAGGCTAATCATTGTGGCATTGATGGCATTCTAGCCCTTGATCTCAAGATTAGGGCAAACCCCACTAAGTACCATAGATTCTCTGCTGCCTATGGGATGCCCCTGCTAGCTGGTGACGATCTTGAGGAGCTCAATAGAATGAAGGAGGAGGCAGAGAAGTTTGGGCCAATTGGTAAGGCCTTTTGCGACGTCATGCTTAAGTATCATCCCCTTGGCGAACAGAAGGTTCTTAACAAGGCTTCTCAGGCTAACCCAATTGTCTACCAGAAGGCTAAGAGGTTCTTTATCGGGATACAGAGGGAGACTACAAAAAGAGCTGAGGAGGGGGTTGCAAGGAAGAGCAAGTCTGATGGTCCGCCGATGGGTATTGATGACTAAGAGTAGGCTTTAGCAGGTGCAGGTTAAGTGTAGTTCTGTAAGTCTTTTGCTTATGTGTGTTTCAGTTGTTAGTTGGGCTCGTGATGCCCCTTTTGTTAGCGTCTTGCCGTTGTCTGTACTAACCCTAGCTCCATTTTGCCCACTCGGTGTAGCTGTAAGCCGAGTGATGACTATGAGTTAGGTGCTATGCTTTTCATTAATTCCACTGTTTTAGGAAAAGAAATAGAGGTATGTTCGAGATGACCTGTAATGATACCAAAACAATGAGGACAACCCCGAACCTATTGAGCGAAAACAAACACTAATCCAACACAAAACATAAACGATCCAAAAGCTGGCATTGATTCCCCTTGCGCATATGCAAGAATGCAAAATTAGGGGTGGACACAAATTCCCGTTAATCCCTGTCCGATCCCGGCGGGATTGAAAAAAAAAATGTGTATCTCGTTCCGTCCCGTAAAATTTTTGCGGTACAAGATGCGGAACGGAGACTTTCCATCCTTATTAATCCCATCTCATCCCGTATATATATAAATAATATTTTGTATTTTTAAAAATAATATAATTTTATATTGATAAAGTTATAAAATACTAAAACAATAGTAAACTATATCAATATGTCTATTTATAGATTAAAAAGAGAGAAAGAATAATATAAGTATATATCAAATTGTCTTATGAAATACTGACACTTATTTTTTTAATCATTTGTGTCTTTAAACATGAGAGAACACAAGTATAAATATTGAATAAAATGAGTGAATAATTCTTGTGGAATTAGGGCCCGTCCCGTCCCACATGGGATAGGACCCACGCGGGACGAACAAAAAAAATACTATAAATCCCGTCTTGCCCCGTCCCGTTTAAAATATGCGGGATGGGACGCGGAACGACCCCAATCCAGTCCCGGCCTTGCCCAACCCTACGCAAAACAAAACCACATGACAAACCCTAACAATCATGAAATACTAACAAAAACACAAGATATACACCACCACAACCATGTGATAAACCCTGGGAACCACAAATCACTCTAAACCACAACCGCACAATAACTAGGCAAAAGGACATACCCAAGGCACTCGTTACAAATATTAATGCTTTTATGATTTTGTTTAAAAAATACTTCAATCTTGACATATGCTCTCTCATAAATGGCTATAATAGGCTTTTGTATCAGCACACCACTATTTTGTACAATTTGCTACTGCGTTTGTTGAAGCCACACATTTTTTTTGTTCCTATATTCATGTTCAATTTATCGTGTATGACTGGTTTTGTGATCTTACTTATTCACTTTTTTGTCATCTTTCTTTATTTTCTCTTCTCTTCTAAATTTCTATCATAATTGTTGGAAGTCTGTATGTTGTGTTGCTGTCTCAGTTCTTGAAGTTTGTATGTTGTGCTGTTGTGTCAATTCTCAAAGGAAAAGGTAATTCATTTGATATTTTTTTGTGTTTGCAAGCATTCAAATAGGTTGAATCCGGATAGTCAAATTGAGCACAAGTGTGGGAACCTTGTTCCCTGTTGAGCTAATATTTAGGCATATAATTTTTTTGGCGTTAAATAATTTCTTATGCTTTCATCTTGTAAATTTCACTGCAAAAGACTGCATTCGCTATGAAGTTGGCTGCTTCCATTACTATGTCAGTATTATGTTCATCTACAAGTGAGTTCTTGTTATTACAGCAACACGCCAGGACAAAGGAGGTGGTGTTGAAAGGAGACCTCCCAATTGGCGTCGACACGAATAGTGTTGATACCTAGGTCAATTTCACAAAATATGGCATGAAAGCTGCAACTAGAGCCCCCCCCCCCCGATTACTTTGATAAAAATGGGCCAAAAAAAGAATTTTGGACACTGTTGCAACTGAAGAGAACTGTTTTTTTCTACCATTTTTGTACATATTGGCCCCGTTTGGAAAGCAGGTTATGGAAGCTGATGGAGCTTATGGAAGCTGAAATTTACACTATACAAATTTATTATGTGTTTGGGACCATTAGCTTATGAAAGCTTAAGAAGCTTATGCAAACTTATGAAATGCTGATTTCTATAAGCTTCCCATGACAAGCTTTTGGGAGCTTAAGGAACTTATGTAAATTTTAATTCTACAAATACCCTTCTATTATAATTTCCCACACTACATATTATAATATAATATATAAGTGTTCAATTAATAAATCCATAAACTAAGTTTTATTAATTATTTTCCTCTTAAAATTTTATAAGTTTAAAAATTCGGATTTTTTTCAATAAAGCTAAAATTTAACTACACATTAATATAATTTTTAATTATCTATTATTATAATTATGTTTTTTGCGGTAATTTCTATTAAATATTTACCAAATAGACGTATGAATTACACTATTAATTATTTTTAAGCTTAAAATTTTATAAATTTAAAATTTTGAATTTTCTGTAACAAAATTAAGATTTAACTATATAATTTTTAATTATCTATTAGTACTAATAATGTATTTTTGGCAATAATCTCTATTAATATTTACCAAAGAGACAAATGAGTTACACTATCAATTATTTTTAAGCTTAAAATTTTCTAAATCTAAAAATTCGAATTTTATTTAATAAAACTAAAGTCTAACTACACATTAGACATTATAATATAATTTTTAATTATCTATTAGTACTAATAATGTTTTCGACAATAATCTCTATTAAATATTTACCAAAAAGACATATGAATTACGCTATTAATTATTTTTCATCTTAAAATTTTATAAAATTTAAGCTTCAAATTTTGTTTAACAAAAATAAAATTTAACTATATAATTTGTATGATCTATTAGTACTAGTAGATAATACATTTTCGAGTTTTGTTAAAAAAACGAAATAATTAAATATTTTCCTTAATGTTCCAATAAATATTTTTTCATTTATTTCATTTTAGATTTATTTATAACTAGTACCCTATTAATTATTTTAGTGTTCCAAGTCAAATTACATTTTTGAACTTTATTAAAAAAAACGAAATTATTAACTATTGAATAATATTTGGCCAAAAATAATTATTTCATGATATCTATTCCAATATAACATCTTTTAAATAAATATTTCTATCACAATAAAAAATAACAAATATGTACTACTAAAGAAGCCCTTTTCGGTAATTTTACGTTTCAATCAGCTCGTACTTCTCAAACGCTATACTAGCTTATTACAAACAATCAGCTACTTAAATCAACTACTTATTTCAGCTTCAGCTTCAGCTTTAGCTTTATTCAGCTTCAGCTTCACCTTCAATCGGCTTTTGTTTCCCAAACGGACCCATTGTAAATGACATGCATATTTGGTGATAAGAAGGATATTAAGTATTGTAGGAAGGAAAAAATTACAGATTTGGACATATTTTTTTCTACCAAGTTACTCCATTAGTAAAAGCTAATTGAAGGGTTACGAGGAGACAATATGCTGCATTGTGGAGAGATGAAAACATTTAAAGGCTGAAAGAGGCATATTTTGTCCCTTAAGTATTAGTATATATAATTTGTATAATACAATTTATATAATCTAATTTTTTTTATGGTAAAATGTCGATTTTTGTGGCATTTAGTTTGATCAACCACCTATGATGAATGTGGTTATTGTTTGGTTTTTTCACCTTTATCCAAAGCATAGGGAATTCCAGAAAGCATGGTCAAAGTGCATATAATGTGATAAATTTTGAATTTTTTTATTTTTTTATTTTTTTTGATCACGAAGGTTAGAGGCTCGATTACACCAAAGATAATTGGTGTATCGAGAGGCCGACAACCGGCAAACGGGCAAACCGTCATGCAAAAAGAAAACCAAAAAAGGAAACACAACAATCACCACAAGCAAAACCGAAAAAAGGAGAGAAGTCCAAAGATCGGAACAACTACACCTTTGGAGAAGACGCGGAACACTCAAGGCTGGCAAAACATGGAGAGGGCACGGGCTAGATGAACTGGCGCGGTGTCTCGCCGCCGGGAAGCAGGATGGTAGAAACCTTTTTTAGGGGATGTCATACCTCCTGCGGAAATGTGGATCCCACGACGTTGCCCCCACCTAGATGGAGGATCTTCGGAGACCTCGAACACAACCACGATCACAATCAACACGATCAACAAGGGCATGTGACTACGGCATCTTCCAAGACAATCGTTTAGGTCACCCTCGAGAAACATCTTCAAAAAGGAAAGTCATCCCAAAATTTTTGGAATGAAGAAATCTGCATTCTAAAATCTTGGAATAATTTATTTATTTATTTTAAAAGCTAACTTTTTCTTGCTTATTCATAACATTAATATTGAGTAATTTTGTGGTTGTTCTTAGTAGATGGATCATAGTCCTCAATTAAAACAGTTGTTCATATCTTCTTTGAAAGACTTTGTTCTTGGATTCACATTTGATCATACTACATCCAAAATATGACAAACATCTTGTTTTCATGAGTTATGTAGCATTTGAACACTGCATTGCAAAAAACAGAACCTAAAAACATCGGATTTCGCATCCGTATTAGTACCGTCAATTTTTGTGCTTTTGGTTCCAAACATTGTTCCTTGTGTTACAGTTACTCTACTCTTTGGCCAATATCGACAACCCTGCTGATTTTCCTTGTAGTTACAGTTACTCTACTCTTTTGGTTCCAAACATTGTTCCTTGTAGTTACAGATACATCCACTGTGGGCTTCTCAATTCATGGTATTGCTGTTTTGTTTTTATATTTTTCACCTTTGGTTCTGGGCAGGTTATTTCAATGCAGTAGTTAGGTTTGGGCGATATTTTGATCTCTCCTTTGACATTTTTCCGATCTCTCAATAGTCGAGCTCCAGTTCGGACAATATCAATGGGTTCACCAAGGATATATCCCATAAGGGATACATTCTTTTGCTTGCTAAAGTTATTTCTAACTTTTGCTAAGCTATTACGATAGTTCTCAAGAACCGTTGATTCATCGGTGTTACCTTTGGTTTCATTTTTTGTTGCATTGGATTCAGCAGCGACTCCCTTAGGCTTTTGGATCTCTTCCTTCTCACCAGAGGGGGGATCCTTGTTAATAGCCTCCTTACAATTCAACTTCTCCTTTGGAACTGTTCGCCCCTAAACGTGCGTGCAAATAAGTTTTAAATTTATAAAACTAGAATCAAGCAAGCGAACCCGCAGTGTACGGATCGGCGTAGATTAGCAAGTATTCCAGAGTATCGAACACAGGGATTTGGGGAGAATAAATTCGATCGTAAGTTATCAAGCAAGTGAATATAAGAGCTTTGCAAATTATTGGGAAAACAACAATCCTAAAGATCCAAGTATCCAGCTGTGGCAATCGATTCAAGATATACTTAATGATATAAAGACAGAGTTGAGATATGCAAAGGTATGCTAATGTAGGTAATCGTACGGTGAAGTTCCAAAAACCCTATATGACTCACCTATAAGACACTCTCTATACAGGTTGTTGAGGCTTCAATATAGAAAGGTTCTAAAGGCAAGAATTAATGTCAAATACCCAAACTTGTAATCCAAGAATCAAGACTAACTAAATCGATTAAGGTTGTGACACTCACAATCGAGGTAGAGGTTGTTGAGGCTTCACTACCACCTAGAAAAGGCAAGCCTAAACTAAGTTAAAGCAAATCTTTAACTTTGGATTAAAGTAAAAGCAGGTTCGTAAACTTAAGAGAAATTACGGGTGGATCTTGAGCTTCCACGGTCGTGGAACTCAAGAACAAACCGTGATTTAGGGTTTGTCGACGATTCTTTCTAACTCTCAGGGTCTAATCTGTTTACGATCGATCTATCATCATCTAAACCACAACTATCAACCCTTCACCTTAGAATTGTTAAAGGTTTTTAGCCAACAATCATCATTATGATGTCAAATTCAAAAATTAAAAGATTGAAAGATGAAAACTTCCGAAAACTTCCAATAAACTTCAAACCAATCTCAAAGTCACAATCAAGAACGAATATCGTTAATAGATTCAGAATAGAACAAACAAACACAATCTTAGATAAGAAGGAAGAACGGGATGTCAATCCGTCTTCTAAATCAAACCTAAACAAGAAGAGAATTCTTCTTGCAACAATCTTCCGAATCTTCGATCTTCCGTCAATCCGGAAATCTCAACAGCAACCTCCACCAAAAGTGCGAGATTAGGGCAACTCCAAGCGTAACGTGGAATACGTCTTTTGCAAGAATCGCAAAAATCTCTAAGTCGCGGCGTAGGCGAAAAGTGTAAAGCGAGGTCGCAAAGTGCGTCTAAGCGAAGGTGACGGAATCTCTCTTCGTCCGTCCTTTTATAGGGCAAGATAAAATATCAGCCCGGCCCAATCTTCTGAAAGATCGTGGCTTAAAATGTGACGGAAAAGATTGCCAAGATCACGGTCGTGGAAGGTTCCACGACCGTAATTTAGAGCATGGAAATCAACACGGTTTGAACCATGGATTCCACGACCGTAAAAGCTTCTGGAATGAACCACGCTTCTCCTGCAGGGTTCCACGGCCGTGGAACTGAATGTGGTTTGTAGTACGGCCGTATTTTAGAGCGTGGTTTAGGGCAAGAACGTGATTCTTCCCTAGCCTCATGCATTCCTCAAGTTAGCTCTCTTTTGGCTCCTAAGAATGCCCTCAATCCATGGACATACTCAATCAACTCATCCTTGCTAAATTCCATTCGGAAATGACTCTCAATCACCTATAATCAACATAAATCTTGTGTAGACATCCATATCGACAATATAGGCAAACTAGCTCACAAATGCAACAATGCTCAATCAAAGACTATCAATATGAATCAAATACACTTAGAAAACGTGCCTAAAATATCACAATATTTCATGCTAACAAATAACCCCATACTTAACACTTGCTTGTCCCTAAGCAAGGTCTTTCAAAAGCTTTTAAAACAAGAGTTAGGATGAAATATGTGTACCTTCTCAAAGCAATACTTCTTTTGGATGAATGTGCCTTCTAAAGAATATATCATTCTCAAATCTTGCTTCAATCGTTTATAAGACTTTCATACACTTAATCAAAGAGTAAAGAGTAAAGAAAACTCATGAATCAATCAAACTTCCATACAAACATCATAACCCTTAAACATTATCAAAATCAATCATAAGAAACTTCAATTTAGATCACCAAGTCATATAACATTCTTTTGATCTTAAGGACTTTCAAAGAAAAAGGTCTAGAATGTGGAAAGGGAAGGAAACTTTAAGGAATGTGGTGCATGAATCCGGGAAAGTGGACAACTACTCCTTCTTCTTCTTTTGCGATTTCCGCAACACCTTCAACTTAGAGCTTCGCTCTCTTCTTTTCATTTTTCGACTTTACTTTTGGAGTTATGGACAGAGGTGCACAAAAACCGAAGCCTAGGAGATTGGCGTTTCTCAATTTTTATGAGATGCCTCAAACCCTTAGCGCACATACCATAATCCGCTAGGAATATCGCTCAATCCGATTTTGGCAAGACACAAACACCCGGCTATGTGAATGGTGCCGAGTTACTCATCGTCATGATTGACTTCCCCAAACCTACAATTTCTTTCTATTCTTTTGATTGCAAATAATTGCTCTCATGGCCCTCCCACATCAAACATGCCTTTTTCATTCACTTCTCCAAATCCCCGGATAGGTAAAGGAGGTCAATATTTCAATGAGGAGCTAAATGATCAAAGAAAGAAGAAAGAAAATATCGAATTGCCTTAATCATCTCAACAAGAAGTATAAGAACTTATAGTGTGATTTCAACTTCAATTTCTCAACATGATTTAAGTAATATTTATCACATTATGAAACTTGCAAAAGAGGTATAATCAACTCATTCAATTCCTTTTCAATTCACTATTCTTTTAAGCATGCAATTGTCATCAAACTCAATTCACAAGTAGTGATTATCATAGAAATCATCTCAATTCATTAGAAGCACAAAATTTTCAAAATTTTTTCAATTTTTATGGGTTTTTCAAGTTCTTTTTCATGCAATGCAATAATGAAACATGCAACAATATAATGAACATGCAAGATAGTCTCGAATAGAAGCAAACATAGTGAGTAAGAGTTATTACAAACTTTTAGTCACCCCACCCCATACTTAGGACGAACATTGTCCCTAATGTTCAAAAGAAAGAAAAAAAAAAGAAAAGAAAAGAAAAAGAAACTCACAAAGTGGCGGTGGAGCGGCTAAAGCGAACGGTCATGCAAATCAATCACTGCGGCGCTGGTGGAGGCGGGAATGGAGAGAAGCTAGGATCATAAAACCGCCCAAACTGCTAGCGGTAGACATCCCTCATCATGTGATCGAGGTCGTCCAAGCGTCCATCTCTAGCATCGGCTCGGATCTCCAATGCTCCTACTCTCTCCGAAAGACCAGTTGCCCAATCCGGCATCTGCTCATACCATCCCGGAGCCTGACTGTACCATGCTGGAGCGTCGGATGGTGCTGGTGCTGGTGCTAATGGCTGCTCTGTGGACCATGGAGGTGGAACTCCATACCATGCAGGAGGCGTAGTCATCCACGTAGGTCTCTCACTCACGCTAGCGCGGCGAGAAGACGAGCCTGAAGCTCTAGCTGGACGTGGAGAACGTCTAGGTACATCAGGGGCCGCATCCGGCTGATCCGGAAACGTGCCAAACTCCTGCTCGGCTCCTCCTCCATCCTCAAACTGATCTCTCATCTCCTCCTCCTCAACTACTGGTGGTGGGACATATGGGGGAGCTGCAATCCTGTTCGCATGCATGGCAGCGAACGTCTCCTTCCAATTATGGCGTCCTGCCATAATGGAATACTCCTGTAGCCACTCAATACCCCTACCTGTCCTGCTCTCCCAAGGCATGGCCGCATAAGGCGGACCTCTATGTGTGGGGAAGATGAGCCCTCTAGTCATGAAGGCATGAAGTCCTAAGGGAACGGCCGGTATACGGGTACACGCAGAAAAGTCAACTCTCAAACTCCTAGCAAGGTGGGTAACTATCCCACCATATCCAATGTTTCCCTTCCTCTTGTTCTTGAGCTTGCTCATAGTAGCAGCCAAGAGGGTGGCACAGTCAGCTCGGCGCCCGTACAGCATAGAATACAGCAAAAAGAGCTCATCCGTCTTGATCTTTTGGGGCGTCTCCGTCCGAGGAAATAGACACTCCGAAAGAACACGGTGAGCAATCTTCAAGGCTAAGTGGTACATCAACTTAGCCTTGGTGTCAGCAGGTTGCCAGCGGTCCTCGCTGGCGTAGATCATCGCTACCTCCTCCCAAAAGTCCTTGGCGTAAACGCCACTAGGAAAGCGACCATTAAAGGTCTCATGAAACCCGAAGAAAGTCCCAAACTCACGAATGGAAAAGTCATAGTTTCTTTCCATAAGACGGAAAGAAACGGTCCTATCTACATGGCTATGCTGAAAGGACTTCACTACCTCCCTCGTAATCTCCTCATACGCATCTTCTCGGATAGCCGAGAAGACAACTAGTCCGGCTCTATCCAAGAGCCAAGTAAGATCCTCTATGATGTTAAGAGGAGCTAGATCCTCCAACAACAAGTACCTAGGTCCAATCACAGCTCTCTCGTGGATCCTCTCGAATGCATCGAGGTGATCCTCATGATTGGTCGGGACTCTAGGGCTAGGAGGTGAGGGTGATGAAGGTGATGATGGAGGTGAAGGGGAAGAGGGTGGTGGTGCTCTAGAGGATGAGGAAGAAGAGGGATTACCCTTCCTCTTCTTGTTCTGATCATTCTTTTTCTCCTTAATCCTCCCTGAAACTCTCCTTACGAAATCCATCACTGTCCAAAATTACGGGTGGATCTTGCCTTTCCACGGCCGTGGTTCTCCTAAAAACCGTGGTTCGTCTCAGTTTTTCGCAAATCTCAGAATTCAACACTCAATCTCAAAAATCAATCAGCCTTAGTCTAATTTTTTCCAATTTCAATTAGTTCTTCCTAAAATCTCTAACAAAAACGAACCAAATCGACAAAGATCAAGAAGAGTGGAAAAACCTATTTTTCGGATTTAAAAATCCGAATTGTGCGTTCCTTGGTGAATTTCCGCTCGATTCGTCGCTTGGATCTTGTTGGTGGTCGAATTTGTTTCAATTTGGGAAGAAGAATCGTTAAAAACGATTAATGAACGAAGAATTGGAGGAGGGGGCGTGGATTCGGCGTTTAGGTCGTGGAAGAGGGTTTTGTGGAGTGATTTTTGTGAAGAACGTGGTTTATATAGTCACAGGCAAAATTTTGAAAATCACGGTCTGTCGGGGTGTTCCACGGCCGTGGAATTGTACGGAACCGTGGTTTTGGTGATTTTTCAAAGGCTTTTGGAAATTACGGTCACTGTAGCTGTCACGACCGTGGTTTAGGCCGTGAAACTCTCTGTAAAGTTCCAAAGTCCAAATTTCGTCACTTTTCTTCAACATTATCCTTCCCTTTTCGTTTTCCATCGTTCCTACATCCAAAAACACGAACATACCGGAAGGAATCAAAGGCAAAAACAAAGCGAAAAACGTCTATACTAAGCTAATCTATGAATCGAAAACAAAAACAAAAATGCAATACCTTGGGTTGCCTCCCAAGAAGCGCTTTGTTTAAGGTCCGTAGCTAGACCAATCTCGCACTTATTCGAGTGCGGTAGGCGCGAACTCTTCGACTTGGAGTTCCGGCGTATACTTCTTGAGTCGTTGGCCGTTCACCTTAAAGCTTCTGCCCGTTTCACCCCATACTTCAACTGCACCATGGGAGAAAATACGCTTAATTAGAAAAGGTCCGGTCCAACGAGATTTAAGCTTACCTGGAAAGAGACGAAGCCTTGAATTGAAGAGGAGAACTTGATCTCCTTCTTTGAAGTCCTTTGGAATGATATGCTTCAACGCTTTGCTCTCTCCTTATAGATCTTGGCGTTTTCATAAGCGTTCAAGCGGAGTTCGTCCAGCTCATTAAGGTCTAGGAGACGCTTCTCTCCCACTTCCTTCATGCTGAAATTCAACCACTTGATAGCCCAAAACGCTTTGTGCTCCAACTCTACCGGCAAGTGACAAGACTTCCCATACACAAGGTTGTATGGTGTGGTTCCTATGGGAGTCTTGTATGCAGTCCGGTACGCCCACAATGCATCGTCAAGCTTCAAAGACCAATCCTTTCTAGTCCTTGAAACCGTCTTCTCTAAGATTCCTTTGATCTTCCTATTTGAGATCTCAACTTGTCCACTTGTTTGTGGATGGTAGGGGGTAGCGATCTTGTGGGTAACCCCATACTTAGCTAGAAGAGCTTCAAAGCGCCGGGCAATGAAGTGAGAACCTCCATCACTAATGATAGTCCTTGGCGTCCCAAATCGCGGGAAGATGGTCTTGTTAAAGAACTTAACCACCACCAAGGCATCATTGGTGGGAGAGGCAATTGCTTCCACCCATCTAGAAACATAATCTACCGCCAATAGTATGTATTGGTTTCCACAAGAGGATGTGAATGGTCCCATGAAGTCAACTCCCCAAACATCAAAAATCTCCACCTCTTGGATGTTGTTGAGGGGCATCTCATTCCTCCTAGAGATATTACCTGTTCTTTGACAAGCATCGCAGCAAGAAACAAAGGATTGCACATCTCTAAATAAAGTAGGCCAAAAGAATCCAGATTGCAATACCTTTGCGCTAGTCTTGTTCGAACTAGCGTGTCCTCCACAAGGTAGTGAATGACAATGGCGGATGACACTTTGCATCTCATCTTCCGGCACACATCACCGAATGATGCCATCCGGACCTCTCTTAAAGAGGAGAGGCTCGTTCCAAAAGTATTCCCGGACATCCTTAAAGAACTTCTTTCTTTGTGCGTAGGATAGTCCGGGCGGTATCT
The DNA here is from genome assembly GCA_033239125.1 of Fagopyrum homotropicum. Classification (NCBI taxonomy): domain Eukaryota; kingdom Viridiplantae; phylum Streptophyta; class Magnoliopsida; order Caryophyllales; family Polygonaceae; genus Fagopyrum; species Fagopyrum homotropicum. The sequence goes on along the minus strand of BSWB01000007.1, from coordinate 117,015,448 downwards.
CCTGACAAACCAAATAGTTAACAAAATCAGCAAACCATGGTTCGTTACCTTTGGAGATCACATCGATGCACTCCTCAATAAGGTGTAGGTGTTCGTCCGGGAAGGAGTCGTCGATGGGTAAATGGTCGTCCTCTAGATGTGTTAGGCGACTCAAATGATCCGCAACAGAATTTTCTGAACCTTTCTTGTCGCGGATCTCTAGATCGAATTCTTGTAGGAGAAGAATCCATCTAATTAGCCTTGGCTTCGCGTCTTTCTTCGCAAGGAGGTACCGGATCGCAGCATGATCCGTGTAGACAATCACCTTTGCGCCTACAAGATAAGAGCGAAACTTGTCAATAGCATAGACAATGGCTAAAAACTCTTTTTCGGTAGTGGCGTAGTTGAGTTGCGCTTCGTCTAGCGTCTTGCTAGCATAGTATATGGCATGGGTTTGCCCTTCCTTTCGTTGTCCAAGAACAGATCCTATAGCTACGTCACTAGCATCGCACATAACCTCAAAGGGAAGAGTCCAATCCGGAGGTTGGATAATAGGTGCTGAAATTAGAGCTTGCCGAATTGTGTTAAACGCATCCAAACATTCCTGCGAAAACTCAAAAACTGCATCCTTCATCAATAGATTAGTGAGAGGTTTTGATATCTTAGAAAAGTCCTTAATGAAACGTCTATAAAATCCAGCATGTCCTAGAAAACTCCTTATCCCTTTCACCGAAGTTGGGGGAGGAAGTTTCTCTATGGTCTCTATCTTAGCTTTGTCTACTTCTATCCCTCTACTAGAGACTAAGTGACCTAATACAATTCCTTCCTTAACCATAAATTGACACTTCTCCCAATTAAGAACTAGGTTAGTGTCTTCACACCTTTGCAAAACAAGAGAAAGGTTAGAAAGGCAATCGTTAAAAGAGGAACCGTATACGGAGAAGTCGTCCATGAAGACTTCCATGATTTTCTCTATGTATTCGGAGAAGATGACCATCATGCACCGTTGAAAGGTGGCTGGGGCGTTGCAAAGCCCGAACGGCATTCTCCTATAAGCAAACGTACCTCATGGGCACGTGAATGTGGTCTTCTCTTGATCATCCGGGTGTATCGGAATCTGAAAGAAACCACTATAACCGTCAAGATAGCAAAAATGCGAATGTTGTGCTAACCTTTCAAGCATTTGATCGATGAATGGCAATGAGAAGTGATCCTTCCTCGTTGCATTGTTGAGCTTGCGGTAGTCTATGCACATCCGCCATCCTGTCACGGTTCGGGTAGGAATGAGTTCGTTATTTTTGTTGGTGATGACCGTCATTCCTCCCTTCTTCGGAACTACTTGAACCGGACTCACCCACTTACTATCGGAGATAGGATAGATGATACCTGCATCAAGAAGCTTAAGAATTTCCTTCTTGACAACCTCCTTCATGGTCGGATTCAACCGCCTTTGAGGTTGTCTTGAAGTTCTAAAATCTTCCTCCATTAGTATCTTATGCATGCATAGGGAGGGTTTAATTCCTACTAAGTCCTCAATAGTATAGCCTAAAGCTTTCCTATGTTTCCTAAGGACAATCATGAGCTGATTATGTTCATCTATGCTTAGCTCGGAACTAAGAATTACCGGAAAGGTAGAATTAGGTCCTAGAAAAGCGTACCTTAGATGAGTAGGAAGTGGTTTGAGTTCCATTGCTTTCGGAGCTTCCAATGATCCTTGAGAAGCATCCGATGTCTCCTTAGAAGTTTCTAAGGGTGTTGAATGTATGGGAGAAGAATCAGAAGAAGTTGAAGAAGTGTCTCGATCACCCCTTTCCACGCCCAAAATTACGGGTTCCTCATGTCTTCCACGGCCGTGGTTTAGGGCGTGGAAAGGAAATACGGTTGTCATGCCTTCTCCACGACCATATAACCCTCTGGAGTGGGACATGGTTTTGGTTGTGAAATCCACGGCCGTGGAATATAGTTTGTGGCCGTGGATTCTCACGTTTTCTGCCTCATCGTGGAGTTTTTCAAACTCCACTTCACCCATCTCTTCTTGTGCTTCTAAGGCTTCAATTGCCTCATTGCACTCTTCTTCTTCCCCTACATTTGTTAGACTCATAGTGATAACTTTTTGTAAAGGATCGTTAAAGAGGATCGCACTTACCTCCTCCCTAGACAACCCTTCTTCATCTTGGATATCGAATATATCCTCATCAAAGATTGGCTCCTTCACTAGAGTGGAAAGAACGAACTCTACCTTCTCTTCTCCTATATCAAAAGCGAGTCTACCATTCTTGCAATCGACTATGCAAGAAACGGTCTTCCGAGTATGATCGGGACCGGACTATCTGCAGGAATGTCAAGCACAACAAAATCAATGGGAACAAAGAATTTACCTAGCTTGACCGGGACGTCTTCTACAATACCGACGGGGCGAGTAATGGATCGGTCCGCCATGTACAACGTCATCTTTACCGGTTTAGGGTCGCCTAAACCGATCTTCCTACATAATGCAAGTGGTATGATACTCACAGTTGCTCCTAAGTCACATAAAGCATTATATGTGACATCTCCCACTCCTATGGGAATGCAAAACGACCCCGGATCCTTTAGCTTTGAGGGCATTTTCTCCTTCATGGTCTTGATGAGATCCGAAGAATCCGAACTCATCTTGACCTCTCCGAAGTCTTCTAGCTTCCTCTTGTTAGAGAGGAGCTCCTTCAAGAACTTGCCATAAGCCGGCATACCTACAATAGCATCGATAAAGGGTATATTAATATGCAGCTTGCTCATGAGCTCTATGAACTTACCAAACTGTTTATCTAGGCGCGCTCTCGCTCTAGATTGAGGGAATGGTAGGGGAGGTTTGTAAGCTGGAGGAGGAACGTAGACATCTTCCTTCTCCTTCCCCTTCTCTTTGTCTTTCTCTACGGGGACTTCAACGAACTTAGGCTACGGATCGGTGGTAGTCACTCCGCTCCTAGTTGTGATTGCCATCACTCTTCCTTTAGGGTTGTCCTCCGTCTTTCCTGGAAGTTTCCCTTGATTCCTAGGAACTTCCTCCGCATGGCTGAACATTTGGTTTTCTAAAACCTTTTGAGCTTTATCAACCTTAGAAATTTGGTCATCAACCTTAATGATGCGGTTCTCCAACCCTTGTAGCTTTCCCAAAATCGTTTCCAACATGGGATCGGGCTTCTCCTTCCCCGAATTGTTTCCTCCATTAGATGATTGCCCCTGGCTTTTCAAAGGAGTAGAGGAAGAGGAAGGTGGAGTTAGTGAATTAGAATTGGAAGGATAAGAGTTACCGGAATTTTGTTGATTGGAACGCCAATTGTTGTTGTTTGAACCCCTATTGTTGTTCCAATTGTTGTTCCGGTTGTTGTTATTGCCGTTCCAATTGTTCCGGTTGTTGTTCCGATTATTGTTGTTGTTGTTGCGGTTTGTGTTATCACCGCCATTGTTGTTGCCCAAATATCCAACATCCTTGCCTTGTTGCTTTGGAAAGTTGGTCTTGATAGCCTCCTTCAACTCTTTGATCTCATTGTTGAGGGAGAAAATCTGATTTTGAGCTTCATGTGTGAGCTTTGCTCCTTGCTCCACACGATTTCCCTCCACTTTCCGGTGGGAATACTTCTCTATGACCCTTGCTTGCTTCTCAATGAAGTCCCAAGCGTCATCTTCTCTCATGTCCATGAATGTTCCACATGAGAGGGATTGAAGGTTGAATTGCGTCCCCGCATCCAGCCCCTTGTAGTAAATCTCCAGCAATGCAAGCTTGGATATGCCATGATGAGGGCAATCCAATAACAAGTCCTGAAATCTTTCCCATGATTGAAACAAACTTTCGTTAGACCTCATGGAAAATGCATTGATCTTACCTCTAAGTTCCGCCGTTTTGGATGGCGGAAAGAATTTGGTGAGGAACTCCGCGGAAAGGTCTTCCCACGTGTCTAGTTTCCCCCTAGGAAGAGCTTGGTACCAAGACAACGCTTTCCCCTTCAAGGAGAAGAAGAAAGACTTGAGCTTATAGTTGTTGGTGGTAGCACTCTTCGGTCTCATTGTCTCCATCATACACTCAAAGTTTTGCAAGTGTTGGTGTGGAGATTCAGCGCTTGTCCCGCCAAATTGGTTTTGGCGAACAAGAGTAATAACTTGAGGGTTGAAGCTAAACCCTTGCACATCCTCAGCATCAAAATTCATGCCCAAACGGCGTGGTTGTTGTGTTGGATCCATCCTTTGTCCAAGAGTTCTTGGCTCATCATCTACATGTTCGATCCTCGCATTCCTAGGCGGAATGCGGGGATTAGCAGCTCCCCGTGGATGGAAAGGATTCACATTGATCGTGGGATCAATCTCCACTAGCGGTGGCATGGAAGAATCACTATCATCAGCGGATGAGTGACTTCTTCTTCTAGATCTTGATGCCCTTCTTGAGGATTTCTTGCTTCCCTTATTCTTAAGGTCGCTTAGTTCTATCCTCATATGGAAAATCATATCCTGTAGATTGTTAACTTGAGATTGATGACGATCCATTTCATCCCGGCGGATGTTCTCATTCCATTGGAGTTGAGCTTCCTTCTCCGCCAGCTCCGCTTGAAGATCACGTTCGTGTTCTTCAGCCATCTTCTTTTCCTTGCGCTTTTGCCTTAAAGTCCTCTCAAGCTCTTGATCAAGAGGTAAGAGGTCTTCGGTGTTCCTAGACCTGCGCATGCACTCAAAAAGATATCAAATAACGAGAGCAAGCTCCGAAGCTTGACAACCGGCTACCGAATTCGGTCTAGACCAAATCCCCGGCAACGGCGCCAAAAACTTGTTCGCCCCTAAACGTGCGTGCAAATAAGTTTTAAATTTATAAAACTAGAATCAAGCAAGCGAACCCGCAATGTACGGATCGGCGTAGATTAGCAAGTATTCCAAAGTATCGAACACAGGGATTTGGGGAGAATAAATTCGATCGTAAGTTATCAAGCAAGTGAATATAAGAGCTTTGCAAATTATTAGGAAAACAACAATCCTAAAGATCCAAGTATCCAGCTGTGGCAATCGATTCAAGATATACTTAATGATATAAAGACAGAGTTGAGATATGCAAAGGTATGCTAATGTAAGGTAATCGTACGGTGAAGTTCCAAAAACCCTATATGACTCACCTACAAGACACTCTCTATACAGGTTGTTGAGGCTTCAATATAGAAAGGTTCTAAAGGCAAGAATTAATGTCAAATACCCAAACTTGTAATCCAAGGATCAAGACTAACTAAATCGATTAAGGTTGTGACACTCACAATCGAGGTAGAGGTTGTTGAGGCTTCACTACCACCTAGAAAAGGCAAGCCTAAACTAAGTTAAAGCAAATCTTTAACTTTGGATTAAAGTAAAAGCAGGTTTGTAAACTTAAGAGAAATTACTGGTGGATCTTGAGCTTCCACGGTCGTGGAACTCAAGAACAAACCGTGATTTAGGGTTCGTCGACGATTCTTTCTAACTCTCAGGGTCTAATCTGTTTACGATCGATCTATCATCATCTAAACCACAACTATCAACCCTTCACCTTAGAATTGTTAAAGGTTTTTAGCCAACAATCATCATTATGATGTCAAATTCAAAAATTAAAAGATTGAAAGATGAAAACTTCCGAAAACTTCCAATAAACTTCAAACCAATCTCAAAGTCATAATCAAGAACGAATATCGTTAATAGATTCAGAATAGAACAAACAAACACAATCTTAGATAAGAAGGAAGAACGGGATGTCAATCCGTCTTCTAAATCAAACCTAAACAAGAAGAGAATTCTTCTTGCAACAATCTTCCGAATCTTCGATCTTCCGTCAATCCGGAAATCTCAACAACAACCTCCACCAAAAGTGCGAGATTAGGGCAACTCCAAGCGTAACGTGGAATACGTCTTTTGCAAGAATCGCAAAAATCTCTAAGTCGCGGCGTAGGCGAAAAGTGTAAAGCGAGGTCGCAAAGTGCGTCTATGCAAAGGTGACGGAATCTCTCTTCGTCCGTCCTTTTATAGGGCAAGATAAAATATCGGCCCGGCCCAATCTTCTGAAAGATCGTGTCTTAAAATGTGACGAAAAAGATCGCCAAGATCACGGTCGTGGAAGGTTCCACGACCGTAATTTAGAGCATGGAAATCAACACGGTTTGAACCATGGATTCCACGACCGTAAAAGCTTCTGGAATGAACCACGCTTCTCCTGCAGGGTTCCACGGCCGTGGAACTGAACGTGGTTTGTAGTACGGCCGTATTTTAGAGCGTGGTTTAGGGCAAGAACGTGATTCTTCCCTAGCCTCATGCATTCCTCAAGTTAGCTCTCTTTTGGCTCCTAAGAATGCCCTCAATCCATGGACATACTCAATCAACTCATCCTTGCTAAATTCCGTTCGGAAATGGCTCTCAATCACCTATAATCAACATAAATCTTGTGTAGACATCCATATCGACAATATAGGCAAACTAGCTCACAAATGCAACAATGCTCAATCAAAGACTATCAATATGAATCAAATACACTTAGAAAACGTGCCTAAAATATCACAATATTTCATGCTAACAGGAACCTTAGGATGTTCAGCCATTCTGCTTCAATCTTGACATCTTCCTTGTACGGGCTCGTCTATCATTGCAACTCCACATCTCAGCTTGCAAGTTCTTTCTAGGTATATCAACCCCAACTTTATAGGCAGCAAATGGTGCAAATAGGGTCGGTTGCCAGCATCGGTGGAGACGAGAGCCTCTAGTCGTCAATTTCCACCGATAGAGTTGTCTTTTTCCCTCCCTGATTTGAGTTCTCCATGAACTCCACCTTCTTCTCACTAATCTCTTGTGTTTATTTTTATCATCAACAACAAACTCAAAGAAAGCTGTAGAGCATTTGGTGTTGTGGGATTGTATGGGGTTAAAATGGCTTCTTTTTCTGGACCGCCATTGTTGTTGGTTCAACAGGGAGGTTGAAAAAAGAAGCGAAGCAACCCAAGAAGACATCGAGAAGCTGCACTTACTTCCTCGTCGCTACCTGAAACAGGTTTCGAAAGGTTTCTTCTATCTCTTCCATTTCTTTCTTTTGGAACAGAAGAAACAATGTTGCTCTGGACATAGACACCAAGACCGCAGATGGTCTGTTTGTTCCCCATGGATGAGAAATTGAAGCTTTACAGTTGAGAGGAAGAGGTTAACGCTTAGACGTAGGGGGTTGTAGAAGGATTCGGATGCGTTCCCAGAACAGAGAGGCCAAGAACGCGAATTTGGGTGTTTAGGGTTTCTTCGTTTCAGCGGCGGCTTTGAAAGGATTTTTTGCGCGTGTACATGCGCGTTCTTTAGAATGGAATAGGGTTTTGTGGGTTTCATTTTTTCTTCGTGATCAATTTTGAATTGATTCATACTTAATAATTATGACCATTCTTTCGATTACTTTTTTTCCCTTTCCAAAGTATAGCTTAAATAAATTCTTTGAACACGTCATCTAAAAATATAAAATGCCCTACTTTTGGTTTTCCTTTTATCAAGTTTTAAAGGCAAAGATGCATATTACAATATGACCACCGGTAATGCAAAATCCACCTAAAATTCACTAAATGATAATTGAATAAAATGCTATTTAGTTGACCTAGCTTGAAGTTTCTAGTTTATGGCATGTAATGTCTTGAGTTTTTTTGCTTCCTAGAAATAGTTTAATTATGGAGGTTATTTTGACGATTGGATAACAATGAAGCTCTATAATAATGAAAAAAAATCACATGGCATAAACACGATGGCTAAGGCCCAAGTTTCTAGTCTATGACAGGTTAAAGGAGTATGTTCGTGGCTCCAGTGAAGTAGAGTACCAGCTTGTTTGGTCCATTGTGTGTCACTCATTCAACCTGTCATCCAAGTAAATGAATTTTGATACTGACAGTATGAACGTCTTGGCCAATTTTGCTAACTAGGCTTTTTTTTTCTAATCTACTAACTAGGCTTTTTACATAAATTAATTTAGTAACTATACCCCTCCCTCTAATTTTTACCGTCAACTCTAAATTGAATAGCCGCTTCTCTCTTCTCTCCTTCTCCCTTTTCTCAGATCTAGCCGCTTCTCTCTTCTCTCCTTCTCCCTTTTCTCATATCTAGATCTGGAAGTTCATTGTTGCCGGAGGTAGCAGCTTCTCCCTTGCCGCCTTCTACCTTTGCTTCCACCGGGAAGCCCTAGCCCTCTCCTTCTCACTCTCCCTTCAAACTTCACTGTTAACAGTGAAGGTCTCATGAGTCCAAACGCCACCTTCTTCTCCGTCGTCGCCTTTCCTTCTCTCGATCTCCCTCTCTTGTTTGATTCTGCGTTGTAAATAGCCTCTCTTCACCTCTCCAAGTGAAAGATGCCCATCAAAGGTAAGATCCAAACAAGACGATGAACAAGATCTGGAATAGCTTCTGTGGCGAGGATCTCAATTCAAACTCGTCACTCCAAATCTCACTTGTGCCAGCCCGCAGAAGCCATAGTTTTATCGCAGTATTGCCAGCCCAGTTGAGTTTTATCGCAGTATTGCCAGCCCAGGTATTTACTTCTCAAATCTAGGTTTTCTTATTGGATTGGATTTGAATCCAGGCAATCTAGTTTTCCTTGCTTGTTCATTGTATTTGTTTAATTTTGTTCCAGAAAGAAAAAAATCAGCTCAGTTGAGGTCTAAAGTTGGAGCTACTTGTAGATTTGTACTTGGTAAATCGAGAGACCTATTCGATTATACACCAATTTAATGAGTCATTCTGGCTCTATAAACCATTGTTCTTCTGAATCTCATAGTGGATATTCTTGTCAGGTATCTACATGAAGCTTTCTCTCCATCAATTGTCAAAAAGATAGATTCAACCATCATTTCTAGCTGTCCTGAGGATTTCAATGCGATTGTTGCCAATATCTCACAGTTTAACCATCATTTCTAGCTAATTTTCAATATTATCATATTAATCCTTGTTGTAATCAAGTAGCTAAGTAATTGTTTGTTCTGGTATTATAATGTATGGTATCATAATGTCGTATTATAATGTATGGTATCATAATGTCTGGTATTATAATATATGATATCATAATTTATGGTATCATAATTTCTGGAATGTATAGCATATGATAAATTCTGGTATGACAAAAATCTAGTATCTTACAAATTCTCGTATAAAAAAAAATCTGATATAAGAAATTCTAGTATGAAAAAAAAAACTGGTATAATAAATTTTGGTATGAATAAATTCTGGTATGAAAAAAATCTGGTATAAGAAATTCTGGTATGAACAAATTCTGGTATGAAAAAAAAAATCTGGTATATACAAATTCAGGTATGAAAAAAATCTGGTATCATACAAATTCTGGTATGAAAAAAAATCTGGTATAAGAAATTCTGGTATGAAAAAAAAATCTGGTATAAGAAATTCTGGTATAAACAAATTCTGGTATGAAAAAAATCTGGTATAAGAAATTCTGGTATGAATAAATTCTGGTATGTACTATGTACTTCTGGTATGTAATTCTAGTATAAATTCATATCAGAAAATAAAATTAAAAAAAAAGAAAAACAGAAGAAAAAAAAAGTAAAAAGAAAGAATTGTACGTAACACTAACAAAATTTTAGATTGATTTGTAATTGTAATGTCTTTTTTATTTATTTATTAAAATAGAGGTTAATTATTTTTACCTACCATTAAATTAAAGTGGTAAAAAATTTTGGGGTATATTTACTAAATCATATTCTCAAAAAGGCCTAGTATATCAAATTCTCCCGAACGTCTTTACAAGTAAATGAATTTTGATAATAAAATGAATTGACAATATAAACATGGCCGTGGGCAATGGAAGCAAAGGTCAAGTACGAAGCAGTGTAAGTGGTCATTCCAAGTCCAAGAAATGACCAGATTCTATAGTTGTGAAAGGACGGAATGAAAACTGTTGTTGCACAGCATGCTCCAAATATATACGTCCATGTCCTCTTGTCCAGGTGATCATTGATATAATATATATTACTATTTCCATTTTACATATGAAAATAGAAAGAAGAAAAAAACAGATTTTATTTACATGAAGAAATTAAGCAAAGAGTTAAGGAGGAGAAGAAGAAGAGTCCAAACCTAGCACATGCAATGAGTTGAATGACTGAACCAAACAAGAGGAAAGTACAGTTGAAAGCAAGCCCCACAACTTTCCAGTAAAGACCTAGTAGCCCATCAAGAACTTCAAATCACTGCATTTGCAAAACATAAAAAATAAATATTGATTAAATAATGTTCGCTCCAAACGGTGTGTGCAAGCTTTAAATTTATAACCCAAGAAATATGCTCGAAAACAAGGATGCGAACCCGCAGTGTACGGGTCAATTGTAATAAAAGCAAGAAATTCCAGGGGTCGATCACAGAGACTTAGGTGAAACAAAGCAATTATAGGTTGTCAACGTTATTACTAACCACAAAGTAATTAAAGCGATCAAAGATGATAAATAAGTCAATTAAGGAAATATTCAATTCTAGGGATTAAAGCATCTAGTTGTGGTTCCAACTCAAGATCTAAAGATAAGCGGACAAAGATGAGATTTTTACAAAGGGAAGGTGTTACTAAAGAGGAATAGATCACCGGGTAAGTCTCACTAATCACATTCCCAAACCGAAGATCCTATTACCAGATAAGTCTCAAGGAACTAAGGAAAGGAACTATAACCTCAAACCAACACACCAACTAAGGGAATAGAATCAACCTTTACCGGGTAAGTCTCAGGCTAACTCTCAAAGATGGGATGAAGGAACACGCAAACCCCAATAAAGGATAAACCTTTATTACCTACACTTACGATCTTGGGTAAACAAACAAAGGAATCATCGGGTAAGTCTCATCCTAGGCTTGCGTTGAACCAGGAAAGGTGTAATAAGAATAGGATTTGGCAAACTCTAACACTTAACTCTCAGTTCTGGATCAGAATAGGTCACCTCGGTCAAACAGAATCCACCCCGGCTGAGGTGTTCATCGACTGAGCGAGATGTTCTAGGGTTAAGAATAAAGACTCGAGCTTTCAGGGTCCTACTGTGATTAAGATCATTCTATCATCGTCTTTCCCACAACCTTCAGCCAATCACCCTAGAATCGTACAAAGAAATTAGCCACTCATCATCATGAAAGCAATAATCAAATATATGGGAAGATAATGAATATTTGAACACAAAAACCTTAAGAACAAGGCTTCAATAACTGAATCAAATGTCAAACAAATCAGCGTTCCTTGGATCACAAATCCAACAAGACAAACAAACCAAAAGGAATCTAAGAAAATCTTACAAACTCCTTCAAAAGCTATCTCAAAGCTATGAAATTCCTTCCTTCAATCTTCAAACTTCCACAAAATCCTTCCTACTACAGCGTAGGATTTGATGTATCGGATCTCAGCCGATAAACGGATGTTCAATTTGTGGAAAATCCAACCCTTTTTATAGGAAAATTGCCTCCCAAAGATAAGAGATCTTGGAAAGATATTTTCCCATAAAATTGGTTTAATTAAGTCAGTTGAATATATCTTCTTCCTTTCATAAATCCAGCCCAAAAATATAAGATCTCTCCTTCCAAAAATAAAAGATCTCAGCCAAATAAAATATATCTCGCCGCGTCAATGTATTCGCTTCGGTCGGGGCGCTCCTCAAAATCACCTCGGTCGAGGTGGTATTGTAGCTGACCGAGGTGAATCTCAGCTAAATGTGAAATCTCTCAAATTTGGTCCAAAGTGAATCTTTAATCCATTTCCATGCTTCTTGAGTTCCTCCTTAAGCTCCAAAGTGTAGCTCCAATGACTCCTTAGCTCCATTTCGATCCAAAAACGTGCCATTTTACCTACGTTTACAACGAAACTTGGTGTAGACCTCGATTCCCGCAAAGGTAGATGAAATGACAGTATAATCACATAATATATATATATACAAACATGCAGATTATTGAAGATAAAACGTCTAAACAAGTCACAAAATATAGACTATAATTCATGCTATCAAAATACCCCATACTTAGCCCTTGCTTGTCCCCAAGCAAGTTCCAAATCTAAAATACAAGATAGAATGGATTATAAGTCATAAAGATCAATGAAAAGTTTTTCAAAACATTTTTGGTGGTGTGCTCCACTCATAGATCACCCTAAGAGAATGCTTCATGGAATATAAAATCAAAATATGATCAAAATATTTTATAAATATGAGAAAGTTGTTCATCTTTGCATACAATCATAGAATGCATAATAAATCATAATTATCAAAATTAATCATGTATAATCCAGTTTAAACCACCAAGTCAATCAACAAGCTCGAGGTCTCAAGGGCTTTCCAAATGAAAGGTCAAGAAACGTGTGAGGGTGGGATGTATATAGGGAATGTGGTGTTAGAATCCGGGAAAAAGGATCTTTACTTCACTTCCTTTAAACTTCAACACTTCCCACCAATAAGCTTTGCTTATTCCTTCTTTTTTTTACTTTTTGGGATGCATGGACAGAGGTGCACAATAACCGAAGCCTAGGAAATCAGCAATCATCAATTTCTCAAGATGCCTCAAACCCTTGATGCACATACCATGACCCATTAGGAATATCGCTCAATCCGACTTTGGCAAGACACAAACACCCGGATATGTGAATGGTGCCGAGTTACTCATCATCATGATTGACTTCCCCAAACCTATTATTACTTTCTAACACTTTTAGCCCACATCTCAACTTTTCTTTCACTTGCTTTTCTTTTGCTTGCTTCCAAATTCCCGGATAGGTAAAGGGAGACAAATATGTATATGAGGGGCTAAGCATGATCAAGAAGAAGAAGAGAAGAGAATGAATTGCCTTAATCATCCCAGAAAGAGAGTGATAGAACTCATCATGTGGTGTCAACCTTCAAATTCAACATAATTTTGATAAAAACAAAGTATTAAACATGCCAAAATTTCAAACAAAGCATTTAGAAACTTAAACATATCATAAAACCTTTCAAACATATAAAGATTTCAAAACCAATCTGCAAGCTTAATCTTCACTGAGGTCATATCCAGAAAAGAAACACAAAAATCATTTCGGAAACTCTTTCAGTTAAACCGCCTCGGTCGAGGTGTTCTAAGTCAACCGAGGTGAAGTGCCTCGTTTGGCCAAAACCATCCCGGTCGAGGTAAAAAAAATAAATAAAAATAAAATAAAATTTTCTTAAACCAATTTTTGACGTTTTTTCTCAATCAAATAACTTGTATGCATGCATGTAATCTCAGATAAGCATGTAGAGCATAAAGAAAATCATAAATATCTGAATAGAGTCATACAAGCCAATCACATGAAAGTCAAATACATCCACATACCCCATACTTGGGACACATTGTCCCAATGGGTCAAAATAAGTCTAAAGAAATAGGAGTACTCACCGGACATAGCTGAACTGGATAAATAAATAAATAAAAGAAGTCTTGCAGCTCTAGTCCTGATCCGCTGGTGGTGGTGGATATGGCACGTACGGATGCTGAGACGGGTCAAATTCATAGCCCATGGTATGCTGGAACTGAATCTCTGCCATCCGTCGCTGGTAATGCTGGCTCTCCCTCAGCTCCATGATATCCAAGGATAGGGCGGCGTATGTGTCAATCACCTGATCCGTCAGCTCGTCAATCCGTCGGTGAGCTACGGGATCCCGCTGTCTGCGGACTTCGCGCCTAGTAGGACGTGATGTTGCTGTAGCTGGCTCCCCCTCTATCTCCTCGTCGTCTAGATCGACGATTGGTACACTGGGACCGGCTGTACCCGTCCCTGTCTCCATGGCAGCACCGCCATCATCACCCTCATCCTGCTCCTCCTCCTCTGGTGTCTGGGCTGCAGCATCTCTAACATCCTCCATGTACGGGATCCATGTAGTGGACCAGTACTGAGGGTAAAAAACGGAGAACTGAGCTGACCACCTAATACCCTGAGGGGCAGTCTGCTCCCAAGGCATCGCCACATATGGCGTAGTGAGTCCACAAGGAACTAGAATCCTCGTGGTGATCATCTCCTGCAGGCCAAGCGGCTTGGTAGCCGCCACCATGGTACACGCACTCAAATCAAGGCCAATGTAACTCGCGATGTGAGTCACAAGGCCGCCACAACAGATGTCTCCCTTCCCCTTGGCCTTGATCCTATGAAGATCCTCAGCCAGCAGAGCTCCAAAGTCAGGAACTCCTCCAGTCACCATACAGAACAGGCTTAGAAGCTCCCCATGTCTGATCTTCTGGGGCGTCTCAATACGCGCCAGAAGTGTCTCGCTAAATATCTGGTGGGCGAGTCTGAAGGCTAGGTGGAAGATGATGCGCTCCCTGGAGTCTCTAGGTCTCTACCTGTCAGCATGCTAAACTACGTGAGCTATCTGTCCCCAAAACTTTCGAGCTACGGCCCGAGAGGGAAATCAGAAACTGTACGGTCGGGAAGCAAAAGATGTCTCTGAAATGATCCAGAGGAATGATGTAGTTCCGGTTCATCAACCGGAACTTGATGCTCCCTGTCTCAGGAACATGAGCCACGGAACTCACGAACTCCATAGTAGGCTCAAGGTAGCCTGGAGATCTAATCTCCATGAATCGCTTCAGCCCCACCATAGACACCATCCGCCTCAAGTCATCAGCAACGTAGAGGCAGTCAAAAGCAGAGATGTCTAGAAACCGTGGCGCAATCACAGGACGTGCGCATATACGGTCAAAATCAGTCTGGTGACGCTCGTGGATCACCGGAATATAAGGCCGAGAAGAGGAAGAAGAAGGTGAGGATCTGTCCCTCAGAACCAGCTGGCGATCAGACCTTGAACTCATTTTTCTCTCTCTTGTCTGACAGGTCACCCCGGTTGCTTGTCAGATCCCAAGAACACCTCGGCCGAGGCACAGCTCGACTAGACCGAGGTGAATAACTGCTCGATTCCAACTCTCAAATTTCCAGTTCTTTTCTCCCAATTTCACTACCAGTTGTTCCTATGGGGTACTTAAGCCTTTTTCAACAGAAATCTATGGCAACCAAATCCACTAAGCTCCGAAATCAGTAAAGAGAAGGAAAAGTTAGGGTTTCTTCGATTTAACCCAGATTCGGTCGTTTGGATGCGTTTTCTGTGCAGATTGACGCTTGCAAACTAATCCTCTACTCTTTCTTTGTAGATTGGAAGCAAGAATCGTCAAAAACGAGCGAGAATCGGAAGAACGAAGTGGAGTATGCGCCGCGGTCGAGAAGGTGAGAGAGGGAAGAGAGAGAAATCAATCCCCTTTTATACCCCTCGCTGAACCTGCTGTCACCTCGGTCGAGATGGTCCCGACTGGACCGAGGTGATACGGACCAAGATGAATCTTTGTAAGCCCTAGTCGCCTCGGTTGCTCAAGAATCATCTCGGTCGAGGTGATTTGACAGCAACCGAGATGTGTCTCAGTCAAACTCCGTCTTCTCAATTTCTCGAACTTCTGTCCTTCAAATGTTGCTCCTGGTTTGCATTTCTTCCTTAGAAAGTACCTGGTTTCTGTCTAGGACGCCAAAACAAAACAAAGCAAAGCAAAGCAAAAAAAAACTATCTAAGCTAGACTAGAAAAAGGGAAAAGAAAGCAATACCTTGGGTTGCCTCCCAAGAAGCGCTTGATTTAAGGTTGCTAGCTGGACTGTACGTCATCCCTAGACAAGATATAGTGGTGCAATCTCCTCAACCTGGACTTCCGGTTGGTATTTCTTAAGTCTATGACCATTGACCTTGAAGCTTCCACTTGTTTTTCCCCAAATCTCAACTGCACCATAAGGGAAAACATGCTTCACAACGTAAGGTCTTGTCCATCTAGATTTCAACTTACTTGGAAAGAGGGGAAGCGGGAGTTGAAGAGTAGAGCTAAATCTCCTTCTTTGAACTCCTTATGAATGATGCGCTTGTCATGCCATTTCTTTGTCCTTTCCTTTTAGATCTTGGCATTCTCATAGGCGTTCAAACGCAGCTCTTCCAGCTCATTGATGTCCAACAGCCGCTTCTCGCCGGCTTCTTTGATGTCGAAGTTCAACCATTTTATTGCCCAATAGGCCTTGTGTTCCAGCTCAACGGGTAAATGACAAGAATTCCCATATACCAAATTATAAGGGATGGTACCAATGGGAGTCTTGAATGCGGTCCTGTAAGCCCAAAGAGCGTCGTCCAATTTTATGGACCAATCCTTCCTCGTCCTAGAGACGGTCTTTTCCAAGATTGCTTTGATTTCTCTATTTTAGATTTCGACCTGTCCACTAGTTTGAGGGTGATAAGGGGTTACTACCTTGTGTGTCATCCCATACTTCGATAGAAGTGCCTTAAACTTCCGGTTGATGAAATGTGTCCCTCCATCGTTGATGATGATGCGTGGAGTCCCAAAACGTGGAAAGATAGTTCGATTGAAGAACTTCACAACCACCTTGGCGTTATTAGTGGGGGAGGCGATGGCTTCCATCCACCTAGAGACGTAATCGAAAGCTAGGAGGATATAGAGGTTTCCTCCTGATGATGGGAAAGGTCCCATGAAATCTATCCCCCACACATCAAAAATTTCCACTTCCTGGATGTTGTTGAGTGGCATCTCATTCCTTCTTGATACGTTCCCTATTCTTTGGCATGCATCACAAGAAACAACAAACTTTTGCACATCTTTAAATATCGTGGGCCTAAAGAAACCGGAATGTAATACCTTAGTGCTCGTTTTGTGCGCTAGCATGTCCTCCACAAGGAAGCGAGTGGCAATGCCGTATCACGCTAGTGACCTCATCTTCCGGTATGCACCTTCGAAGCATCCCATCCGGACCTCTCTTAAACAATAGAGGTTCATCCTAGTAGTAATGGCGTACTTCTTTAAAGAACCTCTTCCTTTGAGCGTACATTAATCCGGGCGATGTTTCCTGGCACACAAGATAATTAACAATATCAGCATACCAAGGTTCTTTAGTATCAGAAGCTTGGTGGAGAAAGTGTTCCACCAACTGTGAAACAGTATTAGAAAAGGGAGTGAGAAGCCTCTCAGTTGAAGGCATCTCGGGTGGTGTCTCGGTCAGTGTCTGAGGTGGGTGACCGAGGTGTTCTGCAAATATGAACACCTCGCTTGGTCCAGAAAGTGCCTCGGTCGAGGTACTGCGACTGAGACCGAAACTGGAGATCTTCTTCTCCAGGATTAGTTTCTCGATCTTAGCTCCTGAATCTTCTTCCAGTGCCTTTAAGCTCCGTATATCTGCATCAAAAGAAGCATATATACCTTCCTCCATTAAACTGAAACTAATGACTCTTTCAAGAGGATCATTAATAAGGATAAAGCTCACCAATTCTCTTGATTCTTCTTCATCATAGATGTTGAAGATATCATCGTCCAGCGGTTCTCCCTTCATTGTAGCAAGCAATGAGAATTCTACTTGATCTCCGCCAATATTGAATTTCAACTTGGCGTTCTTACAATCCACGTTGCAACCCGAAGTTGCTAGAAATGGTCTCCCGAGGATGATAGGAATAGAATAATCTGCGGGAATATCAAGCACAACAAAGTCTATAGGTAAATAGAAGTTACCTAACTTAACCGGAACGTCTTCCAAAATACCCACGGGATGGGTAATGGAGCGATCCGCCATGTATAGTCTTATCTTGATCGGCTTGGGCTCTCCAAGTCCGATCTTCACACATAGTTCCAGCGGGATGATGCTCACGCTGGCTCCTAGATCACACAAGGCTTCACAAGTTACATCCCCAACTTGAATGGGAATGCAAAACGAGCCGGGATCTCTTAGTTTGGATGGCATCTTCTCCTTCATGATTTGAATGAGCTCCGAGGATTTAGATGTCATCCTTACTTCACCAAAGTCTTCCAGCTTCCTTGATAGATCTCCTTTAAGAACTTCCCATATGCGGGCATCCCTAGAATAGCATCAAGGAAAGGGATGCTAATATGTAGTTTATTCATCAAGTCAAGGAACTTACCGAAATGCTTGTCTAGATGTGCTCTGGCTCTTGATTGGGGGAATGGAACTGGTGGTTTATAAGCAGGAGGTGGAACATAAACTTCAGATTTCTCCTCCGCTTTCTAAGGCTCCACCTCGGTTGGTACCTCGGTCGAGGTGTTCTTCGACTGTACCTGGACCGAGGTGTTCTTCGTCTGTACTGGCATCGACCGAGGCACTGGATCTGTAGTTTTCAGTCCACTTCTCGTCGTTATTGCCATGATCTATCCTTTAGGGTTGCTCTCTGTCCTTGCTGGGAGCTTCCCTGGGTCTCTTGGCGCTTCATTCGCCTTACTAAACAGTTGTTGCTCTAAGGCCTTTTGTGCCTTCGAAAATGAAGTCATGGATGTCTCCATAGCGCTAAGCTTAATCAAGATGGCCTCCAGCACTGCGTCTTTCTTTTCTGGCTGGGACGAGCTTGATCTAGGCTCTTGGCTCTTCAATGGAGTAGAAGTAGAAGAAAGGAAAGGGTTAGATGAATTGCTCGAATTGGAATTAGAGTAAGGGTTACCCGAATTTTGGTTGTTGGATCTCCAATTGTTGCCGTTGGAGCCTCTATTGTTGTTGTAGTTATTGTTCCGGGAACCTTGATTGTTATTTCTTGACCCTTGATATCCTTGATGTCCTCCCTCCTCCTTTTGGTGTGAGCAACCAAGAGGTCCTTCAATGGCTTCACATCATTCTTGAGGGAGATGAGTTGATTATCATTTGATGGAGCTTCATGGAAGTTGACTTTCTTAACTCCACCTTCGGCTCCTTGGTGGGAATATTTCTGCATGTGCAAAGCTTTTTTCTCAATGAACTCCCAAGCTTCGTCAATCGGCATGTCCATGAATGTGTCGGCGGATAGTAGTTGGAGGTTGAATTGGGTAGCTTCATCCAATCCCTTGAAGTATATCTCCAACAACTCTATCTTTGGAATCCCATGTGGGCAATCCAAAAGAATGTCTTTAAATCTCTCCCATGACTTTGACAAACTTTCCTTGCCCTTCATGATGAATGCATTGATCTTCCCTCTCATTTCAGCGGTTTTAGAGGGGGGAAAGAATTTCGTTAAGAATTTTGTCGTCATTTCCTCCCAAGTGCTGATCTTTCCGGGAGGAAGAGATTGATACCATGTAAGCGCCCTGTCCTTCAAAGAAAAGTAGAAGGGCCTTAGCTTGTAATTGTTGTTCTCCACCCTTGAAGGTCTCAAGGTCTCCATCAAGATCTCATAGTTTTGTAGATGTTGATGCGGAGACTCCTTCTCTAATCCTCCAAATTGGTATTGGCGGATCATGGAAAGAACTTGTGGTCGAAGTTCATAATCATGCTCCGATGGATCATCTAGGTTGATTCCTGGACGCCTCACTTGCTGGTTTGGGTCCATCATCTGCCCTAGGGTCTGTGGAATACATGCAAAAAGAACATTTCGGACTGGCATCCGAGGCGGAAGTATCTCGACCGGGGCAACTGGAGCTGGATCCTGCCTCGGTCGAGGAGCTGGATCTGGGTCCTGCCTCGGTCGAGGGTCCGGATTCGGTCGAGGTAGATACAGTTCTCGTAAGGCTGCCATATCTGCTTCGATCGCTTCCGTCCTTGTGCGGGTCTCTTCCTTTTCCTGCCGCAATTCTTCTCTACCGAGGCACAGTTGTTCCAAAGCCTCCTTTAATTCGGCCTCAAGATCACGATCGTCTCGGTTGGCCATCTTTGCATCTTTCAAGCGTCGTTTGTACGTCTTTTCTGGTTCGGGATCGTAGGGAACGATTTCCTTCCCAACGCGGGTTCTTCGCATGAAGCTAAGAAAAAGAACCTGCGAAAGTCACTCAAGTAGAGTGGTAAGTAACAATTGGGGAAAATGCCCCAAAAGACAACCGTAACCGGCTCGGTCTAGACCAAGTCCCCGACAACGGCGCCAAAAACTTGTTCACTCCAAACGGTGTGTGCAAGCTTTAAATTTATAACCCAAGAAGTATGCTCGAAAACTAGGATGCGAACCCGCAGTGTACGGGTCAATTGTAATAAAAGCAAGAAATTTCAGGGGTCGATCACAAAGACTTAGGTGAAACAAAGCAAGTATAAGTTATCAACGTTATTACTAACCACAAAGTAATTAAAGCAATCAAAGATGATAAATAAGTCAATTAAGGAAATGTGCAATTCTAGGGATTAAAGCATCTAGTTGTGGTTCCAACTCAAGATCTAAAGATAAGCGGACAAAGCTGAGATTTTTACAAAGGAAATGTGTTACTAAAGAGGAATAGATCACCGGGTAAGTCTCACTACTCGCAATCCCAAACCGAAGATCCTATTACCGGGTAAGTCTCAAGGAACTAAGGAAAGGAACTATAACCTCAAACCAACACACCAACTAAGGGCATAGAATCAACCTTTACCGGTAAGTCTCAGGCTAACTCTCAAAGATGGGATGAAAGCACACTTAAACCCCTATAAAGGATAAACCTTTATTACCTACACTTACGATCTTGGGTAAACAAACAAAGGAATCACCGGGTAAGTCTCATCCTAGGCTTGCGTTGAACCAGGAAAGGTGTAATAAGAATAGGATTTGGCAAACTCTAACACTCAACTCTCAGTTCTGGATCAGAATAGGTCACCTCGGTCAAACAGAATCCACCCCGGCCGAGGTGTTCATCGACTGAGCGAGATGTTCTACGGTTAAGGATAAAGACTCGAGCTTTCAGGGTCCTACTGTGATTAAGATCATTCTATCATCGTCTTTCCCACAACCTTCAGCCAATCACCCTAGAATCGCACAAAGAAATTAGCCACTCATCATCATGAAAGCAATAATCAAATATATGGGAAGAGAATGAATATTTGAACACAAAAACCATAAGAACAAGGCTTCAATAACTGAATCAATTATCAAACAAATCAGCGTTCCTTGAATCACAAATCAAACAAGACAAACAAACCAAAAGGAATATAAAAAAATCTTACAAACTCCTTCAAAAGTTATCTCAAAGCTATGAAATTCCTTCCTGTAATCTTCAAACTTCCAAAAAATCCTTCCTACTGCAGCGTAGGATGTGATGTATCGGATCTCAGCCGATAAGCGGATGTTCAATTTGTAGAAAATCCAACCCTTTTTATAGGAAAATTGCCTCCCAAAGATAAGAGATCTTGGAAATATATTTTCCCATAAAATAAGTCTAATTAAGTCAACTGAATATATCTTCTTCCTTCCATAAATCCAGCCCAAAAATATAAGATCTCTCCTTCCAAAAATAAAAGATCTCAGCCAAATAAAATATATCTCGCCGCGTCAGGGTATTCGCCTCGGTCGGGTCGCTCTTCAAAATCACCTCGGTCGAGGTGGTACCGTAGATGACCGAGGTGAATCTCAGCTAAATGTGAAATCTCTCAAATCTGGTCCAAAGTGAATCTTTAATCCATTTCCATGCTTCCTGAGTTCCTCCTTAAGCTCCAAAGTGTAGCTCCAATGACTCCTTAGCTCCTTAGCTCCATTTCGATAAAAAAATGTGCCCTTTTACCTACATTTACAACGAAACTTGGTGTAGACCTCGATTTTTCGCAAAGGTAGATGAAATGACAGTATAATCACATAATATATATATACAAACATGCAGATTATTGAAGATAAAACGTCTAAACAAGTCCCAAAATATAGACTATAATTCATGCTATCAAAATTAAATAACTTTCAAGTATTGATTTGTTTTGGGGTTTTACCTACCTGTATAACATGATTCTTGAATTTGGTGTTTTCTTTCACTTTTCTGCTCCTATATTCAATGTAAAGGACACTTATAAGGTAAGCAGTCCATCTACCCATTAAGCCATAGAAAATTTGAATGAGAGCTCCAGATAACATTCCCATTTGAGAGAATGAATATGGTAGTGTCAAAAGCAGTTGTGCCACCTACCAAATATGAAATTACACAAATTACTACTAACCCAAAATTTATACTGTTTATATAAGAATACACGAGTATTTACTTGGTTGGAAGCACAGCTGAACCAACCATCCCAAGCAGATCCTCCATGCCAAAGCAAGTTCTTCCTACTCAACTTAGACTTTTCTTCTGCTTCTTCATATTCTTCCTCCTTTGAAACAACTTCATTCATTGTTGAGACTATTGCTTCTTCTACTTGCTTTTGAGGCAACATTTTTGTTTTTTGTTTTCACTTGTAACTGGATTTTCTCAATAGAGGAATTGAAGAGAAGCTAGATCTGGATATATAGAAGAAGACACTATAAGAGACAAAAACCACCAAAGAAGAATATAATTAAAGTTCCCCTTAATCAACCGAAAATGAAATATAACAAACCTACCCAACTTTGACCAAGATCCAAAGCTCCACAAAAAGGAGTATTTCACACAAATGAAAGGCAGAACAATAATTCTCCTTATATTTTACCAAACAATATGTATATAATTTGAAAGAGGATGTATTTAATATGTAAAGGGCATCTAAAATGTTCACTTTTTCAGATTAAGAAGAGAATACAATGCTTGTGAGGTCTCTTTCTTGAAGACTAAATTGATCAAAAACACCAAATCAAAATAATAAAAAATCGATAAACATACTCCTCTTTTTACTGTATATATACATGGTTTCCAATTCTTACAAGCAAAGCTGACAGCTATGGAAGAAAACAGAGTTGGAGCTAGATCGGAAAATATCATTTACATCTTCAAGCAACTAAATCATCTTCATTCGTTGTTTTTCTTTCTCTCATTCAAAAGCTTTATCCCCTTAGAGAGAGAAAACACTAGAGCTCTATTGGAAGATCTAAATAGTGTTATATTAGAGTTTGTGTTACTCTGCGAAGTAACTAGGCTATTATAGCTAGGTTAAGAGTTGGAGCTAGATCGTAGCGTTGGCTTACAGTGAGAGAAGAAAGGGATTTCTTCTAGTTTGTATCTAGGACTCTTTGAAGCTGATAATAGATAGTTAGATCCTACGGATATATCGTGGGACGGAGAGTAGACTATTTAGAGCCGAACTTCGTAAACACATCCTCGTTTCAATCTTTTCAATTCCGCATCTTATATCTTTATTGTGACTAACTTGATTTTGCAGGAGCAAGAAGTCAAGGCCCTTGAAAGTTGTTTCAAAGTCCTTGAAATCAAAGTTACACGAAGAGCACAAATCGACACCAAGGCCCTTGAAAGGAGTTTCAAGGCCTTGAGATTTGATTTGCGAAAAGTTCCCATACTCTATTCAACCCCCCTTCTAGAGTATCTTTTTACCATTTAATTCACCTACCGGTTCTTCAATTGGTACAGAGCTAGACTAACGTTTATTGATTTAACCATCAGTGAGACTAATCATGAATCCTGTAGGTGATGGTGGATTTGCTCAAGGAAGATCCTCATCCCGACCACCACTCTTCTGTGGCAACAACTTCGCTCATTGGAAAGCACTCATGCGTATGTTCATTATTGACCAGGATATCGAACTTTGGAGCATTACTCAAAATGGATCTAAAATTCCAATGACCATGGTTGAAGGCGTCCAAGTCCCAAAGAAGGAATCAGACTTCACACAGGTTGACTTGAATAGTGTGTCAAAGAATTACAAAGCTATGAATCTACTTTACTGTGGATTAGATGCAAATGACTTCAACCGCATCTCATCACGCAAGAATGCAAAAGAGATTTGGGACAAGCTTGTTGTTACTTACGAAGGGACAAGTCAACTCAAGGAAACAAAGATTAGCATCTTCCTCAGACGATATGAGCTATTCAAGATGAATCCCAATGAAACAGTCAAAGAGATGTTCACAAGATTCACTGAGATCGTGAACAATCTGGACTCACTAGGAAAGATCTTCACTAATGAAGAAAAAGTAAGGAAGGTTCTAAGGAGCTTACCTAAAGCAAAGTGGGGACCAAAGATGACTGCAATTGAAGAAGCTCAAAATCTTACAACTCTTCCTCTTGATGATTTACTTGGAAAACTCATCACACATGAAATGGTTCTTGGTAAAGAAGATGGAGAACACCCATCCAACTCCAAGAATTTGGCATTAAAATCAAGAAGAGATGAGTTACATTTTAAGAAGAAGATAGTGATGATGAAGATGAAGAATATGCAATCTCCATGATCTCAAAGGGTCTCGCAAGAATTTTCAAGCTAAAGAAACAATCTGCAAACAGAGAATTCCTACGAGCATCAAAACCCCGAGATAAGTTTTCTAACCCTAATAAGAAAACTAGAGTACTGACTTGCTTTGAATGTGGTGAAACAGATCATCTGGTGAAGGATTGTCCACAAAAGAAGAGGACCAACTTCAAGAAAAATGATCGAAAGAAGAAAGCTATGGTTGCTTCATGGAGTGATTCAGAATCATCAAATGAATCAGAAGATGAAAAAGAACAAGCAAACTTGTATCTTATGGCTGATCATGAAGATGACTCAAATATGTACATCGACAATATGGTAAGTACAATTTTATCTCAGCCTGATATTGACCTTAAACAATTCCTTAAAGATATTATCTTGAGTGATAAGGAACATAGAATAAGGACAAATTCTTTAATAGATAAGCTTAATGAACAAGATAAATAATTGAGAGAAATGTCTCTGGAGATTGAAAATCTTAACACAGAAAAGGAAGAACTTGATGACAATATCAAGGCCTTGGAATCAGAAAATCTGATTCTCAAGGACAATCTCTCTTCTCTACATCGAAATTATATCGACTTAGAGAAAGAGAAAGTTGATCTGACTTTGACGTGTCAAGACTTGAAGACATCTCTCATTAAGTTTACTCGTTCAAAAGATAATCTGGAAAGAATGATGGGTGAACAACAATCTTCCCTTAACAAAAATAGTATAGGGTATCACAGGAGCTTTCCTAGAAAACCTACCACCACTTTTATTATGGCCAAAGGAAGGAGTCATATGCCTACATGCTTCTATTTTTGTAAAAAGGTTCATGTTAAATCCACATGTCCTTATAGAAGAAATGATCCTTATATTATCAAAAACACCTATCCGTTATGTCTAATGAAACAGGTCAAACAAATCTGGGTTCCTAAAGGTACTAGACCACCAAACATGACCGAGTCTGAGTATGAACCAAAATATGCCATATGATCGACCCGGAAAGGTTGTTGTTTGTTGTTTTGCAGGATATCACCAAGGTAAAGGAGCACAAATGGATACTAGATAGTGGTTGCTCAAGACACATGAGTGGAAAAAGCTCTTTATTCTCAGATTTAAAGAAGCAATCATATGGAACTATTACTCTTGGTGATAAAGGAAAGTGTGACATAATTGACATTGGTAAAATTTGCTATAATTCATCCAACTTTATTGACGATGTTTATTTAGTTAATGGCTTGAAATATAATTTGCTGAGTATTTCTCAAATTTGTGATAAAGGTAATAAGGTTATATTTGATTCAGAAAAATGTGTAGTTCAAAACATAAAAATGGACGAAGTATTGCTTACTGCTCCTAGATATAACAATGTTTATTCCTTAAGTACTAACCAAGTTGCATGAACAAAGCTAAAATGTCTAAAGGCCTTGACTGATGATCCAAGGCTTTGGCATAGAAGACTTGATCACGTAAGCATGCACACCATGCAGAAGTTACTTACAAAAGATTTGGTACGTGGTTTGCCAAACCTAAATTTTAAGGCTGATGATCTTTGTAAGGCATGTACACAAGGTAAACAAACAAGAGGTTCTTTCAAACATAAGAAAGCTGTAAGTTCTTCTCGACCCATTGAACTTTTACACATGGATCTTTGTGGACTTATGCGTGCCGAATCTCCCAGAGGAAAACAATACATTCTTGTTATAGTGGATGATTTTTCTCATTTTACATGGATTTCTTTTCTACGAGAAAAATCTGAAGCTTTGTTTGAGTTTTCAAAATTATGTAAGGAGTTACAAAGCTTGAAAAATCTACCAATCGTTTCTATAAGAAGTGATCATGGTAGAGAATTTGATCAACTGAAATTTGATTTGTTTTGTGCAAAATATGGTATTTCTCATAATTTTTTTAGCTCCTAGAACTCCTCAACAAAATGGAGTTGTGGAACGCAAGAATCGCACTCTTGAGGATATGTCTAGGACAATGCTTTTAGAAAACAATCTACCAAAGAGCTTTTGGGTTGAAGCAGTAAACATTGCAAATTATATTTTAAACAGATGTTTAATTCGCCCTATTTTAAAAAAGACTCCTTATGAACTTTTTAAAGGCAGAAAACCAAATATTTCATATTTCAAACCCTTTGGATGTACTTGTTTTGTTCACAACAATGGAAAGGACAATCTTGGGAAATTTGATGCACATAGTGATGAAGCTATATTTATTGGATATGCTTCAAACAACAAAGCTTATCGAGTATATAACAAATATACCAAAGTTGTTGAGGAAAACATTCATATTATTTTTTGATGAAAGGAATGATGGTACTTTGAGTGAGAGTTTTGCAGTCTTAGACCTGAATCAAAGAGAAGATCACATTTCGGATGAAGAGAAAGATCCTAAAGATGAAGACAAAAATATGTAGGAAAAGATTCAAGATACCAAAGAAAACCCTCAAGATCTTGAAACACACCTTCAAGACCTTGAAACACACCTTCAAGACCTTGAAACTAGAAACTGTTTAAACAAAACTCCACTTCAAGGGCTTGAAACCCAACTTCAAGGCCTTGAGATTAGAACAACAGGCAATACACAAACGGTACCTGAATCAAGTCAAACATATACAACTCAACCTTCTGGATCTACCTCACCTGTTAAAAGAAGAAAAGTTCAACACTCCTCATATCATCCACAAGAAAACGTGATCTCAGATCCAAATGCCGGAGTTCAAACTAGATCTAAAGTGACCAATCTTTGTGCATTCTCCGCTTTTGTATCACTGATCGAGCCAAAGAACTACACTCAAGCTCTTCAAGAACCAGATTGGATCATAGCCATGCAAAATGAATTGAATGAGTTTGAGAGGAACAAAGTATGGACTCTTACTTCAAGACCAAAGCATCAATCAATTATTGGCACGAAATGGGTCTTCAGGAACAAATTGGATGAAAGTGGCAAAATCGTACGAAACAAAGCACGACTTGTAGCACAAGGCTATAACCAGGAAGAAGGTATTGATTATGAGGAGACTTTTGCTCCAGTTGCCAGGTTAGAAGCCATACGTATGCTACTTGCATTTGCATCTTTCATGAACATCAAAATTTTTCAAATGGATGTAAAGTGTGTTTTCTTAAATGGCTTCTTAGAAGAAGAAGTCTATGTTGCTCAACCTCTTGGTTTTGAAAATGATGATTTTCCAGATTATGTTTTTAAATTATACAAAGCTCTTTATGGTCTTAAGCAAGCTTCTCGAGCTTGGTATGAAAGATTGTCTAAATATATTTTTGAAAATAATTTTAAAAGAGGTTTAATTGATAAAACATTGTTTATCAAAACTAGAGGCAATGACATACTAGTAGCAGGTAAGATCTATGTTAATGATATATTATTCGGTGCTACTAACGATTCCCTTTGCAAGGAATTTTCAGATATTATGTGCAGGGAATTCAAAATGAGCTTAATGGGAGAGCTAAATTTCTTTCTTGAACTTCAAGTGACACAGGCAAAGTAAAGAATTTTTTTTAATCAAAGCAAGTATACTAAAGACTTGCTTAAGAAGTACAAAATGGATCAATATAAGGTTGCAAAGACTCCTATGAGTTCAACACTTTCGCTAGATCATGACAAGAATGACAAAAGTGTAGTACAAAAGGAGTATAGAGGTATGATCCGTTCATTGTTATATCTAATTGCAAGTCGTCTTGACATTATGTTTAGCGTGTGCATGTGTGCAAGATTTCAAGTTGATCCTAAAGAGTCACACCTGATTGCTGTGAAAAGAATTTTTTGGTATCTTAATGGCACTAAGGATCTAGGGTTATGGTACCCAAGTCAAAGCTCGTTTCATCTTGTTGGCTATTCAGATGCAGACTTTGCAGGTTATAAGGTTGACAGAAAGAGTACTTCTGGATGTTGTCAATTCTTAGGGTCATCCCTAATCAGTTGGCACTCCAAGAAGCAAAATACTGTTATCCTATCCACAACTGAAGTTGAGTATATAGTTGTTGGAGCCTGTTGTGCTCAAATTCTTTGGATTGCTCAACAACTTCGTGACCTTGGCTTTGATTTAAAAGGTATTCCTATTAAATGTGATAATACTAGTGCTATTTCTGTAACTAAAAATCCTGTGCAGCATTCAAGAACTAAGCATAATAATGTAAGACATCACTTCATTCGTGATCATGTTGAGAAAGGTGATATTTCGATTTCTTTTATCTCAACTAACTTGCAGCTTGCAGATATCTTTACCAAGCTTCTTCCTGAGGAACAATTTAATTTTATTAGATTAGAGCTTGGTATGCTAAACAAGGAAGCATTAACGTAGGGGGAGTAAACAAGTTTTAATCGTCCTACACATGCAGCCCAATTGATGTTTTCAAGGGCTTTGAAATGAAATTCAAGGGGACCTTGAAACATATTTCAAGGGTAAATAAATAAACGGATCAATTAGAAATTCATATATTTTAGATATTGAATTATCTAATGTTTTTACAGGAATTTCAAAAGGTTTGTTTCCAGATTCAAAGGTTTTTGAAAAGAGGTTACCGATATTTATGGTAAGATTTTTATTTTTTTTTCAAGATTTTAGAAAATCCTTTGATCTTACGTTGATTAGACTTCTTCCCATAAATACCTCTTCTCTTCCCTCTTTCTCTCTTCCGCTTCCCTTGTCTTTTGAAAGAACGGTGCTTTACTCTTCCGATTTTCCAAAACCTTCCTCATCGTTTTCTCAAAATATCAAATGGCTCCCAAAAGATCTTTAGTCAACGAAGCAACATCTTCAGCTCCAAAACGACAAAGGGTCGTTCAAGTATCATCCGACTCTTCTGACTCAAGTTCTTACTCAGGGTCAAGTTCTAGTTCTTCAGGATTCTCAAGGAATGCCGATATCTTTGCTAGGACTGGGCTTCCCTCAAATTGGTTCACGAATCCGACAGCTACAAAGAAGTGGGTCAAGGAATATGATGACCGCCCTCCGTGCATGTGTGAGGGAGTTCACTGTGAAATGTTTACATGCTCGTCTCTGCCAGGCTTTGAAGTGCTCATGGAAAGCGCTATATGGATTATGTTAAATCTAGGAGAATCGACGTATCCGAGACTACCAAGGTTGTTTTATGCCAATTTAACTGCAAGACGTGAGAGAGGGGAATGGATTCTTAACACAGTTATCAAAGGTAAGAAAATTACCCTCACTACTGAAATTCTAGCAGATATTTTTGGTATTCCTCGTTATAGTGCTTCAGAAGACTCAAATCCCACTTTAACTTTGAGACTAGCTAAAGAACAACTTCTTCTTCCTAATGCCTTAACACCACCAACCATTACATGCTTAACACTAGAGGCTAGAATAGTTTATTCTATTATAGACAGATGCATTGTCCCTAGAGCTGGTGACAAAGAAACTATAATCAACTCAATGCTGATCTTGACTTACAATGTGTTAAATGGGTTGAAGGTAAATTTGCCTGAAATTCTTTTGTCTCATATGGTGAATACAATCAATTCTCCGAGCACCAGCCACCTACCTTATGGGAATTTGCTTCCCATAATATTTACACACTTTTCAGTCGATTATTCTGGTGAGGCATAGCATCTTTACAATGATGGATTAGATGAAGTCTTCTTTGAGAAAATAGGAATTCGAAAGACTAAGGTGGGGTTTAGTAATGTGTGGGTGTTGATGGAGCAGCCTGAGTGGAATTTTACTACGCAGTAGAGATTGAATTTTGTGGAAGAATCATTGAAATCATTAACTTGTGAGTTTATATAGTTTAGAGTGTCCATGACTGATCAGATGGACAAGGCTCAAGATCTGCTTGGAATCCTAAATCAGAAGATTAATCAGCTATTCCATGTCAGTGCTATGTCCCTCACAGTTGCAACTAACATTAAACCCATATCAGAGGAAGATGGGAAGGAGACTCAGAAGGATGCAGAGAAGGTAATGGATCAGTGTTACAAAATTGTCAAGGACCATCCCATTAGACAACCATTGCCAAATGATCCTGATATTTTGACAATTGAAGAATTTGGGGTTGTTAAGAAGTATGCCAAGGATTCTACACAAAGGGGAACAGACCTATCCCTAAAGGAGCTTGATCTTGGCAATCCACAGGGTCGTTGGAGAGACATGTGCATGAAGGATTATTATGGGAAAGGAAGCTCCTCAAAGTGGCACAATGAAGACTGAAGCTCGCTACTTGACATGTTTTAAAAATCTTTTGGTTTGGAAATACAATTGTTTTTGGGTCTGTAATCGGTTTTTAAAACTCCTTGGTTTGACTGATTTTCCTCGCTTGTTGAAAGACAAAGGTTGAGAAATATGATCCGACATTTCGATATATTGCATTCTGCATTTTAGTTTTGAGATTTTCATATGCATTGCTAAACTAACAAATGCAGGTACGAGAATTTGTGTTGTCTTCCATCAAGGGGGAGATTGAAAACTTCACCTTAATTAAAATGGTTTACAAGTGTTGATGATGGAAGACTTCACACAAATATAAGTAGTTGGATATACTAAAAATGTACTTGGTTATATTTCTAGATATTCTGTTGGTTTGAATTCAATGTAGGAACAAGAAACTTATGTCAAGGGCCTTGAAGTATAATTCTAAGGACGAAGGAAGATGGCGAGTACAAAGGGAGATATCAAGAGCCTTGGATTTATAAGTGTGCAAAACAAGAATTCAAAATACGCATCAAGACTTTCTCAGAAGATTTTGAACAAGGAAGATCTCGATAATCAAAGGATCCAGCCGAAGATCTCGTCAACTACAGATTCAACCGAAGATCTTAAATGAAGAATAAGAAAATCTTTTCTAAGAGATTTTCTTTACAAACTCAACGGCAATAATATCTTCTCTTCAGATAGAAAACGAGAAGATCGGAGTAAACGACTCGACGTATTAATAGGTTGAATATTTACAACGTCTACCTTATCTCCGAACAAGAAAATGATCTTCATGAAAACGAAGATTCATCTTCAACGGTCATCTTCACAACTGTTAGAAGATCTTTCCATCGAAGAGTATAAATGAAGATGATGGTCGAAAAAGACAAGTACACAAGCCTACATCGGAAAATATCATTTACATCTTCAAGCAACTAAATTATCTTCATTCGTTGTTTTTCTTTCTCTCATTCAAAAGCTTTATCCCCTTAGAGAGAGTAAACACTAGAACTCTATTGGAAGATCTAAATAGTGTTATATTAGAGTTTGTGTTACTCTGCGAAGTAACTAGGCTATTATAGCTAGGTTAAGAGTTGGAGCTAGATTGTAGCGTTAGCTATAGTGAGAAAAGAAAGGGATTTCTTCTGGTTTGTATCTAGGACTCTTTGAAGCTGATAATAGATAATTAGATCCTACGGATATACCCTGGGACGGAGAGTACACTATTTAGAGCCGAACTTCGTAAACACATCCTCGTGTCAATCTTTTTAATTCCGCATCCTATATCTTTATTGTGACTAACTTGATTTTGCAGGAGCAAGAAGTCAAGGCCCTTGAAAGTTGTTTCAAAGTCCTTGAAATCAAAGTTACACGAAGAGCACAGATCGACACCAAGACCCTTGAAAGGAGTTTCAAGGTCTTGAGATTTGGTTTGCGAAAAGTTCCCATACTCTATTCAACCTCCCTTCTAGAGTATCTTTTTACCATTTAATTCACCTACCGGTTCTTCACTTTTCTGATAATTTTTCCTTGTGTTTGGTTATGGTCCTGTGGAGTATAGAGTGAAATGAAATGCGAAACTAACAAGTAATTTGATTTGTTTGAGTGGTGATTGGGATTGGATTCCTTGTTAGATTTGTGTAATAATTGGCTCTGTAAATACAATAGGAGGGAGTAATTGGAAGGCCATCCCTTTGCTTTTATAGATTAGACGCCATGTTTCCTCTCCATACTTGCTTACACTACACTGATGCCATCTCTGACCCCATCAATTTTATTCATTTCAGTTACTCAAAACATCTTTAAAGTTTAAACTATCTAATTGGGCTTATTTTCAATAACTTATAATCAGCCCACATTGGAACTTGGAAGTATGAAATATGAATTACTGGATTAGCCCAAAAGGTGAGAACCCCCAGTCACCCAAGAGTCACCAGAAGCCAATCTAAACAGGCAGGCCAAGAGTCACCCAAAAAGTGAGTACAAAGAAAGGAATGAAACGCCAGAAATCAGTCACTTCCAAGTTCCAAAGTCCCAGGAACCAGTACCAGCCGGCTACTAGCCTTCTCCGATCAAGATATCCAAGAGCCAACTTCCTTAATAACCTAGATCATGGCTGAAGAACCCCCAATCAAACCAAATCCCAACCCTAACGCTGGCGCTCGTGGCCATCAGGTCCTTGCTCAACCCGTAGAGTGTGTAGAGCTCTGTAACCTGCTAAAAAAGCTTGATGGAGAAGACTTCTACAACAATGAGAGAGTAGCTCTCGGGAGTCTGAGTGAAGCTGAATACCTCATCCTACCCTCTGACCTTGCTCACCCCACTATACCAGACCATGAGGTAGGAACTAACAAGGCCGAGAACCATTTCAGTAAAGACTACCTGTGGGGGGTATATGTCCTCAACAAGTCACTCATCCAGGACCCCTCCAATGACAATGATGTCAAGTTTGGTCTTGCTAGGATGGAGGCTGTTAAGCTTGGCTGGTGGAAGGGCCAACCGGAAACTAAGTGGCTGCCAATCCCTGCAGACTTCAACCACACCGTGGCTGCTGATGGGGAAAAGATAAGAGATTACTTAGCTGCAGCTGGTGACGCTGCGTGGTTAGTCCCCTTCGCCAACGAGCACATCTTCCGTACCAAAGGCCATCACTATATCAAAGTCCATGGGAATGACTACAACTTGACAGGTTGCTATGAAGCCATCTTTAGAGAAGCCCTGAAGCCAGAGATGAGTTGCTTCCTACCTGCTGATGTACTTTACCATAAGGCCTTCCATTGGATCTCCCCGGCGAGGACATGGACAGTCCTGACCTTGAACCGGGATTCTAACCTTATCCCAGATGCAATCAAGGTCAGGATGTCCTATGGCCCTGCTGGGACTGCTATTGTGACGACCAGTGCAGCAGTTTTGAGGTCCATCTCCATCCACTATAGTGGGGTGTATGATGAATTGGCTAAGGCTAATCATTGTGACATTGATGGCATTCTAGCTCTTGATCTCAAGATTAGGGCAAACCCCACTAAGTACCATAGATTCCCTGCTGCCTATGACATGCCCCCGCTAGCTGGTGACGATCTTTACGAGCTCAATAGAATGAAGGAGGAGGCAGAAATGTTTGGGCCATTTGGTAAGGCCTATTGCGACGTTATGCTTAAGAATGATCCCCTTGGAAAACAGAAGGTTCTTACCAAGGCTTCTCAGGCTAACCCAGTTGCCTATCATAAGGCTAGGATGTTCCTTATCGGGATCCGGAGGAAGACGAAAAGGAGCGCTGAGGAGAGGGTTGGAAAGAAGAGGAAGTCTGATGGTCCGCCGATGGGTATTGATGACTAAGAGTAGGCTCTAGCAGGTGCAGGTTAAGTGTAGTTCTGTAAGTCTTTTGCTTATGTCTGTTTCAGTTGTTAGTTGGGCTCGCCAGTCGCCATGCCCCTTTTGTTAGCGTCTCGCCGTTGTCTGTACTAACCCTAGCTCCATTTTGCCCACCCGGTGTAGCTATAAGCCGAGTGATGACTATGAGTTAGGTGCTATGCTTTTCATTAATTCCACTGTTTTAGGAAAACAAACACTAATCCAACAGAAACGATCCAAAAGCTGGCCTCGATGCCCCTTTCGCGTATGCAAGAACGCAAAACAAAACCACATGACAAATAACACTCAATGTCCATTCATCAAAATTACTTTGCAAGCCCTCATGTTCAAACAAGCACCCCGCCTTTCTTATACGTGGACTCGGTTAGACGATGCCTCAATACCAAGGTCGACGTCTTTGCATGCCAAACAAAACATAACAAATCTAGTTAAAGTTTCCATGACCAATTTGTGATTAATATATATCATATGCATGGTTCCTCCCATAAAATGAACCCAATCAACTAACATCTCTCGTTTGTAGAAAGATCCACGAAGCTAAACACAAGAAATAATGTTTTACCAATATTGCACGGATAATTTTGTAGAGCCTCATTGTAAACAAAATTGCCAATTTATTTTAATCATTATATCATATTTTCTAGTTCGTTTCAATATATTTTGAATAAGATTCTTCTACATTATACTAGAATTGTATATAATACATAATTTTCTATAATATTGTTCATAAAATACCATAATTTTACATTATACTAGCACCAAGGCCGACCATTGAGATTTCCGAGCGATATTATTTCTAGATGCCCTTAGGTATTTAAATCATCAAAGAAAATTGGATAAAATCCATATAAATCTTATTTGTGTGTATCACAAAATCAATTTATACATCTTTTTATTTAAGTATGATACCACGTCAAAAAGTCCCGATAGTGTTTTTGTATTTTTTTTATTATATCTAGATAGTTTTTTGGATGAATAATTATCTTCTTTTTTTTTTTATAATTTTCCAGAATATACCATTTTACCATTTATAAGTTAAAATTTTGAGAAAAATAATTATTATTTAATAGTTATTTTACTTGTACAATAGCTTTTTAAATGAATAACTTTTTTTTTTTTCTCTTAAAATGTCAATTAGTTTTACCTTATGAATGGTAGATATGAATAATTCAAAAAATATAAAATTTAGTGGCACAATTGAAAAACCGAAAAACATTTGAATATAAATCAAAAAGTCTAAAATATTGGAAATTATTCGCAAACTTTTTTTTTAATATACTTGGGGTCTGATGGGTTGAAGTCCACAAAGCCCAACACCAGACTAGCACACTCTATATATATATATATATATATATATATATATATATATATATATATATATATATATATATATATATATATATATATATATATATATATATATATATATATATATATATATATATATATATATATATATATATATATATATATATATATATATATATATATATATATACCATATATTCTAGGAATTACCAGCTTTGCACTCTGTTACTCTTAACTATCCAACCAAATATGAAGGCAATATTTGATGCACTTCATGATTCGAAAGAAATCTGTAGTGTACACTTTAAGGTGCATTTGACAAAAGCGCCAGGAGTGGATAGCGTACATGTACTTTTTTTCCCAAAAATTATGAGGTATTGGGGGACGGATGTGGTCAGGTATATCCAACAATGGTGCCGAAAGAAATTGACTTACAAGACATCAATAGAACAATGATTGACTCATTCCGAAGGTAACATTATCCAAGTATGTCAAGGAATTTCGGCTTATCTCCTTGTTCATGGTTTCTTACAAGGTTGTCTCAAAGACGGTAGCAAATCGTTTAAAAACCTTTTCTAGACCAATTAGTAGGTTATTCACAAAGTCCTTTTTTAACCAACGTTTGATTACGGACAATGCACTCATCGTGTTTGAAGCTTTTCACTACATGAAGGATTGCGTGTATGAGTTATTTTGGCCCTATATTAGATACGTTGATGGCTTACGATCGGGTAAAATGGCCTTGTTTCGACACCGTTATGCGAAAGGTGGGATTCTTGGCTACATTGGTGGGTCTAATTCTGAGTTGTCTTGACTCAGTCTCCTTTCAATTTAAGTAAAATAGTTCTATTTGTGGGGTTGTCACTCCATCTCGAGGTCAGCGGCAAGGGTGTCCATCGTCGTCATATCTTTTTATTTTATGCGTAGAAGCACTATCCTCTCGTATTAGACAAGCGGAGATTACTCAAGTTATTTATGGCATCGAAGTAAGTCGGTATTGGGGGTCATTTACTCATCTTATGTTTGATGATGATTGCTTACTGTTTGCACGAGCAAATTTAGCAGAGTGCTCCAAGTTATCTGAAATTCGCAAGGTGTATGAGTGAGCATCTAGTCAAAAGATTAATTTGCAAAAGTCAGCCATTTGCTTTATTAAAAATGTAAGTTCACACCATAGAGAATTGCCGACATTGTTTTGGTGACCCTAAGGGTGGATCACCCCTACTCCACTTAGTGAAATAAACTATTATTTTAATGGTTGTTAGAATAATGGGAGACAAGGCTATTAAATAGGGAGGATTAATTATCTTTTTATAAAAATTATAATTGATAAGAATATAAGATGATGAACTTCTAATATACATGAAGCTCAATCCTTTTTAATACCCTACTAAAAAAGTTATTTTAGTAAATATAATTCAACCAAAAAATATTTATTTCACTTGTATTTTTAAAATTAATATTCATATTAAAATTTTCACCAAGATATTAATTGGAAATTAAAAAAAAAAACTCTATTCCTAACTTATCAAATTAATTCTATGTGTTATAGTTATAACATAATAAAAATATATTTAGTAGAAGCTCAAGTGTATTACGAAATAATTTTTATTCTTTAAAAAAATAAATTTATTATACCAAGATGTACCCATAGTAGAAAAAAATATTTAAGTATTTTTATTACCTCATCTCTTATAGATCCTTCTAGTAGTCTTAAATTCAAGATAGTTATTTCATAACATTATAAAATTATATAAAGGTGATTTTAGGGTAAGAGCTTGAAATGAATACGACTTATTCCGATACCGGTTTTTAATTGCATAATAATTAAGTGTTTGTTTTTGTAAGATTACTCATAGAAAACTAAGTCGTGTTGGTTTTTAACGGACAAGAACTCAGGATACCAAAAAAACCTAGAAGTTAAAGAGGATGTAAAAAAACAATAAACGAAAAAAATCTCAAGATATTTAAATATATAAAGAAAATCAAGTAAATATTTTGCTTTAATCATAAGAAGATAAATAAAATGCGCAGTCTTAATGTTTTAAACCCTACTCAATTGTCAAAGAATTACAAAAAAGACACGATAAAATTACATGAAGTAACATATTTATTTGATTTTCTTTATATATTTAATAACGAAAATATTTAATTTATCTTCTATAATTAAAGCAATAAATTTATTTGATTTTCTTTATATATTTAAACATCTTGAGATTTTTTTTCGCTTATTTTTTTACGTCCTCTTGAAATTCTAGGTATTTTCGGTATCCTGAGTTCTTGTCCGTAAAAAACCAACTCGACTTAATTTGTATGAGTAATCTTACAAAAACAAACACTAAATTGTTATGCAATTACAAACCGGTATCGGAATAAGTTGTATTCATTTCAAGCTCCCCATTTAAAAATAAAATCACCTTTATATAATTTATAATAGTTATGAATAACTATCTTGAATTTAAGGCTACTAGAAGGATCTATAAGAGAGGAGGTAATAAAACACTTAAAATATTTTTTCTACTATGGGTACATCTAGGGGTGGGCATGGGACGGGACGGGATTTAAGACTTTTTTTCTTTGTCCCATACGGGCTCTGTCCCATTTGGGACAAGACGGAACGGGACGAATCCCGCGAGAACTATATTCAATATTTGTACCTGGTTTCTCTCATGTTTAAAGACACAAATGATCGGAAAAAAACTCGATCCTAAATTATCGATTCAAGATGCCTACATTAGTAGTTAATACTTAATACATTCAAAACAAATACAAGTTAAAGTTACACCTAAGTATCTTACCGATTCATATTTAAAAAATAACAACAGATAATTAATAAAAGATAACATTCATTTTAACTATCGATCGCAACAGGAAAAATGACATTCTCTTTGGTTGTCATTTTTGGAGATTGAGGTGGAATATTGTCCTTTTTCTTTGTGTTTGAAGTAGTATTATCACATGTACAAAGAATGACCGAATTAGTGATCTAATAATTTGAAAATATATAAATAATTTTAAAATAAAGTTTGAATATATATATATATATATATATATATATATATATATATATATATATATATAGGGTGATGTTCAGGTAAAGCACATTATTCCGGTACGGCCGTGCGGCCGCCCGTACGGCCGACACGTGTCCCGAAATTTTTTTTATTTTTTATTTTTCAGAAACGAGTGAAAGTAATAGTTCAAAATTTATTAAGAAATAGTTCATAACTTATAAAAGGACAGTGCATGAATTATAATAGAATAGTTCATAGTGCAAAATTTATAAAGGAGTGAAATTAATAGTTCAAAACTTATTATGGGATAGTTCATGAATTATAATAGAATAGTTCATAAATTATAATAGAATAGTTCAAAGTGCAAAATTTATAAAAAATAGTGCATAACTTATAAAATGATAGTTCATGAATTACAATTGAATAGTTCATAACATATAAACGATTAATTTATGAATAATTTGATAAAATATATTAAAAAGTAATAGTTCATGGATTATATGAGAATAGTTCAAAGTTTATAGGAGAATAGTGCATTATTTATAACATGGTAGTTCAAACAAATTTCCATTCGTTTTCGGAAAAAAAAAAAATTCGGGACACGTGTCGGCCGTACGGGCGGCCGCACGGCCGTACCGCATTAATTGAACCGTACCTGAACAAAAGCCTATATATATATAATAGTTTTTAAAATATAAAAATATTATTTATATATATGCGGGACGAGATGAGATTAACCGGGATGGAAAGTTTCCGTACCGCATCCCGTCCCGCAAAATTTTCACGGGACGGGATACACATTTTTTTCTTCAAATCCCGCCGGGACGGGACGCGATTAACCGGGATTTATGTCCACCTCTAGGTACATCTTGGTATGATAAGTTTGTTTTCCTTAAGGAATAAAAATTATTTCGTAATATGCTTGAGTTTCTACTATATATATTTTTATTTTATTATGTTATTACTATAATACATAGAATTAATTTGGAAGTTAAGAATAGAGTTTTTTTTTCTATAAGAGAGGAGATAATAAACCAACATGGAGCAAGGTTATTTTTTAATATTTTTTTTTATAAATACTGTTTATTTAACATAAAATTTAAGATTCGTTCAAAATATCAAATCATTTTCAAAATTTTGACATAATTGTTTTTGAAACTTATTTAATATTTTGAATGAATTTTAAATTTTATGTTAAATAAACGGTATTTTGAGTGAATTTTAAAAAATAAAATCACCTTTATATAAATTTATAATGTTATGAAATAACTATCTTAAATTTAAGACTACTAGAAGCATCTATAAGAGAGGTGATAATAAAAACACTTAAATATTTTTTTTTACTATGGGTACATGATAAAAAAATTTCTTAAAGAATAAAAATTATTTCATAAAACGTTTGAGCTTCTACTATATAAAATTTTATTATGTTATAAATTTAACGCATAGAATTAATTTGATAACTTAAGAATAGAGCTTTTTTTTTTTAATTTCTAATTAATATCGTGATGAAAATTTTAGTTATGAATATTAATTTTAAAAATACAAGTGAAATAAATATTTTTTTGGTTGAATTATATTTATTAAAATAATTGTTTTTGGTAGGGTATTTAAAAATACAAGTGAAATTCATTTGATAAATATTTTTTAGTTGAATTATATTCGAAATTTTGGCCTATATAAATGCATCTCTAATGAGAATTATTTTTCTTAAACATTAATTATAGAAATTTCCAATTTTCACAGTGATTCAACTTTTTGAAGGGCAACAACCCGAAAGCGAAAATAGAGGGTATGTGTTCTTATCATCACCACCACCGCTGCATTAAATTTTTCGAACCAAGAAAAATAAGTAAAGATAACAAAACATAATTAAAATTGCAATTTTAAAATGTACATAGAGTTAAAAAATACAGTGCGTCAATTTTTTGTATTTATTATTATTGTTAGTCAGATTTGTAAATATAGGGTTCGTTGGCAAAAATTTTATCTAATATTTTACATTTATATTATTTTTATTAATTCTTTTATTTAATCATTTATAATTTTCAAATTACTATTTTATATATTTATATAATTTTTTTGTAGGTCATGTTTAACGATTTAGTAGTTTTATCTATATTGTTA
Organism: Fagopyrum homotropicum; assembly: GCA_033239125.1. Lineage (NCBI taxonomy): Eukaryota > Viridiplantae > Streptophyta > Magnoliopsida > Caryophyllales > Polygonaceae > Fagopyrum > Fagopyrum homotropicum. The sequence goes on along the minus strand of BSWB01000007.1, from coordinate 116,975,450 downwards.
TTCAAATATTTTAACTATTTACTAGTCATGTTTTGATTTATTTTTCCTTTTATATATTTCATACTACTAGTTCATATTTCCTTAAATAATTATTACCGTAACTTGTAATGTATACCCAAAATAAATTAAACCTAGTTTTAGTGGCAATTCTGTTATCTATTGTGTAATATCCGAAATTTTTCATTCCGTTTATTTCATAGCAAATCGGATTTTGATCCGTTGAGCTCCATCTATCTACTTAGTTAGACACAATGTTTCAAATTTCATCATTTTATGTAAATTCATTTCACATAAAATGATAAATTTCTTATAACAAACCCTAGTCCATCAAACCCTAATTTCTACATGACTTGTCTTTGACAAAGTCATGACGTCCTAGTGACGAGATCGAGACGAGCCGAGACAAGGTCAAGACGAAACCTTGACGAGACCATGACGAGTTACGACGAGACCAAGACAATCTCGTGACAAAGACATGCATGGGTTGACAAGCCATGACACTCTTTTGACAAGCTTCTACAAGCTCATCCCATTTTTTCTTCCTTGTTTAAAGCAGTCCGTCAGCCTACTCCAGCAGCCCAGCGTGTCCAGCCTAGCTCGTGTCCAGCCCAGCGTGTGAGAAGAGAAGCCGGCCATCTCTTGTCGCAGCCCATGAAGACCCTGGACGTGCAAATCCCACGCCTCTGATGAACGTTACCAGTATGGTAACTGCCCGGTTTTCACGCAGACAATCAAGCTCCTCCCGATCTCTTTTCCTTGTGCGCTTCGAGCCCTTATTCCCGTCCAGATTCACAAGCAAACACCATCTCCTCCCTTCCTTCGTTGACAACAGATCGGCAGCGTTTCCCTCTCTCCCGACTCCCTATCATCAGACGAAGGCGGCAACGAACAACCGGACACCAGTCTTCTACATACGAGACTCCTGAGTAGCCAGACGAGGGGAGTGCTTCACACACCTGCAACAAACGTCAGTCTAGTAGTGACAGACACCTCCCAAATCCCTTTCGATCCTACTCTGTCCAACCGGTAAGGATCTAACTATTCCCCTACCTCCATCTTCGTTGTACTAACCTCAGAAATCTCACGTTTTTCTCCTTCTGTGGCGAACAAATGTCCATCTCGACCCCTATGGCAACAACGAGTCAAGCTAGAGCCGTCCTTGGGTCAACAGTGAGACAAGCCGAGCCGACCTCAGTCCGGTAAGAGGTTAGTACCCTTGCTCCGATATATGTTATAGATGCAGCTTGTAGATATGCTTAGTGAACTTCTTGAGAATCGAACACTAGAGGTGAGGTAGAGACTTGTGTGATTTCTGGTAGGTGAGTGTAGTGAGTTTCGAACTGGGGACCTGTGTACAAATAAATTGGTGGGTTCTGTGGACAGTAAGAATCGAAGTGAAGACCTGATACAAGCTTAGTTTCCTGCCTTAACCTGCCAACTTCCGGAACTAGTTTCGACCCTTTAAATTTAACATCCACCGTTGAATTTTGGATATATCGTGGACTGTTATACGTAGTATATGGTGTTAAAATTTGGGAACGAGTTAACGGTCGGATTAGACTCTATGAGGCCTCAAAGTAGGGTTGTAGGGTTGTTTTCTAGCAGGAGCATTATTTTGGCTAAGTATAGAAATACTAGTTTGTACTCCAACTTTAAGAAGCTATGTAAAAGTTATGGTTGATTATTTTTGAGAGATTCTTGATCCTATGAGTAGATTGGGTATCACTGATATATAACCTTAAGAAGTGTTTTGAAAATTTTAGTAAATTATCCGAACTTCATATTTGAAGCCGAAGTTAGATCTTAATGACCTTTCGGAAAATAGGAAAAAGGTGTAAGTTACTAATATGTAACCAAACCCAGCTTTAAGAATTAGAATATGACTTTTGGTCTTAAAGAAGAGTTTAAACTTAAACTATAGAATTTTTGGAAAGTTTCGGAATGAAGGGTAAAATAGTCTTTTTACCATAAATTAGCACTGTAATCGATTCAGTCCTAATAAGATCTTCTAGCTTAGAAGTTTTAGACTTCTAATTGCCTAGAAAGTGCGCTGATGCACTTACCTCCTTTTGACAGGCAACTGAGTTGCTACAGCTACAGAGCGAGTTGGGTTTTCAATGAGTCGAGATTTATAACAGGTAAGTCCTTTGGACTTACTTAGCTAGCTGTCAGATATGAGTGTGAATGATGATAGTGGTGTATGAATGATGTGTGCCCTAGTATAGTTTATATAAGCATCGACTAACTTATATATCTGACCTAAGAGTAACGGGCGGTAGCATTCTGTTCAGTTAGCCCGAGGGCGTTGGGGGTTTCTTTCGGGACTAGTCCATACTTGGTTTGAGGGGACGCCACTGGCGGAGGTGTGCCAAACCGTCACTAGTTGGATAAGGAACGGAGGCGAGAATCTTAAGATTTCTCGTGCTACAACTTTTAAAATTGGATAAAGTGAATCACGTAAGTTATCAGATAATAACCTAATTGTGTGCCAGCATGTTGAGTGTTTATATTCGTTTTCTGTGTGTTTGTGCTATTGATCCTTCTGCTTATATTTGATTAGTTAGCTAACTGTTTATCGTTGTTTAGACTTGCCACAGGTTAGAGCAGATGCCGAGTGATCCGGATGGTAGTGGACAGCCGGGGTGTCGTACTCCTTAGGATGGGATGCAGTTTCTTTTGTTGGTCTTTCAGTTATGACTGTACTTTTCTCAGTTTATGAGACTTTGTTGTTTCCGGCTGTCAGTTTCTGGTCACATTCATTGTTTGTTAAAACCTACTTTATGATTTATGATTTTCCTTATTTGTGCCTTGTTGTAAGATCTAGTTAAGTTGTTGTCAAACTAAGGTCAGGACCCACTGTGAGGTCCTAACCAGTAGCTCCCCGAGTTGTGAAACTTGGGGTGTTACAACATGGTATCAGAGCGAGGTTGGCAACAATGGCACTTGAAATCTTCTAAAAGGTCATATAAGTAAATAAGCAGAACCCGAAAGGGGTCTGAGTTTTCCAAAGGAATTTTGGTTTTAAAATGCATGCATAGTCGGGTTGGGATAGAAAGTACGGACTGTTACGCTAGGAAATAGCACAAAAAGCTTTACATTTATAAACTCGAACTAAAATCCTAAACTACCTAGTGAAACCCGCAGTGTACGGGACGTTTGTAGTAGGGATAGTATTCCGAGGTCGAACACAAGGACTGAGGCAAAATCAAGTCATTCAATGATCAAAGATAGTGCAAATCTAGTCTAAGAAAAGAGAGAAATAAAGAAATGAAAATGATGATATTTTTGGTTGGGTTTTTGTGGTGATCAAGCAAAGATCACAAATCAAGCAAGGTAATAAAACAAACTAACAACTCAAGCTAGCAAACAAACAAATGACACAAACACAAGATATGAGATCAAAGAGAGAAAAATGGATTCTAGAGGTCAAGATTTCCGGTTATGGCATTGGACTCAAGCTTCTAAAGATTCTAAGGACAAAGCTACGATGTTGGGAAAGGGTGTTTCTCAAATGGAAGCAATTACCGGGTAAGTCTCTCGCTTCACTAACCTCGCACCAAACTCCTATTACCGGGTAAGTCTCAAGGAGGTAAAGTTGGGAATTCTACACAAACCGGACACTACTTAAGGGACAAACCTCTCCTTACCGGGTAAGTCTCGGAAAAGGTAAGTCTCAAGCAATAATCCTAGCACACTCAATCCAATAGCGGCTTATGAGACTCACTACTACCTAGAGTTCATCATCTTTGGTATCTAAGATCGGAAATCACCGGGTAGGTCTCTTTCCTCACTTAGTTTGCTAGCCTTAGGTCACCCTAAGTTCAATAAACACTAGGATTTCAACAATCTAAAATCCTAACATACAAATTCATCAATTAAAGAGCAACAGAAGGAAAAATCGGGTGGATCATAGTAAAAATCGGCCGATTTACCTGAAGAACAGGCCGATTTTTCTGTCTGAGTTAGGTTTCGTGCATACAAATCATCCTAAACTAACATATAAGTCCATTCTATCATCACCCAAGCTATAACCATCAATCCATCACTCCAAAATCACAACAAACTAGCCACTAACATGCATTTCAAGATCTATAATCATCATACAAGCAAACATGGAATCCATAGCAAGAAGATGAAATAAGGAAATGAAAGTAATGAAACTTAGCTCGATTTGAGTTCAAAACAAGTCTTTCAACACACCAAATGTAGCTCCAAGTCAGATCTTACAACCTTCAACAAGTTTCTTCACAAAAATCGCTCAAATCTCACTACGAAATTGAAATCTACACTAATCTCCCTCAAGAACACCCACAAGGGTGTCTTGAAGAGAGCTCTCAATTGGAAGAGTCTTTGGGAAGATGCTAGAAGGGTCCAAAGGAAGGAGAGGGATCCATAAATCAGCCTGCAAGACCACTTATATTCTCCACCAAGAGCAAGGCCGGACAAGAGATCGTGGGACACGTGGCTAAAGCTGTCAAAGGCCCAAAAATCGACCCAGTAGGGAAAATCGGCCGATTTTCCTGGGTGTAGGTCGATTTTCTTCAACAGAGACTTGTTATGATCATCTAGCCATGAGTTGCTCCATTGCTTGCACCAACAAGGGTCCTTGTGTCCTTCATTGCTCCAATTATGTTCCTTCAAGGTCTCGGATATGTACCACCATGAGGCTTGATCCTCGAATGTATCGATTAATGTCCAAAAGATCCCCGAAATACCTACAAAACCGACAAAAGCTCGTGTAGATGTCTTTTCTAGAAATATGCACGAAATGAGCGCAAACGTCTTAAACTAATGTCAAACCGTGCATGAATAACGGGAAAAACTATCTAATTGTATGCCTATACTAACGTCATAAATCACGTTATCAAAATACCCCATACTTAAGATTTGCTCGTCCCCGAGCAAGATCCAACTATAGACTAAGAGATGATGTGATTTATGCATGCAGAAAAACAACAAAATCTTTTTGGAATTGTGCTTCTAACATTGGATCACCTTCAAAGTCATGTTTCATAGCAATGGACAAGCAATCATGCATAAATGAATGAAGGCATGGAAAGACAATTATACTTAACTAGAAAGCATGCATGAGAGGTGAAAATGAAGAAGTCAAGATGATCATGAGTATGTCCAATCTAGATCACTAAGTCTTACACACATGCATTTAGGTCACAAGGACTCAGGAAAGAAGAGGCTAAGAAACGTTGTGATTAGGTGGGAATTTTCTGGTCATGTGATGCTAATCCGGGAAAGGAACTAACTCCACAATCTCGTTTTTGCTCAACTTCCCAACAAGTGTATAATTTTCTCCATCTTTTCTTTGTTTTCTTTTCTTTTTCACTCATTTTTGAGACAATGGCATTGGTGTACAAAAGCCGAAACCTTGGTGATTAGCCGTCCTCGGGCTTTTTTTTTATTTTTCGAGGTGCATCCACACCGGGCACACATACCAAAGCTCGTTAGGACTATTGGTTTATTTGACTTTGGCAAGGCACAAACACCCGATTATGTGAATGGTGCCGAGTTACTCGTCATTTAAACCAACGTCCCCAAACCTATATTTTTTTTCTACACTTTTCACAACAAATTTAGCACTTCATTCACATCATTCATTCATCAACAACTTCACCCCACACTTGCTTTTCATACACATCAACACACTAGCATGCTCCTATTCCCGGATGGGTCAAAAGAGGTCAAATTTTTCATCAATTGAGGTGCTCAAACAACATGATCAAGATGAGAAGTAGAGAAAGATGAATTGCCTTAATCACTCCTAAATGATGTGCAAGAACTATCATGTAATTTCGACTTTCAATTCTCAATTCATCAAGTCAAACATTCATGATCACAAATCATTCATAGGATTCAAGATAAGTACTTCAAGTCCACATATGCATTCATCTATTCAACACATAAGGCCATCCATAGCCAATTTACAAGACAATTGTCATCATAAGGGTCATTCCCAAGTTTTAGAAGCACTAAAAATTTTTAAATTTTCTGATTTTTAAAATTTTTCGAAATATGTATGTACAATGCAAGACATAATGAAACATGTGACAATATTAAACTATCCTAGATGCTAATCATGCAAGTGATCATGAAAACCCCACCCCATACTTAGAAACACATTGTCCCCAATGTGGAAGCTAAATAAAGAAGTGAAAGAGAGTTCTCACAATGTAAAATTGGTGATGCTTTGGTATTTCGGTTCACATCGAATGATGATGGTGGATGATCGATCAAGGATGGTAGAGAGCTCTTGATGTTCATTATGGTGTCGGAACCCGCGCTTGGCACCGCAAGCCGTCCAAGTTCCACGTCCGCTCCACCCATGCTTGATTGGAGATCATCACTTTCCTTGACAAAGGAAAAATCGGACCATATCCCAGGAAAATCGGCCGATTTCTGTGAAGAACAATCCAATTTTCCTGGGTGCTTTCTTCCTTGTCCATGTGCTCGGATCTTCCACCTTCTTCTCAACAGTTCCATGAGGCTTTCACATGACCTCCAGCATCTCATCACACATGACAACAACAAGATCTAGCACCCAAAAACACAAAAGAAAAACAAAGCACACCAAAAACAAAACCAAAAACGAAAACGAAAGAGAAAAGGGAAAGAGTTGTTACCCTTGGGTTGCCTCCCAAGAAGCGCTTCTTTTAGGTCATTAGCTTGACCAAACTCCGAGGATGTGTCAATCCACCTCGAATACCATGGTTTGCTTGAGGAGTCCAAGCAACCATCGCTTTCCGGCATCCATGATGACAAGCAAGGGCCACTTGATGCCCAAATAAGCTTTAAGTTCTCTCTTCACCGGTGAGTAATAGACTCCTTCATCACCGCTCCCTTGATGATAGTATGGTGTTGCAACCATAGGTGTCACCCCATACTTAGACAATTGGTACTCCGCGGTCACACCGGTGAGATACTTGCCATCCTCATCCTCTATAATCCGAAGAAGGCCGGTTCTTGGAAAGAATTCTTCATTGAAGTGCTCCATAACCATCATGGATCCATCATGCTTGCCTCCATCATTCAACATTGGAGACTCCTTAGGAAAGGGACTCCAATCTTCGTGTGTACTCCGGGCAAGCAAGAAAGGATTGGAAGGAGTTGAAGTTAACTTAGGGTTCTCCTTCGTGAGCTCTTCAAGTGTGGTTCCGGGGTTGATGGCAAGGATGTCCGGGGGTGAGAATACTTCATTGCACTCCTCCAAAGGTGAAGGAGGTGGAGGTAAGCCTTGAAGGATGGTAGGATCTCCTAGCATAAGAGCATGCCTAATCTCCTCAATCTCCCTCCTCATTTGTTCTTCTCTCTCAACATTCAATCTTCTTGCATCCTCCAGGGCCAAATCCCTTAGCCACAATTGCTCCCGAGCTTCATTCAACTCTTCTTCAAGGTCTCTATTGGTTATGGTTGAACCGGGTAATTCTTGGATCTCCTCATGGTGAACCTCCTCTTGTTGAAATACTTCCTCTTCAAGCACCATGTGGGAACTCGAAATGGAAGCAAGATTGCTCTCTAGATCATCCATCTTCCTCAACATTTCTTCTAGCATTGATTCCACTCGGTCATTGTGAGGTTGATGGTGAGGTTCCACATAAGGCAATGTAGTCATGTGAGTTTGATCATGGGACTCATGATAGGCATTAAACTCCTCCCAATACTCAAACTCATCATGGAGAGGTCCTAGATCTTGGCTTTCCATCCACTCCTCATACTCCATGTTGTCAAGGTCGTCTTGGAGGTACAATCCGTCCATGGCAAACATGAAAAGGCAAAGACAAAAACAACACAAGATCAAAAGTAACAAGAAAGATAAACACTAAAAGCAATCAAAAGCAAATGACTCAATCTAGACCTAGTCCCCGGCAACGGCGCCAAAAACTTGTTACGCTAGGAAATAGCACAAAAAGCTTTACATTTATAAACTCGAACTAAAATCCTAAACTACCTAGTGAAACCCGCAGTGTACGGGACGTTTGTAGTAGGGATAGTATTCCGAGGTCGAACACAAGGACTGAGGCAAAATCAAGTCATTCAATGATCAAAGATAGTGCAAATCTAGTCTAAGAAAAGAGAGAAATAAAGAAATGAAAATGATGATATTTTTGGTTGGGTTTTTGTGGTGATCAAGCAAAGATCACAAATCAAGCAAGGTAATAAAACAAACTAACAACTCAAGCTAGCAAACAAACAAATGACACAAACACAAGATATGAGATCAAAGAGAGAAAAATGGATTCTAGAGGTCAAGATTTCCGGTTATGGCATTGGACTCAAGCTTCTAAAGATTCTAAGGACAAAGCTACGATGTTGGGAAAGGGTGTTTCTCAAATGGAAGCAATTACCGGGTAAGTCTCTCGCTTCACTAACCTCGCACCAAACTCCTATTACCGGGTAAGTCTCAAGGAGGTAAAGTTGGGAATTCTACACAAACCGGACACTACTTAAGGGACAAACCTCTCCTTACCGGGTAAGTCTCGGAAAAGGTAAGTCTCAAGCAATAATCCTAGCACACTCAATCCAATAGCGGCTTATGAGACTCACTACTACCTAGAGTTCATCATCTTTGGTATCTAAGATCGGAAATCACCGGGTAGGTCTCTTTCCTCACTTAGTTTGCTAGCCTTAGGTCACCCTAAGTTCAATAAACACTAGGATTTCAACAATCTAAAATCCTAACATACAAATTCATCAATTAAAGAGCAACAGAAGGAAAAATCGGGTGGATCATAGTAAAAATCGGCCGATTTACCTGAAGAACAGGCCGATTTTTCTGTCTGAGTTAGGTTTCGTGCATACAAATCATCCTAAACTAACATATAAGTCCATTCTATCATCACCCAAGCTATAACCATCAATCCATCACTCCAAAATCACAACAAACTAGCCACTAACATGCATTTCAAGATCTATAATCATCATACAAGCAAACATGGAATCCATAGCAAGAAGATGAAATAAGGAAATGAAAGTAATGAAACTTAGCTCGATTTGAGTTCAAAACAAGTCTTTCAACACACCAAATGTAGCTCCAAGTCAGATCTTACAACCTTCAACAAGTTTCTTCACAAAAATCGCTCAAATCTCACTACGAAATTGAAATCTACACTAATCTCCCTCAAGAACACCCACAAGGGTGTCTTGAAGAGAGCTCTCAATTGGAAGAGTCTTTGGGAAGATGCTAGAAGGGTCCAAAGGAAGGAGAGGGATCCATAAATCAGCCTGCAAGACCACTTATATTCTCCACCAAGAGCAAGGCCGGACAAGAGATCGTGGGACACGTGGCTAAAGCTGTCAAAGGCCCAAAAATCGACCCAGTAGGGAAAATCGGCCGATTTTCCTGGGTGTAGGTCGATTTTCTTCAACAGAGACTTGTTATGATCATCTAGCCATGAGTTGCTCCATTGCTTGCACCAACAAGGGTCCTTGTGTCCTTCATTGCTCCAATTATGTTCCTTCAAGGTCTCGGATATGTACCACCATGAGGCTTGATCCTCGAATGTATCGATTAATGTCCAAAAGATCCCCGAAATACCTACAAAACCGACCAAAGCTCGTGTAGATGTCTTTTCTAGAAATATGCACGAAATGAGCGCAAACGTCTTAAACTAATGTCAAACCGTGCATGAATAACGGGAAAAACTATCTAATTGTATGCCTATACTAACGTCATAAATCACGTTATCACGGACGACCACCACTACCTCCGCGGATCTCGGTATTCTTAGCATTATCATTTTAGACTTTTACTGCTTATGATAGATTAGATTAGATTATAACTATAGTTGTTATCACTCGTGCAGATGGCACGTACTAGGGCTACACCAGCGACTGGACGAGGTAGGGGTCGTCCCCTTCTTCCTCCAGCTAGACAAGATCGAGCTGAGAGGACCCCTGCTGTTAGAGGGCGTGGTCGTGAAGGTAGACCTCCACTAGGGAGAGTTCGAGGACGAGTCCCTCGAGAGGATCCACCGGTAGCGAGCATGCCAGATGCTGCTGTGGAAGAGGTAGCTGAGAGTGTAGGTCCCGAGGTCAGGAATAAGACCGCTGCTAGGTCTGGAGCGCAGAGAGCACGCTCGACTGAGTTGGGACGTGTTTCTATTGGAGCATATGAGTACAGAGCATACGTCGAGCGTATGGAGGAGGCTGCCAGAGCAGAGAGACTTACCCAGGTACCACCGGTACCGGCTACGTCAGTTCAGGTAACACAGGGAGTGCCTCAGGTGCCGGCTATACCTGAGAGGAAGGTTGAGGCTGATAGAGCTCCTACTAGGTCTAGAGCACCGCGACCGGATGAGTGGTTGAAGGCTTTCAACTCTCAGAAAGTTCCCTCATTCAGTGGAGAGATAGGGTTAGAGATGGAGCACTAGATTGGACAGATAGAGACTGCCCTAGAGGTGATACGTTGCCCAGAGGATCGACAAGTGGATTTGGTGCAAACATGTTTCACGGAGGATGCCCATTCCTGGTGGCGGACCATTCGTAGCCGAGTCACCAGTTGGGAGTAGATGAGGAGCATTGTTAGAGAGAGGTATTGCTCTGTCTCGTTGAGGAGAGAGAGGTTTCATGATTTCATTGAGGCGGGATTTGAGGATATTCCGATTGCTGCTGCCATCAAGAAGTTTCATAAGGAATTAACCCTACTTGGACCAGCTGCACCTCCGGAAGAGCAGCATGTTTACCTCTTCTCCCGGAGATTGAGAGAGAGCACCCGTTCCTATCTGGCAGGATTTCGCTGCGAGTCTTTGTCAGATTATCAGGATAGGGCTTCTGCATATGAGAGAGATAGGTCAGTCTCCAAGAGAGCAGTTCAGTCCGGTAGGCCGGATAAGAGACAGAAGACAGGTTATGCTAGTGGTGGTACAGCGGTATCCGGATTTGGATGAGGGCAGACTCAGGGGAAGTCGAGCTACCACACTACAACTCAGACTTCTGGCAGAGAGCGGCATTGTTTTAACTGTGGCAGTCGAGATCATCTCAGACCAGACTGTAAGAGGCCACCTACTATCTACTTCACTTGTGGGAAACCGGGACACCGGTCGACATTCTGCCATCAGGGCAAAGCTCCGTCACAGCAGGGTTCTTCGCCTGCAGATGCTGATAGGAGTGGACAGAGGCCTCCTCGGTACCGAGCATCGAGTCAGCAGTAGCAGTATCGGGCTCCAAGACATCCTGCCTCACACAGTACTTCATAGGGATCAGGTCGTGGCAGGGGACGTGGTAGTACCACTGACACCAGAGGAGGTCCGTCGAGAGTGTTTGAGCTGAGGAGTACTGAGCAGCCAACAACACCTACGACCACAGGTACTATCTGGATCTATGACTTACCTGTGCGAGTTTTATTTGATACGGGTGCTACGCACTCCTTTATATCAGATGCATGCGTAGATATGTTGTCCTTAACTACAGTAGAGGGTGTACCTTTTGTGGTTGGGTTACCAGATGGGGGTAAGATTAGAGGATCCCGAGAGATTTATGACTGCCCTATTTATCTGGGGGGCCGGGATTGGTTGGTAAATTTTCTAGTCATGCCCTTAGCACATGAAGACGTGATTTTGGGGATAGATTGGATGACTAGACATGGAGCAGTCTTATACATTGGTAGGAGAACTGTGATTGTCGCCACTGAGGAGGGTCACAGAGTGATATTCCGAGGTTAGGATCTCGGAAAGTCCGGCACAGTTATCAGCGCAGTGAGAGCAATGAGACTGATAGCACGGGGTTGCGAGGCCTTCTGATGTTACGCCATGAAGGAGCGCAAGAGCCTGACAGTAGAGGAGATACCAGTTGCATGCTTGCAGAGGTATTCAGTGACGACCTGCCAGGGCTACCTCCACAAAGGAGTGTTGATTTCAGCATTGAGTTAGATCCGGGCACGAGACCGATCTCGAAGGCCCCGTACCGTATGGCACTGATAGAGCTGCTTGAGCTGAAGAAGCAGTTAGAAGAGTTAGCAGAGAAGGGCTTCATATGCCTTAGTGTTTCTCCCTGGGGAGCACCAGTGTTATTTGTGAGGAAGAAGGATGGATCGATGAGGCTGTGCATTGATTACAGGGACTTGAACAAGGTCAGCATCAAGAATAAGTATCCACAGCCTCGCATAAATGATCTGCTGGACCAGCTGCATGGAGCGTCAGTGTTCTCGAAGATAGACTTGAGATCGGGTTATCACTAGCTGAGGGTGAGAGACCAGGACATACCTAAGACGGCATTCCGGACTAGGTATGGCCACTATGAGTTTGTAGTGATGCCATTCGGGCTCACTAATGCTCCAGCAGTATTTATGGAGTTGATGAACGGGATTTTCATCGACTACTTAGACCAGTTTGTAGTGGTCTTCATTGACGACATCCTAGTTTACTCTAGGAGTCGAGAGGAGCATGCCGGGCACTTGAGGACAGTATTACAGATTCTACAGGATAGTCAGCTATATGCTAAGCTATCCAAGTGCGAGTTCTGGATGTTAGAGGTGGCTTTCCTAGGCTATGTAGTGACTGATGAGGGGATTAAGGTCGACCCGGCGAAGATTGAGTCAGTGTCTTCTTGGCAACCTCCAAAGAATGTTAAGGAGGTTCGCAACTTTCTTGGATTGGAAAAAATTGTTCGCTCCAAATGGTGTGTGCAAGCTTTAAATTTATAACCCTAGATGTAAGCTTAAAACAAGGATGCGAACCCGCAGTGTACGGGTCAATCGTAGTAAAAAGCAAGAAATTCCAGGGGTCGATCACAGGGACTTAGTGAAACAAAGCAGGTGTAGGTTGTCAATGTAACTAATAACCATAAAAAGCGATTAAAGCAATCAAAGATGATAAAAAGTCAATTAAAGGAAATATGCAATTCTAGAGATTAAAGCATCTAGTTGTGGTTCCAACTCAAGATCTAAAGATAAGCGGACAAAGCTGAGATTTTTGCATAGGGAAGGTGTTACCAAAATGGAATAGATCACCGGGTAAGTCTCACTACTCACTAATCCCAAACCGTAACTCCTATTACCGGGTAAGTCTCAAGGAATTAAGGAAAAGAACTATAACCTTAAACCAACACACCACCTAAGGGAATAGAATCAACCTTTACCGGGTAAGTCTCAGGCTAACTCACAAAGATGGGATGAAAGCACACTCAAACCCCAATAAAGGATAAACCTTTATTACCTACACTAATGATCTTGGGTAAACAAACAAAGGATTTACCGGGTAAGTCTCATCCTAGGCTTGTATTGAACCAGGAAAGGTGTAATAAGAATAGGATTTGGCAAACTCTAACACTTAACTCTCAGTTTCGGATCAGAAAGGGTCACCTCGGTCAAACGAATTCTACCCCGGCCGAGATGTTCATCGACTGAACGAGATGCTTTAGGGTTAAGGATAAAGACTCAAGCTTTCAGGGTCCTACTGGATTTAAGATTATTCTATCATTGTTTTTCCCACAACCTTCAGCCAATCACCCTAGAATCACATAAAGAAATTAGCCACTCATCATCATGAAAGCAATAATCAAATATATGGGAAGAAAGTGAATAATTGAACAAGAAGAACTTAATGAAAAGACTTCAATAACAGAATCAAATATCACAAACAAGTGTTCCTTGGATCACAATCCAATCAACAAAGGGAATCTAAGAGAATCTTACAAAACCCGTCACAAAGCTATAAAAGCTATCAACTTTCCTTCAACCTTCAATCTTCCTTCAACCTTCAAAAAGGTTCTTCAATCTCTCAGCTGGAGTGTATCGCGGCTGTTCCGGTGTGTAGCACGTGTCCAAATTTTGGAAAATCCGACCCTTTTTATAGGAAAATTACCCTCCCAAAGATAAAAGATCTTAGAAAGATATTTTCCCATAAAATAGGTAAAATATATGAACTAAATTATCTTCTTCCTTCCAGGAATCTAGCCTAAAAATATAAGATCTCTCTTCCAAAAATAAAAGATCTCAGCCAAGAATAAAATATCTCTTGCCGCGTCCAAGGTGTTCACCTCGGTCGAGTCGGCTCCTCTGGATCACCTCGGTCGAGATGGTACTGTAGCTGACCGAGGTGCCTTAACTGAAAGTGAAATATCTCAAATCTGGTCCAAAGTAAATCTTTAATTCAGTTCCATGCTTCCTGGATTCTTCCTTAAGCTCCTGAATGTAGCTTCAATGATTCCTTAGCTCTTTTAGCTCCATTTTGATGCAAAACGTGCCATTTTACCTACGATTACAACGAAACTTGGTGTAGACCTCGATTTCCGCAAAGGTAGATGAAACGACAATATAATCATATATTATACATCCAAACATGAAGATTATTGAAGATAAAACGTCTAAATAGGTCCCAAAATATAGACTATAATTCATGCTATCAAAATACCCCATACTTAGCCCTTGCTTGTCCCCAAACAAGTTCCAAACCTAGAATACAAGATAGAATGGATTATATGTCATAAAGATCAATGAAAAGTCTTTCAAAACATTTTTGTATGGTGTGCTCCACTCATAGATCACTCTTAGAGAATGCTTCATAGAGTTTAAAATCAAAATATGATCAAAACATTTTATACATATAAGAAAGTCGTTCATCTTTGCATAAAATCATAGAATGCATAATAAATCATAATTATCGAAATTAATCATGTATAATCCAGTTTAAACCACCAAGTCAATCAACAAGCTCGAGGGCTCAAGGTCTTTTCAAGAGAAAGTCAAGAAACATGTGAGGGTGGGATGTATATAGGGAATGTGGCGCTAGAATCCGGGGAAAAGATCTTTACTTCACTTCCTTTGAACTTCAACATCTTCCACCAATAAGCTTTGCTTATTTACTTTTTACTTTTTGGGATGCATGGACAGAGGTGCACAATAACCGAAGCCTAGGAGATCAACAATCATCAATTTCTCGAGATGCCTCAAACCCTTGATGCACATACCATGACCCGTTAGGAATATCGCTCAATCCGACTCTGGCAAGACACAAACACCCGGCTATGTGAATGGTGCCGAGTTACTCATCATCATGATTGACTTCCCCAAACCTATTTGTTTCTTTCTAACTTTCAGCCAACATCTCAACTTTTCTTTCACTTGCTTTTCACTTGCTTGCTTCCAAATTCCCGGATAGGTAAAGGGAGGCAAATATGTATATGAGGGGCTAAGCATGATCAAGAAGAAGAAGAGAAGAGAATGAATTGCCTTAATCATCCCAAGAAGAAAGTGAGAGAACTTATCATGTGGTGTCAACCTTCAAATTCAACATAATTTGGATAAAAACAAAGTATTAAACATGCCACAAATTTCAAACAAAGCATTTAGTAACTTAAACATATCATAAAACCTTTCAAACATATAAAGATTTCAAAACCAGCCAGCAAACAAAATCATCACTGAGGTCATATCCAGATAAGAAGCACAAAAATCGTGAAAATTATTCCAGTCAAACCACCTCGGTCGAGATGTTCTAAGTCAACCGAGGTACCGCACCTCGATTGGTCAGAATTGCTTCGGTCGAGGCAAAAAAAATAAAATTTTCTTAACCAGTTTTTGACGTTTTTCTCAATCAAATAACCTATATGTATGCATGTAGTGGCAAATAAACACATGAAGCATAAATAAGACAATAATATTCAAATACCCCATACTTGGTACACATTGTCCCAATGGGTCAAATAAGAGTCAAGAAAAACAGGAAACTCACCGGACATAGCTGAGCTGGAGAATAAGAAAATAAGCTCCAGAAATGCATCAGTCCTCATCAGATCGGTCGAGGTGTTTCTGGGCGGCCCGAGGTGTCAGAGGGGATGTCAAACCTAATCGCCTCGGTTGACCAAGAGCATCTCGGTCGAGGTACTGCGATAGCAACCGAGATGTATCTCAGTCAAGCTCCATCTTCTTAATTTCTCGAACTTCTGTCCTTCCAATGTAGCTCCTGAGCTGTAATCCTTCTTAGAAAGTACCTGGTTTCTGTCTAGGACGCCAAAAAAAAAGCGAAGCAAAGCAAAAGCAAACTATCTAAAACTCAAACTAGAAAAAGGGAAAAGAAAGCAATACCTTGGGTTGCCTCCCAAGAAGCGCTTGGTTTAAGGTCGCTAGCTGGACCTATCTCCATAGAATTACTCAATGTACCTCGAATATCCTGGAGTGCTCATCACATCCATCATAAAACTCTTCCAAAAAGGTTCCGGTTCCTAATTTCACCGGCAAATGGTAGGATCTCCTACGTACAAGCTTGTACGGTTTGATTCTCACCGGAATCCTACCGGTCTTCCTCTTTTTCCATGGGACATAACTCAGTCTTTCATCTCATCCTTTCCTTGATCGAGAAAACAGCTTCTCGAGAATTCTAGTAGCTTCCCCATCTCTAGCTTGGGGATAGTACAAGGTCTTTGTCATGTGAGTGACCCCATACTTGAACAAATAACACTTCATTGCCTTAGCGGTGAAGTGCTTGCTATCTCCACTCCTTTTAGTCCAAGGAGCATTTACTTTCAGCAAATTCAATGGAGGTTTCATCTTGATCTTAGGAGGTTCTTTCGGAAGAGACCTCCAACTCTTCGGTGCTTCCCTGAAGAAATCTAGAACTTTAGTAGGAATTTCAAAGGGAGTAAGAGAAGGCACCTTATAAAGTTCTTTAAATAGCGGGATAAGTTTCATGTTAGGGTGATAATCCACATGTTCGCTCCAAACGGTGCGTGCAAGCTTTAGATTTATAACCCTAGATGAAAGCTTAAAACAAGGATGCGAACCCGTAGTGTACGGGTCAATTGTAGTAAAAAGCAAGAAATTCCAGGGGTCGATCTCAGGGACTTAGTGAAACTAAGCAAGTAACGGTGTGCTATGTAAATACTAACCACAAAAGCGATGATAGCAATCAAAGATGATAAAAAGTCAATTAAGGAAATATGCAATTTTAGGGATTAAAGCATCTAGTTGTGGTTCCAACTCAAGATCCAAAGATAAGCGGACAAAGCTGAGATTTTGCAAAGGGAAGGTGTTACTAAAGTGGAATAGATCGGTAAGTCTCACTACTCACTAATCCCAAACCGTAACTCCTATTACCGGGTAAGTCTCAAGGAATTAAGTAAAAGGACTATAACCTCAAACTAACACACCACCTAAGGGAATAGAATCAACCTTTGCCGGGTAAGTCTCAAGCTAACTCACAAAGATGGGATGAAAGCACACTCAAACCCCAATAAAGGATAAACCTTTATTACCTACACTTATGATCTTGGGTAAACAAACAAAGGAATTACCGGGTAAGTCTCATCCTAAGCTTGCATTGAACCAGGAAAGGTGTAATAAGAATAGAATTTGACAAACTCTAACACTTAACTCTCAGTTTCGGATCAGGAAAGTCACCTCGGTCAAACGAATTCCACCCCGGCCGAGATGTTCATCAACTGAGCGAGATGCTTTAGGGTTAAGGGTAAAGACTCGAGCTTTCAGGGTCCTACTAGAATTTTAAGATTATTCTATCATTGTTTTTCCCACAAGCTTCATCCAATCACCCTAGAATCACACAAGGAAATTAGCCACTCATCATCATGATAGCAATAATCAAGTATATGGGATGAAAGTGAATATTTGAACAAGAAGAATTTAATGAAAAGACTTCAATAACTGAATCAAATATCACAAACAAACGTTTCCTTGGATCACAATCCAACAAGACAAACGACAAGGAAGGGAATCTAAGGGAATCTTACAAAACCCTTCACAAAGCTATAAAAGCTATCAACTTCCTTCCTTCAATCTTCCTTCAACCTTCAAAAAGGTTCTTCAAATCCCAGCTATGGGGAATGTTTTCCAGCCGTAAGCGCCTCCAGCCCTAAGCGGTGTAAGCGGGTGTCGAATTTGTGGAAAATCCGACCCTTTTATAGGAAAATTACCCTCCAAAGATAAAAGATCTTAGAAAGATATTTTCCCATAAAAATAGGTAAAATATATGAACTATATTATCTTCTTCCTTCCAGGAATCCAGCCCAAAAATATAAGATCTCCCTTCCAAAAATAAAAGATCTCAGCCAAGAATAAAATATTCTCGCCGCGTCCCAGGTGTTCGCCTCGGTCGTGTCGACTCCTCTGGATCACCTCGGTCGAGATGGTACTGTAGCCAACCGATGTGTCTCAACTGAAAGTGAAATCTCTCAAATCTGGTCCAAAGTAAAATCTTTAATCCATGGCCATGCTTCCTGGATTCTTCTTTAAGCTCCTGAATGTAGCTCCAATGACTCCTTAGCTCCTTTAGCTCCATTTTAGTCCAAAACGTGCCATTTTACATACGATTACAATGAAACTAGGTGCAGACCTCGATTTCCGCAAAGGTAGATGAAACGACAATATAATCATATAATATACATCCAAACATGCAGATTATTGAAGATAAAACGTCTAAACAAACCCCAAAATATAGACTATAATTCATGCTTTCAAAATACCCCATACTTAGCCCTTGCTTGTCCCCAAGCAAGTTCCAAATCTAGAATACAAGATAGGATGGATTATAAGTCATAAAGATCAATGAAAAGTATTTCAAAACATTTTTGTGGTGTGCTCAAATCATAGATCACTCTAAGAGAATGCTTCATGGAATCTAAAATCAAAACATGCTGAAAACATTTTATAAATATGAGAAAGTTGTTCATCTTTGCATAAAATTATAGAATGCATAATAAATCATAATTATCGAAATTAATCATGTATAATCCAGTTTAAACCACCAAGTCAATCAACAAGCTCGAGGTCTTTCGCTTTTCCCTTCCCCGGGAAAGAGAGATCTCAAGGTCTTTTCAAGAGATGGTCAAAGAAACGTGTGTGGGTGGGATGTATATAGGGAATGTGGTGCTAGAATCCGAGAAAAGGATCTTCACTTCACTTTACTTTTGCTTTGAACTTCACATCTTCCACAATAAGCTTTGCTTATTTTTACTTTTTACTTTACTTTTTGGGATGAATGGACAGAGATGCACAATAACCGAAGCCTAGGATATCAATAATCATCAATTTCTCGAGATGCCTCAAACCCTTGATGCACATACCATGACCCGTTAGGAATATCGCTCAATCCGACTTTGGCAAGACACAAACACCCGGCTATGTGAATGGTGCCGAGTTACTCATCATCATGATTGACTTCCGCAAACCTATTTGTTTCTTTCTAACTTTCAGCCAACATCTCAACTTTTCTTTCACTTGCTTTTCACTTGCTTGCTTCCAAATTCCCGGATAGGTAAAGGGAGGCAAATATGTATATGAGGGGCTAAGCATGATCAAGAAGAAGAAGAGAAGAGAATGAATTGCCTTAATCATCCCAGGAAGAAAGTGAGAGAACTCATCATGTGGTGTCAACCTTCAAATTCAACATAATTTGGATAAAACAAAGTATTAAACATGCCACAAATTTTAAACAAAGAATTTAGCAACTTAAACATATCATAAAACCTTTCAAACATATAAAGATTTCAAAAAACAGTCAGTAAACAGAAATCATCACTGAGGTCTTATCCAGATAAGAAGCACAAAAATTCGTTTCGAAAAATAGTCTCAGTTAACCACCTCGGTCGAGATGTTCTAGGCAACCGAGGTGAATCACCTCGTTCGGCCAGAATCATCCCGGTCGAGATCAAATTTTTTTTTTCTTTAACCAGTTTTTTGACGTTTTTCTCAATCAAATAACCTGTATGCATGCATGCAATCTCAGATAAGCACATAAAGCTAAATAAAGCATAAATATCCGATAGAGTCAAGTCATACATCATAAAAGTCGAATAATACATCAATACCCCATACTTGGGACACATTGTCCCAATGGGTGAAAAATAAGTCTGAAGAAATAAAGTACTCACCGGACATAGTCGAGCTGCATAATAAATAAGTAAAGAAAATCCTGCAAGCTCTCAATAATCCCGATCCGGTGGTGGTGGTGGTGGTGGCACATACGGATACTGAGATGGGTCGAAAGGATAGCCCATGACATGCTGAAACTGAATCTCAGCCATCGTGTGCTGGTAATGTAATCTCTCCTGCATCTCACGGATATCCAAGGATAGGGCAGCATAAGAATCTATCATCTGATCCGTCAGATCATCGATCCGACGGTGAGCAGTATGCTCCCTCGCCCTGCGTACCCTACGCCTAGCAGGGCATACTAGTGATGCAGCCGGCTCTGCCTCAGTCTCGTCATCATCTAAATCAATGACCGGCACACTGGTCCCAGCTGTATCCGTGCCAGTGTCCATAGCAACTCCACCATCCTCATCATCATCCTCCTCCTCCTCCTCAGCCTCATCCTCCTCAGTTGGCCCCTGAGCTGCTGCAGCTGCTGCCTCTCTAGCATCCTCCATCAATGGCATCCAAGTAGTCTGCCAGTAATGTGGGTCGTATACTGAGAACTCAGTCGACCATCTGATCCCCTGTGGTGCAGTCGGCTCCCATGGCATCGCCACATATGGCGTAGTGAGTCCTCGGGGAACCAGTATCCTCCGAGTAATCATCTCCTGAAGTCCAAGCGGCTTGGCAGCCGACACCATGGTGTAAGCACTGAGGTCCATGTCCATGTAGCTCGCTATATGTGTCACTAATCCTCCACTCTAGATGTCGCCCTTCCCCTTCGCCTTGATCTTATGCAGATCCTTTGCCAGCATCAATCCAAAATCTGGAATCCCTCCAGTCACCATGCAGTATAGACCCAGAAGCTCACCCTGTCTAACCTTCTAGGGCGTCGCAGTACGCGCCAGAAGAGTCTCACTGAAAATCCTGTGAGCTAGCCTAAAAGCAAGGGGGAATATAATCCGCTCCCTGGAGTCTCCAGATCGCCATCTGTCTGCATGCTCAACCACGGGATCAATCTGTCCCCAGAACTCTCGAGCTACAGCTTGAGAGGGAAAATCAGCAACAGTCGGGGCCGGGAAGCCAAAGATGTCCCGCCAGTGGTCTAAGGGAACCAGGTAGTTCCGGTTCATCAACCGGTACTTTACGGCGCGCTCTGTGGGCAGGTAAGTAAAGGAGCTGACGAACTCCAGGGTCGGCTCTAAGTAGGCCGGTGCTCGGATCTCAGTGAACTGCTCTAGGCCCACCATAGAGATCATACGTCTCAGATCTCCATCCACATGGAGGCAATCGAACGCTGAAATGTCCAGGAAGCGGGGTGCAACTACTAGACGGGCCGCTATGCGGTCATAATCGACCTGGTGTCTCTTATGGATCACCGGTCTCGTACGTCGGGAGGAAGAAGAAGGGGAAGGAGAAGATTTGTCCCTCAGGACTAACTGTCTCTCTGAACTCATTCTCATTGTAATCTGTCAGGTCACCTCGGTCGGCTTGACAACCCTGTAGAACACCTCGGCCGAGGCACAGGCCGACTGGACGAGGCGAGAAACTGTGCGATCGATTCCCTCAAAAATCCAGTTCTTTTCCCCCAAAATCTCTACCACAGGTTCCTACGGGGTACTTAATCTGTTCCTCAACAAATGCAGGGGCAACCAAAGCCCAAATCGAGAGAAAACAGTGGAGAAAGACGAAGTTAGGGTTTTTTTCGGTTTTTACCCCGATTTGGTCGATTGGCTCGTTCTTTTTGCAGATTGGCACTTGCAATACGATCCTCTATCCTTTCCTTGCGATTTGGAAGCGAGAATCGTCGAAAACGAGCGAGAAACGAAGAAACAAGGTGAGAGGTGTGCCGCGGTCGAGGAGAAGGTAAAGAGAGGAGAGAGAATTCTTCAGCCACTTTTATACCCTTTTCTGGAACTGCTGTCACCTCGGTCGAGATGGTTTCGACTGGACCGAGGTGAACGGACCGAGGCAGGTCTTCAGAAACCCTAGTCGCCTCGGTTGCTCAAGAATCATCTCGGTCGAGGTGCTGTGACAGCAATCGAGATGTGTCTCAGTCAAACTCCGTCTTCTCAAATTCTCGAACTTCTGTCCTTCCAGTTTTGTTCCTGGGTTGTATTCCTTCCTTAGATGTCACCTATTTTCTGTCCAGGACGCCAAAAACAAAGCAAAACAAAGCAAAAGCAAACTATCTAAAGTTAGACTAGAAAAAGGGAAAAGAAAGCAATATCTTGGGTTGCCTCCCAAGAAGCGCTTGATTTAAGGTCGCTAGCTGGACCGTACGGCACCCTCAAACAAGATGGGTGGTGTCTTCACCCCATACTTCACCTCCATCATGGGGTGAGATAAAGAAGTCTATCAAACGCTCCAACAAGTGCAAGTGCTCATCGGGGAATGAATCATATATGGGTGGGTCATCCTTCTCGCGTGAAGAGGAAGGCAGCCGGCTAACGTGATCCGCAACAGAATTTTCGGATCCCTTTTTATTGCGGATCTCTAAGTCAAACTCTTGAAGCAAGAGAATACATCGAATAAGACGTGGCTTGGCGTCCTTCTTAGCAAGCAAGTAACGAATTGCTGCATGGTCGGTGTAGACAATGACTTTCGCCCCTACTAAGTAAGAACGAAATTTCTCGAAAGCATATACAACCGCCAATAGCTCCTTTTCTGTGGTGCGTAGTTTCGCTGGGCTTCATCTATCGTCTTGCTAGCGTAGTAAATGGCGGTAGTCCGCCCTTCCTTCTTCTGTCCAAGCACCGCTCCTACCGCCACATCACTCGCATCGCACATGATCTCAAAGGGAAAGGTCCAATCTGGAGGTTGGATGATGGGAGCGGATATCAACGCTTCCTTAATCCTGTAAAATGCATCAAGACACTCCCGCGAAAACTCAAAAACAACATCCTTATTCAAGAGATTAGTTAGTGGTTTAGAAATCTTCGAGAAGTCCTTGATGAATCTCCTATAGAAACCTGCATGCCCGAGAAAACTCCACACACCCTTAACAGAACAAGGGGGAGGAAGTTTCTCAATAGTCTCGATCTTAGCGCGATCAACCTCGATACCTCGATTAGAAACGTGGTGTCCTAGTACGATGCCTTCGTTGACCATAAAGTGACACTTCTCCCAATTCAGAACGAGATTAGTGTCTTCACATCTTTGTAGCACTAGAGAAATGTTAGATAGACAATCATCAAAAGAGGAACCATATACCGAAAAATCATCCATAAATACCTCCATGATCTCCTCTATATACTCGGAAAAGATAGCCATCATGCATCGCTGGAAGGTGGCGGGTGCATTACATAATCCGAATGGCATCCTCCTATAAGCAAATTTCCCCCATGGACAAGTGAAAGTGGTTTTCTCCTGATCATCCGGATGGATAGGAATCTGGAAGAAACCACTATAGCCGTCTAAATAGCAAAAGTGTGAATGCTGGGCCAACCGTTCGAGCATTTGATCGATGAAAGGGAGTGGAAAATGGTCCTTCCGAGTGGCCACGTTCAGCTTCCTATAATCGATGCACACCCTCCGGCCCGTGACGGTCCTAGTTGGGATTAACTCGTTGTTCTTATTCGTCACAACGGTCATCCCTCCCTTCTTCGAAACTACATGTACCAGGCTCACCCATTTGCTGTCCGAGATGGGAAATATGATACCTGCATCCAACAACTTAAGAATTTCTTTCTTCATAACCTCTTTCATGATCGGATTTAACCGTCTTTGAGGTTCCCGTGAAGTCTTATGATCGTCCTCTATTAGTATTCTATGCATGCAGAAAGAAGGCTTAATGCCAATAAGATCATCGATAGTATAACTCAAAGCCTTTTGATGCTTTCTCAGGACATGCATTAGTTTAGATAATTCAGAATCGGAGAGGGAAGCACTAACGATTACGGGATAAGTAGAATCCGGTCCAAGAAAGACGTACCTCAAGTGACTAGGGAGTTATTTAAGCTCCACAACCGGGGGTGCCTTCTGAGGGGGATCCTTGCTTCTTCCTTCCAGTGGAGTAGATCTAGAAACTAGACTTTCAGAAGTCTCAATTGACATCATATCGCCTTCGACCTCGGTTTGAGGCGCAGAGGCGTTGACCGAGATGTTCTTCAGTCGCCTCGCTCGGTCCAGGAAGTGCCTCGGTCGAGGTACTGCAACTGGAACCGAAACTGGAGATCTTCGTCTCCTGGATTAGTTTCTCATTTTTAGCTCCTGGATGTTCTTTCAGTGCCTTTAAGCTCCCTATATCTGCATCACAAGAAGCATCTATACCTTCCTCCATTAAACTAAAACTAATAACTCTTTCAAGTGGATCTTTAGTAAGGATAGAGCTCACCAATTCTCTTGATTCCTCTTCATCATAGATGTTGAAGATATCATCTCCTAGCTGCTCTCCCTTCATTGCCGCAAGCAAGGCAAACTCAACTTGATCACCGCCAATGTTGAATTGCAACTTGGCATTCTTACAATCCACATTGCAACCCGAAGTTGCTAGAAATGGCCTCCCGAGAATGATAGGAACGGGATAATCTGCGGGAATGTCAAGTACAACAAAATCTATTGGTAAATAGAAGTTACCTAACTTGACCGGAACGTCTTCCAAAATGCCCACGGGATGGGTAATGGAGCGATCCGCCATGTACAACCATATCTTCACCGGCTTGGGCTCTCCAAGTCCGATTTTCATACATAGCTCCAGTGGAATGATGCTCACGCTGGCTCCTAGATCACATAATGCTTCACAAGTAACATCACCAACTTGAATGGGAATGAAAAATGAGCCGGGATCTCTCAATTTAGGTGGCATCTTCTCCTTCATGATTTGAATAAGCTCCGAGGATTTAGATGTCATCCTAACTTCACCAAAGTCTTCCAATTTCCTTTTCCTTGATAGAATCTCTTTTAAGAACTTCCCATAGGCGGGCATCCCTAGAACAGCATCAAGGATGGGGATGTTAATATGTAGTTTATTCATCAAGTCAAGGAACTTACCGAAATGTTTGTCTAGATATGCTCTGGCCCTTGACTGGGGGAATGGAAGTGGTGGTTTATATGCAGGAGGTGGGACATAAGCTTAAGTTTTGTCCGACTCTCTCTGTGGCTCCACCTCGGTTGGCACCTTGGCCGAAGTGGTCTTCGTCAGGACTGGCATCTGGACCGAGGTGGTCTTCGTCAGGACTGGCACCGATCGAGGCACTGGATCTGCAGTTTTCAGTCCACTCCTCGTCGTTATTGCCATGATCTGTCCCTTAGGGTTGCTCTCCGTCCTTGCTGGAAGCTTCCTTGGATCTCTTGGCACTTCATTCACCTTATCAAAGAATTGTTGTTCTAAGGCTTTTTATGCCTTCGAAAATGAAGTCATGGATGTCTCCATAGCACTAAGCTTGATCAAGATAGCCTCCAGCACCGCATCTTTCTTTTCCAGCTGGGATGAACTTGATCCAGTTTCCTGGCTCTTCAATGGAGTAGAAGAGGAGGAAGAAGAAGAAGAAGAGAGGAAAGGATTAGAGGAGTTGCTTGAATTGGAGTTAGAATAAGGGTTACCCGAATTTTGGTTGTTTGCCCTCCAATTATTGCTGTTGGATCCTCTATTGTTGTTGTAGTTGTTGTTCCGGGAACCATTGTTGTTGTTCCGGTACCCGTTATTCCTTGAATTTTGATATCCTTCATCTTCTTTCTTAGTTTGAGCAACCAAGAGTTCCTTCAATTGCTTCACATCATTCTTCAAAGAGATGAGTTGATTGTTTGAGGAATCCTCTTGAAAGTTGACTCTTTTAACTCCACCTTCGGCTCCTTGGTGCGAATATTTCTCCATGTGCAAAGCTTGCTTCTCTATGAACTCCCAAGCTTTGTCAATCGGCATGTCCATGAACGTGCCGGCGGATAGTAGTTGAAGGTTGAACTGGGAGTTGCCGTCCAGTCCTTTGAAGTATATCTCCAACAACTCTATCTTTGGAATCCCATGATGTGGGCAATCCAAGAGAATGTCTTTAAACCTTTCCCATGAATTGGACAAACTTTCCTTGTCCTTCATGATGAATGCATTGATCTTCCCTCTCATTTCAGCGGTCTTAGAGGGGGGAAAGAATTTAGTTAAGAACTCCGTCGTCATCTCCTCTCAAGTGTTGATTTTTCCTGGAGGAAGAGATTGATACCAAGTAAGAGCTCTATCTTTTAAAGAAAAGTAAAAAGGTGTTAGCTTGTAATTTTTGTTTTCTATTCTTGAAGGTCTCAAGGTCTCCATCAAGATCTCATAGTTTTGTAGATGTTGATGCGAAGATTCCTTCTCTAGCCCTCCAAACTGGCATTGGCGAATCATGGAAAGAACTTGCGGTCGAAGTTCGTAGTCATGGTCCGCCGGATCTCCTAGGTTAACTCCTGGACGCCTCAGTTGTTGATTGGGGTCCATCCTCTGCCCTAGGGTCTGTGGAATTCCTGCAAAAAGAGCGTCTCGGACTGGCATCCGAGGTGGAAGTACATCGGCCGGGGCAACAGGTACTGGGACCTGCCTCGGTCGAGGGCCGGGAATTGGATCTTGCCTCGGTCGAGGATCTGGGTTCGGTCGATGTAGATACTGGTCTCGTAAAGCTGCCATATCTGCTTCGATTGCCTCAGTCCTTGTGCGAGTTTCCTCCTTTTCCAGTCGTAATTCTTCTTTGCTGAGGCGTAGTTGTTCCAGCGCCTCTTTCAGTTCGGCCTCAAGATCGCGATTTTCTTGATTGGCCATTCTAGCTTCTTTCAAGCGTCGTTTATATGTCTTTTCTAGTTCGGGATCGTAAGGAACGATTTCCTTCCCAGTGCGGATTCTTCGCATAAACCTAAAAAGAACCTACAAAAGTCACTCAAGTAGAGTGGTTAGTAGAAACAGGGGCAAGCGCCCCGAAAGCCAACCGTAACCGACTCGGTCTAGACCAAGTTCCCGGCAATGGCGCCAAAATTTTGTTCGCTCCAAACGGTGCGTGCAAGCTTTAAATTTATAACCATAGATGAAAGCTTAAAACAAGGATGCGAACCCGCAGTGTACGGGTCAATTGTAGTAAAAAGCAAGAAATTCCAGGGGTCGATCTCAGGGACTTAGTGAAACTAAGCAAGTAACGGTGTGCTATGTAAATACTAACCACAAAAGCGATTATAGCAATCAAAGATGATAAAAAGTCAATTAAGGAAATATGCAATTCTAGGGATTAAAGCATCTAGTTGTGGTTCCAACTCAAGATCCAAAGATAAGCGGACAAAGCTGAGATTTTGCAAAGGGAAGGTGTTACTAAAGTGGAATAGATCACCGGGTAAGTCTCACTACTCACTAATCCCAAACCGTAACTCCTATTACCGGGTAAGTCTCAAGGAATTAAGGAAAAGAACTATAACCTCAAACTAACACACCACCTAAGGGAATAGAATCAACCTTTACCGGGTAAGTTTCAGGCTAACTCACAAAGATGGGATGAAAGCACACTCAAACCCCAATAAAGGATAAACCTTTATTACCTACACTTATGATCTTTGGTAAACAAACAAAGGAATTACCGGGTAAGTCTCATCCTAAGCTTGCATTGAACCAGGAAAGGTGTAATCAGAATAGGATTTGGCAAACTCTAACACTTAACTCTCAGTTTCGGATCAGGAAAGTCACCTCGGTCAAACGAATTCCACCCCGGCCGAGATGTTCATCGATTGAGCGAGATGCTTTAGGGTTAAGGATAAAGACTCGAGCTTTCAGGGTCCTACTGGAATTGTAAGATTATTCTATCATTGTTTTTCCCACAAGCTTCACCCAATCACCCTAGAATCACACAAGGAAATTAGCCACTCATCATCATGAAAGCAATAATCAAGTATATGGGAAGAAAGTGAATATTTGAACAAGAAGAATTTAATGAAAAGACTTCAATAACTCAATCAAATATCACAAACAAGCATTTCCTTGGATCACAATCCAACAAGACAAACGACAAGGAAGGGAATATAAGGGAATCTTACAAAACCCTTCACAAAGCTATAAAAGCTATCAACTTCCTTCCTTCAATCTTCCTTCAACCTTCAAAAAGGTTCTTCAAATCCCAGCTATGGGGAATGTTTTCCAGCCGTAAGCGCCTCCAGCCCTAAGCGGTGTAAGCGGGTGTCGAATTTGTGGAAAATCCGACCCTTTTTATAGGAAAATTACCCTCCAAAGATAAAGATCTTAGAAAGATATTTTCCCATAAAAATAGGTAAAATATATGAACTATATTATCTTCTTCCTTCCAGGAATCCAACCCAAAAATATAAGATATCCCTTCCAAAAATAAAAGATCTCAGCCAAGAATAAAATATTCTCGCCGCGTCCCAGGTGTTCGCCTCGGTCGAGTCGACTCCTCTGGATCATCTCGGTCGAGATGGTACTGTAGCCAACCGAGGTGTCTCAACTGAAAGTGAAATCTCTCAAATCTGGTCCAAAGTAAAATCTTTAATCCATGGCCATGCTTCCTGGATTCTTCCTTAAGCTCCTGAATGTAGCTCCAATGACTCCTTAGCTCCATTTTAGTCCAAAACGTGTCATTTTACCTACGATTACAACGAAACTAGGTGTAGACCTCGATTCCCGCAAAGGTAGATGAAACGACAATATAATCATATAATATACATCCAAACATGCAGATTATTGAAGATAAAACATCTAAACAAGCCCCAAAATATAGACTATAGTTCATGCTATCACCACACATGAAATCTTTCCCAACTCAGCTGGATTCTCTTCCACCTTGGCCACAATCTCAGTAATTTGGCCAAGGTTCTCTGCATCTTCCACTTTCAGTTCTACAAATTCTTCTTCCATCTCGACCGATCTCTCTTCCACTTCGGCCAATCTCTCTTTCACCTCGGCCGAAGTCTCAACAGTTGGATCAAGATCTTCCACATCTTCCTCTTCCTCAAAAGCTTCAAGAGAAACTTCTGGTTCGATTGGGGGAATGCTTGAAACTTGCAGCACTTCCTTATGCTCCTCTGCCGGCTTAGCATAGGATAGGGTGCTTTCCTTGAGCTCCTCCACCTTCTTCATCAACTTCTCCCATCTTGATTGAAGAGAATCTTTAAGAGGTTGCTCGTAAATCTTTCTAGGGATATTCATCTCATCCCATATCGCAAGTTCTTTCTCAATGGCCTTTTCTCTTTCCCTTTCATTGTTAAACCAATAAAAGGAGTATTTTTCTTCCAAGTATTCATAATGGTCCGCCCTAGCACTTTGTCTTGCTATCCAGGCTGGATCAAATGTAGTCATCGGATAACTTGAAAACTACAAAACTCATAGAAAGAGTGGTTAATAGCTACAAGGGCAATAGCCCCGAAAGACAACCGCGACCGGCTCAGTCTAGACCAAGTCCCCGGCAACGGCGCCAAAAACTTGTTCGCTCCAAATGGTGTGTGCAAGCTTTAAATTTATATCCCAAGAAGTATGCTTTAAACAAGGATGCGAACCCGCAGTGTACGGATCAACTGTAATAAAAAGCAAGAATTCCAAGGGTCGATCTCAGGGACTTAGGTGAAACTAAGCAAGAATAGGTTGTCAATGTATCTAATAACCATAAAAGCAATTAAAGCAATCAAAGGTGATAATAAGGTCAAATAAGGGAAATATGCAAATTCTAGGGATTAAAGCATCTAGTTGTGGTTCCGACTCAAGATCTCTAAAAATAACGCGGACAAAGCTGAGATTTTGCTAAGGGAAGGTGTTTCTAAGATGGGAATAAATTACTGGGTAAGTCTCACTACTCACTAATCCTAAACCAAAGAACCTATTATCGGGTAAGTCTCAAGGTACTAAGGAAAGGAACTATAATTTCAAACCAACACACCAACTAAGGGAATAGAATCAACCTTTACCGGGTAAGTCTCAGGCTAACTCACAAAGATGGGATGAAGACACACTCAAACCCCAATAAAGGATAAAACTTTATTACCTACACTTATGATCTTGGGTAAACAAACTAAGGAATCACCGGGTAAGTATCATCCTAGGCTTGCATTGAACCAGGAAAGGTGTAATAAGAATAGGATTTGGCAAACTCTAACACTTAACTCTAAGTTTCGGATCAGAAAGGGTCACCTCGGTCAAACGAATTCCACCCCGGCCGAGATGTTCATCGACTGAACGAGATGCTTTAGGGTTAAGGATAAAGACTCGAGCTTTCAGGGTCCTACTGGATTTAAGATTATTCTATCACTGTTTTTCCCACAACCTTCAGCCAATCACCCTAGAATCACATAAAGAAATTAGCCACTCATCATCATGAAAGCAATAATCAAATATATGGGAAGAAAGTGAATAATTGAACAAGAAGAACTTAATGAAAAGACTTCAATAACTGAATCAAATATCACAACAAGTGTTCCTTGGATCACAATCCAATCAACAAAGGGAATCTAAGAGAATCTTACAAAACCCTTCACAAAGCTATAAAAGCTATCAACTTTCCTTCAACCTTTAATCTTCCTTCAACCTTCATAAAGGTTCTTCAATCTCTCAGCTGGAGTGTATCGCGGCTGTTCCGGTGTGTAGCACGTGTCCAAATTGTGGAAAATCCGACCCTTTTTATAGGAAAATTACCCTCCCAAAGATAAAAGATCTTAGAAAGATATTTTCCCATAAAATAGGTAAAATATATGAACTAAATTATCTTCTTCCTTCCAGGAATCCAACCTACAAATATAATATCTCTCTTCCAAAAATAAAAGATCTCAGCCAAGAATAAAATATCTCTTGCCGTGTCCAAGGTGTTCGCCTCGGTCGAGTCAGCTCCTCTGGATCACCTCGGTCGAGATGGTATTGTAGCTGACCGAGGTGCCTCAACTGAAAGTGAAATCTCTCAAATCTGGTCCAAAGTAAATCTTTAATTCAATTCCATGCTTCCTGGATTCTTCCTTAAGCTCCTGAATGTAGCTTCAATGATTCCTTAGCTCTTTTAGCTCCATTTTGATGCAAAACGTGCCATTTTATCTACGATTACAACGAAACTTGGTGTAGACCTCGATTCCCGCAAAGGTAGATGAAACGACAATATAATCATATATTATATATCCAAACATGCATATTATTGAAGATAAAACGTCTAAACAGGTCCCAAAATATAGACTATAATTCATGCTATCACAGGTTATCACCGCCGGTTTGTGGATGGGTTTTCCCTGATTGCCCGAGCACTTACTTGTCTTTTGAGGAAGACTACTCGGTTCGTCTGGTATGAGCTGTGTCAGTAGAGTTTTGAAGAACTGAAGAGGAGATTAACGTCTACTCCGATTCTAGCATAGCTTGAGGGTACAGAGGACTTTG
Source organism: Fagopyrum homotropicum (assembly GCA_033239125.1). Taxonomy (NCBI): domain Eukaryota; kingdom Viridiplantae; phylum Streptophyta; class Magnoliopsida; order Caryophyllales; family Polygonaceae; genus Fagopyrum; species Fagopyrum homotropicum. The sequence continues at coordinate 116,944,332 of BSWB01000007.1, read as the reverse complement.
TAGTGTACAGTGACGCATCCAAGCTGGGCTTTGGGTGTGTCTTGATGCAGAGGGGTAAGTCATAGCATATGCGTCTCGAAATCTGAAGACGTATGAGGAGAACTACCCCACACATGACCTAGAGTTAGCTGCAGTAGTACACGCTCTTAAGATTTGGCGTCACTATCTCTATAGGGCGACCTGTCAGATCTTCACAGACCATAAGAGTCTGAAGTACATATTCACTCAGCGGGAGTTGAATAACCGCTAGAGGTGGTGGTTAGAGTTGATCAAGGATTTCGACCTTGAGATTCTCTACTACCCCGGGAAGGCGAATGTAGTTGCTGACGCTTTGAGTCGGAAGACGCCTCGGGAGAAGGCGATAGCCCGGTTGACGGTACAACCACAGTTACAGAGAGATTTAGCTTGGTTAGAAGTAGAGATCCAGTTCCCCGATACAGCTCATCAGTTGGCTACTTTGGAGTTACTTCTTGATTTGTTGGGTGAGATCCGACAGAAGCAGGAGACCTGTCCGACTTTGACCCGGATTCGAGACAGGGTGTCTCGAGATGAGGCACTCAGTTCACTATCGGTGCCGATGGAGTGATGAGACGTCAGGACCGCATATGTGTACCATCTGACTGTGAGTTGATTAGAGGATATTAGGTGAGGCTCACGCTACCCCATACTCAGTACATCCTGGAGAGAGTAAGATGTACAAGGACGTGAGACGTTCCTTCTAGTGGGGTGGTTTGAAGCCCGGTGTGGCTCGGTATGTAGCTCAGTGTGCGACCTGTCAACAGGTCAAGATTGAGCATCGTAGGTCCGGAGGAGAGCTCCACCCACTGCCAGTACCACAATGGAAGTGGGAGGATATATCTATGGACTTTGTCACAGGGTTGAGGCTCAATAGAGGTTTTGATGCTATTTGGGTGGTAGTAGACCGTCTGACGAAGACCGCACGTTTCATTCCGATTAAGGAAACGTGGCCGGTAAGCCGTCTAGCTGAGGAGTTTACCAAACATATTGTGAGACTTCATGGAGTACCAAGGACTATTGTCTCTGACAGGGATGGACGTTTCACCTTGAGATTTTGGCAGTAGGTACACACTGCTTTGGGGACGAGTCTCCACTTTACCACTGCTTATCATCCACAGACCGACGGTTAGTCTGAGAGGACCATCCAGATGTTAGAGGACATGCTACGGGCTTGTGTACTTGATTGGGGACAGGTATGGCCTGATCACCTCCCTCTAGTAGAGTTTTCATATAATAACAGTTGGCACGCGTCAATTGGGATGGCACCTTATGAGGCTTTGTATAGACGGAGATGCCGCACACTGTTGTGCTGGGACGAGCCCAGCAGAGCTGATGGAGTAGCTCCAGATCAGATACAGGATGACATCGCCCGGATTGCCTTAGTCCGAGAGCGGATGTTGGCAGCTCATAGTCGTTAGAAATCCTACACCGACAAGAGGCGTCGACCACTGGAGTTTAGAGTAGGTGCGCAAGTGTGGTTGAGAGTGTCACCGATGAGAGGCGTCCGGCGTTTCGGCATTAAGGGAAAGCTGAGTCCCCGATATGTCGGACCATTTGAGATCTTGGAGAGAGTCGGGGAAGTTGCTTACAGATTAGCACTGCCACCGAGATTAGAGGGTGTCCATCCAGTCTATCATGTATCTCAGCTGAGAGAGTACGTACCGGACCCCAGACACGTCATCAACCATGAGGATCTGATAGTTGAGCCAGACCACACTTTTGTGGAGTACCTAGTAGCCGTCCTAGAGCGTAGTACAAGACGTCTGCGTTCTAAGGAGGTACCGATGTTGAGGATTCAGTGGTCTAGACGAGGAGCCGATGAGGCTACCTGGGAGACAGAGGAGAGTATTAGACGTAGCTATCTTGAGTTCTGCACGGAGTTAGCCGCTACCTCAGTACCGACGGGTTAGTACCTAGATGTTAATTGTACGACTTCTGTGATTATATGTTAAAATGAGTGTTTATGTTTTTGTGATGTCTAAATAAGTTTCGTGAGTAGTTTGCATGCTAGAAAATGAGATTAAAATTTGAGTGAGGCCAGAGTATACAATTTGAGAGTGAGAATGTTTTGGGTAGATACCTTATTCTAAGTTTCAGGACGAAACTTATTTTAAGGGGGTACTGATGTAATATCCGAAATTTTTCATTCCGTTTATTCCATAGTAAACCGGATTTTGATCCGTTGAGCTCCATCTATCTACTTAGTTAGACACAATGTTTCAAATTTCATCATTTTATGTAAATTCATTTCACATAAAATGATAAATTTCTTATAACAAACCCTAGTCCATCAAACCCTAATTTCTACATGACTTGTCTTTGACAAAGTCATGGCGTCCTAGTGACGAGATCGAGACGAGCCAAGACAAAGTCAAGACGAAACCTTGACGAGACCATGACGAATTACGACGAGACCAAGACAATCTCGTGACAAAGACATGCATGGGGTTGACAAGCCATGACACTCTTTTGACAAGCTTCTACAAGCTCAGCCCATTTTTTCTTCCTTGTTTAAAGCAGTCTGTCAGCCTACTCCAGCAGCCCAGCGTGTCCAGCCCAACTCGTGTCCAGCCCAACGTGTGAGAAGAGAAGCCGGCCATCTCTTGTCGCAGCCCATGAAGACCCTGGACGTGCAAATCCCACGCCTCTAATGAACGTTACCAGGATGGTAACTGCCCGGTTTTCACGCAGACAATCAAGCTCCTCCCGATCTCTTTTCCTTGTGCGCTTCGAGCCCTTATTCCCGTCTAGATTTACAAGCAAACACCATCTCCTCCCTTCCTTTGTTGACAACAGATCGGTAGCGTTTTCCTCTCTCCCGACTCCCTATCATCAGACGAAGGCGGCAACGAACAACCGGACACCAGTCTTCTGCATACGAGACTCCTGAGTAGCCAGACGAGGGGAGTGCTTCACACACCTGCAACAAACGTCAGTCTAGTAGTGACAGACGCCTCCCAAATCCCTTTCGATCCTACTCTGTCCAACCGGTAAGGATCTAACTATTCCCCTACCTCCATCTTCGTTGTACTAACCTCAGAAATCTCACGTTTTTCTCCTTCTGTGTCGAACAAATGTCCATCTCGACCCCTATGGCAACAACGAGTCAAGCTAGAGCCGTCCTTGGGTCAACAGTGAGACAAGCCGAGCCGACCTCAGTCCGGTAAGAGGTCAGTACCCTTGCTCCGATGTATGTTATAGATGCAGCTTGTAGATATGCTTAGTGAACTTCTTGAGAATCGAACACTAGAGGTGAGGTAGAGACTTGTGTGATTTCTAGTAGGTGAGTGCAGTGAGTTTCAAACTGGGGACCTGTGTACAAATAAATTGGTGGGCTCTTGTGGACAGTAAGAATCGAAGTGAAGACCTGATACAAGCTTAGTTTCCAGCCTTAACCTGCCAACTTCCGGAACTAGTTTCGACCCTTTAAATTTAACATCCACCGTTGAATTTTGGATATATCGTGGACTGTTATACGTAGTATATGGTGTTAAAATTTGGGAACGAGTTAACGGTCGGATTAGAATCTATTAGGCCTCAAAGTAGGGTTGTAGGGTTGTTTTCCAGCAGGAGCATTATTTTGGCTAAGTATAGAAATACTAGTTTGTACTCCAACTTTAAGAAGCTATGTAAAAGTTATGGTTGATTATTTTTTAGAGATTCTTGATCCTATGAGTAGATTGGGTATCACAGATAACCTTAAGAAGTGTTTTGAAAATTTTAGTAAATTATCCGAACTTCATATTTGAAGCCGAAGTTAGATCTTAATGACCTTTCGGAAAATAGGAAAAAGGTGTAAGTTACTAATCTGTAACCAAACCCAACTTTAAGAGTTAGAATATGACTTTTGGTCTTAAAGAAGAGTTTAAACTTAAACTATAGAATTTTTGGAAAGTTTCGGAATGAAGGATAAAATAGTCTTTTTACCATAAATTAGCACTGTAATCGATTCAGTCCTAATAAGATCTTCTAGCTTAGAAGTTTTAGACTTCTAACTGTCTAGAAAGTGCGTTGATGCACTTACCTCCTTTTGACAAGCAACTGAGTTGCTACAGCTACAAAGCGAATTGGGTTTTCAAAGAGTCGAGATTTATAACAGGTAAGTCCTTTGGGCTTACTTAGCTAGCTGTTAGATATGAGTGTGAATGATGATAGTGGTGTATGAATGATGTGTGCCCTAGTATAGTTTATATAAGCATCGACTGACTTATATATCTGGCCTAAAAGTAACGGACGGTAGCATTCTGCTCAGTTAGCCCGAGGGCGCTGGGGGTTTCTTTCGGGACTAGTCCATACTTGGTTTGCGGGGACGCCACCGGCGGAGGTGTGCCAAACCATCACTAGTTGGATAAGGAACGGAGGCGAGAATCTTAAGATTTCTCGTGCTACAACTTTTAAAATTGGATAAAGTGAATCACGTAAGTTATCAGATAATAACCTAATTGTGTGCCAGCATGTTGAGTGTTTATATTCGTCTTCTGTGTGTTTGTGCTATTGATCCTTCTTCTTATATTTGATTAGTTAGCTAACTGTTTATCATTGTTTAGACTTGCCACATGTTAGAGCAGATGCCGAGTGATCCGGATGGTAGTGGACAGCCGGGGTGTCGTACTCCTTAGGATGGGATGCAGTTTCTTTTGTTGGTCTTTCAGTTATGACTGTACTTTCTCAGTTTATGAGACTTTGTTGTTTCCGGCTGTCAGTTTCTGGTCACATTCATTGTTTGTTAAAACCTATTTTATGATTTATGATTTTCCTTATTTGTGCCTTGTTGTAAGATCTAGTTAAGTTGTTATCAAACTAAGGTCAGGACCCACTGTGAGGTCTTAACCAGTAGCTTCCCGAGTTGTGAAACTTGGGGTGTCAAAAAATGTATTGATTATCGAAATATAAAATTGTTAGAGAATATGCAATAGTTGTTGGCAGAAAATACCATAATTTAAACCACAATATCTCAATAAAAGATAGTTATGTATTATCGTCTATTAACAAGATAACTAATTATACATTATTAAATACATCTAATTAAACTTCAAATAATCAAACCTCTTCAGTCTTTTAACGTAAGAGAATCTTATTTTTAATCATTTTTAAACAAAAGCAAACAGATGTGACAGAAATAATATACAATAATATCTATAAAAAGCCTTCAAATTTTATAAATTTCACATTATATTGCAAAGTCTGACTTATAAAAATACAATTCCACTCATTGAATTATAACAATCTAATATTTCTCTAATGAAAGTCTAACTTATAAAAATATTATTCCGAAATTATTTTTAATAGGGTATTAAAAAGGCTTGAGCTTCATGTATATTAGAAGTCCATCATCTTATATTTCTATCTAATTATAATTTTTATAAGAAGTAAATAACCCTCCCTATTTAATAGCCTTGTCTCCCATTATTCCAACAACCATTAAAATAATAGTTTATTTCACTAAGTGGGGTAGAAGGTGATCCACCCTTAGGGTCACTAAAACAATGTCCGAGAATTGCTCACGGGAGGTTGATCGCCATTCGAAGTATCTTGGTTGACCCACAATTATCGGACATTCAAAGAAATATGTGTTTGCAAATACATAGAAGAGTAGAGAGCTTGAGAATAACTTTGAAACCGAATACAAATGCAAACCATCATGAGTACTCAATTTTTGGAATTAGGAGTTGTTGTTCGTGATGTGTATGTAGACCTGTACAAAAGCGGGCTCGTCCCGGGTTCGAGTCAAGCCATAACTTAAAATTTTACCCAGAAGGTACGGGTCGAGCTAATCTAACCCGCAATATTCGGACCACAAACGTTACCCATGACCTGTATGTACTTGATTATTCATTTTCTCCCCGGGATGTATCATTCAAAGCAAGCAGTATAATGTACTTAAGATAAATTTTCAATCTAATTATATTTGCATAGTTCACTATTAACGAGTTCAACAACAATCGACACACAAAAATGATTAAATCCAAATACCTGACAAACAACAAGTATCATTGAAGTCAAGTTATTCATGCAATCTTGTATTACAAACTAGGGGTGCACATTTCCTGATATCCGATCCGACAATCTTAAAAATTTCCGATCCGAGAGGACCGAATATTCGACAGTTTTATCCGGATGGATATCTGATCCAAAGATCCAATCCGGATATCCGATCCGTGTATTTATTCTTATACTAGTAGGATACATCCGATCCGAATTTTTCCTCTAAACCCCGATCCGTATCCGATCCGATGATCCGAAAAATATGCCCGGATCGGATCGGACTCGGATCACCAATTGTCGGATATTTTCGGATTCGAAATTTTTCGGATTAGCGAATCGGATACTTTTGCTCACCCCTATTACAAACGAGTATAACTCGTCAAAATACTCAAAGCAAACTAAATGCAAAATCAAAGTAGGTGGAACTTGAAACAAACTACATTATATATATATATATATACAAAACTATATACGGGCCGGTCCGGTCTGGGTAGCCCGCGGGCAAAAATGTTTACCCATACCCATTCCACCAAAATACGAGTCCGGTAGAGCTAGACCCGAACGGGCCAAACTAGCTGTTTATGTCCATATTTTTTCAGGCCGGCCCGAATTTGTACAAGTTTATATGTATGGCCTCATTGTTGCCATGGGTTGAGAAGGTTGCATTAGAGGAGGTGTACAACATCGGCAGAATATGAAGCAATGTTGTTTGGGATGTTTGTGTTGCATGCTACAAATGCAATAAATGTTATTGCTGAGGCCGAGGCACAAGGTTGCATCCTCTAACTAAATACTAATCACCGTTCCAGGTTAGAAGGCGGAATGTATGTTGAAATGTTGGCAAACAATATAATCTCCTCGCTAGTTCCTTCTCGTCATGTAGTATTGTCCATGTTTGTAGAGTTGATAATTATGGCGTGGCTCATTATATTGCTCGATTAGATCGTGAATGTTGGATATGAATCTTTGTTCTTCGATGAATTCCCGCATGGTGTCCATGCCTTGACAGAACTTGTTATCTAATAATATCTATTATTTCTTTTAAAAATAATAATAATTTCAATCACCATCATTCTTTATCTTTGTGACACTGTATAACTATGAAGTAGAAACACGGATACGGGAAACGAACACGACGAGAAAAGGGGGAGCGACAATTCTCAAAATCATAGGAAACGGGGGATACAGCGAGTAAAAAAATTATTTTAAAACTATTGAAATATACAATTCATATATGTATATATGGGAAATTCCGAGTGGTACCCCTGTGGTATGGCGTATTCCGAAATTTGCCAAACTATTTTTTCAAGTTTGGATTTTGCCCTTCAATTTTGAAAATTTTCGGATTTTGCCCACTGCAGTCAATTTTACTAACCTTGGTTAAATATCTTAGGTTAAGGTTTAAAAAAAATAAGGGGAAAAAAGTTTGCGTGCCTTCTTCTTCTTCTATCTCAGAACGCTTCTCACTTAGCTTGTGGTGAAGCCTCGCATGAAGATAGGTTCTCCTCTTCCATCGAAGACTTGAAGTTAGGTTTGGAGCTCGTTTACGCCTTTAATCAAAGACTTGAAGCCTAGGTTCTCCTCTTTCATCCAGGTTTGAAACCCTAATCTCTCAATTTCGGAACCCTAATTCCAAATTTCCCTCAACGTGCAAAGCAGACATCTGTAATTCACTATCAATTCTATAAAACTGTCATTCATAATGTTATTATTTGACAAAGCATACAAGTTGTAATGATCTTGTTGTTAGAATCCACATTCAAGCAAACCACGTTGTCATCACCCAACTTTGTCGAAAGATGAAGCTAAGATGGAGAGATGGGTTCCCAGCTTGATCCGGCATATGTGCCTGCCAATGCCAGCTTTGTGTTCGCCTCAAAGCGTGCGTGCAAATAAGTTTTAGGGCCTGTTTGGTATTAGATGGGGTTTCTTTTTTTAGATTCTTTGAGATGGAGTTTCTTGAGATTCTTGGGGATTGTTGTAGATGGGTATTCTTATATATTGTATTTTACGTATAATTTTTGCGTTTGATATAAGATTATTGGTATAGATTGTTTACGTTTAATTGACCAAAATGCCCTCATTTTTTATTGATGAGCAGCCCTTCTCCTTCGTTATTCGTTCTTCTGTTCTCTTCGCTTCTCTGACTTTCGCCTATCTGGGTTCTTCGCTCACCATTGACGAGTTGAGGTAAGGCCATTCTCCTTCGTTCTACAGCCCTTCTCCTTCTGTTCTCTCCATCTTCGTTCTTCTTCTCCTTCGTTCTACAGCATCTAGCGTTTCTCTCTTTGCTGCTGCTGCCCTAAAACTATATCATCTTATCCTTCGTTTCATCCTCTTCGTTTCTCTGTTTGGTATGCAATCGTGTATATGTTTAATAATTGAATTCACATCCATTAGGGTTGTTCGATTGTGCCGTTGTCGTGTTCGATTGCGATATCTGAATTAGAAATGATGAGAAACTGCAGCAGCAACTAGGCAATGTTCGATTGAGATGTCTGAACTAGTATATGTGCAATCGTGTATATGTTTAATAATTGAATTCACATTCATTAGGGTTGTTTTGTATATAATTTAATTGGTTCCAAATGCTGTGTATATATACTCAATTCGATTTGTTTTCATGGATTGCCAATTATCGCAATTGGGTGTGTAGGTTGAACTAGAATTGATGATAACCTTGTTGCGTATTGGCTTGTATTTGTTTTTCAATATGCTAGATCTTTTGAGTGTATTGGATATTAATTAATTTTAATTCAGCAGAATGACTGACCAGAATGAGAAATTGACACAACAATCTAAGGAAAAGGGTTACTATGCGTGGAATGATCTGTTGATGAGAACCTTTCTTGAAATCTTGTGTGAATATCAAAAACAAAATGGACAGAAGAATGGTTTTAGTTGGATAATGTTCGCTCCAAACGGTGTGTGCAAGCTTTAAATTTATAACCCTAGACGTAAGCTTAAAACAAGGATGCGAACTCGCAGTGTACGGGTCAATCGTAGTAAAAAGAAAGGAATTCCAGGGGTCGATCACAGGGACTTAGTGAAACAAAGTCCAGTTACGGTATGCTTATGTAAATACTAACCACAAGAGTAATTAAAACAATCAAAGATGAATAAGAAGTCAATAAAGCAAACATGCAATTCTAGGGATTAAAGCATCTAGTTGTGGTTCCAACTCAAGATCTAAAGATAAGCGGACAAAGCTGAGGTTTTTGCATAGGGAAGGTGTTACTAAAGTAGAATAGATCACCGGGTAAGTCTCACTACTCATTAATCCAAATCCGTAACTCCTATTACCGGGTAAGTCTCAAGGAATTAAGATAAAGAACTATAACCTCAAACTAACACTCCATCTAAGGGAATAGAATCAACCTTTACCGGGTAAGTCTCAGGCTAACTCACAAAGAAGGGATGAAAGCACACTCAAACCCCAATAAAGGATAAACCTTTATTACCTACACTTATGATCGTTGGTAAACAAACAAAGGAATTACCGGGTAAGTCTCATCCTAACCTTGCATTGAACCAGGAAAGGTGTAATAAGAATAGGATTTGGCAAACTCTAACACTTAACTCTCAGTTTTGGATCGGATAAGTCACCTCGATCAGCCAAATTCCACCCCGGCCGAGATGTTCATCGACTGAGCGAGATGCTTAGGGTTAAGGTTAAAGACTCGAACTTTCAGGGTCCTACTGGAATCTAAGATTTATTCTATCATTTTTTTCCCACAACCTTCAGCCAATCACCCTAGAACCACACAAGGAAAGTAGCCACTCATCATCATCATGAAAGTATTAATCAAATATATGGGAAGAAGGTGAATATTTGAACAAGAAGAATTCAATGAAAAGACTTCAATAACTGAATCAAATATCACGACAAAAGCGTTCCTTGGATAGAAATCCAACAAGACAAGACAACAAGGAAGGGAATCTAAGACAATCTTACAAAACCCTTCAAAAGCTATAAAAGCTATAATCTTCAATCTTCCTTCAACCTTCAAAAAGGTTCTTCAAATCTCCCAACTGGAGTATGGCTGCTGCGGTGTATAAACCCTGATCGATGGTATAGCATCCTCTTGGATTTGTGGAAATCCAACCCTTTTTATAGGAAAATAACCTTCCAAAGATAAGATATCTTAGAAGAGATCTCTTCCCATAAAAATAGGTAAAATATAAGATCTATATTATCTTCTTCCTTCCAGGAGCCAAGCCCAAAAATATAAGATCACTTTCCAAAGATAAAAGATCTCAGCCAAAAATAAAATATTCTCGCCGCGTCCTAGATATTCGCCTCGGTCGAGTCGACTTCCCTGGATCACCTCGGTCGAGATGAATCTGTGGTCAACCGAGGTGAGTCACAACTCAATGTGAAATCTCTCAAAACTGGTCCAAAGTTAATCTTTAATCCATGGCTATGCTTCCTGGATGGTTCCTTATGTTCCTCAATGTAGCTCCAATGACTTCATAGCTCCTTTTGCTCCTTTTTGATGCAAAACGCGCCATTTTACCTACGATTACAACAAAACTAGGTGTAGACCTCGATTCTCGCAAAGGTAGATGAAATGGTAATATAATCACATAATATACATACAAACATGCAGATTATGAAAGATAAAACGTCCAAACAAACCCCAAAATATAGACTATAATTCATGCTATCAAAATACCCCATACTTAGCCCTTGCTTGTCCCCAAGCAAGTTCCGCATATAAAAGACAAGATAGAATGGATTATAAGTCAATAAAATCAATGAAAAGTCTTTCAAAAACATTTTAATGGTGTGCAACAATCATAGACCACTCTAAGAGAATACTTCATGGAATTTAAAATCGAAATATGATCAAAACATTTTATAAATATAGAAAAGTTGTTCATCTTTGCATAAAATCATAGAATGTGTAATAAGTCATAATTATCGAAATTAATCATGTATAATCCAGTTTAAACCGCTAAGTCAATCAACAAGCTCGAGGTCTCAAGGGCTTCCCAAAAGAAAGGTCAAGAAACGTGTAGGGTAGGGATGTATGTAAGGTAATGTGGTGCTAGAATCCGGGAAAAGGATGAACTTCACTTCACTTTGACCCGCAACATCTTCCACCAATAAGCTTTGCTTATCTCACACTTTTTCTTTTACTTTACTTTTTGGGATGCATGGACAGAGGTGCACAATAACCGAAGCCTAGGAAATCAGCAATCATCAATTTCTTGAGATGCATCAAACCCTTGATGCACATACCATGACCCGTTAGGAATATCGCTCAATCCGACTTTGGCAAGACACAAACACCCGGCTATGTGAATGGTGCCGAGTTACTCATCTTCATGATTGACTTCCCCAAACCTAAGATTACTTTCTAACACTTTCACTTCCAGCCAACTTCTCAACTTTAACTTCACTTGCTTTCTCCACTTCGCCTGCTTCCAAATTCCCGGATAGGTAAAGGGAGGCAAAATGTATATGAGGGGCTAAGCATGATCAAGAAGAAGAAGAGAGAAGAATGAATTGCCTTGGTCTTTTCAGGAAGAAAGTGAGAGAACTCATAATGTGGTGTCAACCTTCAAATTCAACATAATTTGGATAAAAACAAAGTATTAAACATGCTAATAATTTTAAACAAAGCATTTAGCAACTTAAACATATTATAAAACCTTTCAAACACATAAAGAATTTAAAACCAGTCAGTAAACAAGATCTTCACTGAGATCACATCCAGATAAGAAGCACAAAACATTTCGAAAACTCTCAGTTAAACCACCTCGGTCGAGGTGTTCTAGGTCAACCGAGGTGAAACACCTCGTTCGGCCAGAACTGCCCCGGTCGAGGTCAAAAAATTTTTTAAAACCAGTTTTTTTTTCAGTTTCGACGTTTTTCTCAATCAAATAACCTGTAAGTATGCATGCAATCTCAGATAAACATATAAATGCAGAAGTGAAGCATAAATATAAATATCCGGTCAATAGAGTCATACATCAAAGTCAAATAATACATCAAATACCCCATACTTGGGACACACTGTCCCAGTGGGTCAAAATAAGTCTAAAGATAAAAGTACTCACCGGATAATACGCTGAACTGCATAAAAATAAGAAAGAAAAATCCTGCAGCTCTCAATAATCCTGATCCGGTGGTGGTGGTGGTGGTGGCACATACGGATACTGGGATGGGTCAAATGGATAACCCATAGTTTGCTGGAACTGTAGCTCCATCATCCTGCGCTGATAGTGCTGCCCCTCTAACATCTGAAGTGTCCAGCTATCAATCTGTCGGTGCTGGGCAGCAAATCTCTCATGCATGTCCACAGTAAGGGCAGCATAAGAGTCTATCATCTGATCCGTCAGATCATCGATCCGACGATGAGCCTCTGAATCTCTATGACGGCGTGTCCTACGCCTAGCAGGTCTAGCAGGTGATGCAGTAGGTGTAGGCTCAGTATCCTCATCATCCAGATATATAACTAGTGGTGCGCTCGTCCCTGCAGTATCTGTCCCTGTATCCATCGGGACTCCACCCTCTCTCTCATCAACCGTCTCCTCATCATCAGCCTCCTCCTCCTCCTCAGCTGGGGCAGCTGCTGCCTCTCTATAATCCTCCATCAGTGGAGCCCAAGCGGTCTGCCAATAGTGAGGGTCATAAACAGAAAACTGGGCAGACCACCTGATCCCCTGTGGCGCAGTCAGCTCCCACGGCATAGCCACGTACGGAGTAGTCAGACCTCGGGGAACTAGAATCCGCCGAGTGATCATCTCCTGCAATCCAAGCGGCTTGGCAGCCGCCACCATCGTGCAAGCACTGAGATCCATGTCCTGATAGCTAGCTATATGGGTGACAAGCCCTCCGTAGCATATGTCTCCCTTTGCCTTGGCCTTGATCCTGTGCAAATCCTCTGCCAGCATCAAGCCAAAGTCCGGGATACCCCCAGTAACCATGCAATATAAACTAAAAGCTCTTCCTGTCGGATCTTCTGGGGCGTCTCAGTACGTGCCAGAAGCATCTCACTGAAGATCCGGTGGGCTAACCTAAAGGCTAGGTGGAAGATGACCCTCTCCCTGGAATCTCCAGGGCGCCATCTATCTGCGTGCTCAACAATATGGGCAATCTGCCCCCAAAACTCCCTAGCTACTGATCGGGACGGGAAGTCAACAGCGGTGGGCTTTGGAAAGCCAAAGATATCTCTCCACTACTCAAGTGGCACTAAGAAGTTCCGGTTCATCAACCGGTACTTCACAGACTGCTCTGTGGGAAGGTAGGTGAAGGAGCTAACGAACTCTAGGGTCGGCACCAAGTAAGCTGGGGCTCGGATCTCAGTAAACTGATCCAGTCCAACTGTAGAAATCATCCTCCTAAGGTCTCCGTCTACCTGGAGGCAATCAAAAGCGGACACGTCCAGGAAGCGAGGTGCAATCACTGGACGGCCAGAAATACGGTCATAATCGACCTGGTGTCTCTCATGGATCACCGGTCGATAGGGCCGGGAAGAAGAGGAAGAAGGGGAAGGTGAGGATCTATCCCTAAGGACAAGGCGTCGGTCAGAACTCATTTTCAATTCAGTTACTGTCAGGTCACCTCGGTCAACTGACAACACTCAAGAATCACCTCGGCCGAGGCACAGCTCGACTGGACCGAGGCGGAAAACTGGATTCTAATTCCTTCTGAAAATTCAGTTCTTTTCCCCCAAAATCACTACAACTGCTTCCTATGGGGTACTTAAGCCTTTCCTCAACAAATGCAAGGGCAACCAAAGCCCAAATCGAAGCGAAAAAGCGAGGTAGGGTTTCGGTTTCGTTTTTACCTCGTTCGGCCGAATCGGTTCGATTCTCTTGAAGATTGATGTTGCACTGGGATCCTCTCAGTTTTAATCGCAGTTTGGAGACAGAAATCGTCGAAAACGAGCAAGAAATCGGAGAGGCGAGGTGAACTGTCGCCGTGGTCGAGGGGAAAGAGTAAAGTGAGCAGAGAGAAATCTTCCGCCTTTTATACCCTTTTCTGGACTGCTATCACCTCGGTCGAGATGGTCTCAACTGGACCGAGGTGGTACGGACCGAGGTGGTTCTTCAGAAAAACCCTAGTCGCCTCGGTTGCTCAAGAATCATCTCGGTCGAGGTGCTCTGATAGCAACCGAGATGCCTCAGTCAAACTCCATCTTCTCAAATTCTCAAACTTTTGTCCTTTCAGTTATGCTCCTTCCTTAGATGTCTCCCGTTATATGTCTAGAACGCCAAAACAAAACAAAGCAAAGCAAAAGCAAAAACTATCTAAGCTAGACTAGAAAAAAGGGAAAAGAAAGCAATACCTTGGGTTGCCTCCCAAGAAGCGCTTGGTTTAAGGTCGCTAGCTGGACCATGATGCGTATCAAATGCGATGGGAGGTGCCCTCACCCCATACTTCACCTCCATCGTGGGGTGAAGTAAGTAAATCTATCAAACACTCCAACAAGTGTAAGTGCTCATCGGGGAATGAATCGTCTATGGGCGGGTCGTCCTTCTCACGTGAAGATGCAGGTAGCCGGCTGAGGTGATCCGCAACAGAATTCTCGGATCCCTTCTTATCGCGGATCTCTAGGTCAAACTCTTGAAGAAAGAGAATCCATCGAATAAGGCGTGGCTTGGCATCTTTCTTAGCCAACAAGTAACGAATGGCTGCATGGTCGGTGTAGACAATGACTTTCGCCCCTACTAAATAGGAACGAAACTTCTCGAAGGCATACACAACCGCCAATAACTCCTTCTCGGTGGTAGCGTATTTGCGTTGTGCTACATCTAGCGTCTTGCTAGCATAGTAAATGGCGGTGGTCCGCCCATCCTTCTTCTGTCCAAGCACCGCTCCTACGGCTACATCACTAGCATCGCACATGATCTCAAAGGGCAAGGTCCAATCAGGAGGTTGGATAATAGGAGTGGAGATCAACGCTTCCTTAATCCTGTAAAAAGCATCAAGACACTCCAGCGAAAACTCAAAAACAACATCTTTATTCAAGAGGTTAGTTAGAGGTTTAGAAATCTTAGAGAAGTCCTTGATGAATCTCCTGTAGAAACCTGCATGCCCGAGAAAACTCCTCACACCTTTAACAGAACAAGGGGGAGGGAGTTTCTCAATAGTCTCGATCTTAGCGCGATCGACCTCAATGCCTCGATTAGAAACGAGGTGTCCTAGCACAATGCCTTCATTAACCATAAAATGACACTTCTCCCAATTCAAAACAAGATTAGTGTCTTCACATCTTTTAAGTACTAATGAAAGATTAGATAGGCAATCATCAAAAGAGGAACCATATACAAAAAAATCATCCATAAATACCTCCATGATCTCCTCTAAGTACTCGGAAAAGATAGCCATCATGCATCGCTGGAAGGTAGCGGGTGCATTGCACAATCCAAATGGCATCCTCCTATAAGCAAATGTTCCCCATGGACAAGTGAAAATGGTCTTCTCTTGATCATCCGGATGGATAGGAATCTGGAAGAATCCACTATAACCATCTAAGTAGCAAAAGTGTGAATGCTGGGCCAACCGCTCGAGCATCTGATCAATGAAGGGAAGTGGAAAATGGTCCTTCCGTGTGGCCGTGTTCAGCTTCCTATAATCGATGCAAACTCTCCAGCCCGTAACGGTTCTAGTTGGGATCAACTCGTTGTTCTTATTTGTCACAACGGTCATCCCTCCTTTCTTCGGAACTACATGCACCGGGCTAACCCACTTGCTGTCCGAGATAGGATAAATGATACCTACATCCAACAACTTAAGAATTTCCTTCTTCACAACCTCTTTCATGATCGGATTTAACCGTCTTTGAGGTTCCCGTGAAGTCTTATGATTGTCCTCCATTAGAATTCTATGCATGCAGAAAGAAGGCTTAATGCCAATAAGATCATCCGTGGTATAACCTATAGCCTTCTGATGCTTTCTCAGGACATGCATTAACTTAGACAATTCGGATTCGGAAAGGGAAGCACTAACAATAACGGGATAAGTAGAATCCGGTCCAAGAAAGACATACCTCAAGTGACTAGGGAGTTGTTTAAGCTCCACAAGTGGGGGTGCTTTTTGAGGGGGATCCTTGCTTCCTCCTTCCAGTGGAATGGATTCAGAAACTGGACTTTCGGAAGTCTCAGTTGAAATCGTCTCGCCATCGACCTCGGTCGAGGCGCAGAGGCGTTGACCGAGATGTTCTTCAGTAGCCTCGCTCAGTCCAGGAAGTGCCTCGGTCGAGGTACTGCAACTGGAACCGAAACTGGAGATCTTCGTCTTCTGGGTTAGCTTCTCAGTTTTAGCTCCTGGATCCTCTTCCAGTGCTTTTAAGCTCCGTATATCTGCATCGCAAGAAACATCTATACCTTCCTCCATTAAACTGAAGCTAATAACTTTTTCGAGTGGATCGTTAGTAAGGATAGAGCTCACCAATTCTCTTGATTCTTCTTCATCATAGATGTTGAAGATATCATCACTCAGCTGCTCCCCTTTCATGGCTGCAAGTAGTGCGAACTCCACCTCATCGCCACTAATGTTGAATTTCAACTTGGCGTTCTTGCAATCTACGTTGCAACCCGAAGTTGCTAGAAATGGCCTCCCGAGAATGATAGGAACAGGATAATCTGCGGGAATGTCAAGTACAACAAAATCTATAGGTAGATAGAAGTTACCTAACTTGACCGGAACGTCCTCCAAGATGCCCACGGGATGGGTGATGGAGCGATCCGCCATATAAAGTCGAATCTTGACCGGCTTGGGCTCTCCAAGTCCGATCTTCACACATAGTTCCAACGGGATGATGCTCACGCTGGCTCCTAGATCACAAAGGGTTTCACAAGTGACATCCCCAACTTGAATGGGAATGCAAAATGAGCCGGGATCTCTCAACTTAGGTGGCATCTTTTCCTTGATAGGATCTCCTTCAAGAACTTCCCATAGGCGGGCATTCCTAGAATGGCATCAAGGAAAGGAATGTTAATATGCAGCTTATTCATCAAGTCAAGGAACTTACCAAAGTTCTTGTCTAGATGTGCTCTGGCCCTTGACTGGGGGAATGGAAGTGGTGGTTTGTATGCAGGAGGTGGAACATAAACTTCAGTTTTCCCCTCCGCTTTCTGTGGCTCCACCTCGGTTGGTATCTCGGCCGAAGTGTTCTTCGACTTCATCTGGACCGAGGTGGTCTTCGTCGGTACTGGCACCGACCGAGGCACTGGATCTGCAGTTTTCAGTCCACTCCTCGTAGTTATGGCCATAATCTGGCCCTTAGGGTTGCTTTCCGTCCTTGCTGGAAGCTTCCCTGGATCTCTTGGCGCTTCATTCGCCCTACTTGCAAGTTGTTGTTCAAAGGCCTATTGGGCCTTCGAAAATGAAGTCATAGAAGTCTCCATAGCGTTGAGCTTGATCAAGATAGCCTCCAGAACTACATCTTTCTTTTCTGGCTGAGACGAACTTGATCCTTGCCCCTGGCTTTTTAATGGAGTAGAAGAAGAAGAAGGGGAAGAGAGGAAAGGGTTAGAGGAATCGTTAGAGTTGGAGTTTGAATGATTGTTACCAGAATTTTGGTTGTTCGCCCTCCAGTTGTTGCTATTGGATCCTCTATTGTTGTTGTTGTAGTTGTTGTTCCGGGAACCGTTGTTGTTGTTACGATATCCGTTGTTGTTGTTGTTCCTTTGCCCTTGCTCTTCCTTCTTGGTTTGTGCAACCAAGAGTTCCTTCAATTGCTTCACGTCATTCTTCAAAGACGTGAGTTGATTGTTGTTGGGCTGAGTTTCTTGGAAATTAACTCTTTTAACTCCACATTCAGCTCCTTGGTGGGTGTACTTCTCCATATGCAAGGCTTGCTTCTCGATGAAGTCCCAAGCCTCGTCAATCGCCATGTCCATGAAGGTACCGGCGGAGAGTAGTTGGAGGTTGAACTGGGTGCTTCCGTCCAGTCCCTTGAAGTATATCTCCAATAACTCTAACTTTGGAATCCCATGATGTGGGCAATCCAAAAGAATGTCCTTGAACCGCTCCCATGACTTGGACAAGCTCTCCTTGTCCTTCATAATGAAAGCGTTGATCTTCCCTCTCATTTCAGCGGTCTTTGAGGGGGGAAAGAATTTGGTCAAGAACTCCGTTGTCATCTCCTCCCATGTGCTAATTTTTCCTGGAGGAAGAGATTGATACCAAGTAAGAGCTCTATCTTTTAAAGAAAAGTAAAAAGGTCTTAGCTTGTAGTTGTTATTTTCGATCCTCGGAGGTCTCAAGGTCTCCACCAAGATCTCATAATTTTGAAGATGTTGATGTGGTGATTCCTTCTCTAGTCCTCCGAACTGGCATTGGCGAATCATGGATAGAACTTGCGGTCGAAGTTCATAGTCATGGTCCGCTAGATCTCCTAGGTTAACTCCTGGACGCCTCAGTTATTGATTGGGGTCCATCCTTTGACCTAGGGTTTGTGGGATTCCTGCAGAAGAACGTTTCGGATTGGCATCCGAGGTGGCAGTATCTCGGCCGGGGCGTTAGGTTTTGGGACCTGCCTCGGTCGAGGGTTAGCAACTGGGACCTGCCTCGGTCCAGCATCGGGAACTGGGTCTTCCCTCGGTCGAAGTAGAATCTGGTCTCGTATGACGGCCATCTCTGCTTCGATTGCTTCAGTTTTGGTGCGAGTTTCTTCCTTCTCTCGCCTTAGTTCTTCCCTGCTGAGGCGTAGCAGCTCTAACGCCTCTTTCAACTCGGCCTCAAGATCGCGGTTGTCTTGTTGGGCCATCTTTGCTTCTCTTAAGCGTCGCTTGTATGTCTTTTCTAGTTCGGAATCGTAAGGAACGATTTCCTTCCCAATGCGGGTTCTTCGCATAAACCTAAGAAAGAACCTGCAAAATTCACTCAAGTAGAGTGGTTAGTAGACACGGGGGCAAGTGCCCCAAGAGCAAACCGTAACCGGCTCGGTCTAGACCAAGTCCCCGGCAACGGCGCCAAAAACTTGTTCGCTCCAAACGATGTGTGCAAGCTTTAAATTTATAACCCTAGACGTAAGCTTAAAACAAGGATGCGAACCCGCAGTGTACGGGTCAATCGTAGTAAAAAGCAAGGAATTCCAGGGGTCGATCACAGGGACTTAGTGAAACAAAGTCCAGTTACGGTATGCTTATGTAAATACTAACCACAAGAGTAATTAAAACAATCAAAGATGAATAAGAAGTCAATAAAGCAAACATGCAATTCTAGGGATTAAAGCATCTAGTTGTGGTTCCAACTCAAGATCTAAAGATAAGTGGACAAAGCTGAGGTTTTTGCATAGGGAAGGTGTTACTAAAGTAGAATAGATCACCGGGTAAGTCTCACTACTCACTAATCCAAAACCGTAACTCCTATTACCGGGTAAGTCTCAAGGAATTAAGATAAAGAACTATAACCTCAAACTAACACTCCATCTAAGGGAATAGAATCAACCTTTACCGGGTAAGTCTCAGGTTAACTCACAAAGAAGGGATGAAAGCACACTCAAACCCCAATAAAGGATAAACCTTTATTACCTACACTTATGATCGTTGGTAAACAAACTAAGGAATTACCGGGTAAGTCTCATCCTAAGCTTGCATTGAACCAGGAAAGGTGTAATAAGAATAGGATTTGGCAAACTCTAACACTTAACTCTCAGTTTTGGATCGGATAAGTCACCTCGGTCAGCCAAATTCCACCCCGGCCGAGATGTTCATCGACTGAGCGAGATGCTTAGGGTTAAGGTTAAAGACTCGAACTTTCAGGGTCCTACTGGAATCTAAGATTTATTCTATCATTGTTTTTCCCACAACCTTCAGCCAATCACCCTAGAACCACACAAGGAAATTAGCCACTCATCATCATCATGAAAGTATTAATCAAATATATGGGAAGAAGGTGAATATTTGAACAAGAAGAATTCAATGAAAAGACTTCAATAACTGAATCAAATATCACGACAAAAGTATTCCTTGGATAGAAATCCAACAAGACAAGACAACAAGGAAGGGAATCTAAGACAATCTTACAAAACCCTTCAAAAGCTATAAAAGCTATAATCTTCAATCTTCCTTCAACCTTCAAAAAGGTTCTTCAAATCTCCCAACTGGAGTATGGCTGCTGCGGTGTATAAACCCTGATCGATGGTATAGCATCCTCTTGGATTTGTGGAAATCCAACCCTTTTTATAGGAAAATAACCTTCCAAAGATAAGATATCTTAGAAGAGATCTCTTCCCATAAAAATAGGTAAAATATAAGATCTGTATTATCTTCTTCCTTCCAGGAGCCAAGCCCAAAAATATAAGATCACTTTCCAAAGATAAAAGATCTCAGCCAAGAATAAAATATTCTCGCCGCGTTCTAGGTATTCGCCTCGGTCGAGTCGACTTCCCTGGATCACCTCGGTCGAGATGAATCTGTGGTCAACCGAGGTGAGTCACAACTCAATGTGAAATCTCTCAAAACTGGTCCAAAGTGAATCTTTAATCCATGGCTATGCTTCCTGGATGGTTCCTTATGTTCCTCAATGTAGCTCCAATGACTCCATAGCTCCTTTTGCTCCTTTTTGATGCAAAACGCGTCATTTTACCTACGATTACAACAAAACTAGGTGTAGACCTCGATTCTCGCAAAGGTAGATGAAATGGTAATATAATCACATAATATACATAAAAACATGCAGATTATGAAAGATAAAACGTCCAAACAAACCCCAAAATATAGACTATAATTCATGCTATCATATAACTTTGACCCAACAATTTGAGTTGAAGACATCTACTAAATGTTTAAAAAACACTTTAAAGAACAAGTACAATTCTTTAAAATCATTATGGAGATTATGGATCAAGCTGAAGCACAGTGATACTGGTCTGGGATGGGACTATGAAAGAAACTGTATTGCAGCAACTGACGAATGGTGGACAAAGAAGTTGCAGGTATGTAGTAATTTAGTTAATATTTTAAAATTTTAAGTGTTTGATGTTAATTATCACTTATAACATTTACAAATGTTATATTTGCAGGAAAACAGTGAATACCGTGTGTTTAGGAAAAATGGTCTTCATCTGGAGGTTCAAGTTATGATGGAGATGTTGTTTGAGGGCACGGTAGCGACTGGCGTTCATTGTGTTGCTCCGTCAATGGACCCCCCACTGATTAACCCTATTGATGAGCCATGTCTTGATGATGAAGAACCAATTGACTGGGATGGTTTGAACATTGCAGCTGATCTAGCTGACGATCAAGAAGCGGATCACGTCGATTACCCCGATGAAGAGAATCATACATCTCAAAATCCCCTCAAGTCCCATGGAAAGACAAAAAAAAACATATGTGAACAAGCGCAATGTTAAGAAGAAGTCGAGTGGGAAATCAAATTACCTGGATCATATGAATATATATAGTGATGCCAACAAGAAGATAATTGCGTTGTGTGATGCTGAGGAGGCGAGGTCCATTGCTCAGGAGGCAAGGTCTCTTGCAGAACAAACTTCAAAAACAACTGTTCCTGCACAATGTAGTTCATTGGGTGTCCTGTCTGATATGGTTATGGAAGGACTCTTACCGAGGTTTTCACCGCTTTGGTGCTTCTCTGTGACGTTTCTGATTACTGAAGCAGTGGCTAATCAGTTTATGTGGCTTCCTACAAACAAGGAGAGATTGCATTGGCTAGACTTCGAGCACAAGAAGGAGATTCTTAAGGGTACTTTGCCGAAAGAGTAATTGTGTTGAACTTGTTTGTTTAGGTGAAACATTTCTTTGTTATGTGTTTTTATGACCTTCTTATGGTTGAACCTTATGTGTGTGTTTATGTGTAACAACTATCTTTGTTGCTGGTAGTGTTTGTGTGTAAGAACTTCATGAATCATTGTAATGTCATTAATTGAATTTTTAGATGCTATGTCTAACTACATAAAACTTTTTTTGCACTTTAACAGGTTTGTGGTTTAGGAAAATGCCGTCAAATGAAAAACTTAAACGTTTGCGAGGTATCCAACAACTTTGTTCTTTACAACCTACACATGATCTAATAGCTAAACATTACTTCACACATGTTTGCAAGGAACGTGTGTACGATACAAAGTTCAACGGTTCGCGGTGGATGGATGAAATACTAAACTCAAGTACGGAGACGAGATGCTTCAATGCGTTCCGAATGGATAAGCAAACGTTTCAAGAGCTATGTAGTCTATTGGTGAACAAGTATGGACTTCGTGGCTCTAAAAATATGCGGCTTGTGGAAAAGGTAGGCATATTTGTTTACATAATGGCTCAGGGACTAAACTACAGAAACGCATCGGAAAGGTTCCAACGGTCTACATCAACTATATCGAGTGTTGTGCACGATGTACTGGAAGCCATTGTCGGACGCCGTAAAGGGTTTGATGGCATGTCAAGGGACATAATAAAACCTATGGATCCTTCTTTTTCTGAAGTGCCAAATCAAATCAAGAATGATCCAAGATATTCTCAGTACTTTAGTGGTGCAATTGGGTGTATAGACGGTACACATATCAACGCATGTATACCAGAGGCGGATCAAATTCCATACAGAGGTTGGAAAGGGATATGCACGTTCAATGTGATGGCTGTTTGTGACTTTGACATGTGTTTCACATTTGTTTCAGCCGGTTGGGAGGGATCTGCACACGATGCAAAAGTATTTGAGCAGGCAGTTAGTACTCCGGCTATGGGTTTTCCACACCCACCACCAGGTATGTAGTAATTTAGTTAATTCAATGTGTACTTTACTAAACTCATTAACTCTTTAACGTTTCAAAAAATAGGCCGCTACTATTTGGTGGACAAGGGTTACCCAGACAAAGAGGGGTACATGGTTCCTTATCCAAAGACACGATATCATCTGTCACAGTTTGAAAATGTACCCTCGGGTAATGCTAAGGAGGCTTTCAATAGAAAACATTCATCACTTCGATGTTACATTGAGCGGTCTTTCGGCGTTTTGAAAGGATGTTGGAAGATACTCAAAGTTATGCCAAGTTATAGTGTGGATACACAGGTTGACATTATCTTGGCGTGTTTTTCATTGCATAACTTTGTGAGAAAATCTCGTAGTTCAACAAGGGGTACAGAGGATGATATGTCTACTACGGTCAATGTTGATAATGAATTTGATAAAGATGACACGGATGAAGAGGAGTTCGATGATGTGGGTGACAGTGACTCCGATGGAGAAGATGTAGAAAGAAACTACCCAACAAACGGTGACGAAACTAGGAAGATACGAGATGACATTGCCGCCATGTTATGGGCTATAACTTAAGATTTATGATTTTCAAGATTTTCTGATTTTTGTGGGCTGAAATGTTCAGCTGAACGTTTTTCGTTCATGTGATATCGGATGTGAACGAAATTTTTACATGACCTTCTACGTAATGTAACGACACTACAGTTAAATTTTTGGCTCATTCCTCCACATAATTGTGGAGTTATGATTTTTGTAAGATGACTAGTTATTTGACAAAGAATGCTGTTTTATTTTCCTGATTTTTGTGGGCTGAAATGTTCAGCTGAACATTTATCTTTCATGTGAGATCGGATGTGGACGAAATTTTTACATGACCTTCTACGTAATGTAACGTCACTACAGTTAAAGTTTTGGCTCATTCCTCCACATAATTGTGGAGTTATGATTTTTGTAATATGACTAGTTATATGACAAAGAATGATGTTTTAATTTTCCTGATTTTTGTGGGCTGAAATGTTCAGCTGAACGTTTATCTTTCATGTGAGATCGGATGTGGACGAAATTTTTACATGACCTTCTACGTAATGTAACGTCACTACAGTTAAATTTTTGGCTCATTCCTCCACATAATTGTGGAGTTATGTTTTTTGTAAGATGACAATGCTGTTTTAATGAACCATAAGACTGCTGTCAAAATGCATACATAAAACTGCAGTCAAAATGAACCATAAGACTGCTGTCAAATATAATGAACCATAAGACTGCTGCCAAGCAACCAGTATTAATGCAACAATACAACATCAACATGGAATACACCATTAAGTGCCCAAAATTTCTCATTTTCCCTGATAAAGGTACCCTGTCTGCTTTCTGTTTCTACCCTTCTCACGTGTAAGAACCTTTCAACAATCAAACACATCATACAACAGTAAGCAAAGAATCTATGCTGCAACAAAGCTGATCTATTGTATGTATAACTATGTGCAAGAAAAGGTCGATCAACTCCGGTGAGAATGTTTTCGGCTTGAAAAATACACCTCTCCTTTCTCTCTATTCTTCCTCTAGATTACCCTCATGATCACCGAAATCAATCCGATAGCAGCCATGGCATAGACTGCTCTATAAGGAGTCAATGCTAGGCCAGTGAGGAACGAGAAGTGCCCAGCAACCATGTAGAGAAAGCTCAACCTTACTTTTTTCCCAGGAATGCCGGGAAGAGAGAAGGAGAAAAAACTGAATTCAGGCTTTGAGTCACAGATTCCGTGACAGATAATGTAGATGCAAAGAACTGAATCCAAAAGCGATGGGAAATACTGCCCTGACCCTATTCTCTTCAAGACAAGACAATGCACAGTATTAAAAATCATCTCACAAGAGACCATTTGTCAAGTAATGGTTTGTTTGGATGAATACTGCAAGTTCTATACTACTTGTTTTATGGCTTATAAATCAAAATACATTTCCGCAAAAGTGTTGTTTGAATGCCTTCCATTATAGTGTAGTAGACCGCCTACAAATAGTACATGAACTACATATACTAAATTTTTTCCTAAATACCACAACGTCTAATTTTAAAGCTCAATGCTCTTCAACTGAATGACATGCAAATAGATCCTTGCCAAAAATTTTGCGTCTGAATATATCTTACAAAAATTTAGTAAAATGGTGCAAGGTTAGCTCTTCATGTCCCTTCAAAATTGAAAAGATAGGTGGTCAATAAAGAATCTGATTCCATAAAGGTTATTACTGCATATAATCTTACAGATTATATACTCAAAACAGAATGGATTTTGCAAGTGCACGAGAATTATGTTAAAGTGAGAATATGTGAAGGAAGACTTGACAGGGCATGAACTAGGAATATCTTTTTAGATGAATGAAGTAGAAATTAGTTTCTTGACAGATGAAACGAGTTCCTAAAGCTAAAATTTGTCATTCATGAATCCTACTTTCTCCAAAGAAACACAGGATATCGCACTGTAAATTATGTATTACTTTAAGCAACCACTTAAAAATGATTGATAATTAGCATTCTAGATCAGTATTGGTACGCATACCTGCAACCAAGCAAGAAGAGAGGGCCCAAACATTGTTGCTGCCAAAAAATGCAGAATTAGCAACCCATGTCTGTGATTGAAGATCTCTAATTGCATGTCACTGAAGCTATTTGCGGGGTCAAGGCTATTTGAACCATCTATCTCTTTGCTTCTGGAACCAGACAACTCCTTCTGCGTGAGGCTACGGAAAGAAGCAGACAAATAGCTGTAACAGAAATTTCAAGACCCCATAAGCAAACGCTGAAACCAAACTATAAAAACTTGTATGCCACATATTTAAGAAAGAATTTTTAAGTTTAGATCCCTAGGCCCAAAAGTAAAAAAAGTCATTCAAAGCCTCGAAGGCTATTTTTAAGTTTAGACCACCAATTTCATCCAGCTAACCAGCTCCTAAATTTTGATTCCAGACCAAAAGTCCATTCAAAGATAAAAAATGCAAGTACAAAACCATGAATTTGCAAAAAGAATATCTCTAAAGTTGAGAATGCAAATATCCAACCCAGGGGTGGTTTTGGTTCTGACACTATGGTAAAAATATTGACTGGACAAATCCAGAACTATAGCTCACTATACATATTACTTCACCAAAAGTCAAGTTCATTTTCCTACTGATAAAATCCCCAAAATTAGACATGAAATTCTAGGGTAAAACCGAAGGGAAGAAGAAAAGAGTTTGAGGAGAGCAATGTTCCACCAAATATCCTACATAAAATTTTATGGTTCAAAGGAAGGGCATGTAGAAGTTAGCTGCCACTGATCCCATTTACACTGATGATGTCGAAATTTGGATACATTCAAAACAGCTATGGTTTGCAGAGACTACCTGCACAGTGCATTATGGCAGCATATGGTGTATTCCATGTTGATGTTGTATAATGAAACTAGCCAAGAATGGAGACATAAAACTGCTGTCAAAATACAATCAGAAAACTGTAACTAGATAAAAAACAGAATTGGAGTGAATTAACAACAACTTCAAAACATTGCATTCAACTAAATTAAGGGCTCAAAATTTCAGCTGAAACGTCATAACATAAGCGTTTTAATCGTAAAAAGTCATATGATCCTACAAACATAGAGCCTGATATACTTCAGCTGAAATAGGAGTACATTACCAACAATTTAACCACGATTACATTTAAAGAGAATAACAATAACAAGAAGGACACAGGCGAAAGACAGAGCGAAGACCACGATCCACAGTTTCTGTATTAGAGATCTTGCGTCCAAATAATGCTTGTTGCGCCTTGCTAGAAGGTTGGTGATCTCGTACTTCTCACAGTGGTTGTTCATCTCGTTCTCCACGTTCTTTAGAAGCTTCTCGTTCATCGCTTCACATTGAGCCTGAAGTATTTCATTTCTGGCCTTCACCTTATCATATTGCGCTTGTTGATTCCAACTAGCCTTTGCGCAAAGCAGCAATCCTCAAACCGATGCTGAGGATTCTCTTCATCCTCTGGTGATGAATCATCTTCCTCCACAGGAAGTGGTGCTTTTGGGAACTAGAACACCAACACAACATTTAAAAAATTGTCAATTTTATAACATATTAAACTTCCCACCAAGGTGATGAATCATCTTACCAGCGGGACTGCACGTAATCTATTGGTCCCAGGAACTTCTACCAATCGTTGTGGCTCCTCAATTGTCACTCCAGTCCTGTTATGACTCAAACAATTATGGATCCAATTTTCAGTTTGCACATACAGTCACCAACAAGATTTGCTATTGCTGATAAATAAATTTCCTACACCAACCAATAGATCGGGAAATTCAGACAATAGATCGAGAATGTGTGAAATTAACATAAACAGAAAAGTGTAAAAAAAGCACCTTGAACAGAAACAAAAACTAAAAAAATAGGGGTAGTTTTACTAAATGAGTTTACGGTTATGGTACTGAGTTATACAGTTCTGAAGTAGGGTTATTCTGTATCCTAGGTTGTTTTATGGTACATAATCTCAAAGTTTTGGAGTCCAATTGGTCGAGTTCTTGAGTTGGTGCAGGTCTAGGCTGATCATAACAAAGTAACAAACTACCTACATGCTAATTAGGATCATAGCAGTTGTAATTGGTATATCATTGCAACATATAACCTAAAGATGCAACCAATATTTACATTCACAGTTTCTCCATGTATGTGATAATGAGTTCAACATAACATTCGAATTTTGTTCATGCATCCTCAAACCAAAGATTCAACTACAAACAAACGATTGACCCTGTGAAAAATAACATAAACAGAAACGAAATGCTGTGTAAAACAGAAAAACCCTAATCGAAAACAGAAAAATGTTGTGTAAAAATAACATAAACAGAAATGATTGACCCTTCTTTAGGTCCTTTTCCTGGATATAAAATTTAAAAAACAGATAAATGCTGTGTAAAACAGAAACAGAAAAATGCTATGTAAAACATAAACAGAAACGAAATGCTACTAATGGTCAATTGGTCATGAATTGTTGTCGTTGTCAGTTCAAGATGCATAACCATTTGGTCTGAACTTGGTGCAGTAGCCTACAAATTTATTTACTGTTGATAAATGCTACTAATTTATGTACTTTTGAATTTTCTAGTGCTGATAAATGCTACCAATTTATTTACTGTTGAATTTTCAGAAAAACAAAGATACTAACTAACAGTGGGTACAAACGAAACCCTAATTGATAAATGCTACCTTTAATTTATCGATAAGCAACATACAAATCATGGTTGAAATAGCAACAGAATGTGGGTACAAACTAAACCCTAATCGATAAACAACATACAGTTCATCGGAGTTGGCTAATTGAAACTCCAATCGAAAACCCTAATCGAAAACCCTAATCGAAAACCCTAATCGAAAACCCTAACCTACCTATAATCGATAAATCAATACCTGTCAAAACGAAACCCTAATCGAAAACAGCAAATAGATGGAAGAGAAACCTTACCTTTTGATGGGACGAATCGGAGTTTGCTTCACCCTTCTTCCCACTAGCTTGTCATCTGGTCCCATACTCTCTATAATCTGCAAAAGAACCGAACAGAAAAATGAAGAAAATGGATAGAACAGCATACTTCGATCTGAGAAAGCAAGCAAGAAGAAAACTTGAGGAATGAGAGAGACCTGTAGGAGAAACGAGAGGAAACTGAAGGGTGAGCACTTTCGAGAACGATAGACTGGAGGAACGAGAGACTGAAGGGTGAGCACTTTCGAATTGGTAAACGATAGAAGATAGAAGAGAGTGAAGGGTATGAGAGGTAAAAAAATAATCTATCCCATAGAATCTCGAAGAAGCTTGGCTCCACAAGCTTCTTTTTTCAGGTTTCTTTTGGCAAAAGAATACCGAAAAAGAATACAATACAAAATGCCCAACCGATACCAAACATGCATAAAAATTGTAACCCGAAGAATACACCTAAAATGAATCTAAATGAATCCCTATGAATCTAATACCAAACAGGCCCTTAATTATAAAACTAGAATAAAAGCAAGCGAACCCGCAGTGTACGGATCGGCGTAGATAAGCAAGTATTCCAGAGTATCGAACTCGAGTAATTGGTGAAACAAAATCAGTTTCAAGTAATCGAGCAATCAAAAGTGTAGAAGCTTTGCAAATATTGGGAAAAACAGCAACCCTAAAGATCCAGGTATCAAATTGTGGCAATCGATTCAAGATATACTATATATATAAGGACAGAGTTGAGAATTGCAAAGGTATACTAAAGCAAGGTTATGTACGGTGAAGTTCCAAAACCCTATATGTCTAACCCAAAGACTCTCTCTATAAAGGTTGTTGAGGCTGCAATATAAGAAGGATCTAAGGTAAGAATTAATCTCAAATACCCATGCCCAAACCCAAGGAATCAAAGATAAACTAAAACGGTTAAGGTTGTGACACTCGAAACCGAAATAGAGGATGTTGAGTCTCACTACTACCTAGGAAAGGCAAGTCAATGCTAGGTTAAAGCTAAACTTTAACTTTGGATCAAAGCAAAAGCAAAGTTCGTAAACCAGGGGAAATCATGGCTAGATCTTGAGAATCACGGCCGTGGAATTCAAGAACAGCCCGTGATTTAGGGTGTCGACGATATTTCTCACACTCTCAGGGTCCAATCAAATTACGATCGATCTATCATTATCTAAGCCACAACCATCAACCCTTCACCTTAGAATTGCTAAAGGGTTTTAGCCAATAATCATCATTATGATATCAATAATCAAATTAAGAAGAATGAAAGATGAAAACCCTCGAAAACTCAAAGTCAATCTCGAAATCCAAACACAAGCACTATGTTTATGAATTTAGAAGAATAGGAAAAGAAACCCTCAAAAAATCTAGAGAAGTCACAAAGAACGGGATGTCAATCCGTCCTCCAATGAAAACCCTAAGATATCTCGAAAAGTACACAATCTCCGAAAATATGTCCTTCACGAATCTCCAATCCTTAAGGTCGAAATGAAACCCTAAGATCGTCTCCAAACTCTAAGCGGAACTCTAAGCGGCGCTAAGCAGCGATAAGCGAGGATCCCGAAAACTCCTTTCTCAAGCCTTTTTATAGGGCAAGGTAGGGTTACGAGAATGCCCAATGACATGGCTGATGTGGCAAATATGACACGTCACAGGATAACCAAAATCACGGTCATGAACAACTTTCCACGACCGTAATTCAGGGTGTGGAACTAGATTACGGCACAATATGATTTCCACGGCCATGGTTTAGACCGTATAACTCTCTGTTGTGTTCCAAACTCACTTCCACGATCATGTTGCCAGATCCACGGCCGTAACTTAGAGCGTGGACTTCAAAATCCTCTTCCACGACCGTAATTCAGGGCGTGGTTCTTCAAACTCCTTGTTTTTGCCTTTGTTTCGTGACATCCTTCATCCATGCTCCTTCCTTAGCCTCTCCAATGCATCTCCTTGCCATCAAGCATGGTCAAACACTCCTTTCCTTCTACGTTTTGCTCCAATCCAAGTCTCTATTCACCTAAAAACAAAACAAAGCTAGTTTAGATCTCTATATCGACAAAGTGGGTGAACTAGCTCACAATTGCTTCAAACTCATATCTAAGAACACAATAAAGAGGGAAAAACGACTAAAACAAGTGCCTAAAATATAGTCATATTTCATGCTAACAAAATACCCCATACTTGCCACTTGCTTGTCCCCAAGCAAGGTTTTTAGAAGCTTAGAACATAAGGTAGAATGAAATATGAATGCAAAATAAAACAAAACAATCTTTTTGGTTAATGTGCTTCTCGTCAATAGATCATCCTCAAACCTTGCTTCATTCATCCTTGAAAACACTCATATTCACAAACCAAAGTATGCAAAGCAAAGAAACTTCATAAATTGCAAATACTTCAAGACAAACATCATAACCTTCAAGCATTGTCAAAATCAAGCATGTAAAACTTCAATTTCGATCACCAAGTCAAATAACACTCTTATGATCTCAAAGACTTTCAAATAAGGCCAAGAATGCGGAAAAGGTGGGAAACTTGTAAAGGAATGTGGTGTATGAATCCGGGAAGAAGGGACAACACAAACTCTTTTCTTTTTATCATTTGAACTTCCACCAATTTAGAGCTTTGCTCTAGACTTTTTGCACATAATTTTCCAACTTTACTTTTGGAGTTATGGACAGCGGTGCAAAATAACCGAAGCCTAGAAGATTGACGTTTGTCAATTTCGAGATGCCTCAAACCCTTGATGGACATACCATAATCCGTTAGCAATATCGCTCAATCCGATTTGGCAAGACACAAACACCCGGCTATGTGAATGGTGCCGAGTTACTCATCGTCATGATTGACTTCCCCAAACCTAGAATTTTCCTACACTTTGAAAACAATTGCTTTCATGGCCCTCCCACATCAAACATGCCACAATCAACTCTTCCTAAATCCCGGACAGGTAAAGGAGGTAATTATTTTCATTGAGGGGCTAAATGATCAAAGAAAGAAGTAAGAAAATCGAGGTGCCTTAATCATTTCATAAAGAAGTATAAGAACTTATATTGTAATTTCAACCTTTGTTTATCAATATGATTTAGATAAAACCTTCACATTATGAAACTTGAAAGAAAGGATAAATAACATACTCAATCTTTTCACAATTTATAATTCAATTTAAGCATACAATTGTCATAAAAAAACTCATTCCACAAGTAGTTTTCATCATGGAAATCATCTCTAATCTTAGAAGCACAAATATTTTCAAATTTTTCAAAATTTTATGGGTTTTTCAAAGCCTTTTTTCATGCAATGCAATAATGAAACGTGTGACAATGAAAGGAAACATGCAAGTATTCATAGTCATGCAAAGCAAAGTGAGTAGAGTTATTACAAACGATTGTCACACCCCACCCCATACTTGAAACATACATTGTCCTCAATGTTCAAAAGAAATAAAGAAAAGAAAGAAAAGCAAAAGGAACTCACTAATGGCGGTGTGGTGGCTCAAACCGGAGGTCAATCAACATCATCACTGTGGAGGAGGCGGCGGTGGATATGGAAAGAAATCCGA
The DNA here is from genome assembly GCA_033239125.1 of Fagopyrum homotropicum. Classification (NCBI taxonomy): domain Eukaryota; kingdom Viridiplantae; phylum Streptophyta; class Magnoliopsida; order Caryophyllales; family Polygonaceae; genus Fagopyrum; species Fagopyrum homotropicum. The sequence goes on along the minus strand of BSWB01000007.1, from coordinate 116,912,583 downwards.
GCTAAAAGTCCGCCCAAACTGCTGGCGGTAGACGTCCCTCAAGATGCGGTCGTTCTCCTGGCTCCGTACGTCATGAGTCTCCTGTCGGATCTCTAGATCTCCCACTCTTCTCGAAAGATCGGTAGCCCATCCTGGAAGCTGCGAGTACCAATCCAGCGGCTGTCCGTACCAAGCTAGAGCGTCCTAAGGAGGAGGAGTCGGTGCCACCGGTGCCTGCTCATACCATGGTGGAGGAGCTCCCATCCAATCCGTCTACGCTCCATACCAAGCGGGTGGAGCGTCCATCCAAGTCGGCCTCTCACTCACGCTAGCCCTGCGTGAAGAAGAGGCACTGGAAGGTCTAGAAGGGCAGGGAGAACGTCTAGGTGGGTCCGGGAAGGTGTCCGGCTGATCCAGGAATGTACCAAAGGTGTGCTCATCACCTCCTACATCATGGTCATCACCTCCTCCCATCTCCTCATCATCATCCCCAGCTGGGATATCATCCGACACATACGGAGGAGCTACAAGTCTATTGGCATGCATGGCCACAAAAGTCACCTTCCAATTATGGTGTCCGGCCATAATGGAGTACTCGGGAAGTCAAGGGATACCTCTACCACCTCTCTCCTCCCATGGCATGGATGCGGTAGGTGGAGCTTGGTGGCGGGGAAAGATAATGCCTCTAGTCATGAGCCCGTTGAGGCCCAAAGGTCTTGCCGCTATCCTAGTACAAGCGGAGTAATCTATCCCAAGTTGGTTGGCTATATGAGTCACCATACCACCATAACCAATGTTCCCGGCTTTCTTGTTCTTCAACTTACTCATGGTGGAGGCAAGGAGGGTGGAACAATCGGCCGGTCTACCGTTAAGCATGCAATAAAGGAGGAAGAGCTCATCGGTCTTAATCTTTTGTGGGGTCTCGGCTCTAGGGAAGAGACACTCGGAAAGGACCCTATGAGCTATCTTCAAGGCTAAGTGGCAGATGAGCTTAGCCTTGGTGTCGGCCGGTTGCCAATGATCCTCACTAGCATATATCATGGAAATCTCCTCCCAAAAGTCCTTAGCATACACACCACTAGGAAACCTACCATTGAAGCTCTCATGGAACCCAAAGAAGGTTCCAAACTGAAAAATGGAGAACTCATAGTCTTGCTCCATTAGCCTAAAGGATACCGTTCGGTTCATATGACTATGCTCAAAGGAAGTCACAAACTCCCTTGTTATCTCATCATAAGCGTCCTCTCTAATAGCGGAGAAGACGATCAATCCAGTTCTATCCAAGAGCAATGTCAAATCATTCACAACATTTAGCGGCTCAAGCTCCTCAAGGACTAGGTATCGAGGTCCTATGACCGGCCTCTTCTCGATCCTTTCTAAGGCTCCTAGGTAGTCTTCAGGGATAGTTGGGATTCTAGGAGGTAGTGGTGATGGTGGTTGGCTAGGGGTAGGTTGGGAAGAGGAGGAACTATCATCCTTTCTCTTCTTGTTCCTGGTAGACTTTCTTCTAAACATTTTTCTCTGTGACAGAAAAAATTACGGCCTGTTCTTTGTAAACCATGGCCGTGGTCTATTTTTCTCAAATCACAACAATTTCACACCAAACTCAGCAATCACTTGGTTCTCTTAAATTCTTGCGAAGAAATTGAACCGAATTGATAAAGTAGAGAAAAGGGAGAAAAACCTAGGTTTTGGATCTTTCAAATCCAAATTCCTTCTTCTGAGTGGATTGTTCACTTGGTTTGTTGCTTGGATCGTGTAGATATCGAAAGTTCTCCACTTTAGGCTCAAGAATCGAACGAATCGGACTCCGAACGAAGATTCACGGGTTGAGGAAGGTTGTCGGCGATTTGGCCGTGGAACTGGGCGTGGATTTGGGTTTTTGTGGTGTTTTTGTGAAGGAAGGTGGTTTATATAGTGCCCGTAAAATTTTTGAAAATCACGGTCGCTCGGGGCATTCCACGGTCGTGGAAATGTATGGAACCCGTGGTTTTCATGAATTTTGCTAGATTTTGGGGAATTACGGTCACCTATTACTTCCACGGTCGTGGTTTAGGGCATGGAAGTCTCTGTTGTGTGCCAACATCCAAGTTTCGTCAATTCCTTCCAACTTTTGCATCTTTCCTTTGCCCAATCCTTGTTCCTACAGCCAAAAACATAACATACCGGGAGGTATCGAGGGAAAAACAAAGCAAAACCAACTAAACTAAACTACTCTAAGAAAGAAAAACAAAAACATAAGTGCAATACCTTGGGTTGCCTCCCAGGAAGCGCTTGTTTTGGATCCATAGCTAGACCGTTCTTGTGTTTATTCGAGGACAATCGGAGCGAGTTCCTCAACCAGGAGCTCCGGTGAATACTTCTTAAGACGTTGGCCATTCACCTTGAAACTTCCGCTCTTTTCACCCCATACTTCAACTGCGCCATGGGAAAAACACGTTTGATTAGATAAGGTCCAGTCCAACGAGATTTAAGCTTACCTGGAAAGAGACGAAGTCTTGAATTGAAGAGGAGAACTTGATCTCCTTCTTTGAGATCCTTTGGAATGATATGCTTATCATGCCAACGATTCGCCCTTTCTTTGTAAATCTTGGCGTTTTCATAGGCGTTCAAGTGGAGTTCTTCAAGCTCATTAAGGTCCAAGAGGCGCTTCTCGCCCACTTCCTTCATGCCGAAGTTCAACAACTTCACAACCCAGTAAGCCTTGTGTTCTAACTCAACCGGTAGATGACAAGACTTCCCATACACAAGGTTGTATGGTGTTGTACCTATTGGAGTCTTGTATGCAGTTTTATATGCCCATAATGCATCATCCAACTTCAAAGACCAATCATTCCTTGTCTTTGAGACCGTCTTCTCAAGGATGCCTTTGATATCTCTATTCGAAATCTCCACTTGTCCACTCGTTTGTAGATGGTAGGGGGTGGCGATCTTGTGAGTCACCCCATATTAGCTAGTAGAGCTTTGAATCGTCGGGCAATGAAGTGTGAACCTTCGTCACTAATGATGGTCCGTGGTGTCCCAAACCTTAGGAAAATAGTTCTATTAAAGAACTTAACAACAACCATGGCATCATTAGTTGGAGAGGCAATAGCTTCAACCCATCTCAAAACATAATCTACAACTAGAAGTATGTATTGGTTTCCACAAGATGATGGGAAAGGTCCCATGAAGTCTACTCCCCAAACGTCAAAGATTTCCACCTCATGAATGTTATTGAGAGGCATCTCGTTTCTCCTAGAGATATTTCCTGTTCTTTGACAAGCATCGCAACAAGAAACAAAGGTTTGCACATCCTTAAATAAAGTAGGCCAAAAGAATCCAGATTGCAATACCTTAGCGCTAGTTTTATTGGAACTAACGTGTCCTCCACAAGGTAGTGAATGACAATGACGAATGACACTTTGCATTTCGTCTTCCGGCACACAATGATGCCGTCGGGACCTCTCTTGAAGAGTAGAGGTTCATTCCAAAAGTATTGTTGGGCATCCCTAAAGAAATTCTTCTTTTGTGCATAGGATAATCCGGGAGGTATTTCCTGACAAACCAAGTAATTTACAAAATCAGCAAACCAAGGTTCGTTACCTCTAGATATCTTGTCGATGCACTCCTCTATGATGTATAAGTGCTTATCCGGAAAGGAGTCATCTGTGGGTAGATCGTCGTCTTCAATGTGTGGTAGACGACTCAAATGATCCGCGACAGAATTTTCCGAGCCTTTCTTGTCACGGATCTCTTGATCGAATTCTTGTAGGAGAAGAATCCATCTAATCAACCACGGTTTTGCATCCTTCTTGGCAAGTAAATACCGGATCACAGAATGGTCCGTGTATACAATCACCTTTGCACCTACAAGATAAGAACGAAAATTTTCAAAGGCATATACAATAGCTAAGAATTCCTTTTCTGTTGTGGTGTAGTTGAGCTGCGCTTCATCTAGCGTCTTGCTAGCATAATAGATAGCATGGGTTCGGCCCTCCTTCTTTTGTCCTAGCACAGCTCCAACACCTACGTCACTTGCATCACACATAACCTCGAACGGGAGATTCCAGTCCAGAGGTTGGATAATCGGGGCTGAGATGAGAGCTTCCCCGATCTTATAGAAAGCATCTAAACAATCCTGCGAAAAGTCAAAAACTGCATCCTTCATCAATAGATTAGTAAGCGGTTTCGATATCTTAGAAAAGTCTTTGATAAAACGTCTATAAAATCCAGCATGTCCTAGAAAACTTCTTATCCCCATCACCGAAGATGGAGGAGAAAGTTTCTCTATGGTCTCTATCTTAGTCTTGTCTACCTCAATCCCTCTACTAGAGATTGAGTGTCCTAGCACAATGCCTTCCTTTACCATGAATTGACACTTCTCCCAATTAAGAACTAGGTTAGTGTCTTCACACCTTTGCAACATAAGAGAGAGGTTAGAGAGACAATTATCAAATGAAGATCCATGAACCGAAAAATCGTCCATAAAAACCTTCATTATCTCCTCAATGTACTCCGAAAAGATGGCCATCATGCACCTTTGAAAGGTGGATGGGGCGTTGCAAAGCTCGAATGGCATCCTTCTATAGGCAAACGTCCCCATGGGCACGTGAATGTGGTCTTCTCTTGATCATCCGGATGGATCAGAATCTGGAAGAAACCACTATAACCGTCAAGATAGCAAAAATAGGAGTGTTGTGCTAACCTCTTAAGCATTTGATCAATGAATGGTAGCGGGAAGTGATCCTTCCTAGTTGCATTGTTCAGCTTGCGGTAATCAATGCACGTCCTCCATCCCGTCACGGTTCTTGTAGGAATGAGCTCATTGTGCTTGTTAGTGATAACCGTCATTCCTCCTTTCTTCGGGACAACTTGAACGGGGCTCACCCACTTGCTATCCGAGATAGGATAGATGATACCTGCGTCAAGTAACTTAAGAACTTCCTTCTTAACAACCTCCTTCATGATCGGATTTAACCGTCTTTGAGGTTGTCGCGAAGGCTTAAAATCTTCCTCCATTAGAATCTTGTGCATGCATAATGATGGTTTAATTCCTACAAGATCCTCTATAGTATAACCTAAGGCTTTCCTATGTTTCCTTAGAACAACCATTACTTTCTCATGTTCATCTTCACTTAATTCGGAACTAATAATTACGGAAAAAGTAGAATTAGTTCCAAGAAATGCATACCGAAGATGTGTGGGAAGTGGCTTCAATTCCATAGCTATTTATGCCTTTGATGAGTCTTGAGACATGTCCGACGATTCCTTAGAAGTCTCTAAGGGTGTGAGAGTGATGGAAGAAGACTCAAGAGTATTTGTGGAAAGAACGGAATTGTTCTCAGAAATACCCAAAATTACGGCACCACTGTTACTTCCACGGCCGTGGTTTAGGGCGTGAAAGTCAATTACGGCATCACTGGTGGTTCCACGGCCGTGGTTTTGGCCGTGTAATTTAATAGTGCTCTCCGAAGAACTGGTTACGGTCATCTTGGGGGAAACCACGGCCGTGGAAAAGCACGACTGACCGTGATTCCTCACGTTTTCTGACCCATTGTAGAGTTTTTCAAACTCTTCCTCTTGCATTTCTTTTAGCTCCTCCAAGGCTTCAATCTCCTCATTGCAATCTTCCTCCTCTCCTTTTTCCATGATGCTTATGGTAATGACCTTTTGCAATGAGTCTTTGAATATAATCGAGCTCACTTCTTCTCTAGACGCTTCCTCGTCATAAATATTAAACATGTCCTCTCCAAGAGCTGGCTTTTTCACCAAAGTTGAGAGAACAAACTCAACTTTCTCTTCTCCTATGTCAAAAGCTAGTCTAGCATTCTTGCAATCCACTATACAACCGGATGTTGCAAGGAACGATCTTCCGAGTATGATCGGAACCGGACAATCTGCAGGAATGTCAAGCATAACAAAATCAATTGGAATGTAAAACTTACCGAGCTTGACTGGGACGTCTTCAATGATACCGACGGGACGAGTTATGGATCGATCCGTGATATATAACGTCATCTTCACCGTTTTAGGTTCACCTAAACCGATCTTCCTACACAATGCAAGCGGAATAATGCTTACGCTTGCTCCCAAGTCACAAAGGGCGTCACATGTGACTTCTCCTACTCTAATTGGAATGAAAAATGATCCCAGATGGGCATCTTTTCAGTCATTGTTTTGATGAGTTCCGAAGATTCCGAACTCATCTTGACTTCTCCAAAGTCTTCTAGCTTCCTCTTGTTAGAGAGGAGCTCTTTCAAGAACTTCTCATAGGCGGGCATACCTACAATTGCATCAATGAAAGGTATATTAATATGCAGTTTGCTCATGAGTTCAATGAACTTACTGAATTGCTTGTCTAGGCGTGCTCTTGCTCTAGACTGCGGGAATGGTAGGGGAGGTTTATAAGCTGGAGGAGGAACGTAGACATCTTCCTTCTTCTTCCCTTTATCTTTCTCCTTCTCAGCTGGGACTTCCATAAACTTGGGCTGCGGGTCGGTGGTTGTCACACCACTCCTAGTTGTGATAACCATCACCCTTCCCTTTGGGTTGTCCTCCGTTTTCCTGGGAAGCTTTCCTTGATCTCTAGGAACTTCTTCGGCCTTGCTGAACATATGGTTTTCTAAAGATTTTTGAGCTTTATCAACCTTAGTTATGTAACTCTCTAGTCCTTGAAGCTTTACCAAGATCGTTTCCAACATGGGATCGGGTTTCTCCTTTTCGGAATTGTTTGAACCATTTGATGTTTGCCCCTGGCTTTTCAAAGGGGTAGAAGAAGAGGGAGATGTTAGTGAATTTCCAGAATTTGGATAGGAATTACCGGAATTTTGTTGTTGGTTGGAACGCCAATTGTTGTTGGAATTTCGGTTGTTGTTATTATTCCAATTGTTGTTGTTCCAGTTGTTGTTCCGGTTGTTGTTCCTATTCTCTTGGTGGTTGTTGTTGTTGTTGCCTAGGTAGCCAACATCTTGCTCCTTTGGCTTTTGAAGGCCAACTCTAATGATTTCCTTCAACCTTGATTTCGGTGTTGAGGGAGAATATTTGAGTTTGTGCAGCTTGTATTAGCTTGACTCCCGACTCTACCTTCCGGTGGGAATACTTCTCAATCACTTGGGCTTGCTTCTCAATGAAGTCCCAAGTGTCATCCTCTCTCATATCCATGAATGTACCACAAGAGAGAGATTGGAAGTTGAATTGTGTGTCCATATCCAACCCCTTGTAGTAAATCTCTAACAGCTCCAGCTTTGAAATGCCATGGTGTGGGCAATCCAATAAGAGGTCCTGAAATCTTTCCCATGATTGAAACAAACTTTCCTTAGCTTTCATAGAAAATGCATTAATTTTACCTCTCAATTCCGCCGTCTTGGATGGCGGAAAGAACTTGGAAAGGAACTCCGAAGATAGATCCTCCCACATGTTAACCTTTTCAGGTGGAAGAGCTTGATACCAAGCCAAAGCTTTGTTCTTCAAAGAGAAGAAGAACGGCTTGATCTTGTAGTTGTTGTTGTTAGCCCTTTTCGGCTTCAATGTCTCCATGAGAATCTCAAAATTCTATAAATTTTGGTGTGGAGATTCAGCACTAGTTCCACCAAATTGACTTTGGCGAACCATGGTGATAACTTGCGGGCTAAAACTGAATTTCTGGATGTCCTCAGCTCCGAAATTCACACCTAGACGGCGCGGTTGCTGAATTGGATCCATCCTTTGCCCGAGAGTTCGTAGTTCATTCCCTCCATTAGCAACTCTCACATCTCCAGCGGGAACGCGAGGAACAACCGGTTGTCTTGGGTTGTTACGAACGGGGTGAATCACCGGATCAATATCCTCAAGTGGTGGCATATCTTCATCCTTATCGTCGGACAATTCAACTCTAATGGACTTAGTTGGTTTCTTGATCTTCTTCTTCTTGGCGTCATTCAGCTCCAACTTCATGTCCATCATCATAGCTTTGAGTTCATCAATTTGGAATTGATGACTCATTAACTCGTCCAAACGAGCTTTCTCACTCAACTTAAGTTGAAGTTGAGTTTCATCCAACTTAGCTTGGATATTTCCTTTCATTATTTTCAACCATCTTTTTCTCTTTCGACTTTCTTCTCAAAGTTTTCTCAAGTTCTGGATCAAAAGAAACTAGATCTTTGGTAGATCTAGTCTTTTGCATATACCTAAAGAATCTGCAAAATCACTCACAAAGAGATATCAAATAACAAGAGCAAAGCTCCCAAGCTCGACAACCGAAAACCAAAATTGGTTTAGACCAAATCCCCGGCAACGGTGCCAAAAACTTTTCGCCTCAAAGCGTGCGTGCAAATAAGTTTTAATTATAAAACTAGAATAAAAGCAAGCGAACCCGCACTGTACGGATCGGCGTAGATAAGCAAGTATTCCAGAGTATCGAACTCAAGTAATTGGTGAAACAAAATCAGTTTCAAGTAATCGAGCAATCAAAAGTGTAGAAGCTTTGCAAATATTGGGGAAAACAGCAACCTTAAAGATCTAGGTATCAAATTGTGGCAATCGATTCAAGATATACTATATATATAAGGACAGAGTTGAGAATTGCAAAGGTATACTAAAGCAAGGTTATGTACGGTGAAGTTCCAAAACCCTATATGTCTAACCCAAAGACTCTCTCTATAAAGGTTGTTGAGGCTGCAGTATAGGAAGGATCTAAAGGTAAGAATTAATCTCAAATACCCATGCCCAAACCCAAGGAATCAAAGATAAACTAAAACGGTTAAGGTTGTTACACTCGAAACCAAAATAGAGGATGTTGAGTCTCACTATTACCTAGGAAAGGCAAGCCAAGGCTAGGTTAAAGCTAATCTTTAACTTTGGATCAAAGCAAAAGCAAAGTTCGTAAACCAGGGAAAATCACGGCTAGATCTTGAGAATCACGGCCGTGGAATTCAAGAACAGCCCGTGATTTAGGGTGTCGACGATATTTCTCACACTCTCAGGGTCCAATCAAATTACGATCGATCTATCATCATCTAAGCCACAACCATAAACCCTTCACCTTAGAATTGCTAAAGGGTTTTAGCCAATAATCATCATTATGATATCAATAATCAAATTAAGAAGAATGAAAGATGAAAACCCTCGAAAACTCAAATAAAACTCAAAGTCGATCTCGAAATCCAAACACAAGTAGTATGTTTATGAATTTAGAAGAATAGGAATAGAAACCCTCACAAAGATCTAGAGAAGTCACAAAGAACGGGATGTCAATCCGTCCTCCAATGAAAACCCTAAGATATCTCGAAAAGTACACAATCTTTGAAAATACGTCTTTCACGAATCTCCAATCCTTAAGGTCGAAATGAAACCCTAAGATCGTCTCCAAACTCTAAGCGGAACTCTAAGCGGCTCTAAGCAGCGATAAGTGAGGATCCCGAAAACTCCTTTCTCAAGCCTTTTTATAGGGCGAGGTAGGGTTATGAGAAAGCCCAATGATGTGGCTGACATGGCAAATATGACACGTCACAGGATAACCAAAATCACGGTCATGAACAACTTTCCACGACAGTAATTCAGGGTGTGGAACTAGATTACGGCACAATATGATTTCCACGACCGTGGTTTAGACCGTGTAACTCTCTGTTGTGTTCCAAACTCACTTCCACGATCATGTTGCCAGATCCACGGCCGTAATTTAGAGCGTGGACTTCAAAATCCTCTTCCACGACTGTAATTCAGGGTGTGGTTCTTCAAACTCCTTCTTTTTGCCTTTGTTTCGTGACATCCTTCATCCATGCTCCTTCCTTAGCCTCTCCAATGCATCTCCTTGCCATCAAGCATGGTCAAACACTCCTTTCCTTCCACGTTTTGCTCTAATCAAAGTCTCTATTCACCTAAAAACAAAACAAAGCTAGTGTAGATCTTTATATCGACAAAGTGGGTGAACTAGCTCACAATTGCTTCAAGCTCATATCTAAGAACACAATAAAGAGGGAAAAACGACTAAAACAAATGCCTAAAATATAGTCATATTTCATGCTAACACTTTGCTGTCTTATCTTCTCCCACGTAATCAATTCAGCAGCAAAATGAGCAATGTTATTTGTTAAGAAAATTCATTTGTGTTTTTAGGCAATTGACCACATAATCAGTTCAATAGTCAAATCAAACTATATGTTTGCTAGTCAGTTGTCAGTGTGAACCGTCTTTAGAGGGCCAAAAGGTGTTGCTGCTGGAGTTGGTGCTCAACATTCCCATGTACTACTTGAACAACTATCGTTTAGGCTATGAAGTAATAAATGAGCAATGTAAGCTGTTTACTTGTATCCTTCCTAGATGATCAATATTAGGCCTGAGGATAAAAAACATTATGGCTATATTTTGAAAGTTAACTGCTTATTTACTTAACTACATTAGAGGTGTAATGTTTAATTTTAGGTTACTTTATGAAACTAATTGAGGGTCATATTGAATGATATGAGAATTATGGCTATATTGTGAAGTAATAAATGAGCAAACTAAGTTGTTTACATATTGAATGATATGAGAATTGTATCTTGGAATATGCACCTTCTACAATGACATATCACTTCTGATAATGCGTGGTTATGTAGAATTGCTAATTATACCATACTAATTACTCTTAGTGAGGGTCATGTGCACTTTTAGAGTTCATTACTTGATTCCTACAGTGAATAAATCAAAAGACATTGTTTTATAACAACGAACTTAAAGTTTTTAGTTATTTAATTATCCGTCAATTTGATCTTCATTTTTTTATAGATTGAACGACTAGGAAGGATGTTACCATAATTACTTTCTCCAAGATGGTTGGTTATTCCCTTAAGGTTTGTATAATCATATTTATAGTAAACAATGATTTATCTTCCACCATGCCCTCTTGCCTACCGTTTGTATATTGGTTAGTTTATGAAACTATTTCCTCTTGCAGGCAGCTGATATTCTGGAGAAGAAAGGAATCAACACTGAGGTACTTTGACGGGCTTGTTGATGTTAACATCAAATTTATTGTGTCGATCGAAGATATTGTGCGTGTAGCAAAGAGGGCGTGCTACAGATCAAGTTTCTAGGGTTGCCGCATCTAAGGGTTTCACAATTACAAGATGACTAAATTCAGCTTCTACTTTGTTCCCGGTTTGTTATGCTCTCTTTGATCGTTACATCAATATTGATAGTTATTTTTGATCAATCACATTGTAAGCATGTGATTTCTAGGTCTATTTGGAAGTTCCTGATACAATTTTGATCAATTTGTTGTCATCACAAACCCTGCCTAGGAGGGCTCAACATTGTACAATCTTGAGATGATATACAACTTCTTTTGAGGATTTAGTTGTAGCAATCAGTATCTTCTAATTTCATTGCTCAAAAATGCCTTATTTTTACTCATATTTTTGTCTCGAAACACACAAGCCACACCAAAAGTGCTTGATATAAATTTGAGGATTTAGTTGCAACAATCAACATGTGATTTCTAAGTCTGTTTGGAAGTGTCTGATACAATTTCATTGATCAACTTGCCCAAGATCTAGAAATAATGATTATTTCGAAGCACAAGCCAGACCAGAAAAGTGATTAACAGAAACAACTTGCATATAAAAGTGATCAAACAATAACAACTTGCATAATCAGTTTGCATAAATATCTAGATCATTTCTTAGGCAAATTAATGCATAGTGCATATCTAGTGTGATACTCACATTTTCAGAACAATCACTACAAATAATATCTTGAACAAAACAAGAGATACTTTAATACGCATTGTAAATATTGTTTTAAATCCATCACTAGATTCTTCAAGTCTTGAATGTCATTTTCGGACTTTGTTGGTGAATCATATCCTTAATCATTTCTCAATTTATGCTCGCCTTGAACATAAGTTTTCTTCCACTTCGCCGCATCTGTCCATTGGAAGAAATTGCAACCATCACATTTGTAATATGGCCTACGCGAATTTTTGTCAGACTCACAAATTCTAACACGAGTTCTTTTTGGTGGTTGACACCTACAATATGGGCTCATCGATCTCAATGTTGAAGAATAAGTGATTGACTCCATTATATCTCGAGAAACCTAAATAAGAAAAGAAAAATATAGTGATAGCTTCAAGTTCATAAAGTAACAACATATTCATTCAGCATATTTCAGTTTCCATTGCATTTCATCACTCGTCTTCTTCCTCTCAAATGTTAATAAAGCATAAGTGTGTTATTTGCCTCACAATATTATTAAAACTTCAGCAAAAAAATCAGCAACTAAACTATCTGTAAAAAAAAGCAGCAACTAAACTATATGTACAAAAATCAACAACTGAACAAGAATGATCTCTATTACAAAAAATCAGCAACTATTAACAAAAAAAATCAGCAACTAAAATCAGCAACTATTACAAAAAAAAATCAACAACTAAAAATCAACAACTCTAATAACTAGAAAAAAATTCATATAGAATTGAGATGTTCGACCTGGTGAGTAGTCATCAAGATTTTCTAGCACTATTACAAAATCATACAATTCAGTTAGATAGACCTATAGGTTTGCCCTCTCAACTTGTTTCTTTAAAAAAATCATATAGAATTGTGTGCTAAAGTTACCGTTTGATACTGGACTTAAACTCCTATGAGACCTCAAGCTTATCTCTTTTCATCAGCTTCAATCCCAATTGGACCTAAGTCACTCTAATACCCATCGTGCCCTAATCTTTGAATATGTTTTGCAATATGTAACACCCCAAGTTTTGGGAACTCGAAGCGCTACGGGCAAGGACCGCACAATGGGTCCCGACCCTCAGAGTAGCAACAACACAACGGATATTACAACAAGACACAGACAAATAAAAACCAAAACTCAATATAAATCCAAGGGTTTGAACAAAAGAAAGCGTAAAGACTCGCAGGGAGTTCAAAACAAAAGGAAAAAGCAGCAACATAACATAAACCCAATCCCGCCCTATAATGTACGGGAACCCCGACTGACCACACCATCCGGATCACTCAGCATTATCTTAAACCTGTGGAACATCTACAACAACGGTATAAACCGTTAGTTAACATTCTAGATATCAGAGAGAATGTAAAGGCACAAACATACATAAGATAAAGTAAACATATAACATGCTCGCACACAACCGGTTATTATCTTTCTTAATGTTATCCATTACTAATTTAACTTCTTTTGTCACACGAGAATCTCCCGAAACTCGCCTCCGCTTCCGTCTACCAATAGGAATAGATTAGTATTATCCGTTACATACGGGCCTGGGTTGCAAGAGCACATTCTACTCTCTTGTAAAACTAGACAAGTGGTCACCGCCCGGTTATCATACACTTGAGACAATTAAGGTTATAAAGGGTGAATCATATTCCAGTTATCCATTATAAACATGATAAACAACGCAAAAAAGCCAAAACACTCAAACCAATATACAGAATGAATCTAGGTAAGTCCAAGGGAATTACCTCACTCGAAGGAACACTCAACACACTGCACACACTCAAAGAATGGCTCAGTTTTCCGCAGAAAAGGAGCAAGGAAAGCCTGTTCACACAAGCATCACGAATCAGGAACGAAACGGTTGCTAGAAGTCTATAACTTCTAGTCTCAATGATCTCTAAGAGATCTCCAAAAGCTAAGGGCTCAACCTTAGTCTTACAGCATACTAAAGGGGCAAGGAACATCCAAAAGGAACAAGGAAAGGAACGAGGAAAGAAAGGAAGGAAGCAACTCACAAGAACGGGAGTTACTACAGAGGAAACCGTAGGGATGGCTGGACAGGTGCAGGGGCGGCTATCCGCGGGGCGGCAGGGGCGGAATTCGTGACAGAAGCATTGTCGACTCCCTTCGATAGTGCAGAACAAAGAAAAGGCCAAAGCTTTCTTTTCTCAGCACACAACCACGTCACAACTCGACCAAGGGAGCCTGTGAACATCAAGATATCATCAACGGACGCTCCACAAGAATCAAGGATCAAACTTGATTCTTGGAGTAGAAGAAAAAGAGGAAATGAATAGACAAACAAGCAGAAGGGAAAGCAACTGCAGCATCACATGAACGTGTGGAAGAAACATATAAGAAGGAACTTACACGTTCAGTAAGATCACAAGGGAAGCAAGGGAACGGCTGCAGCTCTAGGGTTGAAGAACGAATGCAAGAAACGGGGAAAAGAAGAAAAGAAGGGAATATATAGGAGAGGCGGGAAAGATAGATGGAAAGGACGTCTAGGGTTAGAAAGAAGATAAGGAAACCGGCTCACAAGATAGAAGATCGGATATTCTATCTATGGAAGGAAGATAAAACAAACGAAAACAGACCGGGCGCGATCTGCTGCGTATCCGCAGGGACGGCTCCTTGTCACCGCGGGGGCGGTGATAGACACCAAGGCCGTTAGGGCGGCCTTCTTTACCGCGGGGGCGGTGAAGGTCCAAAAAACTGGGATCTTACATCAAATCCCCCTAAAAAGAAGTTTCGTCCCGAAACTTGCAAAATCCCGAACGAACAAATAAAGACACAAGGAACTAAATAGAACTCATGTATTCCCACTCGGGGCACGTAACTCAAAACGTCTCAAAAAGCGTACGCAACACAATAAAGGAAAAACTGAAACAAAACGACTACGCTAAAGGTGCATCCAGCCCAGCGTAAAACTCCGGATAGTTCCTCTGGATACTATTCTCTGTCTCCCAAGTCGCCTCATCAGCTCCTCGCATCGACCACTGAATCTTCATCATTAGTATGTCCTTCGAACGCAAGCGTCTCGTACTACGTTCCAAGACAGCCACCGAGTGCTCAACGAACGTGTGGTCTGGCTCGATCACTAGATCCTCGTGACTGATGATATGTCTCGGGTCTGGTATGTACTCTCGTAGCTGAGACACATGGAAGACTGGGTGAACACCCTCGAGTCTCGTGGTTTTCTCAGCACACAACCACGTCATCGTTCAAACTTAGTAGATCTTTTCCTTTTAGAGCTGGACTTTATGTCTTGTGGTTTCTGCGAAAGTTCTTGAGACTAGGTTTGAGACACCCTAGCATATTGTTATATGATCGTGTGAGGGTCAGTCAGACTAGAAGTAGTAACCTTCTAGCGTATTGTTATATGATCCAGTAGAGATCATTGAGACTAGAAGTTGAGGACTTCTAGCATATCGGATAGTCGTTGATTTGTGTGCCTTGCTGTTCAGGCATAAAGTACTTTCCTGCGGGAAGCAGAGCATGATATGAGAGCTGGGATTACCTTTGATACAGGTAAGTCCTTGAGACTTACTTAGCTGGTTTCTAGATGTTAGCTGAATGATGATAGTGGTGTGTGTTGATTGTTTAATAATTATAACATGCATAGGACAACCTTTATTATTTTTATGGCCCAAGTGTATGTATAACGGGCGGTGACATCACTGCCCAACTCTGGCATGAGACTGGGAGGTTCTCTATACCCAGACCATACAGGCACAAGGTGAGGTGCATCGGATCCATTCCTGATGGTTACATGGGGGTGGAGGCGAGGTTTGGGAATCCCTCGTGTCACAAAATAAGTATTATTAGTAAGAGTGAATGACCTAAATGAAGATAATAAAAATGGATTCTCTGAAAGCATGATGTGTGTTTAGTTTTGGTATTGTGTGTGTATGCTATTTTTATTTGTCTAACGTTTAGATATCTAGCTAACGGTTGATTTGTTTTGGTTGTTTAGACTTATCACAGGTTAGAGCAGCAGCTGAGTGATCCGGAAGTAGTTGTCAGCCGGGTCTCCGTACTCCCTAGGATGGGGTTGGATTTTTTATTTATGTTTCATTCTTAGTATGATGTTATTTAGACTTTTATTATCTTAAGTACGTTGTTGGCTGTTAGACGCATGTTGTTACATTCATGACACTAAAACACCGTTTTATGAATTTCAGTTTCCTTATTTGTCTCTTGTTGTAAAATCCTAGTAAAGTTGTTGTCAAACTAAGGTCGGGACCCATTGTGAGGTCCTAACCAGTAGCTCCCCGAGTTCTAAGAACTTGGGGTGTTACAGTATGTACTCTCATAGCTGAGACACATGGAAGACTGGGTGAACACCCTCGAGTCTCGGTGGAAAAGCAAGTTTGTATGCTGCCTCTCCAACTCATTCAATAATCTCGAACGGTCCGACATATTTGGGGCTCACCTTCCCCTTGACGCCGATATGTCTGACGCCTTGTGTTGGAGATACTCTCAACCATACCTGAGCTCCGAATCTGAACTTCAGAGGTCTGCGTCTCTTATTTGCATAAGACTTCTGCAAAATTTGGGCTGCTAACATCCGCTCGCGGATCACTACTACACGAGCCATGTCATCCTGTATGTGCTCAGGGGCTACACCACTAGCACTAATCGGCTCGTCCCAACACAACGGTGTACGGCATCTTTGTCCATATAAAGCCTCATAAGGAGCCATCCTGATCGATGTGTGCCAACTATTGTTATACAAAAACTCCACTAAGGGAAGGTGATCTGGCAACACCTGTCCCTAGTCTAACACGCAGGCTCGCAACATGTCCTCCAGATTCTGGATGGTCCACTCGGACTGACCATCGGTCTAAGGATGATAAGCAGTCGTAAATTGTAGACTCGTACCTAGGGCGGCATGAACCTTCTTCCAGAACCTGGATGTGAACCGTCCGTCTCTATCAAGACTATAGTCTTAGGTACTCCGTGAAGTCTCGCTATCTGTCTAGTGAACTCCTCTACCAATCAACTCACCGGCCACGTTTCCTTGATCGGAATGAAACGTGCGGTCTTCGTCAGTCGATCTACTATAACCCAGATAGCATCGAAGCCTTGATTCGGTCTCAAATCGGTAACAAAGTCCATAGAGATGTCCTCCCACTTCCATTGAGGGACAGGAAGTTGGTGTAGCTCGCCTCCTGGTCTATGATGCTCGATCTTAACCTGCTGACAGGTCGCACACTGAGCTACATATCTCGTGACGTCAGGCTTCAAACCTCCCACTAGATAGAGCGTTTGATATCATGGTACATCTTACTCGCGCCAGAGTGCACTGAGTAAGGTGAAGAGTGAGCCTCCTGAAAGATCCTCTGCCTCAAGTCTTGATCTGAAGGCACACAAACACGCTCCTGACGTCTTAAGATCCCAACAGCACCAACTGCGAACTGTGGTGCCTCTCCTCGAGACATCCGGTCTCAGATCTGCGTCAAAGCTGGGCAACTCTCCTGCTTCTGTCGAATCTCGGCCAACAGATCAGGTACTATCTCCAAGGTGGATATGTAACTGTCGGAATCCGGAAAGTAGATATCCATCTCTAGCCATGCAAGATCTCGTTGTAACTGTGGCTGAGCTGTCAGCCTAGCGATCGCCATCTCCCGGGGAGTCTTTCTACTGAGGGCGCCAGCTACTATGTTTGCCTTCCCTGGGTGGTATAAGATCTCAAGGTCGAAGTCCTTGATCAACTCCAAACATCTGCGTTGGCGGTTATTCAACTCCCGCTGAGTGAATATGTACTTCAGACTCTTATGGTCTATGAATATTTGACACGTAGCTCCGTACAGATAATGTCTCCAAATCTTCAAAGCATAAACCACAACATCCAACTCAAGGTTATGGGTAGGGTAATTATCCTCGTACGTCTTCATCTGTCTGGACGCGTAAGCAATCACTTTCCCCCTCTCCATCAGAAAACATCTCAAGCCAAGCTTAGATGCGTCGTTGTAAACTTCAAAGTCCTCAATGCCCTTTGGCTGAGCTAAGATAGGAGTAGAGGTCAACCTCTTCTTCATCTCCTCGAAGCTTTGTAGGCACGGCTCGGACCAACGAACCTCGTAGACTTCCGCAACAAGGAAGTGAGCGGTCGGGCAATAACTGAAAAGCCTTCAACAAAACGCCGGTAATAGCCCGCCAATCCTAAGAAGCTGCGTACCTCTTTGACGTTCTTAGGTGGCGGCCAAGATGCTATGATAGCATGAAATATGATGATATTTTAGGCACATGTTTGGTTGCTTTTCCCCTTCTTTTGTGTATATGGATATGAGTTTGAAGCATTTATGAGCACATTCACCTATTATGTTGGTATAGAGATCTGCACAAGCTTTGTTGTGATTTTAGGTGAATAAATGCTTGGATTGGAGCATAAATGGAGTATGTAGGAGTGATTGATCATGCTAGGCATCAAGAGGATGCATTGGAGTAGGTAAGGAAGGAGCATGAGTAGAAAGCTTTGCGTAACAAAGGATTTTACGAAGATTTTGGACATTCCACGATCAAACACAAGGAACCACGGCCGTGGTTTTGGGAATTAAATTAATTAAGACCGTGGGAATGTATGTCGAGAGCAAGAAAAGCACTCCAAGGTGTATTCCACGGGCGTGGAATTTTGCTCTTGGCCGTGATTCTTCTAACGGCTGCCACGTGTCATATTTGCCACGTCAGCAGCGGTTATTGGCCTTTCGTAACCCTATTCTCTCCTATAAGAAGGCTGAAGGTAGAGAGAAAATACACACCACGCTAAAGAGAAGTTGAGATCATTGCAAAAGATCTTATTGCGAGAGATTTGGAAGGAAGATTTGGAGAAGTACGCACTTGGATATTATGAAGTTGGAAGATCTTAGGGTTTCACTTTGAAGGCGGATTGACATCCCATTCTTCTTTGTTCTTTAAGATTGTGAGAGATTCTTACTATAACACCCCGAATCCGCGGGACTCGGAGTGCCACATTGGGTTAGGATCTCACAATGGATCCTGACCCTAGCCTGACAACAAGTTCACTGGACCTTACAACATGACACTGACATATATAAACACAAATACATAAAACTTTATAAACTGTACAACCAAAAGGTAAGACAACATAGCCGAGTATATAAACCAACACCCTCACACAGGAGGTAACAAAAGATCATCCTCACGCAGAAGGGAAAAGGTAAACAAACCCAAAAGCCCACAACAACCTATGTACGAGACGTCCTCGGCCTGCCACTTTGCTAGATCACCCAGCACCATGCCTATCCTGTGGGGCATCTACAACATGGTAATAAACCATTAGCTATCCATACACATATATAGAGTAATGCATAAGCACAATCACAAACAAGGAAGGATAAACACATTAGCATGCTTTCACACACTTACCCATTTTATCATCTCAATAATAATGGTCATTCACTCAAATCGTATATATAAATATATATGAAACTATGTGACACAAGGACCGATACATCCTCGCCTCTGAGCCTGCTAGCCAGCTGCACAAGTATCGGTCACACAATCCGTGTACCCTGTGGGAGTCGATTGCGCCCTTCTTGTAAAGTCAATTTGGCCTGACATCAGAGAACCTCCCAGACTCCACGGCGGGATGAAAGGGAAAGGTTATCACAGCCACACATACGGGGCAATCAATAAAACATAGGTTGGTATAAACAACATCTCATGCTATCATAGCAACATATAAATCACACACCACTCATGCAAACACCCAATATAAGGATGACAGCTAAGTAAGTCCTACAGACTTACCTCAAACTCGATCAAACTCAACCACGATCACCTCTACACTGGAGGGACAATACAGCCTATAAACAGGGCATAAAGAGATATATCAATCTCCTAACAACACAAGGGTCACACCTAGACCGAAAGGGATCCATAGGATCATACTCAACCTCAAAACCTCAACTAACATCAACCTAAGTCCTTAAAGTCATACAAGGCATAAATCGATCACAACCTCATCAAAGCTCATCCTCACACATCTAGAATGATCCTATGCTCTCACATTAGGGAAGGAGGGAACAAAGGCATCCTAAGGAAAGCCTAGAAGCACACACACACCTGCAGAACCAAGAGAAGACCCTTGTTGATGCAGGTGGCGCAGGGGTGGCTCACTGGTGGCGCAGGGGCGGATCTTGGCCGGCGCAGGGGCGGCTGGACAACAGGAGGCACCACCTTAACTCTTTCTTCACTTCATTCTTCCATTCTTTACTCTTCTTCACTCAAACAACAACATACATATAGGACATACATATATATACATCAACACAAGCCAAATATGGCTGAAACATGATTCAAACCTAAGGAAACTAAGCTAGGCTAAGGAAAGAGAGGAAAAGATGAAGAAAAGAGGAAAGGAAGGAGAAAGGCCGTGAAAGCTTACCAATTAAGCCTTCCAGAAGATCAGTACACACCATCATCACCTCAAGCTGGCTCAACAAGGCACAACAACATCATCAACACCAAATCCAAGCAAAACTAGGCAAGAACTCTCACAAACTCAACAAAACTCAAGGAAGATCAAGCAAAGATGACCCAAGGGAGAAGAGAGAAGAAGATGTACGTAAGGAGAGAGAGAGAGAGATGAAGCTGAGAATGGTAACCCTCATCAAAGGGAGAAGATGAAGTATATAAAGGGGGTAAAAAGAGTAAAGCACGGGTCAAAGGGTCAAAGAAGACGGCTACAGCACACAGAGCCGTGGGGGCGGACTTTGTGAGCTGTAGGGGCGGCCTAGGAAAACCGCAAGGGCGCCCTCTAGATCACACAGGGGCGATCCAGGCTAACTCCTGGCCCTCTGCTCACTCTCTCAGCAACTAGGCTCTTACATCTCACCCTCCTAAAAACAAGTTTCGTCCTGAAACTTAAAAGATCCCAAAACCTCTCGGACTCATAAGTCGAGGTATAACTCACTCTCTCTATCGGAGGTAGCACATCTCCTCTCAAAAGGTCAGAACATATACAAATTTATAACCTCAAACATAAACATGGAGGAATCAACATCTCCAGAAAACAGGGCCATAACGCTACCCAAAGGTAGAGGAATCACATCTCTCTCCATACCACATCACAAGGCATAGAGGAAGCACATCTCTAGCCAAACTTAATCATATACATCGTATGTAGGAATAACATCTCCACTGAACTATGCCCATCAAAGTAGCATGGGGGAAAGAACCATCTCCAGCTGAATCCTAATCAACTCAGATAGCATGGAGGAAAGAACCATCTCCAGCAATAAACATATATCATACTCAAATAGCATGGAGGGAATAATCATTCTCAGCTATAATATACATCACGCTAGCACAGCAATATCTAATAAGATCATAACA
The DNA here is from genome assembly GCA_033239125.1 of Fagopyrum homotropicum. Classification (NCBI taxonomy): domain Eukaryota; kingdom Viridiplantae; phylum Streptophyta; class Magnoliopsida; order Caryophyllales; family Polygonaceae; genus Fagopyrum; species Fagopyrum homotropicum. The sequence continues at coordinate 116,891,565 of BSWB01000007.1, read as the reverse complement.
CATATCATAGCTAGCATGGAGTAAACACATCAAGGCATGTAAGCACATAAGCACATAATCACATACTTACCAACATAGCACTAAGATCTACTCATCGACCCTAGGTGCATCTATCTCGGCATAAAACTCTGGATAGTTCCTCTAGATACTATCCTCAGTCTCCCATGTAGCCTCCTCAAGTCTACGTCTCGACCACTGTATCCTCATCATAGGAATGTCCTTCGAACGCAGGCGTCTCACACCTCGCTCTAAGACTACAACAGGATGCTCAACAAAGGTGTGGTCTGGTTCCACCACCAAATCATCATAAATCACAATGTGCCTCGGATTTGGTATGTACTCTCTCAACTGAGACACATGGAACACAGGATGAACACCCTCTAACCTCGGAGGCAAAGCTAATATGTAGGTTGCCCTCCCAACTCTATCCAGTATCTCAAAAGGACCGACATATCGGGGACTCAACTTCCCCTTTATGCCAAAACGTCTGACGCCACGCGTCGGAGATACTCTCAACCAAATATGAGCTCCTACCCTGAACTCTAGAGGTCGACACCTCTTGTCTGCATATGACTTCTGGCGACTCTGTGCAGCCAGCATCCTCTCTCTAATCAGCGCTACTCGAGCCATATCATCCTGAATCTCTCTGGCGCTATCCCACTGATACTTCTAGGCTCATCCCAGCATAAAGGTGTACGGCACCTACGTCCATACAATGCCTCATAAAGAGCCATCCCAATAGATGCATGTCAGTTGTTGTTGTATGAGAACTCAACGAGTGGGAGGTAATCAGACCATGCATGTCCCCAATCCAAAACACAAACTCGCAGCATATCCTCTAGGGTCTGAATGGTCCTCTCAGACTGATCATCGGTCTAGGGGTGAAACGCAGTCCTGAAGTGTAGACTCGCCCCCAAAGTAGTCTGAATCTGCTGCCAAAACCTCGAGGTAAACCGTCCATCTCGATCAGAGACGATCGTCCTCGGTACACCATAGAGTCTCACTATCTGTCTAGTGTACTCCTCAGCCAATCTACTCACTGGCCACGTCTCTCTGATAGGAATGAAACGTGTTGTCTTCGTCAATCTATCAACTACAACCCATATAGCATCAAAACTCCTGCTAGGCCTCAATCCCGTCACAAAGTCCATGGAGATGTCCTCCCACTTCCACTACGATACTAGTAGTGTATGGAGTTCACCTCCAGGTTTACAATGCTTTATCTTGACCTGCTGGCAGGTCGCACACTAAGCCACAAATCTGGCTACATCGGGCTTCAGCCCTCCTCACCAATATGAGCGTCTCACATCATGGTACATCTTACTCGTACCTGGATGTACAGAGAAGGTGTGTAGTGAGCCTCTTGTAAGATCCTCTGTCTCAACTCTGCATCAGCAGGAACACAGATGCGGTCATGTCGCCTCATCACTCCATCATCCCCAATGGAAAATTGTGGTACCTCTCCACGAGACATCCTCTCTCTGATCCTCATGAAAGTCGGGCAGTTCCCTACTTCTGCTGGATCTCATCTAACAGAGCAGGTAAAACTTCTAAAGCATATAACTGGGCATCCTCATCAGGAAACTAGATGTCCAGCTCTAGCCAAGCTAGATCCCTCTGAAGTTGAGGTTGTACGGTCAATTTGGCAATCACCCTCTCACGAGGCGTCTTCCTGCTCAAGGCGTCAGCTACAACATTCTCCTTTCCAGGATGATACAAAATCCCAAGGTCAAACTCCTTGATCAACTCAAGCCATCTAAGCTGGCGGTTATTCAACTCCCGTTGCGTAAAACTATACTTCAGACTCTTATGGTCTGTGAAGATTTGACGTGTAGCATCATACAGGTAATGTCTCTAGATCTTCAAAGCATGAACTACCGCTGCTAACTCCAGATCATGAGTCGGGTAATTCTCCTCATACGCCTTCAGCTGTCTAGATGCATAAGCAATCACTCTGCCTCTTTGCATCAACACACACCCAAGGCTAGCTTGGATGCATCACTGTAAACCACAAAATCATCAAAACCCTCTGGTTGTGCCAAGACAGGAGTAGAAGTCAAACATCTCTTCAACTCCTCAAAACTCTGGGCACATTGGTCGGTCCACACAGACCTGGTGGTCTTCCTCAGAAGACTCGTCAGTTGACGGGCAATCACGTAAAATCCCTCCACAAAGCGTCTATAATAACCGGCTAGGCCAAGAAAGCTACGCACTTCCTTGACGTTCGCCGGTGTCGTCCATGCAGCAACAGACTCCATCTTCGCCGGATCAACTATAATCCCGTCGGCGGAGACGATATGTCCAAGGAAAGAAACCTCAGACATCCAGAACTCGCACTTAGAGAGCTTAGCATACAGCTCCCTCTCCCTCAAAATCTGCAAAACCGTCCTCAGATGACCGGCATGCTCCTCTCTGCTATGAGAGTATACCAGAATACCATCAATAAAAACCACCACAAACTGATCCAAGAAGTCGATGAAGATACTGTTCATCAACTCCATGAAGACTGTTAGGGCATTCTTCAGCCCAAATGGCATCACTACAAACTCGTAATGTCCATAACGGGTACAAAATGCCGTCATGTGTACATCCTGCTCTCTCACCCTCAACTGGTGATATCCTGAGCGCAAGTCGATCCGGGAGAAAATTGTCGCTCCCTGAAGTTGATCAAGTAGATCATCAATACGAGACAATGGATACCTATTCTTGATGGTCACCTTGTTCAACTCTTTGTAATCAATGCATAACCTCAAAGATCCGTCCTTCTTTCGCACGAAGAAGACAGGTGCACCCCATGGTGAAACACTAGGGTGTATGAAGCCCTTCTCAGCCAACTCCTCAAGTTACTTCTTCAGCTCCAACATCTCGACAGGTGTCATACGGTATGGGGCCTTCGAGATGGGTCTCGTACCAGGCTCCAACTCTATACTGAAATCTACACTCCTCTGAGGCGGCAAGATCGACGGCTCAACAAACACATCTGCAAACTCACAGACCACTGGAATGTCCTCCAAAGCCGGACTCTCTCCATCCTTCATGACATAGCACCACAAGGCATCACATCCCTGTGCAATCAATCTAGCTGCTCGTACGGCAATGATAACCGAACCTGTCTTCCTAAGGTCCCAATCCCAAAAGACCTCAAAACCAACCTCGGTAGAGACTGTAACAGTCCGTCTACCAACATCTAAAACCGCATGGTGTCTACGCATCCAATCCATACCTAATATGACTTCTTCATGCATCAATGGCATGACTAAGAAGTCAACAAGTAAAACACGAGTCCCTAAACGAAGGGGACAACTACGTATCTCTCGGGTACCTCTGACCCGACTACCATCAGGTAACCCTATAGTAAAGGGTACCTCCTCTATGGTAGCTAAACTCAAATGCTCAACACATGTATCAGAAATAAATGAATGTGTAGCACCAGTATCAAACAAAACTCTAACTGGTAAACCATAAAGTAGAATGGTACCTATAGCAGCCGGTGTAGGTGGATCCTCTACACTCCTCAACTCAAAAGCTCGCCCTCGGGCTCCTCTGGCATCACTAGTGCGAACATCTCTACCTATGACTCTACTCGGCCCTAGAGTAGAACCCTAAGTAGATGGATGCTTTGGGACTCTTTGTGGTCCTTGTGTCTGCTGCTGAGGTGTCCTCTGACCACCTCCTACTACACTGGTAGAGGAAGAACCCTGTTGAGATGCAACTCCACCCTGCCTACAGAAGGAAGCTCTGTGGCCTGGTCTACCACAGATAAAGCAAGTCACAACTGGTCTGGGACAATCTGGCCTCAGATGGCCAGGGTCACCACAGTTGTAACATTGTCATCCCTTATCTGCAGTCGGTGCAGACAAGGGATAACTCTGATGTCTCTGGTCTCATCTAGACCCAGAAGCTCCTCCAACTCCACTAATTTGTCCAGTGTGCTGCCTCTTCTCAGACCGTCCCGTCTGAGAAGCTCAACTCTCACTGGCTCGCTCCCTCTCATAAGTAGAAGCCCGGTCATGATAATCAGCTAGGGACTCGCAATGGAATCCCGTCATATATGAACGCGTGCTCTCCCTCAGACGACGAGAGAACAGATACACATGTTGGTCCTCAGATGGTGCAGCTGGACCCAGCAAAGCTAACTCCGTCTAGAAGCGGCGGATGGCGTCTACAATAGGCACGTCCTCAAAGCTAGCCTCCACAAAATCCTGCAGCTTCTCCCTCCTCAGTGAGGTAGGGCAGAACTGCTCCCTAATCATGCTCCTCATGTGATCATAATTGGTGGCTCTGGTCCATACAGTCCTCCACCATTGGTGTGCAAGGTCACAGAATAGAGACTGTACTAGCTATATTCGTTTGTCCTCAAGATATTTGATAGACTCTAAGGCTGCGTCTACATGCCCTATCCATACCTCAGTCTGTAAACCAATCTATCCTGAGAAGTGTGGCACTCCCTGTTGGTGAAACGGCTTCAACCAGGTATCTGGTCGAGGCCCTCGAATCTCCTCCACATCTCGAACTGGCTCAGCAACACGTGCAGGTACAGCTGGCACCTGTGTCGCTCCCTGAGATCTCTCAGAAGATCCTTCATGTACTGGTAAATCTGGGGCCCGTCTACCAGCTCTGATGTCCTCCTCAAAACGTCTGAGGTGTTCTCTAAACTTCGGTCCTCCCATGGAGACACGGTCAGCGTCATCAGACTCAGCTCGATGTGAGTGATGTCTCCTAGATCCACCACTCATCGTCTTTGGAACGACGCCCTCTACAACCTCCTCGTGTATCTCCTCCACCACTGGTGGATACGCAGCGAGAACTGGTCCCTCACCTACCACACCCGGAGGACGGGGTGGTCTACCTCTACCTCTGCCTACAGCGGAAGTAACTCTAGTCCGAGCCATCTGCGGGGTATGCACAACAAACATATAAGGCTCTATATAGGCCATATGTATATATATATATATATACTTAACACATACACATACATAATCCATAATACATATATACATAGTTATACTGCAAAGATCCATAACAGAAGTGGCGACTTCCCGTACATCTAACCCAAAACAACATTTAAAACCAAAAACCTTTTAAAAATGTTAGACCCCATGTGGGTTCCGTTTATTTTACCTACCAAACCTCATTGCAGGTAGCAAGTGCCATTGTTGTCAACCTAAGGCTCTAATACCAACTTTGTAACACCCCGAATCCGCGGGACTCGGAGTGCCATATTGGGTTATGATCTCAAAATGGATCCTGACCCTAGCGTGACAACAAGTTCATTGGACCTTACAACATAAAATTGACAGATATAAACACAAATACATAAAGCTGTATAAACTGTACAACCAAAAGGTAAGACAATATAGCCGAGTACATAAACCAACCCCCTCACATAGGAGGTAACAAAAGATCGTCCTCACACAGGAGGGAAAAGGTAAATAAACCCAAAAGCCCACAACAATCTATGTACAAGACGTCATCGGCCTGCCACTCTGCTAGATCACCCAGCAGCATGCCTATCCTATGGGGCATCTACAACATGGTAATAAACCATTAGCTATCCATACACATATATAGAGTAATGCATAAGCACAATCACAAACAAGGAAGGATAAACACATCAGCATGCTTTCACACATTTACCCATTTTATCATCTCAATAATAATGGCCATTCACTCAAATCGTATATATAAATATATATGAAACTATGTGACACGAGGACCGATACATCCTCGCCTTTGAGCCTACTAGCCAACTGCACAAGTATCGGTCACACAATCCGTGTACCCTGTGGGAGTGGATTGCGCCCTTCCTGTAAAGTCAGTCTGGCTTGACATCAAAGAACCTCTCAAACTCCACGGCGGGCTGAAAGGGAAAGGTTATCACAGCCACGCATACGGGGCAATCAATAAAATATAGGTCGGTATAAACGACATCTCATGCTATCATAGCAACATATAAATCACACACCACTCATGCAAACACCCAATATAAGGATGGCAGCTAAGAAAGTCCAACGGACTTACCTCAACCTCGATCAAACTCAACCACGATCACCTCTACACTGGAGGGACAATACAGCCTATAAATAGGGCATAAAGAGATATATCAATCTCCTAACAACACAAGAGTCACACCTAGACACAAAGGGATCCATAGGATCATACTCAACCTCAAAACCTCAACTAACATCAACCTAAGTCCTTAAAGCCATACAAGGCATAAATCGATCACAACTTCATCAAAACTCATCCTCACACATCTAGCATGATCCTATGCTCTCACACTAGGAAAGGAGGGAACAACGGCATCCTAAGGAAATCCTAGAAGCACACACACACCTGTAGAATCAAGAGAAGACCCTTGCTGATGCAGGTGGCGCAAGGGCGGCTCACTGGTGGCGCAAAGGCAGATCTTGGCCGGCGTAGGGGCGGCTGTAAGGTGGCGCAGGGGCGGCTGTAAGGTGGCGCAGGGGCGGCTGGACAGCAGGAGGCACCACCTTAGCTCTTTCTTCGCTTCTTTCTTCGATTATTTACTCTTCTTCACTCCAACAGCAACATACATATATGACATACATATATATACATCAACACAAGCCAAACATGGCTGAAACATGATTCAAACCTAAGGAAACTAAGCTAGGCTAAGGAAAGAGAGGAAAAGATGAAGAAAAGAGGAAAGGAAGGAGAAAGGCCATGAAAGCTTACCAATTAAGCTTTCCAGAAGATCAGCACACACCATCACCACATCAAGCTGGCTCAACAAGGCACAACAACATCATCAACACCAAAGCCAAGAAAACTAGGCAAGAACTCTCACAAACTCAACAAAACTCAAGGAAGATCAAGCAAAGATGACCCAAGGGAGAAGAGAGAAAAAGATGTACGTAAGGAGGGAGAGATGAAGCTGAGAATGGTAACCCTAATCAAAGGGAGAAGATGAAGTATATAAAGGGGGTAAAAAGAGTAAAACACGGGTCAAAGGGTCAAAGAAGACGGCTGCAACACACAGAGCCGCGGGGGTGGAATCTGTGAGCCGTAGAGGCGGTCCAAACAAACTGCAGGGGCGCCCTCTGGGTCACGCAGGGGCGGTCCAGGCTAATTCCTGGCCCCTGCTCACTCTCTCAGCAACTAGGCTCTTACACTTACTCTATTCTATATTCATTGAACACAAGTACGGATTTTGAGTTTGATGAGATTGGTTTTGTGTTTACTATTGAGATTTCAAGGTTTCATCTTTTCTTTCTTTCAATTTTGATTATTGATTTCACTATGATGATTGTTGGTTAAAACCCTTAAATGATTCTAAGGTGAAGGGTTGATAGTTGTGGTATAGATGATGATAGATTGAACCAAAACAGATTGGACCCTAAGAGTTGTGAGAAACCTCGTCATCGAGGCTTTCCACGGCCTGTTCTTGAGTTCCACGGCCATGGTTCTTCAAGATCTGACCGTGGTTTTCCTCTGTCGTGCGTTCTTTTCTTTTTCTTTGATCCAAAGTTAAAGATTTGCTTTAACCTATCATTGGCTTGCCTTTTTTAGGTAGTAGTGAGACTCAACATCCTCTACTTTGGCTTCGAGTGTCACAACCTTAACCTTTTTGGCTTATCTTTGATTCCCTTGGGTTTGGGCATGGGTATTTGAGAGTTTATTCTTGTCCTTAGATCCTCTTTATAGCGAGACTCAACATCCTTTATTGAGAGAGCCTTTGGGTGAGACTTATGGGTTTGGAACTTCACCGTACAACACCCTACCTTAGATCTATACCTTTGCAAATCCTAACTTTGTCCTTATACTTTTAGAGCATCTTGAATCGATTGCGACAATTGGATACTTGAATCTTTAGAATCGTTGTTTTCCCAATTATCTTTACAAAAGCTTCATTATCTTGCTTGACAATTTACGAACTGAATTTGATCCCCCAAATCCCTGAGTTCGATACTCTAGAATTCTTGCTTTACTATACCGATCCGTACACTGCGGGTTCGCTTTGCTTGATTTCAGTTTTTATAAATTTAAGACTTAGTGACGCACACTTTCGAGAGAACATGCTACTGACTCGATCTTCGTCATATCTACCTTGATCCCTTCAGCCGAAACGATGTGACCAAGGAATGCTACCTCGGACATCCAAAACTCACACTTAGAGAGCTTGGCGTAAAGCTCTCTATCCTGTAAGACCTAAAGAACGAACCTCAAGTGTCCTGCATGCTCTTCTCTACTGCGAAAGTATACCAAAATGTCGTCTATGAAGACGACTAAAAACTGGTCTAGCAAGTCCATGAAGATGTTGTTCATCAACTCCATGAAGACTGCGGGCGTGTTCGTAAGCCCGAATGGCATCACTACAAACTCGTAGTGTCCATATCTAGTCCGAAATGCCGTCTTGGCTATGTCTTGCTCTCTCACCCTCAGTTGGTGATATCCACATCTCAGATCGATCCTCGAAAACACTGAAGATCCATGCAGTTGATCCAAAAGATCGTCGATACGGGGAAATGGGTACTTGTTCTTGATCGTCACCTTTTCAGCTCTCGATAGTTGATACATAACCTCATTGACCCGTCTTTCTTCCTAACGAAGAGGACCGGTGTGCCCCAAGGAGATACACTAGGGTGGATGAAGCCCTTCTCTGCTAATTCCTCGAGCTTCTTCTTCGACTCAAGCATCTCGATAGGCACCATACGATAAGGAACCTTAGAGATCGGTCTCGTACCGGGCTCTAACTCAATGCCAAAGTCTACACTCCTTTGTGGAGGTAAACCTGATGGCTCTCCAAAGACGTCAGCAAACTAGCAAGCTACTGGAATCTCCTCCAAAGCCGGACTCGTACTATCCTTCATGGTGTAGCACCAAAAAGCCTCGCAACCCTGACTGATAAGTCTCGCAGCTCGCACTGCACTGATGATTGTACCAGTATTTCCGAGATCCCATCCTCAGAAGATTTCAACGTGGCCCGTATCTATAGTTACCGTCACTCTCCTCTTGCCGATGTCCAAAACTTCTCGATGTCAATCCATCCAATCCATACCCAAAATAACTTCTTCATGTACTAAGTACATAACGAAGAAGTCTGTTGGCCAATCACGACCTCCCAATCTAATAGGGCAATTGCGAACCTCTCGTGTACCTCGAATCTTACCCCCATCGGGTAATCCTATAAAGAAGAGTCTACCTTCTATTGTAACTAAGGTCAATCTATCTACGCATGCATCAGATATAAAAGAATATGTAGCACCGGTATCGAAAAGAACTCTGACACGAAAACCATTAATATGAATGATACATGTGGTCGTTGGCGTTGTCGGCTCTGCAACACTCCTCAGCTCATACACTCTGGATGGTGCATCTTTGGTGTCTGCAAATCCACCAACACGTCCTCTACCTCTCACCTGTCCTGGAGTGGAACCCTGATGAGTAGTAGAACCAGAAACTCTTTATTGTTGCTGCTGATACTGTGATCTGTGTCCGGGCTTGCCACAAGAAAAGCAAGTCACTGCTAGCTTCTTGCAATCAGCTCGGATGTGTCCTGCACCTCCGCAGTTATGACACTACCGTTCTCTGTCAGAGCTCTGTTGGAAACCAGAATGTCCCAACATCTAACTACGCCCAAATCCAGCTGCTCCAGCTTCAGCACTGGTTGATCCAGTCTTTTGTCTCTTCTCAGGACCTCCTGTCTGAGAAACTCTCTTCTGACCTGGTCGGTCTCTCTCATAGGCAGAAGCTCTATACTAGTAGTTCGTCAAAGAATCACAACGGAAACAACAAGATAAGAGTGTGTCGACTCTCTCAGCCTCCGAGAGAAAAGATAAACATGTTGATCCTCAAGTGGTGCAGACGGACCCAGCAAAGATAACTCATTCTGAAACTTGCTGATGATCTTAACAATAGACAAATCCTCGAATCCAGTCTCAAGGAAATCCTGAAGACGGTCTCTCCTCACAACTGCAGGACAGTAGTGATCTCTGATCACCGTCTTCATCTCCTCATAACTAGTGACCTTACTAAGAGTTGTCCTCCACCAAGAATGAGTCTGATCCTTCAATAGTGTATGTGTTATGTTGACTCGACGTCCCTCTGGGCAACCAATAGCCTCCATAGCAGAATCCAACTGTCTTAGCCACTGCTCCACCTCCATTCTAGTCTTTTCCATGAAAGTGGGAACCTTCAGCTGGTCAAAAGCCTTCAACCAACTACCGAGCTTTGGCTCCTTCGCCTCAGCTGACGCTCTAACAACCTCAACAACTCTAGAAGGTGGGGCAACAACCTGTGGAAATATCTGTGAAACCTCAGCTGATCTCACGGGAACGGGGGCCACTAGTGCTGGTCCTCCAGTCCTGATAGCCTCCTCAACTCTCCGCACATAGTCGCAATATATAGAAGCTCCTATGGACACTCGACCGGACTCTGTCAATGGCGCTCTTTGTGCTCCGAACCTAGCAGTTGTCCCGTTCCCAACCTCACGAACAACCCTCTCAATAACCTCCTCAGCAAACTCCGCAGCGATAGGCGAGTCAGCAATTGGGGTCTAGCCCCGACCTGTAGCTAGTGGAGGTCTTCTTGCACGTCCTCGTCCACGGACGACAAGTGGAAGTGGTGGTCGACCCTTTCCTCACCCTATAGCAGATGTAGCTCTAGTGCGTGTCATCTGCTATAAGGATAGACATATAAGACTATATATAGATATAAGGTCACGCTACAGCTAAAGAAGAAATCCAAGAAAACACATATAAAGGCCAACATATAAGAAACTACACTATTGAGATCCGTGAAGGTAGTGGTGGTCGCTCATACATCTATCCCAAACCAACAAGTTTAAAACAAAACCCCCTTTTGAAAATGTTAGACCCCTTGCAGGTTCTATTTATTTATTCATCCGACCTTTAGAAGATTTTGAGTGTCATTGTTGCCAACCTAGAGCTTTGATACCATATTATAACACCCCAAGATTTAGAAACTTGAAGCGCTACGGGCTAGGACCGCACAATGGGTCCCGACCCTCAGAGTAGCAACAACACAACGGATCTTAAAACAAGGCACAAACGAATGAAAACCAAAAATCAATATAAAACCAAGGGTTTGAACAAAAGAAAGCGTAAAAGACTCGCAGCTGAGTTCAAAACAAAAGGAAAAAGCAACAACATAACATAAACCCGATCCCGTCCTATAATGTACGGGAACCCCGACTGACCACACCATCCGGATCACTCAGCAGCATCTTGAACCTATAGAACATCTACAACGACGTATAAACCGTTAGTTAATATTCTAGATATCGGAGAGGACGTAAAGACACAAACACACATGAGATAAAGTAAACATATAGCATGCTCGCACACAACCGGTTATTATCTTTCTTAAAGCTATCCATTACTAATTAAACTTTTTTTTTCACACGAGAATCTCCCGAAACTCGCCTCCGCTTCCGTCTACCAATAGGAATAGATCAGTACTATCCGTTACCTATGAGCCTGGGTTGCAAGAGCACATTCTAGTCTCCTGTAGAACTAGACAAGTGATCACCGCCCGGTTATCATACACTTGGGTCAATTAAGGTTATAAAGGGTGAATTCTATTCCGGTTACCCGTTATAAACATGATAAACAACGCAAACAATCCAAAACACTCAAACAAATGTACAGAATAAAGCTAACTAAGTCCAAGGGACTTACCTCACTCGAAGGAACACTCAACACAGTGCACACACTCAAAGAAAGGCTCAGTTTCCCTCAGGAAAGGAGAAAGAAAAGGTTGTTCACACAAGCATCACAAATCAGAAACGAAACGGTTGCTAGAAGTCTATAACTTCTAGTCTCAATGATCTCTAAGAGATCTCCACAAGCTAAGGGCTCAACCTTAGTCCTACAGCATACTCAGGGGACAAGGAACATCTAGAAGGAATGAGGAAAGGAAGGAAGGAAGCAACTCACAAGAACGGGAGTTACTGCAGAGGAAACCGTAGGGACGGCTGGACAGGTGCAGGGGTGGCTATCCGCGGGGCGGCAGGGACGGAATTCGTGACAGAAGCGTTGTCGACTCCCTTTGACAGCGAGGAATAAAGAAAAGGTCAAAGCTTTCTTTTCTCAACACACAACCACCTCACAACTCGACCAAGGGAGCCTGTGATCATCAAGGAATCATCAACGGACGCTCCACAAGAATCAAGGATCAAACTTGATTCTTGGAGAAGAAGAAAAAGAGGAAACGAAAAGAGAAATAAGCAGAAGGGAAAGCAACTGCAACATCACATGAACGTGAGGAAGAAATAGATAAGAAGGAACTTACACGTTCAGTAAGATCGCATGGGAAACAAGGGAACGGCTGCAGCTCTAGGGTTGAAGAACGAATGCAAGAAACAGGGAAAAGAAGAAAATTCAGGAATATATAGGAGATGCAGAAAAGATAGATGGAAAGGACGTCTAGGGTTAGAAAGAAGATAAGGAAACCGGCCATATGATAGAAGATCGGATATTCTATCTATGGAAGGAAGATAAAACGAACGAAAACAGATCGGGCGCGATCTGCAGCGCATCCGTAGGGGCGGATCGCCTCAGCCGCGGGGGCCGCCCCTTTGTCACCGCGGGGCGGTGACAGACACCAAGGCCGCTGGGGCGGTGAAGGTAAAAAAAACTAGGATCTTACACAATACATGTCCACAACAAGAGAAACAACTTGCATACTTCAATCCCAAATGAAATGAAGGCATTGAAAATCAATTGAACATACTTCCATCTACAAGGAGTGGGAGAAGATAAGGCAGCAAGCCAGCAAAGCTGACATTGGTAGGCACATATGCCGGATCAAGTTGGGAACCCATCTCTCAATCTCACCTTCATCTTTCGACCAAGTTGGGTGATGACAACGTGGTTTGCTTGAATGTGGATTCTAACAACAAGATCATTATAATTTGTTTGCTTTATCAAATAGTAAATTTATGAATGACAATTTTATAGAATTGATAGTGAATTATAGATCTCTGCTTTGCACGTTGAGCGAAATTAGGGATTAAGGTTCCGAAAATGAGATTAGGGTTTCCAACCTGGATGGAAGAGGAGAACCTAGGCTTCAAGTCTTCGATTGAAGGCGCAAACGAGCTCCAAACCTAGCTTCAAGTCTTCGATGAAAGAGGAGAACCTATTTTCATGTGAGGCTTCACTATAAGCTAATGGAGAAGCGTTCTTTGATCGAAGAAGAAGAAGGAGGAGGAGGAAGAAGAAGAAGGCACACAAACTTTTTTTCCCCTTATTTTTTTTAAACTTTAACCTAAGATAATTAACCAAGGTTAGTAAAATTGACTGCAGTGTGCAAAATTCGAAAATTTTCAAAATTGAAGGGCAAAATACGAACTTGAAAAAATTGTTGGGCAAATTCCGGAATATCCCATACCACGGGGGTACCAACCGGAATTTCCCTACATATATATATAGGGTCCGGTTTCGGTGAGGAGGACCCTTGCAGATAGGAATGAGGAGAGCCGCGGTGGTGACATGTGGCATGTCACATCACCTTTTTTTTCCAGATTTTCTTTTTGTAAATAAAAACTGGTGTTCATATTTTTATAAGTATGTGTTCATTTTTAAAAGAGTCATTGTTTATATTTTATCAATACATGTTCATTTTTTCCCAATACTAACTATTATTCTTTCAAATTGTGTTAATAAAATTTGATGTTTATTTTTTTACAAGTATGTATTATTTTTTTTACAGTTATGGTGTTTATAATATGATATTCATTTTTTTGAAAATTATACTTTTCTTTAAAATTGTGTTTATAATATTCAGAGATCGATTACATAAAAAATTGTGAAATCAAAGAGAATACAAGACGATTCGGGTTTTGTTTCTTCGAATTTTGTACTCTCGTTGTTTAGATTTTCATTCTTAAGGTTTAGGTTTCATTATGATTGATGTTTGTGTTGGAAATCAAATTTGTTTGAATCATTTTGTGTTTGATAAGTTTGATTGAGAAAATACATGTATATACATATGTTGAGTTGGTCTAATAGTTTCAATTGAATAATCTATATGCTCCTTTTAGTGTGCACGCAAACTATTTGGCAAATAGCCTTATAGAAAAATAGTTTATAATATTTACATAAATAATGACATAAAAAATTATGAACATTGACGAATAAAAACATGAACAATGACGTATAAAAGTATGAACACCGATTACTTATCTATAACTTTGACACTGCATAACATATTATGATCATCTTTTAACGTTTTGTGATGAGTTTTTTTTTATTTTTTGTGGTTATATACTATAAATGAACATCTATGCATTATAAAATGAACACAAAAGAATAAATGGACATGACACTTTGATGAATAAAAATACTATGAACACCGATGTATATAAACATGAACAATTACATATAAAAGTATGAACAACGATGACTATTTTGAACGTAAGGGCATTTTTCTAGATTTTAAGTCAATTTACAAAAATGCCATTAATAATGAGCGTGTGATAGCCCTTGCCTATCTACAAGCTCTCTCCTCAACTAAAATCTATATATATATATATATATATATATATATGGAAAAATAACCCAAAATAATACTAACTATCAACATTGAACCGGAAATAATATGAACTTTGAAAATTACTAGGAGCGATACAAACTATCAATGTATTTACCAAAAATAATACGTCGTATATTTTCCGGCAAAAACCCTAGTTCCGACAATGACGTGGCAGCAGGAATGTTACATGTCATCAAATAAAAAGATTAAATTTGTGATGTGGATTTTATTTTAATAAAAAAATCAATGTAACTAATATTAAAACTATTAAAAAATAAAAAAAATATTATTTTAAAATTTTAAATAATAAATTTTTTTAAAAACATTTGTACAAATATTTAATTTTAAAAAAAATAAAGTTTGAAATGTTTTTTAAATAGGTTTGTAAAAAATGTAATTTATTTTTCCAAAAAATATAATAATGTTTAGAATTTTTTAATCAAATTTAACTTCGGATTTTGTATAAAATGAAATTTTTAATTTTAAAAAACCTATTTTGTAAAAAAAATATTCGAATTTAATTTTTTTTTTTTAATCTTGTAACCTAACCCCTAAAGAATTTTTTCCCCCAAATTTGTTAAAAAAAATATTTTATTAAAAATTAGTTAAAATATATAATAAGAATAAACCCCCAAAAAACATTTTTTTAAAAATTCACAAGAAAATGATTTATTTTTAAAAAAAATTTAACAAATATTTTTATAAAAATAATTTCATAAAAACAAAATATTTTTACATTTATTTTTACAAACCTGTTTAAAAAATGTTCAAATTTTATTTAAAAATTTTTTTACAAAAAATATTTTTTAAAAAAATTTGTACAAATATTTTTTAAAAAAATTTGTACAAATATTTTTTAAAAAAATTTGTACAAATATTTTTTAAAAAAATTTGTACAAATATTTTTTAAAAAATTATTATTTGAAATTTTAAAAATATTTAAATATTTTATTTTTTAACATTTTAAATATTATTAAATTGATTTTTAAAAAATTAAAATTCACATCACACATCTAATCCATTTATTTGATGACATGTAACATTCCGGCTGCCACGTCATCGCCGGAGTTAGGGTTTTTTCCGGAAACCTATGACGTATTATTATTGGTAAATACATTGATAGTTTGTATCGTTCATAGTAATTTTCAAAGTTCGTATTATTTTTGGTTCAATGTTGATAGTTGATATTATTTTGAGTTATTTTTCCTATATATATATATATATATATATATATATATATATGATCAAGTGAGAACAAGAGTTACGGTAAGAAATGGGAACGTACATCAATCGTCGGATTAAATAATCAGCGCCTAAGATTTAACGTTTATATATGGTAATAATGTATTCCCTTTATTCTTGCATTTACATAAATAGTAGGTAAGAGATAATGTGCAAATAGAATATTACTGATATAGAAATATAATATTATAAAAGTGTAATATTTATTTTTCTATGTATTCGTGCAATGATTAATCGTTTTTTTATAAATTTTTCTTATTCGTGTAGTATGAATTATGCTACATCTTAGTCGTGCATCTTTTTAGAGGTATAGTTGTGCATCATAGGTGATGTGCACTAGTCGTGCATCATAGTTGAGGCGATGTTCACAAGTCGATTAACATATTTGTGCTTGATTTTTAACTTAGTCTATTAGTCTTGCAATAAATTTACACTTTTAAGATATTATTTGTTTTTCCTTTGAATTTTATGTCACTCTTGCTAAGCATTTACTAGCATTACACTCGTGCATTACATTTGCTAGACTCGTGCATGCATTATAATATGAAAATATAACATATACATGAATCACTACTCGTTCATGCATTAAAATATGATCTATACGTGCTTGTATGTATTGTTTTAAATGCGGCAGTAAAAAGTGGTAATTAATAAAAAAAAATTATTTCAATAATTTTTGTTGTTGTATACTATAATTACTATATGCACCGTCCCACAATGAATAAGAATATATTAATGCCTTATTTAGATATAAAATCTCAGCCTTGTGTGTTTAAATCTAACGCTCCATAATTGCTCTTATTTCTTACCGTAATACTTGTTCTTACCGAATCCCGACCCTCTATATATATATATATATATATATATATATATAACTGTTCAGATACGGTTCATTTATTAGGGTAGGGGCGTGCGGCTGAACGTAGAGCTGACACGTGTCCCGAATTTTTTTTTTTCAGAATCGAATGAAAAATTTTTTTGAACTACTATGTTATAATTTATGCACTATTCTCTTATAACCTTTGAACTATTCTCATATAATTCATGAACTATTACTTTTTAATATATTATATCAAATTATTTATAAATTAATCGTTTATGTGTTATGAACTATTCAATTGTAATTCATGAACTATCATTTTATAAGTTATGCACTATCCTTTATAAATTTTGCACTATGAAATATTCTATTACAATTCATGAACTATCCTTTTATAAGTTATGAACTATCCCTTAATAAGTTTTGAACTATTATTTTTACTCCTTTATAAATTTTGCATTATGAACTATTCTATTATAACTCATGAAATATCCTTTTATAAGTTATGAACTATTCCTTAATAAGTTTTGAACTATTACTTTCACTCGTTTCTGGAAAAAAAAATAAGAATTAATTAGGGAAATAGGACCCCTTGAAATTCTCTTTTGCAAACTAGGTCTCTATACAAAAGGAAGAAAAAATAGGTATGGAAACTAAAAAATAGGAGTAATAATTTCTCTAATTGAAATGATGATGATTAGATGTTTACTTTTGATTTAAGTATCTTTTTTACATGGATTGGTTTTGTAGTATATTTCTTGGGTATGGTTTTGGGTATGATTGTGAAAATAGAGGCAATATATTTTTTGACAAATTTATTTTTGGGTATGATTATGACATTATTTGGGTAAACGGGTTTTTGGGTATGCTTTTATATGTGTATTGGCTTTGTAATATATTTCTTATTATTAAGTATATTTTTAAAGTGATATCGTGGGTATGTTTTATGGTTACCCAAACTGTGTTATAATGATCAAATTCAAGCGAATTTTTGGGTAATGATCAAATGTCATTTGATATTGATGTTTGTGTATAATATCGAGTTTTGAAAATTTTGGGTATGACAAATTTAAATTGGGTATGGTTTTTGTATTAAGTGATGTTTAAATTGGGTATAAATATAAAATATTATCCAATTTATGGATATGATTTTATTTTGATATTTAATTTTTTGGGTATGTTGTTTTCGAGTATGTTTATGTACTTTGACAAATTTATTTTTGGGTATGATTGTGACATTATTTGGGTAAGCGGATTTTTGGGTAATAGGTGATAAAGTAAGAATGTTGGAAATTCCTTTTTCTGATTGATGTGACATGTGAGATAGTACATGTCACATCCGATGGGTTGTCAAACTTTGCCCTCTTTTGTACTATATTTCCTCTATTCTATTTTATAGGGGTCAAAATACCAATCTCAAATAGTATGGGTTTTCTTTCTCAATTAATTTGCTTAAAAAGGCTAGTATGCCAATTTTGCCAAAAAATAATAATAAATAAATAAAATTGGGACACGTGTCAGCTCTACGTTCAGCCGCACGGCCCTACCGCAATAATGTGTCCTACCAGAACAGCTTAGAAACAAACATTTTAGTCTTACAAATATAAAAATAAATATATTTAGTTGTGTTCTGATATTTTTTAAACCGACCAAACTTTGAAGTTGAGAAGTTTACTCTCTAACATGTGTAAGATAGCTCAAATATATAATTGTTTCAACATTCAAAATCCAAAGGGCATAAACATTAATAAATATGACCATTGTATAATGGCATATTTTTTTTATTGTAAACAATTTGTACTGACGCGTATTTACACTATGATCAAGATTAGTTTTGACGCAGGGTCTCACCGCATGTTCTATAGTATAAGTAAATCTTTACTCGTAGGCGTATCAATCCCATTTATTATTATTATGGAAAATTTGTTTTAAATAGCATAAACTTTTAATAAGGTTGCGTTCAGTAGCACCAACTTTTAAAAATTCAAAATATTGCACCAACTTTAGTGGTGATTGCTTTATGTAGCACAGACGTACTTTCAGTCAAAAATTCCGATCATTTTGATGAGTTGTCACTTGAAGGCGGAGAGTTGGCAATTTCATTGATTATTTGGCACTTGAATTTATTTTTATTTTAACTAAAATGTAAAAAAAATCAGCTAGCAACCCCCCAAATCAACACGTTATACGGGTCCCTATCTTCCCCATATGTTCCACCAACAAAATCTAAATCATCCAACTCCTAAGCCTCTTCCACATAGGTAGTTCAAAAGTAATCCCTATATCAATGTAATATATTAAAGTTATAAAACCTCAATTCCTCCTTCAAAGTAATGTCTTTCATTCTTGTATCTTTTCCTTTGTTTCGGGGAGCTTGGAGTCGATTCATTTTTTTTTCCTTTTTTTTCGCAGGAATGGTGGAATGCTCTTGTCATTGTCCTTCTTCACGCTTGACCTTGTTCTTTGTAGTGGCGGTTGTTTTGGCCTCAGTCCCCTAAATTTGTACATATTTTCATAGCTTACAAGGTTAATTTCTTTACTTTTTAGCTTAATAGCCATCTCTTTAAACTACCGGCAAAAAATATTAAAATATTAACAACAACAACCAAGGAAGGAGTCGCCCTAAACTATCTTCCTTTCCTCGACAAGGATTTAGGTTCCTTCACACCGCTTCTCCACCCCTCCTCCGACTTATTTTTATGTTCCGGTGAGAACCAAACTTCAAACCCCTAACTAAAGTTGGCAACAAAGCTTAAATATTCCGAAATTCCATTCAGTCAAAGTCAATAGACATAAGCACGCCAATTTTCTTTCTTTCTCTTCGGAGATGTTGCATTGTTCCTATTCTTCCTCAACTCTACTGTGAATTCGAGAAGAAAGTTGAGAAGAAAAGGAGTGGTCATGGAAGACCAAGCCGCAAATGGTGGTCTGAACAAGTGGGATGACTTCAAGAACAAACAAGCCCTAAATTACCTAAAATCTATGAACTCGTCCGAGTTATGTCTCTTTTATCAATCAAGTCCCAAGGTTTGCCGAGTAGTCGGAATCGTCTCTATCATCACGGAGTGGTATAATGACATTGATGGTGGCAATGTTGCATAGCGGTGGACGTGCAGGCGGTAGGGGAGATGAATAGGCCGGTCGATTTGGCGAAGATGAAGTCCAACGATGATTTGAAGGGTTTTGTTTTGTTTAGGCAGCCTAGGCTTTTTGTTTGATTAAGTTTTTAGCGGTCTTTTAGTTAAAATAAAAATATAGTCAAGTGCCAAATAATTAATGAAATTGCTAACTCACCGCCTTCAAGTGACAACTCATCAAAATAAACGGAATTTTTTACGGGCAATATGCCCGTGCTATAAAACGCAACCATTCCTACAATATTCTGCTTTAGTTCGAGTTTGTAAAAGTGGTGTCACCAAACATAACCATACCCAAAGTTAGTGTTATTTAACACATTTTTAATTATTATTATTATTATTATTATTATTATTATTATTATTATTTTGTCAGATAATTATCAAAAAAAAAAAATTATTAGTGACACGTACTTTGATAGATATATTATGCATCATCATGGAACATCAAATCACACCTCTAAAACGTGAGACCCCGAAGACCCACTTGTTCCCTTTCATCTTATCCCAAATCCCTCCCTAAATCCCCTAGTGCTTCCATCTTTTTTGCATTTCCTTTTGTTTAATTAAAACGGGTCCCCAATTTTCTTACAGAAAAAAAATAAAAAGAAAATCCAATCCTTTCATTTCCCAAATTACCCCTCAATTCAACCAACATACTGCATAAACTCAGCGTCACGTTCTAAAGCAGCCATTGTCGCCGGCGCAAGCACCACCTCCAAATCAACACTCCCGTTCCCTTCACTCCCTGGAAACGCCGATATCTTCCCGTCAAACTTATTAGCCTTTCCACTCCTCACAGCCACTGGCCTTCCCCACCCGAAATCGTTATCGTACATCGGAAACCTCGGCGAGCTTCCCATGGTAATCATAGCTCCGTCAAAATTTCCGAGCGGGAAACACCTTGGATCGCTCTCCCACGCCTCCACTCCCTTCTTCACCTTCCCGTTGTCGTGTTCCACCACGTTCCGGTGGAGAAGCTCTGCGCTCCATCCGATACCACGCGCCAACACTTCCCCGGCCTCCGCCAGGGTCGGAATGCTCTGGATGGCGTTGCCGAAGTAGAGAGCCTCCATCTTGGGGTTTACCCTGTGCCTGCAGTTCACCGCCATCCGAAACGTTGTCGTTTTGGATGAAGGTAAGTTTCTTGCGCGTGTCACGCACCGCCAGAGTAGCGCGCTTAGGGATTGGAATGATGAGATTTCTCCACTCAAAACCTTCCACGTGTCGTTGCTGCCTTTCCCAATTATCTCACCTGTTGAAACGCCGTCGTTTAATTTGGCATCTCCGTTTGCCCTCTTTTTGAGCGCCGAGATCGATTCGCGGCTGAAATGGAAGATCCTCTCCCTAATCGGATCGTCGCTGGAGAAGGTCACCGCGGGACGGCCGTCAGGGAATCGGAGGACAGATTCTGTTGCAAAGACGTTTTCGCGGGAAAAGCACGGAGGGCGGGAAATCTTCTCTGATCCTCGGCAAATCTCAGCGAAGGTGTTGAAGAAATTCCAGAAGGAGGTTCCGTCAACGACAGCATGATTGACGGTGCAACCGATGAAGAATCCATCTGCGAGCTCCGTCAACTGAACGGCAGCGATCGGCTTGGAGTGACCGTCGTAGCTGAGAGTGTCGTCGAAGGCGAAGAATTGTCTGAATAAAGCCGGAATATCGCCGTCGACAGGATACAAGTGGCGGACACACAGAGACGATGCGCGAGCGTGGACGAAGAGCACCCCGGCGTCGGAGCAGGAGATGGACACATGACCGGTGCCGTTGTCGGTGGATAGTCGGCCGGCGAGAGGAGGGAAAAAAGAGAGGGCTTTGGCGAGTGAAGTCTTGAGTAGAGGGAGAAGCGACTCAGACGGAGGCTTGACGGCGAAGAGACATCCCTTCTGGATATATTGACAGGTGAGCATAGGGAGATCGGAAACGGAAAGTCTGAGGGAGTCGAAAGGAGATTCTCCGTCAGGGACAACAGTGCATTTCGAAACAATTGAAATTGAATCGAAATGGTGGGAAGAAGGCATTTTGGTTTATTGTTGGGTTTGTTCTTGGGATTGTGGAAGTGTGCCAATTCAGTTGAGGGAAATGGGGGTTTTATATAGAGGAGAGATTTGGATTGGATGCATGAACTTGGGGAGAAGTTAGTTTGGGTGGTTAGGCTTCTTGTCTTTTATTGGCATCACTTTCTACTACTACTTGTACAACCTTTTCCATTTCATGTAATCCAATTAAGCTTTACAATTTTAAATTAGTTTATTTTATTATTTATTTCAAATTGCTATCTGGCATTCTCGCCTGGCCACCACCACAAAACCAGAGAGATTGCACTGTCACAGGAGTGGGTACTACCTGCCAGTGCTAGTGCCCTCTCCTCCTTTTTTCCTCTTCTATTTTATTCTTTCTTTTAGTCAATTCATTATCATTATATTTATTAAGGAAAAAAAGAAAGAAACAGTAGGGTATCTATTGACCATCTAGTTCATCTTTACTAACAAGTGTACAAAATTCAGGTACACAGTGTTTGGATTAAGATCAAAATGTAAATTCCACTTTTTCTTAACATTAATTTTAATTTAGTACTTTAAATTTGGTTTAACTGAGGTAGAAATCTTTCCGATGACATAATTAATTAATTAATTTCGATCAATCACGAGAGTTGTTATTGATTTTTATATGACTTCTACAACGATGGTGATTTCACTGCTGCTTTATATGTCGTGAGGATATTTATTAATAAATGTTTTAAAAATTTTGTATATTTAATATAATGATATAACTTACGAATATAGTAGTCAACGAACGAACGATATACAAGTAGGTCAACGACCCCATATACGAGTATGTCACAAGGACTCGTACATATGAATAAGTCACAATGATCCACGTACGAGTAGATCACAACGACTAACAACTCACATGCCACATATTAATCCGATATGAATAAATATTATACTTCATCTTAGCAAGAGGCCGACAAATGTATATTTTTAATCTTCAAACCTTTTATTTCTATTTATACAATTTTTAAAATATTACCCTTAGTTGGTGACCCACATACTAGTAGATTGGTGACTTACGTACCAGATATTAATCTGATATAAATAAATATTATACTTGATCTTAGCAAAAAGGTAAGAAATGATTATTTGTTGTATCTTCAAACATCTATTTATATTTATACAAGTTATCAAATTGTCCGTCTTATTTTGATAACCGATGTAAGATAGCAAAATTCATAAATATATGACCGAATTAAACAAAATCATGAATAACAAATGATATTTAAAAGTATCGAAATAATCGTAATTGTAAAATTCATAAATAAGAAATGCATATTTTTTTTTAAATAAATTGAAGTGAAATTTTATATAGATTTCATTTGATTTGCTAAAAAATATAGAAATTAAAATTATTTATAAGAATGACACTTTAGTAATGTATGTGAATTTGACTTTAATACTCATTTTTAACAATTTTTTTTTTACTTTAGTATATAGATGAAAATGTTAATAAAATTAGTAAAATAAGTTGATAGCTTAATTATAAAATTAGTAAAAACAAATTAAAAAAAAATCGTAAGGCATTCACGTTGATATTATTGTTCCTTGTTTTGGTATAGTTAATATAGGTATATAGATGAATATGTTAATAAAACATGTCGCAAGCCATGCAAATAATTGCATGCAAACTCGGACTAGTTTCTACGTCTAGTTACGTAATA
The DNA here is from genome assembly GCA_033239125.1 of Fagopyrum homotropicum. Lineage (NCBI taxonomy): Eukaryota > Viridiplantae > Streptophyta > Magnoliopsida > Caryophyllales > Polygonaceae > Fagopyrum > Fagopyrum homotropicum. The sequence goes on along the minus strand of BSWB01000007.1, from coordinate 116,868,128 downwards.
GTCCAATTTGAACTTAAGTCAGTTAAGACCTAACTATGGAGACATTCTCCCTCCCTTAAACATAATTGGATTAAAAAATCAGCCAAATTGAAAACTTAAAAGCAGGCACATGTGATGCTAATCATGCTATCACAAAAACCCATTTTCATTCACTTAATCATCTTTTCATCCAAAATACTATCATTTACTATAGGGAGGATTTATGAGTAGGCACGCCTAGATCTGTACAAAGTTAGGTTGATCCGTATATCCAAATAAACAAGTGGATATAGATAATACCTAAGGTCATATCGGGTTGGAAAGTCCAGCCCAGAACCCAACTAGGACTGGTATTGACGAGGGTTGAAGAGTAAGCCTCATACAAGTATTACTAAAGAAAAGAGAGATACTTGGTGCGAATGAAGGAGAGCACTCTCCAAACCTTTTACGGAATCTTAAAAATAACAAATTTAAAACGAGAATCATTTATTCCAGTACTTATATTTCATAATCATTGAAATAGGAACTAAAATAATTCAAGGAATGAGTGATTTGAGTAACTAACAAATTTGATTCTCAAAAAGGAGGGTTTGAGTCATCAAATAATTATACTATTCTGATGACAAATGTCAAACACCTTTTTATTATAAATCGGGTTATGTCGTGTTTATTTACGCTTCATTTTTTTATATTTCAAACCGATTTATGAAACAAATCAAACGAGCCCTTCATATCCCCAAATTATAAAATTTAACATGTAGTTTGACGCTAAAACTCAGTTTATGCACTCGAATTGGGGCGTGTTCAATAAACAATAATTTTGGGTAGTTAAATTTTTTTTGATAGTTTTAGCTTATTGGATAGTTGTTTGGGTAATTTTTTTGTATAAAATATGAAAATTTGATGAAAAAACTAATTGAGTGTTTGGTAAAAGTAGATATCTGGGGTGAAATTACCAAAAAATACATATCCTATTAATACAACAAATATATCATGACATAAATAAGGGTAAAACTGTCTAAATTTATAGAAACTAATGAAAAATCTAGAGAAAGCTACGAATTGAAAGATTACTAAAAACCTTCAAAAATCTCTTCAATAAACTCAAAAAAAAAGTTAAAAGCTAACGCAAAGCTTTCTTTACCTTATTTTGGAACATTCATTGACATGGGAAACTTAACTCCCACCATCGTTGGTGAACTTTTCACTCACGGCCAAATAAGAATCGATTACCATAAAGTATCTAATATCAAATGAGTATAAATGTCAAAACTCTCATATAACTTATAATACAATTTAATGCATACAAAATACATTAGATACCCTACACTATAACACACAAACACATATATACTAGGCGCACCGCGCAAGCGTAGCAAGCGCATCGTAAATGACGAACATATATTAGTTGTTGCTTGAGCAATGTATACGTGAATGCGAAGAGAAGTTACGTAATGCGGTGAGTATTCACTTTCTCTATTATTTCGGTACAATAAAATCGATGTTCTAAAAATGTAATTCTAACATAAATCATAGACGAATCTAAAAATTAAAGGTATGAACATAGTATTCAATTATAGTAGTTACAATCTTTGTTGGATTTTGTGTTAAGAAAGCTTCGACCTCTCTTTTAACGTATCACTATCCGGTCCCTGAAGCATTAAGTACAAATATCAATGTTAAAATATCCTTACTATCATAAACGTGGGAGTTTCCAAATGAATAGGGACTTTCCTTTATTACCCTTATGTATACACGTATATTTGAAAGAACTCGGTCCTGACCGGCTAAGCGGAGAAACATATTTTGGGCCTCCCGCGGTACAGATTCTATCTATTTCGTTATAGATGATAGGTTTAGGGTTGTATTTTTTTTATCCACCAAAATATATTGAAAATCCTACTTACAAGGTTTGTGTAGCAAAACTACAAAACGTTTTATCTTCTCTCTATTATCCAAGTACCTCGTTAAAAATCACTAACTATATATATATTGAAAATAAAACGATCTATGATGCCTTTGTCCTATATTTTATTGGATTTATTTATTCCAAAAGGAATAATCATGATTTTGCATTATTAACTGTTAGGAATTATTTGTGTTTGATGGGGTGGAGGAGATTGACATGTTCAGTCAGAGGGTTCGGAGATCATACAGGCTAGAATACATAGATATTAGATACTCACACATGGTTCTAATATTCAACATCCGAAGACTCTTGATATAAGTTAAAATGTGATTTTTTTAAAAAATTACATTATACAGTCAATTTAATTTGTTGAAACTAAAATACATAGGTGAAATCTGAAAAAATAATAATTTCATAATTGATTTTATATAACAAAATTAAAGTTAATAAATATATTTAGAGATTAAATAGATAAAATATGATATTAGTTTATTTATCGTTAGACCTGTTGAAGGTTAGACTGTCCGTCTAAAAAAGTGGGAGAATTTAGATTTTGTTAAACCTCGCTTGCAGCAAATAGCTCACATCTCCAAGCTGTTTCGGTCAACTAAAAAAATAGCAGCCGAACAACTAGTACGAATTACAATAACATATTATATATATATATATATATATAGATTTTAGTTCAAGTGAGGAGAGAGCTTGTAGATAGGAATTAGGAGAGTTGTAAGCCATTGAATGAATTTAAATCAAGGGCTCTCACACGCTCATCATTAATGGCATTTTTGTAAATTAACTTAAAATCTGGAAAAATACCCTTACATTCAAAATAGTCATCGGTGTTCATACTTTTATATGTCATTGTTCATGTTTTTATACATTGGTGTTCATAGTATTTTTATTCATCAAAGTGTCATGTCCATTTATTTTGTTGTGTTCATTTTATAATGCATAGATGTTCATTTACAGTATATAACCACAAAAAATAAGAAAAAACTCATCACAAAACGTTAATAGATGATCATAATATGTTATGTATGTGTCAAAGTTATAGATGAGTCATCACTGTTCATACTTTTATACGTCATTGTTCATGTTTTTATTCGTCAGTGTTCATACTTTTTATGTCATTGTTCTTGTAAATATTATAAACTATTTTTCTATAAGACATTTTGCCGAACAGTTTGCGTGCACACTAAAAGGAGCATATAGATTATTCAATTGGAGCTGTTAGACCAACTCAACATATGTATATACATGTATTTTCTCAATCAAACTTATCAAACAAAAAATGATTCAAACAAATTTGATTTCGAACACAAACATCAATCATAATGAAATATAAACCTTAAGAATGGAAATCTAAACAGTGAGAGTAGAAATTCGAAGAAACAAAACTTGAATTGTCTTGTATTCTCTTTGATTTCACAATTTTTTTATGTAATCGATCTCTGAATTTATAAAAACGATTTTAAAGAAAAGTATAATTTTCAAAAAAAATGAATAGCATATTATAAACACCATAACTATACAAAAATGAATACATACTTGTAAAAAAACGAACATCATATTTTATTAACACGATTTGAAAGAATAGCATAATTTTCAAAAAAAAAATCCAAAAAATGTTTTTACAAAAATACAAAAATGAATAATTAATGTTAAAAAATGAACAATTAGTGTTGGGAAAAAATGAACATTTATGGATAAAATATGAGCAATGACTCTTTTAAAAATGAACACATACTTATAAAAATATGAACACCAATTTTTATTTACAAAAAGAAAATCTAGAAAAAAAAAGAAAAAAAAGGTGATGTGGCATGCCACATGTCACAACCCCGGCTCTCCTCATTCCTATCTGCAAGGGTCCTCCTCACCGGAACCGGACCCTATATATATATATATATTAAATAAAATAAATGATTACGTATAATTATTAGGGATTGGTGCATGTAGAGAGTTGTGCTACAATGCGAATTTACGGAGTAATATGGACAATTGATTCACTTGATACAATGATTTACATTCATTCACGTCATTAATGTAGGGCAATTTTGGTAACTAGATCTTTTTGAAAAATTATAGTAGTAACTAGGCTTTTTAATGTTTCAATTAAGTAAATATACCCCAACCTTTTGTATTTATTTTCAAACTCTACACACTCTTCTCTCAAGGGGTACATTTACTAAATACAAAACTAGAAAAAGCCTAGTAAACCAAATTATTTCTTTAAATGTTTTAGGAGAGGTGTGATGACAATTTTGTAACTTTTAGAACGGACATGGGCAATTTTGTTCTTTTAAAAATATGTTTTAGAAAAGGGTGACATTTTTGTAATTTTCGCAAGAAAATTAAAACAAGTATTCTCTCAATTGAATTATAGGCATTTGCGGAGCACAAGTGACACATTTATAGCAGAATGACCCGATACACACGAAGAATTTCTCTATGGTCAATGAAGTCAAGGTCAAGACTGAAATGACTGAATTTTGAGATTAAAGTGAAGAACATCGGGAGAGTGCAGAAGTGCCTGAAGGGTAACTAGGTCGGCTGGCCTGCCTTTCCCACAAGACCTCGGAGTGGCCTCCCATTGTTGCAAATGAAGATCTTGGATCAATTCTAGACCAAGCCCATACCTTTGACTTAGGAGGTCTTCCGACGGCCAACTCGACATGCTTGCTCCGACATCTTATTTTGTTTCCCTTTCTTAGTTTAGTTGGATTTGTAATAACCGGAATATTTTATTCCGGTTACTTCCGAGTTAAACCGGACTTATACCGGTTTGAACCTTTCTTCTTTTATTCTGATTATATATGTGAGACTCTACTCACATAAAGTACGCAAATCTGATCTAGCTGTTCTTAATCCGTTATTAGACTTTTATCCGATGTGAGAAGACAAGTTTCAGGCCATGAGTATCACACCATCTGGGCCCGTCAGGAGCAACTAGTTGGGCCCGATAAGAAACTCAGCCCTTTACTCCTTGCTTCCCACGTGAAACCTAAACCTAATCTTATGCTTCTCCTTCCTTCCTTCCTTGCATCTGCCCTAGCCGACGCCAACACCGCAACCTATCCTCATCGTCGGTACTCAGCACTGTCCGACATCTCGTCTCCCTTATACACGCAGGTCGAGACAGCCGTCGTCTTCTCCGTCCTCGTGCACCAAGCAACAACCTTGGATCATTCTCCCTCTCTTCGGCACACCTTCGACAGCGACGTCGGAGCCACAATCGGCCCGCTCTCCCTTCGACTATACTGGGTCGACAACAGTAGTAGAGACTCCCCCGACGCCTCTGTTACGCTTAGGAATAGCACGCAAAAAGCCTTAAATTTATACTCGATATATTTCTCCTAACTCCTAGCGAACCCGCAGTGTACAGGACGTTTTGTAGTAGGGATAGTATTCCGAGGTCAAACACAAAGACTGAGGTGAGATTGAATCGAATAGTGACTAAGGATAGTGTTGATCTAGGCTAAGAAAAGAGAAAAGGAACAAATAAATGAAAATCTCAATGTTTTTGGGTTTGGTTTTGTGTGGTGATCAATCAAGAATCACAACGATATAAGAATGCAAAACAAACTAACAATCTAGCAAATCAACACAAACAAGCAAGACAAACACGAGGTGGGTAATCAAGAGAGAAAAGTGGATTCTAGGGGTTGGAAATTCCGGTTATGGCATTGGACTCAAGCTATCTAGTCATTCTTTGGGTTAACTATAGTATGTTGGGAAGGATGTTTCTCAAGTGGGGTCAATTACCGGGTAGGTCTCATGATCCACTAATCCCGCTCCTAAGGTCCTATCACCGGGTAAGTCTCTAGAAGCCTAAGGTAGGGATATCTACACAAACCGGATGGTTATCTAGGGATCTAACCTCTCCTTACCGAGTAAGTCTCGGAAAGGCAAGTCCTAAACACTTATCCTAGCACATTCAATCCAATAGCGGCTTGTGAGGCTCACTACTACCCAGAGTTCGTCATCTTCGGTATCTAAGAGCAAGAATCACCGGGTAGGTCTCTTCTAACACTTAGTTGCTAACACTAGGTCACCCTAGGATAGATTTAGCTCAACAAACACTAGGATTTCAACAATCTAACATTCTAGCACTTAGATTCATCAAAACAAGTGAGTTAGTCAGAACCACGGGTTGCTCATTCCTTTCCACGGCCGTGGACTGGCAAGAACGAACCGTGGTTTCCAACAGTAGCTCGGTTCAAGCAAACGAATCATCCAAAGGTATATCTAAGTCCATCCTATCATAGTCTATGCCATAACCATTATTTCCTTACCCTAGAATCGCATCTATTTAGCCAACAACATACATCTCAACAATCAAAGCCATCAAGCATAAAATCATGGAATCCATATCAAGAGGATGAAATGAAAGAGAGATGAAGCAAGTGGAACAATAAATCCAAGCTGAATATGAGTTCAAGAAAGACTTACAACCCTTCAAAAGAAGGTTCAATCGTTTCTTACAAAACCTTGCAAATCGTCTTCACAAAACTCACTCAAAACTATGTAAAACTAAGAATGGTGTGTTCTTCTCTTCTTCTCCAATGGAATCCTTTCTTCTTCTCCAAGAGTAGCTCCAATCTAATCTTCCAATGAGAAAATTTGTGTTGTTGAGAGTGTGGGAGAGAATAGAGTGATGGGATTTGTCCCTTAACAGCCTGCAGGACCACCTTATATCCTCAACAAATTGCAAGAGTCGGCCATGAAGATCGTGGGACAGCTGTCTGGGGAAAACCACGGCCCATTTCCACGCCCGTGGAAGTCCCAGTGGCCGTGGTTTTGGTGCCTCAGCTTGTTTTGGATCATCAAGCCTTAATTTGGTGCATGGCATGCACCAACAAGGTCCCATATGTCCCCCTTAGCTCCTAGCTTGCTTCCCAATGAGTCCGAAGGTGTGTCATCTCGAGGAATGATCTTCAAATGTATCGATTAAGCTCCTAAATCTCCCAAAATACCTAAAAAGCATGCAAAAGTCCGCGTGGACGTCTATCTCGACAAAATACATGAATTGAGTGCAAACGTCATGTACTAGAGCTAAACCATGCATGAATGAGCGGGAAACTATCTAAATGAGTGCCTAATCTAACATCATAAATCGTGTTATCAAAAATACCCCATACTTAAGGTTTGCTCGTCCCCGAGCAAGTCCCCAACTATAGACTAAGAGATGACATGATTTATGCATGCAGAAAAACAACAAAATCTTTTTGGAGTTGTGCTTCTAATATTGGATCACCTTCATAGTCATGTTTCATGGTGATGGACAAGCAATCATGTATCAAATAAACGAAGGCACGGAAAGACAATTATACTCAACTCGAAAGCATGCATGAAATGTAAAAATAAAGAAGTCAAGATGATCATGAGCATATCCAATCTAGATCACTAAGTCTTACACACATGCAAATAGGTCACAAGGGTTTAGGAAATAAGAGGCTAAGAAATGTTGTGATTAGGTGGGGATTTTTCTAGGTTATGTGATGCTAATCCGGGAGTGGAACTAACTCCACAAAAGCCGAAACCTTGGTGATTAGCCGTCCTCGGGCTTTTTTATTTTTCGAGGTGCATCCACACCGGGCACACATACCAAAGCTCGTTAGGACTATCGGTTTATTTGACTTTGGCAAGGCACAAACACCCGATTATGTTAATGGTGCCGAGTTACTCGTCATTTAAACCAATGTCCCCAAACCTATATTTTTGTCTACACTTTCACAACAAATTCAGCACTTCATTCATAACATTCATCCATCAACAACTTCACCCCACACTTGCTTTTCACACACTCAGCACACTAACATGCTCCTATTCCCGGATGGGTCAAAAGAGGTCAAATTTATATCAATTGAGGTGCTCAAACAACATGATCAAGATGAGAAGTAGAGAAAGATGAATTGCCTTAATCACTCCTAGATGATGTGCAAGAACTAGCATGTAATTTCGACTTTCAATCCTCAATCCAATCAAGACAAACATCATGATCACAATCCATTGATGGGATTCAAGGTAAGTACTTCAAGTCCACATATGCATTCATCTATTCAACACATAAGGCCATCCATAGCCAATCCACACAACAATCTCATCATAAGGGTCATTCCCAAGCTTAGAAGCACTAAAATTTTTAAAATTTTCTGTTTTTTTTGGATTTTTTGAAATGTGTATGTACAATGCAAGACATAATGAAGCATGTGACTAAAAGAAACTACCCTAGATGCTAATCATGCAAGTGATCATGAAAACCCGACCCCATACTTAGAAACACATTGTCCCCAATGTGCAATTCAAGTAAAGAAGAGTGAAAGAGGGTCCTCACAATGTAAAAATGGTTTGCTTCGGTATTTGGGATCACTTAAGTGGAGTGATATCGGATGATCCTATCAACGATGGTAGAGAGCTCAAGGTGTTCGTTATGGCGTCGGGACCCGCGCTAGGCGCCGCTAGCCGTCCAAGTTCCGCGTCCGTTCCACCCACAATTGATGAGAGGCTCATCGTCATCATCCACATGCCATGCAAGGCTTCCATGCTACTTAAGCTCTAGCACACAATCTCCAAACAAACACAAATAAAAAAACAAAAACAGAAAAATAAAAAACAAAAAAAAAACGAAAAGGGAAAGATGTCTACCAATGGGTTACCTCCCACCAAGCGCTTCTTTAGGGTCATTAGCTTGACCAAATTCGGGGGCGTCTCACTCGAGGTGAAGTGGGGCAATCATATCCACCGGAGCTCCCGGGATATACTTCTTCAAACGGTGCCCATTCACCTTAAAATCTCCACAATGCTCCCCTCCTATCTCAACCGCTCCATGGGGAAAGATCTTCTTCACCACATAAGGACCCGTCCATCTTGACTTAAGCTTTCCGGGGAAGAGCCGCAGCCTTGAGTTGAAGAGAAGGACAAGGTCGCCTTCACTCAACTCCTTAGGGATGAGACGCTTGTCATGCCAACGTTTGGTCCTTTCCTTGTAGATCCGGGCGTTTTCATAGGCATCCAACCGGATCTCCTCAAGAGCGTTCATGTCTAGCAATCTCTTCTCACCGGCCTCCTTGAGGTCAAAATTCAGCTACCTAATGGCCCAATATGCTCTATGCTCCATCTCCACCGGAAGGTGGCAAGACTTGCCATAGACTAGCTTGTAGGGAGTGGTGCCAATCGGTGTCTTGAAAGCGGTTCTATAAGCCCACAAAGCATCATCGAGCTTCATAGCCCAATCCTTTCTCGTCCTAGAAACCGTCTTCTCCAGAATTCCCTTTATCTCCCTGTTGGAGATCTCCACTTGGCCACTAGTTTGGGGATGGTAAGGTGTTGCCACCTTATGAGTCACCCCATACTTAGCCAAAAGTGCCCCAAAGTTCCTATTGGTGAAGTGCTTCCCTCGATCACTTATGATTACCCTTGGTGTTCCAAACCTATGGAAGATCACTCAGTTGAAGAACCGCACCACAACCTTGGCGTCATTTGTGGGAGAGGCGATTGCCTCCATCCATCTAGAGACATAGTCCACCGCCAATAGGATGTAGAGGTTGCCACAAGAAGAGGGGAATGGTCCCATGAAGTCCACACCCCAAACATCGAATATCTCCACCTCTTGTACGTTGTTCAAGGGCATCTCATTCCTCCTTGAGATGTTGCCCGTTCTTTGGCAAGCATCACAAGCTACCACAAAATTCTGCACATCCTTGAACAAACTTGGCCAAAAGAAACCCGATTGTAACACCTTAGCACATGTCTTGTGTGAGCTAGCATGACCTCCACATGGCAAGGGGTGACAATGGCGGATCACACTCTCCACCTCATCCTCCGGTATGCATCTCCTAAAGACTCCGTCCGGCCCTCTTTTGAACAAAAGCGGCTCACTCCAATAGTAATGCCTCACATCCTTGAAGAACTTTTTCCGCTGGGCATATGACAAACCGGGTGGCACCTCCTCGCACACAAGATAGTTCACAATGTCGGCATACCATGGCTCACTTCCTCTAGACACTTGAAGTAGACACTCCTCCATCATTTGCAATTGCTCATCCCGGAATGAGTCATCAATCGGGATTTCATCTTTTCCAATCTCCAATGGAGGTAGTCTACTAAGATGGTCCGCCACAGAATTTTCGGACCCCTTCTTGTCCCGGATTTCCAAATCAAACTCTTGAAGAAGAAGGATCCACCAAATCAAACGAGGCTTGGCATCCTTCTTTGTAAGGAGATAACGGATCGCAGCATGATCCGTATAAACAATGACCTTTACTCCAACAGGATATGAGCGGAACTTCTCAAATGCATACACAACCGCTAGCAACTCCTTCTCGGTGGTAGCATAATTGAGTTGGGCTTCATCTAGCGTCTTGCTAGCATAATAGATGGCATGTGTAAGCCCATCTTTCCTTTTTCCCAAAACAGCCCCAACGGCTACATCACTCGCGTCACACATGATCTCAAACGGTAAACTCCAATCCGGAGGTTGCATTATGGGAGCGGTGATCAAAGCATTCTTCAACCTACAAAAAGCCTCAAGGCAATCCTTGGAGAAAACAAAATCAACATCTTTCATTAGTAGGTTAGTAAGAGGCTTAGAAATCTTAGAGAAATCTTTAATAAATCTCCGGTAAAAACAGGCATGCCCTAGAAAACTCCTTACCCCCTTCACCGAGGTAGGTGGTGGCAACTTTTCTATGGTTTCTATCTTAGCTCTATCAACCTTAATGCTACGGTTGGACACCAAGTGTCCCAACACAATACCTTCACTTACCATGAAGTGGCATTTCTCCCAATTCAAGACTAGATTAGTCTCCTCACATCTTTTTAGCACTAGAGACAAGTTAGCTAAACAATCATCGAATGAAGATCCATAAACAGAAAAATCATCCATAAACACTTCCATGATGTTTTCAATATACTCAGAAAAGATGGCCATCATACACCTTTGAAAGGTGGCGGGTGCATTACACAACCCAAACGGCATTCTCCTATATGCAAAAGTACACCAAGAACATGTGAATGTAGTTTTCTCTTGATCATCGGGGTGAATAGGGATTTGGAAGAATCCACTATAGCCATCTAAGTAACAAAAATGGGAATGTTGAGCTAATCTCTCTAGCATTTGGTCAATAACGGGAAGAGGGAAGTGATCTTTCCTAGAGGCCACATTTAGTTTCCTATAGTCTATACACATCCTCCACCCTGTAACTGTTCTAGTTGGGATTAATTCATTATTCTCATTAGTCACTACGGTCATCCCACCCTTCTTAGGAACCACATGCACGGGACTAACCCACTTACTATCCGAAATCGGGAAAATGATTCCCACGTCTAGCAATTTAAGGATCTCTTTTTTGACTACTTCTTTCATGATTGGGTTTAGTCTTCTTTGAGGTTCAATTGAAGGTTTATGGTTGTCTTCCATTAAGATCTTATGCATGCACAAAGAAGGTTTAATGCCAACTAAATCATCAATGGTATAGCCTATACCCTTCCTATGCAATCTCAATTCATGCAACAATCTATTCAACTCATCATCATTCAAGCATGCATTCACAATAACCGGATATGTAGAATTCTCACCAAGAAAAGCATACTTCAAATGAGAGGGGAGGGGTTTGAGTTCAAGTTTAGGAGGACCTTTATCGAGTGGAGACGATCCGTATAACATTGGTTGAGATGAATCCAAAGCCATGGAAGACTCCTCAAGGCTCCTTGAAGCTTGATCAACAACCAATGTAGTTTCTGGAGAAACCACGGGCAAAATTACGGGCTCTGGCACAACCATGGCCGTGGAACTTGCAAAGCTAGTACTTTGGAGCACTCCAGTAGGTTCCACGGGTAAAACCACGGGCGTGGTTCTTCCCCTCAGGCCGTGGTTCCTACAGGAATTCAGCACACCTTCGTGTGCTTCAAATTCAGCTCTTGTCTCCTTTTCCAATGCTTCCAAAGCCTTGATTTCTTCATTGCAGGACTTCTCAACTCCTTCCTCCATCAAACTTAAGCTAAGAACCTTCTCCAAGGGATCCTTGATCAAGATCGAGCTCACAACTTCTCTAGACTCCTCTTGCTCGACAATATTGAACACATCTTTACTAAGGGCTGGCCCTTTCATCATTGTGGATAATTTGAACTTGATATTCTCTTCTCCAATGTTGAAGGAGAGAATTCCATTTTTCCAATCCACCAAACATCCGGAAGTGGCTAGGAAAGGTCTCCCTAAGATTATGGGAACCGGATAGTCCGCCGGGATGTCCAAAATAACGAAGTCTATGGGCACATAAAACTTCCCTAGTTGCACCGGTATATCTTCTAAGATTCCTACGGGGTGAGTGATCGAACGGTCCGCCATGTAAAGGGTCATCTTGACCGGCTTTGGCTCTCCTAGCCCAACCTTGTTGCAAAGTGCAAGCGGTATGATGCTTACACTTGCCCCAAGATCACATAGGGCTTCATACTTCACTTCTCCCACTCCAATTGGCACACAAAAGGATCCCGGATCTCTTAGCTTAAGAGGCATCTCCTCCTTCATGGTTTGGATCAACTCCGAGGATCTCTTTGTCATTCTTACTTCTCAATACTCCTCCAACTTCCTTTTTTTGGAGAGTATCTCCTTCAGGAATTTGCCATATGCCGGCATACCTAGAATAGCATCCATAAACGGAATGTTAATATGCAATTTAGACATAAGTTCAAGGAATTTACCGAAGTGCTTGTCCAAGCGAGCTCTTGCTCATGATTGTGGGAACAGTAGTGGTGGCTTGTATGGAGGGGGCACCACATATGTTGGCTCATCTTCCTTGCTTTTGCCTCCTTCTTCTTGCAATGGCTCTTCCTCTACCACTACTTGCTTTCCCTTAGCATTCTCCTTAGGTAAGGGGTCCTTCATGCTCAACCCGCTCCTTGTTGTGATGGCCAACACTTGGCCTCTTGGGTTGTCCTCGGTTCTTCCGGGAAGCTTTCCCGGATCTCTATAAGCTTCACCCGCCTTTTGGAACACTTGTGCTAGCAACACCTTTTGAGCCTTAGAAATGGAAGTTACCGTGCTCTCAAGACCACTCAACCTTCCAAGCAATTGCTCAAACATCATCTCGGTTCTATCCTTTGGAGGTTGAGTGAATCCGGGTGGAGGTTCTTGTGAAGCCTTTGATGAAGGAGCTGCGCTTGTGGAAGCGGGAGGGTTCAAGGCTCCATCCGGGTTAGAATAGGAAAACCCGGGATGGTTGTGGTTAGGCCGGTAATTGTTGAATTGCCGGTTGTTGTTGAAGTTCCTTGGGCCTTGATAGTTGTTGTAATTGCCCCTTCCCATGTAGTTCACATCTTCCTCCTTGGAAGACAAGTTTGCTTGCACTTGCACTTGAGGGCTTGCTTGATTCTTCAAAGTTGTGGCACACAACTCCCTCAAAGATTTCAGCTCATTGTTGATTGCATCAAGCTCGAAGTTACTCATAGTGACTTCACACACCTCATATGCTCCCGCTTTCCTCCCATCACTCTTCCTATGGGAGTACTTCTCAATCACCAAAGCTTGTTTCTCTACAAACTCCCAAGCTTCATCCACATTCTTTTCCATGAAAGTCCTACCGGAAAGAGATTGGAGCTTGAATTGGCTATCTTCATCAAGTCCTTTGAAGTAGATCTCTAATAGCTCAATTTTCGGTATACCATGGTGTGGACAATCTAGGAGAAGGTCCTTGAACCTCTCCCAAGACTTGAATAGGCTTTCTCTATCCTTCATTACAAAGGCATTGATCTTCCCTCTTAGCTCGGTAGTCTTGGAAGGTGGGAAGAACTTAGTCAAAAACTCGGTTGTCATCTCCTCCCAAGTACTCACTCGCCCTTGTGGAATAGATTGATACCAAGCCAAGACTTTATCCTTAAGTGAGAAGGAAAAAGCTCTAAGCTTATGGTTGTTGCTCTCCAATCTAGGCGGTCTTAGAGTCTCCATCAAGATCTCATAGTTCATCAAGTGTTGATGAGGAGACTCTCCTTCCATCCCTCCAAATTGATTATGCCGGATCATTTGTAGAACTTGAGGGCGGAGCTCGTAATCATGGGCTGCGGGATCTCCTAACTTCACACCCAGACGGTGTGCTCTTTGTGCCGGGTCCATACGTTGCCCTAACGTTTGTGGCTCTTCAATTGCAATGGGCACAACCCGAATATTAACCGCCGCCGGCTGCGGTTGTGGTGGAGGTGGAGGTTGTTGACGATTAAGTTCTCTTTGCACAAGAGCTTTCCTAATCTCTTCAATCTCCCTCCTAGTTGCTTCTTGCCTCTCATTGGCAAGTCTCCTTTCATTCTCCAAGGCTTCATCCCTTAGCCTAATTTGCTCTAAAGCTTCATCCAACTCAGCTTGAAGATCTCTTCCGGCCATCTCTTTTCCCTTTCTAATGCTCTTCGATCTAGATCTAAGGGTTTTCTCCGGTTTGGGATCGAATGGAGCTAAATCCTTGCCACGAGATCTTCGCATACACCTAAAGAGTAGGAGATGTCCTGAAAAGCAAAGACACAAACCAAAGGAGATCAAAAGCAACAAGAAAGACCTACACTATAAACAATCACAAACAACGACTCAATCTTAACCTAGTCCCCGGCAACGGCGCCAAAAACTTGTTACGCTTAGGAATAGCACGCAAAAAGCCTTAAATTTATACTCGATATATTTCTCCTAACTCCTAATGAACCCGCAGTGTACGGGATGTTTTGTAGTAGGGATAGTATTCCGAGGTCGAACACAAAGACTGAGGTGAGATTGAATCGATTAGTGACTAAGGATAATGTTGATCTAGGCTAAGAAAAGAGAAAAGGAACAAATAAATGAAAATCTTAATATTTTTGGGTTTGGTTTTGTGTGGTGATCAATCAAGAATCACAACGATATAAGAATGCAAAACAAACTAACAATCTAGCAAATCAACACAAACAAGCAAGACAAACACGAGGTGGGTAATCAAGAGAGAAAAGTGGATTCTAGGGGTTCGAAATTCCGGTTATGGCATTGGACTCAAGCTATCTAGTCATTCTTTGGGTTAACTATAGTATGTTGGGAAGGAATGTTTCTCAAGTGGGGTCAATTACCGAGTAGGTCTCATGATCCACTAATCCCGCTCCTAAGGTCCTATCACCGGGTAAGTCTCTAGAAGCCTAAGGTAGGGATATCTACACAAACCGGATGGTTATCTAGGGATCTAACCTCTCCTTACCGGGTAAGTCTCGAAAAGGCAAGTCCTAAACACTTATCCTAGCACATTCAGTCCAATAGCGGCTTGTGAGACTCACTACTACCTAGAGTTCGTCATCTTCGGTATCTAAGAGCAAGAATCACCGGGTAGGTCTCTTCTAACACTTAGTTGCTAACACTAGGTCACCCTAGGATAGATTTAGCTCAACAAACACTAGGATTTCAACAATCTAACATTCTAGCACTTAGATTCATCAAAACAAGTGAGTTCGTCAGAACCACGGGTTGTTCATCCCTTTCTACGGCCGTGGACTGGCAAGAACGAACCGTGGTTTCCAATAGTAGCTCGGTTCAAGCAAACGAATCATCCAAAGGTATATCTAAGTCCATCCTATCATAGTCTATGCCATAACCATTATTTCCTTACCCTAGAATCGCATCTATTTAGCCAACAACATACATCTCAACAATCAAAGCCATCAAGCATAAAATCATGGAATCCATATCAAGAGGATGAAATGAAAGAGAGATGAAGCAAGTGGAACAAGAAATCCAAGCTGAATATGAGTTCAAGAAAGACTTACAACCCTTCAAAAGAAGGTTCAATTGTTTCTTACAAAACCTTGCAAATCGTCTTCACAAAACTCACTCAAAACTATGAAAAACTAAGAATGGTGTGTTCTTCTCTTCTTCTCCAATGGAATCCTTTCTTCTTCTCCAAGAGTAGCTCCAATCCAATCTTCCAATGAGAGAATCTGTGTTGTTGAGAGTGTGGGAGAGAATGGAGTGATGGGGTCTGTCCCTTAACAGCCTGTAGGACCACCTTATATCCTCAATAAATTACAAGAGTCGGCCATGAAGATCGTGGGACAGCTGTCTGGGGAAAACCACGGCCCATTTCCACGCCCGTGGAAGTCCCAGTGGCCGTGGTTTTGGTGCCTCAGCTTGTTTTGGATCATCAAGCCTCAATTTGGTGCATGGCATGTACCAACAAGGTCCCATGTGTCCCCCTTAGCTCCTAGCTTGCTTCCCAATGAGTCCGAAGGTGTGTCATCTCGAGGAATGATCTTCAAATGTATCGATTAAGCTCCTAAATCTCCCAAAATACCTACAAAGCATGCAAAAGTCCGCATAGACGTCTATCTCGACAAAATACATGAATTGAGTGCAAACGTCATGAACTAGTGCTAAACCATGCATGAATGAGCGGGAAAACTATCTAAATGAGTGCCTAATCTAACATCATAAATCGTGTTATCAGCCTCCTCCTCAAGCACAGCAAGCTAGAGCGAGCAACCCTAGGTCCGGTGCAGAAGGCCATCGTCTGGGCCTCGCAGGCATCCACGTTTCTTCCAACCGCTGGAGCGCCAGTCCTGCCCGTAGGTGCGCCTGGGTGCTAGCCGCTAGGGCATCGGATCTTGGCCGATGGTGCGTCACTCCCTGGCTGTAGGTGCGCCTCAGTAGGCTCGCTAGTGTTGCAGGGTCACATCAACCAACATCCTCCTTTCGCAAGAGATCTCGTGAGCTTGTCGAGTCTTGCTTGTCCAGTAAACACCTCATCTTCCTTCACTACATTGCCCTCTCTATTTATGTGCTGATGAGAGACCCATTTGTATCCTAGAACCTTTCATAGGAGCCCTAGAAGATGGCTTGAGAGCTGATGCATTTTTCAGATTTGAGTAAGTTATACTACTCATTTGCTGCTGAATTTTGGATATGTCATAATTAAGATTGCTTAGTAGAATGTATCAAAATTTGAGAGAATCTCATCAAGAGGTTTAGTTTTTATGATTTTTCAAAGTCGAAGCTGTAAGTAGTTTTCTGGATGGTTGCTGAAATTGTAAGTGTTGGAAAAACTGCATGTTGATACAATTTTGTGATCCAAATTTGGGTAAGTTAGACTCCTCCTTTGTTGTTAATTTTAGAATATGTTATAGTTGGAATTGTATAATATAACATACTGAAATTTGAGAGTATTCTGGGTTATAGTTTAGAAGATATGGTTCTTCATTATTGGTTTCACATGCAGTTTTTATAAGTATGTTGATTATTTTAAGTGTTGGGAAAAACTGCTTGCGATGCAGTTTTTTGAGATAGATTTGAATGGGTTATTGACCTCTGTTGACTTGAGTTTTGGATACGTTGTTTATGGTATACATAGTAGCATGTGGTAAAGTTTGAGAGCGATCCGTTGGTTTAATCCGGATTTGTGATATTCCGAAGTTGGGTATAAGTACAGTTTGGTTTTAGAAGAGTTGTGCTAGGTTTTAAGTGTGTGTTCTTGGAGATGGTTTGGTATTGTTTATCTTTATGGTTTACATCATTGGTAGTCATGGTTGAGCATGTGGGTAGGTGAATCGATATGTTTGGGATTTAGTAGCGATATGTTAGTTGAGCCTTAGTAGTAGATAGTCAGTAGATCCTTCCTCCGGAGAGTTAGATATTTGAGTTGGGTTTCTGGTAGACGTTCTTGACATCTCAAGGAAACTTTAGATGAGTCATAATACGTAATTAAATCTTTGGGTCAAATTCCATAAATAAACCACAAGGACACGATAGGTAATATATCTAAATATAAGATCAAATCGTATATAAAATCCAAGGTTACTCGTAAAAACATTTTCCGGGCAATTATGACAATATCATAAAGCTTGGGTTATTTTCCATAATTAAAACTTGGTTCCCTTTTTGTAAATATTTTAGCAGAGGGTAGATTTGCAACTTTAAAAAATTAGGGTCAAATATGCAAATACAACATATTGGTTACAGTTTGTAACTATACCAAAACTTTGGGGGGCCGATTTAGTTTTGAAAAGGGTTTGATACCCCTGTCATCTGAAAACGCAGAGGGAAGAGCACAATGGCGACGGCGGCGGCCAGGGGCTCCGGCCGGGAGGAAGGCTGCTCCGCCAGGGCTCGTGCAGGCAGGGCACGACGAGGGCGAGGGCAACTCCAGGCAGTCGGGGTTCACTACGACAGGGGAGAGCAGGTGAGGCGAGGGAAAACGGGAGAAAAGAAGAAGGCGGCTCCCTGGACGGCGGCGGGCACTTCTCCGGAGGCGTAGATCCCTCTCCCGGCGTCGCAAGTCAAGTGTAAGAGCTTAGTTGCTGTGTTGCTGAGAGAGTGAGCAGAGGGCCAGGATTGTGCCTGAACCTCCCCTGCGTGACCCTGGAACCGCCCCAGCGGTTTGCCTAGGCCGCCCCTACGGCTCACAAAGTCCGCCCCCGCAGCTCTGTGTGCTGCAACCGTCTTCTTTGACCCTTTAACTCGTGCTTTACCCTTTTACCTCCTTTATATACTTCATCTCTTACCTCCTGATGAGAGTTTACATTCTCAGCTCCATCTCTCTCTCCCTTATGTACATCTTCTTCTCTCTTCTCCTTGGATCATCCTTGCTTGATCTTCTTTGAGTTTATGTGTGAGTTTGAGAGCTTTTGCTTGGCTTTGATGTGGGTTATGGTTTTTGAGCCTTGTGAGCCAGCTTGAGGACGTTTTGGTGATGTTGTGAGCTTCTGGATCTTCAGCTTGGTAAGCTTTCATGGCTCCTTCCCTTTCTTCCTCTTCCTTTCATCTTCTTGTCTCTTTTTCTTCTTTTCCTTAGTCTAGCATAGACTCCTTAGGATTGGATCTTGTTCTATCCAAGTTTGGCTTGTGTTGATGTATATATGTGTATGTTCTGTATATATGTTGTTGTTGGAGTGAAGAAGAGTAGAGAATCAAAGGAAGAAGTGAAGAAAGAGCTAAGGTGGTGTCTTCTGCACACCAGCCACCACAGCGCCACCTTGCAGTCGCCCCTGCGCTGGCCAGTGATCCGCCCCTGTGCCACAGTGAGTTGCCCCTGCGCCCACATGCATCAGCAAGGTCTTCTCTTGGTTCTGCAGGTGTGTGTGCTTCTAGGCTATCCTTAGAATGCCTTTGTTTCCTCCTTTCCTAGTGTGAGAGTATAGGATCATGCTAGATGTGTGAGGTTGAGTTTTGAGGAGGTTGTGATTAGTTTATGCCTTGTATGGCTTTAAGGACTTAGATTGATCTTAGTTGAGGTTTTGAGGTTGAGCTTGATCCCTATGGATCCCTTTGGGTCTAGGTGTGACCCTTGTGTTGATAAGAGATTGATATATCTCTTTATACCCTGTTTATAGGTTGGGTTGTCCCTCCGGTGTAGAGGTGATCGTGGTAGAGTTGTGATCGAGGTTGAGGTAAGTCCGTAGGACTTACTTAGCTGTCATCCTTATATTGGGTGTTTGCATGAGTGGTGTGTGATTTATATGTTGCTATGATAGCATGAGATGTCGTTTATACCGACCTATGTTTTATTGTGTAACACCCCGAATTCTCAGAACTCGGGAAATTGCTGGTTAGGACCTCACAATGGGTCCCGACCTCAGTTTGACAACAATATTACTAGGATCTTGCAACAAGACACAAATAAGAAAAACCGAAATTCGTAAAAATGTATTTTTAACAGGATGAATGCAACAAAGTCTAACAACCTATAATACTTAAACGACGGAAAAGACTAACTGTCTTACAAGAGGAAAGAACAACAAAGCAACAACCCAAACCCCCACTCTAAGGAGTACGGAGACCCGGCTGACCACTACTTTCGGATCACTCAACTGTTGTTCTAACCTGCGGTAAATCTAAAAACACAACAAAACAACCATTAGCTAGTTATCTAAACATTAGGAGAATAATAATAGCACACACACACAAAAATAATAAACACTCATCATGCTTTCAAACAATCCATTTATTATCTTCATTTAAGTCATTCACTCTTACTAATGATACTTATTTTGTGACACGAGGGATACCCAAACCTCGCCTCCGCCCCCGTGTACCCATCAGGAGTGGATCCGATGCATCTCACCGTGTACCTGTATGGTCTGGGTATAGAGAACCTCCCAGTCTCTTGGTAAAGATGAGCGGTGATGTCACGACCCGTTATACATACACTTGATAACGACAGTCGTCCTAACAAGTTGTTATTATAACACACATGGTACACACACCACTATTATCACTCAACTAATATCCAGAAACCAGCTAAGTAAGTCGCAAGGACTTACCTGAATCAAATCTCAACTCTCAATTTCTCAACTCGGTCCACAACCGTAAAAACTCAAACGCCTGTCACACAAGGCACGTGGATCAAAATCACATCTCATACTCTTAGAAGTTATAAAATTCTAAGAGATACAATCTCATAAAGAGAAAATTATTCAAAAGCCCTCTAAAGGTAAAATGACCATTTTACCCCCGGTCCCGAAACTCCAAGATTTTTCTATAACTTAGTTTCAAACTTTCCTTTGGAACCTATTTCCACAATCTAGTTCTTACGGTAATGTTTGGTAAAGGTTTACAGGAGTTACACAAAATTCTAGACTTTCACAAAAAGTCGTTAAGGCCCGACTTTGGGTTAAGATACGAGGCTTAAATAAAAAGATAAAAAAAATGGAATAAATCTCTAGATCCTATATGATATGCATACTAATCATAGAGCAAATATCTCTCAAAAACACCCAACCATAACTCCTACATAAATCTCCAAAGATGGTTCCAAAATCTAGAAATCTATACTTAGCCAAAATTCTGAGTTCTTTGCCACACCACCCAACTAGCCTACTTTGAGCTCTTATAGATCTAGATCCGACCGTTGGATTGGTCTCAACTTCTGATACAACACAGTATGCCGATCCCTCTATGACATACCAAAATCTGAACGGTGAAAGATATTTCTAAGGTATCGAAACATAGCCTCAAAGACAGCTAGACGACACAGTTTTCTGGAATCTACAACACAAGATATATACAAGAGGTCCAAGGTTCGAATCCCGCTGCCAGCACTCTCCTACTATAATAATTAAACTGGAGGTCTCAAGTTCGATCTCTACTGACATCATCTTATACAACACATTTGTTAAAGAGGGTGTTAAGAATGGATGACCTTCTTCTCAAACTAGGGCTCGACCCCTTCTGTGGCAGTTGTGTAGCTGGACCCTAGGCTAGGATGAAAGTACCAGATGGTGTCGACAGTAACCTCGGCGTCCCGTTCTCGATTGTTGGTTGTTGCTGGTGATAGGTACACCAGTAGAGAGGGTTGAGTCACGCGGTCTGTTTGGGTGCTCGACTCTCGGAACCAGGTTGTTGGTGGTGTGTCCCTGGCCACGTCCAAGAGGCGTGGAGGAGGGAATTGTGGTCTGTTGGTTGGCAGAATATCGGCTGCACAGGAACGTCCCGTTCAGTAGCAAGGAGATGCAGAAGAGTGAAGTGAGGAGAACAGATAGGAGGAAAGAGTAATTCTCACCTCGTTTGCCCACGGAGAAGGTCGAGAAGGATTCGGTGATGGATGCTAGCGACGCTGTGGGGTTCTGATTCGGTTGTGTTGCGGCCGAGATCGGAGAAGGAAGTCATAAAAGTTCAGCAGCTGTCAAAGGAACATGTCTGTTAGTAGTGGGGAATCGCCAAGCACAACGTAAGGTGTCGGGACTCAGCTCGTCGGTTTGGGGGTGCTGCTGCCAGTCGTCAGGCTGTCGTCGCCACCAATCTTCCGTCTTGCAGTCGCGTGAGGAGAGCGCCGGGATGTTTTGAGATTGCAGCGAGAACTCGTACGGGATGGTTAGGGCGTGATTAGGTTAAGCTATTAGGGTTATGGGTAATTAGGGTTAATTAGGCTGAAGTTAAAATCAGGTTAAGGGAGGTTAAGAATGTAACGGCTGGCTGTAGCTGGCTCTTCCAAGTGATTGGGCCGACAGAAGCAGATTACACATTGGGCTGAACTGAAGAATTCAGCAAGCAGCAAACACCATCCTGGGCCGCACGTCATGGTCTGGAGTGACGGATTCAGCAGCAACAAGGCAACTTCTTGGGCTGTCAGTTGTTGTGTGGCCTTGTCACAAGGTTGTCGGGTTTTGTCATGGCCTCGTCTCAACTTTGTCATGGGCTCGTCAAAAGACGTCGTTATGACTTAGAGTAGAGTTTGATAAAATTCATCATTTTATGTAGCTAAAAGAGTACATAAAATGATAAAATGTGTTCTAGTACAACCCTAGCTAGGTAGAACTAGGAAAGGTCAACGGATCGAAAAACCGGTTTGACCCGGTGTTAAACGGAAATAAAATTTCCGGTTATTACATATTGATTTCCCCGTATGCGTGGCTGTAATAACCTTTCCCTTTCATCGCACCGTGGAGTCTGGGAGGTTCTCTTGAGTCAGGCCAGACTGACTTTACAGGAAGGGCACAATCCACTCCCACAGGGTACATGGATTGTGTGACCGATACTTGTACAGCTGGCTAGCAGGCTTAGAGGCGAGGATGTATCGGTCCTTGTGTCACATAGTTTTATGTATATTATATATATACGATTTGAGTGAATGACCATTATATTGAGATGATTAAATGGGTAAATGTATGAAAGCATGCTGATGTGTTTATTTTACCTTGATTGTGATTGTGCTTATGCATTGCTCTATATATGTGTATGAATAGTTAATGGTTTATTACCATGTTGTAGATGTCCCACAAGATAGGCATGCTGCTGGGTGATCTAGCAGGGTGGCTGGCCGAGGATGTCTCGTACATAGGTTGCTGTGGGCTTTTGGGTTTGTTTACCTTTTTCCTCCTGCGTGGGGATGATCTTTTGTTACCTCCTGTGTGAGGATGTCGTTTTATATACTCGGCTATGTTGTTGGTTACCTTTGGTTTTATAGTTTCACAGTTTTATGTATTTGTTTTATATCTGTCAGTGCCATGTTGTAAGGTCCAGTGAACTTGTTGTCAGGCTAGGGTCAGGATCCACTGTGAGATCCTAGCCCAATGTTAGACTCCGAGTCCCGCGGATTTGGGGTGTTACAGAGTAGGTATCAGAGCCTTAGGTTGACAACAATAGCACTTACTACCTGCAATGAGGTCTGATAGGTAAAATAAGCAAAACCCACATGGGGTCTGACGTTTACAAAGGTTTTGGTTTTAAATGTGATTTTAGGTTAGATGTACGAGAAGTCGCCACTCCTGCTATGGATCTCTGTATTATAGATATGTATACATGTATTATGGATTATGTATGTGTATGTATATGCATACCCCGCAGATGGCTCGGACTAGAGCTACTGCCGTTGTAGGCAAAGGTAGAGGTAGACCACCCCGTCCTCCGGGTGTGGTAGGTGAGGGACTAGTCCCCGCTGCTGATCCAAGATACACGAGGAGGTTGCAGAGAATGTTGTTCCAGAGACAGGGAGTGGGGGATCTAGGAGACC
This sequence comes from Fagopyrum homotropicum, assembly GCA_033239125.1. Lineage (NCBI taxonomy): Eukaryota > Viridiplantae > Streptophyta > Magnoliopsida > Caryophyllales > Polygonaceae > Fagopyrum > Fagopyrum homotropicum. The sequence continues at coordinate 116,844,803 of BSWB01000007.1, read as the reverse complement.
CCATTCACATCGAGCTCAGTCTGATGACGCTGACCGTGTCTCCATGGGAGGACCAGAGTTCACAGAGTACCTCTGACGTTTCGAGGAGGATATTATGGCTGGCAGAGGGCCCCAGATTTACCCGTACATGAGGGATCTTCTGAGAGATCTCAGGAGCGACACAGGTGCTAGTTGCACCTGCACGAGTTGCTGAGCCAATTCGAGTCCCAGTGGAGACTAGAGGGCCTCAACCAGATGCCTGGTTGAAGGCATTTCACCAGTAGGGAGTGCCACACTTCTCAGGAGAGATTGGTTTAGAGACCGAGGTGTGTATAGGGCATGTAGACTCAACTTTGGAGTCTATCAGATGTCTTGAGGACATACAGATATAGCTAGTCCAGTCACTATTCCGTGGCCTCGCACACTAGTGGTGGAGGGCTGTCCGGACCACAGCCACCAGTTATGACCACATGAGGCGCATGATTTGAGAGCAGTTCTGCCCTGCCTCATTGAGGAGGGAGAAACTGCAAGATTTCGTGGAGGTTGGCTTTGAGGATGTGCCTATTACAAACGCCATCCGCCGCTTCCAGACCGAGTTAGCTTTGTTGGGTCCAGCTGCACCATTTGAGGACCAGAATGTGTATCTGTTCTCTCGTCGTTTGAGAGAGAGCACGCGTTCATATATGGCAGGATTCCATTGTGAGTCCCTAGTTGATTACCAAGACCGGGCTTCTTCTTTTGAGAGAGAGCGAGCCAGTCAGAGGAGAGCTTCTCAAACGGGACGGTCTGAGAAGAGGCATCGCACTGGGCAGACTAGTGGAGCTGGAGGAGCATCTGGGTCTAGGCGAGACCAGAGACGACAGAGTTACCCCTCATCTACAGCGACTGCAGATAAGGGATGATAGTGTTACAACTGTGGTGACCCCGACCATATGAGGCCAGCTTGTCCTAGACCAGTTGTGACTTGCTTCACCTGTGGTAGACAGGGACATCGAGCTGCCTTCTATAGGCAAGGTGGAGTTGCATTTAGCAGGGTTCTTCCCCTGCCAGTGTAGCAGGAGATGGTCAGAGGACACCTCAGTAGTAGACACTGGGACAGTAGAGAGTCCCAGAGCGTTCATCTACTCAGGGTTCTTCTCTAGGACCGAGTAGAGGCAGAGGTAGAGATGTTGGTACCAGTGATGCCAGAGGAGCCCGAGGGAGAGCTTTTGACTTGAGGAGTGTAGAGGATCCACCTGCACCGGCTGCTACAAGTACCATTCTGCTTCATGGTTTACCTGTTAGAGTCTTGTTTGATACTGGTGCTACGCATTCATTTATTTCTGATACATGTGTTGAGCGTTAGACTTTTGCTACCATAGAGGGGATACCCTTTACTATAGGGTTACCTGATGGTAGTCGGGTCAGAGGTACCCATGAGATACATAGTTGTCCCCTTCGTTTAGGGACTCGTGTTTTACTTGTTGACTTCTTAGTCATGCCATTGATGCATGAAGAAGTCATCTTAGGTATGGATTGGATGCGTAGACACCATGCGGTTTTGGATGTTGGTAGACGGACTGTTACAGTCTCTACCGAGGTTGGTCAGATTGAGGTCTTCCGGGGTTGGGACCTTGGGAAGACAAGTTTTGTCATCAGTGCCGTACGAGCAGCTAGATTGATTGCACAAGGATGTGATGCCTTCTGGTGCTATGCCATGAAGGATGGAGAGAGTCCAGTTGTGGAGGACATTCCAGTGGTCTGCGAGTTTGCAGATGTGTAGCCGTCGAGCTTGCCACCTTAGAGGAGTATGGACTTCAGTATAGAGTTAGATTCTGGTATGAGACCCATCTCGAAGGCCCCATACCGTATGGCACTTGTCGAGATGTTGGAGTTGAAGAAGCAACTCGAGGAGTTGACTGAGAAGGGCTTCATACGCTCTAGCGTTTCACCATGGGGTGCACATGTCCTCTTCGTGCGGAAAAAGGACGGATCTTTGAGATTATGTATAGATTACAAAGAGCTGAACAAGGTGACCATCAAGAACAGGTATCCACTGTCTCGTATTGATGATCTACTTGATCAGCTTCAGGGATCTACAGTTTTCTCCCGGATTGATTTGCGCTCAAGATATCACCAGCTGAGGGTGAGAGAGCAGGATGTAAACAAGACGACATTTCGTACCGGTTATGGACACTACGAGTTTGTAGTGATGCCATTCGGGATGACGAATTCCCCAGCAATCTTTATGGAGTTGATGAACAGTATATTCATCGACTTCCTTGATCAGTTTGTGGTGATTTTTATTGATGACATTTTGGTATACTCTCGTAGCAGAGAGGAGCATGCCGGTCATTTGTGGACGGTTTTGCAGATTTTGAGGGATATAGAGATGTATGCTAAGCTCTCTAAGTGCGAGTTTTGGATGTCTGAGGTTGCTTTTCTTGGACATATCGTCTCCGCCGATGGGATTATGGTTGACCCGGAGAAGATTGAGTCTATGGCTGCATGGACGACACCGACGAATGTCAAGGAAGTGCGTAGCTTTCTTGGCCTAGCGGGTTATTACAGACGCTTGGTGGAGGGATTTTCTGTGATTGCCCGTCCACTAACGAGTCTTCTAAGGAAGATTATCAGGTTTGTATGGACTGATGAATGTGCTCAGAGTTTTGAGGAGTTGAAGAGGCGTTTGACTTCTGCTCATGTCTTTGCACAACCAGAGGGTTCCGATGACTTTGTGGTTGAGTTGTGATCGTGGTTGAGTTGTGATCGACGTTGAGGTAAGTCCGTAGGACTTACTTAGCTGCCATCCTTATATTGAGTGTTTGCATGAGTGGTGTGTGATTTATATGTTGCTATGATAGCATGAGATGTCATTTATACCGACCTATGTTTTATTGATTGCCCCGTATGAGTGGCGGTGATAACCTTTCCCTTTCATCCCGCCGTGGAGTTTGGGAGGTTCTCTTGAGTCAGGCCAGACTGACTTTACAGGAAGGGCACAATCCACTCCCACAGGGTACACGGATTGTGTGACCGATACTTGCGCAGCTGGCTAGCAGGCTCAGAGGCGAGGATGCATCGGTCCTCGTGTGACATAGTTTTATGTATATTATATATATACGATTTGAGTGAATGAGCATTATATTGAGATGATTAAATGGGTAAATGTATGAAAGCATGTTGATGTGTTTATCTTACCTTGATTGTGATTGTGCTTATGCATTACTCTATATATGTGTATGGACAGCTAGTGGTTTATTACCATGTTGTAGATGCCCCACAAGATAGACATACTACTGGGTGATCTAGCAGAGTGGCAGGCCGATGACGTCTCGTACATAGGTTTTTGTGGTCTTTTGGGTTTGTTTACCTTTTCCCTCCTGCGTGTAGGATGATCTTTTGTTACCTCCTGTATGAGGATGTTGTTTTATATACTCGGCTATGTTGTTGGTTACCTTTGGTTACACAATTTCACAGTTTTATGTATTTGTTTTATATTTGTCATTGCCATGTTGTAAGGTCCAGTGAACTTGTTGTCAGGCTAGAGTCAGGATCCACTATGAGATCCTAGCCCAATGTGACACTCCGAGTCCCGCGGATTCAGGGTGTTACATCAAGGTCCTAGGCGGCGTCTCCGGCGTCGATTGATGAAGCAGGTCGAGGCAAGAAAGGGCTCCGATGCGGCGGCGAAGGGCAGCACGAGGCGAGGCAGCTGTGGCTTCCCAGCGTCAACGAGGCGGTTCCCAGCAACGACGAAGCGCAAAGGTTTCAACGGCGTCGAGGCTTCACTCCGGCTAATGAGAAGGTGGAGGAGCGCTTGACTATGCTTGGAAGAAGGTCCAGAAGGGGGAGATGAGGGTTTTAGATAAGGGTGAAGAGGAGACAAAAGTTCAGATTAGGGGAGCAATGCTGAGAGAGTTGAGGGAGTGTGGAGTGCGGCTGGTTCAGATTGAATCGAAAGACAGAGGAATTGGCGTGAGAAATGTTCCAGGGAAGAGCTGCACAGAGAGATAGCGTGAGAGAAGTGAGACCACTACTGTACCTAGCGACTGAATAGGTTGGGCGGCCAAGCTGTTCATCAGCCAGAGGAGAGAGGCAAGGAAGTATAAGTAAAATAAATAGAAAATAAATGTAATAAGATAAAACAAATCCGATAAGGAATATCCGAACGGAATTTCCGGAATTCCCACACTTTTCCATTAAATTTACCGAAAATATAATTATACTCGGGAAAACATTTTACGCCTTAAAATATTTTAACATAAAAAGAACTTAAGCTATAAAAATATCAATAAAGCCAGAAAAAATTAAAATAAAAAAAATGCACCCAATAAAGGGGGCGTTACAAAAACATTGTATGTTTACTTGTTAGTGAAGAGCAATAAGGATAGTCGGGTTCTCTTCTCTTATGAGGCGGCGGCGAAGGGCAGCAGGGGGCTAGGTAGAGCCGTGGCTTCCCGGCGTCGACGAGGTGGTTCCTAGCAACGACGAAGCGCAAAGGTTTCTCCGGCGTCGAGGCTTCACTCCGGCGAATGAGAAGGTGGAGGAGCGCTTGACTATGCTTGGAAGAAGGTCCAGAAGGGGGCGATGAGGGTTGCAGATATGGGTGAAGAGGAGACATAAGTTCAGATTAGGGGAGCAATGTTGAGAGAGTTGAGGGAGTGTAGAGTGAGGCTGGTTCAGATTGAATGGAAAGACAGCGGGAATGGCGTGAGAAATGTTCCAGGGAAGAGCTGCACAAAGAGATAGCGTGAGAGAGGTGAGGCTACTACTGCACTTAGCGACTGAATAGGTTTGGGCGGCCAAACTGTTCATCAGCCAGAGGAGAGAGGCAAGGAAGAATAAGTAAAATAAATAGAAAATAAATGTAATAAGATAAAACAAATCCGATAAGGAATATCCGAACGGAATTTCCGGAATTCCCGCAGTTTTCCATTAAATTTACCGAAAATATAATTATACTCTGGAAAAAATTTTACGCCTTAAAATATTTTAATATAAAAAGAACTTAAACTATAAAAATATCAATAAAGCCGGAAAAAAAAATGCACCCAATAAATGTGGCGTTACAAAAACATTGTATGTTTACTTGTTAGTGAAGAGCAATAAGGATAGTCGGGTGCTCTTCTCCTATGAGGCGGCGGCGAAGGGCAGCAAGAGGCGAGGCAGAGCCTTGGCTTCCCGGCGTCGACGAGGCGGTTCCCAGCAACGATTAAGCTCAAAGATTTCTCCGGCGTCGAGGCTTCACTCCGGCGAATGAGAAGGTGGAGGAGCGCTTGACTATGCTTGGAAGAAGGTCCAAAAGGGGGGGATGAGGGTTGCAGATAAGGGTGAAGAGGAGACAGAAGTTCAGATTAGAGGAGCAATGCTGAGAGAGTTGAGGGAGTGTGGAGTGAGGCTGGTTCAGATTGAATGGAAAGACAGAGGGAATGGCGTGAGAAATGTTCTAGGGAAGAGCTGCACAAAGAGATAACGTGAGAGAGGTGAGGCTACTGCTGTACCTAGCGACTGAATAGGTTGGGCGGCCAGGCTGTTCATCAGCCAGAGGAGAGAGGCAAGGAAGAATAAGTAAAATAAATACAAAATAAATGTAATAAGATAAAAACAAATCCGATAAGGAATATCCGACCAGGATTTCCGGAATTCCCGACCGGGATTTCCGGAATTCCCGCACTTTTCCATTAAATTTACGGAAAATATAATTATACTCGGGAAAACATTTAACACCTTAGAATATTTTAATATAAAAAGAACCTAAGCTATAAAAATATCAATAAAGCCGGAAAAATAAAAATAAAAAAAAAATGCACCCAATAAACGGAGCGTTACAAAAACATTGTATGTTTACTTGTTGGTGAAGAGCAATAAGGATAGTCGGATGCTCTTCTCTTATGATGGATAAGTCGTAGATGACTTTACGTGAATCATAAAACCAAGTTCTCTTTGGATATGGTTAAATTAAAATATTTTATTCTTATGCTACACTTGTAGTTTATTCATCATTTTTTGATGTCATTCATGAAGTGAGATTAACATGTTGATACCTTTTGTTTGTTTGGTGACTATTAATTAGCCTATTGACTATAAAGAAGGCTTGTTGACAGTTCAAAAGTTGTCAAAAGGCTTATTGAAAGTCCAAAAACAGTTAAAAAAAAGTGTTGTTGACAGTCCAGAAGCTGTCAAAAAGGCTTTTTGACCGTCCACAAGCTGTCAAGAAGGCTTGTTGACAACGCAAAAGCTATCAAGAAGGCTTGTTGACAAACCATAAGTTGTCGAAAAACTTTGTTGATAGTCCAAAAGTTGTCAAAAAGCCTTGTTGACAATACAAAAGTGGACAACAAGTATTGTTAACAAGTGTTGATAACCTCTGAACTGTCAACACGTATTGAGAGCTTGTTGACAATAAAAAAAAGAAATTTGAAAAAAAAATTAATGTTTTTAATTAAGTGGCTAAAAACCAAAAGTTTAAAGTTGGTGGTTAGTTTCTCAATTAGCTATTTTATGTTGGTTATCCTACATAATTTTTTCCTATATATGTGTCTAGCGGTAGGTCTAAGGGTGTCAATGGGTCGGGTTTGGGGCAAAGAGTACCCTACCAATCCCCATCCCGTTAGTATAATGCCCCTTATCCCCATCCCTGTTCGGGTATTGAAAGTTGTACTCGTTCCCATCCCCGTCGGATATTCATCCCTGTTTCCGTTTAATTTTCCCCATTTAAATATTTTATGGGTTTTCCTTGTAAAATTCTCCTTCTTCATCCCCATCCCGTTTTAATTTTAAGGAGTTTGGCAAAAAATCAACTCGGAAAATAAATGTGGAATTAGGCCATAATACAAAATTGTTACTTTGTTTATCTATATAACCAAATAACACGAGAAAAAAAAATTACATTTTTCCGATCTAGATTGAAAGTCCTCGACATAGGAAAATCTCGGTTAAATCAATGAAATCTCGGGCAAGATTTAATAAAGAACAGGCCGAGATTTATCAAAACTCAGAATACGGATGAGTGAATGATATTGGAAAGATAAGAAGATGAATAATGGAATGACATATAAGATAAGTATAGGAAGATATGAACCAAGATATTCCCGCAAAGAACCTTGATCAATGATGTGTCAAACCCCCTTAACGAAAAGCTTACCTTAACCCTCACTTCTTTAACCTTACACAAGCCTTCTAAGACAAGCACAAGGAGGACTAGTATTGACCAGGAACACCAACCTTCAAAAATATTAACACACACAAGCACAATCTAGCAAGGACTTCACAACGATTCAATCACGACTCTCTCTTTGATTGAGTAGGAATGAATAAAACACAAACTTCATAACCGAAGCTACGAGTTCACACAATATGTGGAAACATATCAAATCTAATCTATCTAACAATCTCCCCTTCTAGGGCTATTTATAAAGAAGATCTTCCTATGTAAACTAAGAAAGATATCGTTTAAAAGATAATCTAGGGAAAATATCTTTCAAAGATAATATAGGAAGGATACAAAAATAATCCCAAAGATAGGATCAAAACTAACTGATAACTCCACCTTGATTTTGAATTGTCTATGTGGATCATGGAAGACTTAACATTATAAGCGGTTTTATAAACTAACAAATATCGATTGTATTTCTAGATTGCATGCTTTGGTTGTGTTTCTTAAATGTGTGCATGCCTTTAAATCATTTCAAAGGATGAAAGCAGGCTTTGAAACTCATTACAAGGGGCAAGCACGAAGATCTTGAAAAACAGTTCATGGGACAAACGTTGAGGTCTTGGAAAGCATTTTAAGGGATAAACGCGGAAGCCTTGAAAAGTGATACAAGGGAGGATTCGGCTGAAGGCTTTTTGAAATCAAGATTCAAATCTCAACAACCAAATCTACCAAAGATTACAAGAAGATTTTCAAACAAGATATCAAGAAAAGATCTCGGCAGCTCCAACAACAAGATCTTCAACGGATTTGAAGAGAAGATCTTGGCCCCAACAACAAGATCTGACAAAGATCTTAACAACTGACGCAAGAGGATAAGAACATCTTTCCAATGGATCCCACACAAAAGTCTCGGATCTAAGGATGATCTTCGACGATCCTCAAGAGAGAAGTCTTCAACAAAGATCTTCAACGGCTTGGAATGTCTTGGAGTGTGAACTAAGGACTTCAAGGACTCTTTCAAGGAGAAGATCTCGAAGATGAAGATTTTCAAACGTGCGTCAAGGAGAAGAAGTAGATAAAGAAGATAGAAGATCTTACAATGACTACTTCATCTCAATCAAACACCGTTTTCCATGGAGAAATAAGAACATCACAACGGTCCTCTTACAACGGCTAGAAGAGTTCTCCATAGAAGACTATAAATGAAGATGACGATTGAAGAGAACAACAAGCTTACACGGAAACATCTAAGTCTTCAAACGATCAAACATCTTCATTCGTTCCAAAAGTTATTCGTCCTCTTAGCTTAAATAAGTTTACATCCCTAGAGAGAGAAAAACATGAGAGCTTCATTGGAATATCTAGAGAGTGTTATACTCGAGTTTGTGTGTTACTCTGCGAAGTAATGAGGCTATTATTGCTAGGTTAGTGCTGGAACTAGATCGTACCATTGGCTATAGTGAGAGAAGAAGGGGATTTCTTCTAGGTTGTATCTAGGGCTCTTTGAAGTTGATAATAGATAGTTAGATCCTACGGGTAAAGAAACCCTAGGACGGAGACATAGGTTGTTAGAGCTGAACTTCATAAACATATCACTGTGTCGATCTTTTAATTCCGCACTATATCTCGCTTAATTGTGACTAATGTTGTTTTGTAGGTTTTTTAAGTCAAGGCCTTGAAATCACTTCCAAAGCCCTTGAAAACCAGTTGTGTCACGAAGTGAACAGATCGACTTCAAGGCCTTGAAATCAGTTTCAAAGCCTTGAGATAGGTTTTTGCGAAAAGTTTTCATACTCTATTCAACCCCCCTTCTAGAGTATTTATATCCTTATTATTCACCTATACGGTTCTTCAATTGGTATCAGAGCTAGACTCACATATATTGATTTAACCATCAATGAGAGTAATCATGAACTTTGTTGGCGATGGAGGATTCGTTCAAGGAATATCCACATCTCGACCACCACTCTTCTGCGGTAACAACTTTGCCCATTGGAGAACACTAATGCAAATGTTTGTTATTGATCAAGATATGGAACTATGGAGCATCATTCAAACTGGCCCTAAAATCCCAACCACCACGGTGGATGGAATTCAAGCCGAAAAGAAGGAAGTGGATTTCACTCAAACGGACTTGGATAGTGTTTTAAAGAATTACAAAGCCATGAACTTGCTCTATTGTAGATTAGATGCAAATGAATTCAACCGTGCCTCATCATGCAAGAGTTCAAAGGAAATATGGGACAAGTTAGTTGTCATGTACGAAGGAACAATTCAAGTCAAAGAAACCAAGATAAGCATCTTCCTCAGGCAATACGAGCTATTCAAGATGAACTCAAATGAGTCGGTCAAGGAGATGTTCACACGGTTCACCGTGATTGTGAACAACCTCGATTCACTTTGAAAGGTCTTCAGAAATGAAGAGAAAGTGAGGAAGGTTATAAGGAGCTTACCTAAGCCAAGTAGGGACAAAAAGTGACACCCGTCGAAGAAGCTCAAAATCTCACTACTCTATCTTTAGACGACCTCCTTGGAAAGCTAATCACCCATGAAATGATTCTTGGTGAAGAAGATGGAGATCTCTCATCAAATTCAAAGAATCTGGCTCTAAGATCCAAGAAGGACGACATGATATCGGTGGATGAAGGTAGTGATGATGAAGATGAGGAAGATTCATTCGCCTTGATCTCAAGGGGTCTTGCAAAAATTCTTCAAATGAAGAAATAATTTGCAAACAACATAGAATAAACGCGATCGTCAAAACCTTGAGGTAAGTTTTCTAACCCATATAAGAAAACTAAAGTATTGACTTGTTTTGAATGTGGTGAAACAAATCATCTCGTAAAGGATTGTCCACAAACGAAAAGCTTAAGGAAGAATGATCGAAAGAAGAAAGCTATGGTAGCATCATGAAGTGACTCAGATTCTACCAATGAGTCAAAAGACGAGAAAGTACAAGCCAACTTGTGTTTAATATCCGATGATAGCATGAATTATAGTCTATATTTTAGGGTTTGTTTGGACGTTTTATCTTCAATAATCTACACGTTTGTATGTATAATATGTGATTATATTACCATTTCATCTACCTTTGCAAGAATCGAGGTCTACACCTAGTTTTGTTGTAATCGTAGGTAAAATGGCACGTTTTGCATCAAAAAGGAGCAAAAGGAGCTACAGAGTCATTGGAGCTACATTCAGGAACATAAGGAACCATCCAGGAAGCATAGCCATGGATTAGAGATTCACTTTGGACCAGATTTGAGAGATTTCACATTCAGTTGTGACTCACCTCGGTTGACCACAAATTCACCTCGACCGAGGTGATCCAGAGAAGTCGACTCGACCGAGGCGAACACCTGGGACGCGGCGAGAATATTTTATTCTTGGCTGAGATCTTTTATCTTTGGAAAGAGATCTTATATTTTTGGGCTTGGCTCCTGGAAGGAAGAAGATATGCTAGATCATATATTTTACCTATTTTTATGGGAAGAGATCTTTCTAAGATATCTTATCCTTGGAGAGTAATTTTCCTATAAAAAGGGTCGGATTTCCCACAAATCCGACATCCGCTATCACTTTGCTTACACCTACTACACCACTGCAGCCATACTCTAGTTGAGAGATTTGAAGAACCTTTTAGAAGGTTGAAGAAGGAAGATTGTAGCTTTTATAGCTTTTGAAGGGTTTTTGTAAGATTATCTTAGATTCCCTTCCTTGTTGTCTTGCCTTGTTGGATTTCTATCCAAGGAATGCTTTGTTGTGATATTTGATTCAGTTATTGAAGTCTTTTCATTAAATTCTTCTTGTTCAAATATTCACCTTCTTCCCATATACTTGATTATTGCTTTCATGATGATGAGTGGCTAATCTCTTTGTGTGATTCTAGGGTGATTGGCTGAAGGTTGTGGGAAAAACAATGATAGAATGATCTTAATCACAGTAGGATCCTGAAAGTTCGAGTTTTTAACCTTAACCCTAAGCATCTTGCTCAGTCGATGAACATCTCGGCCGGGGTGGAATTCGTCTGAACGAGGTGACTTATCTGATCCGAAACTGAGAGTTAAGTGTTAGAGTTTGCCAAATCCTATCCTTATTACACCTTTCCTGGTTCAATGCAAGCCTAGGATGAGACTTACCCGGTAATTCCTTAGTTTGTTTACCTAAGATCATAAGTGTAGGTAATAAAGGTTTATCCTTTATTGGGGTTTGAGTGTGCTTTCATCCCATCTTTGTGAGTTAGCCTGAGACTTACCCGGTAAAGGTTGATTCTATTCCCTTAGATGGTGTGTTAGTTTGAGGTTATAGTTCTTTATCTTGATTCCTTGAGACTTACCCGGTGATAGGAGTTATGGTTTAGGATTAGTGAGTAGTGAGACTTACCCGGTGATCTATTCCACTTTAGTAACACCTTCCCTATGCAAAAACCTCAGCTTTGTCCGCTTATCCTTAGATCTTGAGTTGGAACCACAACTAGATGCTTTAATCCCTAGAATTGCATATTCCCTTTATTGACTTCTATATCATCTTTGATTGTTTTAATTGCCTTGTGGTTAGTAATTACTGAAGCTTACCGTAATTGGACTTTGTTTCACTAAGTCCCTGTGATCGACCCCTGGAATTCCTTGCTTTTTTACTACGATTGACCCGTACACTGCGGGTTCACATCCTTGTTTTATGCTTACGTCCAGGGTTATAAAATTAAAGCTTGCACACACCGTTTGGAGCGAACAAGTTTTTGGCGCCGTTGCCGGGGACTTGGTCTAGACCGAGCCGGTTACGGTTTGCTTTTGGGGCACTTGCCCCCATGTCTACTAACCACTCTACTTGAGTGACTTTTGCAGGTTCTTTCTTAGGTTTATGCGAAGAACCCGCACTGGGAAGGAAATCGTTCCTTACAATCCCGAACCAGAAAAGACATACAAACGACGCTTAAGAGAAGCGAAGATGGCCAACCAAGACAATCGCGATCTTGAGGCCGAGTTGAAAGAGGCGCTAGAGCAGCTACGCCTCAGCAGGGAAGAGCTAAGGCAAGAGAAAGAAGAAACTTGCACCAGGACTGAGGCGATCGAAGCAGATATGGCAGCCTTACGAGACAAATATCTACTTCGACCGAGGGAAGATCCAGTTCCAGATCCTCGACCGATGCAGGATCCAGTTGCTGACCCTCAACCGAGGTAGGTTCCAGTACCTGACGCCCCGGCCGAGATACTTCCACCTCGGATGCCAGTCTGAGGCGTTCTTCTTGCAGGAATCCCATAAACCCTAGGTCAAAGGATGGACCCCAATCAACAACTGAGGCGTCCAGGAGTTAACCTAGGAGATCCAACGGACCATGACTACGAACTTCGACCGTAAGTTCTATCCATGATTCGCCAATGCCAATTCGGAGGGCTAGAGAAGGAATCCCCACATCAACATCTTCAAAACTATGAGATCTTGGTGGAGACCTTGAGACCCTCAAGGATTGAAAATAACAACTACAAGCTAAGACCTTTTTTACTTTTCTTTAAAAGATAGAGCTCTTACTTGGTATCAATCTCTTCCTCCAGGAAAAATTAGCACATGGGAGGAGATGACTACGGAATTCTTGACCAAATTCTTTCCCCCCTCAAAGACCGCTGAAATGAAAGGGAAGATCAATGCTTTCATTATGAAGGACAAGGAGAGCTTGTCCAAGTCATGGGAGAGGTTCAAAGACATTCTTTTGGATAGCCCACATCATGGGATTCCAAAGATAGAGTTATTGGAGATATATTTCAAGGGACTGGACGGAAGCACCTAGTTCAACCTCCAACTACTCTCCGCCGGTACCTTTATGGACATGGCGATTGACGAAGCTTGGGACTTCATCGAGAAGCAAGCTTTGCATATGGAGAAGTACACCCACCAAGGAGCTGAAGGTGGAGTTAAAAGAGTTAACTTCCAAGAAACTCAGCCCAACAACAATCAACTCACATCTTTGAAGAACGACGTGAAGCAATTGAAGGAACTCTTGGTTGCTCAAACCAATAAGGAAGAGCAAGGACAAAGGAACAACAACAATGGGTACCGCAACAACAACAACGGTTCCCGGAACAACAATTACAACAACAACAACAATAGAGGATCCAATAGCAATAATTGGAGGGCGAACAACCAAAATTCTAGTAACAATCATTCTAAATCCAATTCTAACGATTCCTCTAATCCTTTCCTCTCTTCCCCTTCTTCTTCTTCTACTCCATTAAAGAGCCAGGGGCAAGGATCAAGTTCGTCTCAGCCAGAAAAGAAAGACGCAGTGCTGGAGGCTATCTTGATCAAGCTTAGTGCTATGGAGACTTCTATGACTTCATGGCCATAACTACGAGGAGTGGACTGAAAACTGCAGATCCAGTGCCTCGGTCGGTGCCAGTACCGACGAAGACCACCTCGGTCCAGGTGTAGTCGAAGAACACTTCGGCCGAGATGCCAACCGAGGTGGAGCCACATAAAGCGGAGGGGAAAACTGAAGTTTATGTTCCACCTCCTGCATACAAACCACCACTTCCATTCCCCCAATCAAGGGCCAGAGCACATCTAGACAAGCACTTTGGTAAGTTCCTTGACTTGATGAATAAACTGCACATTAACATTCCTTTCCTTGATGCTATTCTAGGAATGCCCGCCTATGGGAAGTTCTTGAAGGAGATCCTATCAAGGAAGAGGAAACTGGAAGATTTTGGTGAAGTTAGGATGACATCTAAATCCTCTGAGCTTATCCAAATCATGAAGGAGAAGATGCCACATAAATTGAGAGATCCCGGCTCATTTTGCATTCCCATTCAAGTTGGGATGTCACTTGTGAAGCCCTTTGTGATCTAGGAGCCAGCGTAAGCATCATTCCGCTGGAGCTATGTGCGAAGATCGGACTTGGAGAGCCCAAGCCGGTCAAGATTCGACTATACATGGCGGATCGCTCCATCACCCATCCCGTGGGAATCTTGGAGGACGTTCCGGTCAAGTTAGGTAACTTCTATTTACCAATAGATTTTGTTGTACTTGACATTCCCACAGATTATCCTGTTCCTATTATTCTCGGGAGGCCATTTCTAGCAACTTCGGGTTGCAACGTGGATTGCAAGAACGCCAAGTTGAAATTCAACATTGGTGGCGATGAAGTGGAGTTCGCATTACTTGCAGCCATGAAAGGAGAGCAGCTAAGCGATGATATCTTCAACATCTACGATGAAGAAGAATCAAAAGAATTGGTGAGCTCCATCCTTATTAACGATCCACTCGAAAGAGTTATTAGTTTCAGTTTAATAGAGGAAGGTATAGATGCTTCTTGTGATGCAGATATACGGAGCTTAAGAGCACTGGAAGAAGATCCAGGAGCTAAAACTGAGAGACTAATCCAGGAGACGAAGATCTCCAGTTTCGGTTCCAGTTGTAGTACCCCGACCGAGGCACTTTCTAGACTGAGCGAGGCGACTGAAGAACATCTCGGTCAACGCCTCTGCACCTCGACCGAGGTCGATGGCGAGATGATGTCAACTGAGACTGTAGAAAATAACAAACTTCTTACTCCTTTTTCTGACATTCATCCTCAGTTGGTAGAACATTCTATCCACCAACTTTCTGATAATAAAGGACCTTGGTATGCTGATATTGTGAATTATCTTGTTTGCCAAGAAGTACCACCGGGATTGACGTACTCTCAAAAGAAGCGATTCTTTAAGGACGTACGCCATTACTACTGGGACGAGCCGCTGCTATTCAAGCGCGGGCCGGATGGGATGCTTCGAAGATGCATTCTGGAAGATGAAGTGAATAGCGTCATACGGCATTGTCATTCACTTCCTTGTGGAGGACATGCCAGCACCGATAAGACATGCTCTAAGGTATTACGTTCCGGTTTTTTTTGGCCTACATTATTTAAGGATGTACAATCGTTTGTTGTCTCTTGTGATGCATGCCAAAGAACATGAAATCTGTCTAGGAGGAACGAAATGCCACTTAATAACATTCAAGAGGTGGAAATCTTTGATGTATGGGGGATAGACTTCATGGGACCTTTCCCATCCTCCGGAGGAAACCTCTATATTCTTCTTGCAGTTGATTACGTCTCTAGATGGGTTGAAGCCATTGCTTCTCCACTAATGACGCCAAGGTGGTTGTGAAGTTCTTGAACAGAACTATCTTTCCACGTTTTGGAACTCCACGCATCATCATCAGCGATGGAGGAACGCATTTCATCAACCGGAAGTTCAAAGCACTTCTATCGAAGTATGGGGTAACCCACAAGGTATCAACCCCTTATCACTCTCAAACTAGTGGACAGGTCGAGATCTCGAATAGAGAAATCAAGGCAATTTTTGAGAAGACCATCTCTAGGACGAGGAAGGATTGGTCCATGAAATTGGACGATGCTCTTTGGGCCTACAGGACCGCATTTAAGACTCCCATAGGTACCACCCCTTATAATTTGGTATATGGGAAGTCTTGCCATTTGCCCGTTGAGTTAGAACACAAAGCATATTGGGCGATCAAATGGTTGAACTTCGACATTAAGGAGGCCGGCGAGAAGCGGCTATTGGAAATCAACGAGCTGGAGGAGCTGCGTTTGAACGCTTATGAGAATGCCAAAATCTATAAGGAGAGGACGAAGAGATGGCATGACAAGCGTATCGTCCCAAAGGAGCTTAACGAAGGAGACTTAGTTCTACTCTTCAACTCCCGCCTCCGCCTCTTTCCAGGTAAGTTAAAATCTAGATGGACCGGACCTTATGTTGTGAAACATGTTTTTCCTCATGGTGCAGTTGAGATATAGGGCGAAACGAGCGGAAGCTTCAAGGTCAATGGTCATAGACTCAAGAAATACAAACCGGAAACTCCGGTTGAGGAGGTTGCACCAATATACCTTGTTTGAGACGCATCATGGTCCAGCTAGCGACCTTAAACCAAGCGCTTCTTGGGAGGCAACCCAAGGTATTGCTTTCTTTTCCCGTTTTCTAGTCTAGCTTAAATAGTTTTGTTTTTGCTTTGCTTTGTTTTGTTTTTGGCGTTCTAGACAGATAACAGGTGACATCTAAGGAAGGAGCGTAACTGGAAGGACAGAAGATCGAGAATTTGAGAAGACGAAGTTTAACTGAGGCACATCTCGGTTGCTGTCAAAGCACCTCGACCGAGATGATTCTTGAGCAACCGAGGCGACTAGGGTTTCTGAAGAACCACCTCGGTCCGTACCACCTCGGTCCAGTCGAGACCACCTCGACCGAGGTGACAGCAGTTCCAGAAAGGGTATAAAAGGGGGATTAATTTTCTCTCTCTTCCATTTTACCCTCCCTCGACCGCGGCGCTATACCTCACCTCGCTCCTTCGATTCTCTCTCATTTTCGAAGATTTTCGCTTCCAAACTGCAATCAAAGCGTAGAGGATCCCAGTGCATCGTCGATCTGCAAAGAAATCGAACCGAAACGGGCCGAACGAGGTAAAACGAACCGAAACCCTAACCTCGCTGATTTCGCTTTGATTTGGGCTTGGATTGCCCTGCATTTTCTGAGAAAAGGATTAAGTACCCCATAGGAACCAGTTGTAGTGATTTTGGGGGAAAAGAACTGGAATTTCTGAAGAAATTAGAACGCATTTTTTCGCTTCGGTCCAGACGTGCTATGCCTCGGCCGAGGTGTTCTTGAGTATTGTCAACCGACCGAGGTGACCTGACAGTGAGAGATTCTGAAAATGAGTTCCGACAGACGCCTTGCCATTAGGGATAGATCCTCCCATTCCCCTTCTTCCTCTTCTTCCCGACCCTATCGCCCGATGATCCACGAGAGACACCGGGTCGATTACGACCGTATTTCCGGCCGTCCAGTGATTGCACCTCGCTTCCTGGACGTGTCAGCCTTTGATTGTCTCCAGTGGATGGAGACCTTAGGCGGATGATATCTACAGTAGGGCTAGATCAGTTTACTGAGATCCGAGCCCCTGTCTATTTGGAGCCCACCCTAGAGTTTGTTAGCTCCTTTACCTACCTCCCCACAGAGCGATCTGTGAAGTACCGGTTGATGAACCGGAACTTCTTAGTGCCACTAGAGTATTGGAGGGAGATTTTTGGTTTTCCTGCCCCGACAACTGTTGACTTCCCGTCCCGATCTGTAGCTAGGGAGTTTTGGGGTCAGATTGCCCATATTGCTAAGCACGCAGATAGATGGCGCCCTGGAGATTCCAGGGAGAAGGTCATCTTCCACTTAGCTTTTAGGTTAGTCCACCGCATTTTCAGCGAGACGCTTCTGGCGCGTACTGAGACGCCCCAGAAGGTCCGACAGGGGGAGCTGTTCAGCCTATATTGCATGGTGACCGGAGGGATCCCCGACTTTGGCTTGATGTTGGCAGAGGACCTACACAAGATCAAGGCCAAGGCGAAGGGGGACATCTGCTGCGGAGGACTTATCACCCACATCGCCAGCTACAAGGACATGGATCTCAGCGCTTGCACTATGGTGGCGGCTGCCAAGCCGCTTGGGTTGCAGGAGATGATTACTCGGCGGATTCTGGTTCCCCGAGGACTGACTACACCATACGTGGCTATGCCATGGGAGCTGATTGCACCGTAGGGGATCAGATGGTCTGCCCAGTTTACAGTTTATGACCCTCATTACTGGCAGACCGCCTGGGCCCCACTTATGGAGGATTATAGAGAGGCAGTAGCTGCCCCAGTTGAGGAGGAGGAGGTAGATGATGAGGAGATTGCAGATGACAGAGATGGTGGAGTCCCGATGGATATAGGGACAAATACTGCCGGGACGAGTGTGCCGGTTAATGATTTGGATGATGATGATGATACTGAGCCGGCACCTGCTGCATCACCAGTGAGACCTGCTAGGCGTAGAGCACGCCGACACAGAGATCCAGAGGCTCACCGTCATATCGATGATCTGACGAATCAGATGATTGATTCCTATGCCGCCTTGTCACTGGATATCCGCGAGATGTAGGAGCGACAGCATTACCAGCACATTATGGCCTAGATCCAGTTTGAGCACATCATGGGTTATCCGTTCGACCCGTCTCAGTATCCATATGTGCCACCACCACCACCACCACCGGATCGTGACTACTGAGAGCTGCAAGATTTTCTTTCTTATTTTTATGCAGTTCAGCTTATTATCCGGTGAGTATTTTATTCCTTAGACTTATTTTGACCCACTGGAACAGTGTGTCCCAAGTATGGGGTATTTGTGTATTATTTGACATTTATGTATGACTCTACTTGATCGGATATTTATTTATATTTATGCTTCACTTTTGCATCTATGTGTGTATCTGAGATTGCATGCATACTTACAGATTATTTGATTGAGAAAAACGTCGAAACTGAAAAAAACTGGTTTTAAAAAAAATTTTGACCTCGACCGGTGGCGTTCTGGCCGAACGAGGTGTTTCACCTCGGTTGACCTAAGAACACCTCGACCGAGGTGTGTTAACTGAGAGTTTTCGAAACGATTTTTGTGCTTCTTATCTGGATGTGATCTCAGTGAAAATTTTGCTTACTGACTGGTTTTGAAATCTTTATGTGTTTGAAAGGTTTTATAATATGTTTAAGTTGCTAAATGCTTTGTTTGAAATTATTGGCATGTTTAATACTTTGTTTTTATCCAAATTATGTTGAGTTTGAAGGTTGACACCGCAAGATAAGTTCTCTCACTTTCTTCTTGGAAAGACCAAGGCGATTCATTCTTCTCTCATCTTCTTCTTGATCATGCTTAGCCCCTCATATACATTTTGCCTCCCTTTACCTATCCGGGAATTTGGAAGCAAGCGAAGTGGTGAAAGCAAGTGAAGTTAAATTTGAGAAGTTGGCTGGAAGTGAAAGTGTTAGAAAGCAATAAATAGGTTTGGGGAAGTCAATCATGAAGATGAGTAACTCGGCACCATTCACATAGCCGGGTGTTTGTGTCTTGCCAAAGTCGGATTGAGCGATATTCCTAACGGGTCATGGTATGTGCATCAAGGGTTTGATGCATCTCAAGAAATTGATGATTGCTGATTTCCTAGGCTTCGGTTATTGTGCACCTCTGTTCATGCATCCAAAAAAGTAAAGTAAAAGAAAAAGTGTGAAATAAGCAAAGCTTATTGGTGGAAGATGTTGAAAGTCAAAGTGAAAGTGAAGTATATCCTTTTCCCGGATTCTAGCACCACATTACCTTACATACATCCCTACCCTACACGTTTCTTGACCTTTCTTTTGGGAAGCCCTTGAGACCTCGAGCTTGTTGATTGACTTAGCGGTTTAAACTGGATTATGCATGATTAATTTCGATAATTATGACTTATTATGCATTCTATGATTTTATGCAAAGATGAACAACTTTCTTGTATTTATAAAATGTTTTGATCATGTTTTGATTTTAAATTCCATGAAGTATTCTCTTAGAGTGATCTATGATTGTTGCACACCATAAAAATATTTTTGAAAGACTTTTTCATTGATTTTCTTGACTATTAATCCATTCTATCTTGTCTTTTATATCCCGAACTTGCTTGGGGACAAGCAAGGGCTAAGTATGGGGTATTTTGATAGAATGAATTATAGTCTATATTTTAGGGTTTGTTTGGACGTTTTATCTTCAATAATCTGCACGTTTGTATGTATAATATGTGATTATATTACCATTTCATCTACCTTTGCAAGAATCGAGATCTATACCTAGTTTTGTTGTAATCGTAGGTAAAATGGCACGTTTTGCATCAAAAAGGAGCAAAAGGAGCTACGGAGTCATTGGAGCTACATTCAGGAACATAAGGAACCATCCAGGAAGCATAGCCATGGATTAGAGATTCACTTTGGACCAGATTTGAGAGATTTCACATTCAGTTGTGACTCACCTCGGTTGACCACAGATTCACCTCGACCGAGGTGATCCAGAGAAGTCGACTTGACCGAGGCGAACACCTGGGACGCGGCGAGAATATTTTATTCTTGGCTGAGATCTTTTATCTTTGGAAAGAGATCTTATATTTTTGGGCTTGGCTCCTGGAAGGAAGAAGATATGCTAGATCATATATTTTACCTATTTTTATGGTAAGAGATCTTTCTAAGATATCTTATCCTTGGAGAGTAATTTTCCTATAAAAAGGGTCGGATTTCCCACAAATCCGACATCCGCTATCACTTTGCTTACACCTACTACACCATTGCAGCCATACTCCAGTTGGGAGATTTGAAGAACCTTTTTGAAGGTTGAAGAAGGAAAATTGTAGCTTTTATAGCTTTTGAAGGGTTTTTGTAAGATTATCTTAGATTCCCTTCCTTGTTGTCTTGCCTTGTTGGATTTCTATCCAAGGAACGCTTTGTTGTGATATTTGATTCAGTTATTGAAGTCTTTTCATTAAATTCTTCTTGTTCAAATATTCACCTTCTTCCCATATACTTGATTATTGCTTTCATGATGATGAGTGGCTAATCTCTTTGTGTGATTCTAGGGTGATTGGCTGAAGGTTGTGGGAAAAACAATGATAGAATGATCTTAATCACAGTAGGATCCTGAAAGTTCGAGTCTTTAACCTTAACCCTAAGCATCTTGCTCAGTCGATGAACATCTCGGCCGGGGTGGAATTTGTCTGAACGAGGTGACTTATCTGATCCGAAACTGAGAGTTAAGTGTTAGAGTTTGCCAAATCCTATCCTTATTACACCTTTCCTGGTTCAATGCAAGCCTAGGATGAGACTTACCCGGTAATTCCTTAGTTTGTTTACCTAAGATCATAAGTGTAGGTAATAAAGGTTTATCCTTTATTGGGGTTTGAGTGTGCTTTCATCCCATCTTTGTGAGTTAGCCTGAGACTTACTCGGTAAAGTTTGATTCTATTCCCTTAGATGGTGTGTTAGTTTAAGGTTATAGTTCTTTATCTTGATTCGTTGAGACTTACCCGGTGATAGGAGTTACGGTTTAGGATTAGTGAGTAGTGAGACTTACCCGGTGATCTATTCCACTTTAGTAACACCTTCCCTATGCAAAAACCTCAGCTTTGTCCGCTTATCCTTAGATCTTGAGTTGGAACCACAACTAGATGCTTTAATCCCTAGAATTGCATATTCCCTTTATTGACTTCTATATCATCTTTGATTGTTTTAATTGCCTTGTGGTTAGTAATTACTGAAGCTTACCGTAATTGGACTTTGTTTCACTAAGTCCCTGTGATCGACCCCTGGAATTCCTTGCTTTTTACTACGATTGACCCGTACACTGCGGGTTCACATCCTTGTTTTATGCTTACGTCTAGGGTTATAAAATTAAAGTTTGCACACACCGTTTGGAGCGAACATCCGATCATGAAGAAGATCCAAATTACTATGTTGATGGTGTGGCAAGTACGATTATGTCACAATCTAACCTTGAACTCACGTAATTCCTTAAAGACATTATCATATGTGATAAAGAACATAGGGTAAGGATAAGTTCCTTAAGAGAAAAGCTTCTCAAACAAAAGAAACGATTATGTGAGATGTCTCTGGAAATTGAAAATCTTAACACTGAAAAGTTAGACCTTGATGACAATATCAAGGCCTTGGAATCAGAAAATGCGATTCGCAAGGGCAATCTCTCTTTTCTCAATCGAGACTATATCGATCTAAAGAAAGAAAAGGTTGATCTAACTGTGACGTGTCAAGACCAGAAGGTTGCACTTATGCAATTCACTCGTTCGAAAGGATGATGGGTGAACAAAAATCTTCTCTTAAACAAAAATGGTATAGGCTATCACGTAAGTTTTCCTAGAAAAACAACTACCACTTTTGTTAAAGCTAAAAGAAGTATTCACATGCCCACATATTTCTATTGTTGTAAAAAGGGTCACGTAAAATCAACATGTTCATATAGAAGAAATGACCCTTACATCATTGGAAACATTTATCCTCTATGTCTATGGAAACAAGTTAAGCAAATATGGGTTTCCAAAGGTACTAGACCACCAAACATGATCGAACCTGAATATGGACCGAAATATGCCATTTGGTCTACCCGGAAAGGTTGAATTTTGTTGTTTTGCAAGATATCACAAAGGTTAAGGAGCATAAATGGATATTAGATAGTGGTTGCTCAAGACATATGAGTGGAAAAAGCTCAATGTTTTTAGTTTTAAAGAAGTAATCATATGGATCCATTACGCTTGGTGATAAAGGAAAGTGTAACATCATTGGCATTGATAAAATTGGTTATAATCATCTAACTTTATTGATGATGTTTTATCTTGTTGACGGTTTAAAGTATAACTTTCTTAGTATCTCTCAAATATGTGATAAAGGCAACAAGGTGATTTTTGATTCAGATAAATGTGAAGTTCAAGATAAAATACCGCGTGATGTTGTGCTTAATGCTCCTAGATGTAATAATGTTTATTCAATGAGCACTAACCAAGTTTCAGGAACTAAGCTAACGTGTCTCAAGGCCTTGATTGACGATCCAAGGCTTTGGCATAGATGACTTGGTCACGTAAGCATACATACGATGAAGAAACTTCTTCCAAGGATTTGGTACGTGGTTTACCAAACCTAAACTTCAAGGTATATGAACTATGTAAGCCTTGTACACAAGGTAAACAAACAAGAGGTTCATTCAAACCAAAGAAGGTTGTAAGTTCTTCTCGACCCATTGAACTTTTACATATGGATTTATGTGGTCCTATACGTGTCAAATCTCCTAAGGGAGAACAGTACATCCTTGTCATTGTGGATGATTTTTCTTGTTTTACATGGATCTCATTCTTATGATAAAAATCCGAAGCTTTGTTTGAGTTTTCAAAACTTTGTAAGGAGTTGCAAACTTTGAAAAACCTACCTAATATCTCTATTAGAAGCTATCATGGTAGAGAGTTTGACCAACTCAAGTTTGATTTGTTTTGTGCAAAATATGGTATTTCACACAACTTTTCAGCTCCTAGAACACCTCAACAAAATGGGGTTGTGGAACGTAAGAACTGCACCCCAAAGGACATGTCTAGGACTATGCTTTTGGAACATAGTTTGCCAAAAAGTTTTTGGGCCGAAGATGTTAACACGACTAATTACATCTTGAATAGATGCTTAATTCGCCTTATTTTAAAAAAGACTCCTTACGAACTCTTTAAGGGAAGAAAACCTAATATTTCTTATTTTAAACCCTTTGGATGTACATGTTTTGTCCATAATAATGGCAAAGACAACCTTGGTAAGTTTGATGCACGTAGTGATGAAGCTTTCTTCATTGGATATGCTTCAAATAGCAAAGTTTATCGTGTTTATAATAGATGTACCAAAATCGTTAAGGAAAACATTCATGTTATTTTTTATGAAAGCAATGATGGTACTTTGAGTAAAAGTTTTGCAGATTTGAATCTTAATCAACATGGATATCATAAAATTTTGATGGTGAAGAAGATCCTAAAGCTCAAGAAAAGAATACGTAAGAGCAGATTTAAGATACTGGAGAACAATCTCAAGACCTTGAAACGCATCTTCAAGACCTTGAAACGACAAACGACACTGCTAGAAATCAGTTTCAAAGCCTTGAAACCTAACTTCAAGGCCTTGATATAGGATCCAAAGGTGATACTCCAGCGGTACCTGAATCTAGTCGAGCAAATGAACCACAATCTTCAGGATTTGTTCCAACCTTCAAAAGGAGAAAGTTTCAACATTCTTCATACCATCCACCAAAAGAACGTGATCTCAGATCCAAAAGCATGTGTTCAAACCCGATCTAGGGTTAACAACTTATGTGCTTTCTCGGTGTTAGTGTCTCTTATAGAGCCAAGGAATTATGTTCAAGCACTTCAAGAACCTGATTGGATCATGGTCATGCAAAATGAATTGAATGAGTTCGAGAAAGAAACAAAGTCTGGACCCTCACGTCAAGACCTAAGCAACAATATGTCATTGGCACAAAATGGGTATTTTGAAACAAGCTAGATGAAAATGACAAGTTCATTCGAAACAAAGAATGACTTGTAGCTCAAGGCTATAACCAAGAAGAAGGTATTGATTATGAGGAGACTTTTGCTCCGGTTTCCAGGTTAGAAGCCATACGTATGCTACTTGCTTTTGCATCCTTCATGAACATAATGCTTTTTCAAATAGATGTTAAATTTGCTTTTCTAAATGGCTTCTTAAAAGAAGAAGTCTACGTTGCTCAACCTCCTGGTTTTGAAATTGATGAATTTTCGGATCATGTTTTTAAATTGGAAGCTCTTCGAGCTTGGTATGAAAGATTGTCCAAGTATCTTCATGAAAACGATTTCAAAAGTGGTTTGATTGACAAAACTTTGTTTGTCAAAACTAGAGGCAAAGATTTATTAGTAGTACAAATTTATAATGATATATTATTTGGTACTACTAACGATTCTCTATGCAAGAAATTTTTAGATATTATGTGTAGGGAATTCGAGATGAGCTTAATGGGCGAGTTAAATTTCTTTCTTGGACTTCAAGTCACACAAGCAAAGAAAGGAATTTTCCTTAATTTAAAGCAAGTATACCAAGGACTTGCTCAAGAAGTATAAAATGGATCAATCCAAGGTAGCAAAAACTCCTATGAGTTCCACACTTTCACTTGACCAAGACAAGGATGGTAAAAGTGTTGTTCAAAGGAGTATCGAGGTATGATCGGTTCTTTGTTATATATAATCGCTAGTCGACCTGACATTATATTTAGTGTGTGCATGTGTGCAAGATTTCAAGCTGATCCCAAAGAGTCACACTTGATAGTTGTGAAAAAGATATTTCGGTATCTCAATGACACTAAAGATTTAGGGTTATGGTATCCACGTCAAAACTCATTCCACCCTGTTGGCTATTCAAATGCTGACTTTGCAGGCTATAAGGTCGATAGAAAGATTACTTTTGGATGTTGCCAATTCTTTGAGTCATCCCTAATCAATTGGTACTCCAAGAAGCAAAACTTTGTCGCCCTATCCACAACCGAAGCCGAATACATAGTTGTTGGAGCCTGTTGTGCACAAATCCTATGGATAGCTCAACAACTTCGTGATCTCGGTTTGGTCTCAAAGGTATACCTATTAAATGTGATAATACTAGTGCTATTTCGATTACTAAAAATCATGTGCAGCATTCAAGAACAAAGCATATTGATGTAAGGCATCACTTCATACGTGATCATGTTGAGAAAGGTGATGTTTCAATATCTTTTAATTCGACTAACTTGCAGCTTGCAGATATATTTACTAAGCCTCTACCTGAAGATCAATTCAGTTTTGTAAGATTAGAGCTTGATATGTTGCAAGGAAGCATTAATTTAGGGGGAGTAAATCGTTTTATTTCCTCCTTATAATGCAACCCACTTCTCCATTTCAAGGCCTTGATATGCAATTCAAAGGTCTTGAAACGAATTTCAAGGGCTATATGGAATATCACGGATCGGTTTTCAAGGCCTTGGTTCCCTCAAGATCTTGTCAAACCACAAATTGATTTGACATACTTCTTTTTAAATACAATCCTCATTCTTCCTTTTTCTTTTTCCTTCTTCAACTTCTTACATCCCACTTGCTTTACTCTTTCTCTTCCAAAAATTCTCTCTTGCTCTCACAAATGACTCTATGGCTCCCATACGTCCAACCACTAGTGACGCTTCATCTCCCGCTTCAAAACGTTCCAACCAATCATCTTATGGACCTTCAACAAAGAGAGTCGTTCACATCTCCTCAGACTCAGATTCACCTCTCCCCCAAAAAATGTTGAAATTTGTGCTCAAACCAGAATGCCGTCTAACTAGTTCAATAATCACACGGCCGTGGGCACTTGACTCGATGAATTCAAAGAACGGCCGCTCTGCATGTGTGAGTCAGTCAATATAGAGCTTCTCCTCTCCCTCAATCTTCCATGCATCACCCTACTTCGAGGATGTTCTATTTGGAAGTTCCTCAATCTTAGAGAAATTGGATATCCAAGATTGACCCGACTGTTCTTTGTCAATCTTACCGCAAGGAGGGAAAGACGAGAGTTAACCCTTGAATCTATGGTAAAAGGTAAATCTATTACCCTCTTTTCATCGGTCATTGCCCAAATACTAGGGCTTCCTACCTCTTATGACCATCCTCCAAGAGCCAAAATTGTCAAATTGGCCAAAGAACAATTCCTTTTACCCAACTCTCCTCTGCAACCACCAAACATCTCTCACTTTAGAAGCCAAAATTATTTTTAATGTGATTGTAAGATGTTTTGTTCCAAGAACAAAATGCAAGGATTTGCTAACCATTCAATTTTTTGAGTTGTTGTATCATGTCTTGAACGATATGGATGTTGACCTCCCTAGCCTCATCCTAAACCATCTGCTTCACATGATCAATACCTCCAGTGACACCCCTCTCCCTTATGCCAATCTTCTCCCAAATATATTTCGATACTTCTTCATTGAAACTATTGATGTGGAAACACAAATAGTTTCTGGTAAGATAGATGAGGATTGCTTTGAGAGTTTGAGAATTGAAAAGGCTCTCACTAGAGAGTGGGTTTTTAAGGAACGGGGTGCGGGTTCATCTTCTACAACCCAGAGACTGGATGCAGTAGATTTCGGGTTGGAAACTTTGAGGAAGGATATGATGGGTTTCAGGTCCAAGATTACAGATAAACTAGATGCCTCACAAGACTTGATGATGGCGATCATGCACAATAAGATCAATCAGATGTTTCATCTTAATGCACTCAGCTACACTATTGTAGGAAGTATCAAACCACTAGAGGTGTCAAACGGGCGGGTCGGTTGAGATCGGGTCGGGTCAGTTTTGTGTTGGGTCACTTTGAGCCCGGTCAAATTTGTCTATAATGTCGTGTCAGGTTTATTTGGGTCGGGTCAGGTTAAGTCGGGTGCCCTTGCACAACTGATAATCGGGTTATCGGGCTATTTTCGGTTGTTTTAATCGATTATCGAGCTAATTCGGGTTGGGCTCAAGTCGGTTCGAGATCATTTGTACAATTAAAATTTGGGTTCACTGTCTATTTCGGGTTGCAACAATTATCGGGTTATTCTGGGTCAGTCTAGTTTATGTATCGGATAAATCCGGGTTGGATTACTTTGGATATAATCAGGTTTGATTGTTTTCGGGTCGACAATTCTTGGATTTAATTGTTTTCGGGTTGGAATAATTTTTTGTGACAAGTCAATTCCTACAAGCTCAAACTTATTTACAACTTTGTGTGCGAGGTCAACACATGTGTAGGAGAGAACCTTGGTTTAGTTAATAATTGTTGTAATATTATTTTTGTGTATGAATTTTAATGTGAAGTCTCCTTGTCCTAGTGGTTGAGGATCTTCTCAAAAGTTTTTTCTCAACTTGAAGATCAAAGTTCGAGCCTTACTGCCGCATTTTTTATTTTACAAGTTGTTTTTCAATACTTTAGGCTATTACTTTACTTTTCAAACAAAAACATTACCGCTTGTAAGTTTAGTTTATGAATTGATGATTTATTACGATTATAAAAATAATGTATCAATTATTTCTAAAGTCATAACTTCAATGAAAAATACAATTATTATGGTGTTTTAATGCATTTATAAATTAATGTGAATTTACAAGTTGATTTCATGTACTTGAGGCTTTTTTTTTATAAATGGAAAACAGTTAGAATGGTCTATCTTCTAGAGGTAGTCCATCCTAAAGCATCCTTGCGGATGAGAACACAAAGTTCGGGATCATCAGAAAAACAGGTGTCGGTGGCCATAATTCTCATGTGGGTCAAACGGTCAGCAACACGGTTTATTTCCCTGAAAGCATGTCTGATATGGACTTCCTCAAAGAAACGGAGATCCAGTCTGGAGTCGGATAAAATCATCTCGACATCCCATGGATAACTCCATAAACCTTGGAGTGCCATGATGACACAAAGATTGTCACCCTCGATTTCGATCTTTTTGATCTTTAGTCTGATGGCCTCTTGTAAGCCCATTTTAAGGGCAAAAGGTTCAACTTTAATTACCGAGTTAAAGTTATTTCTTTTTGCATCGAGGCTAACTACCTCACCATTGTGATTTCGAATCACAAAACCAATGGATGTTATTCCCGATTTGAGTTTTGATCCATCAAAAATGAGTTTGTGGAAACCGTGTTTTGGTTTATCCCACTTTAATATTGTGTTTTTTTCTTGTTGTAGAGATAATTTCCTTTTTTGGTAGCTTTATATCATAATCGTCCTCATCAATGATATTACTTCCCACATATGTATTTGGTTTTTAATAAAACAGATAACCTTAGTACAAGGTCCAATAGGCTCATTGCCGAAAATGATTTTGTTTTTAAAAAACCAAATGCTCCACCATATAGGCAAGGCATGCGAACTTGTTAAGTCCAATTTTATTCTTTAATTCTTGTAGGAGGTCGTGTACTTTTTTTATTATCAGGGATAATGTTGTTCATTTCGGTCAGGATTGATCTATCGAATTTGGAAAGGGTTTGTTTGTTATATGGACAATCAAAAAACAAGTGGAACAAATCCTCGATAGCATAGTTCACAGTGTCTTGCAACCACTATGGGAGGATGATGCTAAAGCAACCACGGAACATGCTGCAGAGGTGATGCTTCAGTGTTACAAAACGGTCAAAGGTCGCTCCATTCTTCAACCCGTAGCTGAGGAACCATATATTTTAACCATCAAGGAGTATGGAGTAGTGAAGAAGTACAAGAACCTGAAGGATGATAGAAGTGTTGACGAGTAATAAAAAACGCGATTATCCTGGATGAAGCCCATGCCCGATGGAGGCAAAAGTGCTACAATGACATTCGCGAAAAAGGGCACAGGAATCCAAAGTGGTACCAGGACTAAATTTCAAAGTCTTGAAATTAGTTTCAAGGCCTTGACATGGATTTCAAAACGCCTTTGGTTTTGATTTCAAGACCTTGATAACCGTTTGTGGG
Organism: Fagopyrum homotropicum; assembly: GCA_033239125.1. Classification (NCBI taxonomy): domain Eukaryota; kingdom Viridiplantae; phylum Streptophyta; class Magnoliopsida; order Caryophyllales; family Polygonaceae; genus Fagopyrum; species Fagopyrum homotropicum. The sequence goes on along the minus strand of BSWB01000007.1, from coordinate 116,815,821 downwards.
ACTTCGTTTTTAAACTGTTTTTGGTTTTCGGAAATACATTTTGTAGGTCTGTAATAATTTTAAACTCCCGTATTTTAATGGTTTTTCTCCCTTGTTGAAACAAAAAGGGGGAGAAATTAAATATGTGTGCAGATCCAATATTTCTGCATTCTGCATTTTTTTGATATTATTGCATATGTATCGCTAACATTGAATGCAGGTACGATATTTGTTTTGTCTTCCATCAAGGGGGAGATTGATAACTCCACCTTGATTTTGAATTGTCTATGTGGATAATGGAAGACATAACATCATAACCGATTTTATAGACTAACAAATATCGATTGTATTTCTAGATTGCATGTTTTGGTTTTGTGCTTGTTAAATGTGTGCAGACCTTGAAAAGCATTTCAAAGGATGAGCGCAGGCCTTGAAACTCACTACAAAGGACAAGCATGGAGATCTTGAAAAGCATTTTAAGGGACAAACGTTGAGGCCTTAGAAAACAGTTCAAGGGATAAACGCGAAAGCCTTGAAAAGCGATACAAGGGAGGATTCAGTTGAAGGCTTTTCAAAATCAAGATTTAAATCTCAAGAACCAAATCTACCAAGGATTAAAAGAAGATTTTCAAACAAGATATCATGAGAAGATTTCGGTAAGCTCCAACAACAAGATCTTCAACGGATTTGAAGAGAAGATCTTGGCCCCAACAACAAGATCTCACAAAGATCTTAACAACCGACGCAAGAGGATAAGAAGATCTTTCCAACGGATCCCACACAAAGATCTCGGATCTAAGGATGATCTTCAACGATCCTCAAGAGAGAAGTCTTCAACAAAGATCTTCAACGGCTTGGAAAATCTTGGAGCATGAACTAAGGACTTCAATGGCAAAGATCTTCAACGGCTCTTTCAAGGAGAAGATCTCGAAGATTAAGATTCTCAAACGTGCGCCAAGGAGAAGAAGTAGATAAAGAAGATAGAAGATCTTACAACGGCTACTTCATCTCAACCAAACACCGTTTTCCATGGAGAAAGAAGAACATCACAACGGTCCTCTTACAACGACTAGAAGAATTCTCCATAGAAGACTATAAATGAAGATGACAATTGAAGAGAACAACAACAAGCTTACACGGAAACATCTAAGTCTTCAAGTTGATAACTCCACCCTGGTTATATATTTGCATATGTGATGATGGAAGACTTAACACAAATGAACGCTTTTTGTACTAACAAATATCGATTATATTTCTAGATTGCATGGTCAAATGTGTGCAGGCCTTGAAAAGCATTTCAAAGGATGAAAGGAGGCCTTCAAAACCGATACAAGGGACAAGCGCAGAGATTGGAAAGCATTTCAAAGTTTCAACATGGAGGCCTTGAAAATCATTTCATGGGATCAAAGTCAAAGCCTTGAAACAAGATACAAGAGACATACCGGCTGGAAGGAATTCAAAATTCAAGATTCAATCTCAACAACCATATCTACCAAGGATCAAGAAAAGATCTTCCAAGAAGATATTAAGAAGATTTGGCCAACAAGAAGATTCGACCCAACAATAAGATCTTGCAAAGATCTCAACAAACCGGCGCAAGATTGGAGATGTCTTTCAACGGATATTACAAAGATCTCAAAGATCTTTAACCAAAGATTCTCAACAAACTTGAAGATCTTGGAGCTCGAAACAAGAACTTCAATGACAAGATCTTCAACAACTCTTTTCAAGAGAAGATCTCGGAGAAGAAGAATCAACGTGCGTCAAGGAGAAGAAGAATATAACAAAAATCTACAACGTCTATCTCATCTCAACATACACCGTTTTCTATGGAGAAGAAAGAACATCAACAATGGTCATCTTCGCAACGGCTAGAAGACTTCTCCATCGAAGACCATAAATGAAGATGACGACTGAAGAAAACAACTACAAGCTTACACAGAAACATCTAAGTCTTCAAGCGATCAAAGCATCTTCATTTCGTTCCTAAAAGTTTTTCTTCCTCTTAGTTTACAAAAGCTTACATTCCTATAGAGAGAAAAACACGAGAGCCTCATTGGAATATCTAGAGAGTGTTATGCTTGAGTGTGTGTTACTCTGCGAAGTAACTAAGCTATTATAGCTAGGTAAGAGTTGGAACTAGATCGTAGCATTGGCTACTGTGAGAGAAGAACGGGATTTCTTTTAAGTTGTATCTAGGACTCTTTGAAGCTGATAATAGATAGTTAGATCCTACGGGTAAAGAAACCCTAGGACGGAGACGTAGACTATTAGAGCTTAACTTTGTTAACATATCACCGTGTCGATCTTTTCATTTCCTCACTTTATCTTGCTTAATTGTGACTAACTTTGCTTTGCAGGTTTTCGGAGTCAAGGTCTTGAAATCACTTTTAAAGACCTTGAAATTCAGTTGTGTCACAAAGAGCATAGATCGACATCAAAGCCTGAAATCAATTTCAAAGCCTTGAGATAGATTTTTGTGAAAAATTCTCATACTCTATTCGACTCCCCTCTCCAGAGTATTTATATCCTTTATATTCACCTGCACAGATCTTCAAAAGCGATCAAACATCTTCATTCGCTTTATCGTTGAAAAATAATACAATATGATACATAATAAAATCTTGGGATAATTTGACATACTAGGCCTTTTTGAGTTTTTATTTAAGAAAATGTACCCCAAATTTTTTACCACTTTCATTTAATAGTAGGTAAAAAATATTAACCTTTCTATTTAGAAAGAAATAATAAATGATGTTTGTTATTTGTTATATAAGTATAGGTTTTAATTTTTAATTACTGAATTTGTTTTCTTTTATTATTTTTCTTGCCTTTATTTATTTATTTTTTATTTTCTGGACTTAATTTCTCATACCGTAATTTTTCATACCAGAAATTTCTTACCAGAAATTTCATATCAGAAATTATCATACGAAAAGTTCATACCAGAAATTTTGATACCAAAAGTTCATACCAGAATTTATCATACCATACCAGAATTTTTTCATACTAGAATTTTTTTTATACCAGAATTTTTTTCATACCAGAAGTTAAAGCTTTCATACCAGAGTCATACCATAATTTTTTCATACCAGAGTCATACCATAATTTTTTCATACCAGAATTTTTTTCATACCAAAATTTTTTCATACCAGAATATTTTTCATACCAGAATTTTTTTTATACCAGAAATTAAAGTTATCATACCAGAATTTATTTTTTTTAATCCTTTTTTTATATTTTATAATTTTCTAGTATGAAACTCATACCAGAATTTGTTTTTTTTTTCCCTTTTTTATATGTTAAAATTATATAATCATACACAATTACTTATTAAATTCATACCAGAACTGAATCACTCGAAGCAAAACTTGAGAGTAACATAGAAGTATTGAACCTACAAAATATTGATATTAGCATCTTGAAGTTGCTAAATTTCTAATATCTCATAGTATATTAAAATGTATACGACATCTGTACACACATCTTATTTCTGCAATAACCAAAAGCAGTAGAGTCAATAAGCTTTGGCTAGAACTCCTAAAACGATTCTGACCATATTTCATGGTTCTTTGACTAAAGAAAGAGAAAGGGTTTATAAAGTTAGTACGTGAAAAACAAGTGATAAACCTATACAATACTCATATTCCTCATCACGAACTTACCATATAGCTATGTAACTCAACATCCTTACATGTTCATCTCCCCAAGATCAAAGAAACCGTGATCATCCAACCTGAGATTCGAATCTTCCTGTCTTCCCGGATTCAGGAAATCAAGACCATAGTCGAACCCAGGTGGGCCTTGATCAAAGAAACTCTGTTGTCGGGAGAAAGAAATGCTGCAAAGATTTGTGAGAAGTCATACCACATTATCAGCATAAAGTCCAATCACAAGAAGACTCAAATCTACATTAAAATACTCTCTACTCTGATGAATCTGGTAAGCATTTTTGATGAATTTATGTGCTATTTAATCAGATTTATGAAAGTTAAAGATGATTTCATCACAAATTAGATACAGTAATAGAAAAATGAAGGTGAAGTGAAGACTATTATATCTGACTGTTTTACTTTTCTTGATTGCAGGGCTCCATTTTTGGGAAGCTGCTTTTCCACTCAACCTCGGCTCCTGAATTAGTAGCTCAATAGTTCAGCTTTGGTTTTGATCATACTACAACATATATTATAAATACAAAGAAGATAAAGCACAACTTCAAGCAACATATATGTCCCCAAAGCAACAGTAGACATAACAAAGATCCAAAATTACAAACCTGTTCTAGACAAATTATTAAGGACCACTAACATCATAAACTGTTGTTCCTTGTTTCTCATAATTCAATTAATAACCCCCTTTAATTTGAAAAGGAGCAAAAGATGCACCACCTACCTCCATGGGAAACTTCATCAGCCTCATAATTTTCAATTTTGCTCCAGATACTGAACCACTTTCTAACCAATGACTTAGACTACATTTTACAAATTTAATTTAATATTAAATTAGTTCAATATATAGTTTATAATACATAATTATTTTATGAACACAGCTAACAACAACAAAAGCAAGGAACCGACCTCGGCGGTGGAGATGTGAAAAAAGCCGAACCGCCATAAAATCCGCCGATAAGCGGGATCGGACAGTGATCATGTGACACCTATTTCATTTCTAGTTGATTACCAGTTAATTAACCCTGTTTAAAGCAATAAGCGGAAAAGCGGAAAAGCGGAAAACGTAAAATTTTAAAACTTTATCTTACAACCATCTTCACAACATATATACATACTAACATACGTCATAAAACCCTATTTAACAAAAACACAACTGTTTTAAAACCATGCAAAACATCCTAGGCGGTAGCATCCCATAACAACCCACCTGATATGATCTCAAATCCAGGTGTTGGGTCCAACGTCCTTGCCTTGGTTAGGCCGAGTCTGAGTAGCTGAAAAATATGTGGATATAACAACAATGAGCCACACGCTCAGTAAGGGTATACAAATCGCACTCTCCCAATATATATAAGTATCTAATATCCCGTCCCCAAAGGACACTCTATACCCTTCCTCACATTTCCAAGCACACATATATATCCACATTTACATATCATTCCACAACCATTCATATCACATTTCACATAAACATTCAAGCATGTTATCACACATCACATATAAACATATCATCTCATCACATCATAACATAACATATAACATGCTAGACTCGATCGCATCGATGCATAGGCGATAATTAATCAACTAGCCCCAACTGATCGTACGATATATTTTCTCATTGCTTTCGTATTTTTTTTCTTTCTTTCTTTCTTTTTTTTTTCTTTTCGGTTGGCCAACCCGATAGCGTCCTAGGCCCCTTGTAGATCAGGTAGCGACCTCGGCCATCTTGTCTTAAGACCCCCTGCAGATCAGGTTGCGATCTTGGACTATTTTTCTTATCTTGAGGCCCCCTGTAGATCATGTAGCGACCTCTGGCTGTTTTTCTTATCTTGAGGCCCCCTGTAGATCAGGTAGCGACCTCTGAGGCCCCCTGTAGATCAGGTAGCGACCTTGTCCCCCGGAAACCCGTGCGGGACCCAGTTGGGATAATTAATCAATTACCATCCTATATTATCACTTCCATATCATAACTCAATTTCATGCTTTCATCATATTCTTCCATCATATTCTTTCCATTATCATCTCATGTACCTCATGCATGCATTCATAAATCATATCAAGTCATCATCGTCATTCCACTCATATACATATAAGCATGCATACAATCATAACAAACATATATATACACTCAAGCATGCATAAAATCATAGCATATTAAATACATAACATATATTAAGCAAGTGTAATTCATATACACTTACCTCGCACGTAAGAACAATAAAACCTCGCAAACCAACTATTGGCCGTTTCCCACTCGGACTATCCTCTTTTTTCGTGCTTGGATACGCTCACAAAGAACTAAGCTATAGTTAAACAAAACCTTCAACAACACCTGCGGAGAATATCATATTCCTCGTATTAAACTTCTCGCTTCAAACACCAGTTAAATTCATTCCTTTGAATTTAATTAGATTATAGCATTTTCTAGAATCCCAATTTAATTAATTAACCTTTAATTAATTAATTAAATTTCGCCAGAACAACGTTTTGCCCGCAGACAATTTCTGAACCCACCTGTCATCAAATCTCATCAAACAAACAGCCCATAATCACCAGAATAAAGTAACGAGCATAATGGAATTTCCAATTATCCATTTTGACAAGCCTAAGGTCAAGTTAGGCTAAATCGCAATACGGAAAACGAATAAATTCATAACTTATTCGTTACTAACCCGATTGACGATCCGAAAGAAGATTCGGAATCACAACGACGCAGGCTACGCTCGGACACCGTCAAATTCACCGGAATCTGAGCGACGGAACCTCCCTAGTATCATATATGCTCGACCAGGCCTTCCCTTACTCGGAAATGTATAAACTCGGTACCAAAATGAAGAGAATGAAGAGAGGAATCCAAAAACTCAAACGGATTTGAAATCGGATTAGAAACGAAGAGTAGATCTGAGTTTGAAGGTTGAGAGAAATCAGAGCTTTTACGAGGAAACGTGAAAGAAAATGAATTAATAAACGATATTTCTGCTATTTATAGCGAAGATGATAATTATCCTTTAGCGGAGTCGATGATTATCCTTTAGCGGAATCGATAATTATCCTTTCACTGATCCGAAAAAGCGGTTCAAGACCCCTTCTCCAAACTTCTCGAAATTGGAATAATAAATCTGAAATATTGTATGGATAATTATTCCTCAATTGTCTCGAAAAACGTGTATTCCTAAGCCCTCTTTCTTAGCCACTAAGATACGAAATAGCGACTCTTTTGGCCGTTTTGTGTTTCTATGTTTTTTCATATCTAGGACATGTCCGATGTCCTGATCATTTTTCTCAACTGCATTTTTATTAATTGAAGCTCCCAAATGCTCCAAATAACACCGGGTTGTAATATCATCTAGGAGGAAGTTACCTCGAGAGCTATCTCGTGTTATAACGGATTTAATTCCTTAAAATTCTCGATTAGGTCATCTTCGATTTTTGACTGTTACAAATATCTCCCACTTTAAGAAATTTCGTCCCGAAATTTAAGAAAGGACGTAGAACCAAATTCGTAGATATATCAAAAGGATGCACGACTGGATCTCAATTTCTCGAGGTTCTTACTCAAAAAGATAGGGGTATTTCGCTCTCATATCCCGCTCGGTCTCCCATGTAGTCTCTCGAGCTGAATGATGTCCCCATCTGACCTTCACCGTCGGAATCTCCTTGTTTCTCAATCTTCGAACTTGCCTGCCTAAAACCTCAACTGGTTCTTCTAGGTAGGACAAGTTCTCAGATACTTCTATCTCAGGTTCGGGAATGATATGACTCGGATCTGACCTATACCTCCGTAGCACCGATACGTGGAAGACGTCATGCAATCTTGATAACTCGGGTGGTAACGCCAACCTATATGCAAGTGGTCCGATCTTCTCTAAGATCTCATATGGACCAATGTATCTCGGTGCTAACTTCCCATGCCTACCAAATCTCACAACTCCCCTCCAAGGAGATACCTTAAAAAACACTTTATCGCCTATCATATGTCATCTCTCGTCTATAGCGATCAAAATAACTCTTCTGACGATCTTGTGCCGCCTTCAAACACTGCTTTACTACTTGTACTTTCTCTATTGTATGTTGTACAAGTTCAGGACCCTCTATATGTCACATGCCCTCAAAATCTCAACATACAGGTGTGCGACACTTCCTTCCATACAAGGCCTCGTAAGGGGTCATACCAATACTCAAATGGAAATTGTTAGTATACGCAAATTCGAGCAATGACAGGTTAGAATCCCAGTTACCTTTAAGCTCCAAAACACAAGATCTCAACATCTCCTCCAAGGTCTGAATCGTTCTCTCTGATTGTCCGTCTGTCTGAGGATGAAATGCCGTACTGATATGCAATCTTGTACCTAAGGCATTTTGCAAACTTCCCCAGAAATGCGAGGTAAACCTCGGATCTCTATCGGATACAATCGATACAGGGACTCCGTGCAGTCGAACAATCTCTCTCACATACAACTCTGCCAGCTCATGTAAGGAGTTATCTTGTCTCATCGGTAAGAAGTGAGCAAATTTTGCCAATCTGTCTACAATCACCCATACCGTGTCATTCTTTCTGAAAGTCCTAGGAAGTCCAACAACAAAATCCATTGTAATCCGCTCCCACTTCCACTCAGGAACTGATAAAGATTGTAATATTCCTGCTAGTGCTTGGTGTTCAGCCTTCACTTGCTGACACACTAGACATCTAGCTACAAAATCAGCTACCTCTCGTCTCATCATAGGCCACCAATAGATCTTCCTCAGGTCATTAAACATCTTCGTACTCCCAGGATGCATGGAATACCTCGAGGAATGTGCCTCTTCAAGTAGCTTCTTCTTTAACTCCTCAATGTTGGGTACGCATATCCGTGTACCTCTATATAACACTCCCTGATCAGACAACTAGAAGTGTGTAGTGGTAGCATCTCCCACTTTAGCTTTCAACTTCTTTAGTGTAGCATCCTCATCTTGTCTAGTTGAAATATCATCGAGAATCAACGGTCTAACCTGAATGTTCGCTATCAACTTGGATCCTCTTACATCCATCTCTACTCTCATAACTCTGAGAGCTAATAGATGCTCAACTTTGTATTTGACCTTACTGCCTTGGTCACTGCTCTTTCTGCTAAGAGCGTCAGCTACCACATTCGCCTTTCCTGGATGGTACTCTATAGTGCAATCATAATCCTTGAGTAACTCCATCCATCTTCTCTGCCTCAGATTCAGATCCCTCTGAGTGGGAATATACTTCAGGCTTTTATGGTCGGTAAACACCGGAAATGTATCACCATAAAGATAGTGCCTCCAGGTCTTAAGAGCATGAACTATAGCAGCAAGCTCTAGGTCGTGTGTAGGATAGTTCTCCTCATGAGGTCTCAACTGTCTAGATGTATATGCTATTACCTTCCCTTCCTGCATTAGAACTCCTCCTAAGCCACTCCCAGATGCGTCGGTGTAAACCACAAAGTTACCCTTATCTGAGGGTACAGCCAGAATAGGGAACGTTGTCAATCTTTTCTTAAGTTCTTCAAAGCTCTCTTGACAATTGTTGTCCCATACAAACTGCTGATTCTTCTTTAGCAAGTTAGTCAATGGGCGCGCGATAATCGAGAAGTTCTTTACAAACCTCCTGTAATAACCCGCAAGTCCTAAGAAGCTGCGAATCTCCGTAATGCTCTTCGGAATTTCCCATTCTGTAATAGCCTTGATCTTGGATGGATCAGGTTGTATACCATCTCGTGATATCACATGCCCTAGAAAGGCAATCTGATCCGTCCAAAACTCGCACTTGCTGAACTTCGCGTACAATTGTCTCTCCCTCAAAATCCCTAAGATACGTCTCAAATGTTCTCTATGAGTATCTGCATCTCAGGAATATATCAAGATATCATCAATGAAGACCACGACAAACTGATCTAGATAAGGTTGGAATATCGAGTTCATCAACGCCATAAATGCTGCAGGTGCATTCGTCAACCCAAAAGGCATAACTGTAAGCCCATAGTGTCCATACCGAGAACAAAAAGTTGTCTTCGGTATTGAATTCTCTGCTATCCTCAACTGCTAGTATCTTGATCGAAGGTCAATCTTTGAAAACACTGTAGCACCCCTTAACTGATCAAGCAAGTCCTCTATCCTCGGTAAGGGATACTTGTTCTTTATTGTGATTTTGTTCAGCTAACGGTAGTCTATGCACAATCGTAAACTATCGTCCTTCTTCTTCACAAAAAGCACTGGTGCACCCCAAGGAGAAATACTCGGGCGTACAAAACCCTTCTCGAGTAACTCCTCTAGTTGTTTCTTTAACTCCTTCAGCTCTAGCGGAGCCATCCTGTAAGGAGCAATTGATATAGGTGTTGCACCTCGTAATGCTTCAATCTCGAAGTCTACCTCTCTACTCGGTGGTAAACTAGATAAATCATCAGGAAAACATCAAGAAATTCTCTAACAGCATCTACCTCAGATACTCCGGAACTAACAATAGTAGAATCTGACACACTAGCCACATAAGCTTGACACCCTTCTCAAAGTGATCTAAAAGTTTTCACTATAGATATGAAGCAAGCAGGAATCATATTACTCTCACATGTCAGAATCACCTCTCTCACCCCATCTACCTCCATGGTGACTTCCTTTGTATAACAATCAATCAATGTTCTATGAGAGGATAACAATCCATACCTAATATCACATCAAACTCTCTCAAGAAATCATCTCATGTCAGCACAGGTGGTATACTATGGCCAATAGGGACCGTGTCCCACCAATCTCTCGATGCTTCATCAAGCAAGGATATATCATATTGTACACGTCTCTCATTAGCGTAGATAAATCCATCTAGAATGGCACGGTGTTCCTCAATCACTCATCCATTACTAATGGATCAGTAGTCCCCTCGAACGACTTTGCCCCTTGGTAGCAAATCTTCTCAAAATTCTTGTCTATCTTTACTAGAATAATACCCGCTTGAGACACTGTTGTGTCTATGGTGGTATAACTTCTCTCAAATATTTCACTAAATCAGGTATACCAACCATATCCGATGGTGGTAGTGATATTGGCTAAACTGGCACCTTAGGGTGCTCCTGATCATTTCTACCCTGAGCATGTACACACTCAGTCGACCCTTTAGCTGTGCTCCGCCATCTAAAAGAAAAAGAAACTTTCAAAAGCTTTTCAGAAAACTTCCCACAACCCAAGTCAAGGAATCATATCCCTGCTCTGATACCAACCAAATGTGACACCTATTTCATTTCTAGTTGATTACCAGTTAATTAACCCTGTTTAAAGCAATAAGCGGAAAAGCGGAAAAGCGAAAAACGTAAAATTTTAAAACTTTATCTTACAACCATCTTCACAATATATATACATACTAACATACGTCATAAAACCCTGTTTAACAAAAACACAACTGTTTTAAAACCATGCAAAACATCCTAGGCGGTAGCATCCCATAACAACCCACCTGATATGATCTCAAATCCAGGTGTTGGGTCCAACGTCCTTGCCTTGGTTAGGCCGAGTCTGAGTAGCTGAAAAATATGTGGATATAACAACAATGAGCCACACGCTCAGTAAGGATATACAAATCGCACTCTCCCAATATATATAAGTATCTAATATCCCGTCCCCAAAGGACACTATATACCCTTCCTCACATTTCCAAGCACACACACATATCCACATTCACATATCATTCCACAACCATTCATATCACATTTCACATAAACATTCAAGCATGTTATCACACATCACATATAAACATATCATCTCATCACATCATAACATAACATATAACATGCTAGACTCGATCGCATCGATGCATAGGCGATAATTAACCAACTAGCCCCAACTGATCGTACGATATATTTTCTCATTGCTTTCGTATTTTTTTTCTTTCTTTCTTTCTTTTTTTTTCTTTTCGGTTGGCCAACCCAATAGCGTCCTAGGCCCCCTATAGATCAGGTAGCGACCTCGGCCATCTTGTCCTAAGACCCCCTGCAGATCAGGTTGCGATCTTGGACTATTTTTCTTATCTTGAGGCCCCCTGTAGATCATGTAGCGACCTTTGGCTGTTTTTCTTATCTTGAGGCCCCCTGTAGATCAGGTAGCGACCTCTGAGGCCCCCTGTAGATCAGGTAGCGACCTCGTCCCCCGGAAACCCGTGCGGGACCCAGTTGGGATAATTAATCAATTACCATCCTATATTATCACTTCCATATCATAACTCAATTTCATGCTTTCATCATATTCTTCCATCATATTCTTTCCATTATCATCTCATGTACCTCATGCATGCATTCATAAATCATATCAAGTCATCATCGTCATTCCACTCATATACATATAAGCATGCATACAATCATAACAAACATATATATACACTCAAGCATGCATAAAATCATAGCATATTAAATACATAACATATATTAAGCAAGTGTAATTCATATACACTTACCTCGCACGTAAGAACAATAAAACCTCGCAAACCAACTATTGGCCGTTTCCCACTCGTACTATCCTCTTTTTTCGTGCTTGGATACGCTCACAAAGAACTAAGCTATAGTTAAACAAAACCTTCAACAACACCTGCGGAGAATATCATATTCCTCGTATTAAACTTCTCGCTTCAAACACCAGTTAAATTCATTCCTTTGAATTTAATTAGATTATAGCATTTTCTAGAATCCCAATTTAATTAATTAACCTTTAATTAATTAATTAAATTTCGCCAGAACAACGTTTTGCCCGCAAACAATTTCTGAACCCACCTGTCATCAAATCTCATCAAACAAACAGCCCATAATCACCAGAATAAAGTAACGAGCATAATGGAATTTCCAATTATCCATTTTGACAAGCCTAAGGTCAATTTAGGCTAAATCGCAATACGGAAAACGAATAAATTCATAACTTATTCGTTACTAACCCGATTGACGATCCGAAAGAAGATTCGGAATCACAACGACGCAGGCTACGCTCGGACACCGTCAAATTCACCGGAATCTGAGCGACGGAACCTTCCTACTATCATATATGCTCGACCAAGCCTTCCCTTACTCGGAAATGTAGAAACTCGGTACCAAAATGAAGAGAATGAAGAGAGGAATCCAAAAACTCAAACGGATTTGAAATCGGATTAGAAACGAAGAGTAGATCTGAATTTGAAGGTTGAGAGAAATCAGAGCTTTTACGAGGAAACGTGAAAGAAAATGAATTAATAAACGATATTTCTGCTATTTATAGCGAAGACGATAATTATCCTTTAGCGGAGTCGATGATTATCTTTTAGCGGAATCGATAATTATCCTTTCACCGATCCGAAAATGCGGTTCAAGACCCCTTCTCCAAACTTCTCGAAATTGGAATAATAAATCTGAAATATTGTATGGATAATTATTCTGCAATTGTCTCGAAAAACGTGTATTCCTAAGCCCTCTTTCTTAACCGCTAAGATACGAAATAGCGACTCTTTTGGCCGTTTTGCCTTTCTATGTTTTTTCATATCTAGGACATGTCCGATGTCCTGATCATTTTTCTCAACTGCATTTTTATTAATTGAAGCTCCCAAATGCTCCAAATAACACCGGGTTGTAATATCATCTAGGAGGAAGTTACCTCGAGAGGTATCTCGTGTTAAAACGGATTTAATTCCTTAAAATTCTCGATTAGGTCATCTTCGATTTTTGACTGTTACAAAGCAAACCGTCGATTTTCTATCTACACGATCGATGGATCCATCTCTATGAGTCTTCAGGTCCTTCACCGGTGGTTTGGCCTCGGTCAACTCTTCCCCTCGTTTTAGGATCCGCATTTGAGCAGATCCGGATGTGATGGTAGGCGGAGGAGAGCTAGCTGGGCTAAACTGCGGCTTCCAGTGACTAGATTTGTGAGTAGATGGACTGCGACGAGGCTTCGAAGGAGGAGGGGAGATGAGACGGCGGTTTTCTGAGTAGATGGCTTCCGGCGACTGGTTTTGTGAGGAGAGATGGAAGGGGAACGGTGGTAGACAGGAGGGAAGGGAACACAGGGTTAAGGTTACTTTGTTAGTATCAAATTTGAACGGTAAAAATAAGAAAGGGGTATAGTTTCTTAATAGAATAATTATAAAGGCCTAGTTTGTACACGTAATTCTTAAAAAGGTCTAGTTTCCAAATTTACCCTAAAATCTTTCACTTTTATTTTTTTAATTTAATGCATAAAAAATGATAACTAGTTCAATCTTAATATAAATGCAAAAACAACAACCAAGTAAACATACCCTAGAAACTTTTTGCAACCGAGAACTAAATATAAATATTTAGGGTCTGTATAAAATTTCATGGTATATATATATACTTGAATCTTTAACACGAATATCGAGTACGTTCTGAATGTCATGGTAGGTATATATAAGGTCCATGAAATGTAAATATTTATAGTCTGTATAGAATTTCTACGAATCATTTTCGAATACTAAATATTAATGAATCAATAAAAGACATATTATAGGTTATTTAGCATATATATATATATAAAAGTAACATAATAATTTCCACTTCATTTCTTTTCCGTAACCGGTTTCATTTCACCCTTATAACAAAATGAACTTAAGGCCCATTTGATTTTAACTCTGAAAACGAAAACGAATATATTTCATATGTATATCCTTATTCATGAAATATTTTGGAATCATTCCTTATAGTTTAAAGTAATTGTAGTAGAATTTGATTAGTTTTGATACTCCATAGGGAAACAAAATAGGAGAAAACAAATACATTATGCATGAAATCACAAAAGATAATTATAAAAAAATTTCGTATACAAATATAAATATAGACTAGATCTATTTACATTATATTTCTATTTTCGAAATTATAATCAAACCAATCCTAACTTAATGTTTATTAATTTTCTTGTAATAATAATTTTCTATTACGGTGCCATGGAAGTTTCTTCTCCCTTTATGAAAATCTATGGCTGTGTTTGGCATGTTAACTTTAAACTAGTGCAAAGTATTAACTAGTGTAAAGGAAACTAGTTTTGGTGAAACACTTGTTTTTAGTGTTCAGAAACACTAAACAGTGTTTGGCATTTTTGATCTCGTAAACACTAGTTTACGGACAGAAGTGGGGTAAGGGTTACCACCAAACTCATCGATCATCTTCTTCTTTCTGGTTTGTTGGGCGACAGGGCGACTCCAACCTCTCGCTTCTCTTCTGGTTTGTTGGGCGACTCGAGAGAGAGAAAGAACCATTATCCCGCTTCTCTTCTTCTTCAGATTCTTCTTCTCCAGGTTCAATAACCTCTCGCTTCTCCTCATCTCCAGGTTAGTCAATAACCATCGCCGGATTAGAGTTTTGTTCCGTCAATTTAGGGATTCGAAATGTCTGTTTGTTCACTCATCAATTCCCTCTCGATTTCACAAGGTTTTTATTCTTCACCAATTTCTGTCACTTATGTATGATCGTTCACTCGAAAATTAGGGGTTTTTATTACAGTATTTGATTAACAATGTGATTGCTTCTGTTATTCAGCAGATAGGTAGAGTGTTCATGATTTTAGGGGAGGTGGTTCATTCGATGGTTTGTTCTTCCTGTATGATCGTTCACTCAATTTATTTAGCGAATTTTTTAGGGGTTTAATACAGCAGTTGATGAACCATTTGATTGCTTTTGTCATTCAGCAGATAGGTGAGTGTTCACTAGTGTATGCAAGTAGTTTTCATTCGATCTTTTCTTTCTGTCATTCAGCAGATAGGTATTTGTGAACCTGTGTGTGTTCATGATTTTAGGGAAGGTACACATTGCTTCTGTCATTCAGCAGACAGGTTCGGCTTTGTTTGTGAGAGATAAATGTTCTCTTTTCTAGTGTGTTTGAACTATAAAATAATCTAGGAGCTTTCATGTGCTTGATGCCTGTTCTGTTCACTAGGCAGATCTTAGGAGCTTTCTACACATCTGTTTGAATATAAAATAATCTAGGAGCTTTGTACATCTGCTTGCTTGTTTTGCCTCATGCCTGGATCTACCATGTTCCTTGCGGCCAATTATATATAACTTCAGCTGGTAGTGATATTGTGAATTATACAAGGCTTCCTGATGTTTGTGAGGATGATACAGTTCCTGTGTGTGTTCATGATTCTGCATATTGGTCACATGGTACTGCCATGATTCTGCATATTGGTCACATGGTACTGCCATGATTCTGCATAACAATTATATATAACTTCTGCCCATGATTCTGCATATTGGTCACATGGTACTGCCATGATTCTGCATAAAAATTCATGGTACTATTATCTGTTACAATCTGTCATTTTCTTTAAGCCAAGTTTGTATTGCAACATTCTGTCAATTTTTTTTTTAAGCCAAGTTTGTGAGGATGATACATTTCCTTATCAGCTTTGTGAATAACTTCATCTCTTTGAACCTGTTTGTGTACTGAATGATTGTCCTTTTTGACAGAATATTGTATTGCTTGAAAACATTAGTGTTCTGCCCAATATCGGAATAACTACCATGATTTTGCCCATGATTCTGCATAACAATTCATGGTACTGCCATGATTCTGCATAACAATTCATGATACTGCCATGATTCTGCATAACAATTCATGGTACTATTATCTGTTACAATCTGTCATTTTTTTGATAGGTAACAATGGACGAGGATTCAAGTTATGACAGCGGTGATCCGGAGTACTACAACTGGGGGGAGGGGATATATATGGAAGATCCTGATCCCATCGAAGATGAGATGTTAGCATATGCCTTTGATGATTGTGGGGCGTCAGAAAGTTTAAGGGACTTTGTGGAAGGGCTACGTGCAGACAAGAGAAGATTGAGATACGAATGTCGATTGCTACGCGTGAGGGGAAGGGAGAGTGATGCAACTGTTGAGTCATTGAGAGGTGAACTTACTGAACAGAAAGAAATGACCAAGATGATTAAGAGGGAAAATTGTGTTAAAGCATTTGTTTGGGGCTTACTTACCGGAATGGCAGTTGTGTGTTATGTAATGTACTAGTAGCTACCAGATTAGTACCTGTTTCGTGCGTAATGTACTATTGTTGTTCTATTTTAATATTGACAATGTACCACTTTGGATATGTATTGCAGTGATGTTTTCTTTACGATTCCTTTCATATGTCATACTAAATATGAATCATTTCCAAAACACCAACATGAAACACACTGACATTGATGTCTTCCAATAAAAGTTTACACCAACAGAAACAAATGACCAACTGTCTCGAAAATAAAACTTACATAATAGTGAGAAACAATAATGTCAATTACTAATAAAAGTTTACACATTCCTTGTTGCATTCCAAATAGCCGAAGCAATACGGTCTCGAATGGAGCTCATTCCTCTACCACTGACATTGATGTCCTCCACTTCCTCTACGTCGTTATGGCTCGTACTTGCCAACTCCTCGTCATCTTCTGATAAATCATCATATCCTGAGTATAATCGAATGAAATTATGCAAAGCAAAACAAGCAAGATGAATGTCAACTTGTGTGTAGTCCGGATAAGATGGCATAACAGATAACAGCTTCCATCTCTTCTTTAAGATTCCAAAACATCGTTCGATACAGCTTCTTAGAGAAGAGTGTGCCTGGTTAAATGCTTCCTTTTTGTTGCTTGGTGGCTACGTGTCAAATTGGTTAAGGTGATAGCGCACCTTCGAATACGGCACTAGAAATCCTGGTCTATCTGGATAACCCTTGTCACATAGATAATACTTCTCTGGTGGTGGATGTGGAAAGTTGAGATTGGGGTTGCATCTGGCATTATCGAGAACCTTTGCATCATGAGCGGACCCTTCCCATCCAGACAGCACAAAAGTAAACAACATATTAAAATCACACACAGCAAGGACATTGAAAGTGACTACATGTTTCCGGCCGACATAAGGAACTTGCGAGACTTCTTCTATGCATGCACTTATATGAGTACCATCAAGGCACCCAATGCAATCCTGAGAATAATGTATGTTTAGTATTCATTAGTGTAACAATAATGTAAAAAGTGTTGATATGTTTACCTTAAAGTAATCCTTGTATCTTGGGTCAGCAGCAATGTGCGTAGGGGTTCTTGGAAAATTTGGATTTCGTGGTCGGATAATATCTCCTGCAAGCCCGCACCCTTCATGTCCACGACCAGTAATAGAATTTAGAACGCTGTGGAATGCACGATGCACAGTCTCGGTGGACCTTTGAAAGTGCTCAGCGACAACACGAACAGAACACCCTTGTGCAAGAGTGTATAAGAACAACCCAACTTTTTCAATGACCGATACCTCTGTAGATGGGGTTAGCCCGTAACTATGCTCTAAATCGTTGCATAGACGCAAGAAAACCTCGGCATCCATTCGGAACATATTGACAGTGCGAATGTGATGACCACTTAAGATCTCCTCCATCCATAATCTTCCTCGATCATACCCAGTGTAACAAGGCTCCTTATACATGTGCTTGTAGAAGTGATCGGCGGCAGCTGCGTACTGTCTTTGCAACTGTTGGTGAGCTGACAATAATTTTAGAGCACGTGTCTGTCTGGACCTCAAGTCCTTGTCACTACCATCACTATCACTACTAGTTGTTGAACTTGACATTTTTGAACTTGATAATAAACCTGAAAATATATACCAACCAAACAAATGAAATTACAAACCAAAGAAATGAAATTCATTGCATAGAAAATAACATCCTTAACAATAACATCCGGATACTTAAATGACCAAACACACAAGAGAAATTAAAAGTGCATAAACAGCCTTAAAATCTGAAGGTTAGAATCCGAAAACAACATAAAAGTACATCACATTAAACTCTGCTCATGCTCCCATTTCAACCAATTGTATCTTTTCTGATCATCCCCCAAATTCACTATTAACTGCATAGCTTTCCATGAGTTGGTCTTAGACATTGTGAAACACCACAACGGACTTCCATCCACGATCAAGTTGTTCTGCACCATCCTATCAACAATTGCCAACACCTTCTGAAGCATTATCTCGTTCTCTTTCGCCTTAGAGTTAACCTCGTCCTGAAAGAGTGTGATCAACTTATCACTGTTCTCCTGTGAACGGTCTAGAAAGGCTTCCAACTTTGATGACCCTATAGACTGTCTTCTTTTTCTCTTCAACGGACCCTTGTCTTTCTTACCCTTACTTGGTGGTGGAGGTTCTGTTGAATGTTCCGGCTCAACATTCACGTCAGCTGCAATTCCAGAGTAGCTAGATCCTCCACCTTCATTAACCGTACCAACAAAATTACGGAAGAAATCATCACCATCTCCTTCCCCTTCACCTAAAGCGACATCATCATCATCTGCAAGTGACAAATGATCCGGACTTGGCTCACGAACCATTCCAGAAGACATGGCCAGACGACCAGTTGCTACACTTCCAGCAAAAAGGGAACTCAATAACTCTTCATAATCCGCATCCATTCCCTTATTCCTGTATTTCTTACAGTTTACATCTTCCTACAACACATATAAAAACACATCAATTATTACTAAATATTCACATGTCAATTTATGAGAAAAAAATATATACAAATACAAACCAAATACCTTTATCTTCCTTTCCCACCATTCATTAGAAGCAGAGATCATCCGAGTATTTTCGTCCCAACCTAGACCCGTCTCTGAATTCCTAAGAGTTTTCCACGCCTTGTATTCTTTTTTCATTGACTCGAATTTATTCCTACAAAAATCTTTGCCTCCATTCTTCCCACACTTACTGATAAATGTGGGAGTAATAACCTTCCAATTGTACGCTTGTTTGCTTCTATTTTTCTTTTGGTATTCAAGTAAAATCGTCACTAGGAGCCTCAAAAGCTCATCAGTCCAGTTAAAATTTGGACCCCTAGTTCGATTTTGGGAAACGTTATTGTCATCCATGTAGAATCTACAATAGATTCATCATTTAGTTTATGGTCATGAAATCCAGATTTATTAAAAATAACTTAAAACATTCTCATAGTCTTAAGAATTAAATAGCCACAATGTGAAAAGGATTATTCATGCATCTCACAATCTGGAACAAAGATATTTTATAACATTTATACACTGTCATAACATAATAGCCACAACTGTCATTACAAATTTGCCATGACTTGTCAAACACAGCCTTTAAAACATGTATACACTTAAGTAGCCACAACTGTCATTACAATATACACTGATATTTCTACACTGTCACAATCTGTAACAAAGATATTTTAACGAAGCTATTTCTACACTGATATTTCTACACTGTCACAATCTGTAACAAAGATATTTTAATTGTCATTTCCATTAAGCATGTCACGACTGTCATAATCTCTCTGAATATACATATCACACAATTCAGAAGTTAATACAATTGACATTAATATTTCAGAAGTTAAGACAATTGACATTAATATCACACAGTTCAGAAGTTAAGACAATTGACAATAATATTTCAGAAGTGAAAACAATGTGCATAATATTTCAGAAGTGAAAACAATCTGCATAATCAAATTTAATTGTTGCCTCAAATTTAAAAATTCTCACAGTCCCGAACCAACCACAATTGATGACCCTATAAATATCACACATTTCAGGAGTTAACAATCTGCATATAATAACATTTCAGGAGTTAATATCCCTAGAATTTGACTGACTATATATCAACCATAATAGCCTCAAATTGAAACATTCTCACAAATGAAAGACAATTAAGACAATCTGCATATAATAATATTTCAGAAATGAAAACGTCATGTGTATAATACCCCTAGAATTTGACAGACTATATATCGACCATAATAGCCCCAAATTGAAACATTCTCACAAATGAAAGACAATTAAGACAATCTGCATATAATAATATTTCAAAAGTGAAAACTTCATGTGTATAATACCCCTAGAATTTGACTGACTATATATATCGACCTTAGCCCCAAATTGAAACATTCTCACAAACGAAAGACAATGAAGAACCTCCATAGGACCCCTAGAATTTGACATATAAATGAAAGACAATAATGAAGACAATCTGCATATATGAAGAACCTGCATATATCGAGTATATATATGAGATTGAAACATTCTCACAGTCAATTGGCATATAAATGAAAGACAATTGCATATATCGAGTATATATGAGAACATTCTCACAGTCAATTGCATATATCAAGTATAAATAAATGAAAGACAATTGCATATATCGAGTATATGAGATTGAAACATTCTCACAGTCGATCGAATCATTACTACATTTCGATTATGTCTCACAATTGCATAAGAACCCTCAAACCTGCAAAAGAATAGCCTAATCGAAACATTCCGTCACTGGAACCCTTTCAAACCTAAGAGTACCCTACCATACAAACATTCCCTCAATCCTGCATAATAGTATAATCAAAACATTCACAAGCATAACCACACATAACGAAGAAGAAAAAATGTGTATAACCAGTCGATTGCTCACTGAGGGTATCATCAACAAAAAGGCCAAAAATCCTTTCAGAACCCTAACCCTAATTATCAGTTTGTAGAGAACATGATGAAAAACACATAATATACAGAAATTAGGAGACGGAGGACAGACGACAAACCTGTGTAGACCACTTCCGATGTTCTTCTCTGGTGATGCTTTGCGTTTCGTTCTTCGCCGTTCGACTTCTCTCCACCTCCGACGGCTATGGATTGACGATGACAGGTGAGAGAATGATTATATTATACCCGGTAGATTTGTAAATATCGTTAAATGATAGGGGCAATATAGTACTTTTGAACACCAAAAACTAGTGCATCAGCCGAAACCCTCCACCAGATTAGGGTTTTAAAAACACTTTCAGAAACACTAAAAACTAGTGTTTTATACCATGCCAAACACAGTTTAAAAATTAAAACACTCGTATACACTCTTATACACTAGTGTATTGGTCATGCCAAACACAGCCTAATAGCTTTTTCTGAGTGTTTGTCCCCTCCTCTTGGATAGTTTATTTTATTTGTAAGACTGATTATTGAGTTATTTTCTTCTTTTAATTTACTGTGCCTATTGTGGGTGGGCTTATGCACTACAGAAGATTTTTTTTTTTAAAACTTATTATACTTGATGGTCGATTCAACCCCGTGTCTTTGAAGTTGATTGAAAGCGTTCTTATCACAAAGTGGAATGTTTTATATTTTATTTCAATTTTTTGTTTTGAATGATTATTGTTATAAATTCTCATGAATGTTATATGAATGTTATCATTATTTCGTTATGCTACAAAAATATTTAAAACGTTTATAAATATACTATGTTACGTGTCATGTAGTGATGCATCACGTTAAGTTTTATTTGTAATTTTAATCTCGTGTATTTAGCAACCCCGAAAACCTATTACATTACTTTATAATATATGCCATATATATTTCTTATGAATCTGAGTATAATTTATTTTAAAAGGAAGAAATGCGTGCAAAACATGATATATATATATATATATATATGAGAAAAGGCTTATCGTATAATCATATGAATAGATTCGTAATTATTATTAGTTTTGTTATGAAGGTGTCATATCGTTTAATGTATTATTCGTAGTTATTGTTGGTTGAATGAATTATTCCTAATTGTTATTATTCGTAGTTATTATTAATTATGATATCTACTCTAAATCTCGATCATTAATACTCATTATCCGACGATTTAAGATTGTTCTCATGATTACACGATAAGCTTGTTATATATATATATATATATATATATATATATATATATATATATATATATATATATATATATATATATATATATATATATATATATATATATATATATTTTTTGTTGGTTATTAGAAGGGGAAAAGTGCAGATGAAGATGAGATGTGAAAGAGAAAGAAGAGTGGAAGGAGCGAAGGAGAAAACGACAATGCGAAAATAGAAGTGTGGGGGATCTGATTGTACAATACATTAAAATGATAAAAATAAGTCCATGGTGCAGAGGAGCATATCACATGACATTTGTTAATGGGCTACTTCCCAGAAGTTACACCCCTGCATGTTTCATGTTTCTCTTGTCACCTTCCCCACCTCCTCTTTTCCTTAGGCTTTGGCATTATCTATATATGTAAGTTTGGATATAGTTCAAAATCAAATCAACCAAGTTAATATAGTTTTTTCATATAATATAACTAGAGTTTTTTCGACCACGCATTTACTAACCTCATGCTTACACAAGTTGTGTGTCAGAGCAAAATCTAAACTAAATTTATGAATAAACATATGTATTTAATATATGGTGCGCCGGATACTTTTCATACATTTTTCGGTGGGCTCCGGCCATTGTTAACACCGGAAAGTGGGAGTTTTGGCTTTGTCTATGCAAGTTGTTTGAGTTCCGTTTGAATGAGAAATGGAGACTCAAAGTTGGTTGCACGCCAGACAAAAACTTGGAAAAAAAGTCATAAAATGTGGCTATCTCACATCGACTAGAATGGGGGAATTCTCCGGGATATAATAAGGAGAAACGCATTAAGACCGTGCCCTTGGGTAAAGTGACCATTTTCAATGAGAGAACGGCGTGGGCAACCAAGCGCACACACGCACGCCAAGCTGTGTCGCGCCGTATTGCGATGAGACCGGCGGACCGAGATGCAACATGGGCTGGCTACCTATGTTACATTTTGGGCCGTTATGTGTGTGGGGCGGCCCAACTCTGCCGTCCAACAAGGCTAACAAGATAAGACTGATCAGTCAAATATCCAATTAAATGCAATATCTCCAAATGAAATAAAGATCTAGGAGTTATATGGTTGTTTCCGTGTAATAGAAAATGGTTGATAACATTGGAAAGACTATTGATGGTCAAAATGTTGTTGGAGATGAAAGGAGAACTAGTGTGCTACTAGTTTTGATTGTTGCTTTTGGTGCAGGAAGTAGTGAGCAGACGCCCCAAATTCAGTTTGGGAGTGGTCTACCACCGGTTGTCTTGTCAAACCCAATGATCGAGGCTGATATCTCTCAAAGTAGTCTACAATTTGGTCATGAACTTGTCCCTCAGACAGTAACGATGTCTGGTTCTCTGAACGCAAGATTAATGCCAGATAAGTTTGATGGAATTGCCTTCAAAACATGGCAACAAAAGATGTTATTCTTCTTAACCACATTGAAGTTGGACAAATACTTGACTGAGGATAAACCCGTTATTCCTACTGAAAATGCGGAGGTATTCCTCCAAGCTAGTCTGGATGGTGACTATCTATGCAAAGGGTGGATTCTAAGCCACCTGACAGACCTTCTGTACCAAGTGTACGGGAAGGTCGGTAAGACTATGGAGATCTAGAGGTATAAATCATGAGGTATATAAATTAGATTTTTTTAAAAATTTAATTTGAAAACCTATAATATCACGGATGTTGTACAACCCGGGCTATAAAGTTATGTAAAATTATGCAAGAGGTATGTAAATAACGCGAACATTGTTATATCCGGGTTATATAGAAGGTAAATTTGTAAATTCATCAAAACGCCCGGAATATATGTTAAAATTTTTATACTTTTCAACTTTACTTTTCCCTCGACTGGCGACAGGCGACTAGCGAAGACCAACCGACTTGCGGCGGTTGATGTCTCCGACCACTGTCGGAGCTTGCTCCGGCTACTGGACCTGGGTAGGTAGTCGCTGCTCTCTCCAACTCTATTGCATCGCTCTCTAGCCTCGACGATTGACCACTTTTCTCTTTTCCCAATCTCTGTTGCATCAAAATTAAGGTAAAATTCAAAACTTATGGAGGCCGCACGTCCCCACCAAATTCAGAATCACCTGTTTTTGATTCTTGAAAGACTTATGGAGGCCGCACGTCGCCGACTAACGGTGTTCCGCTCCCACTTTTGTCCTGTCGCTGCCGCCAATTCACACTGCGTACGAATCCCCTGCATCTCTCCTTACAATTGCTCGTCGTCGCTTGATATACACGACGATGATAAAGCTCGGATTTTAGATTAAGAAGACACCAACATCGAAAAACGCTGCATTTTCTGTAGGATTGCTAGAGGCGAATCCCCTGCTTTTAAGGTAAAGCCCCGACACCTATGGTTGCTCAATTATGTAATTTAGACTAATGATGAAGGTGGATTTAAATTAAGTTGTTGGAAGCACATTAAAGATGTAAAAACTTGTGCCTTTCTGGGTGTAAAACAAGATTGACCTCTAATTTTACTTGTGTATTTGGTTGAAGCACTGTTGTAATCCACTTCATTAGGCCCAATTTGGGGCTAAATGAAAGATGGCATGTAATGAATAATTCTTTTTCTAATAAGATCAGATAATCTGAGTCATAATGTTGAGTTTGATTCCGATGCATATATATGAAGATGAAAATTGCATGTGCATATTGGACATGAACCCGCTTATTCATGGGTAAGGTATTATCTGTATGCAGTAATGTCAATTCTATGTTTCTTTTCATAGCTTGAAGAACAAATTTAGAGTTTCCTTAATTTACGGTGGTAATTATAATTTGGTGTAATGAAGATGTTATGTTTTTCCTTAATGCATTTGAAATTAGCAATTATCTACTTGGTGCCTACTCATTTTCAGTTTATCTAATTAAGAACCGAGAATTCTCATTGAAGAAAGGTTTCGAGGTTTTCTAAGCTATTATGCTGAACTTATGCTTGAAAACCTACAGGCACTCTCTCCTGAGATAAGTTTTAATAACAAGGGTCAACCAATTGGAGAAAATGCATCTAAATTCTCAACCTTAATTGGTACCGTAGCAAAGAGAATAGTGTCAATCACCGTTGATACTTGGAAACTGGTTCCAGACGAGGACTTGGATCATATTTGGGATAATGTTGCGGTAAAAATACTTTTTATATACAAACAATGTGCATTTTGTCCATTTTTACTTTTATTGTAACACACTGATTTTTCGTATATTGTAGGATGTCTTCATAGTTCCTGAAATGTATAAAGAATGGGTGTGGAAAAAACAAATGCTTTGTGGAATACCTTCAAAAAGGACTTGAGAAAGAAGTATTTGAAAGACAGGGATCCTGCTGATATTCCGGTTATCCCTCCTCCAATTTATGACTCATACATCAGTCAAGAATAGTGGACACAATTTATTAGAATAACTCAATCTGCAGAGTTTTAGGTATATATTTTTTTCCAAAATTTCATCTTACATTATGATATTTGTTGTCAATGAATATAATGCTAATGGAATTTGATATTTTCAAAATAGGCTAAAAGTGAAAAATATAGAGAACTCTCACAACTGAATGACAATACATACAGGGGGTCTAAGGTTGGATATGCTCGATTGGAAGATAAATATGTAAGTACACAAGCTTTGACCTTGTAAAAGTACTCGTTCCATATTTTCGTTTATATTAGAATATATCTCATTATATAAGCTTTGACCTTGCCTTATATTGATTATTTAGAAACGTACACATAACATGGATCTCTCTTCCATTTTACCCTGAGCAATCTCGTACAAAGAGGCCAGAAAACAAAAAGATGGATCCTACGTTGAGAAATCACAAGAAGTGATTGGAAAAATAGTAAGTGTACATGTGATTAAAATTTTAAACGTATTGTTCATCGATACACTACACGTTGATATTAGTACAAACATAATTTATTTTTGTCTTATGGAAAGCATATTAGCATAACTAGTTCTTTTGGCAGGAAAATCTGCATGAATCATGCATGTACTCATTTCTGAATTCAAGTGCAACTGCACTTCCTGATGCAATTCTATTTTCTGTATTAATGTGCAAGTCTGATGCTATGAATGTTTTCAAGTTGGATGGAAACAAAGTCCTCATAAATTAATTGGTTGAATGAAGATGAGTATTGAATTCATGATATTTATGCTACTATGCCTTTCTATATAAATTGTAGGATGAATATCTCGAGAAAGAAAGCACTGAAGAGTTTGTTAGTGTTGGGCGCAAAGATGTTCAAGCAATGGCCTTGGATAAGGTAGATCACTCAGGACGTGTTATAGGGGTCGGTCAAGACGTGCATGTTAGTGGATACTTTCGCCATGCATCTCGTCATGCATCTTCATCATATGCAGTGAATGTCGGAGAGGCTGCAATTATTGAGGCAACAAAAAGGATTAAAGCAAGCATGTAGGTTGAAATTGAATCGGTATTTGGTGAAACAAAACGATTTATCGAGGCTTTGTTAGAGGAGAGAAAACAATATTGTCCACATAAACCACTCTCAAAAATGTCTGCAATCTCTATATCCCTAGATGCTGATCCTACTCCTGAAAATGGTAAAACATCTTGCACTACCATTAAGTGTAACTCCCCAAGTTTCGAAACTTGGGGAGCTACTGGTTAGGACCTCACAATGGGTCCCGACCTTGGTTTAACAACAACATTACTTGGATCTTACAACAAGGCACAAATGTACTTAAAACAATTTCAAAACATAATATTTTTACTGTATGAATGTACACATGTGACAGCCTTACAAAACATATATATATACATAACATGTGTAATAACCGGAATTTTGAAACTCCGTTAAACCGGAATTTTAACCGATTTCCGAAACGTCAATCTTAAATAAATAAATACATAAATTAAAATAAAATAAAACGAGTGTTATTTCTATCATTTTATGTGACATTAATTCACATAAAATGACGAAACCTTGTAACCGGAAATAATTTGCGCACCTTAAAATAAAATATAATAATAATAATAATAATAATTTATATAATACGGGATATAATTCCGTATTATATAAATTCTCGCACCTAAATAGAAATCCGGGCGAGTAACGAGTTCCTATTCCGTTCTAATGGGAGAGCAGGCTGATTGGCCCGCTAGCAAGCCCACATATCCTATCAGCCAGCCCATTTCTTAATTTTACCCTAATCCCCTCTTAACCCTAATCCCACCTAATTACACGCTAACCACGCCTCTGCCGTCCTCGCTTCTGCGTATCTCTCGACACCACCTGTTGGACGCTCCTCACCAACGACGCCATCACACCACAGCTGCTACCGCCAGTCGCACACCGCCTTCAACCGGAGCGCCGCCACCGAGCCGCCGCCGAGTCCTACGCCGCCGACCGCTGCAGCAGTCCGGTAAGCCTCGCCTCCTTTTCCTCGCTTCTTCCTCTCATCCCGTACTGGATAACAACTGTTTCGCTTCGGCCGTAGTGGTGCTGCCACCGGACCACCGTTCGCTCCGACGCCGAAGCCAGGGCAGCCGCCTCGCAGCACCGGAATCTGGTAAGTCGCCGCCCTTCCTTCTCCTTGCCTTCTGCCTCGACTTCGAGAACCTAACCCCGTTGCCTCTCTTCGATTGTCCCGCAGCAGCAGCAAGTCGACCACCAGGGAGGGGCCGCCGGAACACCAGCCATCGCCGGACGCCAGTGCACCGCCTGGACTCACCTCGCCGGACTGCAGCTCCGGTAAGCCGGCTTCTCTGTCTCTTCCTTCCACTGCAGTAGGTGTGTAGGTAGAGTTGGGATGTACCGTAATTCCGTTCTACAGCATGTATATACGTATAGATTTATGGGTTTAAAGGACGTATTTGTGCATATATATATATATATATATATATATATATATATATATATATATATATACGGGTACGGTGTTAGTATATAGTAAGAAACGTGTGTGGAGATGCAAGATGTGTATGAATAAATGAATTCGGAATATATATATATATAGGATACATATAAGTACTTATGTACTTTCGATTACGGAAGATTTATAAGAGCGGGTGTGAGCTTAAATAAGAATATGTATGCCGAGTACATAAATATACGTATATATAGTGCTTGAAATAAAAGTATACTTATGAGTTGAGTTGGTGAAATTATAAAATACGAAAATTTATATATGTACCTAAACACCTAGAGGTTTCGGAATTTTTAGGAAAGTTAATATGCACGAAAGTATATATATATATAGTTATATAGATTTATAAGAATAGATAATACCCGAGAAAAAAAAATGTGATTCTAGATGACGAATGGACGAGATTAATTTTTATAACCCTAGTAAACTGTTTTGGAAATAATCTTAGATTAGAAAAGTGTTCCAAAAGAAATATTAGAGGTCAAGAAGTAACCCGGAGAATTTTCTACACTAAGGGTAAAACGGTCTTTTACCGTATGAGAATCGTTCTTTCCGTAATTCCTTCGCATGAGGTTGGACATAGAGATGTGAGTTTGATACACATGCCTTCATTGATAGGCACTTGAGTTACACGAGTACGGACTATCTGAGGAGTGTTAGAGTGTTTTGACTCAGGTAAGTCCTTGCGACTTACTTAGCCAGTTTCTGAGTGTTAGTTGAATGATAGTAGTGGTGTGTGCTATTGCGTGATTTAATAATAATAACTTGCTAGGACGACTGGTATTATTACGTTTAAGGCCCAAGTGTATGTATAACGGGCCGTGACATCACTGCCCAGCTCTGACAGGAGACTGGGAGGTTCTCTATACCCAGACCATGCAGGTACAAGGTGAGATGCATCGGATCCATTCCTGATGGTTACACGGGGGCGGAGGCGAGGTTTGGGAATCCCTCATGTCACAAAATAAGTATCACTAGAGTGAACGAGTAAATTAAAGCAAGATAATAAAACGGACTTGTTTGAAAGCATGCTGAGTGTTTATGTTTATCTGAGTGTGTTTGTGCTGCTATTATTCTGCTAATATTTAGATAACTAGCTAACGGTTCTTCTTGTTGTTGTCTTAGACTTACCGCAGGTTAGATCAGCAGCTGAGTGATCCGGAAGTAGTGGTCAGCCGGGTCTCCGTACTCCTTAGAACGGGGTTGGGGTTGTTTTGTCTTTCCTTTCTTTTGGTTAAGACAGTTGTTCTTTTCTTTTGTTTAAGTACGTTAGGCTGCTAGACAGTGTTGCATTCATTACTCTAAAAACATGGTTTTTATGAATTTCGGTTTCTTTATTTGTGTCTTGTTGCAAGATTCTAGTAATATTGTTGTCAAACTGAGGTCGGGACCCATTGTGAGGTCCTAACCAGTAATACTCCGAGTTCTGAGAATTCGGGGTGTTACATCATGGTATCAGAGCTCTGGGTTGGCAACAATGGCACTTAAAATCTTCTGAAAGACCGAATAAGTACTTGAGCAGAACCCGAAAAGGGATCTGAGTTTTAAAAAGAACTTTTGGTTTTCAAATGCATGCATAGTCTGGTTGGGAATAGAAAAGTACGGCTGACCACCACTACTACCGCGGATCTCAGTATGCTTAGTATGAACTTTAGGTTTTACTTTAGTTGGACTTATTAGCTTGATTAAACAGATGTGATATAGATAAGTACATGTAGAAAATTAGTAGAAATTATAGTTATATTATACCCTTAACGGAGATAAGTAAATGAGATCCTCACTCCGTTGACACACCTAAGTATATCTGAAGGGTTTCAACGTAAGGATAAGTACGCTCAGCTTATGAGCATAAGGGTAGGCGAACGTCCGGGCAACTCGTTCGGACTTGTTGAGGAACGTTGAGACGGAAAAGTGAAGACCAAAAGACAACGCCAACGACGATAGCAAGAAGGAGATACAACCAACTCCACAAGGTCAAATGAAGAAAATCCATGAGAGAAGTTCCGGAAAAGAGTTGGCTGACCGACAATTATACAAATTAGGAGAGATAACCCATAAATTCTTTCAAGTGTGGTGGAAAGCAACGTTACAGACAAAGAAGATGGCTGCAGAAACAAGCATAGGTGTGGAAGTCAAAGAGAGATGTTAGGACTCCGACAAGAAATATAGAACTCAAGCTCACCGACGGACCAGAAGGTGAAAGTTGATGCCAGAAACCGAACAAAATATGATCACCTCGACAGTCTGCTTGACACCACAATCAAAATGGATAACCAAGACAGTCAAAAGCATAGAAGTCTACACGAAATACATTGTCCATCCAAATCTGAAGAATTAAAGAGCTGTAAAATGGAAGCTTACGCGTTGCCAACAAGTGAAAGGTAGATTTCACCAACATGGAAGCGGAGTGACTTTCTAGAAGACAAGTGAGTGACAGCAAGGGCCGTGATACAAATATCAAAATCATAGAATCCTGAAAGCAGAGTCAAAGGGATCACTATAAAGGCAGCATTATAATACCAATCAAAGAAGGGAGTTTGTGAGAAGGATCTTAGCGTACCCGAATGCCCTCAATAATCTCCCTCTCACAAGTAGACTTAAAATTTTCAACACCAACGATTTACCCCGGGAACCACGAGCAGCTGATGGCTGAGGTAAAAGTAATCGCAAAGATGCATATACGAGCTATCGTGAGAGAATTGACGAGTCCGTTGACGGTAGATGAATGATAATTCTAAACTCGGAAAGAGTATAACGCCCTTATAGTGCGAAAGAGAGGTGTAGATTATAGAAGAGTTAAAGAAGTACAAGCGGAGAAACTAGAGAAGATAGATTTTCACCAAGTTTATTAAATCTCAAAGAGATAGAAGAAACGTAAGCCTATGATCTTGTAGAAGGTCAACTATAGACTACTTGGTAACAACTGGGACTTTACACGTGCGGGCTAACTAGTGGTGACTGATTGCCAAATAATAAGAATAACCACAGAGTTACAAAAGAACTTTATTGACATGAGGAGGGATCCTTTAAGCGACCAATTGCGGCAACTGTGAAGCCAATCAATACGAGAGCTAGTAACACTGAATAAGTTCAAGTCAGTAACTCTAAAGAGAATTGACGGTCCGAAATGATCCCTTATATCAGTAATGATATAAAAAGAATTGTTGTGAGGCCTTCTGGTGTTATGCCATGAAGGAAAGCAAGAGCCTGACTATAGAGGAGATACCTGTTGCATGCGAGTTTGAAGAGATATTCAATGACGACCTGCCAGGACTACCCCCACAGAGGAGCGTTGATTTCAGTATTGACTTGGAGCCGGGCACGAGACGTATCTCGAAGGCTCCGTACCGTATGGCACCTATAGAGCTGCTTGAGCTGAAGAAGCAGTTAGAGGAGCTAGCAGAGAAGGGTTTCATACGCCCTAGTGTGTCTCCTTGGGGTGCACCAGTGTTGTTTGTGAAGAAGAAGGACGGATCGATGAGGCTGTGCATAGACTACAGAGAGCTGAACAAGGTGACCATCAAGAACAAGTACCCACTGCCACGCATAGATGACCTGTTGGACTAGTTGCATAGAGCGTCTGTGTTCTCGAGGATAGACTTGAGGTCAAGTTACCACCAGTTAAGGGTGAGAGATCAGGACATACCTAAGACGGCATTCCAAACTAGGTATGGTCATTATGAGTTCGTAGTGATGCCATTTGAGCTCACTAATGCACCAGCGGTGTTCATGGAGTTGATGAATGGGATATTCATTGACTTCTTAGACCAGTTTGTAGTGGTCTTCATTGACGACATCCTAGTCTACTCTAGGAGTCGAGAGGAGCATGCCGGACACTTGAGGATAGTACTGCAGATTCTACAGGATAGCCAGCTGTATGATAAGCTATCCAAGTGTGAGTTTTGGAGGTCAGAGGTGGCTTTCTTAGGTCACGTGGTGACTGCTGAGGGTATTAAGGTCGATCCGGGGAAGATCGAGTCAGTATCTTCTTGGCAACCTCCTAAGAATGTTAAGGAGGTTCGCAGCTTTCTAGGTTTAGCAAGTTACTACCGCCGGTTTGTGGAAGGGTTCTCTTTGATTGCCCGACCACTTACTTGTCTTCTGAGGAAGACCACTCGGTTTTTCTGGTCTGAGCTGTGTCAGCAGAGTTTTGAGGAGCTGAAGAGGAGATTGACGTCCGCTCCGATTTTTAGCACATCCTGAGGGTATTGATGACTTTGTGGTACACAGTGATGCATCCAAGCTGGGCTTGGGGTGTGTTTTGATGCAGAGGGGTAAGGTCATAGCCTATGCGTCTCGACAGTTGAAGACGTATGAGGAGAACTACCCCACACATGATCTAGAGTTGGCTGCAGTAGTTCATGCTCTTAAGATCTGATGTCACTATCTCTATGGGGCGACATGTCAGATCTTTACAGACCATAAGAGTCTGAAGTACATATTCACTCAGAGAGAGTGGAATAACCGCCAGAGACGGTGGTTAGAATTGATCAAGGACTTCGACCTTGAGATCCTTTACCACCCCGGAAAGGCGAATGTTGTAGCTGATGCTTTGAGCCGGAGGACGCCTAGAGATAGAGCGATAGCCCGGTTGACAGTACAGCCACAGTTGCAGAGGGACTTGGCTTGGTTGGAGATAGAGATTCAGTTTCCCGATACCGATGGTCAGTTGTCTACCATGGAGTTACTTCCTGATCTGTTGGATGAGATCCGACAGAAGCAGGAAACTGGCCCTACTTTGATCAGGATCCGAGACAGGATGTCTCGAGATGAGGCCCCTCAGTTACTATTGGTGCAGATGGAGTGATGAGACGTCAGGACCGCGTTTGTGTACTGTCAGACAGGGAGTTGAGACAGAGGATACTAGGTGAGGCTCATGCTACCCCATACTCAGTACATCCGGGAGCGAGTAAGATGTACAAGGATGTGAGACGGTCCTTCTGGTGGGGTGGTCTGAAGCCCGATGTGACTCGGTATGTAGCTCAGTGCGCGACCTGCCACCAGGTCAAGATTGAGCACCGTAGGTCTGGAGGAGAGCTCCACCCACTCCTAGTACCACAGTGGAAGTGGGAGGATATATCTATGGATTTTGTCACTGGTTTGAGGCTCAGCAGAGGATTTGATGCTATTTGGGTAGTGGTAGACCGCCTGACGAAGACCGCACGTTTCATTTCGATTAAGGAAACGTGGCCGGTGAGTCGTCTGGCTGAAGAGTTCACCAGACACATTGTGAGACTCCATGGAGTACCGAGGACTATCGTCTCCGACAGGGATGGACGTTTTACCTCGAGATTTTGGTAGCAGTACATACTGCTTTGGGGACGAGTCTCCACTACACTACAACCTATCATCCACAGACAGACGGACAGTCTGAGAGGACCATTCAGACCTTAGAGGACATGCGTCGGGCGTGTGTACTAGATTGGGGACAGGTATGGCCAGACCATCTTCCACTGGTAGAGTTTTCGTATAATAATAACTGGCACGCGTCTATTGGGATGGCTCCTTATGAGGCTTTGTATGGGAGGAGATGTCGTACACCATTATGTTGGGATGAGCCCAGCCGAGTTGATGGAGTAGCTCCAGAGCAGATACAGGATGACATCGCTCGGATTGCCCTAGTCCGAGAGCGGATGTTAGCAATTCAGAGTCGTCAGAAGTCCTACGCCGACAAAAGGCGTCGACCTTTGAAGTTTAGAGTGGGTGCTCAGGTGTGGTTGAGAGTGTCACCTACGAGAGGAGTCAGGCGTTTCGGCATTAAGGGGAAACTGAGTCCCCGATATGTCGGACCTTTGGAGATCTTGGAGAGAGTTGGAGAGGTGACCTACAGATTTGCACTACCGCCGAGACTAGAGGGTGTTCATCCGGTCTTTCATGTATCTCAGTTGAGAGAGTACATCCCAGATCCGAGACACGTCCTCAGCCATGAGGATCTGACAGTTGAGCCTGACCATACATTTGTAGAGTACCCAGTAGCTGTCTTGGAGCGCAGTACTAGACGTCTGCGGTCCAAGGATATACCTATGTTACGGATCCAGTGATCTAGGAGAGGAGATGATGAGGCCACTTGGGAGACTGAGGAGAGTATTAGATGTAACTACCCCGAGTCCTTTGCGGGGTTAAAGGTTACTCCTGTTTTGACGAGTTAGTACTCGGATGTTGTGTTGTTTGACCTTTTAGGTTTTTATATTGAGTTGAGTGATTACGTCTTATGTGACACATGTCTACTTTTGATGATTGAGTAGTTGCTGGTAGCCAACGAAAATGTCGAGGAAATTAAAATATACCAAAGGAAATGCGCGATTAAGAGAATTATTCTATGTTTCGGGACGAAACTTCTTTTAAGAGGGCACTGATGTAATAACCGGAATTTTGAAACTCCGTTAAACCGGAATTTTAACCGATTTCCGAAATGTCAATCTTAAATAAATAAATACATAAATTAAAATAAAATAAAACGAGTGTTATTTCTATCATTTTATGTGACATTAATTCACATAAAATGACGAAACCTTGTAACCGGAAATAATTTGCGCACCTTAAAATAAAATATAATAATAATAATAATAATTTATATAATACGGGATATAATTCCGTATTATATAAATTCCCGCACCTAAATAGAAATCCGGGCGAGTAACGAGTTCCTATTCCGTTCTAATGGGAGAGCAGGCTGATTGGCCCGCTAGCAAGCCCACATATCCTATCAGCCAGCCCATTTCTTAATTTTACCCTAATCCCCTCTTAACCCTAATCCCACCTAATTACACGCTAACCACGCCTCTGCCGTCCTCGCTTCTGCGTATCTCTCGACACCACCTGTTGGACGCTCCTCACCAACGACGCCATCACACCACAGCTGCTACCGCCAGTCGCACACCGCCTTCAACCGGAGCGCCGCCACCGAGCCGCCGCCGAGTCCTGCGCCGCCGACCGCTGCAGCAGTCCGGTAAGCCTCGCCTCCTTTTCCTCGCTTCTTCCTCTCATCCCGCACTGGATAACAACTGTTTCGCTTCGGCCGTAGTGGTGCTGCCACCGGACCACCGTTCGCTCCGACGCCGAAGCCAGGGCAGCCGCCTCGCAGCACCGGAATCTGGTAAGTCGCCGCCCTTCCTTCTCCTCGCCTTCTGCCTCGACTTCGAGAACCTAACCCCGCTGCCTCTCTTCGATTGTCCCGCAGCAGCAGCAAGTCGACCACTAGGGAGGGGCCGCCGGAACACCAGCCATCGCCGGACGCCAGTGCACCGCCTAGACTCACCTCGCCGGACTGCAGCTCCGGTAAGCCGGCTTCTCCGTCTCTTCCTTCCACTGCAGTAGGTGTGTAGGTAGAGTTGGGATGTACCGTAATTCCGTTCTACAGCATGTATATACGTATAGATTTATGGGTTTAAAGGACGTATTTGTGCATATATATATATATATATATATATACGGGTACGGTGTTAGTATATAGTAAGAAACGTATGTGGAGATGCAAGATGTGTATGAATAACTGGATTCGGAATATATATATATAGGATACATATAAGTACTTATGTACTTTTGATTACGGAAGATTTATAAGAGCGGGTGTGAGCTTAAATAAGAAAATGTATGCCGAGTACATAAATATACGTATACATAGTGCTTGAAATAAAAGTATACTTATGAGTTGAGTTGGTGAAATTATAAAATACGAAAATTTATATATGTACCTAAACACCTAGAGGTTTCGGAATTTTTAGGAAAGTTAATATGCACGAAAGTATATATATATATATATATATATATATATATATATATATATATATATATATATATATATATAGTTATATAGATTTATAAGAATAGATAATACCCGAGAAAAAAAAAAGTGATTCTAGATGACGAATGGACGAGATTAATTTTTATAACCCTAGTAAACTGTTTTGGAAATAATCTTAGATTAGAAAAGTGTTCCAAAAGAAATATTAGAGGTCAAGAAGTAACCCGGAGAATTTTCTACACTAAGGGTAAAACGGTCTTTTACCGTATGAGAATCGTTCTTTCCGTAATTCCTTCGCATGAGGTTGGACATAGAGATGTGAGTTTGATACACATGCCTTCATTGATAGGCACTTGAGTTACACGAGTACGGACTATCTGAGGAGTGTTAGAGTGTTTTGACTCAGGTAAGTCCTTGCGACTTACTTAGCCAGTTTCTGAGTGTTAGTTGAATGATAGTAGTGGTGTGTGCTATTGCGTGATTTAATAATAATAACTTGCTAGGACGACTGGTATTATTACGTTTAAGGCCCAAGTGTATGTATAACGGGCCGTGACATCACTGCCCAGCTCTGACAGGAGACTGGGAGGTTCTCTATACCCAGACCATGCAGGTACAAGGTGAGATGCATCGGATCCATTCCTGATGGTTACACGGGGGCGGAGGCGAGGTTTGGGAATCCCTCATGTCACAAAATAAGTATCACTAGAGTGAACGAGTAAATTAAAGCAAGATAATAAAACGGACTTGTTTGAAAGCATGCTGAGTGTTTATGTTTATCTGAGTGTGTTTGTGCTGCTATTATTCTGCTAATATTTAGATAACTAGCTAACGGTTCTTCTTGTTGTTGTCTTAGACTTACCGCAGGTTAGATCAGCAGTTGAGTGATCCGGAAGTAGTGGTCAGCCGGGTCTCCGTACTCCTTAGAACGGGGTTGGGGTTGTTTTGTCTTTCCTTTCTTTTGGTTAAGACAATTGTTCTTTTCTTTTGTTTAAGTACGTTAGGCTGCTAGACAGTGTTGCATTCATTACTCTAAAAACATGGTTTTTATGAATTTCGGTTTCTTTATTTGTGTCTTGTTGCAAGATCCTAGTAATATTGTTGTCAAACTGAGGTCGGGACCCATTGTGAGGTCCTAACCAGTAATACTCCGAGTTCTGAGAATTCGGGGTATTACATCATGGTATCAGAGCTTTGGGTTGGCAACAATGGCACTTAAAATCTTCTGAAAGACCGAATAAGTACTTGAGCAGAACCCGAAAAGGGATCTGAGTTTTAAAAAGAACTTTTGGTTTTCAAATGCATGCATAGTCAGGTTGGGAATAGAAAAGTACGGCTGACCACCACTACTACCGCGGATCTCAGTATGCTTAGTATGAACTTTAGGTTTTACTTTAGTTGGACTTATTAGCTTGATTAAACAGATGTGATATAGATAAGTACATGTAGAAAATTAGTAGAAATTATAGTTATATTATACCCTTAACGGAGATAAGTAAATGAGATCCTCACTCCGTTGACACACCTAAGTATATCTGAAGGGTTTCAACGTAAGGATAAGTACGCTCAGCTTATGAGCATAAGGGTAGGCGAACGTCCGGGCAACTCGTTCGGACTTGTTGATGAACGTTGAGACGGAAAAGTGAAGACCAAAAGACAACGCCAACGACGATAGCAAGAAGGAGATACAACCAACTCCACAAGGTCAAATGAAGAAAATCCATGAGAGAAGTTCCGGAAAAGAGTTGGCTGACCGACAATTATACAAATTAGGAGAGATAACCCATAAATTCTTTCAAGTGTGGTGGAAAGCAACGTTACAGACAAAGAAGATGGCGGCAGAAACAAGCATAGGTGTGGAAGTCAAAGAGAGATGTTAGGACTCCGACAAGAAATATAGAACTCAAGCTCACCGACGGACCAGAAGGTGAAAGTTGATGCCAGAAACCGAACAAAATATGATCACCTCGACAGTCTGCTTGACACCACAATCAAAATGGATAACCAAGACAGTCAAAAGCATAGAAGTCTACACGAAATACATTGTCCATCCAAATCTGAAGAATTAAAGAGCTGTAAAATGGAAGCTTACGCGTTGCCAACAAGTGAAAGATAGATTTCACCAACATGGAAGCGGAGTGACTTTCTAGAAGACAAGTGAGTGATAGCAAGGGCCGTGATACAAATATCAAAATCATAGAATCCTGAAAGTAGAGTCAAAGGGATCACTATAAAGGCAGCATTATAATACCAATCAAAGAAGGGAGTTTGTGAGAAGGATCTTGGCGTACCCGAATGCCCTCAATAATCTCCCTCTCACAAGTAGACTTAAAATTTTCAACACCAACGATTTACCCCGGGAACCACGAGCAGCTGATGGCTGAGGTAAAAGTAATCGCAAAGATGCATATACGAGCTATCGTGAGAGAATTGACGAGTCCGTTGACGGTAGATGAATGATAATTCTAAACTCGGAAAGAGTATAACGCCCTTATAGTGCGAAAGAGAGGTGTAGATTATAGAAGAGTTAAAGAAGTACAAGCGGAGAAACTAGAGAAGATAGATTTTCACCAAGTTTATTAAATCTCAAAGAGATAGAAGAAACGTAAGCCTATGATCTTGTAGAAGGTCAACTATAGACTACTTGGTAACAACTGGGACTTTACACGTGCGGGCTAACTAGTGGTGACTGATTGCCAAATAATAAGAATAACCACAGAGTTACAAAAGAACTTTATTGACATGAGGAGGGATCCTTTAAGCGACCAATTGCGGCAACTGTGAAGCCAATCAATACGAGAGCTAGTAACACTGAATAAGTTCAAGTCAGTAACTCTAAAGAGAATTGACGGTCCGAAATGATCCCTTATATCAGTAATGATATAAAAAGAATTGTTGTGAGGCCTTCTGGTGTTATGCCATGAAGGAAAGTAAGAGCCTGACTATAGAGGAGATACCTGTTGCATGCGAGTTTGAAGAGATATTTAGTGACGACCTGCCAGGACTACCCCCATGATAACAAGATTTATGACTTAGGATTAGGTAATCATTTAGATAGATTCATCACTCATTCATGCATGGTTTAGCACAAATTCGCGACGTTTGCACTCAATTCACGTATTTTGTCGAGATAGACGTCTACACGGACTTGTGCGTTGCTTTGTAGGTATTTCGGGGGTCTTTTGGACATTAACCGATACATTTGAGGACCAAGCCTCATGATGGTACACATCCAAGGCTAAGGAGGAGCATAATTGGAGCAACAAAGGACACAAAGACCACTATTGGTGCGAGCAATGGATCAACTCATGGCTAAACGAGCATAACACCTTTCTGCTGAAGAAAATCGGACCAACAAGCAGATAAATCGTCCGATTTTCTCCTGCTGGGTCGATTTTTGAGGCTTTGACAGCTTAAGCCACGTGTCCCACGATCTCTTGTCCGTCCTTGCTCTTGGTGGAGAATATAAGTGGTCCTTCAGGTGGTTGCTGAGCATCTCTCCTCTCCCACACTCTCATTGACAGCTCATTGGATTTTGGAGAAAGATTGGAGGAGAAGAAAAGCTCTCAAAGATTGAAGGAAGAAGAAGAACACCATTCTAAGAGTTTAGAGGGATTTTTGAGTGATTTTGCAATCTTGGATTGAAGAACTAATTGCAAAGATTGTTAAGAACGTTTTAAATCTTCATTTTAGAGTTTGTAAGTCTTGCTACAACTTGGACTTGGCTGAGATTTATTGATTTTGCTCACTCATCTTTCATTACTCATCTATGAACACCATGTATGCTTGTTTGATGATTTCGGATCTTGATATGCATATTATTGGCTAGTTTCTTGTGATTTTAGAGTGATGGATTGATGGTTATGGCTAGGATGATGATAGGATGGGCTTATATGTCAGTTTAGGATGATTTATATGCACGAAACTCACAACAGAAGGAAAAATCGACCTGTTCATCAGATAAATCGGCCGATTTATCTGTAGAACAGCCCGATTTATTCTTCTGTTGCTCTTTAAATGATAAATCTGCATGCTAGGGTGTTTGGTTGTTTAAATCCTAGTGTTTATTAAGCCTAATTTAGCTTAGGATCACCTAATGCTACCAATCTAAGTGAGGGAAGAGATCTACCCGATGATTTCCGACCTTAGATACCTAAGATGATAAATGCTAGGTAGTAGTGAGCCTCATAAGCCGCTATTGGATCGAGTGTGCTAGGATTATTGCTTGAGATTTCCCTATTCCGAGACTTACCCGGTAAGGAGAGGGTTACCCTTAAGTAGCATCTAGTTTGTGCGGAATTCCTTACTCTAACCCCTTAAGACCTACCCAGTAATAGGAGTTTGATGCGGGATTAGTGAAGTGAGAGACTTACCCGGTAATCGCTTCCATTAGTGAACATTCTTTCCCAAACACCGCAGCTTGTCCTTAGAACCCCTAGAACATTGAGTCCAATGCCATAACCGGAAATCTTGACCTCTAGAATCTACTTTTCTCTCTTGATCATATACTTGTGCTTTGTGTTACTTACTAGTTTGCTAGCCTAATTTGTTAGTTGTTTTATTTCCTTGCTTGACTTGTGATCCTTGTTTGATCACCATAAAAACCAACAAAAACATTGAGTTTTCCATTTTCTTTGTTCCTCATCTTATCTTAGTCTAGATTCACACTATCTTTGATCATTGCTTGACTCGATTTCACCTTAGTCTTTGTGTTCGACCTCGGAATACTTACCCTTCTACAAACGTCCCGTACACTGCAGGTTCGCTAGGAGTTAGGATAATTATAACGAGTATAAATTTAAAGCTTATTGCGTGCACATCACACGATTCAATTATAACAAGTTTTTGGCGCCGTTGCCGGGGACTAGGTCTAGATTGAGTCTAATTTGTGATTGTTTGTAGTGTAGATCTTTCTTGTTGCTTTTGATCTCTCTTTGGTGTGTGTCTTTGCTTTTCAGGACATCTCTTACTCTTAGGTGTATGCGAAGATCTCGTGGCAAGGATTTAGCTCCAATCGATCCCGAACCGGAGAAAACCCTTAGATTAAGATCCAAGAGCATTCGAAAAGAGAAAGAGATGGCCGGTAGGAACCTCCAAGCTGAGTTGGATGAAGCCTTAGAGCAAATTAGGCTAAGAGATGAGCTCTTGGAGGAAGAAAGGAGACTTGCCAATGAGAGGCAAGAGGCAACTAGGAGGGAGATTGAGGAGATTAGGCAAGCACTTGTGCAAAGGGAGCTTAACCGTCAACAACCTCCTGCACCTCCACCACAACCGCAGCCGGCGGTGAACGTTAGGGTTGTGCCCATTGCTATGGATGAGCCACAAACGTTGGGGCAACGTATGGATCCGGCACAAAGAGCACACCGCCCGGGTGTGAACTTAGGAGATCCCGCAGCCCATGATTACGAGCTCCGCCCTCAAGTTCTACAAATGATCCGGCATAATCAATTTGGAGGGATGGAAGGAGAGTCTCCTCACCAACATTTGATGAACTACGAGATTTTGATGGAGACTCTTAGACCGCCAAGATTGGAGAGCAACAACCATAAGCTAAGGGCTTTCTCCTTCTCTCTTAAGGACAAGGCCTTAGCTTGGTATCAATCTATTCCGCAAGGGCGAGTTGGTACTTGGGAGGAGATGACAACCGAGTTTTTGACTAAGTTCTTCCCACCTTCCAAGACTACCGAATTAAGAGGGAAGATCAATGCCTTCGTGATGAAGGATAGAGAGAGTTTGTTCAAGTCTTGGGAGAGATTCAAAGACCTTCTCCTAGATTGTCCACACCATGGCATACCGAAAATTGAGCTATTGGAGATCTACTTCAAAGGACTTGATGAAGATAGCCAATTCAAGCTTCAATCCCTTTCCGGTGGGACTTTCATGGAGAAGCATGTAGATGATGCTTGGGAGTTTGTGGAGAAGCAAGCTCTAGTGATTGAGAAGTACTCCCATAGGAAGAGTGAAGGGAGAAAGGCGGGAGCATATGAGGTGAGTGAGGTTACCATGAGCAACTTCAAGCTCGACGCCATCAACAATGAGTTGAAATCCTTGAGGGAGTTGTGTGCTACAACCTTGAAGAACCAAGCAAC
The DNA here is from genome assembly GCA_033239125.1 of Fagopyrum homotropicum. Classification (NCBI taxonomy): domain Eukaryota; kingdom Viridiplantae; phylum Streptophyta; class Magnoliopsida; order Caryophyllales; family Polygonaceae; genus Fagopyrum; species Fagopyrum homotropicum. The sequence goes on along the minus strand of BSWB01000007.1, from coordinate 116,773,780 downwards.
TCCTCAAGTGCCTCCACAAGCCAACCTATCTTCCAAAGAGGAGGATGTGAACTATATGGGAAGGGGCAACTACAACAACTACCAAGGCCCAAGGAACTTCAACAACAACCGGCAATTCAACAATTACCGGCCCAACCATAACCATCCCGGGTTTTCTTACTCTAACCCGGATGGAGCCTTGAACCCTCCCGCTTCCACAAGCACAACTCCACCACCAAGAGCTTCACAAGAACCTCCACCCGGATTCACTCAACCTCCAAAGGATAGAACCGAAATGATGTTTGAGCAATTGCTAGGAAGGTTGAGTGGTCTTGAGAGCACCGTGACTTCTATTTCCAAGGCTCAAAAGGTTTTGGAAGAACAAGTGTTCCAAAAGGCGGGTGAAACCCATAGAGATCCGGGAAAGCTTCCCGGAAGAACCGAAGAAAACCCAAGAGGCCAAGTGTTAGCTATTACAACAAGAAGTGGGTTAAGCATGAAGGATCCTTTGCCCAAGGAGAATGCTAAAGGGAAGCAAGTAGTGAATGAAGAAGAAACTTTGCAAGGGGATGGAGGCAAGAGCAAAGATGTAGAGCCAACCTATGTGGCACCGCCTCCATACAAGCCACCACTACCGTTCCCTCAATCACGAGCAAGAGCTCGCTTGGACAATCACTTTGGTAAATTCCTTGAACTTATGTCTAAATTGCATATTAACATTCCGTTCATGGATGCTATCTTAGGTATGCCGGCATATGGCAAGTTCTTAAAGGAAATACTCTCCAACAAGAGGAAGTTGGAGGAGTATGGGGAGATAAGAATGACGAAGAGATCCTCGGAGTTGATTCAAACGATGAAGGAGGAGATGCCTCCCAAGCTAAGGGATCCGGGATCCTTTTGTGTGCCAATCGGAGTAGGAGAAGTGAAGTATGATGCCCTATGTGATCTTGGGGCAAGTGTGAGCATCATTACGCTTGCACTTTGCAACAAGGTTGGGCTAGGAGAGCCAAAGCCGGTCAAGATGACCCTTTACATGGCGGACCGCTCAATCACTCACCCGGTTGGGATCTTGGAAGACATTCCGGTGCAATTAGGGAAGTTCTATGTGCCCATAGACTTCGTTGTTTTGGATATCCCGGCGGACTATCCGGTTCCTATCATCTTGGGAAGGCCTTTCCTAGCTACTTCCGGATGTCTAGTAGATTGCAAGAATGGAACCCTCTCCTTCAACATTGGAGAAGAGAACATCAAGTTCAAGCTATCCACAATGATGAAAGGGCCAACCCTTGATGAGGATGTATTCAACATAGTTGAAGAAGAGGAGTCTAGAGAGGTTGTGAGCTCAATCTTGCTCAAGGATCCACTTGAGAGAGTTCTTAGCTCAAGCTTGATGGAGGAAGGAGTTGAGGAGAGTAGCAATGAAGTAATCAAAGCCTTGAATGCATTGGACGAGCTACCAAGTGTTGGGTTTGAAGTGCTAGAAGAAGAGGAAAACTGCCAGAAAAATCGGACTGAAGGGCAAAAATCGGCCGATTTTTGTACTTATGCTGAAATTTCAGCAAGTTTTGCCAAAATAGAAACTCAGATCGACCCCCCCTCAGATAAATCGACCGAATTTTCTTCCTGGGTCGATTTTCCTGAGTCTTTTCAGCATCAACAACTTGAGTATGAGCAATCATCAAGAGACTTCAAGGAGGCTTCCATGGCTTTGCAATCATCTCAACCTTTATTGTATGGATCGTCTCCAACCGAAAAAGGTCCTCCTCAACTTGATCTTAAACCTCTTCCTTCTCATTTAAAGTATGTTTTCCTTGGTTCAAACTCTACTTATCCGGTGATTGTGAATGTATCTTTGAATGATGATGAGCTTAATAGATTGTTGAATGAATTGAAACTGCATAGAAAGGCAATAGGATACACCATTGATGATCTTGTTGGCATCAAGCCATCTTTGTGCATGCATAGGATAATGATGGAAGATAATCATAAACCCTCTATTGAACATCAAAGAAGGTTAAATCCTATAATGAAAGAGGTAGTTAAGAAGGAAATCATTAAGTTGCTAGATGCGGGAATTATCTACCCTATCTCGGATAGTAAGTGGGTTAGTCCCGTTCATGTAGTACCTAAGAAGGGTGGGATTACCGTAGTAACCAATGAGAACAATGAACTAATCCCCACTAGAACGGTTACGGGATGGAGGATGTGCATTGATTATAGGAAGTTGAACATGGCCTCTAGGAAAGATCACTTCCCTCTCCCTTTCATTGACCAAATGCTAGAGAGGTTAGCTCAACACTCTCATTTTTGCTACCTAGATGGCTATAGTGGATTCTTCCAAATCCCTATCCACCCCGATGACCAAGAGAAAACAACCTTTACATGTCCATGGGGTACTTTTGCATATAGGAGAATGCCATTTGGGTTGTGTAATGCACCCGCCACCTTCCAAAGGTGTATGATGGCTATCTTTTCGGAATACATAGAAAATATCATGGAAGTGTTCATGGATGATTTCTCTGTTTATGGTTCTTCTTTTGATGATTGCTTGGCTAACTTGTCCTTAGTATTGCAAAGATGTGAGGAGACAAATCTTGTCTTAAATTGGGAAAAATGCCACTTCATGGTAAGTGAAGGTATTGTGTTAGGACACTTGGTGTCTAACCGTGGCATTGAGGTTGATAGGGCCAAAATTGAAACGATAGAGAAGTTGCCACCACCTACCTCGGTGAAAGGGGTAAGGAGCTTTTTAGGGCATGCCGGTTTTTACCGGAGGTTCATTCAAGATTTCTCTAAAATTTCTAAGCCCCTCACTAACCTACTAATGAAGGATATTGATTTTGTCTTTTCCAAAGATTGTCTTGAAGCTTTTTGTAGGTTGAAGAACGCTTTGATCTCCGCACCTATCATGCAACCTCCGGATTGGAGCTTACCGTTTGAGATCATGTGTGATGCAAGCGATGTAGCCATTGGAGCTGTTTTGGGGCAAAGGAAAGATGGGAAAACTCATGCTATTTATTATGCTAGCAAGATGCTAGATGATGCCCAACTTAACTATGCCACTACCGAGAAGGAGTTGCTAGCGGTGGTGTATGCCTTTGAGAAGTTTCGGTCATACCTTGTTGGAGTGAAGGTCATAGTGTATACGGATCATGTTGCGATCCGTTATCTCCTTACCAAGAAGGATGCAAAGCCTAGATTGATTGGGTGGATCCTTCTTCTTCAAGAGTTTGATTTGGAAATACGGGACAAGAAGGGATCCGAGAACTCAGTGGCGGATCACCTTAGTAGACTCCCACCATTGGAGCTTGAAAGAGAGGACATCCCGATTGATGACTCGTTCCGGGATGAGCAATTGCAAATGGTGGAGGAATGCTTGTTCCAAGTGTCTAGAGGAAGCGAGCCATGGTTTGCCGACATTGTGAACTACTTAGTGTGTGAGGAGGTGCCTCCCGGTTTGACATATGCCCAAAGGAAGAAGTTCTTCAAGGATGTGAGGCATTACTATTGGAGCGAGCCACTTTTGTTCAAAAGAGGACCGGATGGAATATTTAGGAGATGCATACCGGAGGATGAGGTGGAGAGTGTGATCCGCCATTGTCACTCCTTGCCATGTGGAGGGCATGCTAGCTCACACAAGACATGTGCTAAAGTGTTGCAATCGGGCTTCTTTTGGCCAAGCTTGTTCAAAGACGTGCAAAGCTTTGTGGCAGCTTGTGATGCTTGCCAAAGGACGGGCAACATCTCAAGGAGGAATGAGATGCCCTTGAACAACATCCAAGAGGTCGAAATATTTGATGTATGGGGTGTGGACTTCATGGGACCATTTCCTTCTTCATGTGGCAATCTCTACATCCTATTGGCGGTGGATTATGTGTCAAGATGGGTGGAGGCAATCGCCTTTCCTACAAATGATGCCAAGGTTGTGGTGCGGTTCTTCAACCGAGGGATCTTCCCTAGGTTTGGAACACCAAGGGTGATCATAAGTGATGGAGGAAAGCACTTCACTAATAGGAACTTTGGAGCACTTTTGGCCAAGTATGGGGTGACTCATAAGGTGGCAACACCTTACCATCCCCAAACTAGTGGCCAAGTGGAGATCTCCAACCGGGAGATCAAGGCCATTCTTGAGAAGACGGTATCAAGGACGAGAAAAGATTGGGCTATGAAGCTCGATGATGCCTTGTGGGCATATAGGACCGCCTTCAAAACACCAATTGGCACCACTCCTTACAAGTTGGTCTATGGAAAATCTTGCCACCTTCCGGTAGAGATGGAGCATCGAGCATATTGGGCTATAAGGTGGCTAAATTTTGATCTCAAAGAGGCCGGAGAAAAGCGGTTGCTAGACATGAACGCCCTTGAGGAGATCCGGTTGGATGCATATGAGAATGCTCGGATCTACAAGGAGAGAACCAAGCGATGGCATGACAAGAGGATCACCCCGAAAGAGTTGAGTGAAGGAGACCTTGTCCTTCTCTTCAACTCAAGGTTGCGGCTCTTCCCCGGAAAGCTCAAATCAAGATGGACCGGGCCATATGTGGTGAAGAAAGTTTTTCCTCATGGGGCGGTAGAGATAGGAGGAGATCATTGTGGTAACTTCAAGGTGAATGGGCATCGTTTGAAGAAGTACATCCCGGAAGCCCCGGTGGAAGTGATTGCCCCGCTTCACCTCGATTGAAACGCTCCTAAATTTGGTCAACCTAATGACCTTAAAGAAGCGCTTAATGGGAGGCAACCCATTGGTATATATTTTTCCTTGTGTTTTTCTTGCTTTTGTTTAATCTCACTCTTGGTGTGCTTTGTTTTTCTTTTGTGTTTTTGGGTGCTAGATCTTGTTGATTGTCATGAGTTATGGGATGTTGGAGGTCATGTGAAAGCCTCATGGACCAGTTGAAGGAACAAGATCCAAGCACATGGACGAAGAGGAAAGCACCCAGAAAAATCGGCCTGTTCATCAATAAATCGGCCGATTTTCCTGGGCTATGGGGCGATTTTTCCTCTGTACAAGGGAAAGTGATGATCTCCAATCAAGCATGGGTGGAGCGGACGTGGAACTTGGACAGCTTGCGATGCCAAGCGCGGGTTCCGACATCATAACGAACATCAAGAGCTCTCTACCATCCTTGATCGATCATCCACCATCATCATTCAATGTGAACCGAAATACCAAAGCATCACCAATTTTACATTGTGAGGACTCTCTTTCACTTCTTTATTTAGCTTCCACATTGGGGACAATGTGTTTCTAAGTATGGGGTGGGGTTTTCATAATCATTTGCATGATTAGCATCTAGGATAGTTTAATATTGTCACATGTTTCATTATATCTTGCATTGTACATACATAAATCAAAAATCCAAAAAATCAGAAAATTTTAAAATTTTTAGTGCTTCTAAGGTTTGGATATGACCCTAATGATGAACCTTGTCTTGTGAATTGGCTATGGATAGCCTTATGTGTTGAATAGATGAATGCATATGTGGACATGAAGTACTTCTCTTGAATCCCATGAATGAATTGTGATCATGAATGTTTGCCTTGATTGAATTGAGTATTGAAAATCGAAATCGCATGCTAGTTCTTGCACATCATCTAGGAATGAATGAGGCAATTCATCTTTCTCTACTTCTCATCTTGATCACGTTATTTGAGCACCTCAATTGATATAAATTGACCTCTTTTGACCCATCCGGGAATAGGAGCATGCTAGTGTGTTGATGTGTGTGAAAAGCAAGTGTGGGGTGAAGATGTTGATGAAAGAATGCCATGAATAGAATGCTGAATTTGTTGTGAAAGTGTAGACAAAAATATAGGTTTGGGGACGTTGGTTTAAATGACAAGTAACTCGGTACACTTCGCATAATCGGGTGTTGGTGCCTTGCCAAAGTCAAATAAACCGATAGTCCTAACGAGCTTTGGTATGTGTGCCCGGTGTGGATGCATCTCGAAAAACAGAAAAAGCCCGAGAATGGCTAATCACCAAGGTTTCGGCTTTTGTACACCAATGACATTGTCTCAAAAATAAAAGAAAGAAAAGAAAATGAAGAAAAATATACACTTGAGGGAAGTTGAAAAGAAATGTGAAGTTGTGGTTGTTTAGTTCCTTTCCCGGATTAGCATCACATAGCCTAGAAAATTCCCGCCTAATCACAACGTTTCTTGGCCTTCTATTTCACAAGTCCTTATGACCTACTTGCATGTGTGTAAGACTAAGTGATTTAGATTGGATATGCTCATGATCATCTTGACTTCTTCATCTTTACACTTCATTGCATGCTATCAAGTTAAGTGTAATTGTCTTTCCATGCTTTCATCTATTTGATGCATAATTGCTTGTCCATTGCCATGCAACATGACTATGAAGGTGATCAAAAATTAGAAGCACAAACCCAAAAAGATTTTGCCATTTTTCTGCATACATAAATCATGTCATCTCTAGTCTATAGTTGGGAAGTTGCTCGGGGACGAGCAAACCTTAAGTATGGGGTATTTTTGATAACAAGATTTATGACTTAGGATTAGGTAATCATTTAGATAGATTCATCACTCATTCATGCATGGTTTAGCACAAATTCGTGACGTTTGCACTCAATTCACGTATTTTGTCGAGATAGACGTCTACACGGACTTGTGCGTTGCTTTGTAGGTATTTCGGGGGTCTTTTGGACATTAACCGATACATTTGAGGACCGATCCTCATGATGGTACACATCCAAGGCTAAGAAGGAGCATAATTGGAGCAACAAAGGACACAAAGACCACTATTGGTGCGAGCAATGGATCAACTCATGGCTAAACGAGCATAACACCTTTCTGCTGAAGAAAATCGGACCAACAAGCAGATAAATCGTCCGATTTTCTCCTGCTGGGTCGATTTTTGAGGCTTTGACAGCTTAAGCCACGTGTCCCACGATCTCTTGTCCGTCCTTGCTCTTGGTGGAGAATATAAGTGGTCCTTCAGGTGGTTGCTGAGCATCTCTCCTCTCCCACACTCTCATTGACAGCTCATTGGATTTTGGAGAAAGATTGGAGGAGAAGAAAAGCTCTCAAAGATTGAAGGAAGAAGAAGAACACCATTCTAAGAGTTTAGAGGGATTTTTGAGTGATTTTGCAATCTTGGATTGAAGAACTAATTGCAAAGATTGTTAAGAACGTTTTAAATCTTCATTTTAGAGTTTGTAAGTCTTGCTACAACTTGGACTTGGCTGAGATTTATTGATTTTGCTCACTCATCTTTCATTACTCATCTATGAACACCATGTATGCTTGTTTGATGATTTCGGATCTTGATATGCATATTATTGGCTAGTTTCTTGTGATTTTAGAGTGATGGATTGATGGTTATGGCTAGGATGATGATAGGATGGGCTTATATGTCAGTTTAGGATGATTTATATGCACGAAACTCACAACAGAAGGAAAAATCGACCTGTTCATCAGATAAATCGGCCGATTTATCTGTAGAACAGCCCGATTTATTCTTCTGTTGCTCTTTAAATGATAAATCTGCATGCTAGGGTGTTTGGTTGTTTAAATCCTAGTGTTTATTAAGCCTAATTTAGCTTAGGATCACCTAATGCTACCAATCTAAGTGAGGGAAGAGATCTACCCGATGATTTCCGACCTTAGATACCTAAGATGATAAATGCTAGGTAGTAGTGAGCCTCATAAGCCGCTATTGGATCGAGTGTGCTAGGATTATTGCTTGAGATTTCCCTATTCCGAGACTTACCCGGTAAGGAGAGGGTTACCCTTAAGTAGCATCTAGTTTGTGCGGAATTCCTTACTCTAACCCCTTAAGACCTACCCAGTAATAGGAGTTTGATGCGGGATTAGTGAAGTGAGAGACTTACCCGGTAATCGCTTCCATTAGTGAACATTCTTTCCCAAACACTGCAGCTTGTCCTTAGAACCCCTAGAACCTTGAGTCCAATGCCATAACCGGAAATCTTGACCTCTAGAATCTACTTTTCTCTCTTGATCATATACTTGTGCTTTGTGTTACTTACTAGTTTGCTAGCCTAATTTGTTAGTTGTTTTATTTCCTTGCTTGACTTGTGATCCTTGTTTGATCACCATAAAAACCAACAAAAACATTGAGTTTTCCATTTTCTTTGTTCCTCATCTTATCTTAGTCTAGATTCACACTATCTTTGATCATTGCTTGACTCGATTTCACCTTAGTCTTTGTGTTCGACCTCGGAGTACTTACCTTTCTACAAACGTCCCGTACACTGCGGGTTCGCTAGGAGTTAGGATAATTATAACGAGTATAAATTTAAAGCTTATTGCGTGCACATCACACGATTCTAGCGTAACACCCCACAGAGGAGCGTTGATTTCAGTATTGACTTGGAGCCGGGCACGAGACGTATCTCGAAGGCTCCGTACCGTATGGCACCTATAGAGCTGCTTGAGCTGAAGAAGCAGTTAGAGGAGCTAGCAGAGAAGGGTTTCATACACCCTAGTGTGTCTCCTTGGGATGCACCAGTGTTGTTTGTGAAGAAGAAGGACGGATCGATGAGGTTGTGCATAGACTACAGAGAGCTGAACAAGGTGACCATCAAGAACAAGTACCCACTGCCACGCATAGATGACCTATTGGACTAGTTGCATAGAGCGTCTGTGTTCTCGAGGATAGACTTGAGGTCAGGTTACCACCAGTTAAGGGTGAGAGATCAGGACATACCTAAGACGGCATTCCAAACTAGGTATGGTCATTATGAGTTCGTAGTGATGCCATTTGAGCTCACTAATGCACCAGCGGTGTTCATGGAGTTGATGAATGGGATATTCATTGACTTCTTAGACCAGTTTGTAGTGGTCTTCATTGACGACATCCTAGTCTACTCTAGGAGTCGAGAGGAGCATGCCGGACACTTGAGGACAGTACTACAGATTCTACAGGATAGCCAGTTGTATGATAAGCTATCCAAGTGTGAGTTTTGGAGGTCAGAGGTGGCTTTCTTAGGTCACGTGGTGACTGCTGAGGGTATTAAGGTCGATCCGGCGAAGATCGAGTCAGTATCTTCTTGGCAACCTCCTAAGAATGTTAAGGAGGTTCGCAGCTTTCTAGGTTTAGCAAGTTACTACCGCCGGTTTGTGGAAGGGTTCTCTTTGATTGCCCGACCACTTACTTGTCTTCTGAGGAAGACCACTCGGTTTGTCTGGTCTGAGCCGTGTCAGCAGAGTTTTGAGGAGCTGAAGAGGAGATTGACGTCCGCTCCGATTTTTAGCACATCCTGAGGGTATTGATGACTTTGTGGTACACAGTGATGCATCCAAGCTTATTCCCTTCGCTCAAGATAACATAAAACAATCATCATACTGGCACACAAACCGGTTATTATCTGTTCATTAAGTGAGTCACCTTATTCCATTTTACAGTTGTGGCACGAGAAATCTTAAGAGTTCTCGCCTCCGTTCCTTATCCAACTGGGTGTAGGTCTAGCTTACCTCTGCCGGTAGCATCACTACAAACCGAGTGTGGACTAGTCCCTAAAGAAACCCCCAGCGTCCTCAAGCTAACTGAGCAGAATGCCACCGCCCGTTACTCTTAGGCCAAGGTATAGGTCGGTATATAAATATTACTAAAATATAACTATAAGCATCTCATTCACACACCACTACCATTATCCATACTCATATCTAGAAGTCAGCTAAGTAAGCCCAAAGGACTTACCTGAGTCAAGTCGCAACTCTCTTAATCTCAACTCGGTATGTAACCGTAGGAACTCAATTGCCTGTTATACAAGACAAGGGAATCAATAATGTATCCCACTTTCTTAGAAGTCTCCAACTTCTAAGATATAAAAATCGATCAACAAGAGATTACCAAAATACCCTTATACAGGTAAATGACCATTTTACCCCTGGTCCCGAAACTTCTAAAAATTTCATAATTTATGTTTAAACTCTTATTTGAGACTAACTAACCATTTTCTACTCCCTAGGATGATTTTAGGTAACAATTAGAAAAACCACCTATTTTCTATTTCTCGAAAAGTCACTAAAGTCCAATTACAGCTTCAAATATAAAATTCAAATAATCTTATAAAAATTCCGAAATAATTCCCTAGGTCATCTATGATATCCTATCTACTCATAGGAGAAAGAATTTCTTAAAACTGTTAAAGCATCGCTTCTACAAAATTTTTTAAAGTTTGTTACAACACCTAACGAACAACACACTGTCTTAACTTTGAAAAACATAACTCCTAAACTACTCGTTGGATTTATCCAAAATTTTGATATGTTCTAATATAAAATCTTATCTATAATATATCCAAAATTTAGCTGCAAAGGAGATCAAAATCCTATTTAAAACTATCTCCCAAAACCGAATTTCAGCACAACAGAAAAACTGCTTACGACTCAATCTTGGAAAAATCATAAATCCCAAACCACTCGCTGGATGCCTCTCAAATTTTAATATGTTCTACAAAAATATGTCAACTATATCATATCCAAAATTCAAGTCCAACGGAGATCAAGAGCTTATTCAAAACCATCTCACAAAACAGCATCACTTGCTGTTTTCCCAACACTCAGCACATATATAAAAACGTCAACTTTGAAACACAATAACTCTCAAACCGTAACTCCGATTCTTCCCAAATTTTAATATGATCTACAACAAGATGTCAACTATATCATATCAAAAATTCAAGCCTAACAGAGATCAAAAGCCTATTCAAAACTATCTCACAAAACAGCATCCCATGCTGTTTTTCTCAACTCAGCACATTTATAAAAACTGTATGAGTCAACTTTGAAACCCCATATCTCTCAAACCATAACATGGATTCCTCTGAAATTTTAGTATGTTAGACTATACAATATCGACTAAAACATATCCGAAAATCAGCAGTAAAGGTGGAGTCTAACCTACCCAAAACTGGGGCTGAAGTGGACTGTTCTTCACTTCCGAAAACTCAGCAAACGCCTCAGCTCTTCAAGCTATCTTCCGAGGCTGTTCTAGCAGGTTTCCCAACACAACAGGGCTCTAATCAGCATGTATAAAGAGAGGGTAATGCAGCAAGGTGAAGTGAGGTCCTTACCGGCAATCAAGACCCGACGCTCACGTGCACCAGAACAAAGAAGGGCTCGACACAACTAGCAGCAGCAACATTGCTTCCTTGCTGGCATTGAGAGGGCTTTGCGGGCACCATCCAAGGCTGCGGTTTGAAGGCAGCGGCGGGGTGGAGACGATTGCACCGGCCTGGCGTGGAGGAGGAGGCGGACGGCTGGAGTAGTGCAAGTGAGAGCAGCGGCCTGGCGTGCAGGAGGAGACGGACGCTGGTACGTGACAACGAGAGAAGGAAGATGGCTATTCTTAGGGTTTACGTGAGAGAGGGAGAGAGTATGGGCTGGCTGTAACAGCTGGTGAGTTTTGGGCTGGCCGTCCATACTCGAGGTCAGGCCTTGTCTGGGCCTCGTCAAGGCTTGTCTTGGCCTTGTCAACTGCTTGTCTGGGCCTTGTCAACTGCTTGTCTGGGCCTCGTCAACTGCTTGTCTGGGCCTCGTCACAGCTTTGTCATGATCTCGTCAACTGCTTGTCTGGGCCTCGTCACAGCTTTGTCATGATCTCGTCTAAAGTCGTCGTTAATGATTAATTATAAGAATTAGGGTTTGATATAATTCTATCATTTTATGTGAATTAAATTCTACATAAAATGATAAATAATTATAAGAATTAGGATTTGATATAATTCTATCATTGTATGTGAATTAAATTCTACATAAAATGATAAATAATTATAGGAATTATAGCTTGATATAATTTTATCATTTTATGTGAATTAGCTTCTACATAAAATGATAAAATTTGTGAAGAAAGACTTGCTAGATAGAATGGAAAACCGTCAATGGCTCAAAGTCCGATTTGATTCGGAATTAAACGGAAATAAAAATTCCGGATATTACATTAAGGATACTACACCACCTCAAGATGTAAGTGTTTCTCCAAATAAGGTAGAGGTAAGTCTCAGTCCTTAATAAATATGTTATATATTTTACTTCTTTAATTCTAAACATTAGTTTTTTATGATTATAATCATTCTAAAATGTGGGGATAGAGTGAATGCAGGTTATTTGTGGCCGACTGTGACATGGAGGTAGCAACAGGATTGGGTGTTATGAGAATCAAAGAACAAGCTACTTATATTGTTGGGGCCATCAAAGGCAATATCAAAACCCGAATAGTTTTTGCTCCATATTTTGGGTTAGTATTGTTCTATTTATTCCTTTTGTATGTGCATACGCTCTTATAAATAATTATTATCTGTGTAAGTGTAGGAATCATTGGGTGTTGTTGAGTTTACACCCTCACAAAGGGGTTGCATATTGGATTGACCCGTTGCATGGACAACAAAATGATGATGCAGCGCAATTACTTGATTTGTAAGTTTTTTTACTATTATCTACAAATAAGTAATTTCGTATATAGTATTAATACCATTTCTTTTTATCTTATTGTGTAGGGTTTATACTTTAAAATACACTAGTTTGGGACCAAAAAAACCTCGAAAAAAAATACTTTGGCAGGCCATAAAGGTTAATCCTCAAATCTTCTCATTTTTTTTATCAGTTATAAGGCACAAAATTTACATTTGACGTAACATGTATTTCACTAGTTTAATATATGTTTTTTCGTGAGCTGCAGTGTCCGCATAATCCAAACTTGAATGATTGTGGATATTATGTGTTGAGATTTATGCACGAGATCATATTAATAAGAAGTCACAGTGTCCCAAAGATAGTATGTTTCGACAAATTTTAAAATTAATTTTTCTTTTCATTAAAATATTATAATGAGCTTATCTAAGTTAATTTTTGATATCTTTACAGTGGTATGGGAAAAAAGATACTTACTCATATGATGAAATTGAAGAAGTTCGTAAGGAGTGGCTGTAATATTTGCTTCAACTAATCTTTTAGGTATGAAATTCGAAACTTTGATTGCATTTATATGATTTGGATTTGGATTGTGTGTTCCGACCTCGAATAGAATTTTTGGACAGATTGAAATCAACCTTAGAGTGTTGTTCTTTGATTTTCATGAATAAATGTTTGACATGTTCATAGACTGCATTGAATGTCCTTTTCTTCTAGTATATATTTTGTATTTGAGACTATTTTGCATAGGGCTCCATATTGTATCACTTTGTAACTTTCCCAAACTTGGTGTTATTGTGCTCTCCAGGAAGTTTCAAAGTAGTGAAGGTGACGACCTTGAAAACTTGATCTATTGTAAGGCTTCATGAACTCTCCGGCAAAAACAGTGCATATTTCATCACCGGTTATCTTCTAGTTGATGTGCATTGCTAGCACGATAAATATATCTTTTGAAGATTGTGAATATTTAAATATTTATATACTTGATGACATTTAGTTTAAGAACATGTCCCATTTTCAATTCGGATGTGATATTGGTGATCACAAAACGATGATGCTTTGAGTTAAGTACATGACTTTGAATCATGTTTGTGAATAAAATTGGTTGCTTCTGGTTTTTTTTTTTTTGCATTTGGGACAGATACAATTTGTGAAAGCCATGAAATACGTATAGATCCGGACATTAAATCCGGGTTAAATTCTTTACAATGGTCTCGTAATAAATTTTATACCTAATAACACGGATCTTCATTGTCATGATTATTAGGTCGTCACATAGTCGAATAACCCGGATCCTACCCTCCGGGTTATTTGTTGATTTCAGATAACCCGCTTGCCAATATACGGTTATTTATTATTAAAATAAACGGCTTCAAATAACCCGGTCCGTATCCGGTTATGTGACATTATCAAATACCCCGGGTACAAGTTTGCTGGGTTATTTGATAGAATATATCCCGGTTGGCATTGTTTGTACCGAAATCAAAGGAGGAAAAATATCCCGGATTTGTTTTAACAAACGCCCGGGGTATAAAGTTGGTGGACCAAATATCGCCCTAACCTTTAACCCGGTGGGCGTCCGGAGTATATTCTTTCAAACGCCCGGGTTATAATCCACTTTTTGTAGTAGTTTCTTTTCCAAGGCATCCCAGATCTCCATAGTCTTACCGCGAAGTACAAGTGTGAGGATGCAGGACATAAGAAATTTTTTGTTTAGAAGTTCATGGACTTCCAAATGGTGGACCATAAGCTTATCATGGAGCAAGCTGAGAAGTGGCAACTTCTAGCCCATGATATTATCGCCGAAGGAATGAATATCCGTGAGACATTCTAGGTAACAACATACATTGGGAAACTCCCTTCATCTTGGAAGGATTTCAACGGCTACCTTTTGCACAAGCGAAAGGAAATGATTGTGGAAAATCTCATGTTCAAATTGCAGAATAAATCAAGCAATTGCAGTGCTGACCGGGAGAAGTCGGAGAAAGCGAATTTGACTGAACAAAATGGGTATGACACTAGTGTTAGATGTCTCACAAGTCCAACGAATGCCGGAGCAAGGGTATTTTTGCGCAAGGGCAAGGCAAAGGCCCACATAACTGAAGACACGCTAACAAATGTTGATATGTGTGATGTGACATCTGAAGTCAATGTGACCGGGAAAAACCCGATGGAGTGGTGGTATAACACTAGTGTTATATGCCACATATGTTTTGACAATGGAATGTTCACCACCTGTCAGAAGAATAAAAAGGATGAGAACATATTTATGGGGAACTCTTCCACATCAAAGGACGAAGATCATGGCAAGATAGTGCCGAAGATGACATCGGAGAAAGAGTTGACTCTGACCAACGTCATGCACGTGTCAAACATCCGGAAGAACTTGATTTCCGGTACTTTGCTTAGCAAGAACGGGTTCTATGTGAAGTTAGGTTCTTATAAGATAACTCTCATGAAAATGGGATTTACATAGGCAAAATTTATGTGAAGGATGGAGTGTTTATAATGAATGTAGTCATCCCAAAAATTGTAGCTGATGTTTTAATGAATAAATGCGCTCTTGTTGCTTATGTTGTTGAGTCTTTTAATATTTGGCAGAATGTTTAGGACATGTAAGTTATAAGTCTATCCAAAGACTAATGAATTTGAACCTAATATTCCAAAATGCAAATTAAACAAAGACAAATGCGAAGTCTGTGTACAAGCAAAACTCACAAAAACACCTCCCCACACGTGGAGAGAACAGCCGAACCTCTAGGCTTATTCACACGGATTTGTGCGATTAATTTGAAGTTTGTGTAAACTAGAACCGGTAAAAAGTAGTTCGTGACATTTATTGACGATTGTGCTAGATATTGTTATATCTAATTGCTAAGATGTAAGGATGAGACCTTGGAAAAATTCAAGGAATACAAGTTGGAAGTTGAAAACCAACTTAGCAAAATCATAAAATTATCCAAAGTGATAGAGGAGGTGATGCGGGGTGAAAGCCCCAGTTTCCCGATCTAGATTGAATCGAATCGAACAATAGAAAGAAAACTCGGATGAATCAAAGGAAATCTCGGCAGAGATTTACTCAAGGACAACCCGAGATTTGTTCGAACTCAAAATGCGGAATAATGAATTATATGGAAAGACAAGAAGATGACAATATGGAATGATAAATGATAAATATATGAAGATAGGACTATTATAAGACTTGCAATTATGTGTTAAACCCTTATGAAAGAATTACCTTTTACCCTTCCTTTGTTTAACCTTACACAAGCCTTTTAGATAAGACAAACACAAGGAGGAACCAATTTGACTTGTAGCACCAACCTTCAAAAAAGATTACACACACAAGAACAACCTAGCAAAGATTCACAACTTTTCAATCAAAAAAATAAACTTTTCATTGAATAGAAATGATAAAATACAAACCCCGTGAGCGAAGTCACAAGTATTTCACAATAATGTTGAATTCAATAATCACAACTAAGCTATCTAACAATCTCTCTAAGACTATTTATAAGGGGATCTCCTATGAAAACTAGGAAATATATCTTAAAAACATAATATAAGAAATATATTTTTTTAAGATAATCTAAAAATAATACTAAAAGATAGGATCCAAATACTAACAACTTCCTCAAGATAGTTTGAGAACTTTAAAGAAATAAAATATAAAAGATAGTTGCCAAAATTAAAATATCTTTGGCTAGATTTTCTAGCTTGCGCCAGAGGTGAAATCTCGGCCGAGATTCCTGAGTGTTGGCCGATATTTTGCATCTTCCATGCAATCCTCCATTCTCTCGGATCTTCCCATGGACGCAACTTGTTAGCAACCCTTGAGTATATCCTGCTCTTGGCTCATTTATGGGTCGATGTAATGTAGGCGCTATCATGGATGGTCTACATCAGGAGACAAATATGATGAACCTTTTAATGCATTTTGTAGAGAGCACGAGATAGTTCATCAAACAACTACTCTTTATTCACATGAGTCTAACGGAGTTGTTGAACAAAAAAGCTGAACTTTGAAAGAGATGATGAATGCAGTCTTGAAGGATTGTGGGTTATGTAATATCCGGAAATTTATTTCCGTTATTTTCGAGACAAACCTGATTCCGACCATTTTTGTTTAAATTCTTTTGCAGGACAATATTTTTTATCATGAACCAACACAAGTTTTATTATTTCATGTGAGATTTCTACTTACATAAAATAATAAAACCACTCTTTTAATTTGTTTCTTGCATAACTAGAGTGATGGGCCATCTAAACAAAAATCATGACAAGTCATGACCAAGCCCAGCCCATTCTTGTAATAGTCGGATGGGCCAAGGAAATCAGCATGCTTGTAGATGGACGTTAGGGGGCACTCTTCAACTATGTCCAACATGGCAAGGATCTCCATGACCTCACCATCCGGATACGTTTCCTTCTGAGAAGCGATTCTTCGACGCAACATCTGGAAACGGCTCCCCTTCATGCGCACCTCGTCGATCTCCCTTCCTTCCACGCAAAAGACCGGCGAGTTCTGTTCTAACTGTCCAGATTCGTGATTGCCTCCTTCTCGTCGACCGGAGTGTGCCGCCTCCAACAGGGACTACCAGACCAAGGTGAGTTCCTCCTGTGTCTTGCCTTCGACTGGATCTCTTTGGGTTACGTAAAGGGATGAAGGCAGGAGTTGTGTAAGGTTTTACAGTGGATTTGCAGTGAGTTCTCCTACCTTGCAGCGCCTCCTCCCTTCGCCTAACCTTGCATCTAATCTGAGACATCGATGTGCCACAGTCGAGGACTTCTCTTTGCCACCTACCCGTAGTACCATCCAATGAAGTGGTTTGTGCTCGCCGGTTGCCAACGCCAACAGTGGTGTCGGAGTGCTGTCACGCTCAGCAGAAACCGTAACCCTTCGCCTCAGGCCTTCGGCTACAGTGGTACCAACAACAGGCGTCGAGTGGAAGGCCTCCTGGCGCACTGCCTACCTAGCCGTCTACAGGGCCACTACACCAGATTGCAACTCGGACGACGATGTTTTTTTTATTTCCGTCACCTTAAGAAATTGAGGCGGCGGAGCTTTAGTTCCGTCACCTCAACCCAATCACGCGACAGAGACTTTTTCGTTCCGTCGCCTAAAACCACAGGTGACGGAAATAATCTCGTCACCACAAGGTCCGACATATGGCGACGAACATTAAACCGTAGTCACAAGAATTTTGTCTTAGGCGAGGGAGGTAAATACTTCCGTCACCAGAATGAAATAAGGCGCCTAAATTTAAAGCTTTCACATTTATTGAGCACGTACCCGATCACGTACCGTGCAAGTGACCGGGTTTACCCCTTTCTTCATCCCTCATTCGTTTTTTCACTTTTTCTTGCCTTTCTTCCTTTCTTCCACCCTTAATTTTTTTTTTTCAAATTGGAAGAATCTAATACAAATTAATTGGTTGTCAAACCTCCTATACTCCATTGTTTTAGGTAAGTATTTAAATTTTGGTTTTGTGTTAATTTTTTTTTTTTTTATCTTCGTGTTGAAATTTTTTGTTGGTGGTTTGTTATTGGTTTGATGTGTGTTAATTGGTGATTTGTTATTTGTTTGAAGAGTGTTGTAATTTTTGTATTGTTAGGATATGAAATGGTCTTTTGTTGTTAGGTATACAAAATGGATTTTTTTTGTTAGAATATGAAATAAAGTAGAAATTGAGTTGTTTGTTGTGTTATGGAATTAGCTAGAAAAATAGGGTTGAATGATTTATTAGGATATGAAATAAAATAAAAAATGTGTTGTTTGTTGGAATATGAAATGAAATAGAAAATGTGTTGTTTGTTAGAAAATGTGCTGAATAGTTTAGCTCATTCGTTATTTAGGAAAATGGATAAGAGTTGGATGTAATGTGGTCTTACTCATCGAAGATACCTTCAAAGGACTTTTGAATTTGTGAACTGGGTTAGAGAAATGTTGCCTGAGAAGACACATTTTTTGTGTCCTTGCAAGAAATGTCGAAATAGTGGACTTCTGGTTGACATCCATTCCATGTATTCTCACTTATCTACTAATGGCATGTGACCTCTATATACGGTGTGGGACAAACATGGTGAAGTTTCACATGAATCAAGAATTGATGAACTCAGAAATCAGCTTCTCGATAAAATGGCATCTTCCAACAGTGGTGTCGGTTCTTCTATGGATCTTGTTATGAACATTGTACATGATCGTTTCCCTTGTCACGATAGATATGATGTTGGTTTAGGTCAAAATAATAGTGATGATGACTATCCTACTTTTGATGATGTTGTTGATGAAGATTAACAAAAGTATGACAAACTTTTACTAAATGCTCAAACCCCGTTATATTCTGGGAGCACAGAAACTGTTTTGGGTGTTGTGTTGAGAGCATTGAAAATGAAAGAGAAAATGGATGGTCTGATAAAAGTATTCACGATCTTTGCAATTACATTAGTGATTTGCTTCCTCCTGACACAATTATCCCATTGATTTTGGAAGAATGAAAAAGCTTTGCAGGGATATTGATTTGGGTTATCAGAGTATAGACGCTTGTAAGTATAACTGTGAATTGTTTTACAAAGGGTATGCCCAATGTGATGAGTGTCCCATCTGTCACACTTCGAGATGGAGAGAGGATGACAACAACGTTGCTAGGAAAGTACTCCGCTACTTTCTCTTGACTCCTAAACTGAAACGCTTGTACATGTCTCCGTACACTCAAAGAAAATGTGATGGCATGGAGAGAGGATGTCAGATCATGATTGGTTAAAGCACCCCGCAGATGGAGAGGCATGGAAAGATTTCGACAGAAACTTTTCTCATTTTTCTAATAATATCATAAATGTGCATCTTGGGCTAGCAACAGATGGTTTCAACCCTTATGGAACAATGAGAAGTCTTCACAGCACTTGGCCTGTTGTTTTGATCGTATAATTTGCCTCCATCAATGTGTATGAAGAAGGAGTTTAACATGCTAACTTTGTTGATCTCGGGTCCAAAGTCTCCCGAAAAGTGTCTTAGTGTGTTCCTAGAGCCGTTGATTGACGAACTTATGAAATTGTGGGAAATTGGAGTTCGTACTTTTGACCGCTACGCACAATCTACTTTCACCATGAGATCAGTTGTGTTATGGACCATTAGTGACTTTACAAGTTTGGGTATGTTGGCAGGCTCAACTACTATTGGTTATAAGGCGTGCCCAATCTGTTTGGATGATTTGGATGCAAAACATGAATGTGGAAGGATGGTATACGATGATTATCGTAGATGGCTTGTAAATGATCACCCGTGACGGTTTGCTGATCATGCATTTAATGGAAAGTGTGAGTTCAGACAAAGACCTCCTTCTCTATCCGGGGAGAAAATTCTTGCAAGGATCAACAGTCACAAGTTTCCGACCCTTAGCTTGCATGAAAACTTCAAGGTCCCGTATAATCCAAGGAATAGAGTATGTTGGAGTAACAAGTGTATCTTCTGGAGATTGCCTTATTGGAATTTTGCTAAAGGTGAGGCATGCTTTTGATGTCATGCACATTGAAAAGAACGTATTTGATAACACCATTGGAACCATTCTTAGTATTGAAGGAAAGTCTAAAGACGGTCCAAAAGCTCGTGTCGCTTTAAGAAAAAGGGGGTGCGACAAAGTCGGTGGGAGCGAAAAAATGGACAACTTCCTCATGCACAATTCTTCGTGAGGCAAGAGCGAAAAAATGGACAACTTCCTTAGTGGGAGTTTGAGGAATAAGGTTTTTGTACGTGATAGAAAATTTCATTGATTAAAGACGCGCGATTATCACGTGATGCTTCAACTCCTTCTTCCGATAGTTATTCGTGAGTACTTACCGTTAAGTGTTGTCAAGCCTTTGATTGAATTGTCCAAATGGTTTCAGAAATTGTGTAGCAAAGAGTTGAAAAAGGAGGATGTTCGGTTAATGGAACATGAGATAATCACTATCTGGTGTAGGATGAAGATGATTTTTCCTTCCCATTTCTTTACCATTATGGTTCACCTTCCAGAGCAAGTGATGCTCACTGGTCCCGTGCATTTTACTTGGATGTTTCCCATTGAACGGTATATTAGTTATTTAGTGTATTTTCTGTTTTCTTATATACTTGGACATTTTGTCCAATTTAACTAACTAAATTTTTTTTCCAATAAACTTGGAACTTATAAGAAATCAGTTTGCGGTAATCGTTTTTCCAGAAGGTTGTATTTCCGAGCATTATATTGATAAAAAAAATCAGTGATATACCGCAGTTTATACTTGGGGGTTGGTGAACATTGTCAAGAAACAACCAACATTAGCATATCATCGCATTACGATATTTCCGTTGTTTCGGAACTTGTGTGTCCAGATCGTTGTAGGTCTCGTGTTATGTTACAAGAACACGAGATCTTTAAGGCTCACTGGCAAGTTTTGCTTAATGTGAAGAAGTGAGATACTATATGTCCGAACATCAAAGACTTTATATGGAACAACATCTGTTCGCTCCAAACGGTGTGTGCAAGCTTTAAATTTATAACCCTAGACTTAAGCTTAAAACAAGGATGCGAACCCGCGGTGTACGGGTCAATCGTAGTAAAAAGCAAGAAATTCCAGGGGTCGATCACAGGGACTCGGTGAAACAAAGTCAATAACGGTAAGCTTCGTGAATACTAACCACAAGAGCAATTAACACAATCAAAGATGAATAAGAAGTCAATAAAGCAAACATGCAATTCTAGGGATTAAAGCGTCTAGTTGCGGTTCCAACTCAAGATCTAAAGATAAGCGGACAAAGTTGAGATTTTTGCATAGGGAAGGTGTTACTAAAGTGGAATAGATCACCGGGTAAGTCTCACTACTCACTAATCCAAAACCGTAACTCCTATTACCGGGTAAGTCTCAAGGAATTAAGATAAAGAACTATAACCTCAAACTAACACACCATCTAAGGGAATAGAATCAACCTTTACCGGGTAAGTCTCAGGCTAACTCACAAAGATGGGATGAAAGCACACTCAAACCCCAATAAAGGATAAACCTTTATTACCTATACTTATGATCTTAGGTACACAAACTAAGGAATTACCGGGTAAGTCTCATCCTAAGCTTGCATTGGATCAGGAAAGGTATAATAAGAATAGGATTTGGTAAACTCTAACACTTAACTCTCAGTTTAGGATCAGATAAGTCACCTCGGTCAGAAGAATTCCACCCCGGCCGAGATGTTCATCGACTGAGCGAGATGCTTAGGGTTAAGATTAAAGGCTCGAACTTTCAGGGTCCTACTGGAATCTAAGATTATTCTATCATTGTTTTTCCCACAACCTTCAGCCAATCACCCTAGAATCACACAAGGAAATTAGCCACTCATCATCATAAAAGTATTAATCAAATATATGGGAAGAAGGTGAATATTTGAACAAGAAGAATTTAATGAAAAGACTTCAATAACTGAATCAAATATCACAACAAAAGCGTTCCTTATATAGCAATCCAACAAGACAAGACAACGAGGAAGGGAATCTAAGATAATCTTACAAAAACCCTTCAAAAAGCTATAAAAGCTATGATCTTCAATCTTCCTTCAACCTTCAAAAAGGTTCTTCAAAACTCCCAACTGGAGTATGGTTGCAGCGATGTATGCTGGATCTCGCAGCCTTCAATGGTGTATAACGTGCTAAGCGGGATGTAAGCGAGATGTTGGATTTGTGGAAATCCAACCCTTTTTATAGGAAAATAACCCTCCAAAGATAAAATATCTTAGAAAGATCTTCTCCCATAAAAATAGGTAAAATATAAGATCTTCTTCCTTCCAGGAGCCAAGCCCAAAATATAAGATCACCTTCCAAAGATAAAAGATCTCAGCCAAGAACAAAATATTCTCGCCGCGTCCTAGGTGTTCACCTCGGTCGAGTCGGCGTCTCTGGATCACCTCGGTCGAGATGAATCTCTGGTCAACCGAGGTGAGTCATAACTGAATGTGAAATCTCTCAAAACTGGTCCAAAGTGAATCTTAATCCATGGCTATGCTTCCTGGATGGTTCCTTATGCTCCTCAATGTAGCTCCAATGACTCCATAGCTCCTTTTGTTCCTTTTTGATGCAAAACGTGCCATTTTACCTACAATTACAGCAAAACTAGGTGTAGACCTCGATTCCCGCAAAGGTAGATGAAATGGTAATATAATCACATATTATACATACAAACATGCAGATTATTGAAGATAAAACGTCCAAACAAACCCCAAAATATAGACTATAATTCATGCTATCAACATCCATACTCTGACGAGAATTAACGTATGCTTGATTTTCATCTTTACTTCCTATATTGGGTACGTACACATAGAATATTTCCCATTGTACAATCTATATTAACATCCACCTTACACTAATATTGTGAATCTTACATGTTGAAGCACTTAACAGCTCTAGAGATCCTTACTTACAGTCAGGGGTGCTCAATTTGGCTAGAAGACCACAAAACCACTTTGTTTATTCTTCTTGTTATGTGAATGGGTCAAGTTCATATCATGGGACAAAGATCGATACTTGCAAACACAAAATTGTGGAGTGATGGTAGAGACACATGGTACTAACTACTATGGGATCCTTGAATATGTAGTCGAACTGTTATACACAGATCGGTTGTCGGTTGTATTGTTCAAGTGTAGGTGGTATGATATCGATCCTTATAATAATGACAATACAAAGGTAGATCATGACTTGATATATGTGGATAATAGTCGTAGTTGGTATGAAGATTCTCCCTTTTGTCTTAAGACCAAGGCAAAACAAGTATTTTACGTGGATGATCTGAAAGCGGGTGAGAATTGGAAAGTAGTTAATGTGAGCTCTCATAGGAATGTGTATGAATCTATGATCCTAGAACACTTGCAACACATGAAGATGAGAGACCTCCTATTGGAAATCACGTTGAAGAACCCTATCAAGAGCACAACATGATATAAAGCGGAGTCTTTGATGTTACTATTGACCTTGAAGTGGAAGAAGAGGAAGACAAAGACGAAGACGAAGACGGGAGACAACTTGGTGAAGAAGAAGATCATGCACGATTTGGAGAAGAAGATGATGATTGATTATATGAAAGAAATTTGTGTATTTGCATTTTCGGAAAACTCAAAATGGTTTGAAAAACAAATTTATGTTTCGTTAACTTGATCAAGTACATTTGTTTTTTACATTTTAGGGTATATTTTTTTCTATTCCAAAAATTGAAAACCACTCAACCATCTTAATCACATAAATGAAATTGTTTATCTGGAAATAAGGTTACCAGGCGACGTATATAGACAAATTCCGTTGCCTAATACAATTCAGGCAGCGAACTTAAGCATTTTCATCGCCTAAATGTTATAATAAAAAACAATTCAATATTCTAAAACAAAAGCGGGATAAATAGTGCCAAAAAATTTTGCCTAAATTTTTAAATAAATTGTAGCGGCGGAATAGAATAATTCCGTCACCTAAGTAATATTAAATTATTTTTTTTTACAATTGGTAATTGGAACAAGTATCTTCTCGTAACCCCCGATACTCATTTTAGGGTTTTGCATTACGATATACGGAACAAGAGATGTTGGCGGTGACTAGTGTTTGACGACAAGACGACAAGACGACGAAGACTCGAGTAGCCGAAGAAGACTAGCGTTTGGCAACGAAGACGATGCCTCTGAGTAGCCGACGAAGACGACGCCTTTGAGTAGACGATGCCTCTCAGTCTCGGGTACACAGCAAGACTTTGCAAAACTGTAAACTTATTTGAATCCGTCACCTATACAAAGTAAATTGGTTGGTTCGACTTTTGTGTTGTTTGGCAAATTTCTTAGTCTCAAATTAGGGTTTTTTTGCAATTGGTAAATTGGTTCGACTTCTGTGTTGTTTGGTACGACTTCTGTGATGTTTGGTTCCCTATACACAGTCAATTGGTTCGCCTTCTGGAAATGAATTAGTGGGTTTGGATTTGGGCTTGGTTAATATGTGTAAATATGTTTCTGCTTATGGGATAAGGGCAGGGATGAAGTGATGAGGTGCAATTTCTTTGTTGTATATTTCAAGTTGTTGTTCATTAAAATTAGCTAAAACTAATGAGTCTAGGCCAAAAATGTTCACAGTTTCAGGAAAATTCTGAACTGAGTTAAAATTCATTACTTGCAGCTGTAGAAGCTTCTTCTTGACAGCAAAGAAATCTCAAGGTCTTAGGTTTTTGTACTGATTTCACTAGTTAGATGATCCAAATAGGCTAGTTGTGACTGCTCGCAAAAGCTGCATCATCATTCACAGAGTTATATTCTGGATATGCTGCTGCAATATACGGTTTTAGCATCATATTAACCAACATTGTTCAATCTTTCAAGCCATTGGTTCACTATCTAACATACGCTTCTCTATATATGCTCAAGGGACATAACTTATGCAAGCTGAAGCAGAGACAAAAGGCTAGAGGTGTGATCTTTTTTTTTTTTTAACTCTGCTCATTTTCCCTTATGTCCCATTCCTTCTCTTAATTGTGTAACTTTTTGTTTTTTTACATAACTTTTGATCTTTAAGGTATCTCTTGAATGTTGAAAGAGAAGTTAATCAACATAACATTTGATAGATCAATAGGAAATACTTTCGAGTTTAAGGGCAGGAAATACTTTCGATTTTAATCAATGTGATAAGTCTGTAGGAAATACTTTGGATAGTTCAATAGAAAATACGTCCAATCTAACTAAACACAACGCACTCCTTTGAGTGAGAATGCAAGATACATGTGCTTCCACTATTTGATTTTACTTCTTTCAACATCCATGACAGTAAATTGAATCAAGAGTATGAGTTGAACAAGTGGTCTCATTGTTTATTAGTTGTTACATGTAGAAATTTACGATTTATTGTATGGTATATTTTTGACAGACCAAAGGGTTATGTATAAGACAAATGAAGCTCAAGTAACAGAAGCCCTAATCAATACTTCTTCCTTAGTTGTCCCTGCAATAGTGCATTTGATAACAGACTTGCTTTCTCTTTAAAACATGTTTTGGCAATTTCCATTTATGGTTGATATTTACCCTTATATTATATCTCTAAATGTAGGTTTATATGGTATACTTTGGACATTTTCCTTCATTAATGTCAATTCTCTTTAAATAAGTATAATTTTTCATTTTCCGTCATGATCAATAGATGTAATTATGTAAACCTCCTAATATCTTCATTCATACTCACACTTGGACTATTTGATTTTGATTTCCGTTTTTTTTTAAACACGCCCTTAACATTCCTCTAAAGTATGTGTTGTTTGGTTCATGAATACTGTGATAATGTTGTGCTGTTTGGTTCATGAATCCAAATTCTATGCTGATTTTTTTACGACATGAATGCTCAATGGTTGATATGGTTCATGAATCCTCACTTGCTGATTTTTTTACTTGCTTGTATGGACTTGGTAATACTCTGTTGTTTGAATAAATATACGGATTTTGAATAAATAGATAGCTTTTGTATGCTACAAGAGAAGACTACTTTGATTAAATGTTAATGCAATATTACATTTACTTGAGTATATATCAAGATTTCCCACTCTACTAGACTAGTCAGTGTTTACTCTATTAACTAAGAAATGTTGTAAATTTGTTGTGTATCTCCTATGATGTACTGTATGATCATATCCCCTATGATGCTATTAACTAAGAAATGTTGTAAACTTGTGTATCTTTGATATTTTATTTAAAATTCTGACTATCATGGGATATTATTTGCTATAACATACTGACTATTTGATCACATGCTTCTTTGTTTGGAAGAGGTTGCGTATTAAACACAAACCCATATTTTTATGTTTCATAGAAAATTATATAGCTATTTATTAATGCTTTCTTAACTCGCGTCAATAAACTTTTCCTTTTTACAATTTTAGGATTCAGATATTGCAAGATTAATGGTTTGATTTTGCTAATGGTTTGACTCCCCGCGTATTAAACTTTTTTGTTCTATGCCTTGGCTCCCTATAAAGCGCATCCATATATATTTTTCTCACTTGATATTGATATTTTTTGCTACAGCTTGTTATTACTGCAACTTGATTTTGATTCCCTATTTATTCATTAGACTATTAGAGTATCTTATATAATTAAATTCACTCAATTAGGTCTGTATATAAAGGATGGTTATTATCCCATTTTTAAATAAGTCAATGCTTGGAGCTTGCTTGAATATCATCGGTTCATGTTATGTTCGATGTATTATCTCAATTGGAGTACAAGTTAGGACAACTTCCTTTCATCAAGCCTGTATATCTAGCTTTGTATTGTTGGATTACAGTACATTTGCCAATGTTTTTTATTTAGTCTTGAATTGTTTCGACCATGGGCAATTAGTGATTGAGTTGCAATGTTGGAAAGAGAACTAAAGTGTAACGAAGGCCATTTTTCGGGGCCTTCCTATATAATATTTCTTTTGGTATAGCTCCTAAAACCGTCAACATGTTTTCTTGGATTGAAGGACATATGATTTGAATGATGGGTGATTGATATATTTATATGTTAATCCTTGTGGTGAAGCATGAAAAAAGCTCTGCTTATAAGACATTTTCATCTTATCTATGCACTATGATAGGGATAAATGGGTGAAACAAGTGAAGAAGGTGAGGAGTAAAGCAACCTCTCTTGTGATATAGACGGAGGGGACGGATGGTTTTGTTTGCAAAAGCAGAGCTTCTAGACTCTTCTCTTAATGCCATTGGCGGCGTTAGAGGCATACTTATGATTTTAATATTTACGAAAGATGATTGCTAAGTTCTGTAGTATTTTGAGTAGTTATTTTGTAGCTTTTTTAGATGAAATGATGATAGCATTGAAGCGTTATTAGGTCATTTGGATTGTATCGCGTTGTTTTGCATCCTGCATTAACTTGCATATTCTTGATTGTGTCCCCTTTGAACTCATTCAAATGAGAATTCACATATAATCTGATATGGTTCATGAATGCTCACTTGCTGATTTTTTTACTTGCTGATTTTTTTTACTTGCTTGTTTGGACTTGATAATACTGTGTTGTTTGGTAAATCTCAGTTCTCTCCGTCGGCGATGGCTCCAACCAAGTCTAAGCGTTTGCAGCGTGCGCCCTATCTTTCTCCCTCGCCCTCTTCCTCTCCTTCTCCTTCTGCTACCCCTTCTCCTACCCCTTCTTCTTCTCGTTCTCCTTCTGCTTCTGTTTCTTCTTTGCGTCCTCCTCTTATCCCTAATCGGCCACTGCTAGCTCCGCCCTCCCTAAACACCAATGCTCCTCCACCACCTCCTCCTCTCAAAAACCGATCTAGTTCCTCCCCTTCTCCACCGCCTCTCTGAAACCGATCTAGTTCTTCTCCTTCTCCCTGTTCTCCAACCCTAAACACCAACAATCCTTCTCCACCACCTCCTCCTCCTCCTCTCAAAAACCACATAATCACCTCACCTTCTCCTCGTTCTCTACCTGCTCCCCTATCCTATAATACTTTTATTGTCCAATCCCTCTTTCCTCCACCTCCAGAACTCTCTAAACCGGTGATTAGCCCCACAATAGACGACGCCCAAGATGGGGACCCTCTCCATGTTGCGCCACTAAGCATTCGGTGTAAAAATGCTAAGGATGGTGAGTGTTCTTCTTTATAATTGCTTATTTCTGAATTGTTGAATGCTTCTCTGTGATTAGCTTGTTGTTAAGATATTTGGAATGCTTATTTTTGAACTGTTGATTGCTCTATGAGGAAAACACTACACTAAATCACTACTTATATTGAATTGTTTTTACTGTTTTGTGCAAGTTTTACACAACCTAAATATCGAGTGGTTAGAAGCAACAAGACTTCTCAAATCGTGAATGCTGTTGGAGAAAAGATCACACTCGTGTGGTCTGATTTCCACAGCGGACCTCACACGAAGGAGAATTGTAGCTTGCTCTCACACGATATCGGGGCAACTGTAAGATCAAGAGTTCCAATGCTTGCATCTTCTTTTCGTGTCTTACCCGAGCATTACAAGAATGTTGTTAAACATTACCTATTGGTGACTCCTTTTCTTTTTTTCTTTTTATAGTTTTTTTATTTGTCTCTTTTTTGTTGTATTAAAATTGTGGCACTTATGCTTAGCTTTTCTTTTATGGTTTGCATTCTGCATGATTACTATATTATTATTGAAACGGAGGTAAACATGTGGAAATACATCAAATAGAAGTCTCAAAAGAGATACTCTAGTTGGAAACACAAGTGCCACAAGCACTTTCTGAAGTACGGGGATCCCTTTCCACTTGAGTTTCTTGACCGCCCTGAGCAATGAGAATATTTGGTTGATGAAGAGTTTAAAGATGAAGTGAAACAAGTAAGCATATTAATATTTCAAAATCTATTTTTTCTTTGATAAATACTATGTGAATTGCTTATAACTGTAACTTTTGTTGCTGTTTTTCGAGGCTATATGAAAGCAAAAATAAATAATCCGGACAAAAAATCCCTCTCCGATCAATCATCACGCGGGTTCAAGACCCCTAACTTACACGGCGGAGGAGTTCGCGAAGAAAGGACATTCAACACCTTATTGTGCAGTTGCTATAGAAGCATATCGTCACAACAAGTACGGGAGTGAAAAAGCGGTGAGGTTTCTAACTTTCTATTTAGTGTTTTATAAATAAAAAAATCTACAACATCTTTTATATATATATACCATGACTGGGATTTATTATGGTTTTAGAAGCATGTTTTGGTCTGCAACAACTTTCTATTTACTGTTTTATAAAATTACATTTGGTTAGAATAAAATTAATCTGCAATTAACTGTTTTGGTCTTCTACATGTTTTGGTCTTCTATATGTTTCTGAACTGTTTTGGTGGCTGGGCTGATGTTGCTACTTTTATTCATTGTTCATGAATTGTTTTGGTGGTTGGGCTGTGTTGCTGCTTTTATTCACTATTTTTGAACTATTTTGGTGGTTGGGATGATGTTGTTGTTTGGTATTCACTGTTTCTAAACTGTTTTGGTGATTGGGCTGATGTTGCTGCTTTATTCACTATTTTTGAACTGTTTTGGTTGTTGAGCTGATGTTGCTGCTTTTATTCACTATTTCTGAACTTCTTGGTTGACAAGTGAGAAATTTTTGATATGAGAACGGATTTGTTGCAATTTTAATATGAGAACATTGTTGAAATTATTTATTGTTTTGGCTGGCTCAACTGATGGCTAGAATAAAATTACATTTGACTGGTTATAAGTTGAATAATATAGTGACTGGGACAACTTATATATATGTGTGTGTGTATCATGTTTAAGATTACTTATAAGTTGAATAATATAGTGACTTATTATTAATATTTTGGTTTTCAAGATAAGTTGAAGAGGAAAATTGAAGAAACAATTGGATAATGTAGCCCCCTTTTCTTCGATGATCAACATGAATTGGTTGTATACGGTTTTGGAGAACGGAAACGGACTGAAATCAGAGTTAAGATTGCTGCTGTGATTTTTATGGGTTATTATTTAACTGTTTTTATTTTAGCTTCCATTTGAAATAGTTAATAATATATCTTGCATTCACTGTTTTTATTGTAGCAAAGAAAGTCATCTCTTAGTTTTATTATTTTTGTAACACCCCAAATTTTCAGAACTCGGGACGTTACTGGTTAGGACCTCACAATGGGTCCCGAGTTCAGTTTGACAACAATATTACTAGGATCTTGCAACAAGACACAAGTAAGAAAACCGAAATTCATGAAATAGTATTTTTAAAGGAATGAATGCAACAAGGTCTAGCAGGCTATGGTGCTTAAACAAAGGGAAAAAAAGATCAACTGTCTTAACAAAAGAAAGAAAGACAAATAACAACCCAACCCCCACTCTAAGGAGTATCGAGACCCGGCTGAACACAACTTCCGGATCACTCAGTTGTTGTTCTAACTTGGGGTAAATCTAAAAACACAACAAAAGAAACCATTAGCTAGTTAACATTAGGGGAATAATAATAGCACACACACATAAAATAATCAACACCCATCATACTTTCAAACAAGTCCATTTATTATCTTCATTTAAGTTATTCACTCTTACTAATGATACTTATTTTGTGGCACGAGGAATTCCCAAACCTCGCCTTCGCCCCCGTGTAACCATCAGGAATGGATCCGATGCATCTCACCTTGTACATGCCTGGTCTGTGTATAGAGAATCTCCCAGTCTCCTGTCAGAGCTGGGCAGTGATGTTACGGCCCGTTATACATACACTTGGGCCTTAACACATAATAACAACGGTCGTCCTAAGAAGTTTTTATTACTATAATCACGCACATCGCGCATACACAACCATTATCACTCAACTAATATCCAGAAACTGGCTAAGTAAGTCGCAAGGATTTACCTCAATCAAATATCACTTTCCTAAATCTCAACTCAGTCCGTACCCGTGGTAACTCAAACGCCTGTTAAACAAGGCATGTGTATCAACATTTCATCCCATACTCTTAGAAGTTATCAACTTCTAAGAGGTACAAATCTCAAGAGGAAAGTTTACGAAAACAACTCTCTTAGGTTAAAGGACTATTTTACCCGTGATCCCGAAAATCTAAGATTTTCAATAAATTAATTCCAACTCTACTTTAGAGCCTATTCCCACATTCCGGTTCTTACGGAAGAATTTAGTACCGCAGTACAGGAGTTATACAAAATCCTAGATTTCCATTAACTGATCATTAAAGTCCGATTTGAGTTAAGAATCAAAGATTTAGATTAAAAGTTAAGAATTTCGGAAACACTCTCTAGTTTCTCTAATATATCTATACCAATCATAGGGCAAAGGTCTCTCAAGAAAAACAACAATAACTCCCATATAACTTCTAAGGTTGGACTAGAAGCCAAAATTCTATACTTAGTCAATTATTTCATGTTTCAAAAACAGGTCAAGTGTTCTACTTTGGGACCCTATAAAACTTAATCCGACCGTTAACTTTCTCCCAAATTTTAACACAGTAAACTACGTATTTCTAGCTATCGTATCTCAAAAATTGAACGGTGGATCTTTATCCTAAGGTATCGAAATCTGTCTCCCAGCTAGTCAGTTTCTGTGCATTTAAACAACAATTCAGCAAGGGTTTCAAGTGGTCCTGGGTTCAATACTCCACCCCAACTATATTGGAAACAGCTAGACTAAACAGCCTACTCATTTGTACCCGTACAACATCGACAGAAGGTCTGAAGAGGGACTTACCAACACAGTGGAAGGTGGTCCGGTTCACAGGATGGGCGCAGTAGTGGAGTTCCAAGTCGGCTCGTTCACCGACTCGCCTGCCTTCCACAGGTATACCCGCGTTCAGGTTTGTCACTGCAGGAAAACAGGGATAGACCCTTCATTATTTTATGTCGTGAAAACAGATAGAGAAGGAGGAGGAATGGAAGCAGCAACAACTCACCTTCTGCAACAACAATGTCGTCGCCGGTCGGCTAGCGTGCAGGACTGGTGCTGGTGGCTGTTGCGAGGTCTAGTCCTTCGGCCCTAGCTGCTCAGCCACGTCACAAGGTTTGGGTGTCTGTTGTGCGAAGGGAGTTAAAACTCGAAGGCTGCAACGATGGAGACAACTCGAGAGGGGGACGAGTTCTTACCGGTGTTCCCGTCTGGAAGGGGCGTGAGACTGCGGCGGCGTTGGGCGGTGGTCGGGGCTGCTGTCGATCGTACAGAAAGAGAGGGAGTAGCAGGAAGCGGCACTAGTTAGGAGAAACGTAAAAGGGTTAGGCTCAAACGTGTTTAGGAAAGTGATTAGGGTTTAGGGTTAGATTAGGAGGTTGGGCCGGCTGTTGCTCATTGGGCCACACACTAGTTTGGGCCTACACACTACCTAATAGAAGGCTGAAACGAATTATCAAAAATTCGTACGGAATTGTACAGGTACGGAGTATTTACGGTTTACAAGATTTATCATTTTATGTGAAACGAGGTCACCAAAAATCTTAGAATTTAAATATCGTTTTTATTTTATTTATAAGAATTTTAGGTTAGCGGATCGGAGTCCGGTTTGATCCAGTATTAAACGGAGTTTAAAATTTTCGGTTATTACATCAGTGCCCTCTTAAAAGAATTTTTGTCCCGAAACTTAGAATGATGTACCTAAACAGACGACTTTCTTTGTATATCTTAGTTTCATAAAAAAATTCGTTTTCTACCATGCAACTACTCAATCATCATAATCAGACATGCATCACATAAAACATAATCACCCAATCCAATATAAAAACCTGAATGGTCAAACAACACAACATCCGAGTACTAACTCGTCGATACAGGAGTAACCTCTAACCCCGCAAAGAACTCGGGATAGTTACGTCTAATACTCTCCTCGGTCTCCCAAATGGCCTCATCAGCTCCTCGTCTAGACTACTGGATCCTCAATATAGGTATCTCCTTGGACCGCAGACGTCTAGTACTGCGCTCCAAGACAGCTACTGGGTACTCTACCAAAGTGTGATTGGGCTCAACTATCAGATCCTCGTGGCTGATGACGTGTCTCGGATTCGGGATGTACTCTCTCAACTAAGATACATGGAAGACCGGATGGACACCCTCTAGTCTCGGCGGTAGTGCTAATCTGTAGGTCACCTCTCCAACTCTCTCCAAAATCTCAAAAGGTCCGACATATCGGGGACTCAGCTTCCCCTTAATGCCGGAACGCCCGACTCCTCTCGTAGATGACACTCTCAACCACACCTGAGAACCCACCCTAAACTCCAAAGGTCGACGCCTTTTGTCGGCGTAGGATTTCTGACGACTCTGAGCTGCTAACATACGCTCTCGAACTAGGGCAATCCGAGCAATGTCATCTTGTATTTGATCTGGAGCTACTCCATTAGCTTTGCTAGGCTCATCCCAGCATAATGGCGTGCGACATCTCCGCCCGTACAAAGCCTCATAAGGGGCCATCCCAATAGATGCGTGCCAGCTGTTATTATACGAAAACTCTACCAGTGGAAGATGATCTGGCCATACCTGTCCCCAATCTAGTACACAAGCCCGCAGCATGTCCTCTAATGTCTGGATGGTCCTCTCAGACTGACAGTCCGTCTGTGGGTGATAGGCGGTGGTAAAGTGGAGACTCGTCCCCAAAGCAGTATGTACCTGCTGCCAAAACCTCGAGGTGAAACGTCCATCTCTGTCGAAGACGATAGTCCTCGGTACTCCATGGAGTCTAACAATGTGTCTGGTGAACTTCTCAGCTACACAACTCACCGGCCACGTTTCCCTAATCGGAATGAAACGTGCGGTCTTCGTCAGACGATCTACCACTACCCAAATAGCATCAAAACCTTTGCTGAGCCTCAACCCTATGACAAAATCCATAGATATATCCTCCCACTTCCACTGTGGTACTGGAAGTGGGTGGAGCTCTCCTCAGGACATGCGATGCTCAATCTTGACCTGTTGGCAGGTCGCACACTGAGCTACATACCGAGCCACGTCGGGCTTCAAACCACCCCACCAGAAGGACCGTCTCACATCCTTGTACATCTTACTCGCTCCAGGATGTACTGAGTATGGGGTAGCATAAGCCTCACCTAGTATCCTCTGTCTCAACTCACTGTCTGATGGCACACAAACGCGGTCCTGACGTCTCATCACTCCATCTGCACCCATAGTGAACTGTGGGGCCTCATCTCGAGACATCCTGTTTTGGATCCTGGTCAAAGTCGGGCAAGTCTCCTGCTTCTGTCGGATCTCATCCAACAGATCAGGAAACAACTCCAAGGTAGCCAACTGGCGATCCGAATCGGGAAACTGAATCTCTATCTCTAACCAAGCCAAATCCCTCTGCAACTGTGGTTGTACCGTCAACCGGGCTATCGCCCTCTCCCTAGGCGTCTTCCAGCTCAAAGCATCAGCTACTACATTCGCATTTCCGGGGTGGTAGAGAATCTCAAGGTCGAAGTCCTTGATCAACTCTAACCACCGCCTCTGGCAATTATTCAACTCCCGCTGAGTGAATATATACTTCAGACTCTTATGGTCTGTGAAGATCTGACATGTCGCCCCATAGAGATAGTGACGCCAGATCTTAAGAGCATGGACTACTACAACCAACTCTAGATCATGTGTGGGGTAGTTCTCCTCATACGTCTTCAACTGCCGAGACGCATAGGCTATGACCTTACCCCTCTGCATTAAAACACACCCAAAGCCTAGCTTGGATGCGTCACTGTATACCACAAAGTCATCTGTATCCTCAGGCTGTGCTAAAATCGGAGCAGACGTCAATCTCTTCTTCAACTCCTCAAAACTCTGCTGACACGACTCAGACCAAACAAACCGAGTAGTCTTCCCCAAAAGGCATGTAAGTGGTCGGGCAATCAGGGAGAACCCTTCCACAAACCGGCGGTAATAACCTGCCAAACCTAGAAAGCTGCGAACCTCCTTAACATTCTTCGGAGGTTGCCAAGAAGATACTGACTCGATCTTCGCCGGATCGACTTTAATACCCTCAGCAGTCACCACGTGGCCTAGGAAAGCCACCTCTGACATCCAAAACTCACACTTGGATAGCTTAGCATACAGCTGACTATCCTACAGAATCTGCAATATTGTCCTCAAGTGTCCGGCATGCTCCTCTCGACTCCTAGAGTAAACTAGGATGTCGTCAATGAACACCACTACAAACTAGTCTAAAAAGTCGATGAATATCCCATTCATCAACTCCATGAACACTGCTGGTGCATTAGTGAGCCCAAATGGCATCACTACGAACTCATAATGACCATACCTAGTCCGGAATGCCGTCTTAGGTATGTCCTGATCTCTCACCCTCTGCTGGTGGTAACCCGACCTCAAGTCTATCCTTGAGAATACGGACGCTCCATGCAAATGGTCCAACAGAACATCTATGCGCGGTAGTGGATACTTATTCTTGTTGGTGACTTTATTCAACTCTCTGTAGTCTATGCACAGCCTCATCGATCCGTCCTTCTTCCTCACAAATAATCTGGCGCGCCCCAAGGAGACACACTAGGGCGTATGAAGCCCTTCTCTGCTAACTCCTCTAACTGCTTCTTCAACTCAAGCAGCTCTATCGGTGCCATCCGATACGGGGCCTTCGAGATCGGTCTCGTGCCCGGCTCTAACTCAATGTTGAAGTCAACGCTCCTTGTAACGCCCCAAATTTTGGCGCGTTTGCGATATTTATTTTTTCCGGATTTATCGATATTTTTATAGCTTACATATTTTTTTATGAGTATTTTTACGTCGTAAATTATATTATACGACAATGATTTTTGTACATCAAAGTATAATTTTTGCAAGTTTATTTATATACTAGATTCACATATATTTCCCGTATTTTATTTTACGAGGAAAGTTCGGAAAAATCTCCGATCCGTTAATCTCGTTCCGAATGCTTTGACCGAGTCTATTCTATTACTCTTTTTCATTTTCTATTAATTTATTTTATTTCTTTTTATTTTTATTTTTTTTTCTCTCCTTTTTTTTCCCTTTTCTTACCAGCGGATGAGCTCTCCCCTACCTCTACTTTGCCTCTCGCGTCTGCAGCTTGCCCGACCCCTCGGTCTCACTTCCGACCCTTGATTCACCCCGACCCCTCGGTCTCACTCCCGTCCTTTCGGCTTTCCTGCCCTCTGTCCCTGTTCCCCACACTGGCATCCCTTCCCAATCTCACCTCTTCCCTCGCGTCCTCCTTCTCTTGCGCCTAGTCCGAACAGAGAAAAAACAAAGATGGATGGCCTCTCCTCCCCTATTCTGTGCCACCAGAGACACCGCCACCGACACCGACGGAGAAGCTAGCCTAGCTACCCTGCCCTCGCCGCCGCCGTCTCGCTCTCCCTCTACTCATACCCCTTCCCCTCTGTTCTCGCAGCTCAACAGAAGCAAACACCCTCCTTCCTTTCTTCTGTCGAGCCACGCCAGGGGCAACACCAAGAGCCTCTGCCGCCAAGGAGAAGGGCCGCCTGTGCTCCCCTGCCTCCACCGGAGAGGACCTCGCTGTCGGAGCCTTCTGCAGTCAACGCTTCCCTGCAACCGCTTCTTCTCTGCAACCGCCGGACTGAGGGAGTCGTTCCTTCCACACCCTGGAGCCACGCCTGCCCTGCCGGAGATCCCACAGCCACCGTCTCCGTCTTCCCTGTCTTGTCGGGCCGTTGAAGCGCCGCCGGCCGGCCCCTTTCTTTCCCTTCTCTGCAGCTTGAATTAGGTTGAAGAAGAGCCTTTTTTTGGTCATTTTAATTTCAGCCCTCTATTTGCTGTTTATTACACTTTGTGCCTAATTGCTGAATATTTGCAATGGTGAACCCAGATTTTTAGAAACAAACTTTTATACCCTCCTGCAGATTTATTTACATAAATTGCCCATATATTATATTGCAGTTTTGGTCCTATGTTTTGTAATGTGTAGTTTTTGCCCTTTTGAATAAATCATAGTTTTGACCAAAAGCGTATTTCGGATTTTTACCCATGTTTATAAAAATGGTATAAATCATCCCGGAAAAATGTTTTACGGGTTTTTAAACTTGTTTTCAAAAGCGGGATGTTTTCTTAGAATATTATACGTTATATCCCGTTCAAATTTAGCATACAAGCTAAATTTCCTTAACTTTAGTTTAGGTCCGGAAGCGGCCGTTATAGACCAACGAATCCAATCTTGACGACCGTAGATCATCTTCAACCTTGGATCGTGTGTGAGTACCTTCTTCCTCGATCTAGTTATGTTTAGTGGTAGAATCATGCTAGGTTGGATCTAGCATAACTTAGGGTAAATGTCAAGTAGTGGCTTGGAACTTTAGGTGAGGATTTGAGGATGGTTTGAACGTTATAAGGATTGAGGTGTGTATGTTATCATATGAGATTTGTTGAGGTTGTGAGTATGTGCTTGTTGAGATTGTGGAGTTAGGATGGAAGTATTTAGCATGTGGTTATAGTTGAGATCTCGTGAGTTTATGAGGGCTAGGAGAGTATCCTAGTTTATGGGAGTGTATGACCTAATAAGAGTATATAGTACTAGAAGTCTAAGGACTTCTAGCTTGCGTGAGTAGTTGTTGATTATTGTGCCTTGTCTTGAACAGGCTTTGGTTATTTTCCTACGAGAAGTGAGATCGGTTTTTAGCTAGCTTTGAAATGAGGTAAGTCCTCGGACTTACTTAGCCGCTTTTATACATTATTTGGATACATTATGGTGGTGTGTGTTTTATCGCTTTTGATCATGAAACCGGATTAGGATTACTTGACTATATATATTATTTGGCCATTGTTACTATTATTATCGGGCGGTGACATCACCGCTCAGTTTCCCGAGGGAGACTAATGGGATCTCTGCGACCAGGCCATACACGGTATACGGGCGGGCTTCTTCATCACTCCCTCAGGGTATACGGGTTGGGCGCCGCCACACTCCTGTTGGTTACACGGGGACAGAGGCGAGAGTTATAAGACTCTCGTGTCACACTTGAACGAATGAATTAGATATGGAATGACCTAAAAAGATAATAAGTAACGGATGTGTATGTTTATGAGCATGTTGTGTGTTTGTGTTCCTATGTGTGTTTGTGCCATATTATGCTTATAATGCCTAGAATGTGAGCTAACGGTTTTATACCGATTGTTGTAGTTGATGTGCAGGATAGGATGTGGCCGAGTGATCCGGAGGAATGAGCAGCCGGGGTTCCGTACATCTTAGGTTGAGTTGGGTTTTGGAGTCCTTGTGTTGTTGTTATTATATATTATGTTGACGTTGTTGTAAGGACGGCTGAAGTCTTTCCTTTCTTTTATTGTCGGGTTTCATAACATTGCATAAAAATGTATTTCGGTTTTGCCCTTTATTTGTGCCTTGTTGCAAGATCCGGTGAAATTGTTGTCAGGCTAAGGGTCGGAACCCATTGTGAGGTCTCCGCCCGTAGCATCCCGAGTCCCGCGGATTCGGGGTGTTACAAAAGTGGTATCAGAGCCCTAGATTGACAACAATGGCACTCGCAATCTTCTAAAGACCGAACAAAAATAAAAAGAACCCTCAAGGGTTCTGAGTTTTAAAGAAATGAATTTCGTTTTCAAATCATGTGCATGAGTTAGTTGGGGTAGTATGTACGGGACCACCACTTCCTCCGCGGATCTCGGCGACGTAGTTATTGATTATTATATTATGTATATATAAATATATGTATGTGTATATATGTAGATATGTATATGTGGACTTAGGATGTTTTGGACTATACTTGTATGTTGAATTGTAAATTGTTTATGGACATATTATGTTTATAGTAATAGCATGACGTTTATATCTTTATATATGTATATATAAACATATGGTATGTTAATATCATATTGGTGATAGAGGACCTTATAGCTATGATGATGGAAAGCTATCATCGCCCCATGGACAACGCCTTTTTGGCTTAGGATAGTATACATACGAAGAAGAATATGCTCAAGTATCGAGTTGAGCGTCACGTTATGGCGAACATCCTGGCGAATCATTGGACTCCTTTAGAGGACGTTAAAGCAATCCTATGAAGACTAAAGAGGACATTAACGGCAAGGACAAACAAATAAAAGGGGAACCTCGTGTCGACTTAAGCGAAACCAAGATGGAGACTATACCAATATAAAAGCGACATGAAGACATGAGATTGGTATCAAGGAAACAATGAAGGAGCATCAACGAGGCAACTAGAGACAACGAACTTAAAGTTTTTCCAAGTACAATCCAATGATGTGAAGGTGCGAATCAAGTAAGGAAGACTACATTCTCGCTCGATAATAAAAGTGGCATTTTTAGTAAGACGAGTTTCCAATTGACGCTCCTAAGTATGGGAGTCAAGATGAAAAGAGTGGTCCAAGAATTTAGAAAGACTGACGAGAACCGGAAGTTAAGCTTACGGAGGTACCAAGGAAGTAGTGACGATCTTTGCGAGATCCTAAGCGGGTGATTTGCTCAGAAGTTTGAGAGTTACGAGGAGGATCACATGGTGAAAGTTCACATAGTGGAATTACCGTGGGAGTCAATCAATTTCCGTCATTGTGATGAGACTGATCAACGCTAAGAAGCAGGAAGTGTGTGAGGATGATGATCTTCGGAAGGTGAGAGAGGAAATAAGGAGCTAGATCGAAGAAATTAAGTTATCAACCAAGAAGGATGCGAATGGAGGCTAATTAATGTCAGAATATTTGAGGAGTGCATTTGCAAAACATCATGAAAAGCGGTTAAGCCATGAAAGTGGGTCATATGACACAAAAGAGCCGTGAAGGTATGGTTACCTTATAGAACGGAAGGAAAAGAGGAGCGTAGAAAGAGCTAACAGAGTTGAAGCTGAGTAAAATGAGCTAGTGAAGATAAGACAAAGTACCCCGAGAGGGTATCCTTTCAGGAGTATGGTAGCATGAAAGTATGGTAGGAGGGTAAGTCGTTAACTTCGGAGAAGGTCAGATACAAGTTAATCGGTGACAACTGAGATCACACAAGTGCGGGTTGTCTATTGATGTGTGTAGATGGGAAGAATAAACAAGACTATGAGAACATATAGGATCGGGAACAATAGCTTGGAGTATTCGCGATTGATCAATGTCAATAGTAAGGAGGAGATCGTAGCGATCCTACACGACCTTCTTAGGTCATGGAATTGACATATGGGGGAACGCCACGGGTTACAACTTTTAAGGCTTGATCATGGTAAGGAAAGCTAGTGGATCAACTGTAAGATGAGACTTCCATTGTAGTTGTACATAGAATACCGATAAATACATAAGGTGACCAACAACAGTAAGAGAAGACTGAAGTTTCGAAGTTTGAAGTCGATGTGAGATGTACAAGAAGTACATGAAAGATTTGGGAAGGAACCTCTACGGTCGATTGGACATTACATAATGAAAGGGAGTAAGTTCTACACCTACTCGAAGTAATGATGCAAGCTTTAGTAGGATCCGAAGAAGGTAATACTAATATATTATAAGGCGTGAATAAGTCCTGCAGTTAGGACCTTCATGACTTCACATAACTGCGAAACCTTAAAAATTATTATTAGAGCAAGTCTCCTGAGTTCTAGAGATGAAGGATGTATTAAACCACGTGTTCGATGGACGTCACCTCAATAGATCGGGGTGGACCACTTGACAAATATTAAGACAAGATTGTGTCGATATCTTACGATATGTGAAGAGAGAAGAAAAGCTGGAACACGAGATAGAACGGATTCCAATGCATCGGGAGGAGGATTCACCATTAAGATGGTTTGAAGATCATGTTGGAATATATCTTAAATTCTTGATTTGAAGTTGTTATGAAGGACACCAGTTTGCGAAAGGAGAGACGGTTATCTCCATTTATACATTGATTGCTATAAGTCGAGCAAGATAACAATGAAGGACAAATATCCCTTACAACGAATGGGGAACTACTCGATCAGTTGCAAGGGTCGGTAGTTTCTTCTAAGATTAACTAAGATTTGATTGTCACCGTTTGAGAATTCGAGACTCGGATATTGCAATTACGGCATTCCAGACCAACCAGGGTCACTACGAGTTGTAGTTACTCCATATGGGCTTGCTGATGCCCAGAGGAGATATTTTGGGTCTACTCTTGGAAAAAGAGAGAAGATGTTTGACAAGTTGTCACGGGATGGCAAACCCCGAAAGATGTGAAAGAAATTACAAGTTTTCTTAGATGTACCGAGCTTT
The DNA here is from genome assembly GCA_033239125.1 of Fagopyrum homotropicum. NCBI lineage: Eukaryota > Viridiplantae > Streptophyta > Magnoliopsida > Caryophyllales > Polygonaceae > Fagopyrum > Fagopyrum homotropicum. The sequence continues at coordinate 116,732,747 of BSWB01000007.1, read as the reverse complement.
ACCAGATATGTGAAGGGAGGAGTTGTATAACGCCAATCATGGTAACCTACTAAGGATGACGATGAAGTATTGAATGGGACGAAGAACTGACAATAGAGTTGTTGAGAGTTAAGAGGGGATTCGTTGGTGCGACTGTCTTGATTTACCTGGAGGAATGATGGGTTTGAAGTGTACAAGTGATTTTTCAAGACAAGGTCTTGATCGAGTATTGTAGAGCAATGTAAAAAGAATAGCATACGGTCTTGTTAGTAGAAGTAGTATGGAGTAAAGTGCTTCCTTCGCTACTTGGAATTGCAACAAGAATTGAGGAATTATAACATCAAAGTTTGGTTTGACAAGAACCAAAGCCAACATTGTAGATTGGAAGTTCGATCTTCTTTGGTGCTGCTTGAGAAAGACCCGAGAAGGAAGTGGAGTTCCGATATATCGACCTTTTTGAGATCTTAGCGCGAGTTGGAGAAGTGTCTTAAAAGTTGGCGTTGTCGCCAAGAGTAAAGAGTGTTCACCCGGTGTTTCATGTGTAGCAATATAGGAAGTGCAGGTATGACTCGAGAAGTTTTGCCGGTCTTGATGAGTTAGTGGCGTCGTAAAACCAAGGAGGCTAATAGGAAGTCGTATGATAGTATCTCTGGTTGAGTTTACACTGAGCTAGTAACGTTGATAGATCGAAGGATTGGACCTAGTTCTTCCCTTATTTGTGTATATGTGTGATGTTATACGTTGTTTGTACCCCGTGCGAGACTGGGTTTTATGACCGGTTATAGTTATATTGCGATGGTGGTTAGAGCAGTTTTAGTGTATATAGATTAGAAGGTCTAAGTCTTCCTAGTTATGGGTTTATACCTTGGCGTTAGGGACCGAGAAGTTCGGCGTGTGGCAAGTTTCGGGACGAAACTTATTATTAGGGGGATCTGATGTAACGCCCCAAATTTTGGCGCGTTTGCGATATTTATTTTTTCCGGATTTATCGATATTTTTATAGCTTACATATTTTTTTTATGAGTATTTTTACGTCGTAAATTATATTATACGACAATGATTTTTGTACATCAAAGTATAATTTTTGCAAGTTTATTTATATAATAGATTCACATATATTTCCCGTATTTTATTTTACGAGGAAAGTTCGGAAAAATCTCCGATCCGTTAATCTCGTTCCGAATGCTTTGACCGAGTCTATTCTATTACTCTTTTTCATTTTCTATTAATTTATTTTATTTCTTTTTATTTTTATTTTTTTTTCTCTCCTTTTTTTTCCCTTTTCTTACCAGCGGATGAGCTCTCCCCTACCTCTACTTTACCTCTCGCGTCTGCAGCTTGCCCGACCCCTCGGTCTCACTTCCGACCCTTGATTCACCCCGACCCCTCGGTCTCACTCCCGTCCTTTCGGCCTTCCTGCCCTCTGTCCCTGTTCCCCACACTGGCATCCCTTCTCAATCTCACCTCTTCCCTCGCGTCCTCCTTCCCTTGCGCCTAGTCCGAACAGAGAAAAAACAAAGATGGATGGCCTCTCCTCCCCTATTTTGTGCCACCAGAGACACCGCCACCGACACCGACGGAGAAGCTAGCCTAGCTGCCCTGCCCTCGCTGCGCCGTCTCGCTCTCCCTCTACTCATACCCCTTCCCCTCTGTTCTCGCAGCTCAATAGAAGCAAACACCCTCCTTCCTTTCTTCTGTCGGGCCACGCCAGGGGCAACACCAAGAGCCTCTGCTGCCAAGGAGAAGGGCCACCTGTGCTCCCCTGCCTCCACCGGAGAGGACCTCGCTATCGGAGCCTTCTGCAGTCAACGCTTCCCTGCAACCGCTTCTTCTCTGCAACCGCCGGACTGAGGGAGTCGTTCCTTCCACACCCTGGAGCCACGCCTGCCCTGCCGGAGCTCCCACAGCCACCGTCTCCGTCTTCCTTGTCTTGTCGGGCCGTTGAAGCGCCGCCGGCCGGCCCCTTTCTTTCCCTTCTCTGCAGCTTGAATTAGGTTGAAGAAGAGCCTTTTTTTGGTCATTTTAATTTCAGCCCTCTATTTGCTGTTTATTACACTTTGTGCCCAATTGCTGAATATTTGCAATGGTGAACCCAAATTTTTAGAAACAAACTTTTATACCCTCCTGCAGATTTATTTACATAAATTGCCCATATATTATATTGCAGTTTTGGTCCTATGTTTTGTAATGTGTAGTTTTTGCCCTTGTGAATAAATCATAGTTTTGACCCAAAGCATATTTCGGATTTTTACCCATGTTTATAAAAATGGTATAAATCATCCCGGAAAAATGTTTTACGGGTTTTTAAACTTGTTTTCAAAAGCGGGATGTTTTCTTAGAATATTATACGTTATATCCCGTTCAAATTTAGCATACAAGCTAAATTTCCTTAACTTTGGTTTAGGTCCGGAAGCGGCCGTTATAGACCAACGAATCCAATCTCGACGACCGTAGATCATCTTCAACCTTGGATCGTGTGTGAGTACCTTCTTCCTCGATCTAGTTATGTTTAGTGGTAGAATCATGCTAGGTTGGATCTAGCATAACTTAGGGCAAATGCCAAGTAGTGGCTTGGAACTTTAGGTGAGGATTTGAGGATGGTTTGAACGTTATAAGGATTGAGGTGTGTATGTTATCATATGAGATTTGTTGAGGTTGTGAGTATGTGCTTGTTGAGATTGTGGAGTTAGGATGGAAGTATTTAGCATGTGGTTATAGTTGAGATCTCGTGAGTTTATGAGGGCTAGGAGAGTATCCTAGTTTATGGGAGTGTATGACCTAATAAGAGTATATAGTACTAGAAGTCTAAGGACTTCTAGCTTGCGTGAGTAGTTGTTGATTATTGTGCCTTGTCTTGAACAGGCTTTGGTTATTTTCCTACGAGAAGTGAGATCGGTTTTTAGCTAGCTTTGAAATGAGGTAAGTCCTCGGACTTACTTAGCCGCTTTTATACATTATTTGGATACATTATGGTGGTGTGTGTTTTATCGCTTTTGATCATGAAACCGGATTAGGATTACTTGACTATATATATTATTTGGCCCATTGTTACTATTATTATCGGGCGGTGACATCACCGCTCAGTTTTCCGAGGGAGACTGAGGGGATCTCTGCGACCAGGCCATACACGGTATACGGGCGGGCTTCTTCATCACTCCCTCAGGGTATACGGGTTGGGCGCCGCCACACTCCTGTTGGTTACACAAGGACAGAGGCGAGAGTTATAAGACTCTCGTGTCACACTTGAACGAATGAATTAGATATGGAATGACCTAAAAAGATAATAAGTAACGGATGTGTATGTTTATGAGCATGTTGTGTGTTTGTGTTCCTATGTGTGTTTGTGCCATATTATGCTTATAATGCCTAGAATGTGAGCTAACGGTTTTATACCGATTGTTGTAGTTGATGTGCAGGATAGGATGTGGCCGAGTGATCCGGAGGAGTGGGCAGCCGGGGTTCCGTACATCTTAGGTTGAGTTGGGTTTTGGAGTCCTTGTGTTGTTGTTATTATATATTATGTTGACGTTGTTGTAAGGACGGCTGAAGTCTTTCCTTTCTTTTATTGTCGGGTTTCATAACATTGCATAAAAATGTATTTCGGTTTTGCCCTTTATTTGTGCCTTGTTGCAAGATCCGGTGAAATTGTTGTCAGGCTAAGGGTCGGGACCCATTGTGAGGTCTCCGCCCGTAGCATCCCGAGTCCCGCGGATTCGGGGTGTTACACTCCTCTATGAGGGTAGTCCTGGCAGGTCGTCACTGAATACCTCTGCAAACTCGCATGCAACGGGTATCTCCTCTATGGTCAGGCTCTTGCTTTCCTTCATGGCATAACACCAGAAGGCCTCGCAACCCTGTGCTATCAGTCTCGCTGCTCTCACTGCACTGATAATTGTGCCGGAATTTCCGAGGTTCCAACCTCGAAATATCACTTTGTTACCCTCCTCAGTGGCAACCGTCACTGTCCTCCTACCAATGTCTAAGACTGCTCCATGTCTCTTCATCCAGTCTATCCCTAAAATCACATCCTCATGAGCTAAGGCATGACTAGAAAACTTACTGGCCAGTCTCGATCTCCCATGCGAACGGAACATCCATAGATCTCTCTAGTCCCTCTTACCTTACTCCCATCCGGTAAGCCTATCATAAAAGGTATCCCCTCTACAGTAGCTAAGGACAACCTATCAACGCATGCATCAGATATGAAGGAGTGTGTAGCACCCGTATCAAATAAAACTCGTACGGGTAAGTCATGGATCTAGATCGTACTTGTGGCAGTCGGTGCCTCTGGCTGATCAGCACTCCTCAGCTCAAACACCCGTGCTTGAGCTCCTCTGGTATCAGCTACACTGCCACGTCCTCTGCCCCGACCTGATCCCTGCATAGAGCTTTGTGAAGATGTGTGTCCTGGAGCCTTGTAAGACTACTGCTGACCTGGGGCTCGGTACTGCTACTGCTGACTCGGAGCTCGGTACTGTGGTTGCCTCTGTACACTCCCTAATAGACCTGCAAGGGAAGAACCCTGCTGAGATGGAGCCTTGCCCTGGCGGTAGAATACAACCCTATGTCCAATCTTGCCGCACTGGAAGCAGGTCATTGACGGCTTCGTGCAGTTCGATCGGATGTGTCCATAGCCACTGTAGTTGTGGCACTGTAACCCCCCGGCTGAAGTCTGACCAGTAGCGGTATGGCTATGTCGCCCCTGAGTCTGTCCCCGTCCAAAAACAGCTACTCCTGTACTACCACTAGCATATCCTGTCCTCTGCCACTTATCCGGCCTGTCTGACTGAGCAACTCTCCTCTGGACTGGTCTATCTCTCTCATATACAGACGCCCTATCCTGATTGTCTGACAGAGTCTCGCAGCGAAATCCTGCCAGGTAGGAACGAGTGCTCTCTCTCAATCTCCGTGAAAAGAGGTACACATGTTGCTCCTCAGGAGGTGCAGCTGGTCCAAGTAGAGTCAGTTCCTTCTGGAACTTCTTAATGGCAGCAGCAATCAGAATATCCTCAAATCCTACCTTAATGAAGTCCTGAAACCTCTCTCTCCTCAACGAGACAGGACAGTATCTATCTCTAACAATGCTCCTCATCTGCTCCCAACTGGTGACTCGACTACATATGGTCCGCCACCAAGAATGAGCATCCTCAGTGAAACATGTCTGCACCAAATCCACCTGTCGATCCTCTGGGCAACGTATCGCCTCTAGTGCAGTCTCTACCTGTCCAATCCAGTGCTCCACCTCTAACCCTATCTCTCTACTGAATGAGGGGACTTTCTGAGAGTTGAAAGCCTTCAACCACTCATCCGGCCTCGGTGCTCTAGACCCAATAGGAGCTCTATCAGTAACAACTCTCCTCTCAGGTACAGCCGGCACCTGAGGTACTCCCTGTGTCACCTGAACGGACCTAGCCGGTACTGGTGGTACCTGGGTAAGTCTCTCTGTTCTAGCAACCTCCTCCATACGCTCGACGTATGCTCGGTACTTTCTGTACTCAGATGCTCCAATAGAAAAACGTCCTGACTCCGTCGAACGTGCTCTTTGCGCTCCAGACCTAGCAATGGTCTCATTCCTGACCTCGGGACCTACACTCTCAGCCACCTCCTCCACTCCAGCATCTGGCATGATCACTGCTGGTGGATCCTCTCGAGGAGCTCAACCTCGACCTCATGCTAGTGGAGGTCTACCTCCACGGCCGCGTCCTCTAACTATAGGGGTCCTATCCCCCCTACCTGGTCCAGCTGGAGGAAGAGGTGGACGACCTCTACCTCGACCAGTAGCTAGTGTAGCTCTAGTACATGCCATCTGCGCGAGGAATAACAACTATAATTATAAACTAGCTAATAAGTCCAACTACAGTAAAACCTAAAGTTCATACTAAGCATACTGAGATCTGCGGTAGTAGTAGTGGTCAGCCGTACTTTTCTATTCCCAAACCGACTATGCATGCCTTTGAAAGCAAAAAAGTTCCCTTTTTAAAACTCAGACCCCTTTCGGGTTCTGCTTAATACTTATTCGGTCTTTCAGAAGATTTCAAGTGTCATTGTTGCCAACCTAGAGCTCTGATACCATGTTGTAACACCCCGAATACTCAGAACTCGGGACGTTGCTGGTTAGGACCTCACAATGGGTCCCGTGTTCAGTTTGACAACAATATTACTAGGATCTTGCAACAAGACACAAATAAGAAAACCGAAATTCATGAAATAGTACTTTTAAAGGAATGAATGCAACAAGGTCTAGCAGCCTATAGTACTTAAACAAAGTGAAAAAAAGATCAACTATCTTAACAAAAGAAAGAAAGACAAATAACAACCCAACCCCCACTCTAAGGAGTACGGAGACCCGACTGACCACTACTTCCGGATCACTCAGCTGTTTTTCTAACCTGCGGTAAATCTAAAAACACAACAAAAAAAACCATTAGCTAGTTATCTAAACATTAGGGGAATAATAATAGCACACACACATAAAATAATCAACACCCATCATGCTTTCAAACAAGTCCATTTATTATCTTCATTTAAGTTATTCACTCTTACTAATGATACTTATTTTGTGACACGAGGGATTCCCAAACCTCGCCTCCGCCCCCGTGTAACCATCAGAAATGGATCCGATGCATCTCACCTTGTACCTGCCTGGTCTGGGTATAGAGAACCTCTCAGTCTCCTGTCAGAGTTGGACAGTGATGTCACGGCCCGTTATACACACACTTGGGCCTTAACACATAATAACAACGGTCGTCCTAACAAGTTGTTATTATTATAATCACGCACATCGCACATACACAACCATTATCACTCAACTAATATCCAGAAACTGGCTAAGTAAGTCGCAAGGACTTACCTCAATCAAATATCACTTTCCCAAATCTCAACTCAGTCCGTACCCGTGGTAACTCAAACGCCTGTTAAACAAGGCATGTGTATCGACATTCCATCCCATACTCTTAGAAGTTATCAACTTCTAAGAGGTACAAATCTCAAGAGGAAAGTTTACGAAAACAACTCTCTTAGGTTAAAGGACTATCTTACCCCTGATCCCGAAAATCTAAGATTTTCAATAAATTAATTCCAACTCTACTTTAGAGCCTATTCCCACATTCCGGTTCTTACGGAAGAATTTAGTACCGCAGTACAGGAGTTGTACAAAATCCTAGATTTCCATTAACTGATCATTAAAGTCCGATTTGAGTTAAGAATCCAAGATTTAGATTAAAAGTTAAAAATTTCGGAAACACTCTCTAGTTTCTCTAATATATCTATACCAATCATAGGGCAAAGGTCTCTCAAGAAAAACAACCATAACTCCCATATAACTTCTAAGGTTGGACTAGAAGCCAAAATTCTATACTTAGTCAATTATTTCCTGTTTCAAAAACAGCTCATGTTTTCTACTTCGGGACCCTATAAAACTTAATCCGACCGTTAGCTTTCTCCCAAATTTTAACACAGTAAACTACGTATTTCTAGCTATCGTATCTCAAAAATTGAACGGTGGATCTTTATCCTAAGGTATCGAAATCTGTCTCCCAACTAGTCAGTTTGTGTGCATTTAAACAACAATTCAGCAAGGGTTTCAAGTGGTCCTGGGTTCAATACTCCACCCCAACTATACTGGAAACAGCTAGACTAAATAGCCTACTCATTTGTACCCGTACAACATCGACAGAAGGTGTGAAGAGGGACTTACCAACATAGTGGAAGGTGGTCCGGTTCACAGGATGGGCGCAGCAGTGGAGTTCCAAGTCGGCTCGTTCACCGACTCACCTGCCCTCCACAGGTATACCCGCGTTCAGGACTGTCACCGCAGGAAAACAGGGATAGACCCTTCGTTATTTTATGTCGTGAAAACAGACAAAGAAGGAGGAGGAATGGAAGCAGCAGCGACTCACCTTCTGCAACAGCAATGTCGTTGCCGGTCGGCTAGCGTGCAGGACTGGTGCTGGTGGTTGTTGCGAGGTCTAGTCCTTCGGCCCTAGTTGCTCAGCCACGTCGCAAGGTTTGGGTGTCGGCTGTGTGAAGGGAGTTAAAACTCGAAGGCTGCAACGATGGAGACAACTCGAGAGGGGGACGAGTTCTTATCGGTGTTCCCGTCTGGAAGGGGCGTGAGACTGCAACGGTGTTGGGCGGTGGTCGGGGCTGCTGTCGATCGTACAGAAAGAGAGGGAGAAGCAGGAAGCGGCACTAGTTAGGAGAAACGTAAAAGGGTTAAGCTTAAACGTGTTTAGGAAAGTGATTAGGGTTTAGGGTTAGATTAGGAGGTTGGGCCGGCTGTTGCTCATTGGGCCACACACTAGTTTGGGCCTACACACTACCTAATAGAAGGCTGAAACAAATTATCAAAAATTCGTACGGAATTTTACAGGTACGGAGTATTTACGGTTTACAAGATTTATCATTTTATGTGAAACGAGGTTACCAAAAATCTTAGAATTTAAATATCGTTTTTATTTTATTTATAAGAATTTTAGGTTGGCGGATCGGAGTCCGGTTTGATCCGGTATTAAACGGAGTTTAAATTTTTCGGTTATTACAATTTTACTGTTTTTATTTTAGCTTCCATTTACTGTTTTTATAAAAAAAAATCACTTTCTCTTTACTATTTTTCGTAACTTGCTTGATATTATTTTAAGAGTGTCAGTTCATATTGCAGGATTTGGAGGACAATTGAGGTGGCCTTCAAAGTTACGTGGAAAAGCCGATCTTTCTCAACAAAATAAAGAGAGGACTCGAAATGTAGAAGAGAGAGTTGAAAAGGACGAGGCAACAACCGCTAAAGCCATAGAGAAAGCCAAGAAATTAGAGGAGGAGGTTCAAGCACTACGGGCCATATTTCAAAGATATGCCGCCGATCAACAACAAGCTCAAACTTCAGGTAGTAAGTAGTGTTGTGTTCTATAATGATCTAGATATGCACAAATACTTAAAAAAACATGGATGTAGTGGATGTCAAGCAATTAGTATGCTTGAGCTATTTTGGAATTTTGTTGATGCAACAACAAGTATGTGTAGTTTTGCGGGTTTTGACTGATTTTGTAGGTTGTGTGATTTGTAGTTTGACAGGTTTTGTTGGTTGTGTAATTTTGACAGGTTGTGTATTTTTTAAAAGGTTTAGTGTACTTTTGAATTATTTTTTTCATGCCCAATAAAAATAAGGCGAGGGAAAGATAAAAAAAACTTCCGTCGCGTAATTACTAGGGCGACGAAGACAAAAGTTGTCACCTAAACGAAAACTTCCGTCGCCTAAACAAAGTCCGTCGCCTAATAATTAGGCGACAAAACTAGAAAACCGCCGCCTAACTTCCATCACTCCAATTCTTAGGCAACGACTCAGCCTTTTCGTCGCTACAAAATGGATTAGGCATTTTGTATTCCGTCACCCGAATACTAGAGGGACGGTTGTGTTTCGACGGAACTCAGGCGACGGAATGTCCGTCGCGAGACTCATTAGGCGACGAAATGGTATTGTGGCGACGATTTTATTCCGTCGCCCGAGTGTAAAACTAGCGTAGTGACCGTTGGTAAGAGTCGTCTTCAACCTCTTGTTCTTTTTGAGAATGCTTGAGAGGGAGTAAATCCTGTAGTTTTGCCTTCACAAGTATCGCACCATACTAGTGTATTCCATCCTTAGAACCTGTATTGACTCCAGGGAGTATCGAACGTGTGAGGTGGGTGTAAAGAATATCTTTTTAGTTTTGTAGACAGGAGAAGTTGAACCTGGAACCTCTTGCACCCTTGTTATTTCTAGATTTTTGTTTGTAACTGCAGACTTTGGAGATAAGTTTCGATGCTTGAAAATTATCTGTCACCGTTGAATTTTATATATGTTATTATAGGTAGATATGAATAGTTTGATGTATTAAAATTTGGGAACGATCCAACGGTCGGATTTGAAGTTATGACGTTTCAAAGTAGGGTAGTAGGACAATTTTTGTAAAAGTGGAGATTTTGGCCAAATATTGGAAGTTTTGTATCTTTGAGCCATCTTTGGAATTTTGTGTAGGATTAGTGGTGGGTTATTTTTGGGTTTTATTTGTTCTAGTGATAAATGTGTATTGAATATAAGGTGTAAATATTTTATTTGAGATTTTTGGATTTTTGTACGAGTGCTTTATTGTTGAGTCAAAGTGGGATCCTTAGCGAGTTTTCATGGAAGTTAAAAAGTTGGAATAATTTGGAAATATTCTAGGAATAATTCTAGGGTTTTGAGACCCATGGTAAAAAAAAGTCTTTTTACTCTTATGAGGGTATTTTGGTAATGCCCGTTTAGATAACCTTTAGAATCTTAGTAGTTGAGAACTTCTAAGAGGTTGGAATATGTTCCGATCAACTTTTCTTTTATATCATGAAGTTTGGTGCTTTCACGACGGATCGGATTTTTGAGTTATCAAGGATTGTGACTTGATTCAGGTATGTCATTTGGGCTTACTTAACTAGCTTCTAGATGTTGGTATGAGTGATGATAGTGGTGATTGATTATATGTTTATCAATACTTAATTACTTTAAGTATAACCGACCCTTAATTGGCCCAAGAGTAATGAGCGGTGGCATTTTGCTCAGTTGCCCGAGGGCGACTAGGAGGATCTTTGGGAGTAGGTCATACATGGTTTGCGGGGAGGATACCGAACCACTCCATATGGTATACGGGGAGGTATGCCGAACCTCACCAGTTAGATAAAACACAGATGCGAGAGTCTTAGACGTCTAGTGCCACAATTTTAAATTGTATTGAAGTGAATCACCTAATCATAAGATAATAACCGGTTTTGTGTGCAAGCATGTTGAGTATTAAACTATTATTCTCTGTGTGATTGTGCGATTATTATTCTACTAGTATTTGGATAGTAAGCTAACGGTTTATCCATGTTGTTAGATTATTTGCAGTTATAGACAGCTACAGAGAGATCCGGAGCGGATAGTCAGCCGGGTTCACGTACTCATTAGATGGGGACGGGGGAGTCTTCATTTTTCACGGCTTTAATTTATATATGCATTGTAAGGTTTTCATATGTAATGCATTCATTCAAATATATTTTAAGGTTTTTGAAATATTTATTTACATTTGTGCCTTGTTGTAAGATCCTAAGTAAAATTGTGAAACCAAGGTCGGGACCTATTGTGATGTCCTAACCAGAGCTAACTAGTAGGTAACCGAGTTTTGAGAATTTGGAATGTTATAGGTTACCCCAGAACATGTGGGGAGGAGCATTGCTTACCATAAATTATATCCTCAAAAAATACCTCATAAGGTAACTAGCAAAGAGCCATATGAACTTTGGAAATGTAAGATACCATCGTACAAATACCTCAAAGTGTGGGGTGTCTAACAAAAGTGGTTGTACCACCTCCAAAATAGGTCACAATTGGACCTAAAACCGTTGATTGTATTTTCATAGGATATGCACACAACAATAGAGTTTATCGGTTATTAGTACATATAAGTAAGATATACCAGATATACATGTCAATACAATAATGAAATCAAGGAAAGCACATACCTTCTTTGAAAACGTGTTACGGAAAGGAAATAAATATAACTCTATAAGTTTACATGAGAGTTAGTCGACTTATCCCAAGGGTGTAAAGTATTTGGGTGCAAATGGATTTTCAAAACTAAGTTGAAAACTGATGACTCGATAGAGAAGTACAAGGCTAGGCTTGTGGTGCAAGGATTCTGACAAAAAGAAGGGTTAGACTTCTTTGGCACCTATTGATAGCATGAATTATAGTCTATATTTTGGGGTTTGTTTGGACGTTTTATCTTCAATAATCTGCATGTTTGTATGTATATTATGTGATTATATTACCATTTCATCTACCTTTGCGGGAATCGAGGTCTACACCTAGTTTTGTTGTAATCGTAGGTAAAATGGCACGTTTTGCATCAAAAAGGAGCAAAAGGAGCTATGGAGTCATTGTAGCTACATCCAGGAACATAAGGAACCATCCAGGAAGCATAGCCATGGATTAGAGATTCACTTTGGACCAGATTTGAGAGATTTCACATTCAGTTGTGACTCACCTCGGTTGATCACAAATTCACCTCGACCGAGGTGATCCAGAGAAGTCGACTCGACCGAGGCGAACACCTGGGACGCGGCGAGAATATTTTATTCTTGGCTGAGATCTTTTATCTTTGGAAAGAGATCTTATATTTTTGGGCTTGGCTCCTGGAAGGAAGAAGATATGCTAGATCATATATTTTACCTATTTTTATGGGAAGAGATCTTTCTAAGATATATTATCTTTGGAGGGTTATTTTCCTATAAAAAGGGTTGGATTTCCACAAATCCAACCCTTTTTGAAGAACCTTTTTAAAGGTTGAAGGAAGATTGAAGTCTATAGCTTTTATAGCTTTTGAAGGGTTTTTGTAAGATTGTCTTAGATTCCCTTCCTTATTGTCTTGCCTTGTTGGATTTCTATCCAAGGAACGCTTTTGTTGTGATATTTGATTCAGTTATTGAAGTCTTTTCATTAAATTCTTCTTGTTCAAATATTCAACTTCTTCCCATATACTTGATTAATACTTTCATGATGATGAGTGGCTAATTTCCTTGTGTGATTCTAGGGTGATTGGCTGAAGGTTGTGGGAAAAACAATGATAGAATGATCTTAATCACAGTAGGACCCTAAAAGTTCGAGTCTTTAACCTTAACCCTAAGCATCTCGCTCAGTTGATGAACATCTCGGCCGGGGTGAAATTTGGCTGACCGAGGTGACTTATCTGATCCGAAACTGAGAGTTAAGTGTTAGAGTTTGCCAAATCCTATTCTTATTACACCTTTGCTGGTTCAACGCAAGCTTAGGATGAGACTTACCCGGTAATTCCTTAGTTTGTTTACCTAAGATCATAAGTGTAGGTAATAAAGGTTTATCCTTTATTGGGGTTTGAGTGTGCTTTCATCTCATCTTTGTGAGTTAGTCTGAGACTTACCCAATAAAGGTTGATTCTATTCCCTTAGATGGTGTGTTAGTTTGAGGTTATAGTTCTTTATCTTAATTCCTTGAGACTTACCCGGTAATAGGAGTTACGGTTTAGGATTAGTGAGTAGTGAGACTTACCCGGTGATCTATTCCACTTTAGTAACACCTTCCCCATGCAAAAACCTCAACTTTGTCCGCTTATCTTTAGATATTGAGTTGGAACCACAACTAGATGCTTTAATCCGTAGAATTACATGTTTCCTTTATTGACTGTTTATCATCTTTGATTGTTTTAATTGCTTTTGTGGTTAGTAATTACTAGAGCTTACCGTGATTGGACTTTGTTTCACTAAGTCCCTGTGATCGACCCCTGGAATTCCTTGCTTTTTACTACAATTGACCCGTACACTGCGGGTTCGCATCCTTGTTTTAAGCTTACGTCTAGGGTTATAAATTTAAAGCTTGCACACACCGTTTGGAGCGAACAAGTTTTTGGCGCCGTTGCCGGGGACTTGGTCTAGACCGAGCAGGTTACGGTTTGCTCTTGGGGCACTTTCCCCCGTGTCTTCTAACCACTCTACTTGAGTGACTTTTGCAGGTTCTTTCTTAGGTTTATGCAAAGAACCCGCACCGGGAAGGAAATCATTCCTTACGATCCCGAACCAGAGAAGACATACAAATGACGCTTAAGAGAAGCGAAGATGGCCCACCAAGACAACCGCGATCTTGAGGCCGAATTGAAAGAGGCGCTAGAGCTGCTACGCCTCAGCAGGGAAGAATTGAGGCAGGAAAGAGAAGAAACTCGCACCAGGACTGAAGCGATCAAAGCTGACATGGCAGCTTTACGAGACCAGTTTCTACCTCGACCGAGGGAAGATCTTGTTCCAGATCCTCGACGATCCGGGTCCCAGTCGCTGACCCTCGACCGAGGCAGGTCCCAGTACCTAACGCCCCGGCCGAGGTACTTCCACCTCGGATGCCATTCCGAGACGCATTTCCTGCAGGAATCCCACAAACCCTAGGTCAAAGGATGGACCTCAATCAACAACTGAGGCGTCCAGGAGTTAACCTAGGAGATCCAGCGGACCATGACTATGAACTTCGACCGCAAGTTCTATCCATGATTCGCCAATGCCAGTTCGGAGGGCTGGAGAAGGAATCACCACATCAACATCTTCAAAACTATGAGATTTTGATGGAGACCTTGAGACCCTCAAGGATTGAAAATAACAACTACAAGCTAAGACCTTTTTACTTTTCTTTAAAAGATAGAGCTCTTACTTGGTATCAATCTCTTCCTCCAGGAAAAATTAGCACATGGGAGGAGATGACAACGGAGTTCTTGACCAAATTCTTTCCTCCCTCAAAGACAGTTGAAATGAGAGGGGAGATCAATGCTTTCATTATGAAGGACAAGGAGAGCTTGTCCAAGTCATGGGAGCGGTTCAAGGACATTATTTTGGATTGCCCACATCATGGGATTCCAAAGTTAGAGCTATTGGAGATATACTTCAAGGGACTGGACGGAAGCACCCAATTCAATCTCCAACTACTATCCGCCGGTACCTTTATGGACATGGCGATTGACGAAGCTTGGGACTTCATGGAGAAGCAAGCTTTGCACATGGAGAAGTACACCCATCAAGGAGCTGAAGGTGGAGTTAAAAGAGTTAACTTCCAAAAAACTCAGCCCAACAACAATCAACTCACGTCTTTGAAGAATGACGTGAAGCAATTGAAGGAACTATTGGTTGCTCAAACCAAGAAGGAAGAGCAAGGGCAAAGGAACAACAACAACGGATACCGTAACAACAACAACGGTTCCCGGAACAACAATTACAACAACAACAATAGAGGATCCAATAGCAACAATTGGAGGGCGAACAACCAAAATTCTGGTAACAATCATTCAAACTCCAACTCTAACGATTCCTCTAACCATTTCCTCTCTTCCCCTTCTTCTTCTTCTACTCCATTAAAGAGCTAGGGGCAAGGATCAAGTTCGTCTCAACCGGAAAAGAAAGACGCAGTTCTGGAGGCTATCTTGATCAAGCTCAACGCTATGGAGACTTCTATGACTTCATTTTCGAAGGCCCAAAAAGCCTTTGAACAACAACTTGCAAGTAGGGCGAATGAAGCGCCAAGAGATCCAGGGAAGCTTCCAGCAAGGACGGAGAGCAACCCTAAGGGCCAGATCATGGCCATAACTACGAGGAGTGGACTGAAAACTGCAGATCCAATGCCTCGGTCGGTGCTAGTACCGACGAAGACCACCTCGGTCCAGGTGCAGTCGAAGAACACCTCGACCGAGATGCCAACCGAGGTGGAGCCACAGAAAGCGGAGGGGAAAACTGAAGTTTATGTTCCACCTCCTGCATACAAACCACCACTTCCATTCCCCCAGTCAAGGGCCAGAGCACATCTAGACAAGCATTTTAGTAAGTTCCTTAACTTGATGAATAAACTGCATATTAACATTCCTTTCCTTGATGCTATGCTAGGAATGCCCGCCTATGGGAAGTTCTTGAAGGAGATCCTATCAAGGAAGAGGAAACTGGAAGATTTTGGTGAAGTTAGGATGACATCTAAATCCTCGGAGCTCATTCAAATCATGAAGGAGAAGATGCCACCTAAATTGAGAGATCCCGGCTCATTTTGCATTCCCATTCAAGTTGGGAATGTCACTTGTGAAGCCCTTTGTGATCTAGGAGCCAGCGTGAGCATCATCCCGCTGGAGCTATGTGCAAAGATCGGACTTGGAGAGCCCAAGCCGGTCAAGATTCGACTTTATATGGCGGATCGTTCCATTACCCATCCCGTGGGCATCTTGGAGGATGTTCCGGTCAAGTTAAGTAACTTCTATTTACCAATAGATTTTGTTGTACTTGACATTTCCGCAGATTATCCTGTTCCTATTATTCTCGGGAGGCCATTTCTAGGAACTTCGGGTTGCAATGTGGATTGCAAGAACGCCAAGTTAAAATTCAACATTGGCGGCGATGAGGTGGAGTTCGCATTACTTGCAGCCATGAAAGGGGAGCAGCTAAGCGATGATATCTTCAACATCTACGATGAAGAAGAATCAAGAGAATTGGTGAGCTCTATCCTTACTAACGATCCACTCGAAAGAGTTATTAGCTTCAGTTTAATGGAGGAAGGTATAGATGCTTCTTGTGATGCAGATATACGGAGCTTAAAAGCACTGGAAGAAGATCCAGGAGCTAAAACTGAGAAGCTAACCCAGGAGACGAAGATCTCCAGTTTCGGTTCCAGCTGCAGTACCTCGACCGAGGCACTTTGATAGCATGAATTATAGTCTATATTTTGGGGTTTGTTTGGACGTTTTATCTTTCATAATCTGCATGTTAGCATGTATAATATGTGATTATATTACCATTTCATCTACCTTTGCGGGAATCGAGGTCTACACCTAGTTTTGCTGTAATTGCAGGTAAAATGGTATGTTTTGCATCAAAAAGGAGCAAAAGGAGTCATGAGTCATTTGGAGCTACATTGAGGAGCATAAGGAACCATCCAGGAAGCATAGCCATGGATTAAAGATTTACTTTGGACCAGTTTTGAGAGATTTCGCATTCAGTTGTGACTCACCTCGGTTGACCAGAGATTCACCTCGACCGAGGTGATCCAGAGACGCTGACTCGACCGAGGCGAATACCTAGGACGCGGCGAGAATATTTTATTCTTGGCTGAGATCTTTTAAAATTGGAAAGAGATCTTATATTTTTGGGCTTGGCTCCTGGAAGGAAGGAGATATGCAGAATCATATATTTTACCTATATTTATGGGAAAATATCTTTCTAAGATTTATTATCTTTGGAGGGTTATTTTCCTATAAAAAGGGTTGGATTTCCACAATTCCAGAGGGCCGCATACGATCCGCTTAGAGTTGGACATCACGCTATACCGTCGATCAGGGTTTATAGCACACAGCAGCAGCACCCTACTCCAGTTGGGAGAGATTTGAAGAACCTTTTTGAAGGTTGAAGGAAGATTGAAGATTGTAGCTTTTATAGCTTTTGAAGGGTTTTTGTAAGATTATCTTCAATTCCCTCACTTGTTGTCTCGTCTTGTTGGATTGCAATCCAAGGAACGCTTTGTTGTGATATTTGATTCAGTTATTGAAGTCTTTTCATTAAATTCTTCTTGTTCAAATATTCACCTTCTTCCCATATATTTGATTAATACTTTCATGATGATGAGTGGCTAATTTCCTTGTGTGATTCTAGGGTGATTGGCTGAAGGTTGTGGGAAAAACAATGATAGAATAATCTTAGATTCCAGTAGGATCCTGAAAGTTCGAGTCTTTAACCTTAACCCTAAGCACCTCGTTCAGTCGATGAACATCTCGTCCGGGGTGGAAACTGGCTGACCGAGGTGACTTATCTGATCCATAACTGAGAGTTAAGTGTTAGAGTTTGCCAAATCCTATTCTTATTACACCTTTCCTGGTTCAAAGCAAGCTTAGGATGAGACTTACCCGGTAATTCCTTAGTTTGTGTACCAACGATCATAAGTGTAGGTAATAAAGGTTCATCCTTTATTGGGGTTTGAGTGTGCTTCCATCCCATCTTTGTGAGTTAGCCTGAGACTTACCCGGTAAAGGTTGATTCTATTCCCTTAGATGGTGTGTTAGTTTGAGGTTATAGTTCTTTATCTTGATTCCTTGAGACTTACCCGGTAATAGGAGTTACGGTCTTGGATTAGCGAGTAGTGAGACTTACCCGGTGATCTACTCCACTTTAGTAACACCTTCCCCACGCAAAAATCTCAGCTTTGTCCGCTTATCTATAGATCTTGAGTTGGAACCACAACTAGATGCTTTAATCCCTAGAATTGCATGTTTGCTTTATTGACTTCTTATTCATCTTTGATTGTGTTAATCGCTCTTGTGGTTAGTATTGACATAAGCACACCGTATTGACTTTGTTTCATCGAGTCCCTGTGATCGACCCCTGAAATTTTCTTGCTTTTACTACGATTGACCCGTACACTGCGGGTTCGCATCCTTGTTTTAAGCTTAAGTCTAGGGTTATAAATTTAAAGCTTGCACACACCGTTTGAAGCGAACAAGTTTTTGGCGCCGTTGCCGGGGACTTGGTCTAGACCGAGCCGGTACGGTTTGCTCTTGGGACGATTGCCCCGTTTCATCTAACCACTCTACTTGAGTGACTTTTGCAGGTTCTTTCTTAGGTATATGCGAAGAACCCGCGCTGGGAAGGAAATCGTTCCTTACGATCCCGAACCAGAAAAGACATACAAGCGACGCTTAAGAGAAGCGAAGATGGCCCAACAAGACGATCGTGATCTTGCGGCCCAATTGAAAGAGGCGCTAGAGCTGCTACGCCTCAGCAAGGAAGAACTCAGGCAAGAGAAAGAAGAGAATCGCACCAAGACTGCAGCAATCGAAGCTGAGATAGCAGTCATACGAGACCAGATTCTACTTCGACCGAGGGAAGATCCTCCTGTTGATCCTCGACCGATGCAGGATCCAGTAGTTGACCCGCGACCGAGGCAGATTCCAATACCTGACGCCCCGGCCGATGTACTTCCACCTCGGATGCTAGTCCGAGATGTTCTTCTTGCAGGAATCCCACAAACCCTAGGTCAAAGGATGGACCCTAACCAACAGCTGAGGCGTCCAGGAGTGAACCTAGGAGATCCAGCAGATCATGACTACGAACTTCGACCGCAAGTTCTAGCCATGATTCGCCAATGCCAATTCGGAGGGCTAGAGAAAGAGTCGCCGCATCAACATCTTCAAAACTACGAGATCTTAATGGAAACCTTGCGAACCCCCAGAATTGAGAACAACAACTACAAGATAAAACCTTTTTACTTTTCTTTAAAAGATAGAGCTCTTACTTGGTATCAATCTCTTCCTCCAGGAAAAACTAGCACATGGGAAGAGATGACTACGGAATTCTTGACCAAATTCTTTCCCCCCTCAAAGACCGCTGAAATGAGAGGGAAGATCAACGCTTTCATTATGAAGGACAAGGAGAGCTTGTCCAAATCTTGGGAGCGGTTCAAGGATATCCTCTTGGATTGCCCGCATCATGGGATTCCAAAGATCGAGTTGTTGGAGATCTACTTCAAAGGGCTGGACGGAAGCACCCAGTTCAATCTCCAACTACTTTCCGCCGGTACCTTCATGGACATGGCGATTGATGAGGCTTGGGACTTCATTGAGAAGCAAGCCTTGCACATGGAGAAATATACCCACCAAGGAGCTGAAGGTGGAGTTAAAAGAGTCAACTTTCAAGAGACTCAATCCAACAACAATCAACTCACGTCTTTGACGAATGACGTGAAGCAATTGAAGGAGCTCTTGATGGCTCAAACTAAGAAGGAAGAGCAAGGGCAAAGGAACAACAACAATAACGGGTACCGTAACAACAACAACGGTCCCCGAAACAACAACTACAACAACAACAATAGAGGATCCAACAGCAACAACTGGAGGGCGAATAACCAAAACTACGGTAACAATCATTCAAACTCCAACTCTAATGATTCCTCTAACCCTTTCCTCTCTTCCCCTTCTTCTTCTTCTACTCCATTGAAAAGCCAAGGGCAAGGATCAAGTTCGTCTCAACCAGAAAAGAAAGACGCAGTTCTGGAAGCAATCTTGATCAAGCTTAGCGCTATGGAGAATTCTATGACTTCATTTTCAAGGGCCCAAAAGTCCTTCGAACAACAACTTGCTAATAAGGCGAATGAAGCGCCAAGAGATCCAGGGAAGCTTCCAGCAAAGACGGAAACTAACCCTAAGGGCCAATGCATGGCCATAACGACGAGGAGTGGACTCAAAACTGCAGATCCAGTACCTCGCTCGATGCAGACCACCTCGGTCCAGATCCAGTCGAAGAACACCTCGACCGAGATGCCAACCGAGGCGGAGCAACAGAAAGCAGGAGGGACGACAGAAACTTATGTTCCACCTCCTGCATACAAACCACCACTTCCATTCCCTCAGTCCAGAGCCAGAGCACATCTAGACAAGCACTTTGGTAAGTTTCTTGACTTGATGAATAAGCTACATATTAATATTCCTTTCCTTGATGCTATTTTAGGTATGCCCGCCTATGGGAAGTTCTTAAAAGAAATCTTATCAAGGAAGAGGAAGCTGGAGGATGTTGGTGAAGTTAGGATGACATCTAAATCTTCGTAGCTTATCAAAATCATGAAGGAAAAGATGCCACCTAAGTTGCGAGATCCCGGCTCATTTTGTATTCCCATTCAAGTTGGGGATGTCACTTGTGAAGCCCTTTGTGATCTAGGAGCCAGCGTGAGCATCATCCCGCTGGAGCTATGCACGAAGATCGGTCTTGGAGAGCCCAAGCCGGTCAAGATTCGACTTTACATGGCGGATCGCTCCATTACCCATCCCGTGGGCATTTTGGAGGACGTTCCGGTCAAGTTAGGTAACTTCTATCTTCCCATAGATTTTGTTGTACTTGACATTCCCGCAGATTATCCTGTTCCTATTATTCTCGGGAGACCATTTCTAGCAACTTCGGGTTGCAACGTGGATTGCAAGAACGCCAAGTTGAAATTCAACGTTGGTGGCGATGAGGTGGAGTTCGCGCTACTTGCAGCCATGAAAGGGGAGCAACTAACTGATGATATCTTCAACATCTACGATGAAGAAGAATCAAGAGAATTGGTGAGCTCTATCCTTATTAACGATCCACTCGAAAGAGTTATTAGCTTCAGTTTAATGGAGGAAGGTATAGATGCTTCTTGTGATGCAGATATACGGAGCTTGAAGGCACTGGAAGAGGATCCAGGAGCTAAAACTGAGAAACTAATCCAGGAGACGAAGATCTCCAGTCTCGGATCCAGTAGCAGTACTTCGACCGAGGCACTTTCTGGACTGAGCGAGGCGACCGAAGAACATCTCGGTCAACGCTTATGCGCCTCGACCGAGGTCGAAGGCGAGATGATTCAAACTGAGACTTCATCGAGTCCAGTTTCTGATACCACTCCACTGGAAAGAGGAAGCATGGATTTCCCCCAGAAAGCACCCCTAGTCGTGGAGCTTAAACAGCTCCCCAGTCACTTGAGGTATATCTTTCTTGGACCGGATTCTACTTATCCCGTTATTGTTAGTGCTTCCCTCTCCGATTCTGAATTATCTAAGTTAATGCATGTCCTGAGAAAGCATCGAAAAGCTATAGGTTACACCACGGATGATCTTATTGGCATTAAACCTTCTTTCTGCATGCATAGAATTCTAATGGAAGATAATCATAAGACTTCACGGGAACCTCAAAGACGGTTAAATCCGATCATGAAAGAGGTTGTGAAGAAGGAAGTTCTTAAGTTGTTGGATGCAGGTATTATTTATCCTATCTCGGACAGCAAGTGGGTTAGCCCGGTGCATGTCGTTCCGAAGAAAGGAGGGATGACCGTTGTGACGAATAAGAACAACGAGTTGATCCCAACGAGGACCGTTACGGGCTGGAGAGTTTGCATCGATTATAGGAAGCTGAACACGGCAACTCGGAAGGATCATTTTCCGCTTCCCTTCATCGATCAAATGCTCGAACGGTTGGCCCAACATTCACACTTTTGCTACTTGGACGGCTATAGTGGGTTCTTCCAGATTCCTATCCATCCGGATGATCAGGAGAAGACCACTTTCACTTGTCCTTGGGGGACATTTGCCTATCGGAGGATGCCATTTGGATTGTGCAATGCACCCGCTACCTTCCAGCGATGCATGATGGCTATCTTTTCCGAGTACATAGAGGAGATCATGGAGGTATTCATGGATGATTTTTCTGTATATGGTTCCTCTTTTGATGATTGCCTATCTAACCTTTCTCTAGTGCTTAAAAGATGTGAAGACACTAACCTTGTTTTAAATTGGGAGAAGTGTCATTTTATGGTTAATGAAGGCATTGTGCTAGGACACCTCGTTTCTAATCGAGGTATTGAGGTCGATCGAGCTAAGATCGAAACTATTGAGAAACTCCCTCCTCCTTGTTCTGTTAAAGGTGTGAGGAGTTTTCTCGGACATGCAGGTTTCTACAGGAGATTCATCAAGGACTTCTCTAAGATTTCTAAACCTCTAACTAACCTCTTGAATAAAGATGTTGTTTTTGAGTTTTCGCAGGAGTGTCTTGATGCTTTTTACAGGATTAAGGAAGCGTTGATCTCCGCTCCTATTATCCAACCTCCTGATTGGACCTTGCCCTTTGAGGTCATGTGTGACGCTAGTGATGTAGCCGTAGGAGCGGTGCTTGGACAGAAAAAAGATGGACGGACCACCGCCATTTATTATGCTAGCAAAACACTAGATGAAGCACAACGCAACTACGCTACCACCGAGAAGGAGTTATTGGCGGTTGTATATGCTTTCGAGAAGTTTCGTTCCTATCTAGTAGGAGCAAAAGTCATTGTCTACACCGACCACGCAGCCATTCGTTACTTGTTGGCTAAGAAAGATGCCAAGCCGCGCCTTATTCGATGGATTCTCTTGCTCGAAGAGTTTGACCTAGAGGTCCGCGATAAGAAAGGATCCGAGAACTCAGTCGCGGATCACCTCAGCCGGCTACCGGAATCCTCCCGCGAAACGGATAACCCACCCATAGACGATTCATTCCCCAATGAGCACTTACACTTGTTGGAGCGTTTGATGGATCTACTTACTTCACCCCATGATGGAGGTGAAGTATGGGGTGAGAGCACCTCCCACCTCATTTGAGACGCATCATGGTCCAGCTAGCGACCTTAAATCAAGCGCTTCTTGGGAGGCAACCCAAGGTATTGCTTTCTTTTCCCGTTTTCTAGTCTAGCTTAGATAGTTTTTGTTTTTGCTTTGCTTTGCTTTGTTTTTGGCGTTCTGGACAGTCAACAGGGAATATCTAAGGAAGGATGGACAACTGGAAGGACAGAAGTTCGAGATTTTGAGAAGACAGAAGCATCTCGGTCACTGTCAGAGCATCTCGACCGAGTTGATTCTTGAGCAACCGAGGCGACTAGGGTTTCTGCAGAACCACCTCGATCCGTACCACCTCGGTCCAGTCGAGACCATCTTGACCGAGGTGACAGCAGATCCAGGAACAGTATAAAAAGGGGAAAAATTTATTTTTCACTTTTTTACCCACCTCGACCGCGGCGACAGTCCACTTCGCTCTCTCTCAAATCTCGCTCGTTTTCGAAGATTTCTGCTTCTAAACTGTGATTGAAGGGTCGAGGAACCGATTGCAACAACAGATCTGCAAGAAAATCGAACGAATCGACCGAAACGAGGTAAAACAAGTCGAAACCCTAACTCGTTCATTCGCTTCGATTTGGGCTTTGGTCGCCCCTGATTCTGCTGAAAAAAGGCATAAGTACCCCTTAGGAAGCAATTGTAGTGATTTTGGGGGGAAAAGAACTGAATTTCTGAGAATTAGAATCGTAACTGCTGCGCCTCGGTCCAGTCGAACTGCATCTCGACCGAGGTGTTCTTGAGGCTTGTCAGTGACCGAGGTGGTCTGACAGAGTTGAGTGAAAATGAGTTCAGATCGTCGCTTAGCCCTTAGAAACAGATCCTCACCCTCCCCTTCTTCTTCTTCTTCCCGTCCTTACCGCCCGGTTATCCACGAGAGATGCCGGGTAGACTATGAGCGGATAGCTAGCCGTCCAGTTATCGCACCACGATTTCTGGACGTGTCGGCTTTTGATTGCCTAGGGTTAGACGCTGACCTTAGGAGGATGATTGCTACTGTCGGGCTGGATCAGTTTACTGAGATCCGAGCCCCAGCTTACTTGGAGCCGACCTTGGAGTTTGTTAGCTCCTTCTCCTACCTCCCCACAGACCGGTCTGTGAAGTACCGGTTGATGAACCGGAACTTCATAGTTCCTTTAGAGATATGGAGAGAGATTTTTGGTTTCTCTGAGCCCACCACCACCACCACCGGATCAGGATTATTGAGGAGCTGCAGGATTTTCTTTATTCTATTTTTATGCAGTTCAGCTATTTATCCGGTGAGTTCTCTCATTTTCTAGACTTTTATTTGACCCACTGGGACAGTGTGTCCCAAGTATGGGGTATTTGTATTATTTGACTACCTTTTGATGTATTTGACTACTTGATGTATTATATCTCATCGGATATTTTATTTATGCATCACTTCGGCATTTATATGATTATCTGAGATTGCATGCATACATACAGATGATTTGATTGAGAAAAACGTCGAAACTGGAAAAAAAACTGGTTTTAAAAAATAAAAAAAAATTTGACCTCGACCGGGGCAGTTCTGGCCGAACGAGGTGTTTCACCTCGGTTGACCCAAGAACACCTCGACCGAGGTGTGTTAACTGAGAGTTTTCGAAAACGATTTTTTGTGTTACTTATCTGGATATGATCTCAGTGAAGATCTTGTTTACTGACTGGTTTTAAATTCTTTATGTGTTTGAAAGGTTTTATAATATGTTTAAGTTGCTAAATGCTTTGTTTGAAATTATTAGCATGTTTAATACTTTGTTTTTATCCAAATTATGTTGAATTTGAAGGTTGACACCGCAAGTTAAGTTCTCTCACTTTCTTCTTGGAAAGACCAAGGCAATTCATTCTCTTCTTCTTCTTCTTCTTGATCATGCTTAGCCCCTCATATACATTTTTGCCTCCCTTTACCTATCCGGGAATTTGGAAGCAAGCGAAGTGGTGAAAACAAGTGGAGTTAAAGTTGAGAAGTGGCTGGAAGTGAAAGTGTTAGAAAGCAATAATAGGTTTGGGGAAGTCAATCATGATGATGAGTAACTCGGCACCATTCACATAGCCGGGTGTTTGTGTCTTGCCAAAGTCGGATTGAGCGATATTCCTAACGGGTCATGGTATGTGCATCAAGGGTTTGATGCATCTCAAGAAATTGATGATTGCTAATCTCCCAGGCTTCTTATTGCACCTTTCCTGGTTCAAAGCAAGCTTAGGATGAGACTTACCCGGTAATTCCTTAGTTTGTGTACCAACGATCATAAGTGTAGGTAATAAAGGTTCACCCTTTATTGGGGTTTGAGTGTGCTTCCATCCCATCTTTGTGAGTTAGCCTGAGACTTACCCGGTAAAGGTTGATTCTATTCCCTTAGATGGTGTGTTAATTTGAGGTTATAGTTCTTTATCTTGATTCCTTGAGACTTACCCGGTAATAGGAGTTACGGTTTTGGATTAGCGAGTAGTGAGACTTACCCGGTGATCTACTCCACTTTAGTAACACCTTCCCCACGCAAAAATCTCAGCTTTGTCCGCTTATCTATAGATCTTGAGTTGGAACCACAACTAGATGCTTTAATCCCTAGAATTGCATGTTTGCTTTATTGACTTCTTATTCATCTTTGATTGTGTTAATCGCTCTTGTGGTTAGTATTGACATAAGCACACCGTATTGACTTTGTTTCATCGAGTCCCTGTGATCGACCCCTGGAATTTTCTTGCTTTTACTACGATTGACCCGTACGCTGCGGGTTCGCATCCTTGTTTTAAGCTTAAGTCTAGGGTTATAAATTTAAAGCTTGCACACACCGTTTGGAGCGAACACACTTCCTGGACTGAGCGAGGCGACTGAAGAACATCTCGGTCAACGCCTATGCGCCTCGACCGAGGTCGATGGCGAGATGATGTCAACTGAGACTGCTGAGAATAACGAACTTCTTACTCCTT
Organism: Fagopyrum homotropicum; assembly: GCA_033239125.1. Lineage (NCBI taxonomy): Eukaryota > Viridiplantae > Streptophyta > Magnoliopsida > Caryophyllales > Polygonaceae > Fagopyrum > Fagopyrum homotropicum. The sequence continues at coordinate 116,707,161 of BSWB01000007.1, read as the reverse complement.
TCTCTGACATTCATCCTCAGTTGGTGGAACACTTCATCCACCAACTTTCTGATAATAAAGGACCTTGGTATGCTGATATTGTGAATTATCTTGTTTGCCAGGAAGTACCGCCCGGATTGACGTACTCTCAAAAGAAGAGATTCTTCAAAGAAGTACGTCATTACTACCGGGATGAACCGCTGCTATTCAAGAGCGGGCCGGATGGGATGCTTCGAAGATGCATTCCGGAAGATGAAGTTAATAGCGTTATACGGCATTGTCATTCACTTCCTTGTGGAGGACATGCTAGCACCGATAAAACATGCGCTAAGGTATTGCGTTCCAGTTTCTTTTGGCCTACATTATTTAAGGATGTGCAATCGTTTGTTGTCTCTTGTGATGCATGCCAAAGAACAGGAAATTTATCAAGGAGGAACGAGATGCCACTTAATAACATCCAAGAGGTGGAAATCTTTGATGTATGGGGGATAGACTTCATGGGACCTTTCCCATCCTCCGGAGGAAACCTCTATATTCTTCTTGTAGTTGATTACGTCTCTAGATGGGTTGAAGCCATCGCTTCTCCCACTAACGACGCCAAGGTGGTTGTGAAGTTCTTAAACAAAACTATCTTTCCATGTTTTGGAACTCCGCGCATCATCATCAGCGACGGAGGAACGCATTTTATCAACCGGAAGTTCAAAGCACTTCTATCGAAGTATGGGGTAACCCACAAGGTATCAACCCCTTATCACCCTCAAACTAGTGGACAGGTCGAGATCTCGAATAGAGAAATCAAAGCAATTTTGAAGAAGACCGTCTCTAGGACGAGGAAGGATTGGTCCATGAAATTGGACGATGCTCTTTGGGCGTACAGGACCGCATTTAAGACTCCCATAGGTACCACCCCTTATATTTTGGTATATGGGAAGTCTTGCCATTTGCCCGTTGAATTAGAACACAAAGCATATTGGGCGATCAAATGGTTGAACTTCGACATTAAGGAGGCCGGCGAGAAGCGGCTATTGGAAATCAACGAGCTGGAAGAGCTGCGTTTGAACGCTTATGAGAATGCCAAAATCTATAAGGAAAGGACGAAGAGATGGCATGACAAGCGTATCGTCCCAAAGGAGCTTAACGAAGGAGACTTAGTTCTACTCTTCAACTTCCGCCTCCGCCTCTTTCCAGGTAAGTTAAAATCTAGATGGACCGGACCTTATGTTGTGAAACATGTTTTTCCTCATGGTGCAGTTGAGATATGGGGCGAAACTAGCGGAAGCTTCAAGGTCAACGGTCATAGACTTAAGAAGTACAAACCGGAAGTTCCGGTTGAGGAGGTTGCACCAATATACCTCGTTTGAGACGCATCATGGTCCAACTAGCGACCTTAAACCAAGCGCTTCTTGGGAGGCAACCCAAGGTATTGCTTTCTTTTCCCTTTTTCTAGTCTAGCTTAGATAGTTTTGCTTTTGCTTTGCTTTGTTTTGTTTTTGGCGTTCTAGACAGATAACAGGAGACATCTAAGGAAGGAGCATAACTGGAAAGACAGAAGATCGGGAATTTGAGAAGACGAAGTTTGACTGAGGCATCTCGGTTGCTGTCAGAACACCTCGACCGAGATGATTCTTGAGCAACCGAGGCGACTAGGGTTTCTGAAGAACCACCTCGGTCCGTACCACCTCGGTCCAGTCGAGACCATCTCGACCGAGGTGACAGCAGTTCCAGAAAGGGTATAAAAAGAGGAAAATTTTCTCTTTCCTCTCTTTACCAACCCTCCTCGACCGCGGCGACAGTTTGCACCTCGCTTCTTCGATTCTTGCTCGTTTTCGAAGATTTTTGCTTCCAAACTGCGATTAAGGCATAGAGGATCCCAGTGCATCGTCGATCTGCAAGAAAATCGAACCGATTCGGCCGAACGAGGTAAAACAAAAACCGAAACCCTACCTCGCTTTTTCGCTTCGATTTGGGCTTTGGTTGCCCTTGCATTTGCTGAGAAAAGGCTTACGTACCCCATAGGAAGCAGTTGTAGTGATTTTGGGGGAAAAGAACTGAATTTTCTGAGGAAATTAGAATCCAGTTTTCCGCCTCGGTCTAGTCGTTCTGTGCCTCGGCCGAGGTGATTCTTGAGAGTTGTCAGTCGACCGAGGTGACCTGACAGTGACAGTTTTCTGAAAATGAGTTCTGACCGACGTCTTGCCCTTAGAGATAGATCCTCACCTTCCCCTTCTTCCTCTTCTTCCCGACCTTATCGCCCGGTGATCCATGAGCGACACCAGGTCGATTACGACCGTATTTCCGGCCGTCTAGTGATTGCACCTCGCTTCTTGGACGTGTCTGCTTTTGATTGTCTCCAGGTAGACGGAGACCTCAAGAGGATGATTTCTACAGTAGGGCTGGATCAGTTTACTGAGATCCGAGCCCCAGCCTATTTGGAGCCCACCTTAGAGTTCATTAGCTCCTTCACCTACCTCCCCACAGAGCGATCTATGAAGTACCGGTTGATGAACCGGAACTTCTTAGTGCCACTAGAGTACTGGAGAGAGATTTTTGGCTTTCCTGAGCCCACAACTATTGACTTCCCGTCCCGATCTGTAGCTAGGGAGTTTTGGGGGCAGATTGCCCATATTGTTGAGCATGCAGACAGATGGCGCCCTGGAGATTCCAGGGAGAATGTCATCTTCCACTTAGCCTTTAGGTTAGCCCACCGGATCTTCAGTGAGACACTTCTGGCGCGTACTGAGACGCCCCAGAAGATCCGACAGGGAGAGCTTTTCAGTTTATACTGCATGGTTATTGGGGGTATCCCGGACTTTGGCTTGATGTTGGCAGAGGATCTGCACAAGATCAAGGCCAAGGCGAAGGGAGACATCTGTTGCGGAGGGCTTGTCACCCACATAGCTAGTTATCAGGACATGGATCTCAGCGCTTGCACGATGGTGGCGGCTGCCAAGCCGCTTGGGCTGCAGGAGATGATCACTCGGCGGATTCTGGTTCCCCGAGGTTTGACTACACCGTACGTGGCTATGCCATGGGAGCTGACTGCACCACAGGGGATCAGGTGGTCTGCCTAGTTTACTGTTTTTGACCCTCACTATTGGCAGACCGCTTGGGCTCCACTGATGGAGGATTATAGAGAGGTAGCAACTGCCCCACCTAAGGAGGAGGCATATGATGAGGAGACCGCTGATGACCGAGAGGGTGGAGTCCCGATGGATACAAGGACAGATACTACAGGGACGAGCGCACCAGTTATAGATCTGGATAATGAGGATATTGAGCCTGCACCTGCTGCATCACCTGTGAGACCTGCTAGGCGTAGGACACGCCGACATAGAGATCTAGAGGCTCATCGTCGGATCGATGATCTGACGGATCAGATGATAGACTCTTATGCTGCCCTTAGTGTGGACATGCATGAGAGATTTGCTGCCCAGCACCGACAGATTGACAGTTGGACTCATCAGATGCTAGAGGGACAGCACTATCAACGCAGGATGATGGAGATCCAGTTCCAGCAGACTATGGGCTATCCGTTTGACCCATCCCAGTATCCGTATGCACCACCACCACCACCACCGGATCACGATTATTGAGAGCTGCAGGATTTTCTTTCTCATTTTTATGCAGTTCAGCTTATTATCCGGTGAGTACTTTATTCTCTTAGACTTATTTTGACCCACTGGGACAGTGTGTCCTAAGTATGGGGTGTTTATTTGTATTACTTGACAGATATTTGATGTATGACTCTATTTGACCGGATATTTATGCATATTTATGCTTCACTTTTGCATCTATGTGTTTATCTGAGACTACATGCATACTTAAAGGTTATTTGATTGAGAAAAACGTCGAAACTGAAAGAAAACTGGTTTTAAAAAATTTTTTGGACCTCGACCGGGGCAGTTCTGGCCGAACGAGGCGTTTCACCTCGGTTGACCTAAGAACACCTCGACCGAGGTGGGTTAACTGAGAGTTTTCGAAAACGATTTTTGTGCTTCTTATCTGGATATGATCTCAGTGAAGATCTTGCTTACTGACTGGTTTTGAAATTCTTTATGTGTTTGAAAGGTTTTATAATATGTTTAAGTTGCTAAATGTTTTGTTTGAAATTATTGGCATGTTTAATACTTTGTTTTTATCCAAATTATGTTGAATTTGAAGGTTGACACCGCAAGATAAGTTCTCTCACTTTCTTCCTGGAAAGACCAAGGCAATTCATTCTTCTCTCTTCTCCTTCTTGATCATGCTTAGCCCCTCATATACATTTTGCCTCCCTTTTACCTATCCGGGAATTTGGAAGCAAGCAAAGTGGTGAAAGCAAGTGAAGTTAAAGTTGAAAAGTTGGCTGGAAGTGAAAGTGTTAGAAAGCAATAATAGGTTTGGGAAAGTCAATCATGATGATGAGTAACTCGGCACCATTCACATAGCCGGGTGTTTGTGTCTTGCCAAAGTCGGATTGAGCGATATTCCTAACGGGTCATGGTATGTGCATCAAGGGTTTGATGCATCTCAAGAAATTGATGATTGCTGATTTCCTAGGCTTCGGTTATTGTGCACCTCTGTCCATGCATCCCAAAAAGTAAAGTAAAAGAAAAAGTGTGAGATAAGCAAAGCTTATTGGTGGAAGATGTTGCGAGTCAAAGTGAAGTGAAGTTCATCCTTTTCCCGGATTCTAGCACCACATTACCTTACATACATCCCTACCCTACACGTTTCTTGACCTTTCTTTTGGGAAGCCCTTGAGACCTTGAGCTTGTTGATTGACTTAGCGGTTTAAACTGGATTATACATGATTAATTTCGATGATTATGACTTATTATGCATTCTATGATTTTATGCAAAGATGAACAACTTGCTTATATTTATAAAATGTTTTGATCATACATTGATTTTAAATTCCATGAAGTATTCTCTTAGAGTGATCTATGATTGTTGCACACCATAAAAATGTTTTTGAAAGACTTTTCATTGATTTTCTTGACTATTAATCCATTCTATCTTGTCTTTTATATGCGGAACTTGCTTGGGGACAAGCAAGGGCTAAGTATGGGGTATTTTGATAGCATGAATTATAGTCTATATTTTGGGGTTTGTTTGGACGTTTTATCTTCAATAATCTGTATGTTTGTATGTATATTATGTGATTATATTACCATTTCATCTACCTTTGCGGGAATCGAGGTCTACACCTAGTTTTGTTGTAATCGTAGGTAAAATAGCACGTTTTGCATCAAAAAGGAGCAAAAGGAGCTATGGAGTCATTGTAGCTACATCCAGGAACATAAGGAACCATCCAGGAAGTATAGCCATGGATTAGAGATTCACTTTGGACCAGATTTGAGAGATTTCACATTCAGTTGTGACTCACCTCGGTTGATCACAGATTCACCTCGACCGAGGTGATCCAGAGAAGTCGACTCGACCGAGGCGAACACCTGGGACGCGGCGAGAATATTTTATTATTGGCTGAGATCTTTTATCTTTGGAAAGAGATCTTATATTTTTGGGCTTGGCTCTTGGAAGGAAGAAGATATGCTAGATCATATATTTTACCTATTTTTATGGGAAGAGATCTTTTCTAAGATATATTATCTTTGGAGGGTTATTTTCCTATAAAAAGGGTTGGATTTCCACAAATCCAACATCATGCTATACCATCGATCAGGGTTTATACACCGCAGCAGCCATACTCCAGTTGGGAGATTTGAAGAACCTTTTTGAAGGTTGAAGGAAGATTGAAGTCCATAGCTTTTACAGCTTTTGAAGGGTTTTTGTAAGATTGTCTTAGATTCCCTTCCTTATTGTCTTGCCTTGTTGGATTTCTATCCAAGGAACGCTTTTGTTGTGATATTTGATTCAGTTATTGAAGTCTTTTCATTAAATTCTTCTTGTTCAAATATTCACCTTCTTCCCATATACTTGATTAATACTTTCATGATGATGAGTGGCTAATTTCCTTGTGTGATTCTAGGGTGATTGGCTGAAGGTTGTGGGAAAAACAATGATAGAATGATCTTAATCACAGTAGGACCCTGAAAGTTCGAGTCTTTAACCTTAACCCTAAGCATCTCGCTCAGTTGATGAACATCTCGGCCGGGGTGAAATTTGGCTGACCAAGGTGACTTATCTGATCCGAAACTGAGAGTTAAGTGTTAGAGTTTGCCAAATCCTATTCTTATTACACCTTTCCTGGTTCAACGCAAGCTTAGGATGAGACTTACCCGATAATTCCTTAGTTTGTTTACCTAAGATCATAAGTGTAGGTAATAAAGGTTTGTCCTTTATTGGGGTTTGAGTGTGCTTTCATCCCATCTTTGTGAGTTAGCCTGAGACTTACCCGGTAAAGGTTGATTCTATTCCCTTAGATGGTGTGTTAGTTTGAGGTTATAGTTCTTTATCTTAATTCCTTGAGACTTACCCGGTAATAGGAGTTACGGTTTAGGATTAGTGAGTAGTGAGACTTACCCGGTGATCTATTCCACTTTAGTAACACCTTCCCCATGCAAAAACCTCAGCTTTGTCCCTTATCTTTAGATCTTGAGTTGGAACCACAACTAGATGCTTTAATCCCTAGAATTGCATGTTTCCTTTATTGACTGTTTATCATCTTTGATTGTTTTAATTGCTTTTGTGGTTAGTATTTACTAGAGCTTACCGTGATTGGACTTTGTTTCACTAAGTCCCTGTGATCGACCCCTGGAATTCCTTACTTTTTACTACGATTGACCCGTACACTGCGGGTTCGCATCCTTGTTTTAAGCTTACGTCTAGGGTTATAAATTTAAAGCTTGCACACACCGTTTGGAGCGAACACCTATTCTCCGGTTATGATAATACTTCTATAAGAATGCTAATAGCAATAGCGGCATTAAGAAACCTATAAATCCATCAAATGGATATACAATTGTCTTTCTAATCGGAGAGTTAGAAGAGGAGATTTACATAAATAACATGAAGGGTATGTCGTGTTTGGATAAGAACACAAAGTATGTAGACTTGTAAAGTCCCTTTACGGATTCTAACAAGCTCCTAAATAGTGGCATGAAAATTTTGACAACGTAATGATGTCAAATGGTTTCAATATCAATGAATGCGAAAAATGCATTTATATTAAGATTACTCATACAGGATATGTCTTATTGTGTTTGTATGTAGATGATATGCTTATCATTGGAAGCAACAAAAACATGATCAACCGAACTAAGAACCTACTTAGGGGTCAGTTTGAGATGAATGATATGAGATTAGCAGATGTTATTCTAGGGTTAAAATCACTTGAGCATGGGTACGTAACTTTCATGCATACATAATCTTCTAGCATAGAATCGATCCATCATCTCTTTCTTCCACATGTGTACTTGCATGGAAAAGTTAGCTTCCATGCATACGTGAATCTTGCTATCTTCATCTCCAATAAACGGTCTTCACTTCTCTTATAGAGATGGTCTTCATTCCGTCCTTGAGGATGATCATCATTTCTTTCCGAGAAGTGGTCTTCGTTTCTCTACTTAAAATAGTTTTCATTTCTCTCCTACAAATGACTTTGATTCTTCCTCTTATCCCCCTTAGAGTGCTCTTCGCTCCTTGCCTCGTAGCTTCCTTGATCATGGTCTTAAATTGAGTTAGGTACGGAGATGCTCATGCATTAGATATGGTCAAACGTGTGTGTGTATATATATATATATATATATATAAAAGATTTAGGACAAGCTATCACAATGTGATTATGTTTATAAGGTAATGTCTATGTTTCAAATGACAATCCCAAACATGCACTCAGTCTTATTAAGAGGACAACTAAAGTTGTCTAAGAAAGAATGTACAAACCTCTTAAATGATAAACAAAAGATAAAAATATCATTTGATGTTGTTGTAAGCTCCATCATGTATGTCTTATTATACACACGTCTTGGCCTTAATTACCTTTTCCTTAAGTGTTGAGAGTAGATTTATGTCAAACTCAAGCGGACATCACTAAGTTGCCATGAAGTACGTGTTCACAATTCCTAAATGGAACAAATAATAAGTGCTTATTGTACGGATAACATAAATCCAAATATGAACTTATAGGTCTCACAAACTCTTATTATACTAGAAATAAATACAATAAGAAGTATACCAACCCCCTTATATATTACTTAGGTTGGGAACTACATCATTGAAAATCACATCATTATTTAGTTGTACTTTTGTCTTCAATTGAGGTTGTATATATGATCGGAATAGAACCAAGTAAAGAAGCCACTTGGATTAGGCATGTTAGAAGGGATCGAAAACAAGACTTACCTCCCTGTCATTAACATGTACAACCGGAGTGTTTAATAGCTGCGTAGGACCCTATGCACCATGAGAGGACCAAACACATAGTTGTAAGGTATCATGTATGTCTTGTTATACACACGCCTTGGCCTTAGTTACATTTTCCATAAGTGTTGTGAATAGATTTATGTCAAACCCAAGCGGACATCACTAAGTTGCCATGAAGTCCGTGTTCACAATTCCTAAATAGAACAAATAATAAGTGCTTAGTGTACGGATAACATAAATCCAAATATGAACTTATAGGTCTCACAAACTCTTATTATACTAGAAATAAATCCAATAAGAAATCTATCAACCCCCTTATATATTACTTAGGTTGGAAACTAGATCCATTGGATGTCACATCATTATTTAGTTGTAGTTTTGTCATCAATTGAGGTTGTATATATGATCGAAATAGAAGCAAATAAAGAAGCCACTAGGCTTAAGCATGTTAGAAGGGATCAAAAACAAGACTTACCTCCTTATAATTAACACATATAACCGGAGTGTTTAATAGATATGTAGGACCCTATGCACCATGAGAGGACCAAACACAGTTGTATGGTATCATGTATGTCTTGTTATACACACGTCTTGGCCTTAATTACCTTTTACATATGTGTTGTGAGTAGATTTATGTCAAACCCAAGCGGACATCACTAAGTTCAAATATGAACTTATAGGTCTCACACACTCTAATTATACTAGAAATAAATACAATAAGAAGTCTACCAACCCCTTATATATCACTTAGGTTGAGAACTACATCCATTGGAAATCACAACATTATTTAGTTGTATTTCAATTAAGGTTGTACATATGGTCGCAATAGAAGCAAGTAAAGAAGCCACTTGGCTTAAGGCATGTTAGAATGGATCGACAAACAAGAATTACCTCTCTATCATTAACACAAATAACCAGTGTTTAATAGCTACGTAGGACCCTATGCACCATGAGAGGACCAAACACATAGTTGTAAGGTACCACTAAATCAATAAGAAACTAAAAAGATAAGTTTGTTTATGTCCAAAAGATTAGAAACTGTCTTAAATCTTTTGATTTTGGTACTAAGATTGTGGCAACCGACAATTTGCCTTTTCAAGGATTTCTTGCATTTTTTGGATGTTGCTCGAAGATGAACATAAACATGGATCGAAGATAGACATGAGAAACACCCATTCCACTATTAGTAGTTGAACGAAGAATACTAAGTTTGTGAGGGTTGTATTGTTCTTGCATATATGGTTACTATGATAACTCTTAGGTCATAAAGTCTAGAATACGTCATGTATAATAACATATGTCGATGTGTTATATGACGGGTGGCATGTCACTTGTTAGATTATGTTTCAATGATCCCTAAATCTTCGATGAGGTTGGCTCCCTTGACATATTATAACATAACACGTGATTTGTACTTTTATGTTATATTACATGATAGTAAGTTTATATGTATGTTGACATTTTTTTATAATACTCGGTCACACATCCTAACTATTGTTATCAAGGCCCAACTCTGCATGTATATAGAGTTGATCATGTTCTGGTTTAGTGGGCCTTACACGCCAAAAGCACAAGTAACCGCCAAACTATATGGCATAAATTTTACATATTCCTCACGTGATCACTAATTTGCCTTGTGGGTTTTTAACCATTCAGTTGCAACTAGTCGTCTATTAGGTATAAAGGTTCTCTTAAAAGCTTTGTCTAGAGATCATTCACTCGACTTTTGAATAACCGTAAAAAGATTGCATGCTTTGGTTCAAAGAGAAAAGAGATAGAAAAGAAGAGAAAACTTGTGTACGACGCTGCCTACATGATTATTGACAAAGATTCGTTGGAATTGCTTATGCCTTTAGACATTTCCTCCTCCTTATTTTCCCCTTGTCATATTTTTTTTTAAAAAAAATCTGCTTTAATAAACATCTTAAAAAGATTAGCCTATGTTGTATTTTTAAATTTATCTAACCTGATGTTTTTGTAGTTTAAACTTGCATTATAAAGATTATTTCATATCATTTCGTTTATGTAAAAAATTGATCGGATCTCTTTTTCACCACTATTGAATGACATGTCATATTTTAACATTTTTATTCCGTACATTTCTTTCCTTTTCCTTTGTTTTATGATTTACCACGATCAAACAATACATGGTATCATCGATACGTGTTTATTTGGCCAACCTAGAAATAACATTCAAGGTTAGATTAATAGGTGAATAATTTGTTACCTCATTTGTTGTCTTAACCACTTAACATAGTCCTAGTACTATGATTATTAGCAATTTGCCAATTTTGGATTGTTACACATTGCTAGGAATAGGAATTTAAGATTCACGCGCCTATTATCGGTGGATTCGGTGCCTTTCGCAGTTTTGGCGGTAAAAGAAAGTGGAGAAACCCTAATAAAGGTGACGTGTCAAGAGATGAGTGGCCAGTAATTTGTATGTATTATAATGAGACGAGCGTACATGGCCCTTTTTCCCGCGCTGCATCAGGGAAGAGATTCCCTAGAGAGAGATAGAACTCATAGAAAGGTCCTGCTTCTCATCTACCAGGCCACCAGGGTTTTGACGTTTTCTCCCCCTAATTTGCCCTTCGTTTCTCCAGCTACAAGATCGAAAGTCGATTCTAAATCCTCAGGATTGCAAGGATCGACCACTCCACTGAAGCTTAAACCCTGCCACTGTTTTGCAGTTGTGGATCTACTTGCTAATTGAGGAGAATCGCCATTGTTGGGAGGGTTCCGGTTTAGGAGAGTACAATTTTCAGCCTCGACCACGGCGACGTCTACCTCTAATTCTCTTCATTGTGCTTGAAAGGTTCGAAAGAGCGGGATCTTTATTGACTAAATGTAGGGTTTCCTATTCCAATTTGGTGTTTTCTTTTGTCCCTGGTAGTTTCACCTCAACAACTGCATTATTGTTTGGTGAATATGGCGGATCTGTTTTATTTCCCATGAAATTCAGTCTCAGCATTTTTTTTTTTTTGAGTTTGCTGCTATTTGAATATCCCTGAAATTGTTGTTATCTGTTTGATTTTCTTGATCAGATGACAGATCCGAAAAAGGAAGGCGTTAATGCTACTAATTTCAATTCCGATGAAACACAAGCTCGATTCACTGACCTGTGCAAGGTTCAGTACTTCCCCTTCACCTCTAAAGTTGGATTCCTTTTATAGTCCTGCAGCCGTTTGGATATCGATTGTTAACTATTGTCGAATATGAATTCATTTTTACAGAGTCAATTGTCACTAGATGATACGACTTTTTCTGAAGCCATGAAGATATTTGTAGACAGCAAAAGACCCTTGGCGAATATGTCAGCTATTGGCAGTAGTACCATGGTTGTTTATTATGTACTTTGCCAGGATTGCTTAACTTCAATCTAGCTTATTCTTCACTTATAGCAAATAGAGCTCATTACTTTTCTTGCATTTCAGCCTGAGGAAATGGAACGCTGTTGGTTTGCTTTTATGTTGTACTCTATCAACAGGCTTGGTGATCAGAACACGGATCACTCTATTGAGGGGGCAAATCAAAATAAGCTTACACTGTGTCGTGTTCTCAGAGCTCTAAAATTAAAGTACAATTCTTCATTACCTTTGGTGCTTGCTATTGTGCATAGTAATGCCATTCATAGCTTACACCTTTTATCCTCTGTAGCTTTGCGGACTTCTTCAAAGAGCTTCCCCATTTTGCTGTGAAACTTGGTCCAGTACTGGCTAACCTTTATGGCTTGGATTGGGAGAAGAGACTTGAGGTACCATTTTTCATCTTTCTTAAGTCTTGTTTTTTCCTTCGATCAACATCACGTATCCATTCTTTTTTCTATGTTAACTTCTTATCTATTGTTCATATAAACTCAGGCTAAGGAGCTGCAAGCAGATTTTGATCACTTGAATCATTTAAGCAAGTAGGTGTCTGGTATCCTATTGTATATAGTTCTTTAAGTGGTTCTATTAGTACTTCATGAATGCTCATATTTGTCTTTAAAGTTGCTCTTTCGAGTTCTAAAAGGACACCCCTTTGTTTCTTAGCATTACTTGCAACTAGCAAGTTCTTAATTAAACTGACTCTAGAAGCTTTTCCTGATCGTATTTTCCTGTCACCAGAAGCAAGAGTAAGGTCTATGTCATAATTAGTTTATTAAACATCATACTAGATAGTGGCTGACACTCATCAAATGGACTATATGCTGCTTGTTTTTGTGACATTGTGTTTTTGTAAGAAAGAGTTGGGTCAAATAAGCTCTTTTTTGTAGGCTTTTGTTTTGTAGACCCCTCTAATTTTACCTTATATATAATTCCCCTTAGATGAAAAGAATTGGATTAAATAGGAGTATATTTACTAAATGAGTTTATGCTATGGGTACTCTTAATAGAGTAATAGTGATAAAAGACCTAGTTAGTCATTTTACCCATTTTTTAATGAGATAGAACAGTGAAAAAGGTTTGTTTGTATGGCTTTGTTGATTACTCAGTTATGTATCTTTTGTGATGAAGTGGTTATAATTAATGGATGAGCAGACAACCTAGTTTTTAGTATGTGCTCAACTTGCTTAAAGGGTAATGTTTTACACTCTTACACCCACTGCTTGCATCCATTTTATACTAAACCTTAATTTTTAAAAATATATAGTTATTAACCAATTTCTTGCAATCACTAATCTAAAATATTACTTCTGTTGAATATCTGTAGAAGTTTCTTTTGATAAGATCTCTTATTGATTCGGTAATCTTAGGTATTACAAGCGTTTATATTGTACCTTTTTCAAAATGCACGATGCTGCCAAGCAATCAGACTATGGTAGTTCTGGTCATATATCAGACTATCACAAATTTGGGTGGCTGTTGTTTTTGGCTCTCCGTGTCCATGCATTCAGCCGGTTTAAGGACTTGGTGACTTGCACCAATGGTTTGGTCTCAATTGTGGTCAGTCAATCTTCCTTCATATCTATCTACTTTAGTAAAACCGTGTACCTATTTGAATCTTTCAAATTAAGAATCTCTGCTTGTTGCAAATGAAAGCTTTTTGGCCCTATAAAGGACTGTAAATTATATATGATCTAAAGACATGTTGCAAAATACAACGAGGTGCATGTTCCATACATACAAACTATCACATAAGATGGAAAATGTTTGAGCAGCCCTATTGGTTGGTCTTCTATTGCGATAAATTGTAAAAGAAATGAAGTTCTGCTGCAAATCCTCACCAAGTCCAAGTCAATACTGAATCAAGTTTTCCCCAACTCAAGCGATCACTGAATCACCCTTGGTAATGGAATTGCCTTTGCATGACCAACTTGCAAACAAAAGCCAGTAGAGACTTACGTCTTCTTAAAAAATTTGTTTGCATCAGCATTTTATACAGCCCACTGGGGCACTTTTAGATCAGTATGTAATGTAAGGTCTAAACTTAGGCATACATGTCTGAATTTAAGCTTTTCAACTGCATTTCCTCTGGCACTTGCTAAAATCTGGTTGTGTACTGCCTGGTTCTTGTTTATTGGTTTTCATTATAAATGTTGTAATTGAAAAGAAATTCTATTTGTTAATCCTTGACTGACATATGTGCAACAGGCTATCCTGATTATTCATGTTCCCATGCACCATAGGAATTTCATCGTTGATGACCCGGAATGCTTTGGTAAACTTACCATGATGTTGCATCTGAGTTACTTTTTAAATCTTTTCCTCAGTTTTCCTTACTTTTCCTTGTCGTGACAACGGAGCATCTTCCTTTTTCTTAAAATGTGTTCCAGTGAAGAAGACGGACAATGGAATTGACCTGATTGGGTCACTTTGCTACAAATATGAAACATTGGAAGACGAGGTTAAGAAAATGATGGCGAAAGCAAATGAATTAATTGCTATAATTTTGAAGTTGAAGTCATGTTTGGCGTCAGAATGTGAGAGTGAAAGCTTACAAAACATTGACACAGGTTACTTTGCAGAATTTACCATTTCCAGTTGATGCTATCATATTACTGTGAAGCAAGGGAAATGACTCTGTTGTCCTAATTGATTTTTTGTTTGAACAGCTGGTTTGGTATATTTTGCGGATCTTTTGGAAGGCTCATCGCTGTTGTCCAATATAAGTATTCTTGAAAAGAACTATGAAGATGCAATATGTAATAAGGGTGTTATAGATGAGAGAGTCTTTGTGAATGATGGTGACAGTTTGATTGGTTCTGGAAGCCTCTCTGCAGTGACAGTGAATATGAGTGGTTCTAAGGTTTGCTTCTTGATTGCTTTAATTTTCTTTAGGATATAAACTCTAAAGTACTCTGCACTTATATTAGTATTTCACTTGTGCATGTTTAGAGGAAGTTTGATACAATATCCTCACCGACAAAGACAATCACCAGCCCACTCTCTCCCTGTCAGTCTCCCACCTCAAGTGCCAATGGTGTCCTTGCTGTCAGCCAAAAGATGGCAGCAACACCAGTGAGTACAACAATGACGACTGCAAAGTGGCTTCACGTGGTCATTTCTCCTCTCCCTTCTCAACCGTCAGAAAAGCTGGAGAGATTCCTTCGTTCATGTGATAGAGATGTTAATGATGACGTAGTACGCAGGGCTCATATAATTCTGGAAGCAATTTTTCCTAATAGTTCTCTAGGAGAGCGATGCGCTACACCCAGTGACCTTCCAAATGCTAACCTGATGGACAACATTTGGGCACATCAGAGAAGGATGGAAGCTCTGAAGTTGTACTATCGGGTGCTGGAAGCTATTTGTTCTGCTGAAGCTCAGTTATTACATGTGAATAATTTAACTTCCCTATTAACCAATGAGAGGTTCCAGAGGTGCATGCTAGCTTGTTCTGCTGAACTAGTTTTGGCGACACATAAGACAGTGACCATGTTGTTTCCTGCTGTATTGGAGAAAACTGGAATCACATCTTTTGATCTTAGCAAAGTAATAGAGAGTTTTATTAGGCATGAAGACTCTCTTCCACGAGAGTTGAGACGGCATTTAAATTCCTTGGAAGAGAGACTGTTAGAGTCCATGGTTTGGGAAAAGGGCTCCTCAATGTACAATTCTTTGATCGTTGCAAGACCAATCCTATCTGCGGAGATAAATCGACTAGGATTATTAGCTGAACCTATGCCTTCTTTGGATGCAATTGCAATGCACTGTAACATTTCTTGTGCTGCTTTGCCTCTTTTGTTGGCTCCACAAAAGCTTGATACATCGTCAGGTAATAATATACTTTGCATCTTGGTATAAATTCAGTAATGTTTGTTAGCTATTTGTACTTGTAGCTAGGACTAAGGGGATATTTGAGTCCCTCTTTGTAAGGACATGTTTCTTCCTAAGCCTTTAAGTTTAATAATGTATGGGAAATGAGTAGATCGAAAAGAAGACTGAAAATATATAGCATCCCGTCCTCTTTCCCATGAAATAATTGTTTTTTTTTTTAAAAAGATTTTCAAAGACTTTTAAAGACCTTTTTACAGAACACCCGTCATTTACGATGTCATTCTACAAAAAAAACCTTATAACAAGTGTGCCAAACACCCCCGAGCCATCCTCTGTTCTGGCAGTATCACCTGCCAATGAAGATATTTGCACAAGTATCTTAGTTTGTTTTTTATAACATGAATCATTTCAGGGCAAAATGGAGATATCAGATCCCCGAAGATGGCTTGCAAAGAGTATCGTAGCGTACTAGTAGAGCGTAACTCCTTAACATCACCAGCGAAGGATCGATTGTTGGGCCTTAATAATCTAAAAGCGAAGCTAACTCCTCCACCTTTGCAGTCTGCATTTGCAAGGTATCAAGCAATTAATTTACCTGGAAAGGCCTTACATTGTGGTTGCTTTTTTCCGTTAAAATCTGACTGTTGTGTCCTTGTATAAGCCCTTAACAAAGATTGTGTTTTGTGTAAACATGTACAGTCCAGCCAGACCTATCCCTGGGGGTGGAGGTGAAACATGTGCAGAAACTGGCATCAATATATTCTTCAGTAAGGTAAGAATGTGATACGACTCCCCCTAAGCCTTGGATGAACCGACCTTGCATTCCATATGAAAGGAAGAGGAAAGCTCAGTTGATTTCAATTTAGTAGATTGTTTTTTAATTTCATTTAGTACTTTATTGAACCCTTCAGAAGTAGTCAAAGTTATGTTCCTGAATTCTAGCTTTTAGTTACGCAACACTAAACCTAGTATGAGTGTTAGTGGGTTTAGTGGGTAGTTAGTTGAGTCTTCTGCCTATTTAAGGCTTTTTCAGCATCATTTGTAATCATCTTATCATTATCATTCAGAAAAGAGTCTGTGGGAGAGTTTCCTGCTCAATTTCCTCTGTGCTAGATACTGGCTTAGAGTGGTCCTTATCATTTTGGTATCAGAGCCTTCCGATCCATCATGGTGAACACCCGAAATTCATCAAACCAGCCAACCCCACCACCGAACCAGCCCCCACCAACCCCACCAAATCAACCACCACCATCGTCCTCAAATACAAATATTGATATAGCACAACAGTTGTCCGCCATTGCTTCCCGCCTTGAAGTTTTGGATGGGCTAGCAGCCAAGGTCGCTACATTAGAAGCCCAGTCGTATCCAAACGGCCAGACCCCAGTCAACGATGGTACTCCCGAGGGTTCATACAGGGGGGAGTATAGGGGCAGAACCAGAGTCCATGTACCACCCTACGACCGAGGTCGTCACCACGGGTGGGACGATCCGGAAGCCGACGACGACAATCATCGGAGTGCCCAACTCCAGCGGAAACCCAGGGCAAAGATTGATTTCCCTAAGTTTGAAGGGGGCGATCCCCGTGGGTGGTTTCTCAAAGCAGAGAAGTATTTTCGATACTTCGATGTCCCTAATGATATGAAGGTCGAGGTTGCAGCGATGCACTTGGAGGGTGATGCTCTCGATCTATACGCGTGGGTTAATGGAGAAGGTGTAATTCTGATATGGGAGGACCTCGTTCGGGTCTTTCAGGAGAGCTATGGACCACCGGAGTTCCAAAATCCCGATGAATTCCTGTGCTCCATCAAACAAACTGGCACCGTGGCTGATTTCAGATTGGAATTTGCGAGGCGAGCTGCGAGGGTTACGGATTGGCCAGAGAGTGCCCTTCTCGGCGCTTTTATCGCAGGGTTGAAGGAAGAACTAAAATCTGAAGTGAGAATCCATAAACCACGATCAGTTTATAAAGCTGCTTCCTTAGCATTAGAGTTTGAGTCTAAGTTGGGCCAAACTCGAGGCCCAAAACCAGCTTTCCAAACCAATAGACCCAACGCCTTTCCAAACAACCGCTCCAACTCCTACCAGATCCTGCGACCTAATATCTCTCAAAATTCCAGCAATCTCACAGCCAATGAGCGTCAACTCCGGCGAGAAAAAGGCTTGTGTTTCAGATGTGGTGAAAAATTTACACCTGGTCATCAATGTCGCCTCTCGTTTTCTCAGTTGGAGTTCACAGAGGCTTGTGATGAATTCATTGAGGAAGCTGACAACGGACTTCATGAGGAGTCCGATGGGAGGGATGAGGGTAGGGTGGAAATTTCTTTCCACCAGATTTCTGGACATAACACTACCGCTACCCTGAAATTGAAGGGCACCGTCCGAGGAAGATCGGTTCTGATTTTGGTGGATAGTGGATCTACCCACAATTTCATTTCAGCTAAGCTGGTGGCTGACTTGGAGCTTCCGACTCACGAAGTTCCCGCTTTCGGCGTTACCATCGGGAATGGGGAAGTAATCTCATGTGACCAAGTATGCCCGGGAGTCGACATTCACATGCCAGGTATCATCATCCGACAGGATTTTTTTCCGTTTGACATGGGCAGCGCTGAATTGGTATTGGGAGTCAAATGGTTAGCCTCATTGGATACCATCGAGGCCAATTGGAAGGAGTTGTTCTTGTCCTTTACACAGCAAGGGAGAAAGGTCACAATTCACGGCATCAAAAACAAGGCGGCGGGTTCATCTCTAGCCTCGTTCAACTTGTTAGCCTCAGCAAAGGATGCCCAGAAAGCCCTCATTCCAGCAACTGTACAGCCAATACTCCAGCACTTCCATACCATTTTCCAGCAACCAACGTCTCTTCCACCACCCCGAACCCAAACACATTCCATTCCCCTTCTCCCACACTCCAGGCCCCCTAACATCAGACCCTACCGGTACCCGTATCATCAGAAAAATGAGATCGAAAAGCAAACTGCGGAGTTGCTGAATGTCGGGTTCATACGGCCTAGCACCAGCCCCTTTGCCAGCCCGGTTCTTTTGGTCAAAAAGAAAGACGACACATGGCGCATGTGCGTCGACTATCGACAACTCAACCAACTAACCGTTCCTGACAAGTACCCAATTCCAATTATTGAAGAGTTGTTGGATGATTTGCACGGGGCAGTGGTATTCTCTAAAATCGACCTCCGGTCAGGTTACCACCAAATCCGGGTTCATCCATCCGACATCCCTAAGACGGCTTTCCGAACCCATTCAGGTCATTACGAGTTCTTGGTCATGCCGTTTGGGCTCACCAATGCACCCTCCACCTTTCAAGCGGTAATGAACGACCTTTTCCGCCCCTATCTACGGCGGTTTGTGGTTGTATTTTTTGATGACATATTGGTCTACAGCCCTTCCAGGGAGCAGCACAAGCATCATCTATCGCTGGCCCTTCAACTCCTCCAAGATCACAAATTTTTCGCTAAGCCATCTAAGTGTTTATTCGGCCAGGATGAGATCTCTTTTCTGGGGCATGTTGTTTCAGCCGCGGGAGTAGCGGTGGATCAAGAGAAGGTGGCAGCTGTAACCACTTGGCCCACCCCAGCCACGGTCAAGGAATTACGAGGGTTCCTTGGGTTGACGGGCTATTACCGCCGGTTCGTCAAAGATTATGGCCTGATTGCACGCCCCATGACTGAATTAACAAAGAAGGACGCATTTAAATGGTCCATGGAAGCCGACGCTGCGTTTCAGCAGCTCAAATCTGCCCTCACAACAGTGCCAGTCCTTCGCCTTCCGAACTTCTCTGCACCATTCACTGTAGAGTGCGACGCATCTACGGAGGGAGTAGGCGCCATGCTTATTCAGTCTGGTCATCCAGTGGCGTTTTTCAGTAAGGGTTTCTCCTTTTCAAATCGTTTTAAGTCCACATATGACCGAGAGTTGCTTGCTTTAGTTCTAGCCCTACAGAAGTGGAGGCACTATCTTATGGGAGCCAAGTTCACTGTACGTACTGACCATAGAAGCCTCCAATTTCTTCTTGATCAACGCATCACAACCAATTCCCAATAGCGGCTCCTCTTGAAGTTATTGCCATTCGATTTTGTCATCGAATACAAGCCAGGGCGTGAAAATTCTGGTGCAGATGCTTTGTCTCGCAGACCGCAGCAAGCTGAATTTCTGGCTTTGGCAATACCAGTCGTCAAGGACTTCACCACCTGGAAGGAGGCGCTCCAAGCTGATCCTTTTACCGGCCAAATTCTGAAGTCTAAGTTGGATGATGCCACTTCATACCCCGACTTTACGCAGGTCGATGGCAACTTGTTTTACAAGAACAGGCTCGTGGTTCCAGATGCTGAGCAATTTCGCCACAAAATCCTGTATGAGTCTCATGACACACCTACTGCAGGTCATGGTGGTTTTGTAAAAACCTTAAAGCGGGTGTCATCGGAGTTTTATTGGCCTAAATTGAAGGCTGATGTGCGCCACTATGTCCAAGAGTGTGATGTTTGTCAGCGAGCTAAGTATCAAACGCTTGCACCCGCTGGCCTCTTGCAGCCTTTACCGGTACCCGAACAGATTTGGGAGGATGTCTCGCTTGACTTCATATCGGGATTACCTAAGTCAGGGGGATTCGACGTTGTTTTGGTGGTCGTCGATCGTTTGAGCAAATATGTACACTTTATTGCTATGGCTCACCCATATTCGGCCAAGTCTGTTGCTAATCTGATTGCCCGAGATATCGTCCGGCTTCATGGTGTCCCTCGTTCGATTGTATCGGATAGAGACCCGGTCTTTTTGAGTGCATTCTGGACCGAGTTGTTCCGTCTCAGCCAGACTAAGTTGAGAATGAGTTCAGCGTACCATCCACAATCTGACGGTCAGACCGAAGTCGTCAACCGGTGTCTCGAAACATATCTGCGTTGCTTTTCTATGGAGCAACCGAGGAAGTGGAGCAACTTCTTACCCTGGGCTGAGTTTTCTTTCAACACTGGGTTCCACACATCAGCGGGTATGACCCCCTTCAAAATTGTGTATGGTAGAGACCCACCTCCTATTCATCCTTTTGTTCGCGGCGAGACTCGTTTACCAGAACTGGAGGAACAGTTGATAGCAAGAGATGAAATCCTCACGATTCTTAAGCACAATCTCATGAAAGTACAATCTCAGATGAAGCAAACGGCGGATTCTCATCGCAGGGAGGTCAATTATAATGTGGGTGATTTGGTTTTTCTTCGCCTCCAGCCATACAGACAGAAAACCTTAGCCAAAAGAGTCAATCAGAAGTTGTCGCCACGGTTTTTTGGTCCATATAAGATACTGCGCAAAATTGGGAAAGTCGCCTATGAACTCGAACTCCCAGCTGAGGCTAAGCTCCACCCGGTCTTCCATGTTTCACTTCTCAAACCAGCACGGGGTCAGTCCATACATGTTTCCACTCAGCCTCCGCCTATTAATGATTCATTCGAGTTCACAGTTCAGCCGGAGAAAGTTATAGCTTCTCAATGGAAAACAACTGGGGATACTAAGGTGTTAGAGATATTGATCAAATGGGCTGATCGGCCAATTGAGGAGGCCAGTTGGGAGGAGTACGACTTAGTGCAGCAGCAGTTTCCGTCGTTCAGACTTGAGGACAAGTCGAATTTCCATGGGGGGTGCAATGATACGACTCCCCCTAAGCCTTGGATGAACCGACCTTGCATTCCATATGAAAGGAAGAGGAAAGCTCAGTTGATTTCAATTTAGTAGATTGTTTTTTAATTTCATTTAGTACTTTATTGAACCCTTCAGAAGTAGTCAAAGTTATGTTCCTGAATTCTAGCTTTTAGTTACGCAACACTAAACCTAGTATGAGTGTTAGTGGGTTTAGTGGGTAGTTAGTTGAGTCTTCTGCCTATTTAAGGCTTTTTCAGCATCATTTGTAATCATCTTATCATTATCATTCAGAAAAGAGTCTGTGGGAGAGTTTCCTGCTCAATTTCCTCTGTGCTAGATACTGGCTTAGAGTGGTCCTTATCAGAATGTTTTAGTTAGTGGGAAGTCATTATTGATGGAAATGGTAAGAGAGTTATGGCTAGTTCAAGTGCTATTCATTACCATTTTGTACATAGAAATAAGTTAGTCCACCTTTGTCAAGCTATCAATGTTTGTTCTATTCTCTGCAGTGAAACTGAAATTTAGTCCGGTTTTAACGTTTCACATTAATTAACACATAAAAATGAAGACACTTGGACAAAATGGTGCTTTTATTTTGTTGCTCTTTTATTATGCTACATGGCCTGATTTATTACCGGAGCTCTCATGTCTGCTTTCTGATTGTTTCATTGCATACTTCTATAAAGATTGCGAAGTTAGCTGCAGTGAGAATCAATGGGCTGGTCGAAAGGCTTCAACTTTCACAGCAGCTAAGAGAGACTGTATATTGCCTTTTTCAACGGATTCTTAGTCACAGGACACCACTTCTATTTAATCGTCATATTGACCAGATAATCCTGTGCTGTTTCTATGGAGTAGCGAAGGTTTGCTTTCCGGAAATTTGTTTTAGGTAGTTTTTTTTGTATCTCTTATCCTGAGCCCATTTTAATCTTAATTGTATCTACAGATTTCACAGTTGAGCCTCACATTTAAGGAAATTATATACAACTATAGAAAGCAACCTCAGTGTAAAGCACAAGTTTTTCGAAGTGTTTTTGTTGATTGGACATCAACAGCACACCACAGTGGGGTAAATTACTGAATTAAATTACAAGATGCTTTTCTAAGTCATTTTATTCTCTCAAAAGCTTAAGCTTTGTATATGTTTTTAAAACAGAGGACTGGGCAGGACCATGTTGATATTATTACATTTTACAATGAAATGTTTATTCCGTCGGTAAAGCCTCTTTTGGTGGAGCTTGGTCCTGTAGGAGTAACGGTGAAAAGCAACTCGCCCTCTGAAGCTAACAAAATTAGTGATGGTATGCTTGGAAAATGAGTATGTTTAGATCCAACTCATCTGAATTCTCTGTTTTATTTACTGAAATATGTTCCCTTTAATTGGTTTTTTATGTGGATTTTTCTTCTTAAGTAGCTCAATGTCTTGGTTCCCCAAAGAGATCTCCATTCGCTAGCCTTCCTGATATGTCCCCGAAGAAAGTCTCCACAACACACAATGTATATGTGTCACCATTACGGTCATCTAAGGTACTTACTTCTACTATTTAAGATGCACTCTGTCAGTCCCATACATGTTTTTGTGTATATAATGAATACTGAGAATGCATCTATCAAGACTGTCCTGTTCACGAGTTCCATGTGTTGATTACGTATTTGGGCTCATTTATTTCTATGTTAGCAACTTACCACCATGCATCAAATACTTGATATTTTACAAAACATCCGAAATACAACCCTACAAGGCTTACAATGATAATAGTTTAACATCTATCAGCAGGGTCACTTATGCGAAAGTAATCTTTATATCTCATGCCACCTAAGCAATATCATTGATATCACATGGTACCCGAAAAATAGTACACTGAACCTCATAGTGCTTTGATATGATGTTTCCCAATAATGTGGTTGCCTTGTCACATTGACTACCGTCAACTGTATTGCATTTCATGTTTTTTATGCTTACATGTTGCCTTTTTATTCGTTTCATGCCGAATCCACGCGTGTAGTTGTATGGAACATGAATTTTGAAGGCCGTGTCTTGAATTTATGAGTTTCTCATAGACAAGGAAAACGATTAGCACTACCAAGTAGAACTGCTCCTATTGATAAGTTATTACAGCATCAATAGGTACCCGGTCTCCCCCTTCCACATACATAACTTTCTATCATCTGCCCAAACATTTACTACCAACATAAATTCAGTATGCTGCTGGTGTTTCTTCCTTGCTAACAGCCTTCCTGAAGATTCTTGCATCCTTTTCGTTTCATACTCTGTACAACATAGAGATACTTGTTTTTTTTTTTAAAACGAGGATTGTGTATGTATATTAATAAGTAAATCCTTTTTGTACCCTATATCATAAGAATAGGTCCTATCGTCCCTTGATAACTCCATTAAATATTTAATAAATCAATGTATTCACAATGCCGCCAATGGTTCCTCCTTACAAGTAAACCTGCTAGAAGAAGATTTTTGCGTGCTTTCCGGTTCATGTTAACATAGACAGCAATTTGTGATCCTTCTCCACAGACATTGTAGCTATTGAATTCTAGATGCTTTTCTCCTATTGAGAATCGAGCTTATTTATTATGTGCATATGAAGGCATTATTTTATAAATGACTATATGTAAAAAGTCCTTCTGATATAATGTGGTGGTAGTAAGGACTACTCTCCATATGTATATTTGTGAATGTAGTTTAGCGCTGTTTTGACGTGTAATGCTTGCCTTTTGTTGTGTGAAATAACCCCAGATGGATGCTCTCATTTCCAATAGCTCAAAAAGTTATTATGCTTGTGTTGGAGAAAGCACTCATGCTTATCAAAGCCCTTCAAAAGATCTGACTGCCATCAATGACCGCTTAAATGGGTAAGTGTGATACAGGGGCGTCTTTTTAACTAGTACAAGTAAGAAGATGAGCACACCAAAGTAAGAATTTTGTGTTGTTTTATGCAGGAGAGGGAAGATCAGAGTTGCATTGAATTTCGAAGCTGATGTGGGTTTAGTAAGCGACTCGTTCGTGGCGCATAGCTTGTGCCTACAAAATGGGGGTGGCCCGTCATCCATGGTACCGCCGAAAACAGAGCAGCCTGACTGTTAATTTGTGTTTGTACACCAATTTGTAAAGTCAGGTTTAGGTAATTTATACTGAATGTGTTGACATAGTGAAGTGCTGTGTGGCGGTGAGTTAGTTCGGCCACCCCATGATCCTAACACCGTTCCATGATTGTATGCAGCTGGATTGAAATTGAAACCCAAACCCTCTAATAAGAGCATTTTCCTTTTCCCCTTATGTTGGTTGGTTACAATGCATATTGGGGACATGGAGAACGTGTTTAAGTGCAAAGTTATGCTTAGTTGTATGAATATGTAATCTTAAGACCTGATCCGTCAGCGGTGATATGATGGGTTTCACCGGTTGAGTTGGTCAGAGGACAAACTAATATAGGGTTAAGTAAACTCTTATTTAGTGAGTTTTGAAACTTTGTATGACAAGTATTTTCTTAACCTTATACTAGTTGGACTAATTGAACTTGTGTATTCTATTTTTGATACAAAGTGTTACATAATTTTAATTACACGATGTTAATACATAATTTCAATTACACTGTAACATTATGTTGTTAACAACATCGGTCATTTTTCAATTACACAAGTCTTGTTCCTTGTTTACACAAGGTTGAGTAATAAAAGCTCGAATGAGTTGTACAAACCCAAAAGTATGTCATTTATAAAAGGTCGAGTTACATAAGTCCAAGCTCGTCGAGTTACATAAGTCCAAGCTCGTCGAGTTACACAAGGTTAAAAGTCCGTCAAACACACAATACAAAGTTTGGGACATTTAGTGTATTTATAAAATCAAACCATATCATATAATTATTCAATATAGGGCATTTGATGCTTTTTCAAATGTTTGGGACATTCATGTACATATAAATTTGGACAGTTCTGTGAAATTATCTAGTTGGGGGTATATTTGCAAATTCTAAAAGTTCGGGCCATAAATATTAGTTATGAATATGGGAGCTCTTTTGTAATTTACTCAAATTTCTATCACACCCCGTCTAAGGTTTCTTGTACAGGAGGATGACAGCGGCGGCGTTCTTCCTGACGATGGCGGTTCGACTCCAACAAGGCGCCTCCCGACGTTGGTTCGACTCCAGCTAGGTTCTGATCTGGTTGGACTGCAGCGCGGCTCAAGCGATGAGGGCGATGAGGGCGACGACGGCTACTGTTCGCGAATGTGGGCTCGACCTAGGGTTTCCAGTACAGGATGATGGCGGTGACGGCGTTCTTCCTGGAGATGGCGAGGACGAAGGACGTTGTTTCGACTCCAACAAGGTTCTTCCCGACGCTGGTTCAAATCCAGCAAGGTTCTGATCTGGTTTGACTCCAGCGCTCAAGTGATAGGGCGACGGTGGCTACTAGTTCACGAGTCTCCGTTGCGAGGGTTCGAAGGGTTGCGGTGGAAGATGGTTGTGAGTCCGCGGGTGCAAGCAGTTGCAGACGGTTCTGGAGCAGTTCCGAGCAGTTGCAGGCGGTTTTGGAGAAGACCAAGAGGGTCAAGACGGGTCCGAGCAATTGTACGCGGTTGTGAGTTGATTCCGAAGACGGCAGGACAGAAAAGCTCTCAGGTTTGGCGGATATGGACGGTTGGGGTCTCAGAATCGACTAGGGTGTCGTTTAACCAAATCTAAATTGTAAATAACAATTCATATTTTATTTTAAACTCCGTATCAAATTTCGTTTTACCCCATTTTATTATGAAACAATTGGACATTGTTTTGGTGACCCTAAGGGTGGATCACCCTCTATCCCACTTAATGAAATAAACTATTATTTTAATGGTTGTTGGGATAATGGGAGACAAGACTATTAAATAGGAAGGATTATTTATCTTTTTATAAAAATTATAATTAGATAGGAATATAATATGATGGACTTCTAATATACATGAAGCTCAATCCTTTTTAATATCTTACTAAAAAAAAGTTATTTTAATAAATATAATTCAACTAAAAAAATATTTATTTCACTTGTATTTTTAAAATTAGTATTCATAAATAAAATTTTCACCAAGATATTAATTAGAAATTAAAAAAAACTATATTCTTAACTTATCAAATTAATTTTATGTGTTATAGTTATAACATAATAAAAATATATTTAGTAGAAGCTCAAGCGTATTACAAAATAATTTTTATTCTTTAAAAAAAAATTTTAACACCAAGATGTACTCATAGGAGAAAAAAATATTTAAGTGTTTTTATTACCTCTCTTATAAATCCTTCTAGTAGTCTTAAATTCAATATAGTTATTTCATAACATTATAAAATTATATAGAGGTGATTTTACTTTTTAAATGGGTAAGAGTTTGAAATGAATATGACTTATTCCGATACTGGTTTTTAATTGCATAACAATTTAGTGTTTGTTTTTGTAAGATTACTCATAGAAAACTAAGTCTTGTTGGTTTTTAACGGATAAGAACTCGGGATACCATAAAAACCTAGAAGTTTAAAGAGGATGTAAAAAAACAATAAACGAAAAAAATCTCAAGATGTTTAAATCTATAAAGAAAATCAAGTAAATATTTTGCTTTAATCATAAGAAGATAAATAAAATGCGTAGTCTTAGTGTTCTAAAGCCTACTCAATTGTCAAAGAATTACAAAAAATACACGATAAAACTACATGAAGTAACATATTTATTTGATTTTCTTTATATATTTAATAACGAAAATATTTATTAATCTTCTATAATTAAAACAATAAATTTATTTGATTTTCTTTATATATTTAAACATCTTGAAAATTTTTACGCTTATTTTTTTACGTCCTCTTGAAGTTCTAGTTTTTTTCGATATCCCGAGTTCTTGTCCGTAAAAAACCAACACGATTTAATTTGTATGAGTAATCTTACGAAAAAAAACACTAAATTTTTATGCAATTACAAACCGGTATCGGAATAAGTCGTATTCATTTCAAGCTCCCCGTTTAAAAATAAAATCACCTTTATATAATTTATAATGTTATGAAATAACTATCTTGATTTTAAGGCTACTAGAATGATCTATAAGAGAGGAGGTAATAAAAAAAACTTAATATATTTTTTCTACTATGGGTACATCTAGGTGTGGGTATGGGACGGGACGGGATGTAGGACTTTTTTTTTTCATCCCATATGGGCCCTGTCCCATGTGGGACGAGACGGAACGGGACGAATCCCGCGAGAATTATATTCAATATTTGTACCTGGTTTCTCTCATGTTTAAAGACACAAATGATCGGAAAAAAAACTCGATCCCAAATTATCGATTCAAGATGCCTACATTAGTAGTTAATACTTAATACATTCAAAACAAATACAAGTTAAAGTTAAACCTAAGTATCTTACCGATTCATATTTAAAAAATAACAACACATAATTAATAAAAGATAACATTCATTTAACTATCGATCACAACAGGGAAAATGACATTCTCTTTGGTTGTCATTTTTGGAGAATGAGGTGGAATATTGCCCTTTTTCTTTGTGTTTGAAGTAGTATTACCACATGTTACAAAGAATGACCGAATTAGTGATCTAATAATTTGAAAATATATAAATAATTTTAAAATAAAGTTTTAAAAATTATAATTTATGTATATTACTTATATATATATAATAGTTTTTAAAATATAAAAATATTATTTATATATATGCAGGACGGGATGAGATTAACCGGGATGGAAAGTTTCCGTCCTACGTCCCGTCCCGCAAATTTTTCACGGGACAGATACAAATTTTTTTCATCAAATTCCGCCGGGATCGGAACGGGACGGGATTAACAGGGATTTATTCCCACCCCTAGGTACATCTTAGTATGATGAGTTAGTTTTCCTTAAAGAATAAAAATTATTTCGTAATACGCTTGAACTTCTACTATATATATTTTTATTATGTTATTACTATAACGCATATAATTAATTTGGAAGTTAAGAATAGAGTTTTTTTTTCTATAAGAGAGGAGATAATAAACCAACATGGAACGAGGTTATTTTTTAATATTATTTTTTTGATAAATACCATTTATTTAACCTAAAATTTAAGATTCGTTCAAAATATCAAATCATTTTCAAAATATGTACATAATTGTTTTTGAAACTGATTTAATATTTTGAACAAATTTTTAATTTTATGTTAAATAAAAGGTATTTTGAGTGAATTTTAAAAAATAAAATCACCTTTATATAATTTTATAATGTTATGAAATAACTATCTTGAATTTAAGACTACTAGAAGGATCTATAAGAGATGTGATAATAAAAACACTTAAATATTTTTTTTACCATGGGTACATGATAAAAAAATTTCTTAAACAATAAAAATTATTTCATAAAACGTTTGAGCTTCTACTATATATATTTTTATTATGTTATAACTTTAACGCGTAGAATTAATTTGATAACTTAAGAATAGAGCTTTTTTTTTAATTTCTAATTAATATCATTATGAAAATTTTAGTTATGAATATTAATTTTAAAAATACAAGTGAAATAAATTTTTTTTTGGGTTGAATTATATTTATTAAAATAATTTTTTTAGTAGGGTATTTAAAGATACAAATGAAATTAATTTGATAAATATTTTTTGGTTGAATTAAATTCGAAATTTTGGCCTATATAAATGCATTTCTAATGAGAATTCTTTTTCTTAAACATTAATTATAGAAATTTCCAATTTTCACAATGATTCAACTTTTTGAAGGACAGCAATCCGAAAGCGAAAATAGAGGATATGTGTTCTTATCATCACCACCACCGCATTAAATTTTTCGAACCAAGAAAAATAAAATAAAGATAAAAAAATAATTTAAATTGCAATTTTAAAATGTACGTAGAGTTAAAAATATACAGTGCGTCAATTTTTTGTATTTATTATTATAGTTAGTCAGATTTGTAAATAAAGGGTTTGTTGGCAAAAATTTTATCTAATATTTTACATTTATATTGTAATTATTAATTCTTTTATTTAATAATTTATAATTTTCAAATTACTAACTTATATATTTATATCTTTTTATATAATTTTTTTAGGTTATGTTTAACGATTTAGTAGTTTTATTTTATATTGTTATTCAAATATTTTAACTATTTACTAGTCATGTTTTGATTTATTTTTCCTTTTATATATTTCATACTACTAGTTCATATTTCTTTAAATAATTATTACCGTAACTTTTAATGTATAGTAAAAAACTAGTTTTAGTGGCAATTCTGTTATCTATTATTTCAAAAGATGTATTGATTATCGAAATATAAAATTGTTAGAGAATATGAGTAGTTGTTGGCAGAAAGTACCATAATTTAAACCCCAATACCTCAATAAAAGATAGTTATATATTATCGTCTATTAACAAGATAGCTAATTATACATTATTAAATACATATAATTAAACTCCAAATAATCAAACCTCTTCAGTCTTTTAACGTAAGAGAATCTTATTTTTAATCATTTTTAAACAAAAGCAAACAGATGTGACAAAAATAATATACAATAATATCGAAAAAAAGCCCTTCAATTTTTATAAAATTCACATTATATTGCAAAGTCTGACTTATAAAAATACAATTCCACTCATTGAATTATAACAATATAATATTTCTGTAATAAAAGTCTAACTTATAAAAATATTATTCCAAAATTATTTTTGATAGGGTATTAAAAAGGATTGAGTTTCATGTATATTAGAAGTCCATTATCTTATATTCCTATTTAATTATAGTTTTTATAAAAAGATAAATAATCCTCCTTATTTAATAGCCTTGTCTCCCATTATTCAAACAACCATTAAAATAATAGTTTATTTTACTAAGTGGGGTAGAGGGTGATCCACCCTTAGGGTCACCAAAACAATGTCCGAAACAATTTGGTTTACTACGCTATTTTTTGCGTTTAGTAAATTGTATCCCTTGATAAAAGAGTGTGTAGAGTTTGAAAATAAATACAAAAGATTGGGATATATTTACTTAATTGAAACATTAAAAAAACTTGATAAAAGAGTGTGTAGAGTTTGAAAATAAATACAAAAGATTGGGAATAAGGTGAAGACGGGGAGAAGAGAAAACCTCTCTACTGTTGAAAAACTTAAACATACAAAGGTCACCCCACCAAATAAATTTTCCGATAAACTCGGATCTCGGTGATCCCGATTCTCTCCGGTAACTCGGATCTTCGCCAAACGAACTCCATTTCTACCAATCCCGTCTCCTTCATCGGATCTTGTCACCCTCTGTTTTTTGTTTCCCCAAGGGTTTGGCAAGTCAAGTAAGCCGCTCCATACTTTTAAGCAACCAATAACAGTAGACCTTTGTATATATAAAGATTGAAGAAAAACTATATCTTTATCAGATCTATTAACCAACCTGTTTAACTATCTGCTTCTCTTGAGAAGCCTTCAATATCCATCTCATTCTTTCCATGTACCAACAGATTTCAAATCCAAAAATTCCAATATTTATTCCTTTGAAGGAACTTTCGCTTATGGATCTTCCCTTATGGATCTTTGTCAAGGTCGGCCAGATTCTGGTGTCTTGAAGGTTGTCGTCTTCCGATCTTGGTCGGGGTCGGCTACTTTGGGACCTTAAAGACAGTTCTTTCCCATATTCTACCAACTTAATTGATTTTCATACCCTGGAGCCTTGAAAGAGCAATCAGTCATCTGCGGATGGTGCTTCTACCATCTCAAGACCTTGATTTTACACATCTCGGCGGAATTCATGTTCTTCTCCCAATCGATTCGGCCTCCGACCGCCGCTTCTCTCGATCTCTCTTGGTGGCGGCTACTGCTTCGTCTTTGCCATACTGTGGAGTCGTATCACTTGAGTTGATAAAAAATAACAAAAATATTAACTTCTGTGTGAAGCCCTGTTTTGTCTCTTGGACTAAATTTAGGCCCAAATTACTTTCTCTACTCAAAACAAAAAATAATATAATATAACAATCCAATGACAATTGTTTTTTTCCTGTAAAACTTGTATCCGGAAAAAAAAAATCAAAAACAATTATTATGGTGGGAAACCTGCCACTTACTTTGTCGGAAAATCCCGTCATCCACCGTATCTACTTGAACGCTTTCGCTTGTTCTTTTAATCGAAAAACAAAACCTTTTGTTTATTCTTTTCTCCTATTATGAAACAAGAAATACAAAATTAACAATAACAATGGAAACTCAAAACTATAATTTAGTTGATTCCTCTACTAATGTTGAGGGAAGATTTTAGAGGCCACAAAGCCTAGCAAAGTCTATTTTTACAATACTATTTTACCTATTTTTTTGTTATAAGAATTACAAAAAGTTTCAAGAATGAAAACAAAACTTTCGTTTACCAAAAAATCAAAAAGGGTTAACCACTACATGAACTCAACAAAGACACCCTTAACTCAACAAAGACACCCTTAACTCAACAATGACACCCCTTGCATTGCTAATAAAATTAGAACCATTTTTTATCACGATACCCGTGCGCCCTTGTAAATCGTACTCTTTAAACCATCAAAGTTTTACACATTTTATATCACGTTACCCGTGTGTTGCAGTTTCGTCTTCTCTGTTTTAATGCTGTCCTTGGTGGCGTTTCGAGTGTTTGTCGAGATGGGGGCGTGGATGTGTGATCGACTCCTGACGGCTCTGTTGAAGCCCAAATCTGAGGTGTCCACAGCTGTTCCCCAGGCTTTCTGCCTGTGTACTTCCTTCGAAGATGAACGTTCATGCTCTTCGTTTCCGGCGGACTGGATCATTCTGCTTTCCCTTGAAGACTTTTCTGCTTGCGGGTTTTGTTGATGTATTTTTGTGTTTTTCTTTTTCTCCTCTGTTCTGTCATTCATGACGGTTTGTCCGTCTGCCGATCTCTTTCGGCCTTTCGATCCAATAGTCGGCGCGCCGTCTATGGGATCGAACCGCTTTCCGTTATCAAAAAACAAAAAAAAACAAAACAAAAGATTGGATATATTTACTTAATTGAAACATTAAAAAACCTAATTACTATTCTAATTTTTCAAAAAGGCCTAGTTATCAAAATTGTCCTTTTATTAATTAAATTCAAAATTAAAAAATTTTCAAATAATTAGAGGGACCTAATTTGTATGAGCAAAACAAAAAATGTTTTACTAGACTAATCTTCTCAACTTAAATAACTATCAACAACATCTCTTTTGCCTCTGAACAATTAGAGAAGAGTTTCCCCAAGCCATGACAAATAATGAGCAATACATGCATTAAGATAAATTATTTGAACTACTATAACAAATACATAATACACATTTACATTGTAGTTTCAACCTACAAGTTTAGGTCCAGGAACAAGTTTAATATGATACGTTGAAGTTGCTTTCTTCAACCATCCCGCTAGAGTGTATAACACTTCCAATCTTTTAGTGTGCTTATGTAAAGGAAACCCTCATTTGTAGTACAGGTTCAGAGACGAGTTTAATATGATATGTTGAAGACAATTTGGAGGCAATCAAACAACAAGAAAAAGCACAATCATTCGTTGAAAATAACACAAAATCGGGTTAGAAAAATACTTGTAATGCGTATGTGATGGAGTAGTTGCGAAATAAGGCAGGTTCAAGAGCAATAGGATGTCGCCACCGTTGTAAACCGGGGGGAAGATGGCAGGAGGAGTTCGCCGCCGCTGTAAATCGGTGGAGATATGGCAGGAGGAGGTCGCCGTTGTTGTAAATCGAGATGGTTGAAGAGGAATCGGGATGGTTGGAGTCGAAAACGAAGAGATGGTCGCCGTAAATCGGGGAGAGAGATGGCAAAGGAGGTCGTCGTCGCTGGTTGGAGAGAAATCGGGATTTTGGAGTGGAAGACGAATAGCCGGCCGCAATAAATCCGTGAGAATCGGTGAGAATCGTAATAAATCTTGGGAAATCGGTTACCAAAGCTTAAAAATGGTTTTTTTTGGTAGTTTTAAGCACCAAATTTACGTGTTTAGAATTGTAATAAATCTTGAAAAATCGGTTACCAAAGCTTAAAGATCATTTCTTTTTTTTTTTGTCATTTTAATCACAAAATTTACGTGTTTACCCTCAACTAAATTTAGATATTATAGCAAAAAGTTCACATAATTCCCTTTATTTTTTTATTAGAAAAATTAAAGTGTATAGTTTATATTTACCATAAAAAAAAGGCTTTAATAGATCAACTAGTTTAGTGCCCGTGTCTTGCACGGGTATTTGAAAATGTAATTTTTGTTATTTTTTTTGTGTGAATAATTTTTTATAGATATCATTTTCTTATCATATTTTGTTGATTTGATTATGAATGTCTATGTAATAAAGTATACGCTTATCAAATAATAACAACATAATTATTGACCTAGTTCGTCATATAAATATGACTACATCTAGGAGCATACCAAACCAAAAGTGTTCATTATATCTATATTATAAAAACCGCAATATTAATAAATGTCAGAAAATAGATATGTGGTTTTAATAAATGTCAAATAATAAACGACATCTATGCAATGCAAAAATATATTCATAATAAATTAATTCAAAAAATAAATAAAATTGTGCAAATATAATATAATACAAATCCAAAAGATAACATTTGTCGTGAAAACTCGAAAACATGTGCGACAGTTCGATTCTGAAAAAGAAGAAGATAAACTTGATATACGTGTAAACTCATAAGTTATGATCGCTTGAGATTATTGATAGAAAACAAAATAACTGTAAACTCAGAAGATAACATTAATCTTCAAACTTTTTGTGTTTATTTATACAACTTCTCAAAGGGCCATGTTTTCTTGATAATCGATGTGGGATAGCAAATTCCATTTTTTACAAAATAATTATGGTTTAATAAAAAAAAGATTTATTGACTTAATTTATAATTAGATAAAAGATTTAATCCGAAAAAAAACTGTGGAGGCGTTAAGTCAACGTTATTCAGATATGAATAGTAGCTATACTTCAACTTAACCAAAACGCCAAGAAATGTATTATTTGTATACTCTTTAGACTCTCTATTTATACAAGTTGTAAAACTATCAATCTTAATAGCTAATTAACATGGGACAACAAAAACCCTCAAAAAATTTAACTAAATAGATCATTTTGATATTCATTTGAAAAAAGAAAAATCTTCCCTACAAATAAAACTTTAGGGGTACGATTACTTATATAAAAGTAAAGTGAAAATATTTAACGTAAATAGGATTCGAACTTAAGCACAAAGCTAAGATTACTGTAGGGAAGAACATTATGACCCACGTAATTGTAGGTTAACGATCTCAACAATAAAATCTTCTCTAAAAATAAAACTTTAGGGGTATGATTAGTTTAGAAAAGAACATTATGCCCACATAATTGTAAGTTAACGATCCAAAAAATAAAATATTATTCCGATATGAATAATAATTATACTTGAACTTAACCAAAAGACCTAGAAATGTATTATTTGTATAATCCTTATACTCCCTATTTATACAAGTTCTAAAACCATCAACTGCTAATCGATGTGGGACAACGAAAACCCTAAAAAAATTTAACTAAATAGATCATTTTGAGGTTACTTATATAACAGTAACGTGAAAATATTTAACATAATAACCAAATGCCAAGATTACTTTAGGAAAGAACATTATAACCCATATAATTGTAGGTTAACGTTTCTAAAAATAAAGCTTTAGGGGTACGGTTACTCTTCCTAAAAACAAAACTTTAAGGGTACGATTACTTTAAGCACAAACATTATGACCCGTAGGTTAACGATCCAAAAAATAAAAGATTATTCCGATATGAATAATAATTATAGTTGAACTTAACCAAAAGGCTAAGAAATGTATTATTTGTATACAATTTAGACTCCCTATTTATACAAGTTTTAAAACCATCCAGCTTAGTAGCTAATCGATGTGGGACAACAAAAACTCTCAAAAAATTAAACTAAATAGATCATTTTGATATTCATTTGAAAAAAAAGAAAAAAATCTTTTCTAAAAATAAAACTTTAGGGATACGGTTATTCTTTCCTAAAAATAAAACTTTAGTGTTACGATTACTCTTCCCTAAAAATAAAACTTTAGTTGTAGGCTAACAATCCCAAAAATTAATATTATTTCGATATGAATAATAATTATAGTTGAACTTACCAAAAAGCTAAGAAATGTATTATTTGTATATTCTTTAGACTCCCTATTTATACAAGTTCTAAAACCATCAACTTTAGTACCTAATCGATGGGATAACAAAATCCTTCAAAAAAATTTAATGTAAATAGAAATGCTCATAACAAAAGAGGCCCTAGCTTAAGAAAATAGTTTAAAAATAAAAAAATTTTTGTCAAAAAAACAGGTTGGTTGAAAAAAAAAAATTACGTACAATCTTTCAATTTGATTACTATTTCAACAACACGCAATATGTACCCTCTTTTAGTATGTATAATAGATTTCTTAAAGTTTATTGATCCCAACTCCCAAGCCTTTGATTTCTAGAGGAATGATCTTCCCACTCGTTATGGAGTCGATAGGTTGCTTCCCTCTGGTAATCGGGTTAAGTACATAGGAAAACCATCCAATTTTCCTTCATAAACTTCACGGACATTTGCAACTTTGAAAACCCTACAAATTTCCTAGATTAATTGGGACACAACAATCAAAATTTTGACTTAACAAAAGTGAAACTTAATATACCAAAATACCTATTTGTACTAGATAATTTAATTTGTATATTGGACACCTCTTTTAAACCTTTACCTTGCACGAAAACCGTAAACAATGTTATAAACTATCGTGAAAGTAAGGTCAGGGAGTTAAGACAAAGATAGAACCCATATCGATGACATAAATAATGAGCAGCCTACAGCCTGAAAGCAAGGTCAGGGAGCCAAATGAGCAGAAACAATCTCATAAAACAATGTTTGGAAAAAACAGTCAGCCAATCTCAATCCAAAACTAACGAATCAAATGCAAGACTTAATCGAGAAAGGGGGGAAACTAGAGCAGATTACAAACACAACACATTCACAGAAATCTGACAAAGATGTCTGACAAACCTAGATAAATAAAGGCCAATTATCATCTCAGACCAAAGGCAGCTTCCTGCGCTTGTACCTCACCATCACCTTTCCTTTAATTCCAACAACCATGGCATTCCAATCAATCTCCGGGAAAGGCGAAACGAGTTCCAGATCGAAGTTCCTAAGCAAATGGCTCCATACTGCCTTAATCTGCAGATAGGCAAATGGTTCACCGAGGCAACCGTGCCTTCCTCCTCCAAAGGAAATGTATGAGAATGCTCCTGCTGCCTTGTCTTCTTCTCTACCCGGAGAGTATCTGTGAGGATCATACTTGTCCGGCTCCTGATATATATGCGGGAGGCGATTAGCAAAGGCGGGTGATGTTGCAACAATATGGCCCTTCGGAATATCATATTCTTTACCCTCATGAGTAGTAACACTGAAGTCACTGTGGGAGTAACGCATCAACATGATAAGTGGTGGGTGGAGCCTCAAGGCTTCCTTGATCGACCTATACAAGACATCCATCTCAGATAGAATATCATGATCGATTTTGTTCCCGTGCTTATTCAATATGTTCTTCTGCTCATCTAACACCTCAGTCAAGTAATTCTTGTTTTGAAGAAGATAAGCTCCTGTCCATGTAGATGTAATGGAACTGGTATGTTGGCCTGCAAACAGAGCAGCAATGAGCATGCCTGTTACCTCTCCTTCAGTTGTTGGGCGACCGTCTTTGTATTTGGAGTCGATGAAGCATTGGAGCATGTCGTTCTCTGACTTTCCCGAGCTCTTCCGAGAAGCTATAATGTTTGAAAAAATATCAGCAAGCCTCTTTCTAGCTTGATCACGACGACGGTGAGCTGGGATAGGCAAGTATGGGAAGATAACACTAATGGGTTGCATTCCATTATCAAGATCATGGAAGAGTGCAGAAACATCATCAAAGAGCTTATCACGGACCTCTCGCCCTAGAAGGCATCTACTTGCTGTCAAGATAATAAGATGCTCTAGCTCGTATTTCAAGTCAACCTCCCCACTCTCTCCCCATTTGGAGAAGTATTCCTACAACAAATTATTTAACAAATTACATTGCACCCCAGCATGAACAGATCCAATATATGAAATAAAGATGTCAATGTCATGCCATATGTTCTTTGAAATAGTTGGAGATCTTCAGAGGAGAGAAAATGACAATTAAATCAAGAAAATGATTGGCATGAACAGATTGAATATAGAAAACAATGCGATGTTATCATAAAAAAGGATCAATAAGTTCATGATATGCCTATCAGAGTCATGCCCTATGCTTTTCTTTAGAGTAGTTGGTCATTAATTTCATTCTAGATAAGTAGAGCATACGATGAGATCCATCATACCTCAGCCTCAAAAACCATCATATCAACATAACTCTTGAGCTTGTTAACTCGAAGAGCCTCAGTGAAGAAGCGAAACTGCTCCTGGCGAATAGAATAATCAACATCGAAGACAACACCAGGGCCAAAAGTAGGGACATTGAATCTGTAAACTTCCTGTTGACTTAGATCAGCTTCAGCAGCTTTGAAGAAATGTGCAGAGACCTCGGGTCCAATCAAGAAGGTGATGTTCTTATTCACCAGATTCAAAGTGAAAACGCCACCAAGCTTAGGATACTCCTGCCGAAGCATGATAATAGGGCCTTTCAGAAATCGGAGTAGTCCTCCAATCACTGGCCAACTGCTCTTTACTACAGGAGGTAATTTCTTTTTAGATCTCGGCATTACGAGTACCGATATCAATTTGGCTACTACAATAGTAGCCAAAATCAAAAGTCCTACACTCCAAAACTTGCCATTGCCGTCCATTGTTAGTGCATCCATTTGTCCAGCTGCAAATGGATATGTAAATCAGGATTCAATTCGATCAATCGGCACCCATCGAAAGTAGAAGACAACTAGTGGAGTAATAACAACTCTCAGTTATTAGATCTGGAGATACTTAAAAAATACACCATTTTTGTGTATATACAAATACTCAGATGTCGTGAACATCAAGCAATAGCAATAAATGCAATGCACCAGTAATCGGAATGTTTCGGTTTATATAATAAAGAACTAGAGACAGTTTTAGAGAGAAGAACATGAATTAAAGATGAAGAAACCCTAGAAAAGACAATTAAACCAAAAATGAAGAGACGAACGTACCTGATCTGCTTCAAACGAAAGAGGAGCCGCTCAAAATGAATGAATTACAAGAGAATAGAAGTGTGGCGACGAAAGGTTGACGAACATGTCATGTCGCTTGCAACGATTGAGGATCCACAGAGTGAGTGGCGATCAATGTCTATTTATTATGAAAGAATAATTTTGCCTAATCTCAGAAGCTGCCCAAGCCAAGTAGCTAAGCCAAGCCGATTTCGAAGGCGACTTCGGATCCGGAATGGCCCAATTGGAGCGGGCTCCTTGATTTAAGATGCAAAACTGTGGGCTTTTCCCGTTTACAATCCTATTACATTTCTTATCCACAAACAAACAAAATCATATTTTAAAGGAGATTTGGGAGCCGTGAATGGGAATCTTGAATAAACCTAGAAGTGAAATTCGAGTTAGTCCACGGCTCATTTTCAGTTTTACTTTTGCTCGAAATTGTTTTTTTTTTTTTGAGAAGATAAAAATGTATTCGTTCTTCAACAACTTACACAACTCCCGCGCTTCAACGCGCTGGAGAGTCTTCCTCCAAAAGCCAAAAATTGTCGAGAAACCCTAACCCCAAAATCCCAATACAGCCATGGTTGCCGCCGCAAAGCTCAGCCCTTCAGATAACCAAAACCCCAAATCGATATCAGGTCCGACCTAATGCAACGATATCTAAGTTAGAATATCTCAAACACGAAGAAGAGGAGGTCTAATTTCGGCCTTGCGGAAGCCATGAATCGTCACCTGCTTCCGATGATTTGGGAAAATGGACTGATTTCTCCGTGTTTGTGGCCTCTCTCCTTTGTTTCGGGGTGGTGGTTCTCTTTCGGCTTTTCGGACGCCTCGATTCAACTCTTCATTCCGACAGAGTGGGGAAATTGTTTGAATTTACTGTATTTGTGGAGACTAATCGATCCCTAAAAACAATCGAGGATAGATCCCTCTACTGCCCTAAGAACAAAGAACAGGTTTTGAGAATAAATGCTCCTTCCACAGGAGCAAGGTCGCATACAATAATCGAAATGCATAAACAATATGCTCTAATCAGGCTCACAAGAGATATCATTGTCATGCTGGTAAATATATGTTACGACTGAAAAAGGGGACTGAAGGATGGAACAAAGTTACCAAAGAGCTAATCTATTAGAGTAAACGACTTATCTTGTTAGCCAACACAAAGAGCAAACCAATTCTTGTATTAGCCCAAAGGTTAACATACAAGGTTGTGAACAATTGTCTCCTCTTTTGAAAAACTTTTCAGCCAACACAAAGAGCAAACCAATTAATGTAATAGCCCAAAGGTTAACATACAAGAAGACGAGAATGTCCGACCACAACCTTTGCAATCAATACAGTAGAATAACTACTGAGATTTACGATCTCCTGTTGAGGCCAACTACCAACTTGCTTCTTAGCCTAAGAACAAATTTAAATATTATTGTATTTAAGAAAAGGCTAGTTGGAATAATACGTGTAATTTGTCATTCATGGTATGCATATTCAAGATTCCGGATATGTTGAAGACTCTAAACAACTTGAGATACTGCATTTCAATAACAAATAACCTTCAAAGAAGATATGAACAACTGTTATAATTGAGGATAATGATCCATCTACACAAGAACAACCACAAAATTACCCTCCAACATTAATGTTATGAATAAGTAAGAAAGAGTTAGCTTTTAAAATAAATAAATTATTCCGAGCTTTTGGAATCTAGATTTCATCCTTTCAAAAAAGTCTTGGAAGATGCCGTAGTCACATGCCCCTATTGATCGTGTTGATTGTGATCGTGGTTGTGTTCGAGGTCTCCGAAGATCCTCCATCTAGGTTGGGGCAACGTCGTGGGATCCACATTTCCGCAAGAGGTATGACATCCCCTTGAAAAGGTTTCTACCATCCTGCTTTCCGGCGGCGAGACACCGCGCCACTTCATCTAGCCCATGCCTTCTCCATGTTTTGCTAGCCTCGAGTGTTCCACGTCTTCTCCCAAGGAGTAGTTGTTCTATTTTTTGGATCTTTCTCGCTTTTTTCGGTCTTTGCTTGCGGTGATTATATTGTTTCCATTTTTTGTTTTTGTATTTGCATGACGGTTTGCCCGTTTGTCGGCTACCAAAAAGATTAACATAGAATGAGAACGAGCAAACCAATTAGAGGGATCGTTATCTCTACGTTTTGCAAAAGACCATTGGACATCTTTATACATTCACCTTTTGGTTCGAATAATGCCTAAGACACGCTGCACAACAACCAAGCTTAACATACATACTAGCTTTGAAGAATCAGTCTCCATGATGAGCCTACTCCAACCCTTATCCTAGCCTATTCGAGAGCCTGGATAAGGGTCTCGCCTTCAGCCTCTGATACAATAACAGAGCCCAAAAGAGGTTTAGATGCTATAAGTAATAAAACACCTCGATCATCCTTGGTCAGGACTCCGATACAACTCAACCCATCAATGTGTACGGAAGCGTCACAATTGATTTTAATATATCCAAGACTCAGGGGCTCCTTGAAGAGGGACCAACGAACATCAGCTCACTTGGGCAAAGATGGAATCCGTCGACTTCAGGTTTGTACTCCAAAATCTCCGCAACAAAGACAAAGAGCTCGGGAAAGTATCCGACGGGAGGGTATTCTTACCTTCGAAAATCCTCAGGTTCCGGCATCGATCAAAGACCTCCTCAACCCATGCTTTGACCGTTCCTCGAAAGTCCTTTAAAGCACTCAACAAAGAGCTCATCTTCCATTTTGATAATTCCACCTTGATGTATACGATATAGATTGTTTTTGCAGGTATGATGGAAGATAAATGAAAGGTAGTTATTCTTGTCAAACATCAATATATATATATATATATATATATATATATATATATATATATATATATATATATATATATATATATATATATACACGTGGTTATACTTGGATTTGTTTGTTACAAATTTTGTGCGGGTTTCAACGACCAAGATATCAAGATTCTACGGATATATGTTGTAATTGTCTGTTGAAGATTGTGTGCAGATTTTGTAGGATACATTCAAACTTCAATTGGCCAAGATTTGTACAGATTTTGTGGGACTTTGTTGAACATCAAACGGTCAAGAAATCTGCCCTACAAAAGCTTATTAAAGAAATGTGTAAGCAGTGAAGAGAATGTAATTCACGCATTGATCTACAAGCAAAGCATTCTCAACTGCATTCGATCATCTTGCTCTCTTGTTGTTATTGTGTTTTATATCTTGTTGAAAAAGTAAGAAAAACAAAGAGCGTTATAGGATATATCATAGGTGTTCTACTCAGAGTTTTCGTATCTACTCTACGGTGTAACTAGGCTATTGTTTCACCAGGATCTAAGTTGACTAGATAGTAGCGGTTTAGGCTACAATTTTTTAGAAGATGG
Organism: Fagopyrum homotropicum; assembly: GCA_033239125.1. NCBI lineage: Eukaryota > Viridiplantae > Streptophyta > Magnoliopsida > Caryophyllales > Polygonaceae > Fagopyrum > Fagopyrum homotropicum. The sequence continues at coordinate 116,665,441 of BSWB01000007.1, read as the reverse complement.
GACATTCTTCTAGTTTGTATCTAGGACTCAAAGGAAGTGATATAATAGATAGTTAAATCCTACGGGTTGGATAATGTTAGGCGGAAACGTAGGCTATTTAGAGCCGAACTTCGTAAAACATATCGCGTGTTCATCTTGCTTTATTTTCTGCATTTTACTTTAACATTGAAATCTTTGTAAACAACTTTACGGGTTTAAGTCAAGATCTTGAGATTCATTTCAAGAACTTGAGTTACTTTCAGTTTTATAGGTTTTGAGTCAAGATCTTGAGTTCCATCTCAAGACCTTGAGATTCATTCCAAGACCTTGACATTGCGACATAAAAAATTGCCCCTACTCTATTCATCCCCCCTTCTAGAGTATCTCTATCCTACTTCTATCTCCTACTTTGTTTTTCAATTGGTATGAGAGCTAAACTCCGCTTATTTGATTTAACCCTCTGTGAGAATAATCATGAACACTGTAGGTGATGGAGGATTCGCACAAGGAAGATCAGTCAATTGTCCACCCCTTTTCTGTGGTAATAACTTTACACATTTGAGATCTCTAATGCAAATGTTTATTATTGATCAAGATCTGGAACTTTTGGACATCATCAAGAAAGGTCTAAAAGAACCAACAAAGACGAATGATGTTGGAGTTACCAAACCTAAAGATGAGAGTGAATACTCTCAAAATGATTTGAAGAATGTGGCTAAGAATTACAAAGCTATGAATCTTCTCTAATGTGGATTGGATGCAAACGAATTCAATCGTGTCTCATCATGCAAAAGTGTAAAAAGAAATATGGGACAAACTGGTGGTAACATACGAAGGAACAAGCCAAGTAAAGGAGTCCAATATCAGCATATTTCTAAGGCAGTACAAGTTATTCAAGATGACCCCCAATGAGACTATAAAGGAAATGTTCACAAGATTCACTCAAATAGTGAATAACCTAGACTCTCTCGGAAAAATATTCACAAATGAGGAGAAAGTTAGAAAAGTCTTGAGAAGTCTTCCTAAGTCAAAATGGGGACCGAAGGTTACTTCCATTCAGGAAGCACATGATCTAAGAACTCTACCCTTGGATGATGTATTAGGAAAGGTTATCACTCACAAAATGGTCCTTAATGAAGAAGATGGTGAACTATCCTCAAGTGTAAAGAATTTGACTTTAAAATCTAAAAAGGAGGACATTCCATTATAGGATGAATAAAGTGAGGATAACGAAGAAGACCCTTTTACTTTGATTACAAGAGAACTTGCTAGAATTTTGAAGATGAAGAAACGATTCTCAAACAGAGAGTATCCTAGGTCATCAAAGGATAAAGGTAAGTATTCAAACCCTAGTATGAAAACTAAGGTATTAACGTGTTTTGAATGTGGAGAAACAAATCATCTAGTGAAGGAGTGTCCACAAATGAAAAGGAACAACTATCGGAAGAATTACTGAAATAAGGAAACTATGGTAGCCTCATGGAGTGACTCTGATTCCTCTTGTGAATCAAACTCTGAAAGTGATCAAGTAAATCTATGCTTGATGGCAGATCTTAATCTGAATCTGAATCAACATGGAGATCAACCATCTGATGTAGAAGAAGAAGAAAGATCAACATTCAAGGTTCAAAATTGAAATATGTAAGAACAAATTCAGGATATTGTTGAACAATCTCAAAACCTTGTACAACAACTTTAAGGCCTTGACTTGAGCAATAAAGATACAAGTCATGCAAATGAGTCTCAAGGTCTTGAAGAGCCATCAGACTACACCATCACTGCTCCAGCAACCAAAAGGAGAAAGTTTAAACATTCTTAATCTCATCCAAAAGAGAATGTCATCTCAGATCCCAAGTCTAGTATTAAAACTAGATCGAGTTTCAAGAACTTGTGTGCTTTTTATACTTTTGTGTCTCTTGTAGATCCCAAGAATTATGTATAGCACTTCAAGAACCAGATTGAATTATTGCCATGCAAAAGGAGTTGAACAAATTTGAGATAAATAAAGTATGGACTCTCAAACCAAGACCCAAACATCAATCTGTCATTGGAACAAGATGGGTCTTTCAAAATAAATTGGATGAAAATGGTATGGTTATTAGAAATAAAGCAAGACTTGTAGCACAAGGCTACAATCAAGAAGAAGACATTGATTATGAGGAGACTTTTGCTCCTGTAGCCAAACTAGAAGCTATTCGTATGCTACTTGTTTTTGCATCCTTCATGAATATCAAGCTTTTTTAAATGGATGTGAAATGTGCTTTTCTAAATGGTTTCTTAGAAGAGGAAGTTTATGTTGCTCAACCTCCTGGTTTTGAAAATGATAATTTTTCCGACTATGTTTACAAACTGGACAAAGCTCATTATGGTCTCAAACAAGCTCCTCGAGCTTGGTATGAAAGATTGTCCACATATCGTTTGGAAAATGATTTTACAAGAGGTTTAATTGATAAAAATTTATTTGTCAAAACTAGAGGCAATGATTTATTGGTTGTTCAAATTTATGTAGATGATATATTATTTGGTGCTACTAATATTCTCTTTGAAAAGAATTTTTAGATATTATGTGCAGGGAATTCAAAATGAGCTTAATGAGAGAACTAAATTTCATTCTCGGATTACAAGTAACCCAAGCTAAGAATGGAATTTTTTTCAATCAAAGTAAGTATAGCAAGTATTTGCTCAAGAAATACAACATGGATCAATCCAAGATAACAAAGACTCAAATGAGCTCCACTCTCTCCTTAGATCAAGACAAAAATGATAAGGTGTTAATCAAAAGGAGTATAGAGGTATGATTGGATCTTTGCTCTATCATATTGCCAATAGACTTGACATTATGTTTACTGTATGTATGTGTGCCAGATTTCAAGCCGATCCTAAAGAGTCACATTTGATTGCTATTAAAAGGATTTTTTAGACATCTAAGTGGTACTAAGGATCTATGTCTTTGATATCCTCGACAAAACAATTTTCACCTTGTTGGCTATTCAGATACAGACTTTGCAGGCTATAGGGTTGATAGAAAAAAGTACTTCTGGATGTTGTCAATTTTTAGGGTCATCCCTAATTAGTTGACACTCCAAGAAGCAAAACTATGTCGCCCTTTCTACAGCAAAAGCAAAATACATAGTTGTTGGTGTCTGTTGCACACAAGTATTGTGAATAGCTCAACAACTTTGTGATCTTGATTTTGATCTCAAAGGTATACGTATAAAATGTGATAATACTAGTGTTATTTCCATAACTAAAAATCTTGTGCAACATTCAAGAACAAAGCATATTGATGTGAGACATCACTTTATTTGAGATCATGTGGAGAAAGATGATGTATCTATATATATTATCTTGACTAACTTGCAACTTGCCGACATCTTTACTAAGCCTCTACCTGAAGATTGATTTAAATTTCATTAGATTAGAGCTTAATATGTTGAAAAGGGAAGCATTATCGTAGGGGAGTAAATGACTACTATTTTCTCCTTTTATAATGAGGTTCTCTTGCATTTCAAGGCTTTGAGATGAGGTTCAAGGTCTTAACATGGATCTCAAAGACAAAGTTGAATACACTTGGATCCGGATAATTGGTTGTTATCTTTTTAGATTTGAACCATTTAATCATTTTTTTTTTAAAAAAAATGGGTTCTTAAAAAAAATATATTTTCAAAAATCTTTGATTTTTTGGTTACACATTTAATGTTTTTAATTTTGAAAATCAAAGTGGTTTAGATTGTGTTTCCAAATCAAAGGGATTTTAATTCTACGTCTTTCCAAAATATTGATTCTTTCTATGCTGATTTGATTTAACCCTATCTAAAACCCCCGTCTATCTCTTTCAACATCATTCCAAAACCCAAACGCACAGACTGTCTTTTGCTTTCTCTCTGTCGTTTTGATCTCCTTTTCAAAATCAAAATCCATGCCACCTAAAAGAGCCGGTTGTCTTGCTGCTTCATCTTCCTCCAAAAAGGCTAAAGGTTCACCGTCAATGTAGAACATAGATGTTTCTATCAACATCTCGTTAGACTCACCCTCACCGACTCCATCCCCAACACAGGCTCCTACATACCTCTCGACACAGGTACAATTTGGGCTTTCTAACTCTTGGTTTAGGAATTTGATGACATGAATTACGACCTATATTTAGGCATGTATTTATGTAGTTTTTCCCTTTATTTTGCATGTATAGACATACATTCATAACAATTATGATTATATTCAACCTATATTGTTAGACTAGAGATTTACACAGAGTTATATTGCATTTGTAGGTAATTTGACAAATTATGAAGCAAAATGACATATTTAAGTATTAAGTCTTGATACGGAACAAAAAGGAGCATAAAAAAAAGCTAGGAAAGAGATGGAGTAATCTTTGATACCACGGAGCGAGTTCTGATACCGTCAGAGTAATATCTGATACCGCGGAGTGGTCTCTGATACCTTCAGATGAGACTCTGATGCCTTCAGATGGGACTCTGATGCCAACGGACTCAACCTTCTTTTTCGGCCCAAAAATTTAGAATTTATCTATAAGCTGCAGTCTATCTTTAATCTAGGGTATATCTTTAAGTTGCAATCTATTTTTAAAACTCATGCTTGTAAAACCCTAGATTTATCTCCCTATAAATATCTTATAGCCTTCAACGTTAAGAGAACGCTCCCACGGAAGTTGGCTTTCAACCCCCAACAACGCTTGCACACGGCTGAGACATCAAGGACTTTTGACGGCTATTGGAAGGATTTACGGAAGGAAGATGTCTAAGGAAAGATTGCTTAGGATTCAAGGAAGAGAAGAGATTTTGTGAGATTTTCTTGGGAAGTTATTAGTAAGTTGTTATCATTCTTTTGGAGAAGATATTGACAGTTTGTTTGATTGTTTGCTTTGGATAATTGAGATACCTTTGTTGATTGTTTATTTCTCTTTTCTTGACTTCTTGAATGAATATATGATTATTGCTTTGAACATGATGATTGTTGGTTAAAACCCCTACAATTCTAGGGTGATTAGTTGAAGGTTGTGGTATAGACGATGAAAGAATAGACCTTTATCACAAGTAGACCCTAAAATCTTGAGTTAGCCCTAAACCGAAACCCGTCTCGGGCTATTCTTGGAGTCATCTCGATCGAGATTGATAAGAACTGCACGAGATTGCCTGTTGTTTGCCCGATCTTGAGTTTAGGTTATAGTTTGCCAAATTCTATTCTTGTTGCTTCTACGTGGTTTACATTCAAGCCTAGGAAAAGACTTACCCGGTGATTCCTTTGCTTATTTACCGATGATGATGAGTGTTAGGTAACAAAGGTATATCCTTTGTTAGGGTTTGAGTGTGCCTTCGTCCCACCTTTGAGAGTTAACCTGAGACTTACCCGATGATGGTTAGTTATGTGCCCTTAGGTGAGTGATGTTGGTTTGAGTGCTTGTACCTTTCCATAGTTCCTTGAGGCTTACCTGGTGATAAGATCTTTGGTTTGGGATAGTGGGCGGTGAGACTTACCCGACGATCTATCCCCATCATAGAAATACATTCTCTTTGCAACCTCAGCTTTGTCCTCGTTTATCCTTGAGAAATCTTGAGTCGAAACAACAACTGGATACTTTGATCTCTAGAATTTGCATTTCATTATCTGACTTATATCATTGTTCTTTGTTGCTTGAGTTTGCATAAACAACCTAAAGATATATATCGTTGCTTGATTTCGGCTACTGTGCACCTCTGCGATTAATCCGTTTGAATGCCTATGAGAATGCACGAATTTACAAGGAGTGGACCAAGAGGTGGCATGACAAGCACATCATTCCGAAGGAGTTGAAAGAAGGATACCTTTTCCTTCTCTTCAACTCTAAACTTCACTCTTTCTAGTTAAGCTTAAATCTAGATGGACAAAACCTTATATTGTGAAACATGTTTTCCCCCATAGTGCAATTGAAGCATGGAGTAAGCATTGCGGAAGCTTTAAAGTCAATGGACATAGGTTGAAGAAGTATACACCGGAAGCTCCGGTAGAGAGGATTGATCCCTTTCACCTTACATGATCATTAAGGACTTAGGTCCAGCTAACGGCCTTAAACCAAGCGCTTCTTCGGAGGTAACCCAAGGTAATTCTGTCTTTGTCTTTGTCTTTTCTTAGATAGTTACTTAGTCTTTGGTATGTTTTAAGTTTTTGTGTCTTTGGATGACAGAACTTAGGTATCTCTTCAGAAGAATGAATCAAAGAGATGCGTTGAGATTGTTAAGAGATCGAGATTTTGATGCAAAGGGATGCTAAAATTGTTAGCAAGAGAAGTGAAGACCGGAAGTCGGAAATCTAGACCAACAACAGCAAATCTAGTCTACATTTTCCATCACATGAGTCCAATGACCCGAAAGTTGCAATGCAGGTGCAAACTTCGGATGAAATCTCAGCCAACACAGGAATCTCGGCCGAGATTCTTTGAGAAGTGACAATCAAGCCAGATTTCTCGGACCGACAAAAATCTCGGGTGCCTTGAAATTTTGGTCGAGATTTTTCAAATTTCAAGAGGGGTATATAAGCGGAAAACGACTTCACCTTCTTCACTAAACCTCTCCTCAACCAAAAACTCGACCGACTCCAACCCTAGATTCGCCAAATTCCATTTCTGAACCGTTTTGATCCGTTCTTGCTCCAAAACTCAAATTTTTCCATCACAAAGCAGTTTCTAGTGATATTGAGAAAGTTATTTTGACTCAAGAAAGGATGTTAACAACACAAGGTAGGAAAAAAGTCTTATGTTAATAAGAAATGACGTCCATTGGAGTTTGAAATAAGGACATAAGTCTGGTTAACAGTGTCACCAACTGTTGGAGTCAGACGATTCGGTATTAAGGGAAAGTTGAGTCATCGGTATATAGGGTCATTTGAGATTTTGGAAAGAGTTGGTAAAGCGACATATCGTTTGGCATTACCGCCAACTATGGCAACATTAACCAGATCCGAGCCATGTACTCATTTATGATGCTATTGAGATAGAGCCTGATCAAACCTATGCCGCGTTCCTTGTGCTTGTGTTATATAGAAAGATAAAGAAGTTAAGGAATAAAGAAATTCCATTAGTAAAGATCCAATAGTCCCAAAGGGGAATGAAAGAGGCTACACATGAAATAGTGGAACACATGTAGAGGAATTATCCAAAGGTGTTCAATTCTCTCCTCAATGACTGCGACAAAGGTAAAGCGGGGTATTTAACTTTTTCACTAACTTATGTGCTTATGTCGTTCTATGTTGATGTGATTTATGTGTTGGTATGCTTTGACTTGTGTTTGCTAACTTAGGAAGTGATAAACATTCCTAGTGTAAGTGTGATGACCCCACTAACGTGGCTATAGCTTATGCTTGCATGAGATGCTAAGATGGGTTATTTGTGTGATTCATGGATTCGATCTTTTGATGAGTTGTGTACTAAAGTTTTGCGAAGAAAATTTTCTTAAGGGGGATAAGATATAAAATCTAGGATTCTCAAATCTTATTTAATGACGATTAAAGATGATTAATTTAATCATCGATAGTAATTGACCATAACTCACGAATAGTGCGTAAATGACGAGTATGGATTTCACCGTTATGTTCCTGGCGTAACTTTGAATTTATGAGAAAATTTTTACTTTTTCGTCCGTGTAATTATTTTTACCCTCTGGTATTAGTTGAAGCATTGGGGAACTCCAAATAAAAAAGTTGTAGTTGAGATATATGATCAGGACATGGAATATGTTCTAAGGGTGATATAACATGGAAAGACAAAACGACCAAAAGAGTCACTATTTAGTTTCTTAGCGGCTAAGAAAGATGGCTTATGAATACACGTTTTTTGAGGAAATTGCAGAATAATTATCCAAACAATATTCCGGATTTATGATTCCAATTTCGAGAAGTTTAGAGAAGGGGCTGCAACCACATTCGGGTCGGTAACATGATAATTATCGACTTCACTAAAGGATAATTATCGTCTTCACTATATATATCATGAAAAATCGTTTATTAATTCATTTCCTTTCATGTTTCCTCGTAAAAGCTATAATTTCTCTCAACCTTCAAATTCAGATCTACTCTTCATTTGTAATCCGATTTCAATTTCGTTTGAGTTTTTGGAGCCTCTTTTTATTATCTTCATATCGGTAGCGAGTTTTTGTATTTTCAAATAAAGAAATGGAAGGTCGAGAATGCTCCTTGTTTGTCTAGTGGCGCCACCCATATCCCGGTGCATTTGATGGTGTCCGAGCATAGCTTGCGTCGTTGTGATTTTTTAATCTTCTTTGGTTCGTCAATCGGGTTAGTAACGAATAAGTTGTGAATTTATTCATTTTTCGTATTGCGATTTAGCCTAAATTGACCTTAGGATTGTCAAATGGATAATTGGAACTTCCATCGTGCTCGTTATATTATTCTGGTGATCATTGGCTATTTATTTGATTTGATATCTGATAACAGGTGGGTTTAGAAATTGCTTGTGGGCAAAATATTCTTTTGGAAAAATTTAATTAATTAAAGGTTAATTAATTAAAATGGGATGCTAGAAAACGCTATAAGCTAATTAAATTCAAAAAAATAAATTTAATTGATGTTTGAAGCAAGAAGTTTAATACGAGAATTATGACATTTGAAAACTCCACCTTGAGTATATATTTGAATATGTGATGATGGAAGACTTAACACAAATAAAGCGGTTTTTATACTAACAAAATATCGATTACATGTCTAGTTTGCTCGATTTGTTTTTGTGTTTGTCTAAAATATATGCAGGTCTTGGAACGCATCCAAGGGATCGATAGAGGCCTTGAAATAAGATACAAGAGATGAGCAAGTCCTTGAAACCAGATACAAGGGATAAGCGTAGAGTTTGAAGAAGATTAACACTGAGGCCTTGAAATCCATTTCAAGGGATCAAGAGCTAAATGACAGAACGGCAAGAAACTAAAATCTCTACGAAACAAATCAACCAAGAATCCAGAGAAGATCTTTCAGGAAGATTTGGCTAACAAGATACGCTCAACAAGAAGATCTCGACCTAAAGGATTCGGTTCAAATAGGATCTCACAAAGATCCTCAACAAAAAGTGAAAGATTCTTTCTCAACAGATTTCAAAGATCTTCATCCAACAGATCTCAACAAAAACTGAAGATCTCGATGCCCAACAGACAAAGATCTTCAACAACGTGAAGAAGATTACGGAGAAGAAGAATCAACGTGCTAAGGAGATGAAGAAGATAAAGAAGATCTACAACGGCTATCTCATGTCAACCAAGAAGATGGAGAAGAAACATCTACAACGGTCATCTTCACAACGGCTAGAAGACCTCTCCATCGAAGACTATAAATGAAGATGTTGATTGAAGAAGAAAAAACAACATGCTTACACGGAAATATCCAAAGTCTTCAAGCGATCCAAAGCATCTTCATTCGATCAAACAAAGTTTTTCTTTCTCTTTTTCTACAAAAGCTTTATTCGCTAGAGAGAAATAAAACTCGAGAGCTCCATTGACATATCTAAAGAGTGTTATACTCGAGTGTGTGTTACTCTTCGAAGTAACTAGGCTATTATAGCTAGGTTAAGAGTTGTAGCTAGATCGTAGCGTTTGTTACAGAGAGAGAAGGGGATTTCTTCTAGGTTGTATCTAGGACTCTTTGAAGCTGATAATAGATAGTTAGATCCTACGGCTATTGACCGAAGGTATTTCTATGGTCGTCTAATACCCAATCAAAAGTAAATCCCGACTTAGCACTAAAAACAAGTATAGTGGATAAGTAAGGGTTGAACCCAAGAGAGTTAAGGTGTTTTAGATGCAATTATTGATTATAGTAACAAATAACAAGAAAAAGGGGGGTTTTGGTTGAACTGATACGCACAAGAACTTATGAAAACGATTAATGCGATAAGTAAGACAAAGATGAGTGAATCTACACGAGGTTGATTCTAAGCATGCAATTGCTACTTTGGTGAGTGCCTTTTACAAGTTCTTAAGTAATCTCCCGTCTCGATCGTATATATGTGTTGAGCCAACCGGCATCAAATCAACTTAACAGGTTAATGTTCCGTAAACCTACAAGAACAAATAACAAGTTAGCTTTCAAACAAAGACTAAGGGATATAAAGAAAAGATTAAAACCGTTAAACTTATCTTTATATTTGTGTTCCTTTTCTTTAAGTAATTACAATCCGTTATCACTTAAAGTTGCTACTAGATTAAAGACCTGAACCCGGAACCTCTTAATCCTAGTTGTTTGCATGCACTTTAGAACCTAAGGTGATCAATCTCAAGCAATAGTAAACATGCAATTACACAATGAAGATCAAGGAAACACAAAGCATTACTGAATAAAAACTTATATTAAAAAGAACTTACAACCAGAGTAACAATGCAGCTTCAAACCAACCCAATATAGCAAGGGAGTTAGCAACTCATTACAATGGAAAGCTCAATTCTAAAATGGATTTTTGTGTGGAAAAGCATGGATGATTCTAGCAATCAGCCAAAGACTATTTATACTACAAAAGACACTAAATAGGAGTAAATGACCGGCCCAAAACAGCCACCTTTAATGCCATAAAGGTGGTGTAAACAGCCGGAGTAAAGCTTTTGACGTTAAGTCGCAGGGGCAGTCTTCATGTCCACAGGGGCGGTGAAGGCAAAAACGCTTGATCTTCTTCAGGGCGGCTAGGCAACTTCGCTGGGGCGGATCTTCAATCCTCTTCAAACGTCTGACCCTTCGACTTCCTGATGTTTCTGATGCCAAGCCGCCGGGGCGTCCCTATGTCAATCCAGGGGCGGTGACATAACCTCTTCGTCTTCCAGCTCCCATGTTGAGGTGCAAGCAGGGGCGCAATGGGAGGCGCAGGGGAACTGGTTATCATATCTTCAGAGCAGGTCACCGCAGGGGCGCCAAGGAAGTGGCGCAGGGGCAGTGACACATTTCATGGCTGGCGTTGGTGAAGGCGCAGGGGGTGCTCCGGTGTAAGGCGTCACCCGCAGGGGCGGGGACAAGGCTCCGCTGGGGCGGTGAGGCAACAGAAGCTTACTTCGTGATCGATCTTCACTCCTAAGTGCCTATAACTCCTTCCTTAGCTTCTTTTATTCTTCTTCTTCTGGACCAAGGAGTTAGTAGCATAAACCGACACAAATGCAATAAAAAGACTCTAAAAACTACCCTAAATGATAGTGATTCCATCACCTATCAGCTATACCCTGGGACGAAGAGTAGGCTATTTAGAGCCAAACTTCGTAAACATATCCTTGTGTCGATCTTTTCAATTCCGCACCATATCTACTTTATTGTGACTAACTTTGTTTTGCAGGTTAACAAAGTCAAGGCCCTTGAAATCAGTTTCAAAGCCCTTGAAATCAAAGTGTGTCACAAAGAGCTCAGATCAACATCAAGGCCTTTGAAATCAGTTTCAAAGCCTTGAGATAGGTTTTTGCAAAAATTTCTCATACTCTATTCAACCCCCTTCTAGAGTATTTATATACTTTATATTCACCTTACGGTTCTTCAATATTTTTGACAAGTGTTGTTGGAGACGGTAGACTAGCTATATCTTAGTTTTCATGAGTGTATCCAAGTAAGTCTTCGGACTTACTTAGCTTCAATGTGCAGAAATCCGTGTCAAAGAGATTTATATCTTGTAGTGTTGAAATGTTTTGTTGTGTTGAAATATGAATGTTGATATGCATTGAGATGTGTTATGTGTGAAGCATGCTTGATGTGTTTTGTGATGAGAATGATGTTATGACGTATAAATCATGCTTAATGTTATTGTGGTTATATCATGTCATGGTTATGAGAAATGTGTTAGCCTATTGAGGCGTGGTGATGTATGGCGTTTGATATGGTGGTGACTTGTGAAGGTCAAGTGTAAGTACACATGGGTAAATGACGTTGAGCTTAACCATTAGTCAGGTTGCTAGCAGTAGCAGTGATTTTGGGCCAGTAGGTCGCCCAAGTCACTAGCATAAGTCAAGGCGTTGAGCTAAACCATTAGTCAGGTTGCTAGCTATTGTAGTTAATGCCGGAGCTTGACCAAGTCCGGATCACTTGCGCTTGTATAATAATGACACCGAGTCTGATGGTTTTCCATGCTCGCTTCACACATCTAACTAAAATGGTAAATTGTTGCATTAACATGAATGACAAAATGTTGCATGTGGTTAGGGGTTAAGATCATAACCCGCCACGAGTAATCCTGGCCCGTAGACTTGATCAGTCTGGCTATGACCTTAGAGCAAAATGTTTGAATTAACCTAATTTGTGCAATGGTGATGCTCACACCAAAGCCAAAACCGTATAAGCAATGATTCCGAATTTGGTCTAGGTCGCTAATTGTAAATTTCACATTGTTCAGGTGTTATATTTTGAAGTGTCGTTTTGGGATATACATACTAATTGCATGCTAGGTTGTTGTGTAAATGTTTTTAAATGACATGTTGGATGTTTTCATTATTTCTTCATGTTTCTTGTCAGATCCTATTTGTGAAGTTGTTCTCACGCTAACTGACGGGACCAATGTGTGGTCATTAGCCTAGTGACGTGTTGTGACGTCCGGAATTTTTATTCCGGTTAGTGAGCGAGTTATCGACCTTCCCGCACGAGCGGCTCAGTTTTTCCACAGACACGGGATGTTGAGTAACAAGATTTATTCTAAAATCCCGTTCCGACCCTTCACTACACCACCCTTGTTTTGGACCCCTCGGTTTCTAGCAAAAAGAGAGAGGAGATGTCAGCTGACCCTTGGTTTCCCTCCCACTTATGCAGATTTGTTCCCTCTCTCCTCTCCCTTTCTCATTCACGTTGGTTTTCCCCTCTCTCCATCCTCTTGTGCTTTCTTCTTCACCTTCCTCCTTTAGATCTCCTTGGGTGTGGCGAGCAGAGCATTGGATCCAGTTTGGTAAGATTTTCCTCCTCCCTTCCTTCTTCTTCCCTGCTTTGTACCTTCTTCTTCTTCTCTCCTTCTCCATTATTATGGATGGAGTTTTGGAAGAGGTTTCTTCTTGATCCCTTTGTATGCATGTCTTCCTAGCTAGTTTAGGTCGTGGAGAAGAGCTTGGATGCAGTGGATGATGTTTGGAGAAGACCCAGCAAGAGAAGAAGGCCTTTGAAGCAACTGCACAGACGAAGAATCGAAGACAAACTTTCTGCAGTTTGACCGCGGGGGGCGGATCTTCAGAGCCGCAGGGACGGATCCAGGCCACCGTAGGGGTGACACCAGACCACTGCAGGGGTGGCACCAGGGCTCCTGACCACTACAGGGGCGGCTCCTGGACCCGTAGGGGCGGTGACACCCAGGCCGCAAGCACGCCAGTTTGCTTCCGCGACTGTGTTTCTTCAATAATAGGCTTCTCTCCTTCTTCCTTCTTGGTTCCTTCCTTTGGTTAGAGGTTTATATATGATTAGTAGCATGCCTAGGGTGGAGCTAGGGTAGTTGTGAATGTCATCTAGTGGTTGTGAACCTAGGTGTCCTTAGGGCTTGGTAGATATCTTGTTGATCTTGTGTAGGAAGACCTTGTGGCCTCTCCTAGCCTTGTGATGCTTACTCCAGCTTGGAGGGGGGGGGGGGTAGTTGTTGACCTTGTAAGGGGAGTGGACTGTTGTCATTTCCTTTCACATGTTTTTAGGAGTTGATAGTTGCTCGGGTCTAGGAGTGTTTCCTAGTTTAAGTGTTATAGGACCTTGTGTCCGATTGTTAGAATTGGAGGTCCTTGAGTTCGATTGTATGAGAGTGTGATGACGTGTGCCTCTTATGGATCAAGATGTGGTTGTATTTTTCTTCGGGCAGGTTGTGATCGGTTATTCTTGTTAGCTTGGAGACGAGGTAAGTCCATGGACTTACTTAGCTAGTTTTCGCATATTGGTTGATACGTGTGGGTGGCGTGTGCCTTTATAATTTGTGACATAACTATTAACCGGATTAGGATGTGGACGTGTTTATTGTTTTGGCCCAAGTTTATGATAACGGGCGGTGACCGCTTGTCTAGTCAAAAATAGGGTGACTGGGAGGTGCCTTGCGACCAATCCAACAAGTGATGTTGATTCGCATTCGGTCCAAACCTGTTTTGTGAAAGGGGGCAAGGGTGAGATCCTTGTGATTCTCGTGTCACACCATAATTGGAAATAGTAAGGGAATAACGACAAATAAAAGATAATAACCGGAGTTATATGTGAGCATGTTTTGTGTGTTTTACTTTGTTATATGTGATTGTGTCTTATCGTACTTCTAATATTCGGATTGCTAGCTAATGGTTTTAAACCGGTTGTTGTAGATGTCTTGCAGGTTAGGGATGCCGCCGAGTGAGATGGAGGAGTTGACAGTCGGGGTCTCCGTACATTATAGGACGGGGATGAATTTCTTTTTTGTTGTTGTGTAGACTTGTGTACTTATGGTATTGGAGTTATTGTCGTTTTGAGGACTCGGCTGACATTTCAGTATTCTCGTGCATACATAAAGAATGTTTTCAATATTGCCTTATTTGTGCCTTGTTGGAAAGGTCCGGTGAAATTGTTGTCATGCTAAGGGTCGGGACCCATTGTGAGGTCTCCGCCCGTAGCATCCCGAGTCCCGCAGATCGGGGTGTTACACGTGTTGAGTTACTTAAAACCTTCGGGTCGTTACACTTGTCGGGCCGGATCCGGCACCACTCTAGGCCCGCCAGACCGAAATGTCCGACCTAGATAACAAACAAAATGTTTACATATTATAATATATATTGTAAAATATTAAGTATTAATATACAATTTTTAATATAATTATAATACATTTATATTACGTAAAATATCTTTAAAAAAGGTACCCATAGGCTCGGCCCACCTGTATGGCCAGCGCGGGTACAACAATCATTATAGGCCGGACCCGGCCCGAAACCGGATAAACGAACTTAATATTTTATAAAGCTCGTCTCGAACCCGGCCCGAGCCCGGATATAAACATATATACATAATATACACAAAGTGCATCTATTGTGTAGGGATGCAAATATGCTTATCCAAAACTTGATGATATTTCATCTATTTCTCAACAATTGACATTAGAATTTAAATTTTATTATATATATATATATATATATGTGACATTATAAGAATTATTAATACATTTTACAAATAAATATTATCAATTTTTTATTTATTATTTATATTTTCAAAAAAATACTTCATCATTACATATAAAACTATCCACATTAATTTTATACAAACTATTTGAATATTGTATAATAATAAATATTATATTTTATTACTTATAGTTTTTTTTAATTATGTGTTTTTTTTACTATAATTCTAATTATTAAGAAGCGGAAGTAATAATGACTCATAAGGGTCTTTTTTTTATAACTCTGAGACCTTGTCAAACCCCTATAGAATTCTTAATTGGTTGGTGAGTCATATGCTCTCAAAATAATATTTAATAGTTAATACTACCCAAATAAATATAGTTGTAAGAAAACATGCGCTAGGGCCAAAGGAAAAGCCTTTATGTTTCTTTTCTTTTATTTATAAAAATTAGCCCAAAATTGTAGGAAATAATAAAAGAAGGGTGATAGTTAGGAAATTTAGAATAGAGGGACAAAGGCATCCAATTAAAGGGTAGCCTGCCCCTGCCCCCAATGTAAAAGCAGCCCACCGGTATGTCGTAAGGTTGGATTAGTAGTATTAACTATTTGATTATTGATTGATTAATGGTCCCTATAAATATTTGTATTTTATTAAACTCTCGATTACGACCCTTTACTAACCCTCCTTCCCAACTCCATACCCTATAGCCTATACTTCTGCTATTTCTCTTTTTTTTTTTAGATAAATAATTTGTTAAAGATAATAAATTTTCACTCCATTTTACCAAAATTGCATATAAAATTAAAAATCCTGAGGAGCGGTGGTTGGTGCCACAAATTTCTGCAAATTTCTATAATATTCACCAAGTTTTGATACCAGTACTGAAACTGGACACCCACTTTTAATAAAGTAGCTAATAGTGACACTAACTTTTAATAAAATTACTCTACTTTTTTTTATATGCTACTTTTCACTATTCAAGTTTGCATTTGTTTTGGTTTTTCCACGAATGCTCGTGTTTATAAAAGTGAATAGATAATAAACCGGGTAAATGTTCTTAACTACTTATGTTATTGAATAATCGCGTATTCATGGTGCTTGTGTTTGGGTTTGCTTTCAAATTCATTTTTCTCCTCCACATTATGCATGAACGCTCGTGTTCGTCAAATTAAATGGTTAGTCAATTGTGTATATGTCATTAACTCCTTATGTGATTAAACTATCGTGTTCATTAAATTTAACTCAAACAAACCTATATATATATTGATTTCTTGAGTATTTTTAATTGAACATGATAAATTTAATGCTTATGTGGATGTTAACGGCAAAACAATAAAACAGAAACTTCACTATAAAGATAAAAAATAATGAAATGAAAAGTAAACGATAGCTAACAAAAAAAAAATGAAAGAAGGGAATTTAATGATAATCAACAAATACATTTTGTATTTGAACAATTGTTACCTTTCACCATAAGAAAACTTTTTACCGTAAGACCCTTTTCTATATGATCCTAATCCGATATATATATATATATATTTATTTGTTATATGGGTCATTGACCTACTGTTGTCTGGGTCGTTGACCTATAATTATGTGGGTCGTTGACCAACCGTTACTTGGGTCGTTGACATAGTGAAACGTTGGAAAACTGTTAACTTACAAATATGTATCTGACTTTGTTATTTATTTTAACAAAGCCAAATACGTAAATTTTTGGTATAACATTTTTTTCTTCTCATAATTATTTTTAAAATCGTTTTTTACACAACTTTTTTTCATCCATATTTTGATGAATTTTGTTATCTCAAATCGATTATCAAGTAAGTCTTACAATTTGAGAATTTGTATAAATAAAGATTCTCTTCCTTAATTTTTGTTATCTCACATCGATTGTCAAGTAAGACTGGTAGTTTGATAACTTTTGTAAACAAAGCGTTTGAAGAATGAACAAATAATATATTTTCTATATCGGATTAATATATGTTAGGTGAGTCATTTACCTAATTACTTTTATAATCATATTTTAAAAAATCACTATTGATTCGATTTACTTAATAGTTTTTTAAATTATCTAATTATTTTAAAAAATGCACCCATAATTTAAGGTAGCAATATATAAAATTTTACTTAATTATCTATAGTTATTTTCTTAGAATATATACACAAATGATTCCCCTAATTAATTTTTATAGTTGTTTTTTACATAAAAATAGTATGTTTTTTAATTTTGATAAAACCCGCACAAGGTGCAGGACTAAACTAGTTTTTATATAAAATAAAGCACAATTTTAAACATTAATAACGCCGCTTAATCGATTCATTTACACAATTTATTTGCACAATTAATGCTTGAATCTAATTACTTATAGTTTAATATCCGGACGTTAAGCATTACTTCCTTCGATCATAAATAAATGACTTCCTAGCATCTAAATTTTGATCAAGTTTAAATTTCGTTTTATATTTTTAAGGTTATTAATTAAGAGAGAGTCGTGAGAATAATATTTGAAAATTATTTTATTAAATATTTTTATAATAAAATGTTCACTCATTGGTCTAAGCGGATTGTGAACATTAAATAAGTGGTAAAATCAAAATTTTTTTTAATAAAATTAAGGTTGTTTAGTAGTTTTCTTAATAAAGTCATTTTTTTTGTGATCGGAGGAAGTATCTATATAACTTTTTGGTGTCGTAAGTGATCATTTTCTTCCTTTTACGGAATCATCTAGTTATATGTATTCTAAAATCGGAAACAAATATTTACTTTTGTATTATTTATTCCGATTTACGTACAACGAATTCGAATACATAATAAGGAGGTAATCCCACCAAAGAAAAGGGCTCTTAATGGGCAATTGGTGCATAATGAAGATATGATGTGTATTAATGGAAATAAGAGCAATGTAGGAAATTGTTTATGGTGGTGGTGGTAGGGTAGGTTTGCATAACAATATCAGCATCATATATGCGGATTTGAAGGACAAATCATCCTAAAAGGGTAAAAAAGAAGCCCAATACGTAAAATTTTTATATCTTAATCACTGCGGTAATTATATCTTCTTCTTGTTTCAGCCAATAATAATTCTATACATATCATGAAGTGAAAGTGATTTGTTATCAACTTTTAATTAATACCAGATCAATTATAAAAACTCTCCTTAATAATCACATATATATATATTTTGCCCGCTAAACTAGTTCGACTGTGTATTCGTGGATTGGAAGTTGAGACTAATTCCGTAATAACCTCTAAAGCTGGGATATTTACTGCAATTTGTATTTATAAAAATGAATCCAACCTTTACGTATAGTCACTAAGCCAAAGCATAATGATAAGAATAATTAAAAAAAATAAACACCTACCCTACCTTCGTCTAATTGTTAATTTCTGCTAATGTCCTCGTCTTCCTTCCTTTTAAACGGGCCTGTAAAAGAAGGGCACCAAACGTAATTAAAAAAACCCTAAACGATTAGGGGAGGTAGAAAACGCCGTTACCCTTTCCTCTACAAAGCAACAAGAAAATCCGTTTGAAAGTCACGTGACCGTAGATATGGGTCTTGAAGAACTCAGCCTCTCTTCCGGAGATGTCCATGGAGTTGGTACCAGCAGTATAAGACTCGTTGACGGCGTTAACGGAGGCGCCGACGAAGGCGGCAAAGCACCCAGACTTCCCCGGTGGACTAGGCACGAAATTTTCGTACTCATCCAAGGGAAACGTGTCGCTGAGAACCGGGTTCGAAGGGGTCGAACTGCCGGACTTTCTACCGAGTCGGGTCAACCCGAACCCAAATGGGCATCCGTTTCGTCGTATTGCCGTCGTCACGGTGTCAATCGGGGTTCTGTGCAGTGCCGGAAACGGTGGAGTAATTTGGCCGGAGATTTTAAGAAGATTAAGGAGTGGGAGAATCAAATTAAGGATGATTCTGAATCGTATTGGGTTATGAGGAATGATTTGAGGAGAGAAAGGAAGCTTCCTGGATTTTTTGATAAAGAAGTTTATGATATACTGGATGGTACCGCCACTGCGCCTCCTTTGCCGATGGTATTGGATTTGTCCTTGTCCGATCCGGCAGTTCCGACGGAGGAAGATGGCGGCGATGAGGCACAGGCTGATGCTTTGTTTGATAGCGGAAGAAGCGCTGCTCCAGATGACGGCTTATTCTCTGATTTTGAGCAATCGACTCCGGATAAAGTCACGCTCGTCGCTTCACGAATTCCGAATCCAACCCCAATTTCCGGTATCAATGATTTCTTCTTCATTTTTAATGATGTTTCTACTTTGTATTTTATTCTGTTAATTTTCCCCCTTTCAATACTTGTACAGAAAAGCAGTATCAGCCGTTGTTTACAGACGGAGTAGCAGGTCAAGGCAAGTTCCCTCTCTATATTGTTGTTTGAGGAGATGTTTGGAGTATAGCTTTAGGTTATGAATTTTTTTATGTTAAATGTTAGCTGCAGGAATGGATGAGAAGCAGGCAGCAACAAATCCTGAATTGGGATCGGCATCACATCAGGCCAAGAAGCGGAAACAGTGTGTTTCGGAATCGGAAGTAGAGACAGAAAGCGGGAGTCTGCAGCAGGATCCATTGATTCAAGTGCTGGAGAAAAACGGTAGGATTATCGGAGATCATCTGGAAATTCAGAACAGCAACATGAAGCTTGACAGGGAAGAAAGAAAGGAACATGCTGATAGCTTAATTGCAGTTCTTAATAAGCTTGCTGATGCTCTGGGTAGGATTGCTGACAAGCTATAATTTTATATAGACACAGTGATGAAATGTGGTGGTGTACATAGCGATATCTTCCTCAGGGTGTTGGCTGATTGGATTTTGGTTTGGTAGCTCAGCATTTATACTTGGATGATTGCTTATGTCTAAGATTTGGTGTTATACTCTGCTTTCTTCATCATCTATCTCAGTTGTATACAGATACATTGGAATTGGAGAGCAAATAGAAGAATACCTTTCTCTTTTTTCTGTTGTCTTGTGTCAGCTGCTTATAGCTGTTGACTCAAATATTGGTGAAGCAAATTTCAATATTTTGGACATATTTAACTTAGCAGAACGGCAGCAACTTTTGAATCTGCTCGATTCAAATTGAGGGTTCGTTTGGAAGAGTTATGAATAATTTTCGATAACGCAATGACGTCGAATCAATCAAAAAGTATGTCGAAAGTAATCAAATCATTTTCATTTTTTTTTTGACCGATTCAATTCCGTTTTCATTTCCAACCAGACACTGATTGATTGGCTATGGACCCACGAACGGTAAGACCGTCTTGCTAGTTCGATTTGGATGGAAATATAACAATGTGTTTCGTCCACAATATTGTACTAATGCGAGAAATAATTACTGGACATTCGACCCTTATTTTGTTTTATTTATCTTGTACACTTTTGACTCTTATATGTGCACACAAATTTTAACTATAATCAGATAATCTTTGTAACTTTATAGATATGCATTTTAGCCTCTTATTTAAGCACACAAAATCTTTTTGATTTAGTGACTGTTTGGTTGGAGCGGTGGAATGAAAACGAAAGAGAATTGAAAGGGTAAGGAAAAGAAATGGAATCGATGAGATTACTTTTATGTGTTAAAAGACAATTAACCAAACATACTTTTTGCTTGATTCGAAATTATTTCATTACCACGAATGATTCCTAGCGCTTCCAAACGAGTCCTTAGAGTTAATTTTGTTTTATTTAACTTTGCATTTGACCCTTATTTGTGAATGCATAACTTTAACTAATTTAGGGAAGTATTTGTTAATACCATACATATTGATGACATTCAATTATATATTATACATCCATATTCATAGCATGATAATAGGGTAGAATCCGTTAAATTTGTAATTTTGAATGTCTACTTACACTTTTATTTTCAAGGAAATATTGAACATGCTTTGAAGAAAAAAAGAAAAAAAAAGAAGCACCTACAATCAACTGAAGTTCTCCCTAAGAGCCAAGACCGGGATTATTTTCAAGGCAATATTGAACATGCTTTGAAGCAAAAAAAAAAAAGAAAAGAAGAAGCACCTACAATCAACTGAAGTTCTCCGTAAGAGCCAAGACCTCAAGGCAATATTGAACATGCTTTGAAGCAAAAAAATAAAAAACAAGAAAAAGCATCAATAATCAACTGAAATTCTCCCTAAGAGCCAAAATCCGAAGAATTTAAGTAGAAGTACCCTTATTACTGTGAAACTTACTATTGTGAAGAATCAATTCGATCAATATCAATAATTGAGTACAACTACTAGATCATGGAAGAAGAAATGCATTGAGTCGTTCACCTACATATCGAGTTGAGTTAGATTGTTTTTCAGTCAATTGAGGAGCATGTGACCAACTTATCTGAGATGCATCGTTTCACAGATGATCTCGAGTCAATTGATTCTCCTCCTATTATTATTATTATTATTATTATTATTATTATTATTATTATTATTATTATTATTATTATCATTATTATTATTATCATTATTATCATTATTATCATTATTATTATTATTATCATTATCATTATTGTTATTATTACTATTATTATTAATATTGTTATCATTGTTATTATTATTATTATTATTGTTATTATTATTGTTATTATTGTTATTA
This sequence comes from Fagopyrum homotropicum, assembly GCA_033239125.1. NCBI lineage: Eukaryota > Viridiplantae > Streptophyta > Magnoliopsida > Caryophyllales > Polygonaceae > Fagopyrum > Fagopyrum homotropicum. The sequence continues at coordinate 116,643,787 of BSWB01000007.1, read as the reverse complement.
TTATTGTTATTATTATTGCTATTATTATTATTATTATTATTATTATTATTATTATTATTATTATTATTATTATTATTATTATTATTATTATTATTATTATCCAAGGTAAAACACATTACATGCCGTTGGGGATCTAATCGTGCAAGCTACGGGTCTGAGATCTCGAAGCCAGAAAGGCAAAATGCAAAGTATCAGCACAAGAAAGAATACCAAGCCCTCCGTCACTAATCGGCAAAGTAGAGAGACACCATTGAAGGAGGGCAAATCCAGCCTCTCCAGCAGTGACAATCTACTCAACAGAATAACGAAGGGCATGATCAAAGACCCCAATAGCCTCGGAAAAATGAGGGGGGAGCAGTCCGCATTGCGAAATAACGACGGGACACACCGGAATAAGCCAGAAGAAGCAGAAGCTCACATTGGGGTCCCCCAATCTCATAACGGCCTCCATCAAAGACTTGGTTTTTGCAACCCTCATCAAAGCAACCCGAGAACAAAAGGCCGGGTCAAGGCTAACAGCATCACCCAACAACTTGACCCCATCAAGCGGTCTCGCAATATGCTTAGGAAAAACACCAGGCTCAGAACTATGCGGATCAACCTTCGGCCAAAAGACCTCCGTTTTACCGATATTAAGGTAAAGGCCTAAAGCGGGGCCATCCACCCTGATGATGTCAAGCGCCTTACTAACCATAAGGGCATCACCAATCAACGTTCCATCATCAAGGTACCAAGCATTATGCTTCCACCAACAACAATTTGAAATTTTCCGGATAAGGGGATGAAGGACCAGCGAGAAAAGTAGCGGGCCAAGAGGGTCCCCCTGCTGAAACCCCAACAAGAATAAAGGACATTCTCTCCATAATATAGACGTGCAGGACGGGCATAACAATTCTCAACCCAAGAAGAAATAGCTGGGCAAACCTGCCGGACCTGAGAAATCATAGAAGTGCGATCAACAAGACTAAAAGCATTCTTGAAATCGACCAGAAGCATGAAAAGACTATCATCTTCGCCTTGAGATTCCATAACCGATTGACCGCATACAAAACCGCTTCCCCACCGCCTGAAACTCCAACCCGGAATTGAGCATCCTCAAAATAAGGTTCAAGGGACTTACCAATAGCAGAAGCCGCAAATTTAGATACAGGACGTCGCCAAATAGAGCCAACAACGATAGGGCGGATCCCGTTTCCCGGTTTAAGGAGAGGCATGAGAGGAGCACTAACAATATACGCACTAAGGGTGTCCGGACAACAACCCCTAAGGAAAAGGTTTACAACCCCAAAAATCGGCTCAATCAACTCATCAGCAATAGCAACACCACCAAGGGCATCCAACAAGTGTTGGGCCCGCAAACCATCCCTACCACAAGAAGTGCCTTTAGGAAAACTCCTAATCCTATCAAGGACCAAACTCTTGTTAACCTGAAGAGCAACTCCGGATCTGACTGGAGAAGGTAAGGAAGGAGGTGGTGAAGGCGGGTGCATATCCAGAAGATCACGGAGGGTGTCCTCGGACATGGGAGCAACACCCGAGGAGGTGATGATACGGATGGCAGTCGCAAAATGACCATCACTAACCTTCTTTTTACACTGTTTCAAGTTAGCCTCATCTTGGCTATCATCAGCATCCTTGGGTCGAGAATCAAGCACAGAAGCCAAAAGTTCCTCAACAAGACATCTAATACCTCCCGATTCTTTCCACAACCGAGTAGCCCTAGCGATACTTTCAGTCTGCAAACCCCGCTTCACACCAGACCGATTTTTAGAACATGACATGGGCTTATACCGATGAAGGATACATCAAGGTAAAATAAGGAGACAAACCCACGTGGACACACAAGAGGGATTAGAAAGAATCCGATCAAGGGCGTCTTTGAGGACCCTAGCAAAACCCAACCTGCATTTCGACGGAACGTTCTTCACAGTAAGACCATCGGCCTTAAAAACCTTCTCTATCAAGGACACATCAAATACACCATCAAGGTCAAGGGCATTCTGGCGCACCACAACATCAACGATATCCAAAGAAGGAGTGACCACAGGAGAAGGCGGATGAAAACCATGAATAAAGAAAGCAACCGACCCATCATTAGACAAAGGAGAAACAACCACACCTTCCGAATTAACACAATTCTTTGACACCGTGTGGGTGACACAACATTCACCATAGAACCAAAGACCGACTTCCTAAGAACCGCCACAAATTTATCATAAATACCTTGATTAGAACCAATATGAGACTTAAACCTAGGAAGGACGTCATCACACAAATGGATATTGCACAAGTGTCTAATGAAGTAAGCCGGGGTAAGCCCCTTACCCCACCATCACAACAACCGTCCTGCCCAATGAAGGGGCAGTGCACCCGCATGGGTGGAGCAAAACCCGAGCCTCTCATCCAGAAAACCAACACGCAGGACAAACACAAGAAGCACCACAAACTCAAGCAAAACCGTAGTCTCAAGCAAACATAGAACCATACAACAACCTCAAGCACACAAGTGCATCACAAACAACCAGAAGCATACAATAGAACCCACAACCGGAAGAATAACAAAGCACATAGGGCAAATACTGAAACTGCAAAAGAAGGACAAACCTGGGCCAGGGCATGCTGAAGAAGACAAACTCCTTAAGCACGCACCGTAGCCGAGAAGAAGACAACCCCCGAAAAAAACAGCCAGAAGAAGACAGAACCCCACAGCCGGAGGGCAATCGAGAACACCGAATGGCACCCACAAAGAACACCGGAGGCCAAGGTACGCCACACGGGAGAAGAAGGGCCGAAGGGGTCGTCGGTAGAAGGAACGCCGAAGGGTAGGTCGAAAACGCCGAAGGTCAGAGGAGGAAGCAACCACATTTACCAAAGGAGAAAACGCCGAAGGAAATGCCAGAGACGGGCAGGAGGGAGCAACCACCGTCAAAACACCATGCCGGCCGCCAGGGAGGGCCCCCAATTGGTTGCCCTAGGGATCCATTGGGGGCCCTCATCAATGAGTTGGTTTTCACAACCCTCTTCATGACCACCTGAGAGCAAAATATCGGGTCAAGACTAACAACACCACCCAAGAGTTTGACACTATCAAGAGGCCTAGAGATATGCTCGGGGAAAACACCAATATCACTACTACGCGGATCAACCTTAGGCCAAAAGATCTTCAATTTACCGACATTAGGATGAAGGCCTAAAGCGGGTCTATCCGCCCTGATAATGTCAAGCGCCTTATTAACCATCAAGGTATCACCAATTAACATCCCATCATCAAGATAACAAACATTAAGCTTCAACCGGCAACACTCTGAAATTTTCTGGATAAGGGGATGAAGAACAAAAGAGAAAAGCAACGGGCCAAGGGGGTCGCCCTGTAGGACCCCCTGACAAAAAAAAAGGACATGCTCCCCATAATAAAGATGGGTGGGATGTGCATAGCAGAACTCAACCCAAGAAGAAATAGTAGGGCATAGTAGACGAACTTGAGAAATCATAGTAGTGCGATCAATAAGGTTAAAAGCCTTCTTGAAATCAACCAAAAGCATGGGCATAATATCATCCTCTCCCCGAGATTCCACTAACCGATTGACCGCATGTAAGACCGCCTCCCCACCACCGGAAACACCAACCCTGAATTGCGCATCCTTAAAATAAGGTCCAAGATATTTACTGATAGTAGAAGCAGTAACTTTAGAAACCAAATGCCTCCAGATAGATCCAACAACGATAGGGCGAATACCACCTCCATGTTTAAGGAGAGGTGTGAGCGGATCACTCTTAATATACTTGCTAAGGGTGGGTGGGCAGCATCCCCTAAGAAAAAGTTTGACAACTGATGACGTGATTTATGATGTTAGTTTAGGCACTATTTAAGGTAGTTTTTACATTCATTCATGCATGGTCTTGCTCATGTTCGGGACGTTTTATGCTTTATCGAGTTATTTTGTCGGAATAGACGTCTACACAATCATTTGTCGGTTTTGTAGGTATTTTGGGGAGCTTTCATGCATTATTGATCATATCCGAGGATAAAACCTCGTGACGACCCAGATTCAAGGTTTCAATGGAGCAAGCATGGAGAAAAGAAGAAGAAATTGACCTTAGTTGTTGCGAGCCATGCACCGGCTTGTGTTTAGCCATGATTCTATCCATGCAGCCATTCATCTCGGTCCAGTCCCCACCCATCTCGGCCGAGATGCTCACAGGTCAACCCAAGATCGCCGCCAGGACCACCATGACACTTGGCACAATCTTCCTACCCACGACCTTTGGCTCCCATGATGGATGGGTGGTGTCTTGTTGCAGACTACACAATTTTGCAGGAGACTTCCATTCTCCTAACAACCCTTAGTTTTGAAATCCCAAGTGTGGAGAAGAGAAGAGAAGAGAAGAGAGGAGACTCTATTGAAGAGAAGAGAAGATCACACATTTTCATAGTCTTAGAGTGAGTTCTTGAGAGACTTGTAGTGAGGAAAGTTGTAGAGATTGTTGAGCTCGTTTTGAAGCCACTCTTGGATGGTTATAAGCTTGTTCTAAACTTATTATTCAGCTTGTTCTTGCTTTATATTGCTTCTTATCTCTTCATCTAACTATGGCATGCATGTATGAGTTTATTATGACGAATGAACTTAAGATGATTGTTCTTGGCTAAGTAGCATGTGATTCTTGGGAGAATGATGAAAGGTTTATGGCTAGGATAATGATAGATTGGACTTATAAGTATCTTATGATAGTTTCTTGCTCGAAATACCTAGCTCAATTTGCAATCTCGGCCTGTTCTTCATCCATTTCAGCCGAGATGTCCATGATCCACCCGAGGTGTGTGAGCTGAAGTTCCTATAGTGTTATATCTTCATGTTAGGGAGTTTGAGAGTAGAAATCATAGTGTTTGTTGAGCCTAATCTAGCATTAGGGTGACCTATATTAGTAAACTAAGTGAGGGATGAGACTTACCCGGTAATTCCCGCTCATAGGTATAGAAGATGACAAACATTAGGTAGTAGCGAGCCTCAATAGCCGCTATTGGATTGAGTGTGCTAGGATTGTTGTTTAGGACTTGCCTTCCTGAGACTTACCTGGTAAGGAGAGGTTTGACCCCTAGATAGCAATTCGGTTTGTGTAGAATTCCTACCTTAGGTTTCTAGAGACTTACCCGGTAATAGGAACTTAGGTGTGGGACTAGTGGACCATGAGACCTACCCGGTGATTGATCCCATTAGAGAAACATTCCTTCCCAACATACCGCAGCTTGTTCCTAGGTTGATTAGAAGCTTGAGTCCTTGCAATAACCAGAAGTCCGAATCTCTAGAATCCGCTCTCTATACTTTTATCTTATATCTTGTGTTTGTTTTGTTGTTTGTTTGACATTGTTGCTTGATTGTGATCTTTGCTTGATCACCCTAAAACCCATCAAAAACATATGATCTTTATTTCTTTGTTTCCATCTCTTTCCTCATCTTAGACTTGAGCTATCCTTGATTATTGCATGATTTAATCTCACCTCGGTCTTTGTGTTCGACCTCAGAGTTCTTTCCTTTCTACTTTGTGATCCTTACACTAAGGGTTAGCTAGGAGTTTAGGATATCTTATCGAGTTATAAATTGTAAGACTTGTGTGCATGATTTGGGAGTACAATTTCTTGGCACTCTTGCCTCGGATTTGCTTAGCATCACTCCTAGAGACACAATAAGTTTTTGGCGCCGTTGCCGAGGAGTAGGTTAAGATTGAATAATTGTGTGTGATTGTTTATAGTTTAGGTCTTTCTTTTGCTTGTGATCTTGTTTGGTTTGTGTCTTTGACTTTTCAAGACATATCCCATTTTTAGGTGCATGCGAAGATCTCATGGCAAGCTGGAGAAAACCCTTAAGACTTGATCCAAACGTGCTAAGAAGAAGTTAGAGATTACCAAAGTAAACCTTAGGGCTGAATTGGATGCAACTTTAGAGCAACTAAGACTTAGAGATGAAGGTCTAGAGCAAATGAGGCTTAGGGATGTGTTCGCTCCAAACGGTGTGTGCAAGCTTTAAATTTATAACCCTAGACTTAAGCTTAAAACAAGGATGCGAACCCGCAGTGTACGGGTCAATCGTAGTAAAAGCAAGAAAATTCCAGGGGTCGATCACAGGGACTCGGTGAAACAGAGTCAATACGGTGTGCTAATGTTAATACTAACCACAAGAGCGATTTAACACAATCAAAGATGAATAAGATGTCAAATAAAGCAAACATGCAATTCTAGGGATTAAGGCATCTAGTTGTGGTTCCAACTCAAGATCTGTAGATAAGCGGACAAAGCTGAGATTTTTGCGTGGGGAAGGTGTTTCTAAAGTGGAGTAGATCACCGGGTAAGTCTCACTACACACTAATCCCAAACCGTAACTCCTATTACCGGGTAAGTCTCAAGGAATTAAGATAAAGAACTATAACCTCAAACTAACACATCATCTAAGGGAATAGAATCAACCTTTACCGGGTAAGTCTCAGGCTAACTCACAAAGATGGGATGAAAGCACACTCAAACCCCAATAAAGGATAAACCTTTATTACCTACACTTATGATCGTTGGTACACAAACTAAGGAATTACCGGGTAAGTCTCATCCTAAGCTTGCATTGAACCAGGAAGGTGTAATAAGAATAGGATTTGGCAAACTCTAACACTTAACTCTCAGTTATGGATCAGATAAGTCACCTCGGTCAGCCAGTTTCCACCTCGGCCGAAATGTTCATCGACTGAACGAGATGCTTAGGGTTAAGGTTAAAGACTCGAACTTTCAGGATCCTACTGGAATCTAAGATTATTCTATCATTGTTTTTCCCACAACCTTCAGCCAATCACCCTAGAATCACACAAGGGAATTAGCCACTCATCATCATTATGAAAGTATTAATTGTAAGGGAAGAAGGTGAATATTTGAACAAAGAAGAATTTAATGAAAAGACTTCAATAACTGAATCAAATATCACAACAAAGCGTTCCTTGGATAACAATCCAAAAAGACAAGACAACAATTGAGGGAATTGAAGACAATCTTACAAAACCCTTCAAAAAGCTATAAAAGCTATGGACTTCTATCTTCCTTCAACCTTCAAAAAGGTTCTTCGAAGACTCCCAAATTGGAGTAGGCTGCGGCTGCTGCGTGTGTAAACCCTGATCGACGGTATAGCGTGATGTTGGAATTGTGGAAATCCAACCCTTTTTATAGGAAAATAAACCTCTAAAGATAATAAATCTTAAGAAGATATTATCCCATAAATATAGGTAAAATATATATTCTGCATATCTCCTTCCTTCTAGAAGCCAAGCCCAAAAAATATAAGATCACTTTCCAAATTTAAAAGATCTCTTCCAAGAATAAAATATTCTCGCCGCGTCCTAGGTGTTCGCCTCGGTCGAGTCGGCGTCTCTGGATCACCTCGGTCGAGGTAAATCTGTAGTCAACCGAGGTGAATCTCAACTGGATGTGAAATCTCTCAAAACTGGTCCAAAGTAAATCTTTAATTCATGGCTGTGCTTCCTGGATGTAGCTCCAAATGACTCATGACTCCTTTTTGATGCAAAACGTACCATATTACCTGCAATTACAACGAAACTAGGTGTAGACCTCGATTCTCGCAAAGGTAGATGAAATGGTAGTAAAATCACATAATGTATATACAAACATGCAGATTATGAAAGATAAAACGTCCAAACAAACCCCAAAATATAGACTATAATTCATGCTATCAAAATACCCCATACTTAGCCCTTGCTTGTCCCCAAGCAAGTTCCGCATATAGAAGACAAGATAGAATGGATTATAAGTCAAGAAAATCAATGAAAAAGTCTTCCAAAAACATTTTATGGTGTGCAACTATCATAGATCACTCTAAGAGAGTACTTCCTGGAATTTAAAAACTCGACATGATCAAAACATTTTATAAATATAGGAAAGTTGTTCATCTTTGCATAAAATCATAGAATGCATAATAAATTATAATTATCAAAATTAATCATGTATAATCCAGTTTAAACCGCTAAGTCAATCAACAAGCTCAAGGTCTCAAGGGCTTCCCAAAAGAAAAGGTTAAGAAACGTGTAGGGTAGGGATGTATGTAAGGTAATGTGGTGCTAGAATCCGGGAATAGGATGAACTTCACTTTCACTTTGACTTGCAACATCTTCCACCAATAAGCTTTGCTTATTTCACACTTTTTCTTTTACTTTACTTTTTGGGATGCATGGATAGAGGTGCACAATAACCGAAGCCTAGGAAATCTGCAATCATCAATTTCTTGAGATGCATCAAACCCTTGATGCACATACCATGACCCGTTAGGAATATCGCTCAATCCGACTTTGGCAAGACACAAACACCCGGCTATGTGAATGGTGCCGAGTTACTCATCTTCATGATTGACTTCCCCAAACCTATAATTGCTTTCTAAGACTTTCACTTCCAGCTCACTTCTCAACTTTAACTTGCTTTCACCACTTGCTTGCTTCCTATTTCCCGGATAGGTAAAGGGAGGCAAAATGTATATGAGGGGTTAAGCATGATCAAGAAGAAGAAGAGGAAAAGAGTGAATTGCCTCGATCTTTCCAAGAAGAGAGTGAGAGAACTTATCTTGCGGTGTCAACCTTCAAATCCAACATAATTTGGATAAAATACAAATTATTAAATATGCCAATAATTTCAAACAAAGCATTTAGCAACTTAAACATATTATAAAAATTTTTCAAACACATAAAGAATTTAAAACCAGTAGGTAAACAAAATCTTCACTGAGGTCATATCCAGATAAGTAGTACAAAAATCGTTTTCGAAAACTCTCAGTTAACCCACCTCGGTCGAGGTATTCTTGGTTCAACCGAGGTGAAACACCTCGTTTGGCCAGAACTGCCCCGGTCGAAGTCAAAATTTTTTTTTTTTAAAACCAGTTTTCTTTCAGTTTCGACGTTTTTCTCAATCAAATAACCTGTAAGTATGCATGCAATCTCAGATAAACATATAAATGCAGAAGTGAAGCATAAATATAAATATCCGGTCAATAAAATACATCAAAAGTGTCGAATACATCAAAGGTAGCCACATAGTCAAATAACAAACACCCCATACTTGAGACACACTGTCCCAGTGGGTATAATAAAAGTCTAAAACAGGAGAACTCACCGGATAAGAGCCGAACTGCATAAAAAATATAATAAAGAAACCCTGCAGCTCCTCAGTAGTCCTGATCCGGCGGTGGTGGTGGTATGTAGGGGAACTGAGTCGGATCATAGGGATGGCCCATGATACGCTCAAACTGTAGCTGAGCCATCATGTGCTGATGATGCTGCCGCTCCTGCATCTCGCGGATATCCAGCGAAAGTGCAGCATATGAGTCGATAACCTGATCCGTCAGGTCATCGATCCGTCGGTGTGCAGCTCTGTCCCTCACTCCACGCCTCCTGCGTCCAGCAGGTCTGACTGGAGACATCGCGGCTGGCGCCGGCTCAGTGTCCTCCTCATCATCTAAATCAATAATAGGTGGCGCGCTCGTCCCAGCTATATCTGTACCTGTGTCCATCGGGACGCCACCTCCTCTCTCATCCACTGTCTCATCATCGTCGTCATCCTCATCCTCAGCCTCCTCCGCAGCTGCAGCAGGGGCAGCTGCTGCCTCTCTGTGATCCTCTATCAGTGTATCCCAAGCAGTCTGCCAGAAATGCGGATCAAAGACTGTGAACTGTGCAGACCAGCGGATGCCCTGAGGTGCAGTCCGCTCCCAAGGCATGGCGACGTATGGAGTGGTCAAACCACGGGGAACTAGAATCCTCCGTGTGATCATCTCCTGCAATCCCAGCGGCTTCGGAGCCGCCGCCAACGTGCAAACGCTGAGGTCCATCCCGTGGTAAGTAGCGATGTGGGTGACTAGACCTCCACAGCAAATATCTCCCTTCGCCTTGGCCTTGATCCTATGCAGATCCTCTGCTAGGAGCAAGCCAAAGTCTGGGAAGCCTCCTGTAACCATGCAATAGAGGCTGAAGAGCTCACCCTGTCTGATCTTCTGGGGCGTCTCCGTACGCGCCAGAAGTGTCTCACTGAAGATCCTGTGGGCAAGTCTGAAGGCTGGGTGAAAGATGACCTTCTCCCTGGAATCTCCAGGGCGCCATCTGTCTGCGTGTGTAGTAATGTGGGCTATCTGTCCCCAGAACTCCCTAGCTACGGATCGGGAGGGGAAGTCTACAGCAGTGGGGTCAGGAAAGCCAAAGATCTCTCTCCAAATCTCTAAAGGAACTATGAAGTTCCGGCTCATCAACTGGTACTTCACAGACCGCTCTGTGGGAAGGTAGGAGAAGGAGCTAACAAACTCGAGTGTCGGCTCTAAGTAGGCTGGGGCTCGGATCTCAGTGAACTGATCTAGCCCCACTGTAGCAATCATCCTCCTAAGGTCAGCATCTAACCCTAGGCAGTCAAAAGCTGACACATCCAGAAATCGTGGTGCGATGACTGGACGGCCAGCTATCCTCTCATAGTCTACCCGGCATCTCTCGTGGATGGCCGGGCGGTAGGGACGGGATGCGGAAGGAGAAGGGGAAGGAGAGGATCTATCTCTAAGAGCCAAACGGCGATCTGAACTCATCTTCAAAACACACTGTCAGACTACCTCGGTCGACTGACAAATACCAAGAATCACCTCGACCGAGGTGCAGAACGACTGGACCGAGGCGAAGGCAGTGCGATTTCAACTCTCTGATTTTCAGTTCTTTTCCCCCAAAAATCACTACTGATGCTTCCTAAGAGGTACTTAAAGGTTTCCTCAACAGAATCAAGGGCAACCAAAGCCCTAATTGCAGAAAACGAGTGAGATAGGGTTTTTGAACGTTTTTACCTCGTTTCGGTCGAAACGCTCAAATTTCTTGCAGATCTGTAGTTGCAATCGGATCCTCTACTCTTTAATCGCGGTTTGGAAGCAGAAATCTTCGAAAACGAGCGAGAAATGAAGGAGGCGAGGTGGATCTGTCGCCGCGGTCGAGGAGGGTAAATAAAAAGTGAAAAGTAAAATTTTTCCCTATTTATACCGTTCCTGGATCTGCTGTCACCTCGGTCGAGATGGTCTCGACTGGCCCGAGGTGGTATGGACCGAGGTGGTTCTGCAGAAACCCTAGTCGCCTCGGTTGCTTCAAGAATCAACTCGGTCGAGGTGCTCTGACAGTGACCGAGGTGCTTCTGTCTTCTCAGAATCTCGAACTTCTGTCCTTCCAGATGTGTTCCTTCCTGTTGTCTGTCCAGAACGCCAAAAACAAAGCAAAGCAAAGCAAAAACAAAAACTATCTAAACTAGACTAGAAAACGGGAAAGAAGAGCAATACCTTGGGTTGCCTCCCAAGAAGCGCTTGATTTAAGGTCGCTAGCTGGACCATGATGCGTCTCAAACGAGGTAGGAGGTTCCCTCACCCCATACTTCACCTCCATCGTGGGGTGAAGTAAGTAGATCCATCAAACGCTCCAAGACGTGTAAGTGCTCGTCGGGGAATGAATCGTCTATGGGTGGGCTATCCGTCTCGCGGGAGGATTCCGGTAGCCGGCTGAGGTGATCCGCAACTGAATTCTCGGATCCCTTCTTATCGCGGATCTCTAGGTCAAACTCTTGAAGCAAGAGAATCCATCGAATAAGGCGCGGCTTTGCATCTTTCTTAGCCAACAAGTAACGAATGGCTGCATGGTCGGTGTAGACAATGACTTTCGCCCCTACTAGATAGGAACGAAACTTCTCGAAAGCATATACAACCGCCAACAACTCTTTCTCGGTGGTAGCGTAGTTGCGTTGTGCTTCATCTAGCGTCTTGCTAGCATAATAAATGGCGGTGGTCCGTCCATCTTTCTTCTGTCCAAGCACCGCTCCTACGGCTACATCACTAGCGTCACACATGACCTCAAAGGGTAAGGTCCAATCAGGAGGCTGGATAATGGGAGCGGAGATCAACGCTTCCTTAAGCCTGTGAAAAGCATCAAGACACTCCTGCGAAAACTCAAAAACAACATCTTTATTCAAGAGGTTAGTTAGAGGTTTAGAAATCTTAGAGAAGTCCTTGATGAATCTCCTGTAAAAACCTGCATGCCCGAGAAAACTCCTCACACCTTTAACAGAACAAGGAGGAGGGAGTTTCTCAATAGTCTCGATCTTAGCTCGATCGACCTCAATACCTCGATTGGAAACGAGGTGTCCTAGCACAATGCCTTCATTAACCATAAAGTGACACTTCTCCCAATTCAAAACAAGGTTAGTGTCTTCACATCTTTTAAGCACTAGAGAAAGGTTAGATAGGCAATCATCAAAAGAGGAACCATATACAGAAAAATCATCCATGAATACCTCCATGATCTCCTCTATGTACTCGGAAAAAATAGCCATCATGCATCGCTGGAAGGTAGCGGGTGCATTGCACAATCCGAATGGCATCCTCCGATAGGCAAACGTCCCCCAAGGACAAGTGAAAGTGGTCTTCTCCTGATCATCCGGATGGATAGGAATCTGGAAGAATCCACTATAGCCGTCCAAGTAGCAGAAGTGTGAATGCTGTGCTAGCCGTTCGAGCATTTGATCGATGAAGGGGAGCGGAAAATGATCCTTCCGAGTCGCCATGTTCAGCTTCCTATAGTCGATGCAAACTCTCCAGCCCGTAACGGTCCTTGTTGGGATCAACTCGTTGTTCTTATTTGTCACAACGGTCATCCCTCCTTTCTTCGGAACGACATGCACCGGGCTAACCCACTTGCTGTCCGAGATAGGATAAATAATACCTGCATCCAACAACTTAAGAACTTCCTTCTTCACAACCTCTTTCATGATCGGATTTAACCGTCTTTGAGGTTCCCGTGAAGTCTTATGATTATCCTCCATTAGAATTCTATGCATGCAGAAAGAAGGTTTAATGCCAATAAGATCATCCGTGGTGTAACCTATGGCTTTTCGATGCTTTCTCAGGACATGCATTAACTTAGATAATTCAGAATCGGAGAGGGAAGCACTAGCAATAACGGGATAAGTAGAATCCGGCCCAAGAAAGATATACCTCAAGTGACTAGGGAGTTGTTTAAGCTCCACAACTGGGGGTGCTTTCTGAGAGGGATCTGTGCTTCCTCTTTCCAGTGGAGTGGTGTCAGAAACTGGACTAAATGCAGTCTCAATTAGAGTCATCTCGCTGTCGACCTCGGTCGAGGCGCAAAGGCGTTGACCGAGGTGTTCTTCAGACGCCTCGCTCCGTCCAGAAAGTGCCTCGGTCGAGATACTTCTACTGGAACCGAGACTGGAGATCTTCGTTTCTTGGACTAGCTTCTCAGTTTTAGCTCCTGGATCTTCTTCCAGTGCCTTCAAGCTCCGTATATCTGCATCACAAGAAGCATCTATACCTTCCTCCATTAAACTGAAGCTAATAACTCTTTCGAGTGGATCGTTAATAAGGATAGAGCTCACCAATTCCCTTGATTCTTCTTCATCGTAGATGTTGAAGATATCATCAGTTAGTTGCTCCCCTTTCATGGCTGCAAGTAGTGCGAACTCCACCTCATCGCCACCAACGTTGAATTTCAACTTGGCGTTCTTGCAATCCACGTTGCAACCTGAAGTTGCTAGAAATGGCCTCCTGAGAATGATAGGAACTAGATAATCTGCAGGAATGTCAAGTACGACAAAATCTATAGGTAGATAGAAGTTACCTAACTTGACCGGAACGTCCTCCAAAATGCCCACGGGATGGGTAATGGAGCGATCCGCCATGTAAAGTCGAATCTTGACCGGCTTGGGCTCTCCAAGACCGATCTTAGTGCATAGCTCCAGCGGGATGATGCTCACGCTGGCTCCTAGATCACAAAGGGCTTCACAAGTGACATCCCCGACTTGAATGGGAATGCAAAATGACCCGGGATCTCTCAACTTAGGTGGCATCTTTTCCTTCATGATCTTGATAAGCTCCGAAGATTTAGATGTCATCCTAACTTCACCAACATCCTCCAGCTTCCTCTTCCTTGATAAGATTTCTTTTAGGAACTTCCCATAGGCGGGCATACCTAGAATAGCATCAAGGAAAGGAATATTAATATGTAGCTTATTCATCAAGTCAAGAAACTTACCAAAGTGCTTGTCTAGATGTGCTCTGGCTCTGGACTGAGGGAATGGAAGTGGTGGTTTATATGCAGGAGGCGGAACATAAGTTTCTGTCGTTCCTCCTGCTTTCTGTTGCGCCGCCTCGGTTGGCATCTCGGTCGAGGTGTTCTTCGACTGGGTCTGGACCGAGGTGGTCTGCATCGAGCGAGGTACTGGATCTGCAGTTTTGAGTCCACTCCTCGTCGTTATGGCCATGCACTGGCCCTTAGGGTTAGTTTCCGTCTTCGCTGGAAGCTTCCCTGGATCTCTTGGCGCTTCATTCGCCCTATTAGCAAGTTGTTGTTCGAAGGACTTTTGGGCCCTCGAAAATGAAGTCATAGAATTCTCCATAGCACTAAGCTTGATCAAGATTGCCTCCAGGACTGCGTCTTTCTTTTCCGGCTGAGACGAACTTGATCCTTGCCCTTGGCTTTTCAATGGAGTAGAAGAAGAAGAAGGAGAAGAGAGGAAAGGGTTAGAGGAATCATTAGAATTGGAGTTTGAGTGATTGTTACCGTGATTTTGGTTATTCGCCCTCCAATTGATGCTATTGGATCCTCTATTATTGTTGTTGTAGTTGTTGTTTTGGGATCCGTTGTTGTTGTTACGGTACCCGTTATTGTTGTTGTTGTTGTTCCTTTGCCCTTGCTCTTCCTTCTTAGTTTGAGCCATCAAGAGCTCCTTCAATTGCTTCACGTCGTTCTTCAAGGACGTGAGCTGGTTGTTGTTGGGTTGAGTCTCTTGAAAGTTGACTCTTTTAACTCCACCCTCAGCTCCTTGGTGGGTGTACTTCTCCATGTGCAAGGCTTGCTTCTCAATGAAGTCCCAAGCCTCGTCAACCGCCATGTCCATGAAGGTACCGGCGGAGAGTAGTTGGAGATTGAACTGGGTGCTTCCATCCAGCCCTTTGAAGTAGATCTCCAACAACTCAATCTTTGGAATCCCATGATGTGGGCAATCCAAAAGGATATCCTTGAACCGCTCCCAAGATTTGGACAAGCTCTCCTTGTCCTTCATGATGAAAGCATTGATCTTCCCTCTCATTTCAGCAGTCTTTGAGGGGGGAAAGAATTTGGTCAAGAATTTTGTAGTCATCTCCTCCCATGTGCTAATTTTTCCTGGAGGAAGAGATTGATACCAAGTAAGAGCTCTATCTTTTAAAGAAAAGTAAAAAGGTCTTAGCTTGTAGTTGTTGTTCTCAATTCTGGACGGTCGCAAGGTTTCCATCAAGATCTCGTAGTTTTGAAGATGTTGATGCGGCGACTCCTTCTCTAGTCCTCCGAATTGGCATTGGCGAATCATGGCTAGAACTTGCGGTCGAAGTTCGTAGTCATGATCCGCTGGATCTCCTAGGTTCACCCCTGGACGCCTCAGCTGTTGATTAGGGTCCATCCTTTGACCTAGGGTTTGTGGGATTCCTGCGAGAAGAACATCTCGGACTGGCATCCGAGGTGGAAGTACCTCGGCCGGGGCGTCAGGTACTGGAATCTGCCTCGGTCGAGGATCAACTACTGGATCCTCCCTCGGTCGAAGTAGAATCTGGTCCCGAATGGCTGCAATCTCAGCTTCGATTGCTGCAGTCCTGGCATGATTCTCTTCTTTCTCTTGCCTTAGCTCTTCTTTACTGAGACGTAGCAGCTCCTGCGTCTCTCTCAATTGGGCCGCAAGATCGCGATCGTCTTGTTGGGCCATCTTCGCTTCTCTTAAGCGTCGCTTGTATGTCTTTTCTGGTTCGGGATCGTAAGGAACGATTTCCTTCCCAGTGCGGGTTCTTCGCATGTACCTAAGAAAGAACCTGCAAAGATCGTCACTCAAGTAGAGTGGTTAGACAAAACGGGGCAAATGCCCCAAGAGCAAACCGTACCGGCTCGGTCTAGACCAAGTCCCCGGCAACGGCGCCAAAAACTTGTTCGCTCCAAACGGTGTGTGCAAGCTTTAAATTTATAACCCTAGACTTAAGCTTAAAACAAGGATGCGAACCCGCAGTGTACGGGTCAATCGTAGTAAAAGCAAGAAAATTCCAGGGGTCGATCACAGGGACTCGGTGAAACAGAGTCAATACGGTGTGCTAATGTTAATACTAACCACAAGAGCGATTTAACACAATCAAAGATGAATAAGATGTCAAATAAAGCAAACATGCAATTCTAGGGATTAAGGCATCTAGTTGTGGTTCCAACTCAAGATCTGTAGATAAGCGGACAAAGCTGAGATTTTTGCGTGGGGAAGGTGTTTCTAAAGTGGAGTAGATCACCGGGTAAGTCTCACTACACACTAATCCCAAACCGTAACTCCTATTACCGGGTAAGTCTCAAGGAATTAAGATAAAGAACTATAACCTCAAACTAACACATCATCTAAGGGAATAGAATCAACCTTTACCGGGTAAGTCTCAGGCTAACTCACAAAGATGGGATGGAAGCACACTCAAACCCCAATAAAGGATAAACCTTTATTACCTACACTTATGATCGTTGGTACACAAACTAAGGAATTACCGGGTAAGTCTCATCCTAAGCTTGCATTGAACCAGGAAGGTGTAATAAGAATAGGATTTGGCAAACTCTAACACTTAACTCTCAGTTATGGATCAGATAAGTCACCTCGGTCAGCCAGTTTCCACCTCGGCCGAAATGTTCATCGACTGAACGAGATGCTTAGGGTTAAGGTTAAAGACTCGAACTTTCAGGATCCTACTGGAATCTAAGATTATTCTATCATTGTTTTTCCCACAACCTTCAGCCAATCACCCTAGAATCACACAAGGGAATTAGCCACTCATCATCATTATGAAAGTATTAATTGTAAGGGAAGAAGGTGAATATTTGAACAAAGAAGAATTTAATGAAAAGACTTCAATAACTGAATCAAATATCACAACAAAGCGTTCCTTGGATAACAATCCAAAAAGACAAGACAACAATTGAGGGAATTGAAGACAATCTTACAAAACCCTTCAAAAAGCTATAAAAGCTATGGACTTCTATCTTCCTTCAACCTTCAAAAAGGTTCTTCGAAGACTCCCAAATTGGAGTAGGCTGCGGCTGCTGCGTGTGTAAACCCTGATCGACGGTATAGCGTGATGTTGGAATTGTGGAAATCCAACCCTTTTTATAGGAAAATAAACCTCTAAAGATAATAAATCTTAAGAAGATATTATCCCATAAATATAGGTAAAATATATATTCTGCATATCTCCTTCCTTCTAGAAGCCAAGCCCAAAAAATATAAGATCACTTTCCAAATTTAAAAGATCTCTTCCAAGAATAAAATATTCTCGCCGCGTCCTAGGTGTTCGCCTCGGTCGAGTCGGCGTCTCTGGATCACCTCGGTCGAGGTAAATCTGTAGTCAACCGAGGTGAATCTCAACTGGATGTGAAATCTCTCAAAACTGGTCCAAAGTAAATCTTTAATTCATGGCTGTGCTTCCTGGATGTAGCTCCAAATGACTCATGACTCCTTTTTGATGCAAAACGTACCATATTACCTGCAATTACAACGAAACTAGGTGTAGACCTCGATTCTCGCAAAGGTAGATGAAATGGTAGTAAAATCACATAATGTATATACAAACATGCAGATTATGAAAGATAAAACGTCCAAACAAACCCCAAAATATAGACTATAATTCATGCTATCAGGATGAAACTTTGGAGAATGAGAGGAGACATGCAAACGAGAGGCAAGAAGCTTTTAGGAGGGAGATTGAGGAAATTAGGCAAGCTTTGGAGCAAAGGGAGCTTAATCTTCGTCAACCACCGCCTCAACCGGCGGCACATGTTCGGATCGAGCCGATTATTATTGATGAGCCACAAACACTTGGCCAACACATGGATCCGGCTCAAAGGGTACACCGTCCAGGTGTCAATTTAGGAGATCCCGTAACTCATGACTATGAGCTCCACCCTTAAGTGCTACAAATGATTCGACATAGTCAATTTGGAGGGATGGAAGGAGAGTCACCTCATCAACACTTGATGAATTACGATATTTTGATGGAGACTCTAAGACCACCTATATTGGAGAGCAACAACAATAAGCTTAGGGCTTTTTCCTTCTCACTTAAGGATAAGGCATTAGCTTGGTACCAATCCATACCACAAGGACGAGTGACCACTTGGGAGGAGATGACAACCGAGTTCCTAACAAAGTTCTTCCCGCCTTCCAAGATAACCGAACTAAGAGGGAAGTTAAATTCCTTCACCATGAAGGATAGAGAAAGCCTTTTTAAAATCTTGGGAGAGATTCAAGGATCTCCTCCTAGATTATCCACACCACGAAATTCAGAAGATAGAGTTATTGGAGATTTATTTCAAGGGGCTTGATGAGGATAGTCAATTCAAGCTCCAATCACTTTCTGGAGGTACATTTATGGAGAATAATGTGGATGAGGCTTAGTGTTCGCTCCAAACGGTGTGTGCAAGCTTTAAATTTATAACCCTAGACTTAAGCTTAAAACAAGGATGCGAACCCGCAGTGTACGGGTCAATCGTAGTAAAAAGCAAGAAAATTCCAGGGGTCGATCACAGGGACTCGGTGAAACAAAGTCAATACGGTAAGCTTCGTGAATACTAACCACAAAGAGCAATTAACACAATCAAAGATGAATAAGAAGTCAATAAAGCAAACACGCAATTCTAGGGATTAAAGCATCTAGTTGTGGTTCCAACTCAAGATCTATAGATAAGCGGACAAAGCTGAGATTTTTGCGTGGGGAAGGTGTTACTAAAGTGGAGTAGATCACCGGGTAAGTCTCACTACACACTAATCCTAAACCGTAACTCCTATTACCGGGTAAGTCTCAAGGAATCAAGATAAAGAACTATAACCTCAAACTAACATGCCATCTAAGGGAATAGAATCAACCTTTACCGGGTAAGTCTCAGGCTAACTCACAAAGATGGATGGAAGCACACTCAAACCCCAATAAAGGATGAACCTTTATTACCTACACTTATGATCGTTGGTACACAAACTAAGGAATTACCGGGTAAGTCTCATCCTAAGCTTGCTTTGAACCAGGAAAGGTGTAATAAGAATAGGATTTGGCAAACTTTAACACTTAACTCTCAGTTATGGATCAGATAAGCCACCTCGGTCAGCCAGTTTCCACCTCGGCCGAAATGTTCATCGACTGAACGAGATGCTTAGGGTTAAGGTTAAACACTCGAACTTTCAGGATTCTACTGGAATCTAAGATTATTCTATCATTGTTTTTCCCATAACCTTCAGCTAATCACCCTAGAATCACACAAGGGATTTAGCCACTCATCATCATTATGAAAGTATTAAATATATGGGAAGAAGGTGAATATTTGAACAAGAAGAATTTAATGAAAAGACTTCAATAACTGAATCAAATATCACAACAAAGCGTTCCTTGGATAGCAATCCAACAAGACAAGACAACAAGTGAGGGAATTGAAGACAATCTTACAAAAACCCTCCAAAAAGCTATAAAAGCTATGGACTTCAACCTTCCTTCAACCTTCAAAAAGGTTCTTCGAAACTCCCAACTGGAGTATGCTGCTGCTGCGTGATCTTCTCGTAAGCAAGATGTCCAGCCGTAAACGGATGTAGCGGGCTCTCCAACTGTATGCGGATGTCGGATTTGTGGAAAATCCAACCCTTTTTATAGGAAAATAACCCTCCAAAGATAATAAATCTTAGAAAGATATTTTCCCATAAATATAGGTAAAATATATGATTCTGCATATCTCCTTCCTTCCAGGAGCCAAGCCCAAAAAATATAAGATCACTTTCCAACTTTAAAAGATCTCAGCCAAGAATAAAATATTCTCGCCGCGTCCTAGGTGTTCGCCTCGGTCGAGTCGGCGTCTCTGGATCACCTCGGTCGAGATGAATCTCTGGTCAACCGAGGTGAGTCAGAACTGAATGTGAAATCTCTCAAAACTGGTCCAAAGTAAATCTTTAATCCATAGCTATGCTCCCTGGATGTAGCTCCAAATGACTCATGACTCCTTTTGCTCCTTTTTGATGCAAAACGTACCAAATTACCTGCAATTACAACAAAACTAGGTGTAGACCTCGATCCTCGCAAAGGTAGATGAAATGGTAGTAAAATCACATAATGCACATACAAACATGCAGATTATGAAAGATAAAACGTCCAAACAAACCCCAAAATATAGACTATAATTCATGCTATCAAAATACCCCATACTTAGCCCTTGCTTGTCTCCAAGCAAGTTCCTCATATAGAAGACAAGATAGAATGGATTATAAGTCAAGAAAATCAATGAAAAGTCTTTCAAAAACATTCTTATGGTGTGCAACTATCATAGATCACTCTAAGAGAATACTTCATGGAATTAAAAACTCAATATGCTCAAAACATTTTATAAATATAAGAAAGTTGTTCATCTTTGCATAAAATCATAGAATGCATAATAAATCATAATTATCAAAATTAATCATGTATAATCCAGTTTAAACCACTAAGTCAATCAACAAGCTCAAGGTCTCAAGGGCTTCCCAAAAGAAAAGTCAAGAAACGTGTAGGGTAGGGATGTGTGTAAGGTAATGTGGTGCTAGAATCCGGGAAAAGGATAAACTTCACTTCAACTTTGACTTGCAACATCTTCCACCAATAAGCTTCGCTTATCTCACACTTTTTTTTTTACTTTACTTTTTGGGATGCATGGATAGAGGTGCACAATAACCAAAGCCTAGGAAATCTACAATCATCAATTTCTCGAGATGCATCAAACTCTTGATGCACATACCATGACCCGTTAGGAATATTGCTCAATCCGACTTTGGCAAGACACAAACACCCGGCTATGTGAATGGTGCCGAGTTACTCATCTTCATGATTGACTTCCCCAAACCTATTATTGCTTTCTAACACTTTTACTTCCAGCCACTTCTCAACTTCACTTGCTTTCACCACTTCGCTTGCTTCCAAATTCCCGGATAGGTAAAGGGAGGCAAAATGTATATGAGGGGCTAAGCATGATCAAGAAGAAGAAGAAGAAGAGAATGAATTGCCTTGGTCTTTCAAAGAAGAAAGTGAGAGAACTTAACCTGCGGTGTCAACCTTCAAATTCAACATAATTTGGATAAAAATAAAGTATTAAACATGCTAATAATTTCAAACAAAGCATTTAGCAACTTAAACATATTATAAAACCTTTCAAACACATAAAGGATTCAAAACCAGTCAGTAAACAAGATCTTCACTGAGATCATATCCAGATAAGTAACACAAAATCGTTTTCGAAAACTTTCAGTTAACACACCTCGGTCGAGGTGTTCTTGGTTCAACCGAGGTGAAATGCCTCGTTTGTCAGAATCTCCGCGGTCGAGGTCAAAATTTTTTTTTTAAAACTATATTTTTTTTCGGTTTCGACGCTTTTCTCAATCAAATAACCTGTAGGTATGCATGTAATATCAGATAATCATATAAATGCAGAAGTGATGCATAAATAAAATATCCGATAAATATATCATACATCAAAAGTAGTCGAATAACATCAAGTAGTCATAATCAATACAAACACCCCATACTTGGGACACACTGTCCCAGTGGGTCAAATAAAAGTCTGGAAAATGAGAGTACTCACCGGATAAATAGCTGAACTGCATAAAAGAAAATAAAGAAAATCCTGCAGCTCCTCAGTAATCCTGATCCGGCGGTGGTGGTGGTGGCACATACGGATACTGAGTCGGATCGTACGGATAGCCCATGACATGCTCGAACTGAAGCTGGGCCATGATGTGCTGATGGTGCTGCCGCTCCTGCATCTCACGGATATCCAGCGATAATGCAGCGTACGTGTCAATAACCTGATCCGTCAGGTCATCGATCCGTCTGTGAGCAGCTCGATCCCTCACTCCATGCCTCCTGCGTCTAGCAGGTCTGACTGGAGAAGTCTCAGCTGGTGCAGGCTCCGTCTCCTCCTCATCGTCCAAGTCGATGATTGGTGGTGCGCTCGTACCTGCAGTATCTGTCCCTGTATCCATCGGGACTCCACCATCTCTCTCGTCCACTGTCTCCTCGTCGTCGTCATCCTCCTCCTCCTCAGCCGGGGCAGCTGCTGCCTCTCTATGATCCTCCATCAGAGGAGCCCAAGCTGTCTGCCAGTAATGCGGATCAAAAACTGTGAACTGAGCAGACCAGCGGATCCCCTGTGGTGCAGTCCGCTCCCAAGGCATAGCGACGTATGGAGTGGTCAAACCACGGGGAACCAGAATCCTCCGTGTGATCATCTCCTGTAATCCAAGCGGCTTCGGAGCCGCCGCCATCGTACATACACTGAGGTCCATCCCGTGATAAGTAGCAATATGGGTGACTAGACCTCCGCAGCAAATGTCTCCCTTCGCCTTGGCCTTGATCTTGTGCCGGTCCTCTGCCAAGAGCAAGCCAAAGTCTGGGAAACCTCCTGTAACCATGCAGTAGAGGCTGAAGAGCTCCCCCTGTCGGATCTTCTGGGGCGTCTCAGTACGCGCCAGAAGTGTCTCGCTAAAAATCCTGTGGGCTAGTCTGAAAGCTGGGTGGAAGATGACCTTCTCCCTGGAATCTCTAGGGCGCCATCTGTCTGCGTGCTCGGTAATATGGGCAATCTGCCCCCAGAACTCTCTAGCTACGGATCAGGAGGGGAAGTCGGTGGCGGTGGGCTCAGAAAAGCCAAAAATCTCTCTCCATATCTCCAAAGGAACTATGAAGTTCCGGTTCATCAACCGGTACTTCACAGACTGGTCTGTGGGAAGGTAGGAGAAGGAGCTAACAAACTCTAAGGTCGGCTCCAAGTAAGCTGGGGCTCGGATCTCAGTAAACTGATCCAGCCCGACAGTAGCAATCATCCTCCTAAGGTCAGCATCTAACCCTAGGCAATCAAAGGCCGACACGTCCAGAAATCGTGGTGCGATAACTGGACGGCTAGCTATCCGCTCATAGTCTACCCGACATCTCTCGTGGATAACCGGGCGGTAAGGACGGGAAGAAGAGGAAGAAGGGGAGGGTGAGGATCTGTCTCTAAGGGCTAGGCGACGATCGGAACTCATTTTTACTCAACACTGTCAGACCACCTCGGTCACTGACAAGACTCAGAAATCACCTCGGTCGAGATGCAGTTCAATCGGACCGAGGCGCAACAGTTGCGATTCCAATTCTCAGAAATTCAGTTCTTTTCCCCCCAAAATCACTACAATTGCTTCCTAAGGGGTACTTAAATCCTTTCTCAGCAGAATCAAGGGCAACCAAAGCCCAAATCGAAGCGAATGAACGAGTTAGGGTTTCGACTTGTTTTACCTCGTTTCGGTCGATTCGTTCGATTTTCTTGCAGATCTGTTGTTGTAATCGGTTCCTCTACCCTTCAATCACAGTTTAGAAGCAGAAATCTTCGAAAACGAGCAAGATCTGAGAGAGAGCGAAGTGGACTGTTGCCGCGGTCGAGGTGAAGAAGATAAAAAGTGAAAAGTAATTTTTTTTCTTTTTATACTGTTCCTGGATCTGCTGTCACCTCGGTCGAGATGGTCTCGACTGAACCGAGGTGGTATGGATCGAGGCGGTTCTGCAGAAACCCTAGTCGCCTCGGTTGCTCAAGAATCAACTCGGTCGAGATGCTCTGACAGTGACCGAGATGCTTCTGTCTTCTCAAAATCTCGAACTTCTGTCCTTCCAGTTATGCTCCTTCCTTAGATATTCCCTGTTGTCTGTCTAGAACGCCAAAAACAAAGCAAAGCAAAGCAAAAACAAAAACTATCTAAGCTAGACTAGAAAACGGGAAAAAGAAAGCAATACCTTGGGTTGCCTCCCAAGAAGCGCTTGGTTTAAGGTCGCTAGCTGGACCATGATGCGTCTCAAACGAGGTAGGAGGTGACCTCACCCCATACTTCACCTCCATCGTGGGGTGAAGTGAGCAAATCCATCAAACGCTCCAACAAGTGTAAGTGCTCATCGGGGAATGAATCGTCTATGGGTGGGTTATCCGTTTCGCGGGAAGATTCTGGTAGCCGGCTGAGGTGGTCCGCAACTGAATTCTCAGATCCCTTCTTATCGCGGATCTCTAGGTCAAACTCTTGAAGCAAGAGAATCCATCGAATAAGGCGCGGCTTGGCGTCTTTCTTAGCCAACAAGTAACGAATGGCTGCGTGGTCGGTGTAGACAATGACCTTCGCCCCTACTAGATAGGAACGAAACTTCTCGAAGGCATATACAACCGCCAATAACTCCTTCTCGGTGGTAGCGTAGTTGTGTTGTGCTTCATCTAGCGTCTTGCTAGCATAATAAATGGCGGTGGTCCGTCCATCCTTCTTCTGTCCGAGCACCGCTCCTACGGCTACATCACTAGCGTCACACATGACCTCAAAGGGCAAGGTCCAATCAGGAGGCTGGATAATGGGAGCGGAGATCAATGCTTCCTTAATCCTGTAAAAGGCATCAAGACACTCCTGCGAAAACTCAAAAACAACATCTTTATTTAAGAGGTTAGTTAGAGGTTTAGAAATTTTAGAGAAGTCCTTGATGAATCTCCTGTAGAAACCTGCATGCCCCAGAAAACTCCTCACACCTTTAACAGAACAAGGAGGAGGGAGTTTCTCAATAGTTTCGATCTTAGCTCGATCGACCTCAATACCTCGATTAGAAACGAGGTGTCCTAGCACAATGCCTTCATTAACCATAAAATGACACTTCTCCCAATTCAGAACAAGGTTAGTGTCTTCACATCTTTTAAGCACTAGAGAAAGGTTAGATAGGCAATCATCAAAAGAGGAACCATATACAGAAAAATCATCCATGAATACCTCCATGATCTCCTCTATGTACTCGGAAAAGATAGCCATCATGCATCGCTGGAAGGTAGCGGGTGCATTGCACAATCCAAATGGCATCCTCCGATAGGCAAATGTCCCCCATGGACAAGTGAAAGTGGTCTTCTCCTGATCATCCGGATGGATAGGAATCTGGAAGAATCCACTATAGCCGTCCAAGTAGCAAAAGTGTGAATGCTGGGCCAATCGTTCGAGCATTTGGTCGATGAAGGGAAGCGGAAAATGATCCTTCCGAGTCGCCATGTTCAGCTTCCTATAATCGATGCAAACTCTCCAGCCCGTAACGGTCCTTGTTGGGATTAACTCGTTGTTCTTATTCGTCACAACGGTCATCCCTCCTTTCTTCGGAACGACATGCACCGGGCTAACCCACTTGCTGTCCGAGATAGGATAAATAATACCTGCATCCAACAACTTAAGAACTTCCTTCTTCACAACCTCTTTCATGATCGGATTTAACCGTCTTTGAGGTTCCCGTGAAGTCTTATGATTATCTTCCATTAGAATTCTATGCATGCAGAAAGAAGGTTTAATGCCAATAAGATCATCCGTGGTATAACCTATAGCCTTTCGATGCTTTCTCAGGACATGCATTAACTTAGACAATTCAGATTCGGAAAGGGAAGCACTAACAATAACGGGATAAGTAGAATCCGGTCCAAGAAAGATATACCTCAAGTGACTGGGGAGTTGTTTAAGCTCCACGACTGGGGGTGCTTTCTGAGGGGGATCCATGCTTCCTCTTTCCAGTGGAGTGGTATCAGAAACTGGACTCGATGAAGTCTCAGTTAGGATTATCTCGCCATCGACCTCGGTCGAGGCGCAGAGGCGTTGACCGAGATGTTCTTCAGTCGCCTCGCTCAGTCCAGAAGGTGCCTCGGTCGAGGTGCTGCTACTGGGCCCGAAACTGGAGATCTTCGTCTCCTGGATTAGCTTCTCAGTTTTAGCTCCTGGATCTTCTTCCAGTGCCTTCAAGCCCCGTATATCTGCATCACAAGAAGCATCTATACCTTCCTCCATTAAACTGAAGCTAATAACTCTTTCGAGTGGATCTTTAATAAGGATAGAGCTCACCAATTCTCTTGATTCTTCTTCATCGTAGATATTGAAGATATCATCAGTTAGTTGCTCCCCTTTCATGGCTGCAAGTAGTGCGAACTCCACCTCATCGCCACCAACGTTGAATTTCAACTTGGCGTTCTTGCAATCCACGTTGCAACCCGAAGTTGCTAGAAACGGCCTCCCGAGAATAATAGGAACAGGATAATCTGTGGGAATGTCAAGTACAACAAAATCTGTGGGTAGATAGAATTTACCTAACTTGACCGGAACGTCCTCCAAGATGCCCACGGGATGGGTAATGGAGCGATCCGCCATATAAAGTCGAATCTTGACCGGCTTGGGCTCTCCAAGACCGATCTTCGTGCATAGCTCTAGCAGGATGATGCTCACGCTGGCTCCTAGATCACAAAGGGCTTCACAAGTGACATCCCCAACTTGAATGGGAATGCAAAATGAGCCGGGATCTCTCAACTTAGGTGGCATCTTTTCCTTCATGATCTTGATAAGCTCTGAGGATTTAGATGTCATCCTAACTTCACCAACATCCTCCAGCTTCCTCTTCCTTGATAAGATTTCTTTCAAGAACTTCCCATAGGCGGGCATACCTAGAATAGCATCAAGGAAGGGAATATTAATATGGAGCTTATTCATCAAGTCAAGAAACTTACCAAAGTGTTTGTCTAGATGTGCTCTGGCTCTGGACTGAGGGAATGGAAGTGGTGGTTTGTATGCAGGAGGTGGAACATAAGTTTCTGTCGTCCCTCCTGCTTTCTGTTGCTCCGCCTCGGTTGGCATCTCGGTCGAGGTGTTCTTCGACTGGATCTGGACCGAGGTGGTCTGCGTCGAGCGAGGTACTGGATCTGTAGTTTTGAGTCCACTCATCGTTGTTATGGCCATGCACTGGCCCTTAGGGTTAGTTTCCATCTTTGCTGGAAGCTTCCCTGGATCTCTTGGCGCTTCATTCTCCCTATTAGCAAGTTGTTGTTCGAAGGACTTTTGGGCCCTTGAAAATGAAGTCATAGAATTCTCCATGGCGCTAAGCTTGATCAAGATAGCCTCCAGAACCGCGTCTTTCTTTTCCGGCCGAGACGAACTTGATCCTTGCCCTTGGCTCTTTAATGGAGTAGAAGAAGAAGAAGGAGAAGAGAGGAAAGGGTTAGAGGAATCGTTAGATTTGGAGTTTGAATGATTGTTACCGTGATTTTGGTTATTCGCCCTCCAGTTGTTGCTATTGGATCCTCTATTGTTGTTGTTGTAGTTGTTGTTTCGGGGACCGTTGTTGTTGTTACGGTACCCGTTATTGTTGTTGTTCCTTTGCCCTTGCTCTTCCTTCTTAGTTTGAGCCATCAAGAGTTCCTTCAATTGCTTCACGTCATTCTTCAAAGACGTGAGTTGATTGTTGTTGGATTGAGTCTCTTGAAAGTTGACTCTTTTAACTCCACCTTCAGCTCCTTGGTGGGTGTATTTCTCCATGTGCAAGGCTTGCTTCTCAATGAAGTCCCAAGCCTCGTCAATCGCCATGTCCATGAAGGTACTGGCGGAGAGTAGTTGGAGATTGAACTGGGTGCTTCCGTCCAGTCCCTTGAAGTAGATCTCCAACAACTCGATCTTTGGAATCCCATGATGTGGGCAATCCAAGAGGATATCCTTGAACCGCTCCCAAGATTTGGACAAGCTCTCCTTGTCCTTCATAATGAAAGCGTTGATCTTCCCTCTCATTTCAGCGGTCTTTGAGGGGGGAAAGAATTTGGTCAAGAATTCCGTAGTCATCTCCTCCCATGTGCTAATTTTTTCTGGAGGAAAAGATTGATACCAAGTAAGAGCTCTATCTTTTAAAGAAAAGTAAAAAGGTCTTAGCTTGTAGTTGTTATTCTCAATTCTTGGAGGTCGCAAGGTTTCCATCAAGATCTCGTAGTTTTGAAGATGTTGATGCGGCGACTCTTTCTCTAGCCCTCCGAATTGGCATTGGCGAATCATGGCTAGAACTTGCGGTCGAAGTTCGTAGTCATGATCTGCTGGATATCCTAGGTTCACTCCTGGACGCCTAAGTTGTTGATTAGGGTCCATCCTTTGACCTAGGGTTTGTGGAATTCCTGCAAGAAGAACATCTCGGACTGGCATCCGAGGTGGAGGTACATCGGCCGGGGCATCAGGTACTGGAATCTGCCTCGGTCGAAGATCAGCTACTGGATCCTGCATCGGTCGAAGATCAGCTACTGGATCCTGCATCGGTCGAGGATCAACAGGGGGATCTTCCCTCGGTCGAAGTAGAATCTGGTCTCGGATGACTGCTATCTCTGCTTCGATAGCTGCAGTCCTGGTGCGATTCTCTTCTTTTTCTTGCCTTAGTTCTTCCTTGTTGAGACGTAGCAGCTCTAACGTGTCTTTCAATTCGGCCGCAAGATCGCGATCGTCTTGTTGGGCCATCTTTGCTTCTCTCAAGCGTCGCTTGTATGTCTTCTCTGGTTCGGGATCGTAAGGAACGATTTCCTTCCCAGCGCGGGTTCTTCGCATATACCTAAGAAAGAACCTGCAAAAGTCACTCAAGTAGAGTGGTTAGATGACACGGGGCAAGTGCCCCAAGAGCAAACCGTACCGGCTCGGTCTAGACCAAGTCCCCGGCAACGGCGCCAAAAACTTGTTCGCTCCAAACGGTGTGTGCAAGCTTTAAATTTATAACCCTAGACTTAAGCTTAAAACAAGGATGTGAACCCGCAGTGTACGGGTCAATCGTAGTAAAAAGCAAGAAAATTCCAGGGGTCGATCACAGGGACTCGGTGAAACAAAGTCAATACGGTAAGCTTCGTGAATACTAACCACAAAGAGCAATTAACACAATCAAAGATGAATAAGAAGTCAATAAAGCAAACATGCAATTCTAGGGATTAAAGCATCTAGTTGTGTTTCCAACTCAAGATCTATAGATAAGCGGACAAAGCTGAGATTTTTGCGTGGGGAAGGTGTTACTAAAGTGGAGTAGATCACCGGGTAAGTCTCACTACACACTAATCCTAAACCGTAACTCCTATTACCGGGTAAGTCTCAAGGAATCAAGATAAAGAACTATAACCTCAAACTAACATGCCATCTAAGGGAATAGAACCAACCTTTACCGGGTAAGTCTCAGGCTAACTCACAAAGATGGATGGAAGCACACTCAAACCCCAATAAAGGATGAACCTTTATTACCTACACTTATGATCGTTGGTACACAAACTAAGGAATTACCGGGTAAGTCTCATCCTAAGCTTGCTTTGAACCAGGAAAGGTGTAATAAGAATAGGATTTGGCAAACTTTAACACTTAACTCTCAGTTATGGATCAGATAAGCCACCTCGGTCAGCCAGTTTCCACCTCGGCCGAAATGTTCATCGACTGAACGAGATGCTTAGGGTTAAGGTTAAACACTCGAACTTTCAGGATTCTACTGGAATCTAAGATTATTCTATCATTGTTTTTCCCACAACCTTCAGCTAATCACCCTAGAATCACACAAGGGATTTAGCCACTCATCATCATTATGAAAGTATTAAATATATGGGAAGAAGGTGAATATTTGAACAAGAAGAATTTAATGAAAAGACTTCAATAACTGAATCAAATATCACAACAAAGCGTTCCTTGGATAGCAATCCAACAAGACAAGACAACAAGTGAGGGAATTGAAGACAATCTTACAAAAACCCTCCAAAAAGCTATAAAAGCTATGGACTTCAACCTTCCTTCAACCTTCAAAAAGGTTCTTCGAAACTCCCAACTGGAGTATGCTGCTGCTGCGTGATCTTCTCGTAAGCAAGATGTCCAGCCGTAAACGGATGTAGCGGGCTCTCCAACTGTATGCGGATGTCGGATTTGTGGAAAATCCAACCCTTTTTATAGGAAAATAACCCTCCAAAGATAATAAATCTTAGAAAGATATTTTCCCATAAATATAGGTAAAATATATGATTCTGCATATCTCCTTCCTTCCAGGAGCCAAGCCCAAAAAATATAAGATCACTTTCCAAGTTTAAAAGATCTCAGCCAAGAATAAAATATTCTTGCCGCGTCCTAGGTGTTCGCCTCGGTCGAGTCGGCGTCTCTGGATCACCTCGGTCGAGATGAATCTCTGGTCAACCGAGGTGAGTCAGAACTGAATGTGAAATCTCTCAAAACTGGTCCAAAGTAAATCTTTAATCCATAGCTATGCTCCCTGGATGTAGCTCCAAATGACTCATGACTCCTTTTGCTCCTTTTTGATGCAAAACGTACCAAATTACCTGCAATTACAACAAAACTAGGTGTAGACCTCGATCCTCGCAAAGGTAGATGAAATGGTAGTAAAATCACATAATGCACATACAAACATGCAGATTATGAAAGATAAAACGTCTAAACAAACCCCAAAATATAGACTATAACTCATGCTATCACTTAGGAGTTTGTAGAGAAGCAAGCCTTGGTGGTAGAGAAATACTCCCATAGAAAGAGTGATGAGAGAAGACCGGGAGCTTATGAAGTAAGTGAAGTCACCATGAGCAACTACAAGCTTGATGCCATCAAAAATCAGTTAAAGTCCTTGAGAGAGTTGTGTACTGCCACTATGAAGAACCAAGCAACTCCTTAGATACAAGTACAAGCTCAAGCAAACTTGACTTCCAAGGAGGAAGTTGTGAATTATATGGGGAGGAGTAAACTCAATGGTGGCTATCAAGGCCATAGGAACTTCAACAACTACTGCCCCAACCACAACCATCCCGGGTTCTCATACTCTAACCCGGATGATGCCTTAAAACCTCCCACTTCAACAAGCCAAACACCACCACGAAGGGCTTCACAAGAGCCTCCACCTGGTTTTGCTTAACCACCAAAAGATTGAACCGAGGTGTTTCTTAAAAAATTGATAGGAAAGATGAACGGATTTGAGACCGCCATCACATCAATTACCAAAGCTCAAAAGGTGCTAGAAGCACAAGTGTTCCAAAAGGCGGGAGAGACACAAAGAGATCCGAGGAAGCTTCATCGAAGAACTGAAGATAACCCAAGAGGGCAAGCGTTAGCAATTACCACTAGGAGTGGATTGAACACAAATGATCCCTTGCCCAAGGGTGTTGACTAGGAGAAGACGGTGATGGTGGAAGAAGAACCAAGGCAAGGTGAAGGTGGCAAGAGCAAGGAAGATAAGCCAATCTATGTGCCACCTCTTGTATACAAACCACCGCTACCATTTGCCCAATCTTGAGAGAGAGCTCGGTTGGACAAACATTTTGGTAATTCCTTGAACTTATGTCTAAATTGCATATTAACATTCCATTCATGGATGCAATATTAGGTATGCCAACGTATGGTAAATTCTTAAAAGAGATACTCTCCAACAAGAGGAAGTTGGAGGAGTATGGTCAAGTGAGGATGACGAAGAGATCTTCCAAGTTGATACAAACTATGAGGGAGGAAATGCCTCCTAAGCTGCGAGATCCGGGGTCATTTTGTGTGCCGATTGGTGTTGGTGAAGTGAAATACGAAGTTCTCTGTGAACTTGGTGCTAGGGTAAGCATAATCCCGCTTGCACTATGCAAAAAGGTTGGGCTAGGAGAGCCAAAGCCGGTCAAGATGACCCTCTACTTGGCGGACCAATCCATCACCCATCCGGTAGGAATACTTGAGGACATCTCGCTGCAACTCGAAAAGTTCTATGTACCAATAGACTTTGTAGTGCTAGACATTTTGGCGGACTACCCCGTTCCCATCATCTTGGGAAGGCCATTCTTAGCCACATCCGTATGTCTTGTTGATTGTAAGAATGAAACTCTCTCAATCAACATAGGAGAGGAGCACATAAAGTTCAATTGTCTACAATGGTGAAAGGGCCAGTTTTGGATGAAGACATCTACAACATTGAGGATCTAGATGTCTAGAGAGATGATGAGTTCCATCTTGATCAAGGATCCCTTGGAGAAAGTTCTTAGCATGAGCATCATGGAGGGAGTCCTCGAAGAGAATTGCAATAAAGAGATCCAAGCCTTGGATGCACTAGAAGAGGAACCAAGTGCTGAAATTGAAGTGCTCGAAGAAGGGAGAAAGATTGAAGCTGATATCGGTTGCAGGCAGTTGATTTCGGTTGAGATGGTGCTAGAGCCATCTGAGGTGAACATAACAGAACCTCAACTCGGTTCATATCTCAATTGAAATGCCCCTGAACCAACCGAAGCCTCTGAACTTCAAGAAAGGGTTCCAATTGTTGTTGATGAAGCTTCAAGGTGTCTTGCAGAGTCTTCATTGGCTTTGGAATCTACTAATGTTGAGCTATATGGAGCACATCCCATTGGAAAGGTCCTCCTAAACTTGATCTCAAACCCTTCCCTTCTCATTTAAATTATGCTTTCCTTGGTGATAATTCTACATATCCTTTGATTGTGAATGCATCTTTGAATGATGATGAGCTTGAGAAGCTTTTGACTGAATTAAAATTGCATAGGAGAGCTATAGGTTACACCATTGATGACTTAGTTGGCATTAAACCATCATTATGCATTCATAAAATTTTAATGGAAGACAATCATAAACCATCTATTGAACCTCAAAAGAGATTGAACCCTATTATGAAAGAAGTGGTTAAGAAAAAGATTCTAAAAAAGCTAGATGCGGGAATTATTTTCCCGATTTCAGATAGTAAGTGGGTTATTCCCGTGCATGTAGTGCCAAAGAAGGGTGGGATGACCGTAGTAACTAATGAGAACAATGAACTTATCCCGACTAGGACGGTTATGGGTTGGAGGATGTGTATTGACTGTAGGAAACTTAACGTGGCCTCTAGGAAAGATCAATTCTCTCTTCCCTTTATTGACTAAATGCTAAAAAGTTTAGCTCAACATTCTCATTTTTTTTATCTTGATGGTTATAGTTGATTTTTCCAAATCCCGATTCACCTGGATGACCAAGAAAAAACTACATTCACTTATCCATGGGGAACATTTGCAAATAGGAGGATACCATTTGGGTTGTGTAATGCACCCGCCACCTTACAAAGGTGGATGATGGATATTGTTTTTGAATATATTGAAAATAGCATGGAAGTGTTCATGGATGATTTCTTGGTTCATGGATCTCCATTTGATGATTGACTTGCTAATATATCTTTGGGGTTGAAGAGATGTGAAGAGACTAACCTTGTTTTAAATTGGAAGAAATGCCACTTCATGGTGAGAGAAGGTATAGTTTTGGGAAATTTGGTTTCCCATAGAGGCATTGAGGTTGATAAAGCTAAAATTGAGACCATAGAGAAGTTGCCACCACCTACCTCGGTGATGGGGTAAGGAGTTTCTTAGGGCATGCCGGTTTTTACCGGAGGTTCATTAAAGATTTCTCTAAAATTTCTAAGCCTCTCACTAACCTATTAATGAAAGATGTTGAGTTTGTGTTTCAAAGGATTGCCTTGAGGCTTTTTGTAGGTTGAAGGACGCTTTGATCACCGCCCCGATTATGCAACCTCCGGATTGGAGCTTACCATTTAAGGTGATGTGTGATGCGAGTGATGTGGCCGTTGGGGCGTGCTTGGACAAATGAAAGATGGGCTTACACATGACATCTACTACGCTATCAGGACGCTATATGAGGCCCAACTTAACTATGCCACCACCGAGAAGGAGTTGCTAGCGGTTGTTACGCTTTTGAGAAGTTCCGGTCATACCTAGTGGGAGCCAAGGTGATTGTGTACACAAATCATGCTGCGATCCGTTATATACTCACAAAGAAGCATACCAAACCTCGATTGATCCGGTGGATCCTTCTTCTCCAAGAATTTGATTTGGAGATAAGAGATAAGAAGGGGTCCGAAAACTGCGTGGCGGACCACCTTAGCAGACTTCTTCCCTTGGAAATTGAGAGAGACGAGATCCCGATTGATAAATCATTCTGGGGTGAGCAATTGCAAGTGGTGGATGAGTGTCTGTTCCAAGTGTCTAGAGAAAGAGAGCCATGTTTCACGGACATTGTGAACTACTTGGTTTGTGAAGAAGTGCCTCCAGGTTTGCCCTATGCCCAAAGAAAGAAGTTTTTCAAGGATGTGAGACACTATTTTTGGAGTGAACCTCTCTTGTTCAAGAGAGGGCCGGATGGAGTATTCCGAAGATGTATTCCAGAGGATGAGATGGAGAGCGTGATCCGGGATTGCCACTCTCTACCATGTGGAGGACACACAAGCTCACATAAGACTTGTGCCAAGGTATTGTAATCCGGATTTTATTTGCCTAATTTGTTTCATGATGTGCAGAATATTGTTGTAGCATGTGAAGCTTTTCAAAGGATGGGCAGTATTTCAAGGAGAAACGAGATGTCATTGAACAATATTCAAGAGATGGAGATATTTGACGTTTGGGGAGTAGACTTCATGGGCCCATTCCCCTCTTCACGTGACAACCTCTACATTCTCTTGGCGGTGGACTACTTATCTAGATGGGTGGAAGCAATTGCCTCTCCCACGAATGACGCAAAGATAGTGGTGCGGTTCTTTAACCGAGTGATCTTCCCGAGATTTGGAACACCAAGAGCGATTATAAGTGATGGAGGGAAGCACTTCACCGCTAGAAACTTTGGAGCTTTGTTGGCCAAGTATGGGGTGACCCACAAGTTTGTAACACCTTATCACCCCAAAACAAGTGGGCAAGTTAAGATCTCCAACCAAGAGATCAAGGGGATTTTAGAGAAGACGGTGTCAAGGGGTAGAAAGGATTGGGTCACGAGGCTTGATGATGCCTTGCGGGCATATAGAACCGCCTTCAAAACACCAATTGGAACAACCCCTTACAAGTTGGTTTATGGCAAGTCTTGCCACCTCCCGGTTGAAATGGTGCATAGAGCGTTTTGGGCCATAAAGTGGTTGAACTTTGACATCAAGGAGGCCGGTGAGAAGAGGTTTCTAGACATCAATGCACTTGAGGAGCTTAGACTTGATTTCTACAAGAATGCCCGAATCTACAAAGAGAGAAGCAAGCGGTGGCATGACAAGCGCCTCATACCGAAGGAGTTGAGTGAAGGAGACTTGGTCCTTCTCTTTAACTCAAGGCTTCGTCTCTTCCCCAGAAAGCTCAAATCAAGGTGGATTGACCTGTATGTGGTGAGGAAGATCTTTCCTCATGGAGCGGTTGAGATTGGAGGAGAGTATTGTGGGAACTTTAAGGTGAATGGGTACCGGTTGAAGAACTACATCCGGGAAGCCCCGGTTGATGTGTTTGCCTCGATTCACCTTGAGTAGACGCTCCGGAGTTTCGTCAAGCGAATGACCTTAAAACCCAAGGGTACACGTTTTTCCCTTTTCGTTCTACTTTTGTTTTTGTTTTCGCGTTTCTGTGTTTTATTTTGTCTTTGATGATAAGTTGTAGGAGTTGTGATGAGTGTTGATGCTATTGGAGGCCATTGTGGACCTTATGGATGCATTAGAATGAAGTGCAAGACCCGAGCACTTAGGCATGAGAGAAGTTGGACCACATCTCGACCGAAGTGGTGCATGGGGCAACTGAAATCGACACCTGCAGGGGCTGACCTTGGTCTGGACGTCGGTCCAGATGCCCTAGTGATGGTCCGAGATCCCTCTGCTGAGCCATGTTTGCCTTGGTTTGTGCCCATACTTCATGGATGCAGCTTGCACTTTCATCGCCACTCGAAGTGAGCCGAAATACCGACATCCCGACTTTTGACATTGTGAGGACTTCTTTCACTCTCTATTTAACTTTCACAATGGGGACATTGTGGTTCTTAAGTATGGGGCAGGGTTTTCGTGATTCCATGCATGATCACATCTAGGATAGTTTCACTTCTTAGTCACACGTTTCTTATCATGTTTTTCATTGCATATACATATATCAAAATTCCAAAAAAAATCAAAAAAATTAAATTGTTTTTGTGCTTCTAAGTTTGGATATGACCCTAATGATGAACTTTGTTTTGTCTATAGATGACCTTGTGTGTTGGATGAATATATGCATATGTGGACTTGAATACTTCTCTTGAATTCTATGTATGAATAGTTTCTTGCTCTAAATACCTAGCTCAGTTCGCAATCTTGGCCTGTTCTTCATCCATTTCGGCCGAGATGTCCATGATCCACCTTAGGTGTGTGAGCTGAAGTTCCTATAGTGTTATATCTTCATGTTAGGGAGTTTGAGAGTTGAAATCCTAGTGTTTTTTTAGCCTAATCTAGCACTAGGGTGACCTATGTTAGTAAACTAAGTGAGGGATGTGACTTACCCGGTAATTCCCGCTCTTAGGTATAGAAGATGACAAACATTAGGTAGTAGTGAGCCTCAATAGCCGCTATTGGATTGAGTGTGCTAGGATTGTTGTTTAGGACTTGCCTTCCCGAGACTTACCCGGGAAGGAGAGGTTTGACCCCTAGATAGCAATCCGGTTTGTGTAGAATTCTCAACCTTAGGTTCCTAGAGACTTACCCGGTAATAGGACCTTAGGTGCAGGATTAGTGGACCATGAGACTTACCCGGTGATTGATCCCATTAGAGAAATATTCATTCCCAACATACCGCAACTTGTTCCTAGGTTGATTAGAAGCTTGAGTCCTTGCCATAACCGGAAGTCCAA
The DNA here is from genome assembly GCA_033239125.1 of Fagopyrum homotropicum. NCBI lineage: Eukaryota > Viridiplantae > Streptophyta > Magnoliopsida > Caryophyllales > Polygonaceae > Fagopyrum > Fagopyrum homotropicum. The sequence goes on along the minus strand of BSWB01000007.1, from coordinate 116,607,255 downwards.
ATCTCTAGAATCTTTTCTCTATACTTTGATCTTATATCTCGTGTTTGTTTTGTTGTTTGGTTGACATTGTTGCTTGATGATCTTTGCTTGATCACCCTAAAACCCATCAAAAACATATGATCTTCATTTCTTTGTTTCCATCTCTTTCCTCATCTTAGACTTGAGCTATCCTTGATCATTGCATGATTTAATCTCATCTCGGTCTTTGTGTTCGACCTCAGAATACTTTCCTTTCTACTTTGCGATCCTTACACTGCGGGTGAGCTAGGAGTTTAGGATATCTTCTCGAGTTATAAATTGTAAGACTTTGTGTGCATGATTTGGGCAAACAAGTTCTTGGCACTCTTGCCTTGGATTTGCTTAGCATCACTCCTAGAGACACAACAACAAACCCCAGAAACTGACTCAACCAGCTCGTCAACAATAGCAACACCACCATCACCAAGAGCATCCAACAAGTGTTTGGCACGTAAACCATCCCTAGAACAAGAGGTTTCCTTAGGAAAACTCCTAATCCTATCAAGGACCAAACTCTTGTTAACCTGTAAAGCAACACCGGAACTAACGGGCAAAGGTAAGGAAGGAGGTGGGATAGACGGGTGCATATCCAGGAGCCCAAGAAGGGTGTCCTCAAACGAGGGGGCAACACTAGAGGAGGGAGGATACGGATGGCTGCCGCAAAATGCCCATCACTAACCTTTCTTTTACACATCTTCAAACTAACCTCTTCATGACTAACAACATCATCCCTAGTGCAGGAATCAAGTACAGAAGACATAAGCTCATCAACAAGACACCTAATACCTCCCGACTCCTTCTACAGCCGAGTAGCTCTAACAATACTTTCAGTTTGCAAACTCCACTTCAACCCGACCTATTTTCAGTACAAGACTTGGGCTTATATCGATGAAGGATACAACGAGGTAAAATAAGGAGGCAAACCAAAGAAGACATGCAAGAGGGGTCAGAAAGAACACGATGAAGGGCGTCTTTGAGAACCCTAGCAAAACCCAACCTTCACTTCCCCGTGACGTTGTTCACAGTAAGAACATTGACCTTAAACACCTTCTCAACCCAAAAAGCATCAAACTCACAGTGAAGATCAGGGTCACCCTGAACCATCATCACTTCCACAATATCCACAAAAGAAGCAGCCAGGAGAAGGCCGAGAAAAATCATGGATGAAGAAAGCAATAGACCCATCATTAGCCAAAGAAGCTTCAACCATACCATATCTATAGAAACAGTTCTTAGACACTGTGTGAGTGACGCAATATTCCTCACAGAGCCAAAGACCGACCTGTCTAAGGACCACCACAAACTTATCATAAACCCCCTGATCGATACCAATAAGGGATTTAAACCCAAACAGGGCATCAACACAAATATGGATATCCCGTAAGTGCCTAAAGAAGTAAGCCGTGATAAGGCCTTTATCCCCGCCATCACGGAAACCGTTACGCCAAACGAAGGGGCAGTGCACACGCACGGGTGTACAATACCCGCACCTCTCGTAAAGAAGAACAACAAAACACACCACAAGCAACCACCAAAAGCAACATCAATCAAATGTGCCCAAACCGAGCCACAAAAGCAGCGGTAGGAAACAAACAACAAGAGAGATAAACTCGGCGTGCCGAACACAAAAAAAGTAACCAACCACTGCAATACCCAAACCAGCCAGAGGAGACCAACAACAACAATCTACCATATGCAAAACATAAACTAAAACCATACCTGAAGATGTAGAAACAGACCAGAGAAAAATAAGCTTCGATAGCCTGTCACATCCCTGCCAAACACCAACAATAGCAAACAATATCAGAAGAAGCGTCGTCACAAACACACTAGGAAGGACACAAGCCCGCCAAGTACCAATAGTAGCAAACTAGTGAAGAAACAGGAAACCGACGGCACTGAACAACCACACCACGCCACGCCAGGGAGGGAATGCCGGTCACCACACGAGGAAGAGAATGTCAGGGACAAGAGGAGGGTATGCTGGAGGTCCAGAGAAGAAACTGGACTGGAAGAGGGAATGCCGAAGGAGGAGGATGAGAGGAATGTCAGAGGAAGAGGAGGAGGATGTGAGGGTGGGGACGCCAACCGCAGGGAGACGCCAAGCGACGTCACGCCAACCAGAGGGGCATTGCGCTGGCCGCCAAGGACGGATCCTCAAGAACGCCTAGGGAGTTGCCAGTAGTAGGTGACATCGCCTCCTTGTTTAATCGTGATGCAAAGGGAAACAAATTACACGAAGTTGGATGGGAGTCGACTAATAAGTTGAGCTTCACACCCTTTTTGAATGGTAAAAGCAATCTTAGTCAATATAAATCAGGCACTCCTACTATACCCGGGAAGCCCTTTAGTATACGTGCCCAATCTTTTAAGGAGCTCCACCGTATCATCTCCCATGTCACCAAATATGGAAAAGGAAAAGAGAAGAAAGTGATACCCTTGGAACTACAAATGTCAACACATTTCATTCTCTTGTTTTCAGCAACAACCCTCACAGCTTTACTTGGAATGAAACTAGAAAGGCCAGAAGAAGAGAAAGGAGACAAACTAGTGATGTCAACACATCTGTCTTTACCCTGGAACCAATTATAGAAAAGGATGTCGGCGGGGCAGAGCTCTCCACTATCATCATCAACCATGCATGGATGAACCTCCTTCCGAACAAAAACCCCTAACTTCAAACACTCATAAAAAATGACATCACGAACCATGTTATGCCGGTACTTAATACCAATCTGCGCAACACGAGCAAAAGCACGGCCACTCCAAGCGTCCAAAATTCCCTTCTCACAAGCAGGACATTTGGAACCCTCTCTAAACATCTCAACACCAAGGCGATATTTAACGACAGTCCGGAAGGTAGCCGGATTCATAACTTGACCAAGTCTAGAAACTAGGACGGCTTTAAGCCATTGTTGAGCCAGGGGTAATTTCAGGTTTTCATTTAAGGCTTTCTGCCTAACCAAAAGATCAAACTCCCCCAGAAGACACTTATTTACGATCTTGTAATAACATCCAACCATTTTCTTCATTAAATGGGGGGTTGGGTGTTAATCATGTCTAAGTCATAATCTTTACAGAAGTTTATCCATCGAGCAACAACAGACTCAAAATCAACACCATCACCAAACACACCGGATTGTCTCAAAATCTGATCCTGTAAGCCACGAGATTGAGTTTTAGATGCAAGGAAGGCAAAATGAAACGTATCAACACAAGTGAAGATACCGAACCCTTGATCACTAATCGGCATAGTGGAAGTGCGCCACTAAAGAGGGCCAAACCCCGCCCCTCCAGCGGTAACAATATGCTCAACCGCACACTACAAGGAGTGATCAAAGACACTCATAGCCTCAGAAAATGAGAGGACTAACAAGTTGGTCCCCACATCCTTTTTGAATGTAGGAAAAATAGATTACATGAAGTTGGATGGGAGTCGACTAACAAGTAGGTCCTCACATCCTTTTTGAATGGTAAAATCAATTCTAGTCAAAATATAACAAGTACTCCTACTATACCAGGGAATCCCTTTAGCGCACGTGCCCAATATTTTAAGGAGCTCCATATCATCATCTACGAAGTCACCCAATGTGGAAAAGGAAAAAGGGATGAAAATGATACCCCTTGGAACTACAAATGTCAACATATTTCTTTCTTTTGTTTGCATCAACAACTCTCACAACTTTACATGCGATGAAACCAGTAAGGCCAGATGAAGAGAAAGAAGACGAACCGGTGATGTCGACACACATGTCTTTGCCCTAAAACCAATTATAGAAAAGAATGTCAGTCGGGAGGAACTCCCCTCCATCGCCATCAATTATGCCAGTAGGAGCCTCCTTCCAAACAAAAACCCCTATCCTTAAACACTCATCAAATAAGACATCATGGACCATGTTGTGCTGGTGCTGAACACCAATCTGCGCAGCACAAGATAAAGCGTGGCCACCCCAAGCGTCCAAGTGCCTAAAAGTTGTGTTTAGATGATTTATAGCTTCTAAGTGCCTAAATCTTGCTATTTGTAAGGTGCGAGACTATCTACATACATGTTTGAGTTTACTACAAGATGTGAGAGTTACATACGGATATTTTTGAATACCATTATTGATATGATAATTGGTATATTTGATGAATAATATGAGTTTTATTTTTGTTCATGTGGTGATTTTGGTATTGAAATATTTTCTCTAAAGTCATTTGCAATTGACTAAATTTGGATTTTCAACTCTCACTTACAAAACCCTTTTTTTTCTCCTTAATACTTATTTTATTTTCTCTCTTATATTTGTAAAATTAATTGTACAAATCATTATATTTGTACTCTTAGTATTCGATCATGACCTTATACTACAATTGTTTCTTATATTACTTCGCGAGACATAGTGCTCACCGTTTTATTTCTTATCAAATATACACTTTTAATCTGTCATTTATGCATGAGCATACCCGAATTTTAAGCAATCCTTCTCGCTCCAAAAATTTTTGTGTTAATTAATCTATCAAAATTACTATATCGGATAAATCATATCTTCGCATATCTCCAAATCTTGTTTTATTCCTAACTAATTAAAAAACTAATAGTTATAGTATCTTAATATCGCCTTTTATGGGTTGTTATATGGTTTCCGTATACATTTAATTATTTCTAAATACAATCAAACCCCTCAATCATTTCTCCATATGTATTTATTTATTGATATTATCTATCTAATATTCAGTTATACGTTTTTTAATCTATCAAGGTACCATAAAAGTTTTCTTATATTGTTCATCTCGTTAAAAAATTCCTAATAGATATCGATTATCATAGATTTTTTTCGAATGAACAATAGTGTACATTACAAACAAGGAATCATGGATAACAACATGGAATTTCTTCGTCAAATTGCATTGTAGCTTGTGTGGGATTCGAACCGTATAGTTGTATAATGACACGCTTTAACATTTGAGTTAACTGGAATAAAAGGATGGTCAATATGATGATATGAAAGACATCATTAAGAAAAACAAGTTATATACATTACCTAGAAAAATAATAAATAAGTTATATTTTAAGGAACAATATGTACTATAACAAGCAACTTTTACGTAAAGCCTGACTTATATTTCAAATATTCTATCGTCAACTATATTATCTTCAAGTGTACCGTTTACAATTGTTTTGTCAACAATTATGATGTCACAAATTGTATTGTCATCAATTGTACCGTCATCAATTGTAATGTCACTAGCTATGTTGTGACCAAAATACTATCATCAACTAGTATGTCAACAAATACCATCAACAACTATAACATCAAAAAAATGTATTATGACAACTGTAATGTCAACACATATATTGTCAGCAAATGTAACTTCAATAACTATGATATTAACAAATGTACAATCAACGACCGTAATGCCAGCAATTGTATCGTCAATAACGATAATGTCAACTACGATATAAAATCAGAAAAATAAATTATATTTTTATTATATTTAGATTATATTAAGGGGTAAAAACCAAAAGATAAAAAATTGTGGGATGTTAGATTTTCAATTCACAACTTCAAGCGGTTGCCCGACCACATTTTCTATTTGTAATATTTAAATTGAAAATTTTTATCATCATAAATAATGTCATGATAACACAACTATATTTTTAAATAATACTCTAACCGTTTCGATATAATTGTTTGCACATATACTAAGACCAACAAATATAGAAACTAAGAGAAAAATAAGGAAACAATAAATGAAAATTTCAAATTATAATAAGAGATCAATTGAGTATTTTATTTATATTTTCAGTTAATAAAAATATAATGGGTTGAAAACAATAAACAAAACTTCAAATTACAAAAAAAATAAATGTTATATATACATTTATAGAAACTCTTGACATTAAATAAATTTTTATGAACAATTATTTTTAAAAAAGTGATAACTGCACCTTGATTATGAATTGTCTATGTAGATGATGAAAGACTTAACATTATGAGCGGTTTTATAAACTAACAAATATCGATTGTATTTTTAGATTGCATGTTTTGGTTTTGTGTTTGTTAAATGTGTACAGGCCTTGAAAACATTTCAAAGGAAGAACATATGCCTTGAAACAAATTTCAAAGCACAAGCACTGAGGCCTTGTGAAGCAGTTCAAATGACAAACGCGGAGGCCTTGAAAAGCGATACAAAGGTGGATTTGGCTAAAGGCTTTAAAAATTTGAGATTCAAAGATCTCAACAACCAAAACAAGAATATCTACCAAGGATAACAAGAAGATCTTGAAACAAAACTTTAAGAGAAGATCTCGGCCAACCAACAAGAAGATCTTCAATCGGATTTATCGAGAAGATCTCGTCCACAACAATAAAGATATCACAAAGATCTTAACAACCGACGCAAGAGGATAAGAGAAGAACTTTCCAACGGATCCCGCACAAAGATCTCGGATAAGGAAAATGTTCAACGATTCTCAAGAGAGAAGTCTTCAACAACAAAGATCTTCAACGGCTTGGAAGATCTCGGGGTGTGAACTAAGCACTTCAACGACAAAGATCTTCAACGGCTCTTTCAAGGAGAAGATCTCGAAGATTGAGATTCTCAACGTGCGTCAAAGAGAAGATGTAGATGAAGAAGAAGATAGAAGATCTTACAACGGCTACTTCATCTCAACCAAGCACCGTTATCCATGGAGAAAGAAGAATGTTACAATGTCTCTCTTACAACGGCTAGAAGAGTTCTCCATAGAAGACTATAAATAAAGACGGCGATTGAAGAGAACAACAACAAGCTTACACGGAAACATCTAAGTCTTCAAGTGATCAAACATCTTCATTCGTTCCAAAAGTTTTTTTTTCCTCTTAGCTTACAAACATTTACTTCCCTAGAGTGATAAAAACACTAGAGCTTTATTTGAATACCTAGAGAGTGTTATACTCGAGTGTGTGTTACTCTGCGAAGTAACTAGGCTATTATTGCTAGGTTAAGAGTTGACTAAATCATAGCACTGGCTACAGTGAGAGAAGAAGGGGATTTCTTCTAGGTTGTATCTAGGACTCTTTGAGCAGATAATAGATGGTTAGATCCTAGGGTAAATAAACCCTACGACGGAGATGTAGGCTGTTAGAGCTGAACTTCGTAAACATATCACTATGTCGGTCTTTTAATTCCGTATTTCATATCGCGTATATTGTGACTAACGTTGCTTTGCAGGTTTCAAAGTCAAGGCCTTAAAATCCCTTTCAAAGCCTTGAAAGTTTTGTCACTAGACGCACATATCGACTTCAAGGCCTTGAAATCAGTTTCAAAGCCTTGATATAAGATATTGCGAAAAGTTCCCATACTCTATTCAACCCCCTTCTAGAGTATTTATATCCTTATTATTCACCTATGCGGTTCTTCAATTGGTATCAGAGCTAGAGTTATGTTTATTGATTGAACCATCAGTAAGACTAATCATGAACTTTGTAGGTGATGGAGGATTCACTCAAGGAAGATCCACATCTCGACCACCACTCTTCTGCGGTAATAAATTTTCCCATTAGAGAGCACTAATGCAAATGATTGTTATTGATCAGGATATGGAACTATGGAGCATTATTCAAACTGGCCCTAAAATCCCAACCACCATGGTGGAAGGAGTCCAAGTCGAAAAGAAGAAAGCTGACTTTACTCTAACGGACTTAGATAGTGTTTCAAAGAATGACAAGGCCATGAACTTTCTCTATTGTGGATTGGATGCAAATGAATTCAACCGTTTCTCATCATGGAAGAGTGCAAAGGAAATATGGGATAAGTTAGTTGTCACATACGAAGGAACAAGTCAAGTCAAGGAAACCAAGATAAGCATCTTCCTCAGGCAATACGAGCTATTCAAGATGAACTCAAATGAGTCGTTCAAGGAGATGTTCACACGGTTCACCGAGATTGTGAACAATTTTGATTCACTTGCAAAGGTGTTCACAAATGAAGAAAAGTTAAGGAAGGTTCTAAGGAGCTTACCTAAAGCTAAGTGGGAACCAAAAGTAACCGTCGTTGAACAAGCTCAAAACCTCACTACTCTACCTCTAGATGACCTTCTTGGAAAGCTAATCACCCATGAGATGGTTCTTGGTGAAGAAGATAGAGAGCTCCAATCCAACACAAATAATCTAGCCCTAAGATCCAAGAAGAACGACTTGCCATCAGAGGATGAAGAAAGTCATAAGGATGAAGAAGATTCATTTGCCTTGATCTCAAGAGGTCTTGCAAGAATTCTTCAAATAAAGAAGCGATTCGCAAAAAACAAAGAATATCCACGATCATCAAGACCCCGAGGTAAGTTTTCTAACCCTAATAAGAAAACTAAAGCATTGACTTGTTTTGAATGTGGTGAAGTATATCATCTCGTAAAAGATTGTCCACAAAATAAGAGGAACAACTTTAGGAAGAATGATCGAAAGAAGAAGGCTATGGTAGCACCGTGGAGTGACTCAGATTCTACCAATGAGTCAGAAGATGAAAAAAACAAGCAAACTTGTGCTTAATGGTTGATCATGAAGAAGATCCAAATCACTATGTTGATGGTGTGGTAAGTACGATTATGTCACAATCTAACCTTGAATTCACACGATTCCTTAAAGACATTATCATATGTGATTAAGAGCATAGGGTAAGGATAAGTTCCTTTAGAGAAAAGCTTCTCAAACAAGAGAAACGACTACGTGAGATGTCTCTGGAAATTAAAAATTTTAACACTAAAAAGTTAGACCTTGATGACGATATCAAGACCTTGGAATCGGAAAATACGATTCTCAAGGGAAGCCTCTCTTCTCTTCACCAAGATTATATCGATCTAGAGAAAGAGAAGGCTGATCTAACCGTGACATGTCAAGACCAGAAGGCTGCACTTATTCAATTCACTCGTTCGAAAGCCAATCGCGAAAGGATGATGGGTGATCAACAATCATATCTTAACAAAAATGGTGTAGGTTATCACGTAAGTTTTCCTAGAAAAACTACTACCACTTTTGTTAAAGCAAAAGGAAGTATACACATGCCCACATGTTTTTATTGTTGTAAAAAGGGTCACGTAAAATTAACATGTCCATATAGAAGAAATGACCCTTACATCATTAGAAACACTGATCCTCTATGTCTAAGGAAACAATTTAAGAAAATATGGGTTCCTAAAGTACTAGACCACCAAACATGATTGAACTTGAATATGGACCACAATATGTCATTTGGTCTACCCGAAAAGGTTGAAGTTTGCTTTTTTGCAGGATATCACCAAGGTTAAGGAGCATAAATGGATATTAGATAGTGGTTTCTTAAGACATATGAGTGGAAAAAGCTCATTGTTTTCAGATTTAAAGAAACAATCATCTGGAACCATTATTCTTGGTGATTAAGGAAAGTGTAACATCATTGGTATTGGTAAAATCGGTTATAACTCATCTAAATTTATTGATGATGTTTATCTTGTTGACGGTTTTTAGTATAACTTGCTTAGTATCTCTCAAATATGTGATAAAGGCAACAAGGTGAATTTTGATTCGGATAAATGTGAAGTTCAAGATAAAATATCGGATAATGTTGTTCATACTGCTCCTAGGTGTAACAATGTTTATTCAATGAGCATTAACCAAGTTTCGGGAACTAAGCTAACCTGTCTCAAGGCCTTGACTGACGATCCAAGGCTTTGGCATAGACGACTTGGTCACGTAAGCATGCATACGATGAAGAAACTTCTTTCAAAGGATTTGGTACATGGTTTACCAAGCCTAAACTTCAAGGTAGATGAACTGTGTAAAGCTTGTACACAAGGTAAACAAACAAGAGGTTCTTTCAAACCAAAGAAGGTCATTTGAATCTTAATCAACATAGATATCATAATTCTGATGGTGAAGAAGATCCTAAAGCTCAGGAAAAGAATATGCCAAAAAGGATTTAAGATACCGGAGAGAAATCTCAAGACCTTGAAATGCATCTTCAAGACCTTGAAACGACAAACGACGCTGCTAGAAGTAATTTTCAAGGCCTTGAAACCCAACTTCAAGGCCTTGATATAGGATCCAAAGACGATACTCCAGCGATACCTGAATCTAGTTGAGTAAATGAGCCACAATCTTCAGGATCTATTCCAACCTTCAAAAGGACAAAGTTTTAACATTCTTCATACCATCCACTAGAGAACGTGATCTCAGATCCAAAAGCAGGAGTTCAAACCCGATCTAGGATTAACGACTTATGTGCTTTTTCGGCGTTCGTGTCTCTTGTAGAGCCCAAGAACTATGTTCAAGCACTTCAAGAACCTGATTGGATCATGGTCATGCAAAATGAACTGAATGAATTCGAGAGAAACAAAGTCTGGACCCTCACGTCAAGACCTAAGCAACAATCCGTCATTGGCACAAAATGGGTATTTCGAAACAAGTTGGATGAAAATGGCAAAGTCATTCGAAACAAAGCACGACTTGTAGCTCAAGGCTATAACGAAGAAGAAGGTATTGATTATGAGGAGACTTTTGCTCCGGTTTCCAAGTTAGAAGACATACGTATGCTACTTGCTTTTGCATCCTTCATGAACATAAAGTTTTTTCAAATGGATGTTAAATGTGCTTTTCTAAATGGCTTCTTTGAAGAAGTCTACGTTGCTCAACCTCATGGTTTTTAAAGTGATGTGTTTCCGGATCATATTTTTAATTTGGACAAAGCTCCTTACGGTTTTAAGCAAGCTCCTCAAGCTTGGTATGAAAGGTTGTCCAAGTATCTCCTTGAAAACGATTTCAAAAGAGGTTTGATTGACAAAACTTTGTTTGTCAAAACCAGAGGCAACAGTTTATTAGTAGTACAAATCTATGTTGATGATATATTATTTGGTGCTACTAACGATTCTCTATGCAAGGAATTTTCAGATATTATGTGTAGGAAATTCGAGATGAGCTTAATGAAAGAGTTAAATTTCTTTCTTAGACTTCAAGTCACACAAGCAAAGAAAGGAATTTTCTTTAATCAAAGCAAGTATACCAAAGACTTGCTCAAGAAATATAAAATGGATCAATCGAAGGTAGCAAAAACTCCTATGAGTTCCCCAATTTCACTTGATCAAGACAAGGACGGTAAAAGTGTTGTATAAAAGGAGTATCGAGGTATGATCAGTTCTTTGTTATATCTAACCGCAAGTCGACCTGACATTATGTTTAGTGTGTGCACGTGTGCAAGATTTCAAGCTGATCCCAAGGAGTCACACTTGATAGTTGTGAAAAGGATATTTCAGTATCTCAATGGTACTAAGGTCGATAGAAAGAGCACTTCTAGTTGTTTCCAATTCTTAGGGTCATCCCTAATCAGTTGATACTCCAATAAGCAAAATTATGTCGCCCTATCCATAGCAGAAGCCGAATATATAGCTGTTGGAGCCTGTTGTGCACAAATCCTATGGATAACTCAACAATTTCGTGATCTTGGTTTTGATCTCAAAGGTATACCTATTAAATGTGATAATACTAGTGCTATTTAGATTACTAAAAATCCCGTGCAGCATTCAAGAACAAAGCATATCGATGTAAGACATCACTTCATACGTGATCATGCTGAAAAAGGTGATATTTCAATATTGTTTATTTCGACTAACTTGTAGCTTGCAGATATATTTACTAAGCCTTTACTTGAAGATCAATTCAATTTTATAATATTAGAGCTTGGTATGTAGAACAAGGAAGCATTAATTTAGGGGGAGTGAATACTCTTAGCTCCTCCTTGTAATGCAACCCACTTTTCAATTTCAAGGCCTTGAAATGCAATCCAAGGTTTTGAAACGGAAATCAAGGGCTATATTGAATATCACAAATCAGTGTAATGGTTAATTTCTTTTTAGATATTTGATCATTAAATTATTTTAAAGAAGGATTTTAAAATGATTTCAAAAGATTTTGTTTTCAATTCAAATGTTTTTTGAAAAGTGGTTGTGATTTAATAGGAAAACATGCAAACCAATTTCGGTTTTTAAGGCCTTGATTCTCTCAAGATCTTGGCAAGCCATAAATTGATTTGACTTGCCTCTTTTAAATACAATCCTCCGTCCTACTTTATCTCTTTCCTTCTTCAACGTTTCACAACACCCACCTACTTTACTGTTTCTCTCTTCCAAATTCAAAAATTCTCTCTTGCTCTCACAAACACATCCATGGCACCCAAGCGTCAATAAACTGGTGACGCTTAATCTCCCCTTTCAAATACTCCAAGCAATCAACTCCTGAACCATCAAGAAGGAGAGTAGTTCACATCTCCTCAGATTTGGATTCACCTTCAGCACCGGAAAATTCCAAGAAATGGGCTCAGACGGGACTGCCTTCCAACTGGTTCCGAAACCATACCGCCGTAGGTACATGGCTCGATGGGTTCAAAGATAGAACCCTCTACATGTGCGAGTCAGTTGATTTGGAGTTTCTTCTCTCCCTAAGTCTACCATGCATTACCTTGCTTCGAGGCTGCTCTATTTAGAAGTTCCTAAATCTAGGAGAAATCGGATTTCCAAGACTAACCCGACTGTTCTTTCTGAACCTCACAACAAGGAGAGAAAAAGGGGAGCTAACCCTTGAATCAATTGTAAAAGGTAAGTCTATTACCCTCTTCTCTTCGGTTATAGCTCAAATACTGGGGCTTCCCACCTTCACCTCTTATGACCACCCTCCAAGAGCCAAATATATCAAACTGACTAAAGAACAATTCCTATTTCCCAACACCACATCTCTGCAGCCAACCCAAACGTCTCTCATCTTAGAAGCTAGAATTATTTTTGCTATGCTTGTGCGATGTGTTGTGCCTAGGGCAAAATGCAGGGATTTGCTGACTGCTCAGTCTTTTGAGTTGCTTTACCATGTGTTGAACGGTTTAGATGTCGATCTCCCTAAACTCATCCTTAACCACATGCTTCACATGATAAATTACACCAGTGATACTCCTCTCCCTTATGCCATTCTCCTCCCTAAAATCTTTTGATACTTCTCTTTGAGACTGCTGATGAGGAAACACAAATTGTTTCCGGAAAGATTGATGAGGATTGTTTTGAGAGCATATGGATAGAAAAGACTCTCACTAGAGAGTGGATTTTGAAAGAACAGGGTGTCGGTTCATCTTCTACAACACAAAGACTAGATGTAGTGGATTTTGGTCTGGGAACATTGAGCAAAGACATGCTGGATTTTAGGTCTAAAATCACAGATAAACAAGATGCGTCACAAGACTTGTTGGCGATTATGCATCAAAAGGTAAATCAGATGATTCATCTGAATGCACTCACCTATACAGATGCTGGAAGCATCAAACCTCTACTTGAGGATGATGCTATGGAAACAAGGAAACAAGCGGAAGAGGTGATGCTTCAATGTTACAAGACTGTCAAAAAACGTCCCATTCATCAACTAGTTGCTGAGGAACCAAACATTTTGACCATCCAGGAGTATGGAGTTGTGAAGATGTACAAGAATCTGAAGGATGACAAGAGAGTGGATGAGTATAGGAAGGTGATTACCCTGAACGAAGCCCATGCCAGATGGAGACAAAAGTGCTACATTGACATACGAGGAAAGGGGCACAAAAATCCGAAGTGGTACCAGGAATGAATTTCAAAGTCTTGAAATTAGTTTTAAGGCCTTGAAATGGATGCCAAGGCCTTGAAATGGATGTCAAGGCCTTGACATGGATTTCAAAGCCTCATTTGATTTCAAGGCCTTCAAAACTGTTTGTTGGACTCGTTTTTGAACTTTTTTTTTTTTTTTTTTTGTGTTTTTGGAAAACCTTTATGGGTGTGTAATAATTTTTAAACTCCCGTACTTTAATTGTTTTTCTCCCTTGTTGAAAGACAAAGGGGAAAAAATTAAGTATGTGTTGATCCAATATTTCTGCATTTTGTATTTTTTCGATATTATTGTATATGTATCGCTAACATTGAATGCATGTACAATATTTGTTTTGTCTTCCATCAAGGGGGAGATTGATAACTCCACCTTTATCATGTATTGTCTATGTAGATGATGGAAGACTTAACATTATGAGTGATTTTATAAACTAACAAATATCGATTGTATTTCTAGATTGCATGTTTTGGTTTTGTGTTTGTTAAATGTGTGTAAGCCTTGAAAAGAATTTCAAAGGAAGAACGAAGGCCTTGAAATAAATTTCAAAGGACAAGCACGGAAGCCTTGAAAAGCAGTTCAAGGGACAAACACGGAGGCCTTGAAAAGCGATACAAAGGAGGATTTTGCTGAAGGCTTTTCAAATTTCAGATTCAAAGATCTCAACAACCAAAACAAGTATACCTACCAAGGATAACAAGAAGATCTTCAAACAAGATTTTAAGAGCAGATCTCGGCCAGCCAACAAGAAGATCTTCAAACGGATTTAAAATAAAGATCTCACAAAGATCTTAATAACTAACGCAAGAGGATAAGAGAAGATCTTTCCAACGGATGCCACACAAAGATCTCGGATCTAAGGAAAATCTTCAACGACCCTCAAGAGAGAAGTCTTCAACAACAAAGATGTTCAACGGCTTGGAAGATCTCGGAGCGTGAACCAAGGACTTCAACGACAAAGATCTTCAACGGCTCTTTCAAGGAGAAGATCTCGAAGATGAAGATTCTCAACGTGCATGAAAGAGAAGAAGTAGATAAAGAAGAAGATAGAAGATCTTACAACGGCTATTTCATCTCAACCAAGCACCGTTTTCATGGAGAAAGAAGAGCATTACAACTTCTCTCTTACAACGGCTAGAAGAGTTATCCATAGAAGACTATAAATGAAGATGGCGATTGAAGTGAACAACAACAAGCTTACACGGAAACATCTAAGTCTTCAAGCGATCAAACATCTTCATTCGTTCCAAAAGTTTTTCTTCCTCTGAGCTTACAAATGTTTACTTCCCTAGAGTGAGAAAAACACTAGAGCTTCATTGAAATACCTAGAGAGTGTTATACTCGAGTGTGTGTTACTATGCAAAGTAACTAGGCTGTTATTGATAGGTTAAGAGTTGACTAGATCGTAGCATTGGCTACAGTGAGAGAAGAAGGGGATTTCTTCTAGGTTGTATCTAGGACTCTTTGAGCAGATAATAGATAGTTAGATCCTAGGGTAAAGAAACCCTAGGATAGAGACGTAGGTTGTTAGAGCTGAACTTCATCAACATATCACCGTGTCGATATTTTAATTCTGCATTTCATATCGCGTATATTGTGACTAACGTTGCTTTGCAGGTTTTGAAGTTAAGACCTTGAAATCAGTTTCAAACCCTTGATATAAGATATTGCAAAAAGTTCCTATATGTTGGAGATTTGGGTTAAGTCTTCATTGTAACCTTTGAGCTTGTCTTGATACAAGGTGCAATGAGTTGTTCACATGTGTGTCACTATGGTCCAGGTTGTGGGAGGCAAGCCAAATGACCGGCACTAAGAACAACTAGTATTATAAGGGGAGTCGAATCAAAGCAAGGTGATTCAAGACAAGGTCAACTTGTGCTAGCTTTTAGATGGCCGATGTTTGGGGATTTTTAGCCACATTTTATCGGCACACCTTTGGTTCTTAGGCCTTATATTGACTAAAGAATATGTAGTTAAAAATTAGGAGCAATCCAAGCTCAAATGCTTAGTGAATGTCAATGAAGCAGCTAGTGAGCTTCTTAAGGAGCTACACTAGCTTGAGCTAAGATATTGAGTATTTGTGGATCTTGGAGCTTACCCTAGCTATATTAAAGTGAATGAAGCTCATTAGAAGTGTTTGGACTAAGAAAAATGAGCTAGCTCTAAGTTAGCTCCGGGGAGCGGTTTTGGGCTCCCACGTGGGCCTCGAGCCTCAGGCTTTCTAGTGCTTCAAGGCCCAACTTCCAAGTAACTTCCATAACCGATTTTAACCGCTTTTAACTCCCCAAAACCGTGCCCCCCTATGCCTATAAAAGGGAGAGCCATTTGCACTTGATTTCACATTCGTTTTTGCAACAATAAAGCTTTTAGTTTCATTGTATTATCATTGAATATGCCTTCTTATAAGCTTGTTTGTAAAACTCGAAAGACCAATATATTCCTGTGTAATGACAAAGGATAGGAATCCATATTAGTTTGATTTTGTATTGACAAAACCTAGGAATTGTAACACCCCAAATTCTCAGAACTCGGGACATTACTGGTTAGGACCTCACAATGGGTCCCGACCTTAGTTTGACAACAATTTTACTAGGATCTTGCAACAAGACACAAATAAGAAAAACCGAATTCATAAATTAGTATTTTAAAGAGATGAATACAACAACGTCTAACAACCTATAGAACTTAAACAACGGAAAAGGCCTTTAACAAGAACAAAGATACACTAAGGTGAACACCCAACCCCACTCTAAGGAGTACGGAGACCCGGCTGACCACTACTTTTGGATCACTCAACTGCTGTTCTAACCTGTGGTAAAACTAAAACACAACCAAACAACCATTAGCTAGTTATCTAAACATTAGGAGAATAATAATAGCACACACACATAAAATAATAAACACTCATCATGCTTTCAAACAATCCATTTATTATCTTCTTTTAAGTCATTCACTCTAATGATACTTATTTTGTGACACGAGGGATTCCCAAACCTCGCCTCCGCGCCCGTGTACCCATCAGGAGTGGATCCGATGCATCTCACCGTGTACCTGTATGGTCTGGGTATAGAGAACCTCCCAGTCTCCTGGCAGAGCTGGGCAGTGATGTCACGGCCCGTTATACATACACTTGGGCCTTAACACATAATAACAACGGTCGTCCTAACAAGTTGTTATTATAAACACACATCGCACACACCACCATTATCATTCAACTAACATCCAGAAACCGGCTAAGTAAGTCGCATGGACTTACCTTATTCAAACCACAACTCTCACAATCTCAACTCGGTCTGCAACCGTAGAAACTCAAACGCCTGTCATACAAGGCACGTGGATCAATAATGTATCCCACTTTCTTAGAAGTCTCCAACTTCTAAGATATATAATCGCTCATAAGGAAATTATCAAAATACTCTTATACGGGTAAATGACTATTTTACCCCTGGTCCCGAAACTCTATAAAATTCTATAACAAAGTTATAAACTATTCTTTGGAACTCAAAACCCCACTCTCACTCTAAAAAGGAAGATTGTTAAACTTTTATAAGTGTTAGTCACATTCTTAACTTTCATAAGAAGTACTTACGGTCCAACTTTGGCTTAAGATATGAGAACCGAATAAAAATATAAAAAATCCAAATAAAATATCTAGGTCTTCTACATGATACACTCTACTCATAGAAGCAAGAAAATCTCAAAAATACCCAACAACAACTTCTACACAATTCTCCAAAGTTGGATACAACATCCAGAAATTATATACTTGGTCAAATTTTGAGTCATTTCACAACTGCAGTGCACAAACAGCCCACTTTGCACTCTTATAAATCCAGATCCGACCGTTAGATCGACTCCGACTTTTGATACGTCCCAGTATGCAGATCCCTCTATGACATACCAAAATCTGAACGGTGAAAGATATTTCTAAGGCATCGAAACGTAGGCTCAAAGATACCTATACGACATAGTTTTTCTGAAATCTACAACACAAGGCATATACAAGAGGTCTTCACTTCGATTCCTCCTGCCCTCTATTTTAGTCCAACTCCCTATCCTAATGCATCTTGTGTTCGAAACCTACTTGCCCCTAAACTCCCATCACACTTAAATTGTATACACACTACACAACATCAGGAACTAAACCTCTCTTCCCTACGGTATACCCAGCCTACAACAACAGAAAACACACATCAGAGGCTTACCGGCTCTAGGATGAAGGTACTCCGGTTCCTTGGTGTGCTGCGACGCTGGAAGGAAGTAGGAAGGGTCTGGTGTTGGACTGCTGTAGACAAGACCTTCAACGTTCTGTTGTTGTTCCGGGAGTGTTGGTAATGGGGTGAAGTTGCTTGCAACTGTGACGAGCCTATGCAGCCAAGGTTCTGCGTATTCATATGATCGATAAGTACGTAGGGAAGCCAGGGAAGCGAGAGAGGGAAGACGATGCTCACCTACGACGGATGTTGCTGAGTACAGAAGTTACAGCAGACCCGATCTGACTGAGGAGGCGTCGGCTTGAGGAAGGTCTGTAGAGTAGGATCTCCGGCTATGTGACCTGGTGCTTCTCACCATGGTGCTTCCTACGACTAGAGTGACTGGACGTGTGCAGGCTTGGTTCTATCTCGTCCCAGCGAGCATAACAGCAGCGGTTCGGTGTACAAGAAGGGTTTGGATCCGGGTAGCTTGACAGCAGAGTACGAGGAAAGCGACGATCGTGTATGCTGAAGAAGGGAGGTGTGGATTCATGAAATGAATCTAGTCGTCGTTATAGGAGGGAGAGAGATCGGGAGAGCGTGAAATCCGGGAGTAGTTACTAGGAGATCTTCTCCTTCCTTTCTCACTTCAGCGACATCTTCTGGGAGTCATCCGTTGTTCGTTGGGCCAGCAATTGGTTGGGCTTCTGGCTAGCGTACAAGTTAACCGGGCTGGGCATGAAGCGAGGACAACGTTGGGCTGGACCTGAGGCTGGCTGGCACGCACAGGAGAGCAAGGCTGGCTGGAGGAAGGGCCAAGATGGGCTAAAAAAAATATAAGAAGTGGGCTGGGATTTTTATGAGCTTGTCAAGGCCTTGTCGAAACTCGTCATGGTCTTGTCTTGACTTCGTCTTGGTCTCGTCATTAGGATGTCATGACCTTATCAAATATAAGTCATGTTATAAATTAGGGTTTGATGGATTAGGGTTTGCTATAAAAAGCTTATCATTTTATGTGAAGAAGTGTTACATAAAATGATAAAATTTTCGAGATATTGTGCCCAACTAAGTAGAAAGATAGGGATCAAAGGATCGAAATCCGGTTTGCTACTGAAATAAACGGAATTAAAATTCCGGATATTACATTAGTACCCCCTTAAAATAAGTTTCGTCCCGAAACTTAGAATAAGGTATCTAATCAAACGACTTTCTTTGTATAACCTGGTTTCATTAAATCTCGTTTTCTAACATGTAACTACTCATTCATCATAAACATGCACTCATCAAAGAAAACACAATCACTCAATCCAAGGTAAAAACATGAAAAGTCACACAACACAGCTTCCGAGTACTAACTCGTCGATACAGAAGTAGCAGCTAACCCCACATAAAACTCGGAATATTTACGTCTAATACTCTCCTCTGTCTCCCAAGTGGCCTTATCAGTTCTTCGTCTAAACCACTGGAACTCTACAAAAGCATGAACCGGGTAAATTTTCTGATCTTCATAGCTGATGACGTGTCTCGGAAATAATGATCTTAAATTCTGTCGGCACTTTACTAAGTGCCTAATGCTCTTTGTAATGCAAATCGCTTGGCCCGGTTTCCTCAATGTGACATAATAGGATCGTTCATTAATTAATGGGTTTTCACCTACTTCTTGTCAAGCTTTTGAATTTATATAATTCAAAACAAATCACACACCCAAATGGACCTTTTCATATAAATTTCTAATTTCTTAACTTGAATCATAATTCGCCTAACATTTGATTTTCTTCATCTGTGGGTTATGGGCCTACCACACTTCTGGTGTAACACCCATTAGTCACAATGCGTCTTTTTGAGGGTCAACATGATTTACCCGACTCCCGCCTATACTTCCCTCCTACTACTAGCAAGATTCTCCTTAAACAGACCCTTACTCTCTTACTCAACCGTAGTCTGTTCTTAACCAACCAGAAAGTAACCTCTAACCCGCTTCGCTCCATATCCTTAAATCATCCTAGAAGGTTGTCGTTGCTTACTTGGGGAATCCTCCAAGGCATTGGTAAAGTTATCTCTTAACTTCGCAGTCCTAATATCTCTTCTTAACGGTACCTACTCGTCAATATCAACCAATACTTACACGTCCTTAATTGACGTCGGTCAGTCTATAATTGACTTATATCACTATCCCGGACTTGTCCTTCTCATACCTATACTGGCGTTAAATTCTTGGTGAGCATCATCTGCTCGGTTAATCCTTTCATGCTTCGATAATTCGTTTTATCTTCCACACTTCTGCTTCCTTAGCTAACTCTACTTCTCGAGCCCAACTAGGTCATTCATCTTGACCTAAATAATCATTCCAAGTCTTCAACGATAGCTGGTAAGTGTCTTCGTAGTTTTGATGACTTTAGTTATCATCCCCTTGCATGGACCGTCGGTGTTGATGACTTAGGTCCCATGATAATTGGGGTCACCTTGGACTTTCGAGTCCACCAAGGTCGTTCTCATATATACATTCCTTCGCTCGTGTTACCGGCAATACTGCCTTCATGAAACTCCGTTGTTTCCGCTACAGGGCTTCGACTCTTTCATACCGGCATTGTGATTTCTTTCACATTCCTATATCTTTGAGGAGGTCAAAACCTCTCCACACTTGTAAAGTCTACATTTTGCTTCTACACTCCATTGTGGGTACCCCATTCCATGCACCTTAGACCCTCATATCCGGATTGACATTTTATCTCTTTTGGTCTCTCTAGTTTGTCTTGTGAACTCTTCTACTAGGTGACTCGTCTTATAATAATTTTCTCCCCTGAATCGGTCTCAACTTTCAGTTAATCATTACTGCTCATTTCATGTTAGAATTTCAATTACGTTGTACTCTTGCATAGATTCTACAAGGGTATCCTCATCTCAACACTCTATTCCAATTTAGCAAGACCCGCCTTTTGATACCTGACTTACCTTCTTACTGGTCAAGTTATTCTTTTGGTTTACACTTTATTCCTCCTAGCGTTATCGGTCCGATGTGTATGACTTTTATTAAACGTTCTTGACTCGCATTTATAATGTTGTCCTTATGCTCGTGTCGCTTTACCTTCTTTAAATATTTACCCTAGTAGGATAGTTACCCCTTTGAGTCTTGTACTCGCTTGACGAACCGCATTGGTTGGTCTTATTACTTCCATCAACTCTTAGGTCATCAGTCTAGCTGAATTTTCAATGGAGTACCTCCATTTCTCCTTAAATAACAGTCTTTAGTCCTTTCGGTAACCATCTTATTGGTGTGATACCGGATCCATATAACAACCTTTAGTCTTTCAATTTTACTCCTTCTCATGTCTGTTTTAGCCAACCTGTAGATTCCATCTGCAATCACCTCACAACTCGACCACACATTTCACCAAGGCTTTACATCATACTCTCTATGTTTGTGCCGCTTCGGAATTTCCAATTATTTTGTGTCACATCTTTAATCACAAGGGTTTTCCCCGTCAATCTAGACAGTCTGACCCTACTTTTTCTCGAAGGAGCACCATCAGTCTTACTTGTGCTAAGACATAGGACATGTTTCCAATCATCTACTTCCTCTTAGTCTTCTATTTCTTCTTACAGGGATCCCTTCATTCTAACTCTGAAATGTATCTTTCTTAGTCAGTAGTAAGTAACTATTCCCAACAATTCCCTTTACAACATTACTATCAACATTACTATCATATTGGACTCATTTAACGTTACCATCCAGGCTACTAGTACTTGTATTGATTTAACTTCACCATTTTCGTCGTAGATCTCCGAAAGAAATTCACTAGATGTCAATAAAATTCCTTTATAACCTTGTGGTTATTCTTCTTATCGGTTAACTAGCCATCACTGATTAACCCGTACGTGTAACTTTTAAGTTGTCACCAAGTAGGATGTAGTTGACCTCCTACAACATCATAGACTTACTTTTCTTCCATCTCTTTTGAGGCTTGATATACTTGGTGGAATATATCTCCTCCAGTCTCTCTGTTTATATTTCTTTAGCTCCTCCTCTAATCTACACTTTTGTAAGGTCGTTATACTCTTACGAGTCCAGTTATATCATTCTTCTTCCATCAACAGACTTTTCAATCCTTCTAGGGTAGCTTGTAGGTACATCTCCGTGATTCTTTTACCTGAGTTATCGTCTATTTGCGGTTCTCTGTTATGACCCGCTAGTGTTATTAACTTAAATCCCTTCATGAGTGAGAACTTATTAGAGACCCCCCGTGTTCACCAAAACTATTCTCTTACACCTTCTTCCTTGTTTGCTGCTTTGTACTGCCGCCTTTGTAGAAATCCGGTCTTTGTTGTATTCCGATCCTGGTTGAAATTCTTGTGTGCTCTAGGAGGTCACACCACTTCCAGGTTGGTGGAACTTGCCTTCCACTTTCTAGCAACCTGTAAGCTTTCCTTTTGCGGCTCTTTTATTCTTCGTATTTGGATGGGCAATGTATCTCATCTTGACTCCTACGCTTATGAATGTCTCGGTTTTCCATCTTGATTGTGGTGTCTAGTAGCTTGTCAAGAGTGATCATATTCCGCTCTGCTTCTATCCTCAAACTTTTACCTTCTGGTCCGTCAGTAAGCTTAGATTCAATGTCTCTTGTCTGGATCGCTACTATATTTCACCTTGACCTCATTCATATTTGTGTTTCTGAAGGCATCCCCATTGTTGTAAAGTTGCTTTACACCATCTTGAAATAACCTATGGGTTGTCTCTTCCAAATTGTATACTTGCCGGTCATCCAACGCGTTGCCGGAACTACCCTCATGTATATTCTTCATTTGATCCTATTGAGTTAACTCGGAATTCTCGTCTTGTCATCGTAGTGGGTGTTATCTTTTAGTCTTCACTTTTCTGTCTCGACGTCCCTCCACAAGATCGAAGGAGTTGTCCACCGTTCGTCTACTCTAATGCACCTAAGATGTGCATACTAATTCACACGTTGACACCCTTCAAAATCTACTTAGATGTGTCAAAGGGGTGAGGAACTTATTATGTTATCTCCGTTAATGACATAACATAACTATAATTTCTACTAATCTTCGGCATATATTTATCTATATCACATATCCTTATAATCAAGCTAAAACGTCCAACTAGAGTAAAACCTAAAGTCCAATACTAAGCATACTGAGATACGCGGTAGTAGTGGTGGTCAGCCGTACTTTTCTATCCCCAACCAGACTATGCATGCATTTGAAAACCAAAAGTCCTTTTTAAACTCAGATCCCTTTTTGGGTTCCGCTTAATTACTTATTCGGTCTTTCAGAAGATTTCAAGTGCCATTGTTGCCAACCTAGAGCTCTGATACCATGTTGTAACACCCCAAATTCTCAAAACTCGGGACATTACTGGTTAGGACCTCACAATGGGTCCCGACCTTAGTTTGACAACAATTTTACTAGGATCTTGCAACAAGACACAAATAAGAAAAACCGAAATTCATAAATTAGTATTTTAAAGAGATGAATACAACAACGTCTAACAGCCTATAGAACTTAAACAACGGAAAAGGCCTTTAACAAGAACAAATATACACTAAGGTGAACACCCAACCCCACTCTAAGGAGTACGGAGACCCGCTGACCACTACTTCCGGATCACTCAGCTGCTGTTCTAACCTGCGGTAAAACTAAAACACAACCAAACAACCATTAGCTAGTTATCTAAACATTAGGAGAATAATAATAGCACACACACATAAAATAATAAACACTCATCATGCTTTCAAACAATCCATTTATTATCTTCTTTTAAGTCATTTACTCTAATGATACTTATTTTGTGACACGAGGGATTCCCAAACCTCGCCTCCGCCCCCGTGTACCCATCAGGAGTGGATCCGATGCATCTCACCGTGTACCTGTATGGTCTGGGTATAGAGAACCTCCCAGTCTCCTGGCAGAGCTGGGCAGTGATGTCACGACCCGTTATACATACACTTGGGCCTTAACACATAATAACAACGGTCGTCCTAACAAGTTATTATTATAAACACACATCGCACACACCACCATTATCATTCAACTAACATCCAGAAACCGGCTAAGTAAGTCGCATGGACTTACCTTATTCAAACCACAACTCTCACAATCTTAACTCGGTCTGTAACCGTAGAAACTTAAACGCCTGCCATACAAGGCACGTGGATCAATAATGTATCCCACTTTCTTAGAAGTCTCCAACTTCTAAGATATATAATCGCTCATAAGGAAATTATCAAAATACTCTTATACGGGTAAATGACTATTTTACCCCTGGTCCCGAAACTCTATAAAATTCTATAACAAAGTTATAAACTATTCTTTGGAACTCAAAACCCCACTCTCACTCTAAAAAGGAAGTTTGTTAAACTTTTATAAGTGTTAGTCACATTCTTAACTTTCATAAGAAGTACTTACGGTCCAACTTTGACTTAAGATATGAGAACCGAATAAAAATATAAAAAATCCAAATAAAATATCTAGGTCTTCTACATGATGCACTCTACTCATAGAAGCAAGAAAATCTCAAAAATACCCAACAACAACTTCTACACAATTCTCCAAAGTTGGATACAACATCCAGAAATTATATACTTAGTCAAATTTTGAGTCATTTCACAACTGCAGTGCACAAACAGCCCACTTTGCACTCTTATAAATCCAGATCCGACCGTTGGATCGACTCCGACTTTTGATACGTCCCAGTATGCAGATCCCTCTATGACATACCAAAATCTGAACGGTGAAAGATATTTCTAAGGCATCGAAACGTAGGCTCAAAGATACCTATACGACACAGTTTTTCTGAAATCTACAACACAAGGCATATACAAGAGGTCTTCACTTCGATTCCTCCTGCCCTCTATTTTAGTCCAACTCCCTATCCTAATGCATCCTGTGTTCGAAACCTACTGGCCCCTAAACTCCCAGTCACACTTAAATTGTATACACACTACACAACATCAGGAACTAAACCTCTCTTCCCTACGGTATACCCAGCCTACAGCAACAGAAAACACACAGTAGAGGCTTACCGGCTCTAGGATGAAGGTACTCCGGTTCCTTGGTGTGTTGTGTCGTTGGAAGGAAGTAGGAAGGGTCTGGTGTTGGACTGCTGTAGACAAGACCTTCAACGTTCTGTTGTTGTTCCGGGAGTGTTGGTAATGGGGTGAAGTTGCTTGCAACTGTGACGAGCCTATGCTGCCAAGGTTCTGCGTATTCATATGATCGATAAGTACGTAGGAAAGCAAGGGAAGCGAGAGAGGGAAGACGATGCTCACCTACGACGGATGTTGCTGAGTACAGAAGTTACAGCAGACCCGATATGACTGAGGAGGCGTCGGCTTGAGGAAGGTCTGTAGAGTAGGATCTCCGGCTATGTGACCTGGTGCTTCTCACCATGGTGCTTCCTACGACTAGAGTGACTGGACGTGTGCAGGCTTGGTTCTATCTCGTCCCAGCGAGCATAACAGCAGCAGTTCGGTGTACAAGAAGGGTTTGGATCCGGATAGCTTGACAGCAGAGTACTGTTAGCATGAAATATTGTGATATTTTAGGCACGTTTTCTAAACGTATTTGATTCATATTGATAGTCTTTGATTGAGCATCATTGCATATGTGAGCTAGTATTGCCTATATTATCGATATGGATGTCTACACTAGCTTTGTGTTGATTATAGGTGATCGAGAGTCTTTTCCGAACAAAATCGAGTAAAGAAGAGTTGATTGAGTATGTCCATGGATTAATGACATTCTTAGGAGCAAATTGGAGTCCAGCTTGAGTAATGCACGAGGCTAGGGAAGAATCACGTTCTTGCCCTAAACCACGGTCTAAAATACGACCGTACTACAAACCACGTTCTGTTCCACGGCCGTGGAACCATAGCCAGGAAACGTGGTTCATTCCAGAGGATATTACGGCCGTGGAACATATGGTTCAAACCGTGACATAATCCACACTCTAAATTACGGTCGTGGAATCTTCCACGACCGTGATCTTGGCGATCTTTTTCGCCATATCTTGAAGCCACGATTTTTTGAAGATTGGGCCGGGCCGATATTTTATCTTGCCCTATAAAAAGACGGACAAAGTAAGATTCCGTCATCCCCGCTTACGGTCGCTTAGCGGCATTCACGGACGCATAGGACGGCTTACATCCTCGCTTAGGGTAATCATCTTCGCTGGGAAGCAATTGACATCTCGTTGGAGATCGAAGTATCGTGTTGAGATTTGCCCTAATCTCGCACTTTTGGTGGAGATTGCTGTTGAGATCTCCGGATTGGCGGAAGATCGAAGCTTTTGGAAAATTGTTGCAAGAAGACCTCTCTTCTTGTTTAGGTTCGATTTGCAAAACGGATTGACATCCCGTTTCCCTTTCTTTCCTAAGATTGTGATTGTATGCTTTATTCTGAATTCATTGGAAATACTTGTTCTTGGTTGTGACTTTAAGATTGGTTCGAAGTTTATTGAAAGTTTTCGGAAGTTTTCATCTTTCTATCTTTTAATCCTTGAATTGATATCAACATGACGGTTATTGGCTAAAAACCCTTAACAATTCTAAGGTGAAGGGTTGATAGTTGTGGCTTAGATGATGATAGATTGATCGTAAACAGATTAGACCCTGAGAGTTAGAGAGAATCGTTGACGAACCCTAAATCACGATTTGTTCTTGAGTTCCACGACCGTGGAATCTCAAGATCCAACCGTAATTTCCCTTAAGTTTACGAACCTGCTTTTACTTTAATCCAAAGTTAAAGATTTGCTTTAATTTAGTCTAGACTTGTCTTTTCTAGGTGGTAGTGAAGCCTCAACAACCTCTACCTCGATTGTGAGTGTCATAACCGTAATCGGCTAAGTTAGTCTTGATCTTTGGACTATAAGTATGGGTATTTGACATTAATTCTTGCTTTTAGAACCTTCCTATATTGAGCCTCAACAACCTGTATAGGGAGTGTCTTATAGGTGAGTCATATAAGGTTTTTGAAACTTTACCGTACGATTACCTTACATTAGCATACCTTCGCATATCTCAACTCTGTCTTTATATCATTAGTATATCTTGAATCGATTGCCACAACTTGATACTTGGATCTTTAGGATTGTTGTTTTCTCAATATTTGCAAAACTCTCATATTTACTCGCTTGATAATCTGCTATTGAATTTGTTCCCACCCAAATCCCTGTGTTCGATACTTTGGAATTTTTGCTTAACTACGTCGATCCGTACACTGCGGGTTCACTTGCTTGATTCTAGTTTTATAAATTTAAAACTTATTTGCACACACCTCTAGGGGCGAACAAGTTTTTGGCGCCGTTGCCGGGGATTTGGTTTCGGCCAGTTTCGGTAGCCGGTTGTCAAGCTTGGGAGCTTGCTCTCGTTATTTGATATTACTTTGAGTGCATGCGCAGGTCTAGGAACACCGAAGATCTCTTGCCTCTTGATCAAGAGCTAGAGAAAACTTTAAGGCAAAAGCGCAAGGAAAAGAAGATGGCTGAAGAACACGAACGTGATCTTCAAGCGGAGTTGGCGGAGAAGGAAGCTCAACTCCAATGGAATGAGACCCTCCGCCGGGATGAGATGGATCGCCATCAATCCCAAGTTAACAATCTCCAAGACATGATCTTCCAAATGAGGGTAGAGATGAACGACCTTAAGAATAAGGGAAGCAAGAAAACCTCAAGGAAATGATCAAGATCTAGAAGAAGAGGTCACTCATCCGCTGATGATAGTGATTCTTCCATGCCACCGCTAGAGGAGATTGATCCACGATTAATGTGAATCCTTTCCATCCACGGGGAGCTGCCAATCGTCGTGTTCCACCTAGGAATGCGAGGATCGAACGTGTAGATGAAGAGCCAAGAACTCTTGGCCAGCGGATGGATCCAACACAACAACCACGCCGCTTGGGCGTGAATTTCGATGCTGAAGACGTGCAAGGGTTTAGCTTCAACCCTCAAGTCATTACTCTTGTTCGCCAAAACCAATTTGGCGGGACAAGCGCTGAATCTCCACACCAACACTTGCAGAACTTTGAGTGTATGATGGAGACGATGAGACCGAAGAGCGCTACTACCAACAGCTATAAGCTTAAACCTTTCTTCTTCTCCTTGAAGGGGAAAGCGTTATCTTGGTACCAAGCTCTTCCTAGTGGGAAACTAGATACGTGGGAAGACCTTTTCGCGGAGTTCCTCACCAAATTCTTTCCGCCATCCAAAACGGCGGAACTTAGAGGTAAGATTAATGCTTTTTCCATGAGACCTAACGAAAGTTTGTTTCAATCTTGGGAAAGGTTTCAGGATTTGCTCTTGGATTGCCCTCATCATGGCATATCCAAACTTGCCTTGTTGGAGATTTACTACAAGGGGCTGGATGCGGGAACGCAATTCAACCTCCAATCCCTCTCATGTGGAACGTTCATGGACATGAGAAAAGATGACGCTTGGGACTTCATTGAGAAGCAAGCAAGAGTCATAGAGAAGTATTCCCAACGGAAAGTGGAGGGAAATCGTGTGGAGCAAGGAGCAAAGCTCACACACGAAGCTCAAAATCAGATTTTCTCCCTCAACAATGAGATCAAGGAGTTGAAGGAGGCTATTAAGACCAACTTCCCAAAGCAACAAGGGAAGGATGTTGGTTATTTGGGCAACAACAATGGCGGCAACAACAATAACCGGAACAATAACCGGAATAACAATTGGAATGGAAACAACAACAACCGGGACAACGATTGGAACAACAATAGGGGTTCAAACAACAACAATTGGCGCTTCAATCAACAAAATTCCGGTAACTCTTATCCTTCCAACTCAAATTCACTAACTCCACCTTCCTCTTCCTCTACTCCTTTGAAAAGCCAGGGGCAATCATCTAATGGAGGAAACACTACGGGGAAGGAGAAGCCCGATCCCATATTGGAAACGATTTTGGGAAAGCTTCAAGGGTTGGAGAACCGCCTCATCAAGGTTGATGATCAAGTTTCTAAGGTTGACAAAGCTCAAAAGGTTTTGGAAAATCAAATGTTCAATCATGCGGAGGAAGTTCCTAGGAATCAAGGGAAGCTTCCAGGAAAGACGGAGGACAACCCTAAGGGAAGGGTAATGGCGATTACAACTAGGAGCGGAGTGACAACCACCGATCCGTAGCCTACGTTCGTTGAAGTCCCCGTAGAAAAGGGCAAGGAGAAGGAAGACGTCTACGTTCCTCCTCCAGCTTATAAACCTCCCCTTCCATTCCCTCAATCTAGAGCGCGAGCGAGCCTAGACAAGCAATTCGGTAAGTTCATAGAACTCATGAGTAAGCTGCATATTAACATACCATTTATTGATGCTATTGTAGGTATGCCGGCTTATGGCAAGTTCTTGAAGGAGCTCCTCTCCAACAAGAGGAAGCTAGAAGATTTCGGTGAGGTCAAGATGAGTTCGGATTCTTCGGATCTCATCAAGACCATGAAGGAGAAAATGCCCCCAAAGCTGAAGGATCCGCGGTCATTTTTCATTCCCATTGGAGTGGGAGATGTCACATATGACGCTTTATGTGACTTAGGAGCAAGTGTGAGCATCATACCACTTGCATTGTGCAGGAAGATCGGTTTAGGCGATCCTAAACCGGTGAAGATGACGTTATACATGGCGGATCGATCCATCACTCACCCCGTCGGTATTGTAGAAGACGTCCCGGTCAAGCTAGGTAAATTCTTCGTTCCCATTGATTTCGTCGTGCTTGACATTCCTGCAGATAGTCCGGTCCCGATCATACTCGGAAGACCGTTCCTTGCAACTTTTGGCTGCATAGTCGATTGCAAGAATGGTAGACTCGCTTTTGACATAGGAGAAGAGAAAGTAGAGTTCGTTCTTTCCACTCTAGTGAAGGAGCCAATCTTTGATGAGGATATCTACGATATCCAAGATGAAGAAGGGTTGTCTAGAGAGGAGGTAAGTGCGATTCTCTTTAACGATCTTTACAAAAAGTTATTACTATGAGTCTAACCAATGTAGGGGAAGATGAAGAGTGCAATGAGGCAATTGAAGTCTTAGAAGCACAAGAAGAGATGCATGAAGAGGAGTTTGAGAAACTCCACGATGAGGCTGAGAATATCAGAATCCACGGTCATACTATGTATTCCACGACCGTGGATTCCACAACCAAAATCATGCCTCATTCCAGGGGATTATACGGCCGTGGAGAAGATGTGACAACCGTATTTCCCTTCCACGCCCTAAACCACGGCCGTGGAGGACAAGATCCACCCGTAATTCTGGCCGTGGAAAAGAGTGATCGAGACATTTCTTCGACTTCTTCCGATTCTTCTCCAACACACTCATCATCCTTAGAAACTTCTAAGGAAACATTGGATGCTTCTCAAGGATCGTTGGAAGCTCCGAAAGCAATAGAACTCAAACCACTTCCTACTCATCTAAGGTACGCTTTTCTAGGATCTAATTCTACCTTCCCGGTTATTGTTAGTTCCGATCTAAGCATAGATGAACATGAACAACTCATGATTGTCCTTAGGAAACATAGGAAGGCTATAGGCTATACTATCGAGGACTTAGTAGGAATTAAACCCTCCCTATGAATGCATAAGATACTAATGGAAGAAGACTTTAGAACTTCGAGACAACCTCAAAGGCGGTTGAATCCGACCATGAAGGAGGTTGTCAAGAAGGAAATTCTTAAACTTCTTGATGCAGGTATCATCTATCCTATCTCCGATAGTAAGTGGGTGAGTCCAGTTCAAGTAGTTCCGAAGAAGGGAGGAATGACGGTCATCACCAACAAGAACATCGAACTCATTCCTACCCAAACCGTGACTGGATGGCGGATGTGCATAGACTATCGCAAGCTCAACAACGCAACGCGGAAGGATCATTTTCCATTGCCATTCATTGATCAAATGCTTGAAAGGTTAGCGCAACATTCACATTTTTGCTACCTTGACGGCTATAGTGGTTTCTTTCAGATTCCGATACATCCGGACGATCAGGAGAAGACCATATTCACGTGCCCGTGGGGTACGTTTGCTTATAGGAGAATGCCATTCGGGCTTTGCAACGCCCCAGCCACCTTCCAACGGTACATGATGGCCATCTTCTCCAAATACGTAGAGGAAATCATGGAAGTCTTCATGGACGACTTCTTCGTATACGGTTCCTCTTTTAACGATTGCCTTTCTAACCTTTCTCTTGTTTTGCAAAGGTGTGAAGACACTAATCTAGTTCTTAATTGGGAGAAGTGTCAATTCATGGTTAAGGAAGGAATCGTATTAGGTCACTTAGTCTCTAGTAGAGGGATAGAAGTAGACAAAGCTAAGATAGAGACCATAGAGAAACTTCCTCCCCCAATTTCGGTGAAAGGGATAAGAAGTTTCCTAGGACATGCTGGATTTTATAGACGTTTCATTAAAGACTTTTCTAAGATATCGAAACCTCTCACTAATCTATTGATGAAGGATGCGGTTTTTGAGTTTTCGCAGGAATGTTTAGATGCGTTCAACACCATTCGGCAAGCTCTAATCTCAGCACCTATTATCCAACCTCCGGATTGGACTCTACCCTTTGAGATTATGTGCGACGCTAGTGAAGTAGCTATTGGAGCTGTTCTTGGACAATGAAAGGAAGGGCGAACCCATGCCATATACTATGCTAGCAAGACGCTAGATGAAGCGCAGCTCAACTACGCCACTACCGAGAAAGAGTTTTTAGCCATTGTCTATGCTATTGACAAGTTTCGCTCTTATCTTGTAGGTGCAAAGGTGATTGTCTACACGGATCATGCTGCGATCCGGTACCTCCTTGCAAAGAAAGATGCGAAACCAAGGCTGATTAGATGGATTCTTCTCCTACAAGAATTCGATCTTGAGATCCGCGACAAGAAAGGTTCAGAAAATTCTGTTGCGGATCATTTGAGTCGTCTAACACATCTAGAGGACGACCATCTACCCATTGATGACTCCTTTCCGGACGAACACCTACATATCATAGAGGAGTGCATCGACGTGATCTCCAAAGGTAACGAACCATGGTTTGCTGATTTTGTTAACTATTTGGTTTGCCAGGAGATACCGCCCGGACTATCCTACGCACAAAGGAAGAAGTTCTTCAAGGACGTCCGGGAATACTATTGGAACGAGCCTCTCCTCTTTAAGAGAGGTCCGGATGGCATCATTCGGCGATGTGTGCCGGAAGACGAGATGCAAAGTGTCATCCGTCATTGTCATTCACTACCTTGTGGAGGACACGCTAGTTCGAACAAAACTAGCGCAAAGGTATTGCAATCTGGATTCTTTTGGCCTACTTTGTTTAGAGATGTGCAATCCTTTGTTTCTTGCTGCGATGCTTGTCAAAGAACAGGCAATATTTCTAGAAGGAACGAGATGCCCCTCAACAACATCCAAGAGGTGGAGATTTTCGACGTTTGGGGAGTCGATTTCATGGGACCATTCCCATCTTCTTGTGGAAACCAATACATACTATTGGCGGTAGACTACGTTTCTAGATGGGTGGAAGCGATCGCCTCTCCCACAAATGATGCCATGGTGGTGGTTAAGTTCTTCAACAAGACCATCTTCCCGCGATTTGGGACGCCAAGGACGATCATTAGTGATGGAGGTTCTCACTTCATAGCCCGTCGCTTTGAAGCTCTTCTAGCTAAGTATGGGGTTACTCACAAGATCGCTACCCCTTACCATCCACAAACAAGTGGACAAGTTGAGATCTCAAATAGGGAGATCAAAGGAATCTTAGAGAAGACAGTTTCAAGGACTAGGAAGGATTGGTCCTTGAAGCTAGATGATGCATTATGGGCGTACCGGACTGCGTACAAGACTCCCATAGGAACCACACCATACAACCTTGTGTATGGGAAGTCTTGTCACTTGCCGGTAGAGTTGGAGCACAAGGCGTTTTGGGCTATCAAGTGGCTGAATTTCGGCATGAAGGAAGCGGGAGAGAAGCGTCTCTTCGACATCAATAAGCTGGATGAACTCCGCTTGAATGCTTATGAAAACGCTAAGATCTACAAGGAAAGAGCAAAGCATTGGCATGATAAGCATATCATTCCAAAAGACTTCAAAGAAGGAGATCAAGTTCTCCTCTTCAATTCAAGACTTCGCCTCTTTCCAAGTAAGCTTAAATCCCGTTGGACCGGACCTTTTCTAATTAAGCGTATTTTCCCCCATGGTGCAGTTGAAGTATGAGGTGAAGCGAGCGGAAGTTTTAAGGTGAACGGCCAACGACTCAAGAAGTACACGCCGGAACTCCAAACTGAGGAGTTTGCGCCTACCACACTCGAATAAGTGCGAGGTTGGTCTAGCTATGGACCTTAAACAAAGCGCTTCTTGGGAGGCAACCCAAGGTATTGCATTTTTGTTTCTATTTTCGATTCATAGATTAGCTTAGTATAAACGTTTTTGCTTTGTTTTTGCCTCGATGTCTTCCGGTATGTTCGTGTTTTTGGATGTAGGACCAATGGAACAGAAAAGAGGAGGATAATGTTGAAGAAGAGTGACGAAATTTGGACTTTGGAGCTTTACAGAGGATTCCACGGTCTAAATTACGGTCGTCATACCTATAGTGGCCGTAATTTCCAAAAGCCTTTGAAAAATCACCAAAACCACGGTTCCGTACACTTCCACGGCCGTGGAACACCCCGACAGACCGTGATTTTCAAAATTTTGCCTGCAACTATATAAGCCACATTCTTCACAAATTTATCCCAAAAATCCCTCTTTCCACGACCTAAGTGCCGAAACACCACGACTCCTCTCAAATCTTCGTTTCCTAATCGTTTTCAACGATTCTTCTTCCCAAAATGCAGCAAATTCAACCACAAACAAGATCCAAGCGACGAATCGAACGGAAATTCACCAACAAACGCGCATTTCGGATTTTTTAATCCGAAAAAGAGGTTTTCTTTTCCCTTCTTGATTCTTGCTGATTCGGCTGTTTTTGTTAGAGATTTTTAGGAAGAACTGATTGAGAATTGAGGAAATTAGACTAGGACAACCTGTTGTAGAGATTGATTGTGAATTTGCTGAGATTTGAGATTTTCTGAGACAAACCACGGTCACTGGGTGAATTACGGCCGTGGTTTTGGACGAACAGACCGTAATTTTTGAACAGAATGGACTTCGTAAGGAGAGTTTTGGGGAGGATAAAGGAGAAGAAAAATGACCAAAATAAGAAGAGGAAGGGTAATCCCTCCTCCTCCACATCCTCTAGGGCACCACCACCCTCTTCACCTTCACCTCCATCCTCACCTTCACCTCCATCTTCACCCTCTCACCCTAGAGTCCCGACCATACATGATGACCATCTTGCTGCACTTGATAGGATCAAGGAGAGACCAGTGATTGGCCCTAG
Source organism: Fagopyrum homotropicum (assembly GCA_033239125.1). NCBI lineage: Eukaryota > Viridiplantae > Streptophyta > Magnoliopsida > Caryophyllales > Polygonaceae > Fagopyrum > Fagopyrum homotropicum. Next base: position 116,573,077 of record BSWB01000007.1, on the reverse strand, counting down.
ATATTTGTTGTTGGAGGATCTAGTTCCTCTCAACATTGTTGATGACCTCACTTGGCTCTTGGATAGAGCCGGATTAGTTGTCTTCTCGGCTATCCGAGAAGACGCATATGAGGAGATTACACGGGAGGTTGTGACGTCCTTTGAGCACAGCCACGTCGATAGGACCGTCTCTTTCCGCCTTATGGAGAGAGATTATCAGTTGAGTATCCGTGAGTTTGGGACGATTTTTGGGTTCCATGAGACCTTCAATGGTCGATTTCCGAGTGGTGTTTACCCCAAAGACTTTTGGGAGGAGGTTGCAATGATTAACGCTAGCGAGGACCGCTGGCAACCCGCTGACACCAAGGCTAGATTGATGTACCATCTAGCCTTGAAGATAGCTCACCGTGTTCTTTCGGAGTGTCTCTTTCCTAGGACGGAGACGCCCCAAAAGATCAAGACGGATTAGCTATTCTTGCTCTATTGCATGCTTTATGGACACCGGGCTGATTGTGCTACTCTCTTGGCTGCTACGATGAGCAAGCTCAAGAACAAGAAGAAGGGGAGCATTGGATATGGTGGGATAGTTACCCACATTGCTAGGAGTTTGGGTGTCGACTTTTCTGCTTGCACCCGCATACCGGCCGTACCTTTAGGGCTACATGCTTTCATGGTTAGGGGTCTCATCTTCCCCACACATAGAGGTCCGCCTTATGCGGGCATGCCTTGGGAGAGTAGGACAGGTAGGGGTATAGAGTGGCTGCCGGAGTATTCCATTATGGCGGGACGCCATAATTGGAAGGAGACGTTCGCTGCGATGCATGCGAACAGGATAGCAGCTCCCCCTTATGTCCCACCACCGGTTGTCGAGGAGGAGGATATGGGAGATCAGTTCGAGAGTGGAGGAGTAGTTGAGGAGGAGTTTGGCACGTTTCCGGACCAGCCGGAGGCGGCCCCCGATGCACCTAGACGTTCACCACATCCAGCTAGAGCCTCAGGCTCATCATCTCGCCGCGCTAGCGTGAGTGAGAGGCCCACGTGGATGAAAACACCTCCCACATGGTATGGCGTTCCCCCTCCTTGGTCCACCGAGCAGCCAGCAGCACCTCCATCAGCACCAGCACCATCCGACGCCCCGGCATGGTACAGTCAGGCCCCGGGATGGTACGAGCAGATGCCGGATTGGGCTACCGGACTTTCAGAGAGAGTAGGAGCGCTGAAGATCCGGGCGGATGCTAGAGACGGACGTTTAGACGACCTTGACCACATGATGAGGGACGTCTACCGCCAGCAGTTTGGGCGGTTCTACGATCCGAGCTTCTCTCCATTCCCACCGCCACCACCGCCGCAGTGATTTGATGCATGACCGTTCATTTTAGACATTCCCGCCACCACTTTGTGAGTTTCTTTTTCTTTCTTCTTTTCTTTCTTTCTTTTTGAACATTAGGGACAATGTTCGTCCTAAGTATGGGGTGGGATGTACTAAAAGTTTGTAATAACTCTACTTACTATGCTTGCTTTCATTCGAGACTATCATTGCATGTTCATTATATGTTTCACGTTTCATTATCGCATTGCATGAAAAAGAACTTGAAAAACCCATAAAAATTGAAAAATTTTGAAAAATTATGTGCTTCTAATGAATTGAGATGATTTCTATGATAATCACTACTTGTGAATTGAGTTTGATGACAATTGCATTCTTAAAAGAATTGTGAATTGAAAAGAATTTGAATGAATGAATTTTACCTCTTTTGCAAGTTTCATAATGTGATAAATGTTACCTAAATCATGTTGAGGAATTGAAGTTGAAATCACACTATAAGTTCTTACACTTCTTGTTGAGATGATTAAGGCAATTCGAATTTTCTTTCTTCTTTCTTTGATCATTTTAGCTCCTCATTGAAATATTGACCTCCTTTACCTATCCGGGAATTTGGAGAAGTGAATGAAAAAGGCATGTTTGATGTGGGAGGGCCATGAGAGCAATTATTTGCAATCAAAAGAATAGAAAGAAATTGTAGGTTTGGGGAAGTCAATCATGACGATGAGTAACTCGGCACCATTCACATAGCCGGGTGTTTGTGTCTTGCCAAAGTCGGATTGAGCGATATTCCTAGCGGATTATGGTATGTGCGCTAAAGGTTTGAGGCATCTCATGAAAAATGAGAAACGCCGATCTCCTAGGCTTCGGTTTTTGTGCACCTCTGTCCATAACTCCAAAAGTAAAGTCGAAAAATGAAAAGAAGAGAGCGAAGCTCTAAGTCGAAGTGTTGCGGAAACCGCAAAAGAAAAAGAAGGTAGTTGTCCACTTTCCCGGATTCATGCACCACATTTCCTTAAAGTTTTCCCTTCCTTTCCATATTCTAGACCTTTTCTTTGGAAGTCCTTAAGATCAAAAGAATGTTATATGACTTGGTGATCTAAATTGAAGTTTCTTATGATTGATTTTGATAATGTTTAAAGGTTATGATGCTTGTTTAGAAGTTGAATTAATTCATGAATTTTCTTTGCTTTTTACCCTTTGATTGAGTATGTGAAAGTTTGATAAACAATTGAAGCAAAGTTTGAGAATGATCTATTCTTTAGAAGGCACATTCATCCAAAAGAAGGTACACATATTTCATCCTAACTCTTGTTTAAAGCTTTTTGAAAGACCTTGCTTAGGGACAAGCAAGTGTTAAGTATGGGGTTATTTGTTAGCATGAAATATTGTGATATTTTTGGCACGTTTTCTAAACGTATTTGATTCATATTGATAGTCTTTGATTGAGCATCATTGCATATGTGAGCTAGTATTGCCTATATTATCGATATGGATGTCTGCACTAGCTTTGTGTTGATTATAGGTGATCGAGAGTCTTTTCCGAACAAAATCGAGTAAAGAAGAGTTGATTGAGTATGTCCATGGATTAAGGACATTCTTAGGAGCAAATTGGAGTCCAGCTTGAGTAATGCACGAGGCTAGGGAAGAATCACGTTCTTGCCCTAAACCACGCTCTAAAATACGACCGTACTACAAACCACGTTCTGTTCCACGGCCGTGGAACCATAGCCAGGAAACGTGGTTCATTCCAGAGGATATTACGGCCGTGGAACATATGGTTCAAACCGTGACATAATCCACGCTCTAAATTACGGTCGTGGAATCTTCCACGACCGTGATCTTGGCGATCTTTTTCGCCATATCTTGAAGCCACGATCTTTTGAAGATTGGGCCGAGCCGATATTTTATCTCGCCCTATAAAAAGATGGACAAAGTAAGATTCCGTCATCCCCGCTTACGCTCGCTTAGCGGCATTCACGGACGCATAGGACGGCTTACATCCTCGCTTAGGGTAATCATCTTCGCTGGGAAGCAATTGACATCTCGTTGGAGATCGAAGTATCGTGTTGAGATTTGCCCTAATCTCGCACTTTTGGTGGAGATTGCTGTTGAGATCTCCGGATTGGCGGAAGATCGAAGCTTTTAGAAAATTGTTGCAAGAAGACCTCTCTTCTTGTTTAGGTTCGATTTGGAAAACGGATTGACATCCCGTTTCCCTTTCTTTCCTAAGATTGTGATTGTTTGCTTTATTCTGAATTCATTGGAAATACTTGTTCTTGGTTGTGACTTTAAGATTGGTTCGAAGTTTATTGAAAGTTTTCGGAAGTTTTCATCTTTCTATCTTTTAATCCTTGAATTGATATCAACATGACGGTTATTGGCTAAAAACCCTTAACAATTCTAAGGTGAAGGGTTGATAGTTGTGGCTTAGATGATGAATGATTGATCGTAAACAGATTAGACCCTGAGAGTTAGAGAGAATCGTTGACGAACCCTAAATCACGATTTGTTCTTGAGTTCCACGACCGTGGAATCTCAAGATCCAACCGTAATTTCCCTTAAGTTTACGAACCTGCTTTTACTTTAATCCAAAGTTAAAGATTTGCTTTAATTTAGTCTAGACTTGTCTTTTCTAGGTGGTAGTGAAGCCTCAACAACCTCTACCTCGATTGTGAGTGTCATAACCGTAATCGGCTAAGTTAGTCTTGATCGTTGGACTATAAGTATGGGTATTTGACATTAATTCTTGCTTTTAGAACCTTCCTATATTGAGCCTCAACAACCTGTATAGGGAGTGTCTTGTAGGTGAGTCATATAAGGTTTTTGAAACTTCACCGTACGATTACCTTACATTAGCATACCTTCGCATATCTCAACTCTGTCTTTATATCATTAGTATATCTTGAATCGATTGTCACAACTTGATACTTGGATCTTTAGGATTGTTGTTTTCCCAATATTTGCAAAACTCTCATATTTACTCGCTTGATAATCTGCTATTGAATTTGTTCCCACCCAAATCCCTGTGTTCGATACTCTGGAATTCTTGCTTAACTACGTCGATCCGTACACTGCGGGTTCGCTTGCTTGATTCTAGTTTTATAAATTTAAAACTTATTTGCACACACCTCTAGGGGCGAACCAATACGAGGAAAGCGACGATCGTGTATGCTAAAGAAGGGAGGTGTGGATTCATGAAATGAATCTAGTCGTCGTTGTAGGAGGGAGAGAGATCGGGAGAGCGTGAAATCCGGGAGTAGTTAATAGGAGATCTTCTCCTTCCTTTCTCACTTCAGCGGCATCTTCTGGGAGTCATCCGCTGTTCGTTGGGCCAGCAATTGGTTGGGCTTCTGGCTAGCGTACAAGTTAACCGGGCTGGGCATGAAGCGAGGACAACGTTGGGCTGGACCTGAGGCTGGCTGGCACGCACAGGAGAGCAAGGCTGGCTGGAGGAAGGGCCAAGCTGGGCTAAAAAAAAATATAAGAAGTGGGCTGGGATTTTTATGAGGTTGTCAAGGCCTTATCGAAACTCGTCATGGTCTTGTCTTGACTTCGTCTTGGTCTCGTCATTAGGATGTCATGACCTTGTCAAATATAAGTCATGTTATAAATTAGGGTTTGATGGATTAGGGTTTGCTATAAAAAGCTTATCATTTTATGTGAAGAAGTGTTACATAAAATGATAAAATTTTCGAGATATTGTGCCCAACTAAGTAGACAGATAGGGATCAAAGGATCGAAATCCGGTTTGCTACTGAAATAAACGGAATAAAAATTCCGGATATTACAGGAATACCCTTTCTACAAAGTAAGACAAGTAAGTCTCTTATTAGTCTTTGTAACATGTAACGTTTTATCCCACTAAGGTATTTGGATATTCCCGGTGTAGGGAAGAATACAGTTAGAAGGAAAATTCATTTATGAATGACTCATTATATTATCCAAGTGAATCGTTTTAACATATAACAACCGGTTTATAAGACTTGCAATCATTGAACTTAACTTCTATTAGAGTTTTGTCTACTCCTTTTTGGAGATTACAAACTCTTGGTTGAGTTTTGTCTACTCCTTTGGAGATTACAAAATCTTGGTTGAGTTTTGTCTAATCCTTGGAGACTACAAACTCTTGATCAGGTTTTGTCTACTCCTTTGTGGAGATTACAAAATCCTGATTGGGTTTTGTCTACTCTTTTGTGGAGATTACAAACTCCAGGTTAGGTTTTGTGTACTCCTTTGTGGAGATTACAAACCCTTGGTTAATAATTTGTTTTCACTTCAAGATAATTATATTAATTTGATTAGCAGTTAGGAGAATCGTCTACTCACATAAGTGAGACTACGACCCTTTGGTCTGAAACCAGACACCAAAAATCCAACACTATACTCTATTCAAAACCCTTTCTAGAGTATTTATATCCTTATTAAGCACCTATACGGTTCTTCAAAAAGTATTTGAGGCTATACGGACATTTAAAATTGAAACGGAGGGATTATTTGTAATGTAAACCATGGAATCAATACGTCTAAACATTGAGCATGCAGAATGAAATCATTAACCAGTTGTTTAAAAATATACTTAAAAAGATAATCAATGTAATATATCATTATGATTTGACATTATAACAATTGTTGAAGGCAATCTCACTTGAAAAAGAGAAAATTATATGAAGTTAAACAAATAAAATGAATGAGCATAAGATTAACTTTTATAATTAAAATAAATACAATATTATATATTATGATTATGTAATATGAATTTCTTATAATATATATGATAATTGTCTAAACAATACTCCATCTTTTGGGTTGACTAAACTTTAGTACCCCGTCGTTTAAACTATCAGAACGGTAACTCAACTATTGAGCCCGACCAAAGATTAATACCTAGATTACTGTTCACCCATTAACTTCACAAACTTGTGTTAAATCTCAGGGGAAAAAATTGTCCACCCCACATAAACCCTAAGCCCCAAATTTCTACCAAAAATCTCTCTCCTTTCTCCTCTTCTCAACTAGCTTTTCGAGTTTCTTCTTCAGCACAAGCATCTCGATAGGCGCCATGCGGTATGATGCCTTCGAGATTGATCTCGTCCTGGGCTCTAACTCGATGCCGAAGTCCACACTCCTCTGCGGTGGCAAACCTGGTGGCTCACTAAATACATTTGTGAACTCACTCGCTACCGTAATTTCCTCCAATGTCGGACTCATACTATTCTTCATGGCATAACACCCAAAGGCCTAACAACCTTGTCCGATAAGTATCCCATCTTGGACTGCGCTAAGGACTGCACCGGTCTTTCCGAGGTCCCAACCTCGTAAAATCTCCACATGTCTTGTCTCTGTGATGACCGTCACAATTCTCTTACCAATATCCAACGCTGCATTGTTTCGGTCCATCCAATCCATACCCAAAATGATTTCTTCATGTACTAGGTACATGTCAAAGAAATCAACTACCCAATCGCGACCTCCCAACCGGATGGGACAATCGTGATATAAAAGAGTGTGTAGCACCCGTATCAAAAAGAGTGTGTAGCACCCGTATCAAAAAGAGTGTGTAGCACCCGTATCAAAAAGCACTCTAACTAGTAAGCCATTAATCTGAATGGTACTTGTAGTCGCTGATGCTGCCGACTCCTTTGCACTCCTTAGCTCGAAGACTCTAGCCTGAGCACCTCTCGCATCCGTGGTACCACCACCATGTCCTCTAACCCTAACATGTCCTTGAGAGGAACCCTGTGGAGAGTGGTAACCCGGGGTCCTCTGCTGCTGACCTTGTGACTGATATTGAGGCGGCCTCTGCCCGCCTCCTACAATGCTAGCAGGCGAAGAACCCTGTTGTGATGGCACCTTGCCCTGACGAAAATATACTACTTTGTGTACTAACTTGCCACATGTAAATCAAGTCACTGGTGACTTCTTACACTCGGCTCTCATATGACCGACACCTCCATAGTTTTGACATTGCCGTCCTATATCAGATTCTTGTGATGACTGATGGAAACCAGGGCGTCTTTTTGTATGACTACGCCCAAATCATGCAGCTCCATCTCCTATACAGGTTGGTCCAGTCCTCTGTCTCTTCTCAGGTCGTCCTGCCTATGTAGTTATCCTTTGACCTTGTCGGTCCCTCTCCTATGCTGAGGCTCTCTCCTGCTAGTCCATCAAGGAGTCACAATGAAAGCCTGCAAGATAGGCATGGGTAGTCACTCTCATCCTCCAGGAAAACAAATACACGTGCTGGTCCTCTAGAGGTACGGAGGGACCCAACAAAGCCAACTCATCCTAGAACTTATTAGTCGTCTCCGAAATAGGAACTTCCTCAAACCCGGCCTCTAGGAAATCCACAATTCGTCTCTCCTCAATGTTGTAGGATAGTAGTGCTCCCGGATGAGACCCATCATCTCATCAAACCCTATGACTCTACTGCGAATCGTCCTCTACCGGTAGTGCGCCTGGTCTCGTAACAAGGTCTGCACCAACTCAACTCATAGATCCTCCACATGGCCTAGACAGTGATCCATCTCTAACCCCACATTTCCTTCGAAAGGGGGTACTCTTAGCTAGTTGAAAGTCTTTAACCAGGAATCCGGTCTCGGTGATCTCGAATCAATCCAAGTTTTGTCAGCCTCAACCGCTATCACCTGAGTCACTCTCTTCAAAACCTCAGTTGATCTCGCAGGTACTGGCGGTGTTGGGGAGGTCCCTGTGCCCTAATGGCCTCCTCGACCCTTTGGACGTACTCTCAATACTCAAACGCCCCTAGAGACACTTGATTTGACTCGACCGACTGTGTTCTCTGTGCTCTGGACCTAGCAGCGGTCCCATTCCCGACCTCAGGAACAACACTCTTAACAACCTCCACGGCCATAAAATCAGCCGTTGCTAGGTCCAGAGCACCTCCCAGTCTCGAGAGTATGTCCAGAGGTTTCGTAGAGGTCCAAAGCACAAAGAGTGACTCAGGTGTAGCTCGAGTGGTCTGATTCCCGACCTGACTCGACCGACTGTGCTCCCTGCTACACGTCCTCGTCCACAAACTATAGGAGAAAGAGGTGGTCGACCTCTACCTTGTCCTACGACAAATGTTGCTCGAGTGCGTTCCATCTGCGGTGAGTTCATAACTACATATAAGAATATTCTATCACTACTACACTACTGCAAAGTCCAGAAAAACAAGTACAAAGCAACATATAAGCTAGACTGCCGAGATCCGCGGAAGTAGTGGTGGTCCCCCGTACATTCTATCCCAAACCGACTAATCAAGTTTATACCAATTTCATTTTGAAAACTCAGACCCCTTTCGGGTTCTGTTTATTTATCTATTCAACCTTTAGAAGATTGCGAGTGCCATTATTGTCAAGGTAGAGCTCTGATACCATATTGTAACACCCCAAATTCTAGAAACTTGGGATGCTACGGGCTAGGACCTCACAATGGGTCCTGACCCTTAGCTTGACAACAATTTTACCGGATCTTGCAACAAGGTACAAATAAATGAAACTCCAAAATATAAATAAAGTAATCAAAGGTTTAACATCATAAGAGAAACAAAGTCTCAACTGAGTTCACAACGTAAACCTGAAAGATAACTCAAAATAATAAAACTCAACTCCCGTCCTATAATGTACGGGACCCCCCGACTGACCACTCCGACTATATCACTCGGTAATATCCCTAACCTGCAAGGTATCTACACAACGAATAAACCGTTCGCTAACATTCCATGTATCAAAATAATTATAATAGCACAATCACAGACCAAGAGATAAAAAAAACATAAACATGCTTTCACACCAATCCGATTATTATCTTTCATTAATTTATACACTTTACTAATTCAACTTCTTTTGTGACACGAGAATCTCCCGAAACTCGCCTTTTCCCCTTATACCAACAGGAATGGATCCGATGCATCTCACCGTTTACCTGCATGGACTAGTCGTAGAGAACCTCCTAGTCTCCTATAGAACTGGACAAGTTGTCACCGCCCGATTATCATACACTTGGGCCAATCAACATATAAGGCCGTCCTAGCATGTTCTTAACATTTAACATTTAGCACACACCACTATCATAACTATACTAACGCATAAAAGGTAGCTAAATAAGTCCAAGGGACTTACATGTATCAATAGTAATCTCAGTTACGATAACACGCTCAGCTTTCCGTTGGAAAGAAGATATGCTTGCTCAGACAAGGCATCTCAAATAAGCAACTATCCGACATGCTAAAAGTCCTCGACTTCTAGTCTCATTGACCTCTACGGGGTCATACTACAACATGATAGAAGGTTCCTATTTCTAGTCTCAATGATCTTTACAAGATCATACTACACATGCTAAGATATGTTAATCCTAGTCTCAAGATCCTCATTGGATCAACATCATCACAACAAGCTCCAAAGCTCTTGAACCACAACCACACACCTAAGAATCCACAAGCCCCTAGACGGCATTCGCATTAGTTACTCTAGGGTCCAGCCTAGCATGATACTACTACTAGGCTAACAACAACGAGGATGGAAGCAACGCACCAAGGAAGATGGTACTTACCGGAGACAAGGCGCGACCGCGGAGATAGGAAGGCGCAAGCGCGGTGACAAGCTTCAGAATGCCGCGACCGCGTTTACACTAAGGTGCGGGGGAGGCGGCTTAGGGAAGGCACGGGTGCGGGTCTACACAGGCGCGGGTGCGGAATCACTCTTGGGGCGAACATCAAATTTCTTCGACGAACAACAACTTTTATAAGGCTGGCTCTTTTCCTCTGTGTTTCTCACACAACAACAAACACCACTAAGATCTAGATTCTCACAACAACAATGAATACAATACCACTAAACAAAGTTAAGACTCGATCTTGATTCTTTGCCAATAAGAAGAACGAAGAAGAAGAAACGTAGAAGAAGAAGGAGGAGGCAAGGAAGACTTACTCGGATTCAGAGGCTTGCCACAAGATCTACAGTATCCAACCTACGTGTTGAAGGCTACAACTTGCGTGCTCTTCGATGAAGGAAAAACAAAAGAAAGAAGAGAAAGGAAGAGAGGAAGATGAAGTTACGTCAGAGGAGAAGAAAACAATGGCTGGGGAAATGGGAAAAGATAGGGTTGTTAGGGTTAGAAGATCCAAGGAGAAATGACCCAAGAAGATCGGATCTTCTAAAGAAGGAAGGAACGGACGACGGTTACAAAAGATCACACACAATCTGATGTAAAAACCGCACCCACGGCAAGACCATGCTGCGACCGCGGCAACCAGGTTGCCGTGCCCACGGGCTCCTCGGTCCGCAGGTGCGAAAACTTCCTTTCGGCACCACTTATATGGTTCCGAAAGAAGTCTCAAAGGAAGATAACCGGAACGAAATTTCCGGTTGTTATAGAAGCAACCCGATGGAGTGGAAGTACGACACTAGTGCTACACGCCACATCTGTTCTAACAAGGGCATGCTCACTACTTATTTCAAGAACAAAAGCGATGAGCTTAAATTTATGGGGAACTCATCTATCTCCAAAGTAGAAGGCCACGAAAGATCATGTTGAGGATGATGTCTAAGAAAGAGTTAACCCTCACCAACTTCATGCATGTTGAGGATGATGTCTAAGAAAGATCATGTTGAGGATGATGTCTAAGAAAGAGTAGCAGCTAAGCTAGGATCACGGCTAACCAAGAGCCGGTGCATGGCTCGCACCAACTAAGGTCAGTGTCTTCGTCTTTTCTCTTGGCTTGCTTCATTGGAACCTTGAATTCGGGCCGCCACGAGGCTTGATCCTCGGATGTGATCAATAATGCATGAAAGCTCCTTAGAATACCTACAAAACCGACAAATGCTCATGTAGACGTCTATTCAGATAATATGACTCGATTAAGCGTAATTGTCCCAAACTAAGGCAAAACTATGCATGAATGAAGGAAAAAACTATCTAAAAGAGTGCCTAAACTAGTGTTATAAATAACATCATCATAAAGGATGAACTGATCAAGATGAGTGTACTAACCGTCATCCCAAAAATTGTAACCAAAAGTTCAATGAATAAAACTTTTATTTCTTTTGTTGTTGACTCATTTAGTTTTTTGCATGCAAGATTAGGGCATGTGAATTATAAGTCTAGACAAAGACTAGTTAATTCGAACCTAATTTCCAAATGCAAATTAAGTAAATAAAAATGTGAAGTATGTGTACATGCAAAACTCACAAAAATCCCGTTTCTACATGTTTAGAGAACAACTGAACCGCTAGGCTTAATTCATACGGAATTGTGTGACTTAATATTTGTGCAAATTAGAGGCGGTAAAAGTATTTTGTGATCTTTATCGATGATTGCCCAAAATACAATTATGTATATTTTCGAAGAAGAAAAAATGAGGCCTTGGAAAAATTCGTGGAGAACCAACTTAGTAAAACCATAAAAAAATATCCGAATTGTTCGAGAAGGAAAATATGATGAACCGTTTAACGCATTCCGTAGAGAACATGAGATTATTCATCAAACAACCGCTCCTTACTCTTAACAATCGAACGGAGTTATGGAATCTAAAAATCGAACTCTGAAAGAGATGATGAATGCAATGTTGTAGGAGTTTGGGTTACCCTAGAACATGTGGGTGGAAGCGTTGCTTACCACAAACTACATCCTGAACAAAATATCACATAAAGTAACTAGTAAAATCCATACGAGTGATGGAAATGTCATATACCTTCGTAAAAATACCTAAACGTGTGGGGGGTGCCTCGCTAAAGTAGTAGTACCACTTCCCAAAAAGTCACCATAGGCCCTAAAACTATTGATTGCATTTTCATTGGATATGCACACAATAGTAGTGCTTCTCGGCTTCTAGTACATAAGTTGGATATACCGGATATCCATGTTAATACGATAATGGAATCAAGGAATGCGTCTTTCTTTGAAAACATCTTTCCTTGTAAATATAAAGAGTATTAGAAACGAACTAGTGAACAATGATACGAGGGAACCTCCACTTCTGTAAAAAATGAAGTTGAAGAGGAAGAACCTCAAAGGAGCAAAAGGGATCAGAAAGAGAAACTCTTTGGTAATGAGTTAATAACAACCTTTATTTTGGAGAAAGAACCTAGAACTTATAGTGAAGTCATGTCTACACCTTACACACCTTCCTGGAAAGCAGTAAAAAGTGAGTTAGAATCGAATATGTGAAACCACACATGAGAGTAAGTAGACTTGCCTCAAGGTCCCAAAGCACTTTAGTGAAAATGTTTTTTCAAAAGAAAGTTGAAACCGATGGCTTATTAGAGATGAACAAGGGTATGCATGTGGTTCAAGGATTCCGCCAAAAAGAAGGCTTGGATTTCTTTAACACTTATTATCGGGTAGCAAGAATAACTTCTATCAGAATGCTAATAACAATATCGACATTATGAAGCCTAGAAATCCACCAAATGGATGTCAAAATTGCCATTCTAACGAAGAGTTAGAAGAGGAGATATATGAAACAACCCGATGGGTATTTTGTTTCCGGACAAGAGTATAAAGTGTGGAGATTTGTAAAGTCCCTATACAAACTCAAACAAGCTCCAAAGCAGTGGCATGAAAAGTTTGACAACGTAATGATGTCAAATGGTTTTAAAAAATAATAAAAGCGACAAATGCATATACTTCAAGACTACTCTTAATGGATACGTTTTGCTATGTTTGTACGTTGATGACATGCTCATCATTGGTAGCAACAAAGACACGATGAACCACACTAAGAACATACTTAGTGAAAAGCTTGACATGAAAGATATGGGATTAGCGGATGTTGTTCTAGGAATCAAGATCACTAGACACTCTGAAGGACTTATCCTATCCTAATCTCATTATGTTGAAAAGGTCCTTGAGAGATTTAAAACCTACTCAAAGGGCACCGCAACCACTCCCATGGATCCGAATCTCCACTTAACCAAAAATGTGGGGGAGACGGTGCCACAACTAGAATATGCACATTTTATTGACACTCTTATGTTTGACCAATTGAGCGTGTCCAGACTTAACACACTCAACCAATGGACTAAGTCGCTACAGAAGTAATCTGGGTTTTAAACACTAGAAATGCATAACTAGAGTATTGAACTACTTACGTCATACAAAACGTAATGGGATGCACTATGACACATACCCAACAGTTCTAGAAGAATACAACGACGCTAACTGGATAGCTGATTTTAAAAACTCAAAATTCCATGAGTGGATATGTATTTACACTTGGTGGTGCAGCAATGTCATGGAAAATATCTAAACAAACGTTATTGGCCAGATCCACGATAGAGACCGAGTTCATTTCTTTGGATAAAACAGTAGAGGAAGCCTAGTTTCTTCGACAGTTTTTGGAAGACATTTCAATGTGGGAGAACCTAGTGCCAGCAATACGTGTACATTACGATAACCAATCGGCTATAGCCCGGACACTAGACATCTTGTATAATGGAAAATCATGTCCCACAAGACGACAAAATAAATCCATTAGAAAACTGATCTCAACAGGAGTAGTCTCGATAGATTACATCAAATCAATGGAAAACCTTACAGATCCATTTACTACAGGCTTGTCAAGAAGTCAAGTGGTTAAATCATCAAGAGGAATGGGCTTAAAGCCTATGACGAAAGAGGATGCTTGAAGGACAACCCCATGTATGTGACTAGCCACGATGTAGGTTCAAAGAGACAACCCAACCAAGTTGAATCGAGTAGAACACTGTGAGGCTCACTTCTCTGTTCATTTTCTAGGATGATACACAATGTGAGTTGTAGGACTTGAGTTTAAGCATTTTCTTTTAATGATTCCATCAAGGTATTTCAAGATACTCGATATGGTCAAATCATTATGTGAGTTTGACACGGGGCCGTGTCGAGGAGAGTTAGGAGGCTAAGTTCTCCAAGTTCACTCATGATTAACCAGACATGTTCAAGGCCGAAATGAACACAAATAGAGAACTTGGTTCTGTGAGAAGATGAAACTGTATGACAATTATTGCTCGGTTTACCTCAAAGCTCAAACTGAAAAACGCTACTTTCCCAAATGTAGTGATTTTCGACTATACTCTCAAACAAAAAAAATTTATTTAAAACATGTGTCTAAAATCATTTATATTCATGTGGGAATTATTGGAACCAATATTTTAAATAAGTAGTGCGCTAGGTATTTCCGACAAGTTTCGCTGTTCTCCGGACATCGTCAACAACGAAAACTGGAAGCATTGGCTTCGCTACCACGAGCACTTAATCATGGTATACTTATTTGCTAAAAATGGATTCCGAGTGAATGAGATAATGATGTCCGAAGTTACGTGTACTGGGAAAAAGGAACAAAAATGTGGCTATCCTACATCGACTAAAAGGAGTGAACATTTATAGCATATAAGGAGGAAAAATGCTTAAAGACCATGACCTTTAGGTCGCTACCCATTTTCAATGGGGAGCGGGCGTAGCTAACCAACAACACACGCACGAACGCCTAGCCGAGGCTCAGGCTTAGGCTGTATGGGTAATGACAAGAACAAACCGGACTAATGGTGTTGAGATGACCACTCAAGGATATCATTCTTTTAACCCAATTAGTGCATAAATAAAGAATTCAAATTCGGGTTTAATTCAAAAATTCTGATTTAATGAGAATATACGTTTAATACCCGAAATTCTATGAATTCAGGATGCTACGGACTAGAACCTCACAATGAGTCCTGACCCTAACCTGACAACAAGTTCATTCAATCTTGCAACAAGACACAAATAAATATAAAACCAACATAGATAATACTGAAATATCATAAACCAAAGTACATACAAGATTCTCAACAGAGGGTCAAAACTATAGAATCAAGTATATGTACATACAAAAACCCGTATCGCAACATAGAATCTACGGGAACCCCGGCTGATCCCTCCAACCGGATCACTTGGCCGCCTTTGTATCTTGCATAACATCTACAACTGTAACACCTCGAATCCGCGGGATATCGGGATGTTACGGGCGAGACCTCACATTGGGTCCCGACCCTTAGCTTGACAACAATTTCACCGGACCTCTCCACCATGGAACAAATAAAGGCAAAACTGTAAATCATTTTTAATGCAAATGGTAAGAAACCCGAAAGAATGCAACAACAAACTTCAGTCGAGGTACAACTCAAAACCAAACGCCAAACACACGGCACACCAAACGTAATAACCGTAAGACAAACCACAACTCAACTCCAACTCAAAAACTCTTCCTAAAATGTACGGACCTTGGCTGCCCACCCTTCCGGATCTCTCGGCCGCATTCCTAACCTACAAGGCAATCTACAATATTCGGTATAAAACCGTTAGCTCATATTCAAAGCATTAGAATTAATGGGAAAGGCACAAACACAAGTAAATCATACAACATACTCAAAGCACACAAATCCAGTTTATTATCTTTATTATTATTAAGTCATATTCCGTTCTAATTCAACTTCTTTTGTGACACGAGAATCTCCTGAAACTCGCCTCAGTCCCTTCTTCCGGCAATGGAATGGTTCGGATGCCTCCGACCGTCTAACCAGCACGGGCCAGTCGCCGAGAACCTCCTAGCTCTCACAAGAGCTAGGCAGTGATGCCACCGCCCGTTATCATACACTTGGGCCAAATAATATAAAGGTCGGTAATCCTATTTCCGGTTTAGTTCTTATAAACAATAAATAATAAACACACACACCCCAATACACATCAAAGTTAATATAAGGAATACGAGCCAAGTAAGTCCGGAGACTTACCTCGTCACCACACTCAACTCACAACACTCTCGCTTCCATAGGGAAGAAGCCATAACCTGCTCACAAGAAGATAACTATATCAACAACAACCCACTCACAATAGAAGTCTAAGACTTCTATACAAATGATCTACGCAAGACCATTTTACTCTCAATTCTAGGACCGCATCCTAGAATCCCTCATGCTCACATCACACTCAACTCGAGCTAGAAGTTCTTAGACTTCTAGACTCTCTGATCTCATAAACAAAACCCCTAACACATACTCGGCTAAACATGCCTAGTCTCAACAACTCAACGGTAACCACTCTATGCTAGGATACGCATATCCTAGCCCACAACCTCACAACCATAACTCACAATCTCACCCTTAAAAGCCTCACAAGAAACAACCTACACTCATCCCATGTACCACTCAGAAACATACAACCCTTAGCCCTCAAAACATTCCAACAACCTCTTCATACTCGCCTAGGATCCACAAGCCACTACATGGCATTCCTACTATCCTAGGTTCAAACCTAGCATGCTTCTATCATCGACACTCTCTAAAATCATCTAAGGATACATACACAAGGTAGGGAACTTACCAAGCAAAGGAACGAGATAGGAAGGAGGAAGCAACGCTGCAAAACGGAGAAGAAGACCGCAAGGGTGCGCTGGCTGAGCCAGTGGCCGCCCTACGGCCTAGGGTAGCCGCCCCTGCGGCCCTGCTGGCCGCCTCCGTGGCTCATGCTGCCCACCCCTGTGGCTCAGTGCTCTGGCCTCCCCTGCGGCTCTCAAGATCCGCCCCCGCGGTCGAACAACAGAGGGTCGTCTTCTTCGTCTTCTATTGTGGATCTTGAGCTTCAATGACCTCCTTCTCTTGTTGGGTCTTCTCCTAACATCATCCATGGCATCAAGGCTCTTCCTCATGACCTATTCGAGCTAAGAACCCATGCATGCAAAGGATCAAGAAAAAGCTTCCTCAAAAGCTCCATCATGGCCATGGATGAAGGGGAAGGAAGGGAAGGTTGTTCAGCAAGGAAAGTGAAGAGGAAAGAAGGGAAAGACTTACCACTACTGAGATCCTTCTTCACTACAACTCATCCACAAGCAAATCCAAGGGAATAGAGGGAGAACACAAGAAAGTAGAGCGCAAGAGTGGACTAACGTGAGAGTGAATTGGAAGAGGAGAGAGAGAGAATCCAACAAGGCTGAAAAGGTGGGAGGGAACAAAGGGGTCAGCTGGCCCTTTGTCACCTCAGCTGGAAACGAAAAGTCAAAAGAGGAAAAAGGTGAACTAGGGGTCAACGCGGGTTTTTTGGGAATAAATCCCGGTACTCAGCACACGTGCCTGCGGGAAACTAGGCCGCTGACGCGGGAAACTCGGAAATGCCTTGATGCCCGGAACAAAAATTCCGGATGTTACAACTAATCCCCCTAAAAACAAGTTTCGTCCCAAAACTTGCTAAACACAACACTCTCGGGCGACTAACTCGTAACCACTAAAACCTTAATGTGCCAACCCTCTACCCGATAACCATCACACACTCGCATACCCGCATCAAGACCTCGCAAGGCCTACGCACATACTCTCATGAACCACGTATCACATAAAATGCCAAAAGCTAACCTATCATACACACATTCCCGCTCGGGGCATAAAACACATATGCTCGCACATGCACACAATATCTAACCCATCGTCTAACTCGACGTAATGAGATCGTCGTAAAAACTCCAACACATATACTATCTCACGTCCTCTCGATAGCCTCATCGGCTCCTCATCTATCCCTAGATCATCACAACTAAGATCATCTCTCGATCCATACACGTGTTCCATCGACCGTCACACCTGAAATCTGGTGAACATCCTCCACTCTCGGTGACCACGCCAACTAGTAAACCACTTCCCAACACGCGTCAATATCCCCCAAAAAGGTCTAATATACTGGAACCCAACTTCATTCTAGTAGCCAACACGTATGACGCCTCGCATCCATGACACTCTTATCTCGACTCATTCCGTATCCGAACTTAAGGGGGTCCGTACCTCTTTTTGGTGCATACTTTCTCGTGACTTAGTTTGTCTAGCATCCGCCTTTGGACCACCGCTACTCGAGCGAGGTCATCACATATTTGTTCAGTTAAACTTACATATACTCACCAATTCTAACATCACCAGGTACCACACTTCCGTCCACAACTTGCTTCGAACTAGGCCATCTCGATGGTACTTCTAAACTATCATCACGATAACTCAACCCAAGGGAAGGTATCAAGTCTACCTTTACCCCTTTAACTCACACACATATCCTCTACATGGCATCGACTGGTCACCAAAGTCCTTTCTACTCGATCCATCATCGAAGGTGAAACTATCATGTAAGACACAGGGTCTCTTATACGGCACGATCATGCCGCCCACAAATTCCCAAAATGAAACGCTCATCCCAAACTGAGATAATAATACTCGGTATACCAAAGCATCTTGCTATCACATAGGGGACTCCACAAGTAGCCAACTCTTCGGCTCGGTTTCCCAATAGGGTGTAGAAACCCATAGTCTCCGTCGGTAGGTCTATGCGACTCAGAATCGTCACCACTGTCCCAAGGTCTCAAACCGGTACGAATATCTCTCGAGGTATCTTACCATTCCCACTGCTTAACTCGCGGTGGTGAAGTCTTCTTCCTCGCCATATGGTGATCAACTCATTTGGATGACGGTTTACATAAGGGTTATGTACTTAGCCACCCGGCCTTAAGCCCGTCTCACTAAACGTCATAAACCGGCTATCTCTTACCAACACCATGGTCTTAACAAACCATCAACCCATAAAGGTAACTATGGGGTCTCTCCTCGTAACCTTCTATCCCGGATCCTTCTCAAAGTCCTTCAAAGACCATCTTCGACTAACGTCCTTAACCATCTAACTATCACCTCTACGGGGTACTCAACTCTTGCTGAGTGAGTATACATACACATATCACACTCTTATTGTTCATACATGCCTGACATGTTACTCCGTAGCCAACGCTAAAGCTGCTAACTTTCGACCTTTAGTCGGTCATTATTCTTACATACCCGCAAATGTCTACGTACACACGAAACCTCGCTTGTTACCTCATACGCATCCCAAGCCCCGCTTGGGTGTATCCATAATGTCATACAGTCCCCATAACTCGATGTTTGTTTCAAAGAAAACAAGATGAAGGTCACTCACCTCTTCTGCTTGTGTCAAAACTTCACGGGTACGTCTCGGATCCAACGACCCATCCAATTCTTTAGAAGGGAAGAAAGTTTCAAAATCATCCCACAACTTGGTGGTTATGGCCCACCAATTTATGTGCTTCATATCTTCTCCACATACGTGGAAGGTATCACCGAAATTATCATCTCGTTTTCAACTTATCTACCGGATCTTCTGAACCCGCTACGTCTCTTAGGAGGTCACCTTGGACGCCCAACCCGTCTAGATAACTCTAGTTATCCTCTTATCCTTCATAACCGGTATCCTTGTCGTCCCATGTCAAGCTCATTCCTCTCAGTTATGAGAGTACAACAAGGCGTCTTCAAGTCCAATCATAAGAATCATTAGCACAATTCAAGTATCATAAATGTCATAACTCCCTTAGGTTAGGGTCAACCTTGGAGCTGTCCGAACAACACAAATACCGACTTCATCGTAACACGATTCCGAAACCAATGGATACTCATCTGTGTAAACTCTCACTCCTCAATCGCACTCGCGACTTCAAATGGCTTCACTACACTTGTATTAACCATATTGGCCCTGAATGCCGCCTCATGAAGGTTCTTTCTTCTCTTCATCCAAAACTGATGTGGTCTCGACTCTAAGTCGATCTAATCAAACATTGCACTCACATGCCACTAGTCTAAACGAGCCATCCACTACAAAGAGGGCATTCTTACTCGTCGTTCACCAAGAACATCCCTTGGAAGTCAAAGCACAATTTCCCGACTCATACATTTCCTCAAAACTCACATTAGAATGCTCTGAAGGAAAGACTGGAAGGATTCCCCATTCCGATCACGGATTTCTGACTCATGATCCCCCAGGTACTACTACCTTAGGCTTAAAGCTTACGACGCTACTGTAGCTATGATCTTTCGTTCCACACCGTAGCATTCATGGCTCCTTTGGTAAATCTAACAACTTGACTCATCTCTTGTTCGCGTCACTTATTATTCGTTCCTTAAGAACAAAATATCATGCATCTACTTTCCATATCCTCCCATTGGCTTAAAGCGACTCGTGAAACTTCACTTTTCTCTTGATCCACTATGTCCTTATATGCTTAAACCTTTACGGTTCCAGACCGCGCCGTTCCTCCATATGCCAAAAATCGAGACCTATAAAGATCGCAAAAAGGATCATTATCATCCCTCCCCGGGAGGTCCACTACCGTCACCTGCTTTAACCATTCAACGTCATGTTACTCAAGACAATCACCTTTATGCTGGTGTACTTCTTACTATTGACATCTAACCATAGGGAAAACTCCAAGCTTTTGTCATCGCTCCTTTATAGCCTCCACTTGAGGTCATACCTCCTATCTACAACTTTTTAATAGGTAATCCGTAGTTTATGCAATCTCGGTCATCGCCGATAAGCTTGTGGTTGACTTTCTCTAAGGTCAATGACTTACCAATTCTTATTACTTTATGTCACTATTCTCATGATGGCTACCCTCCTTGGGGTATTCTACCCCAACTCCATTAGCTCCTTCCACGTTTCATGCTTCCTTCCTTTTTTATAATGTAATCACACTCTTCCAGACCTCACATTTCGTATAACTCATCTTCATAGGTTTAACCGCACCTCGTAACATCTTGTAAGTGTGTCTCTTAGTCATTGTCTTAAGTCCTTTCACCACTAAAGCTCCTTGTCACGTCATTCCTCGTCTCGGGGTCACGTCTATTCACACTTCTATCAACTTGGCATTTCTTAGTCTTATCGTCATAACGGAAATCGATCAACTCCACGTGAATCCTTGCCATACCATTCTTCTCTTTACTCCCGTAATTTTGACTCTTCACTTAACGGTACCTTGTATACTTAACTTATGGTATCATTCATCTTTCACACCGGTTCGATCATTCTTCACATCTTGACTCAAAAGCTTAGGAGTGTCTAAGGGAAGCTTCACTTATCGTAATGGGACACCGCCTTTAACCTTGTTAGTATGCTTCCGTCTCTTCTTTAACTTGCATCTTTAGTGGTTCACGCATCTTCTTGAAAAACTTATATACGTTATCTCCATTGGTCTTGCTATATTTCCATTCGTTCCTTCTTTGGTAACCACTTCACATCTTCATGTTACTCTCTTAAGTTTTCTTGTTTTCTTCTTTTGCTTTGTTGTCCTTCATTGACGTTGTCTCCAATCCTCCTCTTCGACATCCTTTAAAAAGGAATTTAAGAACGTCGTTGTGTTCGTTAGTACGAATGCCCATCTCGATACTTGAGCGTCTTCTACTACTTATGAACATCATCATAAGCTACATCATCGTCTTAAAGGTTATGATATCGTATTATCATCTTAGCTCAAAGGTCCCATACATCCATACACTACTATATGTATAAGACTACATATACATAACTATATAAGTCCTAAGTCCATATCTCTACTAATATAATACATCCGACATGCCATCATATCAATACAAAGTTTAATACACATAATCGTCCACATATACAACAATACACATAAATCATGTCCATCATACGACTACAATCCACATAATTACACATCAATTCCATCATGCATAACTACAAACCTCATAACCATATATATATATATATATTCATACCAAAATCCAATAAACTAAGCTGCCAAGATCCGTGGAAGGAGTGGCGGTCCGTACATTCTACCCCGACTCATGCATGTGCTTTTAAAAACGAAAACTCAGAACCCGTGGGGTTCTATTTATTCCTTATTCGGCCATTAGAAAATTGCGAGTGCCATTGTTGTCAACCTAGGGCTCTGATACCACTTTGTAACACCCCGAATCCGCGGGATATTGGGATGCTACGAGCGAGACCTCACAATGGGTCCCAACCCTTAGCTCGAAAACAATTTTACCGGACCTTTCCAACATAGCGCAAATAAAGGAAAAACTATATATCATTTTTAATGAAAATGGTAAGAAACCCGAAAGAATGCAACAACAAACTTCAGCTGAGTTACAACTCAAAACCAAACGCCAAACATGCGGCACAACAAATGTAATAACCGAAAGACAAAACACAACTCAACTCCAACTCAAAAACCCTTCCAAAAATGTACGGACCCCGGCTGCCCACCCTTCCGGATCTCTTGGCCGAATTCCTAACATGCAAGGCAATCTACAACATTCGGTATAAAACCGTTAGCTCATATTCAAAGCATTAGAATTAATTGGAAAGGCACAAACACAAGTAAATCATACAACATACTCAAAGCACACCAATCCGGTTTATTATCTTTATTATTATAAAGTCATATTCCGTTCTAATTCAATTTCTTTTGTGACACGAGAATCTCCCGAAACTCGCCTCGGTCCCTTCTTCAAGCAATGGAACGGTTCGGATGCCTCCGACCGTCTAACCAGCACGGGCCAGTCGCCGAGAACCTCCTAGCTCTCGCAAGAGCTAGGCAGTGATGTCACCGCCCGTTACCATACACTTGGGCCAAATAATATAAAGGTCGGTAATCCTATTTCTGGTTTAGTTGTTATAAACAATAAATAATAAACACTCACCACCCAACACACATCAATGTTAATACAAGGAATACGAGCCAAGTAAGTCCGGAGACTTACCTCGTCACCGCACTCAACTCACAACACTCTCGCTTCCTTAGGGAGGAAGCCCATAACCTGCTCACAAGAAGATAACTATATCAACAACAAGCCACTCACAATAGAAGTCTAAGACTTCTATACAAATGATCTACGCAAGACCATTTTACTCTCAATTCTAGGACCGCATCCTAGAATCCCTCATGCTCACATCACACTCAACAGGAGCTAGAAGTTCTTAGACTTCTAAACTCTCTGATCTCACAAACAAAACCCTAACACATATTGGCTAAACATGCCTAGTCTCAACAACTCAACGGTAACCACTCTATGCTAGGATACGCATATCCTAGCCCACAACCTCACAACCATAACTCACAATCTCACCCTTAAAAGCCTCACAAGGAACAACCTACACTCATCCCATCTACCACTCAGAAACATACATCCCTTAGCCCTCAAAATATTCCAACAACCTCTTCATACTTGCCTAGGGTCCACAAGCCACTACATGGCATTCCAACTATCTTAGGTTCAAAACTAGCATGCTTCTATCATCAACACTCTCTAAGATCATCTAAGGATATACACACAAGGTAGGGAACTCACCAAGCAAAGGCACAAGATCGGAAGGAGGAAGTAACGTTGCAAAACGGAGAAGAAGACCGCAAGGGCGAGCTGGTTGAGCTAGTGGCCTCCCCTGCGGCCTAGGGCAGCTGCCCCTGCGGCCCTGCTGGCCGCCCCTGCAGCTCCTGCTGGCCGCCCCTGCGGCTCTTAAAACCCGCCCCGCGGTCGAACAATAGAGGGTCGTCTTCTTCGTCTTCGATTGTGGATATTGGGCTTCAATGGCCTCCTTCTCTTGCTGGGTCTTCCCCAAACATCATCCATGGTATCAAGTCTCTTCCTCATGACCTAATTGAGCTAAGAACCCATGCATGCAAAGGATCAAGAAAAAGCTTTCTCAAAAGCTCCATCCATGGCCATGGATGAAGGGAAAGGAAGGGAAAGTTGTTCAGCAAGGAAAGTGAAGGGGAAAGAAGGGAAAGACTTACCACTACTGAGATCCTTCTTCACTACAACTCATCCACAAGCAAATCCAAGGGAAGAGAGGAAGAGCACAAGAGAGTAGAGAGCAAGAGTGGACTAACGTGAGAGAGAATTGGAAGAGGAGAGAGGGAGAATCCAACAAGGCTGAAAAGGTGGGAGGGAACCCAAAAAGTTAAATTTTCCCTATAAAGTCAATTCTAATCTAGAAACAAAATAGTGGAACTCATCCTCGTCAATTATGCACTATTAGCGAGTAATGGGTCAATTACTATCAATTACTAAGTTAATCACCCTTAATCATCATTAATTAGGATTCGAAAATCCTAAATTTTTAAAATCCGGAGTTATAAATCTTTTATTAAAAGTGTTGTTTAATACATTGATCTTATTTGTTATTTGAGCTTGCCTATAAAAAAGGATTCTCGTCCTCTCACTCCAACACACAACATAAACAAAAGACTAAACGTCTTCTCCTCTCTTTTCTCTTCAAAACTCGAGAGTGCAACGCAAAAGCGATTCGCCAGATTTCCAAAGCCATTACGAGACTTGGATCTAGTGCAGTTTTATCTTGGGATTCGGAACACAATTCAAACCATTACGAGACTTGGATCTAGTGCAGTTTTATCTTGGGATTCGGAACACAATTCAAACCGTTGTAATTTAGGGCATTTTTTGAATTAAGGACAAAGATATCCTATTTCGACTCCAGACATACAAACTGATTCGGGGTTGATGCCGCAACTTTCCGATCTAGATTAAAGTTCACTAAATCAACGGCATAATCAAATCTCGGTGTAAATCTTGGGCAAGATTTCGTAAGGGTAAGACCGAAATTTGTTAAAACTCAAAGAACGAGAACATGAATGTTATGGATGACAACGGTAAGATTATAGAAGATGATAATGGATGAAATTGATAGAAAATATAGGAAGATAGAACCAAGATATGAACTTGCAAAAAATCTTGACCAATTGGATCAAAACCCTCAACAAAGAGTTACCTTAACCTTCCTTCTTCAACCTTACACAAGCCTTTAAATTGAGACAAGCACAAGGAGGGACTAGTTTGACTAGTAGCACTATTATTTAAGAAGATTAACACACACAAGAACAATCTAGCAAAGACTCACAACTATTTAACCAAAGACTCTCTTTTTGTTTGAATTGGAATGAATAAAACACACACTTCATAAATGAAGCAACGAGTATCTCACAATAATATGGAAATCAAATATCAAATCTAAGCTAATTGATTTCTTGGCCTCCTAAGGCTATTTATAGGCCGAATTTCCTAAAAGATAAAAGACTAAAATAATCCTACAAAATATAGGATATAAAAATCAAAACCTGTAGAATGCTTATAGCTTTAAAGATATATAAATAACTAATTATAATCTTATCTCAATTTAATATAGACAAGATTCATCAATATCTCGGCTTGATATAGGTGGGGCCCAAATCTCCATTTGCTCTCCCTTACTTTCTTGATCATCTTCACTCATGTATGACTCCTTCATAATAGATATCATTATGACTAAAGAAGACTTAGACACGAATAGAGTCTCCTTAGATATTAAGGATGCCGATAAACTAGAAACCTCTTAGTTAATGAATCTTGATCTAGTGATAGATCATACCATAATAGGACTTGAAGATGATATCAACTCCTTTTTCTTCAATGCTATTTCTCTTTCTCTAGTGATTGGTCCATGAATGAGAGGTGTTGGGATGGTCCCTCATCACTAACGGTATTATAGTTATGCCGGTCTTTCTTTATCTTTGGCATTTTTTCAGTTTTCCGGAAGAATTCATGAAATGACGTCACGATAGTAGGACATGAAAGTAGAAATGCACATAACTCTCGCATCTTGCATACACTACTTTGAAGAACAAAAATAACAAAAGAACTCCTATGCATATTTCTCACATCTTGCAATAGACAAACCCTAGACTACCATAACACACAAATACAATCAGGGATATGAAATCATTATCAATATCGTCGATATGTCATGCATGCAAAGTCGGATTCTCTAGATGCTGGAATAAAAGAACTTTAGTAAGAGGTAAATTACATAAATTATCCTTTGTTGACAGTTGAAACAATGGTGATCGAGTTGACCTAGGTTCAATTGAGTCAATCGATCTGAAATTTAACACCTGTAACTGAATGGAAATTGGATAAAATTTCCAATGGTCTACAAGCCTTATTTATAGGGTTGAGGGTAATTTTTCTAAGCCTATCTTTGTAGGAAAATATAATATGATAATTCAAAACCATATCTTTCTTTTTGAAAAAGTTACGTATATTAGGAAGGATTTACAAGGTCTCTTGACCAGTTACATCAAAGCAGTAGCAGCAAACAAGCCAAGGGGAGAAGGATACAACAGAAGAGAGAAACAAAACAAGAGTAGGGAAGGGGAATGCCAAGCAACCGGGCCCACCAAATCGAGTTGGGTGACCGGTCCTTCCACCTGAAAGATGTGAAGTTCTTAACCGCATTTATGGTTATGTGATCATAGGATTCGGGGGACGTATAGGTGCCACCATGTAAGAGGTTGTTTCTTGTTTTCCAGGTGAATTAGCCATAGGCAGTGATGGAAGAGAGACAGATGTTTTCAAGCAGGTCCTCCTTTTTGGGCTTGTAGTTTACAATCCAAGACAATAAGTCATTAGCATAAGGGTAGGAAAGGGGGTCTTAGTCCATCGGGAAATGAGATCCAAGGTGAGACTGGTGAAGCTATAGGCGCTCCAAAGATGCTTCGTGTCTTCTGGATGTGTCACACAACCGGCAAGTGTCATTCAGGATGATGTTCCAAAGTTTCAGCTTGGAGAGCGTACGCAGCTTGTGGTGAAGACCAATCCAAGAGATGAAGCTGCACTTGGGGATGTTCATCCCTTTCCAAATACGTTTGATGGGTAAGGAGTTCACAGTAGGCGAGATGATGATGAAGTGCACATACGCAGCCGACGTGTTGAATGCTCTATTAGGTTGGATGATAGGGTAATACGAGGCATGAAGAGGCCTGGTGAGAATCTCGTCTCTCACTTTGAGTAACATGTTCCAGGTGTGGCTATGGTAATTTTTTTGGCTCAACGTTCCAGATGGTGGTGTGTTTAAGGATGTTATAATGAACCCAGGAACTCCAACAGTTGTCTGGTTGTTCTCAAGCTCGAAAATTAGCTTATGCAAACACGCTTTATTTCAAGATAAGAGCTCCAAAAACCGAGGCCCCCAAGATCAACTAGCGAACAAATAGTAGACCAAGCAGCAAGCGCTCGCTTGCTAGAAGCAGAGCTGGACCAAAGAAACGATCTCAGAAGGCCTTGAATGGTATGAATAACAGTGGCAGAGATGGGGAAAACATTGCACCAGTAGTGGTGCATGGCAAAAAGAATGGATGACAACACTTGCTTTCTTCCAGCATAAGATAGGTTTTTAGCATGCCAAGAGTTGATTCTAGTGGTGATTTTGTTGATAAGAGGTTGATAGTCCGGGATGTGCAGTCTCTTACTACCAAGTGGCACGCCAAGATAGTGGAAAGGGAGTGTCCCAAGCGTAATACCAGTAGCAGAGATGAAAGAATGGATGTCCTGCAGGTGGATACCGCAGAGAAAGAGGGATGATTTGTCGTAGTTGATGTGTAGACCCGAACAAGAACTAAAAGCCTCCAAGGTGCTGATGATAATCTTGATGGAAAAAGGTCAGCCCTGCAGAAAAGGTTAAGGTCGTTGACAAGGCTAAAAACCTAAGATCATTGTCTTTTAGCTTAAGTCAAAGTAGTTACCTAAAGTTACACTAATTGGTTTGTATAGTGTGAGTAAGGGTCGATCCCAAGAGAGCCTTGTCAAGTAATGATTAGATTCAATTATCGATATGTAACCAAATTGGGGGGAGGGGGGGGGGTTGGATTGAAACAAGACAAAAACAAATAATAACAAGCAAAGATGGTGATAATAGAATGAAAAGCTACACTAGGTTGAATCTTAGCATGCACACTACTTGGTATGCTCTTTTTATAACTTATTCATCAATGTTCTCATCTTGATCTTAATTATGTGTTGAGCCAACCGGCATCAACATAACTTAACAAGCTCAATGATCCGTAAACCTACAAGATCAAATACACAAGTTAGCATTTCAACAAAGACAAAGAGATATAAAGAAGGGAATAAACACCGTTAAACGTTTCTTTATAGTTATATTCCTTTCCCTTTAAGCAATTACAACCAGCTTTCACCTAAAGGATTACTACTAGATTAAGGACCCGATCCCGGAATCAATTAATCCTAGTAACTTGCATGCAATTAGACACTTAAGGTGATCAATCTAAGTGGTAAAAAACATACAAAACATAAGTTAAAGCACGAGGAATATAACACATATATGACTGAATAAACTTATATTAATAAAGACTTACAACCAAGCAGAATGTTTAGTGTTGTGGTGGACATAAAAGATGAGACATTGGAGGTATTATGTGATTTGGAAGCAAGCGTAAGTGTGATACCACTATCTTTGTGCAAGAGGTTGAGCTTAGGAGATCCTAAGCCGGTAAGATGGTGCTATACATGGTGAATATGTCTGCTTAACATCCAATCAGAATCATTTGTCTTACATACTCATGTTTGATTACCTTGAAATTGTGAAATTTAGAATTAGGTTTGAATGTTGAGTCGATAGGTTTCATGATGCATGTTGATTTAAGTTCCATTCAAAACTAGAGATTATGCTTAAATGTTAATCTTTGAAAATGATTTGCATGAACATTGTCTTAGTTTATAACTATGATGATTGTGCTTAAATAATCTAAATGTGGTCTTAATTCTTATAATTCATTTCATTGATATTGTTTATGGTGAAAGTTGATTAGTTGAGTTTAAGAGTTTTATTTTGATGATTAAAGACTTGATAGTGATTTGTTGATTTGAGATCTTTCGTTGCAGTTCTATCTTTCCAGTGTTTTTATCTTGTAAATTCCCTTTTCTTAGAGTTAGTTACAACCTCTAATTTATTGTTTTCGATTAGCTTAGAATTGAATATTATTATGCAGGTGTTGACAAATTATCAACACAACATCTTTATTTGAATAATTTCGTGTGTTCCTCTCCCCTTCCAACTCTATTCAATCATCATCTCTCATTCTCTCAATTCGATCCTTAGCTCAATCAATCTAGATTAAATTATTCTCCCTTACTCTATTCAATTTTCCATTAACGTTTGCTATTTTAGTTGTAGTTTTCAGGGTCTTCGTCCTCCATAGGTGATGCTGAAACCCTAGACACCAAGGATGATTTCTTTTATCTCCATTAATCTAGGTAGATCAAGTCGAGTTTGTGTTTCCTCTTCCCTTAATTTAGTCATTTTGGTTTCAACTTAATCGTTTTCTCTTTACGTATTTTAGGAACACAAAAGCGTCACCTCTATCCTTCCTCTAGTTCAACACACACGCACACAAACGCATGCCCACACGCCTACACACATCCACACACACACACACACACACTCTCTCTCTCTCTCTCTCTCTCTCTCTCTCTCTCTCACACACACACACACACGCACATACACACTCATCTCTAATCTCTATTATTGGTTCTGACTCTTATTTTTTGAGTATTGACGATGAATAAGTGGTTACTTGAGTCGAAAACCCAAATCTTTTTCTCTTTTAGGAACACAAAAGCGTTACCTCTATCCTTCCTCTAGTTCAACACACACACACAAACACACACACTCTCTCTCTCTCTATTATTGGTCCTGACTCTTATTTTTTGAGTATTGACGATGAATAAGTGGTTACTTGAGTCAAAAAACCCAAATCATACCTTTGTTGTGTGTCAAGTTAGGACATACTTAGCTAGAAAAGTTGAGTATTAAGTAGACTTAGGTATTCCCTTAAAGGTACAACAAAGATCTCATTCGAAAAGTTCTTATTGGGTTTACCGAAAAAGAAAGAAACGATGAGTTACAAAGCTCTTAATGATGTCATAGCCCAAATTTTTTTGGTCTATAAGACGATGGATAATTTGAATCATTAATTGCAAAGTCAAATATATAAACTGAATAACGGAGGTGAGAACACGACATAACGAAACATAGAAGATCGATCGACCAACAAGTGCAAAATCGACCGATATGTGGTAGATCGACTAAGAGTGTGAGAATAATATATTTTTTATAGGTTTGATCCATTCACAAACAATTAAGAAACAAAGCATTCACATAGGCGATTAATATATGCATCGTACAATTTGAATCATCTTAACAATACTTAATAGGATCTCAATTCACAATTCTATCTAAATTTTATAGTCATGCTACGAAGGACATTAATGTATAGATTCACACAACTTTCACATCTTAGAAACAAACACACTAAAGAACAAATAAAAACCTATAAAAAATTCTCCGCAAGACTCTCGCAGCTTGCCTGGATGATTATTGGGCCACCATAACATATGATTTAGTACATATAATCAAATATATAATAACAATCATAATCAACATAGACTTATCAATGCAATATGGTTCTCCAAAACCCTAAAATAACAAGAATTCAAAAAATCATATTCATAAAACCTCATCCTTTATTGAATCAAGAAGAAACAATCATAAACATTATATAATTTTTAAACGAAATGAAATCACCATTTTTTTCAACAATTTAATTAAAATTATTTATTACATGTAATTGTCATCACAAGAACGTACAGAACACGGTGAGATGATGCTAGTATATTAATTTATCGGTGAGTCAAATAACCATATAAATTTAGAAATTACGTGTATCTTGCATCTTTCAATTTGAATATCCAAATGAAATTAGGCCTTGATAGTGGCAAATCAACAATAGCCCATGTTTCAAAGATCAACAATCATAAAATTGGGTTGATCCAATTGATAATACACCACTATTCATCTTACTATATATATAGCTTTACTTGAAAGTTTGACATTTTTATAAACAAACAAACAAAAGAAGTTGAGGTAGTTGACCCTCTCCCCATGACTAATTATTTGTTGATAGCAATGAGGCCTAAGCTAGAAGGCGACTATAGTAAGGGCCGGGGCTCTTGGCGGGGAAGCTACAACTGAATCTCGAAACCAGTTGGTCATCATCCAACTCGCTTCCTTCCATTACCCGACCCATAACTTGTTCGAAAACTTGAACATCACACGGAAGTAATATCGGACCGTCGCTACAAAACCCGTATTCCATCTCGGCCTCCTCCAACAACCCTCCAAACAAGGGGTGGTTGACGTACTCGGTTCGTACGACGAATCTCTCCTTGTTTGGCCCTACGTAAACCGGGAACGAACCCACCGCGGCTTTTGGATCGGCGGAGTGTATGTTAGTCAACGCCGCCCATGATTTGCTTTTGAAAAGAGATGTTTTTGTCGTCGTTGTCGTCTCCTTGCTTTGTGGGTAACCTCGAAAGGACTTGCACCTCTCCCATGTCTTCTTGATTAGTCCCTTCTTTCTCATGATTTGCTTTGTTGGTGACCTCTTGATTGGTGTATGATCTTATAAGAAGGTGGTATAAGTGAAGAAGAAGGTGATTGTGGTTATGGAGGAAAGCGAGTTGTTCATAGTGAATGATATATGAATGGGGAAGAGGGTATTGGGGGAATATATAGCCGGCGAGAGAGTTAACTAGTTGGGTAGATGCATGATACATTACATATACAACCGGGTCGTCGTGACCCAACATATTTCTATTTTAATCATTTTTTGTCAACGCCTACAAATTATTTGATTTCGATCCACTTGAATATTCCATTTCTCATGAGAATTCTAAATTATTGGAGATTTAAATTGGATCAATTATAGTTATAATTGTATGCATTAAACAAATGAGTAGAGCATGTGACCACACCTTGAGGGTGTCAAAGGGACGTGTTGAACGGTTCAGGGTAGATGCATAAAAGGGAAAGAGCACTTGGTTTCAAAATTGAACAAGAGTTTGTATGGGCTGAAGAAAGCTCTAAGATAATGACGTATGATGTTTGGACAAACTTTATGGCCGATCATTCCTTACTTCATTTTTGTAAAACAACCAGAAAAGGAGTATCGGTCTCTAAAGACTAATCACCCTAAAATATTCTTTCAGCTAAAGTCTTCAACATCATGAGGAAGTGGATATAAAGAGATGTCCGGAATCTCCGGATTGTGAATAAGCGATGCTAGAAGATCAATAATACTGGAAAAAAAAGAAGCAGGAGAGAGAAAGCCGAAGACTAGAGGCCATATACGATATGATCATATCCGATATATTATATCATCTTCCCAAAGAGGTTGCCAAATGTGAATCAGAGAATTAATGAGTATCAAATAATATCCTTCGATTTTAATAGCTAAAAATCCAAGACTAGAGGCCTTTTGAAGGCCTTACTTCATTTGATATGAAATATTTGGACACACACCAAATTATAAATAGAAAAAATAAATAAAAATTATATATTAGCTCTAAAAAAAAAAAGAAATTTTGGATACTATATATGTTCCAATCCCTTTCAGTTGAGACATTACTAATTTAATAGTAGAGTGGCATGTAAAAGTCAGTTAGTTCTCCGACTTTGCCGATTCAGTTGTTGGCTGTTGGAATTGACGACGTCTTAACGTCTCCAATAGGAAAAACGGCCTTTGCTAAGTACAGTATTACATTATTATTAATTTAAAATTATTTCCATAAATTGGCGTTCCTCAACGACGCCAATAGGTAGGAAGTTTACATGGTTGCCTCTGTTGACATGCAAAATAGCACTCCCACTTATGGTCTCATTATTAAACTTAGCACCTCCATTTACTTCATTTGGATCTCTCGCAATAATGAAACACCTTTGGTGCAGTCTAGTGTTCCACTCATCCTCCAGGCACAAGCAAACAATCCTGTACTTTTGATTCCCCTCTCTATATCCTTCTTTATTCTAATATACTTACCTTTTTATTTAGAAAAAAAGTTGAGGGTCCTCGTTACAGGCCGTCCTCATTTACTCCCAAATCTCTCCGAGAGTCTTTAAAAAAGATATTGTAGGAGATATCCACAATAGTCCTGATCAAGACTGAATCGACTAGTGGTCAGAAGAATATAAGTGATCGAGTTGATTGATGAAGCGAAGTCGAGTTAACCGGGTCCATTTCTTCAGTTTCTATCTTTAAGGATCAAGGATGACCAAGTGTACACAATCGGACCGATTTTCCAACAACCATCTAAATCAGGTCAATTCGATTGTAGTAGACTCACCTAATCTTCATCATCATGTATACTGAAGGATCGACTCTTCAACATGAAATTCAAAAAATGGATATCTTTAACTACATTTATGCCAATCGAGAGATGATGTGAGATGGGTGAACACTCAAAAATCACATTGTGCGCAATCATTGTCAATGTAAGTTTATGATGTTTTCATCAAGGTCCAATTCCACGGTGATTCTATATTGCTTGATTGTGATCAAGTTCAAAAGTAAGGTTTAAGTGTGTAAAAGAGAAGTAAAAATGGATAATCAAAGGATCAAATCTTTAGGGGAGATATGTAACTGGAATCAAGTAACAAACAAGTGGCAAATATATGAGAAAACACTAGGTTTGGGGCTAATACTCCCAAACATAACTAGTAGTATACTTAAGAAGTAATAATCAATCAATGAAGGAAAAAAGTGCATGTAATTAGGCGAGTTTTTATCTAAGCATCTTAGTCCTCTTTTGAACCCCTTTATCTCAATTAAGCATGTATCACATGGTGTTTGCTATTTGCACACTAATTGATTAAGCTTAGTCACACTCATGATCATATTAGACAATATAAGCATCACATGGTGTTAGTTATTTGCATACATTATCTAATATAATCACAATTTGGATAAAACATCACTAGTAGACTCAATCATCCTTTCGTCCCCAATCGATCCTACTCTAGCACAATAGGCATCTAAATATTGCATAATCATCCTCATATTACCGTAAGTCTCAATTTGGATGATTAATCTAGATATCATTCATTCAAGCGTGGAAGAATACAATGTTTTAAGAAGATAGATTAAGCTAGTGAAAGAATAAACCACCAATATTGAGATAAAAACAACATGAATGAATGATCAATCCAAAATTTTTTCACTCCTATATTCTACTTATCATGCTTAGGTTCCATTCATATCATGAATAAACACAAAAGCAATACTAACCTAGCATGATTTGAGGATGTTCACCCAAAATCTAGAAAGGGAACTACTTACTCATCGTAAATTTGGACATCATAAAAGTAAAACAAATACATTGGTAGGAAAGTAGACATAAAAATAGAGAATTAGGAAGAAGAATGAAAAAATTTGGCCTCACCAATGAGAAGTTATGAACAAAACAAGCTAAAGTAGTGAAAAACTAGCAAGAACAATGAAGAACACCAAACTTTCTCTTGATTGATCCAAAATTCCATCAAATTCAGCTCTAAAACAGGTTTCTAAATCTAAGAGAGTAGTTTGAAGAGTGTATGAAGAGATGATACAATTACATTCAACCAATGTGCCAACCTAGGACTCCAAAAACATGGTCCCCCTAGAAAGCAATGGGTCCAGTTGCAAAGTTAGTTAGGATGAACATCCTAGAAAGAACTGCTGCAAAAACTCGGCAGAGAGTGGAAAATACACCTTGGCTGAGTTTATTCTCCTTAACTTTGAGTTTTTCCACCGACTTAGTGGCCGTCTTCTTCTCTCGAGTGACTTGTCTTCTTCTCTCGATTTTTCTTGTCTTCTTTGCTCGAGTGAATATGTGTTCTTTGTTTGAGTGGAATGTCATTCGATTTCAACTCGAGAGAGGTTCAACTTTATGCACATTATAGTCTTCTTTGCTCGAGTGAGATGTCTTCTTCTTTGGAGTTTTCCTAGCATCCTTGCTCGAGAATCCGCATTCCCCAATTATCATATTTCTTATCTTGATTTGGTTTGGCATAGTGAAATGTGAGACCTCCCCCGTAATCATTCTCACCAGAGAAATAACATTCCTTCGCCATCCCAACCTTGTCCTAGTTTGTAGAACTCTTGAATCTAAAACCGCAACCAAATAGCTTGACCTCTAGAATCCGCATTCCCCAATTATCTTATTCCTTATCTTGATTGTGTTTTGCTTTATTTACTTTGCTAGATTTTATACTAATCTTTGATCACCGGAACTACCCAAAAATATTGTGATTTTCGTCCATCTTTCTTCTTAGTCTAGGTTTGTTCTATTTTCGATCATTGCATAATTTGATTTCACCTCAGTCCTTGTGTTCGACCTTGGAATACTTGTCTTTTCTACCTAATGATCCATGCACCGTGGGTTCGCTTAGTTGTTTAGGCTTTTATTACAAGTATAAATATAAGACTTTGTCGTGCATTATTATCACACCTTTTGTGGCAAACAAGTTTTTGGCGCCGTTGCCGGAGACGTTGGTCATGATGATGAGTAACTCGGTACCAGTAACATAGCCGGGTATTTGTATCTTGCCAAAGTCGGATTGATCGATAGTTCTAACGAGTCATGGTATGTGCACTCGGTGTGAGAAAACTCGATAAAATTTCCGATGATTGCTAATCACCAAGGTTACGACTTTTGTGCACCAATGTCATGCTCTCAAGTGAAAAAAAAAGAAGAAGGGAGAATAATTGTTTGTTTGGTGGATGTTATATGAAATTGTTGAGTGTGGAGTTATTCATTTTCCCGGATTTGCACCACATTCTAGAATGCATCCTACCCATGACATGTTTCTTGGCCTCATCTTGATATGTCCTTAAGACCATCTTGCACATGTGTTTTGGCTTAATGGTTTAGATTTGATTCCTCATAATTGATTTAGATGTGTTGAACTTACTATGCATGCAATGATATCGGTGCAAAGTGTGATAATCCTTTCTATTCCTATCTCTTTTTGACATGTAATGATATATCCTTTGCCATGAAGCATAATTTTGAGGGTGATGTATGACTAGAAGCATACCCAAAAATATTTTGTCTTGTTTTCGCATATGCATAATTCATGTCATCTAGTGTCTTAGGTTTGAACCTTGTTTGAGGACAAGCAAGAGGCAAGTATGGGGTATTTTGATAACATGAATTATGTTCTTAGTTTAGACTTTCATTTAGGTAGATTTTCCCTCTATTTTGCATGCATAGACATGAATCCATGACATTTAGGCTCAAATTTGCATATTATACTAGAATAGATGTCAACTTGGATTCTTATCTCATTTTCAAGCAATTCGGCGAGCTTTGGAGCGAAATGGCACACATGAGGACTGAGCCTAGAGGTGGGACATGACGGGCAACCAAAAGAGCTAAGGAACACCACCAAAGGATTCGAGCAAAGGAGCTAAGGAGAAGACAAATGCAGAAGAAATATCGGCCCCGACTTGTAAGAAGAACCGCAGCCGAGGTTTTCACCTAAAGTGACTGCGGTTTATCTTCTCAACGGTCCATGATGCAAATTAGAAAAGCCCGTTATTTGCAAGATCCTTAGGAGGTGGCCCATGTTGGTCCAACCCTAAACATATCCCTATTAATCTCTAAACCTAGATCATTGAGAAGTCCCCCTCTAAACCTTTGTTGGCTAACGCAACATACACTTGATTATTCTGGATTTGATTCAATATTGAGAAAGATTTGTGAGAGTGCATTTTTGGAGAGAAAACCTAGGTTCTTGAATTCTTTTGCTTTTGGATTAAAGACTTTATTTTTATTGTTGGACTGCAATTTCTATTGAAATTTGAAGACATCTTGCTAAGTATTTCTTTCTTTTCTTTATTTTCTTGCTTATGGTTTGCTTGAATTCTTCATTCATCGTCTTGATTTGAATATGTATGTTGTTAGCTAAAACTCTATGCGATTCTAGGGTGATTCGTTGATCGTTGTTGTTTAGATGATGATAGACTAATGCTTTATGTTAGATTTGGACATTTTGAGTTGGAAAAACCCTCGCCCCTAGAACCTCGGTCTGTTCTTTAAAAACCGCGGTCGCGGTTTATCTTAGAACAACCCGAGGTTTCTTCTGTTGAACCATAGATGATATATCTGCATGCTTGGGTGTTAGATTGCTTAAATCCTAGTCTTTTTTGAGTGATTTATATCCTTAGATCCCTCTAAGGTTTACATTTAGGTTTGAGAAGAGACTTACTCAATAATTCCCGTTCTTAGGTATCGACGATTATGAATTCTAGGTAGTAGAGGATTCAAACCCCTCTATTGGATTGAGTGTGCAGGACTTCTTGCTTTAGTGAGCTTAACTAGAGACTTACCCGGTGAAGGTTAGTTCTATTCCCTTAGGTCAAGTAGTTGGTTTGAGTATATGTCCTATCCTTAGAGCCTTCAAACTTACCCGGTGATAGGTGATTCGGTTTAGGATAGTGGATTGTGAGACCTCTCCCGTGATCATTCTCAGCAGAGAAACACCAATCCTTAGCCATCCCAACCTTGTCCTAGTTTGCAGAAGTCTTGAATCTAAAACCGTTGCCGGATACCTTGATCTCTAGAATCCGCATTCCCGGATTATCTTATTTCTTATCTTGATTGTGTTTTGCGTTATTTACTTTGCTGGATTTTAAATTGATCTTTGATCACCAAAACTACCTAAAATATTGTCCTTTTCGTCCATCTTTCGTCTTATTCTAGGTTTGTTCTATTTTCGATCATTGCATAATTTTATTTCACCTCAGTCCTTGTGTTCGACTTTTGAATACTTGCTTTTCCTACCTAACAATCCATACACTGTGGGTTCGCTTAGTTGTTTAGGATTTTATTACGAGTATAAATATAAGACTTTGCCGTGCATTATTATCACACCTTTTGTGGCGATCAAAGATCATCTTCTACTTTTTGATGATTTAGATCTTACTTTAGCACCAATGGAGGTGAAAGATAAAGTATAAGGGGGCTTAGGTTGAGCGAGAAAAGTGAGAGAAAAGAGGCTAGATCGAGTTCTTTGAGGTTAGAACACTTGAATAACATATCAACATTCAAAACTCAACGTAGGTTTTTGGTTGCCTTCTATTGAGCTTTTGCAAATCGATCAAGTGGCGCTGCAGAAGCCAAACGCGAGATTCACTCGACCTAAATGTACACCTCCACTCGAGGTAGGACAATTAACTCCTTGCATTGAATCCTTCATTCCTCCTTCTTTTCTTTGGCAATTTTCTTCTAATATTTACATTTTCACTCTATGCCCTATCTTTTAAGATCAAAACAACACAAAGAACACTCATATTAATGAAAATAAAATAAAAAATCTAAAGAAAAGAAAACATATCAATGGGTTGCATCCCATTATGCGCCCTTGTTTAAGGTCATAAACTCGACCTATCTTCTTTTAGGCAATGTTTATCACTTTTTTTGACAACTGTTTGCCTCAAAGTGTACGTGCAAATAAGTTTTAAATTTATAAAACTGAAATCAAAGCAAGCGAACCCGCAGTGTACGGATTGGCGTAGTAAAGCAAGAATTCCAGAGTATCGAACTCAGGGATTTGGGGGGAACAAATTCAGTTGTAAAATTGTCAAGCAAGTAAAATAGAAGCTTTGCAAATATTGGGAGAATAACAATCCTAAAGATCCAAGTATCCAATTGTGGCAATTGATTCAAGATATACTATGGATATAAGGACAGAGTCGAGATTGCAAAGGTACAACTAAAGTAAGGTAATGTACGGTGAAGTTCCAAAACCCTATATATCTCACCCAAAGACTCTATCTATAAAGGTTGTTGAGGCTGCAGTATAGAAAGTATCTAAGGACAAGAACTACTCTCAAATACCCATGCCCAAACCCAAGGAATCAAAGATAAACTAAAATGGTTAAGGTTGTGACACTCGAAGCCGAAATAGAGGATGTTGAGTCTCACTACTACCTAGGAAAGGCAAGCCAAGGCTAGGTTAAAGCAAATCTCTAACTTTGGATTAAAGCAAAAGTAAAGGTCATAAAACAGATAAAATCACGGCTAGATCTTGAGATTCCACGGCCGTGGAACTTAAGAACAGACCGTGGTTTAGGCTGTCGACGATGTTTCTCACACTCTCAGGGTCCAATCTTTTAACGATCAATCTATCATTATCTAAGCCACAACTATCAATCCTTCACCTTAGAATTGCTAAAGGATTTTAGCCAATAATCGTCATTATGATATCAATAATCAAATTAAGAAGAATGAAACCCTAGAATATCCAGAAGTACACAATCTCCGAAATCACGTCCTCCACGAATCTCCAATCCTCAAGGTCGAAATGAAACCCTAAGGTTGCCGTCTCCAAAGCTCTCCAAAGGTGTAAGCGAAGGTCGGGGCTCCAAGTCCCGGGGCTGTCACCGTTCCCCTTCAATGTTGAAGGCTTTCGGATATATGTAGGGATAAATCTAGGGTTTAAGGATAAAACCCTAAATATTTGGGTTGAAAAGAAGTCGAGTCCGCTGGTATCAGAAAATACTCTAGGCCGCGTCAGACGGTATCAGAAAATACTTTGGCGCGTCCTAGCTTCCTTTTATGCTCCTTTTTGTCCCTTTTCAAAGCTTGATCCATAAATATGTCATTTCATTCCATAATTCGTCAAATTACCTACAAATACAATAAAACTCTGTGTAGACCTCTTTTCTCGCAAAGGAGGTAAATATAACCATAAATTCCATGAATGTATGTCTATGCATACAAAATAAAGGAAAAATCTATATAAATACATGCCTAAAAATAGGTCATAATTCATGCCAAATTACCCCATACTTGCTTCTTGCTTGTCCCCAAACAAGGTTCAAACTTAAGATACAAGATGATATGGATTATGAATATGCAAAAATAAAGAAAAACCACAATATTTTGGTTGTGCTTCTATTCATAGATCACCCTTAAAGGATTGCTTCATAGCTAATGAAAATCATCATATGATCAAATTAAAATATAGCATGGAAAAGATAATCACACTTTGGAAGAGAATCATAACATGCATCATAACTTGCAATAAATCAAAATCAATCATGAGGAATCCAATTTAGACTACAAAGCAAACAACATACTCAAAGATCTTAAGGTCTTTCAAGTAAAGGTCAAGAAACGTGAATGGATGGGACTTTCATAAGGTAATGTGGTACAAAAATCCGGGAAAAAGAAACAACACAACACAACTTTTCTTTTTGCGAAATTGAATCAACCACCGTTGATAGCTTTGCTCTCCCTTTTAAGCACAAAATTCTTTTTCGACTTTACTTTTTGAAATCAAAGACAGAGGTGCACAATAACCGAAGCCTAGAATATCGGCATTGACTCAATTTTTCGAGTTACCTCAAACCGTAATCCACATACAATGACTCGTTAGGAATATCGCTCAATCCGACTTTGACAAGACACAAACACCCGGCTATGTGAATGGTGCCGAGTTACTCATCATCAAAATTGACTTCCCCAAACCTATTTTCTATACTTTGAATGCACAATTTTTTTCTTTCATGGCCCTCCCACATCAAACATGCCAAAATTACACTCTTCCTAATTCCCGGATAGGTAAAGGAGGCAAACATTTTCATTGAGGGGCTAAATGAACAAAGAAGAAGCAAGAAAAATCGAGGTGCCTTAATCATTTCAAAAATAAGTGTAAGAACTTATCATGCGGTTTCAACCTTCAATACTCAATATGACTTAGAATGAAAGCAAATTATCAAACATGCATGAAATTCTAACAAAGTATTCAAATCCTACATATGTCATAAATCAATTCAAACATATCAAAATCATCATAGCTATTTCACAAAACAATATTCATCATAGAGATCATATCCATCCTAGAAGCACAAAAAATTTGAAAATTTTTCAAAATTTTCAAAATCAAAAATTGCAAGACATAAAACATGCAAATGGTATTGCAAATACCTCCACCCCATACTTAAAACTCACATTGTTCCCAATGTGAACAAAAGAAAAGATGGAAAAGAATACTCACAATGTAAGATGGTGAATCCTTCATCGGGTGATGGTGGTGGGAATCTATATAAGCTCAATAGGGAACTCTGGATATTTCAATCGGTGTCGATGATGAAGAAGGGGAACGTCTTTCCGCCGAAAAGTTTTCCGAAAAAAAAAAAAATTTCCACGGCCTATCGGGTATTTCCACGGCCGTGGTTTTGGGCGTGGAACTTTCTGTTGCTCTCGACATAGCATTCCACGGTCCAAAATATCATTCCACGGCCGTGGAACTGTACGGACACCCGTGGAATCCTCTGATGTTCGCCAAAAATCCAAGTTTCGTTGCTCCTTTGGCTTCCTTCACTTCTTTTGGTCCTTTCTCAACTCTGACATCCAAAGACACAAACATACCGGAAGGTATCGACGAAAAACAAACAAAAACAACTACTCTAATCTAATTTAAGAAAAAGAAAAGGGGAAAAGGATGCATTACCTTGGGTTGCCTCCCAAGAAGCGCTTGGTTTAACGTCGCTAGCAAGAGCTATCTCCACAGATGACTCAATGTACCTTGAACATCTTGGATTGCTCATCAAACTCATCATAACATTCCTCAAAAAAGGTTCCGGTTCCTAATTTCACCGGGAAGTGGTAAGATCTCCTACGTACAAGCTTGTACGGTTTGATTTTCACCGGAATCCTCCTAGCTTTCCTATGCTTTAATGGGACATAACTCAACCTTGCGTCCCGTCCTTTCCTAGACCGAGAAATCAGTTTCTCGAGAATCCTCCTAGCTTCCCTATCTCCAGCTTGGGGATGATGTATTGTCTTCGTCATGTGAATGACCCCATACTTGAACAAACGACACGTCATCGCCTTAACGGTGAAGTGCTTACTAACTCCACTCCTTGCAGTCCCAGGAGCATCTTCTTCCAAAAGTTTTAATGGAGGTTTCATCTTCACCTTAGGAGGTTCTTTTGGAAGAGACCTCCAACTCTCCGGTGCATTCCTGAAAAAGTTAGAAATTTTAATAGGAATTTCAAATGAAGTAAGAGAATGTACCTTGTAAAGTTCTTCAAGGCTTGGGACAAGTTTCATGTTGGGATGATGATCCACACATGAAATATATCCCAACTCAGTTGGATCCTCTTCAACCTTGGCCACAGTTTCAGTAATTTGGCCAAGCTTCTCCACTTCTTCCTCTTCTTCAATGAGAACTTCAAGAGGAGCTTCAGATTCGAGCGGAGGAACGCTCAAAACTTGTAATTCTTCCTTGCTAGATAAATGCTTTTTCAAGGCTTTTTAATCTTTTGAAATAGCATTTATTTTGTCTTCCATCTTGTCCAACACTTTTAATATCTTTTCCAGCATCATCTGTGTCCCATCCTCGGATGGTTGTTGTGGAGGCTGCAATTGAGGAGGTTGCCCATAAAATGTATGAGGGGGATTATGTTCATCCCAATATGCGAGCTCATCCTAAATGGCTTCCTCTCTTTCTCTTTCGTCGCTAACACAATAATAGGCATACTTCTCCTCCAAATATTCATAATGGTCCGCCCTAGCACATTGCCATGTTGTCCAGGCTGGATCAAATGTAGGTTCATCGCTCCATGCAGCCATTGGTGAACCTGAAAACTCAAAAACTCATATAGAAAAGATCAAAAGCAAAAAGCTCTCAAGCCCGACAACCGAAAACCGAATTTGGCCTAAACCAAATCCCCGGCAACGGCGCCAAAAACTTGTTCGCCTCAAAGTGTGCGTACAAATAAGTTTTAAATTTATAAAACTGAAATCAAAGCAAGCGAACCCGCAGTGTACGGATCGGCGTAGTAAAGCAAGAATTCCAAAGTATCGAACTCAGGGATTTGGGGGGAACAAATTCCAGTTGTAAAATTGTCAAGCAAGTAAATTAGAAGCTTTGCAAATATTAGGAAAACAACAATCCTAAAGATCCAAGTATCCAATTGTGGCAATTGGTTCAAGATATACTATAGATATAAGGACAGAGTCGAGATTGCAAAGGTACAACTAAAGTAAGGTAATGTACGGTGAAGTTCCAAAACCCTATATGTCTCAC
This sequence comes from Fagopyrum homotropicum, assembly GCA_033239125.1. NCBI lineage: Eukaryota > Viridiplantae > Streptophyta > Magnoliopsida > Caryophyllales > Polygonaceae > Fagopyrum > Fagopyrum homotropicum. The sequence continues at coordinate 116,530,209 of BSWB01000007.1, read as the reverse complement.
CCAAAGACTCTATCTATAAAGGTTGTTGAGGCTACAGTATAGAAAGAATCTAAGGACAAGAACTACTCTCAAATACCCATGCCCAAACCCAAGGAATCAAAGATAAACTAAAACGGTTAAGGTTGTGACACTCGAAACCAAAATAGAGGATGTTGAGTCTCACTACTACCTAGGAAAGGCAAGCCAAGGCTAGGTTAAAGCAAATCTCTAAGTTTGGAATAAAGCAAAAGCAAAGGTCGTAAAACAGAGAAAATCACGGCTAGATCTTGAGATTCCACGGCCGTGGAACTCAAGAACAGACCGTGGTTTAGGCTGTCGAGAATGTTTCTCACACTCTCATGGTCCAATCTGTTAACGATCAATCTATCATTATTTAAGCCACAACTATCAATCCTTCACCTTAGAATTGCTCTAGGGTTTTAGCCAATAATCGTCATTATGATATCAATAATCAAATTAAGAAGAATGAAAGATGAAAACCCTCGAAAACTCAATAATAACACAAAGTCAATCTCGAAATCCAAACACAAAGTCATACGTTTATGAATTCAGAAAAGTAGGAATAGAAACCCTCACAATGATCTAGAGAAACCACAAAGAACGTGATGTCAATCCGTTCTCCAATGAAAACCCTAGAATATCCAAAAGTACACAATCTTTGAAATCACGTCCGCCACGAATCTCCAATCCTAAAGGTCGAAATGAAACCCTAAGGTTGCCGTCTCCAAAGCTCTCCCAAGGTGTAAGCGAAGGTCGGGGCTCCAAGTCCCGGGGCTGTCACCGTCCCCCTTCAATGTTGAAGGCTTTCGGATATATGTAGGGATAAATCTAGGGTTTAAGGATAAAACCCTAAATATTTAGGCTGAAAAGAAGTCAAGTCCGCTGGTATCAGAAAATACTCTGGGCCGCGTCAGACGGTATCAGAAAATACTTTGGCGCGTCCTAGCTTCCTTTTATGCTCCTTTTTGTCCCTTTTCAAAGCTTAATACATAAATATGCCATTTCTCTCCATAATTCGCCAAATTACCTACAAATGCAATAAAATTCTATGTAGACCTCTATTCTCGCAAAGAGGTGAATATAACCATAAATGTCATGAAAGTATGTCTATGCATGCAAAATAAAGGGAAAATCTATATAAATACATGCCTAAAATAGGTCATAATTCATGTCACAACAACCACTTTGTTAAGGAAATCCTATCCACCATGTTATCTTTGCCTTGAAAAACATGATGAGAGCATGGAGAATGAGTTGAATTTGATTTCGTGCTTTGGTAAATCATCACCAAGCCTTTTTGTTCTTTCCTTCTTGTCAGAGAATATTGACTTGCCTTGTTGCTTCAAGCTTTTTTTATCTACCCTATACTCATCTTGTAATTCCTTAGCAAGCAATGCACCTATGAGGCGAGGGAATGAGATTCTATGATATTTGAGTTGCCGCATCCTTGATCAAATAATCATCACTAGACCTTGAAGGGTCATCATGAAGTTTTCCAATCAGGTTGATCATGATGACAACTCCTTAATCTCTTTCTCCATTTCCTAATCCCCTTTATTAGTCTATTTTGGAACAATAACTTCTTCAAGAGGCACATCTAAACTTGACTCCTTAATGCTTGTGAAAACTCCACCTTGATGGAAATGGTTTACAGGTGTTGATGATGGAAGACTTCACACAAATATAGAAGTTGGATATACTAACAATGTACTTGATTATATTTCTAGATATTTGGTTGGATTGAATTCACTGCAGGTTGTATATCTACATGTCAAGGGTCTTGAAGTTGGATTCAAGAAGAAGTTCAAAAGGACAAAATCAAGGGCCTTGGATTCTAAGCTGCACGGAACAAGGATTCAAATAAATTGAAGATCTTTGTTGGAGATTCTATAACAAGAAGATTTCATCAACCAAGGATATTGTAAACCGAAGGAAGATCTCAACCGAAGAATAGAGAATCTTTTCTTGAAGATTTTCTAAACAATAAAACGGAAAAAAATATCTTCTCTCTTATCCAACAGAATGACAAGAAGATCAAGGAGTAAAAGACTCAACGTGTTCGTAGGGACTGAAGACTTGCAACGTCTACCTTACGATCTTCATGGAAAAGAAGATTGATCTTCAAACGGTCATCTCTACAACGGCTAGAAGATCTTTCCATAAAAGATATAAATGAAGATGATGGTCGAAGAAGAAATACACAAGCTTACACCGGAAAACATCTTTGTATCCTCAAGCAACCTAATCATCTTCATTCGTTATTTTTCTTTCTCACATTCACGTAAAAGTTTTATCCCCTTAGAGAGAAAACACAAGAGCTCCCTTGGTAGATCTAAAAAGTGTTATACTAGAGTGTGTTACTCTACGATGTAACTAGGCTATTATAGCTAGGTTAAGAGTTGGAGCTAGATCGTAGCATTGGCTACAAGTGAGAGAAGAAGGGGATTTCTTCTAATTTGTATCTAGGACTCTTTGAAGCTGATAATAGATAGTTAGATCATACGGATATACCCTGGGATGGAGAGTTGGCTATTTAGAGTCAAACTTCGTAAACATATCCTCGTGTCAATATTTTCAATTCCGCACCATATATACTTTATTTTGACTAACTTTGTTTTGTAGGAGCAAGAAGTCAAGGCCCTTGAAATAGAGTTTCAAAGTCCTTGAAATCAAAGTTTCACTAGTAACACAGATTGACATCAAGGCCCTTGAAAGGAGTTTCAAGGCCTTGAGATTTGGTTTGCGAAAAGTTCTCATACTCTATTCAACCCCCCCTTTTAGAGTATTATTTATCTTATTTATATCACCTATCGGTTCTTCAATTAGTATCAGAGATAGACTTACGTTTATTGATTTAACCATCAGTAAGATTAATCATGAATCCTATAGGTGATGGTGGATTTGCTCAAGGAAGATCCTCATGTCTACCACCACTCTTCTATGGCAACAACTTCGCTTATTGGAGATCACTTATGCGTATGTTCATGATTGACCTAGATATGGAGCTTTGGAGCATTATTCAAAATGGACCAAAAGTTCCAATGACAACGGTTGAAGGCGTCCAAGTCCCGAAGAAGGAATCAGACTTCACATAGGTAGACATGGACATTGTGTCAAAAAATTACAAGGCAATGAATCTAATTTACTGTGGATTAGATGCTAATAATTCAACCGCATCTCATCATGCAAAAGTGCAAAAGAAATATGGGACAAGCTTGTTGTCACTTACGAAGGAACAAGTCAAGTCAAGAAAACAAAGATTAGCATCTTTCTCACACAATACGAGCTATTCAAGATGAATCCAAATGAACCAGTCAAAGAAATGTTCACTAGATTCACTAAGATCGTGAACAATCTAGACTCACTTGGAAAGACCTTCACAAATGAAGAAAAAGTGAGAAAGGTTCTAAGAAGCTTACCTAAAGCCAAGTGGGGACCAAAGATGACTGCTATTGAAGAAGCTCAAAATCTCACGACTCTTCCTCTTGATGATTTATTTGGAAAACTCATCACACATGAAATGATTCTTGGCGAAGAAGATGGAGAACTTCCATCCAACTCCAAGAGTTTGGCATTAAAATCCAAAAGAGATGAGTTACCTTCTGATGAAGAAAATAGTGATGATGATAATGAAGAAGATGCTCTCGCCATGATCTCTAAAGATTTAGCAAGAATTCTCAAGATAAAGAAACAATCTGCAAACCGAGAATTTCCACAAGCATCAAACCCCCAGGTAAGTTTCCTAACTATAATAAGAAAACGAAAGTACTGACTTGTTTTGAATGTGGTGAAGCAGATCATTTGGTGAAGGATTGTCCACAAAAGAAGAGGATCAACTTCAAGAAGAATGATCGAAAGAAGAAAGCCATGGTTGCTTCATGGAGTGATTCAGAATCGACAAATGAATCAGAAGATGAACAAGAACAAGAAAACTTTTGTCTTATGGCCGATCATGAAGATAACTCAAATCTATACATCGACAATATGGTAAGTACAATTTTGTCTCAACTTGAGATTGACCTTAAACAATTCCTTAAGGATATTATCTTAAGTGATAAGGAACATAGAATAAGGATTAATTCTTTCAAAGAAAAACTTCATGAACAAGATAAACAATTGAGTGAAATGTCTCTGGAGATTGAAAATCTTAACACAGAAAAGGAAGAACTTGATGACAATATCAAGGCCTTGGAATCAGAAAACTTGATTCTCAAGGACAACCTCTCTTCTCTACATCAAAACTATATTGATCTAGAGAAAGAGAAAGTTGATCTGGCTTTAATGTGTCAAGACTAGAAGGCACCACTCATTAAGTTTACTCGTTCAAAAGCTAATCTGGAAAGAATGATGGGTGAACAACAATCTTCACTTAACAAAAATGGTATAGGGTATCATAGGATCTTTCCTAGAAAACCTTCCACCACTTTTGTTACGGCAAAAGGAAACATTCATATGCCTACCTGCTTCTATTGTTGTATAAAGGGTCATGTTAAATCTACATGTCCTTATAGAAGAAATGATCCTTATATCATCAAAAACACCTATCCTTTATGTTTAAGGAAACAGGTCAAACAAATATGGGTTCCTAAAGGTACTAGACCACCAAACATGATCGAACCTGAGTATGAACCAAAATATGTCATTTGGTCGACCCGAAAAGGTTGATGTTTGTTGTTTTGCACGATATCACCAAGGTAAAGGAGCACAAATGGATATTAGATAGTGGTTACTCAAGACACATGAGTGGAAATAGTTCTTTATTCTCAGATTTAAAGAAGCAATCATTTGGAACTATTACTCTTGGTGATAAAGGAAAGTGTGACATAATTGGCATTGGTAAAATTTGCTATGATTCATCCAACTTTATTGATGATGTTTATTTAGTTGATGGCTTGAAATATAATCTTCTAAGTATTTCTCAAATTTGTGATAAAGGCAATAAAGTCATGTTTGATTCAGAAAAATGTGAAGTTCAAGACATAAAGACGGTATAAGTATTGCTTACTGCTCCTAGGTGTAATAATGTTTATTCTTTGAGTACTAACCAAGTTGCAGGAACTAAGTTAAATTGTCTAAAGGCCTTGACTGATGATCCAAGGCTTTGGCATAGAAGACTTGGCCACGTAAGCATGCACACCATGCAGAAGCTACTTACAAAAGATTTGGTACGTGGTTTGCCAAACCTAAACTTCAAGGTTAATGGCCTATGTAAAGCATGTACACAAGGTAAACAAACAAGAGGTTCATTCAAACCTAAGAAAGCTGTAAATTCTTCTCGACCTATTGAACTTTTACATATGGATCTTTGTGGACCTATGCGTGTCAAATCTCCCAGAGGAAAACAATACATCATTGTTATAGTAGATGATTTCTCTCGTTTTACATGGATATCTTTTCTACGAGAAAAATCTGAAGCTTTATTTGAGTTTTCAAAATTGTGTAAGGAGTTACAAAGTTTGAAAAACCTACCAATCGTTTCTATAAGAAGCGATCATGGTAGAGAATTTGATCAACTAAAGCTCGATCTGTTTTGTGCAAAATATGGTATTTCTCATAACTTTTCAGCTCCTAGAACTCCTCAACAAAATGGAGTTGTGGAACGCAAGAACCGCACTCTTGAGGATATGTCTAGGACAATACTTTTAGAAAATCATTTTCCAAAAAGTTTGTGGGCTGAAGTAGTAAACACCGCAAATTATATTTTAAATAGATGTTTAATTCGTCCTATTTTGAAAAAGACTCCTTATGAACTCTTTAAAGGAAGAAAACCAAATATTTCATACTTCAAACCTTTTGGATGTACTTGTTTTGTTCACAACAATGGAAAGGACAATCTCGGGAAATTTGATGCACGTAGTGATGAAGCTATATTCATTGGATATGCTTCAAATAGCAAAGCTTATCTAGTATACAACAAACGTACCAAAGTTGTTGAGGAAAACATTCATATTATTTTTGATGAAAGCAATGATGGTACTTTGAATGAGAGTTTTGCGGATTTAAATCTGAATCAAAGAGAATATCACATTTCGGATGAAGAGGAAGATCCTAAAGGTCAAGACAAGAATATGCAAAAAAAGATTCACGATACCAAAGAAAATCCTCAAGACCTTGAAACACACCTTCAAGACCTTGAAACTGGAAATTGTGACAACAGAACTCCACTTCAAGGGCTTGAAACCCAACTTCAAGGCCTTGAGATTGGAACAACAGGTAATGTACAAACGGTACCTGAATCGAGTCAGACCTATTCAGCTTAACCTTCTGGATCTACATCATCTGTCAAAAGAAGAAAAGTTCAATACTCCTCGTATCATCCATAAGAGAATTTGATCTCAGATCCAAATGCTGGAGTTCAAACTAGATCTAAAGTAAATAATTTTTGTGCCATCTCCACTTTTGTATCACTTGTCCAGCCAAAGAACTACATTCAAGCTCTTCAAAAACTAGACTGGATCATTGTCATGCAAAATGAATTAAATGAATTTGAGAGGAACAAGGTATGGACTCTTACTTCAAGGCCAAAGCATCAATCAGTTATTGGCACGAAATGGGTCTTTCGAAACAAATTGGATGAAAGTGGCAAAGTCATACGAAACAAAGCACGACTTGTAGCACAAGGCTATAACCAAGAAGAAGGTATTGATTATGAGGAGACTTTTGTTCTTGTTGCCAGGTTAGAAGCCATACGTATGTTACTTGTAACACCCCAAATTCTAAGAACTCGGGGAGCTACTGGTTAGGACCTCACAATAGGTTCCGACCATAGTTTGACAACAATTTTACTTGGATCTTACAACAAGGCACAAAAGTATATAAAACATTTGAAAACTGTAAACAATATATACATGGAGAATATGTATCAGCCTTACAAGAAAAGATACTAAAATGACGCATATGAAGAACAGAAGACATCCCCGTCCCAAATTAAATGAGTACGTGGACCCGACTGACCATTTCTTCCAGATCTCTCTACAACTGTCTTAACCTGCAAGACATCTACAAGCGGTATAAAACCGTTAGCTAACATTCTATGCATAAGTATAAAGGTAAAATCACAAACACACAACATACAACAATCAACATACAACAATCAATCCTTTTATTATCTTTAATTAGGTGATATGTCATTACTAATGGTACTTATTTTGTGACACGATGGATTCCCAAACCTCGCCCCTGTCCCCATTTACCAACACGGAATGGTACTAATGCATCTGACCGTCTAACTGACTGGGCTAGTCACAGGGAACCTCTTAGACTCTCGCAAGAGTTAGGCAGATGATGTCACGACCCGTTATCATACACTTGGGTCAATTACGTAAATAATAAAGTCGGCCTAATCCGGTTTCGTTAGTTATTTTAACTAACAAACACCACTCATACACATTACACTCATACAAGAAGCCAGCTAAGTAAGTCCGTGGACTTACCTGAATCAGATCTCGATTCTCTTAATCACAACTCAATTTGTAACTGTATAACTCGGTTGCCTGTCGAAGGAGGCAAGTGTGTCAGCACACTTTTTAGGTAATTAGAAGTCTAAAACTTCTACGGTAGTAGATCCTATTAGAAAAAAATTTAATACAGTACCAATTTATGGTAAAATGACTATTTTACCCTTGGTCCCGAAACTTCCAAAAATTTCATAATTCATGCCTAAACTCTTATTTGAGACTGAAGAGTCATATTCTAACTCCTAAAGATGAGTTTGGTTACAAACTGGCAATTTACCCATTTTCTTATTTTCGAAAAGATCGTTAAGGTCCAACTTCGGCTTCAAATATGAAATTCGAATAGTCTTATAAAAATTCTGAAATAATTCCCTAGATCATCTATGATATCTCATATACTCCTAGGAGCAAGAATTTCTTAAAACTGTTCAACCATCACTTCTACAAAAATTTCCAAAGTTGGTTACAACACTTAAAATATTCTATACTTATCCAAAATCTGAGTATGTTTTCTAACTGTACAACAAGTCCACTTTGAGCCTCTAAAATTCTAAATCCCACTGTTGGATTCATCTCAACTTTTGACATACTAACCTATGCATGACACTACACAACATCGCAAGAACTGAACGGTGGATCTTATCTCTAAGGCATCGAAAAGTATGCTCAAACTTGACTGATTAACACAGTTTCTGGAAATTCAGCAACCACTTAACAAAACAACACATTGTCTTAACTTTGAAAAATCATAACTCCTAAACCTTTGATTAAATCCTCTCAAATTTTGATATACTATACTATGTAAGCCGAACTAAGACATATCGACAATTCAAGTGCAATAGAGGTCAATAACCTATTCAATCCTACATCACAAAACTCCATCACAAGCAGTTTTTCTCAACACTTAGAAATTTCAGCACAATAGAAAAACTGCTTACGACCCAATCTTTGAAAAATCGAATCCTAAATCACTCGATGGATTCCTCCCAAACTTTAATATGATCTACAACAATATGCCAACTATATCATATCAAAAATTCAAGCCCAACGGAGATCAAAATCCTATTAAAAACTATCTCACAAAACAGCATCCCATGCTGTTTTTCTCAACTCAGCACATTTATAAAAACTGTATGAGGAGTCAACTTTGAAACCCCATATCTCTCAAACCATAACATGGATTCCTCTGAAATTTTAGTATGATTTACTATGTAATACCATCTATAACATGTCCGAAACTAGCCAAAAAAAAGAGTCTAGCTTACCTAAAATTAGACTCAAAGATGACTGCTCATCACTTTATAAAAACTCAGAAAACGCGTGCCTCCATACTGTTCAGCTACGAATGATCTGTATAGGTTTATAAGGCATTACAGGCACTCGTTAGGCATGGAATACGTGGACAGAACTGAAGGGAGAGAGAGGTACAAGCCTTACTCGATTCCACGACTCGAATGCATTAAGCTGCTGCTGAGCGGATCTAGGCGTGCAGGAGAAGGACTGGATGCATCGGCTGCATTCCAGGAGAGATCAGCTAGGGTTAAGGAGGGAGTATGAGGCTGCTGCGTTGAAGGGAGATGTGCACAGATCACGTACAGGCTGAAGGCCCGTTGCTGCTGCTGCGTGCTGGCTCGACAGAAGCGAGGAGAGGGTTGTGTGCTTGCTCGACAAAAGCGAGGAGAGGGTTGCGTGCTTGCTCGACGACAGAGGGGGTGCGAGGCTCACCAGCGCCGTCCTGCGTGCAAGAGGAAGACGATGTGCCGGTTGTACTCTGTCGATCCAGGGTTGCAGTTACGTGAAGGTGGGAGGGTTGTAGTTACGTGGAAGGGAGGAGCGTCTAGGGCTAGCAGGGGAGGCCGCTGGTGTGTTTGGGCTGGCCGGATAGGGCCTTGTCTGGGCCTCATCAAGGCCTTGTCTGGGCCTCGTCAAGGCCTTGTCTGGGCCTTGTCCAAAGGCTTGTCATGCTTGTTAAGAAGGTTATTTAGATTAGTCTTGCAAGAATTAAACTCTAAGGAAGATAGATATATTTTATATGTGTAAAAATTCCACATAAAATGATAAAGTGTTTTTAATTTATAAAACTAAGGATTATGTAAGAAGATTGAAGCCTCACATAAAATTATAAAAGTTGATAAAAACATTTTTTTTGTGCTTAACTTTTCACATTATATGACAAGGTTTATGATCATTCGGGATTTACCGGAAATAAAATTTTCGGGTATTACAAGTTACAATATTTATCACTTTATGTGAATTAAGGTCACATAAAATGATAGAATTTAGTGTTGTTTTATTTTGTTTAAAAATTAAGAAAGGTTAGCGGATCGGGATCCGGTTCGCTCGGGTTTGAAACGGAAATTAATTTTTCCGGGTATTATTTTACTTGCATTTGCATCTTTCATGAGCATAAAACTTTTTCAAATGGATGTAAAATGTGCTTTTATAAACGGCTTCTTAGAAGAAGAAGTCTACGTTGCTCAACCTCCTGGTTTTGAAAATGATGAATTTCCGGATCATGTTTTTAAATTAGATAAAGCTCTTTACGGTCTTAAGCAAGCTCCTCGAGCTTGGTATCAAAGATTGTCTAAATATCTTCTTGAAAACAATTTCAAAAGAGGTTTGATTGATAAAACATTGTTTATCAAAACTAGAGGCAACGACATTTTAGTAGTACAAATCTATGTTGATGATATATTATTCGGTGTTACTAATGATTCCCTTTGCGAGAAATTTTCAGATATTATGTGCAGGGAATATGAGATGAGCTTAATGAGAGAGTTAAATTTCTTTCTTGGATTTCAAGTTACACAAGCAAAGAAAGGAATTTTCCTCAATCAAAACAAGTATACTAAAGATTTGCTTAAAAGTACAAAATGGATCAATTTAAGGTTGCAAGGACTCCTATGAGTTCAACACTTTTGCTTAAAAAGTGTAGTACAAAAGGAGTATCGAGGTATGATCGGTTCATTGTTGTATCTAACTGCTAGTCGTCCTAACATTATGTTTAGGGTGTGCATGTGTGCAAGATTTTAAGCTGATCCTAAAGAGTCACACTTGATAGCTGTGAAAAGAATTTTGTGGTATCTCAATGGCACTAAGGATCTAGGGTTATGGTACCCACGTCAAAGCTCGTTTCATCTTGTTGGCTATTCAGATGCAGACTTTGCAGATTATTAGGTTGATAGAAAAAGTACCTCTGGATGTTGTCAATTCTTAGGGTCATCCCTAATCAGTAGGCACTCCAAGAAGCAAAATTTTGTTGCCCTATCCACAGCTGAAGCTGAATACCTAGATGCAGGAGCTTGTTGTGCTCAAATTTTCTGGATTGCTCAATAACTTCGTGACCTTGACTTTGACTTGAGAGGTGTTCCTATAAAATGTGATAATACTAGTGCTATTTCTATAACCAAAAATCTTGTGCAACATTCAAGGACTAAGCATATTGATGTAAGGCATCACTTCATACGTGATCATGTTGAGAAAGGTGATGATTCGATTTCTTTTATCTCAACTAACTTGCAGCTTGCAGATATCTTTATCAAGCCTCTTCCTGAGGAACAATTTAATTTTAATAGATTGGAACTTGGTATGTTGAACAAGGAAGCATTAACGTAGGGGGAGTAAACGAGTTTTAATCATCCTACGCATGCAGCCCAATTGATGTTTTCAAGGGCCTTGAAATGAAATTCAAAGTGGCCTTGAAACATATTTCAAAGGGTAAATCAATAAAATGGATCAATTAGAAATTCATATCTTTTAGATATTGAATTATCTAATTTTTACTTTTAAAAGGAATTTCAAAAGTTTTGTTTTCAGATTCAAAGGATTTTGAAAAGTGGTTACCTAAATTTATGGAAGGAATTTTTATCACTCAAGATCTTTAAAATCTTTTGATCTTACGTTGATTAGATTTCTTTCCTTAAATACCTCTTCTCTTCCCTCTTTCTTTCTTCCGCTTCCCTTTGCTTTCGAAAGAACGGTGCTTTACTCTTCCAAATTTCCAAAACCCTCTTCATTGTTTTTTCAAAATTTCTCAGTGGTTCCCAATAGATCTTCAGTCAACGAAGCAACATCCTCAGCTCCAAAACGACAGAGGGTCGTTCAAGTGTCGTCCGACTCTGATTCAAGTTCTGACTCGGGGTCGAGTTCGAGTTCATCTGGGTTCTCTAGTGATGCGAATATCTTTGCTAGAACAGGGTTACCATCAAGTTGGTTCATCAACACAATAGCAGCTAAAAAGTGGGTCAAGGAGTATGATGACCGCTTTTAGTGCATGTGTGAAGGAGTACACAGCGAACTGTTTACTTGCTCGTCTATGCCAGGGCTTGAAGCGCTCCAAGCGAGCTCTACATGGATTATGCTGAATCTAGGGGAATCGTCATATCCTAGCCTAACAAGACTGTTTATGCCAACTTGACGGCAAGGCGTGAGAGAGGGGAATGGATTCTAAATTCGGTTATCAAAGGTAAGAAAATCACCCTCACTTCTGAAATTATAGCAGATATTTTTGGGATTCCTTTGTATGATGATTCAGAAGACTCAACCCCTGCTAGGACTTTAAGGCTAGCAAAAGAACAACTTCTCCTTCCTAATGCCTTATCACCTCCAACCATTACCTATTTAACTCTAGAGGCTAGGATAGTCTATTCTATTATAGACAGATGCATTGTCCCTAGAGTTGGCAACAAAGAGATTATAACCAATTCTGTGATGATGTTGACTTACAATGCCTTGAATTGGTTGAAGGTGAATCTACCTGAAATTCCTTTGTCTCATATGGTGAATGTGATTAATTCTCCAAGCACCAATCACCTACCTTATGGGAATTTGCTTCCCATAATATTCACACATTTTTCAGTAGATTATTCTGGTGAGGTGTTGAATCTTTACAATGATGGATTAGATGAAACTTTCTTTGAGACAATAGGAATCAAAAAGACTAAAGTGGGCTTTAGTAATGTGTAGGTGTTAATGGAGCAGCCTGAAAGGAATTTTACTACACAACAGCGACTGAATTTTGTGGAAGAATCGTTGACTTCTTTAACTTCTGACTTTATAGAGATTAGAGTATCAATGACTGATCAGATGGATAAAGCTCAAGATCTGCTGGGAATTCTGAATCAGAAGATTAACCAGTTATTTCATGTGAGTGCTATGACTTTAACAACTGCTAGTATTATTAAACCAATATCAGTGGAGGATGGACAGGAAACCCATAAGGATGCTGAGAAAGTGATGGATCAATGTCAAAAGATTGTCAAGGATAAACCTGTCCGTCAGCCAAAGCCAGAAGATCCAGATATCTTGACAATCGAAGAATTTGGGGTCGTCAAGAAGTATGCAAAGGAGTCTAGACAAAGAGGAACTGACCTATCTCTAAAAGAACGTGATCTTGCTGATGCAAAGGATCGATGGAGAGATATGTGTCTCCGAGACTATTATGGAAAAGGATGTTCCTCCAAATGGTACAAGGAAGACTGAAGACTCTCGGCTTTTCATGAGTGTTTGAAAAATATTTTTTGGTTTTGAAATATATTTGGTTTTTAATTGATTTTTAAGACTTCCTGGTTTGACTGCTTTTTCTCCCTTGTTGAAAGACAAAGGGGAAGAAATATGACCCGACATTTCGATATACTACATTCTGCATTTTTAGTTTCGAGATTGTTATATGCATTGCTAAACTAACAAATGCAGGTACGAAACTTTGTGTTGTCTTCCATCAAGGGGGAGATTGAAAACTCCACCTTGATTGAAATGGTTTACGGGTGTTGATGATGGAAGATTTCACAAAAATATAGCAGTTGGATATACTAACAATGTACTTGATTATATTTCTAGATATTTGGTTGGATTGAATTCAGTACAGGTTGTATATCTACATGTCAAGGGCCTTGAAGTTGGATTCAAGAACAAGTTCAAAAGGACAAAATCAAGGGCCTTGTAATCTAAGCTGCACGGAACAAGGATTCAAATAAATTGAAGATCTTCGTTGGATATTCTGTAACAAGAAGATCTCATCAACCAAGGATTTTGTCAACCGAAGAAAGATCTCAACCGAAGAATAGAGAATCTTTTCTTTAAGATTTTCTAAACAATAAAACGGCAAAAAATATCTTCTCTCTTATCCAACAGAAAGACGAGAAGATCAAGGAGTAAAAGACTCAACGTGTTCGTAGGGACTGAAGACTTGCAACGTCTACCTTACAATCTTCATGGAATAGAAGATTGATCTTCAAACGGTCATCTCTACAATGGCTAGAAGATCTTTCCATAGAAGATATAAATGAAGATGATGGTCGAAGAAGAAATACACAAGCTTACACTGGAAAACATCTTTGCATCCTCAAGCAACCTAATCATCTTCATTCGTTGTTTTCCTTTCTCACATTCACGTAAAAGTTTTATCCCCTTAGAGAGAGAAAACACAAGAGCTCCATTGGTAGATCTAAAAATTGTTATACAAGAGTGTGTTACTCTGCGAAGTAACTAGGCTATTATAGCTAGGTTAAGAGTTGGAGCTAGATCGTAGCATTGGCTACAAGTGAGAGAAGAAGGGGATTTCTTCTAGTTTGTATCTAGGACTCTTTGAAGCTGATAATAGATAGTTAGATCCTACGAATATACCCTGGGACAGAGAGAAGGCTATTTAGAGCCGAACTTTGTAAACATATCCTCATGTCAATCTTTTCAATTCCGCACCATATATACTTTACTGTGACTAACTTTGTTTTGAATGAGCAAGAAGTCAAGACCCTTGAAATAAAGTTTCGAAGTCATTGAAATTAAAGTTTCACTAGTAACACAGATTGACATCAAGGCCCTTGAAAGGATTTTCATGGCCTTGAGATTTGGTTTGTGAAATGTTCTCATACTCTATTCAACCCCCCTTTTAGAGTATTATCTATCTTATTTATATCACCTATCGGTTCTTCAGCTTGGCTCTTCAATGCTTGTCTCCTCCATGTTTGGCTCCTCCTCAATCATCATCTCTTTTAATTGGTCTTGAATAATTGAGGAGTCCCAAGTGACTTTGGTGAAATTTTCACTTGTTGAGTAAGTTGTTGCTCGATCATTTCTTGGCCTTCTGAAATTGATTCCATTTTGGTGAGGGACTTCTTTATTGTTTCTAGCAATGTAGTTTCTTCTTCTCTAATAATAAGCTCTTCGTGATCTATTCTACTAGCTTCTGCTTCTTGAACTAGTTGTTACTCAAGCATCAATCGATCTTGTACAATGGAATCAACCTTGGCATTTTGTTTCTCTAACATTGCTTTCATTTCAATAAGAAACTCTTCATATTCCTCTTTACTAGCTTCTTCTTCTTCTTATTGAGCATACCATCCATCATATCCAATTTTATTTTCAATTTGCTCACAGTATGCCACTCTTCTTGAATCCCACAAAGAAGTTAAGTTATTGGTCATCTCTTGAAGAACAATCTACAAATAACAAACACTCACAAAATCGAATCAAAAGTAACAAAACACTTAAATATTATGAACTATCAAACAATCAAACAAAGTCGAGAATCTTGCTAACGACATCAAAAACTTGATGTGAGAAGGGCAACACTTAAAAATCAAATATTTCCGCAAGTTCATGGTCATTGTCAATGTAAGTATATGATGTTTTCATCAAGGTAAATTTTAGATGGATTCTATATAGCTTGATTATGATCAAGTTCAAAAGCAAGGTTTAAGTGTGTAAAAGAGAATTTAAAAGGGTGATCAAATAATCAAATCTTTGGGAGAGATGTGTAACCGCAATCAAGTAACAAACAAGTGAAAAATATATGAGAAAACACTAGGTTTGAGGATAATCCTCTCAAACAACAACTAATAGCATGCTTAAGAAGTAATAATCAATCAATGAAAGGATAAAGTGCATGTAATTAGATGAGTTTTATCTAAGAATCATAATCCTCTTTTGAAACTCATAGAATAACTTTATGTCAATCAACGATGCATCACATGGTGTTTCCTATTTACATTCTAATTGATTAAGCTTAGTCACACAAAGACTCTAAAAGACTTGATGTGAGAAGGGTCGAAACCAAGAGATTTTAGTCTAGTTTTGATTAGATTCAATTAGTCAAGTTTAGTCGAGTGTTGATGACTCCAAAAACCTATGGTCGTTGTCTTTTAGCTTTAGTCAATGTAGAAATCCAAACGTTACACTTAACCGAATTGTATAGTGTAAGTAAGGGTCGAACCAATAGAGTTTAGTCGAGTTTTGATTAGATTCAATTAACGAATTGTAGCCAAGGGGGTTGGATTGTAATAAAAACAAGACAAAAGTGATTAGAAAGTAAGCAAAGATGGTGATAATATGTATGATTAAAGAGCTACACTAGGTTGGATCTTAGCATGCATACTACTTGGTTGGTTCTTTTTATAAGCAATTCACCAATATTCTCATCTTGATCTTAGATATGTGTTAAGCCAACCGGCATTAACACAACTTAACTAGATTATTGATTCGTAAACCTACAAGATCAAAGCACAAGTTAGCATTATAGTAAAGATAAAGAGATATAAAGAATGAATAAACAAACCGTAAATCTTTCTTTATAGTTATTTTCCCTTCCTTTAGATAATCACAACTAGCTTTTACCTAAAGGTTTAATACTAGATTAAGGACCCGAACCCGGAATCGATTAATCCTTGCACTTTACATGCAAATGTACACTTAAGGTGATCAATCTAAGTGATAAAAGACATGCAAACATAAGTGAGAGATCAAGGCAATATAACACAATTGGACTGAATTAAGCTTATATTATAAAATACTTACAACCAAATAGCAATGCAGCTTCAATCAACCCAATGTAGCAAAGGAAGTTAGAAACTCATTACAAAATAGCACTTAGAAATATAGAGCTTTTGGGGAAAATGTGGATGATTCTAGCAATCAGCCAAGGGCTCTATTTATACTACAAAATGCATTAAAAGGGAGTAAATGGGATATCTAAACAGTCACCTTAAATGTCATAAAGGTGGTGCAAACAACCGGAGTTAAGTCCTCTAGCGCTAAACCGCGGTGGGCTACAAGGCCGCAGGGGAGGTTTAGGCCAGAATGTTCTATCTTCTTCTTGGCCGCTAGGGCGGCCTGGCAATTCCGCATGGGCGGGTCTTTAATGCTTCTTGAACTTCTGTCTCTTCGTCTTTGTGTCGTTTTTGATGACGATCCGCAGGGGCGGCCTAGTGTCACCGCAAGGGCGGTGACATTGGCTCTTCGGCTTTGCAGGTCCGTTGGCAAGGGCGCAAGCAGGGGCGCAGGAACTCCGGCTTTGTTTCTTTAGGATACGTCACTGTAGGGGGGGGCAAAGGCAGCCGTAGGGGAAAGGAGGGGTCAAGCAGCCCATCACTATAATAACGAGGGGTCGAAAGAAAAACGCGGTAAACCAAGGATCGGAATGGGATTTGGGATAAAATCCCGTCGCTCAGCAAATCGTTCTTGCGGAAAGACTGAGTTGCAGCTGCAGGAAGGCCACTAAACCTCTCATAAATTGGAATAAAAATTTCAGGTGTTACACTGATCATGATGATAAAGAGCTAGTTGGAAACGAATATCATAAATTAAAGGGAAAATTAAATGTTGAGCATATGATACATGATACTTTTATTTATGAGAAAACTATTAAAGCAACTTGTGATCATTGACATGCGTAAAGTCGTCGTGTGCCTAATCAAATGGATACCCTAAATGTACCTACCAAACAGATTATAACAAGCAAATAAGGCTCGAACCCAAGGGAGAACGATAACATGTTTTTATGCTAACATTTTAGATGTCTTTTTGTGAGTTTTTCCATAATATTGCATGGAAAAGGGCATTCATATCTTTTCTTATGCAAGTATCAAAGAATGTCTACTCTCATTTGTTCGGTTTTTTTAGGTCTAAATTGGAGCACAAAGGACCAATCTAAGCCAATCTAAGGAGTACAAACATACCCTCATCATCATCATGAAGCTAAAGAAGAAAGGAAGGAAGGAAATCAAGGAACATAAGGAGCAAGAGAAGCAAGAAGTCCAAGAAGAGGACCCACAAGTTTACAAAAACTTGAGGTAAGAAGACTTGAAAACCCCAGCTAAGAATAACTCAAGTTGCAAATGTCAACCTAGGTTGAGTTCATTTTAGGAAACTCAAGCAAAGAAGACACAAAACTCAGCCAAGGAAGACAAAAAAAACTCGGGCAAGGAAGACATTTATTCAACATAAGTCAAGTGAGCCAAAAACTAAACCTAATAAGTAGAAGAAATTTGAGCAAAGAACACTTTCCAAGAGAAGATTGTACTTACCTTTGGTGAAAATAGTAACTCGGGCAAGGAAGCATAAAAACTCGACCAAAGAAGCACAAAAATTCGGTCTATGTGTAATCTTCTAAAGCGGTGGAAAAACTCGACTTAAGATCTCTTCAACTAGACCTAAGGAAACCAGAAACTCGACCTTCCTACCCAGAGTGGACCACTTTTGTAAATAACTCCCACTTGATGTGTGAGATTCTTTAGATCATTTTAGATGGATGACCACGAATTTATCCTATAAATAGAGGCATGTGATGCGGAAGTACGAATGATATGGAAAGATAACAAGATGATAATATGGAATTATAATGATAAATATAGGAAGATAGGACTATTATAAGACTTGCAAAGAACCTTGACCAATTATGTGTCAAAACCCGATACAAAGAATTACCTTTCACCCTTCCTTCTTTAACCATACACAAGCCTTCTAGATAAGACAAGAACAAGGAGGGATCAGTTTGACTTGTAGCACCAACCTTCAAAATGATTAACACACACAAGAACAACCTAGAAAAGATTCACAACTTTTCAATCAAAAACTCTCATTTTAATTGAATAGAAATAATAAAATCCAAAATCTGTGAGCGAAGTCATAAGTATCTCACAATAATGTTGAATTCAATAATCACAACTAAGATATCTAACAATCTCCCCCTCTAAGGCTATTTATAAAGGAGAATCTCCTATGTAAACTAGGAAAGATATATTAAAAAGATAATCTAGAAAAGATATATTTAAAAGATAATCTAAAAATAATCCTAAAAGATAGGATCCAAAAACTGAAAATTTCTTTAAGATAGTTTGAAAGCTTTAAGGAAATAAAATATAAAGATAGTTGCCAAATTTAAAAGATCTTTGGCCGGATCCTCTAGCATGCGTCAGGCTAGGAACGAAAACTCGGATGAAATCTCGGTCGAGACTCGAGATTCCTGAGTGTTGGTCGATGTTTGGCATCTTCCATGCAATCATTCATTCCATCAATTCCTCCCATGTCTACACCTTGTGAGCAACCTTTATTGAGTTTCTCTTGCTCCTGGATTGGTGAATGGTCCATGTGATGAAGGCATAGATGTTATCAAGGATGGTCCCACATCAACATGGCTGCTTGTATTTGATATCATCATCAGAGATTAAAAAAAAAAACAATTCTCTAAATTCTCTATTTCAAAGTTGGCCAATTTCAAGAAAGAAGTAGAAGTGTTCTTGAAGTTCTCGCAAATCTCTTCTCTAGATCCATTTTCAATCTTGTTTTGGCCTCAACGTTGAATTGGTTAGTCCAAATCATTCCATTCTTTTTCCTATATTTGTTATTTTCAATCTATTTTGTCACCATGATATTCATTTCATCTGGTTGTGTTATTGAACTTTCGGTCATGAGTGAGTAGTCACCTTGCTAGGATTTGGGGTGAAAACTCCAAATCATGCTAGAATTGCCTTGATCTATATTGTGTTGATAAATATATGGACAATCAAATGCTTGTTTATTAGAATATAGGAGTTCTGAAATTCATTTAAATGTTCATCCATGTTTGATCTTATTTTGAATGTTGGATGTTATATTAGTCATAATCAAGATTGTTCCCATAGCAGATTGTATATTTTCAAGCATGAATTAGTGTTTCTATGGATTGATCATGTTGGATGAGACCTATAAGTAATTCTAAGATGATTGTGCAATGTTTGATGCCTATGATGCTACCTAGGGTCGTTAGGATGGCTAAGCACAATTGTCATGTGAATGTCCAACTTTGGATATGCCAAAATAGCAAACACAACATGATGCTTGTATAGTTCAATATAGTCATAATTTTTAGAGAAACTTATCAACTAATGAGTAAATAACAAACACCATGTGATACTCATTAGTTGAAGCAAGTCAAATGCCGTGAAAAAGTGTAACACCCCGAATCCGCGGGACTCGGGATGTCACATTGGGTTAGGATCTCATAATGGATCATGACCCTAGCCTGACAACAAGTTCCCTGGACCTTACAACATGGCACTGACAGATATAAAACAAATGCATAAAACTATATAAACTGTACAACCAAAAGGTAAAGACAACATAGCCGAGTATCAACAACATCCTCACGCAGGCGGTAACAAAAGATCATCCTCACGCAGGAGGAAAACATAAACAACCCAAAAGACCACACATATCCTATGTACGAGAGGTCCTCGATCTACCACCCTGCTAGATAACTCAGCAGCACGCCTATCATGTAGGGCATCTACAACATGGTAATAAACCATTAGCTATACATACATATATGAGGTAATGCATAAGCACAAACACAATCATGAAAGATAAACACATCAGCATGCTATCACACATTACCCATTTATCATCTTTATATAACAGTCATTCACTCAAATCGTGTATATATATATAGATAAAAGCATGTGACACGAGGACCGATACATCCTCTCACCTGAGCCTGATAGCCAGTTATACGAGTATCGGTCACACAATCCGTGTACCCTATGGGAGTTGATTGCGTCCGTTTTGTAAACCAGCCTGGCTTGACATTAGAGAACCTCCCAGACTCCACGGCGGGATGAAAGGGAAAGGTTATCACAGCCACGCAACGGGGCAATCAAAAAAACATAGGCCGGTATAAACGACATTCGTGCTATCATAGCAATCATATAACGCACAAACTACTTATGCAAACACCAAATATAGGGATGGTAGCTAAGTATGTCCTACGGACTTACCTCAACCTCGATCAACCTCAACCACGATCACCTCTACACTGGAGGGACAACACAGCCTATATACAAGGCATAAAAAGATATATCAATCTCCTAATCACACAAGGGTCACACCTAGACCCAAGGGGATCCATATGATCATCCTCAACCTAACCTCACATCTAATAAACCTCAAAATCCGTACAGGGCATATACCGATCATAACCTCATAAAAACACATCCTCACACATCTAGCATGATCCTATACACTCACACTAGGAAAGGAGGGAGCAAAGGCATCCTAAAGAAAGCCTAGAAGCAACACACACCTGGAAAACCAAGTGGAAACACCAGCTGGTGCAGGTGGCCGCATGGGCGGCTCACAGGTGGCGCAGGGGCGATTCTTGCCGGCGATGGGGCGGCTAGACAGTAGAGGACACCACTTCAGCCCTTTCTTCACTTCTTCCTTCGATTCCTTCACTCCTTATTCACTCCAATACCATACATACAGATTCATACATATATACATCAACACAAGTCAATCAAGGCTGAAACAAGATCCAAACCTAAGGAATCTAAGCTAGACTAGGGAAAGAGAGGAAAAGATGAAAGAAAGAAGAAAGATAGGAAGGAAACCATGGGAGCTTACCAAGCTGAGCTCTCCAAGAGATCCATACAACACCACAACAACCTCAAGCTGGCTCACAAGGTAGATCAACAATAATCATCAACCATCAGCAAGAAAAGCCAAGCATAAAGCTCTCAAAACTCAAAGAATATCAAAGATGATCCAAGGAGAGATGAGAAGAGAAGAAGAACGTAGGGAGAGAGATGAAGTTGTAGATAAGGAACCCTCATCAGAAGGAAAGAGATGAAGGTTATAAAGGGATGAAGGTAAAGCACGGGTCAAAGGGTCAACAAAAACGGCTGCAGCCACACAAAGCCGCAGGGGCGGACCCAGTAAGGCACAGGTGCGGCCCAGGCAAACCGCAGGGGCGGCCACTAGGTCATGCAGGGGCGGTTTAGGATGAAACCAGGTCCTCAGCTCACAAGTCTCAGCAACTCAACAACTAGGCTCTTACATCTCAGCCCCCTAAAACAAGTTTCGTCCTGAAACTTGCAACATTTCCATAGCCTCTCGGACCCATAAGCCGAGGTATAACTCTCGCTCTCTCTATCGGACGTATCACATCTCCCCTCAGAAGGTTGTAACCTATATCTATCTACAACCTCAAACATGAACGTGGAGGAATCATCAACTCCAGAAAACAGGGCTATAACGCTACCCAAAGGCGTAGAGGAATCACATCTCTCGCCATACTACATCACAAGGCATAGAGGAAGCACATCTCTAGCCAGACATACTCATATACCTCGCATGGAGGAATAACATCTCCATTGAACTATGTCCATCAAGGTAGCATGGAGGAAAGAACCATCTCCAGCTAAATCCTAATCACGCTTAGATAGCATGGAGGAAAGAACCATCTTCAGCTATAATCATACATCACGCTAGCACATCAAGATCTAATAAGATCATAAATCAAATCATAGTTAGCATGGAATAAGCACATCAGGGCATATAAACACATAAGCACTTAATCATATACTCACCAAGATAGCACTAAGATCTACTCATCGACCCTAGGTGCATCTATCTCCGCATAAAACTCTGGATAGTTCCTCTGGATACTATCCTCAGTCTCCCATGTAGCCTCCTCAGGTCCACGTCTAGACCACTGTATCCTCATCATAGGAATGTCCTTCGAACGCAGGCGTCTCACACCTCGTTCTAAGACTGCAATAGGATGCTCAACAAAGGTTTGGTCCGGCTCAACCACCAAATCATCATAACTCACAATGTGCCTCGGATCTGGTACGTACTCCCTCACCTGAGACACATGGAACACAGGGTGAACTCAACTTCCCCTTTATGCTAAAACGTCTGATGCCACGTGTCGGAGTTACTCTCAGCCAAACATGAGATCCTACCCTGAACTCTAGAGGTCGACGCCTCCTATCTGCATATGACTTCTAGAGACTCTGTGCAGCCAGGATCCTCTCTCTAATTAGCTCTACTCGAGCCATATCATCATGAATCTACTCTAGCGCTATCCCACTAATACTACTTGGCCCATCCCAGCATAAAGGTGTATGGCATCTACGTCCATACAGGGCCTCATAAGGAGTCATCCCAATAGATGCATACCAGCTGTTGTTGTATGAGAACTCAACAAGTGGGAGGTAATCAGACCATCCCTGTCCCCAATCCAACACACAATCTTGCAACATATCCTCTAGGGCCTGGATGGTCCTCTCAAACTGACCATCTGTTTGGGGGTGAAACGTTGTCGTGAAGTGTATACTCGTCCCCAAAGCAGTCTGAATCTGCTGCCAAAACCTCGTGGTAAACCGTCCATCTCAATCAGAGATGATCGTCCTCGGTACACCATGGAGTCTCACTATCTGTCTAGTGTACTCCTCAACCAATCTGCTCATTGGCCACGTCTCTCTTATGGGAATGAAATGTGCCGTCCTCGTTAGTTTGTCAACCACAACCTAGATAGCATCAAAACTCCTACTGGCCTCAAACCGGTCACAAAATCCATGGAGACGTCGCAGTAGATGTACCTCACCTTCAGGTCTGCAATGCTCTATCTTGATCTGCTGACAAGTCACACACTGTGCCACAAATTTGGCTACATCGGGCTTCAGCTCTCCCCACCAATATGAGCGTCTCACATCATGGTACATCTTACTCGTACCTGGATGTACTGAGTAAGGTGTACAGTGAGCCTCTTGTAAGATGCTCTGTCTCAACTCTGCATCAGTAGGTACACAGATACGGTCATGATGTCTCATCATCCCATCTGCTCCAATGGAGAACTATGGTGCCTCTCCACGAGACATCCTATCTCTGATCCTCATCAAGGTCTGGCAGGTCCCCTGCTTCTGTTGGATCTCATCCAACAGACCTGGTAAAACCTCTAAAGCATGAATCTGGGCACCCTCATCAAGAAACTGGAAGTCCATCTCTAGCCAAGCTAGATCCCTCTGAAGTTGAGGCTGAATTGTTAGTCTCGCAATCGCCTTCTCCCGATGCGTCTTCCTGCTCAAGGGGTCAGCTACAACATTCGCCTTACCAGGATGATACAGAATCTCAAGGTCAAATTCCTTGATCAACTCAAGCCATCGACGTTGGCGGTTATTCAACTCCCGCTGCGTAAAAATGTACTTCAGACTCCTATGGTCTGTGAAGATCTGACATGTAGCACCATACACGTAATGTCTCGAGATCTTCAAAGCATGAACTGTCGCTGCCAACTCCAGATCATGAGTCGGGTAGTTCTTCTCATACGTCTTCAACTGCCTAGACGCATAAGCAATCACTCTGACCCTTTGCATCAATACACATCCCAAGCCAAGCTTAGATGCATCACTATAGACCACAAAATCATCAGAGCCCTCTGGATGTGCCAAGACAGAAGCAAAAGTCAAACGCCTCTTCAACTCCTCAAAACTTTGGGCACACTGATCAGCCCATACAAATCTGGTAGTCTTTCTCAAAAGACTCGTCAGTGGACGGGCAATCACATAATATCCCTCCATAAAGCGTATGTAATAGCCGGCTAAGCCAAGAAAGCTACACACTTCCTTGACGTTCGTCGATGTCGTCCATGCAGCAACAGACTCAATCTTCGCCGGATCAACCATAATCCCATCGGCGGAGACGATGTGTCCAAGAAAATCAACATCGGACATCCAGAACTCGCACTTAGAGAGCTTGGCATACCGCTCTCTATCCCTCAAAATCTGCAAAACTGTCCACACATGACCGGCATGCTCCTCTCTGCTACGAGAGTATACCAGAATGTCATCAATGAAGACTACCACAAACTAATCAAGGAATTCGATAAAAATGTTGTTCATCAACTCCTTGAAGACTGCTAGGGCATTCGTCAGCCCGAATGGCATCACTACAAACTCGTAGTGTCCATAACGGGTACGAAATGCCGTCTTGTGTGCATCCTGCTCCCTCTCCCTCAACTAGTGATATCTTGAACGTAAATCAATCCGGGAGAAAACTGTCACTCCCTGAAGCTGATCAAGTATATCATCAATACGAGGCAATGGATACCTGTTCTTGATGGTCACCTTGTTCAGCTCTTTGTAATCGATACACAGTCTCAACGATCCGTCCTTCTTCCGCACGAAGAGGACATGTGCTCCCTAGGGAGATACGCTACGGCGGATGAAGTCCTTCTCAGCCAACTCCTCGAGTTGCTTCTTCAGCTCCAACATCTCGACAGGCACCATACGATATGGGGCCTTCGAGATGGGTCTCGTACCAGGCTCCAACTCGATAGTAAAATCCACACTCCTCTGAGGCGGAAAGCTCGACGGCTCTACAAACACGTCTATAAACTCACAGACCACTAGTATGTCCTCTAATGTTGGACTCGCTCTATCCTTCATGGCATAATACCATAAGGCATCACATCCTTGTGCTATCAGTCTAGCTGCTCGTACGGCACTGATGACAGAACCTGTCTTCCCAAGGTCCCAACCTCGGAAAACCTCTATCTGACCAACCTCGGTAGAGACTGTAACAATCCTCCTACCAACATCTAAAATCGTGCGGTGTCTACGCATGCAATCCATACCTAATATGAGTTCTTCATGCATCAATGGCATAGCTAAGAAGTCAGCAAGTAACACACGAGTCCCTAAACGAAGGGGACAACTACGTATCTCACGGGTACCTCTGACCCGGCTACCATCAGGTAACCCTATAGTAAAGGGTATCCCCTCTATAGTAGCTAAACTCAAGCGCTCAACACATGAATCCGAAATAAAGGAATGTGTAGCACCCGTATCAAACAAAACTCTAACATGTAAACCATTAAGCAGAATGGTACTTGTAGCAGCTGGTACATGCGGCTCCTCTGCACTCCTCAGCTCAAAAGCTCTACCTTGAGCTCCCCTGGTGTCAGTGGTGCTCCCACCACGACCTCTACCTCTGCTCGGCCCGGGAGAAGATCCCTGAGTAGAAGGACGATTTGGGACTCTTTGATGTCCTTGTGTCTTCTGCTAAGGTGTCCTCTGACCACCTCCCGCCACACTGGCAAGGGAAGAACCCTGCTGAGATGCAACTCCACCTTGTCTACAGAAGGCAGCTCGATGACCTGGTCTAACACAGGTGAAACAAGTCACAACTGGCCTGGTGCACTCTGGTCGTATGTGTCCAGGATCACCACATTTGTAACACTATCGTCCCTTATCTGTAGTCAGTGCGGACGAGGGGTAACTCTATCGTCTCTGGTCTCGTCTAGAACTAGATGCTCCTCCAACTCCACTGGTCTGCCTAGTGCACTACCTCTTCTCAGACCGTCCCTTCTGAGAAGCCCTCCTTTGACTAGCTCGCTCTCTCTCATAAGCAGAAGCCCGGTCCTGATAATCAACCAAGGACTCGCAATAGAATCCTGCCATGCAGGAACGTGTGCTCTCCCTCAGTCGATGGGAGAACAAGTACACATGCTGGTCCTCAGATGGTGGAGCTGGACCCAACAAAGCTAACTCAATCTGGAAGCGGCTGATGGCGTTTGTAATCGGCACATCCTCAAAGCCGGCCTCCACAAAATCATGTAGCTTCACCCTCCTCAGTGAGGCACGGCAGAACTGCTCTTTGATCATGCTCCTCATGCGGTCATAACTAGTGGCTATGGCTCGTACAGTCCTCCACCACTGATGTGCGAGGTCACGGAATATAGACTGTAATAACTCTATCCGTCTATCCTCAGGAATTTGATAGACTCTAAAGCTGAGTCTACATGCACTATCCAGACCTCGGCCTCCAACCCTACCTTCCCAGAGAAAGGTGGTAAACCCATCTGATGGAATGCCTTCAACCAAGTATCTAGTCGAGGCCCTCTGGTCTCCTCTAGGACTCGAACAGTCTCAGCAGCACGTGTTGGCATAACTGGCACCTGTGTGGCTCCCTGAGACATCTTTGAAGATCCCTCATGCACTGGTAGATTTGGGGCCCGTCTACCAGCTCTGGCAGCCTCCTCAACACGTCTGATTTACTCTCTAAACTATGGCCCTCCCATGGAGACACGATCTGAGTCATCGGACTGGACTCGATGTGAATTTTGTCTCCTAGATCCACCACTCCTCGTCTCTGGGACGACACTCTCTACAACCTCCTCATGTACCTTCTCCACCACTGGTGGATCAACAACGAGAACTAGTCCCTCTTCTATCACGCCCGGAGGAAGAGGTGGTCTACCTCTACCTCGACCTACAGCAGGAGTAGCTCTAGTCCGAGCCATCTGCGGGGTGTGCACACCTAACTTATAAGGCTCTATATAGGTCATATGTATAGGTATATATATATATACAATACATATACAAACATAATCCACAATACATACATACATATATATATATATATATATATATATATATATATATATATATATATATATATTGTACAGATCCATAGCAGAGGTGGCGACTTCTCGTACATTCTAACCCAAAACCATACTTAAAACCAAAAATCCTTTTGAAAACGTCAGACCCCTTTCGGGTTCTGTTTATTTTACCTATGAATCCTCATTGCAGGTAGCAAGTGCCATTGTTGTCAACCTAAGGCTCTGCTACCAACTCTGTAACACCCCGAATCCTCGAGACTTGGGATGTCACATTGGGTTAGGATCTCACAATGGATCGTGACCATAGCCTAACAACAAGTTCACTAGACCTTACAACATGGCATTGACAGATATAAAATAAATGCATAAAACTATATAAATTATACAACAAAAAGGTAAAGACAACATAGCCGAGTATAAAACAACATCCTCACACAGGAGGTAACAAAAGATCATCCTCGCGCTGGAGGGAAACATAAACAACCCAAAAGACCACACCCATCCTATGTATGAGAGGTCCTCGGCCTGCCACCCTGCTAGATCACTCAGCTGCACGCCTATCCTATAGGGCATCTACAACATGGTAATAAACCATTAGCTATCCATACATATATGAGGTAATGCATAAGCGCAAACACAATCATGAAAGATAAGCACATCAACATGCTATCACACATTACCCATTTATCATCTTTATATAACAGTCATTCACTCAAATCGTGTATATATATATATATAGATAAAAGTATGTGACACGAGGACCGACACATCCTCTCCCCTGAGCCTGATAGGCAGTTGTATGAGTATTGGTCACACAATCCGTGTACCCTATGGGAGTGGATTGCGCCCTTCCTGTAAACTAGTCTGGCCTGACATCAGAGAACCTCCCAGACTCCACGGCGGGATGAAAGGGAAAGGTTATCACAGCCACGCAACAGGGCAATCAAAAAACATAGGCCGGTATAAACGACACTCATGCTATCATAGCAATCATACAACGCACACACCACTCATGAATAAACCCAATATAGGGATGGTAGCTAAGTATGTCCTACGGACTTACCTCAACCTCGATCAACCTCAACCACGATCACCTCTACACTAGAGGGACAACACAGCCTATAAACAAGGCATAAAGAGATATATCAATCTCCTAACAACACAAGGGTCACACCTACACCCAAGGGGATCCATAGGATCATCCTCAACCTAACCTCACATCTAATAAACCTCAAAATCCGTACAGGGCATATACCGATCATAACCTCATAAAAACACATCCTCACACATCTAGCATGATCCTATACACTCACACTAGGAAAGGAGGGAGCAAAGGCATCCTAAAGCAAGCCTAGAAGCAACACACACCTGGAAAACCAAGTGGAAACACCAGCTGGTGCAAGTGGTCGCAGGGGCGGCTCACAGGTGGCGCAGGGGCGATTCTTGCCGGCGTTGGGGCGGCTGCAAGGTGGCGCTGGGGCGGCTAGACAGTAGAGGATACCACTTCAGCCCTTTCTTCACTTCTTTCTTTGATTCCTTGACTCCTTATTCACTCTAACACCATACATACAGAGACATACATATATATACATCAACACAAGCCAATCAAGGCTGAAACAAGATCCAAACCTAAGGAATCTAAGCTAGACTAGGGAAAGAGATGAAAAGATGAAAGAAAGAAGAGAGATAGGAAGGAAATCATGGGACCTTACCAAGCTGAGCTCTCCAAGAGATCCACACAACACCACAACAACCTCAAGCTAGCTCATAAGGTACATCAACAATCATCATCAACCATCAGCAAGCAAAGCAAAGCATAAAGCTCTCAAAACTCAAAGAATATTAAAGATGATCCAAGGAGAGATGAGAAGAGAAGAAGAACGTAGGGAGAGAGATGAAGTTGTAGATAAGGAACCCTCATCAGAAGGAAAGAGATGAAGGTTATAAAGGGATGAAAAGGTAAAGCACGGGTCAAAGGGTCAACAAAAACGGTTGCATCCACACAAAGCCATAGGGGCGGACCCAGTGAGGCGCAGGTGCGGCCCAGGCAAACCGCAGGGGCGGCCACTGGGTCGCGCAGGGGCGGTTTAGGCTGAAACCAGGTCCTCAACTCACAACTCTCAGCAACTCAACAACTAGGCTCTTATACAAAGCATACCTATATCATGCTACATTAGTATTTGTGACTTAGACTCTCCTATTTTATCAAGCACAGCATGATCATGTTTGTACTGGTTGGAGTAATATCCCCAATTCATTGTGTTTTTACCCATTGATATTTGGTAGTTGATACTTGTTACTTCAAACCTCAAGAATCTTGATCACTTGATCAACCCCTTTTCCATTTCATTTTACACAATCTTGTTTTACTAGTTGGATATGAGACAAAGTTAGGATTTACATAGTCTCTTGGGATTTTAACCTTGATGTTACATCATATACTTACATTGACACGGCCGTGCACTTGAGGTACTATGTGATTAGTGATAATAAATCCACCACGCATCAAGTTTTTTGGCGTCGCCGGGGACTATTGATTGCTTGACTTTGTTTTTATAGAATTCTCTAGTAGTATATATTGTTTTGTTACTTTAGATGCACTTGTGTTTGTGTCTTTTTCTTGTAGGTATTCACTTGTATGTTAAGCACTGCAAACAAGGAGCTCACAATACTTGATTTGGAAATTGAATGAACCTCAAGGAAGATAAGAAAGCGAAAGAAGAAAAGAGTTGCTATGGCTTGATAGCATATATTATAGTCTATATTTCGGGGCTAGTTTAGACGTTTTATCTTCATAAATCTGCATGTATGGATGTATATTATGTGATTATATTGTTGTTTCATCTACCTTTGCGGGAATCGAGGTCTACACCTAGTTTTGTTGTAATTGTAGGTAACATGGCACGTTTTGCATCGAAATGGAGCTAAAGAAGCTAAGGAGTCATTAGAGCTACATTCTAGAGCTTAAGAAAGACCTCAAGAAGCATGGAAATGATAAAGAAGATTTACTTTGGACCAAATTCGAGAGATTTCACATTCAGTTGAGATTCACCTCGGTCAGCTACAGTACCACCTCAACCGAGGTGATCGTGAGGAGCGTCCCGACCGAGGCGAACACCTTGTCGCCGGCGAGATCTTTATTTTTGGCTGAAATCTTTTATTTTTGGAAAGAAGATATCTTATATTTTTTGCTGGATTTCTGGAAGGAAGATATGATTTCTGATTGATTTATTTTGAGAGAGAGATATATATTTTATAAGAAATTATCTTTTTAAGATAATTTATCTTTGGAAGATAATTCTCCTATATAAAGGGTTGAATTTTCTACAATTCAACCATCTTCGGATCAAGAGATTTTGGAGTATTTTCTGAGAGTTTGAAGAAAGAATTGAAGGAAGTATTGAAGGATTGAAGTTCAAGGAAGGAAGGAATCATAGTTGGGGTTGCTCTTTGAAGGAGTTTGTAAGACTTTCTTAGATTGTCTTTGCTGATTTGTGATTGAGGAACGTAGTTTGTTTGTTATTTGATTCAGTTATTGAGACCTTTTTCTCAAGGTTTTCTTGTTCGAATATTGATTCCTTTTCCATAAATTTGATTATTGTTATCATGATGATTGTTGGCTAAGTTTCTTATGCGATTCTAGGGTGATTGGCTTAAAGTTGTGGGGAAGACGATGATAAAATGATCTTAATTCCAGCAGGACCCTGAAATCTCGAGTCTTTAACCTTAACCCTAGAACACCTCGCTCAGTCGATGAACATCTCGGCCGGGGTGGGATCTAACTGAACGAGGTGAACCTTTTATGATCCGAAACTGAGTTTAAGAGTTTAAGTTTACCAAATCCTATCCTTATTATACCTTTCCTAGTTCAATGCAAGCCTAGGATGAGACTTACCCGGTGATTCCTTTGTTTGTTTACCTAAGATCATAAGTGTAGGTAATAAAAGTTTATCCTTTATTGGGGTTTGAGTGTGCCTTCATCCCATCTTTGTGAGTTAGCCTGAGACTTACCCGGTAAAGGTTGATTCTATTCCCTTGGGTGGTGTGTTGGTTTGAGACTATAGTTCCTTTCCTTAGTACCTTGAGACTTACCCGATAATAGGAGCTTTGGTTTGGAATAGTGAGTAGTGAGACTTGCCCGGTAATCTATTCCCACCTTAGAAACACCTTCCCCTTGCAAACATTAGCTTTGTCCGCGTTATCCTTTGAGATCTTGAGTCGGAACCACAACTAGATGCTTTAATCCCTAGAATCCGCATTTCCCCGTACTTGACTTTTACATCGTCTTTGATTTCTTTAATTGCTTTAGTTAATTGCAATATTTGACAACCTGATTCTGTGCTTTGTTTCACCTAAGTCCGTGTGATCGACCCTGAAATTCTTGCTTTTATAACATTGACCCGCACACTGCGGGTTCGCATATTTGTTCAAGCATACTTCTTGGGTTATAAATTTTAAAGCTTGCACACACCGTTTGGAGCGAACATGGCTTAAGAGAATGATATGGCTCGTGCTAGAGAAAGAAAGGAGCAACAAAGGTAGATGATTGTTGATCTTAAGGCTAGACTATTATCTCAAGAGGACCTTGCTAGACAAACCATGAATAAAGCAATGTTTAGAGAAATGCTTAGGAGAGCCAATGCTAGAGTCTATGCACCAAGGACCTAAGGTGAGAGAATGGATCCGACTACTCATATTCCACCTCCAAGAGTAGTGTTTGTGTGCCTCAATTAATAGATGAACAAAAAACATATCGGTTGTTGAGAGTTGAGGCAAAGAAGGCCAAGAACCCTAGAGACGCCACGTCATGTTGGTGGAATGAAGAAAGACAAAATTACGTGTTCTTGATGTCAAAAAGGCGGAACTGGATTGCGATGGTTGACCTTCACTAAATAGAAACTACAAAGGAGTTCAATAGACAAAGATTTCGGGTTCGCAAAAACGAAGTCGACATGGCTAACGATATTGGGATGGTTGAGACCTTAAAGCACGAGAGAAGGATAGAGATTAGGGTTTCAGGAAAATGAGGGAGATAGAAGGAAAAAAAGGAAAAAAATTTAGACCTCTGTTTTCTTTTTATTTACTTTTTAATATAAATCTCACCGCTTTCTAGTGTCTAAAATATATACTTCGTTTTTTACTCTAAAAGCGTAAACTACTGAAATTTGGACGCGCGTCTTATTTTGTCCTTAACGAAATATTAAACCTTCGAGAAGGACCCGCCTTTCTTGTAGTGTCTATTTGCACTTCATTTGTTTGTTGTATTTTTTTTAGTTCATAGATTTTGACATCAACATTTTATACCTCAGCTTTTACGTGTATGTGATAATATTGAATCACTAGTTAAAAGTTGGATGGTATTTTAATGTTGCTTGTAGTTTGCGATGGTTATATGAATTAGTTGTATTTGGTTTATTGATGAGAGCTCAACCCTACCTGCTCGATCAACCAAAGCCCATAGTTTATCTTAATTATCTTTTACTTAATTATCTTTATTTTTATTCTATCTTTTAGGAAGACAGTAGATTATATAAGGATCTCATTCTAGGCTTTGAAGGATTATTATCAATAAAGTTATCAATATTGATAGTTAAATCTCTAATCAAAAGATTTATCGGTTGTTTGATCTAAAATCAAAAGATCAAAGTCCCACAATATTGAGTCTTGAAGGTTCAAGTCTCATCAACTGGTATCAGAGCCACATTTGAAAGTTGTGCAAAACAATTTTCCGTCTTCATAAAAAATGACGGTAAAAGATCTTGAGGAAGTCACCAACCGCCATGAAGGCCTCATCACCAAAAACAGTACCACTCTCCAAGAACATTCTACTATCTTGGGTAAAACACAAGAAACCATGAAGCAGGTTCTCTCTAAATTTGCCTCTGCAAAAAAAACAAAAGCAATCTATGTAGTTTGATCCTCGCCAGCAACATTAGTTCACCCAACCGCAACAACTGCATATCCAAGGTGGACCGCTTCGTTTGGATTTCTCCATATTTGAAGGAACGGAACCCGAAGGTTGGATCTTTCAGGTTGAACAATTTTTTGCCTTGAATCCGATACCTACTGAGCAAAGGGTCACTATGACATCAATTCATCTTCGCGGAGATGTTGTAGCATGGTATCGTTCGCTCCACCAGTTAATGGGAGAATTAACATGGAGACAGTTTTCCACGGCTTTGTGTAAGAGATTTGGATTCCGCAAGAATTTAGACCCATGAGCGCCTTATCTAAACTTACCCAACAGGGGATTGTTTCCTCCTATATTACTTAATTCGAAACCTTAATCTACTTGGTCCACGTTCTCGAAAATCCGCACCAAGTTAGCCTATTCTTGTCCGGTCTACGAGTTGACATCCAAGCCGGGGTCCGCCTTTTCAGTCCTACTGGTTTGTCTCATGCCTTCGAGTTAGCATTATGCCAGGAGGAAGCCATCACCGCCACTAAAGACTTCACTGCTTCCAGCAGCACCAAACCCTCATCCGTTCGGGCCCCTCAGTCAACTTCTCCTCCTAAGCGACTCCCAGAAAACCCGGCGCTACCTACTGCGTCAAACGCCTCACCTGGGCTGAACAACTAGAAAAGAAGGGAGCAAGGGCGTTGCTTTAACTGCGACAAAACTTATAAGCTTGGGCATCGCTGTGCCACTCCGCATTTGCTTTTGATGGAAGCCTCTTCTACTGAGACCAACCCTGCAAGTCCAACGGAGCCACGTGGGAGAATTTTGCTGCTCTCATAGCATGTCAACCATTTTCCAAGGCTTATGGGCAAGCCTTCACTCAAGGGCGCGTGGATGATGAGACCCCAATCCTAGCTGCTCGATCAGCCAAAGCCCATAGTTTATCTTAATTATCTTTTACTTAATTATCTTTATCTTTATTCTATTTTTTTAGGAAGACAGTAGATTATATAAGGATCTCATACTAGGTATTGAAAGATTATTATCAATAAAGTTATCAATCTTGGTAGTTGAATCTCTAATCAAAAGATTTATCGGTTGTTAGATCTCAAATCAAAAGATCAAGCTCCCACGATATTGAGTCTTGAAGGTTCAAGTCTCATCATTGATTTTCTCCCGTAACCAGATTTGTTCATCAACATGTCAAATTGGAGCTAGCACACTACCCCAAGTGCATACGAATTATTGTTTTGCGAAATTATGAAAAAAAAAACATAATTTAATAAATAAAAACGAAAGAGTACAGGAATTTATAGTGATTCACTCAAGAATGGATACGTCTAATTTCATAGATTTTTTATTAAAGAGCTTTGTTGACAATTGAAAGTCATTTTGTCCATTGTCTAAAGTGGTTTTCATATCTTTAACTAGTGTCACTAGTGTAAAAGAAATTACATCCCTTCTTCCCATGCCCAAGTACTAAAATTCTAAATTAACTACCGAGGACATAAGCTTCGACATTAGTGTAAGGACATAGGCTTCGGATTACATAGGTTATAACATTAGTGTAATGACCGACAACGAAATTTTCCTGATCTAGTTACATTTAAATTATCGATTATTGAAAAGATTGTTGAGAATAATAATTTTCGAATTACCTCATAAAACTTCGGACTCACAGCCACTTTTGTTTTAGTATTATACAGCAGATTCTTTTTGTTTTTAAATTGAATCGATTGGTATTGATTATAGTAAGACTTATTCGTAACCCTTTCGTCATGCTCACCATATTCAACATTAGCCTCTGAATTAGGAATACTAATCGAGTAATAATTGGCATTTAAAAAAGCGACAAACAATGGCCTCTTTAAGATTAGAATATCTGCAATAGGTTTGCTAGCGGGATCTATGTATGTAAGCCACATGGAGGATGACAGAATCCAAGATCACTTTCAACCCTACTTGACACTAATTGCGATTTGTTTAACCATCAATAATTTGCATTTAAATATACAAATAATCGTTCATGTCATATATATTCTAGCCTTCTTGGACGGTTGATATAAGTATTTTATCTTCCAGCAACAGCTATTACAAACATATATTATAGACAGGTTTTTTAATCTACAAAATACAAATTGAAGATTATAGGTTTTGAAATGTTGTTAGAATCGATTAGACTTTAGGACATCTATATCTGATTCCTAAGAATCATAACCCTGGCTCGTAGGACTAAGAGAGAAACAAGATAACATTCTACTCAATCCTAACCCTAGTCGGACTAAGAATCATCTCAGGGTAGTAGCGGAACGAGTTTGTGATTGCTCAAGCGAAAGAGGCAAATAATGGTTTGGCTTGACGGATACGTCCATAATCTTGGAAGTTGTATTGTTCTAATACTTGAGTTTATCACTAACGGTGTCCATGATGAACTTAACGGATACATTCATAATTTACGGTATGTCCACGTTCTTGGGATAGCTTAACGGATACGTCCATAATCTTGGAAGTTTGGCCTAACGGATACATTCATAATTTACGAAACACAACGTACATACACACTCTTTCCTTTTTTATTCCTCAAATGAGGTTATCACTAACGGTGCCCACGGTGAGCTTCCTTTCCAAAACCGAGTTACTAAGAGTAATAGTGAGAGTGTCCCAACTCTCTCGAAGGGAGCTAACGAGTAAAAGAGCTTGCAACTCGTCTTCGAGTTTCATCTCAGCTTTATTAAGGTTATTTACGAGCCCCTTGAAATTATTCAAATGCTCGATCAAGTTTTGGTCATCCTTGTACTCCATCCGCACCAACTGTTGAACTGAAACGGCTTTATTTAAAGACGTTTTCTTTTTAACCATGAACTCAAGTTATGTCCATAGTTCTAAAGTATTTATATATGTTGAGACATGTTCAAATAGAGATTTGTCGATATACTTAAGGATGACCGGTTTCCGGTTCAAGTTAAAGCTTTCATTCCTTCTCACTCTTCCTTTCGGGCTTATCCTTGCTAGTGGTGAGCACGTACAAGTCCTTGCAGTAAAGGTGATCCTTCATCATCGGCTTCCAGAAAGAATAATTATCCACCTTGATTTTGAGCATCTTGTCATCGAGAATGACGGTAGCCTTCAATTTTAATAACACGAGCTGAAACCGGTCGGACTAGCTTGGTTATGATACTAGTTGTTGGGAATAACTCTGCTTTCGTATTGATAGAACGGGAATATAGAACTAGTCAAGCCAAATACTTAACTGTACAAACTTAATCGTATCTTATATCTATTAAAGCAGAAGCCTCTATTGCCGCGTGTCAACGTCATGTTTCTCGAAGCCTAAAAAATTATTTTAATAAGTGATTTCTAAATGTTATTATAAAGTGGAAATTGATTTCTAAATTTTTTTAAATATTTAAATAAATAGTTTTATAAAATAGTTTTTAAACTTTTACGGATTTTTTTTACCAACAAGCATATCTTAACAAATTAATTTAAAAATATAATTAATTATAAGAGATAAATACTTAAAAAGTAATTAAAAATCATAGTAATAATTATAATTTCATTCTCCGGATTTTTATTTTACAAATATACAACTAAATTCTAATTATTAAATATTTATTAAAACTCAACCCGCACAAAGTGCGGGCAATACACTAGTTTATTTAATGGAAAAATACTACACAGCAATAACAAATTTTGTGGGCACTCGCTTATACTAGCACACTTGTATTTTTTATTTTATTTTTTAAAAACGGAAAGCGGTTCGAACCATTAGACAGCACGCCGTCTAGTGGGTTGAAAGGCCGATAAATATCGGAAGATGGACTAACCGTCATGAAAGGCCACAAACAAAGGAGAAAAGATATACATAAAGATAAGTAAAAAAACCCGAAAGCAAAAAAGTCTTCAAGGGAAAGAAGGATGATACAACCAACCGGAAGCAACGAGCATAAACGTTCATCTTCGAAGGAAGTATACAGGAAGGAATCTTGGGAAAAATTGTGGACAACTCAGATTTGGACTGCAATAGAGCCGTCAGGAGTCGATCACAAATCTACGCCCCCTTCTCGACAAACGCTCGAAACCGCCATACGACAACATCAAATCTCAGAAGAAAAAACTGCATAACACGGGTATTATGATGTATAAAGGTGTAATACTTAATGGATAAAGGAAGTGATTTGTAGGGAAAAAATTGCTCTAGATGGTTGATTTACGAATTGGTTTTTTTAAAATAAGAATTATTTAGTTTTGATTGATCCGATTACGATCGATTTTGTTTTTAAGATCATTTATTGCCTCGGAGGATAAAGATTTGAGAAAAAACTCAATCAATCTTAATATTTATTTTTCCTTTTCAGTTGGTATTTTCGATGTTGTAAGGTCGGGGTCAAATCCATAAAGTCGCATTTTCTTGAAAAAAGAGATCAAAACCCCTTCTGAACAAAATCCCTTCTAGCACACTTGTATTTGGTTGTGGATACATTCGATCGCTGATTATAAAAAGAGAATTTGATGTCCTTTATATATGTGCAATGTTGGTTGAAATTCCCAACAGCCACTAACGTCGTACACTTTCGTCTAGGAAGATATTTATGTTGTGTTTGCTAGACACTAAACACTAGTATTTAGTAGTGTTTTACATTTTAATAGGTGTTGGGTGGGCCAAAATACACCGGTGACTATAGTTTTTTAAGTGTTTATGGGTGTGAATGGGAGGCTAAAAAAACTAGATGAAGGTAGATGATGAAGATGATGGTAGATGAAAATATGAAAATTTGGTGTTTGGAACCAAAGTTTGAGGGAGACGAAGGTAGATGAAGATAGATGAAGAAAGATGAAGAAATGAAAATTTCATCATCATATCTACCAAATGGTAAATTATGGATATAAAGGAATTTCCATCTACTTTTCTTCCAACTTTGCCCTAAAAAAATATTTTATTTATATTGTTTATCAGTGAATTAATGATTAATATTATTATTTTCATTTTTATTATTATATTTGTTCAAAAAAATAATTTATTGTTACGTAACTCTTGGAACATAATTATTTTTTAAAGGTAATTATATTGTGTTGCTTGTTAAATTTATTTGAAATTAGTGATAAATAAAAAAATGTCCTTTTTAGTAATTTACATTTACGTTACCTTCCATAAGCTTCGTTTTCCAAACACCAACTAAGCTTATCAAAAAATATCAGCTCGTCAATCAACTACTAATTTCAGTTACTCATTCATCTTCAGGATCAGCTTCAGCTACCAATAAGCTTCAGCTCCAATAATCTACCATTTCCCAAACGAACCCTATGAAACACTAGGAAAAAAAAAGGAGGGTTTGTGTTTTTTGGATAGTTTTTTTAAAAACAAAAAGACTATCTTGTACCTACTATTCATCATATTTACATCTTTTACCATGTATAATTAGTACCTTCTCTCACCTGTATTCCAAACCCACCGCCGATGCTTGGAGAGAGAGAGAGAGAGAGAGAGAGAGAGAGAGAGAGAGAGAGAGAGAGAGAGAGAGAGAGAGAGAGCAACGCCATTAGACACTCCCTACATTCCGATCATTCACTTCTTCCTCCTCGTGAGGTCGCCGGCGAACATGAACACTTTCAATTCGGTAAAAAAAAAACCCTCCGTCTTTCTTCTTTTTTTTGCCTTCTTCGCATTGACGACTCGATTTGCATTAATTTTGTATCTATTTTAAAATGGTCTGAATTTGTACTCTAGAAGATGGATCTCATCTTTCCCGATGTACATCCTGCCCAAGGGAAATCTGATGTCGACAGAATCTTCGATCCGCCTTATTGCGAGTGTTTTCAGTTCAACAAAGGTTCCTAACGAATATTCCTAGAGTGAAGTTTGTAGTGACTAACAAAAAGTTTGCTTCATATGCTTGAGAGTTGTTCAGCGGCTTCTTTTACTGAATTAATGGTTGTTTTGGATGCAAACTCTAGAAGTTACTTATTTTTGTGCAGGCAAATGAAATTGAAGACTTGAGGCGAATATTGGTGGAAAGAACAACTAGAACTTGTAAACAAGAAACTAGCGGAGAAAATTACATCTGCCAAAGGTTTATCTTGAGAATGAACTTGTTAACAAGTGGGTTCTTGTTGCAAACCTCAAAAAGTCCCATGGAGGTGCAAAATCTAATGTTTCCTCATCCTTTGGAATAGACAACTGTAAAAACGACATGAATTGGTAAATTATGCTCTCCTAAAACTCTTCATTTGGTATGGCTTTCAATTGTGCAAAAAATTACATAAATAGAGGGTTTGGATCCTTCGTCCTATGTGTAGAATTTGGCTCTAACGAAGGTTCCTAGAGTGAATTTACAATGATTGTTGGAGGTGCAAAGTTATTATAAGAAAATTGGGGGCAAAAGGCATATGCTTCTCCAATTGAATTGTCATCCATTCATTTCTTAGGTAATAGAGTACAATAAAATAGTTCTTTCTTTGATGGCTTATTAAGTTTGATTCGTCTCTACTTTCTCCAATTAAATTGCCTTTGGTGGTGAGCCCTCTACTTTTTAGATAGGATTCAAAACATGGTAGCCAATGGCGAGTGGAAGCCGAGATATGACACATCACGCAGGTCTAAAGTAGCTGGAGCCAGGACAAACAAAAAGGTTGAGTTCGCTAAGAACTTGCATGATGAATCCAGGTGGCCTCTCCTATGGCAAACATGATAGCCGAAGCTAGAACTCGAACTGTACTGAGGGATGTGAATCATGGACTCGTCTCACTACCTTTGAGTTCAATCAGCAAGCCCAAGCTCAAGTCTGCAAGAGGAGGAGCAACCACTACTAATTCTTCTCGGTTACTACAATCCGTTAAGAAAAGACAATCGTTTGATTTTGAAGACGAAAACTGAAGAATGTATGGGCACGGTCAAAGATTTATCATCATTATCTCTTTGATGTTGTATATTTAAGACCTTATAACTGTTCACTAATGATGATAAACATTTGATCAAACATTATAGTTAATTAATGTAAAACAATAAAAAGTAGGGACAAAACTGTTTTTTTCATACTAAAACCACTCTAAAATAAACTCTATCCGTTCCAAACACTCGCATGTGCTTTTAAAACACAAAACACCACAAAAACACAAACTACTCTCTCAAAACACTCAAAAACACATACACTTAGCTTTTTATTTTCCCAACTAACACAAGCTTACATTGTTTATTTTACTAGACTAATCTATACCTAATTATTGATCAAGATTAATCAAGTAATTTGTGGAGACTTTTTTTAGTTGGGCTTACTTTTTGGACCAAATATGGCTAGCCCATTTAAAATCTAACATAGGCTTAAATATGAAGGAGTTGTTAAGATTTTCATATTTTAATGGGGCCGTTATCATATTTTAATGGGGCCATTATATGATACATTAAGCCCAATTAGAAGATATTGGATAGCCCATCATTGAATCATGGAAAAAGATCGAGAAAGACAGAGAACAGAAAACAAACCAAGGCCGAGGATAATGATCATATTAGTGTAGAATAATTTAGACAAATCTCTAGTGAAATATTTGTATCGTTAAAAGTGAAATTGGGTGGTGGGTGGAGTATCAACCGAACTTCGTCCATATATATGCATGTAAGTGTGCTATTGTAATATAAAAAAAGTACGAGAGAGTTTCGATCAAAGACTTATTATACAGTAAAGCGAGGTCTTCTACGAGTGTGAGTGTGTAACAAAATTATCTATTGATTGATGAGTGTCAAATGTAATACTTTTTAGGCTCTATAATCATGCATATTCATGGTTATCTAGCTCGTCTATGGTTTGAAAGCTTCACTTTTCATATTTTGGTATTTAGTTGGGTTTATTTTAAGGGGTTAATTTGGTCCGGTTCCATTAGGAACCGTCGGAACCGAATAGGAATTTAGCGGTTCGGTTTGGTTCCTAAAATAATTTTCTTGGAACTGGACCGTTTACAAACTGTTTGGTTTGGTCCGGTTTGAAATTTTTTTTAAAAACAAAAACTGTTTTGAACCGTTTTAGAAAAAAAAAAAAAAAGAGGAGCGCAGCGCAGTAGCACACTGTTTTTTACTTTATCACAACTTTCCTTTGCGCAGCTTAGGTTTCACTTCCTGTAGTTGCTCGCAAGTCTCGACCCTCGCCACCCCTCTTGGCCCCTTACCGCCTCGCTGACCCTCGTCTCCCCTTCGCTGCCTAGTTCTTCACTTCTTTGATTCTTCTATTTTTTCTTCACTTCTATTCAGTATTCATTCACTGATTTGCTATTTTCTTCACTTCTATTCACTTATCCGGTTCCAAAAGGTTCATCCCGGTCCGGTTCCAAACGGTTCATCCCGATCCGGTTCTAAACGGTTCTCCATATTTAAAAAACGGTCCAGTTCCGGTTCAGAAAAAACGGTTCCTAACCGGTCCGGTTCCATACGGTTCTGTCGAAAAAAACGGAACCGAACCGTTTACCTTAAACGGTTCGGTTCCCGGTTCCACAAAAAAAATACCGTTTATGAAACCGTTAACAGCCCTAGTTTATTTCGTGTTTCAGGCATTCAAGGTGATTTATGGAGCATAATGGTATGAGAATAGCAAAGCATTAGGATATAATCTTCCTTGGAGTCGGAGAATACATGAAAACATCAAGATTGTAGAAGACAAGTTTAAACCATTGAAGTTGAATGTCATTTTATAACGACCTTTGAGAGATTCCCAGTTCTAACCATCTTCCTTTTGGATTTGAACAATCATGCCAACTGCAAAGTTATAGAGATTCAAAAGTAGTACTCATGGGTCACGATGACACCAATTATGACATTAGTATGGACACTCATATAGGTAGTTTTTCCCTTTCTTTTGCGTGCATAGACATAGCATTCATAACAATTGTGCTTATATTACCTATATTGTTAGAATAGAGATCTACACAAAGTTTTATTGCAATTGTAGGTAAATTAGCACAAGTTGGAGCGAAAATGGAACATTCATGGATAAGGCATCAAGGTGGACCACATAGGAAGCATTTTGAAGCATAGAAGAGAAGATAAGATATCATATAAGAAGTTAAAAGGAAGAATTAAGAGATAACACGCTGCAGAGCACAAATCTCGGGTCATTAAGAGAAATCTTGACCGAGATTTGTAACGGGCTTGACCGTGGTTTAGTGAAAAACGGCCCAAAACCCTAACTTTCATACCCTTACTTCTTTCTATAAGATATCATGGTTGCAATCAAGGACTATACACAGATTAAGGACGAATTACAACACCGAGGACTGAATCTGACACATTCAGAATGCACTTGACACGGATTGACAACCCGTACGACAACAACAACATTGAAGATTGAGATATATTTTGAGGTTTATGGAGAGAATACTTAGTTTTTTAGATTTCTTTGCTTTGAAACACAAGATTGGATCTTTGTTATTGCTTTCATACTGATTTTGGATATTGAAGACCTTTTGCTAAGTATTTCTTACTCCTCTTTTAGTTTCATTGGTTATTTTGGTTTCTTGATTTTTAATTTCTATCTTGATTTGTTATTGTGTGTTATTGGCTAAAACCCTCGCGATTCTAGGGTGATTGGTTGATGGTTGTAGTTTAGATGATGAATGACTGAGCCTTTAAGTTTAGATTGGACCCTGAAAGAGTGAGAGTTGTATTTACCTTCACAGAGCTAAATTTCGGTCTGTTCTTGAGATTTTCGGCCGAGATTTCACCAAGAACCACCCGAGATTTCTTTTGTCGTGCCTTTTATGTTATATCCTTAATCTTAGTTTATAAATTGCCTAAATCCTAGCCTTGTTGAGCCTTTGAAGCTTACATCCAAGCTTGAGAAGAGACTTGTTCGGTGATTCCCTTTCTTGGTTGCCAAAGATGATGAGTTCAAGGTAATAAAGGATTCAAAACCCTTTATTAGGTTTGAGTGTGCCTTCTTCTTGCCTTTGTGAGTTAACATGAGACTTACCCGATGAAGTTCAGTTCTATTCCCTTAGGTTGAGTGGTTGGTTTGAGTTTATAGTTCTTTTCCTTAGATCCTTGAGACTTACCCGGTAATAGAACCTTTGGTTTGGGATAGTGGATAGTGAGACCACCCGTGTGATCTATCTCACCTTAGAAATACCCTTCTTTTGCAATCCCAGCTCTGTCCATAGATCTTTAGAAGTCTTGAATCGAAAACTACAATTTGATACCTTGATCTCTACAATTTGCATTTTCCCAATTATTACATACATTCTTATAGTTGCTTTTTGTTATTTATAGTCATCAATATTTGCAAAATTGTCTATCTAGATTGCTTTTACAATTTCGTTACAATTTCGACCATGAAATATTTGTTTTTACTGCGACTGATCCGTACACTACGGGTTCGCTTATTTGCTTTATGATCTGTATAAATTTAAGACTTATTTCAGTTCATATACACACATATCGGAGAGCGAAAAGGTCACGTAGTTTCAACCAGAGCAACGGGAAATTTAGTTTTACTGAATTGGTTTTGATAAAACAAGTGAAGGGCCAAAAGCAAAGTTTGTTTTATTGAATTTACTGAAAAGAACTTGGTTTTGAGAGTAACGTTTTATCAAAGCTTTGAAGATTTCTAACTACTGTAGAAAGTTCTGTTCTTTGAAACTTTTTAAAATAAAGGGTCACAAGCGAAGGTATTTCTTTGTCTTTTCTAGATTTCTAAATGCTTTATGGGTTTTCCTATACTCGCTGGACCGTTGGATGAGAACTACGTGAGTTGGAAAGAACGGCCTTGGTTTGTCTATACTCAAGGCTATTTTAGATGGTTACTTGCAATTATCATATATCAATGTTCATGAAATATATATATACATCAATATCTTAACTCATTATAATGGGATTCGTGTTTCCTTCGATCGCTTCCCCCCATTATTTGTCTACCACAATCTTTGTTTTTTATCTTTCATCATTGTTTCACCATAAGATATTGTTTTCTCCCTTCCTTATTTTACTTAGCATAATTGTCTACTATTTACATCCAAATTAGACACGATCCTTGTGAATTCGATACCCGAATATACTACATCTGATCTCGTATTCTTACGGGGGAGGTTGTTTTTACCATTCGGTAAAACTTCAACGATCATTGATAGATACTCGTTGTGAGTCGGGAACACGCGATTTCCCCAACAAGAGGTATCAATGGTGAGGTTACAGTGGTAGTGAATAGGTAAACTTTGTTGCTTAAAGAATATCATGTTAACATGATGACAGTCGAGACGATGAAGGTGTTCGAGATTCCACTCTTTGAAGGGAAGATCAACTTCACTTTGTGGTAGAGTATAATTCAAGACCTCTTAACGTAGTAGGGTCTTGACCAAGCTTTAGAGGACAAAAATCATGGAACG
This sequence comes from Fagopyrum homotropicum, assembly GCA_033239125.1. Taxonomy (NCBI): domain Eukaryota; kingdom Viridiplantae; phylum Streptophyta; class Magnoliopsida; order Caryophyllales; family Polygonaceae; genus Fagopyrum; species Fagopyrum homotropicum. The sequence continues at coordinate 116,486,057 of BSWB01000007.1, read as the reverse complement.
TTGAGTGAGGATAAATGGAGAAGCATCTAGAGGAAGACGGTAAGTACAATTTGGTCGGTGTTGGCTCCCGATATTAAGTACAATGTGTTGAAGAAGACCACACCGAAGGCGTTGGGGGACAAGCTCAAGAGCATCTACACATCAGAGTCACTGACCAACCGGTTGTGCTTAATGATGGAGCTTTACTCGCTCAAAATGAATGAAGGAGGTAATTTTCATAACCACATTAACTCGTTTAATCAACTAGTATGTCAATAATCAAATACAATTGACAAGATTGGAAAAGAGGAGCAAGCATTGTTGTTACTAGCATCATTTCCGAAGTCATACAAGTCCTTGGTGTAGACGTTACTTGCAGGAAGGAAGTCTATCATGCTAGATGAGTTGACCATTTCTTTGTAGGAGAGTGAAAGGATGATTAAAAATGATGCTATTGTCAAAGGAGACGACCACATACTAGTGAAGGGGAGCAAGAGCGAGGGAGGAGTCAATGGAGGAGACATGATGACCCAAGATGGAGATTGAGCTCGCTAGCATGTAGAGATTTGAGTGAAGTGTAGTTCTTTTACTACGAGGAGAAGGGTCACATGCAAGTCCGGTGTGCACGGATGAGGGAGGACCTGAAACGTTTGAGAGAGATGTCGTTTGGAAAGAAGCGAGAGGACCCCGTACAAATGTGGTTAGTGAATATTATCACGGGGATGTTTACTTGGCAATGGGCGAGGAGGTTGTAAAGACAAAGAAAGAGTGGGTAATGGATAATGATGCCTTGATGCATGTATATCGGGACCAAATAATGTTTAACACCTTGGAGACTTGTGGAGAGTTTGGTCACTTCAACTCGATTGGTGGTGAGAAGTTAAAGATTGAAGGTATAAGAAGCGTGTGGATGAGGCTTCACAACGGTAAAAGCAATACTCTACACAATGTGAGGTATGTGCCGTTTGCGAATATGAATGTCTTCTCGTTGGGTGAGATGACGATGTAAGGATATAGGTTCGTCGGCACGAGAAGATGGGGTAAGGTATTCAAGGGGAGACAATTGGTGATGCGAGGCTGCAAAGACGAGAAAAATATTTGTTTCCTAGACAGATTAGCGGTGCAAAAAAGTTGTGGTGTCAGATCTAAGAAGCATATGAAAGAAAGATTTTCGGATACATAGGAGATATTTAAAATATGAATTAAGGTAGGAATTGTGTTAAGATTTTCATATTTTAATTGGGCCATTATATGATAGATTGATCCCAATTAGAAGATAGTCAATCATAGAGAAAGATCAAGAAAGCCGGAAAACAAACCAAGGCTGGAGGATAACGATCATATCAGTGTAGAATAATCTAGACAAATCTCCAAGGATCCGTTTGGTAGGTGGAAATTATTGGGGTTGAAAGTTGAAGTTGAAAATAAAAATGAAAATGAAAATAAAGTTGAAAGGGATGAAATAAATTATTTGGTTTAGTTTTCGTTGAGAGTTATAAGGTATAAATGAATTTATTTATCTGTAAAATTATCAAAAAGGGTATAACATTAATTTCTATTTAGCACACATGCCCTGCACGTATCGAGCACAAATGCTCATCTCTCAAGAGTCTAGAAGAGGTTTCGCATTTGCATCTGAGGCATAACTAACACTAGTGGATCCTACATATTCATTAATATACTCAATGCTCAAACCACAAAAACCAGTCAACTAGCAAAGTGATTTGCACATAACTGAATCCAACCACAATTCATAAAGAAGTTACAAGGTAAATGAGAAACTACAGTACATCAAAGACCTACAAGGAAGCTAATCTAAAATGAAAATGGATATAGTGAAGATATTTATAGCATGATATATAAAACTAGTGGAGAAACTAAACTACACTCTTAGTCCTTAACTGCTAAAGCCTCCAGCTATTATGAGTTATCAACAAATATGCAAATTTTGCATTTTGTGAAGGAGAAAATGAACTGTTAGACACCATGAAACTCTAGCCTTGAAATTAAGGAGAAAATGAACCTTCTTTTGGAGCAATTTTAGTTGAACATAGTAAATGTAAAAGATACTTATGGACACAAAAAACAGACAAATCAACAGAAATACAGTAATCAGAAAACCTAGAAGCAAATCGCGCATAGTTTCCTTTACAAATACTATTGACCTTGAAACATAAGATAATACACACTCTTGTGCATAATTTCATTCATGCATACTCATCAAATATGCACTCTTGTTCGTCAATTCAGTCTAGCCTTCCTAGTTATACGACAACACGTCAGTTCATCTTTCTTTTGTTTTTCCTGTCAACGCCGTTCAGTTTAAATATGCACCAGTTCAGTTCAGTTCATTTGTGTATTATTAGCAACTTGTGAGGCAAATCTACATGCTCAGTTTCAATCTCTGCATTTGGGATACATAACAAGTTGAAGGTTGAAGTGTCAATTTAATTTTCAATTTCAGTCTCTTCATTTGCTTCAGTCGATGTACCGAAAGGGTCCTAGATTAGAGAAATATTTGTATCGGTAAAAGTGCATGTCGGTGGTGTGTGGAGTATCGACCGACCTTCGTCCATATTTACATGTGATCTTGTAATATAAGAAAAGTAGTGGAGAGTTTCGTTGAAAGGTTTATACATGCGCAATAAAATTACCGGGTAATACATATTTGATGCGAGTCAGGAACGCGCAATTTTCCAACAGGACCAAATGGTTTAACATGACAACAACACAATAAGAAACGATTTCACTTGTTTGTATACCCTTTGGTGGAGTCTGAAAAGTAGAATTCCCTTTCCATTCATAAATATTTGAACCAAATTGGAATCAACACATCTCGAGTTGTGTGGAAAAACAAGTTGTTTGAGTTGGTAAAATGGAAGCCATATAACATTCTGAAACTACAACGTCTCCCAAACACAAAATAAAGCAAGTCGTGATAACACAGAAACATAAATAACAAAACCGGAAATTGTTCCTACAAAAATGTCAAATCTCTTAGAGCCTCCGGAAAGGGATGAGGAAGGCGACCATAGCAACAATGAGTAGAGCTTCAAGACGAAGAGTAGTATGCAGTTTATGTCCAGCATCACCGGTGGTTGAATTGCCGCTGGCTATTGGGGATGAAGTTGGAGAAAGATCTGCAAAAAAAATATATATATTTAATATAATATTTGAAATTGTAATATATATAAAAACCAATTCTCAAGGAAGGAAACCTACTGGCACATTTAGTGACGCTAACATTCTTGAGCCCACAAGCAGAGGGGAGCTCAACGAGCTTAGCTTCCTTGACGCCCAGGCTTGCGACGGCAGGGTTGCCTTGCCGGACAAGCTCTATAAAGCTGCATAGGCATTCTTTGTTCTTCTGCACGGTCGTGCTCACCACCGTGCAACAGTCTGACGTGGGTTTCGTTTCCTTACCGGTAGTGTACGGCAGGCACCCAGTCATCGTCCCTATCGCTTGCCGGCACGCCTCCGTCGTTGGTGTGCTGTCAGCTGCTCCGACGCTGATGGCTAGTACTCCGACGACGCCCAAGAGCAGAAGTAGTAGTTGCGCAGATGGTGACGTCATCGTCTAGCTTCTTCTTCTGAGTTCTGATATCCTCTCAGATCAGATCTGGTGGTGTGAAGAAGAGGCTTGAGTATGGCAGAGTTAAAGGCAGCAGCAGCTGCTTCATTAAATGCTCTCGCTTTCGTACCGGACTCAAAAGGGTGGTTGGAAACTTGTAAGAAACAACCAAATGGCCCATCATTAATATTTATATCCAACCGCGTCCTCACTCACTACCCGTTTAAAATGGCCAAGTTATTTAAAAAAAATTCAACCCAATCAATACCATGTTTAGTAACTAAAAATAGAATTTAGATATAATTTTTTTTATCAATAAGTAAGATACTCGACTACACCAAAATAATTGGTGTATCGAGAGGCCGACAACCTACAAACGGACAGACCGTTGTGCAAATAGTAAAACTAAAAGGGAAACACTACAATCACCACAAGAAAAACCGGAAAAGAGAGAAAGACCCAAAAATTTAGAACAACTAAACCCTGGGAGAAGACGCGGAACACTCGAGGTTGGAAAAACATGGAGAGGACACGAGATAGATAAACTAGCGCGGTGTCTCATCGCCGGGAAGTAGGATGGTAGAAACCTTTTTTAGGGGATGTCATACCTCCTGCGGAAATGTGCATCCCACGACGTTGCCCCCACCGAGATGAAGGATCTTCGGAGACCTTGAACACAACCACGATCAATACGATCATCAGGGGCATGTGACTACGGCATCTTCCAAGACAATCGTTTTGGCCACTCTCGAGAAACATCTTCAAAAAAAAAAAAGTTATCCCAAAATTTTTTGGTAGGATTGATACATTTTGTTCAAAATATATTCATGTAGATTAGCCTTGGTCTTAGTAGTGGCATCCACAAATATGCTTTTACTGTGTAACTGCGTTCAAGGGGGCGCAGAAAGCCCATGGTTTTTAGTCCTTTTTAAGAAACTTAGTTTATTTAATATATAACACCGGTTCCTTCCTTTAATTGTGCTATATATATGCTGAAATTTTTCTTTGTAAGCTTTCTTGTAATACTTTCGCTGCTATCAGTTTTCCTCTTGTTAGCATTGTAAGTGGATTGTTTAGAAACTTTGACTCTTTTAACACACCTATACTGCTTGTTATTGAAACTTAGTATCTCAAGTCTATCGGTTAGAATTTTCAAAACAGTCTAAAATGATTGATGCGGTTTTTATTTTGTTGGGGATAGTCGATCAATGGTCATTAGTAAAATATGATCGCTCCAAACTATAACAACAGATTTGTGTGAAGCAAACACAAATTGTTGTAATGCCCACACCGACTTGGGGGAATTTCTGCATAACACTCCATTTAGTCAAAACTAACAATCTTTCGGAGTAAAATAAATTACATACTTTTATCAGTAAGATATTTTTTGAACTTGTAGGTTATACTTGTTACTCCAAATAGGCAATAAATAGAATGGGGATTAATCTCCCAGTTATTCATGATAGTCCATATTTTTCTTATTCTTTGCGCAAACCATTTTTTTGTTTGTAATCACTGCAGATGGAGAATTGTCTTTTGTTCATTGTGTTCTCCGTTATTATCACGTCTTTGGTATTTCAGCTTTGTGTGCATCTAACCAAGCTGCACTACAAATGTGGGATCCAGACCCTGAATTTTTTCCTTGTTCTGCTTGTCGGGATTCTCTTATTGTTCTCAAGTCTTTCCAGACAAAAGTTTGAGGTATATCCAAGAATGTTTCCGGTAGGTGTATAATCGTGGATATGAAAAGAGATGACAAGTTGCTTTCCGGCATCGTCTTTCCCTTTCTTTTTGGAAGCAGTCGAACCAGGAAAACCGGAAATAAAAGCCAGAGAAAATGCTTCATCACCCCATAGATGTGTTGTTTCTTATTTAGGTAGTTGTGTGCCTTTGTTGCCGGAAACCTTCCGAAAGCTGGCATCCTCGAGTATTGTTGATAGGTTGTAGTGTTTGCTTTCTTCCATCTCAGACTCTTCTACCACCATCTCCGCTTTTCTTCCATCGATTCGGAAGGAGTCGAGCGCCGTCTTTGAATAACTTCCATAGTGAATCTTCTATTGTTTCATAGGTTCTTTTGATTGTGGATCTGGTTTTTCATCACTGCTAGAGAGATTCAAGGTGAATTTGGGACTAGGTTTTTGGGGTATCAAGAAGAGGAAAGGGCTCAATTCTAAACGCTTGACGGCACGTTCTCCATCTATGCTTTTAGGGGTTTTTTTTTCTCATAGTCACATAACCATTTCAAAATTTTTTTTCCGTCATTTTCATTTCACCACTCCGACCATACAATATTAAATTTATGACTCACTTTCTTTGTGGACAAATTTAAAGTGAGCCCAATAGATGGAAAGGGAAAATTTGTTATTAATTTATGTCTTAAAATGAAAGAAGTAAGGTAGGTGAGTATTTAGTACTAAAATGATAAAAAAAAAAATATATTAAAATTACAAAAATGTGTATTTTTTGAAAGAGAGAATGAATTGGTTATTTGTGGAAAAAAAACCTATAACAGACACGTTACCGGTTAGTCTTAGTCATTCAAAACTATGAAATGAAATATTAGTATTATTCATGTAACGTCCCATTTTGAATAACCCCATATTGTAGCGGTTTGGGATCACCTAATGGAGCTTATATGTTAACATTAAATTCTTCTCACCTAACTGACTAACGGGATATTTTCAACGTATTTAAAACTGAACTAAATCAAAGTTCCAATCAAAATATTCAGATAACCCGACTTTACCCAATTGAATAAATATCTTAGTTCCAAAGTAACCCGAATAGCTTAGACTCGCCAATATCCAACCCGAAACCGATATGATCCAACTCGGAAGCGACTGAATCAGCCTAATTACCAGGCCTACACGCAGCCAATCCTTCATCACCACCGGTTTTAAATTGAGTGAATTGGGTTATATGTTGGATCCCCCTTTCCTGGTTTGGAATTGGAGGTAGATGGAAGATGTAGTTGGGTATAATGAAAGTGGATGGATGAATCATTCAACACAAACTTTAAATGCATACCTACTATAATACATTGTCGACTGCTCCTTCCTCTTCAAGACAAATGGCCGGAAGGCCTCATTGGACTTGGCTCTATCATCGCAATAAATAGTGATACTCAAGTTGATAACTTTCTATATATTACAACCACTAAATGAATGTTCATGTTTTTGTTCGGTCATATGAACTTAAACTAATTGAATTAAAATGGGTGAGAGGTTAGATGAACACCTGGGTAGCATCTAGGTGCACAAAGACATAAATTTGATCATTGTATAAATGGTACTGGTAAGAGAATTTTAAGGAACCACCATGGTAATGACATCAAACTTTAAGGATACAAATAAAAAAAAAGAACAAATGTATTACTGTTGTTGAAGCATTAGGGCTATATTTACGGAATCCAATCTTAAAATCGAAAATATCATTATTGTAAGAGACGATATTTTAGTCATTAATGTTATCAAATGATCTTGACAATGCTCTTGGAAAATTGAAGTGATTATTGTTGACCTCTTCCTCAAGTTGAATGATTTTAAATAAGTTCACTTTAAGCAAATTTTCAAAGAAATCAAAGGTGTTTGTGACATCATGAAACTTAACGTTCCTATCTATAACGATGCTCAAAATTGGACCTCTTGTCGCTTGTGACCCTTCCTTTCAATTTTCAAAAAATAAAAAACGAGAAGCCTCACTTTTTGTCTTTTTTTTTTGGAAAACGGAAAGCGATTAGGTCGGTTTACCTCCTAAAAGTAGTCTAATCTAAAGAATCTTTGCGAATGAGAACACGAAATTCAAGATCAATAGAAAAATTGATATTGGGTGTCAAGATTTCCAGATGGGTCAATCTGTCAGTAGCATAGTTGATTTCTTTAAAAACATGCTTGATCTAGACATTGTCAAATAAATGAAGATCTAGTGTAGAGTAGGGAAAAATCATCTCGACCTCACATGGACAACTCCATAAACCTTGGAGTCCCTTGACAACACACAAATTATCACCCTCGATTTTGATCTTTTTATTTGCAATCTGCAGATCGCTTCTTGCAAGTCAGATTTAAGTGCAAAAACTTCAACTTTTATTATCTAGTTAAAGTTGTTTTTTTTGAGCCCTGAGGCTAACAACCTCTTCATTGTGTTTTCGAATCACAAAATAAATAGATGTTACTCCCGAATTGAGTTTGGATCCATAAAAATTATGTTTATGTAATCCAAATTTTGGTATTTTACACTTAATGTTGTGTTTTTCCGTTTGGTAGTATTTTTATACTTTGGTGGTGATCACTAGTTCACCCCACAAGGATTGCTTTAATCCAGGGGATATAAAGCATACATTTAACTTTTTCAAGAAGAGTTTATGTTCATCCTCTCTATAATTCCATTTTGATTAGGAGTTTAAGGAACTTTAAAGGTGTTTTTTAACACCTAGTTCTAGACATATAGTGGATAACTCTAAATTACAAAAGAGTTTATAGTAAACTTCCAAAGATTAAAAATTTCAAAAGCATCACTTTTGTGTCTAAGAAGGTATACTCACACCTTCCGACTATAGTGATCTATGAGGAAAAGAAAATACTTCCTTCCTCCTACAATATCAACTTGTACAGGTCCCCAAATATAAGAGTGAACATATTTTAAAGGTGCAAAAGTTGTAAACTAAGATTTCTTAAAGTTGGCTCTAGTGGCTTTACGTAGGATGCAAGTCGCACAAGTCTTAAGGTCACTAGGCTTTCCAAGGATGCTACCTTGTCTAAAAGTAGTGAAGACCCTTATGACCCACGTGTATTAATCTAGAGTGCCATATTTTTGTATGTTGAGGAGTTAGCATAGTAGAGTTATCCAATATATTTAACTCAAAAGACCCCACTACATGATAAAGACTATTTTTTAATGCCCTATATTGTGGCTCTACCCTTTCTAATGATGTTCCTAACCCAACATGAGTATGAATATCACAGTTAACATCATCAAACACACTTTGAAAAAGTAAATTTCTCATAAGCTTAGGTATGCATCTAACATTTTGAATCATTTTGATCTTATATGCATTCTATAAGAAAAAGAATCAATGCTTTCAATGACTAAAGCATTATGTTCAACAAGTCTTACTTAACCCTCATTGTGCACTTGTGCACATAATCAAAGAAGTTTTTATAAAGAGTAGCATGCATAATACAACAAGAGTTGTATCCAAGCATTTAAATCAAATAGAATTACATGAATATTTAAGCACTTCAGAAAACATTAGTAACCCATCATCATAGCAGTGAGTAAATTCACATAAAGTAGATGTACTAGAAGTAGGGTTCGCAGGTTTTTCAGCTTCATTATAATTCTGTTTTCTACACTTAGGAGAAACATGCCCCTTTTACCGCAATAAAAGCATGAAAAAGTTTATCACTCGAGTTATTACTATTAAAGCCATTATTTGTTTTGCCAATTTGATACTATCATGCTTGGTGTTGTTCCTATCATTTATCTGTTTAGTTTTTTTTGTTTGGATTTGTCTTTACCATTAACATACATGAGTTGTAACACCCCAAGTTCTAGGAACTTGAAGCGCTACGGGGTAGGACCGCACAATGGGTCCCGACCCTCAGAGTAGCAACAACAAACAGATCTTACAACAAGGCACAAACGAATGAAAAACAAAACTCAATATAACACCAAAGGTTTAAACAAAAGAAAACACAAAAGCTCCACAACCGAGTTTAAAACAAAAGAGAAACAACAAAAGAAACAAAAACCCGATCCCGTCCTATAATGTACGGGAACCCCGCTGAACACACCATCCGGATCACTCAGCAACATCCTGAACCTGCAGAGCATCTACAACGACGGTATAAACCGTTAGCTAACACTCTAAGTACTAGCAAGAGCGTAAAGGCACAAACACATATAAGGTAAAGAAAACACATAGCATGCTTGCGCACAACCGGTTATTATCTTTTATTAAGGTTATCCATTACTAATTCAAATTCTTTTGTCACACGAGAATCTCCCGAAACTCGCCTCCGCTTCCGTCTCCCAATAGGAATAGATCAGTACTATCCGTTACCTACGGGTCTAGGTTGCAAGAGCACATTCTAGTCTCCTGTAGAACTAGACAAGTGGTCACCGCCCGATTAAAATACACTTGGTCCAATTAAGGTTATAAAGGGTGAATCTTATTTCCAATTATCCTTTATAAACATGATAACAACACAAACAAACCAATACAATCCAACTAATACGCGGAATGAAGCTAAGTAAGTCCAAGGGACTTACCTCACTCGAAGGTAACATAAAGGCTCAACAACAACTCAGAGAACACTCAAGAAAGCTCAGTTTCCCTCAGGAAAGGAGCAAGGAAAACCTGTACGAACAAGCATCAAGAATCAAGAACGGAAACATTGCTAGAAGTCTAAAACTTCTAGTCTCAACGATCTCTAAGAGATCTCCACAAGCTAAGGGCTCGACCTTAGTCTTACAGCAACTCAGGGAACAAGGAACAACCACAAGGAACCAAGAAAGGAACGAGGAAAGGAAGGAAGGAAGCAACTCACCAAAGACGGGAGTCACAACAGAGAAAACCGCAGGGGCGGTTGTATAGGGGCGCAGGGGTGGCAACACTCAGGGGCGGCCAGGTGCAAGTACAGGGGCGGCTGCACGACAGAAGCGATGTCGGGCTTCTCTTCGACATAACTCAGAAAAAGGGAAACCAAAGCTCGAACCTTTGATTCTAACTCGTCAAGCCTCATCTCCAAAGAGCCTGGGAACAACAAAGGATCAACAACGGAACGATCCACAAGAATCAAGGATCAAACTTGATTCTTAGGGAAGAACAAAGAAGAAAACAAAATAGAAGGAGAAGGCATGCAGCAATTGTAAGAACGTGAAGAAGAAACTAAAAGAGATGAACTTACACGTTCAGCAAGGTTGCAGGAAGGAAGGGGACGGTTGCAACTCTCTAGGGTTGAAGAAGACGTAAGCAAGAAACGGGAAAAAGGGTAAAGAGACGGGAATATATAGAGACAGCTGAAACGCTAGACGGAAAGGGCGTCTAGGGTTAGAAAGAAGACAAGGAAATTGGCCCATAAGATAGAATATCGGATATTCTATCTATGAAAGTAAGATAAAAAGAACGGAAGAAAGATCGGGGACGATCAGTCGTCATCCGCAGGGGCGGATCAACACAGCCGCGGGGCGGCCTTCTTCACCTCGGGGGCGGTGAAGGCAAAACTGGGGTCTTACATCAGATCCTCCTAAACAAAAGTTTTGTCCCGAAACTTGCAAAAGCCCAACTATCACAACAACACTCGGAAACAGAACTGAACTCATATATTCCCACACGGGGCACATAACTCAAAACGTCACACAAAAGCATTCACAACGCAACAAAGGAAAAACCAAACAATAGACTAAGCTAAAGGTTCAACAAGCTCAGCGTAAAACTCCGGATAGTTCCTCTGGATACTATCCTCTGTCTACCAAGTCGCCTCATCAGCTCCTCGCATCGACTATTGTATCTTCATCATCGTTATGTATTTCGAACGCAAGCGTCTCGTACTACGCTCTAAGACAGCCACCGGGTGCTCTATAAACGTGTGGTCTGGCTCGATCACTAGGTCCTCGTGACTAACGATGTGTCTCGGGTCTAGTATGTACTCCCATAGCTGAGACACATGGAAGACTGGGTGTACACCCTCAAATCTTGGTGGCAACGCAAGTCTGTATGCAGCCTCGCCAACTCGCTCAAGAATCTCGAACGGTCCAACATGTCTGGGACTCAACTTCCCCTTGACATTGAAACGTCTGACGCCTCGTGTCGAGGATACTCTCAACCAAACCTGAGCACCAACTCTGAACTCCAGAGGTCTGCGCCTCTTATCTGCATAAGACTTATGTCGACTCTGTGCTACAAACATTCGCTCTCGGATCACTGCTACTCGAGCCATGTCATCCTGAATCTGCTCAAGTGATACTCCGCTAGCACTACTAGGCTCGTCCCAACACAACGGTGTACAACATCTCTGTCCATATAAAGCCTCATACGGGGCCCTCCTGATCGATGTTGTCCAATTGTTATTGTATGAAAACTCCACTAAGGGAAGGTGATATGGCCACACTTGTCCCCAGTCTAACACACAGGCTCATAACATGTCCTTCGGAGTCTGAATGGTCCGCTCAGACTGACCATCTGTCTAAGGATGATAGGCAGTCGTGAACTGTAGACTCGTACCTAGGGCGGCATGAACCTACTGCCAGAACCTCGATGTGAACCGTCCGTCTTTGTCGGAGACTATAGTCCTAGGTACTCCATGAAGTCTCACTATCTGTCTCGTGAACTCCTCTGCCAATCAACTCACCGGCCACGTTTCCTTGATCGGAATGAAACGTGTGGTCTTCGTCAATCGATCTACTATCACCCAAATAGCATCAAAGCCTCGACTCGGTCTCAAACGGTAACGAAATCCATAGAGATATCCTCTCACTTCCACTGAGGGATGGGGAGTGGGTGTAGCTCGCCTCCTGGTCTATGATGCTCGATCTTGACCTGCTAACATGTCGCACACTGAGCTACATATCTCGTGACGTCTGGCTTCAGACCTCCCTAACAAAAAGAGCGTTTGATATCCTTATACATCTTACTCGCACCAGGGTGTACTGAGTAAGGTGAAGAGTGAGTCTCCTAAAGAATCCTCTGTCTCAACTGTCGATCTGAAGGCACAAAAATACGTTTCTGACGTCTCAGAACTCCGTCAGCATCAATTGCAAACTGCGGCGCCTCTCCTTGAGACATCCGGTCTCGGATCTGTGTCAGAGCTGGGAAACTCTCCTACTTTTGTTGGATTTCGGCCAACAGATCAGGTACTATCTCAAAGGTGGATAGGTAGCTATCGGAATCCGGGAAGTGGATATCCATATCTAGCCATGCCAAGTCTCGTTATAACTGTGGCTGAGCTGTCAGCCTAGCAATCGCCATCTCTCGGGGAGTCTTCCTACTGAGTGCATCTGCTACCACATTAGCTTTCCCCAGGTGGTATAGAATCTCAAGATCAAAATCCTTGATCAACTCCAACCATCTACGCTGTCAGTTATTCAACTCCCGCTGAGTGAATATGTACTTTAGACTCTTGTGGTCTATAAATATCTGACACGTAGCTCCGTACAGATAATGTCTCGATATCTTCAGAGCGTGAACCACAACAGCCAACTCCAAGTCATGAGTATGGTAATTCTCCTCGTACATCTTCAACTGTCTAGAGGCGTAAGCAATTACCTTACCCCTCTACATCAAAACACATCCCAAGCCCAGCTTGGATGCGTCGTTGTAAACCACGAAATCCTCAATGACCTCTGGATGAGCTAGGATAGGAGCAGAGGTCAATCTCTTCTTCAGCTCCTCGAAGCTCTGCAGGCACGACTCGGACCATACAAATCTCGTAGACTTCCGCAGCAAGGAAGTGAGCGGTCAGGCGATAACTGAAAAGCCCTCAACAAAATGCCGGTAGTAGCATGCTAATCCTAAGAAGTTGCGTACCTCCTTGACGTTCTTAGGTGGTGGCCAAGATGCTATTGATTCGATCTTCGCCGGAACTACCTTGATCCCTTCAGCTGAAACAATGTGACCAAGGAATGCTACCTCGGACATCCAAAACTCGCACTTAGAGAGCTTGGCGTACAACTCTCTATCTTGTAAAACCTGAAGAACAATCCTCAGGTGTCCAGCATGCTCCTCTTTACTGCGAGAGTAAACTAGAATGTCGTCGATGAAGACAACTACAAACTGGTCTAGGAAGTCGATGAAGATGTTGTTCATCAACTCCATGAAGACTGCGGGCGCGTTCGTAAGCCCGAATGGCATCACTACAAACTCGTAGTGTCCATATCTGGTCCGAAATGCTATCTTAGCTACGTCCTGCTCTCTCACCCTCAGCTGGTGATATCCAGATCTCAGATCGATCCTCGAAAACACTGAAACTCCATGTAGCTGATCCAAAAGATCGTCGATACGGGGCAAAGGGTACTTGTTCTTGATCGTCACTTTGTTCAGCTCTCGGTAGTCGATACATAACCTCATGGACCCGTCTTTCTTCCTGACGAAGAGAACTTGTGCGCCCCAAGGAGATACACTAGGGCGGATGAAGCCCTTCTCTGCTAACTCCTCGAGCTGCTTTTTTAACTCAAGCATCTCGATAGGCGTCATACGATAAGGAGCTTTAGAGATCGGTCTCGTACCGGGCTCTAGCTCGATGCCGAAGTCTACACTCCTTTGTGGAGGTAAACCTGATGGCTCTCCAAAGACGTCAGCAAACTCGCAAGCTACTGGAATCTCCTCCAAAGCCGGACTCGTACTATCATTCATGGCATAACACCAAAAAGCCTCGCATCCCTGACTGATAAGTCTTGCAGCTCGCACTACACTGATGACTGTATCAGTCTTCCCGAGATCCCATCCTCAGAAGATCTCAACATGGCTTGCCTCTATAGTTACTGTTATAGTCCTCCTGCCGATGTATGAACTGCTCGATATCGATCCATCCAATCCATACCCAGAATAACTTCTTCATTTACTAAGTACATGACGAAGAAGTTAGCTGGCCAATCGCGACCTCCCAATCAAATAGGGCAATCGCGAACCTCTTGTGTACCTCGAATCTTACCCCCATCGGGTAATCCTGTAAAGAAGGGTCTACCTTCTACAGTAACTAAGACCAATCTATCTACACATGCATCAGATATAAAAGAATGCGTAGCACCAGTATCGAAAAGAACTTTGACAAGAAACCATTAATATGAATGGTACATGTGGCTACCGGCGCTGTCGGCTCTACAGCACTCCTCAACTCATACACTCTGGCTGATGCATCTCTGGTGTCTGCAGATCCACCAACTCGTCCTCTACCTCTCCCTTGTCTTGGAGTGGAACCCTGAGGAGCGGTAGAACCAGAAACTCTCAGCTGCGCTGTTGGTACTAAGACCTCTATCCTCCTCCAACAACACTGACAGGTGAAGAACCTGCTGCGATAGCGCCTTGCCCTGACGGCAAAATGCAGCTTTGTGTCCGGGCTTGCCACAAGAAAAGCAAGTCACTGTTGGCTTCTTGCAATTAGCTCGGATGTGTCCAGCTACTCCACAATTATGACACTACCGTCCTCTGTTAGAACTCTACTGGAAACCAAAACATCCAGGCTTCTGACTATGCCCAAAACCAATTGCTCCAGCTCCAGCACTGGCTGATCTAGTCTTCTGCCTCTTCTCAGAACCTCCTATTTAAGAATCTCTCCTATGACCCGGTCGGTCACTCTCATACGCAGAAGCTCTATCCTAATAGTTTGTCAAAGAATCACAACGGAAACCAACAAGATAAGAGCGTGTCGACTCCCTCAACCTCCGAGAGAAAAGGTAAACATGCTGATCCTCAGGTGGTGCAGACGGACCCAGCAAAGACAATTCATCCTGAAACTTGCTGATGATCTCAGCAATAGGCAAATCCTCGAATCCAGCCTCAAGGAAATCTTGGAGACGGTCTCTCCTCAAAGTTGTAGGGAAATAGCGATCCCTGATCACCATCTTCATCTGCTCATAACTGTTGACCTTATTGCGAACGGTCCTCCACCAAGAATGAGCTTGATCCTTCAGCAGCATCTGTGTTATGTTGACTCGACGTCCCTCTAGGCAACTGATAGCCTCCATAGCAGTATCTAATTGTCCTAGCCACTACTCCACCTCCAGTCCAGTCTTTCCCATGAAAGTAGGAACCTTCAGTTGATCGAAAGCCTTCAACCAACTGTCGGGCTTCGGCTCCTGTGCCTCAGCCGGCGCTCTAACAACCTCAGCAACTCCAACAGGCGGGGCAACAACTGCAAAACTCTTTGCGAAATCTCAGCTGACCTCGCAGGACTTGGCGGCACTAGTGTTGGTCCTGCAATCCTGATAGTCTCCTCAACTCTTTGCACGTAGTCGCGAAATACAGAAGCTCCGATAGACATTTGTGTGGACTCCGTCGATGGTGCTCTTTGTGCTCCAGACCTAGCAGCGGTCCCGTTTCCAGCCTCAGGAACAACACTCTCAGCAACTTCCTCAGCAAACGCCTCAGCGATAGGCGGATCGGCAGCTGGGGCTTGGCCCTGACCTCTAGCTAGTGGAGGCCTTCCTGCACGTCCTCGTCCACGGACGGCAGGTGGAAGTGGGGGTCGAACCCTTCCTCGCCCCATAGCAGATGTAGCTCTAGTACGCGCCATCTACTATAAGGATAGATATGTAAGATACTATATATAAGGCCACACTGCAACTAAAGCAAAACCAGAAAAAGCACATATAAAGGCCAACACAAAAGAAACTACATTGCTGAGATCCGCGGAGGTAGTGGTGGTCGTCCGTACATCTATCCCAGACCGAAATGTTTAAAAACAAAAAAAACCCTTTAGAAAGCGTTAGACACCTTGCGGGTTCTATTTATTTATCCATCCGACCTGTAGAAGATTTCGAGTGCCATTGTTGCCAACCTAGACCTCTGATACCATATTATAACACCCCAAGTTCTGGGAACTTGAAGCGCTACAAGCTAGGACCGCACGATGGATCCCGACCCTCAAAGTAGCAACAGCAAACGGATCTTACAACAAGGCACAGACGAATGAAAAACAAAACTCAATATAAAATCAAACGTTTAAACAAAAGAAAACACAAAAGCTCTGCAACGGAGTTTAAAACAAAAGGGAAACAACAAAAGAAACAAAAACCCGATCCCGTCCTATAATGTACGGGAACCCCGGCTGACCACACCATCCGGATCACTCAGCAGCATCCTGAACCGGCAGAGCATCTATAACGACGGAATAAACCGTTAGCTAACACTCTAAGTACTAGCAAGAGCGTAAAGGTACAAACACACATAAGGTAAAGAAAACACATAACATGCTTGCACACAACCGGTTATTATCTTTTATTAAGGTTATCCATTAGTAATTCAACTTCTTTTGTCACACGAGAATCTCCCGAAACTCGCCTCCGCTTACGTCTACCAATAGGAATATATGAATACTATCCGTTACCTACGGGTCTGGGTTGCAAAGCACATTCTAGTCTCATGTAGAACTAGACAAGTGGTCACCGCCCGATTATAATACACTTGGGCCAATTAAGGTTATAAAGGGTGAATCCTATTTCCAATTATCCGTTACAAACATGATAACAACACAAACAAGCCAATGCAATCCAACTAATATGCGAAATGAAGCTAAGTAAGTCCAAGGGACTTACCTCACTCAAAGGTAACACAAAGGCTCAACAACAACTCAGAGAACACTCAAGAAAGCTCAGTTTCTCTCAGGCAAGGAGCAAGGAAAGCCTGTACGAACAAGCATCAACAATCAGGAACGGAACGGTTGCTAGAAGTCTAAAACTTCTAGTCTCAACGATCTCTAAGAGATCTCCACAAGCTAAGGGCTCGACCTTAGTCTTACAGCAACTCAGGGAACAAGGAACAACCACAAGGAACCAAGAAAGGAACGATGAAAGGAAGGAAGGAAGCAACTCACCAAAGACGGGAGTCACAACAGAGAAAACCGCAGAGACGATTGGACAGGGGCGCAGGGGCGGCACCACGCAGGGGCGGCTGCACGACAGAATTGTTGTCGGGCTTCTCTTCGACAGAACTCACAGCAAGGGCAACCAAAGCTCGAACCTTTGGTTCCAACTCGTCAAGACTCAACTCCGGAGAGCCTGAGAACAACAAAGGATCAACAACGGAACGATCCACAAGAATCAAGGATCAAACTTGATTCTTGGGGAAGAAGAAAAGGGAAGAACGAAGAAGAAAACAAAACAGAAGGAGAAGACATGCAACAACTGTAAGAATGTGAAGAAGAAACCAAAAGAGATGAACTTACACGTTCAGCAAGGTTGCAGGAAGGAAGGGGACGGTTGCAGCTCTCTAAGGTTAAAGAAGACGTAAGCAAGAAACGGGAAAAGGGGAAAGAGACGGGAATATATAGAGATGGCTGAAACGCTAGACGGAAAGGGCGTCTAGGGTTAGAAAGAAGACAAGGAAACCGGCCCATAAGATAGAATATTGGATATTCTATCTATGAAAGAAAGATAAAAAGAACGGAAGAAAGATCGGGCGCGATCCGTCGTCGTCCGCAGGGGCGGATCTACACAGCCGCAGGGCGGCTGGCCGTTGGGGCGGCCTTCTTTACCGCGGGGGCGGTGAAGGCAAAACTGGGGTCTTACATGAGTTCATTCTTATGCTCTTTTAAAGTTAAGTTTAATCTTAAAAACTTTCATTTCCTCATTTTTTTCGAATAATAACATCAAGTAGTTTTTTCTTAGTTAAGTTCTCGTGAGGATACTGAATAACATCTATCGAAATTTTAAACTGGGAAGGAAATGAATTTAAGATAATAACAATTTAGTGAGTAACATCAATTTTATCCTTATATTATACCAAGTCTAAAGTCATGCGAAGAAAGACATCAAAATATCATTCAAAGGCATATTGGTTCCATCTTAAAATGGAACAAACAACATAAAACTAATTCTACTAGGCATGAACTTTGCAAGGTAAGCAGATGCTAAGGTATTCCAAAGAGTCTAAGGCCCAACATATTTTACAATTGTGCATTACATAATTCTTTATTATAATTATTCGAATAGCCTAATGGTAAGTTTCATTGCTTTTGGGTGATTGAAACGAGGAAGTCTAAGGTTCAATTCTCCTAACCACCACTTTTTGGATTTTCATCTAATTTGAGCGGGGGCAAATTTTTTTTGTTTACTATTTCTACAAGATTCAATCATTTCATGTATATTTTTTATAATTATTTTAATATATATTGAAATGCTATATTTGGGTTGTAATTTAAGAAGAAAAAAAAAGGGCAATTTTGGTAACTAGGCGTTTTTGAAAAACTATAGTAGTAATTAGGCTTTTTAATGTTTCAATTAAGTAAATATACCCCAACTTTTTGTATTTATTCTCAAACTCTACACACTCTTCTCTCAAGGGATACATTTACTAAACACAAAAGTAGAAAAAGCACAATAAACCAAATTGTTTCAAAAAAAATTCAGATTAGGTTTATTCTTTTATCATCAAATTTGTTCACTTATTAATGGATTTTTTTAATTGAAAGTTTTGAAAATTTGTCTTTTGATTATTGTTTAAGGATAAAAAGTATCCATCTTATTATATGCTTATATTAACTATTTTTATAACATATATTTTTGATTGATTTTCATATTTGAATTATAGATTTTCTCGTTCTATTTATTAATGTTGTTATTTTTATATAGTCATGTATATTTTCTATTTTATAATTCTTTTAATTAAATAATTTATTATAATTATACATTTTACATAATTTCTTTTAACTCGTTAGTTTATTTTAAATAATTATTTTTTTAGTAAGTCTGAGGGTTGAACTCTCCGCGTCTAATTTTTTTAACTTAATAATGATGGCAAAATTAGCTAAGTAAGCTTTTTTAAGATTTATCTCTAGTAACTAGGCTCATGGTATAAATATATTTAGTAAATCTACTCCTAATCAAACCCCTTACCTTCTAACCTCAGTTTAATGAAAGTGGTAAAAATTGAAGGGGTACACAAACCTAATGAAAATTTTAAAAAAAATGGTCTATTTGACCAAATTCTTTCAATAATGATTAAGTTAATAAAAAATGAAATATAAATTTTACATTTTATAATAAATAAATAAATAAATAGGTGATGATATAGCATAGGGCCTCCATAACGAATTGCAAGGTCATGGTCTTTGTTGTTACTTGTGTTAGTACTTGATATCCTACCTCATCACTAAGGCAAAGCGTGAGAGCATGTACCTTAGTGGTTTTTTAACCCAAATTTTTAATTCTATTTTTTCATTTCTCTCTTTCACCTTAGTCAACTACTTTGATTTTCTACACACTAGTGGTTTCTTAATATTAGTTTTAAACTTTATTTGTCTTTATACTTGTTCATATTAAACAAATGCAAAATATTAGGATATATGTGCTTTATATGATTTTTAAGGGGTTGTGTAGTAAGAACATCTAGAGTAGCAGTTTTTTAGAATTAAATACATTAAATTTTTAAACAAAAGTAACTTTTTGCCTAAAAAACCATGCATTGGTTGTGTGCTAAGCAACCTCTTAACAACCAAAGAGAGAGTGTAGGCTATTTTTAGCCCTTTGATTGCCTCAAGATCAATGACAAATAAAGATCCAACCAATCATAATATTTCAGATTCTATTTTATCCTTTTTCAATTTAAAAATCAAAGTTAAAAAATTGGATTGTTTATATGATGTGGAAGATATAGAAAATAAAAAATGAATTAAGAAATTGGGTTGAAAAATTACTAGTGTACATAAGCAACCAAAACTTGATTGTTTAACAAAAATTACAATTTCGTTAAGAAACATTAAGTATAAACGATGCTAAAAACCACTACTACTTATGTGCTCTGATATCAGAATGACCTAAGTTTTGTCTTCTCCTCTTCCAGTCTTAGTTCGATAAGTGTCAATAAGAAACTTTAAGTATAAACGATGCTAAAAACCACTACTACTTATGTGCTCTGATATCCTATGATGCACGGATACGGACACAGATACGGGAAACGGACACGACGAGAAACGGGGAAGCGACAATCATCAAAAGTATAGGAAACGGAGACACGGCGAGTAAAATAATTAATATATTATTTTAAAGGTATTGAAATATAGAATTACTATATTATAATGAGATACATATATATGGAAAAAAATCAATGATATATGAGATGATAAAAATATTAGCATGATGATAAAATAATCAAAACAAAAGTTTAGAAACAAACATTTTCAGTCTTACAAAACATAGAAATAAACATATTTAGTTTTATAATCTGAAATAATCATACTTAGTATCAAAATTGAAGAATGAATCATTCATTTGGAAATCAACAATAACCGAACAACATGATCAACAAAGGAAAATAATAATAAATATTTGTGAATTATAAAAAGTGAAAGAATTAGAATAACATAGTCAACATTCAACAAATAAAAATTATAAAATAAATTAATAATCAAAGATTCAATATTAATTTATAAAATCATAAGAAAAATGGAGAGAAGAGTCGGCCGGCGGAACAACATTTCAACATTAGAGCCGGAGAAGAAGAACGGTGTCCTACTTCCAACAACCACAATCTCGCAGGTGGTCATGTGGACCTAGGTTTAGTCGGAAAAAATGGGAAAGAAGAAAAAATATTACGGTATATAAGTTTTTAATTCGTTGATCATGTCTTGACCGGACACAATCCGCGTCCTCAATGTGTCCTAGACGTGTCCTACCTTGGAAACGTGTCTTGACCGTGTCCGGTCATATTTGACTGTGTCCGAGCCGTATCCGATTGTGTTCCCGTTTTCGACACGGCAGGACACGGGACACGCCGCCTTCTAGAAGTGTCCGTACATCATAGCTGATATCAGAATGAGCCAAGTTTTGTCTTCTCCTCTTCCTTAGTCTTAGTTCGATAAGTGTCAAGTACGGTCTTACAACACTTTTTTTGTATTATGAGGATTGTCTATATCTTTATTAGACACATGGCAAAGTCAGAGTTGTCAACTAATGACCTGATCGTGGCAGTATTGCTCATATTGAGACAGAGAAGAAAGATGTATTTTAGTATTACAAAATATAAACAATATTACAAAGTACAAAGAATTCGAAATACTTTTATTGTCACGTACACCAAGAAACTCAAACAAATTTTCTTATAAATAACTACATTTTTATAATTTAAAATAATTTAGTTTATTAAGTTTTTTCTAATTTTATATTTAGTAAATGCATTCCTCAAGAGAAGAGTGTATAGAGTTTGAGAATAAATACAAAAGATTGGAGTATATTTTCTTAATGGAAACATTAAAAAGTCTAGTTATTACTATAGTTTTTAAAAAAGGTCTACTTATTAAAATTGCCCTTTTTATTTTAGCATCCGGGTGTCTCCAAAAGAGTGTTGTCACTCTTGAAAACAAAAGTTTGTTGTTTGTAGGAGCATAAAGAAAGTATCTTTGGTAGATGAGCGAGATTGTCATTCGTACTACATGTTTCATACTATTTATACCTATGGTCCGGCTATGCTTGACGTATTTGTAACAATAAGTTAATTTCGTTCAAAAAATATTGAAAAATGGCTACGCATACGCCATGTGTACGCATAGTCCTACTACGCATGGCTTATGCGTAGTCGCCCATATCAAAAAGTCCGATAAAAATACTAAGGAAAAAGGACTACGGCTACGCGAACGTAGCCTTAAAAGGGTAAAAAAAAAAAATTTGCCTACTACGGCTGTGTGAGGCGTAGCTGTACCCCTAACACGAAACCGTGGTGCGAATAGCAATAACCGTAGATGAGGTTTGAAGGAGGTGACGTCAAGGCTAACATAAACTTTAGTTTTAGACTTATCACATCATAAAACCATTTCTTTGTGATATGTAAGTTAGATATGGAGTGTATCTAGCTATTATTGAGCTAGAGAAACTAGATTTGTAGCTAGACTCTCGGATCCAAAGGAGATGAAAATAAAGAGCTTCACTCGCTTGAGAATCCTTGACGGGAGAAAGAAAGAAAGAAAGAAAAGCGAGAACTAAGAAAAATATGTAGAGAAAAGGAGAAAGAGAGAAGATTTGGCTGAGAGCCATAAACTCTAGATCTCGCACATACATAGTAACTTTTTAAGGTTCTCTTGATTACAAAAGTCAACAAAAATTTTGGATACCTATGTCTAATTTGGAATAAACTCAAGGAAAAAGATCTAAAACAGTAACAAAAACAAAGTAGCTGTGGATTTATAAAACTTTTATATCAAACAGTTCTTTGATACCGATTTGTAAAACTTGTATATAAAACATATCTAAATATACTCATATAGAGTTGTTCTTCTAGAGTGAGTAAATCCAAGAAAACGAATTGAAATAAGTCATTTGTTTAAAGAATCGAAAAGACAAAACTTTGAAACCAATTTGTTAAACTTGTATATCAAACAGATCTAAAAAATACTCATATAGAGTTGTTCTAGAGCGAATAAATCCAAGAAAATGGATTGAAAAAAAAAAATTATTTGTTTACGAGGTTCGGATCAAAGTTCTGCCTCAATGGGATCTCAAGAGATTTAAATTACTCTCGTCTCAAAAAACAAAGAAAACAACAAAAAAAATAAGAGAAAGAACTGAAAACGTAGAAATCTATTTATAACAGTAGTGGTGGAAAGAGGTAGAGGAAAGCTCAGAATCGCACGAATCTAGAGATATCAAGATCTCCTTCATGCCTACAAATCATGGTTCAAACGACTCTCTCAAGTTTCAACGGGAAGCGTTCGATCTCACTTTAGGTTATTGGAGAACTCTCAAAACAAGAAGAAAGAAGACGAGGAAGCAAAGTGAAGCGGCAAAGAAGAATGAATGAGCCTAATCCGAAGCGTTCGATCTCACTTTAAGTCTGAATGGGCCTAATCCGAAGAAGTTTAGGTTCTTGGATTTAATGAATCCGAACCCGGTTTGACTTAACTCTAGTTTTCTTCTTCTAACGAATCCGATTTGGATGACATAAACTTCTTCGGATTAGGCCCATTCAGACCTTCTTCCTAGGGAGCCAAAACTGGCATTTTAGCCCATCAACATTGGAGATGGGTCTTAAATGATTACACCATAATCATAACCCAAACATCATTTGAAGATCGGATCTAATTAACATAAACCAATCCGATCCGGGTCACTTGACTTGATTTGGGCCCATTTAGGTGGCCCAACAACATTCTGAACAACCAAAATGAGCAGCTTGGGATAAGAAGAATCTATGTTATGTTATCCACACAATCATTATCACCTCTTTAATTCTCTCTTCCTTTCCCATCCAAACCATTCTTCCTATCAATTCAAAAAATGAAAAGTCTGAGTACCAAATTGGTTCTAGGAAGCCATTTCCTGACTGGAAATAACAATCTCCATAACTCACTGCTTCCTCATAGCATGCCCATAAGCTATGAAAGCTGGCATACCAATGTGGGCATTGTATTGAAGAGCAAGAATGGAGTGCAGATGAACAGAGCCTTGCCATTGCCTCTCATCCTTGCAGACGTCGCTGGCCGCAAGCCCGTAGATGTATCCGTCTTCATTCAAACCAGGTTCGATCATCACAACAACAACAATAACAACAACAATACACTTGATTTTTCTTATGTATTAATACTATTCCTTGCTTTTCTGCAGCGCACTGCTCTTGTTTATCTACTATATATCTAACTTTGTGGTTCCACAAATCATCTCCCGGAAGTTTGATGAAGACGATGACAACAGTTGAAGCCATTTTTTGTAACATTGCTTCAGCTTCTTCAGATTACATGATTCTTATGGCATCTTCCTCATTTTAGATCATTCAAGTCGGAATATTCATTCAATTATTAATGTCATAAAATTATGTTATTGCTTCGTGTATAATTCAATATATGTTTTTAGCTATTTAAACATATATTCCTTTAAGATTTATAAATTTAGGTTTTTTAAAATAAATTATTACTTAAGTTTCATCTTTGAATGCATAAAATATGAAAAGTAAGAATGAAACTTTACTGGCATAGTGATATTAGAGGTTGAGAGGGAAAAGAAAACTCATACTCACCATTGGCTTTTCTTTCTTCTTTATATTTTATAACCTTTTTTATATTTATATCATGTTTCAACCTCATGTAAAAGTGGAAAAAAGACCTACAGATTTCACATTTTAGAACTATTGAAATTGTGTTATTTTATACTACATTACTCAAATACAAAATTAATATCTTATCAAAAATATATTCTAGAACTCATAAGAAAAACAACTTTATTTTGATTAAGTCTTTTTTTCAATAAATTTTATCACTACTTTTTCAACTCTGCAAACACAGTGACGGATTTTTTTTTTTTTTAACTTATTTAGCCTACCTAAATTTTGGATCATGGATTCGTCTCTAACTACAAACAATACTTACAAACAAATAAAATGACATAAACCACCGAAATTAATTTAAACAATTCAAATACTTCAAAATGCAATTGGATTAATTACCCCAAATTTATGAACATGATTTTAAATTTTAAATAAAGACCACCCATTACATTCTTATTTGTATAACAAATATATATACTATAACAAAAATAGAGAGAGAGAGAGAGAGAGTATCCTAGTATCCGTATGACATTATGCATTTTGATGATACTCATGAGATCAAAGAAGTAATCAATATGTCATATTAGATCTTTAGAAGAAGTTCTGGAGAAAGCACAAGAGAAAATTTTGCTAATTAGCCCAACCTTTATCTAGAAATAAGTATTTACCTCCGGAATCACTACTCCACTTCTAGGTTTAAAGAGAGGTAGGCATAATGTATGATCCAAGAGTTGAGGGTTATCCCTATCGTGTTGAGCTAGGGTCGCGGTTGTGTCATTAAGGGGGTTTATCTCCCTTTAATTTTCTTCCTTAATCGATTGTTGCAAATCATTTACTTATTGTTGCATATCAATAAAGATGGGATCTTCTATATGTTGTGTCCTTCTTTGATCAAGAAAGATAAAATGTGAGAGCCGAGCGTAGAACCTTTTCTTGTTACATGTGATTTAAGGTGTTGATGGAAAAATGCGTGAGTCGGGTCACTTGTACCCAGAAGATTGTGTTCGATGTGTGATAAATAGGCGGTGTTGTCCACATGACAATCAGCGAAATTATCTCCCGCATAATATGATTTACATTTTGTCTTGGATATATATCAATTGATATGTGTGTGTGTGTAACGTATGTACGCATGTACGTATGTGTGTATGTACGTGTGTATGTGTGTATGTACCTACGTGTGTACGTGCGTATGTACGTGTGGATGGACGTTTGTGGATGGACGTATGGATGGACGGATGAATGGATGGATGGATGAAGGGACGTAGGTATGTACATATGTATGTATATGTGTATAAGTGTGTATGTATGTATGTTGGTCATGTAATTTTTTATTAATTGTTGATTAATTCTTTTGTCATATTACTTTCAAACTTCTTGATCTTAAATGAAGCAGCACACAATCTTTCATCCCCTACTGTTTTACGAGTTGTCTATAACTAGTTGATCGACTGGTACTATATCAATCGATCGACCAACCTTTATTCCACTTCTAGTTGATTTTGTTTTCTTATTTTATTATTTGTTAGTGTCTAGTGTTTGAGATCGGTCAACTTGTGATATTGATCGATCAACTAATACTTTGTTTTCATTATTTATGTACTTAGTTTAGTTTATTTGTTTAGTTGTTTCAATATTAATTGGTCAAATCGAAACATCATCTTCCCTTAGTTTGATTATGACCCCATTGCTACAATCGGATCTTGTAAGTATTTGTGAGATCTTATAATCACGTTTCACCCCTGGTTAGAACATTCATTGAGAATGTGAGAATTTTTTTTGCTGATACGGGTGTATACAGCTTTTTGAATTTCATAACTATATTTTGGGTTATGTTATATATAATTGGTGGAACGTGTGTACTAAAATTGATATTATTTTAGCTTCTTATTAAGTTGTATGCACAAAGATTGTTTGACACTAGTGTCAAATGACACTAGTGATGTAGAAAACTCTTTAGTGTGATTTGGCACATGATGTGGATAATTTTTTTTTAAAAAAAGTTAATAAATATGGGTAATTAATTAGTTAATGAAAATCAAGTAAAAATCAATTTTCAAGATTTCTCAAATCACGTAATATTGCAATTAAGGCAAATTCCTTTCTTCTCAAATCATCAACCTTCCTTAACGCCAATTTTGAAGATTTTTGAAATTAATGGATTGATCAATTTTCCAGATTTCCTTCGAGATTTCCTTCGAGATTTCTTCGAGATTTTCCAGATTTCCTTCGACATTTCTTTAAGGCTAAACCGTGCCTTGATCAATTTTCCAGATCCCTTTCTTCTCGATTTCCTTCGTTAAGGCTATAGAATGGATTACAGAATGTTTTTGTCATATATATATGTCAGTGCAATCGAATGGATTACAGAATGCAGGATGAAACTATGAACAAGTTGGGGTGTATAGTTTTACTAAGAGATTGGATTACAAAATGTTTCTGTCATATATAGTCTTTGAACATGTTGGGGTCGATGGATTACAAAATGTAAGATGAAGTTTGATTTTGATTTAAAACCTTTAGGTACTCCAGAAGTAAATCCATATGATATGATACTCTAGCCAGATTATGAGCATAAATTGAAAACAAACAATCTTTTACCCAAATACTGATATTATAAAGTGAAATGTAACACTTTGCTTACATAGTTGAAAATGAAAAGTGTTACATTCAGTACATTGCATGCTTGATAACCAACACCAAAATTGAAATGCCTTTGAGAGGTCATTTCTTACAAAACAACAAAAGAAAAAGAAGAAACATGCAAAGGTCTTCCAGAGGTCATCTCCACTTACACCTCGTCCTCGTCGTCTATGTTGATGAAGTTGGTCTGATCAACGTCTACCCCTTTCATTTTCTTGGAAGTTGAAGAAGGTGTGGCCTCACCCTCTTGAATGACAGTTTTGTCAACCAAAGTTGGTGCCTCCTCATATTCCATTTTCACCCTCTTAGATGAAGAAGTTGGTGTGCGGTCTAGTTTCAATTTTCTTAAAGGCTTTGATTTAGGTGTGGTTTCATCATAGCATTGTAGGGCTTCTCTCTCGTACATCCACAATAAATCAACCATCGGAGTGTCTGATGCAACAACAACTTTGAAAGAAGGCCCTAAACCTGCTTTGATCATCCTTCTGATGGTCACCAAGATTTGGTACTCGAGACTGTTGTACTTTGCGGTAATACTCTCCGTGTAGATCTGCATTCCAGATTCAGTGATTGGGGTTACAGGTTTCTTGGACGATGAAGTTGTGTTTTTGGGGGTCCTTGATATTTTGAGGGTTTTTGGTTGAAGGATGCTCGAATGCTTGGTAGTTTTGAGGGTTCTCATCCGATTATAATATGTATGAGAACGTGGAGATAGAAGGTGAGAAGGGGGAAGTGAAGGGGCGGTTACTTGTTGTAATGATAGAAGGTGGAAAGGTGGGAAGGTGAGAAGCTCGAAGCAGGCTAATGATAACGTTGGAAATCATAAATTTGCATTGATTGGTCAGTAGTTAAAAAGAAGAAACGCCATTGATTGGGCGATAAATCCGGCAGTGGATTGATTTGAAATCTTTTCATTTGGAAGCTAACCGGTTTCTTCTCACCGACTTGTTAATCCGGATTTTGTAAAAAAAAAAACTAGTAATTCCCTAATGTATTGTAACGGTTCACATGATGTGGTACCATATATTAGTGATAACAAGGATATTATGACATAAGTGTAAATTACATCTTATTACCAATAAAGTTATAATAAGTACAAAACGTAAAATTATAATAAGTATAAATATAAAATTTATTAAGTTGATGATATATGATCACATCATAAGTTTAAGTTACATCATATTAACATGGATATGATAACATAAGTGTAAACTACATCATATTACCAATAAAATTATAATAAGCATAAATATAAAATGGGAAATTCCGGATGGTACCCACGTGGTTTGGGGTTTTCCGGATTTTACCCAACAGTTTTTTCGAGTTCGGATGGTACCCCTAAGTTTATGTTGTTTTCCGGATTTTGCCCAAATTCATTAAACTTTTTCAATTTCCATTAAAAACATGCAAAAGAAAATAAACTAAAATTAAAAAACAAATTAACATACAAAAGAATGATTTATTTATTTTAAATATAGATTAAAACAGTAAAAAAAATTTTAAAAAATAAATTTTTTTATATTAATTTAAAAATAAATCAGTTAGATAATTTCTAAATAATTTTTTAAAAAAATCAGTGTTTTATTTTATTTTAAAAATAAATACATTGGAATAGCATTTTTTTAACAAAATCTAAAAACATAAATGTTATACTTTATTTAAAAAATAAATAAAATAAAGGCTCTTTTAAAAAATTAAAACAAATCACTGTTTTAATTTATTATTAAAATAAATTAATCAGTTTTCTATTTTATTTATTTTTCAATTTTAATTTATTTTTTTTCTTTTAGTTTTGGGAAATAAATAAAATAAAAAATTTATTTATTTATTTTAATAATAAATTAAAACAGTGATTTGTTTTGATTTTCTAAAAGAATTATTATTTTATTTATTTTTTAAATAAAGTATAACACTTATGTTTTTAGATTTTGTTAAAAAAAATGCTAATCCAATCTATTTATTTTTCAAATAAAATAAAATACTGATTTTTTTGAATTTTTTAAAAATTATCTAATTGATTTATTTTAAATTATTATAAAATATTTATTTTTTTTAAAAAAAAAGATACTGTTTTACTAGTTTTAAAATAACTAAATCATTTTTTCTATTTTAATTTGTTTTTTTTTAATTTTAGTTTGTTTTATTTTGTATGTTTCTAATGGAATTTGAAAAAGTTTAATAAATATGGGCAAAATCCGGAAAACAACAAAAACTTAGGGGTACCATCCGAACTTGAAAAAACTGTTGGGCAAAATCCGGAAAACTCCAAACCACAAGGGTACTATCCGGAATTTCCCATATAAAATTTACTAAGTTGATGATATGATCACATAAGTTTAAAATTATAATAAGTATAAATATAAAATTTATAACATGGATCAAATGAACTCACATGTTGTATGATACTTGAACCCCGTCACTCGGAACTCTAGTTTCGGAGAATCTCGGTTTATCGACTTATGCATGTGTGACGGACCTAGTACTTCCTTAATGTCTAAGTTTCATCTTAATATCATAGAATTATGCAATATTTAGTTAGATGAAGTGAAATCACAAGCTTGATGGTTCACATGTTGTATGATACTTGAACCCCGTCACTCGGAACTCTAGTTTCGGAGAATCTCGGTTTATCGACTTATGCATGTGTGACGGACCTAGTACTTCCTTAATGTCTAAGTTTCATCTTAATGTCGTAGAATTATGCAATATTTAGTTAGATGAAGTGAAATCACAAGCTTGATGGTTCACATGTTATATGATACTTGAACCCCGTCACTCAGAACTCTAGTTTCGGAGAATCTCGGTTTATCGACTTATGCATGTGTGACAGACCTAGTACTTCCTTAATGTCTAATTTACATCTTAATGTCGTAGAATTATGCAATATTTAGTTAGATGAAGTGAAATCACAAGCTTGATAGTTCACATGTTGTTTGATACTTGAACCCCGTCACTCGGAACTCTAGTTTCGGAGAATCTCGGTTTATCGACTTATGCATGTGTGACGGACCTAGTACGTCCTTAATGTCTAAGTTTCATCTCAATGTCGTAGAATTATGCAATATTTAGTTAGATGAAGTGAAATCACAAGCTTGATGGTTCACATGTTGTGTGATACTTGAACCCCGTCACTCGGAACTCTAGTTTCGGAGAATCTCGGTTTATCGATTTATACATATTAATGTCTAATTAACATCTTTTTGTAACGGTTCATAATTTTTGTCGCGTTATAATGGGCTTATATGACCATATATTATCATAATTTATATGGGCATGTATTACTATTGATAACTTTTAAATTTTCAATATCAACCGGTTTAGGGTTTAGGGTTAAATTGGGTTCGGATACTAGGGTGTAGGTAACCGGTTTAGGGTTTAGGGTTAAATTGGAATCAGATACTAGGGAGTAGGTAACCGGTTTAGGGTTTCGGGTTAAATTGGAATCGGATACTAGGAAGTAGGTAACCGGACGGTTCACTTCCCTATATTATTTGTGGGTCATTTCCTTGACCCAAATTTTTAAATGTTCAACCTTCATCACCTCCGTTGAGGCAATCAATATTCACTTCCTTTCTCACCTTCGTTTTCCTCTTCGCATACTAGGGTGTAGGTAACCTTCCAGATGATTTTCACTTCCTTTCCCACCTTCGTTTTTATGGATTGCAGGTAATGGATTATAGCCGAGACAATCAATCTTCATCACCGCCGTTGAGGCTATCATCCCAATATTGTCGATGTCAACCTCCACGAAGGACTGCTGTGAGATTTTCCTTGACAAATGAAAATCCGAACAAGGTTTTTTATAAATGCGATAAATGTAACTTCTTCAAATGAGTTCGTCTTTCAAATGTTATAGGTTATGGGCATGGTTATAGCTCGATGGGTACAACATCTCGTTCTGAAAGTAGTGCTTCCGAAAGTGATCCTGATTCCTATCATATTAAGAGACAAATAAAAGATCTCAATGACTATGTAAGGAGCATCGTCAAAGTAGCAATCATAATGTATCTGTTTTGTTAGTTGTTGTTTTCAGTTTTTAGGTGGTTGTTTCAAATGCTAAGTATGTGCAGAGCTCTTCATCGTGAACCTTTGTCGAGTTGTTGTATTTGTTTTGTTACTTGTTGTTTTTAATCTTATTTGCTTTGAATCTCAAGGCAGTTAAAAGTTTATGGATTGTGTTGTTACTTACAGTGTTGGAAATGAAAATTTGCATTAATTGTGTAATAACCTTCTATCTTCCCTTCATTCTCGATACATAAAATCATAATTGCACGCCAACTCTATGAAATTGTTCTTTTTGATCTTAATTTTGTAACCCTTCCCCTTCCTTCCTTCATTGAGCATACATAAAATCAATGTACATACTTAACATTTGCCTCTTGGTACGACCTTTTTGTTGCAATTGTAGACTGTTGTGATCTTAAATCTGTAACCCTAAGCCTTCTTGTGATCTTAATTTTTGAACCCTTCCCCTTCCTTCCTTCGATCTTAATTTTGTAACCCTTCTATCTTCCCTCAAATGTGGACTACTGTTACCCATAAAATCATATGACCATAAAATCATCCCTTCATTGAGAATACATAAAATAATGGAGCAAACCATAAAATCATATAGCCCATAAATTCAATGTTGAATGTTTTGGAGCCAAATTCATAGAGCAAAAGACTCGATTCTCGTTACATAAAATGATGGAGCAAACCATGCTCAGAAAAATAAAAGTCTCGTTAAATAATAGGAGCCAAATTCAAAGTTGAATGTTTTTCCCTCCCATATGTTGGGATGTGCTAGGGCGTAGGGCCTGAGAAATCTGGAATGGAGGATTTATGGTTGTGGCATATCCTTGGTTTAACTAAGGCCAAAAATAAGGCTGACCGAAACCCTGAAAAAAAATAAAAAAAAGAAGGTTATAATACTTGAGGCATGAATTATAATAGGCACAAAATAAACCTAGGGTTGTAAATACCGCATGGTTCACAATAATGTTGGAAATGCTCTGCGTGTTCATTTGTGGAACTTGAGATGATTCTTGCATTCCGGTACATACATCTCTAGCACGACCTTTTGCTGTAGGCTTTCGATAGCCGAGTCTCCGAGCTCTAACTCTCCCTTTTTCTCGTTTGTCAACGGGATCCTTTACTTGCGTTCTGCCCTCTTGGCTTGGATTTGCCTCATCGTTGGAAGGTGTAGTAACCTTTCGTCTTCCATAAACCCTACCAATCTTGTCCAAGGTGGAGTAAACTAGCCCTTGGTTTCTTCTTCTGTTGTTGGATTTTTCTTTCAGTGTAGTAAGTGTTTCCTTCACTTCATTGTAGAATTCGTCGTCAGTCATTGCGAAGCCCATATAAGACTCGAACAATTCCCGCATCTGCTCATACCTATGGGAAGTCTCAGGTGGATTCTTCAATAGCTTGTAGTAAGGCATTGATAACTTCAAGTGCTCTCTATCCAAATCCTTCCTCCACCTATCCAGTATGTATCTTTCGGGAACAAAATCAACATCCTCTTCGTGCATAACACACAATATATGACTGCACAAAATCCCGCGAAACTTTTACGACTTGCACTCGTATTTGATGTCGATTGTCTCTTTCTTCATTGTAACTATAAACACCTTAGTTACATTCTTTTCGAACCTCTTCTTCTTGACAACAATGTCATAATAACAAATGGTCTCATCATCATGCACCTTTCTTGCACTATTGTATGTCATGTCCGACACTTCTTTTTGAAAGTCTTTGAATTTACTTGTTGTGTAGAGCTTCTGAAAGACATCTTCAAACACATGCATAGTCATCGGTCGAACCGGTTTATGTTTTGATTGAAATGATGCTTTTTCCTCTTTGCATACCTTGTTTGACAACGCAAGTCCATACTGTTCGATGAACTGTTTCAAAGTGGTGTTGATATCAACATATTTCTTGAAGAAGAAGTTAATACCTTCACTCCTTTGTGTGCTAGACATCCCAGCCCAAAAGTTGCACTTGAAGTAGATTGGAACTCACCGGTGTCTATTGTTGTACATAAAACTACACCACCGGTTGTTCTCAAGTTCATAGCAAGCAATTATCTCCGTCCACGCATCTTCAAATTCCAAAACGTCTACCGAGTCATGAAGGGCATCTTGCATTGCACGACATACGTTAACCCACTCATTGAGCGAACCCAAATATTTTTGTGCATTTTTCATTACATGCCAAATGCACCATCGATGTGGAGTATTAGGGAACATTTGTCCAATTGCATTTCCTTTGATAATATATATAAAAAAGATAGAGTTATGATCATTGTGAGAAATATAAACGTAAAATAATGTACTAACTGGAGAAACAAATATACCGATGGATTTGCATTGATCGGTGATGATTGCCTGCGGAACCTTTCCCGACATTACCTCTAGCCAGCTACGGAACAACCACAGGAAATTACCAATTTCCTCACCACCTAATAGAGCACACCCAAACAACACAGATTGACCATGGTGGTTAACTCCAATAAATGGTACAAATGGCATCTTATATCTATTCGACACGTATGTAGTGTCAAAAGAAATGACATCTCCAAACTCTTGATATGCAGCTATGCTCCTTCCATCTGCCCAAAATACATTCCTCAATCTTCCGTCGTCATCTTGGTAATATCTATATACAAAATTGCACTTATTGATACTCATCATGTCAAAATACTCCCTCATTGCATTGAAGTCGCTTGTATCCATATAAAGTCTTCTACACATTGCAATTAGGTTACGAACATCTCTCTGGTCCAAGGGAACATTATCATGGCTTCCGTGCTCCACAACAATAGAACCGTAGTTTTTTATTATCTGCACGCCAGTTCTATCATTATCCAAAATCCTTTTCTTATTTTTGTCACTGATATATCTATAGCTTGCAAGAAATTTAGAATTTCCAACAACACATTCATGATTATGATCTAGTGTTACCTTAGTTAGCTTCCATAGCCCATCGGTTTGGATACAGGCATTGACATGAAACTAACATCCGGTGCTGCATGAACTAGGTCCACGTCCTGGATTTCTTGACTTCGAATCAAAATTTCCCCCTTTAGAACAAATCAGCCTCAATGCCTTGTACTTGTCTTTCCCGCTCGGCAACACATTCTCTTCATTCTCCTCATCACCATTCTCTTTGTTTATTGTAGAATTTCGGATTCTAATAGAAAAGCCATTTTTCTGAGCATAAAATGACAATGACCTATCAACTCATCCGAGTTTGCAAATTCCATCCCCACGTGTAGATTAAGATCTTCATCCACATCAATTTCAACTTCATTCCCTAAACTATATTTGTTACCTTCGTAATCTAGCTCGTTCTCATCCAAATTTTCATGTTCTATAATAGTCGAAGAACATGGTAGACTATTGCCGAACAATTCACGCATTAGGTTACCTTCACACTCATACATAACACAATGGGTACGTTAAATTATTCGATTCTACACAAACAAAAGGGTTAATCTTGACAAAAGACAATTGACACTAGTGTTAATTACCTTGTTCTTGTACGTCGACTACATCAACATTAAGATCGATGCTCATCGAGTCGCTCATCTTGAAGACGTAAACTTAATTTTTTGGGTTAACTCCTTCACAACGTAGCCTTCGGTCCCTTCTAGCAAGCAATGTCGTAGACACAAACAATGCAAAATGACTGTTCACTTACCATGCACGTACGTACAAGACACAAACAATGCACATGATCACCTTTTTTTATTTTGAAAATGTAAAACTATTAAATGCAACATTAATTATGTTTAAAAATTTAATTCGGAAAAAGATTCCTTGTCTAACTCTTCAGCTCCTCCTTTCTTCCAACGAAGCCTTCCTTCCCCGTCGATTAACTTCACCAAGCCTCCATATGATTTTATGTATAGTTTCACTTCCCCTTCCAACGAACT
Organism: Fagopyrum homotropicum; assembly: GCA_033239125.1. NCBI lineage: Eukaryota > Viridiplantae > Streptophyta > Magnoliopsida > Caryophyllales > Polygonaceae > Fagopyrum > Fagopyrum homotropicum. The sequence goes on along the minus strand of BSWB01000007.1, from coordinate 116,451,260 downwards.
GAATAGCCTCCATAAGAAATCTAGTGGAGCATCTCTGTCGATTAACTTCACTTCCCCTTCGTTGTATGCTAGACATCTTTGTTGACTAACTTCACTTCCAACGAACTGACTAGTCTTCCTTCTCGTTCGACTTCACCTTCTCAGCAATGGAAGTTCAAATGATATGGAGCTTTTAATCGATTCAAATCGATGATGATAGAAGGATAGCATAGCAGATCCATCCAAGATCCAACCATGGAGAAAGACTAGGGAGAATCGAACAAACCCGAAACCCTTTCAATAACCAAGGGAAAAATAATTAATGAAGTTGCATTTTCCCATAACAAAATAATTAATGAAGACTAATTAATTACCCATATTTATTATCCTTTTTTTTAAAAAAAATTTATCCACATCATCTTTCCCATCTGCCCATTCATCCTATTAGGAGTGTCACATCACTAGTGTCATTTGACACTAGTGTCAACCGATGAGCCTCCAAGTTGTATGTATTCACTTTTTCTTGAGTCTGTTAGGTATAATATGCATTTTGTTTTATAGTAATAAATCATTAGTGCTTTATGGGGAAGCTATCCAAGTTAATCTTAACCATATATTTATTTTTCTTATCCTTAAAGTTAATTGTCCTTCTCGTGTGAAAGATCTTCGCCCAATAAATTTACGTAATATGGTTTATAAAATTATCTCAAAAGTCATAGCTAATTGAATGAAGGGATGTCTTGGCAAGGTGGTTTATTTAAATCAAAGTGCAATTGTGTTTGGGCGGTTAATTAGTGATGATGTGTTGTCTGCATTGAGTTAACCCACTATATGAGAAAGAAATGTACATGAACGATAGGTTATATGGGGATATGGCTAAGGCTTATGATCGGGTGGAATGGAATTTCCTCGAAAAATGCATGATTCGGATGAGCTTCTGTATCAAATGGGTTAACCTTGTCATGAAGTGCGTAAAAAGTGTGACTTACTCAATTTTGATGGTTGGTGCCCCAACTCAAGTAACCAAGCCCTTTTGGGGATTGAGGTAGGGGGATCTACTTTCAGCATATTTGTTTATATTATGTGTCGAGGCTTTCTCGTGTTTGATAAGAGGAGTAAGGAGAAGGGTAGGTGGATGGGGATTCGTGTTGCTAGGAGTGCCCCCATTTATTTCACACTTATTTTTTTGATGACAATAGTGTGCTTTTTGCCAGAGCTACTTCTGAATAAAGTCGAAAAATTCTTAACATTCTCCGTTGATCGAGGATATTTTCTTAGGTCGTTTATATCCTATCAAATGTAATTTCCGAACTCAACACTAAAGCAAGTATAGTGATTAAGTAAGGGTCGAACCCAAGAGAGTTTGTGATATTTTTATTAAATTCAATTATTGATTATAGAACAAAGTAACAAAAAGGGGGTTTTGGATGAATTGATGCACACAAAACTCAAAAAGCAAGTAAATCAGATTGGTATGATGATGATGAGTGAATCTACACTAGGTTGATTCTTAGCATGCGATTACTACTTTGGTGAGTTCCTTTTTACAAGTTTTCAAGTAATGTTCCCGTCTTGATCATATGTATGTGTTGAGCCAACCGGCATCAACACAACTTAACAAGTTAGTGTTCCGTAAACTTACAAGAACAAGTCACAAGTTAGATTTCAAACAAAGACTAAGGAATATAAAGAGAAGATTAAAACCGTTAAACTAATCTTTATATTTGTGTTTCTTTTCCTTCAAGCAATTACAACCCGTTATTACTTAAAGGTTACTACTAGACTAAGGACCCGAACCCGGAATCTATTAATCCTAGTTCTTTGCATGCACTTAGAACCTAAGGTGATCAATCTTAAGTGATAATGAAACATGCAATTTAGATAACTGAAGATCAAGAAACACAAAACATTACTGAATAAAACTTATATTAGAAAGGTACTTACAACCAAAGTAATAATGCAGCTTCAAACCAACCCAATGTAGCAAGGAAACTAGAAGCTCATTACAAAGGAAGCAAGAGGGAAAAGAGAGAATTACAATCGGGAAATGATCGATGATTCTAACAATCAGCCATGGGTCTATTTATACTATAAATGACACTAAATGGGAGTAAATGGCCGGCCAAAACATCCACCTTTAATGTCATAAAGGTGGTGTAAACAGCCGGAGTAAAGTCTTTGTCGCTGAACCGCAGGGGCGGCCTTCAGATCCACAGTGGCGGTTCAGGCGAAAACGTTTGATCTTATTCGTGGCCGCGGGGACGGCCTGGCAGTTCCGCATGGACGGATCATTAATGATCTTCAAACGTCTGACTCTTCAACTTTTTGTCGCTTTAGATGCCGAGCCGTAGGGGCGGCCCAATGTCAACGCAGGGGCGGTGACACTGACTCTTCAGCTTCACAGCTCCGCAGGGTGAGACACAGGCTGAGAAGCAAGGGCGCTGGCTTCGCTTCTTCAGGGCAAGTCACCGCAGGGGCGCCAAGGAGTGGCGCTAGGGCGGCGACAGTCTTCGTTCCTGGCGCTGGCGAAAGCGCAGGCTGCGCTCCGGAGTGTGGTGTCACCCGCAGGGGCGGTGACACTACTCCGCGGGGGCGGTGAGGCAAGAGAAGCTTTGCTTCGTGAATGGTCTTCAACTCCTAAGTGCTTATAACTCCTTTTTTTTATCTTCTTTTAGTCTTCTTCCTCTGGATCAAGGAGTTAGTAGCATAAACCGACACTTATGTGATAAAAAAGACTCTAAAAACTAACCTAAATGATAGTGATTCCATCACCTATCATCCGTCTTTATGTAGCTACGTCGGGTCGACAAGTGAATGTTGGTAAATCATAGGTATCTTTTAGCACTAATGTCGGCAGTGAGACTAGGGATGCCATTCAGGGGATCCTCGACATTGCAAAGGTTGAAAAACACGAGAAATATTTGGGACTTCCAACGATAATTGGGAGATAAAAAAAACTAGTTTTGCAAACATCAAAGAAAGGGTTTGAAAAAATTTGCAGGGATGGAAAAATAAGACACTCTCCAAGGCTGCAAAAGAGGTGTTGATGAAATTTTTTGCCCAATCTATCGTATGTATATAATGCCGTGCTTCAGGATCAATGGTTCATCACCGGGAGTACTTGCTCTTATCTTGCACATGATCCGAACCATTTTACATCACCGGGAGGATATTCGGTGGAGCTTCATAAGGAGGACAAGGAACAAAGTTGTGCATCTGCTTAGTCTTGTGAAGCGCATGGATCCTAAATTCTATTCATGCTTTGATGAAGTAAATGTTGAGTTGGGAATTATTTTGTGTAATGATTATGAAGGTATTAATGAATAAAGTATTTTGTTATTACAGAAAAGGGAAGTGTAGTTCTTAACAATTGGATGTTACCATAGATGAAATTAATTCTTATATATACAATCGATATAATTGTTGATACTGGACATTTATAGGGTACCATCTAGGTTTCAATGAGTTCCATTTTACTACTACAAAGTCCTTGAAGGCATTGAAGGACCACAATTTACTTTTTGTTGAAGTAGTATATTGGGTCCAGTTTGATAAAGTAATATTGCATAGATAAAATTGAAAATGAAGAGATTAAATAGATGAATTAAGGAGAGTGTTTGATGAAATGAATATGAGTTTGAGTAAAATTATGAAAAAGTACGTGTTAAACTATTTCGGAGATAAAAAAAAAGGAAGAGGGATAAAAATAAAATTTTAACCTCAATAATCGAAGTTGAATAGGATTACACAATTCTCATAATCTAATTCCCTTAATTTCTAAAATTTAATGCTCTTCATTTTCTTAATTCCCTTACCAAATAAGATTAAAGGAATTATTTTATCATTTTCATCCTCGTAATCTTCGAATCCGGATCCTCTCCCTATTATTTCCTCCTAATATTTGCCTAATAAGTTAATCTCAACCCTTAAAAAAGATGAATGGCCATGATTTATTTAATTACTATTAAATTTTATTAGTAAAAAAACTCAACTAAAAAATTGCCTTTTATAGTCTTTTGGGAAAAAAAAAGCAATCCTTAGAAATCGAAGTCGATCAAAAAAGGGAAGCGAGAGGGACAGGTGACTCCGGTGGCGTTCATACTTCAACTCCGATGGCCATGGTGGAAACAATAGCCTTCACAGAGTAACGTCAACCCTACATTTCGAATCAAGCAACCTTCACGGAGGTAAACCCTTATTCCTCAATCTCAACCCTACATTTCGAATCAATAAAAAACCTCGCTATTCAGTAGTGTATGGCTAAGAGTGACCAGCTTCTCTTGATGAACTACTTTTCATAGAAGCCTCAGAAAATGAAGTCTCAGTCCTTATAGGATTAATTTATGAGAGATTGGAGTCGATGCAAGTCCACAGGCTCGAAGGAGGTAAATCTTGCCCGCTAACTGTTCGATAAAATGACCTCAAAAACACACTTTTTTTTTTGGGTGAAAACCTCAAAAAAAAAACACACTAATGGAAGAGGCTTTCTGATCTTGAATGAAATCTGTCTTGATGTATTGTCATGGTAATTTAGTTCCGAGTGATAGTCAGATGTCCAAGTCAAATAGATACTAGAGTTGAATCTCCATGTGTCATCTATATATATGGGATTTTTTTGTAGAAAAGTTTAATTTTAATGTGCATTTGAATTAGATTTGGTTATCTGTACAATGGCAGTCTCTGAGACATAACCATTGTTGTTGACTAAACTTGATGAACATTTGATTGCTTACAAAATAGTACGTTTTTTTTATATGTCAATGTTGAATCTCTTTATTGTGTGTCTTTAAGCAGAATTCATAAGAGGCTGTGTAGATCTTTATAAATATTTTTTTTTGTTAGTTCAATTATCATATTAACAAGTAGCCTACTAGCTCAAGTGGTAGAGCAATGTGTTTGCACACAAGGATGTGGGTTCGACTCCCACATAGGCTAATATTTACTCTTAAACAAACCGATTTATATAAAATTAGAATATGACACTATCTGAACTCTGAACATGAACTCTCATTAAACAAACTCGGAGTTTCTAATTATTAAAAAAAACTCAATTAAAAGTTAATATTAAACCCAATTAACGTTTCACATTTTCTTAAATTAGATGAATGGTTATAATTGTTTAGTTAATATTAAACCTAATCATTAGAAAAACTCAATTAAAAGTTACTTTTTTACTTCCTCTATACCTTCTTCACTTCAATCCCCAGGTTCCTAATGGTGGTTATATGTCAATGCTCTTTGATCCTTATGAGTTGAGTGTGTGTTCACTGTATTTGTATGTGTTTTATTCTTGGCTATTCATTTATATACCTAAAATTTTGACATATGCATGTACATGAACCAAACATATCAAACCAAGTGTTATATTCTATATTTATATAGATTGGCTTGTTTAAGAATAAATATAAGCCTATGTGGGAGTCGAACCCGAATCCAATTTTGCTCACCCTCCACTTTGAGGTGGTGATATTACCCACCAATAGAAATGCTTCATTATCATTGTTTTTAATAAAACTAAATATAATTAATTTTCTATTTCTTTTTTTAAAGTTAAAAACAATGATAATGAAGCAATTCTATTGGTGGGTAATATCACCCTTCAAAGTTGGGGGTGAGCAAAATTGAATCCGTCGAACCCACATCCTTGTGTGCAAACACATCGTTCTACCAGTTGAGCTAATAGGCTGCTTGTTAGTCCGATAATTGAATCAATAACATTCAACAATTTCGTTCAGCATTACTAATACAGCTTCTGTGGAGAAGTCTGACAGCAACTTGCCATGTTAATGACATCCTAACAGCAGTTACCAAATGGTTCAATGCTACGCAACTTCCACCTGAGCTGCACAAATTGTACAAAAGAGCCAAGAAGTAGATTTCCTGACAATTTAAACTTATAAAATATAAGTTTGTTCAATCAGTTATCTATTTCAACTACTTAATATACTGATCCACCTTCGACTATCAATAAGTTTCAACTCAAATAAGCTAGTCGTCTCCAACGAACTCAAGGTCAATCAACCAGCCTAGTATATAAGCCTACTTGACCATTCGTCTTTTCTCAATATCACTGCAGCTTCACAGCTAGCTACTTCTTTCCATTTCAATCATATCACTATGCAAATTCCAAAGTTTATATAATATTTATATGTTAGCACCAACTTTTTACTTGTTAACTTTGAACCTTTCTTGGAAACTTTTGTATGATATCTTCATGTGAAGTATGAACAAGATCCTGTTGAAATTCGCTGCAATACAGTCAAATCCCGCGAACAACCAAGATGCGCCACAATTAAACCACCGGCAGGTACATATATCTTACAATATCACGTAGCTCACTCGTTTTGTGTTGAATATTGAGATTGATCATGATGAATTTGTTTTGTCTGCAGCTTGACAGCAGTAGCCGTGCTCAGCTTTGCAAGGAGGTTGAAGATCGGAGCCATGAACTTAGGTAAACTAGCATGTATCTAGCTAATATATATATGATCCGTGCATGCATTGAAGCCAGTACAATTACTTAACTGGAATTCTTAGGCATCTCGCTATCACTGGGAACTAAATTACCATGACAAGGGACCAAGACGGATTTCATTCAAGATCAGAAAGCGTCTTCCATTAGTGTGTTTTTGAGGTCATTTTATCGAACAGTTAGCGGGCAAGATTTACCTCATTCGAGCCTGTGGACTTGCATCGACTCCAATCTCTCATAAATTAGTCCTCTAAGGAATGAGACTTCATTTGCTGACGCTTCGAGAAGCAGTTCATAAAGAGAAGCTGATCACTCTTAGCCATACACTACTGAATAGCTAGGTTCTTTATTGATTCGAAATGCAGGTTGAGATTGAGGAATAAGGGTTTACCTCCGTGAAGGTTGCTTGATTCGAAATGCAGGGTTGACGTTACTCTGTGAAGGCCACTGTTTCCGCCATGGCCATCGGAGTTGAAGTATGAACGCCACCACCGGAGTCACCTGTCCCTCTCGCTTCCCTTTCTTGATCGACTTCGATTTCTAAGGATTGCTTTTTTTTTTTTTTTCCAAAAGACTATAAAAGGCATTTTTTTTTCCAAAAAGACTATAAAAGGCAATTTTTTAGTTGAGTTTTTTTACTAATTAAATTTAATAGTAATTAAATAAATCATGACCATTCATTATATTTAAGGGTTGAGATTAACTTATTAGGCAAATATTAGGAGGAAATGATAAGGAGAGGATTCGGATTCGTAATCTTCATACCCTTAATTTTTTAACTAACCAAACGAGGCCATTGTCAATGAACGTAACAACTATTATATAATTCGGTCTTGTTTCTCCTTATTTTTATGTTTTTCTTTATAGTACAGTTTCAACTTTCACCAGCATGGGAGAAATTAAAAAAAACATGGGAGAAATATTTGTTTCTTGTTTGCCTGATTGGTTTAGAAGTAAAAACATGAATTGTACTGAATAAATTGCTCAGAGCAAATCCAGTAGATATAAGAAAAGTCCCTGAAGAGGTTATCTCATTCATGTGTTAAATAGGCCAATGCCAGATAACATTATAATAAAGGATACATAAAAATGTTAACCTGACCTAAGAAGCCCTAGAGGGCTCCTTGGACATTTACTATTATCTCATTCATCTCTTTTTTTAGGGTTCGAAATAAAACCATGGCCAACAAGAAAATTGATGATCATGCTCTTCTTCACGATCAACAATATCTAGAAGCACTTTCTATGGACGATCGACGGCCCGGCTTCATCGTACTCCGCCTTGGCAATCCACATCTGTTGGAAAGTGCTGAGAGAAGCCAAGATGGATCCACCGATCCAAACACTGTACTTCCTCTCCGGCGGTGCCACAACCTTAATCTTCATGCTACTAGGAGCCAAAGCAGTTATCTCCTTGCTCATTCTATCAGCAATGCCAGTGAACATAGTTGTACCACCGCTAAGAACAATGTTACCATACAAGTCCTTCCTAATGTCGACATCACACTTCATGATCGAGTTGTAAGTCGTTTCATGGATACCTGCAGCTTCCATCCCTATTAGGGAAGGCTGGAAAAGAACCTCAGGGCATCTGAATCGCTCGGCTCCGATAGTGATCACTTGTCCATCTGGAAGCTCATAGCTCTTTTCCACACTCGAGCTCGTCTTGGAAGTCTCGAGTTCTTGCTCGAAGTCGAGGGCGATGTACGAAAGCTTCTCCTTGATATCCCTCACAATTTCACGCTCCGCGGTCGTCGTGAACGAGTATCCACGCTCAGTCAGGATCTTCATCATGTGGTCGGTCAGATCTCTTCCGGCCAAGTCAAGACGTAGAATGGCGTGTGGAAGAGCATATCCTTCGTAGATCGGCACCGTGTGACTCACACCATCCCCGGAGTCCATCACAATTCCTGTACTTATACTATTACTCTATTAGGAATATATTTACTAAATGAAATTATGCAATGTTCATGTTAATTACCCGTTGTCCGGCCGCTGGCGTAGAGAGAAAGCACGGCCTGGATGGCGACGTACATAGCAGGAGCATTGAATGTCTCAAACATGATTTGGGTCATTTTTTCGCGATTGGCCTTGGGATTAAGAGGGGCTTCGGTTAAGAGAACCGGGTGCTCTTCGGGCGCTACACGAAGCTCGTTGTAGAAAGTGTGATGCCAAATCTTTTCCATGTCATCCCAATTGTTAACAATGCCATGCTCAATGGGGTATTTTAGAGACAAAATACCACGCTTTGATTGAGCCTCGTCTCCGACGTAAGCATCCTTTTGGCCCATCCCGACCATGACACCGGTGTGTCGAGGGCGACCTACAATGCTAGGGAACACTGCCCTTGGTGCATCATCGCCCGCAAATCCAGCCTTAACCATTCCAGTTCCATTGTCGCAGACAAGTGGTTGAATATCTTCCCCGTCAGCCATCTTTGTTCACCTATTAAGATATATATAGAAAGCAAAAGAGAGATGAACGATCGAAGAACGTACACTATCCAATTTGGAATTGTGAAATTGAGATCCTTTTAAAACATGGAAGGGATGATGAAGTGGTTCGGTTCTATTTTAGTTTTGAATATTTTGGAAACATCAAAATTGGGGAAATGAGATTTTTTCTATTCTAAGGGGAATGAAGAAAGGAGCGCAGGTTGTGTAGACTAGAGAAACGAACAACCACACAATACTCTACTTTGTCAACCTATTATGCATTTTTTGTTGCTTAAGAGACACGTCTTTTCCAAAACAAATAATTGTTTAGGTAAGATTGTGTTCAATGACATGAACAAACCAAAATAAAGGTGTAATTTTAGTGCCATTATATGATGAGAATTGTCACCCCCAAGGTTATGATAATCAAGATGATTGTTCTTATGGTAGACATTAAATAATGGTAAACCGGGTTTATGACAATCTCGGACTTCAACCGAAAACTTATGTGCATAATAACATTTTCGAAAGACAAATTTCATGCTTGATTTTGTTTATAAAACCTGACAAAATTACGGTCTGAACAAAAAAAACTTATGACTGACCGGATACTAAGTTAATTTTTTGGATGATTCTTGATATCAATGTTTAGGGTTTACTTCGAAAGTATGTTTTGACGTATTTAATGTTCTTCGGAATGGTTTGAGTCGTACTTGGTTGAGGTCATGATTGCATGCTCTTTACGGCTCCTTTTGACAGCCGACATTTTGTGGAGTACTTTCGTCTTTTACTTTCTCGGAAGATCAAGTCTTGTTGTATTTGGAATCCGACCTACTATTCCGATAGTGTTTGGTTTGTCCGTCGTCAACTTCATGTTCGGGAAACTTACATGTTTGTATTTTGGTCATTCAATGCCCACCTGCTTTCTGGCATACTATTCCGATAGTGTTTGTCGTACTTGTCCCTCGTCAACTTCATCTTTGGAAACTTACATGCTCGTGTTTTGGTCATTTAATGTTCATCATCGTCTTCTCTCCTATTGTTGGTTTTCACGTTTTACTATATTTGATTGCTAGTCTTCTTATTTTGGTCATTCAATGCCCACCTGCTTTCCGCCGTACTATTCCGATAGTGTTCGACGTACTTGTCGCTCGCCAACTTCATCTTTGGAGACTTACATGCTCGTGTTTTGGTCATTAATGTTCATCACCGTCTCTATCCTAATGTTGGTTTTCACGTTTTACTATATTTGATTGTCACTCTTCTAATTTAACTAGTTAAGCTTATCCGACGTTTTTCTTTTTTCAGCCTCTCAATTAACATTCGTCAATTCAGCCTCACGATTCATATGGCCTAGTACTTGTATTGATTGCTAGTCGTCTTATATAACTAGTTAACCTTATCCGGCGTTTTTTTTTTCAGCCTCTCAATTAATTAATATTCTTTAATTCAACCTCACAATTCATACGTCCTACTACTTGTCTGCCAAACTTTATTAAAAGAAATTGGAATATCCAATTTTAACGTGAATCAAATAAAGATGTGGATTTTTTTAGGTGGTCTTGTTTTTAATTATAACATTAGTTTTATTGCAATGTGACCTGCACAAGGTATTAATTACCTTTTATTGTATGATGTAAGACGTTAGCCATCCCGAATACTGAACACTTAGCCTTTCTTATCAATGAATAGAAAAAACACGTCTAAGGTGGCCTTCCTTAACCTAAAAACAATTTGCTTATGCCCTCATCAAGAGACAAAATGAGCTTGTGCACCAAAAAGCTTTGAAGAAATAGATTACACCCCTACTCAAGTAAATCGGGACATCCAGCCTCATACAGAACACTTAAACTGGACAAGAGGAACCCACGGATCACCTCTGATTACAGCTTCAGCTTTCATACACTTAAGAATGTCCACCGGTTCTCTTTGATCAAGTAGGGCATTTTCTAAGTATAAATAGTACTTGACAACATTAAACGAAGCAAAAATTGCAGTTTTCGAATTTAAGAGCGGATATTGCCTGAAAGAGTGACACTATTAACCCATTAACATATATTGACTTTATAAGGAGCTTGGGGGGCCACATTCATAAGCTCTCTCAGGTCACGCCTCGATACAATGCATCGCATCGCAGCTCATCCAAATGATCCAGGCTCCGATACCCATGCAGCTCCCTCAAAGCCGACCAACCCCGGCGAGTAAGGAATTCTCGAAGGTCTTCCTCGTAAAAGAACGTCTTCTCTTCTGTGTGGACAGGAATGTGTTCCGACTCATCATAATGGCATACTTTTATAGTCACACCTATGAAGCGGTTCAGATGGGTCAGTTTATAGTGCAAGAGTCAAGCATGAAATAGTATGCTTTGGATGAACTTACCCTCGTCGAGGTGAAGGGTATAATTTCCCATTGGCATGTCCCTGTCAAGACTACGGACTATCTGATCTTCATCCTCCAGCCAAAACGCTCTTTTTGTTCTTATCCCGAATGCAGACTTGATTGCTTGACTAATGGCGTCTGCAGTTCCGTCTATACCTATTCTTCTGGTGAAATCCCCCCACTTCACTGTTATCACCCTTCCGACAAAAGAATGGGTCTCATCCCCTGCAATCAAAAGAAATGCTAATCAAGGAATAAAGGAACACAAAGTCTTGAGCCAAGTGGAGAAAGTATTAAGTAACTATGTCAATCCTGTATTTGGTGTAACGGCATGCTCCTAATGAGTGAGACGGATATATGTAGTTACTAACGAGACAACATTTTATAACTACATATTTAATGATCTACAACTTATAGCATAACCAAATTGAACAGCACAAGTTGATAGCTAAAACTCACCATTGCCAGGAGTGTCTCTCCAAAATGAAGGTGGAACTCCACTAGCCCCGACGGTATCAGCTGCAGTAATGGCTAGAGGATGTCCATCGTGATCCAGGCTTCTTTCAAGGTTCAAGGCTTGCCTATCATTAGCTGCAGCATAAACATGAAAGTCCATCCCTTTCATATCAAACTGATGGGTAGCTCCAAAGCCATATATATAGAAAATACTCAATCAGCAACTCAAAAAAATCTTCAACCTAATAAAAGCGCACATAGTAATTAATTTGTATATTGTATCGCCACCTAAGAAAGCAATGTACAAAGATACAAAAAGGCAAGCTAAGGAAATACAATGGCTGGTCGAGCATTCTACCAATCAATAAATTACAGTAATCAACAAAATATCATCAATTGAACAGGGGCCATATATCCAAGAAAACAAATAAAGTGTACAGCTCATCTTGAAGTGGAAATGAGGAGTATTCAAAAAATTTGTTCTGAAGGGAGCCAGGCGCAGACCCCTTGAGCCTCCATAAAGGTAAGGGATCTTCAATGAGGCGCACCGAGCAGGAAGGTGAGCTGTCCTTCTCTGTTCTTAGTATATCAGTACAATTATATTTTCTGTACAACAAATGTGTTACCATATTGAAACGTATCATATTATTATGCAAGGAAATAATATTTTTAAAATGGATAATAGTTATTGCATTTAGTAAATAATATGATGCATAGTAATTTTCTGAATTTGAGACTTCTATTCCTCTCCTCTTCCTTGAATCCTGCACGTCCCTCCCCCTACCCCTTAATCTTGCACATTCCTCCCCTTCCTGGGCCTCTGTTTGAAATTTCAAAGGGGCGGTCCTAGGCTCCAGGCGACCCTGCACCTTGAGCCATTTAGAACACTACTACTGAACAAACCATCCTATATGCAACAAGGTTTCTTCTAAAATGGCAAAACAGACTCTCAGAAAAGCAGCAGTGTAACTATAGTCAGTCAGAAGCAATACATGCAGCATAGTATCATCGGAAATAACTCATTAAAGCAGTTCGGGTTATAAATCAAAATTAGAACCCATCTCAACAACATGCCTTCAATTGGGCCATATGAAATACTGGTGTCCCCTATACCTGCACGCATAGTAACAAAAGATGGCTCAATTACAGTATTACATAAAATTATAATACGAAAACTAAAAGACCCGCAGCAGCAATGCATTAATGCAACTCATATAACAAGGTCATCAATTCCTCAGTTTTTCACTTCTCATACAAAATAGAAACAACAATGAAGCAACAACTATCCTGACAAATGTACCAGCGAGCTGACTTACAGAACCATGTACTGAGAAGAAGCTGATCATATTACAAAAACATCCATTAATAAGAATGGGAAGAAGCATTCTGTTTTAATAACTCACATTAAGCTGATCGTATTACCAAAACATCCATTAAAAAGAATGGGAAAAAGCATTCTTTTTTAATAACTCACATTCAGTCCTCACAAAATGGGGTTCCAGATTTCTTTGGAGATAAGGTTAGTCACGGCTCATCCTTTATGGTGTGTTCGTATATATCTAGATATAGATATGGGTGTCTACATAAACAAAATTCATACCCGGTATCTGATATATAAGTATGTGAATATCAATTTGATATACTGATTTTACACTTTTTCTCCATTTTTGATATACTACAAAAACTAGTGGCATCACATATCTTATATTTTGCATCCCTCTTCTATTCTTCCCGTCTAAAACTCTTTCTTTGGTGGATATCAATCACATACACATATCTTGATACTGATATCGATACTCATATATGATATATATCTAGATATGAATACCAAACAGGCCCTTAGTTGATTAGCTTACAATTATTGTTGTTTCATGTTGTAAGCTACCCAAGCTCCTAGTACACTGAAAGATACTACTTTCCATGGTTTTACATAAAAATACACTTTTTCCTTTTGCCCCTTGGGAGTTTTGGGTCTCCCCACTTCTTTTACATTTCATCCATCCTCACAAGAACTCAAAACAGATTAAGTTTCAGGAACGTATTCATCTTAGTAAGCCACTATTTACAACTCCAAAAATGCACAGGATGATTAACTCATTGAGGCTCGACAGCAGAATGGGAAGACAAATGTGTCCCCATAATTTGCCATATCTAGTTCAACTATACCCTAAACACCGAAAATTGGAGAGTACGAACCTTTATCAGAGAACTGAATGTAAGAATCGACCTTAGCCGAGCTCCCAGGCGCAATAGCATTACCAGATGCCGTTGCGACAGTAGTATTAGGGGTTTTATAAGAGGCTGCGATGCGACTCCTCTCCCTAAGAATTTCATCTATCTCCTTGTAATAAGACATCTTAGCGGCCCCGCCACCAGCAGCAGCGCCATTAGAGCCACCGTGAGTGTGGTGTTTAACCTTTTTGAACTCCTTGAGTAGGTTCCTCCACTTATCGGTACACATGGTAGGGGAACGATCGAAGCCTTTGTCCCTCATCTTAGCGGAAATCTGCTCCCACAGATGCTTATTGGATTTAGAGGTGTTGAAGAGCGAATCCATCTCTCTCCTTAAATTGATGAGGCTACGGGTCTCGTCTTGGACCCAGGTCTCGGCACGCTTTTTGGGAGCGACGGAAGAAGACCGTCCAGCACCTCCGCCAAGGGAGGGGTGAGTATCGGGGTCTTCGCCGCCGCTTCCGGAGTCTCCGGGGGCGGCGATGACCAATTGAGGGTGATGGTTAGAGAGTGACTCGGTTGTGGGGGTGACGACTTCGATGATCATGTCGCGGTCGGGGTCGTCTTCGGTGTCGTCAGGGTGATGATGGTGGTGGACGGCGTCTTTGTAGAAGTCGATGGCCGTCGGCGGAGGAGGAGGAGGCCGGGATTTGTGGGAATCGGGCAGGTACATGCTAAAAATTGTATTCTAGGGTTAAGGCTCGAGTCAGTGTGAGAATTCAGGGGTGCCCAACCGCCGATGTTGCTTCTTGTTTATCCTTTCATGCCAAATTGTGCTGAAAACTGTAATGTTGCACGAATTTGGGAGTTTCTCCTCCGAGGATCCAACATTTTATCCATTTTTTTTTTCCTGCGAACCGGTTGTGACTCGACGGAACTGGATCAAGGACTGCTGGAGTGAAACGGGATGCTGGACTGGGTTCTGGATCAGACCTGAAGCGGCTGGGGCTCACCTTCGGTTACAACTAAACGGGTAAGGGGTTTCGGGTTCCAGGTTTGTGTCTCGGTTTCAAGTTCGTAGGTTTGGCTTCGGGTATGGGCGGGTTTAGAGTGTCAGGTTTGGGCAAGTATTGGGCTTTAGGCTTTAGGCAGGTTTGGGAGCGCCGGGTTTGGCGCGTTTAGTTTCGGGTAAGGTATAGGTTTCGGGTTAGGGTTGCGAGGATGATTTCGGGTATGGGGTTTTGGCGTCGGATGGTGCACTGGTGGAATAGGTGGACCATTGGTGGCCTAGTGATGTGAGCCTACCCGGAAAAGAAATTGTCACCATCAATATCCCAACACCAATCACTTTGCTACAAATTGCCCAAGTCGAAAGGACTAAGGTTAAACGAGACACCTTGACTGTTGTAAGATTGAAAATCATTATATCTTGGAGGTCATGCCCGAAACTAATCCGACAACGGTTGAAACCAAGCCAACAACACTCACTCCGAGCATGCCCAAGTCACGTCCACTTCTGCTCGCTCCGGTCAAATTGTCAAGCTTACCTACTCTAAGTAAAACGAGTACAACTGAGGAAATATTTGGATTTATAAGGCCCATGAGTAATACTTTTAAAGGTATTTTCAAAAGGTACAACTTTGTAGTTTACTCGAAGTCAAGATTCATAGAGTGTGAAAACGATCCAACAATGCAATGACAAAGATACTTGGATGGATAGATCATGATCATGCATGGAGTCCTGCAAGGTGTTATTCAAGACTTATGGACGTCCAATATATGCATATATTATGTAATATATCATATGCTCATATTATTCACTTATTATGCATGAATTTACGTGTTAATCAAGTGAAGGTCAACAAGTCAACATTCAATCAAAAGTTGAAAGCATTTTCACACTTGCAATCCATGAATTTGAAGCTAGCTCGAGAGGCTCTTCTCCTTCAATATGGACGTCCAACCTATTACCGCTCATTCTTGAAGTGATGTTAAGTGGTTAAAGAAGGAACTTCATGAGTCATCCAAGAATAAAGTCAAATGTGGTTATTGAGTGTTTGAATTTAGTAGTTAAAACTCTTCATTTTCTTGCTTTTCTTTTGATAAATCTTTGGTATTTCTAACACTTATTATAGGAGTTTATTGTCTGAGGTTTGTGCCTATAAAAGGTTATTGTGTCCAACTATTTTAAAGAATGGAATGAAGCCTTATCTTTTATGTGTTACAAAGTTATTGTTTGCTCCACAACAAAGTCGAGTTATAGGTGAGAGGCGTAGAAGAGTTCTTGAGGTGAGAGGCTTCAAGAACGAAGGAGTTATCAATCCCAAAGTGAGATTCTAAGGGAGAAATTCTCGAGTTGAGGGATCTAAGGTGAGAGCCAGCCGATCTTGCTCTTCATATCCCAAATCTACCTTAATTTTCATCTATTTTCCACATTTCAAAAATCATCCCATCCATCTATTTTAAAACATAGAAATTTGTTCAAAACAAAAAAGATAAAAGAGTAAGAACGCCGGTGGATCCTCATGTTCAACGCGAGTTCGATCACATCACCTAGCGTAAGGTTGTAGGTAGTGCCAGTAGTGTTGGTGAGAGGGATGTAGGATTTCAATAGCGAACAAGGTTCCGGGTAAGGGTTGGTGGTGGCGAGATGTGGTGTTGGGAGGCGTTGGTGGTGTCGGGAGGAGCCTGTTGGAATAGTGGCGGCGGTGTTGAGGGTTTCCCGCAAAGGAAATAATGGTGTTGAAGATCTTTATCGGCGATATGGCACAAGTTCCATTTTCTTGAACCGAATTCGGTTCGGGTTCTTGTTGTGGGTCCGGTGTTGGACATTGGTGAGATTCCGATGTGGGTAGGGGTGAAAGGCCCCTTTTTTTGTTTATTAAAGGCTAAAAAAATATGTTAAAAGAAATTGTAATTGAAATTGAAAGTAGAAAACCAAACGAGAGTAGTTGAAAACGAACCAAAACGGTGAATGCTCTCGGTGACACTTTTTGTGTGGAACTTGATGAAAGCTCCAATTTTTTTGAAAGGTTTATGTCGATTAACTCAATATCTTATACCACTTTGATACGGGGTTAGCCATGTGATGAGTCCCGATCTTTTGACATCAATTGACTCTTCCGATCCTTATAACAAGGAACAAGGGATAAATCTTTAAATGGGGGATGGGTGGTTCGATTGAAGGTTGTGTGGGATGGGTGAATTCATCCGATGATGATGTTGGATCGGTAGTTGGATAGATTAGGTCGAACTCTAAGAAATGACTTGGAGCACGATGAGAAATTTAATGCCCTAACACACAACCAAGAACGATCGTATAACCCTTCCACTACAATCAATGGGCAATGGCACACCCACCTATGACCAAATACAGAGGCTTGTGAATCGAGAGAGAAGATATCAACTTGTAGACACAAGCAAAACAACTCAAACATGTCCAAGTTATGGGGTGAACGAGACGTCACTACCTCTCTACTCCGTGTCGGAAGCCACACGAGAAATTGCACAAATAATAACCTAAAAAATATTATTTGAATTATGACTTGTATGCTTTACAAGAGGGTCGAATATCCTATATATATAGGAGAGACTCGAGTTATCCACAAGCAAAGAATCCGGGTAAGATCTATCTAATGTAGGATAAGATTTGATCTTCTACTCTAAGATAAGATCTATCTTCTAACAAGATAGGATCTTCTAAGATCAATCAAAAATATCTTGTAAAAGATATACTTTTCTCAATCTATCTTTAAGCTTCTCTATTAGAAGACTCAAATTATTTACAAAATAACTAAAAGAGACATGGGATGAAAAATAAGAATTAAAATCCCATAAATAACCTATAAGTAAAGATGCTTTATGGGTTGAAAAATATAGTCATGGGTCCGAAAATTAGCCACTTGAATGACCCTTGTTGACGTCCATGTATGGATGGCCCGAAGTTGCATGAGGACTCCATCTTTCACGTGTTTATGTCCACCCCGAAACTCGTGCATGGTTAGCCCGAATCGGAGGAGAGGTACGTAGGTGTGTGATTGTATGGTTGGCCCGAACTTCACTTGGAGATGCATGGTTGCTCTGCTCCGGGATTAGTATAGAACCGGTCTTCTTCACGTGCTTGCATGGATAACCCGGAGAGGGAAGTGTGGGCCCAAGGTCTTTCATAACCAAGGAGCGTGGGTGGTGTAGATCCTTCCTTTGTAACCTTATTCTCCTCATTGTACATGTATGAGCCCATGCGGGACCTTCTAGTACTTTGAACTCTATAATGCATCATCTTCCTCTTCGTCTTGCTTACATACAAGTTTTTCCTTCTTCTACTTGTGTTCCACATGTCTTCTCTCCTTGACTTTAGCTTCTTCTCCTTGTTTCAAAGAGATGTTGGTCTTGGTCTTGGAGATGCTCCTACATCAGAGAGCTTGGTTCGGGTGAGGAGAGTCCTTGTGGAGTGAAAGTGAGGAGAAAATTTGTTCATTTTTTTGTACTATGTAGTTCAAATTTTATTCACTAACCCTTCATTTTTCTAAACCTTTGAAAAAATCAACGCATGTTTTTGTTTATAGTTGAAAAACATGAAACGTGATACCAAAAATAAAATGAACGACTAACGTAAAAAATAACTTGTAACACAAAAAATGAACAAAACTTCTCCTCACATTCTCTCCACAGAGAACCTACTCAATATATATATAGGGGTTGACTCCCATGTAAACAGCTCTTACCATGTAAAATGAGAATAAATTGTATCCGTTAGATCATTAAATAAATTGTTGAAATTAGGCGATATTAAAGGGAAAAAAATCGTGTTATTAATGGAAGAAATATTCGCCGGACCTGACTCTATATATTTGGCGGTATATGCACATATATTCGGCGGTATAGTCACATATATTCGGTGTTTACATGTTCACATGGTAAGAGTTGTTTACATATGAGTCAGGATCTATATATATATATATATATATATATATATATATCATGTTATGAAGAAGACAACCCTACACAACTCTCGCAACTTGTAGGGTATGAAAAGTATAAATCAAGCAGCTCTCGCATCTTACAATTAACAGATTTAAGAACAAATAAAATAAAAGAATATACATACACACTCCGACATCTTACAGTAGAAAAACTCTAAACTACCATAACATGTGAATTAAGACATATTATCAAAGGGATATAAATTATCATAACATCATAGGTATTCCATGCAAAATCAAACTCTTCACACCTTAGAATAATATAAATTAGCAAGATATGAACTTACAAAAATTCTCCTCTATTATTAATGAACAATGTTGATGTAAGAGCATTAGTCTTAGAAGTGCTGAGCTGTGCAGAGTTGGCTTGAACCGCCCTTACGGCCAGGCTAGGCGCCCTTGCGCCATCCCTGATCCGCCTCTACGGCCACCTGATCCGCCCCTGCGGATTAGGGTGTGCTGCAGCCATCTTCGTTGACTCGTGCCTTTGCCTTTGACCCTTCCTTTCTCTATAAGTTTCCTTCTCTTCCAAATGAGGGTTCTTCACTCTCTCTCCAGCTCTATCTTCTCTCCTACGTTCTTCTTCTCTTCTCCTTCTTCTTCCTTTGAATCTTCTTCTTGTTTTTCATTGATTTTGTAAGAGTTTTGATGAAAGTTTGATGCTTGGATGTTGAGGA
This sequence comes from Fagopyrum homotropicum, assembly GCA_033239125.1. Classification (NCBI taxonomy): domain Eukaryota; kingdom Viridiplantae; phylum Streptophyta; class Magnoliopsida; order Caryophyllales; family Polygonaceae; genus Fagopyrum; species Fagopyrum homotropicum. The sequence continues at coordinate 116,431,708 of BSWB01000007.1, read as the reverse complement.
TGTTGATTGATGATGTTGTTGTGCCTTTGATGAGTCAGCCTTGAGGTTGTGGTGATGATTATCCCTCTGTTAGGTTTCAGCTTGGTAAGATATTCCTCCTCTTCTCCTTTCCTTCTACTTTTCATCTTTTCTTCCTTCTTAGCTTAAGATTCCACAAGTTGAGCCTTGTGATGAGCTTCCTAGGCATATGTTGATGTATATATGTGTATGTATGTATGTTTGGGCTGCTGGATGCTGAAGAAGTGAAGAGAGGCAAGTGAAGGATCGAAGAGAAGTCGAAGACGAGTCCTCTGTTGTCCAGCCGCCCCTGCGCCACCTCAAGGCCGCCCCTGCACCTAGTGTGTCACCGCCCCTGCGTGTGGTGTTGCCGCCCCTGCGCCTCTCTACCTTCCAGCTTTATTTTGCTCTTGTCACGCAGGTGTGTCTTCTTCTGGGCTTGCCTAAGGATGGCATTGTCCCTTCCGTTCCTAGTGTGAGTGTGTAGTATCATGCTAGTGTATAGATGAGAGTGTGGTGATGATGTAATGATCATGTTATGCCTTGTATGACTTTGGGGTTTATTAGGTTGTGAGGCTTAGGTTGATGATGATCCTATGGATCCCTTGAGTCTAGGTGTGGCCCCTTTGATTGATAGGAGATTGATATATCTCTATGCCTTGTTATTAGGCAGTGTCTCTCTCAAGATTGAAGGTTGATCGTGATTGAGGTTGTACAAGGTTGAGGTAAGTCCGTAGGACTTACTTAATTATCATCCTTATATTGGGTGTTTGCATGAGTGGCGTGTGAGTTATATGCCTAATATGATAGCATGCGATGTCGATTACTACCGACCTATGTTTTTATTGATAGCCCCATTGCGTGGCAGTGATAACCCTTCCCTTCATCCTGTAAGGAGTTGGGAGGTTCTCTGGCATCAAGTCACCTGGTATACAGGAAGGGCGCAATCCACTCCCATAGGGTACACGGGTTGTGTGACTGACACTACTCCAGATGGATAGCAGGCCTAGTGGCGAGGATAATACGGTCCTCGTGTCACATAGTTTCATATATCTGTATATATACAATTTGAATGAATGACTATTATATAAAGATAATAAAATGGGTAAATGTGTGACAGCATGATTACGTGTTTATCTTTCATGACATGTGTTTGTGCTTGTGCTTATGCATTACCTTATATATGTATGGATAGCTAACGGTTTCATACCGTGTTGTAGATGCCTTGTAAGATAGGAGAGCTGCAGAGTGATCCGGCAGGGTGAGAGGCCGAGGACTCTCGTACATTAGAAGGTTATGGTTTTGGGGATGCTATATATATACCTCCTGCGTGAGAGTGATGTTTTGTATACCTCTTGTGTGAGGATTAATTATGTTTTATACTCGACTATAATCTTGTATGCCTTTTGATGTACAATTTTATGTATTTGTTTTATATATGTCAATGCCATCTTGTAAGGTCCAATGAACTTGTTGTCAGGTTAGGGTCAGGATCCACTGTGAGATCCTAGCCCAATATGGCATCTCGAGTTCCGCGGATTCGGGGTGTGACAGAGTTGGTATCAGTATTTTCATCGACTTCCTTGATCATTTTGTGGTAGTTTTCATTGATGACATTATGGTGTACTCTCGTAGCAGAGAGGAGCATGCCGGTCATCTGAGGACGGTTTTACAGATTCTGCGGGATAGAGAGTTGTATGTCAAGCTCTCTAAGTGTGAGTTCTGGATGTCAAAGGTAGCATTCACAGGTCATATTGTCTCTGCCGATGGGATCATGGTTGATCCGGCAAAGATTGAGTTTGTTGCAACATGAACGACGTCGACGAACGTCAAGGAAGTGTGTAGCATTCTTGCCCTAGCCGGATATTACCGACGCTTTGTGGAGGGATTTTTTATGATTGCCCGTCTACTTACGAGTCTGTTGAGGAAGACCACCAGATTTGTATGGTCTGAGCAGTGTGCCCAGAGTTTTGAGAAGTCAATGAGGCGTTTGACTTCTGCTCCTATCTTGGCACATCTTGAGGGTTCTGATGATTTTGCGGTATACAATGATGCATCCAAGCTAGGCTTGGGGTGTGTGTTGATGTAGATGGGCAAAGTGATTGCATATGCGTCTCGACAGTTGAAGAAGTATAAGGAGAACTACTCGACTCATGATTTGGAGTTGGCAACGGTAGTTCATGCTTTGAAGATCTGGAGACATTACCTGTACGGTGCTACTTGTCAGATCTTCACAGACCATAAGAGTTTGATGTATATTTTTACGCAGCGGGAGTTGAATAACCGCCAACGTCGATGGCTCGAGTTGATCAAGGACTTTGACCTTGAGATTTTATATCATCCGGGGAAGGTGAGAGTTGTCGCCGACAACTTGAGTAGGAAGACGCATCGAGAGACGGCGATTGCGAGACTGACAATTCAGCCTCAACTTCAGAGGGATCTAGCTTGGCTAGAGTTGGACATCCAATTTCCTGATGAGGATCCCCAGTTGTACACTTTAGAGGTTCTACCTGGTTTGTTGGGTGAGATCCAACAGAAGCAGGGGACCTGCCCGACCCTGATGAGGATAAGAGAGAGGATGTCTCGTGGTGAGGCACCACAAATCTCCATAGGAGCAGATGGAGTGATGAGATGCCATGACCGCGTCTGTGTACCTGCTGATGTAGAGTTGAGAGATAGGATTTTACAGGAGGCTCATTGCACCTTACTCAGTACATCCAAGTATGAGTAAGATGTACCATGATGTGAGACGATCATATTGGTGGGGAGGGCTGAAGCCCAATGTAGCCAGATTTGTAGCACAGTGCGCGACCTATCAGTAGGTCAAGATAGAGCATTGCGGACCTGGAGGTGAGCTTCATCCACTACTAGTGCCGCAGTGGAAGTGGAAGGACGTCTCCATGGATTTTGTGACGAGATTGAGGCCGAGGAAGAGTTTTGATGCCATCTGGGTTGTTGTTGACAAACTAACGAAGGTTGCACATTTCATTCCTATTAGAGAGACGTGGCTAGTGAGAAGATTAGCTGAGGAGCACACTAGGCAGATAGTGAGACTCCATGGTGTACCGAGGACGATCGTCTTTGATCGAGATGGGCGATTTACCTCGAGGTTTTGGAAGTAGATTCAGACTGCTTTGGGGACGAGTCTACACTTCACGACTGCGTATCACCCTTAGGCCGATGGTCATTCAGAGAGGACCATCTAGACCCTTGAGGATATGTTGTGAGCTTGTGTGTTGGATTGGGGACAAGGATGGTCAAATTACCTCCCATTGGTTGAGTTCTCATACAACAACAACTGGCATGCATTTATTGGGATGGCTCCATATGACGCATTGTATGGGCGTAGATGTCGTATACCTTTATGTTGAGATGCACCTATCAGTATCAGTGGTAGCGCCAGAGCTGGTTCAGGATGATATGGCTCGAGTAGCACTGATCAGAGAAAGGATGTTGGCTGCACAGAGTAGCCATAATTCATATGCACACATGAGGCGTCGACCTCTAGAATTCAGAGTGGGAGCTCATGTTTGGTTGAGAGTATCTCCGATGCGAGGCGTCAGACGTTTTGACATAAAGGGGAAGCTGAGTCCCCCATATATCGGTCCTTTTGAGATACTTGATAGAATCGGGAGGGCAACATACATATTAGCTCTGACTCCGAGGTTAGAGGGCATTCATCTAGTGTTTCATGTGTCTCAGCTGAGGGAGTACATACCAAATCTGAGACATATTATGAGTTATGATGATTTGGTGGTTGAGCCAGACCACACCTTTGTTGAGCATCCGATTGCAGTCCAAGAGCGAGGTATGAGACGCCTACGTTCGAAGGACATTCCCATGTTGAGGATACAGTGGTCGAGACGAGGACCTGAGGAGGCTAATGAGAGACTGAGGATAATATCCAGAGGAACTATCCGGAGTTTTATGCCGAGATAGATGCACATGTAGGATCACCGAGTAGATCTTAGTGATATCTTGGTGAGTGCTGTGATTATGTGCTTATATGCCTTGATGTGTTTATTTTCGTGCTAGCTATGATGTGATATATGATCTTATTAGATCTTGATATGCTAGCGCGATTTATGATTATAGCTGATTAGCTGGAGATGGTTCTTTCCTCCTTGCTATCTGAGTGTGACTAGGATTTAGTTGGAGATGGTTCTTTCCTCCACGCTATTTTGATGGGCATAGTCTCATTGGAGATATTTTTCCTCCATGCTTTGTATATGAGTATGATTTGGCTAGAGATGAGCTTCCTCCATGCCCTATGATGTGAGTATGACAAGATATGTGATTCCTCTATGCCTTTGGATAGCGTTATAATCTTGATTTTTGGAGTTGATGATTCCTCCATGCTTGTGTTTGAGGTTATAGATTGTTATAGGTTGTGACCTTTTGAACGGAGATGTGATACCTCCGATAGAGAGAGTTATACCTCGACATATGGGTCCGAGAGGTTTTGGGATTTTGCAAGTTTCGGGATGAAACTTGTTTTTAGGGGGGTGAGATGTAAGAGCCTTAGTCTTAGAAGTGTTGAGTTATGTAGAGTTTACCTGAACCGCCCCTGCGGCCAGGCTAGGCGCCCCTGCGCCCATCCCTGATCCGCCCCTGCGGCCACCTGATCCGCCCATGTGGATTAGGGTGTGCTGCAACCGTCTTTGTTGACTCGTGCCTTTGCTTTTGACCCTTCCTTCCTCTATAAGTTTCCTTCTCTTCCAGATGAGGGTTTTTCACTCTCTCTCCAACTCCATCTTCTCTCCTACGTTCTTCTTCTCTTCTCCTTCTTCTTCCTTTAAATCTTCTTCTTGTTTTTCCTTGATTTTGTAAGAGTTTTGATGAAAGTTTGATGCTTGGATGTTGATTGATGATGTTGATGTGCCTTTGATGAGCCAACATTGAGGTTGTGGTGAGGATTCTTCCTCTGTTAGGTTTTAGCTTGGTAAGATCTTCCTCCTCCTCTCCTTTCCTTCTTATTTTCATCTTTTCTTCCTTCTTAGCTTAAGATTCCACAAGTTGAGCCTTGTAATGAGCTTCCTAGGCATACACTAGTACAAAACCCCCCCTAGACCTCGCTTATGTTGGAGCGGTTTGAAAGAACCGTGATAAAAGGTATTTTCGGACCACGGTTATATGCATAGCCGAGGTTAATTGATTTTTCTTTTTTTTTTAAAATTTTTAGACCCCGGTTATATAATTTAACTGGGGTATTAAAATTTCGGAACCCGGTTATATTACTAACCGTGGTAACAAAACGATTTCGAAACCCGGTTCTAAAATAACCGTGGTAAACCATCCTAATTGAAGCGTCGTTTTAAGCCCTAATTAGACATTTGTGCGCTCAGTCACGTTTTCCCAACCCTAACTAGCGATTTTCAATCTCCGACTGCGAGCGGGCGATTTTTCCTTATGCGCTTCTCTCTTAGACGTCAAACGGGAATGATTCACTCTTCTTCTCCAATTACTCAACAGGTGAAGGCCGCCGGCCATACACTCTTCTCTTCTCCATTAGTTCCACATCTCAATTCAATTTGTTTCTCCATTCTCGCGCAGAGTAGTAGAAGACCATGGAGTAGTGACGAAAGTATGAAACCTAGATCTCTCGCTGGGGATGCTTCTCAAACATACTCCTGTAAATAGTAACCACTTCATTGCTATACTCGAAGCCGCAATGTCATGAATTGTGTCTTTCAATGATGCTTCTGTACGGTCAGATTATCATGCACTGTTCACGGCAACCCAAGATACAATGGAGGTGAGTTTCATTTGGTTATATGTGCTTGATTTCAGATTTGTTACTTGTATTTAAACAGGATGATGAACTTCTTCATCTATCTTTGGTTGTAGTTCTTGAGCAAGAAGCAGAAAAATGACTTAAGTGCATGGACTATTAGGGTTGTCCTTGGAAATGACTTACATACAGATGACAACTTTGCGGTTAGCTTCCCAACTTCACATATTCTTCATATTCTTTAGAACTTTTTTCTTGGCTTGTTTAGAGTGCACACATAATCATATTACAAATGCAATTACCATCTGTTGAATGCTGGTTGAGTTAAATTGATGGTAAATTTGATCGACTTCAGTTTCATTTATAAGTTGTTGAGGTATGGCTACTAGTTGTTGCTTTCTTTTTTTGGTTGTGTAATGGTATATTGTAGTTCTCAAAAGTTGCAGGCCGTTTAAAGGAGTTGATATCCAGTCTACCTATAGCAACTGAAGAAGATGACATCGAGGAAGCTGGAGCTCTGAATGACAAATCGGCTACAGAAAATGGACATACCAAGGATAATCCGGATTCATCTTTAGCCACATCATCTGGGGTAGTTAACACAAACGAGGCCGATCCATTTGGGCTTGATGATCTGTTGTCTAGTAAAGTAGGGAAAGATGAGAAAACAAAGGGGAAGGATACAATATCCAAAATAAGCAAAGATGAAGAGACCACAACAGATGAGAAAACAAAGGTGATTTGTTTAGATCTAATGTTAGGTTTGAGTATTCATATCCTCAGGGTTTTTATTTATATGATTTACTGTCTTCCTGTTACTTGAATTTTACAAACTACAAACATTGGTCTAGGATTTTATGCTTTCAAATAAAAAAATGTATAGAAATATCTGACTTCTCTTTCTTTTGGTTCATTAATTTAATCTTTAGTAATGGCCAAGGCTTCCAAAGTTCCTTTTATTTCTTATTTATCTACAGGCTGGTGTTTCTATTGGAAAAGGAATTGGCATACAACTAAAAAACTTCAGATTTGGGATTCTTGTATCAAAATATAGTCATTTGTTGTTCTTGTTGTTGCTTGTTATACTGGATGTTAGGAGACCTTGATGTTGCAGGATATATCTAGTGTTGTTAAAGAATTGTGGTTGATTACCTTTCCTGAAAAATACATTAACTGGTTCAGTAATTTAATCTTTAGTGTTGTTGCAGGATATATGATTGAATGACTTACAAAATGGAAAAAAGAACAATTTTTTCTCTGAAGAGACAAATATTAACTAGTGTTATTCTTTTTATGTATTTTGAGAATATTGAGTTTTAATAGGAGCTGGAGAAACACATATCTCCTAATTGGAATCCACATTGGTAGGAAACTTGATTTCATTCTTGTTGTAGTTTTCAGTCCATTTTAAATTTTTTTTCTTTCCTTCTGTACATCTAACCCAATATTGGAGAAATTGAGTATCAACTTTGCTACAGATCTCTAAGATCACCCATCTTGTAGGAAATCGAGAAAGCTGCTGAAAAGGGTAAACCTACTAAGCTTGTTCTTCTCGTCATATGAACCGACTTGGTCTTGTTTGACGTGATGTATGTCTTGTTTTCTCTTCTTTACATTTTAACCATTTAACATGAACTGAATATGTTAAGCAAAAATGGTTATCTAATTGAAAATGAGGTTTCTCGGAGAGATTTATCTTTGATTGATCAACCTATTAAAAAATTTCTATCCTCACTCTATTACTCCCATAACCGCTGAACTGATTTCTGTTTGCATGATGAGAAAGATGCAATCCGAAGTCTTGATCTTTTGTACAGAAGAGTTGAGGTATGTTTTTTTGCATGAAACAAATGCCATATAGACCAGACCTTTATTAATCTTGTTGCTGGTTTAACATAACATTTTGGCATCAATTTTTATCTACTATGCTTTGTGCGTTTCCAGATTTTGTTGTGATCTAAGTCATCTTATTTGACATTCTAGACTGAGATATGTGAATTTTTTTCCTGCAATGTGATGCTTGTTATTTTTTTTCCACATTGTGATGGTTGTTGATTTTTTTCACTCTAGGTTACAACCTGCAGGTGATTTCCAATTGAAAACATGATTGGAAATTGACAACAATGAACATGGTCAGAAATGGTGCGCAAAGAGAAGAGGAGCTCAAGTGTGAGGCTTGTTGTCCTGGTTTGATGAAAGACGAGGATGCTTGTTGCTTGCTCTTGGTGTGGATGAAGGAACCAAAGGAGAAGGGTGATGGGTGAAGAGGTTCCGGGCATAGAGGGCTGACATCAGCAATAACAATCGATGTCAAGGATAAGGATAATTATCAAGAATGACCACGACAAATGATGTTTGTGCCATTTTTCCTTTGTGTTAGGTAGGGGCTCTCAGTACATCACCAGGTTACCCATATCACAAAGAAGCAGGTACTTGAAGTGACAAGTCTTCTCTTGTTCATATTCAAGATGTTTGGGTGAATTTGTATAAAGTGGTTATATTTGGAGTATCTTGAAGCAGTACCACATGTGAAAGTTTTAAGTAATTGAAATTGAATTATCAGGAGATTATGCTTAATAGTGGTGTGATTTAAAATTACAGCAATATCATGCAGCCACGGTTCTTTAAAGAACCGTGGTGTTTTTTAAAAACATTTAGAATTGGGACCACGGTTATTTAAAATAACCGTGGTCCGACATATGTATTTTTTTTTAAAAAATAAAAGTCAGACCCCGGTTATTTATAAAAAACCGGGGTCCGAAAATGACCCCGGTTTTTTTTATAATAACCGGGGTCCGACTTTTACCCCGGTTTTTTTAAATAAACGGGGTCCGACTTTTATCCCGGTTATTAAAAAACCGGGGTCCGAAAATATTAACTCGGTGACATTTACCGGTATGCGAACGCTCGGACCTCGCTCCCGTTAACCACGATTCCTTAACCGGGTTCCCATGTACAAAATAACCGGGGTCGAGGAGGGGTATTTGCACTAGTGATATGTTGATGTATATATGTGTATGTATGTATGTTTGGGATGTTGGATGCTGAAGAAGTGAAGAGAGGCAAGTGAAGGATCGAAGAGAAGCCGAAGACGAGTCCTCTCCTGTCCAGCCGCCCCTGCGCCACCTTAGGGTCGCCCCTGCACCTAGTGTGTCACCACCCCTACGTGTGGTGTTGCCGCCCCTATGCCTCTCTACCTTCCAGCTTTGTTTTGCTCTTGTCACGCAGGTGTGTCTTCTTCCGGGCTTGCCTAAGGCTGACAATGTCCCTTCCGTTCCTAGTGTGTGTAGTATCATGCTAGGTATAGATGAGAGTGTGGTGATGATGTTATGATCATCTTATGCCTTGTATGGCTTTGGAGTTTAGTAGGTTGTGAGACTTAGGTTGATGATGATCATATGGATCCCTTGGGTCTAAGTGTGACCCCTTTGATTGATGGGAGATTGATATATCTCTATGCCTTGTTATTAGGCAGTGTCCCTCTCAGGATTAGAGGTTGATCGTGGTTGAGGTTCTACGAGGTTGAGGTAAGTCCGTAGGACTTACTTAGCTACCATCCTTATATTGGGTGTTTGCATGAGTGGCATGTGAGTTAATTATATGCTTGATATGATAGCATGTGATGTCGATTATTACCGACCTATGTTTGTAGCCCCATTATGTGGCAGTGAAAACCCTTCCCTTCATCCTGTAAGGAGTTGGGAGGTTATATGGCGTCAGGCCACCTGATATACAGGATGGGCGCAATCCACTCCCATAGGGTACACAGATTGTGTGACCAACACTACTTCCAAATGGATAGCAGGCCTAGAGGCGAGGATGATACGGTCCTCGTATCACATAGTTTCATGTATCTATATATATACGATTTGAATGAATGACTATTATATAAAGATAATAAAATGGGTAAATGTGTGACAACATGATTACGTGTTTATCTTTCATGACTTGTGCTTGTGCTTATGCATTACCTTATATATGTATGGATAGCTAACGGTTTCATACCGTGTTGTAGATGCCTTTCAAGATAGGAGAACTGCAGAGTGATCCGGCAAGGTGAGAGGCCAAGGACTCTTGTACATTAGAAGGTTATGGTTTTGGGGATGCTATGTATATACCTCATACGTGAGGGTGATGTTTTGTATACCTCTTGTGTGAGGATTACTTATGTTTTATACTCGGCTATGATCTTGTATACCTTTTGATGTATAGTTTTATGTATTTGTTTTATATCTGTCAGTGTCATGTTGTAAGGTTCAGTGAACTTGTTGTCAGGCTAGGGTCAGGATCCACTGTGAGATCCTAGCCCAATGTGGCATCCCGAGTCCCGCAGATTCGGGGTGTTATAGTTGATCGGGTTGACCTACGAGGAGGATCGAGTTGATCGAGTCGATCGAGTCAATTGCTACAATAGTGACGACAAAATTCTTGAATGAAAACTAGATAAGGAAACTAATGGCTACACAACCTTATATTACAAGGATGCGGATAAACCTAATTCTCCTAGGATTTAAGGCTAATCCTACTAAACTCCATAGTTTACAGAAATAAAATATAAAAATTTTAACCATATCTTTCAACTAGCAAAACTTATAACGAATGATGGGGAGAAGGAAAACGAAAGATAAATTTTCCAATCTGACACTTACGTGGGGTATTTCGACTCGATCAACATTGTGGATTGAATGGACTTCATACAAAACATAACATTTGGAAGATATGGTCATGTGCTTGTAATATGGGACTAGTCGACTTGACTGAGGGGGTTGATTGGCTCGACTGATGGTGAAATGTCGAGCAAATCTTCATTCTATTACTCTTGACTCTCAATCAATTCAGTCTTGACATGAACTTTTTTGAATGTGGGGAGAACCTTAGTTTATTGTAAACATTCTTCCAAGAATTATCCGTTCTAAGTTTGGAAGGACTAGAATAACTACGATATCAAAGATGCATGAGTAGATTTCAAAAACACAAAAGGGAAGAAAATTTACCATAATACGATGCACATCTAATCGAAAAATGGATGTTATGATATGTGTAACGTTGTAAAATTTTTGTTTCATAGGAATGAGTGATGATTATGTACAATTGTTAAGTTATTGTTAATGGGGCATGTGCATGTGCCTAGTTTTAATATGACTGTTATCAAATAACATGTTGAATTTTTTCGTTATTTATTCGTACTTCTTGTTGCAAGATCCTAAAATGGTGGTGTTGACAAATTAATTGATAAGACTCAATGTGTGGTCTTTATTAGGTTATTATAAACCCAAGCGTTACACATTTACAATTACAAAACTAGGAAAACACATCTTGTCAATGCAAAAGGCTAATGAACATACGTTCGGAATTTGTATGTGGGTTCCAGTTGAATGTTGGGAGGGAAAGGCGATCAAACGTTGGAAAAATCCTTGGCTCTCCAAAAAGCCACTAGAGAAATTTCCCTCTAACAAATCCCTCATTAACGAGGAGGATTTGATTAGCTCTTTTATTTCAGCAACAAAAGGCATCATGATGAGATTGATAATACTTTTTTTTATACGAAGGTAAGAAAATAAGGAGGATCAGTCTCTAGAGGCATATCCTCCTAAAGCATCCCTGTAGACGAGGATATCAACATCATGAGGACGTGAGCTGTCACAAGGGAGGCTGGAGGAACCATGGGACGCTAGACGGTCAACAACAATGTTAACTTCCCTAAAGATATGGAAGGCCCTGCAAGAAGAAAAGCTAGATGATATCCGAAACAAGCATATCAATTTATCAAGGAGGTTTCCAAGTGAAGTTAATTGAATTAATAAGGGTTAAATTATCACCCTCAATCTCAATGTCAGAGACGCCCAGAAACTTAGCTTGAAGGATGCCCTCGCGAAGGGCAAAAGCTTTAGCTTCAAGTACAGAGTCAAGTGTACACTTACCGAAACTGAAGGAAAGAGGTTCCATCGATTTGTTCCTAATCACAAAACCAAAAGTAGATAAACCATTTGTATGTCTAGAAGCATCAAAATTTATTTTAAATGAGTTTCCATTAGGGTTTTTCCATTTAATATTTTAGTTTTTCTTCTTTGATTTACCGTTTTTGGCTTAGTAGGATTATGATTGCAATTAGATTTGTCCTAGTCCGTAATATGCTTGGTAATAAGATGGTTGAAATTGTGATAAGATTGATAATATAATAGGGACAAATTTCCCCTTAGACGTAATAAAAGAAAACCACAACTTCCCTTTTCTCATTATCAATGCGCTATTGGGCACTTGCAAAAAGACTAGTTCTCCACTAAATTGTCAATGAAACTAATTCATAAACACAATTGAATAGTTTAGATCAATAACCATTGGATTTGAGATATAAATTTCATGCTAAAAGTCTTTTTTCATGAAAAATGTTTATAGAAAGACTTTCGACAAAGGAAACCCTAAAAAAATAAAGGGTGGTTGTACTTGTATCAATGATTTATTGCCTATGTAAACAACCATTGTAGAATGACAAACAATTTTTTTTTCAAATATCCCTTCATAATCAATTCATCCAATGACAAAGTAAATAGTAACCTAGCCAGCCTGGACATGTCTTGCAAAATACAAAAAAAATCTATCGAACATAAATGACAAATACAATGACAACACATGAGACATATATGCATCACATGGCGGAATATCTAAATCGCGAGAAAATAATGCATTTTCAACAACAAAGGACTAAATGATATTGAACAATTGGTCTTAAGACAAATTAAAGAGTGGGGTGAAAATGATGCTAAAAAAACCTACCAGAAAGGTAACATCAAGACAACAATAGAGTAAAACCAACATCCATTGGGTGAGACAATATGTGGGAGTTACAAAGTTGAATTTTGATGACTGCAAACACAATAATGACAATTGTGCTTTTACTTACATCTTAGAGATCATAATGCATCAACAATCATTGTCGACTACGGATAATGTGACTTCACATTGGTCTTACACATTGAAGCATGCACATTAAATGAATGATTCCTAAAAGCGCAGGCAATGGGAATCAACCATATCGAAATTGAAGGACAAAATTTTCTCGATCATCAACTCAATTAGGGACACATGGAAATCTCTATGAGAAATATGATCTTATCAAATCTGATTTTTTTCTCTTTCCCTTTGAATTTATATATGTTCTGGTTCACCATATTTTCAATGAAGTCGATGATCTCGCGGACAAACTTGTATGTAATATTTGCTTACGACAACCTTGCAACTAAAGGAGCAATCGCCGATCTCGCACAAAGTTGATGCTATATGATGGACCACCAACGTGGATGACCAAACTAATTCACCTAACTCTATCTCATAAGACTCATATACCATAAAAAAAACTATTTTAAAATATTGATCCACATAATAATATAAAAGTCTATATTGGTCGCAATCGGAAGCGAATCTATATAACTTACTAAAACAAAGGATATTAATGTCACGTGTCAAGCAATGAGGATGCCACATCAGCTTTTTTTTGTAAAATATTACAAAATTGACATTGTTAGTAAAATTATATTTTAAATCAATTAGATTTTTAAAAAATATTAAAAAATAAAAAAATAAGTTGAAAAAGAATTATAACCAACAAATTGAAAAAAGATTGTTAGCCTACGAAAATCAACAAAAAAATCAATTAGATTTTCAAAAAATTAATTAAAAGAAAAATAAGTTGTTAAAACTATTTAAATTTTTGCTAATATTTGGTGTTTTGTGATTTATCTTTCTTAGAGTTATCATATAGCTGAATTTGTTTTTAAGTCAACAATTATATTTATAGTTTAAATTCAAACAAAATTCGTAACCTTTTACCTTCAATTTTGTTGCCCAACAATCTTTTTCTTTATAACCAATTTCATTTTGTATTTCTTATTTTTACCTAAATTATTTTGATCTTTGTTCGGCTATGTATCCAAATGTATATCTATTTTGTTTTAATTTTGTTTTTATACCGAAATAAATTTTGTTTGTCAATTGCACGGATTTTGTTTATTTTGATTTGGTTTTGTATATGTTATTTTAATTGTCTCTTCATCAGTAAGCTTTCCTAGCAAGTTTTACTAACCCTAATTATTTTTTACTATATATATTCCTGTCAAATTCCATTCCGTCTCACCTTCTTCAACGTTGCCAACAAAACAACTTTTCAAGATTCACCCTCATCCTCATGGTAGTCGTGTTGGAGTCGTCAATGCTGAGATTGCTCCATCGAACCTCCAATGTAATCTTCATATATCCTTCTAAATTAAAATTTGAATAGATTTTTATTTTGTATGTCCGTTCACATCCTTTTTGTGAATTGGTTGCAAGTGATTCAATCTCAATTACTTATTTTGTAAATTCCTTACGGTTTGATCGGATGCTCTTACCTTTAGAATTTGCATATCCCATATATTATAAATTTGTTGAACTGATGCTCTGTGTAATTTTATTTGAAAGATCCTTTAAAATATATTATACCTAAATTTATATTTTTTAGTTCAATACTTTTGTATATTATCTATGTGGATATACTTTTGATCATGTTTCTTGAACTTATACTCGTCTCAAGCTAAGTTTTTGCACAAAACTTAATAAAAAAACAAAGTTCATAGGACATAGGAAAATTTAAGATACGATGGTTAAGTTAGTTTAACAATTTATATTATAACTTTTAACTAAAGTTTAGAATTTGAGAATATATTAAGCTAGATTTCTTAACTTTTAATTGAAGATACGATGATATAATGTATTGATTTTTCTAGGAGTTCGTGTGGGTGAAATGAAAATTGTAACTCATTTTAAAGTTAATGTTTAAGTTTTACCATAATTTTTCTATATTTTAATCAATTTATTTTTATACATTATTATTAGACCCATTATCAACTTTAGATTATTTAAAAAAACCTTTAAAGCTTGCTTTTAGTTCAATCAATTTGGTAATTAAGATTGAAATAAAAAAAAATCAATCTGGAACTCTAAATGCTCAGCTGAATTTTAAACAAATTTATTCATGGGAGACGTGAGTTACACAAGTTTAAAACAAATTTTTTATTCTCTTTTTTTTCTCTCTCTAAATTATAACAAAATATTAGTTAGTCTATTTTTATATAAATATTAAAAATCTAATTTTGAATAAAAGTTTATTGATCCCTTGATCTCAATTATTAAATGATTAAGACTAAAAATTTATTTATCATCCTATTGTTACGCATATATTAATCTCTCAAGATCTTGATAAAATTTATTAATTGCCCAATTTTAATTATCATATTTTAAAAAAATAAAAATAATTATTCATAAATTAATAAAGTATATTAAATTTTAACTAACAAATCAGATTTTGCTTTATCCATAATATAGTGTAGGCTAATTTCGAACCAGCAATTATATTTTATAATTCTTTTAACATCCTGAATTCTTAACTAAATTATTTTATTATTCAATTTATAAATATAATGGTTTTCTTAAAAAATATCATTATGCGTACATTGATAAAGCATCTTTTATATCCCTATACTAAAATAGTAGATACTAATGCTGACGTGGCGACCTGATGTTTTTTCTTACAATTTTTTTAATTCTCAATTAAGTCATAAAATCTGTTTTACTAAAGTTTAGTTGTTTTCCTAAAGCTTAAATAAATATTTTAACCTGATATATATGCTTGTTGGCTTGCTCAAATAATCTTTTTTAATAGTTCTACTTTTACGGAAAATTTTTTTTTCAAACGTCCTAAACAATTTTTAAAAACAATCTTTATCATGTTCTAGGTTATTTTACACGATTACTTTAATTTATAACAATCTAACAACCAAATTATATAATTTTAATTAAAATAATATATAGAAAACAAGATCTCATATCAATCTTGTAACGACCATTTTTTTTTCCGTTACGCTTTGATAAGGTTAGAGAAGTTTAGAAAAGGAAATTAAATTTTAGTGAGACTAGGACATACCAGTTTATTTATGAAAGTCGTTTAATTAAGTACCTTGTCCTAAGTTTCGGGACGAAACTTATTTTAAGGGGTACTGATGTAATATCCAGAATTTTTATTCCGTCTAATTCCGCCGTTGACGGTTTTCCCTTTCTATCTAGTATCTCTTCCTTCACAAATTTCATTATTTTATGTAGAATTTAATTCACATAAAATGATAAAATTATATAAATCTCTAATCTTTATAATTATTTATTATTTTATGTAGAATTTTATTCACATAAAATGATAGATTTATACTAAACCCTAGTTATTATAATTCATTCTTACCGATGACTTTATACGAGTTTTGACAAGCTGTGACGAGACCATGACTAAGTTGAGACAAGGCCATGACAAAGCCCGACAAATCTGTGACAAACTCATTCATGGGCCTGACAAGGCCATGACGAGTTTTGAGAGATTTTTGACAAGAAAAACAGCCAATCTTTCTTACCTTAATTTCAGCCCAGCTTGACTTCGAGCCCAGCCTGCAGCAGTCCAGGAGAGCCTGGTTACGAGCCCATTAACTGCCCCCTCCAGTCCAGCACGTTCAGCCCTCTCCAGTCCTGCATCCTTCGCAGCCCACAACAGCTAAACTGGCCTTCGTAGCCCACAACAGCCCAGCATCTGCGTAGCCCACAACAGCCTACAACAGCCAATGCCAGCGCCAGCCCAGGAAAGTGATGGGCCTGCTGCTTTCAACTCTCGCAGCCAGGAGTACAAACGCACGATTCAGCCACTCTTCTACCCTTGTGAACGCTGAATGTAACAGCTGGAATCAATGCTCTCCCTTGATGCCCTTCATTCACGTGACAACTAAGGGAGTAGGAGAAACCGCTTGCCATTTACGTCTGAAAAATCCTCCCTCTTGCCTTCTTCACTACTGCATACAGAAGATCGATATTCACGTTCAGAGAGGAGCAATACCACCAAGGTCCCAACAGCAAGATCGACATTCACGTTCATTTGGAAGCTTCTCTCTACATAGGTGAGTCTAATGACAATTCTCCTTACCCTATGTGCGCTAGGATTGGCTACTAATCGTGTCTTCTCTATGCTGAAGACTCGAGTCTTCTTAGATCAAACGTACAGCAGCCAGCTTCGTCTTAGCCCTGTCGTCAGAGGATTCCGAAGCCAAGGTCAGTTGAAGATCGTTGGTGCACGGTTTCTTCAACAACTTGCAAGTAGTGAGTAAGCACTTCCGTTCTTTCCTTTGGACAGTGATGTCTTCTATTATAAGACCCGTTAGGATAGATTGGAGTGAGTGTTCTGGATAGAAGAGAATAAGGGACTGCTGTAAAGGATTTATTTTAGATATTTCTTTCAGTTTTGAAGTTGAAGATTACCTACTGTTGTGAATCAATGTTAAAAAGATTGGTTGAAGATCCACCGTTGAATTTTTAATAGATCATAGATAGATATACATAGTTTACCGTGTTAAAATTTGGGAACAAATGAACGGTCGGATTGAAAGTTATAGGGTCTCAAAGTGAAGTAGTTGAGCTGTTTTTTCAGCAGGAAAATTTGACTAAGTATGGGAACATTTGTAGTGTTGTAGCCAACTTTAAAGATTTTTGTAGGAATAACGATTGAACAGTTTTAAGAAATTGTTTCTCCTATGAATAGATTAGAGATCATAGATAAGTTAGAAATTTATTTTAGAATTTTTAAAAGTTTATTTTAATTTCATATTTAAAGCTGTAGTTGGACTTTAGTGACTTTTCGGGAAATAGAAAATGGGTAGTTTTTATTGTTGTCACCTAAAATCATCCTAGGGAGTAGAATATGATTAGTTAGCCTCAAGTAAAAATTTAAGTACTTTTTACGGGTTTTTGGAAGTCTCGAAACCAAGGGTAAAATAGTCAATTTACCTTAAATAAACACTGTAATAACTTCTGCACATAGAACCGTACATCTTAGGAGTTTTAGACTTCTAAGTATCCAAGGAAAAATGTTGACCCACGTGCCTCCTTTGACAGGCAACTGAGTTCCTGCAGCTACTGATTTAGTGTTGTTAAGAGAGACGAGATTTAATTCGGTAAGTCCATTGACTTACTTAGCTAGCTTCTTGCATGTGTGTGATGTGTATGAGTGGTGTGTGTTAGTTAAGATAAATAACGAAACCGGAATAGGCCGACTGTAGCATATTGTATAATTGACCCAAGTGTATGATAACGGGTCGTGACATCATCTGCCTAACTCTTGCGAGAGTCTAGGAGGTTCCCTGCGACCAGCCCAGTCCGATAGACGGTCACATGCATTAGTACCATTCCGCGTTGGTAAACGGGGACAGGGGCGAGGTTTGGGAATCTCTCGTGTCACAAAATAAGTATCATTAGTAATGACGTATCACTTAATTAAAGATAATAAAAAGGAATGAGTGTTACATGCTGATTGCGTATGTTGTGTGTTTGTGCTTTTACCGTTATCCTTATGCATAGAATGTTAGCTAACGGTTTTATACCGCTTGTAGATGCCTTGCAGGTTAGGGAGGCGATCGAGTGATCCGGCGGTAGTGGGCAGCCGGGGTTCCGTGCATTATAGGACGGGACTGTTATATTTTATTTTATGACTATTGAGACTGATGTTGGTATTTCTGGGTTTTGAGACTTGGTTGTATTGTTTTCAGAATTTGGATTCTTTTTATTTCCGCTCATGTTATAAAACTCTTTGTTTTGCCTTTTTATTTGTGCCGTGTTGTAAGGTCCGATGAAGTTGTTGTCAGGCTAAGGGTCGGGACCCATTGTGAGGTCCCAGCTCGTAGCATTTCGAGTCCTCTAGGATTCGGGGTGTTACAAATCTTCTTCTAGAAGTCACCAAATTTGTTCCTAACTCATTCAGTCATATTTTTTTTAAGGAAAAAAAATTTCACACAATCTTCTCAGATAAATCTTTTATGACAAGTTAATATCTTAGAACTTCACCATATATATAAAATATCAAACGTTCCAACAATTAGGTTCCATGTATCAGATCGAACAAAAAAAAAGCTCAACTTAACAACTGCTACGTATATTTCGGCTTCAAACCTAGACTTCCTCAAATCTATTATTATTTTCTAAATAACCCAAAACTTAAAGCAAAAACATTATCAAACACTTAACAATAATAATTCAATATTAAAACAAAATCTTATGAGTTGAACCAAATTATCTTCAATTCCTTGGTTAAGACTTAAGATCCTAACTCCTAAGCATCAATCACGATATATCAACAATTTCATCCTTTATACGATCAATCTTTACCGTCAATTATTACTTTATTAATTAATCAACTACCCAAATGGATTTGAATAGAAAGGATACAATGTTAGTGACAAAAAAATTGCAATTTTTTTTATAAATTTCTCGAAAGTTCAACGTGCACTAGAGTGCAGGCTTGTGCTCATGGCTGTGATTAACTGATTATATATATCTTGACATGCATGGGTTCCTCTAGAAAATTACAAGCATCGAATAAAAGCAAGTATAGACATTATTATACGTATTCAATATATTGTTAAACTTATTTAGTAAGTTACTAAGTTTTAACCGATTATATCTTTCTTTTCCGTAGCTTTTGATCGGATGGAATCCATTTTGTAGTTATTTTTTTATCTTATAGATTTGTATCTCAACCGATTTGATTTGGTAATTCAATTACGTAAATTTCATTGATAGCTTATGCCGTACTACTTGTATCTATCTATCTATCTATCTATCTATCTATCTATCTATCTATATATAAATATATATATATATATATATATATATATATATATATATATATATATATATATATATATTTGTCTTCCCTATCTCCTCATTCGTTCAATTTAAAGTTATCAATTTGTTTGAATTTCTATCATGAGTTTTTTTTAGAAATGCATACATGAATTGTTGGTTAAAGTTTATATAATAATCTAACTAGTGTATTACCCGCACTTTGTGCGAGTTGAGTTTTAATAAATATTTAATACTTAAAAATTTATATGCACATTTTTGTAAAATAAAAATTCGGAGAATGAAATTATAATCATTATTATGATTTTTAATTCTCTTTCAAGTATTTATTTCTTCTAATTAATTATATTATAAATTGATTTTTTAAGATATGCTTGTTGATAAAAAAAAAACTGTAAAAGTTTAAAAACTATTTTTAGAAAATATTTATTTAAATATTTTTTAAAAAATTTAGAAATCAATTTTCAATTTATAAATTTATATTAACATTTAGAAATTACTTTTTAAAATAATTTTTTAGGCCTTCGAGAAACATGGTGTTGACACGTGGCAATAGAAGCTTTTACTTTAATAGATATACTAGTGTAATACCCGCACCTTGTGCGGGTTTGCTTCTTAAATTTAATTTTATAAGACACATTATAATATGTTAAATATAAGGTTCAAATACAATAAATATTAAAATGTATAATAGTATTCATGCACTCAGTTTAATTATCTGATTTATAAGTAGTATAGTTATATATTTATCTATATATATTCTCTATTGTATTCATTTTTAGGTATGTTATTATCATTGTCAAACATAGTTTTACATCAATTACAGAAAAAAAACTATAAGATAGATAACAAAAAAAACTGCGGCCAAAAAGAGATAATTTAAAAAAGAGAAATATTGCTGATTAAAATAAAAAATTGCAGCAAAAAAAGATAATTTAAAAAAGAGAAATACTGATTAAAATAAAAAATTATAACAATAATATCAATGGTTAAAAAAGAGAAATATGTAACTTTTTTTTTAAATACTTTTTCAAAAGTTTTGATATTATCTCACAATTATCTCTAATTTATAATTTAAAAAGAGATAATTTCTTAAAAATGAACATTACAAAAAAACTATACAGTTGATAATTGAAAATGGTAAAAGCTAAAAAAAAAAGTTGAGATTTAGCCTTTTATATTTAAATGGAGATATCACAAACAGAATTCCGTAACAAAAAAAATTGCAGCAAAAACTTAATTTAAATTGCTGAAAAATATTACTGATTAAAATAAAAAAGTTTTGCTGAGGTTAATTTCTAAGAGGGCACGTGGCAAAAATTGCTTCTCCCTTAATATATATAAGATAAGATTGTCATACTTTTGTAGTTTCCAGAAAATTACATCAATGCTAGTGGACATGGTCGTTGTTGAAGGTTCGAGAATGGATGTTTTGGCTATTGCACGATACTGTGTTTCTCATTCGGATGTTGGGTACGTATGTATTCCTTTTGCGAGTGAATTGTTGTTTTTGCTTATACTTTTTGTTAAAATAACAAGTTATGTAAAGCTTCCACTTGCTGGCGGTCATGCTAGCGGCTCCCACAATTTCATATAGGACGTTGAAGAAGAAGGCAGAGGGAAGCAAGGGGAACAATACTAAAGCCAAGGTTTGAAAGAACGGGTGTTTTCATTGTTCCAAGAGCAACAACTAAACAGAGAAAAAGTCGTTGGCATACAATACCGGCAAATTTCTTGAGAAGATATCGAGTCTAGAGAGTGAAATTGCCTACTTTGAACGAAGAAGCTATAAGGATCAAGGATGAAATAGATCTCGGGGCTGCAAAGTTAAAGGGTGTTGAAGAACAATATCATTTGTTATAGAGATCAAACATACTCATGCACTGTGAACTAGAATATTTTATTAATATTTTTGATACAAAGGTAAGGTAATCGGATCAGTTTTTAGAAACCGATAGACCTAAAACATTCTTGCGGATGAGGTCATCAACATCTTCTGGAAGTACATCGACTATAGGAGTTTCCATAGTTCGATTGATTGCATTAATCATCATCGTCAAGTTGTCTCCTTCATTCTAAAATATGTTTCGAATAGATTGGGACACCAAATTTAAGAACTTTCAAAAAAGTAAAGAAATGGGGCGACTTTGAACTAATGATTAAAAAGAGCGTTTGCGGTTTGTGGTAATTGAAGTTGCTTTCAAAGAGACTTACCCTCTCAAGCTCCTTTGGGGTATTTGAAGTTGCTTTCAAAGCAGACATATTTCAAATATTTTCTTAACAAATACCCGTGCAACACACGAGATATAAACTAGTTACTCGTAAGTCATAACCCGAGTTGCAGAACAATCTTTTCCAGCCTATCCACCATAAACGAAGATCAAATGGTGTTATTTGTAATGTAAGGATTTTTTTTGTTTTTATTAAACATAATAATTATAGAATTATTTTGTGATGTAAAACAGAAAAAGAAAAATCTCAGTTGAGAGTGAGAGAAGAGTTGGAGCCATGCGAGGGGCGTTATTGGTCTACTTGTCTCTCCGCTGCCCCTTTCCATCTACTCTTTTGAATCTTATCGTTCTTGCCCTTCTTTCAATACCTTTCCTCAATCTGTAGAGTCATCTCTCATGTTTCAGATGAACCCCAGTCCCTCCATCACTTGATCCACCTTCATCCGTTGCCAATTTGAGTTTCATTAGCCCCAATTCTAAAGGTAATTATGTCGATGCTCGCATCAATTTCCCAATCTCCGCATCAACTCGCTTATTCATCGTTTCACTTCGATCTGCCATTTACTCTACTTTTGGCCTTTTATCTTCTATGATTCAGCCCTAGATTTTGATTATTCAAATCTGGGATCTAGGTTTCTACTAAAGTTGGCCACGTCCGCATTGGGTTTGGCCTTTTTTCCAGATCTCTGATGCTGTAGTTGCCTAAGAGTATTTGCTTGTTTGAGAGTTTCAGTGAAGCTATGATAAAGCAGTTTCTAGGTAGGCTTCCTAAGAAGCCATCTAAGCCTGGTGATGGCCGTGATTCGGCTTCATCTGGCAATCCTAATGGCTCAAGGAGTAATGATAAGCCCGAGAATGCCAAAGATTTGTCTTCAAATTCGGGTTCGGAAAATGGAAGTAAAAGTCTTCAAGCGGCGGATCTTAGACCTGGTGAAACCTTAACTCCTGATTCCTTTGAGGTATTGCCTAACTTTAGAGAGGTGCCCAACTCTGAAAAACAAAGCTTGCTCACAAAGAAGCTCAATTTGTGCTGCATTCTTGTTGATTTCTCTGATCCCACAAAAAACTTCAAAGAAAAGGAGATGAAGAGGCAAACATTGCTTGAACTTGTTGATTATCTTACTTCTGCCAATGGGAAATTTACAGAAGCTGTACTGCAAGAAGTTGTGAAAATGGTGTCTCTGAACTTGTTTAGACCTCTTACTTTCCAAACCAGGGAAAACAAGGTTTTAGAAGGTTATGAGGTGGAGGAGGATGAACCGTCAATGGATCCCGCATGGCCCCATTTACAGATAGTGTACGAGTTATTTCTGAGGTTTGTGGCATCAACCGAGATGGATGCTAAGCTGGCTAAAAGATATATTGATCACACTTTTCTTATACGTCTGTTAGATCTTTTTGATTCCGAAGATCCTAGAGAGCGAGAATACCTGAAGACTATCCTGCACCGTGTATACGGAAAGTTTATGGTGCACCGTCCATTCATTAGGAAGTCAATAAACTACATCTTTTATAGGTTCATTTTTGAAACAGAGAAATTCAATGGTGTTGCTGAGCTTTTAGAGGTTTTGGGCAGCATAATAAATGGGTTTGCCATGCCTCTGAAAGAGGAGCATAAATCATTCCTTATCCATGTGTTACTTCCTCTTCACAAGCCTAAGTGCTTACCGGTGTACCATCAACAGTTGTCATACTGTATTATTCAGTTTGTAGAGAAAGATAGCAAACTTGCAGATGCTGTGATAAGGGGTTTATTGAAGTACTGGCCTATCACTAACAGTTCAAAGGAGGTCATGTTTTTGAGTGAGCTTGAAGAAGTCTTGGAAGCCACTCAGCAGGCGGAGTTCCAACGGTGTATGGTGCCCTTATTTCATCGCATCGCGCGTTGCATCAGCAGTTTTCATTTTCAGGTAGTTGTCTTTTGTAATTTCAATCATCTAATAGAGATATTGCCTTCCATCTGCAACCTTAACTGTTGATGTTTTCGACACCTGGTGGGTTATCTATTATGAGATGCTGAGGGACTTGATCAGCATTCACTCTAATCTCCAGTGTTGTATTATGTTCATGTTGCATTTTTTTGTCCTTTAAGGTTTCTGCTAATTATTCTTGCTCTATTAGTGTTTGGTGTTACTTTGTCTGTGTTTCTTCACATTGGCTGATTCTTTCTGTGATAACATAATTGATTATGGGGAAACGGGGGTCTATATCTTCTAAATATTGCTAATTAGGATATAAAAACTAAACTATAAAAAGTGGTAGCAAAATCTAATCAATCACTACCTCTGATTTGTTTTTATTGAAGAGCTCTTGCAGGTTATCTCACTCTTTACTTTAAATGAGGGTTCTCACCTTTCCTATATATTCATCAAAACTTGTAACTTGGATCTATATAACCATCAAAAATGAAATCGTTAGATTATTACCACTATGATGCTTTTTTTTTTCTTACTACTATTGAAATGAAAGTATTGTTACATATCTCATAAGAAATGTGTCTCTTTATTTCTTCCTTCATTTAATATGTTTGGCCCTTATCATTATTTATTAGTTTAAGTAGAATGTTTTACCTAATCGGATTTGTTTGAATCAAGTCCAGTTGAAGTCCACTCTTTTGGTGATGCAACTTCTATCTTTCCTTATACATCATGTAGGAAGTTGAGTTGTGTACATACTACACAAGTAGAGCTATTTCTTCAAACACTCGAATTTCTTAAATGGACAATGTGATTGTTTATATATACTGTTGAAAGCATCAGTATTTATTAAAGTTGAATAAGTTGTCCTTATATAAACTCAAACTTCTTGAATAAATTTAAATTTCTTGAATAATACTGTATTTTTTTCAATGCTATCTAAGTAAATGTCTATCAAGTAATAAGTATTCAATTAGACGATGTGCGCCCCCTTTTTAAAGTTTTGATTATTATATTTCCAGTGAGCAATATTACCTAATTCTGCGATGATTATAAATCATGTTGATCTCATTAATGAAGTTCAAGATTATCATTAGTTTAATGATGTCGTCAAAAGCTGACAGTTTGAGTGATTTGAGATACTAGACGGGGTTGGGTAGGATTAGAGCAAACAGTGAGTTGGAAAAACTATGAAAAAAGCATTTTGAATGCTTCTCTTGCCAGAGACTGGTTGCCCTCTTTTGTATAAGCTCCCCTTGATCTGGCCTTGTACATTCTGTGATCTCAACACAATTTTTACCTTTTGGAAAAAAAAGCAGGTATGTAATATGTTCCATGAGTTTTTGACTTTCTAATAATACCTTAGCTGATAAGATCTTGAGAAATAAGGATAGTAAAAACTTGTATTTGTGAACCTAACCCCTGAAGAGTGATAAATGAATCACTTGTCCCACTTCATTACCATTGCCTTTGTAATTCCTTCATGTTTGCTAAACATATATATTAATCTTTCGTTCATGTTGATATCTACTTTTCCAAACAAACCCTTATGATAGATTACTTTGCTTTTACAGGTGGCGGAACGTGCACTATACCTGTGGAACAATGACCACATTGACAGCTTGGTAAGGCAAAATCGATTTGTTTTGCTGCCAATTATCTTTCCTTCACTGGAAAGAAATATATGTGGCCATTGGAACCAAGTTGTCAAGAACTTGACGCTGAACGTGCGTAAGATCTTTTCTGATTGTGATGCTGTGTTTTTTGAGGAGTGCTTGCAACAATTTAAGGAGATTGAAGAAAAGAAACAAGAAGGCAGAGAAAGACAAGAATAAGCACGGAAACGCTTGGACGGAATTGTTGGAACCAAGACCAGCTGATTCTGAGCTTGCTGATGCTTTTACTCGACTGAAGACATGTTCTGCTCAATCGTCTCCGTTTATTTGTGTCGGTGACTTGATTGACTGTATGCTGAACTAATGGCAAAACTGTGCGCAGAGATCAGTGCATCCTTCCTCGTCTTCAATCCAGACAAACAGTTGAGCAAGCCTGAAAGAAGAACCTGCTGAAGAATATTTTTTTGTTTAGCGTTTTTTTTTAACTGTTGCTTAGAAGTTATGGTTGATGTTTTCTATTACTTTGACACTCCATGTAGTTTGCTGGGTTGAGTTTTGGAAGATGGTTTATACTATTTAAACCCTATTTTCTGCAGTTGCAATTGTTTGAATTTGAGGTAACTTATTTACACCCATTATATGTACAAAAGTAGATGCATTTGATTGATTTAAAGTATGTAAAATTTCCTAAATCAAAAAAGGTCTTTTCACATCACATCTTCACCAACTTAAAGCTATCTGCAAGCACATCACATTGCCAAGGTCATTTCTAATCATCATCAAAAGGCTCTGCCTGAACAAAAACCCAAATCATGCAAGTTACAAGATGTTTGCAATCGCCCCGGGAACCAATCAAACGATATACATATCTGCTTGATTTCAGTCAGAAGTATTTGCAGATACTAACATAACTACAATCTTTAAAACTCAACCCAGCAAACTACATGGAATGTGGAAACAATGAAAAACACCAACCATAACTTCTAAGCAACAATTTAAACAAAAACACATGCTAAGCAAAAAAATATTCTGCACCAGGTTCTTCATTCAGGCTTGCTCATCTGTCTGTCTAGACAGAACACGGCGAAGGATGCACAGATCTCTGTGCGTAGTTTTGACATAATGAACAATCAATCAAGTCACCACCACAAATAAACGGAGACGATTGAGCAGAACGTGCCTTCAGTCGAGTAAAAGCATCAGCAAGCTGAGAATAATCTGGTTTTGGCTTCAACAATTTCGTCCAAGTGTTTCGTGTCTATTCTTGTCTTTCTCTGCCTTCTTGTTTCTTTGCTTCATTCTCCTCAAACTTGTGCAAGCACTCCTCAAATAGCACAGCATCACAATCAGAAAAGATTTTACGCACATTCAGCGTCAAGTTCTTGACAACTTGGTTCCAATGACCACGCATATTACTTTCCAATGAAGGAAAGATAATTGGTAGTATAACTTGCCGATTTTGCTTTACCAAGTTGTCAATGTGGTCATTGTTCCATAGATACAGTGCACGCTCCGCCACCTGTAAACGCAAAAAAATCTATCATCAGGGTTTTTTTGCAAAGTAGATATAAACAGGACGGAAGATTAATATGTGCTTAGCAAACACTAAGGAATTACAAAGACGATGAAAATGAAGTGGGACAAGTGATTTTTAATCATTCTATGATCTCAACACAATTTTATCTTTCGAAAGAGGGTAAACCGGTCTCTGGCAAGAGAAGCATTCAAAATGCTTTTTCATAATTTTTGGACTCACTATTTGCTCCAATCCTACCCAACCCTATCTGATTTCACCAAAAATTCCTCAAAACTATCAGTTTTTGCCAACATAATTAAACTAATGATAATCTTAAACTATATTATCGATCAATATGATTTATAATCATCGCAAACTTGGATAATATTGCTCACTAGAAATATAATGATCAAAACATTAAAAGTGGGAGTACACCATCCAATTATAAAATTTGTGGATACTTACTGTTGTAACTTATTATGTGTATACTCAGATAGCACTGAATAAAATAAGTATATTCACAAAATTAAAGTTATACAAGAAGTTTGAGTTTATGTAAGGACAAGATATGCAACTTTGCAAAATACTGATGGTTCAACAGTGAATCTAAACAATCATGTTGTGAGTGTTAGAAAAAATAAATCTTATCTGTGTAGCATGTCCACAACTTCCTACATGATATATAATGAAAGATAGAGCTTGCATCACCAAACTACATTTATAATGGAATGTTGTATCAAGTGCAAGACAGATCAACATTCAAAAATAGTAGATTTAACTGGGCATGACTCAAATGAATCAGCTTAGGTAAGAAACTATACTCAAACTAATAAATAATGATAAGCGGCATACATATTGACTGAAGGAAGAAAAAAAGAGACGCGTTGTCTTTAAAATGAGATGCGTAACAATATTTTCTTATTCAAAAGTAGTAAAAAAAATGTAATTGTAATCTTGGTAATGTTTTAAATTCTTCATTTTTATGGTTATATAGATCCAAGTTACAAGTTGTGCTGAATATATATAGGGAAGGTGATACCTCATTTTGAGTATAACCAGCAAGAGCCCTTTAATAAAAACAAATCAGCAGTAGTGATTGATTAGATTTCAGTACCCCTTCTAATAGTTTGGTTTTTATATCCTAATTAGCAAGATAACCTTAACATAAAAAATGTAACATGAACATGATACGACACCGGATATCACAGTGAGTGCTGATCAAGTCCATCAGCATGTCACAGATACACCACGAGGTGTAGAAAACATCAACATTTAAGGTTGTAGATGGAAGGCAATATCTCTATTAGATGATTGAAATTACAAAAGACAACTACCTGAAAATGAAAACTGTTGATGCAACGCGCGATGCGATGAAATAAGGGCACCATACACCGTTGGAACTCCGCCTGCTGAGTGGCTTCCAAGACTTCTTCAAGCTCACTCAAAAACATGACCTCCTTTGAACTGTTAGTGATAGGCCAGTACTTCAATAAACCCCTTATCACAGCATCTGCTAGTTTGCTATCTTTCTCTACAAACTGAATGATACAGTATGACAACTGTTGATGGTACACGGGTAAACACTTAGGTTTGTGAAGAGGAAGTAACACATGGACAAGGAATGATTTATGTTCCTCTTTAAGAGGCATGGCAAACCCATTTATTATGCTGCCCAAAACCTCTAAAAGCTCAGCAACACCATTGAATTTCTCCGTTTCAAAAACAAACCTATAAAAGATGTTGTTTATGGACTTCCTAATGAATGGACGGTGCACCATAAACTTCCCATATATGCGGTGCAGGACAGTCTTCAGGTATTCTCGCTCTCTAGGATCTTCGGAATCAAATAGATCTAACAGACGTATAAGAAAAGTGTGATCAATGTATCTTTTAGCCAGCTTAGCATCCATCTCAGTTGATGCCACAAACCTCAGAAACAACTCATACACTATCTGCAAATGGGGCCATGCAGGATCCATTGACGGTTCATCTTCGTCCACCTCATAACCTTCTAAGATTTTGTGTTCCCTTGTTTGGAAAGTAAGAGGTCTAAACAAGTTCACAGACACCATTTTCACAACTCCCTGCAGTACAACTTCTGTGAATTTCCCATTGGCGGAAGTAAGATAATCCACAAGTTCAACCAATGTCTGCCTCTTCATCTCCTTTTCTTTGAAGTTCTTGGTGGAATCAGAGAAATCAACAAGAATGCAGCACAAATTGAGCTTCTTTATGAACAAGCTTTGTTTTTCAGAGTTTGGTACCTCTCTAAAGTTAGGCAAGACCTCAAAGGAATCAGGAGTAAATGTTTCACCAGGTTTAAGATCCGCATCTTGAACACTTTTACTTCCATTGTCTAAAGACGAATCCTTGGCATTCTCCGGCTTATCGTTACTCCTCGAGGCATTAGGTCTGCCAGCTGAAGCCGAATCACGGCCATCACCAGGCTTAGACGGCTTCTTCGGAAGCCTTCCAAGGAACTGCTTTATCATAACTTCACTGAAACTCTCAAACAAACAAAAACTCTGATTCTAGGCAACTACACTTAGAGAAATCTGAAGAAGAAGAATGAGATTCCAACTAAAAGGCCAAAACTTCCAAATTTAGTAGAAACCTAGATCCCAGATTTGAACAATCAAATCCGGAGTGAATCATAGAAGGTTAAAGGCCAAAAGTAAAGAAAATGGCAGATCGAACCGAAACGATGTATACTCGAGTTGGTGCGGAAATCGGGAAATTGATGCGAATATCCAGATAATTACCTTATGAATTGGGGGTAATGAAAACTCAAATTTGCAAGTGATGAAGGTGGATCAAGTGATTGGGGTTCACCTGAAACACGAGGGATGACTCTACAGATTGAGGAAAGGTGTTGTAAGAAGGGAAAAGGATTTACAGGAGAGAAAGGAGGGTTTTTTTTTTTTTTATTTAATTTATGTATATATTTTCCGGAGAGACGAGTAGTCCAATAAACACGCCCCTTCGCTCCTCGCATGGCTCCGTTCTCACCCTCACTCTCAATTTCCATATTTCCTTTTATATTTTACACTACAAAAAAACTTAGGCAGGACCAGTCCTTTAGATTTAGGGCATGTTTGGTATCGTATGCGTATTCTTTTTTTAGATTGTTCGGGATGGAGATTCTTGGGGATTGTTGGAGATGGGTATTGTTAGAGATTGTTTTTTACGTAAAATTTTTCTGTTTGGTATCAGATTATTGTTATAGCTTCATTTAGATAAGATTACCAAAATACCCTCAAAATTTAACCCCAAGTGTTTGTCTTCCTGTAACCCTAACCTCTAATCGACAATTGTGACTCCACCGTCTCTTCTCCTTCGTCGTCGTCACTCTCCATTTCTCGTGGGGGCTGCGTTGTAAATTTTGGGCTTGCAAGCATGGATCCGGCCGGGAGAAGCAGGGCAAGGCGCGCGACTTTGGTTCTGTAGCGGAGGAGCTCATCCGGTGGGGCTGCGCTGGATCTTCGGCAGGCTAGGGCGACCCAGGGCTGCTCCCACTTGGTGGAAGGGGCGAGGCAAAGGAGGGGTTGGCTGGGCAATCGGCTGTCGTCCATTGCAGCATGGCACGGCGAACCCGATGGAGAAGATATGAAGAGAAGGAGGAGAGAGATGAGACCGGAAGAAGAACAAGATATGAGATCGGAAGAAGAACGAGATTGGAAGAACGAGAGATTGAGACTGTGAAAGGATAGAGAATGAGGGTATGAGGGGAAATAATAACAATCTAACCTAAAGAATCTCGAAGAAGTTTGGGGGCCAAACTTCTTTTTTTGAGATTCTTTTAGCAAAAGAATCTCGTAAAAGAATACAATACAAAAGCTGAAACCGATACCAAACGCTTACAATTTTTCTATCTCGAAGAATACAGTGGAAAAGAATCTAAATGAATCTCCATCCAGCTGATACCAAACAGGCCCTTATGTGTTCGGACCATAAATATTTTGTGTAACTTTAAGTATTTAAATTATCAATTAAAATTGGGTTTAAATTCATATCAATATAATTTGTGTGCGATCACCAAATTAATCCATATCGATTGTTTAAAATTTCGTTTTAAGCACAATTTAAGAATAAGAACACAAAGAAGAGAGATATTACATGGATAGTGATTCTGTAAATGTTTTCATTCCTTATATATAACATTTTTGTTTCAAGAAAATATTTAGAAAAAGGGAGAGAAAGAGTATCCAAATTATTAATTTAACAGAAAAATAATAAACAAAATTGAAGACTAAAATAAAAAACAATTAAAAAATGGTAAGAGTAAAAATAAAATACTATATTTACAATTTATTATTGGGTTACACAAAATTGAAGGCATTATAACCCTTTCTAATCTGTTATAAATACTAAACTAGTTTAGGACCCGTGTTTTGCATATATATATATATATATATATATATATATATATATATATATATATATATATATATATATATATATATATATATATATATATATTCGGCGATATATTCACATATATTCGGTGTTTACACGCTCACACGATAAGAACAGTTTACATATGAGTCAGGATCGATATATATATATATATATATATATATATATATATATATATATATATATATATATATATATATATATAAAAGGTAATTTTATAACTATGTTAAATATGAAATGTAATCCGTGAATAAAAATAATAATCTAATTGTTAACATAATTCATTATATAAATATGATTACATCACGTTATAAGTCATGAATGTTCACTATACTGTGTTATAAAATTTACAAATCAAAAGGTTGAATGAACACTAACATTAAATCACATACATGAAACTAAACTAAAGTTAGAGAGATTATGCTTCGGTTGTTGAGGTCAAATCATCGTTGCGTTAGCTGATGATCATACATTGACAACAAAGGAATAAAGAATAATATCGTCTGAGCTGAAGAATTTCACAGGCATGGTTCTCTAGCAGTTGATTATCTTGATAAATTACTTAATTATGCAAGTCAAGTCTACTAATATATCTTAGTGATTATTAATTTAAAAAAAATTCATGCCAACACTTTCAATTTTCTGTTGTTGCAAAATCAGACAATAGTTTATTGCCTTATTATGGATATGAATTTTATGTTTAGTTGCTTTTATTATTTGAACATGTATAGAAAATTCAGCAATGAGAAATCATGTCAGTACTCTCACACCTTCAAACAATCCAACATTCAATTTTTAGAAAATTTAAGCATTGTTCAACTTCAAACATTTCAACATTACAGTTTTAAAAAATTATAAGTGTCAATCCTCTCACAACTGATGTAAATATATCAGTTGCGTCCAATATCAAGAACATTTCATCTATCTCTTTTTGAGAGGAAACCATCCATTTGTTCCATCTCAGTATCTTTGCTGGTGCCGGAAGGAGTACAATGATTAAGGATTATCTCCTCTTCATTCATGTAACTTCGGGACTATTCTGTTGGAGATACTGAAAATCCTTCATCTACAGCTCTAGTGCGACCTTGGGCAAGAGATTTTCTAGGAATATACGGTCTTCAACAACTTTTTTCACTCTATGATTCACCATCTTCTTAACTTTTGCCTCCCCGAGTGAGGGGAATATTGCATCAACATGATGTTCAAGAGTCTCGCATCTTCCTCGTCAAAAAGGTTCCGAAGCAACATACGTAGATTGCCTTTAGGCCTTTCTCAAGTCAAACTGCCATTGAGATTGTTGGGGGCGAAACCTTCAATCTTGAACGTTTATGCAGTCACATTAGTTGAATTGGATACTACTCAACTTTAACTTGATAATGATCAGGCTTTCCACCCATAAAAGGATGGGAAAAGCAGTTCTTACGTCATAATAGTTTACTAAAAAATTGGACCAAGCACTATCATAAATTATATTAACTGAATAGAGATGATGAAAGTGAACAGAAGATGAATAGAAGAGGAAACAACGAAATCTTAAGAATAAACCAAATATGGCAACATATCTGGAAGTGGTAATCGCAAACCGGAATGTAATAGTTGTTGAGAGTCCCTGAATTTGTGTTATAAGAGTAGTAATTTACAACCCTAAAAACCAAATAAAGAAACTTGTTAATTGAAATGGTGAAGGAAGCGAGACGTGAACAAATGGAAGAAAAAGGAGGGTAACATCCTTACAATCCGGGAATGATTTATATGTAAATAGAGAAATACGTGGTTGCAGAGTAGCTTGTAGATAAACTTCGTCGATGCCTTTTTCTTCTACTTTTTTTGCTAAGGTGTCAGAGCCGGTGATAAAATCGTTCACCATTGTTGAATTTTGCAAACTAAAAATAAGATAAAGTTATGACCAGTAAATAAGTAAATATATGAGAAGACTATTGAAGACAAACATTATGTATTGTTTAGTCAGAATGATTTACCTCACAAGTTTATCGAAGAAGTTTTGTTTTTTTTTGGTTTGGTTAAGATTTAATTTACTGAATCTTCGTAATGAAAAATGTTTGATATATTTTACATTTTAGATTTATTTATTTAGAATTGATTTTAATTTACCGATTCTTTATATTGAAAAAATGCTAACTTTTTTGGAAAGTAATTTGATGAAGATTTGTTTAGAAACGTGAGGTTATATTACACATTTTAGATTTATTTAGAAAATAATTTTACTTAAAGCTGCAAACACAATCTTGATATTTGTTGTTTAAGATTTGATTTACCTAAAAAGATGAAATTTACAATTATAATTTAAAAAATTATTTAATTAAAAATTATTTTTGATTTAATTTCTAATTTAGTAAAAATAATTTAATCCGAGAAAAAACTTGTGGTTCAATCTATCATCATCTATGGCACAACTATCAACCCTTCACCTTAGAATCGCTAGAGGGTTTTAGCCAACAATCATCAATGTAAAATCAATAATCAAATAAGAAAGGAATAAAAGATAGAACTTTGAAACCTTAATGAAAAAACACCGAAATCAATTTGTCAATATGTTCAATGTATAGGGAATAGAACATGAATCTCTCACAATACTCAAGGAACAAAGAAGAACGAGATGTCAATCCGTCTTCTATCGAAACCATAAGATCTTTCTCCAAGTATGCAATCTTCAAATGCGTCCTTCTCCGAATCTTCCCTGTACGCAATATGATCTTCCCAAGCAATGCTTCCTAAATGTTCTAAATGCGAGTCTTCTCTTTTTCTCCTTTCCTCGGCCTTCTTATAGGGAAAAATAGGGTTACGAAAGCCCAATAACCGCTGATGACGTGGAAAATATGACACGTGGCAACCGTCATAGAAACCACGGTCTAGTACAAATTTCCACACCCGTGGAATAGGTCGTGGAACCTTTCTGTTGCTCTCGACCTTGTTTTGCACGCCCTCAATGCCTAAACCACGGTCGTGGTTCTCTATGGTTGGCCGTGGGAACTTCAATTCCTTTGCAAAAGCCTTTGTTTCGTAAAGCTCTCTAATCACGCTCCTTCCTTAGCTTCTCCAATGCATCATCTTGGTGTCTAGCATGATCAAATACTCCTACTCACTCATATATGCTCCAATCCAAGCCTTTATTCACCTATAAACACAACAAAGCTTGTGTAGATCTCTATATCGACAAAATAGGTGAATGTGCTCATAAATGCTTCAAACTCATATCCATGTACACAACAAAAAGGGGGAAAATAACCAAAACAAGTGCCTAAAATATGGTCATATTTCATGCTATCATGCAACGAGATGGAT
This sequence comes from Fagopyrum homotropicum, assembly GCA_033239125.1. Lineage (NCBI taxonomy): Eukaryota > Viridiplantae > Streptophyta > Magnoliopsida > Caryophyllales > Polygonaceae > Fagopyrum > Fagopyrum homotropicum. The sequence goes on along the minus strand of BSWB01000007.1, from coordinate 116,397,284 downwards.
CACAAAAAACCAAAGCCCGCACCATACAAAAAATACTCTCAAAGAATCAAGAAGCAATCATGATCAAATCAATAAGAACCTAGTGAGAAATATCAAGAGACAAATTCAAAGCTTAACAAATAAGAATAGATTTCTCACTGGGAGAATTGATGCTATTGTTCAAATGCCTTGGTTTAAAATCTCTACCGTAAATGCAAGCACTTCCAGAAATCAAAGAAGGCGAAGGAAAAGACATTGCAACATGAGACAAAACTCTGAAAATGTCTCAAAGACCGATAATGCAAAAAGAGTGGTCAATGCATAATGTTCCAAGAACTTTCTTAGTTCCCAAACATTGAATCACAATAAACACACACCCACAAGCAAATTCATCATCTTTGTAACTACTAAAGAAAATAAAGAGAAATAACCTGAGAATCATGATCCAAAGCAAGAAGGTTGTTGTTCTACCTCTAAAGATCCAAAGGAGCAAGAAATTATTCAACGAAGCTATATTGGGTTACCATCACACAAAACATGTTGGAATTGTGGAGAAGTAGGTCACCGGCGTGCCCATTGTGAGAAGCCAAAAGAAATTACTAAGAACAATCCAAAATGCTCTCAATTCTTCTCAGACGGATGGTACCTCAAGAATTGATCATGGAAGAACCCAAGGTCAAAAAGCCAACAAAACGAAGTATTGTTAGGTTCGCAAGAATTGATACCAACACTCAATTCAAAGTGGAAGATGAATGCTACTGTCCTTGACCAAAGCTGAATTGATCAAGTGACATTTTCCCTCCTCTCCTCATCCCACTTTGAAACAAAGGAGAAAGAAAAATGGTTGTACTACTCCAAAACACAAGCAATGGTTGAAGAAAGAAGTGATGAGTTCCAAATGTAACATCATATAGCCCTTAGATTCATGCCTTTTCATATTCATATAGCTTGCTAATGCTTAAATTTAGTGTAGAAAGCTCCCCTTTTCATATCCATATAGCTAGCCATTTTGACCTACTTTTTGACCTACCAACATCACTTTTTTATGCCCCATTTGCCCGTTACACCTTTATAAAAGACCTCATGGTATTTATGTGAATTTTAGTTTCACTTGGAAGATGGTGGAGTTCAAGAACGCCTTGACAAGCCTATTGTAAGATCTATTCATGTCTGTTGAATTTGAGAATTTATTGATAGATCCCTAAACACATATTTTAGGTGTAACGCCCGGTTTCGATGTTGTCTCCCTTGCGTATTCCTATCGATATTCTTTTTATATAAATTCCTTTTTATATATTTTTTTAAAGTGGTTTAAGACGTAAAAATAAAATTGCCGAGTACGATTATATTTTGGGTTTATTTTCGGGAAGTTCGGAAAATTTTCCCGACTCAGAAAGCCCGTTCTGGATTTTGATTTCGAGTCTCTCCCTTATTTCCTATATTATTTTTATTTTTACTTCCCTCCTTTCTATTTTTTTTTCTTTTCCTTTTTTCCCCTTTCTTCCCTTTGCTTTTGCGGATGAGAGTAGCTTCGACCTTTGGCCTCCCGCCCCCTCGTTGACAGAGCAGCAGCGCAGTCGACCATTGGCCTCCCCCTCTGCGTGCCTACCTCCTACTCTCTCAGCCAACCACCCAGCCTCACCTTTCTCTCCTCTGTCCCCTATTGCGTTTTCTAGCCCCAACTTCTCACTCTTATTTTCCCCATCGTGCAGTATCTTCTCTATGTGCTTCTTCACGCAGCACTCCCTCTCATCCTCTCCGGTGACAATCGAACGAGTAGAGCGGAGTAGTTGGGTCCGATTTCCCCTCTCTTCAACCATGGTTGGAACGGCAGGTATCTCCTGGACCTTCCCCTCTAGACCTTCTTCTCTCTCTCGCCTATTTTATGTTGTCTTTTGTGTACAAAGGGCGCCGGAATCTCGTCACCGTCTTCCTCTCTTCGCTTCCTTCAGCCACGCCGGATGACCATATCCGCCTCACCGGTACCGCCTCGCCATACAGGACCTGCACAGCAGCTGGATCTGATAGAATATGTAATTACTGTAAATAGAGGGTTGCCTTTTGTAATTATGTAAAGTCAGTTTATTATTAATATGATCCGTATGATGACGGAAACCCTAAGGGGAATTCATCTCATTCTCACATGGTATCAGACTCTTCCGATCCATAATTTTTTTTACGCTTCCGCTTCCTCTCTTCCCTTTACCGCCGACGGCTCCTGCCCTAGTTGACGCCGGTGCCGCCTCCCTCTCTTCCCAACTTACTATGTCTATGGAGAAGAAACAAACGTTTCATTCCGCTCTTGGTATATCCAATATCAAGAACAATATTGCTCTTGTTCTTGATCACGACACACCATATGCTTCATGGGTTACTCTTTTTCGCGTCACCGCCAAAGCACACAATGTTTTGGATCACATTGACGCCAAAGTTCCTCGCCCGGCTGATATTAATGATGCTCTATGGAATCAAGTTGATGCAACGGTCCTCCAATGGATCTACAACACTGTCTCTAAAGATATTCTTCTTCAAATACTTGATCCTGGTGACACCGCTCTCAAGGCTTGGGGTCGTATTCAGGATATCTTTTAGGACAATAAATACACGCGTGCAGTTTATTTGGAACATGAATTTTCCAACTACAAATTAGCGGGTTTCTCTTCCGTATCCGCCTACTGTCAACACATGAAGGCGTTATCGGATCAACTCAAAGGTGTCGAATCTCCTATCGCCGACAACCGGTTAGTTCTTCAGCTTCTTTCTGGTTTGCCTGCTGAATACAATGCTACTGCCAGTTGCATTCAGCAATCAGATCTGTTGCCGACTTTTCAAAAAGCAAGTTCGCAACTCATATTGGAAAAAACTCGAATGACCAACCAAATTAATGCCGGAAAGGACTCCATTGCGTTACAAACCTCCACCGGAAGTGCGCCACCTCAGCACCGATCTGACTCCACCAACCAGACCGCCGCCACCCAGCCGGAGGGTTCGTCGCGCAACCATGGGCGTGGCCGAAAAGGACGTAGCCGGTCAGGAGCAGGTACGCAACAGCAGCCGCCGCAAATGAGATTTTCGTTTCACCCCCAGTTGGGATGGCTGCCTATTTTTGTTGGGCAAATCAATGGCCAGGCCCAGTGGCCCAATTTTCAGCCAGCCCGTCAGCAGCAGGCTCCAAATCAGCAGACTTCTCAAATGGGTATTTTGGGCCGTTTTCCAGCCCAGTTTGCCGGACAGCCCCAACAATAGGCCTATTTTTCTGCTGATTCACCACAACCCACAAGCATCGATCAGGCTTTTTCATCGATGACGTTAAATCCCGTAGATAATCTTTGATATATGAACACGGGCGCTACATCTCACATGACCAACAATTCAAGTAACCTCTCGTCCATTTCTTATAATGGTTCATTAAATTCGATAATTGTTGGAAATGGCATGCAGATACAATCTACAGGTCTTGGAGATGCCACTATTCGCACCCCCACCCACCCCCTCCAATTATCTAACATCCTGCTTACTCCTAAAATCATCAAAAACCTCGTTTCCGTTCATCGTTTCACCATTGATAACCAAGCTAGCGTTGAATTTGACCCTTTTGGTTTTTCTGTGAAGGATTTACAAACGGGAACAACCCGTTTGAGATACAATAGCTCCGGGGATCTTTATCCAGTTACCACATCTTCTGCGTCTGCTCATGCTCTTTCAGCTCAGTCCTCGAGTCTCTGGCATGCTCGTCTCGGTCATCCAGGCACGCCAGTTCTAGACAGTCTTAGGAAGTCTTCTTTTCTTCATTTTAATAAAGAGCGTTCTCCAACGCTTTGTCATTCTTGTCAACTCGGGAAGCATCATAGGCTCCCATTTGAACGTTTTGTCACTAGTACGAATGCACCTTTTGATATCATACATAACGATCTTTGGACCTCACCGATTCCTAGTCGGGAAGGTTACAAATATTACTTGTTATTTCTTGATGATTATTCACACTTTCTTTGGGTTTTTCCAATTAAATTAAAATCTCAAGTTTTCGATCTTTTTGTGTAATTCCAACAACTTATCAAAACACAATTCAACCAAACTATCAAAAATTTTCAATGTGACATGGGGCGCGAGTTTAATAATCATCAATTTCACTCGTTCTTCACACTTCACGGTATCAATTTTAGGTTTTTCTGCCCACATACTTCCCCACAAAATAAAAAGGCCGAACGTGTCATTTGAACCATTAATAACATGATGTGTTCCCTTATGTTCCATGCTTCCATTCCCATACCTTTTTGGGCTCATGCCCTTGATATGTCATGTTACATTCTTAACATACTTCCCTCCACCACAATCAAGAATCAAACCCCAACCCAAGTGTTGTATCACTCAACACCATCTTACAATCATCTCCGCGTTTTTGGGTGCCTTTGTTACCCAAATCAAAGTGCTACTATTTCTCATAAATTCAAACCTCGATCCACACCTTGTGTCTTTTTAGGTTACCCAAAGCACAATAGGGGATTCAAATATTTTGACATAAGAACAAATAAATTCTTCATTTCAAGACATGTGACGTTTGACGAATCGGTTTTTCCGTTCTCTAAATCCGCCCCATCTTCCACTTCGGTACTGGATTCAGATTCCGGGATAACCCCGTACCACTTAGCTCAACAGCTGGCATCTCAGGCGGGTGACACTTCTTCACCAGCCCCGTCCCCTGCTTCTACAGCTATTGACCGGCCAACACATCTACTACCGGCCCAACCCTTTCCCAGCCCAGCTCTCCTCCTGCTGTTGCGTTCCTACCTACCAGCCCAATACCAACCCGGCCCAATCCTGCAGTTGTTGCCCCTTCCCTCTCCATTGCAGTTTCACCCGGCCATTACCCACAACCCCATCGGCCCAACCTGCCCAGTCCCCTGCTATTTCCCATCCGGCTGTACTACCGCCTAATCCCACACCATCAATCCCAAATTCCACCGACCTTCCTCCGCCACTTATAAACCGACCTGCAACCCGTTCCCTTAGTGGTATTTTCAAACCTCGTACCATTTTTGACCTTAATACCACTATATCCTCCGACCTATCTCCTATCCCTACATCTCATAAATCGGCTCTTTAAGATCCAAAATGGTCCGCAGCGATGACCGACGAATATCGAGCCCTTATACGAAATGGCACTTGGGTTCTTGTTCCTCGTCCTTCCCGGACTAATATTGTCAGATGTATGTGGATTTTTCGCCATAAATTAAGGTCGGATGGCTCCCTTGAACGGTATAAAGCCCGTTTAGTTGCTAACGGATGTTCCCAACAGGTTGGAATTGATTGCGACGAGACTTTTAGCCCAGTTGTCAAACCAGCAACCATCCGTACTGTTCTAAGTTTAGCTGTGTCTCGCTCTTGTCCTATTCATCAGCTCGACGTCAAAAATGCCTTTCTCCATAGGCATCTTCAAGAGACAGTCCATATGTTTCAACCACCTGGATTTGTTGATTCTACTCATCCTTCCCATGTCTGCCTACTGAAGAAATCTCTTTATGGCCTCAATTAGGCACCCAGGACCTGGTATCAACGCTTTGCAGGTTATCTACTCAACATTGGTTTTATCAGCAGTAAGAGTGATTCTTCTCTATTTATCTATCGGAATGGAACTCACCTTGCCTATCTGTTACTCTATGTTGATGATATTATATTAACTGCCTCATCTGATGCCCTTCGCACTATTCTCACTGGTTACCTCAGTAAGGAATTTGCTATAACCGATCTCGGTTCTTTGTCATATTTTTTGGGCATTTCCGTTCAGCGCCTATCTACAAGTCAATTTTTGTCTCAAGACAAGTATGCTCGAGAGATTGTTGCACGAGCCAAGATGACTGCCTGCAAACCTACAGCCACACCAGTTGAACCCACAGTCAGACTCAGCGCCTCGTCCGGACCCCCTGTCAATGATCCGACTCTCTATCGTAGCCTGGCAGGGGCACTTCAGTATCTTACATTTACTAGACCTGACATTAGTTTTGCTGTCCAGCAGATATGTTTATTTATGCATGATCCGCGGGAGTCTCATTTTGCTGCTCTCAAGCGCATCATCCGCTACATTGCTGGCACTTCATCAATGGGTATCACGATATCTCCATCTCCAAAATCTGATCTTATTGCATATACATATGCTGATTGGGCAAGATGTCCTGATACACGACGTTCCACTTCAGGTTACTGTGTTTTCTTTAATGACACTTTAATATCGTGGTCTGCCAAACGGCAATCAGTAGTTTCACGTTCCAGTGTAGAGGCAGAATATAGAGGGGTTGCCAATGTGGTTTCTGAGTGTTCCTGGCTCCGCAACCTCTTATTTGAGCTCCATTGCCCACTCACCAAGGCCTCTATTGTCTACACTGACAACTTTTCTGCTACTTATCTTGCCAACAACCCAGTTCAACATTAACGAACAAAGCATATTAAAATTGACATCCACTTCGTTCGCGGTAAGGTTGCCCGCGGTCACGTTCGAGTTCTTCACGTACCTTCGGCTTTTCAATATGCAAATATTTTTACCAAAGGGTTGCCTCGACAATTGTTTCTAGATTTTAGATCCAGTCTTACTGTAATGTCTCCTCCAGTTTCGAATGCGGGGGTATGATAAAATATATAATTACTGTAAATAGAGGGTTTCCTTTTGTAATTATGTAAAGTCAGTTTATTATTAATATGAGCCGTCTGATGACGGAAACCCTAAGGGGAAGCAAAGAGGGGAAGACCTTAGGATGTTTTGGACTTGTATGTACTTAGCTATGCATGTGACCTTAGGATGATTGGGCTTTTATGCCTTGGTTGTATCTTGGATTTTTGCTTCTTTTATGCTTTTATAAGTTTCCCTTTCATGTTAATATTACAAGTATTACGCATATATATATATATATATATATATATATATATATATATATATATATATATATATATATATATATATATATATATATATATATGGTTCTCATGAGAACACCCCTAACGTGTATACATGAGAACAATCGTACACCGTTGGATGGTGAGTATTAAGGGTTGAGATTTAGAGTAGATATCATAATTAATAATAACTACGAATAATAATAATTAGGAATTCAACAATAACTACGAATAATCCATTCAACCAACAATAACTACGAATAATACATTAAACGATATGACACCTTCTTAACAAAACTAATAATAATTACGAATTTGTTCTCATGATTACACGATAAGCCTGTTCTCATAGGATCTATACTCTCTCTCTCTATCTATCTATCTATCTATATATATATATAAACGCAAAATGATATCAGATGGCACGTACGAGAGCTACCGCATACGTAGGAACCGCCAGGGGTAGACCACCTCTTCCTCCGACCGCCCAGAGACGGGAACGAGTAGGAAGACCTCCAAAAACGAGAGGTCGGGACGTATCCCCATTGCAGACCCACCAGTTGTGGATCCGCCAACAGCTAAGGATTTCGTGGAGGACGTCATAGAGAGTATCATTCCCGAGGCTAGGAATATGACCATCGTGAGGTCCAAGGCTCAGAGTTCTCCATCTGCTAGGACTAGGGGAGCATCTATTGGGGCTAGCGTGTTTGCAGACTATGTACGACGAGTTGAGGAGGCATTTTGGACAAGAGCACCACCACCCGCACCTGCACCTACACCGGCATCTACGAGATCAGTTGAGGTTACGCAGAGGGTTACTCCGATTAGGGTTGTGCCAGAGGTAGTTGCACCAGCAGTAGCTGCACCCGAGCAAGTTGTCGATGTTGTTAGGGCGAGAGACAAGCTGAGATCTCCGAGACCTGATTCTTGGTTGAAGGCTTTCAACCAACAACATGTACCCTACTTCGATGGGAAGGTCGGGTTAAAGGTGGAGCACTAGATTGGGCATGTGGAGTCGGCTTTGGAGGCGATCCATTGCCCAGAAGAGAGACAGGTTGAGATAGTTCAAACTTTATTCAAAGAGCAGGCCTATTATTGGTGGAGGACGGTTAGGGGAGGAGTGACCAGGATGGACCAGCTGTTTAGCCTTGTTAGAGAGAGTTTTTGTCCGGCTTCATTGAGGAGAGATAGTGTACAAGACTTCTTGAAGGCGGGATTTGAGGACGTCCTAGTTATCAAGGCTGTTAGGCGGTTCCCGGAGGATTTAGCTTTGTTGGGTCCCGCCGCACCTCCGGAAGACCAACACGTCTACTTGTTCTCTAGGAGATTGAGGGAGTCCACTCGTGCCTACCTTCGGGATCCCGATGTGCCTTCTGGGCGGAGTACCAGGATTGAGCCGTGGCATACAAGAGAGACCGACCAGGGTCTAGGAGAGCAGCATAGTCCGGAGGGCCGGACAAGAGACAAAGGATAGGATCATTTAGTTCAGGAGCAAGCGCCCCAGGACAGGGACATGGTCCGACTCAGGGGCGTTCAGGACCCCAATAGTCCAGGCAGGTATCAAATAAAGGACGGTAGTATTACAACTGTAGAGGGCACGGGCATATGCGAGTTGCGTGCCCGAGGACGACAATGACTTGTTATATTTGTGGCAGACCGGGACACCGAGCCACTTTTTTCCGACAGGGCCTGACACCGTCCCAGCAGGGTTCTTCACCTGCTAGGATTCCTAGTGGTGGACAGAGACCACCCTAGCGTCAGACACAGAGTCAGCACTAGTAAAGGGTCCCAGGTTATTCACAGGCACAGACTTCTGCCCAAGGGCAGGGTAAAGGTAGGGGACGTGGTGGAGGAGGTACTCAAGAGACTAGAGGCTAGCAGGCCAGAGTATTTGAGTTGAGAAGTGCTGTTGAGCCAACGGCGCCAACAGCCACATGTACCATTCAGATTCACGGCTTTCCTATTCGAGCTTTGTTTGATACGGGAGCTACGCACTACTTTATATCCAATGATTGTGTAGCTAGGTTGGCCTTAGTTATGGTAGAGGGGAGACCCTTCATTGTGGGGTTACCCGATGGGGGTAGGATTAGTAGTACCCGAGAGGTACGCGGTTGTCCTATTCGTTTGGGAAGCCGTGATTGGTTAGCCGACTTCTATGTTATGCACTTGGTGCATGAGGAAGTCATCTTAGGGATGGATTGGATGGACCGTCACCGAGCCATCTTAGAAATCAGCCGGAGGACCGTGACGGTCACTACAGAGACGGGACATGAGGTGATTTTCCGAGGTTGGGACCTCGGAAAGACCAGTACAGTCATTAGCGCGGTCCAGGCCGAGAGACTTATCGGGAAAGGATGCGAGGCCTTCTGTTGCTATGCCATGAAGGAGGAGACATGACCATCACTAGAGGATATTCCCGTGGCATGTGAGTTTGAGGATGTTTATGGGGAGCCACCTGGATTACCACCACAAAGGAGCGTTGATTTTTCTATTGAGTTGGAGCCCGGCACGAGGCCGATCTCCAAGGCTCCATACCTCATGGCGCCGATCGAGATGGTGGAGCTGAAGGAGCAGCTCGAGGAGTTAGCCAGGAGGGGTTTCATACGCCCGAGCGTTTCTCCTTGGGGTGCACCGGTCCTCTTCGTCAAGAAGAAGGACGGATCTTTGAGACTATGTATTGATTACCTAGAGTTGAACAAAGTTACCACCAAGAACAAGTACCCTCTACCGCGGATGGATGATTTGCTAGACTAGTTATAGGGACTCTCCGTGTTTTCTCATATTGATTTAAGGTCGGGATATCACCAACTGAGGGTGAGAGAGGAAGACGTTCCGAAGACGGCATTCAGGATGAGATACGGCCATTATGAGTTTGTCATGATACCCTTCGGACTCACGAGTACACCAACCGTCATGGAGTTGATGAACGACATCTTCATCGACTTCTTGGACCAGTTTGTAGTAGTGTTTATTGATGACATCTTAGTTTACTCCCGGAGTCCGGAGGAGCATGCGGGACACTTGAGGACGGTGCTTCGAGTCCTTCAAGATAGAGAGCTTTATGCAAAGTTCTCTAAGTGCGAGTTTTGGATGTCCGAGGTGACATTCGTAGGTCATATAGTTTCCGCCGACGGTGTCATGGTTGACCCGGCAAAGATTGAGTCCGTTTATTCATGGCCGCCTCCTAGGACGGTCAAGGAGGTGCTCAGTTTCTTGGGATTAGCGGGATACTACCGCCGGTTTGTTGAGGGATTCTCCGTGATTGCACGACCACTTACTTCCTTGTTGAGGAAGTCCACCAGATTCGTTTGGTCCGAACCTTGTCAGCGCATCTTTGAGGAGCTGAAGAAAAGGTTGACCTCCTCTCCCGTTCTATCCCAGCCTAAGGGCATAGAGGATTTTGTAGTACATAGTGACGGCTCCAAGCTAGGCTTGGGTGCGTTTTGATGCAAAGGGGTAGGGTTATTGCATACGCTTCTCGGCAGCTGAAGCCGTACGAGGAGAATTACCCTACCCATTATCTTGAGCTAGCGGCAGTGGTTCATGCCTTGAAGATCTGGCGACACTACTTGTACGGGGCCACGTGCTAGATCTTCACACACCACAAGATTCTAAAGTACATATTCACTCAGCGGGAGTTGAATAACCGCCACAGGAGATGGTTAGAGCTAATTAAGGACTTTGATTTGGAGATTTTGTACCATCCGGGGAACGCGAACGTAGTTGCCGATGCCTTGAGTAGGAAGACACCTCGAGAGGAGATGATAGCTCGGCTTACGGTTCAACTTTAGTTGCAGAGGGATTTGATGGAGTTAGAGATGGATATCCAGTTTCCGGATACGGGTTGTCACATGTCCGAGTTAGAGGTACTACTTGACCTATCCGGAGAGATCCGATAGAAGAAAGAGAGATGTCCCATTTTGACTAGGATTTGGGACACGATGGCCCGAGGAGAGGCACCGCAACTTATCACAGGGGCAGACGGATTGTTGAGACGTCAGGGATGTATTTGTGTACCGTCAGACCCAGAGTTGAGAGAGCGGATCTTACAAGAGGAACATTCTACTCCTTACTCGGTGCATCCAGGCACGAGTAAGATGTACCAAGATATTATGAGGTTTTATTGGTGGGGCGGGATTAATCCCGATGTAGCTAGATATGTGGCCAGATGCGCGACCTGCCAGCAAGTCAAGATCGAGCACCAAAGACCCGGAGGAGAGCTCCACCCACTACTTGTGCCGCAATAGAAGTGGGAGGACGTATCCATGGATTGTGTCACCGGTTTGAGACCGAGTAGGAGCTTTGATGTAGTTTGGGTGGTAGTGGATCGGCTGACGAAGATCGCATGTTTCATTCATATTCGGGAGACGTGGCCGGTAAGTCGTCTAGCTGAGGAGTTTACTCGTCAAATTGTGAGGTTACATGGAGTCCAGAGGACTATCATCTCGGATAGGGATGAGCGTTTTACTTCGAGATTCTGGCAGTAGGTACACGCCGTCCTAGGTTCGAGTATTTCACCATCGCATATCATCCACAGATAGACAACAGTCCGAGCGGACTATTCAGACCTTAGAGGACATGTTGCGGGCATGTGTGCTAGACTGGGGGCAGGTATGGCCATGTCACCTTCCATTGGTAGATTTTTCGTATAATAACAGCTGGCACGCATCGATTAGGATGGCACCGTATGAGGCGTTCTGTTCGCTCCAAACGGTGTGTGCAAGCTTTAAATTTATAACCCTAGATGTAAGCTTAAAACAAGGATGCGAACCCGCAGTGTACGGGTCAATCATAGTAAAAAGCAAGGAATTCCAGGGGTCGATCACAGGGACTTAGTGAAACAAAGTCGGAATAGGTAAGCTTAAGCAATTACTAACCACAAAAGCAATTAAAACAATCAAAGATGATAAAAAGTCAATAAAGGAAATATGCAATTCTAGGGATTAAAGTATCTAGTTGTGGTTCCAACTCAAGATCTAAAGATAAGCGGACAAAGCTGAGATTTTTGCATAGGGAAGGTGTTACTAAAGTGGAATAGATCACCGGGTAAGTCTCACTACTCACTAATCCCAAACCGTAACTCCTATTATTGGGTAAGTCTCAAGGATTAAGATAAAGAACTATATCTTCAAACTAACACACCAACTAAGGGAATATAATCAATCTTTACTAGGTAAGTCTCAGGCTAACTCACAAAGATGGGATGAAAGCACACTCAAACCCCAATAAAGGATAAACTTTTATTACCTACACTTATGATCTTAGGTAAACAAACAAAGGAATTACCGGGTAAGTCTCATCCTAAGCTTGCATTGAACCAGGAAAGGTATAATAAGAATAGGATTTGGCAAACTCTAACACTTAACTCTCAGTTTCGGATTAGATAAGTCACCTCGGTCAGCCAAATTCCACCCCGGCTGAGATGTTCATCGACTGAGCGAGATGCTTAGGGTTAAGGTAAAGACTCGAACTTTCAGGGTCCTACTGTGATTAAGATTATTTTATCATTGTTTTTCCCACAACCTTCAGCCAATCACCCTAGAATCACACAAGAAAATTAGCCACTCATCATCACGAAAGTATTATCAAATATATGGGAAGAAAGAGAATAATTGAACAAGAAAACTTTAAAAGAAAGGCTTCAATAACTGAATCAATTATCAAACAAGCGTTCCTTGGATAAAAATCCAACAAGATAAACAACAAGGAAGGGAATCTAAGATGATCTTACAAAAACCCTTCAAAAAGCTATAAAAGCTATAGACTTTCTTCCTTCAACCTTCAAAAAGGTTCTTCAAATCTCCCAACTGGAGTATGGCTGCAGCGGTGTATTCGGATGTATGCAGCTGTTCCGGGTGATAGCGGATGTCTAAGCACGATCGGATTTGTGGAAAATCCAACCCTTTTTATAGGAAAATTACCCTCCAAAGATAAGATATCTTAGAAAGATCTTTTCCCATAAAAATAGGTAAGATATATGGTCTAACTTATCTTCTTCCTTCTAGGAATCAAGCCCAAAAATATAAGATCCTCTTTGCAAAGATAAAAGATCTCAGCCAAGAATAAAATATTCTCGCCGCGTCCCAGGTGTTCGCCTCGGTCGAGTCGGCTCCTCTGGATCACCTCGGTCGAGGTGACTATGTAGTCAACCGAGGTGAATCACAACTGAATGTGAAATCTCTCAAATCTGGTCCAAAGTGAATCTCTAATCCATGGCCATGCTTCCTGGATTATTCCTTAAGCTCTTGAATGTAGCTTCAATGACTCCTTAGCTCCTTTTGCTCCTTTTTAGTCCAAAATGTGGCATTTTACCTACGATTACAACGAAACTAGGCGTAGACCTCGATTCCCGCAAAGATAGAAGAAACGACAATATAATCACATAATATATATACAAACATGCAGATTATTGAAGATAAAACGTCTAAACAGGTCCCAAAATATAGACAATAATTCATGCTATCACGTTCTATGGACGGAGATGTCGTACTCCCTTATGTTGGGACGAGTCGGGGAGTTCTAGTGTTGTAGCTTCAGATCAGATATAGGATGACATGGATAGGGTTGCTTTGATCTGAGAGAGGATGTTGGCGGCGCAGAGCCGTCAGAGATCGTATGCGGATAGGAGGTGGAGGCCCCTAAAGTTCAGAGTAGGAGCTCAGGTTTGGTTGAGGGTATCACCGACACGGGATGTCAGGCGATTTGGCATTAAGGGGAAGTTAAGCCCCCGATATGTCGGTCCCTTTGAGATTTTGGAGAGAGTCGGAGAGGTGGCATATAGGTTAGCGTTACCACCGAGGCTGGAGGGTATTCACCCGGTGTTCCATGTATCTCAGATGAGAGAGTACATACATGAGCCGAGCACGTCATTAGCCACGAGGACTGGTGGTCGAGCCGGACCATACTTTCGCGGAGCATCCAATTGCGGTTTTGGAGCGTAGTACGAGACGACTTCGTTCGAAGGAGATACCGATACAAAGAGTGCAGTGGTCGAGGCGAGGAGCCGATGAGTCCACTTGGGAGACAGAGGATAGTATCCGGAGGAACTATCCCGAGTTTTACGCAGATTTAGCGACATCTATAGCACCGTCGGGTTAGTCCCGAGATCTTTCCTTGGTTGTATATATGTTATTGTGACATGATATGATTTGTGTTTCTTATGCAAATATCTTGCGAGGCTTGATGTGTCTAGGCGGGTAGGCTTTGGAATTGAGGGCCGTAGTTGCCGCGTTATAGGGTCCTGAGCGGTTATTGAGGCGAGGTCGTTTGAGAGTTTAACGTTTAGCAAGTTTCGGGACGAAACTTGTTTTTAGGGGAACGTGATGTAACGCCCGGTTTCGATGTTGTCTCCCTTGCGTATTCCTATCGATATTCTTTTTATATAAATTCCTTTTTATATTTTTTTAAAAGTGGTTTAAGATGTAAAAATAAAATTCCCGAGTACGATTATATTTTGGGTTTATTTTCGGGAAGTTCGGAAAATTTTCCCGACTCAAAAAGCCCGTTATGGATTTTTTTTTTTGATACAAAGGTAAGAAACTTAGGAGAATCAATTTCTAGAAACCGATCGTCCTAAAGCATCCTTTCGGATGAGGTCTTGAACATCTTCTGGGATTGCATCCACTTCCATCTGGTCATTGTATCCGTGTGAAGCAATCTTGTCCGCAACCGTGTTGATCTCCCTAAAAACATGTTGTGCGGTGAAGCTATGCAAATCAGACATAATAATCGTAATATCGTTAATCATCATATCGAGTTCCCATGGTGGCTTCCACATTCGCTTAATCGAGTTGATAAGCATAAGGTTATCTCCTTCTATCTCGATGCATGTAATTCCACACTCCTTTGCCTTTTGGAGGCCAAATCTCAAAGCAAGTGCTTCTGCTTCCAAAACTGACTCAGCGTTACACTTGCCGCATCCTACGGCCGTAGGAATCGCATGTTGATTCCGAATGATAAATCCATACGAGCAGTTGTTTGTTGAATTAAATGAAGCATCAAAATTGATTTTAAAGGAACCATCCTTTGGTCGTTGCCATTTAATGTTTTTCTTCTTTCTTCTTTGTGTTTTCGTTGATGTAGAAATCTTGTTTTGGTCGGAATTTGCTAGATCCCAACTCGCAATTTGGTTAATAGAGTAGTTTTGACGTTCAGTGGAAGTTTTGCTTTGTTAAAAATGGCTTGATTCCTGGCCATCCACATGTTCCACCAAATTACCACTACAAGTTTCATTTCCTTAGTCGAAATTGACTCCTTGAGTTCAACCAGGGACTCAGTAATTCCTTGATTATCTATATCGATATTTTGTAGACTAGATTTTACATTTTGATTGTCGATAGTTGTTATCATGATTGGGCATTGGAAGAAAAGGTGCTTAGTACTTTCAGTATGGTGGTTACAAAACTCACAATTCATGACTACCGGGATTCTCTGTCTGTCAAGATTTTGTTTTGTAGGTAGGCCATTCATAGCTAATTTCCATAAGAAATTCCTAATTTTGGGCATAATGTCCATTTTCCAAATCCATGTTTTATCCAAAGTAACACCAATTTTCCGTTTTTGTATCAACTCCAAAGATGATTTCGTGGAATACCACCCCTCCTCATTTTCTGACCAATACAGACGGTCGCGGATTTCAGTTTTGGGGAGGTTATATTTCTTAACTTTGTCTAGTACGTTACTAGGCAAAATTATTTTTAACTGATCTATTCTTTGTTGGTCCCATTCTTTATAGTAATGTACGAGGAAGTTAATTCTAACAGGTTGATTCCACTCTGGTTTGTCATGACATGTGTAAGTGGTTTATCCAGTAACCACTTATCCGTCCAAAATCTAACCGTATTTCCATCGCCTATTCTCCAGGCCAACCCTTTATCAAATTCTTTATGTAATTTAAACAAGCTTTTCCATTGCCATGACACATTCTTTCCACATTCGTAATTCCAAAGGCTCGTCCCTTTTAGGTATTTTTCTTCTACAATTTTGACCCAAATGTTATCTGGATCTGCCATTATTTTCCACAAGAGTTTCATTTGTAGTGCTTTGTTCATGTCTTCTGTTTTTCTTATCCCCGTTCCACCTAGACTCCGAGGTTTACAGATTTTATCCCAACTGATCAAAGGATGGTGGTTAGGTCCCTTATTCCAAAAGAAGTTTCTATTAATTTTGTCCAATTCATTATGTATACTTCCCGGTAACATGAACGCCTGCATTAAATAACTTGGTTTTGCATTAAGGTTAGCTTTTATTAACGTTATTCTTCCTTCTTGAGACAAAGAGGATGCTTTCCATTTAGTCAGTTGTTGTTTAGTCTTAGTGATGACGGAATGAAATATGTCTTTATTGACACGTCCATTGATAATTGGGCATCCTAGGTATTGTTCTAAATTGGTAGAAATACTTATTCCAAGGTGGCCTTGAATTCTTCTCCTATTGCTTTGCTCCACATTACTGGTAGTTTGAAACATAGATTTATGGTAATTGATCATCTGACCAGATATGTCACAGTAGTCCTTCAGCACCACCCGAACCATTTCATTAGCTTGTGCTGAGGTTTTGGTAAAAATAATAATATCGTCTGCGAAAGCTAAAAACGGGATTCTAGTCCCATTTTTTGAAATCGGGAAACCAATACATTTGGGATTTTCATTCGATATTTTTTGTAAGTTTCTAGCTAACACCTCCGAACAAAGATTGAGCAGAAGAGGAGATAGTGGGTCGCCTTGTCTAAGTCCTCTTTTGTGGAGTAAATAGATTAGTGGGTGAATCATTTATTAGTAAAGAATATGAAACTGTTGAAATACACTCATGAATCCAATTCCGGAATTTTTCTCCAAAACCGAATTTGATCATCACCTCTTTAAGGAATTCCCACTCAACCTTATCATAAGCTTTTTCCATGTCCAATTTAATAGTCATATATCCTTCCTTTCCTTTTTTTGATCTGAAACCATGGAAGATTTCATGTGCAATGAGCACATTGTCATGGATTGCTCTATTTTTTACGAATGCACTTTGTAACGGGTGAATAAGTTTTGGAAGGATAAAACTCAGTCTTTTTGCTAATATCTTCGAGATAATTTTATAGACTGTTGAAACTAAACTGATAGGTCTGTAATGTGATGTTGTTGTTGGGTTCTCAATCTTTGGTAGGAGTGCTATGAAGGTATGATTGAGTTGTCTAAGTATTTTACCGGTTCTGTAAAAACTTTTGACCGCATTAGTAACTGCTGGGCCGACGATATGCAAATATTTCTGATAAAAACCTGCTGGCATTCCATCCGGGCCTGGCGATTTGTCTGATCCTATATTGAACAGTGCTTCCTTAATTTCATTTGTGGAAAAAGGCATTTCCAATTTCAAGTTGTCAGTAATGGTAATTTCTGGGAGGATAATCTGTAATTGGTTTTGTAATTTATTCCTGTCAATTGACGTGGATTTGAAACGAGTCTTGTAGTCATTAACAAATTCTTCATTGATATCAGAATCTTTTGCTAGTACCTCACCATTAATTTTTGTGATCGTCGTAATTATCTTTTTATTTCTTCGTCCCGTTGCTTTCCTATGAAAATACTTGGTGTTCTTATCTCCAAATTGTAGGTTTCTCGACTTAGCTCGCTGGATCCAATACTTATGTTGATATTCTATTAGGCATTCTCTTTTCTTACTCAATCTATTAATCTTATTATTAATATCTTGGTCAAAGTGTGAAAAACTAACTTTTTGTAATCTTTCTAAATCTTCATCCACCTTTAGCAACTGTTTATTTATGTTGCCAAACTTTTCTCGACTCCATTGTTTTAGTTTTTGTTTGAGTAAGCTAGTCTTCTTTACTAGGTTAAACATATTTGTACCTTGGTATTGAGTCCTCCATGCTTGTTTCACAACGTTTTCACAGTCTTGTCTTAGCATCCACATTGTTTCGAATCTGAAAGGTTTGTTTTTTATGTGTGTCTGGTTATTTTGTAAATTGATGGAGATCATGCAGTGATCAGAATTTGTGAAAGCATGGTTCCTGGAGTGTAAGGTGGGGTATTCTTGAATAATTTCCAAGGAGGTCATCACTCTATCCAATTTTTCATACGTGTTATTATCACCTTCTTTCTTTTTCTTCCAAGTAAAGTCATTTCCTTTGGTTGGTAAATCTCTTAAATTAAATTGGTTAGACAATTGCATAAGTCTATCAAACCTGTTATTTGTGATTCTAGCACCTCCTTTTTTATCAGATGGTTCCATCAAATCATTATAATCTCCCATTAGAATCATCGGAGATTTGATACTCACCATTTCACTTTTTAATTCTATCCAAAACTTATTTTTCATTTGCTCGTTTGGTGGTGCATATATGAAAAAGATCATTGATTCAAAATGTGTATTAGAATTAGTATGTTTCATTAAAAGAAATCTTTCTGAGGCTTTAATAATTTCTACTTTTTCACCTTTGATTTGGTATTCTTTCCACAGGAGACATAGACCCCCCGCAAAACCCATGGATGGGATAAAGAATATTTTATCAAAACCTGCGCTCTTCTAAGCACTTTCATCGGGCTCGTCTTTCGTTTTGGTCTCTGCTAACATAATCATTTGAATGTTTTCGTTTTTACATGTCAGATTCAAATTGGTCCAAAAATTCTTTTTCTTCATACCCCGACAATTCCAAAAGGCGATCTTCATTTAAAAAACATTAGTATTTGGGTGTTCAATTCCCTTGTTCCGAACAAGATTTCCGGTTTATAGTTTTTTCCCCTATTACCATAAAGATTCTCCGTGTACTCATTTTTACATGTAATCGGTTTATAGCTTATTAATCTCCACATTTCGCTCATGGATTGACTTACTCTCATTTTTGTTGCAACATATTGATGAAGCCACATGGTTAGCTTATGATGCATTATCATACCCCCTTTTTCCTTCCTCGTAGTGATAGAACAGATTGGTTTCCTTTTCTTGTGGGGAAATAAACAACTTTTGGTACTGCCTTGAAGTTCATTTGATCTAAAATGAGTATCAATTTTAACCAGATCCGATGATTCAGCTCCCTCAGCGGTCTTTTTAATAATGCATGAGATACAAATCAAGTACCAATCCATGAAAATCCTTGCGTGGTTCATAATCTTAGTACATAGTTTATTCCACTTCTTGTTTTTAAAAGGTCCCTCAAACCATACATCAATAAAAGCATAGTAATACAGATAGTTACACTGTGAAGACGTTACATAATCATTCAATTGAGTAAAACAAACCCAACCACCTAGTGTAGGTTTTTTCTCAACATTGGTAAGCTCCTTAAGGAAATTTGTCCTTGCCGACTTGTTACTTAATTTTTCCACTTTGCACTTTGAATCAGTCGGTTTCTCATACAAAGAAAACTCACTTGTTTTGATTCCTACAAACCATACATTTTGCCAGGTGTTTTGAATTGCATAAAAATAGAGCTTCAACTCTAACTTCCAAAAGTTCAAAGTATACTCAAGGATACAACTTGTTTTGATTCCTGCAAACCATACACATTTTCTGCATAGATTATTTAATATTTCTGGGATGCTATTTAGTAGATTACATATATGAACACCGGATTTCGCATCCACAATAACACAGATTGTTGTTGTTCTTTCACCACCTACGTTATTCATTGTAAATACAGTTGCTCTAATATTAGGCCAATATCGACCTTCAAAATATAGTTTGATCCGGAGAATAAAATATTCCTTTTGAACTTTGTTAGCATGTACCTTTACAAAGTCTAAGAAGTATACTACTTTAGTCTCATATCTTTGTACTGTTTGGATCCCCAAAATCAGTACGTAGAAATCCTGAATATTGCAGCTTCCTCTTTCTCCTATTTGGTTGTTTTGTTTCCTTGATCCCGAGATCAAATGGCTCATACAAACCACATGACATGAAATTTGTTCAGTAATCATCTTAAAATCACATCCTACAGTAGCAAAACTGGGCTCTTCATGCCAAATCATACTTAAAAACTCAACAGATTCAAACCAGAAATGATGTGCAGGGAAAACACTCAGCCATTTCATGCTTGTACAAGACTTGTTCTTGTTTGATCTTATATTTCTATCTTTTGATTTCCACTGAGCTAACATCAAACCAAGTGTTGCCATATGGATAAAAAAAGGTGTGCAGGGAATACACACATCAATTTCAATTAACACATTATAGCATACATTTTGGGTATCAAAACCTGCATAGCACAACATATCCACTCTTTCAAGGAGATCAAAGGGGGTACATAGAGTACAACTCACCAGAAGTTGATCCTTCATTCTAGGAATCTTATTCAGCAATACATACCAAGTGCAAAAACAAATATCATATTCATTTTCCACCTTTGCTAGACATTTAAGGTATTCCTCAACATCAGAGTTACTAAAATACTCACAGTTGTTCTTTCCTTCACCTTTGTTCAACCACTCAAACAAAGAATATACATCACAATCAGAATAAATTGGCTCTATGGTCAAAACAGCCACAATACAATTTCTCTACTTTCTTCAACATTGTTCAAAAGCATACATGTAATCGTAGATCTAGTGTTTCTGAGGAAAGTGAATTGTTTACCTTTTGGTTCGATTGCTATAGGCATAAGTTCCATCCAAGCTAAAACGAACTTCAACTGTTGAGAAATCGACACCAACATCCCTCCTTTAGCCACCATAGACGTCTTTTGCCATGGGAAAGGTTGCTTCGTCATCTTCAACCCTAACTCTATTTGAATAAACTTTCCTTTCTCAGCTTTGAAATTGTGGCCTTTTTTTGCTCGTCGAGACTTCAAATGAAGCATCAGAGGTCCCTTGCTGCGGTTACTTGCTTGACACCGCTCAGATCGCCTTTTAAGAATTTTCCATCTTCTCTTCTTTCGGGGCCAAAACTGCCAGGCTTTCCACCTTCGCTTTTGCATCCTCATGGCTTGAATCGGCATTGCTTTTGCGAATCCGTTCGATACCATTACGCGGGGATCTCCAGGTTTATCAATGGCTGTATTTTTCAGGCAATCGATGGGTTGAAATCGGTGTTGTGGAGGCGGAGGAGGCCAAGCGGCTGCTAGGGTTTTCGGTTGAGGGTCGGGAAGAGGCTTTTTCCCTAGGCGCGTAGGAAGCGCGTTCTTCATAGTTATTTTTGGGTTTCTGTTCATTGTCGATTTTTTTAGTCATGCCCGTTATGGATTTTGATTTCGAGTCTCTCCCTTTTTTCCTATATTATTTTTATTTTTACTTCCCTCCTTTCTATTTTTTTTTCTTTTCCTTTTTTCCCCTTTCTTCCCTTTGCTTTTGCGGATGAGAGCAGCTTCGACCTTTGGCCTCCCGCCCCCTCGTTGACAGAGCAGCAGCGCAGGCGACCCTTGGCCTCCCCCTCTGCGTGCCTACCTCCTACTCTCTCAGCCAACCAGCCAGCCTCACCTTTCTCTCCTCTGTCCCCTACTGCGTTGCCCAGCCCCAGCTTCTCACTCTTCTCTTCCCCATCCCACAACATCTTCTCTATGTGCTTCTTCACGCTGCACTCCCTCTCATCCTCTCCGGTGACAATCGATCGAGCAGAGGGGAGCAGTAGGGTCCGGTTTCCCCTCTCTTCACCCGTGGTTGGAAAGGCAGGTATCTCCTGGACCTTCCCCTCTAGACCTTCTTCTCTCTCGTCACTGTCTTCCCCTCTTCGCTTCCTTCAGCCACGCCGGAAACCACATCTGCCTCGCCGGAGTAGCGCCGGTACTGCCTCGCCCTGCCTGACCTGCGCAGTAGCTGGATCGACTTTTCCCCCTTCTTCCCTGTCGCGTGAATTAGGTTGAAGATACAACTTTGGGATTATTCTAATTTTGACCCCCTATTTACTGTAATTACACCTTGTGCTCTATTTGTCTAGATAATTGCAGTTATGAACCAAGACTTTTGGAAATGAATTTTTGTACCCTTGCTGGAAGTTAATACATAATTGAGCCATAGTTTTATTGCAATTTTTGACCAAACTCTTTTACAAATTATCGTTAGTGCCCTTATTGGTTAATTTTGATTTATGGATCAAAGTCTTAATTACGGTTTACAACCAAGTTCGTGAATTTTTGTACCCTTGCTAGAAGGTACTTCTCTTCTTTTCGATACACGTCTTTGCTTTATCGGCACACCACTTGAACTTCTCCATAAGTTGGTTGTTTCTAGTTGCTGTCATTCTCGCTCAATCATTGTTTTTTCAAAACCGCTCTACATCTCCATGTTACTTTCTTGCTTGTATTGCTTCCATCTCGATTTCTCTTAAGTTATTTCGAGTTTTCCTTCTACTTGTTCTTCCTTGCCGCAAAAGTCCTCTTTAACCTTCAAATGGTTGCTTGACGCCCCAAATGGTAGCTAGAACGTGATGCTCAATTTGGTAACTTGAGCATACTCATCTTCGTATGTATATTATCCTAAGCCAAAAGACGTTGTCCAAGGGGGCGATGATAACTTTCTATCATCTTAGCTATAAGGTCCACTATCCTTAATATGATATTACCATACCATATGCTTATATATATATATCGATATAAACGTCATGCTACTACTATACACATAACCAGTCCAGAAACACCTTACATTTCAACATACAACCATAGTCCAAAAACATCCTGAGTCCACATATACATATCTACATATATACACATATATATTCATAATATAATAATCAATAACTACGTCGCCGAGGTCAGCGGAGGAAGTGGTGGTCCCATACATTCTACCCCAACTGACTATGCTCGTTGTTTGAAAACGAAATTCCTTTGGATAAAATGGGAGAGTGGGTATTTTTTGTAACCATGAGCATATAAAGGGCCCCAAGTTAATAATGAATACAAAATAGGGCCCTTTAATTTATATAAAAAAGATTTATTAAAATAAAAGGAGGATATTAAGGAAATCAGAATATTTTTCTCTCTTCATTTATTAAGCAACTAATTATTACAAAACGGGAAAGTAAATATCTTTATCTCTCCATTTATTAAGGAAATCAAAATATCTCCATTTATTAATGAAATCAAAATATTTTCCGGAATTTTCGTCATTTCTAACTTGCGTTCATCCATGACGACATTTCCACAGCAACATGTGTACATAACCGTTTGAGATTGCAAACATATGTACATATATAGTTAATCAGTAACATTTTCGCAGGAAAAAATGTACATAATCACTAGAGACTGCAAACATATGTACATGCAAACACAAAAACTATACATATTCTAATCGACACCATGTTATATGTACACACAAAATATGTCTTTGTATCATCAAACCCCTATCCAAATGTACACGAACTGCATATTTGGTACATATATAGTTATTTAGTAATATTTTCGCAGCATCATATGTACATAATCAGCAACATATGTACATAATCAACCCATATCCGAATATATATCATACCTGCTATGGCGACTGAAGCTAATCTCGGCTTGCTCACCGTCGAACGCCCTCCACCGCTAGCCGCGGACATCGCTGTTGTTCTTGATCTCTTCTTCTTCATGAACTTGAACTTGAGGCGGTTGTTTAGGATAGCGCGACTCCACCTCGTTCTCCCTCTCGCCGAAATCGCCAAAGCACGATCTAAGGCCTCCCGCACAACACGACATTGGCGTGGAGCCGATGTCGACGAAGAAGAAGGGTTGAGTCGTCGAAATATCGAATCGATTATACTTTGGCGGGGCTCGGAATTATGGGTGATCTCTTCAGGGTAAGCGTGGCGGACAATGACGGTGGAGCCGTTTGTGATGGCGGTGGAGCCGTCGGTGATGGTAGGGTATCCGGATACGTCACCGCGAGGATGCCATACGACGACAAAGACGAATTGACGAAAGTCAGTCTTCCGATAATGGCGGATATATAATACTGAAAAATCTCACGGTTACCTTCTTTAGCTGATCTCCTATTTTATTGCTTAATTAAATTATTTAACCAAATGAATAACTTCCATTAATTTAGTAATTGCCTATTAAAATATATCCTTAATTACTAGTTTATCTTTTTTTTTTTTAAAAATGTAAAATAACAGGGGCCTAGTTTGTTTTTTAGAAAAAAAAGTTACCCTACCCCCTTAATCTTCTCAATTCATTTTAGAGACTCAAAACCCTTGCGGGTTTTGTTTATTGGCCTATTCGGCCTTTTAGAAGATTACGAGTGTCATTATTGTCAACCTAGGGCTCTGATACCACTTTGTAACACCCCAAATCCGCGGGATTCGTGATGCCACGGGTGAAGACCTCACAATGGGTCCCGACCCTTAGCCTGACAACAATTTCACCGGATCTTGCAACAAGACACAAATAAAGGCCAAAACCGAAATAGATTTTTATGCAATGTTATGAAACCTGAATACAAAAGAAAGGAAAGACTTCAGCCGTCCTTACAAAAACATCACCATAATACAAAAATAACAACACAAGGATTCTAAAACCTAACTCAACCTAAGATGTACGGGACCCCGACTGCCCACTCCTCCGGATCACTCGGCCACGTCCTAACCTGCACATCAACTACAACAATCGGTATAAAACCGTTAGCTCACATTCTAGCCATTATAAAGATAGAAAGGGCACAAATACACACATAAGTACACATAACACACATCATGCTCATATACATACAATCCGATTCATATTTTCTCTTTTTAAGTCATTCCATTAATAGTTTCATTCATTTTAAGTGTGACACGAGAGTCTTATAACTTTATCCTTTGTCCCCGCGTAACCAACAAGAGTGATGCGGAGCTCAACCCGTATACCATGTGGAGTGGCGAAGAAGCCCGCCCGTATACCATGTATGGTTTGGTCGCAAAGAACCTCCCAGTCTCCCTCGGGAGCTGGGGCAGTGATATCACCGTCCGATAATAATAAACAATGGGCCAACAATATATATAACCAAGTTGTCCTAATCCGATTCCATGATCATAAGCAATTAAACACACACCATCATTACATATCCAAATAATGCATAAAAGCGGCTAAGTAAGTCCGAGGACTTACCTCGTCTCAAAGCTAGCTAAAAACCGATCTCACTTCCCGTAGGAATACAACCAAGGCCTGTTCAAGACAAGGCACGATAATCAACAACCACTCACACAAGCTAGGAGTCATTAGACTATTAGTCCTATATGATCTTATAAGGTCATACACTCTCATAATCTAGGATACACTCCTAGCCCTCATAAAATCACAAGATCTCAACTATAACCACATGTTAGGATACTTTCATCCTAACTCCACAATCTCAATAAACACATACTCACAACCTCAACCTATGATGCACGGAAACTTCTAGAAGGAGGCGTGTCCCGTGTCCTGCCGTGTCGGAAACGGGGACACAACCGGACACGGCTCGGACACGGTCAAATATGACCGGACACGGTCAAGACACGTTTCCAAGGTAGGACACATCTAGGTCACGGTGAGGACGCGGATTGTGTCCGGTCAAGACATGATCAACGAAATAAAAACTTATATACCGTAATATTTTTACTTCTTTCCCATTTTTTCCGACTAAACCGAGCTCCACATGACCACCTGCGAGATTGTGGTTGTCGGAAGTAGGACACCGATCTTCTTCTCCGGCTCTAATGTTGAAATGTTGTTTCGCCAGCCGACTCTTCTCTCCATTTTTCTTATTATTTTATAAATTAATTTTGAATCTTTGATTATTAATTTATTTTGTAATTTTTATTTGTTGAATGTTGACTATGTTATTCTAATCCTTTCACTTTTTATAATTCACAAACATTTATTATTATTTTCCTTTGTTGATTATGTTGTTCGGTTATTGTTGATTTGCAAATGAATGATTCATTCTTCAATTTTGATACTAAGTATGATTATTTCAGATTATAAAACTAAATATGTTTATTTCTATGTTTTGTAAGACTGAAAATGTTTGTTTCCAAGCTATTTTTTCGATTATTTTATCATCATGTTAATATTTTTATCAACTCATATATCATTGATTTTTTTTTCATATATATGTATCTCATTATGATATTGTAATTCAATATTTCAATATCTTTAAAATAATATATTAATTATTTTAATCCATGCTTCATAGACCTCAACAATGCTCACATGATAACATACACACCTCAAGTCTCACAAGATCAACCACTATGCTCACAATTGTATAACAACTCGAGATCAGCACACCACATGTCGTAGAACATCAATAACCTCAAACACTCACCTAAGGTTTCAAGCCACTACTTGGCATTTACCTGGTTATGCTAAATCCAACCTAGCATGATACTACTAATCATAACTATATCGAGGAAGAAGGTACTCACACAAGGTCGAAGGCGGAAGACGATCTACGGATGTCGAGTTTGGATTCGATGGCATTTATCGGGGCGCTTCTGAACCTAAAACCAAAGCTAAACAAATTTAACTCATACGCTAAATTTGATTGTAATATATACGATATATTTATTTGAGGTAAAACTCCTTTTCAAAACCAACGTTAAAAACCCGCAATATATTTTTCGGGCAAATGATACGAACATAGGAACTTGGTCATAAACCACAATTAAAATCTTTAGGGTCATAATCCGAAATAATCCTAAAAGGGCATAATTGATAATTTGTAAAACCGGGTCAATATGTGTAATTAATTTTCTGCAGAGGGCATAAATGCAAACTTCCAAAACTATGGGTCAAAACTACAATATAAAAATATGGGTACATTAATGTAATTACACTTAAATGTAGGGAGGCCCGATTGTAATGAAATAGAAAGGGTTTCTCAACCTGATCGGTGATGGTTGTGAGGGGTAATAGTAGGTGATGGCGGCGGCAAGGAGGAGGCAGGGTTGGCGGCTCCTTCGACGGCTTCCCTCGGCTTCGACTGAGGAAGCAACGTGCACTGGTGCGAGGCTCGACAAGGGGAAAGCTCGGAGGCAGCAACACACACTAGTGCGAGGCTCGACAGGGCTGGCGGTGTGGCTCCTTTTTTTAATTCCGGTGGCAGGCTCGACAAGAGGAAAAGCTCGGAGGCGGCAATAGACACTGGTGCGGGGCTCGACAAGGCTGGCGGTGTGGCTCAAGGCGTTGGCGTTTTCCTGTATTGCAACGAAGAAGGGTAATGAGAGGGAGGAGGAGAGTTGCTGAGAGCAAATAATGAGAGTGTGAAGGGGGGGCTGGCTGGCTTGCGTGAGGGTATGAGAGGGACAGAGTTGAAGAGGGGTCCGATTTCAGGGGTTGCAGGTTGCAGTGTAGAGGGGGAAACGAGGAGACGGCCTGTCGGTGGCAGGGGCAGCAAGGAGTCAGCCTCTCGACCACCTCCTTGAGCGGAAATACGCCATAGGCACAAGATGATGGAAGGGAAATAAAGAAAGAAAGAAATAGGAAAGAAAAGAAAATAAGAAAAATAATTTAAAAAAAAGGAAAAAAATAATAGAATGGACTCGGTCAAAGGCATACGGAAGGGGTTTTTAGAACGGAAACCATCCCGGACATTTTCGAAAAAAAATACGGAATATATATATATATATATATATATATATATATATATATATATATATATATAAATTTAAGTTAGATAAACTCATACAAATTAATTTACAAATGTGAAAATAATCGTAAAAATATTTACGCTATTAAAATATCAATAAGGACCGGATAAAAATAGACATCGCAAATGCGCCAAAAATTGAGGCGTTACATTTCTATTTTTAAAACCATATGTTTTAATTCATTTCTATTCATGTGGGGATTGTTCATTTAACATAAGTGTTACCAAAGACTTTTCTAGACAGATTTCCGGTGGGCTTCATGTACTGAAGTACTTTGTAGTTTGGGCTTCGTGTACTCAAGTGTTGGCTTCGTGTACTCAAGTACTTTTTTGTAGTGTTCTCATACATGTAAAATGAGTTCCGTTTGAACAAGAAATGGGGATCCAAGGTAAGATGCATTAAATATACATTTAGATTTTTTAAAATGGGGAATTTATGAAATGTCACACATTTATAGTTGGGAGCCTAATGTTATAAAGATATATACTAAGACATATGATATAAGGTGATCAATGCCTATGGAGAGAAAAACCCTTACTATGTTGGATCACATGTGCGTGTGCCGAACCGAGTTGCGCTCGTGGAATGCGACATGTGTCTCGCAGGATCTGGGTAAATGGATTTGAGTTTAGGGTTTGTCTTGTAGATTAAGGTTTAAGGCCTCTCATATATGGTATTGAGCCAACCATCCAATACTATATTTTGGGTCAACTCAAACCACTCCGCCTTTATCCAAAACGGTTATTTTGACCGAGTCTCGCGGAGATGTGTGGAAGCTCGTGAAAATTTCTCTCTCATGGCTATACCCTTGGAACCACCTCCAAAGGCCTATAAAAGGAGAGCTTCTCCTCATTCTACACACCAAAAAATGAATCAATCCTCCTCCTCTATGATATCTTCTCCTCGCATCTAAAAGTACGTTGCTTCTAGTTTTGGTTATGCAAATTAAAAGGAATATGTAGTTATGTCATGGGTTTTGATGATTATCAAACCGTCATAATACGGGTCGATTTTAGAATTAGGGAACGAACATCTCGTCTATGCAATCAAATTGTTCAAAATGAATTAATGGAAATAGGATTTCATTATCTAAACTGCTCCTTCGTTTATGCTCACAATGACATAAATGATCATCCCCTCTCTGGGATAGCATTACCACAATCAAGCTCCTCAACACAAACGAGCTCTAGGCCCTTCTTGGTGATTTTAACACCTACCTCACCCCAGACGAGAAGCTCTCCATGTCTCCGACTCTCCACACTCAACCTTCACCAGATCTCTCTGAATGCTTCTCCAATCTCTCCCTGGCTGATCATACTTACTCGGGCTGCAAACTCACATGGAATAACAAGCGGAATGATATGAGGGTCTGGTGCAAGCTCGACCGAATCGTCACAAACCACACCTAGGCTAGTCACTTTCCAACTTCTCTGCTCACTTTGCAAACCCTAACATTTCAGACCACTCTCCTAGCATTCTATCCCTCAATACAAAACCTATTCATACTAAACGCTAGTTTCGCTTCAACAACTCTTGGATTAGCCATGAGAGGTTCACCTAATCCGTCGCTCTTGCTTGGATGTCTACCCCTCAAACCCAAAACCACAACTTCACCCACATGAAATCACTTCTCCTCAAACAAAAAATCTCAAGCCAATCTTGAAGATGTTTCAAAGCGAAACCATGGAGATCCTGAACACTACCATTGAGAGTCTTAAAAGTGATCTCACTTCCATCCAAACAAGACTTCAAGCTTCGCCCCTTGACTTGCACCTCATTGAATATGAAAAAAGCACCATCTGTGAGCTCAACTCTAAAATGGACACACTCCGCTCTACCATAGCCCAACTCTCAAAGGCCGCTTGGTCCAAACATGGCGATCAGTGCAATGCTTTCTTCTTTAAATCCATCTCTTCAAAGAGGGCCTCAAACGCAATCTTATCCTTGATCGATCCCCATGATCTCGGCAGTGGACCCACCCAGGACCCTCTTAAGATCTCTTATATCCTTATCTGTCATTTCTCCAGCATACTTAACCCCCAAAACAAGCCAAACCCACTTAACCTCTATCTTAATTGCCCTATCCCGTGCATCTCTCCGGAGGATGCCGAGTCTCTCTGCAGGGTGGTTACTAGCACGGGTCTCTTTGACATTGGTGAATGCAAAGCCCCCATACCTGACGGGTATAACAACCTCTTCTTCAAATCCACTTGGAGCATCACTGGGGATTCCTTCACCAACACCATCCTTGAATTCTTCCAAATGGGCAAGATGGACCCGCAAGCTAACCACTCTGCCATATCCCTCATTGCCAAAAAACCAAATCCTACCCTACCCTCTAACTACCGTCCCATATCTTGCTGCAATACCTCCTACAAGGTCATTGCTAAAATCCTGGCTGCAAGACTCAACGCTATCTTGCCTTCTATCATTGGAAGCTATCAGGGAGCATTCGTTAGGGGAAGGTCCATCAAACATAACATTCTACTATGCCAAGAGATCTTCAAGCGTTACAACTAGAAGTATATTTCCCCAAGATTTGGCATTAAGATTGATATCACAAAGGCATTCGATATGATTGACCATCGCTTGATCATTAACTCCCTTGGTAGGATGGGCTTTCCTCTTGAGTTCATTAAGCTCATTGACGCATGCATTTCAAACCCTTCCTACTCCATAAACATAAATGGTGCCCTCAATGGATTCTTCAAGGGATCAGGCAAGGCTGTCCTCTCTCCCCCTCCTTCTTCATTATTGCTATGGAGACCCTCTCTGTAATGATCAACATCAATACCTCCTCTCCAGACTTTAACATCCACCCAAAATGTTCCTCTCCTCGCATAACACACTTGTGCTTCGCTGACGATTTAATGTTGTTTTACAAGCCGACTCTATCTCCATTAGCATCCTGTTGAAAACCTTGGCCCACTTTGCTACCTACAGCGGCCTCAAGCTGAATCTTAACAAGTCATCCATCCTCCCGGGTGGCCTCTCTCCTCAGGCAAGCGATCTCATTACCTCCTCTTGCAGACTACAACGTCAAACTCTACCCTTCACATACCTTGGTGTTCCCATTGGAAGCAAAAGGATCCGCTTGGCTGAATTCCGGCCTCTCATCACTAAGATCACCAACCGGATTAACTCTTGGAGCGCGCAAAATCTTTCATATGCTGGTAGGAAACAGATCATCTCTACCATTCTCACGTCTCTCCATTATCACTGGTGTGCTGTACTCCCCATCCCCCAAACTATCATCGACAAGATAAGAAGCTTCCTCTGCTCTTTCCTCTAGTTTGGAAAGGAATCTAGCTCTCACTCCCTTGTTGCCTGGAAGGTCATCTGCTCCTCTACTAATGCGGGGGGTCTAGGCTTCAAAGAGCTTCTTTCTTGGAATAAAGCTTGCTTGGCCAAACTCATTTTCGACCTAAACCATGGTTCTCCTTCCACCAATCTTTTGACTGACTGGATTCACCAAAATATCCTCAAGGGTCTCTCTATTTGGTCCGCCAAACACTGTTCCAGGTTCAGCTACACATGGCACACTATCCTCACGATCAGAGACGAGATCTTAACCACTGCTACCGGACCTCAATTCATCAACACTACTACCAGGCCGGATTGTACCTTCTCAACTACTGTTGCCTACCATTTCCTGCACCCCCTCCACTACCACAAATTCTTACTCACTTGGGATCATCTAGACCGGTATTAACATCCCACGTTGTAGCTTCATATCCTGGATTATTAGCCACAATCGTCTCCCAACCCTCACCAAACTCAAAGGCTGGAACCTTACCCAAAATGAAACTTGCAAACTCTGTGGAAACCATCCTGAAGAGGAAGATCACCTCTTCAACCACTGCAGCTACTCCACCCTCGTCTTGAACCTCATTGCCCGCTGGTCCTACACCGCTCCTCCTTAACCCTACAGTGATGATATCTGGACCTGGCTCAACTCTCAAAAACCTCACCGGCATGATTTCATCGCCCATATTCGCATCTTAACTATCACAACCTTCATATATTCCATCTAGCGTGCTCGGAACGACCTCATCTACAACAATCGTTTCACTCATGCCACCACTTGTGCTCACAATGCCATTAGAGGCACAAAAAACTTTGCCTCTTATCACTGGAAGGATAGATCGCAAACTTCGCTCATTTGGGCCAAGAGACTTGGCATTCATCTCCTTTAATTCTATCTTGCTCTCCCCCCCCGGTTCCTTGCTTGCGTTTTTGTACTTGCCTATGTTCCTTCCTATCATGTGATGGTCTAGTTGACCAAATGTAAATCCTTCTTTCTGATATATATACATCCATTTCAAAAAAAAAAGCTTGTAGTACGTCTATATGCAACGACAACTTATGTACATTAAAATGAATAATTTAACCTACATATTATATTAAATGGAAGTTCTAGGACTAATTTGGTAACTAGGTTTTTTTTTCCAGATTTTAGTACAGTAAGTAGGCTTATAGTAATTTTTTTATTAATCAAATATATCCCAAAATTTTATTACTGTTCAACCCTCTCATTCTTCTATCCACACACATTCATCTCCCTTCAAACTTATAACAGTGATGGAGCCCAAACGCCACCCTCGTGGCTTCCCCTTCATTGACAATACCAACCATTCCTCATCTTTCTTTCCTCATCTTTCTCTCTCTCTCTTCAGTTTTATCTCCCTCATCTCGATAGGGTTTCTTCGCATATCGCAATCCAAATTGAGTCGGCCAAGCTGAAGATTCACTAGTTTAAAGATAGAGCTTGCTTGTTCATCCATGGAGTTGACCATCTGTTGAGGCTGGAATTCAAGTCTTTGAGTATCAAGTAACTCTCTTGCTCTTCAATTTTATTTCTCTATTGCTTCATCGATTTTGGGGTTTACTTACGGCGTCATTTGGGCCTTGATTTTGTAATATCCGGAATTTTTATTCCGTTTAATTCCGAATCAATTCGGACTTCGAGCCGTTGACGGTTCCCATTCTATCTAGTATTTCTTTCTTCAAAAATTTTATCATTTTATGTAGAATTTAATTCACATAAAATGATAGAATTATATCAAACCCTAGTTCTTATAATTATTTATCATTTTATGTAGAATTTAATTCACATAAAATGATAGAATTATATCAAACCCTAATTCTTATAATTAATCCTTAACGACGACTTTAGACGAGATCATGACAAGGCTGAGACGAGACTGTGACAAAGCTGTGACGAAACCATGACAAAGCTGAGACGAGGTCATGACGAAGCCCGACAACTCCGTGACGAAGTCATGCATGGGCCTGACAAAGCCATGACGAGTTTTGACAAGGCCTTGACAAGCTCCTACCAATCTCAGCCCACTCTTCCTATTTTTGTTTTAGCCTAGTCCGTCAGACCTTGCCTTTGCTCCAGCCCAGAATTTGTCCTTGCTTGTGTGCTGGACAAGCGACACTTCGAGCCTAGCAAGAAGAAGAAGAGCAGCGGCCCTCACTCTCCCTTGCATCTCCTTGCTTCAGCCCGCATACATGCTTCTACCTAGCCCATCTGTGAGAGATGCTAATTGCCCTAGCTTCCTTGTGAACTGTTGTACGCCAAGGAGCAGCGGCCTTCACTCTCGCTGTCCATCTCTCCGTCGGTTTGTCGTCCTCCCGCTGCCTTCATCTCTTGGTATTGCAAGTAACATCTGCTCACTTGGCTTCGCAGCGATGGAAACAACCCGACCTCCCTCATCTCCTCCTCGTGCACCAAGCAACAATCTTTGATCGGCCTCCCCTCGTCGACACACCTTCGACAGCGACGCTAGAGCCCCAGTCGACCCTCTCTCTCTCCCTCCGACTGCACTGGGTCGAAAACAGTAGCAAAGGCTCCCCAGACGCCTCCTCCAGTAACAGCAAGCAACAGCAGACTTCGTTCCACCTTCATTCATGTCTTCGAGTCTCGGAATCGGGTAAGGCTTGTACCCTTGCTACTCTACTCTTCAGTCCACTTCTTTCCTTGCCTAACGTGTACCAATTTCGTCTTTTAGACCTACCCAGAACAACCGTAGGTGAGCTGTACAGATTCATGCATTTTTTTTGAGTTTTCGGAAGTGTTGAACAATCAACTTCGGGTCCAATTTTGGTAAGCTAGACTCCTTCTTTTTGGCTGGTTTTCGGATATGTCATAGACGGTATTTCATAGTAAATCATACTAAAATTTTAGAGGAAACCATATTACAGTTTGAGAGTTATGGTGTTTCAAAGTTAACTCCTCCCACAGTTTTTATAACTGTGCTGAGTATTGGAAAAACAGCATGTGATGCTGTTTTGTGAGATAGTTTTGAATAGGCTTTTGATCTCTGTTGGACTTGAATTTTGGATATGATATAGTTAGCATATTGTTGTAGAATATATTAAAATTTGGGAGGAATCCAGCGAGTGGTGTAGGAGTTATGATTTTTCAAACTTAAGACAGTGTGCTGTTTTGTTAAGTGTTTGCTGAAATTCCAGAAACAGTGTTGATCAGTCAAGTTTGAGCATACTTTTTGATGCCTTAGAGATAAGATCCACAGTTCAGTTTTTGGGATGTTGTTTAGTGTCATGCATAGGTTAATATGTCAAAAGTTGGGATGAATCCAACGGTGGGATTTAGAGTTATAGAGGCTAAAAGTGGACTTGTTGTACAGTTAGAAAACATACTCAGATTTTGGCTAAGTATTGAAAATTTCAAGTGTTGTAACCAACTTTGGAAATTTTTGTAGAAGTGATGGTTGAACAGTTTTAAGAAATTCTTGTTCCTAGAAGTAGATGAGATATCATAGATGATCTAAGGAATTATTTCGGAATTTTTATAAGATTATTCGAATTTCATATTTGAAGCCGAAGTTGGACCTTAACGATCTTTCCGAAAATAGGAAAATGGGTAAATTGCCAGTTTGTGACCAAACTCATCTTTAGGAGTTATACTATGACTCTTTAGTCTCAAATAAGAGTATAGGCATGAATTATGGAATTTTTGGAAGTTTCGGGACCAAGGGTAAAATAGTCATTTTACCATAAATTGGTAATGTATTAAATTCTATTCTAATAGGATCTACTACCTTAGAAGTCTTAGACTTCTAATTACCTAGAAAGTGTGCTGACACACTTGCCTCCTTTGACAGGCAACCGAGTTATACCGTTACAAATTGAGTTGTGATTAAGGGAGTCGAGATCTGATTCAGGTAAGTCCACAGACTTACTTAGCTGGCTTCTTGTATGAGTGTGATGTGTATGAGTGGTATTTGTTAGTTAAGATAAATAACGAAACCGGAATAGGCCGACTTTAGTATATTGTGTAATTGACCCAAGTGTATGATAACGGGTCGTGACATCATCTGCCTAGCTCTTGCGAGAGTCTAGGAGGTTCCCTGCGACCAGCCCAGCCAGGTAGACGGTCAAATGCATTAGTACCATTCCGCGTTGGTAAACGGGGACAGGGGTGAGGTTTGGAAATCCCTCGTGTCACAAAATAAGTATCATTAGTAATAACCTATCACCTAATTAAAGATAATAAAAGGATTGAGTGTTACATGTTGATTGTGTATATTGTGTGTTTGTGCTTTTACCTTTATACTTATGCCTAGAATGTTAGCTAACGGTTTTATACCGCTTGTAGATGCCTTGCAGGTTAAGACAGTTGTAGAGAGATCCGGAGGGAATGGTCAGCCGGATCCATGTACTCATTTAGTTGGGGACGGGGATGTCTTCTGTTCTTCATATGTCGTTTTGGTACCTTTGCTTTGTAATGCTGATACATATTCTTCATGTATATATTGTTTAAAGTTTTCAAATGTTTTAAATACTTTTGTGCCTTGTTGTAAGATCCTAGTGAAATTGTTGTCAAACTAAGGTCGGGACCCATTGTGAGGTCCTAACCAGTAGCTCCCCGAGTTCTCAGAATTTGGGGTGTTATAGATTTTGAGTTGGGTTTTTGGTCCGCTCAACTAGGTTTTGCTTCAATTTGTGAGTGGATGAGATTATTTCCTGATTAAATTGGTCTTGATTTGGTTTAGGACAATATCATTTCTTCAACAAAATGCACATCCTCGTGTAGCTGAGAGAACACCGTCTGTACCAGAATATGTCACTGATAAGCTTTTGTTAACTATTAATGATCTCATTGAAGAAATTGTGTCCTTTATCCAAGGTGCAATTACTGATGATGAGATAAGACATTAAATATAGGGATATATATATAATCTGATAATATTAGGGGTCATGACGTTTTGCTAGAAGCTAACCATGATCGGTACATTTATATGATAAAATGTATTGCTAGTGTTATCGGGTCCTACGAGGTCACACCATAACGAGCATGTGAACTGAATCAATTAATGAGAGAATTACCATATAGGAGTATATGGTGAAAAAGGATATAATTTGTAGGAGTACAAAATATATTATGGAGTTGGTAATTAATAATAGATAAGGGGTTATTTATTTATTAATTACTAAAATATATATATCTTAAGGACGGGCTTTTTAATAGTTAAAAAGCTCAACCCTAATTTGATATATTTGATTGATCGATTGATACGTAGGAAGATCAGCCGTTTATCACGTACGTGTTCTTCCCTTTCGATCACTCTCTCAAAAAGCTTCATTCTTTGTTCTAGCAATCTCTCAAAAAGCTTCATCCTTTGTTCTAGTAATCGAAGGTTAAGGCACTTGGGACTCTACATATCCTGAAGGAGTTTTTTGAACACGCATCAAAAGGTCTCCCTTAACTAATCTATTATGCATGCGATGCTTGTTTAGATGTTTAGGAAATTGTTTCTTGAAATTCTGCTTTTACACATCTAAAAACCCAACACTCATCTACATATTTGTTTGGTGAAGCTAACAGTTGCTGTCAAAACATCTTCAACGGAATGTTTGTACCAGAACATCGTGTAGCACTTGATTTGGTTTAGGAGGAGGCAAAAAAGGAGGAAGAAGAAAACAACCCTCCTCCTCCTCTGCCGCTGCCGGCAATAGAGAATGGAGAAAACAAGGCAATGGTAGCTTTGCCTATGCCGATGATGATGCCGGCGTTTATGATGGAGCAGGAGGCTATGAAGAGGATGATGTATCAGTATTACTACCAGTCAATGCCGATGTACATGATTGATCCAACTCCGGCTCCACAACTATTCAGCGATGAAAATCCCAACGCTTGTTCCAATGTCTTAAGGCGTCGGCGAGTATTGGCTGAAATATATGTATATCTATAATTCATTTTTATATTGAGCTTAGCATACAACTTCTCGTGTTTCTATTGGAGGTTTGTGTACCGTAAGTTCATACACATACGAGTCAAGTCCTTGTGGTTTTGGTATACAGTTAGGATTGGTTTCTCTACTTTACCAACAATAATAGAATATATCATTTGTCATGTAAACCTTCAATAGTTGTTTTGAGTGGATGTTCTTATCGTGTTTGCTCGGTAAGTCTTGTTTCCATGGTATCGATCTTTTGATGAATGCTTTGTTATTTTCTTATCATGTTGATGGAATCGTTTGCTTGCAGCAAAGTTGTGTAGATATCAATCATCGTTAAATTCCGGTATGTGAATTCTGGTATGTGAATTCCGGTATATGAATTCCGGTATGTAAATTCTGCTATCTAAATTCGGTGTGAAAATTTCGATACGTAAATTACAGTATGAAATTGATACCAGAAAATAAATAAAAATAAATAAAAAAACAAAAAAAAAAACAAAACAAAACACAAGAGAACAAAACAAAATTCACAACTAACAAACTCACCATGTTCATTTATGTTTTTTTTTTTAAATTGAGGGGTTAACAAATTTTACCTACAGTGATAAAAAAACGAAAAAGCTAAAGACACGAGGTTTGTTTTACTAACGTAAAATACAAACACATTCCGGTGGCGCTCAAACAATAAAAAAAAAAAAGATTTGAGCGCCAACGCTTTACGACGGCGCTCAAATCTTTAAAAAAAAAAAAGAAAATGTGCAAAAGTAAGAAAAAGTAGGGTTTTGAGCGCTAGCGCCATGCGTCGGCGCCCAAAAACCTACTTTTTTTGATTTTTGCCTAATATTTTTTATTTATTTTTAAGATTTGAGCGCCGTCGGAAAGCGTTGGCGCTCAAAATAGCGCCCAAAAACCTACTTTTTCCGATTTTTGCTTAATATTTTTTTATTTATTTTAAGATTGAGCGCCGTTGGAAAGCGTTGGCGTTCAAATTAATTTGAGCGCCAACGCAAAACGTTCATATTCGGTACCAAGTAAATTTAAAATTGTGTATATAACACGCCCCTAAAAAAAATGGGTACACTTAGAAAACTAAAAAAAAATCTATTAGACCAAAATCTTTCAAATAATATTTTTATTAAGAATATCTTAATTGTATAAATACACTTGCACAAATCAAAGATGAACAATGCATATCATATACCTTCGGACAATTTTATCTTTTTGAAAATTGACCAATTTAAACACTCAAAAAAAAATTTAATACAGTTGGGGAGGGGTGATTAATTGCAAATATTGCGTAAATATAACTAATTGATATTTGACTAGACATCGTTGACCATAGCTTCAAATTTGATCATGGCAAAATCTGGCAAAGCCACCATCAAGCGGATGCTATCCCTATCATTCCCATCAGAAAGAAACATGACAACCTCCTTAACCGGGTACCCGATGGGCCCAGTATGCGTCGGCTCTCCCCAGCCGAAATCCGTGTCGTAGAACGAAAGCCGGGCCCACGTCGTGATCAGCAAGATCGAGCCCATCGACGGCCTGGCACGTGTCACCTCGTAGTAGTCTATTGCGGACCTCAAGAACCCATCGCTCACGCCTTGTATGGCCTTCTGCACATGCCCTACCGCATAAGAGAGAGGGCTGCTCGCGAGCTTACCCTCGTGACATAGACATGACGTCAACACGATGGCATTTCCGAAATACTCCTTTAGCAACGGAGGATTGAATCTCGACCGTCCATCTACCGGGAAGACAAGCTTAGATGGCTTGTTTGAGTTGTTTGATCTCATTGCTATAGTTCTTGCTCTCCACACAAATGCCGAGAGGGCTTCGAAGGTGGTGCATTTCATTAGGGTTTTGTCTTCCATGGCCTTGTACTTGATCCTTTCGAGCTTTTTCGTGTTGAAGAGAAAGGTTTTGTGTTCGAGTTGTTGATCTTGTTCGTCGCCTTGCGGCATTTCTTCGAATTCCGGATGCTTGAAGTCTATGGTCGGAGGAAGGCGGGCTTTGAGGATGGTTCGGTCGAGGAAAGGCGGTTTCTTGAGAGGTAAGCCTCTAGCTATCTCACCCCATGCGTTGACGAACCGGGTTCCGCTTACACCGTCGACCATACAATGGTTCAAGCTGAACCCTAAAATGAAACCTCCACATTTGAATCTTGTCACCTACGTCATAATAAAGGTTAATTCAATGAGAGGTGATCAGGTAAGTGATTAATTTAACTGTAGTCATGCAAGAAATAGTTGTTTTTGATCTGAATGATTGACTACAATTGAGAAGTATGTGCACACAACAACTACGGACATAATTGAGAGTGGGAAATTTTTAAGGTACGTCTGCATCATGTGTACATGTAAATTTTGGAAAATTTTTGTAATTTGAAATATATATTCTTATTTCAAGCATAAATGTAGTATTGATCGGGGTAGACCTAAACCGCCGGTTTGGATTTTTTAGGTTTAGATAAAAAAAACCTAAAATGGAGGTTAAACCGACGGTTTGGTTAGTTTTTTTTTATTTTTTTTAATTTAAAGGAGTCAAACGGGCCGTTAACCGCCAGTTTGGTCCGCAAGAGCCGTTTTGCAACGGCTCGAAAGTAGCCCCGAAATATCCAACATTAGTAAAAATTGTACAACAAGTCATGGTCGTGCCCGTATCAACGGTTGTCGTGGAGCAAGCATTTAGCCAATGAGGGAACATGCCCAATTACAAGAGAACCCAATTGAAACCCGAAAAGTTGGATCTGCAAGTTTGTATTCAAAATTGGATAAGAGCGGAGAAGGGGAAACAATGGAATGCCCTAGTTTATGACTCAAAATCGGATTTCAACACCGATGACGACGCCACTACTTTTGAGTCCGAGGCCGAATGGTAAGCGGGATAACGAAAACAATTCGGAAGTCCGAAAAAAGGTAAGTAAATGTAAGAGAACTACGTGGGCTTTAATTCCTCTTAATCCCGAGATAATACGTAGGTAACCAGGTAACCGGTTCAAACCCTTTCTTTTCTTGTTTTTTAATTACAATACCGATCGGACTAATCACTACGAATGACATATTTGTGCGGTTTTGGAAGGACAAATCGCTATTTTTTTTTTCAACAAACCTATGCTAAAACGGAAAGCCTCCGGTTGCCGGTTTGAAGACCCATAATTTAGATTTAGGTTTGATTTTAGGCTAAACATAAATCAGAAGGTTTATGTTTACTACCCAACACTACATAAATGTAAGATTACAATCCTGAAACAATTTTAAAAGTTAATTTTGTCTTGTTCTATTTCTATTTTTAATTAATTATTCCTCTTAGTCTTATATTTTTTATACAAATCTTCATGTAAATTTTTTTATTCATATTTTTTTATGTATTTTACAGTTTATATAATTGTGTACTTTTATAAATCAATTTCTTATATTATAAATTATGAAAGGAGAATATTTTATTATAAATTTATTGAAAGGAAAAATCTATCTTTTATTTTTTTTTATTACAATTTTTTGTTTTTCAACAAAACATGATACAAAATCGACAACATTGATCAACGAAAATTTCATGGTGTTTTCCAAAGTTTCACAAAGTCATTAGTTTATTTTTCACGAAATAATATCTAAAGGTATATACGTACATAATCCGTCTATCATTAACATTAATGTACCGTCTCGTGTATTAGTGTGTTTTTTCACAATAATCAGGGGCGGCTTTGGGGGGTTGGGGGTTTCAGCTGCCCCACCCCATGGAAAAAAAAAGTGATGCTCTGTAGTTACGGGTGTAATACGATTTGAACGAGTTGAGTATCGGCATGCTTAACCTTGACTCGTTTTATCGTTTATAAACGAGCCGAACGAGTTGAGCATCGGCATGCTCAACCTTTGCTCGTTTATAAACGAGTCAAGCCTAAAATTTATATGAGTTTTAAAATGTGCTCAAGCTTGGTTCGTTTAGGAAGTGAACGAGTTCGAGCCGAGCTTTTGACGAGCCGAGCCCGAGTAGCTCGGCTCAAATAATGCTCCTATAGTGTTACTTTACCCGAACGAGCCGAGCATTTACATGCTCAAGCTCGGCTCGTTTATAAACGAGTCAAGCCCGAGTCGAGCCTAAAATTTTATACGAGCATTAAAATGTTCCCAAGCTTGGCTCGTTTGGAAAGTGAACTTGTTTGAGCCGAGCTTTTGACGAGCCGAGCCCGAGTAACTTGTC
Organism: Fagopyrum homotropicum; assembly: GCA_033239125.1. NCBI lineage: Eukaryota > Viridiplantae > Streptophyta > Magnoliopsida > Caryophyllales > Polygonaceae > Fagopyrum > Fagopyrum homotropicum. Next base: position 116,356,485 of record BSWB01000007.1, on the reverse strand, counting down.
TCATATTACAACCCTATTTGTATGATTATAATCAAAGGTAATGCGTAGTTGTTGATTTTGTCCATTATTCTCTTCTCCCTCTCTGATTGGAAACTATCCTCATTTTATTGTTTATTTTTAGACAATTAATTGAATTGAAACAATAAATACTATACCATTCTTTACATTTATGACTATCTTTGACTTCTTCTCACAATAATTGAAGTGAAATTTAATTTTTTTAAGTGTTTAGAAGAATAGTATTCCATATTAAACTATAATTCTAAGCAATCAAGTCTATTCTTGGTATTACACTATTATACTTAATACTCCATCCGATAAAAAATAACTGTCATTTTAGCCTTTGACACAATTTTTAAGAAAAATATTAAATAACATAGATTTTGTAAAGTTTTTCTAAATCTTATCACTTATTTAATATTCAACCTTCTTTTAAACCAATAAGAAAGATTTTAGAACTAAAATTAATCATTTACACCAATTTTCAATAACATTTCTTATAATTATTGTTCATTTATTGGCCTAGAAAACTTAAAACGACAGATAATTTTAATCAAATCTCTAATGCTAAAACGACACTTATTTTTGATCGGAGGGAGTATGTATATTACTTTGAATTTTCCTGGGTCCGTGTTATTCTTTTTATCAAATTTTGATGGATGTTTTCTTTAAGGGCTTGTTTTGACAAGTTTGTAAAAAATAAAAGAAACTCTAAATTAAAAATTGTACAAAAATAATCCAAGCCATAATTATTCATTAATTTGTTTGAGTTGATATTGATGGTTATGTTTTGTAACAAGAAAACATTCTCATTGAAGTGTGTTTGAGCAAAAATAACTCAAGCAATAATTATTAAATAGCATTTATTTTTATCGCTATTTTAATTTCATAGATATTTTACCGATAATTTATTTTTGTCCCCTTTAGAAATCCTAAAATCGCCACCGAAAATAATCACATATATAAGGTGATGTGAATTCAATAGAAGTGTTTTAAAATGAATTTTAAGCATTGATATTTTTTCTATTAGGTTCTTAAAACTACACTAACTTACTTACCAAATACTTTTCACTTTTCACAGCAGTCACATACTCATATAACTTACCAAATACTTTTCGCAATAATCACATACTCATTGAAAATGATTTTGTTAGATTTATCATATGCATGATATATAGATTTTATACCTGAGCCATGAGCAAGGGTATGTCTAAAATAGTCCGAGGATTATCGACGGTGAAATCATATAACAACTTCCCAAGAACCATAGGATTAGGGTTCATGGGATCTCCGATGCTCTCCATGGGGCAATCCGCCTCGGCCTCGACAAATACCGCCCCTTTGCCCGTGCAGTCGACGATAAGCTTCTCCTCCGAGCTCACATCCAACCTTCCGGCAAACGGATAGTAATGAACAAGGACCTTAGACAAGGCGTCCTTCATGACCTTAGCCGCGGTCTCGCTACCCTTGTTCCAAGGCTTGAAACAATAGATGGTAGACACAACCATCCCTATGTTTTCTTCAAGACTTGTGAGGAGAAAGTGCCGATCCTCGCGGCTTTCCGCGTCTAGAGCCCTCCCGTTAGGGTTTAGCCGGATCTTGTTCTGGTCGAGGTTGGAGAGATAATATAGACCCCTTGGTGTCTCCGTCTCCGGAGCCACCAAGACGGGCGGGCATTTCTTTACTTGGAACTTGACGCCGTTGATGCAATCTTTCATGTTTTGTATTCTTTGTTTGAGTGGTACGAGTTTTGGTGGGGAAGTGAAGTGAATATATAGGCAAAGGTAGAGATTGAGTGGTAGGACATAGGTGTTGGATTTTGTGGTTAGATCGTCGTCGAAGATCTCACAGTGCCATATGAGAATAATTTGAAGCACAAGATACCACATTTAGAGATTACAAAGGTAATTTACTATGCTTGTGGTAGGTAAATCCATTAAATAATAATATGTATCACTTTATGTAGCTGGTTTTAGTGTGTGATTGTTATTAAGAACCTACGCAAGCTTTATTAGTTTCTTGGTTGCCATAAGTTATGATTGACTTGGAAGTCTTCCCAAGTATGATTTAATCTCTTATCTTAATTAATTTGTTTTTGCACTACTTGTTTTTCACTTAATTCATCTTACCTCATTATGCATCATTTTGAAACTAATTTATCAGTATTTTGGATTCCAAGTGTCTGTTTGTTAGATGAAAACGGAATTAAAATGGTTAAAGGGAAGAAATAATTAAACGAACACTAACAATCCGTTTTAGTGATTAAGCAAACATAACTTGACAAAGTCTGACAAAGACGGACCTTAGAGTAGGGGTCGTGTACGTACAAGTCCACATGCATGCTAGACTCAAACCCAACACATAAACCTAATGAGATTTCATCCTAAAAGCAATTAGGAATATGAGCAGTACTCCACCAACCTTATATACTAGACTCGTTATCCCGCTATTATCGAAGTGGGAATAACATTAATCCGAGATCGAACGGCTCTGATACCATGAAGAAATCCGATGGATCAGATATGTAGGCTCAAGACCAACACATAAACATCATGCTGTTTCATTTTAAAAACAATTAGAAATAGGAGTATTTCACGAACCTTATATACTAGATTCGCTATCTCGTAATTATCTACGTGGAAACATTAATCATCCACGAAACTTTTAAAAGATTCTGTATAATATGCCGTTTTCGGAAATGATTCCGAATGGGCTCTAGTAATCTCATACGTATATGAATTGAATTATTGAGTGGTGAAATTAAAGGAATCGAGGTAAATTAAACACGGTTGATGTAAAAAATATGATGATTAGTATTGTTGAATATATCGGACCAAACGCGTCCGGTAGTAATCAATGAGGTGTTAGGGCATGTCTCACACTTTTTCTTCTACGTACACACTTTTACTTAGGACCTGTTTACTTGCAGATTAGTTTATTTTCGGGTTTATAAACTAAATGAGTTTATATGGGTTTATAGTTTATTTTCAAGTTTATTTCTTGATGGGTTTATATAAATAAACTTGATAAGGTTGTTTACTTGGAGTTTATTTTTTGGGTTTATTTTACTTCAAAAGACTCTCATGTCCCTAAAAAAACCGAACAATAACGTTGAATACCCAAGGATGAATAAATAATATCAAGATGGAAAATCACAAGGCCAAAATCGGGTTTTAAACAAAAATAAACTCATGGAAATAAAAATAACCTTGGTTTGAAAAGTTTATTTTTGAGTGGTTTATAAACCCATATAAACCCCTATAGAAATAAACCAATCCCTAAGTAAACACCTACAAAAATTAAACTCAGGGTTTATAAACTAAATGAAACACAAATAAGCTACAAGTAAACAGACCCTTAAACTTACATCGGTCCGTAAGTAAGTGCGATTATCAAATTTGTAAAAGTGTCTCGTTTTAGCTCTCAAAAACGCTCCACGTTAAGACCCGATATTAATGTCAATATGCAATATTTAGATTGAGACATCTTGTAGAAATGCATTATTTTTTACGTTGAGTCACGAAATAGAAAGTTAACTACATATTTATATTTATGTTTGTAATGGATAGGATTTTCGAATTCTAATTAATGTTGATTAACTTAATCATTGATAGTAATTGATCCATAACTCGTGAAGATTGCGTAAGTAATGAGTATGAGTCTCACCGTTATATTCTTGACATAATTTTGGAAGTATGGGGAAATTTTTACTTTTTTCCCCGGGTAATTATTTTTACCCTTCGGTGTTATTTAGAGCATTTGGGAGCTCCAATTAATAAAAATGCAGTTGAAAGAAATTATCAGGACATCGGATATGTCCTAGATATGAAATAACATGGAGAGGCAAAATGGTCAAAAGACTCGCTATTCCATTTCTTAGCGACCAATAAAGACAACTTAGGATACGCCTTTTCAGAGGCAGTTGCGGAATAATTATCCCTACAATATTCTAGATTTATTATTCCAACTTCGAGAAGGGGATTCAACCCGTCTTTGGATCGGTTAAAGGATAATTATCGATTTCGCTAAAGGATAATTATCGTCTTCGCTATAAACAGCGGAAAATCCTTTATTAATTCATTTCCTTTCACGTTTTCTCGTAAAAGCTCTGATTTCTCTCAACCTTCAAACTCAGATCTACTCTCCGTTTCTAATCCGATTTCAATTCCGTTTGAGTTTCTGGATTCCTCTCTTCATTCTCTTCATATCGGTACCAAGTTTCTGCATTTCCGAGCAGATGAAGAGCTGGTCGAGCATATATGTCACCAGGCAGGTTCCGTCGCTCAGATTCCGGTTATTTGATGTTGTCCATGCGTAGCCTGCGTGGTTGTGATTCCGAATCTTCTTTCAGATCGTCAATCGGGCTAGTAACGAATAAGTTATGAATTTATTCATTTTCCGCACTACAATTGGGCCTAAATTGACTTTAGGCTTGTCAAAATGGATAATTAGAAATTTCATTATGGTCGTTATATTATTCCAATGATTATGAGTTGTTTGTTTGTTGAAATCTGATGACAGGTGGGTTTACAAATTGTCTGCGGACAAAACATTATTCTGACAAAATTTAATTAATTAATTAAAGGTTAATTAATTAAATTAGGATTAGAGTTGAGATTGAGGAATGTTGATTAGATACTACCTTGAGATTTGAGGAAATGTGAGTTATGTTGAGATATTGAAATTTAGTTGGTTGTGAGACTTATAGATTGATTATGATCCTTATAGATCCCTTTGGTCTAGGTGTGACCTTTTTAATTGATAGGAGTATTGATATCTCTTTATGACTTGTTATTAGGCAGTGTCCATCTCAGGATTGGAGGTTGATCGTGGTTGTGATTGTACAAGGTTGATGTAAGTTCGTAGGACTTAGCTACCATCCTTATATTGGGTGTTTGCATGAGTGGTGTGTGTGTTATATGTTTAATATGATAACATGTGATATCGATTATTACTGACCTATGTTTATTTATTGCCCCGTATGTGTGGATGTGATAACCTTTCCCTTTCATTCCGTCGTGGAGTCTGGGAGGTTCTCTGACGTCAAGCCAGACTGACTTTACAGGAAGGGCGCAATCCACTCCCATAGGGTATACGAGTTGTGTGACCAATACTACTACAGCTGGCTAGCAGGCCCAGAGGCGGGGATGATATGTTCCTCGTGTCAAATATTTTCATCTATCTATATATATACGAGTTGAGTGAATGACTATTATATAAAGATGATAAAATGGGTAAATGTGTGACAGCATGATTATGTGTTTATCCTTCATGATTTGTGCTTGTGCTTATGCATTACCTTATATATGTATGGATAGTTAAAGGTTTCATACTGTGTTGTAAATGCTTTGCAGGATGGTGAGCTGCTGAGTGATCTGCCAGGGTGACAGGTCGAGGAGTCTCATACATTAGGTGGTTATGGTTTTGGGGATGTTTATGTTTCCCTCCTGCGTGAGGATGATGTTTTGTATACCTCTTGTGTGAGGATGATGTTTTGTACTCGGCTATGATCTTGTATACTTTTGGATGTACAGTTTTCTACAGTTTTATGTATTTGTTTTATATCTGTCAGTGTCATGTTGTAAGGTCCAGTGAACTTGTTGTTAGGCTAGAGTCAGGATACACTGTGAGATCCTAGTCCAATGTGGCATCCCGAGTCCCGCGGATTCGGGGTGTTACAATGTTAGTGTCTTTGTTGACAAAATACAGATGGTGAATTTTGTATCTTGATTGATCGCCCCACCTTATTATCATCCGAATTGATTGAATTTCATTATTTATTTTTAAGTTATACTTAAATCGAATTTTTGAAACCAATATTAAAATTGTAATAACAATATTAATTGCTAAAATTCGATTTATCCAATCTACCCGAGTTCGATTTAGACATTCAATCAAACTTACACATTCTATGCAAGTTCGATTTACCCAAATTCGATTTACTCAATCTACCTAATTGTTACTTGTTAGTTCTCTTATTTTGCTTCCAGCAACCGCCAATAACAACGAATCCTCTTCGCCTCTAGCCATCCGACCCTCTTTGCCGCTTGTTGTTGCCATTGCCGGAGAAACAACCACGGAATCCTCGCAAAACCACATCGAGTAAGTAACAACGATAAATGGCAGTTCATATATCGGTTTGTATGTAGAGCATAAATTTTGCCTTCGCCGGACAAACAACCACCGAATCCTTTTCGCTTCTAGCAATCAAATAAATAATAACTTAAGAGGATTTTCATTTCTTATAAAAAAACATTTAAAAGTAAATCACTATCAATCTATGTAATATCCGAAAATTTATTTCCGAGTCAACAAAAAATCTTGTCTTTTATGTGAAGAGTTAATCACATAGAATGCGCTTTTATAAACTTCTATGATTTTATGTGAAGTTTTGATCATATAAAGCCTTCTTAATCCACTCTTGCAAGACTAGGGTTTAAGGGCTCTTATGACAAAGCCATGACAAATTTTAACAAGGTCATGACAAGACCATGACAAGACGAAAACAACTAAACAAATCATTTCTCACACCTTTCTTTATTTATGAGATTACCTATATTATCACCTAGATTGATCCTCTCTTCTATACTTATGCTTTATTATGAGAATACCAATTGTAATTCTCCTCTCCTCATGTGCCTTGGGTTTGTATTCTTGCCTCTTTTAAGCCAACTATATTCTCACCCCTTTGACCACAATTAAGAGTATATTACCCCATTGATGACTCATATGGGCAAGCATGTAACCAGTTGCACGTCTCCCTTATATAACCACCAGCCCCTTTCCTTTCCAAGATGCACCAGATCCACAACCATACAAATCCCCTCTCCATCTCTCCTATCCTCACCTTCCTTCACGTATCGATATTGTCGATTTGCAAGAACCAAGTATGGTAAGTGTATATCCAATTAGCATGGACATAGGATCTTCTGGAACGGTACGTAGCTTCCCTCCCCAACGTCCAAATTCTTCATCCCTCTCTCGCAAAACCCCTCACCAACGCATGCTGTCTCTCTTCCCCCTCCCTCTCCTCCACAAGCGCTGACGACGACTCATTCCCAGCCTCTTACCTCTCTCAGTTGACATCTTCCTGATTCTCGTACTTTTGGATTTCAACAACCCGAGTCTCGCCATCATTCCTCTTCACGCTGATGAAGCAGAAAATCTCCTTCCTAGTTTTTGGCACGAGCAACGACGGCCCAAATCTCCTCTTCGCCACACCAGTCTTCATCCTCCCTCTAGTAGACTGTAACGTACAGGTAAGTTGAGCTTCATCCCTTCATGGCAGTCTACAATCACAACCATCATTATTTTACAACTTGGGTTACTTTTTGTCCCTATCTCATCCTCTGCACGTAGTCCGCATCGACGAGCCTGCCCTACCGAAATCGCCCAGCCGCAACCTTCGTTTGTTTGCTTGCATTCAGGTAAACTGGAAACAAGAGATTTCCTACATACAACCAACTGTTCGTGAAGAACCGAATAGGTGAATAATAAGGATATAAATAATCTAGAAGGGGGGTTGAATAGAGTATGAGAACTTTTCACAATATTGTATATCAAGGCTTTGAATCTATTCACAAGGCCTTGTAGTCAATCTGTGCGCTTAGTGACAAAACTGTTTCTCAAGAATTTGAAGTGGATTTCAAGGCCTTGACTTCAAAACCTGCAGAAAGTTGTTAGTCACAAGAAGACGCGATAATAAGTGCGGAATGTAAAAGATCGACGCGACGATATGTTTACGAAGTTCGGCCCTAACAACCTACTCTCCGCCTAGGGTTTCCGACCCTAGGATTCTAACTATTATTAATTGCTTTTTGCGAGTCCTAGATACAACCTAGAAAAGCTTCCTTTCTTCTCTCAATGTAGCCACAATACGATCTAGTCAACTCTATTCTAGCAATAATAGCCTAGTTACTTCGCACAATAACACACTCGAGTATAACACTCTATAGATATTCCAATGGAGCTCTTGTGTTTATCTCACTCTAAGGAAGTAAACTAATGTAAGCTTAAGAGGAAGATAAACTTTTGGATTGATGAAGATGTTCTCGTATGATCGCTTGAAGACTTGGTTTCTTTTCCGTGTAAGCTCAATTGTTGTGTTTTCTTCAATCGCCATTTTCATTTATAGTCTTCTATGGAGATCTTCTTTTAGCCGTTGTCCCATAGCCATTGTAACATCTTTATTTCTCCATAGAATACGCTGCTTGGTTGAGCAAGATCTTTTCACTTTGTTTGACAAGTAGCCGTTGGAAGATCTTCATCTTCAAAGTTGTTACAATTTTGTTGGAGATCTTTAATCCCTATATATTTTCTTCTTAACTTTGAATGTCGTTGGAAATCTTCATTGTAATCTTCTTGCGACCGAGATCTTCTTTTCCGTTGGAGATCTTCCAAGAATCTTGACAAAATCTTCTTTTAAGCCGTTGGAGATCTTCTCTTCAAAACCCTTTCAACCGAGATCTTCTCCTAGATCTATGCGTTGGTTTAGATCAAATCTTCGAATGCCTTCAATTGAGATCTTCTAGTTTTTGTTAGTTGGTCTTTGAATATCTTCGCCTAGATTCTCTCTTTTGGTCGTTGTAGATGTGTCGAATCCCTTAGCCGAGTTCTTCCTTTGTAATGCTCTTCAAGGCCTACACACATTATAACAAACAAACTAAGATATGCAATCTAGAAATATAATCGATATTTGTTAGTATATAAAATCGCATTTATATGTTTAGTCTTCCATCATTTAAATAAAAACAATTCATAATCACGGTAGAGTTATCAATCTCCCCCTTGATGGAAGATAAAACAAATATCGTACCTCCATTCAATGTTAGATATATGCATGCAAATAAATATTTCAAAAATGCATAATGTAGTATTGTCGGATCGATCGCATATAATTTCCCCCTGTCTTTCAACAAGGGAGAAAAATAACAAAGTATGGAAAATATTATAGACCCACAATTCTAAAAGAAAGTTTTAAAAGTAGCCCACAAATGCAGTTCAAGGCCTTGAAATTAAAAACAAAGAAAATTTGAAGCGCATATCAAGGTCTTGACATCCAATTTCAAGGTTTTAAAATCTACTCCTAGTTGTCCTCGTAGAACTTCTTTCTCCACCTGGACGAGGTTGTACCCTTGCTTCTGTCCCTGACCTCTGCTTCTAGTTGGCGTTTCCTTTCTACATTACGGTACTCCTTGACAACGGCATAATTTTTAGTTGTCAAAATGGTCCGCTCGACATGAGTAGGGTGAAGAATAGGCTTGTTCTGAATACTGCGTTGACAATTTGGATGAACATTTGCAGCCTTCTCCTGAGTATGTTGATCTGCATCTTTAGTCAACGACATGATTTTTCTAGTGGTTGTGAAGGTTAGGGCATTCAAGAGAAACATTTGGTTTATCTTGGCATGCATCACTAATAAAACTTCATGGCTGACATCCATCTTGCTGAGCATATCCAACTAAAAATCAGCCATTTCCCTATTCAGTGTGTCCAATTCCAACTCCAGGCCATCCAACCTCGTCTCAAACACTGAAGGAGCTGTTGAGGAAGATGTCTCAACTAAAGCCTCCCCTTTCAATTTCCACTCTCCAGCAAGAGTTTTCTCAACCCCTAGACGTTCGAGACATTGTTCATCAACTTTTTCAATCGACACCTGCTGGTCCTCAGTAGAGGTGTTGATGAAAAAGTGAGAAAAGATTTTGGAGAGCAGATTTCCATATGATAAAAGTATGGCTATGATGAAGTTAATTATACAAACCATGAGGTTTAAGAGATGGTTGGGCAAGTCGACATTAAACCAGACATAATCTGATAGATCAACTCTAGTGTTTGATCCGTCAATAGTTCTCTCGAATTGGCTTGGAGAATTACACATCTAACCAACTCAGTAAAAACAATTTTGGCTTCTAGGGTTAGGGAGGTGTGCGTGAGCTTTCGAGAGGTGGAGTTGGCAATCAAAAACTGTTCCTTGGCCATCCTAATGCTTTCAGATTGAGATGGATAATTGAAGGAGGTAGTGGTAGAAAGCCCTAAAATTCACATAAAACCGTTGGTGTGAGAATAATGGGCTACCTTTTACCACTGTTTCGAGGGTTAGGGTTCCCCTATCCCTTTTGGCTGAGAGATTCACATAGAACAGCTTGGTGAGTTTGGTGAAGGCAACATCTCCAAGGTTAAGAACCTTCCAGACCGAATAACCTTCCAACAAAGAAATGCATGGTAATTGAAGAGTCTTCAGGAACTCCATATCGACTGAATCACACATGCAGAGAGGTCGATTATGGAATCCATCCAACCATGTCCATGTAGCTTTAAAATTCCCAAACTAGGTTGTCGGCAACCCGGTGTGCGTCGAGATCTCCACATCTTTCTGAGTGGAAGGCTCTACTGATGCTGAAGAGATATGGGCCATAGTTTCTCTATAAGTTGAAGCAAGACGGTTTGAAGATTTCTTGGGAGCCATGAATGAGCGTTTGTGTGTGTGAGAGAGAAAGAGAGAGTTTTGAAATTTGAAAGAGTAAAGCACAAATAGGTTTCTGTAAAACTTTGAATGAAGGAAAGAAGATAAGTGAAAAGGATGATTGCTTTTAAAGGGGCATGTCAAATCAATTTAAGGCATATTAAGATCTTGATAGAATCAAAATCTTGATAACCAAAATTTGATTTGCATGCATTCCTAATAAATCACAACCAATTTTTAAAATAAAATTTTGAATTTTGAAAACAAAATCTTGGTGAAATTTTTTAAAATTATTTTAAAAATTCTTCTTTAAAATGATTTAATGATCAATCATCTAAAAAGATAAAAATCATAAATCTGATACGTGGTTATCACTTTAGTCCTTGAAATCTGTTTCAAGACCTTGTATTGCATTTCAAGGCCTTGAAATGGAAAAGTCGACTGCATAATAAGGAGAAAATAAAACGATTTACTCCCCCTAAGATAATGCTGCCCTGTTCAACATACCAAGCTCCAATCTAACAAAATTGAATCGATCTTTAAATCGAGGCCTAGTGAATATATCTGCAAGCTACAAGTTAGTCAAAATAAAAGATATCGATATGTCACCTTTTTCAACATTATCACATATGAAGTGATGTCTCACATTGATATCCTTTGTTCTTGAATGTTGCACAGGATTTTTAGTAATTGAAATAGCACTAGTATTATCGCATTTAATAGGTATACCTTTGAGATCAAAACCAAGATCACGAAGTTGTTGTAAGAGCTAGGATTTTTTTAAAAATATTCTAATTAATGATGATTAATGTTGATTAACTTAATCACTGATAGTACTTGACACATAACTCACAAAGACTGCGTAAGTGATGAGTATGAGTCCCACCGTATGTTCTTGGCGTAAATTTGGACATATGGAAAAATTTTCCCTTTTCCCCCCGGTAATTATTTTTACCCTTCGGTGTTATTTGGAGCATTTGGGAGCTTCAAATAATAAAAATGCAATTGAGATAAATGACCAGGACATCGGACATGTCCTAGATATGAAATAACATGGAAAGATAAAACAGCCAAAAGAGTCTTTATTTCATTTCTTAGCGGCTAAGAAAGACGGCTTAGGAATCGCGTTTTTTGAGGCAGTTGCGAAATAATAACCCCTACAATATTCCAGATTTATCATTCCAATTTTGATAAGTTTGGAGAAGGGGGTTCATACAGGCACTAATCGTTTCCTGTGGATAGTGATCGATATTTGTGGGCCTTGTTTATACAGGCATTGATCGTTTCCTCAAGGGGAAACCGTGACCACTGTTTAGGAGTACCTTGTGGCTTAGTACTTAGCTAGCGTTTATGGGTTTGAGTGATTGTGATAGTGGTGTTTGTGCATATGAATGTTGCATTGATAACCTAACTGGACTAGGACGACCATATATGTATACTACATGGCCAAGTGTACTATAACGGCTCGTGGTAACTTGCCTGAAGCTCGTCGAGAGTGTGAAGGTTCTCTGTTACCGGTACTCCAGGTGGGGAGGCTTGATCCCATATTCCAAACTTGTGTGAAAGGGGACAAAGGAGAGGTTCTGGATGTTCCTCTTGTCACAAAATAAGTTGAATTAGTAATGGTCTAATGTAATAAAGATAATAAACGGATATGTGTGTGAGCATTGCATATTGTGATGTGATGATGTGTTGTAAGTGTTATTGGTATTGTTCTTATTCATGAACTGTTAGCTAACGATTTTATACCATGTTGTAGATATTATGCACGATAGGAAGACTGTAGAGTGATCCAGATGGGTGATCATCCAAGGCCTACCGTACATTAGGATGAGTGGGTTTTTAGGATGTTTATGTACACAAATGTTTATGTTGTTGCCGTTTTGTACTCGGTTGTGACTTTGTATATGTTTTGATATATGATCATACAGTTTTATGTATTTGGTTTTATATTTATTTGTGCCTTGTTATAAGATCCAATGAACTTTTTATCAAGTTAGGGTCAGAATCCATTGTGAGATCCTAGCCCCGTAACGCTCCGAGTCCTGCGGATTTGGGGTGTTATAGTTGTTGAGCTATCCATAGAATTTGTGAATAATAGGCTCCAGTAGCTATGTATTCGGCTTCAGTTGTGGATAGGGCGACATAATTTTGCTTCTTGGAGTGCCAACAGTTTAGGATGACCCTAAGAATTGGCAACATCCAGAAGTGCTCTTTCTATCAACCTTATAGCCTGCAAAGTCTGCATCTGAATACCCAACGAGGTGAAACGAGTTTTGACGTGGATACCATAACCCTAAGTCCTTAGTGACATTGAAATATCGAAATATCCTTTTCACAGCTATCAAGTGTGACTCTTTGGGATCATCTTTAAATCTCGCACACAAGCACACACTAAACATAATGTCAGGTCGGTTAGCGCTTAAATATAACAAAAAACCGATCATACCTCGATACTCCTTTTGTACGACGCTCTTACCATTCTTGTCTTGATCTAATGAAAGAGTAGAACTCATAGGAGTTTGGTTAAGAAAGATTTCTTTCTTAGCTTAAGTAACTTGAAGACCAAGAAAGAAATTCAACTTGAAGAACCGTTAGGTGATATAAATAATATAGATAATACTTTAGAAGGGGGGGGGGGTTGAATAGAGTATGAGAACTTTTCACAAAGCAAATCTCAAGGCCTTGAAACTCCTTTCAAGGGCCTTGATATCAATCTGTATTACTAGTGAAACTTCGATTTCAAGGGCTTTGAAACTCAGATTCAAGGTCCTTGACTTCTTGCTCCTGCAAAACAAAGTTAGTCACAATAAAGCTTATATGGTGCGGAATTGAAAAGATTGACACGAGGATATGTTTACGAAGTTCGGCTCTAAATAGCCTACTCTCTGTCCCGGGGTATATCCGTAGGATCTAACTATCTATTATCAGCTTCAAAGAGTCCTAGATACAAACTAGAAGAAATCCCCTTCTTCTCTCACTTGTAGCCAATGCTACGATCTAGCTCCAACTCTTAACCTAGCTATAATAGCCTAATTACTTCGCAGAGTAACACACTCTAGTATAACACTTTTTAGATCTACCAATGGAGCTCTTGTGTTTTCTCTCTCTCTAAGGGGATAAAACTTTTACTTGAATGTGAGAAAGACAAACAACGAATGAAGATGATTAGGTTGCTTAAGGATGCAAAGATGTTTTCCGATGTAGGCTTGTGTCTCTTTCTTCTTCGACCATCATCTTCATTTATATCTTCTATGGAAAGATCTTCTCGCCGTTGTAGAGATGACCGTTTGAAAATCAACCTTCTTTTCCATGAAGATCGTAAGGTAGACGTTGCACGTCTTCGATCCCTACGAACACGTTGAGTCTTTTACTCCTTGATCTTCTCGTCTTCTGTTGGATAAGAGAGAGAAGATATTTTGCCGTTTTTGTTGTTTAGAGAATCTTCTCGAAATGATTCTCTATCCTTCAGTTGAGATCTTCCTTCGGTTGACAAAGTCTTTGGTTGATAAGATCTTCTTGTTACAGAATATTCAACGAAGATCTTCAATTTATTTGAATCCTTGTTCCGTGCACTTTAGATTCCAAGGCCCTTGATCTTCGTCTTTTTGAACTTGTTCTTGAATCCAACTTCAAGGCCCTTGACATGTAGATATACAACCTGCACTGAATTCAAACCAAACATCTAGAAATATAATCAAGTACATTGTTAGAGATCCAACTGCTATATTTGTGTGAAGTCTTCCATCATCAACACCTGTAAAACATTTCAATCAAGGTGGAGTTTTCACAACTCTCCCATCAAGCTTATTTCGAATTCTCTACACATGATATCTGAAAATTCCTTGCATAGAGAATTGTTAGTAGCACCAAATAACATATCATCAACATAGATTTGTACTACTAATAAATCGTTGCCTCTGGTTTCGACAAATAAAGTTTTGTCAATCAAACCTCTTTTGAAATCATTTTTTCAAGGAGATACTTGAACAATCTTTCATACCAAGCTCGAAGAGCTTTCTTAAGACCATAGAGATCTTTGTCCAATTTAAAAATATGATCCGGAAAATCATCATTTTCAAAACCAGGAGGTTGAGCAACGTAGACTTCTTCTTCTAAGAAGTCATCAAGAAAAGCAGACTTAACATCCATTTGAAAAAGTTTTATGTTCAAGAAGAGCACAAATGCAAGTAGCATACGTATGGCTTCTAACCTGGCAACCGGAGAAAAAATCTCCTCATATTCAATACCTTCTTCTTGGTTATAGCCTTGAGCTACAAGTCGTGCTTTGTTTCGAATGACTTTACTATGTTCATCCAACTTGTTTTGAAACTCCCATTTTGTTTCTATAACCGATTGTTTCTTAGGTCTAAACGTGAGAGTCCAGACTTTATTTCTCTCGAATTCATTTAGCTCATTTTGCATGGCAATGATCCAATCAGGTTCTTGAAGTGCTAGAACGTAGTTCTTGGGCTCTACAAAAGACACAAACGTAGAAAAAGCACACAAATTGTTTACCCTAGATCAGGTTTGCACACTTGCTTTTGGATCTGAGATGACGTTCTCTTGGGGATGATATGAAGAATGTTGAAAGTTTCTTTTCTTGAAGATTGGAACGGATTCTGATGATTGAGGCTTAGTTGATCGACTTGATTCAGGTAGCGTTGGAGTTGTGCCCTTGTGTCTTACCTTGAAGTTGGGTTTCGAGGCCTTGAAATTGACTTTCAACAGTGTTGATGTTTGTCGTTTCAAGGTCTTGAAGATGTGTTTCAAGGTCTTGAGGTTGTTCTCCGGTATCTTGAATTTGTTCTTGCATGTTCTTTTCTTGAGTCTTAGATCTTCTTCTCCATTAGAATTTTGATCTCCATGTCGATTTAGATTCAGATCTGTAAAGCTATTACTCAAGGTACCATCATTGCTTTCATCAAAAATAACATGAATACTTTCCTCAAAAATTTTGGTACGTTTATTGTAAACACGATAATTTTTACTATTTGAAGTGTATCCTATAAAAATAGCTTCATCACTACGTGCATCAAACTTTCCAAGGTTGTCATTGCCATTATTATGGATAAAGCACGTACATCTAAATGGTTTCAAATAGGAAATATTAGGTTTTCGTCCTTTAAAGAGTTCGTAAGGATTCTTTTTCAAAATAGGGCGTATTAAGCATCTATTTAAGATGTAATTAGCCGTGTTAAAAACTTTAGCCTAAAAGTTTTTCGGCAAACTATTTTGTAAAAGCATAGTCCTAGACATGTCCTCCAAGGTGTGGTTCTTATGTTCAATAACCCCGTTTTGTTGAGGTGTTCTAGGAGCTGAAAAGTTGTGTGAAATACCATATTTTTCACAAAGCAAATCAAACTTTCTTTTTTTGAAAAGGTTTTATATTGGTAACAAGAAAGGATTTACATATTGGGTATCTTACCCAAGGATTACAAAAGGGTTGACAGACAAAAGAGTAGAGGAGAAGTAGCTACTAGTTGAGATGTATGTCAAGGATTTTGGACCAGGCGATGGATTCCTTGGATCTGCCCTTCCAATGACATGAAGTGTGGGTCTTCGTGGCGTTGATGATGCTATGGGCACAAGTGGTTGCATGAGTAACTTTGTGGTTAAAGATGATGTCATTTCTAGCCCTCCATATAACGTAGATGAAGCTTGTAATGGTGGAGATTTGAACATGAGTGATTAGATCATCTTTCCGGGGGTAGAGATTAGCAATCCAACTCCAAATGTTGTTGATGTAGGGGAATGGATAGGCAATTCTAAGCCATCTTGAAATAAGGTCCAGAACCAGTTGATTGTAGCTACAATGATGCAGTAAATGATCTTCATCCTCAATACTAACACTACAAAGTTGACAGACGTTGTCAAGGACAATATTCCACTCGAAGAGTTTGGATAAAGTAGGGAGACGGTTATGGGCAGTGATCCAGGTGATGAATGAGCATTTATGGATGCAAAGACCTCTCCATATGATGCTAAGTAAGAATGGGTTACTGGGCGGCGAAGGCTTCCAGCAAAGATTGTATGCATCACTAGTAGAAAATTGGCCTTGAGCATCTGATGTATTGGTGATGAATTGTGCTCCATTCATGCTAGTAATGATTTCATCCCTAACTCTAAGGATCTGAATCCAAATGAAGCTGTGCTTGTAGCTAGCATTGAAAGCCCAAATGGACTGACCTTTAAAGATATGAGATTTGACCTAGTCGGACCATAGGTTTGGTTTGCAATTAGGCGAGTCCAGGTCATAAAGGATCTTAGCAAGGCAAGTTTTATTCCAAGAGAGAATCTCCTTGAAACCAAGCCATTTCTCATCCTTAGAGAGGCAAATTGTATTCCATGAAACAAGAGCATGAGTACTAGAATCCTTACCAGTCCAAAGGAAGGAGCGAAGGATAGACTGAATCTTGTGGATGATAGATGATGGTATGAGCAATATTGAGCACCAATAGTAATAGAGAGACATTAGAATGGAAGAGATGACTTGTTTCCTTCCTGCATAAGATAGGTTCCTCGAACTCCAATCGTTGATTTTGTTTGTGATCTTAGTGATGAGGGGTTGGTACTCAACATGACGGAGTCTTTTACTCCCCACAGGGATGCCAAGACACATGACTGGAAGTGAACCGATTGTAAGGTTAGCAACAGTGGCTAGATTATCACGCTCTAGAGTATTGAGGCCGCCAATGTAGATGGAAGATTTGGAAATGTTAGTTAGGAGACCAGAATAACGTCCAAAGGAGTCAAGCGTGCTTCGTAGAATGTTGATGGAGGTGACATCACCTCTACAGAAGAGCAAGAGATCATTTGCAAAACAAAGGTGAGTAATACGTGGAGATGTACATTTAGGGTGGATATTGAAGTCTGGATTTATTGTGTTGACTCTGATCATAGAAGAGAGAACTTCCATGGCAATAACAAATACGGGAGGTGAGAGAGGACAACCTTGTCTTAGGCCCCTAGTACTAATAGCATGTATTATAGTCTATATTTTGGGACTTGTTTAGACGTTTTATCTTCAATAATCTGCATGTATGGATGTATATTTATGATTATATTGTTGTTTCATCTACCTTTATGAGAATCGAGGTCTACACCTAGTTTCGTTGTAATTGTAGGTAAAATGGCATGGTTTGCTTTAAAATGGAGCTAAGGAGTCATTGGAGCTACATTCTGGAGCTTAAGGAAGAACTCAGGAAGCATGAAAATGGTTAAGAAGATTTACTTTGGACCAGGTTCGTGAGATTTCACATTCACTTGAGATTCGCCCCGGTCAGCTACAACGTCACCTCGACCAAGGTGATCTTGAGGAGCGTCCCGACCGAGGCGAATACCCTGTCTCCGGCGAGATATATATTTTTCGCTGAGATCTTTTATTTTTGGAAAGAAGATATCTTATATTTTTTGGCTGAATTTCTGGAAGGAAGATATTATTCTTGGGAGATCTATTTTAGAGATATGGATATATTTTATAGGAAATTATCTTTTTAAGATATTATTATCTTTGGAAGATAATTCTCCTATATAAAGGGTTGGATTTTCCACAAGTTCAACCATGCTTAGATGCTGAGAGCATCCAGCAATTGAGGGATTTTCTGAAAGTTTTGAAGGAAGGATTGAAGGATTGAAGATCAATGAAGGAAAGATTCATAGTTTGGAGTTAGCTTTTGAAGGAGTTTGTAAGACTTTCTTAGATTGTCTTTTTGGTTGATTGTCTTTGCTGATTTGTGATTGAGGAACGCTTGTTTGTTGATATTTGATTCAGTTATTGAGACTTTTTTCTTAAGGTTTTCTTGTTCGAATATTGATTCCCTTTCCATTAAATTGATTATTGTTATCATGATGATTATTGGCTAAGTTTCTAATGTGATTATAGGGTGATTGGCTGAAAGTTGTGAGAAAGACGATGATAGAATGATCTTAATTCCAGCAGGACCCTGAAAGCTCGAGCCTTTACCTTAACCGATGAACACCTCGGTCAGTTGTGGAACATCTCGACCGAGATGGTACATAAACTAAACGAGGTGAACCTTTCTTGAACCTTATCTGAAGTTAAGAGTTTAAGTTTGTCAAATCCTATCCTTATTACACCTTTCCTGGTTCAACGCAAGCCTAGGATGAGACTTACCCGGTGATTCCTTTGCTTGTTTACTTAAGATCATGAGTGTAGGTAATAAAGGTTTATCCTTTATTGGGGTTTGAGTGTGCCTTCATCCCATCTTTGTGAGTTAGCCTGAGACTTACACCTTCCCTTTGCAAACCTCAGCTTTGTCCGCGTTATCCTTTGAGATCTTGAGTTGGAACCACAACTAGATGCTTTAATCCCTAGAATCGGCATTTCCCCTTACTTGACTTTATATCATCTTTGATTACTTTAGTTGCTTTTGGTTAATTGCAATATTTGACAACCTGATTCTGTGCTTTGTTTCACCTAAGTCCCTATGATCGATCCCTAGAATTCTTGCTTTTTATTACAATTGACCCGTACACTGCAGGTTCGCATATTTGTTCAAGCATACTTTTTGGGTTATAAATTTAAAGCTTGCACACACCGTTTGGAGAGAACAAGTACCATTGAAATAATCCTGCAAAAAGCCATTTATGTTGATGGAATAAGATGCAGAAGTGATGCAAACCGTGATGAGATGGATGAAGTCATCAGGGAACCCCATCCTGGAGAGGCAATTGATAAAGAATCTATGGTCGATCATGTCAAAGGCCTTCGAGATGTCAATCTTCATGGCACAGCGAGGTGAGATGTGGCGTTGGTTGTATCTCTTAAAAATCTCTTGACAAATAAGGATGTTATGCTTTATAGATCTTCCTTTGAAAAAATCTCTTTGGTAGTTTTCTATAAGGGAGGGCAGGGTGGCATTAAGTCTAGCTGCTAGGATCTTATCAATAACTTTGTAAAGGGTATTGCAACAGGATATTGGCCTATAATCATATGGTAGGGAGGGGTTTAGGGTTTTGGCTATCAAGGATATGACAGTATGGTTAACTTGGTGAGGGAGGATCCCCGAGCAAAAGAACTCCTGGACAGCGTTACAGAAGTCATTTCCAGTGATAGCCCACGAGAATTTGAAGAAGAAAGCATTATACCCACCAGGACCAGGAGCTTTTTGATCACCAATAGTAAATAAGGCTTGCTTGATATCATTTAAGGTAATCTCTCAGCAGAGATGGGTAAGGTCCTCCAGAGAGATTGTAGGGAGAGGGCAATCAGGGAAGAGATTTTGCACGTTAATAGGGATTTTTTGAATTTGATCAAACTTAAGTTGATCAAATTCTCTACCATAATCACTTCTAATAGAAACGATCGGTAGGTTTTCAAAGTTTGCAACTCCTTACAAAGTTTTGAAAACTCAAACAAAGCTTCAGATTTTTCTCGTAAGAATGAGATCCATGTAAAACGATAAAAACCATCCACAATGACAAGGATGTACTGTTTTCCCTTGGGAGATTTGACATGCATAGGACCACATAAATCCATATGTAAAAGTTCAATGGGTCGAGAAGAACTTACAACCTTCTTTGATTTGAATGAACCTTTTGATTGTTTACCTTGTGTACAAGTCTTACATATTTCATCAACCTTGAAGTTTAGGTTTGGTAACCACGTACCAAATCCTTTGAAAGAAGTTTCTTCATCATATGCATGTTTATGTGACCAAATCGTCTATTCCAAAGCCTTGGATCGTCAGTCAAGGCCTTGAGACATGTTAATCTTGTTCCTGAAACTTGGTTAGATCTCATTGAATAGACATTGTTACATCTAGGAGCTGTAAGCACGACATGACCAGAATTTATCTTGAACTCACGTTTGTCCGAATGAAAGATCACTTTGTTACCTTCCTAACATATTTGAGAGATGCTAAGCAAATTATATTTTAAAACATCAACAAGATAAACATCATCGATAAAGTTAGAGGAATTATAACCGATTTTACCAATGTTAATGATGTTACACTTCCCTTCATCACCAAGCGTTAGTTCCAAATGATTGCTTCTTTTCTGAAAACAGTGAGCTTTTTCCACTCATATGTCTTGAGCAACCACTATCTAATATCCATTTATGCTTCTTAACCGTGGTGATATCCTTCAAAACAGCAAACTTCAACCTTTCCGGGTAAACCAAATGGCATATTTTGGTCCATATTCCGGTTCAATAATGTTTGGTGGTCTAGTACCTTTAGGAACCTAGATTTGATTAACTTGTTTCCTTAGACATAGAGGATAAGTATTTCTAATGATGTAGGGATCATGTCTTCTATACGGGCAAGTTGATTTTACATGTCCCTTTTTACAACAATAGAAACATGTGGGCATATGTGAACTTCCTTTAGCTTTAACAAAAGTGGTAGTCGTTTTTCTTGGAAAATTCATGTGATAACCAATACCACTCTTGTTAAGAGAAGATTATTATTCACCCATCATCCTTTCGAGATTAGCTTTCGAAGGAGTGAATTGAATAAGTGCAACCTTTTGGTCTCTACACGTCATAGTTAGATCAACCTTCTCTTTCTCTATATCAATGTAGTCTTGATGTAGAGAAGAGAGATTGTCCTTAATAATCGCATTTTCCGATTCCATGGCCTTGATATTGTCATTAAGGTTTAACTTTTTAGTGTTGAGATTTTCAACTTCTAGAGACAATTCACTTACTCGTTTCTCTTGTTTGATAAGCTTTTTTCTTAAGGCACTTATCATAACCCTATGTTCTTTATCACATATGATAATATCTTTAAGGAATTGTGTAAGTTCAAGGTTAGATTGAGACATAGTGGTACTTACTACTCCATCAACATAGAGGTTTGGATCCTCTTCTTGATAGGCCATTAGGCACAAGTTTGCTTGATCATTTTCGTCTTCTGATTCATTTATTGAATCTGAGTCACTCCAAGATGCTACCATAGCCTTCTTATCTCGATCATTCTTCCTTAAGTTCTTCCTCTTCTTTTGTGGACAATCCTTTATGAGATGATCTGCTTCACCATATTCAAAACAAGTCGATACTTTAATTTTCTTATTATGGTTAGAAAACTTACCACTGGGTCTTGAAGATCGTGGTTATTCTTTGTTTGCGAATTGCTTCTTCATTTGAAGAATTCTTGCAAGACCTCTTGAGATCAAGGCGAATGGATCTTCCTCCTCATCATCACTCTCCTCATCATCCGATGGAATGTTATCCTTCTTGAATCTTAAGGCAAGCTAGGTTCTTTGTGTTTGATGGTAGTTCTCAATCTTCTTCACCAAGAACCATTTCATGGATAATTAGCTTTCCAAGTAGGTCGTCGAGAGGTATTGTTGTGAGATTCTAAGCTTCTTCAACAACGGTCACTTTTGGTCCCCACTTAGATTTAGGGAAGCTTCTCAATACTTTCCTTACTTTTTCTTCATTTGTGAAGACCTTTCCAGGTGAATCAAGATTGCTCACAATCTCACTGAATCGTGTGAACATCTCTTTGACCGTTTTGTTTGAAGTCATCTTGAATAATTCATATTGCCTGAGGAAGATGCTTGTCTTTCTCTCCTTGACTTGACTTGTTCCTTCGTACGTAACTATTAGTTTGTCCCATATTTCCTCTACACTCTTACATGATGAGACACGATTGAATTCATTAGCATCTAATCCACAATAGAGCAAGTTCATGGCCTTGTAGTTCTTTGATACACTATCCAAGTCTATTTGAGTGAAATCAACTTCCTTCTTTTCGACTTGCACTCCTTCAACCGTGGTGGTTGGGATTTTGGGCCAGTTTGAATGATGCTCCATAGTTCTATGTCCTGATCAATAATAGACATTTGCATTATGCTATCCAATGGGCAAAGTTATTACCGTAGAAGAGGGGTGACCGAGGTTTGGATCTTCATTGAGCGAATCCTCCATCACCTATAGAGTTCATGATTAGTACCACTGATGGTTAAATCAATATACTTGAATCTAGCTTTGATACCAATTGAAGAACCGAATAGGCGAATAATAAGGATATAAATACTCTAGAACGGGGGTTGAATAGAGTATGAGAACTTTTCATAATATCGTATATCAAGGCTTTGAATCTATTCTCAAGGCCTTGTAGTCGATTTGTGCGCTTAGTGACAAAACTGTTTCTCAAGAATTTGAAGTGGATTTCAAGACCTTGACTTCGAAACCTGCAGAAAATTGTTAGTCACAAGAAGACGCGATAATAAGTGCGGAATGTAAAAGATCGACGCGGCGATATGTTTACGAAGTTCGGCCCTAACAGCCTACTCTCCGCCTAGGGTTTCCGATCCTAGGATTCTAACTATTTATTAATTGCTTTTTGTGAGTCCTAGATACAACCTAGAAAAGCTTCCCTTCTTCTCTCAATATAGCCACAATGCTACGATCTAGCGACTCTATTCTATCAATAATAGCCTACTTACTTCGCAGAGTAACACACTCGAGTATAACACTCTATAGATATTCCAATGGAGCTCTTGTGTTCATCTCACTCTAAGGAAGTAAACTAATGTAAGCTTAAGAGGAAGATAAACTTTTGGATCGATGAAGATGTTCTCGTATGATCGCTTGAAGACTTGTTTTCTTTTCCGTGTAAGCTCTTGTTATGTTTTCTTCAATCGTCATCTTCATTTATAGTCTTCTAAGGATATCTTCTTTTTGCCGTTGTCCTATAGCCGTTGTAACGTCTTTATTTCTCCATAGAATACGTTGCTTGGTTGAGCAAGATCTTTTCACTTTGTTTGACAAGTAGCCGTTGCAAGATCTTCATCTTCAAAGTTGTTGCAAGTTTGTTGGAGATCTTTAATCCCTATATCTTTTCTTCTTCACTTTGAATGTCGTTGGAAATCTTCATCGTAATCTTCTTTCAACCGAGATCTTCTTTGCCGTTGGAGATCTTCCAAGAATCTTGACGAAATCTTCTTTCAAGTCGTTGGAGATTTTCTCTTCAAAACCCTTTCAACCGAGATCTTCTCCTAGATCTTTGCGTTGGTTTAGATCGAATCTTCGAATGCCTTCGGCTGAGATCTTCCAAGATCTTCTTGTTTTGGTAAGTTTGCTTTTGAAGATCTTCTCCTAGATTCTCTCTTTTGATCGTTGTAGATGTGCGGAATCCCTTAGCCGAGTTCTTCCTTTGTAATGCTCTTCAAGGCCTACACACATTTTAACAAACAAACGAAGACATGCAATCTAGAAATATAATCAATATTTGTTAGTTTATAAAGCCGCATTTATATGTTAATTCTTCCATCATTTAAATAAAACAATTCATAATCAAGGTGGAGTTATCAGTTCGGAACTTCTCTTGGGCAGTGCAGACAGAAACAACCATGAGCAGCCCCCTGTCGTGCATAGTAGTCAACAAGCTCACCCTTGTACATAGCCAAGCAAGAGAAGCCTCCTCTTTGCCTTCTCTCATGCCACAACCATGGGTAGATCCCAATGACCAAGCCCTCTTCCCCTTTGTGCGAGACAACAACTAGGAAACTTAACTTCTACTACTCTTATCACATAGCTGGTGAGCCAGGGACAACCTCTTCATGCAACATCAAACACATGGGGTTACCGGTCCGTCGAGCAAAGGTCTCCTTCTCCTCCCTAGCCGCTTGCAAATCCTCCTAGTAAGCATCTTCCTCACCCGTCGGTTATTTCGAAATGCGCAGGAGAAGGGAGTAAATCTTGTATGATTGCCCCACACAGGTGTTGAACTTTTGATATTTGAGTCAAGCATATTCCTTATATAGTTGGTAGTAGGAATCGAACCTTAGACCTCTTGCATCTACTTGTTTTTTTTTCTAGATTTCAGGTTGTGATCTGCTGACTTTGGAAGTAAATTTTGATGCCTTAGATTTATTATCTACCGTTGAATTTTTGATATGTTGTAGATGGATATGAGTAGTTTGACGTATTAAAATTTGGGAACAATCCAACGGTCGGATTTGAATATGTTATGTCCCGAAGTAGGAAAATAACGCAGTTTGGTAAAAGTTTAGAATTTTGGCTAAGTATGAGAGATTGTGTGTTGAGTAATCAACTTGGGTTCTTTGTGTAGGATAGGTTTTTTTTTATCATTTTTTATATTTGTTTTATCTAGTGAAAGAGTGCATTGCATAGAAGGTTTAGATATTTTAATTGGAATTTTTGGATTTTTGTACGAAGGTTTTATGTTGAGTTAAAATGGGATCCTTAGCGAGTTTTCATGAAACACAAGAAGTTAGATAATCTTCCAACTTAGTTAGATCTTTCTTGTGAGTGTTAGATTGTGGTTTGGGCTATCTTAGGTAGAGTCATCAAAAGTACTTGGAAGTAAGGTGAGAAATGTATCCCTGCGAGAACAAAAAGCAAGATTGGGAAGTTATTTATCGACTAGCACTCCTACCTATACTAGAGGGTGTACACCTAGTGTTCATGTGTAATAGTTAAGGGAATACATACCGGATTCGGGACATGTCATCAGCTGTGAGGATCTGATAGTTGAGCCAGATCATTTTTTTTGGAGTTTCAAGTGGTCTAGACGAGGAGCCGATGAGGCTACCTGGGAGACAGATGATAGCATTAAGAGTAATTATCCTCAGTTCTTTGCGAAGTCCGTCGCAACCCCGATACCGACGAGTTAGTACTCAAAGATTGATTTGTATGACTTATCTAACTATGTGATTACGTTCGTGTTTGAGTGTTTATCTTTTTCTTGTTAAAGTATATGGTCCCTGAGTGATGCTTACATGTTTAGAAAGATAGAACGAAGATTCTGTAAAAGAAGACTAGATACTCCGTTTCTATTTATAGAAAGTTATCGGAGTGATGTTCCTTATTCTTAGTTTTAGGATAAAATTATTTTAAGGGGATATTGATGTAATATCCGGAAATTTATTTCGGAGTCAACAAAAATCTTGTCTTTTTATGTGAAGAGTTAATCACATAGAATGCACTTTTATAAACTTCTATGATTTTATGTGAAGTATTGATCATATAAAATCCTTCTTAACCACTCTTGCAAGACTAGGACTTAAGGGCTCTTATGACAAAGTCATGACAAATTTTGACAAGGTCATGACAAGACCAAAACAACCAAACCACTTCTTTCTCACACCTTTCTTTAATGAGATTATCTATATTATCACCTAGATTGATCCCTCTTCTATACCTATGCTTTATTATGAGAATACCAATTGTAATTTTCCTCTCCTCGCGTGCCTTGGGCTTGTACGTACTCTTGCCTCTTGTAAGCAACTATATTCTCGCCCTTTGACAACAATTAACAATATATTACTCCATTTATGACTCCTAGGGCAAGCATGTAACCAGCTGCACGTTTCCCTTATATAACCGTCAACCCCTTTCCTTTCCAGGATGCACCAGATCTGGATGTTTCCTTCTTCACTTGTCACGCAGCCATACACAACCCCTCTCTCTCCCTCCAATCCTCACCTTCCTTCACACACCGAGATTGTGGACTTGCATGAACCAAGTCTGGTAAGTGTATATCCAATTAACATGGACATAGGATTTTCTAGAATGGCATGCAACTTCCCTCCCCTCTCTTTCCGGGATAAATTTTTCTTTACTTTAAAACCAACTACTATTTCATTGCAGCATCAATGATGGCGGAGAATTTTTGTTCCTTTCACGAACCATGAAAATATCATCCATAAGAATAATATGTATCAAAACTCGCACCCTTTCTTCTTAAATTTACTCTAGAATCTTCATGGAAGAACCCGCATACTTGTTTCCTTCATTCTCTTTGTCCATCACAACCCTCCTTCATTCTCTTTGTCCATCACAACTCTAAATATGGTCAAACAAAACTATACACGATTGTAATGTATTTTTAAAGGCAACAAAAAAAAAACAAAGACAAGAAGTGAGTAAAAAAAAAAAAACACATATAAAGACACTACTGCATTCCCATTTATCAACAAAGGATGTATATTTTATAATATAAATAAAAGTATGCAAAACTAATCCATTTAGTTAACTTAAAATTCATTTTATATTATAGATTATTTTAGTATTATCATTCCAAATAATTTCCAATAATAGATAATGTAAGTGCGATTAGATTAAAAAATTTAAAAAGTATTTGCTTGATAAATAATCTTAATTTTAAAATTGTCATATTTATTTAGATAAATTTTATGAGTGACTAAAAGTTAGAATAACATAATATTTATCTACATATAAAATCTACAAAATTTTCTAACAAAAATTCTTATTTATTAATAAAGTTAAGATTAAAGGATATTAAGGATAAATGGATTCAAAGTTACTATTCATTATAGGTTACTCTCTTTTTATATATTATTATAGATATAGATTATAGATTTAAGCTTTAAAATTAAGGTACAATAAAGATAAGATTAAAGGACCACATTAAGGTAAAATTAGCTTTAAAATTACCATTCGAAGTTCTCTATTTTTATAGATTATAAATATATATTTAAGATTTCAAATTTAAGATATAATAAAGATAAGATTAAAGTAATTAAGAGAAAATAGGTTTAAAATTACTATTCAATTCTAGGTTGGTTTCTTTTTATAGTATAAATATGTAGAATCATAGATTTGTAAAATTTAGGTTGCGGAACAAATGAGTTTACATTAGAGTCTAATCTGGATTTTGATTTGCTAAGTTAGGTGATTGAAGAGAAGTCAAATTTTGATAGCTGACACTTCACTGGTGGATGGGGTTTGCCCACTTCGATCTCATTGTTTATATAATCCATAGATATATCGATTATTTTAATGATACATCCTTAATGAATAGATAATTTAACATATGAATGTTGTAGGTTTCTTTCAAATATACTGTGATTGGGACATATGTAATGAATGAAGAGTCGACATCAGCTTGTCTCGTCGTGGCTCTCTCCTATCCATCTGGTTTCGAAGATACCACACCCCGACAGGGACATCCATTATTTCATATTGGGCTTACTTACCTCTATAAACATAAACTAATTATTAACCTTTTTTAGGTCCACTTATTGCAAGACCTACATTAGCCCAGGTGGGTAAAAGACGCGTTTAATATTTGAACCGACCTCCGAATTAGAGGTGTGATACGGGCCATCGGGTCAGGATCGGGTCAAAACGGATTGTGTCAAAAATGCTTGGTTAATAATAAGTTTGTTTTGGGTCGGTTTAGGATAAGTATCGATTGCTCAGGTTATAACAGGTTATCTAGTAATCTCGGTTTTCGGGTCATAACGGGTTAGTTTAGTTTTGTTCTTGGCAGTGGTGTCCAATAAGGCCGACGGGTCGTAAACAATCTCACTGTTTAGCGGTTTGTTTCGGGTCGGGTCGGTTTCAATCGGGTATCATTCGTTTGAGTTTAACGGGTTTGGTCAAAATAATCTCTCTTTTTACCAGTTTGTTTCAGGTTAGGTTAGTTTGGATCGGGTATCAATTTTTCGGATTAATACGGGCTATCAAATAGCCTCAGTTCTTGAATAATAATTTAGTTCGGTTCTTGAGTCATTTGGGTTGGGTTACTTTGGTTTTTAATAGATTCGGTAGAGGTTTCAATTGGGACAGATCAATCGGGTTTGAGTGTAACACCCGAAATCCATAGGACTCAGAATGCTACGGGCTAAGACCTCACGATGGATCCTAACCCTAGCCTGACAACAAGTTAACCGGATCTTACAACAAGCCACAAATAAATATAAAACCAACATCGATAAAACTGAAATATCATAAACCCAACATATACAAAACTCACAACTAATTATTAAAATTGTACAACCACGTATCTATTCATACAAAAACCCGTATCCCATCCTAACATGTACGGGAACCCTTGCCTAACCACTCCACCAGATCACTCTACAGCCTTCAAATCCTACAAGGCATCTACAACACAGTATAAACAGTTAGCTGACTACCATATATAAGATTAATACATAAGCACAAACGCATATCAAAAGTACAGTAAACACCAAGCATACTATCACAAGTTTCTCTTTTATTATCTTTCATAAAGTCATGCACTCATAATCAGTATATGTGTTCGCCCCTAAAGGTGTGTGCAAATAAGCTTTAAATTTATAAAACTAGAATCAAGCAAGCAAACCCGCAGTGTACGGATCGACGTAGATTAGCAAGAATTCCAGAGTATCGAACACAGGGATTTGGGGATAAACAAATTCGATTTCAGATTATCAAGCGGTTAAATGTAAGAGCTTTGCAAATTATTGGGAAAACAACAATCCTAAAGATCCAAGTATCCAGCTGTGGCAATTGATTCAAGATATTCTTAATGATATAAAGACAGAGTTGAGATATGCAAAGGTATGCTAATGTAAGGTAATCGTACGGTGAAGTTCCAAAGACCTTATATGACTCACCTACAAGACACTCTCTATACAGGTTGTTGAGGCTTCAATATAGAAAGGTTCTAAAAGCAAGAATTAATATCAAATACCCAAACTTGTAATCCAAGGATCAAGACTAACTTAACCGATTACGGTTGTGACACTCACAATCGAGGTAGAGGTTGTTGAGGCTTCACTACCACCTAGAAAAGGCAAGCCAAGACTAAGCTAAAGCAAATCTTTAACTTTGGATTAAAGTAAAAGCAGGTTCGTAAACTTAAGGGAAATTACGGGTAGATCTTGAGACTCCACGGCCGTGGAATTCAACGTGATTTAGGGTTCGTCGGCGATTCTCTCTAACTCTCAGGGTCTAATCTGTTTACAATCGATCTATCATCATCTAAGCCACAACTATCAACCCTTCACCCTAGAATTGTTAAGGGTTTTTAGCCAACAATCATCATTATGATATCAAATTCAAAGATTTAAAAGATTGAAAGATGAAAACTTCCGAAAACTTCCAATAAACTTCAAACCATTCTCAATGTCACAATCAAGAATGAATGTTGTCGATAGATTCAGAATAAGGCAAACAAACACAATCTTAGGAAAGAAGGAAGAACGGGATGTCAATCCGTCTTCTAAATCAAACCTAAACAAGAAGAGAAATCTTCTTGCAACAATCTTCCAAAAGCTCCGATCTTCCGTCAATCCGGAAATCTCAACAGCAATCTCCACCAAAAGTGCGAGATTAGGGCAAATCCAAGCACGAACTTCGATCTCCAACGAGATGTAAATGCTTCTAAGCGAGGGTTAAGCGAGGATAAATGCCGCTAAGCGAAGATGACGGAATCTTCCTTCGTCCGTCTTTTTATAGGGCAAGATAGAATATCGGCCCAGCCCAATCTTCAAAAGATTGTGGCTTCAAAATGTGGCGAAAAAGATCGCCAAGATCACGGTCGTGGAAGGTTCCACGACCGTAATTTAGAGCGTGGAAATCAACACGGTTTGAACCATGGATTCCACGACCGTAATAGTTACTGGAATGCATCACGCCTTTCTTTGCAAGGTTCCACGGCCGTGGAACTAAACGTGGTTTGTAGTACGGCCGTATTTTAGAGCGTGGTTTAGGGCAAGAACGTGATTCTTCCCTAGCCTCGTGCACTCCTCAAGTTGAACTCCATTTTGCTCCTAATAATGCCCTCAATCCATGGACATACTCAATCAACTCTTCTTTGCTCGATTCCGTTCGGAAATGACTCTCAATCACCTATAATCAACATAAAGCTAGTGTAGACATCCACATCGACAATATAGGCAAACTAGCTCACAATTGCAACAATGCTAAATCAAAGACTATCAATATGAATCAAATACATTTAGAAAACGTGCCTAAAACATCACAATATTTCATGCTAACAAATAACCCCATACTTAACACTTGCTTGTCCCTAAGCAAGGTCTTTCAAAAAGCTTTAAACAAAAGTTAGGATGAAATATGTGTACCTTCTCAAAGCAATACTTCTTTTGGAGGAATGTGCCTTCTAAAGAATAGATCATTCTCAAACCTTGCTTCAATCGTTTATAAGACTTTCATATACTTAATCAAAGAGTAAAGAGTAAAGAAAATTCATGAATTAATCAAACTTCTAAACAAGCATCATAACCTTCAAACATTATCAAAATCAATCATAAGAAACTTCAATTTAGACCACAAAGTCACATAACATTCTTTTGATCTTAAGGACTTTCAAAGAAAAGGTCTAGAATGTGGGAAGGAAGGAAACTTTTAAGGAATGTGGTGCATGAATCCGGAAAAGTGGACAACTACCCTTCTTCTTCTTTTGCGGTTTCCGCAACACTTCAACTTAGAGCTTCGCTCTTCTTCCTTTCATTTTTCGACTTTACTTTTGGAGTTATGGATAGAGGTGCACAAAAACCGAAGCCTAGGAAATTGGCGTTTCTCAATTTTTATGAGATGCCTCAAACCCTTAACGCACATACCATAATCCGCTAGGAATATCGCTCAATCCGACTTTGGCAAGACACAAACACCCGGCTATGTGAATGGTGCCGAGTTACTCATCATCATGATTGACTTCCCCAAACCTAGAATTTCTTTCTATTCTTTTGATTGCAAATAATTGCTCTCATGACCCTCCCACATCAAACATGCCTTTTTCATTCACTTCTCCAAATTCCCGGATAGGTAAAGGAGGTCAATATTTCAATGAGGAGCTAGAATGATCAAAGAAAGAAGAAAGAAAAATCGAATTGCCTTAATCATCTCAACAAGAAGTATAAGAACTTATAGTGTGATTTCAACTTCAATTTCTCAACATGATTTAGGTAACATTCTTCACATTATGAAACTTGCAAAAGAAGCATAATCAATGCATTCAATTTCTTTTCAATTCACTAATCTTTTAAGCATGCAATTGTCATCAAACTCAATTCACAAGTAGTGATTATCATAGAAATCATCTCAATTCATTAGAAGCACAAAATTTTCAAAATTTTTCGATTTTTATGGGTTTTTCAAGTTCTTTTTCATGCAATGCAATAATGAAACATGCAACAATGTAATGAACATGCAATGATAGTCTCGAATAGAAGCAAACATAGTGAGTAAGAGTTATTACAAACTTTTAGTACATCCCACCCCATACTTAGGATGAACATTGTCCCTAATGTTCAAAAGAAAGAAAGAAAAGAAGAAAAGAAAAAGAGACTCACAAAGTGGTGGTGGAATATCTAAGGTGAACGGTCAATCATCAAATCTCATCACTGCGGCGCTGGTGGAGGCGGGAATGGAGAGAAGCTAGGATCATAGAACCGCCCAAACTGCTGGCGGTAGACATCCCTCATCATGTGGTCGAGGTCGTCTAAGCGTCCATCTCTAGCATCGGCTCGGATCTCCAATGCTCCTACTCTCTCTGAAAGTCCAGTAGCCCAATCCGGCATCTGCTCGTACCATCCCGGAGCTTGACTGTACCATGCTGGAGCGTCGGATGGTGGTGGTGGTGGTGCTGGTGCTGCTGTCTTCTCTGTAGACCAAGGAGGTGGAGCTCCGTACCATGCAGGAGGTGTGGTCATCCATGTAGGCCTCTCACTCACGCTAGCGCGGCGAGAAGACGAGCCTGAGGCTCTAGCTGGACGTGGAGCACGTCTAGGTGCATCGGGGGCCGCCTCCGGCTGATCCGGAAACGTGCCAAACTCCTGCTCGGCTCCTCCTCCACCTCCAAACTGATCTCCCATCTCCTCCTCCTCAACAACTGGTGGTGGGACATATGGGGGAGCTGCTATCCTGTTCGCATGCATAGCAGCGAACGTCTCCTTCCAATTATGGCGTCCCGCCATAATGGAGTACTCCGGTAGCCACTCTATACCCCTACCCGTCCTGCTCTCCCACGGCATGCCCGCATAAGGCGGACCTCTATGTGTGGGGAAAATGAGACCCCTAGTCATGAAAGCATGTAGCCCTAAAGGTACGGCCGGTATACGGGTGCAAGCAGAAAAATCAACACCTAAGCTCCTAGCAATGTGGGTAACTATCCCACCATATCCGATGTTGCCCTTCTTCTTGTTCTTGAGCTTGCTCATAGTAGCAGCCAAGAGAGTAGCACAATCAGCACGGCGTCCATACAACATGGAGTAGAGTAAAAAGAGCTCATCCGTCTTGATCTTTTGGGGCGTCTCCGTCCTAGGAAAGAGACACTTCGACAGAACACGATGAGCAATCTTCAAGGCTAGGTGGTACATCAACCTAGCCTTGGTGTCAGCGGGCTGCCAGCGGTCCTCGCTAGCGTAAATCATCGCCACCTCCTCCCAAAAATCCTTGGCGTAAACGCCACTAGGAAAGCGACCGTTAAAGGTCTCCTGAAACCCGAAAATGGTCCCAAAGATGCTAAAATGATAGTCTCTTTCCATGAGACGGAAAAAGACAGTCCTGTCTACATGGCTGTGCTCAAAAGATGTCACAACCTCCCGTGTAATCTCCTCATACGCGTCTTCTCGGATAGGCGAGAAGACAATAAGTCCGGCTCTATCCAAGAGCCAAGTGAGGTCATCAACTATGTTGAGAGGAGCTAGATCCTCCAACAACAAGTACCTAGGACCAATCACAGCCCTCTCCTTGATCCTATCGAGTGCATAAAGGTGATCCTCATGGATGGTCGGGACTCTAGGGCTAGGTGGTGAGGGTGAGGAAGGTGATGATGGAGGTGAAGGAGAAGATGGTGGTGGTGCTCTAGAGGATGAGGAAGAGGAGGGATTACCCTTCCTCTTCTTGTTCTGGTTATCCTTCTTCTCTTTGATCCTCCCCGAAACTCTCCTTACAAAGTCCATTCTGTTCAAAATTATGGGCTGTTCTATAGAAACCACGGCCGTAATTCCTCCAGAGACCGTGATTCGTCTCAGAAAGTCGCAAATCTTAGCAAATCAGCACTCAATCTCCACAAACAGGCAGTCCTAATCTAATTTCTTCCAATCTCAATCAGTTCTTCCTAAAATCTCTAACAAAAACGAACCAAATCGACAAAGAACAAGAAGAGTGGAAAAACCTATTTTTCGGATTGAAAAATCCGAATTGCGCGTGCGTTGGTGAATTTCCGCTCGATTCGTCGCTTGGATCTTGTTTGTGGTCGAATTTGCTTCAGTTTAGGAAGAAGAATCGTTGAAAACGATTAGGAAACGAGGAATTGAGAGAGGAGGCGTGGATTCGGCTTTTAGGTCGTGGAAGAGGGGTTTTGTGGTGGTTTTTGTGAAGAACGTGGTTTATATAGTCACAGGCAAAATTTTTGAAAATCACGGTCTGTCGGGGTGTTCCACGGCCGTGGTTCTGTACGGAACCGTGGTTTTGGTGATTTTTCAAAGGCTTTTGGAAATTACGGACACTGTAGCTGTCACGACCGTGGTTTAGGCCGTGGAACTCTCTGTAAAGCTCCAAAGTCCAAATTTCGTCACTTTTCTTCAACATTATCCTTCCCTTTCCCTTTTCCATCGTTCCTACATCCAAAAACACGAACATACCGGAAGGAATCGAAGGCAAAAACAAAGCAAAAACGTCTATTCTAAGCTAATCTATGAATCGAAAATAAAAACGAAAATGCAATACCTTGGGTTGCCTCCCAAGAAGCACTTTGTTTAAGGTCCGTAGCTAGACCAATCTCGCACTTATTCGAGTGCGGTAGGCGCGAACTCTTCAGCTTGGAGTTCCGGCGTATACTTCTTGAGTCGTTGGCCGTTCACCTTGAAACTTCCGCTCGCTTCACCCCATACTTCAACTGCACCATGGGGGAAAATACGCTTAATTAGAAAAGGTCCGGTCCAACGAGATTTAAGCTTACCTGGAAAGAGACGAAGCCTTGAATTGAAGAGGAGAACTTGATCTCCTTCTTTGAAGTCCTTTGGAATGATATGCTTATCATGCCAACGTTTCGTCCTCTCCTTATAGATCTCAGCGTTTTCATAAGCATTCAAGCGGAGTTCATCCAGCTCATTGATGTCTAGGAGACGCTTCTCTCCCGCTTCCTTCATGCTGAAGTTCAACCACTTGATAGCCCAAAACGCTTTGTGCTCCAACTCTACCGGCAAGTGACAAGACTTCCCATACACAAGGTTGTATGGTGTGGTTCCTATGGGAGTCTTGTATGCAGTCCGGTATGCCCACAATGCATCGTCAAGCTTCAAGGACCAATCCTTCCTAGTCCTTGAAACTGTTTTCTCTAGAATTCCTTTGATCTCCCTATTTGAGATCTCAACTTGTCCACTTGTTTGTGGATGATAAGGGGTAGCAATCTTGTGAGTAACCCCATACTTAGCTAGAAGAGCTTCAAAGCGCCGGGCAATGAAGTGAGAACCTCCATCACTAATGATCGTCCTTGGCGTCCCAAATCGCGGGAAGATGGTCTTGTTGAAGAACTTAACCACCACCATGGCATCATTGGTGGGAGAGGCAATCGCTTCCACCCATCTAGAAACGTAATCTACCGCCAATAGTATATATTGGTTTCCACAAGAGGATGGGAATGGTCCCATAAAATCTACTCCCCAAACGTCGAAAATCTCCACCTCTTGGATGTTGTTGAGGGGCATCTCATTCCTCCTAGAGATATTTCTTGTTCTTTGACAAGCATCGCAACAAGAAACAAAGGATTGCACATCTTTAAACAAAGTAGGCCAAAAGAATCCAGATTGCAATACCTTTGTGCTAGTCTTGTTCGAACTAGCGTGTCCTCCACAAGGTAGTGAATGACAATGACGGATGACACTTTGCATCTCATCTTCCGGCACACATCGCCGAATGATGCCATCTGGACCTCTCTTAAAGAGGAGAGGCTCGTTCCAAAAGTATTCCCGGACATCCTTAAAGAACTTCTTCCTTTGTGCGTAGGATAATCCGGGTGGTATCTCCTGACAAACCAAATAGTTAACAAAATCAGCAAACCATGGTTCGTTACCTTTGGAGATCACATCGATGCACTCCTCAATAAGGTGTAGGTGTTCGTCCGGGAAGGAGTCGTCGATGGGTAAATGGTCGTCCTCTAGATGTGTTAGGCGACTCAAATGATCCGCAACAGAATTTTCTGAACCTTTCTTGTCGCGGATCTCAAGATCGAATTATTGTAGGAGAAGAATCCATCTAATTAGCCTTGGCTTCGCATCTTTCTTCGCAAGGAGGTACCGGATCGCAGCATGATCCGTGTAGACAATCACCTTTGCACCTACAAGATAAGAGCGAAACTTGTCAATAGCATAGACAATGGCTAAAAACTCTTTTTCGGTAGTGGCGTAGTTGAGCTGCGCTTCATCTAGCGTTTTGCTAGCATAGTATATGGCATGGGTTCGCCCTTCCTTTCGTTGTCCAAGAACAGCTCCAATAGCTACGTCACTAGCATCGCACATAATCTCAAAGGGAAGAGTCCAATCCGGAGGTTGGATAATAGGTGCTGGAACTAGAGCTTGCCGAATGGTATTAAACGCATCCAAACATTCCTGCAAAAACTCAAAAACCGCATCCTTCATCAATAGATTAGTGAGAGGTTTTGATATCTTAGAAAAGTCCTTAATGAAACGTCTATAAAATCCAGCATGTCCTAGGAAACTTCTTATCCCTTTCACCGAAATTGGGGGAGGAAGCTTCTCTATGGTCTCTATCTTAGCTTTGTCTACTTCTATCCCTCTATTAGAGACTAAGTGGCCTAATACGATTCCTTCCTTAACCATAAATTGACACTTCTTCCAATTAAGAACTAGGTTAGTGTCTTCACACCTTTGCAAAACAAGAGAAAGGTTAGAAAGACAATCGTTAAAAGAGGAACAATATACGGAGAAGTCGTCCATGAAGACTTCCATGATTTCCTCTACGTATTCGGAGAAGATGGCCATCATGCACCGTTGGAAGGTGGCTGGGGCGTTGCATAGCCCGAACGGCATTCTCCTATAAGCAAACGTACCCCATGGGCACGTGAATGTGGTCTTCTCTTGATCATCCGGATGTATCGGAATCTGAAAGAAACCACTATAACCGTCAAGGTAGCAAAAATGTGAATGTTGTGCTAACCTTTCAAGCATTTGATCAATGAATGGCAATGGGAAATGATCCTTCCGCGTTGCACTGTTGAGCTTGCGGTAGTCTATGCACATCCGCCATCCCGTCACAGTTCGGGTAGGAATGAGTTCGTTGTTTTTGTTGGTGATGACTGTCATTCCTCCTTTCTTCGGAACTACTTGAACCGGACTCACCCACTTACTATCGGAGATAGGGTAGATGATACCTGCATCAAGAAGCTTAAGAATTTCCTTCTTCACAACCTCCTTCATGGTCGGATTCAACCGCCTTTGAGGTTGTCTTGAAGTTCTAAAATCTTCCTCCATTAGTATCTTATGCATGCATAGGGAGGGTTTAATTCCTACTAAGTCCTCAATAGTATAGCCTATAGGTTTCCTATGTTTCCTAAGGACAATCATGAGCTGATTATGTTCATTTATGCTTAGATCGGAACTAACAATAACCGGGAAGGTAGAATTAGATCTTAGAAAAGCGTACCTTAGATGAGTAGGAAGTGGTTTGAGTTTCATTGCTTTCGGAGCTTCCAATGATCCTTGAGAAGCGTCCGATGTCTCCTTAGAAGTTTCTAAGGGTGATGAATGTGTAGGAGAAGAATCAGAAGAAGTTGAAGAAGTGTCTCGATCACTCCTTTCCACGCCCAAAATTACGGGTTCCTCATGGCCTCCACGGCCGTGGTTTAGGGCGTGGAAGGGAAATACGGTTGTCACATCTTCTCCACGACCGTATAACTCCCTGGAGTGGGACACGGATTTGGTTGTGAAATCCACGGCCGTGGAATACAGTGTATGGCCGTGGATTCTCACGTTTTCTGCCTCATCGTGGAGTTTTTCAAACTCCACTTCACCCATCTCTTCTTGTGTTTCTAAGGCTTCAATTGCCTCATTGCACTCTTCTTCTTCCCCTACATTGGTTAGACTCATAGTGATAACCTTTTGTAAAGGATCGTTAAAGAGAATCGCACTTACCTCCTCCCTAGACAAACCCTCTTCATCTTGGATATCGAAAATATCCTCATCAAAGATTGGCTCCTTCACTAGAGTGGAAAGAACGAACTCTACTTTCTCTTCTCCTACATCAAAAGCGAGTCTACCATTCTTGCAATCGACTATGCAGCCGGAAGTTGCAAGAAACGGTCTTCCGAGTATGATCGGGACCGGACTATCTGCAGGAATGTCAAGCACGACAAAATCAATGGGAACAAAGAATTTACCTAGCTTGACCGGGACGTCTTCTACGATACCGACGGGGCGAGTGATGGATCGATCCGCCATGTACAACGTCATCTTCACCGGTTTAGGGTCGCCTAAACCGATCTTCCTACACAATGCAAGTGGTATGATGCTCACACTTGCTCCTAAATCACATAACACATCGTATGTGACATCTCCCACTCCTATGGGAATGCAAAATGACCCCGGATCCTTTAGCTTTGGGGGCATTTTCTCCTTCATGGTTTTGATGAGATCCGAAGAATCCGAACTCATCTTAACCTCTCCGAAGTCTTCTAGCTTCCTCTTGTTAGAGAGGAGCTCCTTCAAGAACTTGCCATAAGCCGGCATACCTACAATAGCATCAATAAATGGTATATTAATATGCAGCTTGCTCATGAGTTCTATAAACTTACCAAACTGTTTATCTAGGCGCGCTCTCGCTCTAGATTGAGGGAATGGTAGGGGAGGTTTGTAAGCCGGAGGAGGAACGTTGACATCTTCCTTCTCCTTCCCCTTCTCTTTCTCCTTGTCCTTTTCTACGGAGACTTCAACAAACTTTGGCTGCGGATCGGTGGTAGTCACTCCGCTCCTAGTTGTGATTGCCATAACCCTTCCCTTAGGGTTGTCCTCCGTCTTTCCTGAAAGTTTCCCTTGATTCCTAGGAACTTCCTCCGCATGACTGAACATTTGGTTTTCTAAAACCTTTTGAGCTTTATCAACCTTAGAAATTTGATCGTCAACCTTAATGATGCGGTTCTCCAACCCTTGAAGCTTTCCCAAAATTGTTTCCAACATGGGATCGGGCTTCTCCTTTCCCGTATTGTTTCCTCCATTAGATGATTGCCCCTGGCTTTTCAAAGGAGTAGAGGAAGAGGAAGGTGGAGTTAGTGAATTAGAATTGGAAGGATAAGAGTTACCGGAATTTTGTTGATTGGAGCGCCAATTGTTGTTGTTTGAACCCCTATTATTGTTCCAATTGTTGTTCCGGTTGTTGTTGTTTCCATTCCAATTGTTATTCCGGTTGTTGTTCCGGTTGTTGTTGTTGTTGCGGTTGGTGTTATCACCGCCATTGTTGTTGCCCAAATAGCCAACAACCTTCTCTTGTTGCTTTGGGAAGTTGGTCTTGATCGCCTCCTTCAACTCCTTGATCTCATTGTTGAGGGAGAAAATCTGATTTTGAGCTTCATGTGTGAGCTTTGCTCCTTGCTCCACACGATTTCCCTCCACTTTCCGGTGGGAATACTTCTCTATGACCCTTGCTTGCTTCTCAATGAAGTCCCAAGCGTCATCTTCCCTCATGTCCATGAATGTTCCACATGAGAGGGATTGGAGGTTGAATTGCGTTCCCGCATCTAACCCCTTGTAGTAGATCTCCAGCAATGCAAGCTTGGATATGCCATGGTGAGGGCAATCCAATAACAAGTCCTGAAACCTTTCCCATGATTGAAACAAACTTTCGTTAGACCTCATGGAAAATGCATTGATCTTACCTCTAAGTTCCGCCGTTTTGGATGGCGGAAAGAATTTGGTGAGGAACTCCGCGGAAAGGTCTTCCCACGTATCTAGTTTCCCACTAGGAAGAGCTTGATACCAAGACAACGCTTTCCCCTTCAAGGAGAAGAAGAAAGGCTTAAGCTTATAGTTGTTGGTGGTAGCACTCTTCGGTCTCATTGTCTCCATCATACACTCAAAGTTTTGCAAGTGTTGGTGTGGAGATTCAGCGCTTGTCCCGCCAAATTGGTTTTGGCGAACAAGAGTAATGACTTGGGGGTTGAAGCTAAACCCTTGCACATCATCAACATCAAAGTTCACGCCCAAACGACGCGGTTGTTGTGTTGGATCCATCCGCTGACCAAGAGTTCTTGGCTCTTCATCTACACGTTCGATCCTCGCATTCCAAGGTGGAACACGACGATTAGCAGCTCCCCATGGATGGAAAGGATTCACATTGATCGTGGGATCAATCTCCTCTAACGGTGGCATGGAAGAATCACTATCATCAGCGGATGAGTGACCTTTTCTTCTAGATCTTGATGCCCTCCTTGAGGATTTCTTGCTTCCCTTAGTTCTATCCTCATCCTGGCGGAGGGTCTCATTCCATTGGAGTTGAGCTTCCTTCTCCGCCAACTCCGCTTGAAGATCACGTTCGTGTCCTTCATCCATCTTCTTTTCCTTGCGCTTTTGCCTTAAAGTCCTCTCAAGCTCTTGATCAAGAGGTAAGAGGTCTTCGGTGTTCCTAGACCTGCGCATGCACTCAAAAAAATATCAAATAACGAGAGCAAGCTCCCAAGCTTGACAACCGGCTACCGAATTCGGTCTAGACCAAATCCCCGGCAACGGCGCCAAAAACTTGTTCGCCCCTAAAGGTGTGTGCAAATAAGCTTTAAATTTATAAAACTAGAATCAAGCAAGCGAACCCGCAGTGTACGGATCGACGTAGATTAGCAAGAATTCCAGAGTATCGAACACATGGATTTGGGGAGAAACAAATTCGATTTCAGATTATCAAGCGGTTAAATGTAAGAGCTTTGCAAATTATTGGGAAAACAACAATCCTAAAGATCCAAGTATCCAGCTGTGGCAATTGATTCAAGATATTCTTAATGATATAAAGACAGAGTTGAGATATGCAAAGGTATGCTAATGTAAGGTAATCGTACGGTGAAGTTCCAAAGACCTTATATGACTCACCTACAAGACACTCTCTATACAGGTTGTTGAGGCTTCAATATAGAAAGGTTCTAAAAGCAAGAATTAATATCAAATACCCAAACTTGTAATCCAAGGATCAAGACTAACTTAACCGATTACGGTTGTGACACTCACAATCGAGGTAGAGGTTGTTGAGGCTTCACTACCACCTAGAAAAGGCAAGCCAAGACTAAGCTAAAGCAAATCTTTAACTTTGGATTAAAGTAAAAGCAGGTTCGTAAACTTAAGGGAAATTACGGGTAGATCTTGAGACTCCACGGCCGTGGAACTCAAGATCAAACCGTGATTTAGGGTTCGTCGGCGATTCTCTCTAACTCTCAGGGTCTAATCTGTTTACAGTCGATCTATCATCATCTAAGCCACAACTATCAACCCTTCACCCTAGAATTGTTAAGGGTTTTTAGCCAACAATCATCATTATGATATCAAATTCAAAGATTTAAAAGATTGAAAGATGAAAACTTCCGAAAACTTCCAATAAACTTCAAACCAATCTCAATGTCACAATCAAGAATGAATATTGTCGATAGATTCAGAATAAGGCAAACAAACACAATCTTAGGAAAGAAGGAAGAACGGGATGTCAATCCGTCTTCTAAATCAAACCTAAACAAGAAGAGAAATCTTCTTGCAACAATCTTCCAAAAGCTCTGA
Organism: Fagopyrum homotropicum; assembly: GCA_033239125.1. Lineage (NCBI taxonomy): Eukaryota > Viridiplantae > Streptophyta > Magnoliopsida > Caryophyllales > Polygonaceae > Fagopyrum > Fagopyrum homotropicum. The sequence continues at coordinate 116,315,561 of BSWB01000007.1, read as the reverse complement.
TCTTCCGTCAATCCGGAAATCTCAACAGCAATCTCCACCAAAAGTGCGAGATTAGGGCAAATCCAAGCACGAACTTCGATCTCCAACGAGATGTAAATGCTTCTAAGCGAGGGTTAAGCGAGGATAAATGCCGCTAAGCGAAGATGACGGAATCTTCCTTCGTCCGTCTTTTTATAGGGCAAGATAGAATATCGGCCCGGCCCAATCTTCAAAAGATCGTGGCTTCAAAATGTGGCGAAAAAGATCGCCAAGATCACGGTCGTGGAAGGTTCCACGACCGTAATTTAGAGCGTGAAAATCAACACGGTTTGAACCATGGATTCCACGACCGTAATAGTTACTGGAATGCATCACGCCTTTCTTTGCAAGGTTCCACGGCCGTGGAACTAAACGTGGTTTGTAGTACGGCCGTATTTTAGAGCGTGGTTTAGGGCAAGAACGTGATTCTTCCCTAGCCTCGTGCACTCCTCAAGTTGAACTCCATTTTGCTCCTAATAATGCCCTCAATCCATGGACATACTCAATCAACTCTTCTTTGCTCGATTCCGTTCGGAAATGACTCTCAATCACCTATAATCAACATAAAGCTAGTGTAGACATCCACATCGACAATATAGGCATACTAGCTCACAATTGCAACAATGCTAAATCAAAGACTATCAATATGAATCAAATACATTTAAAAAACGTTCCTAAAACATCACAATATTTCATGCTAACAATATGGTTGTGACATGAGAAGTCTACGACTCTCGCCTTTGTTTCTTTTACAATAAGGAGTGGTCAGGTGTACCTCCCCGTATGCCATGCGGAGTGGAGAAATACCTTTCCCGTATGCCATGACTAATCAAGTCCTAGAGAACCCCTCAGACTCCCTCGGGAATACTTAGCAAGCTGCCACTGCCCAATACTAGTGGGTCAGTCATACGTTAATGATCAACCTATAACAAACTATAATGCATATAACAATCACCACTCATGTACTCATCCAATATAAGAACACAACTAAGTTCACGGACTTACTTGTATCCGGATAACCTCAGCTATCAATCAACTCTCAAATTCCCGCATGAATATACACCACGCTAGATAAAGCAAGGCACACAATCAACCACTATCCAATATACTAGAATATTGCATTCCTAGTCTCAAAAGATCCTCAAGGATCATATACATCACAATCATTCTGAACATCTCATCAAATCCTCAAAGCCTCTCAAGGCATATTATCACAACATACTACCATCCTCAACTCATATCTAACCTAGCATGCTTTAAACTGAAACCACAAGGACAAGAGGAAGGAAGACATACCAAAGAACTTGGTATGTCTTGAGGTAAGGCACGGCAAGGAGATGCGTGACGCGGTGACACTCTTGGCATGCCGCGACTACGGTTGTCGTAGACGCAAGGGCGGCGACAACACCTGAAGGCGCCGGTGCAGCGAAGGTGAGGCACGGGTGCGGGTTCACAGCAAAACCTAGCTCTTTGCTCCTGTCAGCTTCTCCTCTAGATCTCTATCTCTCTTCTAAGGACCCCAAAGGCAAACTTGACTTCCTCAACATAAATACCACACAATCAAGGGCCAAAACAACAAGGTCTACCTTATTGGATTGAAGAAGAAGAAGAAGAAGGAAAGGAAGAAGAGCTTACCACTCTTCTTCAAATACACAAGAAAGGACTCTTCAGTTGCAACTCCAGGCCAGCTATCCACCAACACACAACATCAACTCTTCTTTAGCTTGGAAGAAGAATCCGAGAAGAACAAGGAAAAATATAGAAGGAACGATGAACGTAGGAGAAGATAAGTAAGAAGATCTGAAATGAGTCACAAAACCCTCAAGACAAAGGAATGTGGAAGACCTAAGAAGGAAGGAAAGAAATGATGGCGGCGAAAAAGTCGGCCGCCCACTCTACTAGGCCGCGACCGCGGGCCGTTCTTACCACGACCGCGGTGCCGCGACTGCAGCCATGGCGAGGTGCGGTCGCAGGGTCTTCATCCTAGACATGGTTCTTACATCAGATCCCCCCTAAAAACAAATTGAATAACCACAGATCCTCTTGGTCTCAAACACCGAGGTATACTCACTCGATCTCACGAAGGCATAAATCTTCAGTCTATCCTCATACACAGCTCATGCTAGCACGTCAAGATCTAATAAAATCACACATCATAATATAGCACGAAATAAAACATATAATATCACATAAGCAAATAAACTCACCAAGATAAAACTAAGGCTCTCTCTTCAATACTACAGATGCAGCTACCTCTGCATAAAACTACGGATTGTTCCTCTTGATACAATCCTCTGTCTCACAAATTGCCTCATCGGCTCCCCGTCTAGACCATTGTATCCTCATCATTTGGATGTCCTTCGAACACAAGCGTCTCGTACTCCGCTCTAGGACCGCTATTGGATGCTCTACAAACGTGTGGTCCGGCTCAACCACTAAGTCCTCATAATTGATGATGTGTCTCGGATCCGGTATATACTCTCTCAATTGAGACACATGAAAGATTAGTTGAACGCCCTCCCGTCTGGGTGGCAACATGAGTCGGTATGCCACCTCCCCGACTCACTCTAGAATCTCAAAAGATCCGACATATCAAGGACTTAACTTTCCCTTTATGTCGAATCGTCTGACGCCTCACGTCGATGATACTCTCAACCAGACATGAGTCCTAACTTTGAACTCTAAAAGCCGATGCCTCTTATCAACATACGACTTCTAGCGGCTTTGTTCAGCCAACATCCACTCAAAAAACAATGCTACTCGAGCGACATCCTCCTGTATCTACTTAGGAGTTATCCCACTAATATTGCTCTGCTTATCCCTGCATAGAGGTGTATGATATCTCCGTCCATGCAATGCCTCATATGGATTCATCCTGATCGACGCATGCCTGTTGTTGTTGTACAAAAACTCAACCAACGGGAGGTGATCTGACCACACCTATCCCTAGTCTAGCACATAGGCTCTCAACATATCCACCAAGGCCTGTATAGTCCTCTTTGGCATACCATCTGTCTGAGGATAAAAAGTTGTCGTGAAGTGAAGGCTCGTATTCAAAGTAGTGTGTAGTTGCTGCCAAAACCGCGGGGTGAAACGTCCATCTCTATCCAAGACAATGGTCCTCGGTACCCCATGGAATCTCACTATATGTCTAGGAAATTCCTCAACTAGCTGACTTATGAGACACTTTTCCCTAATAGGGATAAAGCGTGTTGTCTTCGTCAGTCGGTCCACTACGACCCAGATAGAGTCGAAGCTCCTACTCGGTCCCAAACCGGTAACGAAATCCATGGAGATGTCCTCTCATTTCCACTACGGTACTAGTAGTGGGTGGAGTTCCCCTCCGGGTCTAAAATGCTCGATCTTGACCTATTGAAATGTCGTACACGGGGCTACAAATCTAACCACATCGGGCTTCAGTCCGCCCCACCAGAAAGAACGTTTCGGATCCGTCCGACCGCCGGGCAGGTCTCCTATTTTTGTTGGATCTCACCCAACAGATCAGGTAGAACCTCTAGGTGGATGGTTGGTTGTCCATATCAGGAAACTGAATATCCAACTCTAGCCACGCTAGAGCTCTCTATAATTGAGGTTGAGTCGTTAGTCGTGTTATCGCCTTCTCTCAAGGCGTCTTCCTGCTAAGGGCGTTGGTGACCACATTCACCTTTCCCGAATGATACAAAATCTCTAAATCAAAGTCCTTGATCAGCTCAAGCCATCTCCTTTGGCGGTTATTCAATTCCCGCTGAGTGAATATGTACTTTAGACTTTTATGGTTTGTGAAGATTTAGCATGAACCTTCATACATATATTGCCGCCACATCTTCAAGATGTGTACCGCTGCAGCTAACTCTAGGTCATGTGTCGGGTAATTCTCCTCGTACGTCTTCAGTTGTCGAGATGCATAAGCAATCACCCTGCTTTGTTGCATCAAAACACATCCCAAGCCTAGCTTGGATGCGTCGCTATAGACTACAAAATCATATGTGCCCTCTAGTTTTGTTAAGATAGGAGCAAAATTCAACCTCCTCTTCAGCTCCTCGAAACTCTGAGTACGCGGCTCGGACCATACAAATTGGATAATCTTCCTCAACAGGCTCGTAAGTGGTCGGGCGATCACAAAAAACCTTTCTACAAATTGACGATAGTATCCAACCAAACCTAGGAATTTGCACACTTCCTTGACATTCTTTGGAAGCATCCATGCTGTCACTAACTCAATCTTCTTTGGATCAACCTTGATCCCCTCGGCGGAAACTATGTGACCTAGAAAGTCCACCTCTGGCATCAAGAACTCGCACTTAGAGAGTTTGGCTTACAACTCTTTATCTTGCAAAATTTGTAGCACCGTCCTCAAATGTCCAGTGTGTTCCTCTCTGCTCCGAGAATACATCAAGATGTCATCTATGAAGACCACCACAAACTGATCTAGGAAGTCGATGAAGATGCCATTAATCAACTCCATAAAGACGGCATCCGCATTTGTGAGCCCGAATGGCATCACTACAAACTCGTAGTGGCCATATCGAGTCCGAAATGCCGTCTTGGGCACATCCTGCTCTCTCACCCTCAATTGGTGATATCCGGACCTCAAATATATCTTGGAGAATAAGGTAGTTCCCTGCAGCTAATCTAGCAAGTCGTCAATGCGGGGCAACGGGCACTTGTTCTTTATGGTCACCTTATTTAACTCTTGATACTCGATGCACAACCTCATCAACCCGTCCTTCTTCCTCACAAAAAGTACCGGTGCACCCCATGGGGAAACGCTAGGGTGAATGAAGCCCTTCTCTGCCAACTCCTCGAGCTGCTTCTTCAGCTCCAACAACTCGATAGTCGTCATACAATATGGTGCCTTCGAGATCGGTATCGTCCCGGGCACTAACTTGATGTTGAGATCCATGCTTTTCTGTGGCGGTAAGCTGGATGGCTTATCAAATACATCGAACTAGTGCGGGATCTTTGAGACATTATTGATACATTCTAGGCTCAAGCCTCATGTTAACCTTGGGAGGCTCCTTTGAAAGGGACCGCCAACTTTCGGATGCCCTCCAGGCAAGCGAGAAAGGATCGAAAGGAGCTGAGGTGAGCTTAGGATTCTCTCCACAATATCTCAAATGGCCATCTAGGTTGATCAGACCGAGATTTTGGTCGAGGTGAGCTCTTGTTAAAAAATCTTGGATGGTGCAACGTACAATCTCGGCCGAGATCAGGTGGGCTGGACCGAGATTTTTGTTCATTTCTTCTTCCTTCATCGTGAGCTCTTCAAGTGTGGTTCCGGGATTGATGGCAAGGATATCCGGGACTGAGAGCTCTTCATTGCACTCCTCCAAGGGTGAAGGAGGTTGATGTATGTCTTGAAGGAGAGTAGGCTTCCCTTGCATAATAGCATGACTAACCTCCTCAATCTCTCTCCTCGTTTGTTCTTCTCTCTCGAATATTAATCTTCTTGCATCCTTCAGGGCCACATTCTTAAGTTGTACTTGCTCCCAAGCGTCATTCAACTCTTCTTGAAGGTTCCTAATGGTTATGGTTGAGTCGGGCAATTCTTGGATCTCCTCATGGTGTACCTCCTCTTGTTGAAATACTTCCGCTTCAAGATCCACTTGGGCCCTCAAAATGGAAGTGACGTTGTTCTCTAAGTCCTCCAACTTCCTCATTACTTGCTCAAACATCGTCTCTAATCGGTCTTCGTGAGGTTGTTGGGGAGGTTCTGCATGAAGCAAAGTAGTCAGGTGAGCTTGATCATGGAACCCATAATAAGCATTGAACTCCTTCCAATACTCAAGCTCATTGTGGAGAGGTCCTCGATCTTGGCTTGTCATCCATCCCTCATACTCCATGTCGTCAAGGTCGTCTTGAAAGTACAGCCCGTTAATGGCAAACATGAAGAATGCAAAGACACAAACAAGCAAGATCAAAACTAACAAGAAAGATCTACACTAAAAACAATCAAAAACAAATGACTTAATCTAGACCTAGTCCCCGACAACAATGCCAAAAATTTATTCGCACTAGGAAGTAGCAGAAAAAGCTTTACATTTATAAACTCGATCTATTCTCTTAATCTACCTAGCGAACTCACACTGTATGGGTCGTTTTGCAGCAAGAAATATATTCCGAGGTCAAACACAAGAACTGAGGTGAACTTAAACCATTCAATGATCATGGATTGTGCAAATCTAAACTAAGAGATGAGCAATGAATAAAGAACTGAAAATCACAATATTTTTGGTTGGTTTTGTGGTGATCAAACAAGCATCACAAGATATGCAAATAATCAAGTAAACAACTAACACAAACAAGATAGGTAATAAGGGTAAGATAAGCGGGTTCTAGAGGTTTGAATTTTCGGTTATGGCATTGAACTCAAGCATCTAAACATCTAAGGATAAACTGCGGTTGTTGGGAAGGAGCATTTCTCTAATGGGAACAATTCCGGGTAAGTCTCATGTTCCACTAGTCTCAAACCAAAGTCCTATTGTTGGGTAAGTCTGAAGGAGCTAAGGTCGAGAACTCTACACAAACCGGGCCACTGCCTAAGGGTCAAACCCCTCCTTACCGGGTAAGTCTCGGAAAAGGTAAGTCTTAAGCAACGATCCTAGAACACTCAATCCCATAGTGGCTTTTTTGGCTCACTACTACCTAGAGTTCATCATCTTCTATACCTAAGAGCGAAAATCACCGGGTAAGTCTCATTCCTCAATTAGTTTGCTAACATAGGTCGCCCTAAGCTAGATTAGGCTCAACAAACACTAGGATCATGAACATCTCGGCCGAAATGGCATGAAGAACAGGCCAAAAACTTAAAATGAGCTAGGTTTTCGAACACAAAATCATCCTAACCTAACATGCAAGTCCACACAATCATCATCCAAGCCATAGCCTTCTATCCATCATCCTAGAATCACAACTATTCAGCTAATAACATACATTCCAAGATCAAACATCATCATGCAAGCATGCGTGCATTCCTAGCAAGATAATGAAGATAAGAACAATGAAAGAAAGTTACTTAGCTGGAATAGAAGTTTACACAAGTCTCACAATGCTTCAAGAGCAGCTTTAAGATCCAAACTTACAAGCTACACAAGAACCTCACTTAAAACTACTCTAGATCTTAAGATGGGATAATGTTCTACACTAATCTCCCACAAGGTGCTTGGAAGAGAGCTGGAAGAGGAGAGATGTCCAAAAACAGTCTGCAAAGCAAATCAAGTACTCCAAGAGAAAACAAAGGTCGGTCAAAGAGATCGTGTGTCAAGTGGCTTGGTTGTCCAGACAGGAATCCCGGTTGGCACATGCACCCATCTCGGTCGAGATGTACTTGCCCTGGACCGAGATTGCACCAATTCAGCCTTAATCCTCACTTGAACATAATATTGTCCAAGCTTTGCACCAACTAGGGTCATTGTCTTCTTCTTTTCTCCAAGCATGAGTCTTTTGAAACCTCAAATCCGGACCACCATGAGGCTTGAACCTCGAATGTATTAATAATGTCTCAAAGTTCTCCAAAATACCTACAAACCCGACAAAAGCTTGTGTAGACACCATTTCTAGCAATATGACTCGATTAAGCGTAAATGTCACGAACTAGTGCAAAATCATGCATGAATAAAGAGAACAACTAACTAAATGAATGCCTAAACTAGTGTCATAAATCATGTCATCAGACTATATACATCATAATCATTCTCAACATCTCATTAAATCCTCAAAGCCTCTCAAGGCATCTATCACAACATACTACCATCCTCAACTCATATCTAACTTAGCATGTTCTCAACTAAAACCACAAGAACAAGAGGAAGAAAGACGTACCAAAGAACTTGGTATGTCCCGAGGTAAGGTGCAGGCAAGGAGATGTGCGGGCGCGGTGACACTCTCGGGATTCCGTGACTGCGGTTGTCGTAGACGCGAGGGTGGCGACAACACCTGAAGGTGCAGGTGCGGGTTAATAGCAGAACCTAGCTCTTTGCTCCTTCCAGCTTCTCCACTCAATCTCTACCTCTCTTATAAGGAACCCAAAGGCAAACTTGACTTTCTCAACATATTCTATACAACCAGGGGTCATAACAACAAGTTCTACCTTGTTGGATTCAAAACATGGAAGAAGAAGGAGGAGAGAAAGAAGGAAAGGAAGAAGAGCTTACCACTCTTCTACAAATACACAAGAAATGACTCTTCAACTGCTAAAATTCGGCCGGCCACTCTTCTAGGTCTACCTTGGTGGCTAAAAGTCGGTCAGCAACTCTGCTAGGCCACGACCGTGGGCTGTCCTCGCCGCCACTGCGGCCATGGCAGCGCGGTCACGGGGTTTTCATCCTAGACATGGTTTTTACATTGAGTTGGGTCAAGTTATGTTCAGGTTGGGGCAAAACTGTGTCGGGTTGCCTAACATCTTGATTCGGATCGGTTTTGGGTCGGGCAGTTTGTAACAAACTACATGAAACCACCTCTTATTTATAATAAACTACATAAAATCGCCTTTCATTTACTCTTTTTTCACTTAGCCACCTCTTATATATTAATTTTTATTTAACAACTCAATATTTATAATCGGTTAACAATTAACCACCTTAATAATATTCTATCTAGACTCATAGACTATCTAGTCTTCCATTCAAATTTAATGGGTTCACCAAAAATTAGTTAATTACTTTGGGATACTAATTATAAATATGACATAATTACTTTGAGACACGGATTAATAAACGGGATCCTAAAAATTCCATTCGAATCTTTGAACTTCACTAACAAACCCTTAATAACCCGTCATATCGTTAATTTAATTTTATATTAATCAACTATTACTTTCTTATTAGTGGGAAACACATTATAAATTATTTGACACTTAATTTGAATGTAACATTACGCGAATGTAACTATTTATCACTTTTCACCGAATCGGATAATAATATGTGGATATTTGGCTGATCCGTTTGATCCAAAGTTTAAAATATGGTAATTGAAAGCGATTTTAGTCGTATCGGATAATTATCCGCGAATATTTGGGTGATTTGATTGATTTAAATGATTTTAGCTTGATCATTTTGATTGAAAATGATTTTAGCCGGATTTGGATATCCGACTACTCCATTTGATCCAAATATCTAATGTGATTGATCCATTTGATCCATATATATTTTTTTCTAATGTGATTGATCCATTTGATCCATATATATTTATAAAGTTATACTATATACTAAGTACTATGAAATATGTATACTTCAATACTAGTATAGGAAATTGGGAATTAAAGTTGAAAACTATTTCTAATAAGTAATTAGTAAACCATAAGTTAAAATCAAAAGTTATCTTAATAGTTAAAATCATCGTGACATTACATGTATTGTGTCGGAGTTGAAGAATGTCATTTTTTTTTTAGAAACGATTGATTTTTTTTTAAAAAACGAATGAAAATTTTTTTGAACTACCATGTTATAATTTCTGCACTATTCTCTTATAAACTTTGAACTATTCCCATATAATTCATGAACTATTACTTTTTAATATATTATATCAAATTATTTATAAATTAATCGTTTATATATTATGAACCATTCAATTGTAATTCATAAACTATCATTTTATAAGTTATGCACTATCCTTTATAAATTTTGCACTTTGAACTATTCTATTATAATTCATGAACTATCCTTTTATAAGTTATGAACTATCCCTTAATAAGTTTTGAAATATTACTTTCACTCCTTTATAATTTTGCACTATGAACTATCCTATTATAATTCATGAACTATCCTTTTATAAGTTATAAACTATTCCTTAATAAGTTTTGAACTATTAATTTCACTCGTTTCTGGAGAAAAAAATTGGGACACGTGTCAGCTCTACGTTCAGCCGCACGGCCCTACTGGAATAATGTGCCTTACCTGAACAGTACCCGTATAAACTTATAGTATGAATTATGTATTTATGTCATTATAGACTTATAGTATAAAATTATAGTATAGATTATGTCATTATAAATGTATAGTATAAACTTATATGGATTATGTCATTATAGACTTATTGTATAAACTTATATTATGAATTAATGGATTATGTTTTTGACATAGTTTTTATTGAAATTCGATTTCCGTACGTTCATTTTATACGCAACACGTAGCTAAATTTTAAAAAAGTATATTCTATAAAATCAGTTTAATAGTTTGCTATATTTTAAAAAATAATAGGATATCCACATTACCACATCATTATAAAATTTAGAATATCCGGTTTTCCTTAAAATAGTTAGATATCCATAACTTTATATATCCGGATACCAGGATTTCCGGATATCCGTGTCTAAAATTCCCTAATTGTAAATTGTAAGGGTTTGATAGTTTCATTTTTGATTCAGCATCTTCTCTCCAAGGCAATAGGCGGCGGCAAATCGGCGATAGGGACCTCAAACTATCATTGCATGCATTAAAATAGCCGGTGTATGACTAACTTATTTTTTAAATTATCCTATTTCTAGGGAAATTTTATCTATTTTTTCACCTAATAAATCATGTAAGTAAGTATCAATTTAACTCAAAATTATCACTGTAACTTAAAATTACTCTATTTGTACCCAATCTAAATAGATAGGGTTATAAAGTCATTTTGGGTCGGGTTACTTCTAGGGAAATTTTATCTACTTCAGGTCGGGTTACTTCGGATTATCGGGTCATTTGGGTCGGGTTACTTCAGGCTATCTGGTTACTTCGGGTCGGGTTTGTAAGACCCCAATTTTTACCTTCACCGCCCCCGCGGTAAAGAAGGTTGCCCCAGCGGCAAGCTGTGCCTGTCACCGCCCCCGCGGTGACAAGGGGCCGCCCTTGCGGCACGGGCAATCCGCCCATGCGGATTCGCTGTAGATCGCGCCCGATCTGTTTTCGTTCGTTATATCTTCTTTCTATAGATAGAAGATCCGATCTTCTATCTTATGGGCCGGCTTTCCTATCTTCTTCCTAACCTTAGAACGTCCTTTTCATCTATCTTTCCAGCCCTTTTCTATAAATTCCCGTATGTTCCTCTTTTTCCCGTTTCTTGCTTACGTTTTCTTCGACCCTCGAGTGTTGTAGCCTTGCTTCTTGTGATCTTGCTGAACGCGTAAGTTCTTCCTCCCTTACTTTTCATCACGTTCAGGTGTTGTTGCACCTTACTCCCTTCTGTTTCGTTTTTCGTCTTTCGTTCTTCCTTTCTTCTTCTCCAAGAATCAAGTTTGAACCTTGATTCTTGTTAGCATCCTCGTTATTTATGTGTTGTTGTTCTCAGGCTCTTTAGGTTGAGTCTTGACGTAGTTGGATCAAAGGGTTGAGATTTGAGTCCCTTGTTGTGGTTATGTTGTCCTCGAGAAGCCGATAGCGACTTCTATCAGTGCACCGCCCCCGCGCCTGCTCATCCCCTCCTCCGCGGCAAGCCGCCCCTGCGCCTTGCTCCGCCGCCCTTGCGGTTTCTTCTACAGTAACTCCCGTTCTTGTGAGTTGCTTCCTTCCTTGCTTTCCTCGTTCTTTTCCTGGTTCCTTGATGTTGTTGTCGACCCTTAGTGTTATGTAAGAGTAGGGTTTGTGACCTTAGCTTGTGTAGATCTCTTAGAGATCATGGATACTAGAAGTTATAGACTTCTAGTAATCGTTTCGGTTCTTGATTCGTGATGCTTTGTTGAGCAGACTTCTTTTTGTTCCTTTCCTGAGGATAATTGAGTGTTTGTTGATTGTTAAGATTACCTTCGAGTGAGGTAAGTCCCTTGGACTTACTTAGATTCATTCCACATATTGGCTTGATTGTCTTGGCTTGTTTGTGTTTTTTAGCATGCTATAACTGATAACCGGAAGTGCTTGACCTGTATAACCGTAATTGGCCTAAGTGTATTATAACCGGGCGGTTACCGCTTGTCCAGTTCAGAATGGATAAACTAGGAGGTGCTCTTGCGACTATCCCAGCAGATGACAGAAGGATGCATACATTCTATTCTTGTTGGTGAAAGGGAACGGAGGCGAGATCGTAGCAACTCTCGTGTAACAACCATAAGTTGAATTAGTAATTGGATAACATAATGAAAGATACTAACCGGTTGTTTGTGAGCATGTTGACGTGTTTACTTTACCTTATGTGTGTTTGTGCCTTTATAGTCTTTCTGATATCTAGAATGTTAGCTAACGGTTTATACCGATGTTGTAGATGCCTTGCAGGATATAGGTGCTGCTGAGTGATCCGGACGGTCTAGTCAGCCAGGATTCCCGTACATTATAGGACGTGATCGGGTTTATGTTTTAGTTGTTGTTTCCCTTTTGTTTTGAACTCGGTTGCGAGTCTTTTATGATTCCTTTTGTTTAAACCTGATAACACGATTTATGACGTTAGATTAGGCATCCATTTAGATAGTTTTTCCCGCTATTCATGCATAGTTTGGCATTAGTTCATGACGTTTACGTTTGATTCATGCATATTGTCGAGATAGACGTCTACACGAACTATTGTCGGTTTTGTAGGTATTTTGGGGAGCTTTTGGAGCTTAATCGATACATTCGAGGATCGTCCCTCGTGATGACACACTTCCGGACTCACTAAGAGGCAAGCTAGGAGCTAAGGAGAACACATAGGACCATGTTGGTGCATTTCTTGCACCAACTCATGGCTTAACAATCAAAAGAGAGTTGTTTGAGCAAAACCACGGACTAGACCCAGATTCCACGCTCGTAGTTCTGACCGTGATTCTCTTTGGACAGCTGTGACAATTGTCCCATGATCTCCATAACCGACTCTTTCTCTTGGTGGAGGCTATAAGTGGTCCTGCAGGCTGATTCTCAAAGGATCCTCTCATACACTCTCTCATTTAACAACATTCCATTGGAGGCTATTCTTGGAGGGGAGCAAAAACACTCTCATTTGGAGAAGAAGAAGAAGAAGAAGAACATTAGTCTTAGAGTTTTCATAGTTTTTTGAGTGGTTTTTGAGTGAGTTTTGTTGAAGACATTTACAAGGATTTGTAAGGAATGATTTGAACCTTCTTTTGAAGGGTTGTAAGTCCTTCTTAACATTTATTCAGCTTGTTTTCTTGTTCTACTTGTTTCTTTTCTCTTTCACTTCATTTACTTGCTATGGAAGCCATGAATGTATGCTTATTGAGCTTGATTGTTAAGATGCATGTTGTTGGCTAAATAGATGTGATTCTAGGGTAAGGGAATGATGGTTATGGCTTGGACTATGATAGAATAGACTTAAATGTATCTATGGATGCTTCGCTTGCTCATACTTAACTGTTGTTACAAATCACGGTCTGTTCTTATGCTTCCACGGCTGTGATTCTTATGATATGCCCGTGGTTTGCTTCTGTTATGCTTGTATTGATAAATCTGAATGTTAGAATGTTAGATTGTTGAAATCCTAGTGTTTGTTAAGCTTAATCTAGCTTAAGGTGACCTAATGCTAGCAAACTAAGTGAGGAAAGAGACCTACCCGGTGATTTCCAACCTTAAGTACCAATGATAACGAACTCTAGGTAGTAGTGAGCCTCATAAGCCACTATTGGACTGAGTGTGCTAGGATTTATGTTTAGGACTTGCCTTCCCAAGACTTACCCGGTAAGGAGGGGTTAGACCCCTAGATAGCAATCCGGTTTGTGTAGATTTCTCAACCTTAGGCTCCTAGAGACTTGCCCGGTAATAGGACCTTAGTTGCGGGATTAGTGGATCATGAGACCTACCCGGTGATTGATCCCATTTGAGAAACATTCCTTCCCAACATATTATAGCTAGTCCAAGGTTGATTAGAAGCTTGAGTCCAATGCCATAACCGGAATTCCTAACCCCTAGAATATGTTTTTCTCTCTTTGATCACATATCTCGTGTTTGTTTTGCTTGTTTGTGTTGCTAGCTTAGTTTGTTCATTGATTTGTTAATCTTGCATTGATTGTGATCTTTGTTTGATCACCACAAAACCAAACCAAAAACATTGAGATTTTCATTTCTTTATTTCTTTCTCTTTTCTTAAGACTAGATTTACACTATCCTTAGTCACTATTTGATTCGATTTCACCTTAGTCTTTGTGTTCGACCTCGGAATAATATCCTTACTACAAAACGACCCATACACTGTGGGTTCACTAGGAGTTAGGAAAAATATATCGAGTTATAAATTTAAGACTTTTGTTTTGAACTCGGTTGCGAGTCTTTTATGCTTCCTTTTGTTTAAACCTTTGGTTTTATATTGAGTTTTGGCTTTCATTTGTATATGACTTGTTGTAAGATCCATTGTGTCGTTGCTACTCTGAGGGTCGGGACCCATTGTGAGGTCCTAGCCCGTAATGCTTTGAGTTCCCAGAACTTTGGGAGTTACAGGGTTATTTGGGCAATCGAGTTATTCAGGTCATTTATTACTTTGGGTTAAATTGATTTCAAGCGGGTCGGTTCCGTATATTCTTTTTTTCATAATTTTCGGGGCTAGTTCGGATTTGTCAGGTCGGTTTCACGGGCCTGGTCAACTTTTGACAACTCTGTAACACCCCAAGTTTTGGGAACTCGAAGTATTACGGACTAGGACCTCACAATGGGTCCTAACCCTCAGAGTAGCAACGACACAACATATCTTACAATAAGGCATAGACAAATGAAACCAAAACTTATAATAAAACCAAAGGTTTAAACAAAGGAAACGTAAAAGACTTGCAGCCGAGTTCAAAACCAAGGGAAAACTACAACAGAAATATAAACCCGATCCCGCCCTATAATGTACGGGAACCCCAGCTGACTACACCGTCCGGATCACTCAGCAACAACTATATCTTGCAAGGCATCTACAACATCGGTATAAACCGTTAGCTAACATTCTAGATATCAAAGATACAGTAAAGGCACAAACACACATAAGGTAAAGTAAACACATAGAATGCTCACACTCATTCGGTTATTATCTTTCATTAAGGTTAAACCCTTTACTAATTTAACTTATGGTTGTTACACAAGAATCGCTACGATCTCGCCTCTGTCCCCTTTCACCAACATGAATAGAACGTATGCATCCTTCTGTCATCTTCTAGACTGGTCGCGAGAGCACCTTCCAGTTTCCCCATTCTGAATTGGACAAGCGATAACCGCCCGGTTATAATACACTTGGGCCAATTAAGGTATAACAAAGTCAATCCTAGTTCCGGTTATCAGTTATACCATAAACAACAACACAAACAAGCCCAAACAATCAATCTAATATACGGAACGCAACTAAGTAAGTCCAAGGGACTTACCTCACTCAGATAACTCAGCAACAACACAATTTCCCGCAAGAAAGAAGGAAGGGAAGCATGTTCACACAAGGCATCACGAATCAGGAACCGAAACGATTGCTAGAATTCTATAACTTCTAGCCTCAATGATCTCTTAAGAAATCTACACAAGCTAAGGTCTCAACCTTAGTCTTATAGATCACTAAGGGTCAACAACAACATCATAAGCCAAAGGAAGGAATGAGGAAAGCAAGGAAGGAAGTAGCTCACCAAAGACGGGAGCTACTGCAGGAAAACCACGGGGCGGATGAACAAAGGTGTGGGGGCGGAACTGGCACTGCCAACAGGGCGGAAAAACAGAGGCGCGGGGGGCGGCGACGTGACAGCAAGCAACTTCCGGGCTTTCTTCGACAGCAGAACTACAGCATAGAAGCCAAATCTTGATCCTTTGATCCAAACACGTCACGACTCAACTAAAAGAGCATGAGAACAACAACGAATCAACAACGGAACGATCCACAAGAATCAAGACTCAAACTTGATCCTTGGAGAAGAAGAAAAGAGAGGAACGAAGAAGAAAACAAAACAGAGGAGAAAGGCCTACAGCAGATCAAGAACGTGATGAAGAACTCAGAGAAGGAGACTTACACGCTCAGCAAGGGAAGGAGGGAAACAAAGTTGCAGCTTCAGGGTTGAAGAATGATGTATGCAAGAAACGGGAAAAAGAAGAGAAGACATGATTTTATAGGAAAGGGGTGGAAAGATAGATGGAAGGACATTTTAGTTATAGAAATAAGATAGGAAAATCGGTCCATAAGATAGAAGATCGGATCTTCTATCTTTTGGATCGGTCAATATATAGCAAAAAATCCTAAAATAAGATAGGAAAACCGGTCAATAATCAATAACGTCTACTCGACATATGTCGACCCTAGGGTAAATATATAGCCAAAAATTCTAAAATAAAGGATAAAATAATCCTACAAAATTTAAGATAAAAGATACATTTAGAATGTCTATAGCTTTAAAGGTATTAAAATAAAATAACTAACTTCAATCTGTGCCATCCTTGGACGTGTATGGCTCCTCCACAGTGGACATCAATGTGATTAAAGAAGACTTAGACACAAATAGATCACCAACCTTGGAAGCTAATGATCCCAACAGGCTAGAAACCTCCTCTTGAATGGTTCTTGCTTTGGATCTAGTAATTGCTCCTTTTATAGTAGATAATATGGTGACGGTTGAGACTCCTTCTCCTTCAATACTCTTGCCTTTGATCTAGTGATAGGTCGTTGTGTAGTAATGTAACATCCGGAATTTTTATTCCGTAGCAAACCGGATTTCGATCCGTTGATCCTTATCTGTCTACCTAGTCGTACAACGATTCAAAATTTTATCATTTTATGTAACCTCACTTCACATAAAATGATAGAATTTTTTATATCAAACCCTATTCTATCAAACCCTAGTTTATATCATGATATGTCCTTGACAAGGTTATGACGTCCTTTTGACGAGACCAAGACGAGTCCATGACGAGTTTTAACTAGACCAAGACGAGATCATGACAAGGCAATGCATGGGCTTTGGCAAGGCAATGACGAGTTTTGACAAGACCTTGACAAGGCCTTGAATACATTAGCTCATTCTTTTATTACCTTGTTTTTAGCCATTATTTTCTTATTGGATTCAATGGTCCAGCCTTTGTTTTTTTTCCTTGTTGGCGGGTTGGAGAAGCCCAGGAAGCCCATGCCTGCAGTCAGCCCAACAAAGAAGACCGTTGCAAACCCTCAGGAACGATTCTCATGTACGTTGAAGTTGAGCTGGACAAGAGTTACGCTAAATTAATTGCCCTAAAATCACGCTACAGCTGCTGCCAAGGATGTCCAGATTCATCTACTACAACCGTTGCTCCTTCCTTGCGCTACAGAATCCCCATCGCACGCTGCACTTCTCCGCCTTCAATCAGGAAGCAGCCATCGTCACAAACAGGCGGACATGGGACTGCTAGCGCCATCAGATCTCCCTCCTGTACACACACGCCATTGCAACAGACGCATATTTCACTCAGAAGAAGTCTAGTTCGTAGAAGTGGATCTGTAGCCAGACCTCTCCCTTCTGCATACGTATAGATTGCTTGGTGCGTTGGTGAGTTCCTGTTACTCTCTTCCCTTACCTTCCCTTGCTTCTACTTCTGATCGATCACTGGGTTTCATGTTGCAGCGCCCTAGACCACCTCCCAGGTAGACAGATCCTCTCCCGTTGGTTGTATTAACGTTCACTGGGGACCTCTTTGTCGGCTCAAATCCACACCACACTACTTGCCTCGTATCTATCAAACTTTTGTCCTCCCAGACGTAACATCCTTAGGAGTCTTCTGGCATCATTTCTGAGTAAGTGACCCACCCTTACTAGCTTGTTGTTATGTTATGTAGAAGAGATGGTATTACTTATTATAGACCCTTTGATTTTATGGATGATGAGTTGGGATGTATAGCAACTGTTGATGTATATCAGGGTGGAGTCATGAAGTGTGTAGGTAAAGGGTAGTTGTTGAGTTATATTGACAAAATGGTAGAAACAAGGACTGTTGTAAATACATCTCTTTTTCCTTCAGTTTTGAAGTTAAAAACTGCCCATCTTGTCGACCAATGTTAAGGAGTTACAGAGAAGATCCACCGTTGAAATTTTAATAGGTCATAGATGGATATATGTAGTTTGTTGTGTCAAAATTTGAGAATAAATGAACGGTCGGATTAGAAGTTATAAGGTTCCAGAGTAGGGTAGTTGAGCTGTTTTTCCAGCAGTGAAATTTGGCTAAGTATAGGAAATATTTTAAGTGTTGTAACCAACTTTAGAAATTCGTGTAGAAGAGATGGTTGAACAGTTTTAAGAAATTTTTGCTCCTATGAGTGGATTGGATATCATGGATGACCTAAGGAATTATTTCGGAAGTTTTATAAATTTATTCGAGTTTCATATTTGAAGCCGAAGTTGGACCTTAATGATCTTTCGGGAAATAGGAAAATGTGCAATTTGCCATTTGTAACCATACTCATCTTTAGGAGTTAGAATATAGCATTTTAATTACCTAGAAAGTGTGCTGACACACTTGCCTCATTTGACAGGCTACTGAATTCCTATAGTTACCGATTGAGTTGTGATTAAGAGAGTCGAGATTTGATTCTGGTAAGTCCACGGACTTACTTAGCTGGCTTCTTGTATGAGTGTAATGTGTATGAGTGGTGTTTGTTAGTTATGATAAACAACGAAACCGGATTAGGCCGACCTTATTATTTATGTAATTGACTCAAGTGTAAGATAACGGGTCGTGACATCATCTGCCTAGCTCTTGCGAGAGTTTAGGAGGTTCCCTGCGACCAGTCCAGTCAGGTAGACGGTCAAATGCATTAGTACCATTCCTTGTTGGTAAACGGGGACAGGGGCGAGGTTTGGGAATCCCTCGTGTCACAAAATAAGTATCATTAGTAATGACATATCACCTAATTAAAGATAATAAAAGGATTGAGTGTTGCATGTTGATTGTGTATGTTGTGTGTTTGTGCTTTTACCTTTATACTTATGCATAGAATGTTAGCTAATGGTTTTATACCGCTTGTAGATGCCTTGCAGGTTAAGACAGTTGTAGAGAGATCCGGAGGAAATGGTCAGCCGGGTCCATGTACTCATTTAATTGGGGACGGGGAAGTCTTCTGTTCTTCATATGCGTCGTTTAGTATCTTTTCTTGTAAGGCTGATACATATTCTCCATGTATATATTGTTTAAAGTTTTCAAATGTTTTAAATACTTTTATGTCTTGTTCTAAGATCCAAGTAAAATTGTTGTCAAACTGAGGTCGGGACCCATTGTGAGGTCCTAACCAGTAGCTCCCCGAGTTCTCAGAATTTAGGGTGTTACAAGTAAGAGGTGTTAGGGATGGTCCCTCGTCAATATGTTATTGTTGTTGAGAGAAGCAAGTTGGATGTTAAGTCTAATAGATAATCATTCATTGGATATGGTGACGATGACTTCGGATATCGATTTTGGGATGAGCAAAATAAAAAGCTTATTTATGGTTGAGATAGTGTGTTCAATGAGTAGATTTAGTACAAGGGTAGTTAGAGTGCATCAAAGTCTAAAAGATCTGAACTTGATATGATGAAGCTAGACATCTCCAATTCAGGTAAGAGCAAGGAGGTTGTTGATTGAGGCAAAATCCGCGTACCTTGGAAGCTTTATCATGTAAGATCATTAATTAGAGAGAGTGCTTGATAGGTGTACTCCCAAAAATCTATACATGTTGTTAACTAATAGTGGTAAGCCTACAAGTTATACAAAGACATCTCATAGTGAGCAAGTAAAAGCTTGCAATTGATGATGAGATAAAATATTTGATAACCAATGAGATCTAAGAACTAGTTGAGCTCTGAAAGGGTATGAATGCATTGCACAGAAAGTCGGTTTGTAAAATCAAGAAGGTTGGTGAAAATAAGTAATATAAGGCAAGACTGGTTCTCAAATTATTTAAGTAGAGATATGAAATTTATTATATTGATGTTTTAGAGGAAATTGGAGTAATGGTACTCATTCAAACTTCTAATAAGTGAAATTGACTATTATTTATTTAAGGCTATGTAAATACATTAATACCCTTAAGATGTTTAAATGAATAAAGAAAAAACAATAAATTTTATAGTCAACAAGTATTAAACTCTGGTTGATTATTAAAGAATCCCTACCCACCCACCCTTTAACCAAGTTAATTAGTTGTATCTTATGATTTTGAGTAAATTACACAAAACCACCTCTTATACATATGTAACTTTTTTATATAACCACCTCTTATAATTTTTTTTTTCAAAAAAAAACACCCCTTATACTAGATATGTTTAAAAAAGACCATCATCCCAATAATCTGTTAATTATTTCCGTCATAAGGGGCCACATGATTGAATGGTTTATTTTTTTTATTTTCAATATCCAAAAAGCTAGAGAAGGAGAACGATTCACGATGGTGGAAGAACCCTAGCAAAAACTAAAATAGCACGAAGCTAGGAACATTCAGAAACATTATAATGTGTATATTATTGACTATGTTTTTTGTTTTTGTAATCGGTTTCATACCAACCGATTCACGAATGTATGATGGTCTTTTTTTCTATAATCGGTTTCATATCAACACTATCTTCTCAAAACAAAGCGTGATTATACATAAACTTAGTTGTGTACGTGTTGGTGAAACTCAATTTGTTTCTAAAATCGATTTAGCTTGTTTTTTGTTTCTAGAAAAACAAATGTAATGTTGATTTGTTGAAGCTGATTTCTTTTTTTTCCTCTAAAGTACGATAGACACCCATATTCGTTGTTGTTGGATCCACAAATTGTCTTCTTATTTTTATGTATTTATGTCTAGTTATTATCGACCTTTATGAGATTATTATTATTATTATTATTATTATTATTATTATTATTATTATTATTATTATTATTATTATTATTATTATACTCGATTAGTTTTTTTGTGTTGACGGTTATTCCACCAACTATTTCACCCCTCTTGTAACGCTTCCAAAATCAGGTTAGACGTTACAACGCCGACACCCCCTGCCGCAAAGGATTTAAATAAATAAAAGATAAACACTTGACTTGCCAAACAATATTAGATAAAATGATACAAAATGATAATAGATAAACTCAGTTTTAAGATCCTCGGAAAAAGTACCATCTTTAAACAATAAAGTAGTAAATTCTTCAATTGTCATGTCCTTTTCAAGATTTTCATCTACCACAATAAAGTTCTCTTCGGTTTCTTTATTACCTACCTTAGAGTCATCCTTCTCAAGCATTTGGACAATAAGAGTGCTTGCATTTTCAGCTATGACATTGGTGTTTGCATCATTAGGGTGGTTACCCTCATCTTGATCATCATTGGGTGAACCTGGCTTAGTAATATCTTCATTCTTCATCTTGTTCACAACTTTAGGAGAGGTTGCAATATTTTTTTCCTCAGATTGAAGCTTAGTATCATTCTCCTTGTTACGTTTCTGGTGAGCCATGCTTTTATTGGAGCTCAAGGATGATTCTTCTTCCAAGAAGCCATTTTTATCGGACAAATAAGGTCTTGACCATAATGTTGTTTCACTAGCTTATCATATTTTGTGTATCACTTTTACCCACCTTATGCCATTTATGATCCTCTTGGTTACTACTAGTTTTACTAGGACCATAAGGTGTATGTAGTGTTCCAAAATACACCGTCCAGTGTCGTCTAGACGCTGGACGGAGGTAGGCCAACGGGACTGTTTGGACGGATATAGTAGAAATAGGGTTTGGGACAGGATAAAACGAGGTCAGGACATAGCGGAACGGAGATGGACGAGTCAAGCCGGGGCGGGATGGGTTAAGATGTCCTGTTTTTCAATCTGATTCCCACTTCTCTCCCATGGGCGGTGGTCACTCTCTCCTCTCTTCTCTCCGATAGCCGACGACGACTCCATCTTCGTCCTCGTCATTCGTCGCTCAGAACTCCGGTGACGCTCTCCTCAACACTCTCATCTATTCTCTCCAGTAGTCTAGTCCAACTCTCCTCGACAATTTTCTCTCCTCGACGGTTTGCTTCTTCTGATTGCTTTTCCCTTTAGTTCTTCTCTTGAGTCCCTCTGTTCTTTTTGCGGCGGTAGAAAATATGAATGAGGTAGTAGGAGAGATTCAAAAGGATTTTAATATGTTTATTTAATTACTAAGTAATGCAAATGTATTAAATTTTCCAATAATATCCCATACAAAACTAAAATTACATATATCATCCTAGTTAATTACCAAATAGTACCCTAATTTATTAAAATTGTCCATATCGTGGCAAATATAATGTATTTTATCAAAAAAACGTCTTGTCCGTCTAGACGGCTAGACGGTGCCTCCATGTCCCGTCTCACGTATTTTAGAACATTGGGTGTAGGTTTATGAAACTTGGAAATTTTGATTCTAATCGCCTACTAGAGAAGTCTTTATGCCAAATAGGGAAAGACACAAGGTTACCTTCATCATCAAGGATAGGAACCTTTTTAATTCTTTTTTCAACAACATCAAAATTAATGTAGATTCGAGTAAAATTGACTCCACGTCCCTTTTCAAAGAAAGAATCAAGTTTAATGAAAGTACCAACCTGATTTTTTCAATAATAAGATTAATAGCTTCATTATTAACATATTCAGGAGGTATTTTGGGAACTCTAATCCAAAAATCAGCAGTATTATTATTTTTCAAAAGAGTGTTGAAGTTAGGTTTCCAAAGCTTAAGAATGACAAGCTGACCAAAATATATGATAAGGTCTAGCTTCCCAAATAGTATTTGGTCAATAGGGTTAGAAAATTTGATTTCAAACCAATAATTAGGCTTAACAATGATTTTTTTAAGTTCCCTTAATGTTTATCCACTCATACATGAGTTTGGTTCTAAGCTTAGACATATTCATGGGTTCTCCTAAGGCAACTGATAACATGAATTATTGTCTATATTTTGGGGCCTGTTTAGACGTTTTATCTTCAATAATCTGCATGTTTGTATGTATATTATGTGATTATATTGTAGTTTCATCTACCTTTGCGGGAATCGAGGTCTACACCTAGTTTTATTGTAATCGTAGGTAAAATGGCACGTTTTGGACTCAAATGGAGCAAAAGGAGCTAAGGAGTCATTGGAGCTACATTCAGGAGCTTAAGGAAAAATCTAGGAAGCATGGCCATGGAATAGAGATTCACTTTGGACCAGATTTGAGAGATTTCACATTCAGTTGTGACTCACCTTGGTTGACTATAGAGTCACCTCGACCGAGGTGATCCAGAGGAGCCGACTCGACCGAGGCGAACACCTTGGACGCGGCAAGGATATTTTATTTTTGGCTGAGATCTTTTATCTTTGGAAAGAGGATCTTATATTTTTGGGCTGGGTTCCTGGAAGGAAGAAGATAATTTAGATCATATATTTTACCTATTTTTATGGGAAGAGATCTTTATAAGATATCTTATCTTTGGAGAGTAATTTTCCTATAAAAAGGGTCGGTTTTCCCACAAATCCGACATCCGCTAACGGATGGACATAGCCTGCATACATCCGAATACACCGTTGCAGCCATACTCCAGTTGGGAGATTTGAAGAACCTTTTTGAAGGTTGAAGGAAGAAAGTCTATAGCTTTTATAGCTTTTTGAAGGGTTTTTGTAAGATCATCTTAGATTCCCTTCTTTGTTGTTTGTCTTGTTGGATTTTAATCCAAGGAACGCTTTTGTTTGATAATTGATTCAGCTATTGAAGTCTTTCTCTTAAGGTTTTCTTTGTCAATTATTCTCTTTCTTCCCATATATTTGATTGATACTTTCATGATGATGAGTGGCTAATCTCTTTGTGTGATTCTAGGGTGATTGGCTGAAGGTTGTGGGAAAAACAATGATAGAATAATCTTAATCACAGTAGGACCCTGAAAGTTCGAGTCTTTAAACCTTAACCCCAAGCATTTCGCTCAGTCGATGAACATCTCGGCCGGGGTGGAATTTGGCTGACCGAGGTGACTTATCTGATCCGAAACTGAGAGTTAAGTGTTAGAGTTTGCCAAATCCTATCCTTATTACACCTTTCCTGGTTCAATGCAAGCCTAGGATGAGACTTACCCGGTAATTCCTTTGTTTGTTTACCAAAGATCGTAAGTGTAGGTAATAAAGGTTTATCCTTTATTGGGGTTTGAGTGTGCTTTCATTCCATCTTTGTGAGTTAGCCTGAGACTTACCCGGTAAAAGTTGATTCTATTCCCTTAGGGGGTGTGTTGGTTTGAGGTTATAGTTCTTTATCTTAATTCCTTGAGACTTACCCGTTAATAGGAGTTACGGTTTGGGATTAGTGAGTAGTGAGACTTACCCGGTGATCTATTCCGCTTTAGAAACTACCTTCCCTATGCAAAAATCTCAGCTTTGTCCGCTTATCTTTAGATCTTGAGTTGGAACCACAACTAGATGCTTTAATCCCTAGAATTGCATATTTCCTTAATTGACTTTTTATCATCTTTGATTGCTTTAATCGCTTTTGTGGTTAGTATTTACAAAGCTTACCTATTCCGACTTTGTTTCACTAAGTCCCTGTGATCAACCCCTGGAATTCCTTGCTTTTTACTACGATTGACCCGTACACTGCGGGTTCGCATCCTTGTTTTAAGCTTACATCTAGGGTTATAAATTTAAAGCTTGCACACACCGTTTGGAGCGAACAAATTTTTGGCGCCTTTGCCGGGGACTTGGTCTAGGCCGAGCCGGTTGCAGTACGCTTTTGGGGCACTTGCCCCCGTGTCTACTAACCACTCTACTTGAGTGACTTTCACAGGTTCTTTTTCTTAGGTTTATGCGAAGAACCCGAGCTGGGAAGGAAATCGTTCCTTACGATCCCGAACCAGAAAAGACTTACAAACGACGCTTGAGAGAAGCGAAGATGGCCAACCAAGACGATCGCGATCTTGAGGCCGAATTGAAAGAGGCCTTAGAACAGCTACGCCTCAGCAGGGAAGAACTGAGGCAAGAGAAAGAAGAAACTCGCACCAGGACTGAAGCGATCGAAGCAGATATGGCGGCCTTACGAGACCAGTATCTACTTCGACCGAGGCAAGATCCAGTTCCTGATCCTCGACCGATACAGGATCCAGTTCAAGACCCTCGACCGAGGCAGGCCCCAGCACCTGTTGCCCCGGCCAATGTACTTCCACCTCGGATACCAGTCTGAAGCGCTCTTTTTGCAGGAATCCCGCAAACCCTAGGGCAAAGGATGGACCCCAATCAACAACTGAGGCATCCTGGAGTTAACCTAGGAGATCCGGCGGACCATGACTACGAACTTCGACCGCAAGTTCTTTCCATGATTCGTCAATGCCAGTTTGGAGGGCTAGAGAAGGAATCCCCACATCAACATCTACAAAACTATGAGATCTTGATGGAGACCTTGAGACCCTCAAGAATTGAAAACAACAATTACAAGCTAAGACCTTTTTACTTTTTTTTAAAAGATAGAGCTCTTACTTGGTATCAATCTCTTCCTCTAGGAAAAATCAGTACTTGGGAGGAGATGACTACGGAATTCTTGACTAAATTCTTTCCCCCCTCTAAGACCGCTGAAATGAGAGGGAAGATTAACGCATTCATTATGAAGGACAAGGAGAGCTTGTCCAAGTCATGGGAGAGGTTTAAAGACATTCTTTTGGATTGCCCACATCATGGGATTCCAAAGATAGAGTTGTTGGAATAATACTTCAAGGGACTGGACGGAAGCACCCAGTTCAACCTCCAACTACTATCCGCCGGTACATTTATGGACATGCGATTGACGAAGCTTGGGACTTTATAGAGAAGCAAGCTTTGCATATGGAGAAATATTCTCACCAAGGAGCTGAAGGTGGAGTTAAAAGAGTCAACTTCCAAGAGGAGCCATCAAACACTAATCAACTCATCTCTTTGAAGAATGACGTGAAACAATTGAAGGAACTCTTGGTCGCTCAAACCAAGAAGGAAGATCAAGGATCAAGGAACACCAACAATGGATACCGTAATAACAACAACAACAACAACGGTTCCCGGAACAATAACTACAACAACAATAGAGGATCCAATAACAATAATTGGAGGGCAAACAACCAAAATTCAGGTAACCCTTACTCTAATTCTAATTCGAATGATTCCTGTAATCCTTTCCTCTCTTCCTCTTCTTCTCTTTCTACTCCATTAAAGAGCCAGGAGCAAGGATCAAGCTCATCCCAGCCACAGAAGAAAGATGTGGTGCTGGAGGCTATCTTGATCAAGCTTAGTGCTATGGAGACATCCATGACTTCATTTTCGAAGGTACAAAAAGCCTTTGAACAACAACTTGCTAGTAGGGCGAATGAAACGCCAAGAGATCTAGGGAAGCTTCCAGCAAGAATGGAAAGCAACCCTAAGGGCTAGATTATGGCCATAACGACCAGGAGTGGACTGAAGACTGCAGATGTAGTGCCTCGGTCGGTGCCAGTACAGACGAAGACCACCTCGGTCCAGGTGCAGTCGAAGAACACTTCGGCCGAGATGCCAACCGAGGTGGAGCCACAGAAAGCGGAGGAGAAAACTGAAGTTTATGTTCCACCTCCTGCATATAAACCACCACTTCCATTCCCCCAGTCAAGGGCCAGAGCACATCTAGACAAACAGTTTGGTAAGTTCCTTGACTTGATGAATAAACTACACATTAACATTCCTTTCCTTGATGATATTCTAGGGATGCCCACCTATGGGAAGTTCTTGAAAGAGATCTTATCAAGGAAGAGGAAGCTGAAAGACTTTGGTAAAGTAAGAATGACATCTAAATCCTCGGAGCTTATTCAAATCATGAAGGAAAAGATGCCACCCAAGTTGAGAGATCCCGGCTCATTTTGCATTCCCATTCAAGTTGGGGATGTCACATGTGAAGCCTTATGCGATCTAGGAGCCAGCGTGAGCATCATCCCGCTGGAGCTATGTGTTAAGATCGGAATTGGAGAGCCCAAGCCGGTGAAGATTCGATTATACATGGCGGACCGCTCTATTACCCATCCCGTGGGCATTTTGGAAGACGTTCCGGTTAAGTTAGGTAACTTCTATTTACCTATAGACTTTGTAGTACTTGACATTCCCGTAGATTATCCTATTCCTATCATTCTCGGGAGACCATTTCTAGCAACTTCGGGTTGCAATGTGGATTGTAAGAACGCCAAATTGAAATTCAATATTGGCGGAGATGAAGTGGAATTCGCATTGCTTGCGGCCATGAAAGGAGAGCAACTAGGAGATGATATCTTCAACATCTATGATGAAGAAGAATCAAGAGAATTGGTGAGCTCTATCCTAACTAAAGATCCACTTGAGAAAACTATTAGTTTTAGTTTAATGGAGGAAGGTATAGATGCTTCTTGTGATGCAGATATACGGAGCTTGAAGGCGCTGGAAGAAGATCCAGGAGCTAAAACTGAGAAACTAATCCAGGAGACGAAGATCTCCAGTTTCGGTTCCAGTTACAGTACCTCGAACGAGGCACTCTCTGGACCAAGCGAGGCGACTGAAGAACATCTCGGTCAACGCCTCTGCGCCTCGACCGAGGTCGAAGGCGAGACGATTTCAACTGAGACTTCCGAAAGTCCAGTTTCTGGATCTACTCCACTAAAAGAAGGAAGCAAGGATCCCCCTCAGAAAGCACCCCCAGATGTGGAGCTTAAACAACTCCCAAATCACTTGAGGTATGTCTTTCTTGGACCGGATTCCACTTATCCCGTTATTGTTAGTGCTTCCCTCTCCGAATCTGAATTATCTAAACTAATGCATGTCCTGAGAAAGCATCAAAAGGCTTTTAGGTTATACTATAGATGATCTTATTGGCATTAAGCCTTCTTTCTGCATGCATAGAATTCTAATGGAGGACAATCATAAGACTTCACGGGAACCTCAAAGACGGTTAAATCCGATCATGAAAGAGGTTGTGAAGAAGGAAATTCTTAAGTTGTTGGATGCAGGTATCATATATCCTATCTCGGACAGCAAATGGGTTAGCCCAGTACATGTAGTTCCGAAGAAAGGAGGGATGACCGTTGTGACGAATAAGAACAACGAGTTAATCCCGACTAGGACCGTCACGGGCTGGAGGGTCTGCATTGATTATAGGAAGCTGAACACGGCCACTCGGAAGGACCATTTTCCACTTCCCTTCATTGATCAAATGCTCGAACAGTTGGCCTAGCATTCACACTTCTACTATTTAGACGGCTATAGTGGTTTTTTCCAGATTCCTATCCATCCGGATGATCAGGAGAAGACCACTTTTACTTGTCCATGGGGGACATTTGCTTATAGGAGGATGCCATTTGGATTGTGCAATGCACCCGCTACCTTCCAGCGATGCATGATGGCTATCTTTTCTGAGTATATAGAGAAGATCATGGAGGTATTTATGGATGATTTTTTAGTATATGGTTCCTCTTTTGATGATTGCCTATCTAACCTTTCTCTAGTGCTACAAAGATGTGAGGACACTAATCTTGTCTTGAATTGGGAGAAGTGTCATTTTATGGTTAATGAAGGCATTGTGCTAGGACACCTCGTTTCTAATCGAGATATTGAGGTCGATCGCGCTAAGATCGAGACTATTGAGAAACTCCCTCCCCCTTGTTCTGTTAAAGGTGTGAGGAGTTTTCTCAGGAACGCAGGTTTCTACAGGAGATTCATCAAGGACTTCTCTAAGATTTCTAAACCTCTAACTAACCTCTTGAATAAATATGTTGTTTTTGAGTTTTCGCAGGAGTGTCTTGATGCATTTTACAGGATTAAGGAAGCGTTGATCTCCGCTCCCATTATCCAACCTCCGGATTGGACCTTGCCCTTTGAGATCATGTATGATGCTAGTGATGTAGCCGTAGGAGCGGTGCTTGGACAAAAGAAGGATGGACGGACCACCGCCATTTACTATGCTAGCAAGACGCTAGATGAAGCCCAGCGCAACTACGCCACTGATAGCATGAATTATAGTCTATATTTTGGGGTTTGTTTAGACGTTTTATCTTTCATAATCTGCATGTTTGTATGTATATTATGTGATTATATTGCCATTTCATCTACCTTTGCGAGATTCGAGGTCTACACCTAGTTTTGTTGTAATCGTAGGTAAAATGGCGCGTTTTGCATCAAAAAGGAGCAAAAGGAGCTATGGAGTCATTGGAGCTACATTGATGAACATAAGGAACCATCCAGGAAGCTTAACCATGGATTAAAGATTCACTTTGGACCAGTTTTGAGAGATTTCACATTCAGTTGTGACTCACCTCGGTTGACCACAGATTCATCTCGACCGAGGTGATCCAGGGAAGTCGACTCGACCGAGGCGAATACCTAGGACGCGGCGAGAATATTTTATTCTTGGCTGAGATCTTTTATCTTTGGAAAGTGATCTTATATTTTTGGGCTTGGCTCCTGGAAGGAAGAAGATATTATAGATCTTATATTTTACCTATTTTATGGGAAGATGATGACATGAATTATGTATCATCATATTCATGCATATTACAGGATATTATCTCTATTTACCTTGCATTTAGAGAGATTTTGTATGCCTTTTATGTTCTATTCAATTAATTGTCGGAAATAGAGGTCTACACGAGTTTTGGATGAATTGCAGGTAAATAGAGCGGAATTGGAAGCAAAAACAGGGCAAGAAGCATCTAAGGATGTTAAGGAAGCTAAAGGAGTCTTAAAAGGATCACAAAGAGCTAAGGAATTGCAAAGGAGAAGCATAGAAGACGAACCAAAGGAAGAGCACTTTCTGTTGAAGAAAATCGTGCCAATATATATAAAAATCGGACGATTTTCATACCCTGAAATCGAACGGTTTTGCACCTAAATCGACTGGGTCGATTTTCTTCACGATTTGGCCAAATGGGTAGACGACACAAAGCCCAATTATTTTGGGCTAGAGGAGAGTTTTGCCAAACGGCCCATCTGCAAGAAAGTATAGAGGAGAACCCTAGGAACGAAGACGAGGAGGCCGCAGCGGGAAATTTTTACACGTTTTGGAGAAATCAACGATTCTTGGAGAGAGATTGAAGAGCTTTTGCCGGAAAGTTATTCTTGATCCTGGATTGTGAGATTTCTTTATCCATTGCATTGTTTGTGGTTTGTGAACACGAAATTGAGTTGTTTGAGAGATACATTGAGTAGAATTGACAATTGTTTACAGATTTGAATGTTATTGAATTTTTCGTTCAAAATTTGGTTTCTTTGCGATATCTTTCTCAATAATTAATTTGATTCGATTTTGAAAATGGTTGGCTAAAAACCCTGTGATTCTGGGGAGGATAGTTGATGATTAAGGCTTAGATGATGATAGACTGAACTCATTCAAACATTAGGATCCTGAGAATTTAGATTTTAGTTTTGCGACAAACAGGAAAATCGGACTGTTCTTGAGGAAAATCGGCCGATTTTCTTATGAACAGGGCGATTTATTCTTCTGACGAACTTTAATTGAATCAATCTTTAACCAAAACTAATCCTTGCCTAAATACCAACCTTGATTAACCTTTTTACTCTCTAATTGAATGTATGAAGACACTTCAAACCTGATTCTACATTTATTAGATTAAGATTTCAAGATTTGAGTAATAAAGAGACTCAACATCCTTTATTGTGATTTTAATTGTGCTTTCTATTCTTTACTTTGGAGAGTCATATCCTGGAGTTTTAGATAGTTAGTTTGAACATAATTCTTGTCTTTAGATCTTTCTATATTGCAGCCTCAACAACCCTTATAGAGAGAATCTTTAGATTAGTCATATAGGTTTCGGAACTTCACCGTACGAATCCTATCTTTGAGCAATTAATCTTGGCAATGTAAATTATGTCCTATATCTATAGAAGTGTCTTGAATCGAAAGCCGAAATTGGATACTTGAATCCTTGGAATCATTTCACTCTTATTTGATCACAAAAGCTTTTTGCACTTTTGCTAGATAATTGAAACCGGAATTATTCTCACCAAATCCCTGAGTTCGACTCTGGAATTCTTACCTTTCTACAGCTGATCCGTACACTGCGGGTTCTCTTTGCTTTTGAGTTCTAGATATAAATATTAAGACTTTGACGCACACCCTTTTCGAGCGAACAAGTTTTTGGCGCCGTTGCCGGGGATTTGGTCTAGATCAAATCCGGTTTTCGGTTGTCTAGCTTGAGAGCTCTTGCTCTTGTGATTTGATTTGTCTACTTGAGTGATCTTTGCAGGTTCTTTAGGTATATGCGAAAGACTAGATCCACTAAAGATCTAATTCCTTTCGATCCCGAATTAGAAAGAACTTTGAGGAGAAAGTTGAAGGAGAAGAAAATGGCTGAAAACGATGAGAGAAACTACAAGGCTGAACTGAACGAAGCTCAACGCCAACTCCAGTTGAGTGAGAAAGCTTGAAAAGAAGCTGAAATAAGTCATCAATTTCAGATTGATGAACTAAGAGCTATGATGTTGGACATGAAGTTGGAGTTGAACGACTCCAAGAAGAAGAAGAAAGTCAAGACACCAACTAAATCCATTCGAAATGACTCATCCGATGATGAAGAGATTGATCCGGACATGCCGGAACTTGAGGAGATTGATCCATCACTTCGTCCTACCCGAAACACCCCAACACCAAAGGTCGTCCCTCGCATTACAACTAGGAGCGTTAGAGCTGTTAATAACGAAGATAGACCCCGAACTTTGGGGCAACGGATGGATCCAATTCAGCAACCACGCCATCTAGGTGTGGATTTCGGAGCTGAAGACATCCAGGAGTTTAGCTTCTCACCACAAGTCATCACCATGGTTCGCCAAAGCCAATATGGCGGAGCAAGTACTGAATCTCCGCATCAACACTTGCAGAATTTTGAGATTCTCATGGAGACTATGAAGCCAAAGAAGGCTACTACAAGCAACTACAAGATCAAATCGTTCTTCTTTTCTTTGAAGGACAAGGCTCTAGCTTGGTACCAAACACTTCCAGCTGCGAAGTTAGCTACATGGGAGGAATTATCTTCGGAATTCCTCACCAAGTTCTTTCCGCCATCCAAAACGGCGGAATTGAGAGGTAAAATAAATGCTTTTTCTATGAAACCTAATGAAAGCTTGTTTCAATCTTGGGAAAGGTTTCAAGATCTCTTGTTGGATTGCCCACACCACGGCATTTCCAAGCTGGAATTATTGGAGATCTACTACAAAGGGTTGGATGTGGAGACACAATTCAACCTCCAATCCCTCTCTTGTGGCACATTCATGGATATGAGAGAGGATGATGCTTGGGACTTCATTGAGAAGCAAGCCCAAGTGATTGAGAAATATTCCCACCGGAAGGTGGAATCAAATAGCCGGAATCAAGGCGACACGGGAGCCAAGTTGAATCAAGCGGCTCAAACACAAATATTCTCCCTCAAGGATAACATCAAAGAATTGAGGGAAGTGCTCAAAACGAGTCTTCAAAAGACTAAGGAGCAAGAAGCCAACTACATGGGGCGGGACAACAATCAAAGGAATGATAACCGGAATTCCAATTGGAGCAACAACAACAATAACAACCGAAACTCCAATTGGAATAACAACAACAATAGGAACTCAAATAACAACAATTGGAGGTCAAATCAGCAAAGTCCAGGTAATCCTTACTCTTATGCTGAAAAGGCTCTAACACCTCCATCTTCTTCTACTCCTTCAACAAGCCAGGGACAATCAAGCGGATCAAGCAAACCCGATCCCATGCTAGAAACGATCCTAGGCAAGCTACAAGGATTGGAGAGTTACATAACTTTGGTTGATAAAGCTCACAAAGCTTTAGAAAACCAAGTATTCAACAAGGCCGGAGAAGTTCCAAGAGATCAAGGGAAGCTTCCCGGAAAGACAGAAGATAACCCAAAGGGAAGGGTTATGGCAATAACTACTAGGAGCGGCAAGACAACTACCGATCCTCAACCCAAAGCAGTTGATACCACCACACAAGAAGGAGAGGCAAAAGAGAAGGAAGAAGTCTATGTTCCTCCTCCCGCTTACAAACCACCTCTACCTTTTCCTCAATCTAGAGCGCGTGCACGCCTAGATAAACATTTCGGTAAGTTTGTTGAACTTATGAGTAAGCTCCATATTAACATACCTTTTATGGATGCGATTTTAGGTATGCCAGCTTACGGGAAATTCCTCAAGGAGATCCTCTCTAACAAGAGGAAGTTGGAAGACATAGGAGAAGTCAAGATGAGTATGGAGTCATCCGAACTCATCAAGACTATGACGGAGAATATGCCACCCAAACTCCGTGATCCAGGATCCTTTTGCATACCCATCACTTTGGGAGAAGCTACCTATGATGCTCTTTGTGACCTTGGAGCGAGTGTGAGTATCATACCTCTCGCTCTATGCAAGGCAGTTGGTCTAGGAGAGCCTAGACCGGTGAAGATCACACTCTACATGGCTGATCGTTCTACCACCAAACCGGTGGGGATACTAGAAGATATTCCGGTAAAGCTAGGTAAGTTTTACATCCCTATAGATTTTGTCGTTCTTGACATACCTACAGATTACCCGGTTCCCATCATTCTTGGGAGACCATTCCTTGCCACATCTGGATGCATGGTAGATTGCAAGAACGGCCAGCTATCCTTTCATATTGGTGAAGAAAAGATAGAATTCATACTATCTTCCTTAATCAAGGAGCCAGCCTTGAAAGATGACGTTTTTGAAATTGTTGATGAAGAAGAGTCTAGAGAGGTAGTAAGTTCGATCTTGATGAAAGACCCTCTTCAAAAGGTTCTTAGCATGAGCATCATGGAGGAAGGGGTGGAACATGACTGCAATGAGGATGTGAAAGCATTAAATGATATGGAGGAAGAACTAGGAGCAAAAATTGAAGAACTTGAGTGGACTCCGGAAACTGTGAAGAAAATCGACCTGCCAGAAATAAATCGTCCGATTTCTGAAGATGCAATCCGATTTTTCTCGAAAGAAACAAAAATCGACCTGACAACATTAAATCGTCCGATTCATGAAGAGGGAACCCGATTTTTTCCGATAGAAAGAAAAATCGTACAGCAGATCGACCGATTTATTACAGGGGAGGTCGATTCAATGAGTAATTCTCTGGATTCTCCAAACTTCACCGCAGCCGCTTCCGAATCTAATGATGAAGTACCCCCACCTCTAGAAACCTCTTCCACAACACCCGAAGGCCACGATTCATCACCAACCAAGGTACCTCCATCATTAGAATTGAAGAAACTTCCCACGCATTTAAGGTACGCATTCCTTGGCACTAATTCCACATACCCGGTTATAGTCAATGCAAATTTGAATGATGATGAATTAGAGAAACTCATGCATGTTTTGAAGCAACATAGGAGAGCACTAGGTTACACCATTGATGATTTAGTAGGAATAAAGCCTTCTCTATGTATGCACAAAATATTAATGGAAGAGGATTACAAACCTTCACGCCAACCTCAAAGACGGTTAAACCCGGAAATGAAAGAGGTCGTGAAGAAAGAAATCCTTAAGCTACTTGATGCAGGTATCATCTTCCCTATTTCTGATAGCAAATGGGTGAGCCCGGTACAAGTAGTACCCAAGAAAGGAGGCATTACCGTTGTTGCCAACAAGAACAACGAACTCATCCCTACACGGACAGTTACAGGGTGGCGAATGTGCATCGACTACCGCAAACTGAACGTGGCCACTAGGAAAGACCACTTCCCCCTTCCTTTTATCGATCAAATGTTGGAAAGGTTAGCCCAACATGCCTACTTTTGTTATTTAGATGGATATAGCGGTTTCTTTCAGATTCCAATTCATCCGGATGATCAAGAGAAGACAACCTTTACGTGCCCGTGGGGTACGTTCGCTTATAGAAGAATGCCATTCGGCTTATGCAACGCTCCAGCCACCTTCCAAAGGTGTATGATGGCAATCTTCTCCGAATATGTAGAGAATATCATGGAAGTCTTCATGGACGATTTTTCGGTATATGGTTCTTCCTTTGATAACTGTCTCTATAACCTTTCACTAGTTCTTAAGAGATGTGAGGACACTAACTTAGTCTTAAACTGGGAAAAGTGTCATTTCATGGTCACCGAAGGAATTGTGTTAGGTCACTTAGTGTCACAAAGGGGAATAGAGGTAGATCGATCAAAGATAGAAACCATTGAGAAGTTACCTCCCCCTTCATCAGTAAAAGGAATTAGAAGCTTCTTAGGACATGCGGGCTTCTATAGGAGATTCATAAAGGATTTTTCTAAGATTTCAAAACCTTTGACTAATCTTTTGATGAAAGATGCGACTTTCGAATTCTCGAAAGATTGTTTAGATGCTTTTTGCAGGATCAAAGAAGCTTTGATTTCGGCACCAATCATTCAACCACCCGATTGGACTCTTCCTTTCGAGATCATGTGCGACGCAAGCGACGTCGCTATAGGAGCCGTTCTTGGACAGAAGAAAGATGGTCGCACTCATGCCATCTACTACGCTAGCAAAACGCTAGATGAGGCTCAATACAATTATGCAACTACGGAAAAGGAACTTTTAGCCGTAGTATACGCTTTTGAGAAATTTCGTTCCTATCTTGTAGGTGCGA
This sequence comes from Fagopyrum homotropicum, assembly GCA_033239125.1. Lineage (NCBI taxonomy): Eukaryota > Viridiplantae > Streptophyta > Magnoliopsida > Caryophyllales > Polygonaceae > Fagopyrum > Fagopyrum homotropicum. The sequence goes on along the minus strand of BSWB01000007.1, from coordinate 116,280,176 downwards.
AGGTGATAGTCTACACGGACCATTCTGCAATTCGATACTTATTCACGAAGAAGGATGCGAAGCCAAGGCTTCTAAGATGGATCTTACTCTTGCAAGAGTTCGATCTAGAGATCCGTGATAAGAAAGGATCGGAGAACTCCGTCGCCGATCACCTTAGTCGTCTTCCGCAACTCACCGGCAAGTCGGATGAACTTCCGATAGACGATTCTTTCCCTGACGAGCAGCTGCACGAGATTGAAGAGTGTCTTCAACACATATCACAAGGTAATGATCCATGGTTTGCTGACATTGTAAATTACCTTGTTTGTCAGGAAATTCCACCCGGACTTTCATATGCTCAAAAGAAGAAGTTCTTTAGAGACGTCCGGCAATTCTACTGGAACGAACCTCTTCTATTCAAAAGAGGTCCAGATGGCATTTACAAGAGAGGTATATCCGAAGATGAGGTGGATAGTGTCATCCGCCATTGCCATTCTTTACCATGTGGCGGACATGCAAGTTCCCACAAGACTTGTGCTAAGGTACTTCGTTCCGGCTTTTATTGGCCTACACTTTTCAAAGATGTGCAAAAGTTTGTTGTTTCTTGTGATGCTTGTCAAAGGACAGGTAATATATCCAGGAGGAATGAGATGCCTCTCAACAACATACAAGAAGTAGAGATCTTTGATGTATGGGGCATCGATTTTATGGGACCTTTCCCATCTTCATGCGGCAACCAATATATACTTCTTGCCGTAGACTATGTTTCAAGATGGGTGGAAGCAATCGCTTCTCCCACTAATGATGCAATGGTAGTGGTGAAGTTCTTCAATAGAACGATCTTCCTAAGGTTCGGAACTCCCCGAACCATCATTAGTGACGGAGGAACGCACTTCACGGCCCGTCGATTTGAGACTCTATTGGCTAAGTATGGGGTGACCCATAAGATAGCTACACCCTACCACCCGCAAACCAGCGGACAAGTCGAGATATCAAATAGAGAGATTAAAGGGATTTTAGAGAAAACCGTCTCTAAAACGAGGAAAGATTGGTCAATGAAGCTTGACGATGCACTATGGGCATACAGGACAGCCTTCAAGACACCAATAGGTACGACTCCCTATAATCTTGTTTATGGTAAATCATGTCATCTTCCTGTAGAGCTAGAGCACAAAGCTTATTGGGCTATCAAGTGGCTCAACTTCGACATGAAAGAAGCCGGAGAGAAGCGGCTCTTAGATATCAATGAGCTGGAGGAGATCCGGCTAAATGCGTACGAGAACGCAAAGATTTACAAGGAACGGACAAAGCGCTGGCATGATAAGCACATCATTCCAAAAGACTTGAAGGAGGGAGACCAAGTCCTCCTATTCAACTCAAGGCTGCGTCTATTTCCAGGTAAGCTCAAATCCCGTTGGACAGGACCTTTTGTAATTAAAAGAATTTTTCCCCATGGTGCAGTTGAAGTATGGGGTGAACAAAGCGGAAGTTTTAAGGTTAATGGCCAACGGTTGAAGAAATACACACCGGAAGCTCCGGTCGAGGAGATAGCTCCTATCCTCCTCCATTGAACACAACATCATACACCGTCCAGCTAAAGACGATAAATAAAGCGCTTCTTGGGAGGCAACCCATGATAGTATAGTTTCCCTTCTTTCCTTCACTTAGTTAGAATAGATTGATTGCTTTGTTTCTTTGTTTTTCGTTTTTATTTGTTCCTCGATGCACTCTTGGTTTGTCGTGTCATTAATCGCAAGAAACTAGGTCAAATGTGAGAGATTCATGGAGAATGGAGCACAAATGAGTTATATCTTCGAGATTCAAGAAAAACAAGGAAGGAAATCGAGTTACCATAAGAAAATCGTCCGATTCAGTAACAGAGCAAGTCGATTTTTCTCAACAGAAACAAAAATCGACCTGAAGATCGACCTGCCAAAATAAATCGGCCGATTTTTTTCGACAGAAACAAAAATCGCCCCGACAAATAAATCGACCAGAAAAATCGGCCGATTTTCTTCAGAAATCATCGACCCTATATAAGGACATTACACTCGATCTTCTTCATTCCAAAATCCCCAATTCTCGATTTCCCTCTCTCAAGAAAGCCGAAAAATCGCCACACCCTACAATCTTCATTCCCTAACCATTTCGAGTGATTCTTGGCTCCAAACTGAAGCATTTTCAACAAGGAACAAGGATCTAACAACAGCACGCACAGCAATCGACTCCTCCATAAGGAATTAAGGTTTTTCTTTCCAAAACCTAAGTTTCTCATTCGAAATTGAAGTTTGCTTAGGAAGTGTTTGTTTGTTGGAATTGATAGAGGGATCTGCTTAGAAACCGTTGTAGGGAACTGTGTGTGGTGATAGATTGAACAGAACTTTACAGAATTGAGAGAATCGTTGAAATCGAGAGAAAAATCGACCCAGCCCAGATAAATCGGCCGATTTTTGTGAAGAACAGGTCAATTTTTAGGACTTAGAATGGATCTTGTAAAGAGGATAACTAGAAACACGGGGAAGAAGAAGGGATCTTCTTCCAAAGCCCCTGCCCCACCTCCACCACCACCTACCAGCATCCCTAAGCTTCCCCCTCCCCTATCCAAGCACAAGAAACGCTATGAACGCATTGTAGATCGCCCATTCACCCCTCCTCGCTACATAGTACTTGATGACTTAGATTCGTTATATGTTCGAGAGGATGTTGATATGATGCTAGACAGAGCTGGGTTGAGACAGTTTGCTACGATTAGGGAGGATGCCTATAGAGAGATCACCCTAGAATTCCTTAGCACGTTTGAGCACGATCCTAGGGAAAGGATGGTCACTTTCCGCCTCATGAGCCAAGACCACACTATGTCCATTGATACTTTTGGCGACTTGTTTGGTTTCTCTTATTCAGATGCAGGCACATTTGCTAGAGGTCTCAGTGCTAGTGATTTTTGGGAGGCTATTTCCGTAGGTGAGTACGGAGGGGATAAGTGGAGACCCGGAAACTCCAAGGAGACAAGTATGTACAACCTTTCCTTGAAGGTAGTGCATAGGATACTTAGCGAGAGTTTATTTGCCCGGACAGAGACTCCACAGAAGCTCAAGGCTGATGAGCTCTTCATTCTCTACTGCATGACATCTACCACCATTCCCGACATCGCCACCATGCTTGCTGACTATCTAGGAAAGATAGCCAACAAAGCTAAGGGCGACATTTGTGCAGGAGGTCTTGTCACTCATGTGGCTAAGACTCTAGGTTATGACTTCTCGGGATGCACTCTAGCTGAGAGTGCCCTCCCTTTAGGCTCACAGAGGTTGGTGGTTCGACAGGTCTTGATTCCTCGAGGGAGAGGAACTCTTCATGTGCCGATGCCATGGCACAGGGATCCGAAGAAGAAGCCATCCGAGATCATATGGAAATCCGAATACACCATTCGGAACAAGAGGAACTGGAAGGAGACCTTTGAGGCGATGCTTGAGGAGTTCTCACCTCCTACTTATTATGATGATGATGCAGGTGATTCAGACGAGGAGGATGAGGATGGAGGACAGGAGACCATGCTCGAGTTTGAGAGTGATACTCATAGCGGGCATGCAACGGATGCCATGGACACTGACACTCATGGAGCAGGACCGAGCAGGACTAGTAGGCAGGATGAGGAGACGGAGGATGACATACAGCCACCTCGACATTCTTATGCACATGCTCCAGGCCCTAGACGAAGACGCCGAGCTCCACGCCACTTCAGGGAGCTAGTCACTAGTTTCCAGAGCCTCAGCACCGACTACCGTACCCTCCGCACCGACTACGATACCCTGAACACCCAGTTCAGGAATTATAGGGAGGAGACGGACGCTAGGCATTCATCCTATGATGGCCAGATGAGAGACATGTACTACCACCAGTTCAGCCACTTCTACGATCCTAGCGCACCGATGTATCCCTATCCACCACCTCCACCGCCGACAGAGGATTGATGAGCTTCCACTTCTTTTACATTGTAAGTATTTTTCTCCTTTCTATGCTTGATTTTCACATTGGGGACAATGTGGATGTCAAGTATGGGGTGGGGGTACTTACAATACCTTATATTTCACTTTAGCACTTTATGTACTTTCCACTACTCTTGACAATTTGGCTTGTAATAACTCTTGCACTACTTGCTTTCTATTATGACACTTGCATTTGCATGATCTTTTTCAAAACCTATGAATTTTCAAAAATTTTTAAGTGCTTCTTATATGGAAATGATCTCTATGATGAGAATTGTGTATATGGATAGGCAAAAAGATGCTTAGTTGTGTTGAGATTTTGATTATAGCATGAATGAAATTGCTTTTGTTACTTGAACACATGAATAAGTTATATGATTTAGTTGTTTTGATAAGAGAATGAAATAATAGTCGAAGCTATATTGCAAGTTCTTTTACATCATTTAAGGATGACTAAGGCAATTCACTTCTTTTCTTTTCTCATATCTTGATCATGCTAGCTCCTCAATGAAATATGTAACCCTCCTTTTACCATCCGGGAATTAGGATAGGTGATTGAAAAAGGCATGTTTGATGTGGGAGGGCCAAGAAAAATGTATTGAAAAGTGCAAAATTTCATAAGTTTGGGGACGTTGAACATGAGGATGAGTAACTCGGCACCATTCACATAGCCGGGTGTTTGTGTCTTGCCAAAGTCCGATTGAACGACAAGTCCTAACGGGATATGGTATGTGCATCAAGGGTTTGAGGCATCTCGAAATTGAGAAACGCCGATCTCCTAGGCTTCGGTTTTTGTGCACCGCTGTCCATACTCTCAAAAAGTAAAGTATAATGAAAGCAAAGCTTTCTACATGCGAAACATGTGCGGTGAAGAAAATTCTTGAAGGTGTTATGTGTTCCTCTTTCCCGGATTAGCACCACAATTGCCAAAAAGAACTCCTTCCCTTAATACGCTTCTTGAACCTTTCCTTTGATTAGAAGACCTTGAGACTTTTATGTATGTGTTTAAGACTTAATGGCTTAGATTTGTTTGACTTTGATTGCCTCTACACCTTTATCATGTTCTTTATTTATGCTTTCAAGGAAGAAAAGGGAATTTGTTCATCTTATAGTCATCATTGATACATTCTTTGCCCTTTTGTGCCTTGAAATATCACTTTGACGGTGATCCAATAAGAAGAAGCACTACCAAAAGAAAAGTTTTTGAGTTTCATACACACATAATCCATGATATCTTATATTCTAAATTTGAGTCTTGCTTAGGGACAAGCAAGAGGCAAGTATGGGGTATTTTGATGACATGAATTATGTATCATCATATTCATGCATATTACAAGATATTATCTCTATTTACCTTGCATTTAGAGAGATTTTGTACGCCTTTATGTTCTATTCAATTAATTTTCGGAAATAGAGGTCTACACGAGTTTTGGATGAATTGCAGGTAAATAGAGCGGAATTGGAAGCAAAAACAGGGCAAGAAGCATCTAAGGATGTTAAGGAAGCTAAAGGAGTCTTAAAAGGATCACAAAGAGCTAAGGAATTGCAAAGGAGAAGCATAGAAGACGAACCAAAGGAAGAGCACTTTCTGTTGAAGAAAATCGTGCCAATATATATAAAAATCGGACGATTTTCATACCCTGAAATCGAACGGTTTTGCACCTAAATCGACTAGGTCGATTTTCTTCACGATTTGGCCAAATGGATAGACGACACAAAGCCCAATTATTTTGGGCTAGAGGAGAGTTTTGCCAAACGGCCCATCTGCAAGAAAGTATAGAGGAGAACCCTAGGAACGAAGACGAGGAGGCCGCAGTGGGAAATTTTTACACGTTTTGGAGAAATCAACGATTCTTGGAGAGAGATTGAAGAGCTTTTGCCGGAAAGTTATTCTTGATCCTGGATTGTGAGATTTCTTTATCCATTGCATTGTTTGTGGTTTGTGAACACGAAATTGAGTTGTTTGAGAGATACATTGAGTAGAATTGACAATTGTTTACAGATTTGAAAGTTATTGAATTTTTCGTTCAAGATTTGGTTTCTTTGCGATATCTTTCTCAATAATTAATTTGATTCGATTTTGAAAATGGTTGGCTAAAAACCCTGTGATTCTGGGGAGGATAGTTGATGATTAAGGCTTAGATGATGATAGACTGAACTCATTCAAACATTAGGATCCTGAGAATTTAGATTTTAGTTTTGCGACAAACAGGAAAATCGGACTGTTCTTGAGGAAAATCAGCCGATTTTCTTATGAACAGGGCGATTTATTCTTCTGACGAACTTTAATTGAATCAATCTTTAACCAAAACTAATCCTTGCCTAAATACCAACCTTGATTAACCTTTTTACTCTCTAATTGAATGTATGAAGACACTTCAAACCTGATTCTACATTTATTAGATTAAGATTTCAAGATTTGGGTAATAAAGAGACTCAACATCCTTTATTGTGATTTTAATTGTGCTTGCTATTCTTTACTTTGGAGAGTCATATCCTGGAGTTTTAGATAGTTAGTTTGAACATAATTCTTGTCTTTAGATCTTTCTATATTGCAGCCTCAACAACCCTTATAGAGAGAATCTTTAGATTAGTCATATAGGTTTCGGAACTTCACCGTACCAATCCTATCTTTGAGCAATTAATCTTGGCAATATAAATTCTGTCCTATATCTATAGAAGTGTCTTGAATCGAAAGCCGAAATCGGATACTTGAATCCTTGGAATCATTTCACTCTTATTTGATCACAAAAGCTTTTTGCACTTTTTCTAGATAATTGAAACCGGAATTATTCTCACCAAATCCCTGAGTTCGACTCTGGAATTCTTACCTTTCTACAGCTGATCCGTACACTGCGGGTTCGCTTTGCTTTTGAGTTCTAGATATAAATATTAAGACTTTGACGCACACCCTTTTCGAGCGAACAGAAGAGATCTTTCTAAGATATCTTATCTTTGAAGGGTTATTTTCCTATAAAAAGGGTTGGATTTCCACAAATCCAACATCATGCTATACCACCGATCAGGGTTTATACACCGCAGCAGCCATACTCCAGTTGGGAGATTTGAAGAACCTTTTTGAAGGTTGAAGGAAGATTGAAGATTGTAGCTTTTATAGCTTTTGGAAGGTTTTCTTGTAAGATTACCTTAGATTCTCTTCCTTGTTGTCTTTCCTTTGCTGGATTTATATCCAAGGAACGCTTTTGTTATGATATTTGATTCAGTTATTGAAGTCTTTTCATTAAATTCTTCTTGTTCAAATATTCACCTTCTTCCCATATATTTGATTAATACTTTCATGATGATGAGTGGCTAATTTCCTTGTGTGATTCTAGGGTGATTGGCTGAAGGTTGTGGGAAAAACAATGATAGAATAATTTTAGATTCCAGTAGGACCCTGAAAGTTCGAGTCTTTAAACCTTAACCCCAAGCATCTCGCTCAGTCGATGAACATCTCGGCCGGGGTGGAATTTGGCTGACCGAGGTGACTTATCTGATCCGAAACTGAGAGTTAAGTGTTAGAGTTTGCAAAATCCTATTCTTATTACACCTTTCCTGGTCCAATGCAAGCCTAGGATGAGACTTACCCGGTAATTCCTTAGTTTGTTTACCTAAGATCATAAGTGTAGGTAATAAAGGTTTATCCTTTATTGGGGTTTGAGTGTGCTTCCATCCCATCTTTGTGAGTTAGCCTGAGACTTACCCGGTAAAGGTTGATTCTATTCCCTTAGATGGTGTGTTAGTTTGAGGTTATAGTTCTTTATCTTAATTCCTTGAGACTTATCCGGTAATAGGAGTTACGGCTTAGGATTAATGAGTAGTGAGACTTACCCGGTGATCTATTCCACTTTAGTAACACCTTCCCCATGCAAATACCTCAGCTTTGTCCGCTTATCTTTAGATCTTGAGTTGGAACCACAACTAGATTGCTTTAATCCCTAGAATTGCATGTTTGCTTTATTGACTTCTTTATCATCTTTGATTGTTTTAATTGCTCTTGTGGTTAGTATTTACATAACCATACCATAATTGGACTTTGTTTCACTAAGTCCCTGTGATCGACCCCTGGAATTCCTTGCTTTTTACTACGATTGACCCGTACACTGCGGGTTCGCATCCTTGTTTTAAGCTTACATCTAGGGTTATAAATTTAAAGCTTGCACGCACCGTTTGGAGCGAACAAGTTTTTGGCGCCGTTGCCGGGGACTTGGTCTAGACCGAGCCGGTTACGGTTTGCTTTTGGGGCACTTGCCCCCGTATCTACTAACCACTCTACTTGAGTGACTTTTGCAGGTTCTTTCTTAGGTATATGCGAAGAACCCGCACTGGGAAGGAAGTCGTTCCTTACGATCCCGAACCAGAAAAGACATACAAGCGACGCCTAAGAGAAGCGAAGATGGCCCAACAAGACAACCGCGATCTTGAGGCCGAGTTGAAAGAGGCGCTAGAGCTGCTACGCCTCAGCAGGGAAGAACTAAGGCGAGAGAAGGAAGAAACTCGCACCAAGACTGAAGCAATCGAAGCAGAGATGGCCGTCATACGAGACCAGATTCTACTTCGACCGAGGGAAGATCCAGTCCCAGACCCTCGACCGAGGCAGGTTCCAATACCTGACGCCCCGGCCGAAATACTTCAACCTCGGATGCCAGTCCGAAACGTTCTTCTTGCAGGAATCCCACAAACCCTAGGTCAAAGGATGGACCCTAATCAACAAATGAGGCGTCCAGGAGTTAATCTAGGAGATCCAGCGGACCATGACTATGAACTTCGTCCGCAAGTTCTATCCATGATTCGTCAATGCCAGTTCGGAGGGCTAGAGAAGGAATCACCACATCAACATCTTCAAAACTATGAGATATTGATGGAGACCTTGAGACCTCCGAGGATTGAAAATAACAACTACAAGCTAAGACCTTTTTACTTTTCTTTAAAAGATAGAGCTCTTACTTGGTATCAATCTCTTCCTCCAGGAAAAATTAGCACATGGGAGGAGATGACGACGGAATTCTTGACCAAATTCTCCCCCCCCCCCCTCAAAGACAGCCGAAATGAGAGGGAAGATCAATGCTTTCATTATGAAGGACAAGGAGAGCTTGTCCAAGTCATGGGAGCGATTCAAGGACATTCTTTTGGATTGCCCACATCATGGGATTCCAAAGTTAGAGTTATTGGAGATTTACTTCAAGGGACTGGACGGAAGCACCCAGTTCAATCTCCAACTACTCTCCGCTGGTACCTTCATGGACATGGCGATTGACGAGGCTTGGGACTTCATTGAGAAGCAAGCCTTGCATATGGAAAAGTACATCCACCAAGGAGCTGAAGGTGGAGTTAAAAGAGTTAATTTCCAAGAAACTCAGCCCAACAACAATCAACTCACGTCTTTGAAGAATGACGTGAAGCAATTAAAGGAACTCTTGGTTGCACAAACCAAGAAGGAAGAGCAAGGGCAGAGGAACAACAACAACGGATACCGTAACAACAACGGTTCCCGGAACAACAACTACAACAACAATAGAGGATCCAATAGCAACAACTGGAGGGCGGACAACCAAAATTCTGGTAACAATCATTCAAACTCCAACTCTAACGATTCCTCTAACCCTTTCCTCTCTTCCCCTTCTTCTTCTTCTACTCCATTAAAAAGCCAGGGGCAAGGATCAAGTTCGTCTCAGCCAGAAAAGAAAGACGCAGTTCTGGAGGCTATCTTGATCAAGCTCAACGCTATGGAGACTTCTATGACTTCATTTTCGAAGGCCCAAAAAGCCTTTGAACAACAACTTGCAAGTAGGGCGAATGAAGCGCCAAGAGATCCAGGGAAGCTCCCAGCAAGGACGGAAAGCAACTCTAAGGGCCAGATCATGGCCATAACTACGAGGAGTGGACTGAAAACTACAGATCCAGTGCCTCGGTCGGTGCCAGTACCGACGAAGACCACCTCGGTCCAGGTACAGTCGAAGAACACCTCGGCCGAGATGCCAACCGAGGTGGAGCCACAGAAAGCGGAGGGGAAAACTGAAGTTTATGTTCCACCTCCTGCATACAAACCACCACTTCCGTTCCCCCAGTCAAGGGCCAAAGCACATCTAGACAAGCACTTTGGTAAGTTCCTTGACTTGATGAATAAGCTGCATATTAAAATTCCTTTCCTTGATGCTATTCTAGGAATGCCCGCCTATGGGAAGTTCTTGAAGGAGATCCTATCAAGGAAAAGGAAACTGGAAGACTTTGGTGAAGTTAGGATGACATCTAAATCCTCGGAACTCATACAAATCATGAAGGAGAAGATGCCTCCTAAATTGAGAGATCCCGGCTCATTTTGCATTCCCATTCAAGTTGGGGATGTCACTTGTGAAGCCCTTTGTGATCTAGGAGCCAGCGTGAGCATCATCCCGCTAGAACTATGTGTGAAGATCGGACTTGGAGAGCCCAAGCCGGTCAAGATTCGACTTTATATGGCAGATCGCTTCATTACCCATCCCGTGGGCATCTTGGAAGACGTTCCGGTCAAGCTAGGTAACTTCTATCTACCTATAGATTTTGTTGTACTTGACATTCCCGCAGATTATCCTGTTCCTATTATTCTCGGGAGGCCATTTCTAGCAACTTCGGGTTGCAACGTGGATTGCAAGAACGCCAAGTTGAAATTCAACATTGGCGGCGATGAGGTGGAGTTCGCACTACTTGCAGCCATGAAAGGGGAGCAGCTGAGCGATGATATCTTTAACATCTACGATGAAGAAGAATCAAGAGAATTGGTGAGCTCTATCCTTACTAACGATCCACTCGAAAGAGTTATTAGCTTCAGTTTAATGGAGGAAGGTATAGACGCTTCTTGTGATGCAGATATACGGAGCTTAAAGGCACTGGAAGAGGATCCAGGAGCTAAAATTGCGAAGCTGATCCAGGAGACAAAGATCTCCAGTTTCGGTTCCAGTTGCAGTACCTCGACCGAGGCACTTTCTGGACTGAGCGAGGCGACTGAAGAACATCTCGGTCAACGCCTCTGTGCCTCGACCGAGGTCGATGGCGAGACGATTTCAACTGAGGCTACTGAGAATAATAAACTTCTTACTCCCTTCTCTGACATTCATCCTCAGTTGGTGGAACATTCTATCCACCAGCTTTCTGATAATAACGGACCTTGGTATGCTGATATTGTGAATTATCTTGTTTGCCAGAAAATATCGCCCGGATTGACGTACTCTCAAAAGAAGAGATTCTTCAAAGAAGTACGACATTACTACTTGGACGAGCCGCTGCTATTCAAGCGCGGGCCGGATGGGATGCTTTGAAGATGCATTCCGGAAGATGAAGTTAATAGCGTTATACGGCACTGCCATTCACTTCCTTGTGGAGGACATGCTAGCACCGATAAAACATGCGCTAAGGTATTGCGTTCCGGTTTCTTTTGGCCTACATTATTTAAAGATGTACAATCTTTTGTTGTCTCTTGTGATGCATGCCAAAGAACAGGAAATTTATCGAGGAGGAACGAGATGCCACTTAACAACATCCAAGAGGTAGAAATCTTTGATGTATAGGGGATTGACTTCATGGGACCTTTCCCATCCTCCGGAGGAAACCTCTATATTCTTCTTGCGGTTGATTACGTCTCTAGATGGGTTGAAGCCATTGCTTCTCCCACTAACAACGCCAAGGTGGTTGTGAAGTTCTTAAATAGAACAATCTTCCCACGGTTTGGAACTCCACGCATCATCATCAGCGATGGAGGTGAAGTATAGGGTGAGGACACCTCCCACCTCGTTTGAGACGCATCATGGTCCAACTAGCGACCTTAAACCAAGCGCTTCTTGGGAGGCAACCCAAGGTATTGTTTTCTTTTCCCTTTTTTTCTAGTCTAGCTTAGATAGTTTTTGCTTTTGCTTTGCTTTGTTTTGTTTTGGCGTTCTAGACAGATAACAGGAGACATCTAAGGAAGGAGCACAACTGGAAGGATAGAAGATCGAGAATTTGAGAAGACGAAGTTTGACTGAGGCATCTCGGTTGCTGTCAGAGCACCTAGACCGAGATGATTCTTGAGCAACCGAGGCGACTAGGGTTTCTAAAGAACCACCTCGGTCCGTACCACCTCGGTCCAATCGAGACCATCTCGACCGAGGTGACAGCAGTCCAGAAAAGGGTATAAAAGGCGGAAGATTTCTCTCTCCTCACTTTACTCTTTCCCCTCGACCGCGGTGACAGTTCACCTCGCTTCTCCGATTTCTTGCTCGTTTTCGACGATTTCTATCTCCAAACTGCGATTAAGACTGAGAGGATCCCAGTGCAACATCGACCTGCTAGAGAATCGAACCGATTTGGCCGAACGAGGTAAAAACGAAACCGAAACCCTACCTCGCTTTTTCGCTTCGATTTGGGCTTTGGTTGCCCTTGCATTTGTTGAGGAAAGGCTTAAGTACCCCATAGGAAGCAGTTGTAGTGATTTTGGGGGAAAAGAACTGAATTTTCAGAAGGAATTAGAATCCAGTTTTTCGCCTCGGTCCAGTCGAGTTGTGCCTCGGCCGAGGTGATTCTTGAGTATTGTCAGTTGACCGAGGTGACCTCACAGTTTGATTTTCTGAAAATGAGTTCTGACCGACGCCTTGTCCTTAGGGATAGATCCTCACCTTCCCCTTCTTCCTCTTCTTCCCGACCTTACCGCCCGGTGATCCATGAGCGACACCGGGTCGATTATGACCGTATTTCTGGCCGTCCAGTGATTGCACCTCGCTTCTTGGACGTGTCCGCTTTTGATTGCCTCCAAGTAGACGGAGACCTTAGGAGGATGATTTCTACAGTTGGGCTGGATCAGTTTACTGAGATCCGAGCCCCAGCTTACTTGGAGCCGACCCTAGAGTTCGTTAGCTCCTTCACCTACCTTCCCACAGAGCAGTCTGTGAAGTACCGGTTGATGAACCGGAACTTCTTAGTGCCACTTGAGTACTGGAGAGATATTTTTGGCTTTCCGAAGCCCACCATTGTTGACTTCCCGTCCCGATCAGTAGCTAGGGAGTTTTAGGGGCAGATTTCCCATATTGTTGAGCACGCAGATAGATGGCGCCCTGGAGATTCCAGGGAGAGGGTCATTTTCCACCTAGCCTTTAGGTTAGCCCACCGGATCTTTAGTGAGATGCTTCTGGCGCGTACTGAGACGCCCCAGAAGATCCGACAGGGAGAGCTTTTCAGCTTATACTGCATGGTTACTGGGGGTATCCCGGACTTTGGCTTGATGTTGGCAGAGGATCTGCACAGGATCAAGGCCAAGGCGAAGGGAGACATCTGCTGCGGAGGGCTTGTCACCCATATAGCTAGCTATCAGGACATGAATCTCAGTGCTTGCACGATGGTGGCGGCTGCCAAGCCGCTTGGATTGCAGGAGATGATCACTCGGCGGATTCTAGTTCCCCGAGGTCTGACTACTCCGTACGTGGCTATGCCATGGGAGCTGACTGCGCCACAAGGGATCAGGTGGTCTGCCCAGTTTTCTGTTTTATGACCCTCACTATTGGCAGACCGCTTGGGCTCCACTGATAGAGGATTATAGAGAGGCAGCAGCTGCCCCAACTGAGGAGGAGGAGGCTGATGATGAGGAGACAGTTGATGAGAGAGAGGGTGGAGTCCCGATGGATACAGGGACGGATACTGCAGGGCCAAGCGCACCAGTTATAGATCTGGATGATGAGGACACTGAGCCTACACTTGCTGCATCACCTGCTAGACTTGCTAGGCGTAGGACACGCCGTCATAGAGATTCAGAGGCTCATCGTCGGATCGATAATCTGACGGATCAGATGATAGACTCTTATGCTGCCCTTACTGTGGACATGCATGAGAGATTTGCTGCCCAGCACCGACAGATTGACAGCTGGACTCATCAGATGTTAGAGGGGCAGCACTATCAGCGCAGGATGATGGAGATACAGTTCCAACAGACTATGGGTTATCCATTTGACCCATCCCAGTATCCGTATGTACCACCACCACCACCACCGGATCAGGATTATTGAGAGCTGCAGGATTTTTCTTTCTTATTTTTTATGCAGTTCAGCTTATTATCTGGTAAGTACTTTTATCCTTTAGACTTATTTTGACCCACTGGGACAGTGTGTCCCAAGTATGGGGTATTTGATGTATTATTTGACTTTGATGTATGACTCTATTGACCGGATATTGATATTTATGCTTCACTTTTGCATCTATGTGTTTATTTGAGACTACATGCATACTTATAGGTTATTTGATTGAGAAAAACGTCGAAACTGAAAGAAAACTGGTTTTAAAAAAAAAAATTTGACCTCGACCGGGGCAGTTCTGGCCGAACGAGGTGTTTTCACCTCGGTTGACCTAAGAACACCTCGACCGAGGTGTGTTAACTGAGAGTTTTCGAAAACGATTTTTGTGCTCCTTATCTGGATATGATCTCAGTGAAGATCTTGCTTACTGACTGGTTTTGAAATCTTTATGTGTTTGAAAGGTTTTATAATATGTTTAAGTTGTTAAATGCTTTGTTTGAAATTATTGGCATGTTTAATACTTTGTTTTTATCCAAATTATGTTGAATTTGAAGGTTGACACCACATTATGAGTTCTCTCACTTTCTTCCTGGAAAGACCAAGGCAATTCATTCTTCTCTCTTCTTCTTCTTGATCATGCTTAGCCCCTCATATACATTTTGCCTCCCTTTACCTATCCGGGAATTTGGAAGCAAGCGAAGTGGTGAAAGCAAGTGAAGTTAAAGTTGAGAAGTTGGCTGGAAGTGAAAGTGTTAGAAAGTAATCTTAGGTTTGGGGAAGTCAATCATGATGATGAGTAATTCGGCACCATTCACATAGCCGGGTGTTTGTGTCTTGCCAAAGTCGGATTGAGCGATATTCCTAACGGGTCATGGTATGTGCATCAAGGGTTTGATGCATCTCAAGAAATTGATGATTGCTGATTTCCTAAGCTTCGGTTATTGTGCACCTCTGTCCATGCATCCCAAAAAGTAAAGTAAAAGAAAAAGTGTGAAATAAGCAAAGCTTATTGGTGGAAGATGTTGAAAGTCAAAGTGAAAGTGAAGTATATCCTTTTCCCGGATTCTAGCACCACATCACCTTACATACATCCCTACCCTACACGTTTCTTGACCTTTCTTTTGGGAAGCCCTTGTGACCTCGAGCTTGTTGATTGACTTGGTGGT
Organism: Fagopyrum homotropicum; assembly: GCA_033239125.1. NCBI lineage: Eukaryota > Viridiplantae > Streptophyta > Magnoliopsida > Caryophyllales > Polygonaceae > Fagopyrum > Fagopyrum homotropicum. Next base: position 116,265,035 of record BSWB01000007.1, on the reverse strand, counting down.
TTAAACTGGATTATACATGATTAATTTTGATAATTATGACTTATTATGCATTCTATGATTTTATGCAAAGATGAACAACTTTCTTATATTTATAAAATGTTTTGAACATGTTTTGATTTTAAATTCCATGAAGTATTCTCTTAGAGTGATCTATGATTGTTGCACACCATAAAACTGTTTTTGAAAGACTTTTCATTGATTTTCTTGACTATTAATCCATTCTATCTTGTCCTTTATATGCGGAACTTGCTTGGGGACAAGCAAGGGCTAAGTATGGGGTATTTTGATAGCATGAATTATAGTCTATATTTTGGGGTTTGTGTAGACGTTTTATCTTTCATAATCTGCATGTTTGTATGTATATTATGTGATTATATTACCTTTTCATCTACCTTTGCGAGAATCGAGGTCTACACCTAGTTTTGTTGTAATCGTATGTAAAATGGCGCGTTTTGCATCAAAAAGGAGCAAAAGGAGCTATGGAGTCATTGGAGCTACATTGAAGAACATAAGGAACCATCCAGGAAGCATAGCCATGGATTAAAGATTCACTTTGGACCAGTTTTGAGAGATTTCACATTCAGTTGTGACTCACCTCGGTTGACCACAGATTCATCTCGACCGAGGTGATCCAGGGAAGTCGACTCGACCAAGGCGAATACCTAGGATACGGCGAGAATATTTTATTCTTGGCTGAGATCTTTTATCTTTGGAAAGTGATCTTATATTTTTGGGCTTGGCTTCTGGAAGGAAGAAGATATTATAGATCTTATATTTTACCTATTTTTATGGGAAGAGATCTTTCTAAGATATCTTATCTTTGGAGGGTTATTTTCCTATAAAAAGGGTTGGATTTCCACAAATCCAACATCATGCTATACCGCCGATCAGGGTTTATACACCGCAGCAGCCATACTCCAGTTGGAAGATTTGAAGAACCTTTTTGAAGGTTGAAGGAAGATTGAAGATTGTAGCTTTTATAGCTTTTGGAAGGTTTTCTTGTAAGATTACCTTAGATTCTCTTCCTTGTTGTCTTTCCTTTGCTGGATTTATATCCAAGGAACGCTTTTGTTGTGATATTTGATTCAGTTATTGAAGTCTTTTCATTAAATTCTTCTTGTTCAAATATTCACCTTCTTCCCATATATTTGATTAATACTTTTATGACGATGAGTGGCTAATTTCCTTGTGTGATTCTAGGGTGATTGGCTGAAGGTTGTGGGAAAAACAATGATAGAATAATTTTAGATTCCAGTAGGACCCTGAAAGTTTGAGTCTTTAAACCTTAACCCCAAGCATCTCGCTTGGTCGATGAACATCTCGGCCGGGGTGGAATTTGGCTGACCGAGGTGACTTATCTGATCCGAAACTAAGAGTTAAGTGTTAGAGCTTGCCAAATCCTATTCTTATTACACCTTTCCTGGTCCAATACAAGCCTAGGATGAGACTTATCCGGTAATTCCTTAGTTTGTTTACCTAAGATCATAAGTGTAGGTAATAAAGGTTTATCCTTTATTGGGGTTTGAGTGTGCTTTCATCCCATCTTTGTGAGTTAGCCTGAGACTTACCCGGTAAAGGTTGATTCTATTCCCTTAGATGGTGTGTTAGTTTGAGGTTATAGTTCTTTATCTTAATTCCTTGAGACTTACCCGGTAATAGGAGTTACGGCTTAGGATTAATGAGTAGTGAGACTTACCCGGTGATCTATTCCACTTTAGTAACACCTTCCCCATGCAAATACCTCAGCTTTGTCCGCTTATCTTTAGATCTTGAGTTGGAACCACAACTAGATTGCTTTAATCCCTAGAATTGCATGTTTGCTTTATTGACTTCTTTATCATCTTTGATTGTTTTAATTGCTCTTGTGGTTAGTATTTACATAAGCATACCGTAATTGGACTTTGTTTCACTAAGTCCCTGTGATCGACCCCTGGAATTCCTTTCTTTTTACTACGATTGACCCGTACACTGCGGGTTCGCATCCTTGTTTTAAGCTTACATCTAGGGTTATAAATTTAAAGCTTGCACACACCGTTTGGAGCGAACAAAAGAAGGATGGCCGGACCACCGCCATTTACTATGCTAGCAAGACGCTAGATGAAGCCCAGCGCAACTACGCCACCACCGAGGAGTTATTGGCGGTTGTATATGCTTTCGAGAAGTTTCGTTCTTACTTAGTAGGAGCGAAAGTCATTGTCTACACCGACCACGCAGCCATTCGTTACTTGCTTGCTAAGAAAGATGCCAAGACACGTCTTATTCGATGGATTCTCTTACTTTAAGAGTTTGACCTAGAGATCCGCGATAAGAAGGGATCCGAAAATTCTGTTGCGGATCACCTCAGCCGGCTACCTCCATCTTCACGCGAGAAGGACAACCTACCCATAGACGATTCATTCCCCGATGAGCACTTGCACTTGTTGGAGCGTTTGATAGACTTACTTATCTCACCCCATGATGAATGTGAAGCATGGGGTGAGGACACCTCCCATCACGCATAGAGACGCAGTACGGTCCATCTAGCGACCTTAAATCAAGCGCTTCTTGGGAGGCAACCCAAGGTATTGCTTTCTTTTCCCTTTTTCTAGTCTAGCTTAGATAGTTTGCTTTTGCTTTGCTTTGTTTTATTTTTGGCGTCCTAGACAGACAACAGGTGACATCTAAGGAAGGATAACAACCCAGGAGCACAACTGGAAGGACAAAAGTTCGAGAAATTGAGAAGACGGAGTTTGACTGAGAAACATCTCGGTTGTTGTCATAGCACCTCGACCGAGATGATTCTTGAGCAACCGAGGCGACTAGGGTTTCTGAAGATCCACCTCGGTCCATACCACCTCGGTCCAGTCGAGACCACCTCGACCGAGGTGACAGCAGTTCCAGAAAAGGGTATAAAAGGGGCTGAGATTTCTCTCTCCTCCTTTACCTTCTCCTCGACCGCGGTACTCCCTTCGCCTCACTTCGCCAATCTTCGCTCTTTTTCGACGATTCTTGCTTCCAAACCGCTAAGAAAGGGTTGAGGATCACAGTGCAAGTACAAATCTGCAAGAATGTTCGCTCCAAACGGTGTGTGCAAGCTTTAAATTTATAACCCTAGACTTAAGCTTAAAACAAGGATGCGAACCCGCAGTGTACGGGTCAATCGTAGTAAAAGCAAGAGAATTCCAGGGGTCGATCACAGGGACTCGGTGAAACAGAGTCAATACGGTGTGCTAATGTTAATACTAACCACAAGAGCGGTTTAACACAATCAAAGATGAATAAGATGTCAAATAAAGCAAACATGCAATTCTAGGGATTAAGGCATCTAGTTGTGGTTCCAACTCAAGATCTGTAGATAAGCGGACAAAGCTGAGATTTTTGCGTGGGGAAGGTGTTTCTAAAGTGGAGTAGATCACCGGGTAAGTCTCACTACACACTAATCCTAAACCGTAACTCCTATTACCGGGTAAGTCTCAAGGAATTAAGATAAAGAACTATAACCTCAAACTAACACACCATCTAAGGGAATAGAATCAACCTTTACCGGGTAAGTCTCAGGCTAACTCACAAAGATGGGATGGAAGCACACTCAAACCCCAATAAAGGCTGAACCTTTATTACCTACACTTATGATCGTTGGTATACAAACTAAGGAATTACCGGGTAAGTCTCATCCTAAGCTTGAATTGAACCAGGAAAGGTGTAATAAGAATAGGATTTGGCAAACTCTAACACTTAACTCTCAGTTTAAGGTCGGATAAGTCACCTCGGTCAGAAGAATTCCACCCCGGCCGAGATGTTCATCAACCGAACGAGATGCTTAGGGTTAAGGTTAAAGACTCGAACTTTCAGGATCCTACTGAAATCTAAGATTATTCTATCATTGTTTTTCCCACAACCTTCAACCAATCACCCTAGAATCACACAAGGAAATTAGCCACTCATCATCATTATGAAAGTATTAAATGTAAGGGAAGAAGGTGAATATTTGAACAAAGAAGAATTTAATGAAAAGACTTCAATAACTGAATCAAATATCACAACAAGGCGTTCCTTGGATAATAATCCAAAAAGACAAGACAACAATTGAGGGAATTGAAGACAATCTTACAAAACCCTTCAATAAAGCTATAAAAGCTATGGACTTCAATCTTCCTTCAACCTTCAAAAAGGTTCTTCAACTCTCTCCCAAATTGGGGTATGCGGCTGCTGCGTCTTTTTCGGTGTAGGCGGATGTTCGTGTATGCGGGGGCTCTTGAATTGTGGGAAATCCGACCCTTTTTATAGGAAAATAACCCTCCAAAGATAATAAATCTTAAGAAGATATTATCCCATAAATATAGGTAAAATATATATTCTGCATATCTCCTTCCTTCCAGAAGCCAAGCCCAGAAATATAAGATCACTTTCCAAATTTAAAAGATCTCTTCCAAGAATAAAATATTCTCGCCGCGTCCTAGGTATTCGCCTCGGTCGAGTCGGCTTCTCTGGATCACCTCGGTCGAGGTGAATCTGTAGTCAACCGAGGTGAATCACAACTGAATGTGAAATCTCTCCTCTGGATCACCTCGGTCTAGGTGTTCACCTCGGTCTAGGTGTTCACCTCAGTCTAGGTGTTCACCTCGGTCTAGGTGACGCTGTAGCTGACCTAGGTGAATTTCAGCTGCGTGTAAATCTCTTAAATCTGGTCCAAAGTGAATCTTTAATCCATGGCTATGCTTCCTGGATGGTTCCTTATGTTCCTGAATGTAGCTCCAATGACTTCATAGCTCCTTTTGCTCCTTTTTGATGCAAAACGTGCCATTTTACCTACGATTACAACAAAACTAGGTGTAGACCTCGATTCTCGCAAAGGTAGATGAAATGGTAGTAAAAACGCGTAATGCACATACAAACATGCAGATTATGAAAGATAAAACGTCCAAACAAACTCCAAAATATAGACTATAATTCATGCTATCAAAGAAAAACGAACCGAATCGACCGAATCAGGGTAAACATCGAAAAAATCCTAACCTCGCTCTTCTCCACTGTTTTACTTCAAATTGGGCTTTGGTTGCCCCTGCATTTTCTGAGAAACAGATTAAGTACCCCATAGGAACCTGTTGTAGTGATTTTGGGGGAAAAGAACTGGATTTTTGAGCGCAGTTCTTCGCCTCGGTCCAGTCGGCCTGTGTCTCGGCCGAGGTGTTCTTGAGAGTTGTCAGGCCGACCGAGGTGGTCTGACAGGTTACAGAAAAGATGAGTTCAGATAGACAGCTGGTCCTGAGGGACAGATCCTCTCCTTCCCCTTCTTCTTCTTCCTCCAGACCTACTAGACCGGTGATCCACGAGAGACACCAGGTCGACTATGACCGCATTGCGGCCCGTCCAGTGATTGCACCTCGCTTCCTGGACGTATCAGCTTTTGACTGTCTCCATGTGGATGGAGATTTGAGACGGATGATTTCTATGGTGGGGCTAGATCAGTTTACTAAGATCCACGCACCTGCCTACTTAGAGCCTAATATGGAGTTTGTCAGCTCCTTCACCTACCTTCCCACAGAGCGTGCTATGAAGTACCGGTTGATGAACCGGAACTTCTTAGTTCCTTTAGATTACTGGCAGGACATCTTTGGCTTCCCGGCCCCGACTGCTGTTGATTTTCCCTCCCGAGTTGTAGCTAGGGAGTTCTGGGGACAGATCGCTCACGTAGTTGAGCATGCTGATAGATGGCGCCTTGGAAACTCCAGGGAGCGTATTATATTTCATCTGGCCTTCAGACTAGCTCACAGGATTTTTAGTGAGACCCTTCTGGCGCGTACCGGAGACGCCCCAAAAGGTCAATCAGGGGGAGCTTTTCAACCTTTACTGCATGGTGACTGGAGGGATCCCAAGCTTTGGCTTGATACTGGCAGAGGATCTGCACAGGATCAAGGCCAAGGCGAAGGGCGATATTTGTTGTGGAGGCATAGTGACTCACATAGCGAGTTACCAGGATATGGACCTCAGCGCTTGTACTATGGTGGCAGCTGTCAAGCCGCTAGGACTTCAGGAGATGATTACTTGGAGGATACTGGTTTCCCGAGGACTCACCACACCGTATGTAGCTATGCCATGGGAGCCTACTGCACCACAGGGGATCAGATGGTCACCCCAGTTCTCAGTGTATGATCCGCACTATTGGCAGACTTCTTGGATCCCACTGATGGAGGATGCGAGAGAGGCAGCAGCTGCACCAGCTGAGGAGGATGAGGTTGAGGAGGCTGCTGCTGATGATGATGATGATGATAGGGATGGTGGAGTTCCTATTGATACAGGTACTAATACTGCTAGGACTAGTGCGCCGGTCATTGACTTAGACGATGACGAGATTGAGACCGCGCCGGCTGCATCACCAGTACGACCTGCTAGGCGTAGGGTACGCCGACAGAGGGATCCAAATGCTCACCGACGGATCGATGACCTCACCGATCAGATGATAGACTCCTATGTTGCCTTGACTGTAGACATCCAGGAGAGATTTGACGCCCAGCACCGAGAGATCGACCGCTGGACTCATCAGATGCTAGAGGGCCAGCACTATCAGCGCCGGATGATGGAGATCCAGTTTCAGCAGACTATGGGTTATCCATTTGACCCATCCCAGTATCCGTACGTGACACCACCACCACCACCGGGTCGTGATTATTGAGAGCTTGCAGGATTTTCTTTCTTATTTATTATGCAGCTCAGCTTTGTCCGGTGAGTATTTTATTTCTTTAGACTTATTTTGACCCACTGGGACAGTGTGTCCCAAGTATGGGGTGTTTATATATTTTATGACTTATGTGTTGTATGACTATCGGATATTTATGCTTATTTCGCTCTATGTTTTTATCTGAGATTGCATGCATGCATACAGGTTATTTGTTTGAGAAAAACGTCAAAAACTGGTTTAGAAAAAAAAAATTTATGACCTCGACCGGGACAGTTCTGGCCGAACGAGGTACTTCACCTCGGTTGACCTAGAACACCTCGACCGAGGTGGTTTAACTGAAAGTTTTCGAAAACGATTTTGTGCTTTTTATCTGGATATGATCTCAGTGAAGATTTCGTTTACTGACTGGTTTTGAAATCTTTATATGCTTGAAAGGTTTTATGATATGTTTAAGTTGCTAAATGCTTTGTTTGAAATTTTGGCATGTTTAATACTTTGTTTTTATCCAAATTATGTTGAATTTGAAGGTTGACACAGCAAGATAAGTTCTCTCACTTTCTTCCTGGAAAGACCAAGGCAATTCATTCTTCTCTCTTCTTCTTCTTGATCATGCTTAGCCCCTCATATACATATTTGCCTCCCTTTACCTATCCGGGAATTTGGAAGCAAGCAAAGTGGTGGAAGCAAGTGAAAGAAAAGTTGAGAAGTTGGCTGAAAGTTAGAAAGAAACATATAGGTTTAGGGAAGTCAATCATGATGATGAGTAACTCGGCACCATTCATATAGCCGGGTGTTTGTGTCTTGCCAAAGTCGGATTGAGCGATATTCCTAACGGGTCATGGTATGTGCATCAAGGGTTTGAGGCATCTCGAAAAATTGATGATTGCTGATCTCCTAGGCTTCGGTTATTGTGCACCTCTGTCCATGCATCCCAAAAAGTAAAGTAAAAAAGTAAATAAGCAAAGCTTATTGGTGGAAGATGTTGAAGTTCAAAAAGCAAAGTGAAGAAAAGATCCTTTTCCCGGATTTTAGCACCACATTACCTTACATACATCCCACCCTCACACGTTTCTTTGACCTTTCTTTTTGAAAGACCTTGAGACCTCGAGCTTGTTGATTGACTTAGTGGTTTAAACTGGATTATACATGATTAATTTCGATAATTATGATTTATTATGCATTCTATGATTTTATGCAAAGATGAACAACTTTCTTATATTTATAAAATGTTTTGATCATATTTTAATTTTAAATTCCATGAAGTATTCTCTTAGAGTGATCTATGATTGTAGCACACCATTAAAATGTTTTGAATGACTTTTTCATTGATCTTTATGACTTATAATCCATTCTATCTTGTATTCTATGATTCGGAACTTGCTTGGGGACAAGCAAGGGCTAAGTATGGGGTATTTTGATAGCATGAATTATTGTCTATATTTTGGGGCCTGTTTAGACGTTTTATCTTCAATAATCTGCATGTTTGTATGTATATTATGTGATTATATTGTCGTTTCATCTACCTTTGCGGGAATCGAGGTTTACACCTAGTTTTGTTGTAATCGTAGGTAAAATGGCACGTTTTGGACTCAAATGGAGCAAAAGGAGCTAAGGAGTCATTGGAGCTACATTCAGGAGCTTAAGGAAAAATCCAGGAAGCATGGCCATGGAATAGAGATTCACTTTGGACCAGATTTGAGAGATTTCACATTCAGTTGTGACTCACCTCGGTTGACTACAAAGTCACCTCGACCGAGGTGATCCAGAGGAGCCGACTCGACTGAGGCGAACACCTTGGACGCGGCAAGGATATTTTATTTTTGGCTGAGATCTTTTATCTTTGGAAAGAGGATCTTATATTTTTGGGTTGGGTTCCTGGAAGGAAGAAGATAATTTAGATCATATATTTTACCTATTTTTATGGGAAGAGATCTTTCTAAGATATCTTATCTTTGGAGAGTAATTTTCCTATAAAAAGGGTCGGATTTCCCACAAATCCGACATCCGCTAACGGCTGGACATAGCCTGCATACATCCGAATACACCGTTGCAGCCATACTCCAGTTGGGAGATTTGAAGAACCTTTTTGAAGGTTGAAGGAAGAAAGTCTATAGCTTTTATAGCTTTTTGAATGGTTTTTGTAAGATCATCTTAGATTCCCTTCTTGTTGTTTGTCTTGTTAGATTTTAATCCAAGGAATGCTTTTGTTTGATAATTGATTCAGTTATTGAAGCCTTTCTCTTAAGGTTTTCTTTGTCAATTATTCTCTTTCTTCCCATATATTTGATTGATACTTTCATGATGATGAGTGGCTAATCTCTTTGTGTGATTCTAGGGTGATTGGCTGAAGGTTGTAGGAAAAACAATGATAGAATAATCTTAATCACAGTAGGACCCTAAAAGTTCAAGTCTTTAACCTTAACCCTAAGCATCTCGCTCAGTCGATGAACATCTCGGCCGGGGTGGAATTCTTCTGACCGAGGTGACTTATCTGATCCGAAACTGAGAGTTAAGTGTTAGAGTTTGCCAAATCCTATCCTTATTACACCTTTCCTGGTTCAATGCAAGCCTAGGATGAGACTTACCCGGTAATTCCTTTGTTTGTTTACCAAAGATCATAAGTGTAAGTAATAAAGGTTTATCCTTTATTGGGGTTTGAGTGTGCTTTCATTCCATCTTTGTGAGTTAGCCTGAGACATACCCGGTAAAGGTTGATTCTATTCCCTTAGGTGGTGTGTTGGTTTGAGGTTATAGTTCTTTATCTTAATTCCTTGAGACTTACCCAGTAATAGGAGTTACGGTTTGGGATTAGTGAGTAGTGAGATTTACCCGGTGATCTATTCCGTTTTAGAAACACCTTCCCTATGCAAAAAATCTCAGCTTTGTCCGCTTATCTTTAGATCTTGAGTTGGAACCACAACTAGATGCTTTAATCCCTAGAATTGCATATTTCCTTAATTGACTTTTTATCATCTTTGATTGCTTTAATCGCTTTTGTGGTTAGTATTTACAAAGCTTACCTATTCCGACTTTGTTTCACTAAGTCCCTGTGATCGACCCCTGGAATTCCTTGCTTTTTACTACGATTGACCCGTACACTGCGGGTTCGCATCCTTGTTTTAAGCTTACATCTAGGGTTATAAATTTAAAGCTTGCACACACCGTTTGGAGCGAACAGCAACCAATAAGGGAGGAGAGTTTTTATTTTTTGAAATCATTCTTAACCTTCGCTAAGCTGGACAAGTAATCATCAACATTAGTTTGTTCAAAAGTATTACCTTGGTTCTCTTCGTTCTTATTGTTCTTCTCTTGGTGTTGTTCAGAAGAAGTATCATCATTGTTCATCTTGGCTTCAACTTTATCAGAGCAAAACACATCAGCAAAGAGGTTCTAGGGGCATCCATGGACGAAAGGATATTATTGCACTTGTAAGGTAAAACAATGGAATCGATTCCAAAGGGATGAAGTGCATGCATGGGATGCATATAACAATAGGCTAGTATATATATAGCCAACAAAATATATGGAAAGTAATATATCCTATATACAATATATGTTTGAGTTGGAGATTTCTACAGTATCGGGCTTTTCTGCTCCACCGACAGCCCATTGGTTTATAAGCTGCTCAATTACCGATTTTGGGCCGCTTAATAAAGCCCAAAAGTCCACCTTTTTGCTTGCCTCTCCAACCTTTCGTATCCCTAGCCGCCTAAGTTTATCACCTTCCACGCGTCTTCATCCTGGTAGCATTGACTACAACTGCTCTCGGTTATCGCCAAGTGTCGTCGGCGTGTTGTTTTCTCAGCATGCCACCCAAGGGCCATTACTCGCAGCCATAGACGAGTTTTCAATACGCTCGCTTTAAATGCGTTCTCATCTCTCTCACTGGGAACTCTCAATCGGCGCCTCCTCCTTCGCTTTCCCAGCCGGGCGACCTTAAGCTACATGCTTCCATCGCCGATGCTACACCGTCAAACGCCCTCCTTCGCAATCGGTATGCGTTTTCCTCCTGTCTTCCTCCGTCTTTCTCTTTCTCTTCTTTGCAAGGGAATATCTGTTTGTGCTTATGTTCTTTCGATTTCAGGAATTGGACCACACTCTTCTCCCGATTACACTGAGGCCATCACAGAAGAACTCACTGCTCTGTATGTTGCCTAATTTCCTCTCTTTTAGCATTGGATCTTCTGGTTTTGTGACTCTCAGACGAGAAATCCTAACTCAACTGCATTTTTTATGGTTTTATTTGCTCTGGTATCTATTGATCTTATAAATGTTGATGGGTCACTGGTTTTGCAGCTATTAAGAATTATTTGATCACAATGAAGCCTTCCGTGGAGTTCAACTCACATCCTAGAAACAATTTAATTATAAGTTGCCGGTTATAGAAGAACTAAGATCAAGGAATTCATCAATTTTTTTTTTCATATTATGTACTATCTTGCTTGTCAACATATTTCAGTGGAGGGTTGGATTCATTTTTTTGAAGTACAAAAGTTGTGTGTAATATATGTAAGGAACATCAACATTAGTACATTACATTTCAGAAGAAATCAGGTAGCATCTTGCCGAAAAGTTGCTTCAGTTGTGTGTAATATATGTAAGCACAACAACATTTAGTTATCTTAATTGTTTCAGTTTACGTCTTAAATTGGTTTGATATCACAAATAATTTTACTCTGACAACAGGGTGGGACATCTTTGCTAGTTCTGCTGCTTACCTTGGAAATTTCTATATGCTTACCTTGCAAATTTATAAGTTTGTATAGCTAAACTCACTTTTGGAACACCTATTCTCAATGGTATTATTTAGGACTACAGGAAAAGAGGCGTAAGACAATGAGGCAGATGCTTCTTGATGTTGATGGTTAATAGGGTTTAATATCTACTTGAACCAGTATGGATTCATTTTGAACTCTTCTTCCTTTTATATACGTATATTTACACAAGAAAGTAAAAATGAGAACGAAAACCAATATAAAAATTCTATAAAAAAAATAATTTCTTTTGAAATATTACAAAGAGCCAAAAATTAAGGACGAAAAAAGAACAATATAAAATCATAAAATCACGTTGATTAACAACGTATGTAATAACTTCATCGGCAGTAACCCTAGCCTAACACATTATGAAGTAACAATTTAAATTCCGTTTTTACGACTTCATACTTACACCCCCCTCACACATGTACAACACAAGTAAAAGATCTGACGCCACTCGAAGACATACGGGAATAACTACCGTATAATTAGACGATGCATTTTATTTTCCGATTAGTATAACCGTTTGCAATTATTACCATATTACCGTACAAATAATCGTCTAACATGAAAAAAAATATGGCACGCGCGCGCGTTGCGCGCGCCAGCACTCCTAGTTAATTCACAAAAGTACCAAAGAAGAAATAGAAGGTTGGAATACCATCATAACTTTAGCTAGGCATAGACAATAACCGAAGAAGAATTTTTTGATATGGGTCATGGGGTTGAGGAGCTTACTGCACACTTAGTTGATGAGGCATTGTCAAGGCCAACGAAAGGTCCCACAAGATTTCAGGTTAGAGAGCCTCATGGATAGACCAAAGAAAGCAAAGCCCTTTCCGCAGTCGACCCCTCAATAACGAAGAAAGGGAAAACAGATACTAGTAGCACGTAGACAAACCAACATCAACGAGAGAGATTTTCATTTCACCATTTTTCAGTCCAATCTCAAGACTGAATGTTCCACACTAGATCTAATAGGGGTGGAAAGGAAAGACTCTCGACTGCACAACCCCGGAAAGATAATGATAAACACATCATCCTCAAGCCGAAAGCAAGATATAGTGAAAGCTATAAGTTGAATTTGATTTTTAGGGTTAGGGTTAGGGTTTGTCGATGATTCAAATAAGGGTGAGTATAAACAACACATCAAGAAAAGCAAGCATCGGTAAGGGATGAACCTCCAAATGCCATGTACTTATTGGGGATTTGTTGAGCTAAAGATGGAAACATCAAGGAGGATTCCGATTGTAACGGCAACCAATGATCCTGAAAAAGACGAAACATTTTTAAAATTTGAGACGTTACATAATACGCATTTGGATCAGATTTTGGATTTTTCGACGCTGTTAGATACTAACCTTTTTGTTTCTCTTATCTTTATATCAAAATAAGATTAAAAATCAATAAAAAGGTAATATTGCAGAAAGGTTTAAGAAAAGTCGCCTGTTTTAAAGGTGTTCTCGTGTAATTTATCCTTGACCATTTTATTACAACATAAAAGGCGTCTGCCGGTAAGTCAGCAATGAATATCCACCGAGAAATCTCCAAATTCTTAGCAGAAGTGTCACTTCTTCCTCCTCCGAGCTCCATCTAGCAAGGGTTTTCTTCAATTTCTTTCTCAAAGTCAATTGGAAAAGATGTCAACTTCTCTTTCCCTCGGACACCAACCCCTCCTCTCTTTTTCCCCAATTCAAAGATATCAACTCCAAACCCGAACATCCCAATTTCAAGACCCCTTTTTCCATCGGACCTATTTCTCACGAGTATTAAAACGCAAGACCCTTTCGCCCGGTACCGTTACTGTCGCCAAATTCGGATTCCTGGGTTCGGTTCATTTACCCGACCCGGAAAGCTCAGATGGGTTCATCAGGGAGCTTTTTGGCAGAGCTGAAGGATTCTTTTACACTATCGCTGATGCTGCTGTTTCAAATTCGGAAGCCGTTGCCAGTAGCACCAATCAAAGCAGTGATTGGCTTTCTGGGATTACTAATTATATGGAGACCGTCCTCAAGGTATCATTTGTATATTTACTTGTGTTCTGGTTAGGTTTTGGAAGTTTTCATCATGTATGCGATTGAAGTATGTTTCATGTTTTTGGGATAGGTGTTGAATAATGGCTTATCTCACCTCCACCTGCCATATTCTTATGGTTTTGCAATCATACTTCTCACTGTGATCGTGAAGGCTGCTACATTTCCTTTGACCAAAAAGCAGGTTTGCCTTCAACTAATCTCATTTTGTTTTGTAAGATTCTTGATTGTTTGACCACCTGGAAATGATGAAGCAGTTATCTAACCAGCAAAGAGTTGTCTATACAAGCAGAGTTGTTTAATTGATACAAGATATATTTGGTTTTAATTTCTATTACAGTCTACTTTTGAATGGCTTGCAGCTAGTATACTAGTCATACACATTTAGGTGAAACCAGAATGTTCACTAAATGAGAGGGTTAGGCTTTCACATAGCATTATATGTTCTTTCGTTGAAAATCCTAGGCGCCATTATCCCCTTTGCAGTCTTGCTCTAATGTAATAAAATACAGTCCATTTTGTCCCATGGACGTAGCCGAACACGCCATTAGTGAGTGTTGATCTTTACTCTTTATGCTAAAGTCGGATGGGCAATAGCTGGGGTACTGCACGAGTACAATTAATAAAAATGGCACCTTAATGTGCACTAGGCTGTGTGTCACTTTTTTCTTAACAAACAAGAAGGAACTTTTGTCCATCTCAGAAAGATGTATAAGTTATTTGATTTGGACCTTTAGGCTTTGATAACAGGCCTAGCTCACTCCCCTAGCTCATAGGTCAAAATATGTGTTGAATCATAGAGACTGTATCAGTTGCTATTCCAAACCAGTTATCGGAGCCAAAGAGAAATAATATTTGTGGTTAGCTTATAACAAAGTGGTAAATGAGATTTGAATGTACAAGGAAAGACTATTAAGAGGCAAGTATTACTACAACAATGTTTTAGCAGACTAGACACAATTGCAAAACAATGAAATTGAAATGTTAAAAGTAAACTATCTAGGATTGTTACTAGTAACAATTGTGCAAGATCATTCACAATTTACAATCGTGGTGAAATGAATAAGATCGAATGAGATATCAGTTAGAATCCAAGTGATAAACCAACCTAAATCATGTCCCCTGCATTGACAGTAATGTAAATTAATACAATACCTAAGGTTTCTACTCTAGTTATTATTTTTCAAGAGATAAACTATCGTCAGAATAATTTCAGATTCATTTATAGTCGGTCTAATAGGGATAACCACTTCCCAATGTATTACCCTCTCACAATATCTCTGATTAATTATCACCCCTTGACTTGTAATAGTTAAAAGTTTCGATTTGCCTTAGACAAACAAGAGCATTCTCAATGGGGTGAATATATTTTAAGTATCACATTAAACAAGAAGTCAAAGAAATGGATCTGAACATGAGAAAACTTACTAAATATTGAAGTAGGGAATGGTATGTATTCCAAAACAATAATCCTAAAGCCAAAACACCTATTCAAATTGTAATCCTGAAATATTTCCTAGAAATCTCGTATGGTTAGTTTTCTAATGAATCTCAGAACCCTTATTTTCCATTAAAAAGTCCTATTTATTACCTCTTAAAAGTATAAAATGATATAAAAATATCAAAGTCATTAGGCATGCACGACCAACGCAAGACCTCTAACTACAAGTTGGAAAGGGCGCACAATCAATACACAACCTCTAATTGAAAGCTGACAAGGTCGCACGACCTCTATCTAAAAGTTCACAAGTATGTACATTCTATAATTGAAAGCTGTGAGGAGAGCACGAACTTCAACTGAATTTGCTTTTGACCGGTTTTCCTCGTTGATGAACTCAACCCGACATATCGATTTTGGTCCACTGGCTCATTTCAACTCCTTCAAGGTGTTCCAGATCACCATCAAACCAGCTGAATATGCAAAACACGACATATATGCTAAAACTGCTAAGAAAACTAATCTTAAAGCGCCTAAACTCATGACTCAATGTGCAAAACTAACCACATATACATGTCCTGAAGTACTATAAATTAGATTTTATTAAGGTATCACATACTTAAAGATTTGTTTGTTGACCAACAAAATGCTACATAAGATCGAATGACATGCATCTCACAAAGATCAAGGGGTTACCCCATACTCAAATCCTTGTATGCTATGATGATTTTATAAATGATCGCCCATAGCATGATTGTCATGACTTGTAGGACATATAGTATTTAAACTCAAAATATATTGACACAAAAAATAAACACACTTTCCATCTGAAACTCATATTGTCCATACAGGAAAAGCAGCTACTCACCACGCTAGGGTAGGAATGACAACTTATACTCCCTGAGTTAAAAGCTGACTGGTTGTCTTAATGGATGATTTCATTCATTTTGTTGAGCATTTCAGAAGAAAAAGCACTCAGCTATCATTCTATGCTAAACTATCATTGAAGCTCTTTTCTTAATGTACGTGTATGGTAAAAAATCATTGATGTTAGAGTGAATATGCAGTTATATAAGGTGACTTGGAGTGATTCAATAAGTGAAGACTTTCGGAGTAATTCCTTTTTTCCTTTATCTAAAAATGTGGCCTTCTAAAACGTCTAACTATTGAGCATGAAGCTCTTTGGATGTTGGCCAGTGGCATAGAGACTTAAGATTGTATATCTTCTAGTTATAAAGCTTTTTAATCTGTGATGAATCGTCAGTTATGCAAAGATGTATTATTTCCTTCAATAGTTAGCTTGACATAGCATAATTGTTTGGCAGGTAGAATCTGCTATGGCTATGCGTTCCTTGCAGCCTCAAATAAAGGCTATACAGGAGCGGTATGCTGGAGATCAGGTGATTTTTGTAATGTTATCATTCTCATCCTGTAGGTTTCAAGGCTTTTTTTACTCTTAACAAACTTTGGAGGTTAAGTGTTTTGTGAATATGTATGTCATTTGATTGCCAAGTTACAGGGATACTTTGCTATTGTAGGAAAGGATTCAACTTGAAATAGCTCGAATTTATAAACTTGCTGGCATCAACCCATTAGCAGGTATACGCATGCAATTCAATTATTCTATCACAAGTCTTCTTCACTTTTAATCATTTTTTTAATTTGCAATGAATCTTCTTCAGTTTTGGTTTTCTACAAATTTTGTTGTTGTTTTTCGTTTACCTTCTAGTTGTGCTTACTGCATTATGCTCAACCTAATATAATCTCTTAATTTGTATAGGATGCCTGCCTACCCTTGCCACTATACCAATATGGATTGGATTATATAGAGCCCTTTCAAATGTGGCAAATGAGGTATCTAGAGCTTTTCCTTTCATTAGATCATGTTTAGCTGTCGTTCTTGTTCCGTTATCAGCACTGCTGTTCGGTTGTACCTTATCTAATCACCGGTGGATGCTGTTTTCTGATATCAAGGGACTTCTTACAGAAGGATTCTTTTGGATTCCTTCCCTTGCTGGTCCAACAACTATAGCTGCTAAACAAAGTGGCAGTGGTATCTCTTGGCTTTTCCCTTTTGTGGTAAGAAAATTCCAGCACTTTGCACTGACAACCTCTATCAACAAAGATTGTCTTTGTTTGAAAAATTATTTTGTTGATTTCGATGCCGTCTTATTGACGAAAATGTACAATATTTTTAAAAAAAGAAACTAAAACCATATTAGTGGTATGACCCAGTGTTTCCTTGAGAGCCTAGCAATTTTTTTTTCTAATTGCAACTGCTCCCTAATGGTAAATTTTAGTGGTTCTAAGCATCGTTTTTGGCTATGTTTTTTGCAGGATGGTCATCCACCTCTTGGATGGTCTGACACATTAGCATACCTTGTGTTGCCAGTACTGTTGGTTGTTTCACAGTACATATCCGTCCAAATTATGCAATCATCCCAAGTAAGCCAACTTGAAGGAAATATTTTATCCTAAATTTCTTGTGATGTTCACTCCCATCAGCTTATTATAAATCTTGAACGGAATGATTATAGTTGTCCAGACTTGATTTCAAGAGTATTTTTTCATTTCTTCTTCCCTCATCAAGTTTTCGGAATTCAGGAACTAACCATAAAGTATACCTGTTCATATCCGGGCTCGGGCCGGACAATACAAAATATTAAGCCCGTTTATCCGGACCCGGGCCGGGCTCGGCCCGGATACCGGGCCTGTAAAGGCTGCCGTACCCGGCCTGGCAGGCGGGCGGGCCTGCGGGTACCCGTTTTATTATTTTATAAATAAAATTTTTTAATATGATTTTTCTAAAAAATATATATTATATTCAAGATATTTATGTAAAAATATTAAATTTGTTATAATTATACTAAATATTTATATTTATACTTAATATTTATGATAAATACAATAATATATATATATATATATATATATATATATATATATTAGCCGGGCTTTTCGACCTGGGCGGGCCTAGGACAGTGCCCGGATCCAGCCCAACGGGCTTGGCGGGCCGAGCTTTTTGGCCCGGTCGAGCATCTTCCTCTGGTCATGCCCGTCCGTTTTTTCGGACGGGCGGACCGGGCCAGGCAGGCTGCCCGGATTTGAACAGGTCTACCATAAAGGGAATTCAAGGCCATGAAGAGGAATTATCTGTGTGCTGATATATGTTTTCTGCAACTTTTCAGGCTACTGATGATCCAAACATGAAGACTTCTCAAACAATAACAAAATTACTACCTTTAATGATAGGGTATTTTTCCCTTTCAGTGCCTTCTGGACTAAGTCTCTATTGGTGAGCAATTCCTCCCTTTTTTTCGCTGAAAGTTATGTCTAACACCAATATCTTAGCTTTATCATTACACTCCTGCAGGCTCACAAATAATATATTGAGCACAGCTCAGCAAGTATGGCTTCAGAAGTTGGGAGGTGCAAAGAATCCTCTAGGAAAAATAAGTGAGAAAATTGTTGAGGACAAAAAGCCAGAAATCGAAATCCCTTTAGTGGAAATGAAATCAACCCAAATAGAGGAAGCTCCAGCTTCTACAGGGCCTCGTCCAGGAGACAGGTTTAAGCAGTTAAAGGAAGAAGAAGCGAGGAAAAGACTTCAAAGAGAGGAAGAGCAGAGGAGGGCGGAAGAGGTAGATGCTGTCAACATGGTAGAGGAAGATGAGAAAAAGTCCAAACCAGATGAAGGTGGCATTGGACATCCAGTTAAAGAGATTGATGTTGGAAACACAAATGGAAATGGTAATTTTACGATTTCTAGTGAACAAGAAATCAATTCGGTTGAGGAGAGTCAAGAGACTACCAGGCAGGTTGATGCTGCTGATGGGAGGAATAAACAGTTTACTGAAGAAAGTCAAGAGAAGGTAATTTCCTCTCCACCTTTTCTGTGTGTGTTGGGATAGCGTTCAATTTTCTAAACCGCTATGATTTTAGTAAGCAGCTCAGTAATTTAGGTTTTGAAGTTCTAACTCTCCCCTTAAATTTGAATATGAAGTGGCTACTGCCTTTTGATGTGGTAAACACGGGTCACATGGTTGTCTTACACTCTTGCTCGAAACCTTACTCAGTTTGTGTCTCATATCTAGCTGAGGTTCGCGACTAATATGCTTGATTTGTTGTTCTAGGATATGCTAACTTGAAAGGAAAACCATTGTTTCGTCTGAAATGACTTCATTTTGTACCTGTCACCAGAATCTCTGCTAAGCTTCTAAGTTTATGTTTCTAACCCTTTGCAGGCAGTGGCGGAAGTAGCTAGAGGAGCAACCTTTGACGAGAATTAGTCTCAAGCAGAGGACGACGTCCGGGAAGAACTGATAAGATGAACAACAGAAGCATTTGATCATTTTTGGGGCATTTCAACAGTATCTGAAAATTATACGGAGATAAATCCCTTTCCTCTGCGAAGCTCACAAATGTTCGAAGGTAACGAGCTTATACACTATCTCTAGGGTCATATTTTGAGGTCGGGCAGCATTGTGATCAGGTGGCAGATAGTGCTATCGGAAGGTTCACTCAAGTAGATTCATATATATTTGTACTTGTGTTCCATGACATCTTCATATCAGTTTAACTCGATGTGTTACACATATGCTAGATGTTGGAGGATAATAATTTTTGAAAAATAAATTGCTATATAGTTGGAGGATTATAGTTATTGAGAAAATGATGGAAGTTGATGTGCATCGAGCCACGAGGGCAATGTCGAAGTAAGTTTCTTTCAATGATGTTCTGTTGGTGCTGCTTCAGGTCTCTTCAGCTTAATGAAAACACCAAGGAACTTTGGACTTATCCAAAACATATCCAAACACCGCAAGACCACCCCAATTGGTTCATTTCCTCAGTAATATGAAAACCTATTGGGCCTTTATTATTTGAGCATAACTTTTGTAGATGTCTCATCGGAACTTCTCCTTCAATGTTGAAAAAGGAGTAGATTTGATTTCCTTGGTGAGACCTCACTTTGGAAAAACTTGGTAAGTGGGTTCATTGTTTACAAAGATATATAGAAGGAAACCGTTTTGGGTACATGACAATCAATAGGTGACATTATTGAGGATGTATGTCGAGCAAAGTCCTGACCATGTGACAATCGGTTAAAGTTTCGGTTGAAGTTGTCCCCTGCATAAATGTGACTTACGCTCAATATTGTGAAATTTCCAATTGAGATCTATCATGTATGTGTCGTGGTGAGATCTATCATGTATGCGTCGTGGTGATTTAGATTTTGGAATTGTTTTATTTGTGGATGCCGATTAATTGTTTACTCTCTCTTCTACCATCTAGTTTTGAGTTTTCTTAAAGATCCAAACTTTAACCTTTCCTTCTCCTTTTATCTTTTGAATATTTTACGAGGCAATCGACCCTAATTCCATAGGGTGGTCGGTAGACCATAATTAGGGTGCTCGAGCCTTTCGCTCCGATTTCTTCTCTGATTGTTTATCTATTCATTTCTGCTTTAGATTCGTGTTTTAACCTGTGCTCGGTCAACTAGATCCTTCGTTCTTTGGTTTATGTGTTTAGTTTACGTTCCTTACCTTTTATACGCATTTAGTTTATTTATTTTAGCTTCTTAACTATTAAGTCAAAACGAGACATCATCTTCATTGTGTTCGATCTTGACTCCCTATACTACAACGAGTCTTGTAACTATTTGCGAGATCCGATGCTCACACTTCAACCCTCATCAACTACATGAATAACAACATGTCCCACAATCAGGGTCCGCAAGGATTTTTGAAGCCCCATCTAAAATAATATAATAAAATTTTATGTAAAATGTTATATTTAATTTTTAATTACAATATTAATTAAACCCTTAATTTTTATAACATTTAAAATTATGGTACATCAAAATACAATTTTTACTAAAATTTTAAATAAAAATAATGTTTGTATAATTTTAACATAGTAAATATTTTTACATATTAAAAGCTAAAGATTCCATACCTTTACTTCTTTCCTTTTTAACCTTTTATAAGAAAAAAAAAACAAGTATTTTTAATATATTTATATGTAGTTTTAATTGACTACACTTATATAATAATAAAATTGATAAAAATAACTAGAAAACATAAAATAAATAATATATATTAATATGTATATTCATTTTAGCATTTTTTAAATGGTTGATTACAAAATATGACGAAGCGTTTACAATTTTGGCTAAAATTTTTGTTATGGGTGGGAGAGTTGAACCTTGTACCAACAAGTACTTATGCTCATTGACAACCATTGGGCCACGTAGATGATATATTAACAAGTAGATGACATATGAATTCCCAATTTTATTTGGAGGTCCTGTGCATGTGCTCACCTTGCATATGTCCAGGGTCGGGCCTACCCACAATATGCAAACATTTTTAGTAGAATCCAAACGGTAACCCATCTGGTCCCGGAGACTTGTCACTATCAATATTAAATATGACTCTTTTATAAGATAATTGATTGAGTTGAGTTTTTAGTTCTTGTCCATTGGCATTTGGTTTTTTTTTAATCTTTTGATGTAATTGTATCGGAATTCAGCTTGAATGACACCAAATTTGTTTGTAGTGACAATAACGTCGATGTTAAGGCTTTACAAAAAATCTATATCTCCCACAAGCCACCCTATGGTAGTATTTGGTACTCGGATCGGGCATGTTAATATGCGTCGTTTTAGCACATTGGCTCCATAAACGTCGTTGGAAATTCATGAGATCATTATATTTTCGCGTGAGTTACGCCTCTTTTTCTTTTATTCGATAATCAAAACCCCACATCAAGGAGGCTTGAACGGCTTCAAGACTAAAGTCTACTTCTTTGATTAGCTGAAAGATATTTCGGAAAATAATTTACTCTAAGATTTCTCTTAATTTTTAGTAGTCGAATCTTTTTATGAGCAGCTTCAAGACTAACGTCTACTTCGTTTTGCTAGGTTAAGAAAAAGGTTCATTTTTATCCACCTCATTTCAAACTTAAAAGGTTGTGCAACTTTGGACGAATGTTATTTATCTCGATTGTGAGTTGAGCATGGTTAGAGGTTGTCAAGGCCTGGTTCTTCGTAAACAAAGTCAGACACAGTGGCAGCCGCAGGATTTCTAGGGGGGTCAAAATAAATTATCGATAAAAATATATATGAAAACAAAATAGCGATAAAAACAAAGTCAATCTATCATCTACTTACGCAGTTTTGACTACTAGTCTACCAAAAATAAATTGTAAATGCTACAAATAAACTGTCAATCTGACAACAAAGGGTGTAAACATATCTTGCGAGTTGACATATTCTGATTATATTGAAGAATATCTTCATTATCAACATTCATGAAGATATCTTTCTCAATGTAGCAAACTAAAGAATCTGTGAGATTATCATCTGACATCTTGTTACGCAGTTCAGACTTGACAATTTTCATTGTAGAGAATGCTTTTTCAACAGTAGTTGTCGCAACTGGCAAGACCAAAATCAACTCCAAAAGACGAAATACTAGAGAAAAAACATTGTCAATACCTCCCTCAACCATCTTCATAGCAACTTCTCCAATACTTTGTAGTTTAGAATATATATCTCCTTCTCTCATGTCAAAAATCCATTCCTCAGTTGATCTTTAAGCAAAAGTAGATCACAAGCAGAAAAGTCTTAAGGATAAAATTGTGCAAGTCGAAGAAGTTGGGGCTTACTGAATTTGGAGAAAGAATCTCTTGGATCAAGACATCCAATACATGCGAGTAATTCAGTGTTTGATTCACCAAAACGGTTCTCCATCTCTTGGTCAATTTGATCAATAACCTACGAATTTAACTTAACGTCAATATCATTATAGTGATAATTTCATATATATCAAAATAGTTAAAACATTACAATGTAATAATTAATTACCCGACATAATATGTCAACTCGAAAGTGGTGGTAGTTTGTGAAAACATTTCCAACACGTATTGCACCAAAGCGACCTTGAACATTATCATTCATGTTGAGAATGTTAACTTTATTGTTATCACAAAATGCATTGACATCTTCTAATAGTTCATCCCATCCATCATTTCTCAAGTCTTGAAATTGCTTCTTGCAACTACGAACCAATCTCACAACTTCTAGAATATCTTGGTCTGTTCTCTGCAAAAATTATGATAAAATATTTGTTATACTCAACACTTCCTTTATCAAGTGAGCAATAAAAACAAACTAATAACTCTCCATCTTTTCAACTAAACCACGAGCTAACCCGCGATTTGAATCTACACCTCCATCTTGGTATATATTTTCAAGCACTTGGATAGTTGAAGACCACAATGACAAAACGTGAATAATGGTTGTGTAGTGTGAGCTCCAACGAGTAATGCCCGGCTTAGCCAAAAAAATGTTCTTGATTCAAGCCTAACCCGGTTGAAATTTCTCCCTTTTCTAGCATCTCACCATCTTGTAATGTTGAAGTTGTCGAAACTCATATTTTCTTTTGCAAGAAGCTCCAACCATGTTCGTGATTTGGGACAAGTAATCAAAGAACTCCTCCGCAGGCCAAATTTCTTTACAAATAGCTACAATCACTAATTGAAGTTGATAAGAAAAACAATGAATGTACCTTGCGGCTGGATTTTCTTCTAATATTAGAGCCTTCAATCCATTAATCTCTCCTCGCATATTAGAAGCCCCGTTATATCCTTGACCTCTAAATTTAGAGATAGATAATCCATGCTCAACAAAAAATTCATCAACTCCTTTTTTCAAAGAACGAGCTCTAGTGTCAGTAACATGAACAACTCCGAGAAATTTCTCTATGACAGCGCCCTTAGCATTTACATATCGAATAACAATATCCATCTGTTCCTTGATCGAACTATCACGAGCCTCATCAATCAAAAGAGAAAACACTATGTCTCCAAGATCACTTACTATTGCTTTTCTTGTCATTGCTCCACACGTAGTTTTAAGATCATCTTGAATGCGGTAACTAGTGAGCTGAGCATTCTTAGGTGCATTATCATTCACCACCTTTCCAACTTCAACAATGCGTTTACTGCACCAGCTATGCATCTCCTTAAAATTTCCTCTACTATTGGAGCTTGTCGACTCTCTATGACCCCGAAATGGAAAACTTTGTGCAAGTAGAAATCTAACAATATCCAAAGTAAAGGTCAAACGAGTAAGATATTGAGCACCCAAAGTTGCATTTACAGTAGATACACATCTTGTCAAACTTTGGCTTTGATCTTTGAAATTGCTAAATAAAATTCAAGCTTTATTGTGAGGACTTCCAATTGATCCCACATGTTCTCTAAACGCTTGAGCAGCTTTCTTCCAATTACAAAATCCTACTTTCACAAATGCATCATTCAAATTTCTATACTTTGTCTCCCCTCTAAAGAGAAAAAACCAAAAACTGAATGCAGTATCTTTAGAAACACGATATTCTAACCAGTCATAATCCTTAAACTAGTTCGACACGAAAACTCCTCGACGTCTTTCCAAAACTCTTCCGCGGAAATCCATGTGAGAGAGGTTGACAAAGACCTCTAACCACATACTCTCTTCTCACATCATCTCTAAATGAGGGATCATATTCACCCATAGCTTTGAGCAATCCCGGATCACTAATTACTTCATTACTCATATTTCCTATTCGAGGTCGTTTTTCTCTCAAATCAACACTAGCAAAATCATCATCATCAACTTCATTTCTATGAACACTCTCACTAGCAACACTATCTCTAGTATCATCTTTAGCAACATCACTTCTAACAACCTCATCTCTAACAACATCATCGACATCATTCACATTTACATTATCAACATTTCGAGGTTCTTGAGGAATGGAGGTCGAATCAATACTCGACAAATGTCGTTTTTTCATCCGAATAACAAAATTACCCATTTTCGAAACAAATCAATTAATCAATTACAATTAAACACAATGCAAAACTCAAGCCCTAACGGAAAAAATCAATCAATAAATCATCATTCAATTAAAACAATCAATCATCCGATTCATCCTCCAAACATCTAAATTAATCTAATCTAACAAAAATTACAAATCAATTTTTTAAGAAAAACAACAATTTAAAACAACAAAAAAACCCGACTTATAGAGTTACAAACTTACAGTGGCCGTGACTCGTGAGGCATCAGAGGCGTTGAGCGTTGAGCCGTTGAGGGCTGGTACGGACCGTGCGGTGCTTGGAGCCTGGAGGTTGGAGTCGTTGGCAGTCTCGCACTGGCGGCCTCAAGGTGGGGTAGGCTGGCAACCACTAGTGGAGACTGTGGAGTCGTTGGGCAGCCACCAGTGAGAGTGCGACTGTGCGAGACCGGGAAGACGTTGGGCAACAGTAGTGGCCTTAGGGTGGGGCAGGCGGACAACCACCAGTCAAGTCGCTGGGCAGCCACTCACTCAACGCTGTGGCACTTGTGTGACTGTGTGGGAATCGGGAGGAGTCGAGAAGAGTTGGGATGGGAGGAAAGAGGCGGAAGAGCAAACCTTAACCCTTGTTTGAATTTTTATTTCAATAACAACAAAACGACGTCGTTTAGTATTTTCATTTTTTAAAGTTTTTATTTGGAGGGTGGAGCAGCTGCGCTCCCCTAAGGCCGCCACTAGTTAGACATTGGCCAAATCAAACCCTTTTTTACATATTCGTGTTATCGACAAACAAGAGCATATTTTTAAATATTAGGGAGGTCCAAATCGAACCGCTTCATTATATTTTATTTAGAATTTGGTTAGTTTGTGTCAATAAATTTAGGAAAATTCCGGATGGTACCCCTGTGGTATGGGGTTTTCCTGATTTTGCCCAACAGTTTTTTCCAGTTCGATTGGCACCCTCAAGGTTTACAATATTCCGAATTTTGCCCAAACTCTTGTAAATCATTAACGTCTGTCAATTTCTAAGAAATTTCACAAAAATTGATTATGAATGTGAATGAAGAAACACACAATGCCAGAAAATGAAACTTACCTAGTAGCACCCACTACCCAAATTCAAGAAGAACACCTCACCCTCACCGGAGAGTAAATACTTGTTTGAAAATAAGAACCTTCAAGAACGGAATCCATGAGCCCTTAACTAAATATTACCAAAGCCCACCACCAAGGTCTAAGCACCTCAACTAATTCAGTCCAACACTAGGTTAATCCACACCTATAACCCTCACAACCATTAGCGAATTGGAAGACCCTCACCCGAAAAGTGAACCTCATTGGAAAGTTTAAAGAGGTTTCTATTACACTATCCTCTATCTTTACCATTGTTTAGCCACCACCTAGAACCCAGACCACCGTTCCGAGCTCCGAGAGCCCTTCACAGGGTATAGGCCACTCACCGGAAAACAAATAGAGAAAGAAATATCAAGAAGTAAGTAATGAATGAATAGAGGCACTTTTGACCAAAAATCTCCACCAAA
The DNA here is from genome assembly GCA_033239125.1 of Fagopyrum homotropicum. Lineage (NCBI taxonomy): Eukaryota > Viridiplantae > Streptophyta > Magnoliopsida > Caryophyllales > Polygonaceae > Fagopyrum > Fagopyrum homotropicum. The sequence continues at coordinate 116,238,766 of BSWB01000007.1, read as the reverse complement.
ATGTACAATGCCTCGTGCGATGCTCTCCAATTTTAAAATTCATGTTCATTTGCATACAGGGCCAAGGATCTTCCCCAATTTGGATGTTAAGAAGTCAAATTTACCTATTTTTCGATTGTTTTAATTATTTTCGTCTATTTATTTTCTTTTGAAATTCCTTCAAGTTGACGTACGTTAATGATTTTAAAAAATTTAGACAAAATCCGGAATATTGCAAACCTTGAAGGTACCAATCGAACTGGAAAAAACTCTTGGAAAAAATCCGAAAAATCTCAAAACATCGAGGTACCGTCCGGAATTTTCCATAAATTTAAGTTTAAGATGATAGTGTTTAATAATTTATATATTTCTTATGTATATTGAATACATAGTTTATTTGGGTTCGGTGATGTGAAGGCCCAATCGCAGGTTTAGCGGGCGGCCCATTTATCTATATATTAAGGCCCTGCACTGCACCCCTACTTCATAATCAACCCTCAAACCCTTTTCTCAACCGCCGGCACAACTTGTCGCAGTTCTCGATTTCAGAAAACATTACTTACATCGCTTCTTTTAGGCGTTGCGTTCTACGGCGTTGATTTCCCAATCGCGCTTATCCGTCTAACGTGTCAAGGGAAGCGTAAATTTGTATTGCAATTCTCTACCTGAATCATAATCGACTACGCCTAATCACTTGTCGTAGTTCGTATAAGCTGAATTGCGCACATTTGTTTTTGAATTTGATTAATCTCGTTGCTTCTTCTGGTGAACACTCTTTCTATAACTGTATGGTGATGTTCTTGTTTCCGAAGCATAAATAAATTAGCCACTTTTAAACAGCGCGGCGGTTTGATTAACCTTTCCTCCATCGCGCTACCTGTCTACTGCTATATTTTCTTCTCTATGTTCTGAAATCCTGGGATAATGGATTGAAATTTATTAATTGAAAACATAAATAAAAATTTACGTTTGTTATTTTCGTTTTTCTCTTTTAGTTTCTATTTATGTTCATATTGAAATTAGACGGAGAGGATAAATTGCCGCCGGCGTTTGAGGGCGAAGTTGGAGAAAGATAAGCAGAATATATACATATGACTAATAATTGAAATTGGAATGTATAAAAACCAATTGGAATTGGTATTGGAACCTACTAGCACAATTAACCTTCTTGAGACCACAATCTGAGCTTAGCTTCCTGACGGCGGGGCTGCGTTGGCGCAAAACCTCTATCAAGCTGCATAGGCATTCTTTGCTCTTCTTGACCACCGTACAATAACCTGACGTGGGTTTCGCATCCTTCCCACTAATGTTCGCATGAGAGCAATCTAGTAAATACTCACTCAAGTTTCTAATATTACAAATTTTGTTAAAAAATAATTACCCTAGAAAATTATTTTTTAACAAAATTCCCTTGTTAAAAAAATATTATTCATCAACATCCCATAAGTCTATTTTACCAAAATATTATTCATCACCTCCATATAGCACAAAGGACCAATTATCATTTGACGCAATGGATCACCGATCTTCATAGAGATAATATCTAAATGACTGATACGGTGTAGCACGCCGATGCTCATATAACACAAAGATCATTTATTTTCATTTGACAAAAGCCAAAAAGTTGTACACGACACAATGAGTCGGTTATCATATGACATAAAGGAACAAATTATGTTTACTTTAGACATACTATTTAAAATGGCTCTATGCGACACAATAAAATGGATCATTAACCTTCATCTGAATCGTATGGCCAAATGAATTTACAAGGCTCGATGAGCGACTAGGGATCCTATTGGAAATTTTCCTAGCCTATGTAAAGGAAAACTAGATATACTACATCTTAAATTCATTTGTAGATATACTACAAATGAATTTACAAGTAGGACTCATATATAAGACACTAGGTTCAAATCTTCAACGCTGGACTAATCACACCCAAATCTACGAGACCTAGTTATATTGCGAGAAACCAAAGGAGGTTTATGATAGAACTCATATGTAAATAGAGTAAAATAGAGGGCTCCCTATGTAATTATGTAAATTCGTTTGATTATTAATACAACCCATTAGTCGATGAAAACCCTAAGGGGAATTCATATTCATTCTCACATGGTATCAGACTTATCGGTCCTCTAACCCTCTTCCGCTTCTCCTTAACCCAACGGCCACCACCGATTTTCCTTGCTTTCCCCTTCCCGGCGTTCCTCGATGGCTGCAGAACGGAAACCTTCCTTCCATTCCGCCCTCGGAATCTCCAACATCAAAAATAGCATTGCCCTCGTCTTTGACCATGACACTCTGTATACTTCTTGGTTTACCCTCGTTTGTGTTACTGCAAAAGCACACAACGTTCTTGATCATACCGATGAAAAGGTTCCCATACCAACGGATATTGATGATTCTTTATGGCTCCAAGTCCACGTTGCGGTTCTTTAATGAATCTACAGTACGGTCTCAAGAGATATTCTGTTGCAAATTCTTGACTCTAACGATACTGCGCTTCAGGCATGAAATCGAGTCAAGGACATCTTTCAAGATAACAAAAACACACGTGCCGTCTATCTCGAACATGAATTCTCGAACTGTAAGTAATCTGGCTTCGCTTCAGTTAATGCTTATTGTCTTCAACTCAAGTTGTTTGCTCAAAAGTGTGCGTCACTAAGTCTTAAATTTATAAAATCTGAAATCAAGCAAAGCGAACCCGCAGTGTACGGATCGGTATAGTAAAGCTAGAATTTCAGAGTATCGAACTCAGGGATTTGGGGGATCAAATTCAGTTCGTAAATTGTCCGGCAAGATAAAAAGCTTTTGTAAAGATAATTTGGAAAACAACGATTCTAAAGATTCATATATCCAATTGTGGCAATCAATTCAAGATGTTCTAAAGGTATAAGGACAGAGTTAGGAATGCAAAGGTATAGATATAAGGTAGGGTGTTGTACGGTGAAGTTCCAAACCCATAAGTCTCACCCAAAAGCTCTCTCAATAAAGAATGTTGAGTCTCGTTATAAAGAGAATCTAAGGATAAGATTAAACTCTCAAATACCCATGCCCAAACCCAAGGGAATCAAAGATAAGCCAAAAAGGTTAAGGTTGTGACACTCGAAACCAAAGTAGAGGATGTTGAGTCTCACTACTACCTAGAAAAGGTAAGCCAAGACTAGGTTAAGGCCAATCTTTAACTTTGGATCAAAACAAAAGCAAAGAACGCACGACAGAAGAAAAACCACGGTCAGATCTTGAAGGACCACGGCCGTGGAACTCAAGAATATGCCGTGGAAAGGTGCGACGGCGAGGTTTCTTGCAACTCTCAGGGTCCAATCTGTTTTGGTTCAATCTATCATCATCTATGCCACAACTATCAACCCTTCATCTTAGAATTGCTTAAGGGTTTTAGCCAACAATCATTGTCATCAAATCAATAATCAAGATTAAAAGAAAGAAAAGATAGAACCTTGAAAACTCAATAATGAATGCAAAACCAATCTCAATCAAACTCAAAATCCTTACTTGTGTTCAATGAATATAATATAGAGTAAGAAATCTCTCACAATCTTTTAGAACAAAGAAGAACGGGATGTCAATCCGCCTTCAAAGTGAAACCCTAAGATCTTCCAACTTCGCAATATCAAAAATGCGTACTTTTCCAAATCTTCCTTCCAAAATCTTCTCACATTGTAATCTTGCAAATGATCTCCACTTCTCTCTAGCGCCGGCTGCGAAAATGTAGCGAGGGATCCATTTTCTCTCTTTCTTCAGTCTTCTTATAGGAAAAAATAGGGTTACGAAAGGCCCATAACCGCTGCTAACGTGGCAAATATGACACGTGACAACCGTTAACAAAATCACGGCCAAGAGTAAATTTCCACGCCTGTGGAAACCACTGTGGAATGGCATATTTGCTCTCGACATACATTCCCACGGTCTTAATTAAATCAAATACCAAAACCACGGCCATGGTTCCTTGTACTTGACCGTGGAATCCCTAAAACGTGCATAAAATCCCTTGTTTCCCAAAGCTTTCTACTCATACTCCTTCCTTAGCTATTCCAATGCATCCTCTTGATGTCTAGCATGATCAATCACTCCTATACATACTCCGTTTATGCTCCAATCCAAGCCTTTATTCACCTATAAATACAACAAAGCTTGTGTAGATCTCTATACCAACATAATAGGTGAATGTGCTCATAAATGCTTCAAACTCATATCCATATACACAAAAGAAGGGGGAAAAAGAACAAAAAAATGTGCCTAAAATAACGTCATATTTCATGCTATCAAAATACCCCATACTTGTCTCTTGCTTGTTATAAGGTAGGATGAAATGTGAATGCAAAACAAGGGAAAATAAATCTTTTTGGTATTGTGCTTCTATTTATTAGACAACTCTCAAATCTTGCTTCATGTTTCCTTGAAAACTTCTATGTACACAAAACGAATCATATCATGAAAAAGAAACATCATACATTGCAAAAGTTCCAAGACAAACATCATAACCCAAAGTAATGTCAAAATCAATCATGTGGAAATCCAATTTAGATCACTAAGCCAAACAACAACCATAAGATCTCAAGGACTTTCAAGTAAAGGTCAAGAAACTTGAATGAGTAAGACTTTTGTAAGGTAATGTGGTGCGATATCCGGGAAAAAGGAACTACACAACACAAGCTTGAAGAACATTGCTTTCCAAACATGCTTTGCATGCTAACTCTCTTACTTTACCTTTTTTTTTAAGTATGGACATCAGTGCACAAAAACCGAAGCCTAGGAGATCGGAGATTTTCAATTTTCGAGATGCCTCAAACCCTTGATGCACATACCATATTCTAGTAGGACTATCGTTCATTCGGACTTTGGCAAGATACAAACACCCGGCTATGTGAATGGTGCCGAGTTACTCATCCTCATGTTCAACGTCCCCAAACCTATTTTTCTATACTTTCAATGCACAATTTTTTTTTCTTTCATGGCCCTCCCACGGGCCAGATCAATCATGCCAAAAATTACACTCTTCCTAATTCCCAGATAGGTAAAGGAGGCAAACATTTCATTGAGGAGCTGAATGAATAAAGAAGAAGCAAGAAAAATCGAGGTGCCTTATTCTTTTCAAAAAGAAGTGCAAGAACTTTTAATGTGACTTCAACTTTCATTCCTCAACATGATTTAGACAAAAATTTTTACATTATGAAACTTGCAAGAAGATCAAACAACATATTCAGTTTCTCCACAATTCACAATTCAAATCAAGCACATAAATGTCATCAAAAATTCAATCCACAAGAAAATTCATCATTGAGGTCTTTTCGAATCCTAATAGCACAATATTTTTCAAAATTTTTCAAATTTTTATGGGTTTTTCAAAGATTAGAATGCAATGCAAAAAGAAAACGTGTGACAAGAAAATAAAAGGTGCAAGTGTTCATGGATAAGAACGAAACAATATGTCAAGTTATTACATCACATGAGAATCATACTCCACCCCATATTTGAGATACACATTGTCCCTAATGTGCAAAAAAAGAAAAAGAAAAAGAACAAAGAAACTCACAAAGGCGGTGGAGCAACTCAAACCGAACAAGTCATCACATAGGAGGTGGCGGTGGTGGGAACGGGAAGAAGTTTGGGTCGTATGGACGCCCAAACTGCTGCCGGTAAACGTCTCGGAGGATCCTTGTGTTGTCACGACGCTCATCCTCATGTTTATTGAAGTGGGTCTCAACAACCTCCATCCTCTCCGTAAGTCCGGTGACCCATGCCGGCTGCTCGTCCATCCATGTTGGCCGCTGCGACATCCACTCCGGCGGTGCTCCCATCCAAGATGGTGGAGTATCCATCCATGTCGGCGGTGCATCCATCCAAGTAGGTCGCTCACTCACGCTGGCACGCCGGGTAGAAGAAGAGGCGGAAGGTTGCTGCTGGTAGGTAGATCTCCTAGGCGGCTCCTGGAAATCCGCCGGCTGATCCGGAAAATCTCCAAAATCCTATTCAGCACCTCCAGCATTATGGAACTCATCACCATCCTCATCAACGGCAGTGGGCACATCTTCGGGATAATAAGTTGGAGCTCCTAGGAGGTTGGCATGCATCGGGATAAAAGTTGCCTTCCAGTTCTGTCGATCCAGAATGGAGTAATCAACGCTCGATGGAATGTCTCGTCCTCCCTTGTCTTCCCAAGGCATGAAGACAAATGGTGGACCTCGGTGGCAGGGATCAAGAGTCCCCTAGTCATGAAACCTTGAAGCCCTGGAGGCCTCGCGGATGCCACTAACTCACAAGCCGAAAATCAATCCCTAAATGCTTTGCAATGTATGTAACCATCCCTTCATATTCAATATTCCCTTTAGCTTTATTCTTGATGTTGCTAAGAGTAGCAACAAGCATAGTGATGCAATCCAGAGTGACACCGGCCACCATACAATAAAGGATAAAAATCTCATCTGCCTTGAGCTTATGGAGAGTCTCGGTCCTAGGAAAAAGGCACTCGGAGAGGATCCTATGGGCTATCTTAAAGGAGAGGTTATAGATTAACTTGACTTTTGAATCAGCGGGTTGCCAACGGTCTTCGTGACCCACTACCATAGAAATCTCCTCCCAAAACTCTCGAGCACGAGAACTCCTAGGAAATGTCCCATTGTATGTGTCTACAAAGCCAAACAACTCTCCAAACTGAGCTATGGACAGGTGGTGAGTGTGTTCCATCAAACGGAAGGAGACCGTTCGGTTTACGGCACTATGGTCAAACGAGCTTATGAACTCCATTGTAATCTCCTCATAAGCATCCTCTCTAATGCTCGCAAATGTAGTAAGCCAACCCTATCAAGCATCCACCTAAGATCATTTACCACATGTAGGTCCTCAAACTCTTCAAGCACAATATACCTAGGGGAAATAACGTTACGTTGTTGGATCTTATCATAAGCTCTCTTGTGGTTTTTATGGATTGTAGGGATCCTAGGGATAGGTTGAGAAACGGGAGGGGGTTGGGAAGAGGAGCCTTCGCCTCCTTTCTTTTTGTTTTGGTTTGATTTGCGAGTTCCAAACATTTTTCAAAAATCACGGCCTGTTCTTGGTGAAACCACACCCATGGTTTTGTACAGCAGCCCGTGGAAGTGCACGATTTTGCTCAAAAATCCAGAAATTCCACAACAATCTCAACAACAGCAGTCCTAAACTATTCTAAGTTCAATTCCGTTCAGTTCTCCTAAAAATCTTTGAAGAAAACGAAGGAAATCAACCAAGGAAAGAGTTGAGAGAAAACCTAGGTTTTGGATTTGAAGAAATCCAAAATCTCGCCCGATTGTTGAATGTTTGTGTTGTTTGTTGTTACAATCCGCAATGAAAGAGAGTCGTGGAGAAGAGTTGAAGTTGTGTGGGTTTGTGAAGAAGAAGGCTTATATAGCCCCATCAAAAATTTCAAAAATCACGGCCCCTCTGTTACTTCCACGACCGTGGAATTGTGTCCTTGGCCGTGGTTTTGCGTCCTTTTCTTTGGCTGCTCTCGACCTGTTTCTCCATGGCCTCAATTAACGAAACCACGGCCGTGGAATCATATTTAAACTCGTGGAAATGCTTATTTCTGCCAAAAATTTAAATTTCGTTTTTCCTTTGGCTTTCTTCACTTCTTTTGGTCGTTCTTCAACCTTGACATCCAAAGACACAAGACATACCGGAAGACATCGACGAAAAACAAACAAAAACAACCTACACTAATCTAATCTAAGAAAAACGAAAAAGAAAGACAAGAATGCATTACCTTGGGTTGCCTCCCAAGTAACGCTTTGTTTTAGGTTCAGAGCTAGACCAATCCTTTGTGCTTAAGTGAGGAGAATCAATGCGATTTCCTCAGTTTGGAGTTACGGCGAGTACTTCTTGAGTCGTTGGCCATTCACTTTAGAACTTCCGCACTTCTCACCCCATACTTCAATTGCACCATGGGGAAAAACGTGTTTAATAACATAAGGTCCTGTCCAACGAGATTTAAGCTTACCGGGAAAGAGTCGAAGTTTAGAATTGAAGAGAAGAACAAGGTCTCCTTCTTTGAAGTCTTTCGGAATGATGTGCTTATCATGCCAATGCTTCGCTCTCTCTTTGTAAATCTTGGCGTTTCTATATGCGTTCAAGCGGAGTTCTTCTAACTCATTAAGATCTAAGAGGATTTCTCTCCCGCTTCTTTCATGCCAAAGTTCAACCACTTGATAGCCCAATACGTCTTATATTCCAGCTCCATCGGAAGATGACAAGACTTCCCATACACAAGATTGTATGGTGTAGTGCCTATGGGAGTCTTGTATGTCGTTCTATATGCCCATAATGCGTTATCAAACTTTAACGCCCAGTCCTTTCTTGTCCTAGACACCGTTTTCTCCAGAATTCCTTTCATCTCTTTATTTGAAATCTCCACTTGTCCACTTGTTTGCGGATGGTAAGGTGTGGCGATCTTGTGAGTCACCCCATACTTAGCTAGTAGAGCCACAAAATTGACGGGCTATGAAGTGTGATCCTCCGTCACTAATGATGGTTCGGGGTGTCCCAAACCTTGGGAAAATAGTTCGATTAAAGAACTTAACAACCACCATCGCATCATTAGTTGGAGAAGCGATAGCTTCAACCCATCTTGAAACATAGTCTACAGCTAGAAGTATGTATTGGTTACCACAAGATGATGGGAATGGCCCATGAAGTCAACTCCCCAAACGTCAAAGATCTCCACTTCTTGGATGTTGTTGAGAGGCATTTCATTCCTCCTAGATATGTTCCTTGTTCTTTGACAAGCATCGCAACAAGCAACAAAGGTTTGCACATCCTTAAATAATGTAGGTCAAAAGAATCCGGATTGTAATACCTTAGCGCTAGTCTTGTGAGAACTAGTGTGCCCTCCACAAGGAAGAGAATAGCAATGACGAATGACACTTTGCATTTCGTCTTCAGGCACACATCTTCTAATGATGCCATATGGACCTCTCTTGAAGAGTAGAGGTTCATTCCAATAGTATTGGTGGACAACCTTAAAGAACTTCTTTCTTTGAGCGTAGGATAGTCCGGGAGGTATTTCCTGACAAACCAAATAATTCACAAAATCAGCAAACCAAGGTTCGTTACCTCTAGAAATATGATCAATGCACTCTTCTATTAGATGCAATTGTTCATCCGTGAAAGAGTCATCAATAGGTAATCGTCATTGGTGACATGTGGTAGACGGCTTAAGTGATCCGCAACAGAATTTTCGGATCCTTTCTTGTCACGAATCTCAAGATCGAACTATTGAAGAAGAAGAATCCATCTAATCAGCCTTGGTTTTGCATCTTTCTTGGCAAGCAAATACCGAATGGCTGAGTGATCCGTGTACACAATCACCTTCGCTCCTACAAGATAAAAACGAAACTTTTCAAATGCATATACAATAGCAAGAAATTCATTTTCCCTTGTGGTGTAGTTGAGTTGAGCTTCATCTAGTGTTTTACTAGCATAATAGATGACATGAGTGCGTCTATCTTTCTTTTGTCCAAGTACCGCTCCCACCGCTACGTCACTTGCATCGCACATGACCTCAAATGGAAGACTCCAATCCGGAGGCTAAATTATTGGGACTGAGATTAGAGCTTCTCGAATCCTGTAAAAAACATCTAAACACTCTTTTGAAAATTCAAAAACAGCATCCTTCGTCAATAGATTAGTCAACGGTTTAGAGATTTTCGAAAAATCCTTAATGAATCTCCTATAGAATCCAGCAGTCCTAGAAAACTTCTAGTCCTCTTCACCGAAGATGGAGGAGGAAGCTTTTCTATTGTCTCAATCTTATAGCCTTGTCAACTTCAATCCCTCCATTAGAAATCAAGTGTCCTAAAACAATGTCTTCCCTAACCATAAAATGACACTTCTCTCAATTTAGAACTAGGTTAGTGTCTTCACATCTTTGTAGAACAAGAGATAGGTTAGGAAGACAATTATCAAATGAGAAACCATAAACAGAAAAATCATCCATTTAAACCTCCATGATTACCTCAATGTACTCCGAGAAGATGGCCATCATACTCCTTTGAAAGGTGGTTGGAGCGTTGCACAATCCGAATGACATCCTCCTATAAGCAAACGTACCCCATGGGCACGTGAATGTGGTCTTTTCTTGATAGTCCGGATGAATCGGAATCTGAAAGAAACCACTATAACCATCGAGATAGCAAAAATAAGAATGTTGTGCTAACCTCTCAAGCATTCGATCAATTTAGGGCAGCGGGAAGTGATCCTTCCGTGTCGTATTATTCAGCTTGCGATAGTCTATATACATTCTCCATCCCGTCACCGTTCTTGTTGAAATGAGTTCGTTGTTCTTGTTAGCCATAACGGTCATTCCTCCCTTCTTTGGGACAACTTGAACTAGACTCACCCACTTGCTATAGGAAATCGGGAATATGATACCTGCATCAAGCAATTTGAGGATCTCCTTCTTCACGACATCTTTCATGATCGGGTTTAACCGTTGTTGAGGTTGACGTGAAGGCTTATAATCCTCTTCCATTAGTATCTTGTGCATACATAAAGATGGTTTAATTCCTACAAGATCCTCTATGGTGTAGCCTAAAGCTTTCCTATGTTTCTTCAATACAATCATAAGCCTATCATGTTCATCTTCACTTAAACTAGAACTAACTATAACGGGAAATGTAGAGTTAGATCCAAGAAAGGCATACCTTAGATGTGCGGGAAGTGGCTTCAATTACAAAGTTGTAGATGCCTTTGGTGTGTTGTGAGGCTCTTTCGAAGTCTCCTTGGATGTCACCAAGGGTGTGGAAGTGTTAGAAGAGGAAGCTAGAACGTTTGTAGAAATAATGGAACCTTCCTCAGAATTTTCAAGTTCCACGGCACCACTGTTAGTTCCACGGCCGTGGAAAGTGCATTTTTGGCCGTGATTCTTTGTGTCATTCGAATAGTTGCTCTCGACATACTTTTCCACGGGTGAAATTAAAGAAACCACGCCCGTGGAAAACACCGATGAACCGTGGTTTCTGGTGTTTTCCGAACCATCGTACAATTCTTCAAATTCTTCAATGTGTACCTCTTCTAACTCTTCCAAGTCCTCAACCTCAACGTTACAGTCTTCTTCCTCTCATTTTTCCATGATGCTCATGGTTATAACCTTTTGTAACGGATCTTTGAACAAGATCGAACTCACTTCCTCTCTAGAATCCTATTCCTCGTATATGTTGAACATATCCTCTCCAAGTGCTGGTTCTTTTGTCAAAGCTAAGAGAACAAATTCAACTTTCTCTTCTCCAATGTCAAAGGCCAATCTAGCGTTCTTGCAATCAACCATCCAGCCGGAAGTTGCAAGAAAAGGTCTCCCAAGTATGATTAGGACCGGGCAATCTGTAGGAATATCAAGCACAACAAACTCTATAGGAATATAGAATTTACCAAGCTTAACTGGGACATCTTCAATGATGCCAGCGGGTTGAGTAATGGATCGATCCGCCATATACAATGTCATCTTCACCGGTTTAGGTTCACCTAAACCGACTTTCTTACAAGGCAAATGGAATGATGCTCACACTTGCTCCCAAGTCACAAAGTGCATCATATGTGACTTCTCCTACTCCTATTAGTATGCAAAATGACCCCGGATCTCGCAGCTTTGGTGGCATCTTTTCCGTCATCGTTTTAATGAGTTCCAAAGACTCCGAACTCATCTTAACTTCACCAAATCTTCAAGCTTCCTCTTATTAGAGAGGATCTCTTTCAAGAACTTCCCATAGGCGGGCATACCTAAAATCGCATCAAGAAAAGGTATGTTAATATGCAGTTTACTCCTGAGATCAACAAACTTACCGAAATGCTTATCTAGACGCGCTCTCGCTCTAGATTGCGGGAATGGCAAAGGAAGTTTATAAGCTGGAGGAGGAACATAGACATCTTCATTCTCCTTTTTCTTCTGTTTCTCAACGGGAACCTCAACGAATGTGGGTTGCGGGTCGGTGGTTGTTATAACACTTCTTGTTGTAATTGCCATCACTCTCCCTTTCGGATTGTCCTCCGTTTTTCCGGGAAGCTTCCCTTCATCTCTAGGAACTTCTCCGGCCTTGCTAAACACTTGATTTTCCAAAGCTTTTTGTGCTTTAGAAATTGAAGTAATGGAATTCTCCATTCCTTGCATCTTCCCCGAGATTGTTTCATCATCGCATCAAATTTGTCCTTCTCTGGCTGGTTTGAATTAGATGAAGATTGTCCTTGACTTTTCAAAGGTGTAGAAGAAGAAGGAGTTGTTAGTGAATTTTCAGCATGGGAATAAGAACTACCGGGATTTTGTTGGTTGGATCTCCAATTGTTGTTGAAGTTCCTGTTGTTGTTGTTGTTGTTGTTCCAATGGTTGTTCCGGTTGTTATTCCTATTCCCTTGATTGTTCTCCCTTCCTAGATAGCCAAAGTCTTTCTCCTTTTTCGATTGCATGTTGGACTTCAAAAATTCTTTCAGCTCCTTGATCTCATTGTTGAGGGAGAAAATTTAAGCTTGGGCTGCTGGATTCAATCTTGCTCTCGGCTCTCCGGAATCTCAATTCCCACTCTCAACCTTTCTATGAGAATACTTCTCAAATACTAGAGCTTGCTTCTCAATAAAATCTCAAGCATCATCTTCTCTCATACCCATAAAAGTTCCACAAAAAAGGGATTGAAGTTTGAATTGTGTTTCCACAACCAATTCCTTGTAGTAAATCTCCAACAATTCCAGCTTTGAAATGCCATGGTGCGGGCAATCCAATAGAAGGTCTTGAAACCTTTCCCAAGATTTAAGCAAACTTTCATTAGGTTTCATAACAAAGGCATTAATTTTGCCTCTCAACTCCGCCGTTTTGGATGGAGGAAAGAACTTGGTGAGGAATTCCGAAGTCATTTTCTCCCATGTGTTAACTCTTCCAGCCGGAAGAGCTTGATACCAAGCTAAGGCCTTGTCCTTCAAAGAGAAGAAGGACGTTTCAACTTATAGTTGTTGTTGATTGCTCTTGGAGGCTTCAAAGTCTCCATAAGAATCTCATAATTCTGCAAATGTTGATGCGGAGATTCCGTTTCCATTCCACCAAACTGAATTTGGCGGATCATAGTAATGACTTGAGGGCGAAACCCATAGTCATGCTCATTTGGATCTCCAAGATTCACACCTAAATGGCGTGGCTGCTGATTCAGATTCATTCGTTGTCCAAGGGTTCGCGGCTCAGCCACGACATTAGCAGCTCTCGCATCTCTAACATGAACACGAGGATTAAATGGTGGATTAGGTGGTATATCTTCCAGCTCGGGCATATCATCATCGGATGATGCATCTCTCTTATCCTTGACACCTTTATCCAAATTTGATTTTAATACCATCGCCTAGATTTCATCCATTTGAATTTGCATTCGCTCCCTATCAGCACGACCTATAGCTTTCTCTGCAAGAAGTCTCCTTTCACTTTTATCAAGGAGAGCTCGAGTTTTATCCAGCTCAGCTTGGAGGTTCTTTTCGTTGTGTTCAACCATCTTTTTCTCCCTTAACCGTTTCTTTAGAATCTTTTCCGGTTCAGGATCAAAAGGAACGAGGTCTTTCTCAGATTGAGACCTTCTCATATACCTAAAGAGAAATCAAAAAATCACTAAGGTAGATAGATCAAATTACAAGAGCAAAACCTCCCAAGCCCGACAACTGAAAACCGAATTTGACCTAAACCAAATCCCCGGCAAGGGCGCTAAAAACTTGTTCGCTCAAAAGTGTGTGTCACTAAGTCTTAAATTTATAAAATCTAAAATCAAGCAAAGCGAACCCACAGTGTACGGATCGGTATAGTAAAACAAGAATTCCAGAGTATCGAACTCAGGGATTTGAGGGATCAAATTCAGTTCGTAAATTGTCCGGCAAGATAAAAAGCTTTTTTAAACATAATTGGGAAAATAACGATTCTAAAGATTCAGATATCCAATTGTGGTAATCGATTCAAGATGTTCTAAAGGTATAAGGACAGAGTTAGGGTTGCAAATGTATAGATCTAAGGTAGGGTGTTGTACGGTGAACTTCCAAACCCATAAGTCTCACCCAAAGGCTCTCTCAATAAAGGATGTTGAGTCTCGTTATAAAGAAAAATTAAGGATAAGATTTAACTCTCAAATACCCATGCCCAAACCCAAGGGAATCAAAGATAAGCCAAAAAGGTTAAGGTTGTGACACTCGAAACCAAAGTAGAGGATGTGGAGTCTCACTACTACCTAGAAAAGGTAAGTCAAGGCTAGGTTAAGGCCAATCTTTAACTTTGGATCAAAGCAAAAGCAAAGAACGTACGACAAAGGAAAACCACGGTTAGATCTTGAAGAACCACGGCCGTGGAAAGGTGCAACGGCGAGGTTTCTCGCAACTCTCAAGGTCCAATCTGTTTTGGTTCAATCTATCATCATCTATGCCACAACTATCAACCCTTCACCTTAGAATCACTTAAGGGTTTTAGCCAACAATCATTGTCATCAATTCAATAATTAAGATTAAAAGAAAGAAAAGATAGAACCTTGAAAACTCAATAATGAATGCAAAACCAATCTCGATCAAACTCAAAATTCATACTTGTGTTAAATGAATATAGAATAGAGTAAGAAATCTCTCACAATCTTAAAGAACAAAGAAGAACGGGATGTCAATCCGCTTTCAAAGTGAAACCCTAAGATCTTCCAACTTTGCAATATCAAAAATGTGTATTTCTCCAAATCTTCCTTTCAAAATCTTCTCACAATGTAATCTTGCAAATTATCTTCATTTCTCTCTAGTGCCGGCTACGAAAACGTAGCGAGGGATCCGTTTTCTCTCTTTCTTCAGCCTTCTTATAGGAGAAAATAGGTTATGAAAGGCTCATAACCGCTGCTGACATGGCAAATATGACACGTGGCAACCGTTAACAAAATCACGGCCAAGAGTAAATTTCCACGCCCGTAGAAACCACCGTGGAATGGCATATTTGCTCTCGACATACATTCCCACGGTCTTAATTAAATTAAATACCAAAACCGCGGTTTTGGTTCCTTGTACTTGACTGTGGAATCCCTAAAACGTGCATAAAATCCCTTGTTTCCCAATGCTTTCTACTCATACTCCTTCCTTAGCTATTCCAATGCATTCTCTTGATGTCTAGCATGATCAATCACTCCTACATACTCCATTTATGCTCCAAAGCCTTTATTCACCTATAAACACAACAAAGTTTGTGTAGATCTCTATACCAACATAATAGATGAATGTACTCATAAATGCTTCAAACTCATATCCATATACAGAAAAGAAGGAGAAAAAGAACAAAAACATGTGCCTAAAATAACGTCATATTTCATGCTATCACAAGTCCTTGTCAGATCAACTCAATGGAGTTGGCTCTCCGGTTCCTGAAACCCGTCTTGTTCTTCAACTTATTTCAGGATTGCCTGTTGAGTACAATGCCGCGGCAAGTTTTATTCAATAGACCGATCCCCTTCCGAGCTTCACCAAGGCTCGCTCTCAGTTATAACTTGAGGAAACCCGCATGAAGGCTCAATCGGCTGCCGGAACAGCCCCAACAACCCTCACGGTCGACACCCATCCACCGGTCTCGAGCTCACCATCCAACCCCCAATCTGGCTCAACTACCCATAAACGGACCGGTGGCGGCTGTAAAATCCGGAATTTTTATTCCGTCTATTTCCGTTATAAATTAGATCTCGATCCATCAATTCATATCCGTCTACTTAGTTAGACATATTAAGATAAAAATTATCATTTTATGTCGACCTCCTTCACATAAAATGATAGAACTTTTTATAAGTTATCATTTTATGTGACTTACCTTCACATAAAATGATAGAGTTTTGTAACCAATCCTAAACTGTAAAATAATCCGTATCCGGTTATTCCGTACATTAATTTCGGGTTCTCGATTCCGAACTACAATTAGTACCGGGCTACGATTCCCTTCATTCCAACAGCCCAGCATTTGTCCGCCCCAGTCCTATGCGCTGCTCCAGACGCTGCCTTGTCCGCTCCAGCCCAGAAGCCGCCCAGCTGCTTCACGAGTCCAGCGCCAGGCGCCCAACTCGCCAGTCTTCAGCCCAACCCTTCTGCAGCCTTCAGCAGTAGCACTCCAGCCCAGCAGCTTCTTCCAGTCCAGCGCCACTGCAGCCCAGCAGCCGCCTGATGCCTCTCCAGCCCAATGTTAGTCTTCAGCCCACGCCTACTCCAGCCCAGGAAAGAGCAGCCCTTCATCTTCTGCATACCCACGAACTGAACGGACGAGAGGTTGAGATATGCTTGCCATAAATGCTCCACGATTCTCGCTGTCTCCTTTGTAACGCCCGCTAGCACGTCCAGGTTCAGCATTCTTCCGTTCAAATCCACGCAGCAATCTCTACTCCTCTTTCTTCTTTCAACGACAGTAGGTCTACAACAACCTTCTACATCGAGCCAGCCCTCTTCATCAAGATCAGATCCGTTGTAGTTTTCTGCACTCAGTAACGTCGTAAAAGGTGAGCCTTGTTTCCCTATTTCGCTTCCTTTTTCCCCTACAGGCTCATAGACTACATGAATGCACAGAAACCGTGACTGCCTAGTCCACGTTGCAGTTGGCAAGCAGCTTCACCCTCCTGCAATCGACAATTCCGGAGCGGACCTTACGGAGACCTTCTGCATACACCCTCCGGTAGGTCTTTCTCTACTCTTCTTGCCTCACTCTTAACCAATCGGAGTAGTGATCTCCCTCCTTTTGTTTCGCTTCAGCAACATAGTCCAGCCTCTCGGTTACGAGTCAGGAACCAAGGAACGCAGAGCCACTCTACTACAGCGAGTAAGCATTGCTGTATGTTGTTTTGTTGCTCCCTTTACAACTAGGTTGTAATGTCTCTAGCTATATTGATTCATAATATTGTTTAGGTTGTTGTTGTTCGGCCTTAATCATAGTTAATATAGTAATAGGTAGCTGCTGGAATTTATAAATAAAATGATATATATAAGGGCTGCTGTAATTTTCAATTTTATTTCCTTCAGCTTTTAGGTTATAAACAGCCTATCTTGTCGATCAATTATTAAACGTTTGGATAAAGATCCACCGTTGAATTTTGGATATGTTGTAGATGGATATATGTAGTTTAGCATATTAAAATTTGGGAAGGAATGAACGGTCGGATTGAAAGTTATGAGCTCCCGAAGTTAGGTAGTTGAGCAGTTTTGGTAAACTTAAGTTTTTGGCTAAGTATAGGAAATTAGAGTGAAGGAACCGACTTTATGAAATTTTTATAGGAACTTTGGCTGAACAGTTTGGAGAAATTCTTTCTCTTAAGGTTAGATAGAACCTCATAGATGATCTAGAGATTTATTTCGGAATTATTTTAAACTGTTAAGAATTTTATATTTAGAACCGAAGTTAGACTTTACAATTCTTCCGGAAAATAGAAACATAGGAAAAATGTCAGTTTGGAACCAAATAAAATTTTAGGAGTTAGAATATATTTTTAGAACTTCAAATAGGAGTTTAGACATGAATTTTAGGGTTTTCGAGAAAATCGGAACCAAGGGTAAAATGGTCATTTTACCCTAAACTAATACTGTAACTAGTTACGTCTTAATACATCATTCGATCTTAGAAGTTTTAGACTTCTAACTACGTGAGAGTGTGCTAATACACTTATCGCCTTTGACAGGCAACTGAGTGGTTACAGTTTACGGAGCGAGTGGTTTATAAAGAGTCGAGCGTTATAACAGGTAAGTCCTTTGGGCTTACTTAGTTGACTTCTAAATATGAGTATAAATGATGATGGTGGTGTGTGATTGAAATGTTAGAGAGATAGGTTGAGATATATAATTACCGACCTATATTTTGGCCTAAGAGTAACGGCGGTGGCATTCTGCTCAGTAGCTCGCGGGGCGCTGGGGGGTTCTTTCGGGACTAGTCCATACATGGTTTGTAGTGATGCTACCAGTGAAAGTCAGCTAGACCTACACCATTTGGATAAGGAACGGAGGCGAGAACTAATAATAGTTCTCGTGCCACAACTTAAATTGAATAATGTGAATCATTTAAATAATAGATAATAAACGGTTGAGTGTCAGCATGATGTTTGTTTATTTTCGTTTCTGCGTGTGCTTGTGCTGTTATCATTTTGCTTATATTTGGATAGTTAGCTAACTGTTGATATGTTGTTTAGATTTGACACAGGTTAGAGCAGATGCCGAGTGATCCAGATGGTAGTGGTCAGCCGGGGTGTCGTACTTTAGGACGTTTTACAGTTTTTGCATTTGTGGGTTTTACAGTTGAACATTGTTTCCTTTTGTACTTTGTTATATTCCGTTTTCCGGCTGTAGTCGATCTGGTCACATTCATGCATTATTAAGAACTATTTTATGATTTCTGATTTTCCTTATCTGTGCCTTGTTGTAAGATCTCGTTAAGTTGTTGTCAAACTAAGGTCGGGACCCACTGTGCGGTCCTAACCAGTAACTCCCTAAGTTGTAAAACTTGGAGTGTTACAACATGGTATCAGAGCTCTAGGTTGGCAACAATGGCACTTGAATCTTCTAAAAAGGTCATATAAGTAAATAAACAGAACCCGAAAAGGGTCTGAGTTTTCCAAAGAAAATTTTTGGTTTTAAAATGCATATAGAGTCGGGTTGGGATAGAAAGTACGGATGACCACCACTACCTCTGCGGATCTTGGTATTCTTAGAATAATTATAGACTTGCACTGTTATGATAGATTAGCTAGTTTATAACTGTAGTTATTACTATTCGTGCAGATGGCACGTACTAGGGCTGCACAAGTGACTGGCCGAGGTAGGGGTCGTCCCCCCCTTCCCCCAGTCAGACAGGATCGAGCTGATAGCACCCCTACTGCTAGAGGGCGTGGTCGTGGGGGTAGACCTCCACTAGGGAGAGGTCGAGGACGAGTTCCTCGAGAGGACCCACCTGCAGCAAGCATACCAGAGGTTGCTGTAGAAGAAGTAGCTGAGAGTGTAGGCCCCGAGGTCAGGCCTGAGACCGCCGCTAGGTCTGGAGCGCAAGGAGCACGTTCTACTGAGTCAGGACGTGTTTCTATTGGAGCATCTGAGTATCGGGAGTTCAGAGCCTATGTTGAGCGCAGGGAGGAAGCTGCCAGAGTTGAGAGGCTTACTCAGGTACCACCGGTGGTACCGGCTAGATTAGCTCAGGTGACTCAGGGAGTGTCTCAGGTGCCGGCTGTATCTGAGAGGAGGATTGATGCTGATAGAGCACCTACTGGGTCCAGAGCACCGAGACCGGATGAGTGGTTGAAGGCTTTCAACTCTCAGAAGGTCCCCTCATTCAGCGGAGAGATAGGGCTAGAGGTGGAGCACTGGATAGGGAAGATTGAGACTGCTTTGGAGGCAATACGTTGCCCCGTGGATCGACAGGTAGATTTGATACAGACTTGCTTCACAGATGATGCTCATTCATGGTGGCGTACCATTCGTGGCCGAGTCACCAGCTGGGAGCAGATGAGGAACATTGTTAGAGACAGGTATTGCCCAGTTTCGCTGAGGAGGGAGAGATTCCAGGATTTCATTGAGGCGGGATTTGAGGATATCCCGATTGCTGCAGCCATAAAGAAGTTTCAGAAAGAGTTGACTTTGCTTGGACCATCTGCACCTCCAGAAGAGCAGCATGTTTATCTTTTCTCCAGGAGGTTGAGAGAGAGTACCCGATCCTACCTGGCTGGATTCCGCTGTGAGACCTTGTCTGATTATCAGGATAGGGCTTCTGCTTATGAGAGAGATAGGCCAGCTTCTAGGAAGGCAGTTCAGTCTAGTGGGCCGGATAAGCGGCAGAGGACAGGACATGCTGGTAGCAGTGCAGTAGTAGCAGGTTATGGTCGAGGACAGATTCAGGGGAGGTCCAGCTACCACTCTACAGTTCGGACTCCCAGTGGAGATTGACAGTGCTTTAACTGCGGTGGCCGTGATCACATTAAGACTGATTGCCCGAAACCACCTGTCACTTGCTTCACTTGTGGGAAGCCGGGACACAGAGCTACTTTCTGCCGTCAGGGCAAGGCTCCTTCTCAGCAGGGATCTTCTCCCGCAGGTGCTGAGAGGAGTGTACAGAGACCTCCTCAGTACCGAGCTCCGAGTCAGCAGCAGCCACAGTACCGAGCCCCAGGGCATCCTGCTTCATACAGTACGGCACAGGGATCAGGTCGTGGCAGAGGACGTAGTAGTACCACTGACACCACAGGAGGACCATCGAGAGTGTTCGAGCTGAGGAACACTGAGCAGCCTGCAGCACCTGCGACCACAGGTACTATTTGGATCCATGACTTACCTGTGCGCGTTTTATTTGATACGGGTGCCACACACTCCTTTATATCAGATGCATGTGTAGATAGGTTGTCCTTAGCTACAGTAGAGGGTGTACCTTTTGTGGTTGGGTTACCAGATGGGGGTAAGGTTAGAGGATCTCGAGAGATTTATGACTGCCCTATTCATCTGGGAGGCCGGATCTAGTTAGTAAATTTTCTAGTCATGCCCTTAGCACATGAGGACGTGATATTGGGGATAGATTGGATGACTAGACATGGAGCCGTCTTGGATATTGGTAGGAGGACTGTGACTGTCGCCACTGAGGAAGGTCACAGAGTTATATTCCGAGGTTGGGACCTCGGAAAGTCCGGCACCGTTATCAGTGCAGTGAGAGCAACCAGACTGATAGCACAGGGTTGCGAGGCCTTCTGGTGTTATGCCATGAAGGAGCGTAAGAGCCTGACAGTAGAGGAGATACCAGTTGCCTGCGAGTTTGCAGAGGTATTCAGCGACGACTTACCAGGGCTACCTCCACAGAGGAGTGTGGACTTTAGCATCGAGTTAGAGCCGGGCACGAGACCGATCTCGAAGGTCCCGTACCGCATGACCCCGATAGAGCTGCTTGAGCTGAAGAAGCAGTTAGAAGAGTTAGCAGAGAAGGGCTTCATACGCCCTAGTGTTTCTCCCTGGGGCGCACCAGTATTGTTTGTGAGGAAGAAGGATGGATCGATGAGACTGTGTATCGACTACAGGGAGTTGAACAAGGTCACCATCAAGAATAAGTATCCACTGCCTCGCATAGATGATCTGATGGACCAGCTGCATGGGGCGTCAGTGTTCTCGAGGATAGATTTGAGATCGGGTTATCACCAGCTGAGGGTGAGAGATCAGGACATACCTAAGACGGCATTCCGGACTAGGTATGGTCATTACGAATTTGTAGTGATGCCATTCGGGCTCACTAATGCGCCAACAGTATTTATGGAGTTGATGAATGGGATTTTCATCGACTTCTTAGACCAGTTTGTAGTGGTCTTCATTGACGACATTCTAGTTTACTCTAGAAGTCGAGAGGAGCATGCCGGACACTTGAGGACAGTGTTGAAGATTCTACAGGATAGTCAGCTATATGCTAAACTATCCAAGTGTGAGTTCTGGATGTCAGAGGTGGCGTTCCTAGGCCATGTAGTGACTGCTGAGGGGATTAAGGTTGACCCAGCGAAGATTGAGTCAGTGTCATCTTGGCAACCTCCGAAGAATGTTAAGGAGGTTCGCAGCTTCCTAGGATTGGCAGGTTATTACCGTCGGTTTGTGGAAGGGTTTTCTCTGATCGCCCGACCACTTACTTCTCTCCTAAGGAAGACTACTCGGTTCGTCTGGTCTGAGCCGTGTCAGCAGAGTTTTGAGGAGCTGAAGAGGAGATTGACGTCTTCTCCGATCTTAACACAGCCTGAGGGTACAGAGGACTTTGTAGTGTACAGTGACGCATCCAAGCTGGGCTTGGGGTGTGTCTTGATGCAGAGGGGTAAGGTTATAGCGTATGCGTCTCGGCAGCTGAAGACGTATGAGGAGAACTACCCCACTCACGACCTAGAGTTAGCTGTTGTAGTACATGCTCTTAAGATCCGGCGTCATTATCTCTATGGAGCGACCTGTCAGATCTTCACAGACCATAAGAGTCTGAAGTACATATTCACTCAGCGGGAGTTGAATAACCGCCAGAGGTGGTGGCTAGAGTTGATCAAGGATTTTGACCTTGAGATTCTTTACCACCCCGGAAAGGCGAATGTAGTTGCTGACGCTTTGAGTCGGAAGACGCCTCAGGAGAAGGCGATAGCTCGGTTGACAGTACAGCCACAGTTACAGAGAGACTTAGCTTGGTTGGAGGTAGAGATCTAGTTCCCTGATACAGCTCATCAGTTAGCCACCTTAGAGTTTCTTCCTGACCTGTTGGGTGAGATTCGACAGAAGCAGGAGACCTGTCCGACTTTGACCCGGATCCGAGACCGGATGTCACGAGATGAGGCACCTCAGTTCACTATCGGTGCCGATGGAGTGATGAGACGACAGGACCGTGTCTGTGTGCCATCAGACAGTGAGCTGAGACAGAGGATACTAGGTGAGGCTCATGCTACCCCTTACTCCGTACATCCAGGAGCGAGTAAGATGTATAAGGACGTAAGACATTCCTTCTGGTGGGGTGGTTTGAAGCCTGATGTGGCCCGATATGTAGCCCAGTGTGCGACCTGTCAGCAGGTCAAGATTGAGCATCGTAGATCCGGAGGAGAGCTACACCCACTTCCAGTACCACATTGGAAGTGGGAAGACATTTCTATGGATTTCGTCACCGGATTGAGGCTCAGCAGAGGTTTTGATGCCATTTGGGTAGTGGTAGACCGGCTGACGAAGACCGCACGTTTCATTCCGATCAAGGAAATGTGGCCGGTAAGCCGTCTAGCTGAGGAGTTCACCAGACACATTGTGAGACTCCATGGAGTACCGAGGACTATCGTCTCCGACAGGGATGGACGTTTTACCTCGAGGTTTTGGCAGCAGGTACATACTGCTCTGGGGACGAGCCTTCACTTTACCACTGCTTACCACCCGCAGACAGACGGTCAGTCCGAGAGGACCATCCAGACCCTAGAGGACATGTTGAGGGCATGTGTGCTAGATTGGGGACATGTATGGCCAGATCACCTCCCACTAGTAGAGTTTTCATATAATAACAGCTGGCATGCGTCTATTGGGATGGCACCTTATGAGGCTTTGTACGGGCGGAGATGTCGTACACCGCTATGTTGGGATGAGCCTAGCAAGGCTGATGGAGTAGTACCAGATCAGATACAGGACGACATCGCCCGGATTGCCTTAGTCCGGGAGAGGATGTTAGCAGCTCAGAGTCGTCAGAAGTCCTACGCCGACAAAAGGCGTCGGCCTTTGGAGTTTAGAGTAGGTGCACAGGTGTGGTTGAGAGTGTCACCTACGAGAGGAGTCACACGTTTCGGCATTAAGGGGAAGTTGAGTCCCCGGTATGTCGGCCCATTTGAGATCGTAGAGAGAGTCGGAGAGGTTGCCTACCGACTAGCACTGCCACCGAGATTAGAGGGAGTACACCCAGTTTTTCATGTATCTCAGCTGCGAGAGTACATACCGGACCCTAGACACATCATCAGTCATGAGGATTTGATAGTTGAGCCAGACCACACTTTTATGGAGTATCCAGTAGCCGTCCTAGAGCGTAGCATTAGGCGCCTGTGTTCTAAGGAGATACCGATGCTGAGGATTCAGTGGTCTAGACGAGGAGTTGATGAGGCTACCTGGGAGACAGAGGAGAGCATTAGACGTAACTACCATGAGTTCTTTGCGGGGTTAGCCGCTACCTCAATACCGACGGGTTAGTACTAAGACGAGACCTTATATGACTTCTGTGATTATATGTTTACATAATTGTTTATGTCTATGTGCTTGATGACGTGAGTAGTTGCTTGCTAGAATACACTTCTCGAGGGGAAATGTATGGGGTAAAATCCGGAATTTTTATTCCGTCTATTTCCGTTATAAATTAGATCTCGATCCATCAATTCATATCCGTCTACTTAGTTAGACATATTAAGATAAAAATTATCATTTTATGTCGACCTCCTTCACATAAAATGATAGAACTTTTTATAAGTTATCATTTTATGTGACTTACCTTCACATAAAATGATAGAGTTTTGTAACCAATCCTAAACTGTAAAATAATCCGTATCCGGTTATTCCGTACATTAATTTCGGGTTCTCGATTACGAACTACAATTAGTACCGGGCTACGATTCCCTTCATTCCAACAGCCCAGCATTTGTCCGCCCCAGTCCTATGCGCTGCTCCAGCCGCTGCCTTGTCCGCTCCAGCCCAGAAGCCGCCCAACTGCTTCACGAGTCCAGCGCCAGGCGCCCAGCTCGCCAGTCTTCAGCCCAGCCCTTCTGCAGCCTTCAGCAGTAGCACTCCAGCCCAGCAGCTTCTTCCAGTCCAGCGCCACTGCAGCCCAGAAGCCGCCTGATGCCTCTCCAGCCCAATGTTAGTCTTCAGCCCACGCCTACTCCAGCCCAGGAAAGAGCAACCCTTCATCTTCTGCATACCCACGAACTGAACGGACGAGAGGTTGAGATATGCTTGCCATAAATGCTCCACGATTCTCGCTGTCTCCTTTGTAACGCCCGCTAGCACGTCCAGGTTCAGCATTCTTCCGTTCAAATCCACGCAACAATCTCTACTCCTCTTTCTTCTTTCAACGACAGTAGGTCTACAACAACCTTCTACATCGAGCCAACCCTCTTCATCAAGATCAGATCCGTTGTAGTTTTCTGCACTCAGTAACGTCGTAAAAGGTGAGCCTTGTTTCCCTATTTCGCTTCCTTTTTCCCCTACAGGCTCATAGACTACATGAATGCACAGAAACCGTGACTGCCTAGTCCACGTTGCAGTTGGCAAGCAGCTTCACCCTCCTGCAATCGACAATTCCGGAGCGGACCTTACGGAGACCTTCTGCATACACCCTCCGGTAGGTCTTTCTCTACTCTTCTTGCCTCACTCTTAACCAATCGGAGTAGTGATCTCCCTCCTTTTGTTTCGCTTCAGCAACATAGTCCAGCCTCTCGGTTACGAGTCAGGAACCAAGGAACGCAGAGCCACTCTACTGCAGCGAGTAAGCATTGCTGTATGTTGTTTTGTTGCTCCCTTTACAACTAGGTTGTAATGTCTCTAGCTATATTGATTCATAATATTGTTTAGGTTGCTGTTGTTCGGCCTTAATCATAGTTAATATAGTAATAGGTAGCTGCTGGAATTTATAAATAAAATGATATATATAAGGGCTGCTGTAATTTTCAATTTTATTTCCTTCAGCTTTTAGGTTATAAACAGCCTATCTTGTCGATCAATTATTAAACGTTTGGATAAAGATCCACCGTTGAATTTTGGATATGTTGTAGATGGATATATGTAGTTTAGCATATTAAAATTTGGGAAGGAATGAACGGTCGGATTGAAAGTTATGAGCTCCCGAAGTTAGGTAGTTGAGCAGTTTTGGTAAACTTAAGTTTTTGGCTAAGTATAGGAAATTAGAGTGAAGGAACCGACTTTATGAAATTTTTATAGGAACTTTGGCTGAACAGTTTGGAGAAATTCTTTCTCTTAAGGTTAGATAGAACCTCATAGATGATCTAGAGATTTATTTCGGAATTATTTTAAACTGTTAAGAATTTTATATTTAGAACCGAAGTTAGACTTTACAATTCTTCCGGAAAATAGAAACATAGGAAAAATGTCAGTTTGGAACCAAATAAAATTTTAGGAGTTAGAATATATTTTTAGAACTTCAAATAGGAGTTTAGACATGAATTTTAGGGTTTTCGAGAAAATCGGAACCAAGGGTAAAATGGTCATTTTACCCTAAACTAATATTGTAACTAGTTACGTCTTAATACATCATTCGATCTTAGAAGTTTTAGACTTCTAACTACGTGAGAGTGTGCTAATACACTTATCGCCTTTGACAGGCAACTGAGTGGTTACAGTTTACGGAGCGAGTGGTTTATAAAGAGTCGAGCGTTATAACAGGTAAGTCCTTTGGGCTTACTTAGCTGACTTCTAAATATGAGTATAAATGATGATGGTGGTGTGTGATTGAAATGTTAGAGAGATAGGTTGAGATATATAATTACCGACCTATATTTTGGCCTAAGAGTAACGGGCGGTGGCATTCTGCTCAGTAGCTCGCGGGGCGCTGGGGGGTTCTTTCGGGACTAGTCCATACATGGTTTGTAGTGATGCTACCAGTGAAAGTCAGCTAAACCTACACCAGTTGGATAAGGAACGGAGGCGAGAACTAATAATAGTTCTCGTGCCACAACTTAAATTGAATAATGTGAATCATTTAAATAATAGATAATAAACGGTTGAGTGTCAACATGATGTTTGTTTATTTTCGTTTCTGCGTGTGCTTGTGCTGTTATCATTTTGCTTATATTTGGATAGTTAGCTAACTGTTGATATGTTGTTTAGATTTGATACAGGTTAGAGCAGATGCCGAGTGATCCAGATGGTAGTGGTCAGCCGGGGTGTCGTACTTTAGGACGTTTTACAGTTTTTGCATTTGTGGGTTTTACAGTTGAACATTGTTTCCTTTCGTACTTTGTTATATTCCGTTTTCCGGCTGTAGTCGATCTGGTCACATTCATGCATTATTAAGAACTATTTTATGATTTCTGATTTTCCTTATCTGTGCCTTGTTGTAAGATCTCGTTAAGTTGTTGTCAAACTAAGGTCGGGACCCACTGTGCGGTCCTAACTAGTAACTCCCTAAGTTGTAAAACTTGGGGTGTTACAGCG
Organism: Fagopyrum homotropicum; assembly: GCA_033239125.1. Taxonomy (NCBI): domain Eukaryota; kingdom Viridiplantae; phylum Streptophyta; class Magnoliopsida; order Caryophyllales; family Polygonaceae; genus Fagopyrum; species Fagopyrum homotropicum. Next base: position 116,212,126 of record BSWB01000007.1, on the reverse strand, counting down.
GCACTGCATCATCAGAAGCTACTCAGACCCGGCGTGGTTAGGATCGGAAAGGGTCCAAACGGACCACCAGTGGCGGCGCTCCGGCTAGGGTTGCTTGGCACCCTCACTACGGCTAGCTACCGTTACCTCCACAGGCTGCAGGAGGAGTGTCCATCCCAACGTAGCCCACTGCCCAATCTTCATCAGGCCCAGTTCGGCCTCCTTTCACTCAGCACTCCCAGTAGGGCATTAATGGGTCCGGCCCAGTACCGCCTCCTCAGCCGGCCCTTTTTGTTGCTTCTTCATAGCCCACTACAGTGGATAATGCCTTTGCTACAATGACACTAAATCCAGTGGACAACTATTGGTACATGGACACCGGCGCGACATCACATATGACGAATAATTCAGGTTCTCTCTCATCTTTTTCCTATAATGGTTCATTAAATTCGAAGTTGTCGGAAATGGTATGCGTGTTCCATCTACAAGTATTGGAGATACTACTATCCCCACCACTAAATCGCCTTTTCACCTATCCAATGTCCTTATTGCCCCACAAATAGTAAAAAATTTAGTGTTTTTAGACGTTTTACAACTGATAACAATGCCTCCGTAGAATTTGACCCTTTTGGTTTTTCTGTGAAGGATTTACACACGGGGATCACACATTTGAGATGTAATAGTTCCGGGAAACTCTATCTTATCACTCGTCCCCCCACTCGTCTTCATCATGCTTTTTCCGTCGAGTCGTCAAGTCTTTGGCATGCCCGCCTTGATCATCTGGGCGCTCCGGTTTTGGATTTTCTTAGAAATTCTTCTTTTATTCGTTGTAATAAGTCAATGATGTCTCCTCTTTGTCATACTTGTCAATTAGGGAAACATCATACATTAGCTTTTGATTGTTTCATAACTCGTTCTATTGCCCCTTTTGACATTATACATAGTGATCTTTGGACTTCTCATATGCCGAGTCGGGACGGTTTTAAATACTATTTGCTTTTTCTTGACGATTACTCTCATTTTCTATGGATTTTTCCGATCAAGTTTAAGTCGCAAGTATTTGATCTTTTCGTCCATTTTCACCAATTTGTCAAAACGCAATTTAACCTTCCCATCAAAAGTTTTCAATGCGATATGGGTGGGGAGTTTAACAACACCCGCTTCCACTAATATTTTGTTGACAATGGCATTGTCTTCCGGTTCTCATGCCCTCACATATCTCCTCAAAATGGTAAAGCCGAGCGAATCATTTGAACAATGAATAACATGATGCATTCGCTATTATTTCATGCTTCCATTCCAATTTCCTATTGGCCCCATGCCGTGAAATTTCTTGCTACCTCCTGAACATTCTTCCATCTTCTTCCATCCACAATTATTCTCCTACTCAAGTGCTATACCTTGTTACACCTTCACTAGCTCATCTCCGGGTCTTCGATTGCCTTTGCTATCCCAATCAAAGCGCCACCATTTCCCACAAGCTTCAACATCGATCTAGCCCATGTGTTTTTCTCAGGTATCCTAAACACCATCGGGGACTTATGTCTAGACTTGGCCACACAAAAACTAATCATCTCCCGTCATGTCACGTTTGATGAATTCATTTTTCCGTTCTCTAGTCCTACCCGTGTCTCCTCGCATACGCTTAAATCTCTTGACGATGAGCCCTCCCCGTATCTAACACAACATCTAAACCATCTTGCCCCTCAGCCCACTCATGATATTGTGCTGCCAGCCCAGTTTTCCCCTCCTCTGCGGCCCAGCCCATCCACCGCTGGTCCTTCCCCCACACGCCCCCTCTTCTCTGGCCCAATGATACCGGCCCAATGTTCGCTCCAAACGGTGTGTGCAAGCTTTAAATTTATAACCCTAGATGTAAGCTTAAAACAAGGATGCGAACCCGCAATGTACGGGTCAATCGTAGTAAAAAGCAAGAAATTCCAGGGGTCGATCACAGGGACTTAGTGAAACAAAGTCAGAATAGGTAAGCTTTGTAATTACTAACCACAAAAGTAATTAAAACAATCAAAGATGATGAAAAGTCAATAAAGGAAATATGCAATTCTAGGGATTAAAGCATCTAGTTGTGGTTCCAACTCAAGATCTCAAGATAAACGGACAAAACTGAGATATTTGCATAGGGAAGGTGTTACTAAAGTGGAATAGATCACCGGGTAAGTCTCACTATTCACTAATCCCAAACCGTAACTCCTATTACCGGGTAAGTCTCAAAGAATTTAGGAAAAGAACTATAATTTCAAACTAACACTCCAACTAAGGGAATAGAATCAACCTTTACCGGGTAATTCTCAAGCTAACTCACAAAGATGAAATGAAAGCACACTCGAACCCCAATAAAGAATAAACATTTATTACCTACACTTATGATCTTAGGTAAACAAACAAAGGAATTACCGGGTAAGTCTCATCCTAGGCTTGCATTGAACCAGCAAAGGTGTAATAAGGATAGGATTTGGCAAACTCTAACACTTAACTCTCAGTTTCGGATCAGATAAGTCACCTCGGTCAGAAGAATTCCACCCCGGCCGAGATGTTCATCGACTGAGCGAGATGCCTTAGGGTTAAGGATAAAGACTCGAACTTTCAGGGTCCTACTGTGATTAAGATTATTCTATCATTGTTTTTCCCACAACCTTCAGCCAATCACCCTAGAATCACACAAGGAAATTAGCCACTCATCATCATGAAAGTAATAATCAAATATATGGGAAGAAAGAGAATAATTGAACAAGAAAACCTTAAGAGAAAGGCTTCAATAACTGAATCAATTATCAAACAACAAGTGTTCCTTGGATCAAAATCCAACAAGACAAACAACAATGAAGGGAATATAAGGGAATCTTACAAAAACCTTCACAAGCTATAAAAGCTATAAACTTCCTTTCTTCAATCTTCCTTCAACCTTCAAAAAGGTTCTTCAAATCTTCCATCCCTAAGCGGTGTATAAGCAGGTTATCTGTGGTATAGCGTGATGTGAATTTATGGAAAATCCAACCCTTTTTATAGGAAAATTACTCTCCAAAGATAAGATATCTTAGAAAGATCTCTTCCCATAAAAATAGGTAAAATATATGGGCTAACTTATCTTCTTCCTTCCAGAAATCCAACCTAAAAAGATAAGATCCCTCCTTCCAAAAATAAAAGATCTCAGCCAAGAATAAAATATCCTTGCCGCGTCCAAGGTGTTCGCCTCGGTCGAGTCGACTCCTTTGGATCACCTCGGTCGAGGTGACTCTGTAGTCAACCGAGGTGTGCTACAACTGAATGTGAAATCTCTCAAATCTGGTCCAAAGTGAATCTTTAATCCAATTCCATGATTCCTGGATTATTCCTTAAGCTCCTGAATATAGCTCCAATGACTCCTTAGCTCCTTTTGCTCCTTTTTGATGCAAAACGTGCCATTTTACCTACGATTACAACGAAACTTGGTATAGACCTCGATTCCCGCAAAGGTAGATGAAACGACAATATAATCACATAATATATATACAAACATGCATATTATTGAAGATAAAACGTCTAAACAGGCCCCAAAATATAGACAATAATTCATGCTATCAAAATACCCCATACTTAGCCCTTGCTTGTCCCCAAGCAAGTTCCGAATATAAAATACAAGATAGAATGGATTATTAGTCCTAAAGATCAATGAAAAAGTTTTTCAAAACATTTTAATGGTGTGCTACAATCATAGATCACTCTAAGAGAATACTTCATGGAATTTAAAATCAAAATATGCTTAAAACATTTTATAAATATAAAAAAGTTGTTCATCTTTGCATAAAATCATAGAATGCATAATAAATCATAATTATCAAAATTAATCATGTATAATCCAGTTTAAACCACTAAGTCAATCAACAAGCTCGAGGTCTCAAGGGCTTCCCAAAAGAAAGGTCAAGAAACGTGTAGGGTAAGGATGTATATAAGGTAATGTGGTGCTAGAATCCGGGAAAAGGATATCACTTCACTTTCACTTGACTTTCAACATCATCCACCAATAAGCTTTGCTTATTTCACACTTTTCCTTTTTTTACTTTACTTTTTGGGATGCATGGACAGAGGTGCACAATAACCGAAGTCTAGGAAATCAACAATCATCAATTTCTTGAGATGCATCAAACCCTTGATGCACATACCATGAACCGTTAGAAATATCGCTCAATCCAACTTTGGCAAGACACAAACACCCGGCTATGTGAATGGTGCCGAGTTACTCATCATCATGATTGACTTCCCCAAACCTATTTATTACTTTCTAACACTTTCACTTCCAGCCAACTTCTCAACTTTTACTTCACTTGCTTTCACCACTTTGCTTGCTTCCAAATTCTCGGATAGGTAAAGGGAGGCAAATATGTGTATGAGGGGCTAAAGCATGATCAAGAAGAAGAAGAGAAGAGAATGAATTGCCTTGGTCTTTCCAGGAAGAAAGTGAGAGAACTCATCATGTGGTGTCAACCTTCAAATTCAACATAATTTGGATAAAAACAAAGTATTAAACATGCCAAAATTTCAAACAAAGCATTTAGCAACTTAAACATATCATAAAACCTTTCAAACATAAAAAGATTTCAAAACCAGTCAGCAAACAAAATCTTCACTGAGATCATATCCAGATAAGAAGCACAAAATCATTTTCGAAAACTTTCAATTAAACCACCTCGGTCGAGGTGTTCTAAGTCAACCGAGGTGAAGTATCTCGTTTGGCCAAAATCGCTTCGGTCGAGGTCAAAAAATATTTTTTATTTAAACCAGTTTTCGACGTTTTTCTCAATCAAATAACCTGTATCCATGCATGTAATCTCAGATAAGCACATAAAGCATAATAAATATGCGATAGAGTCAAGTGATACCTCCAAAGTCAGATAATACATCCAATACCCCATACTTAGGACACATTGTCCCAATGGGTCAAAATAAGTCTAGAGAAAAAAAAGCTCACCGGACATAGCTGAGCTGCATAAATAATAAAGAAAGAAAATCCTGCAAGCTCTCAATAATCCTGATCCGGTGGCGGTGGTGGTGGCACATACGGGTACTAGGATGGGTCAAATGGATACCCCATGACATGCTGAAACTGAATCTCAGCCATCCGTCTCTGATAGTGCTGGCCCTCTAACATCTGATGAGTACAGCTGTCGATCTCTCGGTGCTGGTCGGCAAATCTCTCCTGGATGTCTACAGTCAGGGCTGCATAGGAGTCTATCATCTGCTCGGTGAGGTCATCGATCTGACGGTGAGCATCTCGATCCCTCTATCGGCGGACCCTACGCCTAGCAGGACGTGCTGGTGCTACAGCCGGATCGGTCTCAGTCTCGTCATTATCCAAATCGATGACCGGCGCACTAGTCCCAGCAGTATCCGTGCCCGTATCCATATGAACACCACCATCCTCATCATCATCAGCCTCATCCTCAGCAACATCCTCCTCAATTGGTGCAGCTGCCGCCTCTCTAGCATCCTCCATAAATGGGATCCACGCAGTTTGCCAGTAATGTGGATCAAATACAGAGAACTGAGCTGACCATCTGATCCTCTACGGTACAAAAGGCTCCCATGGCATCGCCACATATGGCGTAGTGAGTCCTTTGGGAACCGGTATCCTCCGAGTAATCATCTCCTGAAGTCCAAGCGGCTTGGCAGCCGCCACCATGGTACAAGCACTGAGGTCCATATCCATGTAACTCGCTATATGAGTCACAATACCTCCACAACAGATGTCGCCCTTCGCCTTTATCTTATGCAGATCCTCTGCTAGCATCAAACCAAAATTTGGGATCCCTCCCGTCACCATGCAGTATAAGCTTAGAAGCTCCCCCTGTCTGACATTCTGGGGCATCTCAATACGCGCCAGAAGAGTCTCACTGAATATCTTGTGGGCCAGCCTGAAAGCAAGATGAAATATAATCCGCTCCTTGGAATCTTCAGGTCTCCATCTGTCAGCATGCTCAACCACGTGAGCTATTTGTCCCCAAAACTCCCTAGCTACAGCTCGGGAGGGAAAATCAGCAACTGTCGGAATGGGGAAGCCGAAGATATCCCGCCAGTGATCTAAAGGAACCAAATAATTCCGGTTCATCAACCGGTACTTCACGGCTCGCTCGGTAGGCAGGTAGGTGAAGGAGCTGACAAACTCCAATGTAGGCTCTAGATAGGCCGGAGCTCTGATCTCTGTAAACTGCTCCAGCCCCATAGTAGAAATCATACGCCTCAAGTCATCATCAACGTAGAGGCAGTCAAAAGCTGAAATGTCCAAGAAGCAAGGTGCAATCACTGGACGGGCCACTATGCGGTCATAGTCGACCTGGTGTCTCTCGTGGATCACCGGTCTAGTACGTCGAGAAGAAGAGGAAGAAGGAGAAGGAGAAGATCTGTCCCTCAGGACCAATTGCCTGTCAGAATTCATCTCTCTGTAATCTGTCAGGTCACCTCGGTTGCTCTGAGAACCTTGTAGAACACCTCGGCCGAGGCGCAGGCCGACTGGACCGAGGCGAAGAGTTGTTCGATCGATTCCCTCAAAAATCCAGTTCTTTTCCCCCAAAATCACTACCACAGGTTCCTATGGGGTACTTAATCTATTTCTCAGCAAATGTAGGGGCAACCAAAGCCCAGAACGAGGGAAAACAATGGAGATATAAAAAGTTAGGTTTTTTTCGATTTTTACCCCGATTCGGTCGATTTGGCTCGTTCTTTCTGCAGATTGGTACTTGCAACACGATCCTCTACTCTTTTCTTGCAGTGTGGAAGCGAGAATCGTCGAAAATGAGCGAAGAACGGAAGAGCGAGGTGAGATCTGCGCCGCGGTTGAGAAGAGGGTAAAGGGAGGAGAGAGAAATCTCAGCCCCCTTTTATACCCTTTTCTGGAACTGCTGTCACCTCGGTCGAGATGGTCTCGACTGGATCGAGGTGGTACGGACCGAGGTGGATCTTCAGAAACCCTAGTCGCATCGGTTGCTCAAGAATCATCTCGGTCGAGGTGCTGTGACAACAACCGAGATGTGTCTCAGTCAAACTCCGTCTTCTCAAATTCTCGAACTTCTATCCTTCCAGTTGTGCTCCTGGATTGTATTCCTTCCTTAGATGTCACCTGTTGTCTGTCTAGGACGCCAAAAACAAAACAAAGCAAAGGAAAAGCAAACTATCTAAGCTAGACTAGAAAAAGGGAAAAGAAAGCAATACCTTGGGTTGCCTCCCAAGAAGCGCTTGATTTAAGGTTGCTAGCTGGACCGTACGGCGTCTCTCAAATGAGGTATAGCGGCGCAACCTCCTCGACCGGAACTTCCGGTTTGTATTTCTTGAGTCTATGACCGTAGACCTTGAAGCTTAGCTTCCACTCGTTTCTCCCCAAATTTCAACTGCACCATGAGGGAAAACATGTTTTACAACATAAGGTCCGGTCCATCTAGATTTCAACTTACCGGGAAAGAGGCGGAGGCCGGAGTTGAAGAGTAGAACTAAGTCTCTTTCTTTAAGCTCCTTAGGGATGATGCGCTTGTCATGCCATTTCTTCATCCTTTCTTTATAGATTTTGGCATTCTCATAAGCGTTCAAACGCAGCTCCTCCAGCTCGTTGATATCCAATAGCCGCTTTTCGCCGGCTTCCTTGATGTCGAAGTTCAACCATTTGATCGCCCAATATGCCTTGTGTTCTAACTCAACGGGCAAATGACAAGACTTCCCGTATACCAAATTATAAGCGGTGGTACCAATGGGAGTCTTGAATGCGGTCATGTAAGCCCAAAGAGCGTCGTCCAACTTCATGGACCAATCCTTCCTCGTCCTAGAGACGGTCTTCTCCAAGATTGCTTTAATTTCTCTATTCGAGATCTCGACCTGTCCACTAGTTTGAGGGTGATAAGGGGTTGCTACCTTGTGGGTTACCCCATACTTCGATAGAAGTGCCTTAAACTTCCGGTTAATGAAATGCGTCCCTCCATCGCTGATGATGATGCGTGGAGTCCCAAAACGTGGAAAGATAATCTTGTTAAAGAACTTCACAACCACCATGGCGTCTCAGTACGCGCCAGAAGAGTCTCACTGAATATCCTGTGGGCCAGCCTGAAAGCAAGATGAAATATAATCCGCTCCCTGGAATCTCCAGATCTCCATCTGTCAGCATGCTCAACCACGTGAGCTATCTGTCCCCAAAACTCCCTAGCTACAGCTTAGGAGGGAAAATCAGCAACTGTCGGAATTGGGAAGCCGAAGATATCCCGCCAGTGATCTAAAGGAACCAAATAATTCCGGTTCATCAACCGGTACTTCACGGCTCGCTCGGTAGGCAGGTAGGTGAAGGAGCTGACAAACTCCAGTGTAGGCTCTAGATAGGCCGGAACTCTGATCTCTGTAAACTGCTCCAGCCCCACAACAAAAATCATACGCCTCAAGTCATCATCAACGTAGAGGCAGTCAAACGCTGAAATGTCCAGGAAGCGAGATGCAATCACTAGACGGGCCGCTATGCGGTCATAGTCGACCTGGTGTCTCTCGTGGATCACCGGTCTAGTACGTCGAGAAGAAGAGGAAGAAGGAGAAGGAGAAGGAGAAGATCTATCCCTCAGGACCAACTGCCTTTCAGAACTCATCTCTCTATAATCTATCAGGTCACCTCGGTTGCTCTGACAACCTTGTAGAACACCTCGGCCGAGGCGCAGGCCGACTGGACCGAGGCGAAGAGCTGTTCGATCGATTCCCTCAAAAATCCAGTTCTTTTCCCCCAAAATCACTACCACAGGTTCCTATGGGGTACTTAATCTATTTCTCAGCAAATGTAGGGGCAACCAAAGCCCAGAACGAGGGAAAACAGTGGAGATATAAAAAGTTAGGTTTTTTCGATTTTTACCCCGATTCGGTCGATTTGGCTCGTTCTTTCTGCAGATTGGTACTTGCAACACGATCCTCTACTCTTTTCTTGTAGTGTGGAAGCGAGAATCGTCGAAAACGAGCAAAGAACGGAAGAGCGAGGTGAGATCTGCGCCGCGGTCGAGAAGAGGGTAAAGGGAGGAGAGAGAAATCTCAGCCCCCTTTTATACCCTTTTCTGGAACTGCTGTCACCTCGGTCGAGATGGTCTCGACTAGATCGAGGTGGAATGGACCGAGGTGGATCTTCAGAAACCCTAGTCGCCTCGGTTGCTCAAGAATCATCTCGGTCGAGGTGCTGTGACAGCAACCGAGATGTGTCTCAGTCAAACTCCGTCTTCTTAAATTCTCGAACTTCTATCCTTCCAGTTGTGCTCCTGGATTGTATTCCTTCCTTAGATGTCACCTGTTGTCTGTCTAGGACGCCAAAAACAAAACAAAGCAAAGCAAAAGCAAACTATCTAAGCTAGACTAGAAAAAGGGAAAAGAAAGCAATACCTTGGATTGCCTCCCAAGAAGCGCTTGATTTAAGGCTCTAGCTGGACCGTACGGCGTCTCTCAAATGAGGTATAGCGGCGCAACCTCCTCGACCGGAACTTCTGGTTTGTATTTCTTGAGTCTATGACCGTAGACCTTGAAGCTTCCACTCGTTTCTCCCCAAATTTCAACTACACCATGAGGGAAAACATGTTTTATAACATAAGGTCCGGTCCATCTAGATTTCAACTTACCGGGAAAGAGGCGGAGGCCGGAATTGAAGAGTAGAACTAAGTCTCTTTCTTTAAGCTCCTTAGGGATGATGCGCTTGTCATGCCATTTCTTCATCCTTTCTTTATAGATTTTGGCATTCTCATAAGCGTTCAAACGCAGCTCCTCCAGCTCGTTGATATCCAATAGCCGCTTTTCGCCGGCTTCCTTGATGTCGAAGTTCAACCATTTGATCGCCCAATATGCCTTGTGTTCTAACTCAACGGGCAAATGACAAGACTTCCCATATACCAAATTATAAGGGGTGGTACCAATGGGAGTCTTGAATGCGGTCATGTAAGCCCAAAGAGCGTCGTCCAACTTCATGGACCAATCCTTCGTCGTCCTAGAGACGGTCTTCTCCAAGATTGCTTTAATTTCTCTATTCGAGATCTCGACCTGTCCACTAGTTTGAGGGTGATAAGGGGTTGCTACCTTGTGGGTTACCCCATACTTCGATAGAAGTGCCTTAAACTTCCGGTTGATGAAATGCGTCCCTCCATCGCTGATGATGATGCGTGGAGTCCCAAAACGTGGAAAGATAGTCTTGTTAAAGAACTTCACAACCACCATGGCGTCATTAGTGGGGGAAGCAATGGGTTCAACCCATCTAGACACGTAATCAACTGCTAGAAGAATATAGAGGTTTCCTCCGGACGATGGGAAAGGTCCCATGAAATCTACTCCCCATACATCAAAAATCTCAACCTCTTGTATGTTATTGAGAGGCATCTCATTCCTTCTAGATGAGTTCCCTGTTCTTTGGCATGCATCACAAGAGACAACAAACGTTTGCACATCCTCAAATAACGTGGGCCAAAAGAAACCGGAACGTAATACCTTAGCGCATGTCTTGTTGGCGCTAGCATGCCCTCCACAAGGAAGTGAGTGACAATGTCGTATGACGCTATTAACTTCATCTTTCGGAATGCATCTTCGAAGTTGTTCGCCCCTAGAGGTGTGTGCAAATAAGCTTTAAATTTATAAAACTAGAATCAAGCAGCGAACCCGCAGTGTACGGATCGACGTAGCTAAGCAAGAATACCAGAGTATCGAACACAGGGATTTGGGTGGGAACAAATTCGATTGCAGATTATCAAGCGAGTAAATATGAGAGTTTTGCAAATATTGGGAAAACAACAATCCTAAAGATCCAAGTATCCAGTTGTGGCAATCGATTCAAGATATACTTAATGATATAAAGACAGAGTTGAGATATGCAAAGGTATACTAATGTAAGGTAATCGTACGGTGAAGTTCCAAAAACCTTATGTAACTCACCTACAAGACACTCTCTATACAGGTTGTTGAGGCTCAATATAGAAAGATTCTAAAGATGAGAATTTATGTCAAATACCCAAACCTATAACCCAAAGATCAAGACTAACTTAACCGATTGAGGTTGTGACACTCGCAATCGAGGTAGAGGTTGTTGAGGCTTCACTACCACCTAGAAAAGACAAGTCTAAACTAAGTTAAAGCAAATCTTTAACTTTGGATTAAAGTAAAAGCAAGCTCGTAGATTTAGGAGAAATTATGGTTAGTTCTTGGTGTTCCACGGTCGTGGACTCAAGAACAGGCCGTAATTTATGGTTTGTCGACGATTTTCTCTAACTCTCAGGGTCTAATCTGTTTGCGATCGATCTATCATCATCTAAGCCACAACTATCAACCCTTCACCTTAGAATTGTTAAGGGCTTTTAGCCAATAACAGTCATGTTGATATCAATTCAAGAATTAAAAGATAAAAAGATGAAAACTTTCAAGAACTTTCAATAATCTTCAAACCAATCTCAAAGTCACAATCAAGAACGAGTGTTGTCAAAGGAGTCAAAATAAAGTAAACAATCACAACCTTAGGAAAGAAGGGAAAACGGGATGTCAATCCGTTTTCCAAATCAAACCTAAACAAGAAGAGAGATCTTCTTGCAAAATCTTCCAAAAGCTTCGATCTTCCGCCAATCCGGAGATCTCAACAGCAATCTCCACCAAAAGTGCGAGATTAGGGCAATTCCCCGATGCGAAATTCGATCTCCAATGAGATGATCAATGCTTCCAAGCGACGGTGTAAAATGAGGTAGCGGGTGTAAACGATCCTAAGCGTCGATGACGGAATCTCCTTTCGTCCGTCTTTTTATAGGGCAAGATAAAATATCGGCCCGGCCCAACCTTCAAAAGATCGTGGCTTCAAAGTGTGGCGAAAAGATTCGCCAAGATCACGGTCGTGGAAGTTTCCACGACCCTAATTTAGGGCGTGGATTAGGTCACGGTTTGCATCATATATTCCACGACCGTAATAGTTATTGGAATGCATCACGCTTCTCTTGCAAGGTTCCACGGCCGTGGAACTGAGCGTGGTTTGTAGTACGGCCGTATTTTAGAGCGTGGTTTAGGGCAAGAATGTGATTCTTCCCTAGCCTCGTGCATTCCTCAAGCTAAAACTCCAATTTGCTCCTAAGAATGCCCTTAATCCATGGACATATCAAATCAACTCTTCTTTGCTCGATTCCGTTCGGAAATAGCTCCAAATCACCTATAATCAACATAGAACTAGTGTAGACATCCATATCGACAATATAGGTAATACTAGCTCACATATGCACAAAGTTCAATCAAAGACTATCAATATGAATCAAATACGTTTAGAAAACGTGCCTAAAATATCACAATATTTCATGCTAACAAATAACCCCATACTTAACACTTGCTTGTCCCTAAGCAAGGTCTTTCAAAAAGATTTAAACAAGAGTTAGGATGAAATATGTGTACCTTCTTTTTGGGTGAATGTGACTTCTAAAGAATAGATCATTCTCAAACCTTGCTTCAATCGTTCATCAAACTTTCACACACTCAATTAAAGAGTAAAAAGCAAAGAAAATTCATGAATAAATTTAACTTCTAAACAAGCATCATAACCTTCAAACGTTATCAAAATCAATCATAAGAAACTTCAATTTGGATCACCAAGTCATATAACATTCTTTTGATCTTAAGGACTTTCAAAGAAAAGGTCTAGAATGTGGAAGGGAAGGGAGAACTTTAAGGGAAAGTGGTGCATGAATCCGGGAAAGTGGGCAACTACCTTCTTCTTCTTTTGCGGTTTCGCAACACTTCAACTTAGAGCTTCGCTCTCTTCTCTTTATTTTTTCGACTTTACTTTTGGAGTTATGGACAGAGGTGCACAAAAACCGAAGCCTAGGAGATCGGCGTTTCTCAATTTTTATGAGATGCCTCAAACCCTTAGCGCACATACCATAATCCGCTAGGAATATCGCTCAATCCGACTTTGGCAAGACACAAACACCCGGCTATGTGATTGGTGCCGAGTTACTCATCGTCATGATTGACTTCCCCAAACCTATAATTTCTTTCTATTCTTTTGATTGCAAATAATTGCTCTCATGGCCCTCCCACATCAAACATGCCTTTTTCATTCACTTCTCCAAATTCCCGGATAGGTAAAGGAGGCTAATATTTAATGAAGAGCTAAAGTGATCAAAAAGAAAGAAGAAAGAAAGTATCGAATTGCCTTAATCATTTCAACAAGAAGTATAGGAACTTATAACGTGATTTCAACTTCAATTTCTCAACATGATTTAGGTAACATTTTCACATTATAAAACTTGCAAAAGAGGTATAATTCATTCATTCAAATTCTTTTCAATTCACAATCCTTTTAAGCATGCAATTGTCATCAAACTCAATTCACAAGTAGTGATTATCATGGAAATCATCTCAATTCATTAGAAGCTCAAAATTTTCAAAATTTTTCAATTTTTATGGGTTTTTCAAGTTATTTTTCATGCAATGCAATAAGGAAACGTGCAACACATAATGAACATGCAACGATAGTCTCAAATGAAAGCGAACATAGTAAGTAGAGTTATTAAAAACTTTTAGTAGATCCCACCCCATACTTAGGACGAACATTGTCCCTAATGTTCAAAAGAAAGAAGGAAAAGAAAGAAAAGAAAAAGAAACTCACAAAGTGGTGGCGGGAATGTCTAAAACGAACGGTCATGCATCAAATCACTGCGGCGCCGGCGGAGGCGGGAATGGGGAGAAGCTGGAGTCGTAGGGCCGCCCAAACTGCTGGCGGTAGACGTCCCTCATCATGTGGTCGAGGTCGTCGAGGCGTCCGTCTCTAGCGTCGGCCCGGATCTCTAACGCTCCAACTCTCTCTAAAAGTCTGGTAGCCCAATCCGGCATCTGCTCGTACCATCCCGGGACGTGACTGTACCATGCTGGGGCGTCGGATGGTGCTGGTGCTGGTGGTGGTGTTGTTGGCTGCTCCGTGGACCAAGGAGGGGGAACGCCATACCATGTGGGAGTTGTGGTCATCCACGTAGGCCTCTCACTCACGCTAGCGCGGCGAGATGACGAGCCTGAGGCTCTAGCTGGACGTGGAGAGCGTCTAGGTACATCTGGGGCCGCCTCCGGCTAGTCCGGAAACGTGCCAAACTCCTGCTCCACTCCTCCTCCACTCTCAAACTGATCTCCCATATCCTCCTCCTCGACAACCGGTGGTGGGACGTAAGGGGGAGCTACTATCCCGTTCGCATGCATCGCAGCGAACGTCTCCTTCCAATTATGGCGTCCCACCATAATGGAATACTCCGGCAGCCACTCTATACCCTTGCCCGTCCTACTCTCCCAAGGCATGCCCGCATAAGGCGGACCTCCATGTGTGGGGAAAATGAGACCCTTAACCATGAATGCATGTAGCCCTAAAGGAACGGCCGGTATGCGGGTGCAAGCAGAAAAATCCACACCAAAACTCCTAGCAATGTGGGTGACTATCCCACCATATCCGATGTTTCCCTTCGCCTTATTCTTGAGCTTGCTCATAGTAGCAGCCAAGAGAGTAGCACAATCTGCACGGCGTCCATAAAGCATGCAATAGAGCAAGAATAGCTCATCCGTCTTGATCTTTTGGGGCGTCTCCGTCCTAGGAAAGAGACACTCCGAAAGAACACGGTGAGCTATCTTCAAGGCTAGATGGTACATCAATCTAGCCTTGGTATCAGCGGGTTGCCAACGGTCCTCGTCGGCGTAAATTATTGCAACTTCCTTCCAAAAATCCTTGGGGTAAACACCACTCGGAAATCGACCATTGAAGGTCTCATGAAACCCAAAAATAGTCCCAAACTCAACGATACTCAAATGGTAGTCTCTTTCCATGAGACGGAAAGAGACGGTCCTATCTACGTGGATGTGCTCGAAAGACGTCACAACCTCCCGGGTGATCTCCTCATAGGCGTCTTCTCGGATAGCCGAGAAGATAACTAATCCGGCTCTATCCAAGAGCCAAGTAAGATCATCAACTATGTTGAGAGGATATAGGTCCTCCAACAACAAATATCTAGGGCCAATCACTGGCCTCTTCGTGATCTTCTCAAAAGCAGCAAGATGATTCTCATGTATGGTCGGGATTCTAGGGTGAGGAGGTGAGGATGGAGGTGAAGGTGAGGATGGAGGTGAAGGAGAGGAGGGTGGTGGTGCCCTAGAGGATGAGGAGGTGGAGGGATTGCCTTTCCTTTTCTTATTCTGCTCACCCTTCTTCTCTTTTATCCTTCCCGACACTCTCCTTACGAAATCCATTCTGCACAAAAATTACGGTCTGTTCTTCAAGAATTACGGCCGTGGTTTACCCAGAGACCGTGATTCGTCTCAGAAAATCACGAATCTCAGCAAATTAGCAATCAATCACCACAACAAGTAGTCCTAATCTAATTCCTTCCAGTCTCTATCAGTTCTTCCTAAAAATCTATAGCAAAAACGAACCAAATTGGCGAGAATCAAGAAGAAAGAATAAACCTCTTTTTTGGATTGAAAAATCTGAAATGCGAGTTTGTTGATGAATTTCCGTTCGATTCGTCGCTTGGATATTGTTTGTGGTTGAATTTGCTGCAGTTTGGGAAGAAGAATCGTTAGAAACGATTAAGAAACGAGGATTTTGAGGAGGTCGTGGATTTTCGGCAATTAGGTCGTGAAAAGAGGGATTTTTGGGATGACTTTGTGAAGAACGTGGCTTTTATAGTTGCAGGCAAAATTTTGAAAATCACGGTCTGTCGGGGTGTTCCACGGCCGTGGAAGTGTACGGAACCGTGGTTTGGTGATTTTTCAAAGGCTTTTGGGAATTACGGCCACTGTAGCTATGACGACCGTAATTTAGACCGTGGAACCTTCTGTAAAGCTTCAAAGTCCAAGTTTCGTCACTCCTCTTCAACATCATCCTCCTCTTTTCCTTTTCCATTGATCCTACAACCAAAAATACGAACATACCGGAAGAAATCGAGGCAAAAACAAAGAAAAAACGTTTATTCTAAGCTAAACTATGAATCGAAAACAAAAATGAAAATGCAATACCTTGGGTTGCCTCCCAAGAAGCGCTTTGTTTAAGGTCCGTAGCTAGACCAATCTCGCACTTATTCGAGTGCGGTAGGTGCAAACTCCTCAGTTTGGAGTTCCGGCGTATACTTCTTGAGTCGTTGGCCGTTCACCTTAAAACTTCCGCTCGCTTCACCCCATACTTCAACTGCACCATGGGGGAAAATACGCTTAATTAGAAAGGGTCCGGTCCAACGGGATTTAAGCTTACCTGGAAAGAGGCGAAGTCTTGAATTGAAGAGGAGAACTTGATCTCCTTCTTTGAAGTCCTTTGGAATGATATGCTTATCATGCCAACGCTTTGCTCTTTCCTTGTAGATCTTGGCGTTTTCATAGGCGTTCAAGCGGAGTTCATCCAGCTTATTGATGTCTAGGAGACGCTTCTCTCCCACTTCCTTCATGCCGAAATTCAGCCACTTGATAGCCCAAAACGCTTTGTGCTCCAGCTCCACCGGCAAGTGACAAGACTTCCCATACACAAGATTGTATGGTGTGGTTCCTATGGGAGTCTTGTACGTAGTCCGGTACGCCCATAATGCATCATCTAGCTTCAAGGACCAATCCTTCCTAGTCCTTGAAACCGTCTTTTCTAGAATTCCTTTGATCTCCCTATTTGAGATCTCAACTTTTCCACTAGTTTGTGGATGATAAGGGGTAGCGATCTTGTGAGTAACCCCATACTTAGCTAGAAGAGCTTCAAAGCGACGGGCTATGAAGTGAGAACCTCCATCACTAATGATCGTCCTTGGTGTCCCAAATCATGGAAAGATGGTCTTGTTGAAGAACTTAACTACCACCATGGCATCATTTGTGGGAGAGGCAATTGCTTCCACCCATCTAGAAACGTAATCTACCGCCAATAGTATGTATTGGTTTCCACAAGAAGATGGGAATGGTCCCATGAAATCGACTCCCCAAACGTCGAAAATCTCCACCTCTTGGATGTTGTTGAGGGGCATCTCGTTCCTTCTAGAAATATTGCCTGTTCTTTGACAAGCATCGCAGCAAGAAACAAAAGATTGCACATCTCTAAACAATGTAGGCCAAAAGAATCCAGATTGCAATACCTTTGCGCTAGTCTTGTTCGAACTAGCGTGTCCTCCACAAGGTAGTGAATGACAATGGCGGATGACACCTTGCATCTCATCTTCCGGCACACATCGCCGAATGATGCCATCCGGACCTCTCTTAAAGAGGAGAGGCTCGTTCCAATAGTATTCCCGGACGTCCTTAAAGAACTTCTTCCTTTGTGCGTAGGATAGTCCGGGCGGTATCTCCTGGCAAACCAAATAGTTAACAAAATCAGCAAACCATGGTTCGTTACCTTTGGAGATCACGTTGATGCACTCCTCTATGATGTGTAAGTGTTCGTCCGGAAAGGAGTCATCAATGGGTAGATGGTCGTCCTCTAAATGTGTTAGGCGACTCAAATGATCCGCAACAGAATTTTCTGAACCTTTCTTGTCGCGGATCTCAAGATCGAATTCTTGTAGGAGAAGAATCCATCTGATTAGCCTTGGCTTCGCGTCTTTCTTCGCAAGGAGGTACCGGATCGCAGCATGATCCGTGTAGACAATCACCTTTGCACCTACAAGATAAGAGCGAAACTTGTCAATAGCGTAGACAATGGCTAGAAACTCTTTCTCTGTAGTGGCGTAGTTGAGCTGCGCTTCGTCTAGCGTCTTGCTAGCATAGTATATGGCATGGGTTCGCCCTTCCTTTCGTTGTCCAAGAACAGCTCCAATAGCTACGTCACTAGCATCGCACATAATCTCGAAGGGGAGAGTCCAATCCGGAGGTTGGGTAATAGGTGCTGAAATTAGAGCTTGCCGAATGGTGTTAAACGCATCCAAACATTCCTGCGAAAACTCAAAAACCGCATCCTTCATCAATAGATTAGTGAGAGGTTTTGATATCTTAGAAAAGTCCTTAATGAAACGTCTATAAAATCCAACATGTCCTAGGAAACTTCTTATCCCTTTCACCGAAATTGGGGGAGGAAGTTTCTCTATGGTCTCTATCTTAGCCTTGTCTACCTCTATCCCTCTACTAGAGACTAAGTGACCTAATACGATTCCTTCCTTAACCATGAATTGACACTTCTCCCAATTAAGAACTAGGTTAATGTCTTCACATCTTTGCAAAACAAGAGAAATGTTAGAAAGGCAATCGTTAAAAGAGGAACCATATACGGAGAAGTCGTCCATGAAGACTTCCATGATTTCCTCTACGTATTCGGAGAAGATGGCCATCATGCACCGTTGAAAGGTGGTTGGGGCGTTGCAAAGCCCGAACGGCATTCTCCTATAGGCGAACGTACCCCAAGGGCACGTGAATGTGGTCTTCTCTTGATCATCCGGATGTATCGGAATCTGAAAGAAACCACTATAACCGTCAAGGTAGCAAAAATGTGAATGTTGTGCTAACCTTTCAAGCATTTGATCGATGAATGGCAATGGAAAGTGATCCTTCCGCGTTGCGTTGTTGAGCTTGCGGTAGTCTATGCACATTCGCCATCCAGTCACGGTTCGGGTAGGAATGAGTTCGTTGTTCTTGTTGGTGATGACCGTCATTCCTCCCTTCTTCGGAACTACTTGAACTGGACTCACCCACTTGCTATCGGAGATAGGATAGATGATACCTGCATCAAGAAGTTTAAGAATTTCCTTCTTGACAACCTCCTTCATGGTCGGATTCAACCGCCTTTGAGGTTGTCTTGAAGTTCTAAAGTCCTCCTCCATTAGTATCTTATGCATACATAGGGAGGGTTTAATTCCTACTAAGTCCTCAATAGTATAGCCTATGGCTTTTCTATGTTTCCTAAGGACAATCATGAGCTGCTCATGTTCATCTATGCTCAGTTCGGAACTAACGATAACCGGAAAGGTAGAATTAGATCCTAGAAAAGCGTACCTTAGATGAGTAGGAAGCGGTTTGAGTTCCATCACTTTCGGAGCTTCCAATGATCCTTGAGGAGCATCCGACGTTTCCTTAGAAGTTTCTAAGGGTGTTGAGTGAGTTGGAGAAGAATCAAAAGAAGTTGAAGAAGTATGCCGATCACCCTCTTCCACGGTCAGAATTACGGGCTCTCCATATGTTCCACGGCCGTGTAATCCCCTGGAATGGAGGTCGATTTTGATTGTGAAATCCACGGTCGTGGAATACATGGTATGACCGTGGATTCTAACATTCTCAGCCTCATCGTGGAGTTTCTCAAACTCCACTTCATGCATCTCTTCTTGTGCTTCTAAGGCTTCAATTTCCTCTTTGCACTCTCCTTCTTCCCCTACATCTGTTAGACTCATGGTAATGACTTTTTGTAAAGGATCGTTAAAGAGAATCGCACTTACCTCTTCCCTAGATAAACCTTCTTCATCTTGGACATCGTAAATATCCTCGTCGAAGATCGGCTCCTTCACTAGAGTGGAAAGAACGAACTCTACTTTCTCTTCTCCAATATCAAAAGCGAGTCTTCCATTCTTGCAATCGACTATGCAGCCGGAAGTTGCAAGAAACGGTCTTCCGAGTATGATCGGGACCGGACTATCTGCAGGAATGTCAAGCACGACAAAATCAATAGGGACAAAGAATTTACCTAGCTTGACCGGGACGTCTTCTACAATACCGACGGGGCGAGTGATGGATCGATCCGCCATGTATAACGTCATCTTTACCGGTTTAGGGTCGCCTAAACCGATCTTCCTACACAATGCAAGTGGTATGATGCTCACACTTGCTCCTAAGTCACATAAAGCGTCATATGTGACATCTCCCACTCCAATGGGAATGCAAAATGACCCCGGATCCTTCAACTTTGGGGGCATTTTCTCCTTCATGGTCTTGATGAGATCCGAAGAATCCGAACTCATCTTGACCTTACCAAAATCTTCTAGCTTCCTCTTGTTGGAGAGGAGCTCCTTCAAGAACTTACCATAAGCCGGCATACCTACAATAGCATCAATGAAGGGTATATTAATATGCAGCTTACTCATGAGTTCTATGAACTTACCGAATTGTTTGTCTAGGCGCGCTCGCGCTCTAGATTGAGGGAATGGTAGGGGAGGTTTGTAAGCTGGAGGAGGAACATAGACATCTTCCTTCTCCTTCCCCTTTTCCTTGTCCTTTTCTACGGGGACTTCAACGAACGTAGGCTGCGGATCGGTGGTAGTCACTCCGCTCCTAGTTGTAATCGCCATCACCCTTCCCTTAGGGTTGTCCTCCGTCTTTCCTGGAAGTTTCCCTTGATTTCTAGGAACTTCCTCCGCGTGGTTGAACATTTGGTTTTCCAAAACTTTTTGAGCTTTGTCAACCTTAGAGACTTGATCATCAACCTTGATGAGGCGGTTCTCCAACCCTTGAAGCTTTCCCAGAATCGTTTCCAATATGGGATCGGGCTTCTCCTTCCCCGAAGTGTTTCCTCCATTAGATGATTGCCCCTGGCTTTTCAAAGGAGTAGAGGAAGAGGAAGGTGGAGTTAGTGAATTTGAGTTGGAAGGGTAAGAGTTACCGGAATTTTGTTGATTTGAGCGCCAATTGTTGTTGTTTGAACCCCTATTGTTGTTCCAATCGTTGTTCCGGTTGTTGTTGTTTCCATTCCAGTTATTATTCCGGTTGTTGTTCCGGTTATTGTTGTTGTCCAAATAACCAACATCTTTCCCTTGTTGCTTTGGGAAGTTGGTCTTGATAGCCTCCTTCAACTCTTTGATCTCATTGTTGAGGGAGAAAATCTGATTCTGGGCTTCATGTGTGAGCTTTGCTCCTTGCTCCACACGATTTCCCTCCACTTTCCGGTGGGAATACTTCTCTATGACTCTTGCTTGCTTCTCGATGAAGTCCCAAGCGTCATCTTCTCTCATGTCCATGAACGTTCCACATGAGAGGGATTGGAGGTTGAATTGCGTTCCCGCATCCAGCCCCTTGTAGTAAATCTCTAGCAGGGCAAGCTTGGATATGCCATGATGAGGGCAATCCAAGAGCAAATCCTGAAACCTTTCCCAAGATTGAAACAAACTTTTGTTAGGTCTCATGGAAAAAGCATTAATCTTACCTCTAAGTTCCGTCGTTTTGGAAGGCGGAAAGAATTTGGTGAGGAACTCCGCGGAAAGGTCTTCCCACGTATCTAGTTTCCCACTAGGAAGAGCTTGATACCAAGATAACGCTTTTCCCTTCAAGGAGAAGAAGAAAGGCTTGAGCTTGTAGCTGTTGGTGGTAGCATTCTTCGGTCTCATCGTCTCCATCATACACTCAAAGTTTTGCAAGTGTTGGTGTGGAGATTCAGCGCTTGTACCGCCAAATTGGTTTTGGCGAACAAGAGTAATAACTTGAGGGTTAAAGCTAAACCCTTGCACATCTTCAGCATCAAAATTCACGCCCAAGCGGCGTGGTTGTTGTGTTGGATCCATCCGCTGGTCAAGAGTTCTTGGCTCATTATCCACACGTTCGACCCTCACATTCCTAGGTGGAATGCGGCGATTAGCAGATCCTTGTGGATGGAAAGGATTCATATTGATCGTGGGATCAATCTCCTCTAACGGTGGCATGGAAGAGTCACTATCATCAGCGGACGAGTGGCTTCTTCTTCTAGTTCTTGATCCCCTCCTTGAGGATTTCTTGCTTCCTTTATTCTTAAGGTCGCTTAACTCCATCCTCATTTGGAACATCGCATCCTGCAGTTTGCTAACTTCAGATTGATGACGATCCATTTCATCCCGGCGGAGGTTCTCGTTCCATTGGAGTTGAGCTTTCTTCTCCGCCAACTCCGTTTGAAGATCACGTTCGTGTTCTTCGGTCATCTTATTTTCCTTGCGCTTTTGCCTCAAGGTTTTCTCTAGCTCTTGATCAAGAGGTAAGAGATCTTCGGTGTTCCTAGACCTGCGCATGCACTCAAAGTAATATCAAATAACGAGAGCAAGCTCCCAAGCTTGACAACCGGCTACCACATTCGGCCGAAACCAAATCCCCGGCAACGGCGCCAAAAACTTGTTCGTTGGCGAAACTTTGTTCCGTTGCCGGAACAAGAACTTCGTATGTACCTAAGAACACAAACCTGCAAGAACACTCAAGCAGAAAGATCAATAGAAAAAGCAAGAACAGTCCCCGGCAACGGCGCCAAAAAAACTTGTTCGCCCCTAAAGGTGTGTGCAAATAAGCTTTAAATTTATAAAACTAGAATCAAGCAACGAACCCGCAGTGTACGGATCGACGTAGCTAAGCAAGAACTCCAGAGTATCGAACACAGGGATTTGGGTGGGAACAAATTCGATTGCAGATTATCAAGCGAGTAAATATGAGAGTTTTGCAAATATTGGGAAAACAACAATTCTAAAGATCCAAGTATCCAGCTGTGGCAATCGATTCAAGATATACTTAATGATATAAAGACAGAGTTGAGATATGCAAAGGTATACTAATGTAAGGTAATCGTACGGTGAAGTTCCAAAAACCTTATGTAACTCACCTACAAGACACTCTCTATACAGGTTGTTGAGGCTCAATATAGAAAGATTCTAAAGATGAGAATTTATGTCAAATACCCAAACTTATAACCCAAAGATCAAGACTAACTTAACCGATTGAGTTGTGACACTCGCAATCGAGGTAGAGGTTGTTGAGGCTTCACTACCACCTAGAAAAGACAAGTCTAAACTAAGTTAAAGCAAATCTTTAACTTTGGATTAAAGTAAAAGCAAGCTCGTAGATTTAGGAGAAATTACGGTTAGTTCTTGGTGTTCCACGGTCGTGGACTCAAGAACAGGCCGTAATTTATGGTTTGTCGACGATTTTCTCTAACTCTCAGGGTCTAATCTGTTTGCGATCGATCTATCATCATCTAAGCCACAACTATCAACCCTTCACCTTAGAATTGTTAAGGGCTTTTAGCCAATAACAGTCATGTTGATATCAATTCAAGAATTAAAAGATAAAAAGATGAAAACTTTCAAGAACTTTCAATAATCTTCAAACCAATCTCAAAGTCACAATCAAGAACGAGTGTTGTCAAAGGAGTCAAAATCAAGTAAACAATCACAACCTTAGGAAAGAAGGGAAAACGGGATGTCAATCCGTTTTCCAAATCAAACCTAAACAAGAAGAGAGATCTTCTTGCAAAATCTTCCAAAAGCTTCGATCTTCCGCCAATCCGGAGATCTCAACAGCAATCTCCACCAAAAGTGCGAGATTAGGGCAATTCTCCGATGCGAAATTCGATCTCCAATGAGATGATCAATGCTTCCAAGCGACGGTGTAAAATGAGGTAGCGGGTGTAAACGATCCTAAGCGTCGATGACGGAATCTCCTTTCGTCCGTCTTTTTATAGGGCAAGATAAAATATCGGCCCGGCCCAACCTTCAAAAGATCGTGGCTTCAAAGTGTGGCGAAAAGATTCGCCAAGATCACGGTCGTGGAAGTTTCCACGACCGTAATTTAGGGCGTGGATTAGGTCACGGTTTGCATCATATATTCCACGACCGTAATAGTTACTGGAATGCATCACGCTTCTCTTGCAAGGTTCCACGGCCGTGGAACTGAGCGTGGTTTGTAGTACGGCCGTATTTTAGAGCGTGGTTTAGGGCAAGAATGTGATTCTTCCCTAGCCTCGTGCATTCCTCAAGCTAAAACTCCATTTTGCTCCTAAGAATGCCCTTAATCCATGGACATATCAAATCAACTCTTCTTTGCTCGATTCCGTTCGGAAATAGCTCCAAATCACCTATAATCAACATAGAACTAGTGTAGACATCCATATCGACAATATAGGTAATACTAGCTCACATATGCACAAAGTTCAATCAAAGTCTATCAATATGAATCAAATACGTTTAGAAAACGTGCCTAAAATATCACAATAATTCATGCTAACAGAAGCATCCCATCCGGTCCACACTTGAATAACAGCGGTTCATCCCAGTAATAATGGCGTACGTCCTTGAAGAATTTCTTCCTTTGAGCGTACGTCAATCCGGGTGGTATTTCCTGGCAAACAAGATAATTAACAATATCAGCATACCAAGGTCCTTTATTATTAGAAATTTGGTGGAGAGGATGTTCCACCAACTGAGTATGAATGTCAAAGAAGGGAGTAAGAAGTTTGTTATTTTCAGCAGTCTCAGTTGACATCATCTCGCTTTCGACCTCGGTCGAGGCGCAGAGGCGTTGACCGAGATGTTCTTCAGTCGCCTCGCTTGGTCCAAAAAGTGCCTCGGTTGAGGTACTGTAACTGGAACCGAAACTGGAGATCTTCGTCTCCTGGATTAGTTTCTCAGTTTTAGCTCCTGGATCTTCTTCCAACGCCTTTAAGCTCTGTATATCTACATCACAAGAAGCATCTATACCTTCCTCCATTAAGCTAAAACTAATAACTTTTTCAGGTGGATCATTAATAAGGATAGAGCTCACCAATTCTCTTGATTCTTCTTCATCATAGATGTTGAAGATATCATCTCCTAGCTGCTCTCCCTTCATAGCCGCAAGTAATGCGAAATCCACTTCATCTCCGCCAATATTGAATTTCAGCTTGGCGTTCTTACAATCCACATTGCAACCCGAAGTTGCAAGAAATGGCCTCCCGAGAATGATAGGAACAGGATAATCTGCGGGAATATCAAGCACAACAAAGTCTATAGGTAAATAGAAGTTACCTAACTTAACTGGAACGTCTTCCAAAATGCCCACGGGATGGGTAATGGAGCGGTCCGCCATGTATAATCGAATCTTCACCGGCTTGGGCTCTCCATGTCCGATCTTAACACATAGCTCCAGCAGAATGATGCTCACGCTGGCTCCTAGATCACACAAGGCTTCACAAGTGACATCCCCAACTTGAATGGGAATGCAAAATGAGCCGGGATCTCTCAACTTGGGTGGCATCTTCTCCTTCATGATTTGAATAAGCTCCGAGGATTTAGATGTCATCCTTACTTCACCAAAGTCTTCCAGCTTCCTCTTCCTTGATAGGATATCTTTCAAGAACTTCCCATAGGCGGGCATCCCTAGAATAGCATCAAGGAAAGGAATATTAATGTGTAGTTTATTCATCAAGTCAAGGAACTTACCAAAATGCTTGTCTAGATGTGCTCTGGCCCTTGACTGGGGGAATGGAAGTGGTGGTTTATATGCAGGAGGTGGAATATAAACTTCAGTTCTCTCCTCCGCTTTTTGTGGCTCCACCTCGGTTGGCATCTCGGCCGAAGTGTTCTTCGTTTGCACCTGGACCGAGGTGGTCTTCGTCTGTACTGGCATCGACCGAGGCACTGGATCTGCAGTCTTCAGTCCACTCCTCGTCGTTATGGCCATAATCTGGCCCTTAGGGTTGCTTTCCGTTCTTGCTGGAAGCTTCCCTGGATCTCTTGGCGTTTCATTCGCCCTACTAGCAACTTGTTGTTCAAAGGCTTTTTGTGCCTTCGAAAATGAAGTCATGGATGTCTCCATAGCACTAAACTTGATCAAGATGGCCTCCAACACTGCGTCTTTCTTTTCTGGATGGGACGAACTTGATCCTTGCTCCTGGCTCTTTAATGGAGTAGAAGAAGAAGAGGAAGAGAGGAAAGGATTAGAGGAATCGTTAGAATTGGAGTTAGAATGATTGTTACCCGAATTTTGGTTGTTTGCCCTCCAATTATTGCTATTGGATCCTCTATTGTTGTTGTAGTTGTTGTTCCGGGAACCGTTGTTGTTGTTGTTACGGTATCCATTGTTGTTGTTCCTTGATCCTTGATCTTCCTTCTTGGTTTGAGCAACTAAGAGTTCCTTCAATTGCTTCACGTCATTCTTCAAAGACGTGAGTTGATTGTTGTTAGGCGGAGCGTCTTGAAAGTTGACTCTTTTAACTCCACCTTCAGTTCCTTGGTGGCAGTATTTTTCCATGTGCAAAGCTTGCTTCTCTATGAATTCCCAAGCTTCGTCTATCGGCATGTCTATGAACGTGCCGGCAGATAGTAGTTGAAGGTTGAACTGGGTGCTTCCGTCCAGTCCCTTGAAGTATATCTCCAACAACTCCATCTTTGGAATCTCATGATGTGGGCAATCCAAAAGAATGTCTTTAAACCTCTCCCATGACTTGGACAAGCTCTCTTTGTCCTTCATAATGAATGCATTAATCTTCCCTCTCATTTCAGCGGTTTTAGAGGGGGGAAAGAGTTTAGTCAAGAATTCCGCCGTCATCTCCTCCCAAGTACTAGTTTTTCCTGGAGGAAGAGATTGATACCAAGTAAGAGCTCTATCTTTTAAAGAAAAGTAGAAAGGTCTTAGCTTGTAGTTGTTGTTTTCCAGCCTTGAAGGTCTCAAGGTCTCCATCAAGATCACATAGTTTTGTAGATGTTGATGCGGAGATTCCCTCTCTAGCCCTCCAAACTGGCATTGGCGAATCATGGAAAGAACATGCGTTCGAAGCTCATAATCATGGTCCGCTGGATCACCTAGGTCGACTCCTGGATGCCTCAGTTGTTGATTGGGGTCCATCCTTTGCCCTAGGGTTTGCGGGATTCCTGTAAAAAGAGCGCCTCGGACTGGTATCCGAGGTGGAAGTACATCGGCCGGGGCAACGGGTGCTGGGACCTGCCTCGGTCGAGGGTCTGGAACTGGATCCTGCATCGGTCGAGGATCTGGATTCGGTCGAGGTAGATACTGGTCTTGTAAAGCTGTCATATCTACTTCGATCGCTTCAGTCCTGGCGCGAGTTTCTTCTTTCTCCAGCCTCAGTTCTTCCCTGCTGAGGCGTAGTTGTTCTAACGCCTCCTTCAATTCGGCCTCAAGATCGCGGTTGTCTTGGTTGGCCATCTTCGCTTCTCTTAAGCGTCGTTTGTATGTCTTTTCTGGTTCGGGATCGTAAGGAACGATTTCCTTCCCAGCGCGGGTTCTTCGCATAAACCTAAGAAAAAGAACCTGCGAAAGTCACTCAAGTTGAGTGGTTAGTAGAAACGGGGGCAAGTGCCCCAAAAGCGCATCGCAACCGGCTCGGTCTAGACCAAGTCCCTAGCAACGGCGCTAAAAACTTGTTCGCTCCAAACGGTGTGTGCAAGCTTTAAATTTATAACCCTAGATGTAAGCTTAAAACAAGGATGCGAACCCGCAGTGTACGGGTCAATCGTAGTAAAAAGCAAGAAATTCCAAGGGTCGATCACAAGGACTTAGTGAAACAAAGTCAGAATAGGTAAGCTTTGTAATTACTAACCACAAAAGCAATTAAAACAATCAAAGATGATAAAAAGTCAATAAAGGAAATATGCAATTCTAGGGATTAAAGCATCTAGTTGTGGTTCCAACTCAAAATCTCATGATAAACGGACAAAGCTGAGATATTTGCATAGGGAAGGTGTTACTAAAGTGGAATAGATCACCGGGTAAGTCTCACTATTCACTAATCTCAAACCGTAACTCCTATTACCGGGTAAGTCTCAAGGAATTTAGGAAAAGAACTATAATTTCAAACTAACACTCCAACTAAGGGAATAGAATCAACCTTTACCGGGTAAGTCTCAGGCTAACTCACAAAGATGAAATGAAAGCACACTCGAACCCCAATAAAGGATAAACCTTTATTACCTACACTTATGATCTTAGGTAAACAAACAAAGGAATTACCGGGTAAGTCTCATCCTAGGCTTGCATTGAACCAAGAAAGGTGTAATATGGATAGGATTTGGCAACCTCTAACACTTAACTCTCAGTTTCGGATCAGATAAGTCACCTCGGTCAGAAGAATTCCACCCCGGCCGAGATGTTCATCGACTGAGCGAGATGCCTTAGGGTTAAGGATAAAGACTCGAACTTTTAGGGTCCTACTGTGATTAAGATTATTCTATCATTGTTTTTCCCACAACCTTCAGTCAATCACCCTAGAATCACACAAGGAAACTAGCCACTCATCATCATGAAAGTAATAATCAAATATATGAGAAGAAAGAGAATAATTGAACAAGAAAACCTTAAGAGAAAGACTTCAATAACTGAATCAATTATCAAACAACAAGCGTTCTTTGGATTAAAATCCAACAAGACAAACAACAATGAAAGGAATCTAAGGGAATCTTACAAAATCCTTCACAAGCTATAAAAGCTATAAACTTCCTTTCTTCAATCTTCCTTCAACCTTCAAAAAGGTTCTTCAAATCTTCCAGCCCTAAGCGGTGTATAAGCAGGTTATCTGTGGTATAGCGTGATGTGAATTTATGGAAAATCCAACCCTTTTTATAGGAAAATTACTCTCCAAAGATAAGATATCTTAGAAAGATCTCTTCCCATAAAAATAGGTAAAATATATGGGCTAACTTATCTTCTTCCTTCCAGAAATCCAACCTAAAAAGATAAGATCCTCCTTCCAAAAATAAAAGATCTCAGCCAAGAATAAAATATCCTTGCCGCGTCCAAGGTGTTCGCCTCGGTCGAGTCGACTCCTCTAGATCACCTCGGTCGAGGTGACTCTGTAGTCAACCGAGGTGTGCTACAACTGAATGTGAAATCTCTCAAATCTGGTCCAAAGTGAATCTTTAATCCAATTTCATGATTCCTGGATTATTCTTTAAGCTCTTGAATGTAGCTCCAATGACTCCTTAGCTCCTTTTGCTCCTTTTTGATGCAAAAAGTGTCATTTTACCTACGATTACAACGAAACTTGGTGTAGACCTCGATTCCCACAAAGGTAGATGAAACGACAATATAATCACATAATATATATACAAACATGCAGATTATTGAAGATAAAACGTCTAAACAGGCCCCAAAATATAGACAATAATTCATGCTATCACCCAACGCACCAGCCTTCCTCCCTTTGGCCCACCAACACTCCATCGTAGCTCCCCTGCTACGTCTGGCCCACCTGACGCACCAGGCCTGCTTCAGCGTCCCAATCCAGCTACTCTTGGCCCGGTTGATATTTCTGGCCCATTAGCTCTCCCACATTCATCACAAGATAACCCAACCCCACCTCTCTTACCCATAAATCCGGCTACCACAGTAGACCCATCCTTGACCATCCCGACCCGGCCACATACTCGGAGTCAATCCAGAATAGTCAAACCCAAACCCATTTTCGACCTTTTCGTTTCCACCACCCCTCCATCCCCTTTGCCCAAATCCCACAATGTAGCTTTTCAAGACCCGAACTAGACCGCTGCTATGCTCGATGAATATCAAGCCCATATGCCATAAGTACAGGTCTAATGGTTCTCTTGAACGATATAAGACTCACTTAGTTGCAAATGGTTGTTCCCAACAAGTTGGTATTGACTGCGATGAAACTTTCAGCCTAGTTGTGAAACCGGACACTATCCGGATAGTTCTCAGCATTGCAGTTCTCGTTCTTGGTCCATTCATCAGTTTGACGTTCAAAATGCCTTTTTGCATGGGCATTTGAATGAGACGGTTTATATGTTCCAGCCCCCTGGTTTTCGTGATTCATCTAGAACTAATCATGTATGTTTACTGCAAAAGTTTTTATATGATGATCTTAAGCAGGCACCCATAGCCTGGTTTCAGCGTTTTGCAAGCTTCTTGCTTCAACTCGGATTCATCGGCAGCTAGAGTGACTCATCCCTCTTGATTTACGGTCATGGTTCCAACATTGCTTACCTGCTACTTTATGTTGATGAGATCATCCTTACGGCATCTTCTGATGAGCTGCATACCCATCTGATCATGCTTCTGGGTAAGGAGTTTGCTCTTAAGGATCTCGGAGCGTTATCATACTTCTTGGGCATCTCAGTTTGTCGGAGTTCCTCTAGATTATTCTTATCGCAGGATAAGTGCGTCAGGGAGATTGTTGAACATGCCAAAATGACCAACTGTAAACCTTCTGCTACACCCGTTGAACCCTTTGTGAAGCTCAGTGCCTCATCTAGTCCAGCAATCAGTGATCCGACCCTATACAAAAGTTTAGCAGGAGCACTTCAATATCTGACTTTCACATGCCCTGATATTAGTTATGCAGTACAACAAGTTTTCTTTTTCATGCATGATCCCAGAGAAGCTCACTTTGTTGCCCTCAAGCGCATCATCCGCTACATTTCGGGCACATCATATTTAGGTATCACTATTTCTCCTTCTCTTAAGTCAGATCGTATTGCTTATACAGATGCCGACTAGGCTGGATGTCCTGATACCCGCCGATCTACCTCCGGTTATTGTGTCTTCTTCAACGACACTTTAATCTCGTGGTCCGCCAAACGCCAATATGTGGTTTCTTGATCTAGCGCCGAGGCCAAATATAGAGGGGTTGCCAATGTTGTGTCGGAATGTTCATGACTTCACAATTACGTGTATTCTCGTATGAATGTATATTACCACTATATTATAATATTGCCCGACGGGAGTTTAAGTGAAGAAGAACTTAGTGTGACTAAAACAATTGCGTGTATTCTCGTATGAATGTATATTACCACTATATTATACCGATCATTTATTTAATACATATAATTTGTTTACTCCTTCACTAAATCACGTTCAGAAATGAGTATTTTTTTTGTAGTTTAAAATGATATGAGAATAACTTTGAAAGATCCTTCTTCTTAGGCACTTTACGTGCGTCTTTATCTGCACCTGTGTAGACAATTGATTTCTTTAGTCTTATTTATGTTAGTCTTACGTATGTCACAAACAAGTGTACGCTTGATCCGCTGAAAGTTGATAAATAAAATACAGATTTTGGGTCAAAAAGCCACACACGGTAGCTTAGAACTACGGTACCTCTCTATACAGTTGCTTCAAAATGGGTTATGAAGCACATGAATCCTTGCAGCAATTCTTAAGGATTTAAATTCTACTTCTCTTGCATTGATTCCGGACCGGAGATGTGATCAAGCTCATCGGTGACAGCTTCGGATCATCGGAGACCTCCTTTTTAAGGTATGTAAATCACATGTAAGCATGAACATGAAAATAGTGTGCTTCTTCTCTCTAGTTGAGCAACATGAGAAGCATTGGGAGGAGCTTTGATCCGGATTGTTATCCGCATGACTTCATTATGTCAACTCTTGATTTCACTGCAGCATGATGAGCAAAAGATCTCATGGGTCTCTCAAGGTTTTCGTGCTAGCTCTCGGTTGCTTGATCTCGGGTTTCCTTGTCGGACTCAACTATCCGAAAGAATCACTTTACCGGGTACCCAGTTTGAACCCACAATTCTTGTTAGTTTCAAGTTTTTTACTCCAATGATCTTTTCATATGACAATGGCAGCTGAATCTTTCCACCAGCCCTCTTGGGTATCCTTATCAGATGGTAATGTGCGGAAATGAGACGAGCATAATGCAGAATACAGTGACGAATACACCATTGGTAATGCCCTCTTCTTGCCTGTAAAATTGTTGTATCAATTATGTTTAACCAAAACACATGCAGGTTAGCTCTAAAATAAAACCTAGAGGTGCAGAACTGCTACCACATGGCATAATTGAACCCGAATCAGACCTGTTTCTTCGACGGCTGTGGGGCTCTCCAAGAGATGTAAGCAAGATCAAACTTCATATCCATATTTGGTGATATGATACAATTCTAATTTCTAAACTAAATGAATTTAGGATGTTAGGGTTCAGCCAAAGTACCTTGTGACTTTCACAGTTGGTTATGGTCAGAAGAACAACATTGATGCAGCTGTTAAAAAGGTTTTCTCACCTACTCACTGTTTTCTTTTTACCTGCATACAAATCTGTACTGAATTCAATTGCTTTTTGTAGTTCTCAAGCAACTTCACCATTGTCCTCTTTCATTATGATGGAAGAACTACTGAATGGGATGAATTTGAATGGTCCAAGCAGGTCATCCATATAAGTGCTGTAAAACAGACAAAATGGTGAAATATTTCGCTACTAGTCTTTCGATGTATTTTCGTTTCATAGGCATGGGATTATGACAAATTCCGCCCTCGTTTCTTTTCTTTGAAGGTGGTATGCGAAACGGTTTCTTCATCCAGACATTGTGGCTCCATATGATTACATCTTCATGTGGGACGAGGACTTGGGTGTCGAAAATTTCAATGCTGAGGAGTAAGTACAACCACAAGCACTGTTTCCATACTAGATTATCACAAGACAAGTATTGTTCAATTTATTTACCTTCCCAGATACATTAAACTGGTAAAGAAGCATGGCTTGGAAAT
Source organism: Fagopyrum homotropicum (assembly GCA_033239125.1). Taxonomy (NCBI): domain Eukaryota; kingdom Viridiplantae; phylum Streptophyta; class Magnoliopsida; order Caryophyllales; family Polygonaceae; genus Fagopyrum; species Fagopyrum homotropicum. Next base: position 116,180,039 of record BSWB01000007.1, on the reverse strand, counting down.
CTCACAGCCCGGGTTGGAGCCGGATCCATGGGTTGCATATGAGCTGACAAAAAGAAAAAAGGATGAGGAGGTTCACAAGTAAGAAATCATGAAACAATAATCTGCTGGTTTATTTCATTCATCTAACCTTATACCTTTGGTAACAGAAAAGCATGGGAAAAAAAAGGTGGATGTCCTGACCCGGATTTGCCACCATGTGCAGGGTAAGCTATATTCTTCCTTGCTGCTTTCCTCCTGTGTAAATCCAAACTAAAACAGAACAAAAATGCAGTTTTGTTGAGATAATGGCACCAGCGTTCACTCGAGAGGCTTGGCGCTGCGTATGGCATATGATTCAGGTAATAACTATCTGCAGGTTCTCTACCTTTGGGGAAAAAACAACAAATATCTAACTGAATGGTGAAACTAAATGTGAAGCACAGAATGATTTGGTCCATGGATGGGGTATAGACTTTGCACTCAGGAAGTGTGTTCAGGTATGTCATTCTGATCAAACTCACTCAATTAAATTTATGTTATGTGGAATGTTACAGGGATTAACTGTTTATAGTTGATGGTAAAATCAGCTTCCACATGAGCAAATTGGAGTGGTGGATGCTCAGTGGATCGTTCACCAAAAACTTCCGTCACTTGGGGGCGAGGTAGATGGCATTCACACACTTCTCTCCTATGTTTCCGGATTCAAGTTTCGTGTTGTTAACAACTTTTTATGTTTATTCAGGGTGAGACTTACAAGGGCAAAACATCACGGCAATTGGTAGAGTTCACATATCTTTACAGTCCAAACTTTTTCCCTATACTCTCTCCTCTCACAGTGTTTTCTTCAGGTGAAAGAGAGATGCCGGTCTGAGTTGAAGATGTTTCAGGAACGGCTTGAGAATGCAGAGAAGTCCGAGAATGCCACCAGCTCGGTTAATGTTTAGCTTATGGTGATGCTGAAGTGCAGCTAGAGCAAAGTTGTAGTTACATGAGCTTGTTTTTTTTAATATTTATTTATTGTATTAATAAAGATGCAGTTTCGACTACCATAAATTCGTAAAGCACACAACCAAAACAAGAAGAACCTTACACTATACTAAAGCATGAGGTTATGGACCAAATTATTAGACATGAGGAATAGCCAAAGGAGAAGACAGCTGAGTTAAGAGAATAATAAACAGCTGTATGTTCACTGATTCTTTGTCCATAAGCAGCAATCATGTTAACACATGCTAACATGCCAAACCAGACCAACCATCCCCCAATCATTATTGTCTACTTTCCTCATAATAATATTGATTTCTACAGCTGTTAAAAAAATATTGATTTCTACAGAAGTTAATTTTCAACACAGTGATCAGCAGACATGAATATTTTCAACAATTAAATTGATATCAAACTATGAACAAAAAGCAAATTCAAAAACTGCTATGCTAAATTGCTAATACTTGCATTACAAATGGTATCAATAAAAAGCATGCCATACCACAGTATGGCGAGCTATCCCTGGGGTTTGAAAGCCAAGATCCAAAGCAGGGCTCGTGTATTTACACCAAAACGCGCAACCGACCTATTTCAGGTGAGACATGTACAAATTAAACACCCCCAGTAATCAAGATTTTAACCCTCTACAAAGAATGGGTCCACCATGACTCAGGACACAGATCAGAATGTTGATCACCCAGTTTCTCTAATGCAGTTCCCAGGCAATAGGAATCTGTACTCGTCAGCATTCTCCAAAAGAAATGAGGGGAGATGAACTGCTGAATACGAGTGAGGCAGAGGTCCCATTTTCCCAATTATACCCTTGAATGTATACTCCTCAGGCAGCATATCAAATAAGTCGGTCCCTTTACAGATAACTCGTTGAATCCTCTCAGGATTCAAGTAATGAGGAAACCTGACCCGATCATTATGGCTATATGCTTTCATCTTGAAAACAAACTCACTGATATGACGAAAACAGAAGCTACAATGCCATCCCGCATCTGCCAAGAGGTAATCTGTTTGCCTAAAATGAGCATATCTAGTTTTCCCTGTCTGGTACCTATGAACTGAAGCCCTCCAACTGTTATAATCCGCAAGAAACTCGAAAGAGTATAAGTAGTTTCTGAGCTGTAGATGAAGTACAGGAGGGATATCATTGCACCATCTTAAGAGGTCAATGGTATGCCTGCTCGGTATCTCATCAACATCCGACATAATCAATAAGTCATCATTTGATATGCCTGCTATCCCTATCAGGTGGTCCAATGCAACACGCTGATAAGCTTCCTCCACAAATGGGTTTTCCCGTTTCTTGAAAGGTCCGCCAATAGTCCCGTATGTCAACCGAGGTTCAACAAACTTGAACTTGTCCCGATTGGCAGCAAATACCAAACGCTTTGGAAGGCCAGTGAATGTTGAGTTGGATTCTAGGAGGACAAACTGTGTGATGTAAGGATAGAGTTCTTTCCATCTAATTGTAAGGATCTCAATCTCATTACTGAACAAGACGGCATCATATACACGCCTAGGGTATTCACGGACTCCCCAACCATGAAGCTTGCAGAGGTTTTCCATGGTCACATTTTCACTGTAATAGTGAGGAATCTGATGGAATGTCTTGGGGGGTTTCTCCCACAGTGGCCTCAAGAAGTAGGAGATTTTCTGTCCATGGAGGTAGATTACAAGAATGCACATCGAAACCGCTGTGAATAGAAATATGTAGGTTTTAATGTCCAATCCCCTCATGATGCAACGCAGTCTTGACATGCCCAACCTACTCGACCCCTGCAATCATCATTCAATTACAATCGCAGATGCAGTAGGAAAAACACCTCAATGCTATAATGCTAGTGTCAGCCATTGATTCGGGAAACCGAGGACAACAGAAAACAATTACTCAACCCCAATCCCCTCTGAGTAAACACCGCGCTTTCATGTTTGCAAGTTGCAACATAGATCCTCCCAAGTCCCCCAATAAGTGAAAATAGAATCTTGGCATCTAATAAAGCGAATCTAATGCATGTCCATAGATTCTTAAATAAGGGAATAGAACACAATAGAGTTCGAGGGATCATGTGTTAGCATGTTCAATCCAATATTATAAAAGATGTGAATTTAAAATTTTATAATCCGAGATAAACTAACAAAAAGACAATCAACACAAAATCATACTATAATGCAATCAGAAGCGTCCAATCAACAAACTAAATTTGGGGAATGAGGGAAAACGCCATTAACAATACCTGGCAACAACAACAATCATGGCAAAGACTATCGGTCTTCTTGGAGCAATAACGGCACCCTTCTCCGCCAGACATGAACATTTCTCTGCTCTCTGTATCCCTTAGACGAATCCTTTCTATGTATGAGTCAGAAGAAACAAAACCCAGAAAAGAAGAGAAGTTGCAAGCTGAGAATTAACCTAAAATCTGAAGGTATAGAATTAAACCCAGAACCCTACCAGTGGTAGTTATGCTTTGAGGATGGCGAGAATAGGAGAAAGAGAATGTTTGAAATGAAGGGGGGAAAATGAATGGACTTTGGGAAGGACGTTCCGAGGAGGAAGAAGAAAAGGCAATGAATTAAGTTGCAGGTGTCAAAGTTGCCTTTTTAGGAGAGAGGGGGAAAATTAGCCGTTTACTTGTCTCTCTTGTTATCCTTTCTTCGCTGTTATAGTTTAAAATTGATGAGAAACCCTTTCAATTTTACTCAATTTTAATGGAAATCTGATCAGATTCTGACATTCGAGAAAGCACTTGATGAGGGTTTCACTACCTTCATGTCATCATTTCCACTACCTTCATGTTGTCATTTCCCCTCTCTTCAAACTTTTAACTGAAATATAGGCTACGTCTGGTAACCCTTTAAATTAAGGGATTAAGATTATGCGAATTAAAATAGATAAATAATTTTCGTAATCTTGTTTGATAAGGGAATTAAGGAGATTATAGAGGTTGGATTATGGAGATTAAGATAATTAGATTATGAAAATTTTGTAATTATGTAAAAGTTGGATCATAAGGATTATGAGAATTATTGAAGCTAAACTCTCACTTTTACTCCTCTTTTTTTTTCCATCTCTTTCATCTATAAAAAAAAATTAACACGGACTTTTTTTTTGTAATTTTAACAACAATCATATTAATTTCACCCAACACCCATTTCACTTATTTTCATCCTCATCCTCTTAAACAATTTCATCTCCTTAATTCTTCATCTAAATAATTCTCTTCATCCTCATCTTCATCTACGTAATCTTATGTTACCAAACTGGCCCGTAGTCTTCCTGACTACCGTGTTAGAACGAGTTCACTCGGTTGGATCGAAATTCATTGGTTTATTTTCAATGAATCAAATATTATTCAGTGACACCTTTTTTTGGTAAAGGAAAGCAATTCGTAAAAATATTGAATATCTTGTTGACTTCTCTAAAAATATGTTTGACGGAGTCTTCTTCAAAAGAACGAAGATGGAGAAAGATATTTTATCTCAATATCTAGGCTTCCTATTGCAGTTTTCAAATACCTAAGTGTAACACCCCGAATTCTCAAAAATTGGGACATTACTGGTTAGGACCTCACAATGGGTCCCGACCTCAATTTGACACCAATATTACTAGGATCTTGCAACAAGACACAAATAAGAAAAACCGAAATTCATAAAATAGTATTTTAAAAGGAATGAATGCAACAACGTCTAACAACCTAAAGTACTTAACAACGGAAAAGTCTAACTGTCTTAACAGGAAGAAAGAACAACAAGCAAAACATCTCAACCCCACTCTAAGGAGTACGGAGACCCGACTGACCACTACTTCCGGATCACTCAGCTGTTGCTCTAACCTGCGGTGAATCTAAAAACACAACAGAATAACCATTAGCTAGCTATCTAAACATTAGAAGAATAATAATAGCACATACACACACATAACAAAAGTAAACACTCATCATGCTTTCAAACAAACCATTTATTATCTTTACTTAGGTCATTCACTCTTATAAATGATACTTATTTTGTGACACGAGGAATTTCCAAACCTCGCCTCCACCCCCGTGTAACCATCAGGAATGGATCCGATGCATCTCACCTTGTACCTGTATGGTCTGGGTATAGAGAACCTCCCAGTCTCCTGGCAGAGCTGGTCAGTGATGTCACGGCCCGTTATACATACACTTGAGCCATAAAATATAATAATAACAGTCGGCCTATCAAGTTATTATTATAAACACACATCGCACACACCACTATTATCATTCAACTAACATCCAAAAACCGGCTAAGTAAGTCGCATGGACTTACCTAAATCAAACCACAACTCTCACAATCTCAACTCGGTCTGCAACCGTAGCAACTCCAATGCCAGTCATACAAGACACGTGGATCAAAATACATCCCATAATCTTTGAAGTCTATAACTTTTAAGATGCACAAACTCATCAAGAGAAAATTACTAAAATGCCCTCTTAAGGTAAAATGACTATTTTATCCCCGGTCCCGAAAACTCCAAAATATTCTATAACCTAGTTCCAAACTCTCCTTTGGAGCCAATTTACATAATCTAGCTCTCAGGAAAAAGTTTTCAAAATTCTAGATTTTCATAAGAGTCGGTAAGGTCCAACTTTGGCTTGAGCTTTGAGGCTCGAATAAAAATATAAAAATTCTGGAATAATTCTCTAGGTCATCTATGATATGCATGCTATTCATAGGAGCAAGGATCTCTCAAATTCACTCAGCCACAACTCCTACATAAATCTCCAAAGTTGGTTCCAACATCTAGAATTTCCATACTTAGCCAAAATCTGAGAGATTTCAAAACTGATCAACTAGTCTACTTTGAGCTCCTATAGATCCAGATCCGACCGTTGGATCGGTCTCAACTTTTAATACATCAAGGTATACATAACTCTCTATATCATACTAAAAATTGAACGGTGGATGTTCGATCTAAGGTATCGAAACCTAAGCTTAAAGTCAGCAGTTTCACACAAATTTATGAAAACAAACAGGTCTAACTAGATCTCTACTTCGATTCCTCTAGACAGCAGTCTCTATTGATTATACCTTCCTACTGATCCAAGGTTCTATAACCAATAGTAGCAGCAATGTTTCTCTTTAATCTATCCTCACATCAAGAACTAAGCTCTACATATCAACGGTTCAAGAGGGTAGAGCAAGACTTGCTTACCTAGGAGTACAAGCTATGTGGAGCACTACAGCCCGACGTCAAGGTTCGATCCCCTCCCTCGTACGTTTAGATTGTCCAGCCGCGTCTTCTTGCACTGTTGTCACCTTATGTCTGCAGCAGATCCGATGAACCAAGGATGGTCTTGTTGGATGATCGACAATGGGTCTTCTTCCGACTAGATTCCTGAAGGGAAGGTGTGTTTGTGGATCAGAGATAGGTGCTCAGAGTCAAGGCTGGGGTCGGGGAACGCAAGGGTTTCCGAGAAGATAGTACATGTGCGTTTGGTGAGGGTCCTTGGTGACTACTTGATGACGGGGTGGTGGCAAGTATACGTCCTCTGCGTGGCGGTTGGATGGGCAGCTTCCTTAGTCCGTTGTCGAGGTCACTAGTCAGGCACGCCTCAATGACAACAAGGAGAGGAGAGTACAGGGACTTACCTACGGCCTTCACTGTGGACGCTAAAGATCGACGACAGCAACGCTCGGAAAGTCGAAGAGGAGACGTCGCTTGCTGTGTCTGGCCACTGTCCACGTGAGAGGTAGGTGTGAGTCATGCTTCAACTGCTAAGGGAAGAGAGGGAGGCTCACATGTAGGATAGTTGTTCCGGCTCCTCTGTCTATTCAGCAGAAGATAGATCCACCCTTTTGTAGTGATCTTCTACACAGCCCCTGCGAGAGATACTGGATGCAAGGAGTGGCGTCGTTCGGCCTGGAGCTGTTGTGCTTCGTTCGAGAAAGACAGATTGAGGATCTGAAGGCTGAAGGCTGATACGTTGATGTAGAAGAGCGCTCAAAGTATCTGGACGTGAAGGCGGAGAGGATGAGAGATGTCTCGTAACTCTCGTTGAAGATGGGCGACAATTTAGACGGACGTCCAGGAGTGCGAACGGCTTATTGAGGACTTCACGTGTGGGCTTGCTCAAGGCTGTCAACCGGTCTTCTTCTTGGTGTGGGCTAAGGCAAAGTAACAGAATTGGGCTGGGCTACAAGGTAGAAGAAGTGGGCTGAAAGTTTTGTCAAGGCTTATCATGGCCTTGTCAACTTGTGTCATGGCTTTGTCAAGCCCATGCATGTCCTTGTCACGAGATTGTCATGGACACGTCATAACTCGTCATGATCTCTTCTTGACCTCGTCTTGTTCTCGTCACTAGGACGTCATGACTTTGTCAAAGACAAGTCATGTTATAAATTAATAAAATCTTATCATTTTATGTGAAGTGATATTATATAAAATGATAAAATTTTGAGATATTGTGCCCGACTACGTAGACATCTAAGGATCAAAAGATCAAAATCCGGATTGTTACGGAATTAAACGGAATAAAATTTCAGGGTATTACATCAGTACCCACTTAAAATAAGTTTCATCCCGAAACTTACAATAAGGTACATCTACTTAGATAACTTTCCATAAATAGAATCGGAGTATCTAGCTCTTCTTCTAAAGAATTTCTACCTTTCTAACATGCAAGACTCACTCAGAGACCATAGAATTTAACCACAAAAGATTAAACACCCAACCTAGAAGTAATCATATAGTCAGATAAGTCATACCCATCAATATCCGGGTACTTTCTCTCCGGGGAAGAGATTACGGCATACTCCGCAAGGAACTCGGGTGCTACTACTCCTAAGTCTATCCTTTGTCTCCCTGGTAGCCTAATCTAAAACTCTAGAACGCCACAAGAGTATGATATGGATCAACCATTAGATTCTCATGTTTGTTGACATCTCCCGGATCCGGTATGTATTCTCTCAATTGAGACGTGTGGAACACTAGAGGTACACTCTCTTGGATGGTATGGTGCTAGTCACTACATAACTTCCTGATCTTCTTTAAGATACCACAAAGTTGCATTTCTTGACTTACTTTTAGGTAATCTTGATGATTTTCCGAAAATGACCATAATACTTTACTCATTTTATTAAATCCAACTATTCCCGACTATTGCTTCTGAAACAATGATATGAGACATCTCTTGGCACTTTACTAAGTGTCTAGTGTTCTTTGTAAGACCACTCGCTTGGTCTTGTCTCCCTAATCTGACTCAATTATATTGTTCTTCAAATAGTGATGCTACACCTTACCTCTTGTTAGGCTTTCAACTTGTTAAAAATCCCAATCACCCTCCCAATTGAGGCTAAAATATCATTGAGTTTCCTAGTCTATAGTTTATAGGCCTACCACGCTTCCGCTGCGCTACTCTGATCGAGTTGTTGCCCCGCATCACTCCTACTGGCGTCCTCCGTGAGTCCGGATGATTTACCAGACTTTTGCCCATAAACCCCTTTCTAATAACGATAGGGTCCTCTCAAACCGACCGTCATTCCCAGGATGATTCACTATAGTATAGTGAAGACTCGTACTCTAAGTTGTGTGTACTGCTGTCCAAACCTCAAGATAAATTGTCCGTATTTGTTGAAACTATGGTCCTCTAGTCTGAGGACTCATCAGCAAAATAAATCACTAGTTATGCCTCCTTTGAGGGATTGGAAAGTGTGGTCTTAGGATTTCCTCGAATTCACTTAGGTCTCATCGGAACTCTACTTATTACTTGTCAGGTCTACTTAATGGAGTCCTTCTTCCACAGTCCTTTTGACTTCTACCGTAGGACACATCTCGTTGACTTACAATTCCTTAACTTGATCTATTTACAATCTTGACATGGAGTTTTCTATTGATCTCCAAATTCTTGAGATGTGGTAATAAGTTTACGCCGAGACCGTAATACTAACCACATGATGGTCTCTCCTGTTTGTCTCGTGAACTCTTCTACTAGGTGACTCGTCTTATAATATTTTCCTCCTCCGAATCGGTCTCTAACTGCCAGTCGATCATTGCTACCCATTCCACGTTGGAACTTTAGTTACGTTGTACTCCTGTGTGAATTCCATAAATGCATCTTCATCTCGATACCTTATTTAAATTTAGCAAGGCCCGCTTTTTGTTACATGACTTTTATTAAACGTCTACCGGTACCATTTGTATAAGGACGTCAAACGTATAAGATTGTCTCAAAAATGAAATTTCTCGACTCGTAATTATTATGTTGTCCTTAGACTCATGTCGGTTTACCTTCTTTAAATATTTACACCCCGTAGGATAGTTAAATCCCTTTGAGTTTCATCGTACACGCATCCTGAACTACGTTGATTGGTCTTATTACTTTCGACAACTCTTATGTCATCAGTCGATCTTGATTTTTCATTGGAGTACAACCATTTCTCATTAAACTCTTATATAGATACTTTTCGGTAATCATCTTTTTGGGGTAATACCGGATCCATATAACAACCTTTAGTCTTTCAACTTTACTCTTTCCCATGTCCGTTCTAGTCAACATGTAGATTCCATCTACAATCACCTCCCAACTCGATTAGACATTTCCACCAAGGCTTTAAATTATATTCTCTATATTTGTGCCGCCTCTAAAATTCAAATTATTCTGTGTCACATCTTTAATCACAAGGGCTTCCTCTGTCAATCTAGACAGTTTGACCCCACCTTTTCTCGGAAGAGCACCATCAGTCCTACTTGTGTGGAATGCTAAGACATAGGCCATGTTCACAACCGTCTGTTTCTTCTTACTCTTTTAGTTCTTCATACTAACTTTGATATGTATCTTTCCTTAGTCAGTAGTAAGTAACTACTCACAACAATTCCCTTTACAACATTACTATCATCGATGGTTATTACCGACCGTCAAGAGCTTCTCTTTAATTTCTTTATTAGAGTTATCATATTGGACTCATTCAATGTTACCATCACGGCTACGAGTACTTGTATTGATTTAACTTCACCATTCTCGTCGTTGATCTCTGGAAGAAATTCACCAGATGTCGGTAAATTTTCTGTATAACCTTGTGGTTATTCTTCTTATCTGTCAATCAACCATCACTAGTTAGCCAGCACCTGTAAATTCTCTATTGTTACCAATTAGTCTGTAGTTGACCTTCTATAAGTTCATAGACTTACTTTTCTTCTCTCTCTTTTGAGGTTTGATATACTAGGTGAAAATATATCTCTTCCATTTATTTTCCTTTAGCTCCTTCTACAACTTACACTCCTATAAGAGTATTATACTCTTACGAGTCTAGTTATATCTTCGTCTCCCATCAACAAATTTATCAATTTCTACGATAACTTGTAGGCATTTCTCCATGATTCTTTTTACCCGAGTTATTGTCTACTTGCGGTTCTCTGTTATGACCCGCTAGTGTTATTAACTTAAATCCCTTCGTGAGGGAGAAGTTATTAGAGACCCTCTTTTTCCCCAAGACTATACTCCTACACCCTCCTTCCTTGGGTTGCTGCTTGTACTTCCGCCTTTATAGAAATCCGGTCATTGTTGTAATTCTTGTGTGTTCTAGGAGGTCACACCACTTCCATGTTGGTGAAATCTGCCTTCCACTTTCTAGCAACATGTAAGCTTCCCTTTTTCGGCTCTTTTATTCTTTGTATTTGGGTGGACAATGTATTTCATCTTGATTGTGGTGGCAAGTAGCTTGTCGAGAGTGATCATCTTCCGCTCTGCTTCTAGCCTCAAACTTTCACCTTTTGATCCTTCAGTAAGCTTAGATTCAATGCCTCTTGTTTGGATCGCTACTATATTTCACTTTGACTTTCATGCCCATGTGTGTTTCAAAAGGTATCCGCTTTGTTTGTAACGTTGCTTTACACCACACTTGAAAGAACATATGGTTTGTCTCTTCCCAACTGTATATTTGCCGGTCATCCAACGCTTTTCCGAAACTACTCTCATGTATATTCATCATTTGATCCTTTTGAGTTGACTAGGGATTCCCTTCTTGTCATCGTGGTTGGTGTTGTCTTTTAGGCTTCACTTTTCCGTCTCAATGTTCCTCAATAAGTTCGAAGGAGTTGTCCGGACGTTCGCCTATCCTAATGCTCATAAGTTGAGCGTACTTATCCTTAAGTTGAAACCCTTCAAATATACTTAGCTGTGTCAATGGAGTGAGGATCTCATTTAGTTATCTCCGTTAAGGGCATAATATAACTATCATTTCTACTAATCTTCTGCATATACTTATCTATATCACATATCTTTACAATCAAGCTAATAAGTTCAACTAAAGTAAAACCTAAAGTCCATACTAAGCATACTGATATCCGCAGTAGTAGTGGTGGTCAACCGTACTTTTCTATCCCCAACCAGACTATGCATGCATTTGAAAACCAAAAGTCCCTTTTTAAAACTCAGATCCCTTTTCAGGTTCCGCTTAAGTACTTATTCGGTCTTTCAGAAGATTTCAAGTGTCATTGTTGCCAACCTCGCTCTGATACCATGTTGTAACACCCCGAATTCTCAGAACTTAGGACATTACTAGTTAGGACCTCACAATGGGTCCCGACCTCAGTTTGACAACAATATTACTAGGATCTTGCAACAAGACACAAATAAGAAAAACCGAAATTCATAAAATAGTATTTTAAAAGGAATGAATGCAACAACATCTAACAGCCTAAAGTACTTAACAACGGAAAAGTCTAACTGTCTTAACAGGAAGAAAGAACAACAAGCAAAACATCCCAACCCCACTCTAAGGAGTACGGAGACCCGGCTGACCACTACTTTCGGATCACTCAGCTGTTGCTCTAACCTGCGGTGAATCTAAAAACACAACAGAACAACCATTAGCTAGCTATCTAAACATTAGAAGAATAATAATAGCACATACACACACATAACAAAAGTAAACACTCATCATGCTTTCAAACAAACCATTTATTATCTTTACTTAGGTCATTCACTCTTATAGATGATACTTATTTTGTGACACGAGGGATTCCCAAACCTCGCCTCCGCCCCCGTGTAACCATCAGGAATGGATCCGATGCATCTCACCTTGTACCTGTATGGTCTGGGTATAGAGAACCTCCTAGTCTCCTGGCAAAGCTAGGCAGTGATGTCACGGCCCGTTATACATACACTTGGGCCTTAAAATATAATAATAACAATCATCCTATCAAGTTATTATTATAAACACACATCGCACACACCACTATTATCATTCAACTAACATCCAGAAACCTGCTAAGTAAGTCGCATGGACTTACCTGAATTAAACCACAACTCTCACAATCTCAACTCGGTCTGCAACCGTAGTAACTCAAATGCCTATCATACAAGGCATGTGGATCAAAACACATCCCATAATCTTAGAAGTCTATAACTTCTAAGATGCACAAACTCATCAAGAGAAAATTACTAAAATGTCCTCTTAAGGTAACATGACTGACTATTTTACCCCCGGTCCCGAAAACTCCAAAATGTTCCATAACCTAGTTCCAAACTCTCCTTTGGAGCCTATTTACATATTCTAGCTCTCAGGAAAAAGTTTGCTAAAGATTTATATAAGTTAATCAAAATTCTAGATTTTCATAAGAGTCGGTAAGGTCCGACTTTGGCTTAAGCTTTGAGGCTCGAATAAAAATATAAAAATTCTGGAATAAATCTCTAGGTCATCTATGATATGCATGCTATTCATAGGAGCAAGGATCTTTCAAATTCACTCAGCCACAACTCCTACATAAATCTCCAAAGTTGGTTCCAACATCTAGAATTCCCATACTTAGCCAAAAGGTGAAAGATTTCAAAACTGATCAACTAGTCTACTTTGAGCTCCTATAGATCTAGATCCGACCGTTGGATCGGTCTCAACTTTTAATACATCAAGGTATACATAACTCTCTATATCATACTAAAAAGTGAACGGTGGATGTTCGATCTAAGGTATCGAAACCTAAGCTTAAAGTCAGCAGTTTCACACAAATTTATGGAAACAAACAGGTCTAACTAGATCTTTACTTCGATTCCTCTAGACAGCAGTCTCTATTGATTATACCTTCCTACTGATCCAAGGTTCTATAACCAATAGTAGCAGCAATGTTTCTCTTTAATCTATCCTCACATCAAGAACTAAGCCCTATATATCAACGGTTCAAGAGGGTAGAGCAAGACTTGCTTACCTAGGAGTAGAAGCTATGTGGAGCACTGCAGCCCGACGTCAAGGTTCGATCCCCTCCCTCGTAGGTTTAGATTGTCCAGCCGCGTCTTCTTGCACTGTTGTCACCTTATGTCTGCAGCAGATCCGATGAACCAAGGATGGTCTTGTTGGATGATCGACAATGGGTCTTCTTCCGACTAGATTCCTGAAGGGAAGGTGTGGCTGTGGATCAGTGTAGGTGCTCAAAGTCAAGGCTGGGGTCGGGCAACCCAAGGGTTTCCGAGAAGATAGTACCTGTGCGTTTGGTGAGGGTCCTTGGTGACTACTTGATGACGGGGTGGTGGCAAGTATACGTCCTCTGCGTGGCGGTTGGATGGGCAGCTTCCTTAGTCCGTTGTCGAGGTCACTAGTCAGGCACGCCTCAATGGCAGCAAGGAGAGGAGAGTACAGGGACTTACCTACGGCCTTCACTGTGGATGCTAAAGATTGACGACAGCAACGCTCGGAAGGTCGAAGAGGAGACGTCGCTTGCTGTGTCTGGCCACTGTCCACGTGAGAGGTAGGTGTGAGTCATGCTTCAACTGCTAAGGGAAGAGAGGGAGGCTCACATGTAGGATAGTTGTTCCGGCTCCTCTGTCTATTCAGTAGAAGAGAGATCCACCCTTCTGTAGTGATCTTCTACACAACCCGTGCGAGAGATACTGGATGCAAGGAGTGGCGTCGTTCGGCCTAGAGCTGTTGTGCTTCGTTCGAGAAAGACAATTGGAGGATCTGAAGGCTGAAGGCTGATACGTTGATGCAGAAGAGCGCTCAAAGTATCTGGACGTGAAGGCGGAGAGGAGGAGAGATGTCTCGTAACTCTCGTTGAAGATGGGCGACAATTTAGACGGACGTCCAGGAGTGCGAACGGCTGACTGAGGACTTCATATGTGGGCTTGCTCAAGGCTGTCAACCGGTCTTCTTCTTGGTGTGGGTTAAGGCAAAGTAACAGAATTGGGTTGGGCTACAAGGTAGAAGAAGTGGGCTGAAAGTTTTGTCAAGGCTTGTCATGGCCTTGTCAAATTGTGTCATGGCTTTGTCAAGCCCATGCATGTCCTTGTCACGAGATTGTCATGGTCTCGTCATAACTCGTCATGATCTCGTCTTGACCTCGTCTTGGGCTCGTCTTGGTCTCGTCACTAAGACGTCATGACTTTGTCAAAGACAAGTCACGTTATAAATTGATAAAATCTTATCATTTTATGTGAAGTGATATTACATAAAATGATAAAATTTTGAGATATTGTGTCCAACCACGTAGACAGCTAAGGATCAAAATATCAAAATCCGGATTGTTACGGAATTAAACGGAATAAAATTTCCGGGTATTACACTAAGACACAACTAATAACGTATTGATTGTACGCTTTAATTTTTATTTTCCAACTTCGTTATTCTTTGGCTAGAGTTAGCCCTTGAGTAGAGTTGTAGCCTCTATTTCAAAAATTGGTAAGTTTGAGAGTTTTCTAACGCCCATATTTAACATTTTTGCTTCATGGTTGCGGATAATTACTCCAAAAGTGAGGTTCCATCATTCACCTTAGAGCCATTAGAGTTCAGTTTCAGAAAATTTGGTTTTAAGCTTAATAATATTCATTGTCGTTGAACATGTGTTTTCACTCGTTTTGTTTCTTAAAGTCAATGTTGTTTCATTTATTTATTTTTAGTTATATAAGTTGAAGGTTTTTTGGAAGAAAAAATACCTTGTAATATTTTTATATAAGAAAAGAAAAATAATTATATAATAAAAGATTAATTTAAAATGAGGTGTTTATGAAAATAGTTTTTTAAAATAATTTAGTAAAATGAAATGTAATCATAACAAAATATTTTCAAAAATAATTATAAAAATACTCATTTAAATTGATTAAGTATGGTTATTCTGGTCAAATAATCTAATATTTCACTATAAAATGATTATGGATGGTTTAATATCATAAATATTTTACGAATAAAAAAAGTTAAAGTAATTTATGTCATGTTTCAATCCTACCTACAAGTAAGATTGTAAATTTTTGCAATAAGTTTTGTCTCAATTAATGCATGTTATTAAATACATTCTTTAGATTTTAAAACTAAATTTTATCTCAATTAATGTATGTAGTCAAACACATTCTTTACTTATCAAATATGTGTTTAAAATTAGTTATAAAAAAAATTATTTACAAATTTTAATTTATATGCAAAATAAAATTTTTTATAATAGATTTTATCTTAATGAATATAATCTAATAACACCCCTTCATACTAAATATGTATTTTATACCAATATTTATATTTTTATTTATACACATATAAGATTAGAATTTTGTAATAAATTTTGTTACACTTTTTGTAATATCATCAATCATATCTCTTTCTTAGAAAATGTGTATTTGAAAGCGATATTTATAATTTAAGTTTTAATTATCAACTCAGAACCTTCAATCTTAACGTATCAAATGATTCGCAAATACTTTATACAATAAATATATTGGAAGCCCAATGTAAGATTGTGATTTTTTGCAATAAGTTTTGTCTCAATTAATGCATGTTATTAAATACATTCTTTAGCTAATTTTTTAAAAAATAAATTTTATCTCAATTAATGTATGTAATCAAACACATTCTTTACTTATCAAATATGTGTTTAAAATTAGTTATAAAAAAAATTATTTACAAATTTTAATTTATATGCAAAATAAAATTTTTTTACAATAGATTTTATCTTAATGAATATAATCTAATAACACCCCTTCATACCAAATATGTATTTTACACCAATATTTATATTTTTATTTATACACATATAAGATTAGAATTTTGTAATAAATTTTGTTACACTTTTTGTAATATCATCAATCATATCTCTTTATTAGAAAATCTATATTTGAAAGCGATATTTATAATTTAAGTTTTAATTATCAACTCAGAACCTTCAATCTTAACGTATCAAATGATTCGCAAATACTTTATACAATAAATATATTGGAAGCCCAGTCGTTTTGAGAAAATAAAACTAATTTTGGTTGATTTTTGCTAAAACAATTAAGAAAAGTATTTGTTATCAGAGTTATCAATTAAAAATAATTACCTATTTACTTTTAGAAATACCCGTGCGTAGCACGGGCCTATACCCCTAGTTCATGAGTAATTTAAGGGTGATGCATTAAGTTCTCAATTAATACCATAAAATTATTATACCTTTCTTTTTTTTTTCTTTCTATTGTGTTCTCTTTCTTGTAGGAACGTTTTTTCAATAATTCTTTCCAAAACTGTAAGAAAATCAAAGATAAAAGAAAATCAGTAAGATTACAATATCATTAGTATGTGCAGAGTCAAAATAGAAGATATATGTCCTTAATTCTGAAAATGCCCCGGATTACGTTGATTTGAATAGTGTTCCGAGTCCCAAGATAAAATTGTAGTAGATTCGAGTTCCGTGATGGCTTTGGAAATCTGGCGAACAACCTCTACGTTGCACTCTCGAGTTTCGAACAGAAAAAGAGGGGAGAAGACGTTTTGTCTTTTGGTTCGGTTGTGTGTTGGAATGAGAGAACGAGACCCCTTTTATAGGCAAGCTCATAGTACAAAGGATATCAGCGCTTTTAATCCAATATTTTAAATCCGGATATTCCATTAAATCAGGATTTTGTTTATGAAGTTGATGCTTGAATTGACTAATCTTAGGGCAAAAAATGATAGCCTTGAATGATCAGCCCAACACCATCAATTCAGTCCGTTCTTGTCATGTCCTAAGCATGCGGCACAGCTCGGCTCGGCATGCGCATGTGGTCGTTTAGATACGCCCGCTCCCATTGAAAATGGGCAATAACCCAAAGGTCATGTCATTTAAGCGTTTTCCCTAGTATATAAGAATTCTACTCCTTTTAGTCGAGTGGGATAGCCACATTTTTGTTCTTTTTTTCAAGTTTTGTGTTTCGTACACGTAACTCCGGGCGTCATTATCTCATTCACTCAGAATCCAATTTTAACAAATAAGTATACCACGATTCATTGCTCACGGAGACGAAGTCAATGCTTCTATTTTTCGGTGTTGACGATGGCCAAATCCCACCAGAAATTTTCTTGGAATTCCCGGTTCCCGGTGCACTAATTATTTAAAATATTAGTTCCAACAATCCCCACGTGAATAGAATGATAATAGACACATGTTTTTGAAAAACCATTTTTGAGAGTACATTCGAAAAATCACTACATTTAGGAAGGTAGTGTATTTCAACCTTGAACCGCCCGTAGTGAGTAGCTATCGAATTTACTCTTCCAGGAGGTGACCATGATGTCTTGAATCACCCAATCTTTAAGGTAAACTGACACAATAACTATCACACAGTTTCATCTTCTCACAAAACCAAGTTCTCTATTTGTGTTCATTTTGGCCTTTAACATGCCTGGTTAATCATGAGTGAACTTGGAGAATTTAGTCTCCTCATTCTCCTAACCACGACCCCATGTCACACTCATAAGGATATTTGACTATATCGAGTATCTTGAAAATACCATGATGAAGCCATTAGAAGAAAATGCTTAACCTCAATTCATGCAGCTCACACTATGTATCATCCTAGAAATTGGGTAGAGACGTGATTCTCAGATTGTTCCACTCGAATCCACTTGGTTGGTTATCCCTTTGAATCTACATCGTTGGATCTCCATTCACGTAGGTGAGGTTGTCCTTAAAGCATCCTCTTTCGTCATAGGCTTTAAGCATATTCCTCTTGATGATTTAACCACTTGACCTCTTGACAAATCTTTAGTAAATGGAACAAAAAGGTTGTCCACTAATTTGATGTAGTCTATTGAGACTACTCCAATTAAGATTATTTTTCTTATGGAGTTATGTCGCCGTCTTATGTGACATGATTTTTTATTACACAAGATGCTGAATGCTCGGGCTATAGCCGATTGGCTATCATAGTGTACACTTATTTCCAACATTGGGTTCTCCCACATTGGAATGTCTTCGAAAACGTTTCGAAGAAACTCGGCTTCCACTGTTGTTTTATCCAAAACAATGAACTCAAACTCCATAGTGGATTTGGCCAATACCATTTGTTTGGACGATTTCTATGATACTGATGCACCACCAAGTATAAATACATATCCACTCGTTTTTTTTAGTTTCTAGAATCATCTATCCAATTAGCATCGATGTATACTTTGAGAACTAATGGGTATTTGTCATAGTATAACCCATAACTTTTAATATGACCTATGTAGTTCAATACTTTGGTTATGTCTTTCCGGTGTTTAAAGCCTAGATTACTTGTATAGCGACGTAGTACATTAAATGAGTGTGCCAAGTTCGGACGTGTGCAATTGGCTGGTGGCTTACTTGTTATGGGAGGAGAGTTTTAGATGTAGAAGGAGAGGGTTGCAAGTGGTGTGACGAGGGGACGAGATTGTAGAGGTGTGTGTTGGAGTGAGAGAAGGAGGACTGAAGGAAGGGTGTATTGTTTCTTAGAAAGGATTGCAAAAGCTTGTTGGGGAGGAGAAGAAGAGAGGAAAGAGGTGTGAGAGATGAGGTAGAAGATAGACGAGATAGACAGTAGAGAGAAGAGAGGAGAGTGAAACTAGTGGTTTGAGAGGGGAGTATAAAAGAATGAGGGATCAAAGAGGGAGTGAGGATCTGGCTAGAAATTGGTTAGAAATAGCAAGGGGTAGGCAATATAGGGATGGGAAAACGAGAGGCCGGTCGGGGGCTAGATGTAGGGGCTAGATGTTGTTGCAAATTGAAGAAAAGGGAGTAGTAGGTTGCAACATAGTTGGGCGGGAGTATAGTTGTTGACGTTGGCGCTAGATGGCTAGGAGTCGGGAGACGACAAGGAGAAGGGTTATGTTAGCTGCAAGGTTGGGTGTAGACGGTGAAGAAGGGTCAAGAATGGGCTAGGTGCAGAGGTGACTAGGCTAGCTTGAGTGGGGAGAAGCAATGGCTAGGACGACTAGGAGTAGCTTAGGTGGCAATGCTTATGGCTCCAGATGAAGTCGAGGAGTGTCGGGGAGCTGAGTGATGGTGCCAGGCGACATTAGTTAGTGTGTCGAAAGCGTCAAGGAGAGGAGGTGTTTGTGCTAGGCGGCACTAGGTGGTGTGCCGAGGGTGCCGGAGAGGAAGGCGTTGGAGCCATGCAACACCAGGTGATGTGGTGGAGAAGCCCAAAGACGACAACTGGTAAGGTGGGCTGGAGCAATGAAGGCGAAGACGCCCGCTGGCGTCAAGCGGCGCCCGATGGTGTTAGATGGTGAGGAAGAAGGAAGAAAGAAAGAAGAAAAAAAGAATATATAAATAAATAATATAAAACTCGATTAAAATATTCGGAAAGCCAGATCTGAAAAGTTTTCAAACTTTTCTGCAAAAATAAATACGAATATATATATATATATATATATATATATTCGTAAAGTATCTTTTATGCTATAAAATACTCTAGTAAATTATTTATGATATTAAAATAATAATAAAAATACGGATTGGTGGAATAGAGCCCTTTTTGTTTAGTGCAGACTATTAAGGAAGGTGATTTGGGTGGTTAATTAAAATTGAAATAAAAAAACTGCCAAAAATTGATGAACCGTTTGAAATATTTTGAAAACTTTATTTTGATGATTCAATAAATCCTATTGAGTGAGCTATTTTCCGTCATTCTTAAATCAAATCACCGGATTTCAAGCCAAAAATATTGTCTGTTCTCTCACCGTCTCCATTGAAGCCGATTGAAGATATCGTCTCTGTTATTCGTCTCCGCTGTCTTCCAAGCTTCGTTTTTGTTTCTTCATCTTCGTCGTTTGCCAGCGATTTCTCCATGCTGACTCCTCGTCATTATCTATTATTTGTCTCCTCCAAATTCGATAATTTCTCCATGTAAGTACATAAATTTTACACAAATCAATACATAATCACGTACAATAAATGACACTTGTGTTGGCGTACATAATGTATATAATAGTGTAGTACAGTTAAACATATACATAAGTAAATTACCTTTTCTTATGTACATATCGTACTTTCGTATGTACATATGTACATATCTTACACATACGGAAGTAAGTTAACATATATACATAAGCTAATTACCTTTTCTTATTACATATCTTACACCTCAATTTATATTGCAGATTTTCTTATGTACATATCTTACACATACTTGTACCGGCATCTACATACGAACTATGAAGAACGCCATAGCAGAAGAAAAGCAACGTCATTTTTTTCCGAAAAAGTAGACGCTCAATTCACATTCCACGTTTGAAGGAAAACGATAGCAACAAGTTTCTTAATTAACGATTTAAAATAATTAGCTTATTTAATTAGGTAAATTAATAAAGTTAAGTAAGGAGAGAGAAAAATCATGATTTATGGAGAATCTTTAATTTTGCTTATAATTTATCTTTTTATAAAAATTTGGAGGGCCTAGTTTGTCAACATATAAACAAAAGGGTCTAGTTTATACACCTTGATACATAAACTGTCTACTTAGCAAACTCATCCAAAAATATTTATATAAAACGCACCTTATATTAGGGGCGTTTCAAATATCAAGATTAGATTCGTGTAGTCAATTCGATCGCTAGATTTTTATCACGTTAGGATTGTTCAGTATTATCAAAATAGGATCAACCAAAGGTCTAGTTCATTTACAATAAAACACAATAAATGTTCTTCATACATAAGCATATGCTAATGTCTTTTATATGAACGAGACCATCAAACTTTTTATTGGGCCTAAACAGTGATGAACCGACTTCAGATTGAGACTGAGATACTAGGGTTGTAGTGAACTGCACATGTTGGTGCTTTAAAGTTTAATCCCTTCTCACCACCACGTTCACCTACCAGGCCAGCAGGAATTATAATATCCTTCTAACGAGGCTAAAATCTTATGGTCATTGTCTTTTAGCTTAAGTCAAAGTAATTGTCTAACGTTACACTAATTGGTTTGTATAGTGTAAGTAAGGGCCGATCCAAAGAAAGCCTTGTTAAGTAATGATTAAGTTCAACTATCGATATATAAAACCAAATTGGGGGGGGGGGGTTGGATTGTAACGAAACAAGACACAAGCAAAACGAAAACAAGTAAATATGTGATAATAGAATGGAGAAGAGAGCTACACTAGGTTGAGTCTTAGCATGCACACTACTTTGGTTGGTTCTTTGTATAATTTATTCATCAATGTCTCGTCTTGATCTTAAATATATGTTGAGCCAACCGGCATCAACACAACTTAACAAGTTTAGTGATCCGTAAACCTACAAGATCAAAGCACAAGTTAGCATTTTAACAAAGACAAAGAGATATAAAGAAAGCATAAACACCGTTAGACTTTCTTTATAATTATATTCTTTTTCCTTTAAGTAATCACAACCGACTTTTACCTAAAGGGTTACTACTAGATTAAGGGCCCGAACCCGGAGTTAATTAATCCTAGTTTTTTTGCATGCAATTAGACACTTAAGGTGATCAATCTAAGTGTTAAGAAACATGCAAACATAAGTTTAGAGCTTAAGGAATATAACACATATGACTGAATAATACTTATATTGATAAAGACTTACAACTAAAGCAGCAATGCAGCTTCAAAACAACCCAATGTAACAACGAGCTTAGAAACTCATTACACTTGGAAGTACGGGAAAATAGAGCTTAAGTGGGAAAATGATGGATGATTCTAGCAATCAACCATAACTCTATTTATACTAAAAATGACAATAAATGGGAGTAAATGGCCGTACTAAACAACCACATTTAATGCCATAAAGGTGGTGCAAACAAGCGGAGTAAAGTCCTCTGGCGCTAAACCGTGGGGGCGGGCTTGAAGGGCCGCAGGGCGGTTTAGGCCAAAACGCTTGATCTTCTTCTTGGCCGCAGGGGCTGGTCTTTAATGCTCTCAAACATCTGACTCTTCATCTTTCTGTCGCTTTTGATGTCTAGCCGCAGGGATGGCCCAATGTCACCGCAGGGACGTTGACACTGGCTCTTCGACTTCACAACTCCGCAGGTTGGTCCACAGGTAGAGGCGTAGGGGCGCCGGCGTTGCTTCTTCAGGGTAAGTCACCGCAGGGGCGTCTAGGGGTGGCCGCAGGGGCGGTGACATGCTTGTTTCGGGCGCTGGCGAAGGCGCAGGCTGCATTCCAGAGTGCAGTGCCACCCGCAGGTTCGGTGACACTGCTCCACGGGGGCAGTGTGTCACCAGAAACTTGTCTTCGTGAATGATCTTCAACTCCCAAGTGCTTCTAACATCTATTTTGTTTCATTTGGATTTCTTCTTTTGGATTAAGATGTTAGCAACACAAACCGACTCTAAGACACTAAAAAGATGCTAAGAACTATCTTAATTGATAGTGATACCATCACCTATCAAACTCCCCCATACTTAGACTTTTTACTCGTCCCGAATAACAAATGTAACAACAATTCAGCAAATCAAAGCCTCAAGAAGCATGGTGCAGAAGAATAGATAAGGGAATCAAGAGAAAAACCAAGAAAGAAAGAAAGAAAAGAGAGAAAATGAGAAGAAAGTGAGAACTACCATCCTTATTGCTCCAAGAGTGACCTACCCGGACAACCTCCTTATGACTCCCCTTCTTATGCCGCCAACGTCGGAAGGAGAACCCACACTCGGTGCCGCTCATTTTGCCAAGGCGCCCTTTCGGATTTTCACCTTGCCACTCTTCTTCTTTTCATAATAATCTCACAAATACCTCACATCCCTCAAGTCCATTTTTGCACCAACCTAGAGTTGGTCGGACTACCTTCTTTTTACCTAAACTGCCCTTTCGGGTTTTCGGTTTATCCAAGGATTTCTTACCTTTTTCTCAATTCTTTGGATTTTTTCTCTATTTTTTTGACTGAATTTCAACATGAATTATAACTTGAAATCATGAAACAAACACACAAAGAAACTATACAAACATGATAGTGTTCCCTCCCCCATACTTGAAGAACACTTTGTCCTCAAGGTGAAAATGAAAGCAAAGATAATAATGTGGAGAAAGGAAAGAGATGATACCGACTAATGAGATGGTCTGGATGGACCATCCGGCCCCTCCTCCGGTGGATAAGGGAAGTGACGGAAAAGGTGCTCCTGCCGCCGGTAAATGTCGTCAAGGCGGGTCTGTTGAGCATCCAACCGGCCTCCAAAGGTGGTCTCAAAGTAGGATTGCCAAGCCAACTGTAGAGCCTCCATCTGCTGCTGTTGAGCCGCCTCCCAAGCATCCTGGCGCTGGTCAAAATGGGCGGTCATACTCGTCTAAAAGTTGGATTGCCGTTGTTGCTCCAACATGGTCCGCTGGTACTCTGTCTACCAGGCCTGGTGCTGAGTGGTGAGAGCAGCCATATGTGCTTAGAGGCTCACAAGTGCGGGGCCATCCTCTCCCGCTGTAGTAGGCATCTCCTCATCATCGGGGATGGGCATGTGGTCCTCATAAGGAGCCCGGCTGGAGCTCGCGCATGCCTCTCAACAATGGCAACATGAGAACGCCGTGGTACCAATGGGTCAACAGCTATATAGAGGTCGGAGAGCTCAACTCCGAATAGTAAAGGGTGTGGAAGGTAGGTGATGTGGCTCCCATCTGCAAAAGAAAGCCAAACAAGTTCTCCCCATCCCGCTTGAGGAGCTTGCACCGCCGGAGAAGACCTTCACAGTAGAATGGGATTGCCATCCCATCCTCCAACTCGGACAAGTCCATCACCTGCTCAGCAATCAAAGAAATGATCCCACCTCCAACAATATCTCGGGGCTCGTTTTTCCTAATCCGCTTCAAAGCAGTAAGAAAGTGGTAAGGCCAATCCGGTACGATGTCACCTATCGGAAGGCAAGCGTACAACAGTGGAAGGTCCTTGAGAGCGACCTTGTTCTCCTCCTTGTGTCCACAGAAGACACACAAAATGATCTTGGAGAGGAGTCTCAAGAAAGGGTGAGTGAGTTTGTTTCTATACTCATCTCCGACATGAAACTCGGAACCTGTAGTTGCTTGCTAAAACTCTACCAAGTCCGGCGTTGGGATGGGCTCCCACCATTTGTCAAAGGGGTTAAGAGTCACCCCAAAAGCCTCATGCAACTGAGCGAAGTTCAGCGTGCACTTCTTTTTGTTATACTTGAAGGTGAGGCCGACACATACATGATCCTCCTTCTCCATGTTGAATGTGGCAATGAACTGGCGACTGAGCTCGGGGTATGTGGGAGCACTCTTCTTCAAGAAATCCCCGAGCCCAACATTGTCAAGGAAGGACTGCGTGCTCTCCAACATTCCGAGCTTCTCCAAAGTTAGAACGTGCAAAAACCGAGTTGCATACACCACTCGGTCTTGCACAATCCGATAGAGGGTCTTCTCAACATCAGACATCTTGTATTTCTCTGTGGTTCCATTCTTGCAATGATTGAAGCAAAGAAATTAGAAATCAAAAAAATAAGGAATGGATACGAACCCTCTGTTATGTTTTTCGCATGGGCGGCTGGGTGATCCGCAGGGGTGGGATGGCGCAGGGGCGGGCGAAGACTTTGAAGGCGATCTGTGACAGCTTCGACGGAGGTGGCGCCTGGGTTGCTTCGCTGGTGTCCCTGGTTGGTGGTGGTGGCTTCCGGTGGGGGTGAATGGTGGTTGAGTGTGGTGTATGGTGGTTAGGGTTTAGATGTGAGGGGTTTAGGGGTGGTGGGTGAGAGAGACAAAGGGGGTAGCGCAGGAGCATTGTGGTGGCGTAGTGGAGGGCGTCGAAGTGGTGGAGCAGGGGCGTGGGTGGTGCGTTGCAGAGGTGGCTTGAGGAGGAGAGGGGCTGTGGCGCAGGGGCGTGGGGGTTTGTGAGGGATGGATCAAGAGATATGAGTGGTAGGTAAGGAGGAGAGAGAGGGGTGGGTGGGGTAGGTGTAGAGTCTTTTTGACTTTTTTTTTTGGGGGTAAATCCGCAAGGGCGGGGGCTTGTCACCGGCCCCCGCGGTGACAAGGAAAGGGGCGACGCAGACTCAGTGCAGGGGGCGGCGCTAGGACTTATGTCAAGGGGGATCGCCGCAGGGGCGGTTTTCTTGACAGTGGCTCCTCTTCTTATTCTCTCGGGTTGCCTCCCGAACAGCGCCTTTTTTTTACGTCGTTGGCTCAACGTAAGGCCTTACTTCTCTACTTGGGCCTCCTCTAACACCATCTCGTCTATGGGGTCATTCTTCACTCCTTCAAGATAGGGCTTGAGCCTTTGTCCATTGACCTTGAATATCTTGTGCGTTTGTGGATCGTAAAGATCCACAACACCATGTGGATAGACCTCGGCTATCACATATGGACTTGTCCATCTTGAGCGTAGCTTTCCTGAAATAAGTTTTAAACGGGATTGAAAAAGGAGGACTTTGTTACCTGCTTTAAAGTCCTTTCGGAGAATGTTCCGGTCATGCCATGCTTTTGTCTTTTCTTTGTATGTTGTGGCATGGTCGTATGCATCGAGTCTTAACTCCTCTAGCTCTTGCAATTGAAGCTTCCGGAACTCCCCTACCTCATCCACGTTCATGTTGCATTTCTTTACCGCCCACCATGCCTTGTGTTCTAGCTCCACCGAAAGGTGGCAAGCCTTTCCGAACACAAGTCGGAATGGAGGCATTCCAATAGGAGTCTTGTATGAAGTTCGGTATGCCCATAAAGCGTCATTGAGCCTCAAGCTCCAATCTTTCCTTCCGGGGGAAACCGTCTTTTGAAGGATGGTTTTGATCTCCCGGTTTGACACTTCCGCTTGACCGTTTGTTTGAGTTTTGGTGGCCTTTGCTTCCACCCACTTGGAAACATAGTCCACCGCAAGTAATATATAAGTATGCCCAAAAGAGGTAGGTAAAAGACCCATGAAATCTATTCCCCAAACATCAAAAATTTCGCAAAATATAAGTGAAGATTGAAGCATTTCATTTCTCCTAGAAACATTACCCACTCTTTGACACCTATCACACACCTTACAAAACGCAAAAGCGTTTCGAAAGATGTGTGGCCAAAAGAATCCCGCATCTAAGGCTTTCCTAGCTGTTTTGTTGGCCCCAAAATGTCCCCCACATGCTTCAGAATGACAGAATGAGAGAACAGATTGTACCTCATTATCCGGAATGCAACGGCGTATTTCCTGATCACTACAATGCTTCCAAAGATATGGATCATCCCAAACGTAGTGCCTTGCTTCGGCCTTCACCTTCTCTCGCTGTGCTTTGGTGAAGTCTGGAGGGTACTTACCTCTAACAAGAAAATTTACAATGTCAGCAAACCATGGTTTAAAAGAGTGAAGCTTAAACAGAACCTCTATCGTGTAATCCGCAGGGGTGGCCAGAACATCACGCAGAGGCGTAGAAGGCGTAGGGGCACTAGTGTCTAGCCGCGGGGCGGGACTCTAGATGTGCAGGGGAGGTTACACAACAAAGAGTTGTGTAGAATGTATCGTCTGGAAAACTCTCAAGTATGGCTTTTCCTCTTGTTGGATCTTCCTCCTCCTTCACCTCCTACTCAAGTGGTCGGCCACAAGGTTCTCAGCTCCCTTCTTGTCCCGTATTTCCAAATTAAATTCGCTTAGAAGGAGCACCCACCGAATCAACCTTGGCTTTGCTTCCTTCTTTGTCATGAGGTACCGGAGGGATGCATGGTCAGTGAATACAATTCCCTTTACACCAAGGAGGTATTGTCTAAACTTCTCTAGTGCAAACACCACCGTTAACATCTCCTTCTAAGTGGTGGAGTAGTTTCTTTGAGCTCCATTAAGCGTCATGGATGCATAATGGATGAAATGTGATGCTCTTCCGTCCTTTTGTCCTATGACGGCTCGTACAACATAATCGTTGGTGTCGCACATGATCTCAAAGGGCTTCTCCCAATTTGGAGATCGGATGATAGGTGCACTAGTGAGGCAAGCTTTCAAGGTGTCAAACGCATTCTTGCAATCTTCATCAATGAAAGTTGCATCCTTCTTGAGTAGCTCACACAACGGCATTGAGATCTTGGAAAAGTCCTTGATGAATCGCCGATAGAAACCTACTTGACCTAGGAAAGAACGAATTTCACGCACATTAGTAGGGTAAGGTAAACTCTGAATTACATCAATTTTTGTCTTATCTACTTCTATCCCTCTTAAAGATATTACATGTCCTAACACAATTCCTTGTTCAACCATGAAATGACATTTTTCATAATTAAGAACTAAATTGGTTTCTACGCATTTTTGAAGAACATGTTTTACATGTCCTAAGCATGCATCAAAACTATTCCCATAGACGGAGAAATCATCCATAAAACTTCAATGAAATTCTCAATATATTCTGAAAAATACTTATCATGCACCGTTGGAAGGTGCCGGGAGCATACAAAGTCCAAATGGCATTCTGCGGTATGCAAAAGTACCAAAAGGGCATGTGAAGGTCGTCTTTCTTCTAGAGCGATGACTATTTGGAAATAGCCCGAATATCCATCCAAGAAACAGTAATAAGGATGACCTGCAAGGCATTCAAGCATTTGGTCAATAAAGGGCAAAGGAAAGTGATATTTACGAGTTACCGTGTTTAGTTTGCGGTAGTCAATGCAAACTCTCCATCCGGTTTGTGTCTTGCTCAGGACCATCTCGCCGTATTGGTTTTCCACCATGGTGATACCCCCTTTCTTCGGAACCACTTGGAATGAACTAACCAACTTGCTATCCGAAATTGGGAAATCATATCCGCTTGGAGGAGCTTCAATACCTCCTTTTTTACCACATCCATCATTGGCGGATTCGATCTTCGTTGGGGTTTCCTAGATGGTTTCGCCTCTTCCTCAAGGAGGATCCTATGCATACATGTGGCGGGACTATTCCCCTTGATATCCGCAATGGTCCAACAAAGAGCCGTCTTGTGTTCTTTCAAAACCTTCACCAACTTCTCTTCTTGAATGGTGGACAACTTGCTAGAGATGATTACCAGCAAGGTGTTGTTTTCCCCTAGAAAAGCATATTTGAGGTGTGGTGGAAGGTGCTTCAATTCTATCTCCGGTGCCTGCACTATAGACGGAACAAGCTTTTCGCTTGGAGTTAGCAATGTGGGCCCAATGGCCAAAGTTGAGATAGGGAGCCTTTTGTGCCCATCCAATTGAGCTAGAACTTCCTGCATGATAGATGTTAAGGCATATTCCGAAGTATGAATATCAATATCATGTTCAATTATGTTTTTCAATTCATCTATGTCGGATATGTCAAAAACATCTTGAATAATAGGATCAATAACATCAATAGCACAAAGAGAATGATCATCAATGGGGTGTTTCATTGCATCATAAATGTTAAACTCAACTACCTCCCCATCGAATTGCATAGTCAATTTACCACTAACGTAATCAATTTTTGTCCTAGCGGTTTTCAGAAAAGGTCTTCCTAACAAGATAGGTGCAACATGTGAATCATTTTTCATATCCATCACAAAGAAATCATCAGGAAAAATCAGATTATCTACCATTACTAATACATCTTCAATAATCCCTTTCGGGTAAACGTTTGATCTATCAGCAAGTTGTACTACAATCCGAGTTTCATGGAGTGGACCAAGGCCAAGTGATTGGTAGATGGAGTAAGGAAGAACATTGATAGAAGTACCTAGATCAAGCATTGCTTTATCAAAATGGGTTTCCCCAATAACGCAAGGAATGCTTACCATGCCCGGATCACTACACTTTTTGGGCATTCGACGTTGGAAAACAGCGGACACATGCTCACGAACTTGCACCTTCTGCTTTCCCTTCAGATTCTGGTTCCTCTTGATGGTGCAAAGTTCCTTCAAAAAACGAGCATATTTAGGAATACTCTTCACAAGTTTAAGGAGGGTGATATTTACCTCGCATTTGGAAAAGGTCTCAAAGAGATCCTTATCCTCAATCACCCTTCGCTCCTTTATTGCTTCAGGAAAGGGAGCCGGAGGTTTCTCAGCATATAGAGGGGGAAAGCTTGGATGGATATAAGAATCCTCTTCAGCAGAACCCTCTGTCGTCTTTTCCGTAGGGGCGGAAGCTTGCAGGCGCAGGGGCGGCTCAGGGGTTGTCACCGCAGGGGCGGCGACATCCAGCCGTAGGGACGGCGTCTGTACAGGGGTTGGCGTAGTTGCAGCCGCAGGGGCGGCTGTGGGGGCGTCAGACTCGTCAGAGGGTTTTTCTTTAGCTTTTGTTGTTGGCTTTTGCTGGACTTGCTTCCCACTCCTCAATGTTAGAGCACTAACATTCTCCTTAGGGTTTACAACCGTCTAGGAGGGCAAGTTTCCGGAGGATCGAGCTTCGTTCCTTGTAATGACCTCTGCCATTTGTCCAACCTGTTTTTCGAGGTTCTTGATGCTAGACTTTGTAGTTTGGACATGGGTAGCAAAATGTTTAGTTAAAACCTGCAGCATATCTTTAGTGGATTGAGACTTACCTTGGTGGGGCTGCTGTTGCTGGTTTTATTGATCCCTCCATCGATAATTTTGTTGATCACGCCAATTGGGGACATAGTTTTGTGCATATGGATCATTCCTTGGACGTTGTTGCTGTTGTTGACCATATCCTATAACATTTACCTTCACAGCATCGTCATGGAATTGTGGGCACGAGTCCGTAGGGTGGAAAGGATCAGCACAAACTCCACAAGCCTTGAGCTGTTGTAGGGTTCCCATCAAAGTCAATCTCTTAACCATCTCTTTTAGTTCAACTATTTCTTGTACAATCTCTGGACGGCTAGGATTAATGGCATGGACTCCTCTCTTGGTAGAGGATCTTCCAAAGTTCTGTGTTCCTTTTGCCATTTCCTGCATTTTTTCCATAGCAACCTCAAGAGTAGAGTTAAGAATGTTACTATCCTTCTTTCATTGTCCAACAAACCGTTGTACAAATAGAGCACTAGGTCTTGCATGGAGTAGCCGTGAAGAGGGCAGCTTGATCTCAACTTGGCAAAGCGCTCGAAGTACTCATAAAGAGTTTCGTCCGCTTCTTGCTCTATGTTACTTATGGCCTTCTTCAAGCTGTTTGCCTTCTTAGTGGGGAAGTACTTCTCCAAAAAGACTTTGTGGAGATTCTCCCATGTGTCGATACTACCGGATGGAAGGTGGTAGTACCAATCATCCGCCCCATCCTTGAGAGTGAAGCCAGACGCTCTCATCTTGATTTGCTCTTCGGTGACATTGGCCGTCTTCATGCTCATACACACGGTATGGAACTTCCCAAGGTGTTTGATGGGGTCTTCACCACTTAACCCATGGAAGGATGGGAGCAAGTGGATCAGCCCCGGTTTGAGCTCAAAGTTGACTCCTTCCCCAATTGCCGGTATGGTAACCGCAAGAGGGTGTTGAGTCAAATCCGGCTGCGTGAGTTGACGAAGAGTTTGGTTAGCCATCTCTTCTCGGGTTCGTTGTTGCATACGAAGTCGATTGTGCGTTCTTTCAATTTTTGGATCAAAAGAGGAAAATCGGAGTTAGTAGCACGGGTTTGAACCATGAAAATGGTACAAAGCAATAATCAATAATTGAAGTAAATCAAAACAAAAACAAGAACTCCCCGGCAACGGCGCCAAATTTGACGAGGCTAAAATCCTTTGGTCGTTGTCTTTTAGCTTAAGTTTAAGTAATTGCCTAACGATACACTAATTGATTTCTATAGTGTAAGTAAGGGTCGATCCAAAGAAAGCCTTGTCAAGTAATGATTAAGTTGAATTATCGATATATGTAACCAAATTGGGGGGGGTTGGATTGTAACGAAACAAGACACAAGCAAAACAAAAACAAGTAAAGATGTGATAATAGAACAGAGAAGAGAGTTACACTAGGTTGAGTCTTAGCATGCACACTACTTTGGTTGGTTCTTTTTATAAGTTATGCATCAATGTCTCGTCTTGATCTTAAATATGTGTTGAGCCAACCGGCATCAACACAACTTAACAAGTTTAGTGATCTGTAAACCTACAAGATCAAAGCACAAGTAAGCATTTTAACAAAGACAAAGAGATATAAAGAAAGCATAAACACCGTTAGACTTTCTTTATAATTATATTCCTTTCCTTTAAGTAACCACAACCAACTTTTACCTAAAGGATTACTACTAGATTAAGGACCTGAACCCGGAGTCAATTAAACCTAGTTCTTTGCATGCAATTAGACACTTAAGGTGATCAATCTAAGTGGTAAGAAACATGCAAACATAAGTTTAGAGCTCAAGGAATATAACACATATGACTGAATAATACTTATATTGTAAGGACTTACAACTAAAGCAGCAATGCAGCTTCAAAACAACTCAATGTAGCAAGGAACTTAGAAACTCATTACACTTGGAAATAAGGGAAAATGAGCTTAAGTGGGAAAATGATGGATGATTCTAGCAATCAGCCATAGCTCTATTTATACTAAAAATGACAGTAAATGGATGTCCTAAGCAACCATCTTTAATGCCATAAGGTGGTGCAAATAGCCGGAGTAAAATCCTCTTGCGCTAAACGGCGGAGGCGGGCTTGAAGGGTAGCAGGGGCGGTGTAGGCCAAAACGCTTGATTTTCTTCTTGGCTGCAGGGGCAGCTTAGCAATCCCGTAGGGGAGGGTCTTTAATGCTCTAAAACGTTTGACTCTTCATCTTTCTGTCGCTACTGATGTCTAGCCGCAGGGGCGGCCCAATGTCACTGCAGGGGCGTTGACACTGACTCATCGACTTCACAGCTCCGCAGGTTGGTCCGCAGGTAGAAGCGCAGGGGCACCGGCTTCGCTTCTTCAGGGTAAGTCACCGCAGGGGCGTCCAGGGGTGGCCGCAGGGGCGGTGACATGCTTGTTCCGGGCGCTAGAGAAGGCGCAAACTGCGTTCCGGAGTGCAGTGCTACCCGTAGGGGCGGTGACGCTGTTCCGCGGGGGCGTTGTGGCACCAGAAACTTATCTTTGTGAATGATCTTCAACTCCCAAGTGCTTCTAACATCTCTTTTGCTTCATTTGGATTTCCTCTTCTGGATTAAGATGTTAGCAACACAAACCGACTCTAAGACACTAAAAGATGCTAAGAACTATCCTAATTTATAGTGATTCCATCACCTATCACCTTCTCTTTGTCAATTTTTCTGCCTTTGTTAACGAGGAACAGAAAACCCGGCATGTGGCTTCCACCCTCTTGTATGACTAAGAATCTCTTTCGTCTTATATGAATAGGATACATTTCGAGATCATATTGAAATCAAAGTCCGATATGGTTTTCTAAGGAGAGGATGTCCGTTGTTCTCCTTGATCATTTTACTTTTAAGATTATGTCTAGCGGTAGCGACCATGTTAAATTTGTGATATTTGGTGGGTTTTGTGAGAGTTTTTATGGCGTGTGTAGGCGCATTCTCCGGGAGCTGAAGGCCGGTATTCATTTTCTTATATATATATAGAGAGAGAGAAAGAGAGAGAGAGAGAGTATAGATCATATGAGAACAAGCCTTCTCATGTAATCATGAGAACACGTCTTATTGTTTAATATATTATTCGTATTTATTATTAGTTTTGTTACGTAGGTGTCATATCGTTTAATGTATTATTCATAGTTATTGTTGGTTGAATGGATTATTTATAGCTTTTATTAGTTATTATTAATTATGATATCTACCCTAAATCTCGACTCTTAACACTCACCATCCGACGGTCTAAGATTGTTCTCATGATACACAATAAGGCTTGTTCTCATGGGAAATGCACCCTATCGATATATATATATATATATATATATATATATATATATATATATATATATATATATATATATATATATATATATATATATATATATATATATTCTTATATTGATTAGGCAAAGAGAGAGAAAATTGAAAAATATTATAAATATATTAAGATGAATCTTGTAAATTCTCTAATGTGGATGTTTAAAGGATGTGTTTGGTAAGAGGTTAATGGGGTTATTTTAGATTAAAATTGAGAGATTAAATTTGTGTATGTGTTTGGTTGAAGATTGAGATTATACATGGAGATCATAGAAGACGTTAAGCGATTAAAAAAGGAGTACCGTATTTTAAATTATAAAGAAGGGATCAAATTTTATAATGATAAACTGTAACTCCCCAAGTTTTGGGAACTCGAAGCGTTACGGGCTACGACCTCATAATGGGTCCCAACCCTCAGAGTAGCAACATCACAACGTATCTTACAACAAGACACAAACAAATGAAAACCAAATTTTAATGATAACTTACAGTAAGTTGAAATATACTAACTCAAAGTGTCGAAAACACTCGTCTGGATGACTAAATTTTGTATCATCGAACGAAACTAACATCTCATAATCGTCTTGTGTTGTCATTTTCGGTACCGTATTGATCACTTCTTTGGAACATAAAAAACTTTTCGAATAACAACGGTCATATTTTAAAATTATTACTGTTACACAACATTTGAATTATAACGGTCAAAATCATCACAAATCCGGGTTCAGTAACCGCCACCGGTTACAGGTTCTGGGTCCGTCGGCGTTTGTGATTTCCATCGTCGTGTACGTAATGTTCTTCTAAAACAATTGATGATAATACATCAGTGGCAATGGGTTGTTGACAACACAATTGTTGATATCACAATGAATGTCAATATAATTGGTAACAACATAGTTAGTTGATAACAATACAATTGGTGATATCATAGTTAATGACAATATAATTGATGACAACATAATTTTTGATAATATAGTTGATGCCATTACAATCGACGACATGATGACAACAGAGTTTGTGAACAATGTAGTTGACGATGATATAGTTGATGACAACATAGTCAATGAAATATCATTGATAACAACACCCTTGACGACAGTATAGTCGATAACATGACAATTGGTGACAATACAATTCCTTCTAAACAATATACAAATCTCCAAAAAATATATAAATATTTTGTAATTTTAAAAAAAATTATTTTACTTATGTTTAATTAGAGACTAAAAAATTTCAAACATGAAAAATTGAAAAACAAACGGTTTGGTCAAAAGGGACCTTGGGCCTTAATAAAAATAACCAACGGTTTGGTCATAAATCATGGGCCGAGGGATGGAAAATCTGGGCCATTTCAATCCGAAGTCTGCCCGAGATATCACAAAGCCAGTTGTTTTCAAATATTCCCTTTCCCTACAACTGCCCACGAACAGTGAAGAGAGAGAAGATAGCAAAGCAGCAAAAGTGGCGGGATCCATGGCAATGACGCTGCTAGACGAGCGACGAAATCCGCTGATGGAGACGGTGATGCACTGGCAAGTTCGATACTCACGCTTCTTTGGCTACCATCCTCCCACTTTCACTTCATCTTCTCTCTCTCCTCGTCGAAGAAACGCATACTGTAACTGGCTCTCCTCAGCCTCTCCCACCGCCATTCTCTCCCTATCCGCCGATCATTCTGTCTCCGGTTTCATCCTTACCGTCTATTTCGAAGGAAAAATCCTTGTAATATTTCTAGATCTCTCAAACTCCACAGTAGTTTCTTCTCGTTTTTGTCGTTCACTTTGCTGCTGTTTGACAGGATTAGCCGATCGTCGACTATGCTAAATATCCCACAGTATACCGTATTTCGCACACTAGATTCGCATTAGCGACCGAGTCTTCTATTTCTAGAAGTTCGGTTATGGCGACTCTATTTAGGGGTTAAAATTTTGCTTGCAAATTCGGATTTCCTTCGGAGCAAATATTTAAGACCATATTATCAGTGTTTCATATGTAGCGACGATGAATGAAATTCACAGAATTAGTTTGAGCAACTAATTGTCACTTTGAAAATTGTTCTGTTCTGAATGTTGATGTTCCTGTAACTGACGTTAAATGAGTCTGAGCAAATCATGCAGATATACTGGACGATCCTATCAACGTGATTCTGATAGCTGTTGTAAGAACAGATTGGATCTTCTTGTCTGAGATAAACTGGTGGATATATTCCTTCATTTATCGATGTTGAAACATTTTGATTTGATTTTAACTCATTTGAAGTGCTATGCGTGTGTGGCTGATTCCAGGATTTGAATGATCGAGTAACGTTCTCCTGTGCTTCTTGTAGGAGCAACACTATGCACCCAAGCTGAACTTCTCCTGGCCTCAGTTGTCATACACGTCAAATGTTCCTCAACAGTCTACACGAGTTGTATTTGTTAGCTATAAAGATGGAGCTTCTGAGGTGAGGAACTCTTAGAATAAGTTTTGTAGAGTTTTGGGGCATTAAGCCGTCAAAATACTTCGTTCCTGCATTATCGTATGGTGTTTTAAGTCTTATTTCTAACTACTACTCATATTGGCTCCTGTTCTTTCTTGAGTTTATTGTTTTTACATCAGTGATCGCCCAGATGCCAGTAAACATCCATGTGCTGTTAAACATTCATTGTATAGTACTTCTATTTGCTCGTGATTTAATAGCTCTAGATAGTATTGCTGTTAGGTGATTTAGATGCAAGAAATGAATACTGAGTACATATTTCCCAATTTTATAGGCCATAGGTATCTTACCTTTGATGGCAATCTATTTCCATATCTGAAAGGCCTGCTTCATTCATTTATATCACGAAACCTAAACAGATAGATCTTTGCCTGTCAAGTCTGTCTGAGATTTTGTTCCGTATTATTTGTCACAGTGCTTAATCTTCTTCATTGTTTTATTCTTGCAGACTCAAAAGTTCGGTTTGTGTTTTTCAAGCTACTACGAAGTCAGAGAATTTGTGACTATGTTGGAGGTATCTAATTTTGCCTTACCTTTTGCATCTGTCTTTCATCAATGTGTTTGTGACACACTTGTTCATTCCTTTTCAGGATAGCTTTTCAAATAAACAACACTATCTGGAAAACATGATGATCACACACTCTTCTCAGTCTGAGTTTGTACCACAGTAACCAAGATTTATCTTCCTCCTTTTAAGTAATGAAATACTCATTATTGGCTATTGTGTTTTTCACAGATTTAAATACGCTTCAAGTGAGGTGATACCCAACGGTGCTTCTCAGATACTTGATACAAGGGTTAATACTTCATATCTACCAAGTACTCAGCAGTCCCATTCCTCTGAAGGCTACATACCCAGTATCTCTGAGTGTTATGTACCTCATATATCTGAAGATTGTACACCTATATTTCCTCCCCGGTTCACATCACTAGTGACAAACTGTTCCGAGATGGCACAACCATATGGTATAATTTAGTGCAATAACGCGGATGTGATGCTCTATTGTTATATTTAGTCTTTAACTTTTCTTATTGTAGGTGATGTAGCTCCAAGCACAGCAAGAGCATCCCAAGAAATTGATCTCCAATCCCTAATCGAGGTAATTTTGCGTTCTGATACCATTTAGACAAAATGAAACCTTCATCTGTGTCATTTTGATTTATTCTTAACCGAACAGCCTATTTTTACATTGCAGAAATACCTACAAGATGGATCCTTCCTCGGTAAGTGGGTTCCTTGGTGCATATCTTGATTGCTTGTATCACAACGGATATATCCGGATAGACTTAAGTATCCTTCATGTGGAAGAAGTTGATCTTAAAGGAGGGTTTAAGTGGGTATTTGACCTCATTGTATTTTCCATACGGATCCTAACAATTCTTTCTTGTGTTCTCGTCGTTGAACAGATATATTAACTAAAGCTGAAGAAGTGATTGCTCAAATGGGAGGTGGATTGGCAACACAACAGTTTAAGTAGCTCTTGAGCTTGCGCCAGTTATGAGTCTCTGATGACTATGTAGTGGCATATTTGTTACTCACCACGAAGACATTCTACCAAGATACAAGAATAAAAGTAGTAGACTGCATCTGTTATCCCGTTGTTTGTATGAGAATGATCGACTACCTAACGTGTGGCGACCAAGTTCCCCATCATCCCTCCAGCAATCTCGTAAAATTTCGCGCTACAAAATCCAGTTCCTAAAGCTAGCTGTTCCAGTTCCTCTCCTGCGCCACATAAACAAGGCTCATACAATAGGTAGCATTAATCTTTATGGTTCTACATCAATTGATCTAGAACAAGAACAAAACCTGTTAGAAACCCTTCTATTGAGGTTTTTAGGTACTCGTATTCCTGTGCCAGACCAAAACCCCCTGCCGTTGGAACCACTACATTGTCGATCATCCAGCCCTAGTAGAAACAAATGCCACCCTCATGTTATGGTAATTGTAATTGCACAGCATTAACATCATTTTCTTCGACTACATTGTTTTTGTATCACACATACCTGGATCGCAACTGTGAAAGGTTGAGTAGATTTATTAAAATCAAGAACAGAAAGTTTAGCACCTGGCCAAAAGAACACCAAACCAGTAAGAAGGCATATAAAATTGCATTTCAGGTATCCCAAATAGCATCTTAGAGAGAGGGCTCCTGAAACCTGGTTTCAGAACACGGAAAATCTCCTTCATAGCCATCTCCCTATCCACGACATTTCTTAATCCGTACCCCAAGGTAATGGCATCAAAATAAGCATCTGAGAAAGGCAAATCAACAGCATCACCTTCAATCCACCTGCAACAGATGAATCAACAAGCCCAATTTAGATGCTCAGAAGCTGCAAATGTCAAACAATTAGTTCAGAGAATGAATGAATGAATTAACAGCCTTGATTTACCAACGCTCACTCTATGTTCCTGTAGCAATCTTTAACCCCTGATTGTTGCCTAGAAGACGCAACCGACAACTGATCGCAGGAAAAGTCAAGTCCGATCACCTGAACAAGTCCAACATTGGAACTATTACGATTCACAACAATGAGTATCCATCCAACACAAAGATTTTGGCTTTAAAAAATAGGTAATGTAAGTTCTCATTGGTAACTTCAGAGATAATTTCTGCGAATCCAACTGTAAAAGATAATGATTAAGGGCCTGTTTAGTTTTAACTCCGAATACGAAAACGAATCTAGTCTGTAAAAGTATACCCTTGTTCATGAAATTTTTTGGAATCTTTCCTTATGCTTTGAAGTAATTGGACTAAAATTTTATTGCTTTTGATACCCTAGAACAAATTGGGGAATGCATTTTGCACAAAACCAAAGGAATGATTCAAACAAAATTCATGAACAGCTTACATGTATGAACTAAATTCATTTTCATTCCGTTTCCGTTTCGGGGTTACAAGCAACCAGGGCTTAAACGAGAGCTGGGAACAAGCATGGAAATGAATATGATCATTGAAGATGTCCTAATTCTATTGTTACAACGGAACATGAAACTGAATACAAATTTTAATCCAAGTTTTGCCTAAGCCAGATTACAAGGCCAGGCGCAATGAAATGTTGAAGCTACTCAGCAAACAAGACATTGGAGATGAGATAGAAGGAAACCTTTCCATCGAATCCAACTTTCTCAGACAAGAGAAATGCCAGATCGCCGCTACCACAGCACAAATCCAAAACGCAATTCCCCTTCTTAGCACTGAAACAAAACAAATAAAAAATCGCAAGTGGAAAGAGAAGCAGATGAGTAGAGGCGAAGCGAAGAAGAGCTTCGTACCCGCTCCACGAGACTGCCATTCGCTTCCAAACGCGGTGTTGGCCCAAGCTGAGCAAATCATTCAGCTGCAAAAATGTAAAACAACCATAAAACCCTAATTACGTCGAGTGAAAGAGGGATTTAACGGAAAACAAAGAGGGGGTTCGGAGAAGGAGTACTGTGTCATAAACGGGAGAAATGCGGTTGAATAGTGCCCGGCGTTCCTCCGAACAGCGAACCATAAACCGGCGAGGAGGATGTTGAACAAAGCAAGGTGCCATGACCGATGCCATTGTTTCAGCTACGACCTCCTGTTCTTGCTACACGGCGATTCTTATCCTCACCGAGTGATAAGTATGTTACGGGGGCGAGACTAATTTCCTGTCAAATATTTTTACTCATGCAATTAGCAATAAGAAAAATCATATTTATTAATTAAATTAATTAAATTAGACGTATTATAGCTCATTTAGTAACGTGAAGCTGAAGAGGATTATTTAGTAGATGAAAATGATGATGATGAGAAATAGTTTCCGTTTGGTACGTGTTTAAATTAAGGAAATTAAGATTATGAGAATTAAAAGGGAGAAATAATTATTGTAATCTCGTTTAGTGAGGGAATGAAAGAGATTAAAGGGGTTAGATTATGCAGATGAAGTAAGTTAGATTATGAGAATTTTGGCCCCGTTTGGTGATACATAGATTAAGATGAAATATTTATTTCATCCCCATAATCTATCTCTATGAGATGAAAGAATTCTCCCAATTTCATCCCCATAATCTCATAATTTTCATTTCATCTCCATAATCTCCACTCACCAATCCTTTAAAACTTGGATTATAAGGATTACGAGAATTATTGAGACTAAAATATTACTTTTACCCCCTTTCTCTTTTTTATGTCTTTCATCTATAAAAAAAAATTTAGCACGTATTTTTTTGTGATTTTACCCACAATCATATTAATTTTACCAAACACTCATTTAACTGATTTTCACATTCATCTTCTTAAACAATTTCATCCCCTTAATTTTTCATCTAAATAATTCTCTTCACCCTCATCTTCATCTGCATAATCTTATGTTACCAAACGGGCCCTTATTTAGATGAAGAATTAAGGAGATGAAATTGTTTAAGAGGATGAGTATGAAAAATAAGTGAAATGAGTGTTTGGTAAAAACAATATGATTGTGGCTAAAATTACGAAAAAGTCCGTGTTAAAATTTTTTTTTAATAGATGAAACGCCGAAAAAAGAAAGAGGGGTAAAAAAGAGATTTTAGCCTCAATAATCCTTATAATTAATATAATTGAAGTTCTACGGGATTACAAAATTTCCACAATCTAATTTTTTTAATTTCCATAATTTAACGCCTTTAATCTCCTTCATTTCCTTACCAAACAAGATTACGAGAATTATTTCTCCCTTTTAATTCACATAATCTTAATCCCCTTAATTTATGCACTTACCAAAGGGTAAACTGGGTAAATCCACCTTCCTATTTGTCATATTTTGAAAAAGTTGCATGACTTTTAGTTTCAACATTTCTAAATAAATTTCTTTCGAAATAGCACATCATAAAATTATTCATAAACTCATCTACCATCTTGTTTCACAACTCTCTCTCTCTCTCTCTCTCTTGATGATCTTCATTGATGAAAATGCTCTTTCCACTATAGATGTTACAACTAGTAATATTAAGGTCAACTCAATTAGACGATATATCAAGTGAAAAACTTTGTGAAAACCTATCCCATCCATCTTCTTAGCAAAATCCTCGATACGTTGTAATGTAGAAAAACTTTTATTTCTCTTCATTTCAATAATCCACAACTACAATGGTCATTTAAGCTCCATTTTATCACATTTTGAGAAGTCATGTGGATATAACTCTACAAGGTGAAGTAACTTTGGCTTACAATAACGGGAGAACGAATTCTTAGGATCATGACTTGTGTTACGCTAGAAAAGTATCACCCAAAAGTGTTAAATTTATAACTCGATCTATTCTCCTAATCTACCTAGCGAACCCACAGTGTATGAGTCGTTTCGTAGCAAGGAAAGTATTTCGAGGTCGAACACAAGGACTGAGGTGAAACTAAATTATCCAATGATCATGAATAGTGCAAATCTAAACTAAGATGAGAGAGAGGAATAAAGAAATGAAAATCACAATATTTTTGGCTGGTTTTGTGGTGATCAAACAAAGATCACAAGATATACAAACAAGCAAACAAACAACACACAAACACAAGATAGGTGATAAGTGTAAGAAATGTGGATTCTAGAGATCAAGATTTCCGATTACGGCAATGGACTCAAGATTCTAAACATCTAAGGATGAGTTGTGGTTGCTCGGGAAAGGACATTTCTCTAATGGAAACAATTACCGGGTAAGTATCATGCTCCACTAGTCTCAAACCAAAGTCCTATTGTCGGGTAAGTCTCAAGGAGATAAGGTGGAGAATTCTACACAAAACGGGCCACTACCTAAGGGTCAAACCCCTCCTTACTGGGTAAGTCTCGGAAAAGATAAGTCTTACCAACGATCCTAGCACACTCATTCCAATAGTGGCTTTTTTTGGCTCACAACTACCTAGATTTCATCATCTTCTATACCTAAGAGTGGAAATCACTGGGTAAGTCTCATCCCTCAATTACTTTGCTAACTTAGGCACCCTAAGCTATATTAAGCTCAACAAACACTAGGATTTCAACAAATCTACATCCTAACATTCAGATTTATCAACATAAGAACAACAACACAAGAATCTCGGGTGGATCATGGAATCTCGCCCGAAATAGCATGAAGAACAGGCCGAGATTTTGGTCTGAGCTGGGGTTTCGAACACAAATCATCCTAAGCTATCATGCAAGTCCATACAATCATCATCCAAGCCATAACCATCTATCCTTCATCCTAGAATCACAACTATTCAGCCAATAACATACATTTCAAAGGAAAAACCCATCATACAAGTATGCATGCATTCCATAGCAAGATAAAGAGATAAAGCACAATGAAATCAAATGTAAGATATAAGTTTACAACAGTCTTACAACACTTCCAAGGAAGCTCCAAGTCAGTTCTTACAAGCTCCCACAAGAATCTCACTTAAAACCACTCAAACTCACTCTAGATATAAGATGATATGTTCTAATCTATTCTCCCCCAAGAACACCCACAAAGGGCTTGGAAGAGAGCTATTAGATGAGAGAAGAAGTCCCAAAATCAGCTTGCAAGGCAACTCAAGTACTCTACCAAAAGCAACAAAGAGTTGGGCAAAGAAATCGTGTGACAAGTGTCGGAGCTGTTCTGAACAAAAATCTAGGATGGCTTAGGACCCATCTCAGCCGAGATTCCTGTACATTGGACCGAGATTTTCATCCTTCAGCTCCCCCTAGATCAACAAGTCATAAGTTGGTGCAAGGCACTCACCAACTAGGTCTCTTGTGCTCTTCTTTGCTCCTAGCTTGCTCCTTTGGGAATTTGGAAATTAGCCACCACGAGGCTTGATTCTCGAATGTATCGAATACATGCAAAAGATCCCAAAATACCTACAAAACCGACAAAAGCTCGTGTAGACGTCTTTCTTAGCAATATGACTCGATTAAGCATAAACATCACAAACTAATGCCAAATCATGCAAGAATAAGGGGAAAAACTTCGCATATGAATGCTTAAACTAGTGTCATAAATCATGTCATTAACTTGTTATACATGTGAGTAATTCTTTATTTGACTCACTGAAACGTTTATCCATCTCAACACAAATTTGATCAATAACCTATATATATATATATATATATATATAGAGAGAGAGAGAGAGAGAGAGTAAAAGTAACTATATTAAAAAGTAATTGTTAGTGTAGATTGAAATAGTCAAATACTTGACAAAATAGATCAACTCAAAGTATTGTAAACTACCACCCCAATAAAAAAAATTGAACCTATTGTTGTAAGAATTGTGACAAGACACTTGTAAATCCCAATATAATCTCCATCAAATGAGCAATAACAAAAATTTGATAACTCTCCATCTTTTCACCCAAGCTATTGGGAAGACCTTGAGTTTTATGTCCATGTCATCATTATAGATAGTGTGAAGCACTTGGATTATTATGGGCCACCCATATAGAAGACGAGTAATTGTTTTATATAGTGGCTCCAACGTGTACCTTCCAACCGAGTTAAACTATATTCTTGATTATTTCATCTTTCCATTGAAATTTCAACATTATCCAACTTCTTCACCAAGTTGACTTTTCCAGAACTCGTCTTTTCTTTGCAAGAACCTTCAGCCGAGTTTGTTACCACTGACACAAACTTAAAGAAATCACTGACATGTTGGTTTGTACGTGCAATTGTCACATTAACTAATTATAGTTGGTGAGCAAAACAATAAATGAACCTTGCATATGAATCCTACCTATAAGTAAAATCATGATTTTTTGCAATAAATTTTGTCTCATTTATTTTTTTTTTTAGGTAAAGGAGAGTCAGTGGTCTCCGGCGCATCTGGTCGCGTTTTATATAAATAGGAAAAAAGGACTAAGTTATCCGCAAACGGGGGATAGTCCGGCCCCTTACATCATCCGCAATAATATCATTAATACCCCCAAAGGGGTCACACAATACATTAAGACCAAGCGGAAATGTAAAAGCCACGTTTGCTAACGCATCAGCGACTCTATTAGCCTCTCTAAAGGCATGTCGAAACTGGATATTCCAGTCTCTACTTAGATAGTCTTGGCAACGAAATACCAGACTCGAAAGAGGATGGTGACTTTGAATTCGCTTGTTTAAGAGTGTAGTGACGAGCTTGGAATCCGTTTCAATGATAACAGATTGGAAGTCTCTCTCCCATGCTAATTTTAGCCCATAAACAACTCCCCATAGCTCAGCCATCGGTATTGTACATAGGCCAAGATTAGCCACGAACCCAAAGAGCCATCCTCCTTCACTATTTCTACTTACACCACCTGCCGTTGCATGACCGTCCATTCTTTTGGCCCCGTCGGTGTTGATCTTGATAGTACCTTGGGGTGGTGGCTCCCACTTGATATGGCAGACAACCGGGCCGATTGATGTAATATTGAGATTATGCTGGCTCTTGGTCCAAGCAGTGACGTACTCCAATGTCTTCTCTTGAACAAAGCTGGAGCGGGTTGCCATATAACTAGTCCCCTGGAAGATGTATTCGTTCCGCCATTTCCAAGCCCACCAAACTCCAACTGCAAAAAGCTCGCACCACATATAATGACTATTAAAAGTACGGTTTGATAGTAAGTTACCTCGTAACCAAG
Organism: Fagopyrum homotropicum; assembly: GCA_033239125.1. Taxonomy (NCBI): domain Eukaryota; kingdom Viridiplantae; phylum Streptophyta; class Magnoliopsida; order Caryophyllales; family Polygonaceae; genus Fagopyrum; species Fagopyrum homotropicum. Next base: position 116,136,174 of record BSWB01000007.1, on the reverse strand, counting down.
TCGTAAAGGGAGTCGAGTAGAAATCTTCAACAAATAAGTCAGCATGCATCGCTTTCCACATCCTGTTTGTGACGTTGCAATCTCGGAACACATGGATGGTTGTCTCTGTATTGTACGAACACATGTTGCAGCTGCTAGTCTCACTCATGTGGCATCTTTGTCTTTCTTCATTCGTTAATATCCCTCCATGTATAGCCTTCCAGATGAAGAGTCTTACTTTCTCATGAATACGCATCTTCCATAATCTCTTGAAGAAGTGACCATCTGCATGTGTTGTATGAAGGGAGCTATTGGCTAAAGAGTAAGCTGAAGCGATAGTGAAGCCGCCATCCACCGACGGTAGCCACCCAATTTCATCCCTGATATTGTGATGCGTGTTGTGGGGCTGCTCATCCCGCAGGCTGCCAACCTTAGGGCATATCGCAGCTAGCTTTAATAGCCACGTAGTGGGGAGGATGTTACTGAATTTCTCCCACTTCCAGCCCCTAGCTTCATCCCAGTAGTCTTTAACAGTAAGACTTTCATCATTTATATTAGGTTGGGATATAATGAAGTTCCTTAGCGGCTCATCTCCTAGCTATATATCATCCCAAAATAGGATAACCCTACCATCCCCAAGCACCCATTTCACTCCCGGCCTGACAATAGTGCGGAGCCCTTCTTGAATATCACGCCAGATGCGAGATGGACTTGAGTGAATCGTACCATTGTCCCTTATATATTTGTTCCGGAGGACGCGGACCTAGAGACTTTCCTCTTCCTTGATGAATCGCCAACTTAGTTTGCCAATAATGGCCCTGTTTAGGATATCCATCTTTTTTACACCTAGACCACCTTCGCTTTTGGGTAGACAGAAGGTGTTCCAATTCACTGTGTGTAGCTTGCGGTCACTTACCTCATGGCCCCAGATGAAGCTTCTGCATGTTTTATCTATTTGGGAGCACACATTTGAGGGAAGACGAATAGTGCTCATGTTATAGACCGGTAGCGAAGCTAAAACAGATTTGGTGAGGGTAATTCTACCGGCAAAGCTGAGAGTTTTACCCCTCCAGCTACTGAGCTTACCATTTATTTTATCAAGCAAAGGTTGGAAATTTGACCTGGAGATCCTCCCTTGTATGATTGGCATGCCTAGGTAGTTACCAAAGTTGTGAGTAACACGAACTCCACTCAAGGCTTCCAATTCGGTAGTAAGGTTGTGTGAGACATTTGGGGATACAAAAATTCTTGATTTTTCATAGCTGACTCTTTGTCCGGAGGCCGTACAAAACATGTTAACACACTTCATGACTATCCTCATCTGGGCTACTGATGCTTCTGCAAACAAAGTAACATCATCCGCGAAGAACATGTGGGAGATCTTTGGGCCGCCCCTGGATAATTGAATGAGTTTCCACTCATTTTCCTCTACCGATTCCAGGATGATATGACTGAGTCTCTCAACTGCTAGAACAAAGACGTAGGGGGATAGCGGATCCCCTTGCCTAATACCTCTTTCCGGGATGAACGGATCAGTGATTTCCCCATTTCATAACAATTGCGTCTTTGTTGTAGAGATACACTGACTCATCATGTCACACCATTTAGGAGGAAAACCAGCTTGCTTGACTGTATCAATCACAAAATCCCAACGGATTCGGTCGTAAGCTTTCTCTAGATCCAACTTGAGGATCATCCATTTTTTCCCAGACTTCTTTCTTTTCATTGAATGAACTATCTCCTGCATAAGGACGATATTTTCTTGAATAGGTCTCCCCGGTATGAAACTTCCTTGAGTTGGTCCGATAAGGAGTCCAATAACCTGTTGCATTCTCTGGACCAGAACTTTGGAGATGATTTTATAATTGACGTTGCACAATACAATGGGTCTGAATTGACTAATCAGTTCCGGATTACCGACCTTAGCTAAGAGGGTAATAAGTATATCGTTGCTTCCTGCAGGTAGGGTGAGTTCATTATAAAAGTTTGTGACGAGTTTAAAGATAGAATTACCAACCGTATGCCAGCATTTTTGGTAGAAAAGAGGTTGGAACCCGTCAATCCCTGGTGCTTTGTATGCACCCATACTTTTGGTAGCTTTCCACACCTCCACCATAGTTATCGGTTTGCATAGTTCATTCCATGCTGACTCGTCTAACTCGGGGAAAGAGAGGGTCTCCAGTGTATGCGACGGGAGGGGCTGAGCATCATCGAGGCTGTACAGCTTAGTGAAATACGAGATGACATGTTTCTCTAAAAGTTCCGGGTTTTCAGACCACTCCCCATTGTCAATTTGAAGTCTTAGGATACGACTTCGGCATCTTCTAATAATCGCGGATGTGTGATAGTAGGACGTGTTCCTATCACCACCAACGAGCCATTGTTCGCGGGATTTTTGGAACCAAAGTAGCTCTTCTTGTTCAAGAGTGCTCTCAAGTTGGCGCTGTAATATAGTTTCTCTCTTTTACAGACGCTTTGAGGAGATCAGGTGAGGGTGAGATTGGACTGCAGAGAGCTTATTGTTGAGGCTGTTTTTCCTGCTATGAATGTTGCCAAAGACGCATCGATTCCAGTTAATAAGATGATGTTTAAGATGATAAAGAGCGATACTTACCTCGTTATGGTTAGCCCAAACATCCTGGACCATAGGTTGGAAGTCGTTGTGTAACAACCATGCAGCTTCCATGCGGAACGGACGCCTTTCTGATTTCAGCAAGATGGTCGGGTTGAGATTAAGGAGGAGAGGGCAGTGGTCTGAAGAGAAGCGAGCCAGGTGTCTGATTTGGGCATCAACCCAATCCATCCTACACTCTTTGTTCATGAAGACCCTATCAAGACGTTTTTGAATCTGCCATTTGAATTTCTACCATTGTCCCACGTAAAGTTAGGGCCGGTGAATCCAAGGTCTATGAGCCCAAACTTGTTAACCAATCTCTGAAAAACTGGTGTGTCCGAGTGAAGATCCCCGTTGCCTCCAGTGCGCTCATGAGAGAATAGGATGCAATTAAAATATCCTCCAATAATGACGGGTTCGGTGAGATTGCTAAGTACATTATCTAGTTCATCCCAAAAGATCTCTCTCCTAGTGGCTGATGGTGGAGCGTATACCATGATGAGATGGTAATCATGCGAGCCTCCCGTAACCTTCGAGTGGATGAACGAGCTTGTGGCATATATAACACTCAGGTTAACTTTGTCTGAGTTCCACAATAGCCATAGGCCACCCTCAAAACCATTCGGGTCTACTCTGAAACAGTCCGTGAAATTCATGCGATCGCAAATTTTCTTTGCTTGGGGGCCTGATGTGCGAGGTTCAAGAATAGCAACCACGTCTATACGATTCTGTTTGAGGATATGCTTAATAGCTCTACGAAACCCGTTTTTACAGGCTCCGAAAACATTCCAAATGAGGCAATTCATGGGAAACTATGAAATGGAAGGGAACCGGTACTACTCAGTCGGTAAGGGAGTTCAGGCTGAAATATTCAGCACACCCTCGTGATTCCTTTCGCAATTGTTCGCCACTTAGTGTGCGTGCAATCAAGCTTTAAATTTATAAAACTAGAATCAAGCAAGCGAACCCGCATTGTACGGATCGACGTAGTTAAGCAAGAATTTCAAAGTATCGAACACAGGGATTTGGGGAGAATAAATCCGATCGTAGGTTATCAAGCAAATGAATGTAAGAGCTTTGCAAATTATTGGGAAAACAACAATCCTAAAGATCCAAGTATCCAACTGTGGCAATCGATTCAAGATATACTTAATGATATAAGGACAGAGTTAAGATATGCAAAGGTATGCTAATGTAAGGTAATCGTACGGTGAAGTTCCAAAAACCTTATATGACTCACCTACAAGACACTCTCTATACAGGTTGTTGAGGCTTCAATATAGAAAGGTTCTAAAGGTAAGAATTAATGTCAAATACCCAAGCTTGCAATCCAAGGATCAAGACTAACTTAACCGATTACGGTTGCGACACTCACAATCGAGGTAGAGGTTGTTGAGGCTTCACTACCACCTAGAAAAGGCAAGCCTAAACTAAGTTAAAGCAAATCTTTAACTTTGGATTAAAGTAAAAGCAGGTTCGTAAACTTAAAGGAAATCACGGTTAGTTCTTGAGGTTCCACGGCCGTGGACTTCAAGAACAGGCCGTAATTTAAGGTTGTCGACGATTCTCTCTAACTCTCAGGGTCCAATCTGTTTACGATCGATCTATCATCATCTAAGCCACAACTATCAACCCTTCACTTTAGAATTGTTAAGGGTTTTTAGCCAAAATTCATCATTATGATATTAAATTCAAAGATTAAAAGATTGAAAGATGAAAACTTCCAAAAACTTCCAATAAACTTCAAATTAATCTCAAAGTCACAATCAAGAACGAATATCATTAATAGATTCGGAATAGAACAAACAAACACAATATTAGATAAGAAGGAAGAACGGGATGTCAATCCGTCTTCTAAATCAAACCTAAACAAGAAGAGAAATCTTCTTGCAATTAACCTTCTGAATCTTCGATCTTCCGTCAATCCGGAAATCTCTATCACAATCTCCACCAAGTGCGAGATTAGGGCAACTCCAAAGATGAGTGCAAGTACGTCCTTTGCAAAGTCGCAGAATCTCCAAGCGTAGGTGCAAGCGTAAGCCTAAAGCGAGGTGACGGAATCTCTCTTCGTCCGTCTTTTTATAGTGTATGATGAAGTAGCGGCCCGGCCCAATCTTTTAAAAGATCGTGGCTTAAAGTGTGGCGAAAAAAGATCGCCAAGATCACGGTCGTGGAAGGTTCCACGACCGTAATTTAGAGCGTGGAATTGGACACGGTTTGAACACATGATTCCACGACCGTAGAATCCACAGGGAAGATTCACGTTCTTGCCCTAAACCACGCTCTAAAATACGGCCGTACTACAAACCACGTTCAGTTCCACGGCCGTGGAACCCTAGCAAGAGAAGCGTGATTCATTCCAGTGGATTCTACGGTCGTGGAATCATGTGTTCAAACCATGTCCAATTCCACGCTCTAAATTACGGTCGTGGAACCTTCCACGACCGTGATCTTGGCGATCTTTTTTCGCCACACTTTAAGCCACGATCTTTTAAAAGATTGGGCCGGGCCGCTACTTCATCATACACTATAAAAAGACGGACGAAGAGAGATTCCGTCACCTCGCTTTAGGCTTACGCTTGCACCTACGCTTGGAGATTCTGCGACTTTGCAAAGGACGCACTTTCCTATTTTTGGAGTTGGAAGATCTTAGGGTTTACATTTGAATCATGTGTTCAAACCTTTTAAAAGATTTAGGCTTACGAAGAGAGATTCCAGTGGATTCTACGGTCGTGGAATCATGTGTTCAAACCGTGTCCAATTCCACGCTCTAAATTACGGTCGTGGAACCTTCCACGACCGTGATCTTGGCGATCTTTTTCGCCACACTTTAAGCCACGATCTTTTAAAAGATTGGGCCGGGCCGCTACTTCATCATACACTATAAAAAGACGGACGAAGAGAGATTCCGTCACCTCGCTTTAGGCTTACGCTTGCACCTACGCTTGGAGATTCTGCGACTTTGCAAAGGATGCACTTTCCTATTTTTGGAGTTGGAAGATCTTAGGGTTTACATTTGAAGGCGGATTGACATCCCGTTCTTCATTGTCCCTAGAAATTTTGTGAGGTTTTTCTGTTCCTTTGATTCTACATCCATTGAACGCAGTTTGCGATTATTGTGTTTGATTGACATTTGTTTTGAGTTTATTATTGAGATTTTAACGTTTTACCTTTTCTCCCTTTCATATTTGATTATTGATATCATAATGATGATTATTGGCTAAAACCCTTTAGCAATTCTAAGGTGAAGGGTTGATAGTTGTGGCTTAGATAATGATAGATCGATCGTAATTTGAATGGACCATGAGAGTTAGAGAGAATCGCCGACAACCTTAAATTACGGCCTGTTCTTGGAGTCCACGGCCGTGGAACCTCAAGAACTACCCGTGATTTTCCTTAAGTCTACGAACTTGCTTTTACTTTAATCCAAAGTTAAAGATTTGCTTTAACTTAGTTTAGGCTTGCCTTTTCTAGGTGGTAGTGAAGCCTCAACAACCTTTACCTCGATTGTGAGTGTCATAACCTTGATCGGTTTAGTTAGTCTTGATCCTTGGATTACAAGTTTGGGTATTTGACATTAATTCTTACCTTTAGAACCTTTCTATATTGAAGTCTCAACAACCTTTATAAAGAGTGTCTTGTAGGTGAGTCATATAAGGTTTTTGGAACTTCACCGTACGATTACCTTACATTAGCATACCTTTGCATATCTTAACTCTATCCTTATATCATTAGTATATCTTGAATCGATAGCCACAGCTGGATACTTGGATCTTTAGGATTGTTGTTTTCCCAATAATTTGCAAAGCTCTTACATTTACCTGCTTGATAATCTGAAATCGAATTTGTTCCCCCCAAATCCCTGTGTTCGATACTCTGGAATACTTGCTAATCTACGCCGATCCGTACACTGCGGGTTCGCTTGCTTTTATTCTAGTTTTATAAATTTAAAGCTTGATTGCACGCACGCTAAGGGGCGAACAAGTTTTTGGCGCCGTTGCCGGGGATTCTTCCCTAGCCTCGTGCATTCCATAAGTTGACACTCATTTTGCTCCTAAGAATGCCCTCAATCCATGGACATACTCAATCAACTCATCTTTGCTAAATTCCGTCCGGAAATGGCTCTCAATCACCTATAATCAATATAAAGCTTGTGTAGACATCTATATCGACAATATAGGCAAACTAGCTCACAAATGCAACAATGCTAAATCAAAGACTATCAATATGAATCAAATACGTTTAGAAAACGTGCCTAAAATATCACAATATTTCATGCTAACAGCAATCCTCTGCTAGCGCACATACTGGTGCTGGTTGAAGCTGTTGAGGGATAGTTTCAGCCATAGGGGGGATGACTGATGAGGTGCTCCCTATGTTTGGAGTGAAGCATGGCACTACACATTCATCGGGTGGCGGGGTACTACCACTGAGTAGAGGTTCTGGCTGGTCCGTAGCGTGGATAGGGTTCGATACATCCATGCTTATGTGTCCAGCGTCTAGACTTCCTATTGTGGTGTCTTCATAATCCTGTTTGTCAATTGGGAGGTTTGTTTCCGCTCTTTGGCGTTTGGAGGGTCCTGGCAGCGTCGTGACGTCAATTGTACCCTTTGCAATCCATTGAACTTTCCTGCTTTCCTTTCTTAACTTGTTTCTCCTTTGCTTTCTTTCGATCAGATATGCTTCAGCCGCTTCTTTCTCTCCTTGTGTAGCTGTGAATTGAACGGTTTTTTTTCTTTTCATTTTTTTTTTGTGGGCTGGGCTGGGATAACCCTAGTATCCGAATGATTGCGTGGGTTAGGATTTTGGGAAGATGCAGGCTCCACTTCATTGGGTACATCTTGTCGAGTCGATTGGCTGGCCTCATTCCTAGGGATTTGTGGAGATATGCTGCTTAGTGGAGCCGTTTTATTGGAAATAGGGGTTACCATAATAACCGCTGCTGATTCTTGACCTTTCCTGGTAAGGATTTTCCTTTGTGATTCTCCCCCCGTGGATCTTCCTTGCCTATTTTGCCTGACTGGTTGATCTGGGATCTTTTCCTTTTCATTTAGGGATTTCTGTCGTCTCGCCACCATCATCCACGGGCCAAAGCCCGGGTTTTCATCTACCACCGTCTCTCCGGTGTTGCCACCTTCACGTTTAGATGCTTCAGCCGTCGATGGGGTATGTTGTGCCATAGTAGTATTTGGATTCTTCTCTTGTCTGTTATCATGATGTTCATGCTGGCAGTTGGAGGCGAGATGGCCATACCTTCCACACTTATAGCAAATAACGTCGAGACCCTCGTATTCGATCGGGCATCTTTTACCATTGATATAGATTGCTTTTTTCAGTGGTTTGCTCAGGTCGATCTCAGCGCACATTCTCGCGAACCTCCCACGATTAGATTGTAAAGTACGTTGATCAATGGAGATAGGAGAGCCGATGCCTCTTGCCATAGTCCAGAGGATGGCTTCATTGTACCATTGCATTGGAACGTCAGTTATCCGGACCCAGATGGGGGCTGAGACAATCGGAGTAGTTGTTACAAAGTCCGGCGTCCAGCGTTGCATTATGAGGCATCTACCAAATATGGACCATGGACCACCGGTTAATACCATAAGGAGTTCACTTTCGTTTTTGAAACGAGCCACGAAGAAGCCATTGTCAAGGTCGACAATTTGAACATTTTCTCCGTATTTCCAGAGGTCCCTAATTTTCCTGATCATCACCGGGAAGGCCACTGGGAAACCGAGGACTTTAAAGACTAGGGAGTTTCTCCATCTGTCCTCTAGTTGAGTCGTGATATCCCTTGCAATCTCAAATACGGGGTCACCGTCTGGGCCAAACGGAAAAGTCATATTTATCTTACCTTCAAGGTCAGCCATGTTGACAGTTTCAGAGGAATGGTTAGGGCTGGCATTCTTTTTAGCCACATCACTCCAAGACGGTTTTTCTTGCGGGGGGCTTCGGGAGTATTGGTGGTCGCCGGTATTTGTTCCCGCTCGACTGATGCATCTTCCATGGGAGTACAGACCTCTTGTGTGTTGATCTTATTGATGTTCGTGTTGGGGGTAATGGCTTCCCCAGGATTTGTGTCGTGGGGTACATTTGCAGATTCCGGACGGGTGGATTCTTCAGCTAATTGAGTAGTGATAACCACTTCCATGGGGGATGAAGGCGGGGTATCCACTTCCATTCGATCTTGAACCCGCTAGGGTAGGCGAGAAACGCCGGTCGTCGGAGTACCTACTATCCTTTTTGCTAATAGCGTTTCTCCAATTCTCAATTTTGTCTCATTTATTGTATGTAATCAAACACATTCTTTATTTATCAAATATGCTTTCAAATTAAAAATTATTTGTAAATTTTAACTTATATGTAAAATAAATTTATTTGCAATAGATGTTATCTCAATTTATATAATCTAATCATATCCATTCATATCAAATATGCATTCTACACCAATACTTATAATTATAATTATAGACATATAACATTATAATTTTGTACAAAAGTTGTTATCATTTTTGTAATATAATCAAGCATATATCTTTATTAGAAAATATGTATTTGAGAGCGATATTTATAACTAAAATTTTAATTATCAATTCAGATTTTTTTCCGATCTTAGTGTATCAAATGATTCGTAAATACTTTATACAGTAAAATAAATTGAAAGCATAGTCATTTAGAGAAAATAAAGTTAATTATCGGTTGTTTGTGCTAAAATAATTAAGGAAAGTATTTGTTATCGGAGTTATCAATTAAAATATTTATTTATTTAATTTTAGAAATACCTGGGCGTAGCACGGGTCTACACTCCTAGTTCTCATTTAAGGTAAGAGTCTTTAGTCACTAAGTTCGCCTCATATATTAGAAGCTCTGTGATGTCCTTGACCTCTTAGTTTAGAGATAGATTAATCATTATCACTTTTCAGAGATAGTGCGGTGGTATCAACAACATGAACAACTCCAATAAAATGCTCTACCATTACTTCATGGTTGTTTATATATCTTACATCAATAGTCATTTTCTCGCCTTGTCAATCAATAAAGAAAATAATTTGTCTCCAATATCATTAATTATAATTTTTATTGTCTATGATGAGCATTATTTTGCAATGTTCAGTTGCATGATTGGACTATTAAGTCGGTGATATAATGGTGCTTTCTATACGACTTGTAACGCCCCAAAGCAAGATAGGCGCTATAACACCAGGAGCCCCAAACGAGGGCCCCCAAGGCTTATACGATGATAAAGATATATAAGTAAATGAAACAAAAGGGGTCTTGACTTGCCAATACTAAAAGATATAAAATCTGAAAGGCGTTCCATTACGTCAACCACAAAAGGCCAAACCAAAATAACGAAACAACAATTCGAACTTAGAAAAATAAACCAACCCAAAAGATACAAATCAAGGTTAGGAATATATCCTAACAAAACGTGACCGGCCCAAACTCATGATATCAATATATATACACACACACATTATGATATTTAAAGATAAGCATTATTGAGGATTTTCGGAAAGGGTATTGATATTGCCTTTGTTTTAAGATTATGATATGAGTTTGATAATTTGATTTTGAAAGCCATTGAAAAGACTCGTCTTATGTCTATTTTCCAATATTGGGGTGACATGTTTATTTTTTATTGTGTTTTTTTAAAGTGATTATTGACTTATTTTGGAAAAGAACTGAATTATGAGATTGAGGACTTGAGATGATTTGGTATATGACCACAACGGGCAATATTCCCTATTAATAAGAGAGATGAGTTGGTTTATGACCACACCGGTAATTTGCCATCCGTTTTGTTTTTCATGAATTTTTATTCGTTCCTCCGTTGTGGCGGACCATGATTACCAATGGAACATGGTTTGTGTGGGCCGAGGTTGGGCCCTACCTTAGTGGATGGCAAGGATTCACCTAATCCGTGATAGACGTCATAGAAGTTGGTATCATAGGTTTGGTTAGGGTTTTAATTGTGTCGAGTTTTGGGTTGAGTTGAGTTTTTTGATTGAGTTGAGTTTGTGATTGAGTCCAGTCTCCATGCTCTCTCTTGTACCTGTTATATATAGAACTATTTAGTATTGTTCTATGCTATCTGAAGTATATCCATGGATGAGAAGAGTTCGAGAAGACCGAAGTTTTGACAAAATGAAGTTGACACGAGACGTGCAAGAAGTATATGAAAGGTTGAGGTTAAAACCTCCATTTTCCGGCTTGTCGATGCAAAAGGAAGGAAGCATAAATTTCTACACCCACCTGAAGAAGGAATGCATATGGTGTAAGCTAATACAAGGTTGAGGTCTTGAAATGGCATCAGCCCAAAAAAATGGCATCCACCCAAAAATGTGAAAGAAGTTATAAGTTTTCTTGGTTTTGTGGCTTATTATCAGAGGTTTGTGGAGAGATTATCTAAACTTACACAACCTATGACTAACCTCCTTCGGAATTTCAAAAAAGTTTGAGTGAGATAAAATTTGTCAATAGAATTATAGAAATATGATGAGCTTAAGAGAAGATTTCATATGCACTATTTTTGACATGCCTCAAGGTATAATGAATTTGTAGGTTATAGTGATTCTCCAAGGCAAGGTCTTTGTTGAGTATTGATGCAAAATGGAAAAGTAATAGCATACATGTCTTGTTAGTTGAAGTAGTGTGAGGTAAAGTACTTCACTCATTACTTGGAACTTGGAGTAAGAGTTCTTCCCTCAAATTTTTGACGAGGGGTGAGATGTTAAATTTTCATAAATCAAAAGTGTTGAAGGTACTTTTTCAATCAAAATAAATTAAATATGAGACAGAGAAAATATCTAGAGTTATTAAAGGATTATGCTATTGAGATTTTATACCATCTTGGAAAAGTCAACGTTGTTGATGTTCTTAGTAATAAGTCATCACAAGAAAAGATGGCAGTATGATTAACTACACACCCCGAAGCTACAACAAGAATTGATGAAACTTGATATTGAGGTTTGATTTGGGAAAACAAAGGTTAATTGAGTATGTTTAAAATTCAACCGTCATCATTGGAGACGAAGAGGATAAATGATCCCGGTATGTTTATTGCACCATATACAATGAGTTCAACTTATGAGGGTTTAGTTTTGATAAGTCATTTCAAAAGACAACATCAATTTGCGGTTAAGCGCAAGAATGAGATTCGAGGCATCCTTGAGTGTGACCTTGATATTTTTTTGGAGTTTGTGGAGGTTTTGACCATTCTCAAGGTGTGGTTGTGTTGCCGGTGTATGAGTCTTGATGCTTTGAGTCGTGAGTGTCGTCACCTTGATGACTTTGTTTATACTTTTGGTGAGAATGGTGGATACGTTATGGGTATTTCGAGGCCGATTGTGGGTATCTCGAAGCTGATTATTGCATAGAAGATTGTGGTTGATGATGGGGGTATAATATTCGATGCAAGTTTGTTGGAGAGGGTTGTGCACGTTCTTGTTACTATTGTGAAAAACATCTCTCATAGTTGTCGTCTAGGCTTCTCTCAAGCGTTGTTGGTTGCTCTTATGAGGGTGGTCACTGAGCCATGTTGTGTGGCTTCTTAGGTTAGGTTATTTTTGCTTCCTCGTTGCACGTTGCAGGTGTTAAGGCCTATGAGCAAACAAGACAAAATATCGAGAGGTAGAAAGTCAAACTAACATCAGTGGATTTTGCAAGCCTTGTCTACTTGGGTAGAGGTTGATGGTGTTTTCAGTCTTGTACGTCCGTTGTTAGATTGCTCAGAGCATAAGCCTATTGTGAGGGTTGATGGTGACTCAAGGTATTGAGTTGGGCTGGAGAGGAACCCTAATATCAAGTAGTGCGTTCGTAAGGTTTCGGATAGGCATTTTACAACTGTTGTTAAATTTTGTGTTCCTCTGGAGTAGCTCCTTATATCGATGAGATTTGAAGGCGTTGGAGTAGGGATGTCGATGGGTTGGATATGGGTCGGGGTGTACCATATTCATCCCCATCCCCGTTTAATATAATACCCCCCGTCCCCATCCCCATACCCTTTCGGGTATTGAAAATTGTCCCCATCCCCGTCCCCATCAGATATTCGTCCCCATTTAAATTTTCCAATTTTAAAGTTTTAGAAGTTTTCCCTGCAAAATTCCCTATCAATGTCGGATATTCGTCCCCATCGGGGAATTCCCCGTCTCCATATTTTTGTCCTCAAGTGTATTTAGCTTTTTTGAATATTTTTTAAACATAGTAAGTGTGGCTAAACCAAATCCTTATTATGGATTTAAATGATGACTTGACATGAATAATTATTGTGGCATGTATTCAATCCTAATTCTCAATGCAACAAATACTACATATAAGTTGCGGGCTAATTCATAGATGTGTAAATAATATGCCTACTCTCATGAAATCATGATTTCAGCTACAAAGCATCACATAACTAATGTGATTATCTCCTTAGTAACAACATATCTCCAAACTTCAAACGTCCAAGAACTAAGTTAATAATCTTAAATAATCTTAACAATCGACTCTGGCGATAGAATACATCACACATATCCACTATACTCCCAACATAATATCACCTATATACTCAGGGAACGCCTCATTTAATAACTTGAAGATATGCACTTTGACCATCTTGATTATGACATCCTCCGGTATCCTGTTTTGCTCAAAAATCAACGCATTCCGAGCATACCATATGTAGTATATTGTTGTCACAAATGCCATCCTCATAGCAATAGTCTTCCAATGCTTCTTCCGTCTCCTGTATTTAAGCCACCGTATCGTGATGTCCAGTGTTCTCAATCCTGAAGGCATATGTACAAGGCTCCTTACTTCTCGCCAAATCCGGGTTGCGTACTTACACCGAAAAAATAAGTGATCGTGTGACTCGGTTGCTTGTTCACAGAAGTGGCAAACAGGATCAATATGTAGAAAATCCATGCGATCATATGTTGGTAGTCGTTTAAGTATCGCCATCCATGCTATGCAAGAATGACGTGGTGTTAATCTTCCATCCCAGATTATTTCATGCCATATAACCTTGTCATTTTTGTGTCGAATGAGGTTGTATGCTTCAGTTACTTTGACCTTGCCATTTGGAGAAATTTGCTCCAGTACTTCATCGATCGTCATACCCCAAGCTCACTTTTAGTCCACTAACATCCCCAAATCGTCTTAATGAGTACATTAACACACGTACTGATTCCTTATCCCCACGTGAGAAAAGTACAAGATCATCAGCATATGCAAGGTGTGACAACCGGAGCTCCTTGCAATGTTGATGAAAACTGAATTCATCCCTAGATGTTTCCATCTTCAACAATCTTGAAAACATTTCAATGCAGCACACAAATAATAACGGCGATAACGGATCTCCTTGTCTTAAACCTCTCTTCCCCTTGAAGAACCCATGAACCTCCCTATTTACCTTGATCGAATAAGATGTCGTTGAGACGCAAACCATGATCCACTCAATCATCCTGGATGGGAATCCAAGAGTAACAAGTGCGAGCTTTAAGAACTTTCATGATACAGTGTCATAGGCCTTGGCAAGATCCACATTGAGAAAACATCTTCGAGTATCTCTCTTGACGTTATAACGTCGTAATATTTCTTGTACGAGGAATACATTATTCGACATGAGTCTCCAGGGAATAAAAGCAGCTTGAGAATGATCAATGATGTACTCCAAACAAGGGCTGATTCTCTTGGTCAAAATCTTTGAGATGACCTTATAAATAACGTTGCAACATGCAATAGGCCGAAAATGTTCAACCCTAGTTAGATTATCTCGTTTTGGTACTAATGTAACAATAGTGTGGTTAAACTGAGCAAGCAGTTTCCCATTAGCAAAGAATTCTTTCACTGCTGCACATCCCTCACTCCCCACCAGATCCCAAGCTCCTTTAAAGAATGCAGATGTATACCCATCGGCTCCAGGGGCTTTAATTTCAGCAATGCTCCACATAGCCTCTTTTATTTCAAGATTAGAAACTGGAAGAATAAGTCTTTCTTTGTCAATAGCCATCATTTTCGGACCAATAGCAAACTCACAATCATTAAATGGTAGCGTATCCTCCTCAGTACCAAGCAGCTCCTGAAAGAATGACATAAATGCTCGCACTATTTCTTCATTTGAAGTCGTAAAGATACCATTATCACCAATTATTGATGTTATTTGACCTCCAGCAGCCTTAGCCCTCATTAATCCATGGAAATAACGAGTTGTACTATCACCATGCAACATGAACATTGACTTTGCTTGTTGTGAAAGAAAACTATACTCCGCCTCATTAAGCCTATTCATGGTTCGTTTCGCTTGTATCATCTGCTCCTAATCTCCATTGATGTTGGATTTAGCCGAAGATCTTCTAGTATAATAGCATAGTCTTCATTTGCCTGCCTTGCCTTCTCAGTAATATGGTGAAAATGCCTTCTGTTAAGTGTACGTAGAGGGCCTTTCATGCAACGTAATAACATGCATAACCAAAACTGGTACGTTCCTCGCATATGGCATATCCATCGCTCCTTGACAATATCCAAGAAGTCCTCATGCTGAACCCACATGTTAAAAAATTTAAAGCTTTGTGTCGATCTTAATCCAAGCTTTTCAAGGTGTGCAATCGCTGGTCGATGATCAGAATACTGCCATTTATCCGCGAAAGTAGCTCTACAGTGAATACCATGAGCCATCCATATCTCATTCACCATTATTTTGTCTATCTTGCTCCATATTCTTCCATTTGACCATGTATACTTCGTTTCACTGTTGAATGGAACATCGACAAGGCCAAGATCCATACAAACTTCATATAATGGCCGAGTTTCATAAAGTCGTACTGGCACACCATTAATCCTTTCATCCGAGTGCATCACATTATTGAAATCCCCTAGAATAATCCATGGTAGATTATTCCCTTCCATTGCATCCCGCATTCCTTGCCAAGCGTCTCTTCTTAGGGAAACCCGATGCTCTCCAAGTATGAAGAAGACTCCAAACTTAATACCCGTCGTCCTGCATGTTACCATGCAAATAACAAATTGTACGTGTACTCGCACCACCAGGACTTCCATGAATGTAGGATCCCACATTATGAGAATACGACATCTTTCATCGAGATCGAAGTTGTGAGCATATTGCCATCGGTTGAACTTGCGTCTCATGATTCCTTGCACATTCGTAACAGCCAAATCAAAACGAGTTTCTAATATAGCACACAAACGTACCTTAAAATTCTTTAATAATTCCTTTAGTCCATTTTGTTTCCGGGGATGATTAAACCCCTGTACATTCCATGCCATAAGACTCATGCTTGGCTCGATCGTCCAGCTTTTGTTTTCTCACTCACTTTACCATTCAGTACTGGATCTACATTTGAGGTGGCTAGACGAGTCAGCCGTCTATCCATTGCTCCTCCCTTGTCACGTCCAACTACCTTTTTTACCTCTTTGTCCAAGGATGCATTAAGCTTCCTTATGATTCTTCGTTTAGCCCTTGATAATGCAGGTGTGAAGACCTCATCAGAATCATCACTACTCTTATTAATATCCTCGTCACATGACTTTAACGCCTCCTCCTCCTCAGATTGTATTTCCAAGTCATCAGAGTCGTCACCGTCTGTGTCCTCATATGTTGTTTCCACTTCATCTATCTCTTGTACTCTAGCCCCCTTCTCTTCAATATTAGCCGCCCTTATTTCGTGTATATCATCCATCTTTGCTTTGCCCTTCGCTTTCCTTTTCATCTCAGCAATTTGTTCATGAGTATGATCAGTGTACTTTTTTCCATCATTTGCCCTAAATTTCACACTCTTTACTGCTTCTGTGTCGTTAGATGCATCTTTACCTTGATTAACCAGGAGATCATGGCTTTGTTCCTGATCCCTGTTCGTGCCTATCTTATTTTTTGTACCTGTAACATTGTTCTGATCCGAGTCCTTCGCTACCTCATTTTGTATACCTGCAACATTGTTAGTACTATTCAAAACATCACCTTTATTATTATCACTTTGAGCCTTTACCTTACCAGTCTCATTTGCACTTCTACTAACCCTTATACCTTGTCGCTTTCGTATTTGTGGTTGTCTGGGCCCAACCTCCTTTGTTCGTTCATTAAACGAGCATGTTTCATTCTTATGACCAAATTGGAGACAACGTTGACAAATAAATCACCACTATCTAATCTCATGAAAAAAGATCAAACCTTAGAAACCTACAAATAAAACCAATAATAGTAGAAAAAAAATACTACATTATATGAAGTGTTGATGCTGTTATGTATATATGCTCATCCCGGTAGGTAGTAGGTACGCAACGTGCACCCCAATGCCTTGATAGCCAAAGCATTCATGGCAATTGTTAACAATTGCTTTTGCAATTTACTCTAAGGAAAAGATTATTTTGTTGCAGTGTTGCACCCCTTCATCAAATTCAGCGCATTTTAATTGTTCTCAATCACCACTATCTAATCTCATGAAAAAATATCAAACCTTAGAAACCTACAAATAAAACCAATAATAGTAGAAAAAAAACTATTCATAACTGCAAAATCAAAATCTGTTGGAATTCAATGTCTAATCTCATGAAAAATAACACACCCTAAAAACCTTCAAATAAAACCAATAATAGTAGAAAGAACAATTCATAATTGTTCTCAACCATCACTACCACAAACACCATTAACATGTCCACCATAATAGGTTAGCACTTACTTCACTTAGCATTAGCATAATTTACACATATAATAATCATACAAAAATATAACCTTAAAACATTTTTTTAAATACATTTTTTGTGCAAGTAGGATTGTAGGAATGAGTATGATACTCTTAATTCTTAAAAGCATAAAAGTGTATATAGTTTGAAATTAAAAAATCATCGGCAATTTAAATTTAAACACAATTTCTGAATAAAATTTCAATTAAACTTGAAACTACAATGAAAGTCTAAAATAAACACAATTTTTTATGGGTTCCCCGTCGGATTCCCCACCGAGTTCCCCATCGGGGTCTCCCACCGAGTTCCCCATCGGATTCCCCGTTTGGGTTTCCCGTCGGATTCCCCGGGGTTCCCCGTCGGATTCCCCGTCTGGGTTCCCCATCAGGTTCGGGCTTGGATCGGGGAGCGGGGCGAATAATCCTATCTTCATCCCCGTCCCCATACCCAAGCGGGGAATCAATTTTTAACCCATCCCCGTCCCCATACCCGTTTAAAATCCTCATCCCCATCCCCATGACGGGTAATACCCGCGAATTTCGGGGAATCCCCAACCCATTGACACCCCTACGTTGGAGGCTAAACGCCCCTACAAACCTCATCCTTCTAAGCCTTGCACTACATTTCATGAATCATCCCTCGTTGCTAATGATTATTTGACCTTTAAATGCATCAAGTCATTTCCCAAAGGTACCTCTTGTGGTAGAGATGGTTTGAGCACCACACTTTTCGATGTTATGCGTGTTGAGGGTTTTGCAGTTGTCACGGGTTTTTTGAGAGCGGTTTCATCAGTGGTTAATTTGTGGTTGGAAACTAAGTGTCAAATGAGTTTGGCTAAGTTTTTTGCTTCGGCGCCTCTTACGCCGCTGATGAAGCTGGCTAATGGGGTGTGACAAGTTGTGTCGGTATTCTATGGAGGCGTTAAGTGCCCGAAGGTTCCATGAAGGGAGTGGGTAAATATATGAGAGATTATCTTGGAGATTTTTAGTTTGGGGTCGGTGTCCCAAGTGGTGCAAAGGTTATATTACACAGTGTTAATAGGGTTTTGAGCGAGCGTCACACTAATGGTTCTCTGACTATGTTGACAATGGATTTTTCTAATGCATTTAACATGGTTGATAGAACTATTTTACTAAGGACAGTTAGGGCAAGATGTTTGTCTTGCTCTTTATGGGTTGATTTCTTGTATGGTCAGGCTGCCCGATTGTACATTGGTGATGATTTTATCTTGTCGCCTACCGGTGTGTAACAAGGGGACCCTTTGGGGCCACTTCTCACCCGATTCTTTATAGGATCAAAGATAGTTGCAGGTCTATTCTGCATACTTGGTATCTTGATGATGATACTATTATTGGTAGATCAGAGGAAGTGGATAAAACGCTTGATATCATACAAGAGGTTGGCCCGAGTTTTAGCCTCGAATTGAATGTTTGCAAGATTGAGCTCTTTTGCCTTTCATATGATGGATCGAAGCTTAGAGATGGGCTATTCCCTCATGGCATTACGAGGCCAGCATTGGGGTTAAGTTGTTGGGTGAGGTAGTGAGTAAAGACGATGAGTTTGTTAGAGAGTCAGTCATGAAGAGAGTTGTTAAGGCGGTTGAGTTGATGCACTTCTTAGATAGTTGAGGGACCCATAGAGCGAACTTCTTTTTCTTCATTCTTGTAAGGTTGTTGCTAATATGTGTTTTAGCTTGAGGACTTGTCTACCGGAGAATGGAGAGTGTGAAACAACTTATTTTGATTTTCTCCGTGGATCGGTTGAGAATATTGTGGTTTGTGAGGGTTCTTTTTTTGGGATCTTTAGTGGTGACTTTTTCTTTCCTTATTTGGTTTGGGGGTCTTGTTTTTTACTCAACCATGGAGACCTATTCTTTTGTTTTGTGGCCTCCAAGGCCCAATCTTGGACCCTTCAAGACTACATATTGCGGGACAGTGGAGTAGTTGATATGGGCTTTGAGTTTCTTGGAGCGTTGAACAAACTTCAAGCTTTTATTCTTAGTTTCGATCTTTCTGGTTTTCCTGTCAAGAACACCGTCCCTCCTAAAGCCCAACATGCTTTGGCGAGCGCTCTTTTAGGTAAGACAGTGCAGACGATGGAAAAGACTTTTGATTTGACTTTTAGACATAAAGCGATTTTCAGGTGTCTACAGTCAACGCATAGTCAAGACTTCCTTCTTGCCATATCCATTAATGGACTTGGACAATGTATGTCTCCTGTGGAGTATCGTAAGATCCTTAAGTATCGCCTTATGATTCCTTTGTTCTCGGTTAATGCGATTTGTCATATGCCCAATTATCAAAGGGGTTTTGGATGTTTTTGGGGAGTATGCGATTCATTGTAAAGAACTCCCTGACTTCAAATATAGGCAGGTTCTAGTTCATGATGTTTTGTGTGACATGTTTAGGAGAGCTGAGATTTCAGTTGGGCGAATGTGACCTCCTTGACTGATCCGCGTGAAGGATGGTATACGTTGAGATCGGAGGATGTGTTAGTGTTTGGATGGGTGGATGAAAAATATGCTTGTATTAATTTGACGGGGTCTCTCCTCTGAGTTGTTTAGGTAGCGGACCTTTTGTGGTGGGTAAAGCGGCCCTCACTACGGCCTCTTTGAATGTGACTAAGCATGAAAGAGATTGCATTGAAAAGTAACATGTGTTTCTTCTGTTTGCTTTTGACCTGTTTGGTTTTCTTGCATCAGATGCTGTTGAGATTCTCAAGACAGTGTAACGGGTCTTGTATGATAATGTTGTATCGCTTAGGTCTTTAGACTAGTTGTTAGAAAGATCAAATTTGCTATTCAGAAGTGTGACGGTATAACTTGTTGTCCGCCTATCTTCTAGCTCGATCTAAATATAAATATCTTTATCAATAAAATTGATTTTATTGAAAGCCAAAAGAAAGCAAACCGGTTCAGATTAGTTCGGTTCATGTTAAACCGGATTGGGCCGAAGCTGTTGATACAAAAATCATATCCTTTCTTCTCCAACTTGATTGAGCGGGGTCTTATCCTTTCAGTAACTTTCAGAGAGATCGAGCACTCGTGATTCTCCTCCAAGTTGCACCAATTGCCGCTCTCCTCTCTTCCTTCTTTCTTCTGCAAACCCGCTCTAGATCTCCATTCTCGCAGCACCCAACAGTAAACAGCCGCATTCGGCTCTGCATCAGGACCGTGACTGCATTGTAGTTGATCTTCTCTTCCCTTGTGCGGTCAATTGGAATAGTGGATTGGAGCTCAAGGATTTGGAGTGCATTTTTTCAACCAACAACAAAGGCGCAGGAGGCCTCTTCGGTTTTTCTGGGCAGCATCCTCTCCTTGCACTCTGTGGTAAGTCCTTTACTGTCAAGTATATTCTACAGTTTGATCCAAGATAATAGAAACGCCTCCCAAAAATCTTCCACTAAGCTACTGGAATTTCCCCTTATCCTATCGTTGTCTATCAAGTATTTCAGCTCAACCTCCCCAATTTCAAAATCGTTTTTCTCCATTGGAGTGAGCAGCGCAGAGAAGAAAAATGGAGTCAGCGAGCAGAAGAGTGTCATGCCTCGCCGGCCACTTGATTCCGGTCAACAACATCGACACTAGATCCATCAGATTCAGTTGTACTTCATCATCAAGTTCAATCAAAGATAGCTTCCATCGGATTCACGGTGAGGTTTCTAATCATCCAGTTACTTGGCGGATTGCTTTTGATGAATCCGGAAAAGAGTTCACCGACATTATCTACGAGAAGGCTGTGGGCGAAGGAATCGCTAAGGTCCGTGTCTGAGACAATGCTTCATTATCACTAACTAGATTATAATTGTTGTTATTGATTTCGATAATTATGCGATTAGATTACGATTAATAGGCCGGAGAGAAGAAACGCCTTCCGTCCTCTGACGGTTAAGGAGCTAATTCGGGCCTTCAATGATGCCAGGGACGATACTTCTGTAGGCGTAATAATCCTCACCGGGAAGGTAACTTGGAGCTGAAATCCCTAATTGTGGCAAATATAGGATTGGAACTTGAAGCTATTGATTCCATGGCCTATTGCAGGGGAGCAAAGCATTTTGCAGTGGAGGCGACCAGGCATTGAGAGGCAAGGACGGTTATGCTGATTTTGAGAGCTTTGGCCGTCTCAATGTTTTGGATTTGCAGGTATTGATTCCACTGCTGTACTTGGAGGCTTACTGAATCACTGTTTAATGCTTTATTGTTTTCTTGCTCTAAAGGTGCAAATCCGTAGGCTTCCCAAACCAGTCATAGCAATGGTAAAATGCATATTATTGCTCTTCATTCTTCGGTTGTAATCTTTGAAGATTTATGACATCTTCTCTTATAATGGCTCAAGGTTGCCGGATATGCTGTCGGAGGAGGCCATGTATTACACATGGTTTGTGATTTGACAATAGCTGCAGATAACGCGATATTTGGGCAGACAGGTCCCAAGGTGCTCATCTGTTGTTATATGAATACAAGATTACATTGTTCAGATTCAAAGCTAATGTGGGTTGTTTGATGTGCATTGGCAGGTAGGCAGCTTTGATGCCGGATATGGAAGTTCCATTATGACTCGTCTAGTAAGCGTCTTGAACCGAATCCTTAGGAATCCTTTGTCCACAATCACAAGATAGCACTGATAACTTAGATGATTTGAGTATTGATCAGATTGGACCGAAGAAGGCACGGGAGATGTGGTTTTTAACAAGGTTCTACACGGCCACTGAGGCCGAGAAGATGGGTCTTATTAACACTGTGGTACCAGTAAGTTGAAGCTGCATTTGTTCGTAATACATTTTAAAGCTGTACAGGATTTAGTTATACATTTGGTGTCATGTTTAGCTGGATAGACTGGAACAAGAAACAATTACTTGGTGTCGGGAAATCCTGAGAAACAGTCCAACTGCAATCCGAGTTCTTAAATCAGCTATCAACGCGGTTGATGATGGTCACGCAGGGCTTCAGGTTTTTGTAGTTGAGATGATATTCATATGAATACTTGAGAAATTGAATTGAAACTAATGATGCAGTGGCTGTAGGAACTCGGCGGCAATGCGACACTTGTATTCTATGGAAGCGAGGAAGGGAATGAAGGGAAGACAGCGTATATGGAGAGAAGGCCACCAAATTTCTCAAAGTTTCCTCGACTGCCATAGACATTATGATTATCTTAAAAAGCATTCGGATTTCTTCTTATTCTGTCCGTGGAAGATTTTCCTGTACTATCTTTTCATTTTTTGTACAAAATTGGTAGATACACGAATAACGATTTACTAGTGCAACGCGAGTGCATAGAGAGTGTGCCCTTTAACATGTAATTATTCGGTTAGCGATGTTCGTGGTTGAATGGAAAAGGAAAGCAGAATGACCTAAAAGTTTCGTTTAAGCATCATTAAGAAGAGCTAATCTAGGTCCATGCTAATCCTGGATTCAAATCTTTAAAAAATCTTAGCGAAGGAATATTTATTATCGAACTAGGTCGGTCACACTTGAAACCGATGGACGCTATGCGGCAACACTGAGTCTTTTTCTTTTGTAAAGGAAATGAGAAAAAACGTCAACGCCAAGTCATGTCACACTTGTGGCTCGTGACCCTTGGACTCTTGGAAATGGCTTCAGATCATATATGGATTGAGTTGAATTGGCCACCCGACTCTATCTTTTAGGTCGGGTCGCTGATCCACAAAGCATCCTTCTAATCTTTAAAGCGGATTCGCCCATGAGATTCCGCAAAGTCACCTTCTACCCTATCATTTAGTCTCTTCAATTTATTCTCTAGAATATTACGCATTAAAATGTAACTGATAGGGAGCGAGAATCCGAAAATTGTGTCCCGCACATTCACTCCAAGACAACAATGACAGCAATTCTTCTCGGATGAGTTGGCTAAGTAGACAATTTATGTATCAAGGTGTAGAAACTAGGTCCTTTGTTTATAAGTTGACAAACTAGACCCTCCATATTTTCATAAAAAGATTTATTAAAAACAGAAATAAAAATACTCAATAAATCATACTTTTTCTCTCTCCTAATTATCTTTATTTATTTACCTAATTAGGTAGTTTCTGATTTTTGAATCAATTAACCAACCGAAAATAAAGACAACTGTATGAAATAAAAAAGGAAAATATTAGAGGAACGATTCTGCAAATCTTCATTGATGGCTCATTTCCATCAATCTTCGTCTCGTCTCCTCTGTCACCATTGTTATAGTTCGAAGATTTGAAGAACCGAAAATCATCTTCACCTACATAAATGTAACAGATATGTCAAAAATCATAAAAACTTATATATTCATCACGTATGTACATAAAATGCCGTTGAACATACATATTGTAACAGTTATGTCAAAAGTCATAGAAAAATATGTATTCATCACGGATTAACAATCGAAACTTAACACATTAATATATTAATATGTGCACACATTTCATGTCCCAACTACATCGGATGATTCTCCTACATATATTCCCTAAAAAAAGTTACTAACCAACATATGTTCATCACGTATATACATAAGATTGAACATATGTACATAATCACAGGAAATTATGTACTCATCATAGAACTCAATATCGTACGGATGACTAAACTACAACTTGTATGGATGTCTAACTAGATATTTTCAGCATATGTACATATTCATGAAAATACTAACATAACCATGTTTGCCTAAGAATTACAGTCATTCATGTATTCAAATCTATCACATATTCGTCTAAAAAATATGAACATACCTCGAACACAAATGGAAAACCTCGATATCTAGATTATGTCGAATAACGAGCACGCTACACTGTTGTTGAGTTATCTAGATCAAATATTCATTGACAACCCTCGATATATGCGTCTAACCTGGAACTCCGAGGTCGTTCTTCACGCAGCAATGGAGAAAAGAAAAAAATACGTCTGGGGATTGTTAAATAACGACAAATAATGAGGGAGAGATTTTAGGAATCGTAATTATCTAATTCCTATTTAAATATCTAATATGAAAAATTAATAAATTGAGATATGAGAGCATGTTGACTTGTATGGTAATTCTTTTTATTAAATTTCTAATTTATCTTTATTTTTTAATTTAATTTTGTTAGGGGCCTAGTTAGTCTACACTAAACAAAAAAACCCCTATTTCACCAATTTTCTAGTTCTTCTCCACTCTTCCATTTTGCTAAAATTGAGTATGAGAGTACTGCATAGTCATTTCGTGGGTTTTGAGTATTGATTGCGCAATTATATGTTGAGATTCGGATTGCCTAAAGACCTTCATAATACATACAATTTTTAGAATTAAGAAAAGAGTATATTATAATACTTACATTAATTTTGGTTCACAATTTCTATGTGCTATTGCCTTTAAATTATCCTTTTATTTACGATTAATAAATCAGGGACCCACACAACAAAGGTTGGGTGACTAAGAAGAAGGAAAATAAGTGATATTAAAAGTAAATAGATTATTTAATTAAAGAAAAATGATTTAAAAGGATATTATTGTTAGTTTGTTACATTATTTGAAACTATTTTGTCAATCCAACATAGATATTAGACAATGTTGGTTTTAAGTGGGGAATTTTGTAAGGAGTAGAGCTTGATTTGTACATATGTGTTAGCCTATATCAGTTAATTAACGAAGCCAAACAGAATGGAAAGACGTGTAACTAGATGTACGTTGTTTCATTAGGTGTACAATATTATGAGATGTTACGGATTGAGGATGTGGGTGGTGGTACTTTTAGTTTTGTTAGTAGGAGAGTATAAGTTATATACAAGTTTATGAGCTAATCAAACTTTTTAGAGAAGATTGGTGAAATAGGGCATGTTTTGTATAGTGTAGACTAACTAGGCCCCTAACAAAATTTAATTAACAAATAAAGTTAAAATAGAGAGTTAATTCGATTTTTAAGGAAAGAGGTTAAGTAGTTGAGTCAATATTCTTTCAAAATAACCTTCCTTAAATTATAAAACCGTTTTAAAATTTTTGGAAATTGAATAACAAAGATTCTCGAAATCTTTCATAGCCACAATTTTCTCTTCTCTCTCCATCTTCATTCTCTCTCCATCTCCCTTGAAGGCGATTCAAGGTCTCTTCCCTGTTAATCGTCTTCTTCGATTCATATTAGGCATTCTTATGACAGAAAACACGATCAATCAGTTACATAATCACGTACAGTAAATGGTATATATGTAAGTGTACATAACGTATCTTAAACATAAGTTAAACGTCAATGGTATATATATAAACAATTTAATTTTTTATTATGTACATATCTTAAACATATGTTACATACCTAAAAAAATAAATAATTAGTGAATTCCAACCCCCAAACATACTTATATGTACACAAACTATACATTACACACTAGTTAATATCGCACTTACATAACAACACTTCCATACATCAACCACATATTGACACTGTTTATACTATATAAACAACTATTATACCTAACATAACTATCAAAATGTGTAAAAACAAACAAAAACTATACACAATCATCATAGATTACACAACTTTAACAACACACTTACAATTGATTGCTAAATCCGTACACAAACAGTAAAATTTGAACGATATGTATTGGTTATGTTGATGCAAATAATATCACCGTTATGTTGTTATTAATGGATTTATGTATGCAAGATCTTCAATTCCCATACACCATTAACGCAATTCGCAACCAGATTCACACAAAAAAATTGTTTTCTCTAGCATATGACTTCACATAATTATTACATATAAGTCTTTAAACTTGACATTAATGATCTTCCCAAAATCGATGCATAATTCTTTGAACATCGACTCAATAACAACAATATATAACTTGTGAAAAATCACAAAAACGATTAGCTATTAGTAATTACCTGGTACATACGCAAAAAACGATAGACGCGATCAATATGTAGTTTATTGAAACCGGCTTATGTATCTCTTCGATCTCCACCAACGAGTATGAATAGATCTAGAGGACTAACAATGGCGTACAATTTTTTGAACGCCAAAAAATGAGACACACAATCAATATGCATCGGATTGTCTCCGTCTTATGTATCTGATCGAGCTCTCTCAACAATTATGAAGAAATCAAGAGGAGAAACAATGGCTTCCATTTTGAAGAACTCAAGATCGTAAACTCGGTTGAAGCAACAATGGCGTCCGAATTTTCTATGCAATGACTCATTTGATTGATATCCCTAAATTAATGAAGATTGTCCACGGTTTATTTCCTTGTTTAACGGCTGACAATAACTATTAATGTTTTTAACTAAGATAATTAATACGCCTAATTAGAATAGAGAGATATTTAGCAAATCTACATAATCTTCTATATAATATAGGATTAATCTTTTTAGTAAAATATAGAGGGGCCTAGTTTGTTAACATGAAATAAAATGACCTAGTTTGTACACACTATTACATAAATTGCCTACTTAGTCAACTCATCCAACTTTTTAAATGTTTACAAGTGTGTCGGACCCGGAAGTTCTTACACTTGCACTAAATTGGATTATTTTCTACTGATTAAGGTAATCCATCGAGATTTACTTAACTTTTTTTTCATTAGCTAGCTTGTGTTGTGACAGTGGTGTGTTGTGTGAATTGTTAATTAACGACTTGAGCAAGACAGTAAGACGATGTTACATGTATTATCTATTAAGGTTCAAATGCATGTATAATGACGAGGGTTGAAGTTTGAACCTCAGGTCTTGCAAATAGACTCGTTGTAGTATGATGAGTTAGAATCCAACACAATGAAGATGATGTCTCGTCTTGACAAATTAGTTACAAAAATAAAAATCAAGCAAATAAGTAAACACATAATGTATATAATGTATAGATATGACAAAACAAAAAAGAAAAAACAGTGGGGAGTCATACGACCTAGGGGAGTCCACCGAGTCATAATGCGGTTAAAACACCAAAGAGAGTAGGGGGAGTGACCAGAGAGCGAAACGGGGCAAAACCCTAAACTGAGATAAGTTTGGTCATACGACGGGTCTCCGACAATTATTCTGACTAGTTCGTAAAATAGTTTATAAGTAAAGACAGAGAAGATGGGTAAAAGATTGGATCTTAACGTTAGGAATCAAATTCGAGGATGATAAATTTCAAACGATAGATAGCAATAGAGATAAACATTCTAGACACCGTATCACCACAACATGCATGTAATAGATCTTAAAAGTAAATTCCACAATATCAAAAATATGCAAGAGCTATGTAAATACAACTCCTTTCATTGTCACTTCATGATTAGATCGTCGATTGTAATACATCGATGTTTTCACCATCCTACCCAAGATAGTTACCGATTCATCACATCAAATAGAGCATTGAGGTGTGAGAACTCCATTATCACTTCGAGTTAAGATCACTCTTTAATTTGTAGAACACATATTAGATTTGATAATTGATACTACCATAACTCATAGACATCCAAACAATACATAAATCAATCCAATATCATAGATTAAGCATGTTGGGCTCACCAAACCCTAGTAAAGAGGGAGATCACTCACACATATCTTAGAATAAGCATGAAATGTATTTTGTTAAATAACAGAAGAACCCGTCGTCCGACCCAGGGGTCTGTCATACAACCTAGTGTATAAAGTTTTGCCCAAAGCTTCGTAAAATGTTGGAAAAGGAGAGATATAACCTAACGACTAAATAACCTTATTTATAGGGCCCGGAAACGGGCCATAAACCCTATATCTTCAAGGATTATATATTATGTTAAGATAGAATTAGATCTACGTACTCGATCTTATCTTCTATTAAGATAAGATCGGGCACAAGATAAGATATAAACAAGGTATGAAAGACAAATGTTGAAGCGGGCTGATCGAGCATATGAGCCATCGTGCGACCTTTTGGGCCAAGAATGTGGTTTTGGTAAAAAAAACGCTCCTGGACCTTCTTCTCAACAACAATGGTTGATAATTTGGAGGCCAAAAAGGAGTGAAGATAGGTCGTCGGGCGACTTGGTACTGATCCAACACTCTTGGATCTTCGCCCGATGTTCTTCATTTTCACTCTCGTACTGCTTCATTCATTTTCGACAACGATCTTTGAGTTCGATGAATATTGGAAGTCTTTAGTGTATATTAGGACATTTAACAATAGATGTGTCATTTATGCTCCGGACATGTTGAGAATGCATGCAATTACATAAAACAACTAGTAGATCTCTGAAATAGGAATATCAGGGAACTAAACTGAAAAGTATGTTTATTTAGCTCAAAAGATAGAGAATGAGATATTATGATAATGGTAAAAGACGCTAATTTTAAGTGTTATCATATAACGAGTCATGAGTTGTGACATCATCATCTTTCCCTACCACGGGTCTAAAGGTTCTCTTCGACTAGTTCATTCAGGTGTATATTGAAACGCATAGGCTTTACTCCTATTGGTATACAAGGATAAAGGTGAGGCTCAGGAAAACCTCTCGTGCAACCGATAAGTTGAACATCATGTGTATGACCTAATGATGATAATTGAATATGGAGAGAAAATAAGTAGCTATTTTAATATTCATTCTATATGTTTGTAATATCTCTATATTTTAATATGAAATTAGGATTGTTAGATAACGGTTTTTAACCGCTTTGATTGACAGATTGCAGGTAGGGTAAAAAGCTATTGAGTGATCCAGAGCGGTTAGTCATCCGGCTTTACGTCCTTGTTAAAATCGGGTTATGATTATTAGTATCATGTTGCATTTTATCCCGACTAGTGTTATGTTATAATGTTGTATGTCATTCGATGTTGAGGTTGACAACTTTGTTGTATGATTTGATTTCCGCATAATAAGTATTTTCAGTTTTGTAATTTAAGTGTTCACAACTTCTCCCCATAACGATTGGGCAATTTTGTATGCGATATCTTACACTGAACTCTTTCTGTAATTGTTCGGTTCATTCTCCCTGCAAGCCCATTCAGCTGCGGCATCTTAGGTGGTGTCTTCTTCATCCTAATTCCATGAGATATGTTGTATGCCTCAAATGGAACTCCATATTCTCTTACATTGAGCTTTTGTTATGCCTCTCGTTCCACCCGAGCAACCAACTATTTGAATGCATCAAGGACTTGATATATGGTCTTTAGGAGGTGCACTCATACCTTCCTTGAGTGGTTGTCTACGAAGCTGACAAAATATGATGCACTAGTGCACCGCCAAGGGATTTCTTGGACGTGGAGCAAACATCGGTGTGCATAAGATCTAGAATGTTCTTCCTTTTTCTAGGTTAAGAAGATGTTTGAAAGACGACTCTATGTTGTGTATCAACTAAACAATCAACACAAGGGTCAAGAGAGTTATCTTGCACCTTTGGAAGGAATTGTCTTCGAGCTAGCATGTAAAGACCCTTCTCACTCATGTGCCCAAGAATTCGGTGCCATAGTTTCATGTCCCCACGCATGCGAAATTGACCTCTCATTTGCAAAGCTGGGTTTGTATGACGTACAACGACCCTTCCTTTTTTCATCGAGCCATTGTTACGCTTCCTTTGATAAGCATCAGCTTGCCACTAACAAAGTGATTGACTAGGCCAAGATCGTCAACCTTTTCGGCTGATATGAGATTGAGCTTGTTTTGATTCCCCATCTGAACATTACCAAAGTCACCGCTTTGGTAGGTTGAGAAGAAACTCTCATGGGGACTGATGTGGAATGATGCACCGGAATCGATAATCCAGGAGCTATCGTCTAAGGCGATATTGAGGAAGTTATCTTCTTCAAAGAGATATACATCATATCTTTCATCAGCCATGATGGTCATACCATGTCTTCCTCTCGCCTCTTTGTTGGGTTGATTTGGTTTGGCTTGACGTTGTTGGCCTTTTGATCTTTGTTCACTAATCTAGCCTATTGTGGAAAATTGTATACGCTTCATTGTTGTGACCGTGTCCTCTGCATCCCATTACTTATTCCATCCAACCTATAGCTAATTTTGATCCAGTTAAGAAGAGACCAACATATTGACTCTAAATATATTGAAAGGTAATATATTATAATAAATATTTAGACGACCCATCCCCTAATTAATCATCTTCCAACATGATACCTTGCAAGATATTCGTTAACATCTGTAATAACCAACACTTGCTTTACAAAAAGCTATACAAGAACGATCCATTTATAATAAAAATTAAAAAAAAAAAAAGTAGCAAGGGGTAGGAATAACACCGCCCATCCCCATGTGTGTATTATAGAGACGCGTATATGACTATGTAGAAGACGGTTGGTTGTTTGGAATAAGTATACTTAAATTAATCTGATTAAGAAGAGCTTTTGGGGGCCCTTAAACAACAACAACAAGAAGAGCAAGTTGGCAGTTGATGAAGTCCACAACACACATCACACATCACACATGGCATGGCCCCCATCTCCACTTTGTCTTATTAAAATATTCACCTTATGGTCAACACATCCTCCAATACTTACTCTTATTATATTTTATTTCTTCAACTTACAATGCCCCCATCCATCTATCCATCTATGGATCCCAAATATTGGGAGAGGGTATTCATCTAATTTCTATCTTAAACCTATCAAATTCTAATTCACTTTTAACATACAGATTCACGATGCATGCACCGCTCCATTCCATAAATTATTTTTACAAATACGATCCAATTTAGAAAGTTGTGTTTAGTTAATCATTGTGTTTAGTTAATCAAGTTTATACCCATTCTAATTTCAAAATAATTATAATAATAATAACAGTTGTAGTTTTGGAATGAGTAATAGGCAACGAAAATACAAAAACCAAATTGCCTATTCAACTAGTTATATATTAATTTAATAACTAAATGGGGACTCTTGGGAGGAGATAACCATATAGGTTGCTGCTCTTATAAATAAAGCTACAAACCTGTCTTCTCTATCATCTGCATCACAACTAACACCTCTCCACACATCACAACAACGCTCAAACCTTCTCTCAATCTCTATTACAGATTCGCAACTTTCGATTCTTCAATTCCATCGCTATAGGAGGAAAACATGGGATCAGCGGGAAACACATACGAAGAAGCCATTGCTGGACTCTCCAAGCTCTTAAGGTACGCCTCCTCATCTCATTCTCTGCAATTCCATTAATTCCGGAGGAGGAAGATGGCGAGTTTGGTGCACGTGGGCCATGTGGCGCCCCAGGGTCTACCTGTACCACCCCCAACTTTTTCCTTTTTCTTTTTTTTTTTTAAATCTCTCATTGAATTCTCATCCACATATAATATAATTCAATTGGTGTCCATGATTGATTGATGGCAGTGAAAATGGAGATCGGCTTCAGGAACTGGCAGCCGTTAAAATCAAGCAAATTACCGCCCAGCTGGAAACTCTCGGCAAAACCGGGTTTGACCCGGATGAGAGGCTCAAATCCGGGTTCCGCCGCTTCAAAACCGATAAATATGAGTACGTTCAACTAACTCAAGCTTTGACTTTTTTTCACCATTGGGGGCGGGGTAGGTAATACGAATATGGCAATTGTAGGACTCATTTTCATATTATTATAAATAAATAAAACCAAAATTGAGCAGCTAGATCTACTGTCATGTACCCTTTAATTTATGCGACTTTTGTTTTGATTCTACCAGGAAGAATCCTGCATTGTTTGGCGAGCTAGCCAAAGGCCAGAGCCCCAAGGTAATTTCAAACTTTACTGAAATTGCACCAAATCACCCCTAACCCTTTTTCTTTTTTAAAAATTACCATTCCCATCATCCCATGTCATACTGATCACTGACTATCTATCTATATATTTAATATTTTGTTGTTTATATCTATTTGGATTGAATGTCAACCAAATAAAAAAAAACAAGTATTCTGATTCAACTGCAAACTTTTTATAATTAGTGGGTGGTTTGATGCAATTTAGGCTTTTTTTTGTAAGATCCCAAAAAGAAGGAGAATAACCTGAATTCGCATATGCTTGTACTCTTATACATGAGCACTGATCTGCTGTTGCACATTACAGTGTAAAAAATAATGAATATTGGTTTGCGCGCAGTTCTTGGTGTTCGCATGTTCAGACTCTCGAGTCTGCCCTTCCCACATCCTCGATTTCCAACCAGGGGAGGCTTTTGTAGTTAGAAACATCGCCAACATGGTCCCTCCCTACGATCAGGTACGTTAATCCTCACATGATTAGATTATCGATCACATTAATGAATGATTAGTTACTTAATTATATATTATGGAATGCAGACAAAGTTCTCCGGAACGGGAGCAGCCGTAGAGTACGCTGTACTGCATCTGAATGTGGAGAACATCGTGGTGATTGGACACAGCTGCTGCGGCGGGATCAAGGGTCTTATGAATCTCCCTCAAGACGGCACAACCTCTACGTATGTAATCTCGCCGTCATTACTTAATAATTAATCTGCATAATTATTTCAATTAATTAAATTAACGAGCTTTTCTTGATTGATGAATGTGTCAGTGATTTCATAGAAGAGTGGGTGAAGATCGGGCTTCCTGCTAAATCAAAGGTGGTATCTGAGGCGAGCCATCTGGAGTTCGAGCACCAGTGCACCAGTTGTGAGAAGGAAGCGGTGAACATATCGATCGGAAACCTGTTGACATACCCTTTCGTACGAGAGGCGGTGGTGAAGAAGAAGTTGGCTCTCAAGGGAGGTCATTATGATTTCGTCAAGGGAGCTTTTGAGCTCTGGGATATCACTTTCGGTGTCTCTCCCTTCATATCCGCATAAACACATCCATATACATATATATTATATATATAACCCCTTTGGTTTGTGTATGTTCCTCTTCAATTGCCTCCCCTCTTTCTTGTTTGCTATGGAGGGGATATAAATAACTACCTTCTTCCATATCCTCCGGCTGAGAATAGAATCGCCTTGTTCAATTTGTGTGTTCATTTTATGTTTCTTAATCTTGTAATGGAACCCAAGCTAATCTATGTTATATATACAATCTACTGTATAATTACCTTCATACACATTGATCACCAGCAAGCTCTATCTTCTCATCTTTATTTAGGGCGTGTTTGGAATGGAGAGGGTCAAATTCACCTAAAATGCATAACGAGTCGAAGGTTAGGTGTCCAAAGTGCACAACAAGATGTATGACATGGTTACTGAGAACCACAGAATATGGTATTATTGGTGGTGGCCATTGTTGTCTCTTTCAATGGATGTACGGTGGGCAATAAATTCCATGTCTGTACAGTAAAAATGATATAGATAAGCTATGATTTCATGTCTACTTTTGAAAATTTTAACAGAGTTGAGACTAAATTGGACATGTCAATGTTTAATGAATAGTGGAGCTGTGCATGCATATGCACCTAATGGATCATCCACTAATACAACTATATAAAAGTATGACCATAAAAAAAATGAACCACTTGTCTCCAAAAGTGGAATGGAAATAATTTCAATCCAAACTTTAATAATTACTAATTCATAAACAAATTATAGCCTACTAAATTGACGAAGATACAAACAACATTGTTGAATTATGCGGAATTATTACAAAGAACAGAAGTTTAGCCAATAATAACTATATCCATTTTCAGAGAGATTTATTGAGGAGTTTCAGAATACATATAAACAAATGGTAACCAAATTATTTGGAGGCAAAGGGAACGTTGTAATATATGGAGTAACAAAGCCCTAAGTTATACTTGTTTGTCAAGTATAAGACTAGGTCAAATAGTAAAGGCTCAAATAGATGTCAAGCCCAATTCAAGGCATATCAACAAATCTCCACCATGACTTGAATCCTCACATATATATCTGATGCATTACTCAATGTCCAGACTAGCTCCTCTCTCTATCCAAATTAAAATCATCTTCTACAACAGTTACAAAACCAAAAATCTACAATTTCTTCTTCTTAGAACATTCATTCTTCCAATGCTCTTTCTACTTTCAATAGTTGCAGACATCATTAGACTTAAGGCCTTTTGAAGAAGACACAATTTCTTGTCCTTCTTCCCTGATTTTCTTTGTCCCTTGCCTCTGCTTGCATACAAGTCATATGTCTAATTGTCTTTATCTACATTACTTTCATTCACCTTGTGGTGTGATTCCCTTGTATGATGGGCGGACTTCACATCTTCTAGAGTAATATTATCTTTTCTAACAACAAATGACTTAACAAAGTTTTCATATGATGACGAAAAAGATACCAATAGAATCAACGCAACATCCTCGTCCTCAATCTTAAAATCAATATTACGCAAATCTAGAAGAATTGTGTTTAAGTGATCAATCTAAGTGTTCACAAAGTTGTGTACCTTCCTGCATTCACATGTTGAATAGACGTTGCTTTATAAGCAACTTGTTGGTGAGATACTTCATCATATAGAGACTCTCTAACTTCAACCACGGTTTGACTTCGGTATCCTGATCCGAAACCTCGCATAAGACATCATATGCGAGACACAACATGATGGTCGAATGTGCCTTATCCTCCTGCGTGGCTATCTAAACAACATCACCCTTTTCCTTATTGGATTCCTTCCTTGACAACGGCCCTCATAAGCTCTGTTGTTTTAGCATCGCTCGAATCTTGATTTGCCACAAAGTGAAACTATTCCTCCTTGTTAACTTATCAATCTTTGTGTTGAAAGAAGACATTTTTCTCTCATATTACAGAAAATCAACGAAATTCAAAGCTCTGATACCAGTTTGTTGTGCAAAATTATGAGAAAGAACATAATTCAACAAACAAAAAAGATAGCACACACAAATTTATAGTGATTCACCCAATAATGGTTACGTCCACTTTCAGATAGCGATTTATTGAGGAGTTTCTTAATGCAAATAAACAGATGATAATCAGATCATTTGGAGGTAAATGAATGCTACAATATATAGAGTAACAAAATTTTAGGTTATACTTAGTCATCAAGTATACAACTGTGTTAAATAGTAATTGTCCAAACAGATAACAATTCCAATTCAAAGCATATCAACAAACATTTTTTAAAAACAAAATTAGATAAAAGTGTTAAATTGGAACCTAAAATAAATTTTCAGACTTGAACTATAATTTAGTTAAAAACTAAGAAAAAATATATAAATATCACAACAAATACAAGGGACGGAGTCATGCTTCTTTTTTATTGCAAACAAGAGAAACACCCGGTCGATTCCTCTCAAGCATGACTCCGTCCCTTGACAACGGCCCTCATAATTGATTTTTATTATGGATTTTAGGTTTTTCAAAATTGCAATTAATTTGGACATTTTAGCCCATTCAAGAATCATATTCTATTTGGGTTTGAGACGAAAAGATTTTCACATACTTCTTTCATCTCCTATAATACGATTTAGTTTGGATTTAGGACTGATAATTGGGTTAATAATCGATGTTGCTAATTGCGTGCTTATACATGAATTATTTAGCTTTATAGTATCCATGGAGACTTCAATGTTTGTATTATGTGAATTTTGATGATTCTTCATCCATTTTTATGGTTGTTGTGGGTATTACACCAACCCCTTAGAGGCATCTAATGCTTGTAAATGACTAGGATCCTGCTTATCACTTTTTTGTAAATGCTGGTAAATGAGTGGCAATCGATCAATTAATGTTATTGTCGATCGGTCTTAGACACAAGACTTAACAAAACAAAAGAAAGGAGAAACAGGAGGTGACCGATCGATCTCCAATAGGTTAATACCCGTAAAATTTTAAATTGTGAGTAGCTAAATCACTTTTTAGGGTTTGAAGTGAAAGATCCAAATTAGTATTGATTTTGCAGTGACCTGAATGTAGTAACTAGTGATCGTATACTTGGAACATCTAGAGATATGAACTTACTGTTCTAAACTTATTTTGAGAGTTTCTTCCTCTGTTGATTGTGTTGAATAAAGAAAATAAGCATTGTGATGCGGGGAGAAGGCGCTTGAAGTCCCGATCTTTCACACCAACAAGTATGACTTGATATCAATCCTTATTATACGGATCGATCAAATGTATGTGGGATGATAATGGTGGGTGGGCTGGCCAAAAAAGGATGAAAATGGGATGGGTAAATGATCCGATGAATGATACGGATCGATAGTTGGATAGATTAAGGTCTAACCCTATGAAACAACTTGTAACACATTAGAATGATTGTAGAACCCTTCCGCTTCAATCTTATACAAAAGGAAAAATGATTGTCCATAGAGTACAAGAAGGAGGTTTGTGAATGATTGAGAGCACCAACTTGACGATTCAAGGTGACACAACACAAAATATTTCAAGCTATAAGGTTGAACGATAATTCACTCGCTCTCTCTTATCCGGGAAGACTCATGAAATCGTGCAAATGAATACTTAAAGTATTGAAATATGTTTATGAATTGGTTCATAACCATTGATACTAGAGTCCCTTCATATAGGCGAAGGAAAAGTTATCTTCTAACTATAAGATATATTTTTAGATAAGATAAGCTCAAATAAGTACAACCAAGATAAGACAAAATTTATCTCCTAGATGAGATAAAATCTAGACAAGATAAAATAAATCTTTAAGTCTCTTTATTAGTTGACTTCAACTAAAAATAATAAAAATAACTTGGACTGAAAAAATATATTTAAAAGGCCCAACATTAAAGAAACAACCCATAATTTAGAGTGTCAATTATGGGCTGAAAAATAAGATCCAATATAGATGAAATTTAACCACTAAATTTCGTGTATTCCTATATCTTCTCCATACACGCTAACACGAGTTTGCATGAGGATATGGTCTTCCATAAACACACGTGATCCTTGATATCTTTCATCTCCAACTAGTGGCTTCATTTTTCTCCGAAAAATGGTCTTTATTTCTTTTTTTTTTTTTTTTAAATAGTCTTCATTTCTCTTCAGAAAATAATATTCATTTATCTCCTAGAAGTGGATTTAATTCATCATCTTCTCCTCCTGAGAGTGATCTTCACTCCTTTTCTCCTAGCTTCCATGATCACGGTTTCGAATCAAGCTAGGTTCAGAGATGTTTCTGCATCACGTTGTCTTCTTAGGATTAGTTATTGACCTTAGTCGTTGGAATTACTAGGTATCTTTTTAAGCCGAACTAAGAGGTGAGCGTTTTGAGATGGTAGAGATTGAGTTAGGAGATGTCAAAAATGAGAGCATGTTTTATTTCCTAATGTGTGTTATTCACCATAAGTGTTTGACCACATTGTTTGGTGCTCATTGCAAGAGTTTACTTGATCACTCATCTTAGTGTCTCAGGTTCATGTTAATTGTATTAATCATGAGAGTGCATATGTTGCTGATTTGAGTTATTTCTTACACAAAAAAGGTGTAGATAATTCGTAGATGAAACCGCCTATATGATCATACGTTGGTTTGCATTGTTTTTTTGCATATTACACTAAGATATTCAACTTAGATTGGTGGTCTAACTTCCCATCCTAGATAATTTCCTTCATATTTTTACACCATTTTTATTTACTTAATACTACTTCATTGATATCCATGTAAATTTACCTTTAGCTTAAACATTCAAGATACTTATTTGACAATCATTCAAGTCTTTGTAGATACAACACTCTATTTTTATTGTGTACTATAACTGAAAAACCATGCACTCGAGGTATTGGTTGTTCGTCGTTGAAGGTTCATCAATGCCTCATCTCAGGAACACATGGCCTCTTATTCTAGACGTTGCGTCTTGAACCAGGTCGAGTCAATCCACTACATTTGATTGGGTCGACCATTGGAATTCTGCTTTAGATTTTAGAATCTCTATCCCTCTTTCTCTCTCCTATCTTCCCTTAGAGATATATTTAGTCGAAATATATGCTTTGAGTTTTTATATTTATTTTTTTCTTTGTATATATGATTTCTAGGGGTTAGTTAAAAGTATATAAATAAGTTCATCCGGCCACATTTGTTTTACAATTAGGAAATTTTCATAGGCAATAAATTGTCCAACGGTGATCAAATCGATCGGTTCGTATTTTTCGATTCAATAAAGAAATAAATGTGTCTAAGTTTGTCTCGTTAATTTCTTACTATTATAGGTTCCGAATAGCCCACCTTTGTATGATGGATTTTTGATATCATGATTGTTTATGTCGTTTGAAATAATGTATTAAGTTATATATTATGATAATCTTACGATCATCTAACATAAGATGCGAAAGTTGTGTGTATGATTTTAAGGTTTATCATTACTTCAGTGGAAGAATGTTCCCTTCCGATCATGGCTGTGAATTGATAGTCTACAATATGCAAGATGCGAGAGTGTTGTTCGTAAGAAAACAACTATTTTGTTGGTGGGATTAGTTAGCGATATAAGTGGCCCCCGCACCAGCCCAAAACAAACGACCGTTACCACACTTGAAAATTTTCAAAACTTTGGCTCCTCAGTTTCCTTTCTTCTACGATTTGTCGAACATAGCCGCGATATATACGCTCCTCGGCCGCGCTCAAACCCTTCTCTACTTTCAAAATTTCTCATCTACAATTCGATTTCTCACTTCAACAATATCTTTTGAATCAAAATCTTGATATTCTACGTGAAGATCTTCCCATGGCGACACCGTCATCTGGAGTCCTGTTAAACCTCCTCAACGCCATGAATTCCGGCATAAAACCCACCGGAGAGCACCGGAGTTCGCTGCTACAAGTCACCGATATCGTCCCAATCGATCTCGACGAGAAAAACCTGATTCCCAGACAAGGGTTTTACATCAAACTCTCTGATTCATCTCATTACATATACGTAAGCCTTCCATTTGATGATGATGATCTTGTTCTAAGCAACAAATTGCAATTAGGGCAGTACATTTACATCGAAAGGCTTGAGCCTGGTTCCCCTGTCCCCAAGGCTAAAGGAATTAAGCTTCTTGATGGACGACATCCATTGATCGGGACACCAAAACCCTTGATGGGTTTGAGAAGAAAGGGTGCGAAATCCGAGCAAAAGGGGAATTTAGGGTTTTCGTCAGATCGCAGGAGAGGTTCTTGGGTTATGAAGATTGACGATGATGATGATGATGACTTTGCGTTGAAACCTGCTCCTCTGAATTTTGATCAGTTCGCGCCTGTGAAAAAGGCTTCCATGTCTCCTCTTGTTCCAGGGAGGTTTTCGATTGGGGGTGGTTGTATACCTAAGATTGAACAAAACCCCCAGAGACAGCGAAAGAGAAGGGAAAGTTCAGTTTTGATGAGGAGAAGCTCTTCAACTCCATTGACGTTCAATTCATCACCCGTAGGTACATAACATTACATCTTCTTCATAAGATAACAGTAGATACGAGATGAGCCTTTCTGAATTGCAATTTAGTGAAAAACTCTTATTTTATTTCTTCTTGGCAGGAGAAATCAAGTGCAGTTCCAACCAGATTGTGCCAGCTTGTGTAGCAGGAGATGCAAAGAATTCTGCAACCTCAAAATTGGTTGCAGTTTCACAATCACCGCAGTCCCGAGGTGGTAACAATGCAATCTTCACTTCAGACGGCGACTCGAGTTCTAGTTCAGCATTGAGCTTATCAGGAAAGCTTGGAATCTTAGGCAAGGTATTTATAATTGTACGCTGTTTTATCCTTTTCACAGTGATTGGAGAAAACTTAATAAAGTTCAATCTATTAGGAAGTTGTTCATCAGAAGGAATCAGCACAGAAGATTGCAATTCAGGCTTTAAGGAATGCATCGGCCACTGAGAACATCGTCCGATGCCTTGAGTATGATTTCTCCTCCTCATACTAATGTTGTTGATATGAACTTCCTGTTGATTGTTCAATTGTGGGGGTTTCTTTGTAGGATGTTTGCAGACTTTAGCAAACGCTCCAAAGCCGAAGCACCAACCTCATGTCTCGAGGAGTTTCTCGAGTTCCACAGCCAAATTGTGCAGGCAGTGACCGACATGGTGTCTATCCAGGCAGCTACAAGCTCTTCATCACAGCAAAGGAAAGAAAAGGGTAATCTCTTAAATGAGATCAAACCCAATTCGACAGACCGTGTTTGTGTCAAAGAGCAGATTAACCCATCAAGGAGAAGGCTGACATTGTGTAAATCAAATGCAAGGATCTTGAGATCAGGAGACGAAAGCGAGTGCAGCAGCAAAACATCAGCATCAAGGTGTTGCTTGAGTAACATGATCATATTGGGGAAGCAAATAGAGATTGAGGCAGGGAAGTGGTTTATGGAGTTCTTGGAGAAAGCAATGGAGACAGGAAAGAAGAAATCCAAGGATGGGGATATGAAGAAGGTGCCACAATCTTTGATCATGAGAGTTATTAAATGGGTAGAGTTACAACAATGCCATCCTAAAGCTGCTCAAATAACAAGGAAACTGAGAATGAGGATGAAGAATCCTTAACTATACTTTTATCAGCTAGCCTATAGATCTTGGCATTTTGCAAAACAATAAAGCTTTTATGGATCATGTAAAGGAAAAGGAAATTCAAAATGTTTTTTTTTTGGATTATACTGAAAATTTCAAATGCACAAGATGAGATTTTTATGATTTCATCGATCACAAAAAAGTAATATTTTTTTGTTTTTTTTGTGTTCAATAAGTCACAATATTGGTGCAATGAATGAAAACAAATTTTTGATTATCTATAATGCATTGGCAACTTGAAAGGCCGAGTGTCCCGTGTCTTACTGTGTCGGACACGGTTCAGATGTTGGACACGGCGAGGATATAATTGCAATCTAATTTAAAAAAATGTTTTACTTTATCTTTCCCTCAAATTAAAGGTGTAAAAAGACAAAAAAAGAAAAAAGAAAAAGAAGATGCATGGTGACTTGTATGCTACACGCGCCACCGGACACGTTTCCACGCACCTTAGGAGCACCCATAGTGTGTCTTGTTGCGTCTTCTTCTTCGTTGAAGGCCATCAATGGAAACTCGAAAAAAAATGTAAAAGTTCATGAAAAATGCTAAAACTCGTAAATTTTCATTCTTCTTTAATATACCGATTCATTACATTTACGCCTAATCTAAGCTATTTCAATTCAAGAAAATATAAAAAATACATAAAACTAAAAAAAAAAAACCTATAAAATCTCCCCTCTAAAGGAGTCAATCAATGTTTTGTCATTGGTTTGGATCTAGCTTTCGTTCGAGTCCCAATCCATTGCTCATAAACAATTTTAGAGATGGATTAAAACCCAAAAAACCGTTCTTCCAATATAAGACGAAGACTTATGTAGGGTTTCGGGTGCACTCGAGATGCGCCTGCCAGGTGCACTCCCGTTGTGACTCCACCTCCCACTCTACCTCCGTTTGCTTTGGGCGGTTCATAAATATGTGCTCGTTCAAATAAAATCACTCTAAGTAGAGTAAAGAAAGAGGCAAGGAACAAAATAAACACTCTACTAGCGAAGACACAGTTAACTAACAAGCAACAACTCAAATTCACACCGGAAAACCATCAA
Source organism: Fagopyrum homotropicum (assembly GCA_033239125.1). Lineage (NCBI taxonomy): Eukaryota > Viridiplantae > Streptophyta > Magnoliopsida > Caryophyllales > Polygonaceae > Fagopyrum > Fagopyrum homotropicum. The sequence continues at coordinate 116,094,548 of BSWB01000007.1, read as the reverse complement.
CACAGCTTCACAACCTTATATTCATCATCATTTACCATCCGCCATAGTGAAAATAGGCATATTGGTGTACTTCCTTCCTATCAATTTCTACAACCTTTGACAGTGTATGATTAGTGAACCACACAGTTTCCTCATTGGGTGAGCACCGTTGAATCACATGCCACTATCTTCACTCGACCAATGCTTTGCTGGGACTCCTCCATTTTTAACAAAGCATCTTGTAAAACAAAGGTCCACACGTCATCGTAGTATCTGTAGGTTTGCAAGTGCCCCTGCATAGTTTTGACATAAATCCAGCACCAAATTAACTTATCCTATGGTAAAAAGAAGAAAAGTAATATGCAAACAGACAAAAATGTAAGAATTTTCCAAGCCCATACACCATTCATAATCAATTTAACAATGTCAAGTGAAGAAAAATGCATGAATTCAAAAAGGCAACAGGGTGTGTATCTGCTAAGTGAGAAACACACTACAGAGAAGCACACACTCCACAAACCCAATAGTATCATAGATTAGTAATGACATTGTCACGAAATGAATGAATGAATGAATGAATGTTTCGATGATGATACAATAAGATGGTTGTTAGCCTAGAAAATCAATATAGCACATAAATTTAAGCAACTCCAGATGAATCTAGATACAGATATGAACAAAATAAGTCAGATTAAGTTTGAAATTATCATGTATGAGGCAAATTATTCAGTCAAATTATTTTTGCTAACTTTGAAACATAATTCATAAGCAATAGGTGGCTTCACGCCTAAACCAAATATCCCCACTGCATCCAATGCTTCTTTAGAGATAGGAAAGCCTAAATTAAGGTCCTCTCTTTTAGCATCAAGAATGTGAGCAGCAGTAATTTATTCACTATTTTCTCCATTAATTATTTCTATGCAAACCTATTTGATTGTCATTTATTCCGATAGCTTTAACTCTATGAAACAAAGAAAATTGCTTGATAAGGTATACAAACTTAGGAGAAGTACTCTGTCACAAAAAGAATCCATATGAATCTTTCTGACAAGAAGAAGCTAAATGATAAAAAGTGTGGATATATGAACATAATAAAATCATACCTTGATGAGATACTTGTTCTCCGATTGCCTCTTAAGTGCTTCAAGGATACACTTCAAAAAACAAAAGACAAAATCATAAACCTCATTATAACCACTAAATCTTGGGTCAGTGAAAAAAATAACAAGAGTTCCATTCTTGCCTTATCAAATTGAATAAGGACTTGAATGGCAACCTCTGGATTGAGCGTACCACTTAGAACCATCTCGTCCAACGTCTCAGTCAAGCAGGTTCCAATTTTGGATCCACGGTAGATCTCGTAAGTTGACATCTTTGGTCCTCTGACAAAGTATCTTGTCTCAAGTTCACACTCAATCAAACGATTCTTGCTTAACCTAGATTTTAAAATAATAATTTCCAATAAAGAAATCCAAGATTATGCTCGGGGTAGAGCTAATCAGCTCATAATATTCTCAAAGTTTGATCGAATGCTAGTTTTATGCACACATTGAAATATTACACTGACAAACAACAAAAATCATACGCACATGTATAGAACGAAATAGATATCAAATCAATCAAATGACTAAACACATTAAATTGAAAAAGAAGAAGGTATGGGATCGAGAGCTACGATTTTGATACTTGGTTCCACTGCTTCTTCTCCTCGCTCTAACCCCTTCCCTCTTTGGCTGATTCGAATATTTGTTATAGTAGAGAAATTAGGTTTTTATACCACGATTTTCTCACATCTGGGTATATATATAGCGCTGGTTATATACCTTCGAAGTGACAAATTTGCCCTTTTAATTTCTGTTTGTATCTATTTTAAAAACGGAAGTTGTAAATGCACTGTTCAAGTTTTCGTGAAAGCACCATGGTTACGGGATGTGTAACCGCCACGGTCACGCATCCCGTAATCGTGGTGTTTTTGCGCTACTTGACGCAAAAGCGAACCGTAGTCGTCACAACACTCAAACAACGAAGAGGCGGGAGGTGAAGGTAATCGAACCAAATCGAGCCAAATTGAAGCCAAATACGAAGGTTAATCAAATGGATCAAAGCGGTGACGGAGATAGACCGTTCCAAAAGCGTAAACACACCCCAAACGAGGTAAACTTTACAAGTTTTCGATTTATCGGTGTTTTTTTTCTCGTTTATGGAAATCGGAATGGATTCCGTTGATTATGTTGTTAATGTGGCTTGCTTTACGTTAGATTTGTTTAGAATAAGTTAGATTAGTGCTGAAATCGGGATGGAAGGTGCAAATCACTTCGCAAATCCGCCGTTGAAGGCGGATTTGCAAAGAAGATGAACAGTGGCACCACGGTCACGGGTTCCGTAACCGTGGTGTCATTGTTCATAATGTATTGCATTCGCTTTGCATTATAATGCATTCTGATGCATTATAATGCAAACCGAATGCTATAATGCATTAAATCTAGTTATTTTAAATTAAATTTTAAATTAAATCGAATTAAAATTAAATTTAATTAATTTAAATTAAATTATATAAATACAACTTTTAGTTTAAAAATTGAGTTTGAATTGATTTAAATTAATAATAATTTGAATTAATTAATTTAATTAATTTCATTGGATTAATTTACTTTTAATATCAATTAAAATTGAATGAAAATAAACTAAACTAAATTAATAAAAATTTATTTAATTACTTTTTAATTTCATAAAATTACTTTAATTTCAATTAAAATGGATTGAAAATAAATTAAATTTAATTAAATTTAATTAAATTTAATAAAATAAAATTAGTTTAATTACTTTTTAATTTCATTTAATTACTTTTAAATTTCATTTTGAATGGAATGAATAAAAAGTAAAATAAATGAAATTAATTTAATTACTTTTTAATTTCATTTAATTACTTTAAATTTCATTTAAAATGGAATGAATAATAAGTAATTAAATAAAATTAATTTAATTACTTTTTAATTTCATTTAATCATTTCAAACTTGATTTAAAAGGGAATGAAAATAAACTAAATTTAATTTAATTACTTTTAATTTCATTTAATATCATTTAATTTCCTTTAAATTCATTTAAAATGGAACTAAAGTAAAATACATTAAATAAAAATAATTAAACTACACTAAAATACCAAACTATAGTTATTATAGGGCATGGAGAGGCGGAGGCGTCCTACGGCCTCCGCTCGTAGAGCTAGAGCTTTGACAGAGACGGAGAGCAGCTCTCAGGTTGTTGGTCCGGCGGCCGGCACATTACCAGCGGAGATAGATCTACCAGTTGGCGAGCATACAGTTGTTTGTAGGGAGGTTCTTTCAAAGCCGACTTATGGGTCAGATTCGGAGGGCTCTCCTTCTGTACAGCCAGATGAGATAGATCCACCAGTTGGGATCATACATCTATTACTGCTGACGAGTAGGTAGAGCGACCAACAAACGTACTTGTCGATCCACCAGCTGGCGACCACATTGAGGCGGCAGAGTTTCATTTTGATGTTCCAGCTGAGGAACATGTAGTGCCGCCACAAGATCCATTTATATCGGCTGATCGAGGCCGTGTTGTTGCAGACACAAGGGCACCATTGATCAGCGCTGTGCTACATGCTACGTCGGTCACCGTGCTCAAGGTGTCTAGATGGGAGAGGTAGAAAACTAAATCATAGTTCCAGCACATTATGTTACAGAAGCTAAATTAATAAATCGTTTAATTGAATATGCGTTGTTTTATGAAAGAGGACTATAGGAGTCCCATGACCGCGTTTCGGCAGATAGAGCACATCGTTGTGCTGAGTAGATGGATCTTCGATGCTGACAGAGACGACCCCACTTCTTGGTTTGCTATTGCATCTCAGAGTGGGTTGACGGATTTGCTTGACGTTCCTTTCGGTGGAGTTGACCACGCCCTTATACATGCACTTGTCAAGCGGTGGCATTCGGAGACTAACAGCTTCCATCTACCATGGGGTGAGATGACCATCACCCTCCACGATGTAGTCATCATCCTAGGCATTAGGATTGATGGAGACGCCCTAGTGACACCTTTGTTTGCACGGCGTACCAGGTGGTTGAGTGACATCTTCTATATACCAGAGGTCGAGGCTCAGGGGCACCAGATAGCTCTACTTGTCGATCTGTTGAGGATAACTTTTGATATTATTCGACGCAACCCAACCACCCCAGCTGAGGATGTTGCTTCTGTATTTCTCCTCTTCTTCTTGGGGTCATCATTGTTCGTCGATAAATTGACGAACAAGATTCGAACTTGGTTAATTGATTTAGTACATGATCACCACCATACAAGAGGCTTGGGTTGGGGCACCAGCGTATTGGTGTACTTGTACTCGTACGTATTACTATCACTCTACTTCCTTAATTAATATCTTTTATTTTTTATTATTATTACAAATGACAAATCTGAACTTTACGTACAATATGATGGGCGACGCTTCACGACTGAAGGTGAAGACGGTCAGAGGTTGTACGTCACTGCTTCAGGTAAGAACGTCGGGAGGTGATTTTCTTTATTCGTGGCTCAGCCTCCTCAACCTTAACTTCAGCTACATGTCCTGGTTCGGCCTCTTCAGGTTCGGCCTCCTCAACCTTAACTTCCGCATGTTGACTTGCTTTTGGTGGATGACCTCGAGGACGTGGACGTGTCGATCCAGAACCATGTTCGAACCCACTTGGTTCTATCCTTGTTGAAAGAATGTCATATTTTGGAGGTCTTCCTTTAGTTCTAACTTTCTGCTTTGGTACTGCCAACATTGAACGACCCGGATGTCTAATATCCTCATACGATGAAGCCATCCGCTCAAGCTCATCTCTACTAAGCAATTTCTTGTTCATTCGCTCCCTATAGTCATTGAGTGACTCCATGTATGGATCAATATGGACAACATCATCTTCTAGCGTCGAATCCACTATTGCCCATCGTACTTGCTTCCAATAAGGGTGGATCTGATCCAAACGTATTGGTTCTCAAACCCTCATAGCAATAAAGAACTCGTACGCACAAGGCAACTCATGAGCTTCCCTCCGATATGAATCCTTACATGTTGTTATGCTCCTAATTTGCTTTGCCTTGTCGTAAATCTCCAACAATATCAGGAAGCACTCGTAGCTTAATTTGTTCCGGAGCAAATCAAATATTAGTACCCGCACTTCCAACAACATCCTCTCGGGTGAAGTCTCTATTGACGCTTGAATTTGATCAATCTTCTCATTTACCATCAAGTCAATATTCTCCATCACCAACTGAAACCCTTGCACGCTAGAACGAAATGTACTCTTCAACAATGAGTGTGCGGACTCACACCTAACAACCAATATCAATTCAATACACTTTTGCACTATGATAATTAGAAAACAAGTGTAAACAATATAGGAATAAGTTCTTACGCATTTGTTGTCCTCGTGCCAAAGTGAAGATGCAAGTCGCACCAAAATTCGAGCAATTGCTTCCTTGTATGGGATTAGCCATGTAGTTTCCAAATAATCCATCAACCTCGGATAACCTTGTCAGTGTACTTTCATCTCACCCAAACGCCGCTCGTAACTCTCATGAGATCTTGATTCAATAAGAGCATGGTAGTGTGATGCAAAAACTGCTTGTAATTCTTTTGACCGTGTCACCGCCCAAGATCTATGTTGAATGTTGCAATTTATATGAAAGGTGCAAATCATGTGCTTCACATCCGGAAAAATAACATCAAGCTTTGTATGCCTTTGAGCTCAAAAGAACATCCGTTGCTCTAACACATGGAGTGCTTGTTGGAGAGGACTTCGCCCTTCGGTTTGTAGTTTCCTAATCTTCAGTCTAACATTGTATATTTGTGTTATTGTGCTGACGTTGTAGGAATGATCTAACTTGATTGACTTCAAAATATTTCTCGGCTTGAAACCCGACCCAAGCTCACGTCCCACCCTCCGAAATTGTTTCTCCGTCAATCGGCTGGCATATGTGTGTCCCTTTAACTACTCGGGAAGCGTATGATTGTGCACTTCATTTATAACATGCAACGTCCATTTCTCAACCTCGCTTTGTATGCCTTTGAGCTCAAAAGAACATCCGTCTTTTCTCGATTTGTGTGCTCGGCTAGAAGACGATTTGGTATCAGGATCAACGTCTTTCTTCTTACGAGGGGTTCCGAAACGTTCGCATGTCAAACGAAACGTAACGAATCCCATGGAGTTTCTCCACGACCTACTAGTAATCAACACCATATTCATAGTTCCTCTCATGAATCGAGCTCAATCCACCATTGTCTCGCGATCTTGGAAAAAACCGCGAATTTCAAACATTCGCGTATAATCAGTCCCTTCGTCACGAGAATAATTTGGAAGGCCCTAGTTCACGTAGAAAAGAAAAGTATAAGGTAATGAAAGAAAACTTACAACTCTACTTCACTAATTATATGAAATGTTTTTTTAATATAAATTACAAATATGTCTAATGTTTCTAACATAAACATACAATTATATCTAATATTTATAGTTTTTCTATGTTTTTCGGTTATAAAGTACTTACCTCGAAATGTCGAAGGAACTCGTCTGGTTCACTAAATTTCGTATCGTCAAACGGAATCATCATCTCATTATCCTCGTGTGTTGACATTCTCTTAGGTGTTTGTTGGAAATTTTGTAAGCGTTTTTTTTAAGAGAGATTTTGTATCACCTCAATATATATAGCCGATGAAAATACACAGCGTTCTAATTACAACGGTCATATTTATAACCATTACACAACGTTCGAATTACAACGTTCAAAAATCACAACGTTCAAATTACAACGTTAAAAAATCACAATGGCCAAATAATGACGGTTACGGAAAGCGTGACCGTGGCGGTCACACTTTTTGTAACCGTCATGTCTTATTTAAAAGAAATGCCGTGCCCGTAACGCCCCTCTTTTAAAATAAGGAACTAATTTTCCTTAGACAACCTATTAATTTTCATTTTTATTTTCATTGGTATGATAAAACACATAACAAAAGTAAAAACTCGAATAAAGGCACATGTACTACACTTACTCGATTTGCTACGGTATCAGACACATTTTTCCACGGGTGGCCTAAAGTTATTGTAGTATAGAATCATCCCCAAATATCTCCGTTAGAGCGGGAATATGTCAAACATGAATACCACTAGAAGCCACATGAATAACACCACAGAAACCCAAGGTTTGAGTGAAATAAACACCGAGACTTCAATCTTTTTCAATAAAGTCATCACGTAGTAAATCAACAAAACCTAAAGTGTCCCTTTCCCCATAAGGGCGTTGTAAGTTTTTCTAGTTACCCATGAAACATAAACTACAAAATTGAACTACTAACACATAAAATAATTACATTATCTAACTATTACACTTCCCCTAAACCTTGGCTTGCTATAATGCCAAGTAACATTCACACTAAGGGCTTGTGTGGTTGGAGAGGTGGAAAGAAAAAGGAAAGCAAAGTGTTAAGAAGATGAAAAGGAAATGAAAAGGTCTTCGTTTTAGGAATGGAATTATGGACTTTAGTATTACTTTTTTTTGTTTGGTTCAAAGGGAATCATTGATCTCGTTACTAAGGATAAAGAAAAGACTATCAATGTTACTTAATTTTATATTTGGTTATTTTTGCTTGGTTTTTATAAAATAAATATCTTATAATTTTAATATTATATCACAAAATATACAGAGTTCTAACAACACAATAAGAAAGCACGACAACTATAACCATCTTGGAAGCCTACGAGAACCTTCAGTGAAGTACTCTAAGACTCAGAATTTGGGACGCGGGGGGGGGGGGGGAGAGAGAAGAGAACAAGAGAGGAATCACTACTTCGGGTGTGATTTGAAATGAGATCTCAACTCTCCTTTTATAGGAGTTTGGAGAAGGTTGTTGGATTGAGAATCAATCTCGTCCACTCACTCCCGCATGAAATAAGTAAAAATAAAATCTTGGAGATAAGATTGAATTGTGGGTTAGACTAGCCATTTGGGCATGCGTAAGGAAAGATTTAGGTCAACCCAAAAACATAATGATAGGTTGTCAACCCATCATCAGTTCAATAAGGCCCTTACCCCGAAGTCATTCCCCTAACCCATGAGCCCGCGCCACGCCACGGCTCGCCACGTGTGTGGTCTAGCAAATGCTAGAGCTTCTCTTCATAGACTTAATTAGTTAACCATAATATGTTTATTTCCATATATATGATGTCCAACCAACCTCCACATTGCCGTTGTGTGGCAAGTTCCTCCACAATTAAATCTCTCAATGTTAATATAATACACTCATCTTTGGGCATTAATTTCTCATTCATTTGGACATCATTTTATACGTATGGGTATACCAAATTGTATTACTCGATACCACGAAGCTAATGCTCCTATTTTCTTGCCCGGAAAATCCTTCCGATGTAAGTTCCTTAAAAATGATTCCAACAATCTCGCATGAATAAAAATGAATCTCAAACATGTTTTGTTTTTGATAAAAACGGAATGGACTTTTGAGAGTACAGTCGAAGAATCATTGCATATGGGTTGGTAGCATGATGTCTTGAACCACCCGGACTTTGATGTAAACCTAGACAATAACTATCAGATTGTTTCATATTCTCCACAAAACAATGTTATCTTTGTTGTGTTCATTTTGTCCTTGGACAACCTTAGTTTAATCATGAGTGAACTTGGAGAAAATTATCCTTCCAAAGATTCTCCTAGTCACGGCCCATTCACACTCACAAGGTAATATATTGTCATACCCCACCTCTATTTCAAGGATATGGAATCATTAAAAGCTTAAAGCTTAACCTCATTTCCTTATCATGCAGCACTGGCGTCATCGAGGAACTAGGCAAAGACATAGGTCTCCGAATGCACACCTAGATTCTACTTGAGTTGGTTTTCCCTTTGAACCTACATCGTGGGATCTCTAGTGTTGTAAGTGGGGTTAGCCGTCAAGCATCATCTTTTGTAATAGGATGCAAACCATTCTTTTTGATGATTTTACAACTTGGTCTCGCGGTAAACCCTTAGTAAATAGATCCACTAGGTTGTCTGATGATTTGACATAATCTATAACAATCAAGCTTGTCGAGAGTAGTTGTCTAATGGTTTTATGTCTCCGTCTAATGTAATGAGATGTTCCATTATACATACAATTTTATGCCCGATCTATAGCCGATTGACTATCACAGTGTACACATATTGATGACACGTGTTTATTCCATAGAGGATTATCTGCCAGGAAATTCCAAAGCCACTCAACTTTTTTAACTACTTTATCTAAAGAAATGAACTCATATTACATCATGGATTTGGCCAAGAGCGTTTTTATTCGCAGAATTTCCAAGATACCGTTATTCCACCTAGTATGAATACATATCAACTTATGGATTTGGAGTTTCTCAAGTCAAAAATCTAGTTGGCATCATTGTATCCTTCTAATATAGTTGGTTGAGTGTCATAATGTAGCCCAAACTCTTAAGTATGATGTAAGTAATTCAACACCCATGTATGGCGTTCTAGTGTTTATGTCTTGGATTGCTCGTGTAGCAGCTAAGTACATTGACCGCGTGCGCCATATCAGGTCGGGTATAGAAGGTTAAGTACATAAGACTACAAATAAACACAATACAGTGCAACCATTAGATGTGTCTTTGTAGTAGGTACATTGATCTCATTCATTTAAGCTGAATCCATTTGACATCATTACTCTATCTAATTTCCCATGCCATTATTTAGGAGCTTGTTCAAGTGCATATAAGAATTTGACAAGTCTACACACCTTATGTTCATGTCCAGGAATTACATACCCCTCGGGTTGTTTCATGTAAATCTCATCATCCAAATCTCCATTTAGAAAGACCGTTTTTCCATCCATTTGGTGTATCTCGAGGTTTCCCAATGTTGTTATGGCTATCGACAGTCTTATTGATGTTATTCTCGTTAGTAGAGAATATAAGTCAAAGTAATTCGGGCCTTTTTTAATGTTAGAATCCTTGCACTACAATCCTAGCCTTGTGTTTATCTATGGAGTCATCGGTTTATAACTTAGTTTTGAAAATCAATTTGCTTACAAGTGTTTTACACCTGTGCGGTAAGTCGACTAACTCCCATATATGATTTTGCATAAAGGATTTTATCTCACTTTTGAATACTTCTTTCCAAGTAGGTTCATTTGGTGTAGACATAGCTTCCACATAAGTTCTTGGTTCTTTCTCTAAAAAGAAAGCCGTTATGAACTCATCACCAAAAGTTCTCTTTTTGATATTTTTTGCTCCTTCAAGGTTCAACCTCTTATCGAGCTATTTTGCTTTGTCAAGGTTCATCCTCTATATTTTTATCGGGTACAAACGTTCCGTCATTTTGTTCTTCACAAGTACGGTTAGGATATTCTTTATCCTTGCATGAAAAAATGTTTTGAAAGAAGGACGCATTTTGTGATTCCATGATTGTACTAACATGGATATCCGCTATATCTTATTTGTATACCGGAAATCGGTAAGTGTTGTTGTTAAATACATATCCAATAAATATACAATCAATATTTTTTGGTCCAATAGTTACCCTTTATGAAGTTGGTACAACCACTTTTGTCATGAACCCAACATCACTAAGAAGTTTGTCGTGGTGAAGTTATATGACTTCAAAATGGTAGATTCTAAACCTCTCATGGAATGATTTCAAGAGCTATTTGAAACACAAGAGGAAGGATATAAAAGTCGAGGACTTAATGGAAAGGAAAAATATGGAATCAACTAACCGGAAGCTGGTGACTGGGAACGGTTAATGAGCTGAAAAGGATAACATGGTTGAGCATGGTAAAGGGAAAAAGTGCAAGGTTGAAGAAGCAACCTTCTAAGAAGTTTAGCGGAAAGTGTAATAAATGTGGTAAACTGGGGCACAAGGCGATGCATGCCATAGTAAGATTGATCTCCGCAAGGCAAAGACTCAGGTCAATGTTCATCAAATTGACCCAGACAAAATGACTTTTGTGTTGTGGTGTCGGAAGTGAACATTTCATGAGGAATTCCTATGGAATGGTGGTACGATACAGGTGCTACCAAACATATGTGCGCTCATAGAGGATTGTACGTTATACCTCTACCATATAATACCCGGGAAATTTATTTATGATGAATTCCAAAGCACACCGGACCTTGACCGGTTTTGGACTTCTTCCATCGTATTATCATTTTATGTGAAGCTCCTACTCGTATAAAATACTCGAATCAAACGAGTTTTTCTTTTCTTAACCATTGGACGAGGTTTATCCATCAAGACTATCCATTCGGGCCTGTTATGAAGACAACTAGTTGAGCCCATGAAGGCTTGCTATCCTCGCCCATGAGGAGGCTGCCTAGAAGTCCAACAACCACTTCTCCATCTATGTAACATCAGCAGACAACCCTAGCAGCCTGCAACTCTCATCCCCCGCCTTCATTTCCAAACCTTGGCTACCAACTTGCTCCTTCCCTCTCCCTTCGTACATAGGCATTGATCCTCTTCCCTGCATCGTCGTTGAACCACCACAGCTTCGGCCTCCTCTTATTGGAAGCAACAACAGAGGTACATGTGTTCCTTCGGTGGCAAGCAGTGGCAACAGTTCGACAATCTTGTTCCTCTTGGACTACAAGCAATAGCGGCGGATCGGTTCCTTCTTCCTCCCTTCGTCTGCAAGCAACGGCGGCGGGATCGACGGATGCACCTTCGACCTGGTCGTCAATAGCAGTACAATCCAGGAGACCGGATCTCATCCTCGTATTTGGGAGAGCATATATATAACCGATGGAAATCAATAACGGTTAAATTATATCAGTCACTTTTATAACGTTCGAATTACAACGTTCAAATCTCAACGGTCACAACATCCACGGTTACGGGATGCGTGACCGTGACGGTCACACATCCCGTTTACGTTGCGCATATACGAAATCTTGAACCGTGCCCGTAATACCCAAAAAAAATATTACGTAAAAACATTGTATTTCAATGATTGTTGATTCTTTTTTTTATTCAACCTTACCTTGATGTCACGGTTTTGAATCCATCCATCTACCTATATATTTAATATATTTTAAATATTTAATTAAAAATAAATAAGTATAGTTTTGCAAGTTATGGGCTAAAGTTGGTCCGTTAATATGCGAGACATACCGGCCCGACATCTATCCAAACGTAAGGAGATTATACATTAGGTATCAGCACACATTAACTATATATCTTCTATTTGGATTCTTAGAGCATCTTCATCCTAGAAATTTTCAAGAAATTTTTTATCTGATTTTTCTTTTTTCTTTTATTCACAAAATAATTGAAGAACCTCTCTCTTCCATCCCATAATTCATCAAAATTTCTTTAACGTATAATTATAACCAACAACCTGTTACATCCCTACATTTGGGCAAAACAAAAAAAATAAATTAAAATTTTCTTTGATTTGTGTGAAATGGGCAGGAACCTGTCAAGATGAGTATCTCTGTAGAGAAACTTCTCTCCACTAATTGCATCGATTATTTCTTCTAATATGACATTTATTTTTATTTTTAAATTTTTAATTGTTAAAGAAGCTCAGAAGTTCTTGGATGAAGATGCTCTTAGAGCATGTGCAATAGTTTCCCCATTTTAGAGAAAACTGGGCTTTTAGGAAATTTTGGGCTTTTTTTAGGTCCAACAAATTCCCCATCCCAAACCCTAAAATAGAGGGCTTCCTAAAAATTTGTCTTGCTTTCCCTATATTTGCAGCAAGGAGAATCTTCTCCAAATACATCCCACGTACAATTTAACAAGTCAGTTTTCTTTCATCACTCGTTTTCAACGAAGAACCAAGCACCTTCATCAGGTATTCCAAAAAAATCTGTCACAAAGATCTTATATTATATTCATTTTAAGTTTATTCTGAAACTATTCTCTCATATTGAAAGAACGTTGAGCAAATTAGGGTTGATTATCTTCAACCTAAAACACTTGATTGTGATTTCTGGGTTTACTTTGTTTACCTGCTAAAATAGCTACTCTTTTATGGTTTTTTCCACTTTCCCTTTTATTGGTTTTTATTTACATACGGCAATTGTGTTGGAGATGCATTTACCAACTAGTCTGCAAAATTGAATTTGCCTTGTCCAACTAGCCAAACTCCTCCGTTTCCATTTTAATAATCAAACAAAGTACAAATTATCAAGACGCATATTTTGTTTCTTCTTTTAATTCAAAGTTGTATTAAGGGAATGGATATTGCTGATTACTCTAAGCTCTTTTTTAAAGACAAGCATGAAGAAATAAATAATGATGTCACTGAAAACTTGATTAAGTGTAAATTGATATTTGTTTTGGCTATAGCTCACGATTACTCTCTGTTATGGTGCATGCTACTAAAACTGTAGGACTTTGTTCCACATTTTCCAATTCTGTTTATCTTTCATTACCCTTGTTCGCTCCAAACGGTGTGTGCAAGCTTTAAATTTATAACCCTAGATGTAAGCTTAAAATAAGGATGCGAACCCGCAGTGTACGGGTCAATTGTAATAAAAAGCAAGAAATTCCAGGGGTCGATCACAGGGACTTAGTGAAACAAAGCAGGCGTAGGTTGTCTATGTAATTACTAACCATAAAAGCGATTAAAACAATCAAAGATGATAAAAAGTCAATTAAGGAAGTATGCAATTCTAGGGATTAAAGCATCAAGTTGTGGTTCCAACTCAAGATCTAAAGATAAGCGGACAAAGCTGAGATTTTTGCAAAGGGAAGGTGTTTCTAAAGTGGAATAGATCACCGAGTAAGTCTTACTATTCACTAATCCCAAACCGTAACTCCTATTACCGGGTAAGTCTCAAGGAATTAAGGAAAAGAACTATAATCTCAAACTAACACTCCAACTAAGGGAATAGAATCAACCTTTACCGGGTAAGTCTCATGCTAACTCACAAAGATAGAATGAAAGCACACTCAAACCCCAATAAATGATAAACCTTTATTACCTACACTTATGATCTTAGGTAAACAAACAAAGAAATTACCGGGTAAGTCTCATCCTAGGCTTGCATTGAACCAGGAAAGGTGTAATAAGAATAGGATTTGGCAAACTCTAACACTTAACTCTCAGTTACGGATCAGAAAGGTTCACCTCGGTCAGACGAATTCCACCCCGGCCGAGATGTTCATCGACTGAACGAGATGTTCTAGGGTTAAGGATAAAGACTCGAACCTTCAGGGTCCTACTGTGATTAAGATTATTCTATCATTGTTTTTCCCACAACCTTCAGCCAATCACCCTAGAATCACACAAAGAATTTAGCCACTCATCATCATGAAAGCAATAATCAAATATAAGGGAAGAAGGTGAATAATTGAACACAAAAACCTTAAGAGAAAGGCTTCAATAACTGAATCAATTATCAAACAAACAAGCGTTCCTTGGATCACAATCCAATAAGACAATCAACAAAGAAGGGAATCTAAGAGAATCTTACAAAACCCTTCACAAAAGCTATAAAAGCTATCAACTTCCTTCCTTCAATCTTTCTTTAACCTTCAAAAAGGTTCTTCAAATCTCCCAGCTGTAGTCGGATGCTCTAAGCACGATAGCGGATGCTGGATTTGTAGAAAATCCGACCCTTTTTATAGGAAAATTACCTCCCAAAGATAAAAGAGCTTAGAAAGATATTCTCCCATAAAATAGGTAAAATATATGGGCTGAATTATCTTCTTCCTTCCAGGAATCCAGCCTAAAAATATAAGATCCTCTTTCCAAAAATAAAAGATCTCAGCCAAGAATAAAATATATCTTGCCACGTCCAAGGTGTTCGCCTCGGTCGAGCAGCTCCTCTGGATCACCTCGGTCGAGATGGTACTGTAGCTGACCGAGGTGACTCTAAACTGAATGTGAAATCTCTCAAATCCGGTCCAAAGTGAATCTCTAATCCATTTCCATGATTCCTGGATTCTTCCTTAAGCTCCTGAATGTAGCTCAAATGACTCCTTAGCTCTTTTAGCTCCATTTTGATGCAAAACGTGCCATTTTACCTACGATTACAACGAAACTTGGTGTAGACCTCGATTCTCGCAAAGGTAGATGAAATGACAATATAATCACATAATATACATCCAAACATGCAGATTATTGAAGATAAAACGTCTAAACAAGTCCCAAAATATAGACAATAATTCATGCTATCAACCCTAGGCATATATGTATCAATTATGTACTTATTATAATTTACTTACCAACATTCTTTAGATCGATCACACTCTGAGATTGATAGTTGTTCATTAAGAGATCTATATCAAAGATATTATCCTAGCTGACAGATTTGTATAATTCAGATAGGGAATTGAAAAATAATGTTTCATATTCCAAACTGAGCATAAATTTAGTTGTTTGTAATCTTGCAGCTTAATGATCCCTTCTTGTAGATGTCTTAAGTTCTTCTTTTTTTTAATAATTTGATGGTTATTATTTCTACTGAGTTTAATTATTTGTTCATCTATGTTGTTTCTGGAGGTGTTTAACAAGCAAGTACAACTTCTAATTTTGGAGATGAATTTTACCGATCTATTAAACAATGGATCACCCCTTAGTGATCTCAATGAACCACCTCTTACATATGATACATCATTGAGTCCGTATAGTTGCGATGATTATCATTTTGAAGAAACAGACATCACTGAAGTTTACATTGACCAAGATATGTCATGTACACCTAGCAACAAGAAATCAAATAAGCAATCTCAAAGAACAACCAACTTTTCTCCTGAGGAAGACAAACTGCTTATTGCTGCATGGTTGAATACAAGTTTGGATCCAATCAAAGGATATGATCAAAAGAAGAACCAATTCTGGAAAAGAATTACTCAATACTTTGAAGATCATAAGAGTTGGTCGGAAGAACGAAGTGAAAAATAACTAACGAATCGGTGGTCGAAAATTAGCTTCAGTGTTAGCAAATTTAGTGGCCATTATGCTGCTGTTGAACATTTACGGAAAATCAGATACACGGAAGCAGATAAGGTACACAATGTTACTATCTTCATTATCTTTATTATCACCTTATTCTCATTTTAATGTTTTCAAATACTAGCTAGTAGATAGATGTTGCAAATTGAAAGATTATTTTTCTACTAAGTTTTGACATGATTGAGGTAATATTTGTAGATCCAAGAGGCCAAAACAGTCTACAAATCTAAGGAAGGTCATCAGTTTGTATTAGATCATTGTTGGACTCTTCTCAGGTTTCAACAGAAATGGATGGTTGAACATAAAAAATTTGAAACAAGCAGAAACTCCAAGGGTACTTCTGGGAAAAACCGAACTTCAATCAACTTGGAGGATGATAATGGATCTGATGTCAATGAACCTGCACCTTTGAAGAGGCCTATTGGAAGAAAGGCGGCTACAAAAGCGACAAAAAAAATAAAATCCAATAGTCAAGGTGGTGATGTTGAGAGTGAGTCTTCTAATCTTCATTCTGAGTTACAAGAGTTTAGGGCAAGGAGACTAGAAAGTGATCGGGTAAAGGCTGAAAACCTTAAGATGTTAATTGATATTGAGAAAAAACAGGTTGCCCTTAGAGAAAAGGAAATTGAAACTCAAGCTAGAAGTGAGGAGGCTAAAATAATGGCTATGGATACTAAGTTCATGGATCCTCTTGAAGCGGGATATATCATCAGTCGCAAACGAGAAATTTTGGCGAAAAGAAATGATAAGAATGGAATTGAGTAGACTCTTATGTCATTACACGGTCATTGAAGATGGCCGGGATCTATCTTAATTACTTTTAATAGACTCAATGTTTTTTTTCTAAGACTTTTTTATTTGGCGTAATTGTTAAGAAATTGTTGTTAGCATGTTCATTACAGCTTAGTTATGTAGCTTAGTTATTCACATATTGGAAGACTTAGTTGTTGACAATATTTTTTCTATCTTTCTTACTTTTTGTTCTTACATAGCTTAGTTGCTAGAAGACTTCTACATTCATTGAGTTGTTTGATACATGTGCATTCTTTCTTTCCTTTATCTATCTTTTGATATACACTAGTTGAATTAGATATGATTTGTTTAAGAAAAAAAATAAAAAGCTATACTTTATTCATCTTGAGTTAAAGACATTACAATAAAGTTGATAATAATAATGTTTTTTTTATAAAAAGCATATAACTAATTGGCTCCATGTTTTTTCCATAAGTGTTCGATAAGGTCTCTTGAAGTTGATTATGCACTTGTCTATCCCTAATTCGATGACGATTTGCAATGAATTCCATTATTGTTGGGTGTACGATCGAACGATGGTGATATATGTGATATCTCAGCTACGTGATCATATTCTTTTTCAATCTCATGTATCTTCCTTAGTCTACGAACATGCAAATATTCATCACGTTCATCTTCGACGATCATATTATGCATAATTATGCATGCCATCATAATATGTTTTAGATGATCCTTATTCCAAAGTCTTGTTGGGTTTCGGACTATCGCAAAACGTGCTTGAAGCACTACGAATGCACGCTCAACATCTTTCCTAAAACATTCCTGCTCTTGAGCAAAATGTCGATGCTTATTTCCTTGTGGAGCTGGAATAGTCTTCACTAATGTTGCCCATGATGATATACCATCAGCAAGATAATATCCCATGTCATATGATCTCCCATTGACTTTATACCTAATATGTGGGGCATTACCTTCATCCAACCCACTAAATACATATGAACGTTCTAACACATTGATGTCATTAAGTGACCCAGGTAAACCAAAGAAAGCACGCCATATCCACAAATCATATGAAGCTACGGCTTCTAAAATAATAGTGGGTTCATGAATGTGGCCAGTAAACATATCATGCCAACCAGTAGGACAATTCTTCCATGTCCAATGCATACAATCGATGCTTCCAGGCATTCTTGGAAAACCGCGATGCTCCCCCACTTCAAACAATCTCTTGAGATCGTCAGCATTTGACACCCTTAAGTACTCATCGCCAAATACATCAATAACTACTAACACAAATTTTTTGAGACTTTCAATAGCAGTGCTTTGCCCAATCTGCACATACTCATCAACATAATCAGCTGGAACACCAAATGCAAGTTGTCGAAAAGCATTTGTTACCTTCTGAAGTGATGACAAGCCAAGACGTCCATCAGCATTCCTCTTTTGAACAAAATAATTATCGTGTGCGACGACGCCATCATGAATGCGCATGAAAAGAGCTTGATTCATTCGAAATCTCCTTCAAAAGAGACGAGCCCCGTACTTTGGAGGATTGGAAAAGTAGTCACCCCAAAGTCTTGCATGACCCTCAATTAGATCACGATTAACAATTCGATAACCTATAATAGAACCACGATTACCACCTCTTGAACTTTGATTGACATGATTTTTTTCTTCTATTTCAGCAAGTAACAATTCTTCATATTCATCGTCGATATCATTCTCGTCACTTATGAACGTATCAACTAGATAACGACTACCCAACGAACGATGATCCATAATAAAATATACTCAAAGTGAGACAAAATAAGAAGAAAAAAGTTGGGAGAAATGGGATACAAAGTACATTGTGATACTATTGCTTCTTATATATACATAGATAATCAATAAAAAAAAAAAGATAACCAAGCCATTGAAAGTTTCAAATGGCTATTTTTAGTCAAATATTATAAAAAAAAAAAAATTTAATTCCTATAATATATATATGTAAAGTAGTAGTCAAAATAACAATTTTTAGTCAAAGATTTAGACTTTTTTTTAGTTTT
Organism: Fagopyrum homotropicum; assembly: GCA_033239125.1. NCBI lineage: Eukaryota > Viridiplantae > Streptophyta > Magnoliopsida > Caryophyllales > Polygonaceae > Fagopyrum > Fagopyrum homotropicum. The sequence goes on along the minus strand of BSWB01000007.1, from coordinate 116,075,806 downwards.
CTTTAATATATATACATTTATCTAAAATTAATGTAAATAGAGAATAAAATAATTTTTAAAATAAAATATTAAATATACACATGATTTCCTATTATGAAGAAGCTGTTGAATTTTGGACAAAATTTTTTAGAGGAAATGAAAATTATTTCCCCCATTTTAGACTATTTTTTAGGAATCTGTTGCACATGCCCTTAGTGTTCTTTTCTTGTTCTACATATCTTACTATAGACTATAGTATAGAGTATGATTTTTGAAACACTAATTAATTAAATTAAATTATAATTAACTTATTTTTCTCTACTACAATCACTAATGATTCTAAATTTACAAATGGTTCTAAATTTACAAATTCTATTGCCTACCGATGTTTAATTAAAAATAAACTTATTTTTCTCTACTACATTCAATAATTTTAACTATGAGGTATGAAGCAAAAATAATAAAAACTCTAAAAATTAATACTTGATACACAAACTATTTCACATTACACCATACGGGTGAAAATTTGACCAAATTTTATTACAAAAATCGTCCATATATTTTTAAATCACATAAAATGACCCTTATATTTTATTTTCTTTCAGAAATCACCTATGTTATTTTTATAGACATAACGTATTAGGTAATAAAAGTTAGTCATCACTTTATTTTTTATTACTTAAGGTATTTTATTCATTAAACAAAATTAAGAAGTTTTAAAAATAAAATTTTGATTAATAGAACGATGTTTGGTGTTATTGTTACTTTATAGGTAGTTTGAGGGGAAATTTCATGTTTGTCGGTAAAACTTAATGAAAGAATATATCACTTATTTGAAAATTTGTGTAATTTAAAATTTTAAAATTAATATTTTTAACGTAAATTTGTGTGTGTGTGTGTGGGGGGATCCACATTTCATGTTTAAATTTTAAAAATTCAAAAATCAATTTTATTTTATACCAAAATTTTGTGAAATAGTTATTATATCAACTAGTCATTTTTATAGTTTGTATTATTTTTGGTTATTTTTCTATAAATATATAATAACATCATAAATAATAATAATAATAATAATAATAATAATAATAATAATAATAATAATAATAATAATAATAATACGTAAACTTATAGAAGAAAAATATAGTATAAAATAATAAGAATAATACGGGGTGGGACCGTGGGATGGGAGGCCATAGAATTGTGTCACCGAAAGAGACATTATATGATGATAGTATTTGTACTTCATTCATGTTCCACTTCAGTTTTGTATTCTTGTCAATTACTGTTATGTCCCCACCAACACCAATCAGTGACCTCAATAACACAAATTCCAAACACTGAAAACACCTTCCATGTAAAACACAACACCCAGCAGGCCCACCAAATTTTGAATTTTCACAAGATTAACCAAATTGTTGATGCTAAATTGCTAATGCATTATATAGTACAACGATTAAAATATTTTAAGTGAGAGATACCATAATAATACTACTGAAATGTAATGGATGGATATTTAAATCCGAGGTGTTATGAGTTGAGATCTCACAATGAATTATTATTTTAATTTGACATTAATTTTACCAGAAATTTTAGCAAGTCACTTTTATAAAAAAAAACAAAAACGATAAGTAAAACATTTTCATCAGTGGAGAATTATTAAAGACTCGATAAAATCATTATCAAAATCAATAATTATATCACTTTTAACAACATAAAACAGGTTCAACACAAATTTAAACCTATTTACATATTAAAAATGAACAATATCTAATATAATAAGTTTAAAGTCGTAAATTGAAAGTTTTTATATGATCAAACTTGAATTTTTTTTTTTTTTCATTTTGATGTTTTGTTTCAATGGAAACGATATAATTAGTGTGATCTCCTTTAATATTATCATAAATATATTTATGATAAATCTGTAGTTAATTCGAAAAAAAAAAAATCCTACATAGCATGTTAGGACGTAATGTGGTATGTGAATTGTTTATTAATTATAATAGAGATTATTTTATATAAAAAATAATAAATATGAAAATAAGTAAAAAAAATGAGATGGATAACTTTAGGATACAACAAACAATATTTATTATAAAAAATATCGCTCCGGTACAATAGTAACTATAGAAATCATTTTTTAGTCAAATGTGTGAAAACAAATCAATTTAGAATAATATATAAGGAGAAAGAAATGAAAGAAAGCCTATGTTATTTATTAATATGTAATAAAAAGTTATGTCATCACTTTATTCTTAAATATTCAGGCAATTTATTTATAATATAAGACCGGCGTGAAGTTATAAAATTTTTTAAAAAAAATTGGTTAGAGACTCATATTTGATGTCATTATTATTTTTATAGGTAGTTTAAAAAAATGACCATATTTACGGATAAGATATAATGAACGTATATGTCACCAAACGAAAATTTTGTAGTTTCACAATGTTCAAGTATGTAAATTTCACATAAATTTACGGGAGAAGATATTCATTTTATATTTTATAAAATCTCAAGATCAATCTTATTATAATTAAAAATTATAAAAATGTCATAAAACAATGATTATTTTGACCAAATTTTGACTTTTAGAATTTTAAAATTTAGAATTATTCGTATATTTTAAATAAAATTACCTAATTTATTTAATAATAAAGTGATTATTTAACTTTATAACATAATTTGGTAAGTAAAAAAAAAATAATATGAACGGTTTTTAAAGAGAGTATAATATAAGGGTAATTTTTTTATAATTTAAAAATACTATGAGATAATTTTTAAATAAAATTTTGGTTATTAACTTTATATTAAAATGGGTTTAATGCATAATAGTTTTTAAACTTCATCCTCGTTCTAGGTCATTTTTCTTACAAAAATATCAGAAATGTTAGATATTTGAATCTGATTTTCCCGGAAACTTCCTACCAAGATAAGAAAAGAGAGAACCCCTGTTAAGTGTTAAATAATTCTGTGTAGTGAAAATTCCTTTGGGATTTGGGCAAAATGGAAGAGGAGAGTACAGAAGAGATGAGTGTGAAACTGCAGCGTCATGGTAGTAGCCTTAGGTGGGTTGATGGCACTGCCGTCGCTTGTGAACCTACTCCTAATCCTCAAGCCGAATTCAACCATTCATCATCGTCATCAGCAGAGGAAGAAGAAGAAGAAGTAGAGAATGTAACAGTAAGACGTTCAAGCTCTTCGTCTCTCAGAAAGCGTCTTCTTAAGAAGCCCAAAAGGCTCGACTCCTTCGATGTTGAAGCAATGCAGATTGCAGCCTCCAATCCCCACCATTCAGAGGTAATTTCATTCGATTATTTGTAATTCTGGTCAGTTGTTATGTAATTCAATTGTTTGATGAACCAGGAAACTTCAGTTTGGAGCACTTGTGCATTAGCATTCCAAACCCTCGGTGTGGTGTACGGCGACATGGGGACAAGCCCTTTATATGTGTTTACAGATGTATTCAGCAAGGTGCCTATTAAGTCAGAGCTCGAAGTATTAGGAGCTTTGTCTCTTGTAATGTACACTATAGCTCTTATACCTTTAGTCAAATACGTTTTCATAGTGCTCAAAGCTAATGATAATGGGGAAGGTTTGTGAAAATTCCCTTGCCTTGTTTGTGTTTTCCTCTATTTCTGGATTCTGATTTTGACTTGCTCTTTGCAGGAGGCACATTTGCACTTTATTCATTGATTTGTAGGTACGCTGACGTTAATATGCTTCCCAATCGACAACCAGCTGATGAGCGTATATCGAGTTTTAGACTCCTACTCCCGACGCCTGAGCTCCAAAGGGCTTTGCGTATTAAAGATACTTTGGAGAAGAATTCTTCTGCAAAAACCCTCTTATTGTTGTTGGTTCTCATGGGAACTTCTTTGATTATTGGGGATGGTATCCTTACACCAGCAATGTCAGGTATATACATATACCTATTTGGCTAGAAATGAATAGTGACTGATCTCCTTGTTTCTACACATATATGTGCAGTGATGTCAGCTGTCAGTGGACTGCAAGGTGAGATAAAGGATTTCAACGAAAGTGAGTAAGCAATAAGTCCTGAATCTTTTGAAACTAAGGTTACCATGAATGAATTCATATCTTGATTAAGAACATTTGGGGTTTTCAGATTCTGTGGTAGTGGTCTCAATCATGATACTCATAGGGCTGTTCAGCATACAAAGGTTTGGGACTAGTAAAGTAGGATTCTCATTTGCTCCAGCACTTGCTCTGTGGTTCTTCTGCTTAGGTTCCATTGGAATCTATAATCTGTCAAGATACGGTTTCAATGTCTTACGAGCTGTTAATCCGATTTACATCTATATATTCTTTAAGAAGAACAGTCATAGTGCTTGGTCAGCTCTCGGAGGATGCGTCTTGTGCATCACAGGTACTGTCTACTATTTCGGCTACATTGTCTCCATCTTCAAGTAACTTGAGATAATTCTTTGTATCTCCTTGCAGGAGCCGAAGCAATGTTTGCGGATCTAGGCCATTTTACAGTACCATCCATACAGGTGAATTACAACATTACTGACTGTCACTGTGTCACACTCAAAAATGTTCATTTTTGAACTGTTTGGTTTTCATGGATGCAGATAGCCTTCACTTGCGTTGTGTTTCCCTGCCTTCTCCTGGCTTACATGGGTCAAGCAGCATTTCTATTGAAGTATCCTCATAAAGCTGAGAGAGTTTTCTATGATTCTCTCCCAGGTAAGCAAAATCAAGATGAATACTATTTGGATGATGCTCTTGTGGTCTTTTCTGACATTTTTTTTGGAACTTATGGAAGAACAGAAGGGTCTTTCTGGCCAGTATTTGCAATTGCAACCGTTGCTGCTGTGATTGCGAGCCAAGCCATGATATCAGCTACTTTTTCATGCATCAAACAAGCCATGGCCCTTGGGAGTTTCCCTAGGATGAAGATAGTCCACACGTCGAGGAAGCTGATGGGTCAGATTTACATACCTGTCATAAATTGGTTTCTAATGATCATGTGTATTGCAGTGGTGGCAACATTTAGGAACACGACAGACATAGCCAATGCATACGGTACTGTCATCAACATCTCTCGAGTCATATTACTAGTTTGTGAGCCAAGAAAAATGACCATGTATTTGCTGCAGGGATAGCTGAGGTTGGTGTTATGTTGGTGAGCACTACACTAGTTACTCTTGTAATGCTCTTGATCTGGCAAACCACATTATTCTACACCATCTGCTTCGCCATTGCCTTTGGTGCAATAGAGCTCGTCTACTTGTCTTCAGTCTTGTCAAAGATTATGGAAGGCGGTTGGCTTCCTCTTGCATTCGCTACTTGTTTCCTGACCGTAATGTATGTGTGGAACTATGGTAGTGTTCTGAAGTACAAGAGTGAGGTTAGAGACAAGATCTCCATGGATTTAATGCTTGAGCTTGGGTCCAATCTAGGAACATTAAGGATCCCGGGAGTTGGTCTCCTCTACAATGAGTTGGTAAACGGCATCCCTTCCATTTTAGGTGAGTTCATCTTGAGCCTCCCAGCAGTTCACTCAACTATAGTGTTTGTATGCATCAAGTATGTCCCTTTGCCTGTGGTTCCTCAAGAAGAAAGGTTCCTTTTCCGAAGGGTTTGTCCTACAAATTACCATATGTTCCGGTGCATTGCCCGTTATGGATACAAAGATGTTAGGAAGGAAGATCATAATGCCTTTGAACAACTACTGGCCTTGAGCTTAGAGAAGTTCCTTAGGAAGGAGGCCGTAGAACGGAACAGGGATAGCATTGTGTGTGTTGAGGATGAAGAAAGCTTGGAGTACGAGGTATCTGCACTTAAGCAGGCGGTTCAGTCCGGGTTCACGTACTTGCTTGCGGATGGAGATGTGAGGGCGAAAAAGGAGTCATGGTTCATAAAGAAGCTGGTGGTGAACTACTTGTATGCATTTCTAAGGAGGAATTGCAGGGCGGGCACAGCTGTGATGAGGGTTCCTCATATGAACATCATAGAAGTTGGCATGACTTACATGGTTTAGTCATTTAGTAAATTGCAGTTATATATTATATTGGGCCGTCAGATATTGCACCCTACTCGTATAAGTTTACAGCCGATTGAGTAATTGCATGATCCTTTTATTTAAAGGTTATTTATTTGGAAAATAATCTTTTTTTGTTTTCAATTACATACTTAAACCGGTGCATTTCTTAACAAAAGTTTTTAACTCCTTTTTCCATCACATCATATTAAAAATTTTACTTTACATTTATAATAAATACCAAAATAAATCATGTTGCTCGAAATCTGTGCAAAACCCACAACTTTTGGCCAAAAAAAAAACATAAAGTGATATGTGGGAAGGAAAATTACTAGGTGGCATTACAAGTACGTTTTATAAGGGGTTTTTACTTCAAACTTCTGTACACTATTTCCTAGAAAAAATTAGATATCTAATATTGTTTATTGTTTAGAAACCTCCATTATACTTGGTCTTATAGAAACTATAAAATCGTAATGGTGTCTTTTTTTTTCTATTGTTTTTTATCATTTGTAAACTAATCACTACATATACCATAAAATTATACTTTCTCAATTTTCTACCCCTCAAATGCTCTCATAGACCCTTTCCAACGGTTGAAGATAATAAACTCCCACCTTATAAGTTGGGGACATATCGAATCTAGTATATAAGTTTATGGGTTACTCCTCCCATTGTAAATTGGTTTTAGGAAGAAATTCCACTAGGTTTATGTGTTGGACTTGAGACTAATGTGTATGTGTGCTTGTATGCACACGACCCCGCTCTACCCGATCCGTCTGTATCGGACTTTGACATGGTATCCGAGCGGTAAACCTATATTCGTCTCGCGATCCTAACTTGTGGGCAAGTGTCAACTCGGTTTATATCCTCTAGTTGGGAACATTTTGAGCCTATTATATAAGGTTGGTTACTCCTCCTATTACAATTGGTTTTGGGATGGAACCCCACCATATTTATGTGTTGGGCTTGAGCCTAATGTGTATGTGTGCTCGTATGTACACGACCCCCGCTCTACCCTGTCTGTCTATGTCGGATTTACACAACAACTTCCAAAAACAATTCGAATTAAATCCTTCAAATCAACACACGATAAATTAGAATAGTTTATGATAGCTTTTATCACAATCATTCGCGTTGAATTGAACAAGGGGGCGTGGATGTGTGATCGAATCCTGACGGCTCTGTTGCAGTCCAAATTTGAGGTGTCCACAGCTGTTCTCCAGGCTTCCTGCATGTGTACTTCCTTGGAAGATAAACGTTCATGCTCATCGCTTCTGGCGGACTGGATCATTCTGCTTTCCCCTGAAGACTTCCCTGATTTCGGGTTTGGTTGATGTATTTTTGTTTTACTTTTTCTCCTCTGTTTTGGTCATTCATGACGGTTTGTCCGTCTGCCGATTTCTTTCGGCCTTTCGATCCAATAATCGACGGACCGTCTTTGGAACCGAACCGCTTTCCGTTATCAACAAAAATACAAATATGTTTTATTTAGGGTTTTGACATGATAATGTCAGGTTTTAATGATGATTGATATGTGATTAGGTTTTTAGATTGATGACAATTCTAGTTTGTGTTGTTGATAATTCTTGTTTGTGTTATTCTATTACTTTTGAATCTAATTTATGTCGTTGACAATATAAGTATGCTTTGTTATTGTTATATGTTTTTGAAGTTTTTTGATGCTAATGGTGTTGTTGACAATACCATTACTTTGTTTTCTAGTGTTTGTACTTTGTAGTGTTCTTGACAACATTGCCATCACTACTTTGTAGTGTTCTTGACGACATTGCGGTGTTGTTGAAAATACCAGTGTTTTTTGTGTTTGTGGTACTATATATAAACTAAATCAACACAACTATTTTGATGTTTGTGGTGTTGTCACCGACACCATTTTTTGGTGTTGTGGTATTATAGACAACATTAGCACCACTTTTTTTAATGTTTGTGTTGTTGTTGACAACACGTCTTCTTTTGATGTTTGTGGAACTATTGACACCACTAACCCATATTGTTTTTGTGTTTGTGGTGTTGTTGACAACACCAACTCTTTTGGTTAGAGATAACAATGGGTTGGGTGATGGGTGAGTGTACCACTATTATCAGCCATCAGGCTAAGGTTATTAATCAGTTCCGTTTCCAAATGGAATCTTTGGAACCATACCTGTATTTTGTGATTCGGTCCGATTCCTCTAATTAATTTGCTTCATTGTTTTGGAACCAAACAGTTACAAAACGGTTCTGATGCGGGGGCATCACCACCACCTTCTCTATGTTCACTAGACCCCAAGCATGAAGGTTTCATAGCTAAGACTCAAGCTAGAGAGCTTGCACAAGAGTTAGGATCCACGATGGTTGTGTTTGCTTCCAAAAAACTAACCATGAACATTGATGCATCTATGAGGACCTTAGTGACCATCTCAACAATGGAATGAAGTTTTTTGGTAAGAAACAATGGAATGAAGTTAAGAAGCCATGTTAATGCCTAAAGAAGCTGACATAAATGAAGGAAGTCTCATGCACATGTAGAAGACACCCCATGCAGCCATTCACATGCACGTCAGACCTTTTTTATGCATGAGGCGTGTGTGTTTGAATGAAAGAAGATGTGTTTAAGATATTTTAATTGTTATTCATCTAATTCGGGTTATAAGAAATCTTAAGGTCTCTTTTAAGTTGTTTTTAGATTTTAAAGTCTATTAAAGCTCATTTGGATCTTAACACTTTAGGTAACTTTCTAGTCGATTAGTTTTTTTTTAATTAGAAAAGGCTTTAAGACATATTTAACCCTTTTGTAGGTAGTTTGCAAACCAGATTATATAGATGAGAGTTGAAACGCGAGTCTCAGATCTCACAAATAATTACAAGACACGATTGTAACAAGAGATCATGATTGTACTCAAGAAAGATGATGCTTTGATTTGACAGATTGATGATGAAACACAAAATAAACAGGCTAAGAAAATTTACAAAAATAGAAATAAATAATGAAAATGAAAACAAATGTCAATCGAAATGTCACAAGTCGATCAATCTTAGACACCAAACACAAGCAAAAAATAAAATACAAATGCATAAGCAATTGGAAAGAAGAACAGAGGTTGATTGACTGATGTAAGACTGGTTGAATGACTGGTAAACAAAACTCGTGTTGTAGTAAAAGAGAGGGAAAACTTGTGTGTTACTTGATTCAAATCATGCACTTCGAGAATAACTTAACATGAGAAGTAATCAACAAAGAGTTCTAGGACCAAGATCACCACAACATACATATATAGACCTCAATTGATAAATCTAAAATAAAATGTAATTCATGTAATGTGCAGGACAACTCCGCTTGATTGTCACGCGCATAAGACCATTACTCATCACAGATCAAACGAGATTGTCTATTCCGCTGATTGTCACATGCACAAGACTATTGCTTATCACACATCGAACAAAGTCTTTTGGGCATGAGTGACTCATCTCTTGCATTTTTCCATCAACACCTTGAAGCACATATAGAAAAGGAAGGTTTTAAACTCAACTCTCGCATTTTGTATAGAGCAATCCTAAGACTACCATAACTCTAATAGATAAACATTCAAGGAATTCATAGATAATTACCAACACCATAGATCTATGTAGTTGGACTCTTAAGATCCTATAATAGATTGAATTTAGCTAGACATACTTTGGAATAAATTCAAAACTTTATTAATCGAATCCGGAAGAGGTAGTCAATCGGCTACTAGGGCTCAAATTGATCGGCCATGATTGAAAAGTAAATCTCATTGTACGATGAAAATTTCGAATTAAATCTGAATGAAAAACTCTAAGGCTGAAAGTCTTATTTATAGGGATGATATCTAAAATAATCCTCCTAGGGTTTGCTATGATTTATCAAATTCGCTAAATCCTACCTTAACAATAAGATATAATTTGTTTAAAGTGGATAACTACAAAGTAAAAACGTTCAAATGAACGGGTTAAAAGATAACCCAAACTAAAAGAGAACAATGGAATAAAAGATAGACGTCGAAGAACAACATTGGTGGGCCCAATCGATCGGTTTGGTAGGGCCATGTCTATCGGCTTGCCCAAACAATCTTCATGAAATGCTTGCTCTTGACTAGTAGTCATGTCCGAGCATGTGCCGGATGAACAATGACTAGTTGGTCGGCCAAGGGCATGGTAATCGATCGGCCGACAAATTTCTTGGAGAATTCTCCATCTTTACTTTTGGATCTCAATTAATTTAGTCTTGACCTTGACTTTTTTTACCACAAGGTGACTCACAGTGTGTATGAGATCACTTCGTCGCATATAGCTCCATTTTAGCTACGGAAATGTATAGAATGCATGCAATACCATAAACTAACTAATAGATCTCCAAAACACAAAAGGGAATGAAATATGACGATAAGTCATGCTATTATGCTCAAAAGGGTAAAGGAATGGATAAGAATGATGGTGGAAAAATAAGTTAAAATGAGTGTTATCAAATACATCATACTTGAACCTTGCTTGTTCTCATATAAGATCCGTATATAGTTCTGTTTGAAGGACGTATATACCGTCTCAATTGTAGAGATCAAGTACTCAAACCATATCATGATCACACATATCATAGTAGAATGTACAAGTCGAAGCTCATAACTCAACACATATGCAATGATCATTGACCATAAGCTTACCATGATGTTCTCAATATCTAGACAAACGAAAACCATCAAACCATAAATCACAAGCAAAGAATCAAACCACAAATAAGCACGATATTCAAGTTGTTACCACCGCTCGTTTTCTTGCGATTATGTTATGAACCAAGAGGTCTTTTCATAGGTTGTAACTTGTAACTTGGCCAAGGTAATGAGAAAAAGGCGAGGAGTTATTTTGGCTTTGTGGTGCAAAAAGATTCGGGAACTAAGACGTCTTGAAACTCACAATTGACTTGATTACCGCATCCAATTGATCAAATCTTTTTGTTGCAATAGCTTGGTTTCTCCACGCTTGGCTCATACGTTCGTTACATAATACTTTTAAGCACTTTTGTACTTTGCAAAATTGATCACCCTTTCATTCTTCTTCAACTAGGTTCAAGTGGCGCAAAAAAATATCTTTTGATATAGCTTTCTTTTCTCTTCTTTATGTGCCGCATCACAAGGAACCATAATATAATGATGACACTTTACTATACGCCCCCATACTTGATTCTTGCTTTATTATTTCAATGCATGATGTGACCTCCTAATTTCCAAATGAGTTAAATAAGACAAAACATGGCTAAATTTTTTTTTGTGAAGTGTTCGCCACTTAGCGTGCGTGCAAATAAGCTTTAAATTTATAAAATTAGAATAAAAGCAAGCGAACCCGCAGTGTACGGATCGGCGTAGATTAGCAAGTATTCCAGAGTATCGAACACAGGGATTTGGGGGGAACAAATTCAGTTGTAGGTTATCAAGCAAGTAAATGTAAGAAGCTTTTCGAATTATTGGGAAAACAACAATCCTAAAGATCCAAGTATCCAGCTGTGGCAATCGATTCAAGATATACTAATGATATAAGGACAGAGTTAAGATATGCAAAGGTATGCTAATGTAAGGTAATCGTACGGTGAAGTTCCAAAAACCTTATATGACTCACCTACAAGAAACTCTCTATACAGGTTGTTGAGGCTTCAATATAGAAAGGTTCTAAAGATGAGAATTAATGTCAAATACCCAAACTTGTAATCCAAGGATCAAGACTAACTAAATCGATTAAGGTTATGACACTCACAATCGAGGTAGAGGTTGTTGAGGCTTCACTACCACCTAGAAAAGGCAAGCCAAAACTAAGTTAAAGCAAATCTTTAACTTTGGATTAAAGTAAAAGCAGGTTCGTAACTTAACACAAAATTACGGGTAGTTCTTGAGTTCCACGGCCGTGGAAGCTCAAGAATAGACCGTGGATTAGGGTTCGTCGGCGATTCTCTCTAACTCTCAGGGTCCAATCTGTTTACGAACGATCTATCATCATCTAAGCCACAACTATCAACCCTTCACCTTATAATTGTTAAGGGTTTTTAGCCAACAATAGTCATATTGATATCAAATTCAAGAATTAAAAGATTGAAAGATGAAAACTTCCGAAAACCCTCAATAAACTTCAAACCAATCTCAAAGTCACAATCAAGAACAAATATCGTCACTAGATTCGGAATAGAACAAACAAACACAATCTTAGATAAGAAGGAAGAACGGGATGTCAATCCGTCTTCTAAATCAAACCTAAGCAAGAAGCGAAATCTTCTTGCGAACAATCTTCCGAATCTTCAATCTTCCGTCAATCCGGAAATCGCCAATAGCAATGCGCCAAAATCTCTCAACAAAATCTCCGCCAAATGCGAAATTAGGGCAATTCTTCACGCAAGCGTATGCGTAAAACTAGGTCTAAAGCAAGGTGTAAGCGAAGGTGACAGAATCTCTCTTTGTCCGTCCTTTTACAGTGTAAGATAAAATATCGGCCCGGCCCAATTATGCAGGAGATCGTGGCTTAAAATATGGCGAAAAAGATCGCCAAGATCACGGTCGTGGAAGGGTTCCACGGCCGTAATTTAGAGCGTGGAAATCAACACGGTTTGAACCATCTTCTCCACGGCCGTAGAAGTTGCTGGAATGAACCACGCTTCCTTAGCCATTGTTCCACGGCCGTGGACTTGAACGTGGAAAGTGGTACGGCCGTATTTTAGAGCGTGGTTTAGGGCAAGAACGTGATTCTTCCCTAGCTTCGTGCATTCCTCAAGTTGGCATTCCCTTAGCTCCTAGAAATGCCCTCAATCCATGGACATTGCTCAACAACTCCATCCTTGCTCGATTCCGTTCGGAAATAGCTCTCAATCACCTATAATCAACATAAAGCTTGTGTAGATCTCTATATCGGCATTATAGACAAACTAGCTCATAAATGTATCAATGCTCAATCAATGACTATCAATATAAATCAAATACACTTAGAAAACGTGCCTAAAATATCACAATATTTCATGCTAATAAATAACCCCATACTTGCCACTTGCTTGTCCCTAAGCAAGGTCTTTCAAAAGCTTTAAAACAAGAGTTATGATGAAATATGTGTACCTTCTCAAAGCAATACTCCTTTTTGGATGAATGTGCCTTCTAAATAATAGATCATTCTCAAACCTTGCTTCAATCGTTTATAAAACTTTTATACACTTAATCAAAGAGTAAAGAGTAAAGAAAGCTCATGAATCAATCAAACTTCCATACAAACATCATAACCCTTAAACATTATCAAAATCAATCATAAGAAACTTCAATTTAGATCACCAAGTCATATAACATTATTTTAATCTTAAGGACTTTCAAAGAAAAAGGTCTAGAATGTGAAAAGGGAAGGAAACTTTAAGGAATGTGGTGCAATGAATCCGGGAAAGTGGACAACTACTCTTTTCTTCTTCTCTTGCGGTTTCCGCAACACCTTCAACTTAGAGCTTCGCTCTCTTCTTTTCATTTTTCGACTTTACTTTTGGAGTTATGGATAGAGGTGCACAAAAACCGAAGCCTAGGAGATTGGCGTTTCTCAATTTTTATGAGATGCCTCAAACCCTTAGCGCACATACCATAATCCGCTAGGAATATCGCTCAATCCGACTTTGGCAAGACACAAACACCCGGCTATGTGAATGGTGCCGAGTTACTCATCATCATGATTGACTTCCCCAAACCTATAATTTCTTTCTATTCCTTTGAATGCAAAGTATTGCTTTCATGGCCCTCCCACATCATACATGCCTTTTTCATTCAACTCCTCCAAATTCCCGGATAGGTAAAGGAGGTCAATATTTCAATGAGGAGCTAAATGATCAAAGAAAGAAGAAAGAAAAATCGAATTGCCTTAATCATCTCAACAAGAAGCATACGAACTTATAGTGTGATTTTAACTTCAATCCCTCAACATGATTTAGTTAACATTCATCACATTATGAAACTTGTAAAAGAGGTATAATCAACTCATTCAATCCCTTTTCAATTCACTATTCGTTTAAGCATGCAATTGTCATCAAACTCAATTCACAAGTAGCGATTATCATAGAAATCATCTCAATTCCTTAGAAGCACAAAATTTTTCAAAATTTTTCAAATTTTATGGGTTTTTCAAACTCTTTTTCATGCAATGCAATAATGAAACATGCAACAATATAATGAACATGCAATGATAGTCTCGATAGAAGCAAACATAGTGAGTAAGAGTTATTACAACTTTTAGTCACACCCCACCCCATACTTGGAACAAACATTGTCCCTAATGTTCAAATAAAAGAAAGAAAAGAAGAAAAGAAAAAGAAACTCACAAAATGGCGGTGGAGCGGCTAAAGCTATCGGTCATCATCATCATCACTGCGGTGCTGGTGGAGGCGGGAATGGAGAGAAGCTAGGATCATAAAACCGCCCAAACTGCTGGCGGTAGACATCTCTCATCATGTGATCGAGGTCGTCCAAGCGTCCATCTCTAGCATCGGCTCGAATCTCCAATGCTCCTACTCTCTCCGAAAGACCGGTGGCCCAATCTGGCATCTGCTCATACCATCCCGGGGCCTGGCTGTACCACTCTGGAGCGTCGGACGGTGCTGGTGCTGGTGCTGGTGCAGATGGTGCCTGTGTAGACCATGGAGGTGGAGCTCCATACCATGCAGGAGGTGTCTCTGCCCAAGTGGGTCTCTCGCTCACGCTGGCACGGCGAGATGATGAACCTGAAGCTCTGGCGGGACGTGGAGAACGTCTAGGCACATCAGGGGCCGCATCCGGCTGATCCGGAAACGTGCCAAACTCATGCTCTGCTCCTCCTCCTCCCTCATGCTGATCCCTCATCTCCTCCTCCTCAACTACGGGCGGTGGTGGGACATACGGAGGTGCTGCAATCTTGTTCACATGCATAGATGCGAACGTAGCCTTCCAATTATGGCGTCCAGCCATAATGGAGTACTCCGGGAGCCACTCAATACCCCTCCCCGTCCTGCTCTCCCAAGGCATGGCTGCGTAAGGCGGACCTCTATGGGTAGGGAAGATAAGGCCTCTAGTCATGAAGGCCTGGAGTCCTAGGGGTACAGCTGGTATGCGTGTGCATGCAGAAAAATCAACCCCCAACATCCTAGCGAGGTGGGTAACTATCCCACCATATCCAATGTTCCCCGCCCTCTTGTTCTTAAGCTTGCTCATGGTAGCAGCTAAGAGGGTGGCGCAGTCAGCAGGGCGCCCATACAACATAGAATACAGCAGAAATAGCTCATCTGTCTTGATCTTTTGGGGCGTCTCCGTCCTAGGGAAGAGACACTCCGAAAGAACACGGTGAGCAATCTTCAAGGCTAAGTGATACATCAACTTAGCCTTGGTGTCAGCAGGTTGCCAGCGGTCCTCGCTAGCGTAAATCATAGCAACCTCCTCCCAAAAGTCTTTGGCGTAAACGCCACTAGGAAAACGACCGTTAAAGGTCTCTTGGAACCCGAAAAAGGCTCCGAACTCACGGATGGTAAAGTCATAGTTTCTTTCCATAAGGCAGAAAGAAACGGTCATATCCACATGGTTGTGCTCGAAAGACGTCACAACCTCCCTCGTAATCTCCTTGTAGGCGTCTTCTCGGATAGCCGAGAAGACAACTAGTCCGGCTCTATCCAAGAGCCAAGTAAGGTCATCTACTATGTTTAGAGGAACTAGATCCTCCAACCATAGATACCTAGGTCCGATAACTGCCCTCTTATGGATCCTCTCGAGTGCATCGAGATGATCCTCATGAATGGTCGGCACTCTAGGGCTAGGGGGTGCGGGTGATGAAGGCGAGGATGGAGGTGAAGGGGAGGAAGGTGGTGGTGCTCTAGAGGATGAAGAGGAAGAGGGGTTACCCTTCCTCTTTTTGTTCTTTTCCTTATCATTCTTCTTCTCCTTAATCCTCCCTGAAACTCTCCTAACGAAATCCATCACTATTCAAAATCACGGTCTGTTCTTGGATTTCCACGGCCGTGGAACTGACAGAGACCGTGGTTCGTCTGGTTCTTTCGCAAATCTCAACAAACAACACTCAAACTCAGCAATCAGGTAGCCCTAGTCTAATTCCTTCCAATTTCAAGCAGTTCTTCTATAATTTCTAGCAAAAACGAACCAAATTGACAAAGATCAAGAAGAGTGGAAAAAACCTAGGTTTCGGATTTTAAAATCCGAATTGTGCGTTCCTTGGTGATTTGCCGCTTGATTCGTTACTTGGATCTCGTTGGTGTTTGAATTTGCTTCAATTTGGAAAGAAGAATCGTTGAAAACGATTAACGAACAAAGATTTGGGAGGAAGGGCGTGGAATCGGCATTTTGGGTCGTGGAATTGGGTATTTGTGGAGTGTTTTTGTGAAGAACGTGGTTTATATAGTGACAGGCAAAATTTTGAAAATCACGGTCTGTCGGGGGGTTCCACGGCCGTGGAAATGTACGGAACCGTGGTTTTGGTGATTTTTCAAAGGCTTTTGGAAATTACGGGCACTGTAGCTGTCACGACCGTGGTTTAGGCCGTGGAACTCTCTGTAATGCTCCAAAGTCCAAGTTTCGTCACTTTTCTTCAATATTACTCTTCCCTTTTCTTTTCCCATCGTTCCTACATCCAAAAACACGAACATACCGGAAGAAATCGAGGCAAAATAAAGCGAAAACGTCTAAGCTAAGCTAAACTATGAATCGAAAACAAGAACAAAAATGCAATACCTTGGGTTGCCTCCCAAGAAGCGCTTTGTTTAAGGTTCGTAGCTAGACCAATCTCGCACTTATTCGAGTGCGGTAGGCGCGAACTCTTCAGCTTGGAGTTCCGGCGTATACTTCTTGAGTCGTTGACCGTTCACCTTAAAGCTTCCGCCCGCTTCACCCCATACTTCAACTGCACCATGGGGGAAAAGACGCTTAATTAGAAAAGGTCCGGTCCAACGAGATTTGAGCTTACCTGGAAAGAGACGAAGCCTTGAATTGAAGAGGAGAACTTGATCTCCTTCTTTGAAGTCCTTTGGAATGATATGCTTATCATGCCAACGCTTTGCTCTCTCTTTATAAATCTTGGCGTTCTCATAGGCATTCAAGCGGAGTTCTTCAAGCTCATTAAGGTTCAAGAGACGCTTCTCTCCCGCTTCCTTCATGCTGAAATTCAACCATTTGATAGCCCAAAACGCCTTATGCTCCAACTCTACCGGTAAGTGACAAGACTTCCCATACACAAGGTTGTATGGTGTGGTTCCTATGGGAGTCTTGTACGCAGTCCGGTACGCCCACAATGCATCGTCAAGTTTCAAGGACCAATCCTTCCTAGTCCTTGAAACCGTCTTCTCTAAGATTCCTTTGATCTCCCGATTTGAGATCTCAACTTGTCCACTTGTTTGTGGATGATAAGGGGTGGCGATCTTGTGAGTAACCCCATACTTAGCTAGAAGAGCTTCAAAGCGCCGGGCAATGAAGTGAGAACCTCCATCACTAATGATAGTCCGTGGTGTCCCAAATCATGGAAAAATGGTCTTGTTGAAGAACTTAACCACCACCATGGCATCATTGGTGGGAGAGGCAATTGCTTCCACCCATCTAGAAACGTAATCCACCGTCAAGAGTATGTATTGGTTTCCACAAGATGATGGGAATGGTCCCATAAAATCTACTCCCCAAACGTCGAAAATCTCCACCTCTTGGATGTTATTGAGAGGCATCTCATTCCTCCTAGAGATATTACCTGTTCTTTGACAAGTATCGCAGCAAGAAACAAAGGATTGCACATCTCTAAATAAAGTAGGCCAAAAGAAGCCAAATTGCAATACCTTTGCGCTAGTCTTGTTCGAACTAGCGTGTCCTCCACAAGGTAGTGAATGACAATGGCGGATGACACTTTGCATCTCATCTTCCGACACACATCGCCGAATAATGCCATCCGGACCTCTCTTGAAGAGGAGAGGTTCATTCCAAAAATATTCCCGAACATCCTTAAAGAACTTCTTTCTTTGTGCGTAGGATAATCCGGGCGGTATCTCCTGGCAAACCAAATAGTTAACAAAATCAGCAAACCATGGTTCATTACCTTTGGAGATCATATCGATGCACTCCTCTATAATGTGTAGGTGTTCGTCCGGGAAGGAGTCATCGATAGGTAAATGGTTGTCCTCTAGATGTGTTAGACGACTCAAATGATCCGCAACAGAATTTTCTGAACCTCTCTTGTCGCGGATCTCTAGATCGAATTCTTGTAGGAGAAGAATCCATCTGATTAGCCTTGGCTTCGCATCTTTCTTCGCAAGGAGGTACCGGATCGCAGCATGATCCGTGTAGACAATCACCTTTGCACCTACAAGATAAGAGCGAAACTTGTCAATAGCATAGACAATGGCTAAAAACTCTTTTTCGGTAGTGGCGTAATTGAGCTGCGCTTCATCTAGCGTCTTGCTAGCATAGTATATGGCATGGGTTCGCCCTTCCTTTCGTTATCCAAGAACAGCTCCTATAGCTACGTCACTAGCATCGCACATAACCTCAAAGGGAAGAGTCCAATCCGGAGGTTGGATAATAGGTGCTGAAATTAGAGCTTGCCGAATGGTGTTAAACGCATCCAAACATTCCTGCGAAAACTCAAAAACCGCATCCTTGATCAATAGATTAGTGAGAGGTTTTGATATTTTAGAAAAGTCTTTAATGAAGCGTCTATAGAATCCGGCATGTCCTAGAAAACTTCTTATCCCTTTCACCGAAGTTGGGGGAGGACGCTTTTCTATGGTCTCTATCTTAGCCTTATCTACTTCTATCCCCCTATTAGAGATTAAGTGACCTAATACAATTCCTTCCTTAACCATAAATTGACACTTCTCCCAATTAAGAACTAGGTTAGTGTCCTCACACCTTTGTAAAACAAGAGAAAGGTTAGAAAGGCAATCGTTAAAAGAGGAACCGTATACGGAGAAATCGTCCATGAAGACCTCCATGATTTCCTCAATGTATTCGGAGAAGATGGCCATCATGCACCGTTGAAAGGTGGTTGGGGCGTTGCAAAGCCCGAACGGCATTCTCCTATAGGCAAACGTACCCCATGGGCACGTGAATGTGGTCTTCTCTTGATCATCCGGGTGTATCAGAATCTGAAAGAAACCACTATAACCGTCAAGATAGCAAAAATGCGAATGTTGCACTAACCTTTCAAGCATTTGATCGATGAAGGGTAGTGGAAAGTGATCCTTCCTCTTCGCGTTATTAAGCTTGCGGTAGTCGATGCACATCCGCCATCCCGTTACGGTTCGGGTAGGAATGAGTTCGTTGTTCTTGTTGGTGATGACCTTCATTCCTTCCTTCTTCGGAACTACTTGAACCGGACTCACCCACTTACTATCGGAGATAGGATAGATGATACTTGCATCAAGAAGTTTAAGAATTTCCTTCTTGACAACCTCCTTCATGGTCGGATTCAACCGCCTTTGAGGTTGTCGTGAAGTCCTAAAGTCTTCCTCCATTAATATCTTATGCATGCATAGGGAGGGTTTAATTCCTACTAAGTCCTCAATAGTGTAGCCTAAAGCTTTCCTATGTTTCCTAAGGACAATCATGAGCTGATTATGTTCATCTATGCTTAGATCGGAACTAACAATAACCGGAAAGGTAGAATTAGTATCTAGGAAAGCGTACCTTAGATGAGTAGGAAGTGGTTTTAGTTCCATTGCTTTCGGAGCTTCCAATGATCCTTGAGGAGCATCCGATGCCTCCTTAGAAGTGTCTAAGGGTGTAGAGGGTGTGGGAGAAGAATCAAAAGAAGTTGAAGAAGTGGCACGACCATCTCCTTCCACGGTCAAAATTACGGTTTCATTACACCCTCCACGGCTGTGGTTTAGGGCGTGGAAAATGGTTACGGTTGCTCTGCCTCCTCCACGACCGTGTAACCCTCTAGAGTGAGCCATGCTTTGGGTTGTGAGATCCACGGCCGTGGAATATAGTGTATGGCCGTGGATTCTCACGTTTTCTGCCTCATCGTGGAGCTTCTCGAATTCCACTTCACCCATTTCTTCTTGTGCTTCTAAGGCTTCAATTGCCTCATTGCACTCCTCTTCTTCCCCTACATTCGTTAGACTCATAGTGATAACCTTTTGCAAAGGATCTTTGAAGAGAATAGCACTTACCTCCTCTCTAGACAACCCTTCTTCATCTTGGATATTGAATATATCCTTATCAAATATTGGCTCCTTCACTAGAGTGGAAATAACGAACTCTACCTTCTCTTCTCCTATGTCAAAGGCGAGTCTAGCATTCTTGCAATCGACTATGCAGCCGGAAGTTGCAAGAAACGGTCTTCCGAGTATGATCGGGACCGGACTATCTGCAGGAATGTCAAGCACGACAAAGTCAATGGGAACAAAGAATTTACCTAGCTTGATTGGGACGTCTTCTACAATACCGACGGGGCGAGTGATGGATCGATCCGCCATGTACAACGTCATCTTTACCGGTTTAGGGTCGCCTAAACCGATCTTCCTACATAATGCAAGTGGTATGATGCTCACACTTGCTCCTAAGTCACATAATGCATCATATGTGACATCTCCCACTCCTATGGGAATGCAAAACGATCCCGGATCCTTTAGCTTGGGGGGCATTTTCGCCTTCATGGTCTTGATGAGATCCGAAGAATCCGAACTCATCTTAACCTCACCGAAATCTTCTAGCTTCCTCTTGTTGGAGAGGAGCTCTTTCAAGAACTTGCCATAAGCCGGCATACCTACAATAGCATCAATAAAGGGTATATTAATATGCAGCTTGCTCATGAGTTCTATAAACTTACCAAACTGTTTATCTAGGCGCGCTCTCGCTCTAGATTGAGCGAATGGTAGGGGAGGTTTGTAAGCCGGAGGAGGAACGTAGACATCTTCCTTCTCCTTCCCCTTCTCTTTGTCTTTCTCTACGGGGACTTCAACAAACTTAGGCTGCGGATCGGTGGTAGTCATTCCGCTCCTAGTTGTGATTGCCATCACTCTTCCCTTGGGGTTGTCCTCCGTCTTTCCTGGAAGTTTCCTTTGATTCCTAGGAACTTCCTCCGCATGGCTGAACATTTGGTTTTCTAAAACCTTTTGGGCTTTATCAACCTTAGAAATTTGATAATCAACCTTAATGATGCGGTTCTCCAAACCTTGAAGCTTTCCCAAAATCGTTTCCAACATGGGATCGGGCTTCTCCTTCCCCGAAGTGTTTCCTCCATTAGATGTTTGCCCCTGGCTTTTCAAAGGAGTAGAGGAAGAGGAAGGTGGAGTTAGTGAATTCGAATTGGAAGGATAAGAGTTACCGGAGTTTTGTTGATTGGAGCGCCAATTGTTGTTGTTTGAACCCCGATTGTTGTTCCAATTGTTGTTCCGGTTGTTATTATTGCCATTCCAATTATTCCGGTTGTTGTTGTTGTTGCGGTTTGTGTTCTCACCGCCATTGTTGTTGTTGCCCAAATAGCCAACATCCTTGCCTTGTTGCTTTGGAAAGTTGGTCTTGATAGCCTCCTTCAACTCTTTGATCTCATTGTTGAGGGAGAAAATCTGATTTTGAGCTTCATGTGTGAGCTTTGCTCCTTGCTCCACACGATTTCCCTCCACTTTCCGGTGGGAATACTTCTCTATGACCCTTGCTTGCTTCTCAATGAAGTCCTAAGCGTCATCTTCTCTCATGTCCATGAATGTTCCACATGAGAGGGATTGGAGCTTGAATTGTGTCTCCACATCCAGCCCCTTGTAGTAAATCTCCAGCAATGCAAGCTTGGATATGCCATGATGAGGGCAATCCAATAACAAGTCCTGAAACCTTTCCCATGATTGAAACAAACTTTCGTTAGACCTCATGGAAAATGCATTGATCTTACCTCTAAGTTCCGCCGTTTTGGATGGCGGAAAGAATTTGGTGAGGAACTCCACGGAAAGGTCTTCCCACGTATCTAGTTTCCCACTAGGAAGAGCTTGGTACCAAGACAACGCTTTCCCCTTCAAGGAGAAGAAGAAAGGCTTGAGCTTATAGTTGTTGGTAGTAGCGTTCTTCGGCCTCATTGTCTCCATCATACACTCAAAGTTTTGCAAGTGTTGGTGTGGAGATTCAGCGCTTGTCCCGCCAAATTGGTTTTGGCAAACAAGAGTAATAACTTGAGGGTTGAAGCTAAACCCTTGCACATCGTCAACATCAAAGTTCACGCCCAAACGGCGCGGTTGTTGTGTTGGATCCATCCTTTGGCCAAGAGTTCTTAGCTCATCATCTACACGTTTGATCCTCGCATTCCTAGGTGGAACACGACGATTAGCAGCTCCCCTTGGATGGAAAGGATTCACATTGATCGTGGGATCAATTTCCTCTAGCGGTGGCATGGAAGAATCACTATCATCAGCGGATGAATGACTTCTTCTTCTTGATCTTGATGCCCTCCTTGAGGATTTCTTGCTCCCTTTATTCTTAAGGTTGCTTATTTCTATCCTCATCTGGAACATCGTATCTTTTAGATCGTTAACTTGAGATTGATGACGATCCATTTCATCCCGGCGAATATTCTCATTCCATTGGAGTTGAGCTTCTTTCTCCGCTAACTCCGCTTGAAGATCACGTTCGTGTTCTTCAGCCATCTTCTTTTCCTTGCGCTTTTGCCTTAAAGTCCTCTCAAGCTCTTGATCAAGAGGTAAGAGGTCTCCGGTGTTCCTAGACCTACGCATGCACTTGAAAAGATATCAAATAACAAGGGAGAAGCTCCCAAGCTTGACAACCGAAAACCGAATTCGGCCTAGACCAAATCCCCGGCAACGGCGCCAAAAACTTGTTCGCCACTTAGCGTGCGTGCAAATAAGCTTTAAATTTATAAAATTAGAATAAAAGCAAGCGAACCCTCAGTGTACGGATCAACGTAGATTAGCAAGTATTCTAGAGTATCGAACACAGGGATTTGGGGGGAACAAATTCAGTTGTAGGTTATCAAGCAAGTAAATGTAAGAAGCTTTTCGAATTATTGGGAAAACAACAATCCTAAAGATCCAAGTATCCAGCTGTGACAATCGATTCAAGATATACTAATGATATAAGGACAAAGTTAAGATATGCAAAGGTATGCTAATGTAAGGTAATCGTACGGTGAAGTTCCAAAAACCTTATATGACTCACCTACAAGAAACTCTCTATACAGGTTGTTGAGGCTTCAATATAGAAAGGTTCTAAAGATGAGAATTAATGTCAAATCCCAAACTTGTAATCCAAGGATCAAGACTAACTAAATCGATTAAGGTTATGACACTCACAATCGAGGTAGAGGTTGTTGAGGCTTCACTACCACCTAGAAAAGGCAAGCCAAAACTAAGTTAAAGCAAATCTTTAACTTTGGATTAAAGTAAAAGCAGGTTCGTAACTTAACACAAAATTACGGGTAGCTCCTCAAGGATCATTAGAAGCAGGTTCGTAACTAAGTTAAAGCAAATCTTTAACTTTGGACGAAGAGAGATTCCGTCACCTCCGCTTACACCTCTGCTTAGACGCACTTCCGCCCACACCTCGCTTTAGAGATCTTTGCGATTTTTGCAAAAGACGGACTTTGCGCTCATCCTTGGAGTTGCCCTAATCTCGCACTTTGGTGGAGATTGTGATTGAGATTTCCGGATTGACGGAAGATCGAAGATTCGGAAGAGTGTTCGCAAGAAGATTCCTCTTCTTGTTTAGGTTTGATTTAGAAGACGGATTGACATCCCGTTCTTCCTTCTTATCTAAGATTGTGTTTGTTTGTTCTATTCCGAATCTAGTGACGATATTTGTTCTTGATTGTGACTTTGAGATTGGTTTGAAGTTTATTGAAAGTTTTCGGAAGTTTTCATCTTTCAACCTTTTAAACCTTGAATTTGATATCATTATGACTATTGTTGGCTAAAAACCCTTAACAATTCTAAGGTGAAGGGTTGATAGTTGTGGCTTAGATGATGATAGATCGATCATAAACAGATTGGATCCTGAGAGTTAGAGAGAATCACCGACGAACCCTAAATTACGGCCTGTTCTTGAGTCCACGGCCGTGGAACCTCAAGAACTAACCGTGATTTCCCTTAAGTTTACGGACTTGCTTTTACTTTAATCCAAAGTTAAAGATTTGCTTTAACTTAGTTTAGGCTTGTCTTTTCTAGGTGGTAGTGAAGCCTCAACAACCTCTACCTCGATTGTGAGTGTCACAACCGTAATCGGTTTAGTTAGTCTTGATCCTTGGATTACAAGTTTGGGTATTTGACATTAATTCTTACCTTTAGAACCTTTCTATATTGAAGCCTCAACAACCTTTATAGAGAGTGTCTTGTAGGTGAGTCATATAAGGTTTTTAGAACTTCACCGTACGATTACCTTACATTAGCATACCTTTGCATATCTTAACTCTGTCCTTATATCATTAGTATATCTTGAATCGATTGCCACAGCTGGATACTTGGATCTTTAGGATTGTTGTTTTCCCAATAATTTGCAAAGCTCTTACATTTACCTGCTTGATAATCTGAAATTGAATTTGTTCCCCCCAAATCCCTGTGTTCGATACTCTGGAATTCTTGCTTAACTACGTCGATCCGTACACTGCGGGTTCGCTTGCTTGATTTCTAGTTTTATATTTAAAGCTTATTTGCATGCACGCTAAGTGGCGAACAGTGATAGGGGGATGATTGAGCTTCACAAGCGAGGCTCCTGGATGGTGTGAAGAGCTGTAAGATCGACTTCTGCAAGTTTTGCGTGATAGGAAAACAATCCAAGGTATCTTTTAAGACAGGTCAGCACAACACAGATGGAATTCTTGATTATGTGCATTCTGATGTGTGGGGACCAACTCAGGTGTTGTCACTAGGAGGATCTAGGTATTACGTCACTTTCATTGATGATTATTCAAGGAAGGTTTGGGTGTATTTTCTAAAGCATAAATCTAAGGTCTTCAGCAAGTTCAAGCAATGGAAGGTAGAAGTGGAAAATTAGACAAGGAGGAAAGTGAAGTATTTGAGATTTGATAATGGGACAAAGTACACGGATTCTCAGTTTCAGAGTTTTTGTGGGGCATTCTGAGGCATTAAACAGTGCGGAAGACACCACAACAAAATGGTATTTCTGAAAGGATGAATCGTTCCATTGCAGAAAAAGCGCGGTGTCTTAGATTGAATGCAGGGCTTCCAAAGCAATTCTGGGCAGAGGTAGTGAGTATGGCAGTCTATTTGATAAATAAATCACCCCGGACTTCTCTTGAAGGGAAGGTTTCAGAAGAGGTATGGACTGGTTCAGATTTAGACTTATAAAATTTGAAGATTTTTGGTAGTTCAACATATGTTTTGATTCCAGGTGATGAGCGAACAAAGCTGGATGCGAAGTCTAAGAAGTGCATCTTTCTAGGCTATGAGAAAGGTGTGAAGGGTTTCAAGTTTTGGGATCCTGTTAGAAAGAAACAGATGATCAGTCGAGATGCTGTATTTGATGAGCAGGCAATGCTTCTACAAGCCAAGGAAGTTGAGAAACCTGTAGTTACAGAGACTGAATCCAGATCAGTAGTGGAGGTGAAGCTTTTTTATTCTAGCACACCTACACCAACAGGTGATGAGCATGATGTAGATCAGCAGCAGGTAGAGAGTCTTGCTTTTAGCAGAAGCAGATGCATGACAAGGGCTCCCATTAGATATGGTTTTGAGGAGATGGTTAATTATGCTCTAGTCATTGTCGGAGATGATCCATCCAACTTTCGAGAGGCTATTCATAGTTAGGAGAAAGAAGGATGGGTAGGTGCTATGGCTGAGGAGATAGAGTCTCTTCATAAGAACAGGATGTGGGAGCTAGTTCCTCTTCCAGCAGGATATAGGGAAATAGGATGCAAATGGGTGTTCAAGAAGAAACAAGGCATCTCAGAGAAAGAAGTCATAAGGTACAAGGCACGACTAGTAGCAAAGGGTTACTCACAGAAGAAGGGGATTGATTATGACGAGATTTTTTCACATGTGGTTTGACACACGTCTATCAGACTGGTGTTGACACTAGTAGCTAGCTGGGATTTACATCTGGAGCAAATGGATGTGAAAACAGCTTTCCTTCATGGTGATTTGGAGGAGGAGTTCTACATGGAGCAACTAGAGGGTTTTGTCTAACCGGAAGAGGAGAAACTTGTATGCAAGTTGACAAAGTCATTGTATGGTCTGAAGCAGGCTCCTAGACAATGGTACAATAGGTTTGACTCTTACATGCTTCGGATAGGCTACCAGAGATGTGAGTATGATTGTTGTGTTTATGTGAGATATTTGGATGATGGATCTCCCTTATACTTGCTATTATATGTTGATGACATGCTGATTGCTGGAAAGAATGTTGATGATATTGTTGAGTTGAAGACCTTGTTGAGCAAGGAATTTGACATGAAGGATCTTGGTGTTGCAAATAAGATCCTTGGTATGGAGATTCGCAGGGAGAGAAGTTTCGGGAGGTTATGGTTGTCTCATAAGACTTACGTTGAGAAAGTGCTTGATAGATTCGATATGGCCAACTCCAAATTTGTCAGCACTCCCCTAGCGAATCACTTAAAACTCTCCTCAGCTCAGTGTCCGAAGTCTGATGGAGAAATCAAAGATATGTCCAAAGTTCCTTATGCAAGTGCAGTTGGTTGCTTGATGTATGCTATGGTGTGTACAATACCTGAATTGGCCCAAGTTGTTAGCCAAGTGAGCAAGTATATGTCTAATCCTGGGAGAGAACACTGGGCGGCCGTCAAGTGGATTCTCAGGTATTTGAGGGGTATTGCTGACCGTGGAATTATGTTTGGTGGCCAGGAAGGTGATCCTTCAGTTGTAAGGTATGTTGATTCAGACTATGCCGGTGATCTTGACAACCGGAGGTCCACTACATGGTATGTCTTTACTCTTGCTTGGGGGTCTATATGTTGAAGATCAATTTTGCAGTCTGTAGTAGCCTTGTCTACAACTGAGGCGGAGTAAAAGACTTTAGTAGAGGCAGCTAAGGAGGCTCTGTGGATTAGAGGAATTGTGGAGGAGCTGAGTGTTGAGGAAGGTGGAGTTGCGGTACATTGTGATAGTCAGAGTGCTATATACCTGGCTAAGAATCAGGTGTACCATGCTTGGACTAAACATATTGATGTGAGATTTCACAAGATTAGAGAGCTAGTAGCTTCTGGTGAGATCATCCTAGAGAAGGTGCACACTTCTCAAAATGCAGCTGATATGATGACAAAACCAGTTACCGCAAACAAATTCAAGCATTGTTTGGATTTGGTTCATGTCACTCGTTGTTAGATGAAGTGAGAAAGCCCCCTGTCAAGAGAAGCAAGAAGGATCTAGCGTACAAGGTCCTGGAGTTGTATGTGTGTTTCCAATTTTGTATTAGATTATGTTGTCTAGGTGGAGATTGTTATAATAAGACAATAAATCTAGGTATACTGATACGATGTGCCAATGACCAAGCGAGAGAGGTCTTGGCCGGGTAAGCGGGGAAACATATTTTAGGCCCATGAACTAATGGGCCCGGGGGCGACAAGGGGGTGCGGGGGGCTCCGCCCCCGCGGTACGTGTTCTATCTATTTTGTTATAAACAAATAGGTTTAGGGTTGTATTCTTTTATCCACGAAAGTATATTGAAAACCCTAGCTGCAAGATTTGTGCAGCAAAACCACAAAACGTTTTGTCTTCTTTCTATTCCCTAAGTCACTCGTTGGAAATCACAACAAAAAGCAAGAACAAACATGCAATTTCGAAATAGAGTCAATCGTAAGTTTTAGATAATCAAAGCATATATGAGATCACTCATGAAGAAAAAAAATACACAAACAATATGTGCATAAGGCTAAAAGAAACCTTGCAAGGTTGATATGATGATAGCTATTAAAGATCTTATCATTAAGTAGTAACTTGCTCTAAACATACGTTAACCTATATTTTTTGAATTTACAAGAATAGCTCAACGCAAGCTTCTAAGGTGCAAACTAAAACCTCACTCGGTTCCCAAAGTGTTAATGCATTTGTAACGTTCAATAACAAAGTGACAATAGATTTTTAACGTATTAACATATACCCCGGTTTAAAAAACCATTTGGGCTAAAATCCATTTTCCTATGAAAAACATCATGTTCGGGAGTTAGTGTGCAACTATTTTTTTCACAATGAGAGCCTACCTAAAACAAGTAGTTTCACAATGGGACCTAGACATGGCTCCGGTTTGGGCAAACCGCCGAATCGGCGGTTCCCAAACCGGCGGTTCTCAAACAGGCGGTTTAGGTTTGTCGCTTTGACTAAACCGCTGGTTTTGACCCTTTTTGTTATTTTTATACAAAAAAATTTTTGTACAAACCGGCGGTTTGCCTGTTTGAGCTACGGGCCACATTCCAACGGCTCAAAGAGCCGCTGAATTGTGTTTTTTTTAACTTTTTTTTTAAAAAAATAATGTTATTTATTTAAAAAAATATTCTATCCTCAATTTCTATAAATACCCAATCATTCTTCCATTTTATCTCACACCACCATTCTCATCTCTCTCTACTACTACTTTCAATCTCAATCTCGTATTCTCAAATCTCGATTTCTCGAATCTCAATTCTTGATTTCTCAATCTATTATAATGGCAAACCCGAGAGACAACACTCCCGCTTTCTTTCCTAACACCCAAGAAAGCGAGACTCAAATGCCCGATATGCCACAAGGTCAAGGTGAAGGGGCTTTCCGACAAGTTCCTCCACCGAAAATGCTTACATCCGACATCTTCACAAAGCATTACAAGAAGGGTGAGGTGGCGAACGGTTATTGCCAAGTCTAGTGCAACTATTGTCCAAAGGTCTACAAGTGGAGGGCGAAGGGCGGCTATGGGACTTTGAAAACAACATGCAAAAGATCCATCTCGAGAAGCTCGGAATATCACGGGGACAACCTCAATTGTCCCACGGGTTTGCATCCTCTTCCTCTCAAACTTCTTTATTTATGTATAACCATAGTGAAGAAAGTTTTGGATTAGCCAACCTAATATGTTCTCAAGCTTTTCCATTTTCTTATGCGGAATATCAAGATGTACGAGAATATAACACTACTTATCTTCAACCTTCTTTTAAACCAACTTCTCGTAAAACCGTTTCCAAATTAATTTCTAAATCTTATGAACAAAAGAAATAAAAAGTTCTTACGCTTTTACAATCATTTTCCCATCAAGTTTCAATTTGTAGTGATATTTGGAGTACATTATCACAAAGACATTTTTGCATGAGCATTACTTTACATTTTATTGATAACGATATTTTTTTGCACAAATTTGTTATTGCATTTTGCCATTTTAACGAAAGACATAATTCCTCGAACATTGCAAATTTAATAAAAATGGTTTTATAAGAATTTAATTTACAAAATTGAGTTTTTTCATACTCTTTTGATAATGCATCCGGTAACATCGCCGCCGTAAATGATTTGGTGGAGGATGTGGGACAGTATATACAAACTCCTTTTACTCACCAAAGATGTGCATGTCATATTTTAAACTTATGTGTTCAAGATGGACTTAAAATTTTATGTGTTATGCTAACCCCCATCACCAACGTAATTGAACATATTTGGCATTCAACCGATAACAACGTGTTTAGAAAATAATGTTCATCCTATTGTTTGTTCAAAAGATATTGGAACTTGTTGGAACTCAACTTACAAATTACTTACTCAAGCTCTTCGTTACAAAGATCTTTTACAATCATTTTCCGCACAATACATTTCGTGGTCTATGTTATATGCTGAAACTATTTAGAAAACTTGTTATGATATTTGTAATATTTTAAAAGTTTTTAGTGATTCAACTAATATGATGAGTTATGTTTACACTTGTTGTAGTTTTTTAGAAACAGCCGTAAATATTGTTGAGGCTTTACAAACCGGCTTTACTTATCCAACAATTGTAAATGTTATAACCGATATGAATATAAATGGCTTAAATATTATTCCGATGTTCCTTTACTTTATCCTATTTCCGCCGTTTTTTATCCTAGACTTAAAGTTGATGGTGTTACCGAATTGTTGGGTATCTATTATGAATGTTTAGGTTTAACTTCTTCTAAGAACACTTCTACCATTATTCTTGATGTTCGTATTGAAATTAGTAAATTGCTTTCTTTATTTGAAACAAGTGCTAGTTCTTCCTCCGAACCGACTCCTTCACCCTATTCTTCTTCTTCTTCATCTTCTATTCTTTCAAAAGCTAAAGAAGTTTTAGCTAAAAGAACAAAAACACCAAGACATTCATCCGCAAATGCGAAATTTTCAAGATTATCTAACAACTTGTTTTAGTTTTGATAGTGAAACTTTTGAAATTTTGGATTGGTGGAAGAAGTTAACCCCAAAGTATCCAACATTGGCCAAGATTGTGCAACAACTCATGGCCGTGCCCGCATCAACGGTGGTCGTGGAGCAAGCTTTTAGTCAAGGAGGAAAGATGCTAAGTTACAAGAGAAGTCAATTGAAGCCTGAGAAATTGGAGGAACAAGTATGCGTTCAAGATTGGATAAGGGCGGAGAAGCGGAAACAACGGAATGCCTCGGTTTATGACTCAAGATCGGATTTCAACTCCGATGATCCGGGCACCACTTCCGAGTCCGAGGTGGAAAGGTAAGGGAGTAACGAAAACAACTCGGATGTCCGAAAAAGTAAGCAATGTAAGAGAACTACGCAGGCTTTGATTCCTCTTAACCCCGAGAGAATACGTAGGCAATCGGGAAACCGGTTCAAGTCTTTTTCTTTTAAATTAAGTGAGTAATCTAAAATAAAAAAAAACAAGCGCAAACTCGTTTTTTTAAATAAAATTACTAAAGTACGAGATTTTGAAAATTTATGACCGAGTTTGCTCTCGGTTTTTTTAAATTAAAGTAATAATGTAAAAAAATTAATAATGCAAACTCGGTTTTATTTTTAATTAAAGTACTAATGCAAACTCGGTTAAAATTTCAAAAAACAACAAGTTTTATACATTATTTTTAAAAACCTGTGCTAAACCGCCAAACCGGCGGTTTAGCAAACTGACGGTTTAAGTTTGGGACCCACGTCTAACGGGACCCAAAGTGAAAGTTGTTGTGTCATGTTGGTTTTCAACGTGAAAACCTGTCGGCTCCCAACATGAAAATAACGTTCTCAAGCCAACTCCCCATGTGAAAATCGCATTTTTCACACCGACTTCCAGCATATATAGGGGTCAACTTGTTTGACAATGGGACTTTTTCAAACTCGCGATTTAGGATGCTTTTGATGCCCTCCCAATAAAGTAATAAACCACCCTTCAACCCATAATCTAACACTACATGATTGAAAGAAATCCATAAATTTAAATCCCATAAACTATCTCTAACCGAACAAGGGTAATATAATGTTAAATAACATCAATTCACGCATTCTTAAGATGATAACATGTATTGTTTTGTTTGTTTCCTTCAAAAAATTTATGTTCATACACATAGATTGTGGGATGTAGATATTATTTGATCCCTTGATAGTTGAGTTCGATCAAGATTTGAGTCGAAAATTGTGATTGAAGATTTGCGCACTAATTAGAAGCACACATCAAATTTAGAGGAAAAAAAACAACAATGCAAAATGTCATAACCGCTAAAAATAAAGTCGCATTCTAAATTTTTAATAAGTTATGAAAATAGACCCCACAATGACTCACATCGTGGAAGCATTGCTTGCACATTGACTTCCAACCTAAAAATGCCGTTTTCGTACTAGGATCATTATACGAAAACTCAACAACTTCAACAATCCGACATTGTAAATTTTCCTACTTTGCGCATTACAATCGTTAAATGATCAAATTTGTTGTCAGATAATATCATGCATTTCTAACACGATTCCATATTTAATTCATCAATAACACCTCAAAATCGAATAAAATTAAAATTTCATATATTCACCTAAACCCTGAATACCGAAAACAAAAGTTGGCTTGATTTTGATCATTTTTTTTACAAAAAAAATATACGTTGAAACACGTAAATTGTTCACCGTAGAGGTGATATGATTCTTCAATGTTACGTTTGTCAAGATTTGAGCCGGGAAGTAGGATTGTAATATGAGACAAACAATCTAGGATCGACTCGCGTTCGGCTCGTCAAAAGCTCGTCTAGAGCTCGTTCATTTTCTAAACAAGTTAAATATGAACACATTTTAAAGCTCTTATAAAATTTAGGCTCGACTTGCTCGGGTAAAACTTGGCTCGTTCGGCTAAAACAAAACTATAAGAGCATTATTTATCTGAGCTACTCGGGCTCGGCTTTAGATCGGCTCGTGAAAAACTCGACTCGAGCTTGTTCACTTTCTAAACGAGCCGAATATGAACACATTTTAAAATTCGTTAAAATTTAGATTTGGCTCGAACGCAACTCGTATATAAGCTAGCCGAGTTTGAGGATGTCAATGTTCAGTTCGTTCGGCTCTAATTAGATACATACATACATACATACATACATACATACATACATACATACATACATACATAAGCTAGCCGAGTTTGAGGATGTCAATGCTCAGTTCGTTAAGCTCTAATTAGATACATACATACATACATACATACATACATACATACATACATACATACGTACGTATATACGTACATACAGGGAAGTTGGAGAAAGAGAAAATAAATAAAATTATAAGGCTTAACTGTAACAAATTAGACCATCACTTTCGTTTTTTTTAGTGGATTGTTACTTTTATTTTTTTTTAAAATATACAAACAAATTATGACGATTATTGAGTATATTTATGAATGAGAAAATTTACCGACAGGATTAAAAATTTCACCAATATATAAGGGCCATCTTACATACACTCATTTACTTTACACCATAATATAGTCAAATCACTTACTTTTTACTTTTTGCATGTAATTATTAGATGATACATGTGATTATTAAGTTGTATTGAGTGTTTTATAATTTTTTTTAATATATTTTTATTATAGATTTTGATTTTTTAATAAAATATAAATTAAAATTATAAGTAAAAATAATATAATTTTTATTTATAATCTTCTATAAAATACATGTGGGTTGTAATTTGTAAACTTCAATAAAATACAAATTAAAATTATAAGTAAAGGTAATATAGTTTTTAAATAATTTATTTAAAATATATAAAAATGTTTTATATTAACAGATATTATTATGTTAAAGATAAAAAATTAAAAAACTAAAAGAGTTGTAAAAATAAAAGAGTTATATATAAAAATGTTTTATTATAAATCTTCTTTGAAAAATTTGTGAATTGCTTTTGACAAATAAAACTATAAAAGTCGGCTCTTTTATTCCTTTATATATTCTAGTAACTGTAAAATAGATTTCTATTATTGGTTATTTAAAATTAAATATACTATTTTCCTAACATAAACTATAAACCGTAAATAAACCTTCTATACTAGAAATTAGATTCAGTATGATAAACATAAAAGAGATTTTTACTATTTTAATTGTTAAATTTTTACAAGTTCCAATGCGATTTGACTTTATTATAGTATATATAACACAGCCCATATATAATCAACGAAGATATATGGCATATATCACTTATACATTAATTGGACAATTATAGAGCCGTATCAAATAATCAATTCCATCCTAGAAAAGCCGGTTAATTTTTGTCAACATCTTTCGCCTCTCGGACCCGACTGCAGCAGTTAACACCTCCGTCGCCTCCGCCCCGACGATCTGCTCTTGCCACCATCATCTCTTAAGGTGCTTTTCTCATTTTGATGTACCTTGCAGTTGTCCTTGTCTTTTCACTGCTCGCTATCCCCTAAATTGCTGAATAAGTTCAAGTATGTATTGGGGCTAGATGTTGGAACACAAGATCTGTATCCAATTTCCTTAATTTAATTTGCTGCACTTCTCATTTCCAGAATGTGTTAGGTTTTGGTGACTTGGTTCTCAGTCTCTGTTTGATCTGTTATAATTCGATGTCAAACCCTCCAATTTCCGTCTTCTCATTCGACTCGCCCTCGATTGTTTCTGTTTCACTTGTTTGTGGGTTGAGATTTCTGCTTTTTGCATGTTGGTGTTGATTTTCTTTCAATTAGAAAGGAACCTTTTTTTAAAATTAAAATTCGCATGAAATGCCGAGTCTTCGGCTTTGATTTGAGAAGCTTCCTTGCGGTGATTGTACATTTTATCTTGATTTCCACATTGCCATGGGCTATCTTTGACATGTCTAATTTATGTCTGTACCTTATATCTTAGGCGTGCTATTTACATTATTATTCTCCGAACTACTGAGATTGTTGCACTGTGCTGGGTGTTGAGATGATAGAAACCCAATAATGGAAGTAAAAAAAGATAGGGACAGGAGTCTAAGAATTTCGCAATCAGCGAAGTTTTTGTGATATTTTTCTTAATGGTCTCAGTTTGAAGCCATTGTAAATATGTAAAGTAATCACAATTCGATCTCTGCTACTAATTCTGATATTCATGTTTTTCATACGTTATTTGTTGTGATGACAGTTATACAGGTAGAAGAAATGGATACTGACATGCCAAATATTAAGAAATGGATTGTATTGTACCCTGTATACATGAATTCAAAGAAAACAGTGGCTGAAGGGCGGCGTATTAGTGTAGAGAAAGCATGTGAAAGCCCTACTTGTGTGGAAATTGGTGATTGTTGTAAACATCTTGGGCTTAACTATTGCATTGAGGTATATGTTGGAACTTTTTATCATCCACCTCCCCAAAATGATACTTATATTTGTGTTTGATCTGCTGTTCATCTTGGACTATAGGCTGATAAGGCATATCCACGTGACTTTATGCAAAGAGGGAGAGTAAGGGTGATGCTGAAGAACGAAGATGGGGCTCCATGTAATCCCACTATTCCTACAAGTAAGTACTAAACATAGTCTCATTCTTAATCCTAATTTTTCATATGATCTTGTAACTTATACTTGATCCTTGAGAAAATGCATTCAGTTGAGATCATGGTAATTATGGTTGATCCTGGCATTTTGCTACAGTTTACAACTCATTGTATACCATTGCTATGTGGATTTCATTGTGATGAAACTGTAAATGGTACTGCGTCAAAGCTATCAAAGGTGTGCCCAGGAGAACCAAAATATCCACAATTCTTGCAAATGCATGAATTAGGAGTAACATGCAAAGATTGCCACAGGGCTAGATAACAATGACATACAGGGTTTTCATAGCTACAACCAATGATTATTTTAGGCTTGTGTTTGGGTTTGGATGGTAGGAGAATGAAGTAGCATAGGAGCCATATTAGAGATTAATTCTCACCTCTTGGGTTGTATTCCAACCTGTGTATCTTTTGGACCTTGTAATGATCATTGAGTTTTTAAATTTGGTGTAGGAATTGTGATAGCGACGAAAAGAATACAAGAAATTGGATTTTGGTCATCAGCCTTCTTTTCTATTCGATACATCTGGCTCTGGCATATGTTTGCAACTCTTAAATGTGATTTTATCAATATAGATCTGCACTTGTGCAGTATATTCTTTGTTTTTACATCATAGGTTGTTACAGTTGAACTCACTCTTCATACAATGCAGACCTCAGCTACGTATGATTCAGTCTCAATACCTAGGAACCTTGGGTATTCCGTTTGAACAAGTCTCTGTTAATGATATTGCAGGGAAACAGCTGATGATCCGTGTAGCAGAAATGGTGCCCCGACATCACCTAAGAGTCAAGAAGCAAGAGTCGACATCTACCTCTACCAAATCCACTGCTACCAATGCACCTGCTAAATCCGGCAAAGGTGGAAAGAAGAAGAAATAGTTTCAAAATGACCATAACATGTCACTGTTCCTTACCTTTGCAGGATGTAACAAATTCAACCTAGCACGAGAGGAAACAAAATCGTTTTTGTAGACATTTGTTTGATATGCTCTTACAGTCTTTTGGCAGAGGAATTGCAGAGATTACTTGCTTAACATCGTTTTTCTCCTTGGTCACATATCTAGTATTTTTGTTTCTCATCACGAATACGTTTTTATAAAAGTTAAATTGGCAAGATATCCAACTTGAATTTATGACCCGAGGAACGAAATGGAGTTACGAATTACCTGTCCGGCCGTTCATAGGAGTTAGATGGGCTACGAGATGCCTGTCCGGACGCAGTGCGAATCGATATTGGTCTATCTAATTCGGACGTAGAGTGATTTTGGTCGCAATGTTACTTAAAAATCATTAGACGTCTTTCATAGCTTACTTATACATGGGAAATCTGGGTACGCGTAATGAGTTTTATGGGCTACTTAACTCAGAAAGCCCATATGGGTACAAAAGGAGGGTAAATGCACGATGAGGCCCAGACAGTAGGCAGAAGAAACCTACGATTTGCTACTACTGTCCGACTGCACCAGCAAATTACCACATCGAAGAGTAAACAATGGCTATGGAGGCGAACAGCAGCGAAGACTTCGCGATCGGATGTGTCCTCTCCATCAAAACAACTCTTGGTGAAGAGTTCCAAGGCCAAGTTATCACCTTTGATCGTCCCTCTAACATTCTTGCTCTTCATATCCTTTTCCTGCAGTGTCAAATCTCCATTGTTTAATTTTGTTTTGTTCCGAAATTATTTCGCATTTGTTCACATCCGTTGTTGGATTTCCTTAACGGTGTTGCTCACAAGAAGGCTCCAAATCGGGACATCGAAGGAATTTGAGACTGTTGAATGCCAACTACATAAAGGAGTTCACCCTAATTCGACAATCCGACGATCCTCTTGATCTCAGGAGCTCTTATCTTGATCTCCATTCTCTCCAAGCTAGAGAGGAATCTGCAATTAGGTTAATTATCTCTACATATATACTTGAAATTGAGATAAATCAATCCTATCTACGAGACGAGTGTAATTGAAGGATTCTTCTATTTTGTTTGTTTGCAGGCAAGCTGAGATGGAGGCTGAGAGGATAGGCGTTGGTGTGACGGTGGAGGCTCAGAGTATTTTTGATGCTTTGTCCAAAACGTAATCTTGCCTTTTACCCACTTCTACGCTTTCTGCTGATTTCTCTTTGTTTTATTGTAGCTAGAGTAGCAGGTCTAGGGTATATATTGCCTGTAAGGATTTGATGATGAATCTAATGCAGAGTGTACAAGTTTATGGTTATTGTTCTGGCTAATTTGTTATTAGAGTTGACTCCTAATTACAAGGATGTACAAAATTGCTGCATATGGTTACTATTTTGTTACAAAGCCCTTTCACTGATTGATAAATAACTCGATTATTGAGCTTATCTTACAGCACTTGTCCAAGTGACAACACCAGGGGTGATCTTATGCTGTATTAAGCTTGGATACATGAGCTCATCAATGCCTTGGGTTTGGGTGACAGTTTGTCTAGGAATTTAGGAATCTGAGAAGTCTAATCTCTACATGAATAAGCTATATTTTCCTGATCATATGCTTGCTATTTCATGCCATGTTTAATTTTTTGTCTCTTCTCATTTTGAATCCATGACAAATCCCTTCCTTTTTGAAATGGTTGAATGCGTAGGTATCCTGTCCACTGGGACACAACTACCATTGTTGTCATGAATGAGATTCGAATTAGCAGCCCGTATCTCAATGACAGTGTTGCCGGAGGGACTGCTGCAGCAAATGAGCGTGTGAGAAAAGTGGTAATTCTATACAATTATATCTCAATACTACATTATAGTGATGGCATCCCTTACCAGGTTGCATTATAGGCCATAAAACTCGCATCATGCAGAATATAAGCTGAGTTCTGTACATGATTCAATCTTCATTTTTGATGTAGCTTGAACTCGAAAGGAAACGGTTAGCTCGTGGAAACTCTCAGTAAGCACTGCCAATATACCCGTTTGCCGGAGTGCAAGATTTAAGCAGCGCCACTTTGCATAATGTGACAACTAAGGATTGAGCTGCTACTCTCGATACTGATCAGGGAAATACTTGCCCGTCGCCCGGTAATTTATAGCACTATTCACATGTTTGAGCCAAATTGCTAATTGCCCTAGTTGTTTATCTTGTTCAAACCTTAATTAATATTGCAGTAGGGGAAGACATTATGTGTTTGTGAGTCTGTTCATTAAGACATGGAGTCTCTTGGCAATAGGGACCCCTTATCAGAAGCAAGGCTTCAAAACCAGTAGGCAGTAGAAAAGGCATTAAAAGCACAGACCTCCTTATAACCAAAAAAAGAAGCATGTATCCAAGGGTTTTTATCATCAAGATTACCCATTTCACTTTGACTGATTAAGGATGACTGTTGACTTCATTTTTGTGGGGGCAGATTTTTGCACAACATATCCAAATATTTATGATTTTTGTAGTTGAATTTAATTAATTTTAATACCCTACAGGGAAACATAATGGGAAATGAAAATATATTTTGCATGAAAAATGAGAAAACATCACCCTTTGAATAGTTAATGAATCGTTAAGACTAAATTGTTCATATTTTAAATATGACAGTTTAAACTAATTTACTTATTATTTGTAGTAGCTCAATTTTTTATTAGAGGTTCAATATTTTTTCCGCTTACTGTTGTAGCTCAATTTTTTAGTTCATGCAATGTTCCAAAATACGTGAAACTGAGACGGGATAGACGGCATCCTGTCTTTATTAGAGGTTCAAAACCGAATTGAACCGCAATAAATTGAATCAACCTATAAACCGATTTTTTTTGAAATCTTGGACCGAAAACTGAACCTATAGAAGGAGGTTTGCTTTTGGTTTGGACCTAAAACCAAATATATGAAATATTAGATACTATAATTGAAGCTATTCGGGTTGGTTTCGGTTCGGTTTAAGTTTTGGACCTACACGATCCTTGTTTTTAAAGGGTGGGTCGGTAAGTAGGATTTGTTTCCCTAGTGTAGCATCAAGTAGGTCCTTTTATTTTACAGGAAATAAAGTAGGCCCCTTAAATTTATTTAAAATGAATTCAACAAACTTTTTGGTAATTTTGATTTGTAAAGCCCAAGCCTAAACGATTTATTCAAGCCCAAACGATTTACACAAGGTCCAAAAACTGACCTACATTTTATAATACATTCAAACTAGTAAAGTGTTCGCACCTTGCGCGACTTTTTGTCTAAGTAAAAAAAATAATTATATTTTCACTTTTATACATTATGTATTGAATATTAAACTATAAAAATCATTTAATAATAAAAAAAATCATTTAATAATAAAAAAAATCATTTTTATCTAAAATTAGTCATTTTTATTAACTAATATAGCTAACATCTAGATAATTAAATTATAATATTTTTTTATGAATAGAAGGATATATTCAAAAATTTATTTAAAAGATTATTGCTAGAGTATTATATTTATGCCTCAATATATTATCACTTTTATTAGAAGAAATAAAAAATGAAATGAAATTTGATTTAGTTTTAAATTTTAAAAAATGTGTAAAATCTGATTAGAAGAAATCGAATTATAGATCAAATTGTTAGTTTTGATTGGTTGATAAGTAGATTTATTTTTTTATAATAAAATTATTTTTATGAAATAATTAATGGAAAATATGTAAATATATTATTAAAAATCTGTAAATAAATTGAAAAAAATGATGATGTTGATAGTCTTAGAACTTGACACGCTGGCAACATGGGAGCTGTTTTAATAATATATATAAATTTGACAAAAAACACAAACTAGAGAACAAATAGTTACTGATATCAATTCGGAGCTACAATGAAAGAGACTACTCAGTGACTTACTTCAGGAAGCTTTGTAAGGTTTCCGATGGAAGAAGTTATAGAACCTATTAAGTACATATGAGCTAAGTTCTTGCACCAAATGAAAAAAAAAACAATTTTTTTGCTTTCATGAATATAAAGACATAATATCTTACAAACGGATGTTCAATGAAAACAAACAAAAATTGATTTATTAGGCTATCTCCTTCAACAAATATATGGTTATCTTCTTTAGTATTGGAGCCCAGAATCTCATAATCTCTTATGACCAAGTTTAATAAATTTTTTATGCAAAGTTATGTAATTTCAAAATTTCAATTGCAAAAATAAGCTTTGATTACAAACATAAGAGTCCTAAATAGCATATTAGGCTATACATTAATTTTGTATCGACCTCTATGTGAACCTTGTTCAACCTAAAGTAGTTTTCAATGTAGCTAATCTAATCAATTAAAACACAAGTGTCTTAAATAACATATTCATAAATTTAGGTAGTCCTAGGTCATCAGATTTAGAGGTCTGACTTCTTTTGTTTTGTAGATCGAAGAAAACACAAACTACAACCATCACAAAAGAAGAAAAGATCAACATAATTATCAACATTAACAATAAAGACGAAGAGGAGACGAATTTCTAGCTAAAAAAGGGGGAATGGGGAACTTGAATGACTAACAACAGTTGACTTTAGCTTGATAATGATAATAAATGCAATCAGCATAACTATAATTGATTTTGTTCTATTAGAAAAAACAATACAACTACCAGCTTATTATATGCGTAAATAGCCTATGATATGCGTAGGGAAAGTGCGGTCAAAGACATCCTTTAGCCTAGCCGCATTCTTTTCTTTCTTCATAGGTGCAATCTCTTGAAACCTACAACAAGAAAAATGGACAGAAAAATGATCCAATTAATGAACATGAGCAAAATATTGTGAAGAACAACCGAAAACTCACATACAAAATCTCATATACAATATTAAGGAATGATTAATACATGGAAGATGCAATCCCTTCATAAGGATTTTTCTGCTTGGTCTTCTTCTCCGCCGTAACAATCTGTTGCTTTAGCACTCTCAGAAGAACTTGAGGTTTCACAATGCTTTGTTGAGTTCCATAATGTTACACGACGAATAAGAAAACCAGTACTCTTGAGCTCTGACTCTGCCTAAAGAAAGCTAAATGACACAAAAATGATGTTGAGATCGAATACAAATATTTTAAGAATATGCCAAACTCAAAAACTAAGTTAAGGTAAGCAATACCTTCGCAACTCCAAATTCCTTTTGACATTTTCAAATCACCCAAAAGGCAAAGCTTCACAAGAAATCTATGTTCATCAAATTTGCATTCAAAAGAAAAAAGTGCATGGCTCTACTTGCAATTGTAAGAAGTAGAAAAAAGCATAGTCAAATGAGAGATAAGATAGCTGCTATATGAATTAGTGATGAATGCATATGCAAACACAAACAGTCCAAGAAGCAGACCTGATCAATGCCACTGATCACATCGTTTAACTCATCTCATTATTCACTTGCAGACTGCAACACATGTAAAAGGGCAAACTCGTATTTATGTTACTATGTAACATATAGAACCAACTACCAAGAGACAAAAACGAGAAAGAAGGATCATTATGGAGAATGTAATACTGCTTTCTTGGTGGTTTCTCGCTAGAGCATCCATTATAAAGCAAATGATTCGAAAGGAAATCACTTGAGATCAAATTGTGTCTATCCTCCTTCGAAGGACCATCATCAGTAAAACAAGTGTCAAGATATGGCTTACCCTTGCAAACCATACAAGAAAATTACAAGTACAACAAGTGTCAAGATATGAATGAAACAAGAAATATGACCCCTTTGTGTAATGCTTATCGATAGTTTTATGTTTTCAAAGGAAATTTCAGTTTTTAGGTAAGGATGAAGATGTGAATTACCTTTCTGCACAATTGATCCAAACAAAGGAAGGCGACTAAGGAGAATAATTATTAGCTAATGAGTTTGTTACATAATCACCTGATCAGAGAAGGTTCTTGTTGTCTTTGGCTGAGGGAGACTTGTAGCACCTAAAACGGCTTACAAATAAGGTAGGAAGAATGAAATCTAAAGTAAGCATGATCGAAATGAGCAGATGATGAATGGATACATAGAAAACCTGAAATTGAAGAGTTGGTTGGAACTCACCAGGAAATCCAAAGATTCTTTTAAGATTCGATCTAAACCCAAATACAAAGGTTGAACAATATACAACAACTTCTGACCAATCTCTCCTTTCTAGTCAACTTGGAGAAAAACCACAGTGCTTCTTAGAGACATTTCATCAAACACATTGAATACATGCACAAATTTGCAAGATTCTGACTCCACAAATTTGCAAAATTTCGAGAAGAAGCACACAATTTTGTTTTAAAACTCTAACAAGTAGAATTACAAAGGATAATAACAAAATTAGAGAAATACCTTGCAGGGGAGCAACCTTCCACGATCTTGATCTTTAGGTAATAACCCATATGGGCCATATCTGAATCTTCTTGCAAGAGCATACATATGCCCGTGGTGGTAACACCGACGTTGCCGCATGTACTCCTGAAAAAAATTCAAAAACCAATTTCAATCTTCATTTCCATACCAAACATGTATAAGCCGACTGTCGCAATTCGAAACAGATTCCAATCGGTTGGAAAAGCGAATCACGAATTCGAATCGGAATGTATCAGAGAGAGGAGGATAGAAACGAACCTTGAATTCTCTATTGACTTTGGTAAGACCCTAAAAAACCTTAAAACGGGATATCTCGGCCGGGGGCTTCAGTAGTCGATCTAGCAATTAGCAGAGAATGATCAAACTCGATATGGTACTCGGCCGGCCTCCAAAAAGGCGGTTGGGGATAAGCGAAGAGGAGAAAACTTGGTTAAGAGGATCCTATTAAGCATGTTTTATTCCGATTAAAAGAGATCTGAATTGAGAGAGTTTTGGGGGAGAGAAGAGGAGAAGAGAAATAGTTTGAGAGAGATGGAGAAGAAAACCGAGGAAGAAGAAAACGTAGGAACCGATAGGGTGAAGAACATTGTGTTTTGAGAAGTAAAGTAAAATAAACAAGGTTGAATCATCAAAATAAGGGTACAAAATGAAGTAAACAATCTATTTGGGAAACTCTCCCTTTTTGTATAGTAAAAATATGAGCACAAAATAGGCTCTTTTGTTTTAGTGAATACAAAATATGCCCCTTGAAGTAATTTAAAAATATTAATTTAAGAGGCTATTTCGTCATTTCAAATTACACAAGCCCAAACTTAAACAAGCCCAAGTCTAATAGAGGTACACATAGTCCAACCGCCAAACAAGGTACACAAGCCCATTGTCCAAACGATTTACTCAAGTCCAAGCTCAAGCCCAAGCCCAAACCCAAACGAGTTACATAAGACCAACCTCCAAACAAGGTACACAAGCCCAATCTCCAAAATACAAATCTTGTGGTTAAGGTTTCGAACCTTGGTTGACAGACCCACACTTTTACCAGTTAGACTAATTGAACTTCACTATTATGTTATTTGTTTTTGTAAAATTATTCTTACTACCTGATGTTAATGCACACGCTAATACACAATATTAATACACATTATTGATACACGATATTGCTTTGTGTATCTGTTGCGAATTTAACTAGACTTTTTGATACGGGGATTAGCCCGTCGAGCCGGATCTAGCACCATCAACACGAGAAGCTGGAGAACGACTCCTTGAAACTCATAGTTGTGGAAGCTTGTAAACTTTTTTTGTGGAAAGGGAAACTAAAACTACGAAAGGGAAAGATAGGAGGCAAGGAAACTATGCTACCCTTGAACCAACCCATTGATACAACCAGCCAAGAACCAATACCACAAACGGGTACAACCCATGGACTAGATCAATCAAGAACCGAATCCAAGAACGACACAACCCTCTCGTCTATAAGGCGATGGACAGATTATGAGGAACCCATCCCAAACAATGCAAAGCACCATGGCTAAAGAACCAAAACACAATAGCAAATGATGTGATAAACCTGCTCATCGAGTAATCTAGACCCATCTCACAAAACCCATACAACTCGGGCTCCAATCTCCAATGGAGGGCGAGAGGAAAAGACGTTCAATCAAATCAAGGGCACCACAAGGGCTGCTTATCCATTGCATAAAAAACGTCCATTACAATGAGGGAGAAGTTCCCTTAAATAGGCAAATGCCAAAAACTAAAAAAAACTAAATCAACAATTAATAAAACTAAAATAACTAAGGAAATAAAGCATTGAACCGGCTCTTAAAATGCAAGTGAACCGGCCCCAAATAAACACACTTAACCCTAATTAAAACAAATACAATTAGGCAACTAATGATTACAAGCTTCAACATCAATCAGCTTCTTCGTCTTCGGTTCCGCATCA
The DNA here is from genome assembly GCA_033239125.1 of Fagopyrum homotropicum. Taxonomy (NCBI): domain Eukaryota; kingdom Viridiplantae; phylum Streptophyta; class Magnoliopsida; order Caryophyllales; family Polygonaceae; genus Fagopyrum; species Fagopyrum homotropicum. Next base: position 116,031,714 of record BSWB01000007.1, on the reverse strand, counting down.
TTCTCTCCTTCTTGGAAAAGCTTCGTCCCCGAAGCTTGTGGTAAGTCCGATGGAGGCAATACGGGGTAGAGGTACTCCGACGCAATGAAACGACTAACATCACCCTTATCATCCGGCCAGTTAACTATGTGCACATAACCAAACCCACGGGCAAGGACCCGAAAAGGCCCTAGACCGTTTGGGTTCGCGCCAAGCCGAGGGCGGCCTCGCTGCGGTATCTTGACCCAAACCCATGTTCCGGCCGCATGAGTGGACCTCATCCGAGCTTGGCGAGCGGTCTCAGCGTCGAGGCGTGATGGTGGCTTGCGGTTTGCCTTAGAGCGTGGGCGTCCTCTGCGGGCTGGAACACGAGCGGTTGAAGACGTCTCCATGGGAGGCCGATGTCTTCGTCTTGCAAGGGCCGTGGTTGAAGGCCGTAGAAAAGGTGAGACGCCGAGGCTAGGGAGATGGCTGCGGCGCTGCAGCTCGACGGGAGTAGAAGAGGGGTGGCGTGATGGCTGGTGAAAGGTTGTGGTTAACATAAGATCAAGACTTAATAATCTAAACAATGAAGTAGTCAAACCTAAAATGTAGGAGGTGGCTATGGGTTGTGGTTAACATAAGATCAAGACTTAATAATCTAAACAATGAAGTAGTCAAACCTAAAATGTAGGAGGTGGTTATGGGTTTAGCTAATTTTGTGGAGGAAAAGGCTGAAACGTGTAGCTATTTTCTTTTTTTTTTTTTTTGTTTTTGGGTTTTTGTTTTGTGTTTTTGAATATAGACGAGAGGTGGTTATGGGTAATGGGGTAGTGGGCGGTTTTGGTCGAAAGAGTGGAGGGTGTACGTGGGGCAGTTTGGCTGAGGTTAGGGCGGCGGCAACACCAAGAACACCCGATGAACATCACGAACCGGAAAGTTGACGGCGCATATGGCTCTGATACCATCTGATATGGGGATTAGCCCGTCGAGCCGGATCTAGCACCATCAACACGAGAAGCTGGAGAACGGCTCCTTGAAACTCATAGTTGCGGAAGCTTGTAAACTTTTTTTGTGGAAAGGGAAACTAAAACTACGAAAGGGAAAGATAGGAGGCAAGCAAACTATGCTACCCTTGAACCAACTCATTGATACAACCAGCCAAGAACCAATACCACAAACGGGTACAACCCATGGACTAGATCGATCAAGAACCGAATCCAAGAACGACACAACCCTCTCGTCTATAAGGCGATGGACAGATTATGAGGAACCCATCCCAAACAATGCAAAGCACCATGGCTAAAGAACCAAAACACAATAGCAAATGATGTGATAAACCCGCTCATCGAGTAATCTAGACCCATCTCACAAAACCCATACAACTCGGGCTCCAATCTCCATTGGAGGGCGAGAGGAAAAGACATTCAATCAAATCAAGGGCACCACAAGGGCTGCTTATCCATTGTATCAAAAACGTCCATTACAATGAGGGAGAAGTTCCCTTAAATAGGCAAATGCCAAAAACTAAAAAAAACTAAACCAACAATTAATAAAACTAAAATAACTAAGGAAATAAAGCATTGAACCGGCTCTTAAAATGCAAGTGAACCGGCCCCAAATAAACACACTTAACCCTAATTAAAACAAATACAATTAGGCAACTTATGATTACAAGCTTCAGCATCAATCAGCTTCTTCGTCTTCGGTTCCGCATCACTTTCGAAACTTTCGCAATTGCTACGTGTATCTGTTGATTTGTTTATACAAGGTTAATCGTGTACACAAACTCTTTCGATTTATACAAGCCCTTATTCAATTTACACAACACAAACCCTCTCGATTTACACAAGCCCTCATTCAATTTACACAAGCCCTCTCGATTTACACAAGCCCTCTTGCACAAGTTTGATTTACCCAAACTAGTGTTACCTATTTTAATATCCAAATTTGATACCAAATTTTAGGGTATATTATGTAATTTTCTCAAAACTAGAGTTCCTTAAGAGCATCCCCAATAGCTTCTCCATTTTAGAATATTTGGAGAATTTTAAAGATTTTTTGGTCCAACAGATTCTTCATTCATTCTCCAAAATCGAGAATAATGGGAAAAAGTTGGGACTCTTTCCTAAATTTGAAGACATTCTCCAAATAAATGGAGAATTCTACAAGATAGGAAATCTGTTGGATTTGATAAAAATATAAAATGTAGATTTTTACTTTTAATTCTCCATTTTGGAGAAGAGTTTAGGGAAGTTGTTGAGGATGCTCTAAACTAGTAGGTAAAACTACAATCACCTAAAAGTATGGATGCTTGTTCTTCTTAGGTTGAAGTGAATGCCAATTTATGTCTTTGCTTAGTCCCAAAATCAAATTGTAACGAAACATTCATAGTTGTTTACTAATTAGGTCAAAACTTAAATCACTCGTTCCAAATCTGAACAGATAAAAACCATTTCAAACCTAGACAAATGCATATGATTCTGTCAAGTACTAGCATGTTGATATAGTAACTAGGAAAAGAAGACGAACAATTGACTTACACTTCTCATACGGCGCAAGCTAGGGCTTCAACGACGAGCGACAACGAAGATCGTCCTCACGGTGGATTTGATGGCTTAAGCTAGGGCTTCCGGCCCCTTCCAATGACGGATAAGGTTTATCTCTTGATGGATAGGGTATAACGGCTACTGGTGCGGCTTTCCTGACGGCTAGGTTTTTGGTGGCAGCTCTTGATGCAGACGACAACAACTGGTGCAGCTTTCCCGACGAACTCGGTGGCGGGCGACGTCGAAGACCATCCTCACGGTGGATATGATGGCACAAGCTAGGGCTTTGGTCCTTCCAATGGCTCGCGCTTCTCTAATCCGTTCAAGGCTGGTCGAGACGAAGAATACGAATGAATGTCGGTTGTGGACTCATTTTCTAAACTAGAAAAATCGTCATCTAGTCAAATAATGTAGACTTATGAAGAATTAACACAAGGAAGGAAATTTAATCAAAAATGATAAACGAAATCGAAATCCATGGATGATAATATAATAATTGATGGAAACTGAATTACAAAGAAAGCTTGTGGAAAATATATTACATAAGTTGTTGTAGCTGACATAGTTCTTGGAACTATGTGTTGCACACTCGTAAGAATCTTCACAAAATATTTCAATAAACTTCTCCTACAACGATAGAAAACACAAAAAACTCACTCATACATTGACGTTAGCACTGTAAAAAATGTACTAAGTAATTACAGTAGCCATATTGCATCTGTTGTCGAATAACATTTTTACATGAGACTATCTTCAATAATGTGGAGAAGATCTCAAAGTCTAACCCTCTTAAATGGAAAAAATAGTTGATAAAGACGACAAAAATAACAATAATTTGAGGATATTTCTCCAAGAATCCCAATGCATGGAGCTATCCATGTAGAAAAATAACAAGGAATCGGAAGCAACCCCGAGCCCTAACAAGGAACGCACGAGAATGGAACTTGAAGTGAATTCCCAACGCAATTTGATCCGAGTAAGCATCTCCCATCATGTTAACATCCATTGTTGGTCCTGTAATGTCGTAGCTCCCGAGCCCTAACAAGGAATCGGAAGCAACCCCGATTCCACGAAAATGGAGGGCATAAATTGAAACAGTCTTGACCTAAAATTAGCACGTGAGTAATTGAGAAATCGGGGAAATGAAAACGAAGAAAATCGATTTACCTGGAGCACCAACTTGAGAAAAGAAGCTTAGTTGCTTCTCCGGTTCTTCTTCTACTTATTCTTCTCCGAATTCGACGGAGCCACTAGATGCGTGATTGCTTCTCCGGGTTTTCTTCTTCTCCGTATTAGATGGAACCACTCGATGTGTGACCGCTTCTCCAATTCTTCTTCTTCTTCTCTGAATTCAACCGAGCCAGTCGATGTGTGACGTACAAACGAGAACAAACCCTAAAACTGAAAAGAAAGATTAAAGCTTAAGCCTTGAAGCGAGAAAAGAATAAGAGAAATCAAAATTAATAACTACGAATAATAATAATTAGGAATCCAACAATAACTACGAATAATCCACTCAACCAACAATAACTACGAATAATACATTAAACGATATGGCACATTCGTAACAAAACTAATAATAATTATGAATCTGTTCTCATGTTCTCACGTTAGGGGGTGTTCTCATAGGATCTATACTATATATATATATATATATATATATATATATATATATATATATATATATATATATATATAGGGTCCAGTTCCGGTGAGGAGGACCCTTGCAGATAGGAATGAGGAGAGCCGGAGTGGTGACATGTGGCATGCCACGTCACCTTCTTCTATTTTTTTTCCAGCTTTTCTTTTTGTAAATAAAAATTGGTGTTCATATTTTTATGAGTATGTGTTTATTTTTAAAAGAGTCATTGTTCATATTTTATAAATAAATGTTCATTTTTTCCCAACACTAACTATTCGTTTTTTAACTTTAATTTTTTATTTTTGTATTTTTGTAAAACATTTTTTTTGGATTTTTTTTAAAAATTATACTATTCTTTCAAATTGTGTTAATAAATTATGATGGTCATTTTTTTACAAGTATGTATTCATTTTTTTTTACAGTTATGGTGTTTATAATATGATGTTCATTTTCTTTGAAAATTATATTTTTTTTTTAAATCGTGTTTATAATATTCAAAGATCGATTACATAAAAAATTGTGAAATCAAAGAGAATATAAGACGATTCAGGTTTTGTTTCTTCGAATTTCTACTCTCACTGTTTAGATTTCCATTCTTAAGGTTTAGGTTTCATTATGATTGATGTTTGTGTTCAAAATCAAATTTGTTTGAATCATTTTGTGTTTGATAAGTTTGATTGAGAAAATACATGTATATACATATGTTGAGTTGGTCTAATAGCTCCAATTGAATAATCTATATGCTCCTTTTAGTGTGCACGCAAACTGTTCGGTAAAATGCCTTATAAAAAAATAGTTTTTTTTTTATTTTTTGCATAGTGTCAACAGGGTTTTGAGTGAGCGGCATGATGATGGTTCGCTTGCTATGCTTGCAGTGGATTTCTCGAATGCTTTTAATCTTGTTGATAGGACAATATTGCTTCGTGAGGTGAGGAGAAGATGTCCATCTATTTCTTTATGGGTTGAGTTTTTGTATGGTCAGCCTGCTCGACTGTATATGGGAGATAGATTTATCTGGTCATCCACAGGAGTTCAGCAAGGTGACCCCTTAGGGCCACTTCTTTTTGCGCTTGTCTTGCATCCACTTGTGCACACTATCCGTGACAACTGTAAGCCTCTTCTTCATGCTTGGTATTTAGATGATGGGACAATCATTGGTCGATCGGAGGATGTGGCTAAGGCACTTGGTATTATTTTGGAGGTTGGTCCGAATTTTGGACTTGAGTTGAATGTTAAAAAAACTGAGTTATTTTGGCCTTCATGTGATGGTTCGAAGCTTCGGGACGTGTTATTCCCTAGAGACATTGCGAGACCATCTTTGGGGTTGAAGTTGTTGGGAGGGGCTGTGAGTAGAGATAGTGGTTTTATTAAAGAATTGGTTATGAAGAGAGCTGATAAGGCATTGGAGTTGATGCGTCTTCTCCCTCAGCTTAGGAACCCGCAAAGTGAGCTTCTCTTACTTCGTTCGTGTTTGGGTGTAGCGAAGATGTTTTTTGGCCTGAGGACTTGTCAGCCAGAGCATGTGAAGGATGCAGCATCTTGTTTTGACGCGGGACTTCGTGGGTCGATTGAGGATATTGTGGTTTGTGGGGGTCCTTTTTTCGGGGATCTTCAATGGCGGTTGGCTTCCTTGCCTATTCGTCGTGGAGGGCTCGGTTTGTACTCTGCTATGGAGGCGTCTTCTTACGCTTTTGTTGCCTTCAGAGCTCAGTCTTGGGTGCTCTAAGACCATATCTTGCGTGACAGTGGGCTATCCGGTATGGATTCAGATTTTTACAAAGCTTTAGATGACCTGCATGTTGCTATTCCGGAGTTCGACCTTTCCAACTTTACTAGTAAGGACACCGTCCCCCCTAAGCCCCAACATATTTTGGCGGATGCTCTTTTTGGTAAAATTGTTCAGGAGATGGTTGAGAGGTTTGATATGACTAATAGGCAACAAGCAGTTTTCGGATGTCTGCAAGCGCCGCATAGCCAAGATTTTCTTCTTGTCATTCCCATCGATGGACTTGGTCAATGTATGTCCTCTGTGGAGTACCGTTCCATTCTCAAGTACCGACTTATGATTCCGCTTTTTTCAGCTGGTGAGGTTTGCCCCATTCCTAATTGTCGGAGGGTGTTGGATGCTTTTGGGGAGCATGCTGTACATTGTAAGGAACTTCCTGGCTTCAAGTATAGGCATGATCTGGTTCGTGATGTTCTTTGTGATACCTTTAGACGGGCCGGAATTTCTGTAAAGAAAGAAGCACCTGTGAACTTCTTGACTGATCCGCGGGATGGAAGGTCGACATTGCGGCCGGCGGATGTTTTGGTGTTTGGTTGGAGTGGAGGGAAGCATGCATGTATTGATTTGACGGGGTCTCACCGCTTGTGGGATTAGGGAACGGACCTTTTGTTGTGGGTCAGACAGCTTGTAGAGCGGCATCAGCTAAGGTGGCCAAGCATGGAAGGGCATGTGTTGAAAACCAACACGTTTTTCTTCCATTTGCTTTTGACACGTTTGGATTTTTTGCACCCGATGCTGTTGATATTCTCAAGAGGGTGCAAAGAGTTATGCATAGTAATATTATGTCCTCTAGATTGGTAGATGTTGTTTTTAAAAGGTTAGGTTTTGCCATCCAAAAAGGGGTAGCGGCGCAACTTGTTGCTCGCTTACCTTCTTCTTCTATGTAAATAGGAATTCCGTATAAAAGTTATATACTGTAAATGAACATTTATGCATTATAAAATAAACACAAAAAAATAAATGGACATGACACTTTGATGAATAAAAATACTATGAACACCGATGTATAAAAACATGAACAATGACATATAAAAGTATGAACACCGATGACTATTTTGAACGTAAGGGTATTTTTCCAGAGTTTTAGTCAATTTACAAAAATGCCATTAATGATGAGCGTGTGAGAGCCCTTAATTTAAATCCATCCAATGGCTTACAACCCTCCTAATTCCTATCTACAAGCTCTCTCCTCACTTGAACTAAAATCTATATATATATATATATATATATATATATATATATATGAATTGGTTCGGGTGAGAACCAATATTACAAAGAAAAAATGACAATCTTTAACAACAACTTGATTTATGTATATCAACGGGTAAGATTGAATATGATTTTTACTATTTAATGAGCGTATGTGGTTAATATTTTACCTTTTTTAAGAGATTCATTACCTAATATGTAATGAATATTATTCTAATCGTGTTACAAAATTTAAAAGAACCTTAATTTACTCAACTTTACCATTAATTAATCGTGTGCATGAACAATCAAGTTAATGACCACTTGTGTTTATATAAAATCTAAAAAACAACCAAGCTAAAAAACACTCGTGTTCTTAGAAAACAACCAAGCAGAACACTTGTGTCATGAAAACTCATGTTCATGAACTGCACATTCATGGAAAACAACCTGCTGGAAGAACACTCGTATTCATAGAAAACAACCAAGTAGCACACGAGTGTCATGAACACTTGTGTTCATGAACTATACGTTCTTTGTAAACATGTTACACACTACACGAGCATCGCCATTATGATTCCTATAGACTGATGAACGTCAATTATGAAACTATGAACGTCATACATGACTGGGCAAATAAAGACAAAGAAGATATATTTTATTTCCTAAAACTTACCAATAGTTTGCCGATTACATTAATGAAAGAATATTTCATATTAATTTCTTACCATAATAACATTATTTTTTTGGTTCAATCTAGGACGATCATCTATTAATCCACCGTCTCTTAGAAGTTCTCATTCCTGTGCGTAAGAATAATTCTCTCTAAACCTGACCATATGTAGATATGAATCGGTTGTAGTATTCAAACCAAAATTCGATATGATATAAATACCGGACTCGCGTACATGATTGAATTTCTTGAACCACAATCTCTTGTAGTTACCTTGAATTTTAGTGCTTTACAAAAAATCACGCATAATACATCAAAATAAGCACATAGACTACTGGATTGTGCATTAGCTAAAATGTATTCAAGTAAAAACAATAAAGTATAGATGAATCTGAAGAACCTATTTTACATTCTCATCGATGCAGACCATATCCCTTCCGATAATAATAGGATCCTTTGGAGTGAGGTCGTAAACATCCCATATAGACATAATTTGAATTTGGATCATGACATTTGAACTTGACTTCATGTTCAAATAATTGATTAAAACAAAGTTGTTCTTCATGACCTGTAACAAAAAATAAATTAATAATCAAACTCCAGAAAAATTAATCGTTCTAAACAATTGTTTTACGTAAACCTATGGAAGCTGAATATGTTGAAGAAATGAAGATGTATTTGTGAAGGATAGCTACCTATTTTATATAGGATGAAGAGTACAATCTAATTAGGTTTGAACATACGACCACCTAGCAACCACCCTTGATAACGTGTATTAGATAATATGTTTTTTTTTTTCATTTTTTTTGCTGATACGGGATCTATAGATACGTTCTCATTGATATTTAGTCGTTTATCTGATTACCGAAATATTCTCTAACAAATAATAAAAGTCCTGATAATGTTGCAAATTATTTGTTTATTTGTTTTTTCGAGATACAAATTCGATAAATATATGATTTTGATATTTATTTGTTTTTTTGATTACCAAATTGTTTCATTAATCTTTAACGAAATCTTACCCATAATAAATTAGCGGATAATAATTATTTTGTTGACGAATTTGAAATAACAAAGTATTAACCAATTAATTATATAGTTATTAAAAATATTTTGGGGCTGAGAGAAATGTGGTTGCGACACGTGGCAAAAACTTGCTCAAATGTGAAGGAATTTTTCCACTATAAGATATTATTTGAAACTACATACGATTTTGAAAATATATACGATTTTAGAAAGAAAAAAAAAAATTTCATACCTCGTTAAAGGAAAGCAATTCGTTTATATATTTCAAATGCTTCACATCGAGAAACTGATCGGATATGGACTCAGTTGGTATATTAGGTAAATGATTCAATGTGATTGAGTTATCATCTCCATGTATTTTTAGCCTATAAAAAACAAATAATTAAGTACATGTAAAAATAGTAAAATATATAATTTTTGAAATCTTATTGATGCTTAAAAATCACAGATCTCTTGTATATTCTCATCATCAATGAATATGCGAGTTCCTCCAACAACATTGGACAACTTGTATTGCCCTAGAGACATAATAATAAAAATAATAATATATAGAATAAATGTACATCTCTATATTATTAAAAACGGTTAATAACTAAACATACCCTGATATGCCCGTAGCTTAGCAGATTGTACAATGACAACAACATTATCAAAATTGTCCTTCTTCACATACGAACTTAGAAGGGTAGCATACTGATCCCACATCGTACATCTATTACATCATCCCTAGATAGCAAAAAATATATATTGTTAATATATTTATAAGGATATAAATTGTGAATATTAAAGACGTAGATATTAATAATACCAATTTTGAAGTAGTAACTCAATTCGAACATGCTCAGATTTATAAGGACCGACAACACATGTAGTTAGAGTTCGATGCCCACTAAATGACCAATCACATCAGAAATAAACTGAGATAAATATAATTAATTCAATGCACAAGTACCTTATGAATTGGAAATCCGACGTAGAAGATAAAAATATCACTTACCATCCAAAAATTTGTCGTCGAGAGATTTGTGTAGGATCCGATCGTAAGATACGAAGTCAAAAACACGTAAAGAGATTATATATGTGATTGGCTCAAAGGAGGTCATAGTAGTGCGTATGGTAAAATTCAACTTAAGATTATTGTGGGTATATCGATATGAACCAGTTATAGTATTCAAACCAAAATTCGATATGATATAAACACTTGAACCGGCTGAACCATGATCTCTTGTAAAATCTTTAAGTTTAAGTGTCCTACAAAAATCATGCATAATACATCAAAATAAGTGCATAGACTACTGAATTGTGTAGTAACTAAAATGTATTCAAGTAAAAACAATTAAAAGTATAGATGAATTTCAAGAACATATCTTACATTCTCATCGATGAAGAACATATCACTTCCGATAAGAATAGGATCCTTCAGAGTGAGGTCGTAAACAACCAATATAGACATAACTCGAACTCGGATCTTGATATTTGAATGTGACTTCATGTTCGGATCATTGATTACAACAAAATTGTTCTCCATGACTTGTAACAAAAACTAAATTAATAATCAAAATCCAAACAAATTAATGGTTCTAAACAACTGTCTTACGTAAACCTATAGAAGTTGAATAGAATGAAGAAATGAAGATGTTTTTGTGAAGGATAGTTGTTTGATTTATAAAGGATGAAGAGTAAACTTTAGTTAGATTTGAAGATACGACTACCTAACAATCACTCTTGATAACGTGTAGCAAATAATATGTTTTTTTTTCTCTTGATAACGTGTAGCAAATAATATGTTTTTTTTTTGCAGATACGGGATTTGTAGATATGTTCTCATTAATATTTAGTCATTTATCTAGTTACCAAATTATTATTTAATAAATAATAAAAGTTCTGATAATGTAGCAAATTATTTGGTTATTTGTTTTTTCGAGATACAAATTCGATAAATATATGATTTTGATATTTTTTTAATTACCAAATTATTCTTTAACAAAATCTTACCCATGATAAATTAGCGGATAATAATTATATTTGTTGACGAATTTGAATTAACAAATTATAAACCAATTGATTATATACTTAATAAAAACATTTTTGGGGGGAGGGGGCTGAGAGAAACGTGGTTGTGACATTTGATAAAAGGGCACTCCTTTAATGTGTGTGTGTGTAGAAATGAGAACCTCTAACAACAGTTTGATTAATATAAATCAACGAGTAAGATCGAACATGATTTCTAAAACTTAATGACCTTATTTGGTTAATATTTTATCTTTTTTAAGAGATTCATTATCTAATATGTAATGAATGTTATTCTAATTGTGTTACAAAATTTAAAAGAACCTTAATTCTCTCAACTTAGCTATTAACAAATCGTGTGCATGAATAACCAAGTTAATGAGCACTCGTGTTTATATAAAATCTAAAAAACAACCAAGCTAAAGAACACTCGTGTCATGAATTCATGATAACATTATTTTCTTGATTCAATCTCACATATATATATATATCCTTACTCTTACTATACTAAAAGTGGGAGTTCCCCCAATGAATAGGGGATTTTCATTTTTACCCTCATGTCTTATATTTTCCAAATTTGCCCTTAGTAGTCTTCTCATATTGTGATCCAGTCGGTGCTTATGTTTGGTCTCATCTTACGACCCATCTCGTTTGTTACAGTAATACTGCAGTAGTGGGTTGATTAATATATAGACTGCTTAGTATGGGCTACACGCGTCTTCAAACGTCACATCTCCTACCACCCTGCTCTCCATTCTTCCCCGCACAGACGATTCCCTAATTCTCCACGTGTTTCTTTCTCTAGAAGGGGGATGTGTTACTCTTCCACGAAGCACTCTCACCGACTCATTCTTTCTCTTTCAACGAAGTTTTATTCTTCTCCTTCTCTCAGTCTCGATTCTCCATGGCCATAATTTCCCCTTCCTCCTTCACTTTCTCCAGACAGATGATTCCATTTTGTCCGTAACACATAACCCAAAAAGATCCAAAATTCCCTATTCATTTCCCAGTTCGAGGCCTCTAGACGATTATGGCCTTAGGCGATGTATTCCATGATCGCTCTCTCGATTCTTCAAACTTCTTCGCAAATGGTGGTAAGTTCAATGACTTCACATGACCGTGCTTATGTTTTAATTCGCTACTTTCAAGTCCAAAAGGTTCATAATTTAGGGTAAAAAAAAAGTGACAATATGTTCTACTTTCTAAAGCTTTCTTCACTTTTTGGACAAAGATTTATCAACCTGAATCATTATTGCTCTAACTTCCCCTTCCTCCTTCACTTTCTCCAGACAAATGATTCCATTTTTTACTTGATTTGCTTGATTTTTGTGGAATCGTCCGGTTTTTGTAAAGTTTCAGAATGTGAGGATGACTCACAGTTCCTTCTCACCTTTGTGCGACAAATCACCGATCTCTCCTAAGCAGTTCTCATTCGCTCTTAAAGCTTGTAAGGACGACATCAAAGCCAAGGTTGGTCGCTTTTCCGGTTCTCTAGTCTTTCTCTCATTCGTCTGGCGAATCGCCGATCTGGTTCCCTTTGCTTTAGATGGTCGACTTCTGTTTCATTTTTTGCAATATTTTGACTCTATTTCAAGACACAAGTTGTGCTCTTGCTTTGTAACCCTCCTTCATGGATTCTGCAATATGCCCAACAGAGAACATATCCTAATCGTCCATGACATTCATGAAAGGGTTTTATTGTTTCGAAGGAGGTGGGAGCGAGCAACAATCAAAGCCCAACAATCATTCAAGATTTTGGTAGTTACAATTGAAGGTCAATTTTCTTCTTTCGATGTATCATCATGGGGTTTTCACTTCTTTCTTATGAGTTGGGATTGAATTTCGCAATTTAGTAAGATTTGTGTGCTTTATATGAATGTGCTATCTGTTGTTGTTTCAGTTTTAGGTTCTTTTTGGCTAAAGATGGCTTTTGCTAACGACTTCCTTTACAACAAACAAAAGATTCTTTGGAAGAACTAGTACCTTCATGCATTTTGGAATTATTAGGCATGTAACATACACCTGTCAATGCTGAACGTAGGCGTGGAGCGCTTGCAGCATTATGTGAATTGTTACGCCAGGGTCTTGATGTGGAAAGTTCATGTCAAGTTCATGATTGACCATGTTTCTTGAGTCAAGCACTTAGAAAACTCATGGCTGTTGAAATTGTTGATCTTCTACCATGGGAAAGTCAGCTTCTACCTAGAAGAACAAAAAGTCACTTGAGTCTCAAAATCAGAGGGTCATAATTGATTTTGGTTGTTTCCATACGGTTTTTGTAGGTAAAAGTCTATTAATAAGACTTATTGAATTTTATTTAAGTATCTACAAATTTTGTGTTTAAAAGGGAGTAAACAAATTCAAATAGTTTTGTGGCTGAGATTAAACAATAATATATTTGAAAGATCAATGGTTGTGATCTTCGCAGGAAGGAACATATAATTGCTATCTTAACTGCAATCCTAATTGTAAATCTGAATTAACTAGTCGCAGACAGTTCAGAGAATTCTCTATTGATAGAGAAAGATTCTTCACTAGAAAGAAAAGAAAGAAACTCAGATTTGCTGTTTGATTTCTTAAGGGCTTTCTTGTATCTTGGGAGGTGAATTTTTCTGCAACTCTAACAACAATTAGAGGGGACAAATATCATTTTAAAGATATTGATCTTTTCACGCCTCAAAGCATTCTATAAAACACTAAACTCCCAACAATTTAAAGTGATATCTGTTATGAAGGCGGGATCACAAGCAACAACCCTTACCGTGATAAATCAAGATTTTTTCAAACTTGATCGGTTCGATGAGAGCGACTTTAACCGCTGGAAGAACCAAATGATGTTTTCATTGATAACCTTGAATATTTCCAATGTGTTGGATGCTAATTAGGAGGCAATTCTAGATCCAACAAATGAAGAGGGCCAAGAGATCAAGGACCAAAGGAAGAAAAGAGAAGAAGACGATGTTCTGTGTAGAGTTCATATCCTCATCTGAATCTCCGACAGACTTTACAATCTGTTCACGGCAATCAGATCGCCAAAGGAGATTTGGACCACATTGGAGACGCGATACAACAATGAAAAGCAAGGCACAAATAAGTTTCTTATCATGAAATACTTTGAATTTCCTATGAGTTTTGATAAACTTGGAATGGATCAAGTTCATGATCTACAGAGTATTGTTAACCGACTCAAGGAGTTGAAAATTGATATCTCTGAGTCATTACATGTGGAGGCAATCATTGCAAAATTGCCTACAATTGGGAATGAATACCGGAAAAAACTCTTACATACCACAAAATAATTGTCCTTGGAACAGATTCAAAAAATTTGCGTAATGAGGAAGAAACGAAATATCAATACAAAAAGCAAGTGGATTCACAATCTGAAAATAAGGTGAATTTGTTGGTGAGAATTCTAATCAGAACAAAATGAAGAAGCTTGATGGGAATAAAAACTACAACAACTCTAAGAAATCTAATAAGGATGATAAAGATAATAGGCCAAAATGCTACTTCTGCAAGATACCAGGGCATTTTAAGAGAGAATGTAGAAAATGGCAACGAAAACAACAAGAGATGTCTAACAATCAAGCAATGTGATTAAAAAAGACAAACCATATATCGTTGCCATGATATCTGAGATTTTTCTGAATTACAATTTAGTAAGGTTATTGAAGTCTCAATGGCTGCAGGAACAAAATCTAAGGATTGGTGGTTCGATTCAGGAGCTACGGTGGATGTATGTAATGATTTTTCTCAATTCACAAACTATGAACCCTCCGACAAGGATGATGAAGTTCTTATGGGAAATAACAACATAGCCAAGGTCCTAGGCAAAGGACGTATTGAATTTCAATTCACATCGGGAAAGAAGATCATTTTGACCAATGTCCTTCATGTTCCAGAAATCAGAAAAAACTTAATTTCTACAAGTCTATTATGTAAAGCCGGTGTTAAGGCTGTCCTAGAAACTGACAAATTAATATTAACTAAGAGTGGTGTATTTGTAGGAAAGGGATACTCTTGTGATGGAATGTTCAAAATTAGTATCAATATTATCAATAATAATACTAGTACTTCTGCTTATATTGTTGAGTTATCTCCATCATTATGACATATGCGACTTGCTCATGTGAATTTTGGATCTATAAAGTTTATTTCTAAGCATGGAATGGTTAATTGTGATAGTCATGTTTTTGATAAACATTGTGAGATTTGTGTTCAAGCAAAAATGGCCAAAAGACCTTTTCCTATAGTAGATAAGACTAATGAAATATTAGAACTTATACACTCAGATATATGTGAATTAAATGGAATAGTATCAAGGGGCGGAAAAAGTTACTTTATTACTTTTACGGACGATAAATCTAGATATACTCGTGTATATTTGATGAGGAAAAAAGATGAAGCTTTTGAGAAGTTTAAAATATACAAGGTTGAAGTTGAAAACCAGAAAGATAAAAAGATTAAAATACTGAGAAGTGACAGGGATGGAGAATATTTCTCTAATGAGTTCAATGAATTCTGTAAAAATAGTGAAATTATTCACCAGCGAACAACCCCTTACACGCCACAACATAATGGTTTGGCTGAAAGGAAAAATCGAACATTATGTGATATGGTGAACTCTATGATGTTGAATGCAAAAGTGCCTTCAAATCTGTGGGGAGAAGCTTTGTTGACTGCATGTTATTTGTACAACAGAATTTCTTCAAGAAAGACTAAAATATTTCCATATAAAGTATGGAATGGAAGACAACCCAATTTAAACTATTAAAAAGTATGGGGCTGCATAGCATATTACAAGATTTCAGATCCTAAGAGAACTAAATTGGGTCCTAAAGCCTTGAGAAATATTTTCTTGAGGTACGCAGAAAATTCCAAGACTTACATATCATATTACAGGATTTCAGATCCTAAGTGAACTAAATTGGGTCCTAAAGCCTTGAGAAACATTTTCTTGAGGTATGCAGAAGTTTCTAAGGCTTACAAATTTTTGGATGTGGATTCAAATCAAATAATTGATTCCAGAGATGCTGAATTTTTTGAGACATAATTCAATGGTGATCTGATAAGTGAAAATGTTGGAAACACTGCTTATACGGCTCCATCGACTTCTTTATCAAGGAAAAGACAACTTAATGAACCAATGGAACAAATAAGAAGTCAACGGGTCAGAATACAACAGAATTGAAATTATCTTACAGTAGTTTTCCTACTGTTTTGGATGGATTTACATATGCTAGATGGATATCAAGTGCAAATGAGAATATATCCACAAGTGGTTGGGTTTTTTACTCTAGCAGGAGGAGCAATATCCTGGGCTTCAAAGAAACAAACCCGCATAACACATTCTACAATGGAATCAGAGTTTATCGCATTGGCTGCAACATGAAAGGAAGCGGGGTGGTTGATAAATTTTTTTCTAGATATACAGTTGTGGCCACAACCAATGCCACATGTTTTTGTGTTCTGTGACAGTGCAACAACATTGTCTAGAGCCTATAATAAAATTTATATTGAAAACTCTAGACACATCAATTTAAGACATGCTTATGTGAGGCAGTTGATTGAAGAATGTGTTATTACCATTATTTATGTCAAGTGTTGTAAAAACTTGTCTGACCCATTTACAAAAGCACTATCGAGAGAAATGGTAAGAAATATCTCAGCTGCAATGGGGTTGAAATTAATATGAAATCACCACAATAGGAACCCAACCTCTTTCTAGAGATTCTAATTATGAAGTTTAAAGGGTAACAACATGTTGTTGATAAGTGATATGGGATGCACGCTAGTGCAATAAAGGGAGGTTGAGTACTAAGGCTACTCTTAATAAGATTCTTTTTACGATCACGGTTCCATAGGATCTTACCTATATACATCACATAAGAGTGGAGTTACTGTTAAACAAAACAAATTATTTTGTAAGTTTTCTATGAATCTGGGTGAACTCAAGGTAAAAGAAGTTTAGAGAAGAAGCTGAAAATGTTATATGTAGGCTTTATCCGATGTTGATAAAAGAAAATTGGTTGAAGGAACTAACCACCATTAAATATGTTGACATTTTGATAAAGTTGTACTAATTGAAAGTTTAAGTTGAAAAAAACTTTCATTATGTATGACACTATTCACAAAGTCTGATTTATAGACTTAGTGGGATTGTTGGTAAAAGTCTATTAATAAGACTTATTGAATTTTATTTAAGTATCTACAAATTATGTGTTTAAAAGAGAGTAAACAGATTCAAATAATTTTGTGGCTGAGATTAAACATTAATATATTTGAAAGATCAATGGTTGTGATCTTTCACAGGAAGGAATAGATAACTGCTCTCTTAACTACAATCCTAACTGTAAAACTGAACTAACTGTCGTAGACAATTCAGAGAATTCTCTATTATTAGAGAAAAATTCTTCACTAGAAAGATAAGAAAAAAACTCAGATTTGCTGTCTGATTTCTTTAAGGGCTTTGTTGTATCCTAGGAGGTGAATTTGTCTGGAACCCTAACAACAATTAGAGGGGACAAATATCACTTTAAAGATAGTGATCTTTTCACGCCTCAAAGCATTCTATAAAACACTAAACTCCAAATAGTTTTAATAGCTCATATTGCTTTAGGATTTATGTCGTGTCTGATACGCCCCTGGATGGCGATACCATCCGTGTTTCCAGCTAAAAGGACCCGACAACATTTTGAAGACATTTATCATATTTTGGTTATTTAATAATTGACTTTTTATATTTGGGACTTTAATTCCGCAACTTAATTCTATGACTTAAATTCCGACCTTTCATATTTTAGACTTTTCATTTTCGGAACTTAATTTTGACTTTAATTTCTGTCATATAATTTACGACTCTTTGTATGACCACATCCACTATATAAGGGGATACTTGACTCATTTGTAAAACATGTCTAAGTTGAATCCAAGTATTGAGAAGAAAAATCCTCTTACTTGGTTAAGGCATCACCTCTTCTTCTCCATCCTCTTAAAGTTTTATCTTGGATTTAGTCTTTGATCCAAGCTTTCATACTCGAGGATCCTTTTGGAAGGATCAACTCTATCTACTCCACTTTGTGGATAATTCGATTTACCTAGATCGGATCGACCGAATGCTTCTGCATCCATTTCTAAGCTTCCGCCGCTTCATTTCTATCTTTGATCCAATTCACACGATCAAGAAGAAGTAGTTGAAGTTTCTCCTCGATCTAGATCATCCATATTTCTATCATTGGTATCAGATCAAGGGATCGAGTGTTCTTCAAGTGATCTTCGATGTTCTTCGAAGTTCTTCATAGTTGTTCGGTGTTCTTCAGAGTTCTTCATTGTTCTTCAATTGTTCTTCAAGCGTTCTTCATCGTTCATCATATTCTATGACGATGATTCTCCGTTCAATTTGTATGGAGAGTGGTAGCCTTCTCCCCATGAACTCAAGCTTAAAGCGGCCTAACAAACCACCCGGAGGTACCAACGGAGACAATATTTTGAGGACAAGGAGTGGTTGCATCCTCCGGACCCACCTAGGCCGACTTATACGATAGACAGGAACCAACGATATCCACACCGATAAGATTATTTGGAGGATAACTATATTGCCCTAAGACGACATTCTAATCATGAGCAAGTTTACAATGTTGTTGTAAGAGCCTTAGTTTTCGAGAGATCCCGCACCTGCGCCTCAGCTGATACGCAGCTTTTGTGAGGTTTTGAAGCTACAGAGGGCCGCCCCTATGCCCTGGTTGGCCGCCCTTGCGGGCCTGTGACCCGCCCATGCGGCCAGGCCAGGCCGCCCCTGCGGTTTTTGGCGGGCTGCATCCGTCTTCTTTGACCCGAGCCCTTGCTTTTGACCCTTCTTCCTTTATATATTCTCTTCTTCCTCCAGATGAAGGTTTCCTCATTCTCTTTCCTGCTCCATCTCTCTCACGTACATCTTCTTCTCCTCTCATCTCTCCTTAGATCATTTTGATCTTTCTTGAGCTTTGATTGAGTTATGAGAGTTATGGATGGCTTTATTGCTGATTGATGATGGTTGTTGATGCTGTGCTTGTGCTTAAGCCAACCTTGAGGTGTTGAGGGTGTTCTACTCTGATTTGGCTTCAACTTGGTAAGCTTTTATGGCTTCTTTCCTTTCTTTCTTCATTCTTTCATCTTCTTTCATCTTTTCTTCTAGCTTAGATTCCTTAGGTCTGGATCTTGGTCAAGCCTTGATTGGCTTCTTCTGATGTATATATGTATGTACATATGTGTGTATCGATGCTAGCTGAAGAAGGAGTGAAGAGATCGACAGAAAAAGCAAGGAGGAGCTGAAGGTGTGCCTCTGCATGACCAGCCGCCCCTGTGCCACTTGCAGCCGCCCCCAGTGCTGTCTGACCGCCGCCCCTGCACCACCTCCTAGCCGCCCCTGCGGCCACCTGCATCAGCTTGGTGTTGCACTTGGTTCTGCAGGTGTGTGTTGCTTCTAGGCTTGCTTTAGGATGCCTTTGTTCCCTCACTTCCTAGTGTGAGTGTATAGGTTCATGCTGGATGTGTGAGGATGTGTTTTGATGAGGTTATGATCATGTTATGCCTTATATGGCCTTTAAGGTTTATTAGGTTGTGAGGTTAGGTTGAGGATAATCCTATGGATCCCTTGGCTCTAGGTGTGACCTCTTTGATGAATAGAGGTTGATATCTTTCTATGCCTTTTTATTAGGCAATGCCCCTCTCTTAAGATTGGAGGTTGATCGTGGTTGAGGTTATACGAGGTTGAGGTAAGTCCGTAGGACTTACTTAGCTCCCATCTTTATATTGGGTATTTACATGAATGATGTGTGAGTTGTGAGCTTGTTATGATAGCATGTGATGTCGTTTATGACCGACTTATGTTTTATTGACTGCCCTATTGCATGGTTGTGATAACCTTCCCCTTTCATCCCGCCGTGGAGTCTGGGAGGTTCTCTGACGTCAGACCAGACTGGTTTACAAGAAGGGCGCAATCCACTCCCATAGGGTACACGGGTTGTGTGACCGATACTAGTACAACTGGATATAGCACTCAGAGGTGGGGATGATACGGTCCTCGTGTCACATATTTTCATTTATCTATATATATACGATTTGAGTGTTTGACTATTATATAAAGATAATAAATGGGTAAATGTGTAATAGCATGCCGATGTGTTTATCTTTCATTATTGTGCTTGTGCTTATGCATTACTCTTTATATTTGTATGGTTAGCTAACGGTTTCATACCGTGTTGTAGATGTCCTACAGGATAGGCGTGCTATTGAGTGATCAGGCAGAGTGGCAGGCCGAGGACCTCTCGTACATAGGATGGTTATGGTCTTTTGGGGTTGTTTACTTTTCCCTCCTGCGTGAGAATGATCTTTTGTATACCTCCTGTGTGAGGATGTTGCATTATACTCGGTTATGATCTTATTTACCTTTTGGTTTCTATAGTTCATGCAGTTTTATGTATTTATTTTATATTTGTCAGTGTCATGTTGTAAGGTCCAGTGAACTTGTTGTCAGGCTAGGGTCAGGATCCATTGTGAGATCCTAGCCTAATGTGACATTCCGAGTCCCACGGATTTGGAGTGTTATAGTTTCCCCCAAAGATGACTATGTTGTGCTCAAGGCAACAAATGATGCTCTAAAGTGTGAGTTAGAAGCTTTGAAGGCACAAATTCTTGCCCACACAACGTCCGCCCAACAAGAAGAACCGTTGTATGATGATCCATTAGAAGAGGCCAAGGAAGAAACCTTCATCAACAATGTTGAAGTTATCACCGACAAGAAAGAAGCCAAATTCAACAAAGACGACATCATCAAGGGTGAAGAAACCATCAACCATGACAAGGGCACCATTATGTTGTTTGACTACAAGTTCGAACCGAATGAACGGAGGTTTGATTTTGTTTTGTCTAAAAATGTATTTACCGGCTTACCCTTGCTTTTTTTCGGCATGCCTCCGATGTACAATGTCACAAGCATAGACGACATGGTAGACCAACTCACCAGCGAGACCATCCACATGTACTATGAGTTTGAGCCGCCCGATTTAGAGTTTTTCCTTGTTATGTCGTACGACTTTCCACCCACTCAAGGCTTGATTCACAATTATAAAGAGTATCGGCGACATCAACTGAAATGAATCAAATATCGGTGTTCTTTCCGGCACCTTGTTGGCATAGTTAAGAAGTTGGCGGTCCCACCGCCCTTTTGAAAGACTACAAATCCAATCCGCCCGACAATGTGCATCCGGTGTTGAATTTCAAGGGTCTCGTTCACAAAGTTACTCCTTTCTAGTCTGCGGTGAAACGGAGACGTTTCACATTCAAGAGGAGGAGAATGATACGCCCCCGGAAGGCGATGCCATCCGTTTTTCCTGCTAGAAGGACCCGACACTATTTTGAAGACATTTATAATATTTCGGCTATTTAATAATAGACATTTTATATTCGGAACTTTAATTCCGAAACTTAATTTCGTGACTTAAATTCCGACCTATCATATTTTAGACTTTTCATTTTCGGAACTTAAGTCCAACTTTATTTCCGTCGTTTATGTTCCGACTCATTGTATGGCATCCATCCACTATATAAGGGGATGCTTGGATCATTGTAAAATGATGTCTAAGTTGAATCCAAGTGTTGAGAAGGAAAACCCTTCTACTTGGTTTGGGCATCACCTCTTCTTTCACCCTCTTAAAGTTCTATCTAGGATCTAGTCTTTGATCCAAACCTTCATAGTCGAGGATCCTTTTGAAGGATCAACTTTATTCTACTCCACTTCATGGATGATTCTATCTACCTAGATCGGATCAACCGTTAGCTTCCGCATCCATTTCTAAGCTTCCGCCGCTCAAGTTCTATGTTTGATCTTACTCAAACGATCAAGAAGAAGTAGTTGAAGTTTCTCCTCGATCTAGATCGCCCCATAATTGTATCACTGTCCCACCTACCAAACATATATGAGACTCGTTTTTCCTATTTTCTTTTGACAAAATACTGATCTTCTATGAATGTTATGAAGTATAACATGCATGCTAACTGTGGGTTCAGAGATATGTGATTAGCTCACCTCATGAAGACCGTGTTGAAGAAATAAACGCGAGAATACCTTACAGTCACCGAATGAGACTTATACCAATTGAACTTTACAAGGTTGGTGTATCTCCAACTGAATGCTCTTTTCATCGATGAGGCCATCTTGATGCTGATATTTGATAAAATGAATTAATTAATGATGTTGCAGCCGACCAAAGACAGTTGTTATGGAAGTTATCCTCATGTGGAGGTATCTAAGGCTGAATGTGTGCAAGATCTCAACGCCATATCTGAGGTATATATAAAAAATAATATATGACACATTTGTAACCATTACCACTTTTAGAATGTTGTGGTTTGGCTTTTGCTCATAAGTATCTTCTTGTAGTAAAATTTGACTTCCATAAACAAAGTCGGCTTGACAGAAGTAGAGTATAAAAATAATCTTTCTTACAGGAATAGAATAGTAAGATTTTTGAGCCCTTTGGTCTTTACCTTGTGTCTACTGCAATGTCTTGTGCTTCATGGGTGCATCTTTTGACTTCTGAAGAAAAAAAAGACTAGATGACCATGACGACAATTTACTCACCTTTATTAAGGCACATAAAAGTTATGGAGTTACCCTTATGGATTCCATAAATAAAAGGTTGCCAAGATGAGTAGTGACATGCCGATGATTCTGAAAGCGCTCGTAGCTGCCAATCTCCCGCCTGTAGGGATGGCAATGGATCGGGTGGTGGATGGATGACCCTATCCGCCACCCGACCCGCGAGAAAATCTCATCCACCCCACCCGACCCTCCACCCGCCAAACCTACCACCCGCATCCGATCCACCCACATCCAACGGATGAAGCGGGTGGATCGGGTGATATTCGGGTGTCTACGTATTTCCTTTAAATCGCTATTAAACTCGGATTCGAATGCGGAAAATTAATAATAATAAAAATAAATTCACCCGAAAAAGTCTTATCCATAAAAAACATGATAAATATAAAGTCAACACAAATCATTCAAGTGAAAATATTACAAGAAGTGTTATAAGTTTAAGTTCTTGAAAAATAGAGAAATTTAGCAATACATAGCATACAATAAGATCATAATAGGAACTAAACAAATGTATAAATTTTGCTAAACAATGAGTAAATAACCAATTTATAAATCAAAAGGGAACTAAAGATCACTAAACAAGTAAACAATCAATAAATTTATAACGGGTGTAAGCGGGTGAAACGGGTCGGATGGGTGGATGGATGATGGATCGGGTGATGGGTGGATGAAAGGTCCATCCGAATCCGACCCGATCCATCACCCGATTCATCCGCCATCCGCTTTCACCCGCTTCATGTCGGGTTTTCACCCTTTTATTATGGATCGGGTTTTCGGGTGTCCGTCGGGTTCGGATGAAATTGCCATTCCTACCCGCCTGCGTCCGACTACAGGTTTCCCACCCAAATCTGATGCTTCGCTTCCGGTTCTTCGGAAGAGTTGTAGTGCCCCACCTAGATTTGATCCCTTTTATGGATTTGTTTTAATTTTTTTTTGTTGGGAAACTGGTGATTTGTATTGATATTAATAATTCGTGGTGAATTTTTAATGTCCATAAGATTCTAGTGTGTAACTGAAATTTTCCCATTTGAAACCGCAATTGTTTCTTTTCATAATCATGCATATACCCTTGATGGTTCAATGATATTCACTGCTCTCATCCTTTCTCTCTTGGCTGTTTTGGCAATCCCGGTTCAACAATTGCAGAACCTGCAAGTGATTTCAACAATTGCATGATGAGTATCCAAGTGAAGCCCATAAATTTTGATACAATGCAGATTTCTTTCTAGGATCATTTTGCTAACTTGAATTGTCGAAATCAAGGCTTATAGATGATTTTCAAGTTTCTAAAATATGCTTGATCCATCATTCAGCAATTGGGAACTGCGTCTTAATTGCTAACAATGATCTCGCATAAACCTAACCCTAAACATAAAAGCAACAACACCCATGTATAATCATGTTTAAGTTTATAGTACATACCTAATCTTCCCATTTAAATGATGTCATCAAGCAACTTTGAAGCATTATCAACACCTAATTTTGAGGTTTGTATTTTGGTAGTTACATCTAATTTTACAGGATTTACAGGTTCATTCGAAATTGAGTCATGTGAACCATGAGCAGTCACATGAGGGAGGGAGAGAAGTTCGCCACAATGAATCGTGAACTTTGAGCAGCCACACGAGAGAAATGAGGGAGAGAGAAGCTCGCCAAAATGAATCGTGAACTTTGAGCAGCCACACGAGGGAGATACGTTGTGTCTCATGTGAGTCATGAGCAACCACATGAGGGAGAGAAGCTCGCAACAATTAAGAGTGTAAATTAACTTTCAAATGTACATCGTGTCATTCTTTAGTGTAAATTTATTAATTATTACAAAATAAAGGGAATTGCGTGTATCTGTACTGAATTATTACAATAACTCAGACAATGGAAAATAAGAAGAGAAATAATAATAATAATAATCTTCTTCTAATTTCTTATCATCGGGAAGAAACAACTTCCGTTGGAAACTCATTTGGTTAGAATCCTCCCATCGTTTTAATTTCTTCTTCATCAGCTTTTTGGCTCATATTCTAGGTTCCACATCCTTCACATAAGTTTTTGTAACACCCCAAGTTCTGGGAACTCGAAGCACTACGGGCTAGGACCACACAATGGGTCCCGACCCTCAGAGTAACAACAACACAACGAATCTTACAACAAGGCACAGACGAATGAAAACCAAAACTCATAATAAAACCAAAGGTTTAAACAAAAGAAAGCGAAAAAGACTCACAACCGAGTTCAAAACAAAAGGGAAAAGCAACAACAAAACATAAACCCGATCCCGTCCTATAATGTACGGGAACTCCGGCTGACAATACCATCCGGATCACTCAGCAACATCCTGAACCTGCGGAATATCTACAACGACGGTATAAACCGTTAGCTAACATTCTAGATATCAGAAAGAACGTAAAGGCACAAACACACATAAGGGAAAGTAAACACATAACATGCTTGCACACAACCGGTTATTATCTTTCTTAAAGTTATCCATTACTAATTCAACTTCTTTTGTCATAGGAGAATCTCCCGAAACTCGCCTTCGCTTCCGTCTACCAATAGGAATAGATAAGTACTATCCGTTACCTACGGGTCTGGCTTGCAAGAGCACATTCTAGTCTCATGTAGAACTAGACAAGTGGTCACCGCCTGATTATCATACACTTGGGCCAATTAAGGTTATAAAGGGTGAATCCTAGTCCGGTTATCCGTTATAACATGATAATCACCACAAACAAGCCAAAACATTCAAATCAATATACGGAATGAAGCTAAGTAAGTCCAAGGGACTTACCTCACTCGAAGGTAAACAAAACTCAGGAACAACTCCGTTTCTCTTGGGAAAGGAGCAAGGAAAGCCTGTTCACACAAGCATCACGAATCAGGAACGAAACAGTTGCTAGAAGTTTATAACTTCTAGTCTCAATAATCTCTAAGAGATCTCCACAAGATAAGGGCTCAACCTTAGTCTTACAGCATACTTAGGGAACAAGGAACAACCATAAGAATCAAGGAAAGGAACGAGGAAAGCAAGGAAGGAAGCAGCTCACCAAAGACGGGATCTATTGCAGAGGAAACCGCAGGGCCGACTAGACAAGGAGCAGGGGCGGATGCCCGCGGGGCAGGGATGTGTAGGCGCGGGGGCGGCTGCGTGTGAACATCAACATATCAACAACGGAACCAACAACAAGGATCAAGACTCGATCTTGATCCTTGGAGAAAAAGAAAAGGAAGAATGAAGGGAAGAAGCGAAATAGAAGAGAACGACATGTAACATCTATATGAACGCTATGAAAAAACCAGAAGAGATGAACTTACACGTTCAGTAAGGTGGCAGGAAGCAGGGTGGCGGCTGCAACCCTCAAGGGTTTAAAGAAACGTAAGCGAAAAACGGGAAAAAGGATAAAAAGGCGGGAATATATAGAGACGGGCTGGAAAGATAAAAGGAAGGACGTCTAGGGCTAGGAACAAGATAAGGAAGCCGACCCATAAGATAGCAGATCGGATCTTATATCTATGGAAAGAAGATAAAACGAACGAAAGAAAGATCGGGCACGATCTGTAGTCAGCCGTAGGGGCGGCACACTTCACCGCGGGGGCGGTTGTTCGCCACTTAGCGTGCGTGCAAATAAGCTTTAAATTTATAAAACTAGAAATCAAGCAAGCGAACCCGCAGTGTACGGATCCATATAGTTGAGCAAGAATTCCAGAGTATCGAACACAGGGATTTAGGGGGAACAAATTCAATTATAGGTTATCAAGTGAGTAAATGTAAGAGCTTTTCGAATTATTGGGAAAACAACAATCCTAAAGATCCAGGAATCCAGCTGTGACAATTGATTCAAGATATACTAAAGATATAAGGACAGAGTTAAGGCATGCAAAGGTATACGAATGTAAGGTAATCGTACGGTGAAGTTCCAAAAACCTTATATGACTCACCTACTAGACACTCTCTATAAAGGTTGTTGAGGCTTCAATATAGAAAGGTTCTAAGGGTAAGAATTAACGTCAAATACCCAAACTTGTAATCCAAGGATCAAGACTAACTAAACCGATTAAGGTTGTGACACTCACAATCGAGGTAGAGGTTGTTGAGGCTTCACTACCACCTAGAAAAGGCAAGCCAAGACTAAGTTAAAACAAATCTTTAACTTTGGATTAAAGTAAAAGCAAGTTCGTAAATTAACACAAAATTACGGGTAGTTCTTGAGTTCCACGGCCGTGGAAGCTCAAGAACAGACCGTGGATTAGGGTTGTTGGCGATTCTCTCTAACTCTCAGGGTCTAATCTGTTTACGATCGATCTATCATCATCTAAGCCACAACTATCAACCCTTCACCTTAGAATTGTTAAGGGTTTTTAGCCAACAATAGTCATATTGATATCAAATTCAAGGTTTAAAAGAATGAAAGATGAAAACTTCCGAAAACTTTCAATAACTCTTAAATCAATCTCAAGTTCACAATCAAGAAGAATAACGTCACTAGATTTGGAATAATGCAAACAATCACAAATCTTAGATAAGAAGGAAGAACGGGGTGTCAATCCGTTTCTAAATCAAACCTAAACGAGAAGCCAAATCTTCTCACGAACAATCTTCCAATTCTTCAATCTTCCGTCAATCCGGAAATCACACTAGCAACGGGCAAATCTCTCAAACACAATCTTCGCCAAATGCGAAATTAGGGTAAATCCCAGCGCAAGCGTAAGCAAAAGTGCGTCTAAGCAGAGGTGACGGAATCTCTCTTCGTCCGTCCTTTTATAGTGTAAGATAAAATATCGGCCCGGCCCAATCTCGTAGAAGATCGTGGCTTAAAGTGTGGCGAAAAAGATCGCTAAGATCACGGTCGTGGAAGGGTTCCACGGCCGTAATTTAGAGCGTGGAAAGTGTCACGGTTTGACACAACTCCTCCATGGCCGTAGAAGTTGCTGGAATGAACCACGCTTCCCTTGCCATGGTTCCACGGCCGTGGACTTGAACGTGGAATGTAGTACGGCCGTATTTTAGAGCGTGGTTTAGGGCTAGAACGTGATTCTTCCTTAGTCTCGTGCATTCTTCAAGTTGGCACATCCTTAGCTCCTAGGAATGTCCTCAATTCATGGACATGTTCAATCAAACTCCATCCTTGCTCAATTCCGTTCGGAAATAGCTCTTAATTGCCTACAATCAACATAAAGCTTGTGTAGATCTCCATATCAAAAATATAGACAAACTAGCTCACGATTGAATCAATGCTTAATCAATGACTATCATAATGGATGAAATACACTTAGAAAACGTGCCTAAAATATCACAATATTTCATGCTAACAAATAACCCCATACTTGCCACTTGCTTGTCCCTAAGCAAGGTCTTTCAAAAGCTTTTAAAACAAAAGTTAGGATGAAATATGTGTACCTTCTCAAAGCAATACTTCTTTTGGATGAATGTGCCTTCTAATCAATAGATCATTGTCAAATCTTGCTTCATTCGTTTATAAGACTTTCATACACTTAATCAAAGAGTAAAGAGTAAAGAAAGCTCATGAATCAATTAAACTTCCATACAAACATCATAACCTTCAAACATTATCAAAATCAATCATAAGAAACTTCAATTTAGATCACCAAGTCATATAACATTCTTTTGATCTTAAGGACTTTCAAAGAAAAAGGTCTAGAATGTTGAAAGGTAAGGAAAACTTTAAGGAATATGGTGCATGAATCCGGGAAAGTGGATAACTACTCTTTTCTTCTTCTCTTGCGGTTTCCGCAACACTTTCAACTTAGAGCTTCGCTCTCTTCCTTTCATTTTTCGACTTTACTTTTGGAGTTATGGATAGAGGTGCACAAAAACCGAAGCCTAGGAGATTGGCGTTTCTCAATTTTTATGAGATGCCTCAAACCCTTAGCGCACATACCATAATCCGCTAGGAATATCGCTCAATCCGACTTTGGCAAGACACAAACACCCGGCTATGTGAATGGTGCCGAGTTACTCATCATCATGATTGACTTCCCCAAACCTACAGTTTCTTTCTATTCTTTTGATTGCAAATAATTGCTTTCAAGGCCCTCCCACATCAAACATGCCAATATCAATCAACTCCTCCAAGTTCCCGGATAGGTAAAGGAGGCCATAATTTCAATGAGGGGCTAAATGATCAAAGAAAGAGGAAAGAAAATCGAATTGCCTTAATCATCTCAACAAGAAGTATAAGAACTTATAGTGTGATTTCAACTTCAATTCCTCAACATGATTTAGGTAACATTCATCACATTATGAAACTTGCAAAAGAGGTATAATCAACTTATTCAATTTCTTTTCAATTCACTATTCGTTTAAGCATGCAATTGTCATCAACTCAATTCACAAGTAACGATTATCATAGAAATCATCTCTTATCCTTAGAAGCACAAAATTTTCAAAATTTTTCAATTTTTGTGGGTTTTTCAAACTCTTTTTCATGCAATGCAATAATGAAACGTGCAACAATATAATGAACATGCAAGATAGTCTCAATAGATGTAATCAAAGTGAGTAAGAGTTATTACAAACTTTTAGTCACACCCCACCCCATACTTGGAACAAACATTGTCCCTAATGTTCAAATAAAAGAAAAAGAAGAAAATAGAAAAGAAAAAAAAACTCACAAAGTGGCGGTGGAGCGGCTAAACTGTCGGTCCTCAAGGTCGTCACTGTGGTGGAGGCGGGAATGGATGGAAGCTAGGGTCATAGTACCGCCCGAACTACTGGCGGTAGACGTCTCTCATCATATGATCGAGGTCATCCATACGTCCGTCTCTAGCGTCGGCTCGGATCTCCAATGCTCCCACTCTATCAGAAAGGCTAGTAGCCCACTCTGGCATCTGCTCATACCATCCTGGAGCCTGGCTGTACCACCCCGGTGCATCTGACGGTGCTAGTGCTGGTGCTGGTGGTGCTTGAGTGGACCATGGAGGTGGAGCTCCGTACCATGCAAGAGGTGTCTCCATTCAAGTGGGTCTCTCGCTCACGCTGGCGCGGCGAGAAGATGAACCTGAAGCTCTGGCTGGACGTGGAGAACGTCTAGGCACATCAGAAGCAATGTCCGGCTGATCCGGAAATGTGCCAAACTCCTGCTCTGCTCCTCCTCCTCCCTCATACGGATCTCTCATCTCCTCCTCAACTACCGGTGGTGGTGGAACATACGGAGGGGCTGCAATCCTGTTCGCATGCATAGCAGCGAACGTCGCCTTCTAGTTATGGCGTCCAGCCATAATGGAATACTCTGGGAGCCACTCAATGCCCCTCCCCGTCCTGCTCTCCCATGGCATAGCTGCATAAGGTGGACCTCTATGGGTAGGAAAGATGACACCTCTAGTCATGAAG
The DNA here is from genome assembly GCA_033239125.1 of Fagopyrum homotropicum. Lineage (NCBI taxonomy): Eukaryota > Viridiplantae > Streptophyta > Magnoliopsida > Caryophyllales > Polygonaceae > Fagopyrum > Fagopyrum homotropicum. Next base: position 116,001,899 of record BSWB01000007.1, on the reverse strand, counting down.
GCCTGAAGTCTAGGGGTACGGCGGGAATGCGTGTACATGCAGAAAAATCTACCCCTAACATCCTAGCAAGGTGGGTGACTATCCCACCATATCCAATGTTGCCAGCCCTCTTGTTCTTAAGCTTGCTCATAGTAGCAGCTAAGAGGGTGGCGCAGTCAACAGGGCGCCCATACAGCATGGAGTACAACAGAAAGAGCTCATCCGTCTTGATCTTCTGAGGTGTCTCCGTCCTAGGGAAGAGACACTCAGAAAGAACCCGGTGAGAAATCTTCAAGGCTAAGTGATACATCAACTTAGCCTTGGTATCAGCTGGTTGCCAGCGGTCCTCGTTGGCATAGATCATGGCTACCTCCTCCCAAAAATCTTTGGCGTAAACACCGCTAGAAAAACGACCGTTGAAGGTCTCTTGGAACCCAAAGAAGGTCCCGAACTCCCGGATGGAGAAATCATAGTTCCTTTCCATCAGACGGAAAGAAATTGTCCTATCAACGTGGCTGTGCTCAAAAGACGTCACAACCTCTCTCGTGATCTCCTCGTAAGCGTCTTCTCGGATAGCCGAGAAGACAACTAATCCGGCTCTATCCAAGAGCCAAGTAAGGTCGTCTATGATGTGGAGGGGAGCTAAATCCTCCAACAATAGGTACCTAGGTCCTATCACATGCCTCTTATGGATCCTCTCTAGTGCATCGAGATGATCCTCGTGAATGAAGGGTACCTTAGGGCTAGGAGGTGAAGGTGATGAAGGTGATGATGGAGGTGAAGGGGAGGAAGGTGGTGGTGCTCTAGAGGATGAAGAGGAAGAGGGGTTACCCTTCCTCTTTTTGTTCTTATCCTTCTCATTTTTCTTCTCCTTAATTCTCCCAGAAACTCTCCTCACAAAATCCATTACTGTTCAAAACCACGGTCTGTTCTTGGTGTTCCACGGCCGTGGAATTGACAAAGATCGTGGTTCGTCTCGACTTTTCTCAAAACTCAGCAATCAGCAGCCAAACTCAGCAATCAAGCAGTCCTAGTCTAATTCCTTCCAATTTCAATCAGTTCTCCTATAAATGCTAGCAAAAACGAACCCGAATTGACAAAGATAGAGAAGGGCGGAAAAAACCTAGGTTTCGGATTTTGGAATCTGAATTCTGCGTTCCTTGGTGATTTGCCGCTCGATTTGTTGCTTGGATCTCGTTGGTGATCGAATTTGCTTCAGTTTGGGTCGAAGAATCGTTGAAAACGATTAACGAACGGAGAATTGAGGTGAGAGGCGTGGAATCGGCGAAAGAGGGCGTGAAATTGGGTTTTGTGGTGTGTTTTTGTGAAGAACGTGGTTTATATAGTGGCCGGCAAAATTTTTGAAAATCACGGTCTGTCGGGGGGTTCCACGGCCGTGGAATTGTACGGAACTGTGGTTTTGGTGATTTTTCAAAGGCTTTTGAAAATTACGGTCACTGTAGCTGTCACGACCGTGGTTTAGGCCGTGGAACTCTCTGTAATGCTCCAAAGTCCAAGTTTCGTCACTTTTCTCCAAAATTACTCTTCCCCTTTCCTTTTCCACTGTTCCTACATCCAAAAACACGAACATACCGGAAGGAATCGAAGGCAAAACAAAGCAAAAACGTCTAAACTATTAATCGAAAACAAAAACGTAAATGCAATACCTTGGGTTGCCTCCCAAGAAGCGCTTTGTTTAAGGTCCGTAGCTAGACCATATTCGCACTTATTCGAGTGCGGTGGGCGTGAACTCTTCAACTTGGAGTTTCGGCGTATACTTCTTGAGTCGTTAACCGTTCACCTTAAAGCTTCCGCCCGCTTCACCCCATACTTCAACTGCACCATGGGGGAAAATACGTTTGATTAGAAAAGGTCCGGTCCAACGAGATTTAAGCTTACCTGGAAAGAGACGAAGCCTTGAATTGAAGAGGAGAACTTGATCTCCTTCTTTGAAGTCCTTTGGAATGATATGCTTATCATGCCAACGCTTTGCTCTCTCCTTATAAATCTTGGCGTTCTCATAGGCGTTCAAGCGGAGTTCTTCAAGCTCATTAAGGTCCAAGAGACGCTTCTCTCCCGCTTCCTTCATGCTGAAATTCAACCATTTGATAGCCCAAAACGCCTTGTGCTCCAACTCTACCGGTAAGTGACAAGACTTCCCATACACAAGGTTGTATGGTGTGGTTCCTATGGGAGTCTTGTACGCAGTCCGGTACGCCCACAATGCATCATCAAGCTTCAAGGACCAATCCTTCCTAGTCCTTGAAACCGTCTTCTCTAGGATTCCTTTGATCTCCCGGTTTGAGATCTCAACTTGTCCACTAGTTTGTGGATGATAGGGGGTGGCGATCTTGTGAGTAACCCCATACTTAGCTAGAAGAGCTTCAAAGCGCCGGGCAATAAAGTGAGAACCTCCATCACTAATGATAGTCCTTGGTGTCCCGAATCGTGGGAAGATGGTCTTGTTAAAGAACTTAACCACCACCATGGCATCATTGGTGGGAGAGGCAATTGCTTCCATCCATCTAGAAACGTAATCCACCGCCAAGAGTATGTATTGGTTTCCACAAGATGATGGGAACGGTCCCATAAAGTCAACTCCCCAAACGTCGAAAATCTCCACCTCTTGGATGTTATTAGGGATATCTCATTCCTCCTAGAGATATTTCCTGTTCTTTGACAAGCATCGCAACAGGAAACAAAGGATTGCACATCTCTAAATAAAGTAGGCCAAAAGAATCCAGATTGCAATACCTTAGCGCTAGTCTTGTTCGAACTAGCGTGTCCTCCACATGGTAGTGAATGACAATGGCGGATGACACTTTGCATCTCATCTTCCGGCACACATCGCCGAATGATGCCATCCGGACCTCTCTTAAAGAGGAGAGGTTCATTCCAAAAGTATTCCCGGACATCATTAAAGAACTTCTTTCTTTGTGCGTAGGATAGTCCGGGCGGTATCTCCTGACAAACCAAATAGTTAACAAAATCAGCAAACCATGGTTCGTTACCTTTGGAGATCACATCGATGTACTCCTCTATAATGTGTAGGTGTTCGTCCGGGAAGGAGTCATCTATAGGTAAATGGTCGTCCTCTAGATGTGTTAGGCGACTCAAATGATCCGCAAAAGAATTTTCTGAACCTTTCTTGTCGCGGATCTCTAGATCGAATTCTTGTAGGAGAAGAATTCATCTAATTAGCCTTGGCTTCGCATCCTTCTTTGCAAGGAGGTACCGGATCGCAGCATGGTCCGTATAGACAATCACCTTTGCACCAACAAGATAAGAGCGAAATTTGTCAATAGCATAAACAATGGCTAAAAATTCCTTTTCCGTAGTGGCGTAGTTGAGCTGCGCTTCATCTAGCGTCTTGCTAGCGTAGTATATGGCATGGGTTCGCCCTTCCTTCCTTTGTCCAAGAACAGCTCCTATAGCTACGTCACTAGCATCGCACATAACCTCAAAGGGAAGGTTCCAATCCGGAGGTTGGATAATAGGTGCTGAAATTAGAGCTTCCCGAATCATGTTAAACGCATCCAAGCATTCCTGCGAAAACTCAAAAACTGCATCCTTCATCAATAGATTAGTTAGCGGTTTTGATATTTTAGAGAAATCCTTTATGAAGCGCCTATAGAATCCAGCACGTCCTAGGAAACTTCTTATCCCCTTCACCGAAGTTGGGGGAGAAAGCTTCTCTATAGTCTCTATTTTCGCTTTATCTACCTCTATCCCTCTACTAGAGATTAAGTGTCCTAGTACAATTCCTTCCTTTACCATAAATTGACACTTCTCCCAATTAAGAACCAGGTTAGTGTCTTCACACCTTTGCAATACAAGAGAAAGGTTAGAAAGGCAATTGTCAAAAGAGGAACCGTATAAGGAGAAGTCATCCATGAAGACCTCCATGATTTCCTCAATGTATTCGGAGAAGATGACCATCATGCACCTTTCAAAAGTGGCTGGGGCGTTACAAAGCCCGAACGGCATTCTCCTATAAGCAAACGTACCCCATGGGCACGTGAATGTGGTCTTCTCCTGATCATCCGGGTGTATCGGAATCTGAAAGAAACCACTATAACCGTCAAGATAGCAAAAGTGCGAATGTTGCGCTAACCTTTCAAGCATTTGGTCGATGAAGGGTAGTGGGAAGTGATCCTTCCTCGTCGCGTTGTTAAGCTTGCGGTAGTCTATGCACATCCGCCATCCCGTTACGGTTCGGGTAGGAATGAGTTCGTTATTCTTGTTGGTGATGACCGTCATTCCTCCCTTCTTCGGAACTACTTGAACCGGACTCACCCACTTGCTATCGGAGATAGGATAGATGATACCTGCATCAAGAAGTTTAAGAATTTCCTTCTTGACAACCTCTTTCATGGTCGGATTTAACCGCCTTTGAGGTTGTCTTGAAGTCCTAAAGTCCTCTTCCATTAATATTTTATGCATGCATAGGGAAGGTTTGATTCCTACTAAGTCTTCTATAGTATAGCCTAAAGCTTTCCTATGTTTCCTAAGGACAACCATAAGCTTACGATATTCATCTATGGTTAGATCGGAACTAATAATAACTGGATAAGTAGAGTTAGGTCCTAGAAAAGCGTACCTTAGATGAGTAGGAAGTGGCTTTAGTTCCATCACTTTCGGAGCTTCCAATGATTCTTGAGGAGCATCCGATGCCTCCTTAGAAGTGTCTAAGGAAGTAGAAGGTGTGGGAGAAGAATCAAAAGAAGATGAAGAAGTGGCACGATCACCCTCTTCCACGGCCAAAATTACGGGTTCCCTGCATCCTCCACGGCCGTGGTTTAGGGCGTGGAAAGGAAATACGGTTGCTCTGTTTCCTCTACGACCGTGTAACCCTCTGGAGTGAGCCACGCTTTGGTTGGTGAAATCCACGGCCGTGGAATATAGTGTATGGCCGTGGATTCTCACGTCTTCTGCCTCGTCGTGGAGCTTCTCAAACTCCTCTTCACATACTTCTTCTTGTGCTTCTAAGGCTTCAATTGCCTCATTGCACTCCTCTTCTTCCCCTACATTCATTAGACTCATGGTAATAACCTTTTGCAAAGGATCTTTGAAGAGAATAACACTTACCTCCTCTCTAGACAACCCTTCTTCATCTTGGATATTGAATATATCCTCATCAAAGATTGGCTCCTTCACTAGAGTGGAAAGAACGAACTCTACCTTCTCTTCTCCTATGTCAAAGGCGAGTCTAGCATTCTTGCAATCGACTATGCAGCCGGAAGTTGCAAGAAACGGTCTTCCGAGTATGATCGGGACCGGACTATCTGCAGGAATGTCAAGCACAACAAAATCAATGGGAACAAAGAATTTACCTAGCTTGACTGGGACGTCTTCTACAATACCGACGGGACGAGTGATGGATCGATCCACCATGTACAACGTCATCTTCACCGGTTTAGGGTCGCCTAAACCGATCTTCCTACATAATGCAAGTGGTATGATGCTCACACTTGCTCCCAAGTCACATAATGCATCATATGTGACATCTCCCACTCCTATGGGAATGCAAAACGACCCCGGATCTTTTAGCTTGGGGGGCATTTTCTCCTTCATGGTCTTGATGAGATCCGAAGAATCCGAACTCATCTTAACCTCTCCAAAATCCTCTAACTTTCTCTTGTTAGAGAGGATCTCCTTTAAGAACTTGCCATAAGCCGGCATACCTACAATAGCATCAATGAAAGGTATATTAATATGCAGCTTGCTCATGAGTTCTATAAACTTACCAAATTATTTATCTAGACGCGCTCTTGCTCTAGATTGAGGGAATGGTAGGGGAGGTTTGTAAGCTGGAGGAGGAACGTAGACATCTTCCTTCTCCTTCCCCTTCTCTTTGTCTTTCTCAACGGAGACTTCAACAAACTTAGGCTGCGGATCGGTGGTAGTCACTCCGCTCCTAGTTGTGATTGCCATCACCCTTCCCTTTGAGTTGTCCTCCGTTTTTCCTAGAAGTTTCCCTTGATTCCTAGGAACTTCCTCCGCTTGGTTGAACATTTGGTTTTCTAAAACCTTTTGGGCTTTATCAACCTTAGAAATTTGATCATCAACCTTAATGATATGGTTCTCCAAACCTTGAAGCTTTCCCAAAATCGTTTCCAACATGGGGTCGGGCTTCTCCTTCCCCGAAGTGTTTCCTCCATTAGATGTTTGCCCCTGGCTTTTCAAAGGAGTAGAGGAAGAGGAAGGTGGAGTTAGTGAATTCAAATTGGAAGGATAAGAGTTACCGGAGTTTTGTTGATTGGAGCGCCAATTGTTGTTGTTTGAACCCCTATTGTTGTTCCAATTATTGTTCCGGTTGTTGTTGTTGCCATTCCAATTGTTCCGGTTGTTGTTCCGGTTATTGTTGTTGTTGCGGTTTGTATTCTCACCACCGCTGTTGTTGTTGCCCAAGTAGCCAACATCTTTTCCTTGTTGCTTCGGAAAGTTGGTCTTGATAGCCTCCTTCAACTCTTTGATCTCATTGTTGAGGGAGAAAATTTGATTTTGAGCTTCATGTGTGAGCTTTGCTCCTTGCTCCACACGATTTCCCTCTACCTTCCGGTGAGAATACTTCTCTATGACCCTTGCTTGCTTCTCAATGAAGTCCCAAGCGTCATCTTCTCTCATGTCCATGAATGTACCACATGAGAGGGATTGGAGCTTGAATTGTGTCTCCACATCCAGCCCTTTATAGTATATCTCCAACAATGCAAGTTTGGATATGCCATGATGAGGGAAATCCAAGAGCAAATCCTGAAACCTTTCCCAAGATTGAAACAAACTTTCGTTAGATCTCATGGAAAATGCATTAATCTTACCTCTAAGTTCCGCCGTTTTGGATGGCGGAAAGAACTTAGTGAGAAACTCCGCGGAAAGGTCTTCCCACGTGTCTAGGTTCCCACTAGGAAGAGCTTGGTACCAAGACAATGCTTTCCCCTTCAAGGAGAAGAAGAAAGGCTTGAGCTTATAGTTGTTGGTAGTCGCGTTCTTCGGCCTCATTGTCTCCATCATACACTCAAAGTTTTGCAAGTGTTGGTGTGGAGATTCAACGCTTGTCCCGCCAAATTGGTTTTGGCGAACAAGAGTAATAACTTGAGGGTTGAAGCTAAACCCTTGTACATCATCAGCATCAAAGTTCACACCTAGACGGCGTGGTTGCTGCGTTGGATCCATCCTTTGGCCAAGAGTTCTTGGCTCCTCATCCACATGTTCGATCCTTGCATTCCTAGGTGGAACACGGAGATTAGCAGCTCCTCGTGGATGGAATGGATTCACATTGATCGTGGGATCAATTTTCTCTAGCGGTGGCATGGAGGAGTCGCTATCCTCATTGGATGAGTTGCCTCTAACCGATCTTCCTGGTCTCCTCCTTTTCTTTTTCTCCTTAAGGTTGTTTATCTCCAACCTCATTTGGAACATCATGTCCGTTAGATCGTCAACCTTCATTTGGTGACGATCCGTCTCTTCTCTACGTGTCTTCTCACTCCATAGGAGTTGAGCTTCTTTCTCCGCTAACTCCGATTGAAGATCACGTTCGTGTTCTTCAGCCATTTTCTTTTCCTTAAGCTTTTGCCTTAAAGTCCTCTCAAGCTCTTGATCAAGAGGTAAGAGATCCTCGGTGTTCCTAGACCTGCGCATGCACTTAAAGAGATATCAAATAACAAGGGAGAAGCTCCCAAGCTTGACAACCGATAACCGAATTCGGCCTAGACCAAATCCCCGGCAACGGCGCCAAAAACTTGTTCTTTGGCGAAACTATGTTCCGTTGCCGGAACAAGAACTTCGTATGTACCTAAGAACACAAACCTGCAAGAACACTCAAAAGAGATATCAAATAACAAGAGCAAAGCTCCCAAGCTTGACAACCGATAACCGAATTCGGCCTAGACCAAATCCCCGGCAACGGCGCCAAAAACTTGTTTGCCACTTAGCGTGCGTGCAAATAAGCTTTAAATTTATAAAACTAGAAATCAAGCAAGCGAACCCGCAGTGTACGGATCAATATAGTTGAGCAAGAATTCCAGAGTATCGAACACAGGGATTTAGGGGGAACAAATTCAATTATAGGTTATCAAGTGAGTAAATGTAAGAGCTTTTCGAATTATTGGGAAAACAAGAGTCCTACAGATCCAGGAATCCAGCTGTGGCAATTGATTCAAGATATACTAAAGATATAAGGACAGAGTTAAGGCATGTAAAGGTATACGAATGTAAGGTAATCGTACGGTGAAGTTCCAAAAACCTTATATGACTCACCTACTAGACACTCTCTATAAAGGTTGTTGAGGCTTCAATATAGAAAGGTTCTAAGGGTAAGAATTAACGTCAAATACCCAAACTTGTAATCCAAGGATCAAGACTAACTAAACCGATTAAGGTTGTGACACTCACAATCGAGGTAGAGGTTGTTGAGGCTTCACTACCACCTAGAAAAGGAAAGCCAAGACTAAGTTAAAGCAAATCTTTAACTTTGGATTAAAGTAAAAGCAAGTTCGTAAATTAACACAAAATTACGGGTAGTTCTTGAGTTCCACGGCCGTGGAAGCTCAAGAACAGACCGTGGATTAGGGTTGTCGGCGATTCTCTCTAACTCTCAGGGTCTAATCTGTTTACGATCGATCTATCATCATCTAAGCCACAACTATCAACCCTTCACCTTAGAATTGTTAAGGGTTTTTAGCCAACAATAGTCATATTGATATCAAATTCAAGGTTTAAAAGAATGAAAGATGAAAACTTCCGAAAACTTTCAATAACTCTTAAATCAATCTCAAGTTCACAATCAAGAAGAATAACGTCACTAGATTTGTAATAATGCAAACAATCACAAATCTTAGATAAGAAGGAAGAACGGGGTGTCAATCCGTTCCTAAATCAAACCTAAACGAGAAGCCAAATCTTCTCACGAACAATCTTCCAATTCTTCAATCTTTCGTCAATCCGGAAATCACACTAGCAACGCGCAAATCTCTCAAACACAATCTTCGCCAATTGCGAAATTAGGGTAAATCCCAGCGCAAGCGTAAGCAAAAGTGCATCTAAGAAGAGGTGACGGAATCTCTCTTCGTCCGTCCTTTTATAGTGTAAGATAAAATATCGGCCCGGCCCAATCTCGTAGAAGATCGTGGCTTAAAGTGTGGCGAAAAAGATCGCTAAGATCACGGTCGTGGAAGGGTTCCACGGCCGTAATTTAGAGCGTGGAAAGTGTCACGGTTTGACACAACTCCTCCACGGCCGTAGAAGTTGCTGGAATGAACCACGCTTCCCTTGCCATGGTTCCACGGCCGTGGACTTGAACGTGGAATGTAGTACGGCCGTATTTTAGAGCGTGGTTTAGGGCTAGAACGTGATTCTTCCTTAGTCTCGTGCATTCTTCAAGTTGGCACATCCTTAGCTCCTAGGAATGTCCTCAATTCATGGACATGTTCAATCAAACTCCATCCTTGCTCAATTCCGTTCGAAAATAGCTCTTAATTGCCTACAATCAACATAAAGCTTGTGTAGATCTCCATATCGAAAATATAGACAAACTAGCTCACAATTGAATCAATGCTTAATCAACGACTATCATAATGGATGAAATACACTTAGAAAACGTGCCTAAAATATCACAATATTTCATGCTAACAGCGGTGAAGGCGAAAGACTGAGGTCTTACATCAGATCCCCCTAAAAAGAAGTTTCGTCCCGAAACTTGCAAAAAGCCCAACGATTACAACAACAACACATAACAAAACTGAACTCATATATATTCCCACACGGGGCACATAACTCAAACGTCACACAAAAGCGTACGCAACGCAACAAAGGAAAAACCAAACAAACGACTACGCTAACGGGTCACTCCGCTCAGCGTAAAATTTCGGATAGTTCCTGTGAATCTTCATCATCGGTATGTCCTTCGAACGCAAGTGTCTCGTGCTATGCTCTAACACAGCCACCGGGTGCTCTACGAATGTGTGGTCTGGCTCGATCATTTGATCCTCATGAATGACGATGTGTCTCGGGTATGGTTTGTACTCTTGTAGCTGAGACACATGGAAGATTGGGTGAACACCCTCGAGTCTCGGTGGCAAAGCAAGTTTGTATGCTGCCTCTCCAACTCGCTCAAGAATCTCGAACGATCCGACGTATTGGGGACTCAACTTCCCCTTGACATCGAAATGTTTGACGCCTCGTGTCGGGGATACTCTCAACCAAACCTGAGCCCCAACTCTGAACTCCAAAGGTCTGCGCCTCTTATCTGCATAAGACTTTTGTCGTCTTTGCGCTACTAAAATCCGCTCTCGGATCACTGCTACTCGAGCCATGCCATTCTGTATCTCCTCAAGGGATACACCGCTACCACTACTCGGCTCGTCCCAACACAACGGTGTACGACATCGTCCATATAAAGCCTCATAAGGAGCTATCTTGATTAATGCGTGCCAACTGTTGTTATACAAAAAATCAACTAAGGGAAGGTGGTCTGGCCACACTTGTCCCCATTCTAACATGCAGGCTCGCAACATGTCCTCCAGAGTGGATAGTCCGCTCGGACTGACCATCGGTGTGAGGATGATAAGCGGTCGTAAATTGTAGACTCGTACCAAGGGCGGCATGAATCTGCTGCTAGAACCTGGATGTGAACCGCCCGTCTCTATTATAGACTATAGTCCTCGGTACTCCATGAAGTCTCACTATCTGTCTAGTGAACTCCTCTGCCAATCGACTCACCGGACACGTTTTCTTGATCAGAATAAAACGTGAGGTCTTCGTCAGTCGATCTACTATGACCCAGATAGTATCAAAACCACGACTCGGTCTCAAACCGGTAAAGAAATCCATAGAGATGTCCTCCCACTTCCATTGAGGGACGGGAAGTGGATGTAGCTCGCCTCCTGGTCTATGATGCTCGATCTTGACCTGTTGACAGGTCGCACACTGAGCTACATATCTCGCAACATCTGGCTTCAGACCTCCTGTTCGCTCCAAACGGTGTGTGCAAGCTTTAAATTTATAACCCTAGACTTAAGCTTAAAACAGGGATGCGAACCCGCAGTGTACGGGTCAATCGTAGTAAAAGCAAGAAAATTCCAAGGGTCGATCACAGGGACTCGGTGAAACAAAGTCAACACAGTATGCTATGTTAGTTCTAACCACAAGAGCGATTAACACAATCAAAGATGAATAAGATGTCAAATAAAGCAAGCATGTAATTCTAGGGATTAAAGCATCTAGTTGTGGTTCCAACTCAAGATCTATAGATAAGCGGACAAAGCTGAGATTTTTGCGTGGGGAAGGTGTTACTAAGTGGAGTAGATCACCGGGTAAGTCTCACTACACACTAATCCTAAACCGTAACTCCTATTACCGGGTAGGTCTCAAGGAATCAAGATAAAGAACTATAACCTCAAACTAACACACCATCTAAGGGAATAGAATCAACCTTTACCGGGTAAGTCTCAGGCTAACTCACAAAGGTGGGATGGAAGCACACTCAAACCCCAATAAAGGATAAACCTTTATTACCTACACTTATGATCATTGGTAAACAAACTAAGGAATCACCGGGTAAGTCTCATCCTAAGCTTGCATTGAACCAGGAAAGGTGTAATAAGAATAGGATTTGGCAAACTCTAACACTTAACTCTCAGTTTAGGTCGAATAAGTCACCTCGGTCAGAAGAATTCCACCCCGGCCGAGATGTTCATCAACCGAACGAGATGCTTAGGGTTAAGGTTAAAGACTCGAACTTTCAGGATCCTACTAGAATCTTAGATTATTCTATCGTTGTTTTTCCCACAACCTTCAGCCAATCACCCTAGAATCACACAAGGAAATTAGCCACTCATCATCATAATGAAAGTATTAATTTTAAGGGAAGAAGGTGAATATTTGAACAAAGAAGAATTTAATGAAAAGACTTCAATAACTGAGTCAAATATCACAACAAAGCGTTCTTTGGATAATAATCCAACAAGACAAGACAACAATTTGAGGGAATTGAAGACAATCTTACAAAACCCTTCAATAAAGCTATAAAAGCTATGAACTTCAATCTTCCTTCAACCTTCAAAAAGGTTCTTCAACTCTCTCCCAAATTGGAGTATGCTGCTTCTTGCGCTGATAGCGGATGATCGGTGTATGCGGGGTCTTCGAATTGTGGGAAATCCGACCCTTTTTATAGGAAAATAACCCTCCAAAGATAAAATATCTTAGAAAGATCTTTTTCCATAAATATAGGTAAAATATATGATTCTGCATATCTCCTTCCTTCCAGGAGCCAAGCCCAAAATATAAGATCACTTTCCAATTTTAAAAGATCTCAGCCAAGAATAAAATATTCTCGCCGCGTCCTAGGTTTTCGCCTCGGTCGAGTCGGCGTCTCTGGATCACCTCGGTCGAGATGAATCTCTGGTCAACCGAGGTGAGTCACAACTGAATGTGAAATCTCTCAAAACTGGCCCAAAGTAAATCCTTAATCCATGGCTATGCTTCCTGGATGTAGCTCCAAATGACTCTTGACTTCTTTTGCTCCTTTTTGATGCAAAACGTACCATATTACCTGCAATTACAACGAAACTAGGTGTAGACCTCGATTCTCGCAAAGGTAGATGAAATGGCAGTAAAATCACATAATGTACATACAAACTTGCAGATTATTGAAGATAAAACGTTCAAACAAACCCCAAAATATAGACTATAATTCATGCTATCAAAATACCCCATACTTAGCCCTTGCTTGTCCCCAAGCAAGTTCCGTATATAGAAGACAAGATAGAATGGATTATAAGTCAAGAAAATCAATGAAAAAGCCTTTCAAAAACATTTTATGGTGTGCAACTATCATAGATCACTCTAAGAGAGTACTTCCTGGAAATTAAAAACTCAATATGCTCAAAACATTTTATAAATATAGAAAAGTTGTTCATCTTTGCATAAAATCATAGAATGCATAATAAATCATAATTATCAAAATTAATCATGTATAATCCGATTTAAACCGCTAAGTCAATCAACAAGCTCAAGGTCTCAAGGGCTTCCCAAAAGAAAAGGTCAAGAAACGTGTAGGGTAGGGATGTATGTAAGGTAATGTGGTGCTGGAATCCGGGACAAGGATGAACTTCACTTCCACTTTGACTTGCAACACCTTCCACCAATAAGCTTTGCTTATTTCGCATTTTTCTTTTACTTTACTTTTTGGGATGCATGGACAGAGGTGCACAATAACCGAAGCCTAGGAAATCCGCAATCATCAATTTCTCGAGATGCATCAAACCCTTGATGCACATACCATGACCCGATAGGAATATCGCTCAATCCGACTTTGGCAAGACACAAACACCCGGCTATGTGAATGGTGCCGAGTTACTCATCTTCATGATTGACTTCCCCAAACCTATTATTGCTTTCTAAAACTTTCACTTCCAGCCCACTTCTCAATTTTGACTTCATTGCTTTCACCACTTCGCTTGCTTCCTAATTCCCGGATAGGTAAAGGGAGGCAAAATGTATATGAGGGGCTAAGCATGATCAAGAAGAAGAAGAAGAAGAGAATGAATTGCCTTGGTCTTTCCAAGAAGAAAGTGAGAGAACCTAACCTGCGGTGTCAACCTTCAAATTCAACATAATTTGGATAAAAACAAAGTATTAAACATGCCAATAATTTCAAACAAAGCATTTAGCAACTTAAACATATTATAAAACCTTTCAAACACATAAAGAATTTAAAACCAGTCAGTAAACAGATCTTCACTGAGATCATATCCAGATAAGTAACACAAAATCGCTTTCGAAAACTCTCAGTTAACACACCTCGGTCGAGGTGTTCCTGGTTCAACCGAGGTGAAACACCTCGTTTGGCCAGAATCTCCCCGGTCGAGGTCAAAAAATTTTTTTTTAAAACCATCTTTTTTTTTTTTTTTCGGTTTCGACGTTTTTCTCAATCAAATAACCTGTAGGTATGCATGTAATATCAGATAATCATATAAAGGCAAATGAAGCATAAATATGAAAATATCCGATAAATATAATACATCAAAAGTAGTCGAATATATCACGTAGTCAAGTAGTCAAATAACAAACACCCCATACTTGAGACACACTGTCCCAGTGGGTATAATAAAAGTCTAAACAAGAGAACTCACCGAATAAAAGCCGAACTGCATAAAAAAGATATAATAATAAAGTCCTGCAGCTCCTCAGTAGTCTCGATCCGGTGGTGGTGGTGGTATGTAGGGGTACTGAGTCGGGTCATAGGGATGGCCCATGATACGCTCAAACTGTAGCTGAGCCATCATGTGCTGATGATGCTGCCGCTCCTGCATCTCGCGGATATCCAGCGAAAGTGCAGCATATGAGTCGATAACCTGATCTGTCAGGTCATCGATCCGTCGGTGTGCAGCTCTGTCCCTAACTCCACGCCTCCTGCGTCTAGCAGGTCTGACTGGAGACGCCTCAGCTGGCGCCGGCTCAGTGTCCTCCTCGTCATCATCCAAATCTATAATAGGTGGCGCGCTCGTCCCAGCTGTATCTGTACCTGTGTCCATCGGGACGCCACCTCCTCTCTCATCTACTGTATCATCATCATCGTCGTCCTCATCCTCAACCTCCTCCTCAGCCTCAGCAGGGGCAGCTGCTGCCTCTCTGTAATCCTCCATAAGTGGAGCCCATGCTGTCTGCCAGTAGTGTGGATCAAAGACAGAGAACTGTGCAGACCATCTGATGCCCTGAGGTGCAGTCAGCTCCCATGGCATAGCGACGTAGGGTGTAGTCAAACCACGGGGAACTAGAATCCTCCGTGTAATCATCTCCTGAAGTCCGAGCGGCTTGGCAGCCGCCACCATGGTACACCTACTCAGATCCATATCCTGATACCTAGCGATATGGGTCACTATCCCTCCGCAGCATATATCTCCCTTCCCTTTGGCCTTGATCCTGTGCAGATCCTCTGCCAGCATCAATCCAAAGTCAGGGTATCCACCTGTGACCATGCAGTATAAAGAGAAGAGCTCCCCCTGTCGGACCTTCTGGGGCGTCTCAGTACGCGCCAGAAGCGTCTCGCTGAAGATCCTGTGTACCAACCGAAAAGCTAGATGATAGATAAGCTTCGCCCTGGAATCACCAGGGCACCACCTGTCTGCATGCCTCGTAATGTGGGCGATCTGACCCCAGAACTCTCTAGCTACAGCTCGGGTCGGGAAGTCTACAGCAGTGGGGGCAGGGAAGCCAAAAATGTCTCTCCAGTGGTCAAGAGGTACTAAGTAGTTCCGGTTCATCAACCGGTACTTCACAGCCCTCTCTGTGGGGAGGTAAGTGAAGGAACTGACAAACTCGAGGGTCGGCTCAAGGTAGGCTGGGGCTCGGATCTCAGTAAACTGATCCAGCCCGACGGTGGTGATCATCCTCCTAAGCTCTCCATCTACGTGGAGACAATCAAAGGCAGAAACGTCCAGAAATCTAGGAGCGATAACTGGACGACTAGCAATACGATCATAATCTACCCGGTGTCTCTCGTGGATCACCGGGATAGAAGGTCGGGATGCGGAAGAAGAAGGGGAAGGAGAGGATCTATCTCTAAGGGCTAACAATCTGTCAGAACTCATCTTCAAACTGTACTGTCAGACTACCTCGGTCGACTGACAAACTCCAAGAATCGCCTCGACCGAGGTGCAGGTCGACTGGACCGAGGCGAAGGCAGTGCGATTTCCAACTCTCTGAATTTCAGTTCTTTTCCCCCAAAAATCACTACCGATGCTTCCTAAGGGGTACTTAAAGGTTTCCTCAACAGAATCAAGGGCAACCAAAGCCCAAATTTCAGTAAACGAACGAGTTTAGGTTTTCGAACGTTTTTACCTCGTTCCGGTTGAAACGCTCAAATTTCTTGCAGATCTGTAGTTGCAATCGACTCCTCTATCCTTCAATCTCGGTTTGGAAGCAGAAAACGTCGAAAACGAGCAAGAAACGAGGTGAGCGAGGTGCGTCTGTTCGCCGCGGTCGAGGAGGGTAAAAAAAATGAAAATGTAATTTTTCCCCCTTTTATACTTTTACTGGATCTGCTGTCACCTCGGTCGAGATGGTCTCGACTGGTCCGAGGTGGTGTGGACCGAGGCGTTTCTGCAGAAACCCTAGTCGCCTCGGTTGCTCAAGAATCAACTCGGTCGAGGTGCTTTGACAGTGACCGAGGTCCTTCTGTCTTCTCAGAATCTCGAACTTCTGTCCTTCCAGTTGTGCTCCTCCTTAGATATTCCCTGTTGTCTGTCCAGAACGCCAAAAACAAAGCAAAGCAAAGCAAAAACAAAAACTATCTAAGCTAGACTAGAAAACGGGAAAGAAGAGCAATACCTTGGGTTGCCTCCCAAGAAGCGCTTGATTTAAGGTCGCTAGTTGGACCATTGTGCGTCTCAAACGAGGTAGGAGGTTCCTTCACCCCATACTTCACCTCCATCGTGGGGTGAAGTAAGTAGATCCATCAAACGCTCCAAGACGTGTAAGTGCTCGTCGGGGAATGAATCGTCTATGGGTGGGCTATCCGTCTCGCGGGAGGATTCCGGTAGCCGGCTGAGGTGATCCGCAACTGAGTTCTCGGATCCCTTCTTATCGCGGATCTCTAGGTCAAATTCTTGAAGCAAGAGAACCCATCGAATAAGGCGCGGCTTTGCATCTTTCTTAGCCAACAAGTAACGAATGGCTGCATGGTCGGTGTAGACAATGACTTTCGCCCCTACTAGATAGGAACGAAACTTCTCGAAAGCATATACAACCGCCAATAATTCCTTTTCGGTGGTAGCGTAGTTGCGTTGTGCTTCATCCAGCGTCTTGCTAGCATAATAGATGGCGGTGGTCCGTCCATCTTTCTTCTGTCCAAGCACCGCTCCTACGGCTACATCACTAGCGTCACACATGACCTCAAAGGGCAAGGTCCAATCAGGAGGCTGGATAATGGGAGCGGAGATCAACGCTTCCTTAATCCTGTAGAAAGCATCAAGACACTCCTGCGAAAACTCAAAAACAACATCTTTATTCAAGAGGTTAGTTAGAGGTTTAGAAATCTTAGAGAAGTCCTTGATGAATCTCCTGTAGAAACCTGCGTGCCCGAGAAAACTCCTCACACCTTTAACAGAACAAGGAGGAGGGAGTTTCTCAATAGTCTCGATCTTAGCTCGATCGACTTCAATACCTCGATTAGAAACGAGGTGTCCTAGCACAATGCCTTCATTAACCATAAAATGACACTTCTCCCAATTTAAAACAAGGTTAGTGTCCTCACATCTTTTAAGCACTAGAGAAAGGTTAGATAGGCAATCATCAAAAGAGGAACCATATACAGAAAAATCATCCATAAATACCTCCATGATCTCCTCTATGTACTCGGAAAAGATAGCCATCATGCATCGCTGGAAGGTAGCGGGTGCATTGCACAATCCGAATGGCATCCTCCGATAGGCAAACGTCCTCCATGGACAAGTGAAAGTGGTCTTCTCCTGATCATCCGGATGGATAAGAATCTGGAAAAATCCACTATAGCCGTCCAAGTAGCAAAAGTGTGAATGCTGGGCCAACCGTTCGAGCATTTGATCAATGAAGGGAAGCGGGAAATGATCCTTCCGAGTTGCCGTGTTCAACTTCCTATAATCGATGCATACTCTCCAGCCCGTAACGGTTCTTGTTGGGATCAACTCGTTGTTCTTATTCATCACAACGGTCATCCCTCCTTTCTTCGGAACGACATGCACCGGGCTAACCCACTTGCTGTCCGAGATAGGATAAATAATACCTGCATCCAACAACTTAAGAACTTCCTTCTTCACAACCTCTTTCATGATCGGATTTAACCGTCTTTGAGGTTCCCGTGAAGTCTTATGATTATCTTCCATTAGAATTCTATGCATGCAGAAAGAAGGTTTAATGCCAATAAGATCATCCGTGGTGTAACCTATGGCTTTTCGATGCTTTCTCAGGACATGCATTAGCTTAGATAATTCAGAATCGGAGAGGGAAGCACTAGCAATAACGGGATAAGTAGAATCCGGTCCAAGAAAGATATACCTCAAGTGACTAGGGAGTTGTTTAAGCTCCACTACTGGGGGTGCTCTCTGGGGGGAATCCGTGCTTCCTCTTTCCTGTGGAGTGGTATCAGAAACTGGACTTGATGAAGTCTCAGTTTGAATCATCTCGCCATCGACCTCGGTCGAGGCGCAAAGGCGTTGACCGAGGTGTTCTTCGGTCGCCTCGCTCTGTCCAGAAAGTGCCTCGGTCGAGGTACTGCTGCTGGGTCCGAGGCTGGAGATCTTCGTCTCCTGGATCAGCTTCTCTGTTATGGCTCCTGGATCCTCTTCCAGTGCTTTCAAGCTCCGTATATCTGCATCACAAGAAGCATCTATACCTTCCTCCATTAAACTGAAGCTTATAACTCTTTCGAGCGGATCGTTAATAAGGATAGAGCTCACCAATTCTCTTGATTCTTCTTCATCGTAGATGTTGAAGATATCATCAGTTAGTTGCTCCCCTTTCATGGCTGCAAGTAGTGCGAATTCCACCTCATCGCCACCAACGTTGAATTTCAACTTGGCGTTCTTGCAATCCACGTTGCAACCCGAAGTTGCTAGAAATGGCCTCCCGAGAATAATAGGTACTGGATAATCTGCGGGGATGTCAAGTACAACAAAATCTATAGGTAGATAGAAGTTACCTAACTTGACCGGAACGTCCTCCAAGATGCCCACGGGATGGATAATGGAGCGATCCGCCATGTAGAGTCGAATCTTGACCGGCTTGGGCTCTCCAAGACCGATCTTCGTGCATAGCTCTAGCGGGATGATGCTCACGCTGGCTCCTAGATCACATAGGGCTTCACAAGTGACATCCCCAACTTGAATGGGAATGCAAAATGAGCCGGGATCTCTTAACTTAGGTGGCATCTTTTCTTTCATGATCTTGATAAGCTCCGAAGATTTAGATGTCATCCTAACTTCACCAACATCCTCCAGCTTCCTCTTCCTTGATAAGATTTCTTTTAAGAACTTCCCATAGGCGGGCATACCTAGAATGGCATCAAGGAAGGGAATGTTAATATGTAGCTTATTCATCAAGTCAAGAAACTTACCAAAGTGCTTGTCTAGATGTGCTCTGGCTCTGGACTGGGGGAATGGAAGTGGTGGTTTATATGCAGGAGGTGGAACATAAGTTTCTGTCGTTCCTCCTGCTTTCTGTTGCGCCGCCTCGGTTGGCATCTCGGTCGAGGTGTTCTTCGACTGGGTCTGGACCGAGGTGGTCTGCATCGAGCGAGGTACTGGATCTGCAGTTTTGAGTCCACTCCTCGTCGTTATGGCCATGCACTGGCCCTTAGGGTTAGTTTCCGTCTTTGCTGGAAGCTTCCCTGGATCTCTTGGTGCTTCATTCGCCCTATTAGCAAGTTGTTGTTCGAAGGACTTTTGGGCCCTCGAAAATGAAGTCATAGAATTCTCCATAGCACTAAGCTTGATCAAGATTGCCTCCAGGACTGCGTCCTTCTTTTCCGGCTGAGACGAACTTGATCCTTGCCCTTGGCTCTTCAATGGAGTAGAAGAAGAAGAAGGAGAAGAGAGGAAAGGGTTAGAGGAATCATTAGAGTTGGAGTTTGAATGGTTGTTACCGTGGTTTTGGTTATTCGCCCTCCAGTTGTTGCTATTGGATCCTCTATTGTTGTTGTTGTAGTTGTTTCGGGGTCCGTTGTTGTTGTTACGGTACCCGTTATTGTTCCTTTGCCCTTGCTCTTCCTTCTTAGTTTGAGCCATCAAGAGCTCCTTCAATTGCTTCACGTCGTTCTTCAAGGACGTGAGTTGATTGTTGTTGGGTTGAGTCTCTTGAAAGTTGACTCTTTTAACTCCACCTTCAGCTCCTTGGTGGGTGTACTTCTCCATGTGCAAGGCTTGCTTCTCAATGAAGTCCCAAGCCTCGTCAACCGCCATGTCCATGAATATACCAGCGGAGAGTAGTTGGAGATTGAACTGGGTGCTTCCGTCCAGCCCTTTGAAGTAGATCTCCAACAACTCGATCTTTGGAATCCCATGATGTGGGCAATCCAAAAGGATATCCTTGAACCGCTCCCAAGATTTGGACAAGCTCTCCTTGTCTTTCATGATGAAAGCGTTGATCTTCCCTCTCATTTCAGCGGTCTTTGAGGGTGGAAAGAATTTGGTCAAGAATTCCGTAGTCATCTCCTCCCATGTGCTAATTTTTCCTGGGGGAAGAGATTGATACCAAGTAAGAGCTCTATCTTTTAAAGAAAAGTAAAAAGGTCTTAGCTTGTAGTTGTTGTTCTCAATTCTGGAAGGTCGCAAGGTTTCCATCAAGATCTCGTAGTTTTGAAGATGTTGATGCGGCGACTCCTTCTCTAGCCCTCCGAATTGGCACTGGCGAATCATAGCTAGAACTTGCGGTCGAAGTTCGTAGTCATGATCTGCTGGATCTCCTAAGTTCACTCCTGGACGCCTCAGTTGTTGGTTAGGGTCCATCCTTTGACCTAGGGTTTGTGGAATTCCTGCAAGAAGAACATCTCGGACTGGCATCCGAGGTGGAAGTACATCGGCCGGGGCGTCGGGTACTGGAATCTGCCTCGGTCGAGGATCAACTACTGGATCCTGCATCGGTCGAAGTAGAATCTGGTTCCGAATGGCAGCAATCTCAGCTTCGATTGCTGCAGTCCTGGTGCGATTCTCCTCTTTCTCTTGCATGAGTTCTTCCTTGCTGAGGCGCAGCAGCTCCTGCGTCTCTCTCAATTGGGCCGCAAGATCGCGATCGTCTTGTTGGGCCATCTTCGCTTCTCTCAAGCGTCTCTTGTATGTCTTTTCTGGTTCGGGATCGTAAGGAACGATTTCCTTTCCAGTGCGGGTTCTTCGCATATACCTAAGAAAGAACCTGCAAAAGTCACTCAAGTAGAGTGGTTAGACAAAACGGGGCAAATGCCCCAAGAGCAAACCGTACCGGCTCGGTCTAGACCAAGTCCCCGGCAACGGCGCCAAAAACTTGTTCGCTCCAAACGGTGTGTGCAAGCTTTAAATTTATAACCCTAGACTTAAGCTTAAAACAAGGATGCGAACCCGCAGTGTACGGGTCAATCGTAGTAAAAGCAAGAAAATTCCAGGGGTCGATCACAGGGACTCGGTGAAACAAAGTCAACACAGTATGCTATGTTAGTTCTAACCACAAGAGCGATTAACACAATCAAAGATGAATAAGATGTCAAATAAAGCAAGCATGTAATTCTAGGGATTAAAGCATCTAGTTGTGGTTCCAACTCAAGATCTATAGATAAGCGGACAAAGCTGAGATTTTTGCGTGGGGAAGGTGTTACTAAGTGGACTAGATCACCGGGTAAGTCTCACTACACACTAATCCTAAACCGTAACTCCTATTACCGGGTAGGTCTCAAGGAATCAAGATAAAGAACTATAACCTCAAACTAACACACCATCTAAGGGAATAGAATCAACCTTTACCGGGTAAGTCTCAGGCTAACTCACAAAGGTGGGATGGAAGCACACTCAAACCCCAATAAAGGATAAACCTTTATTACCTACACTTATGATCATTGGTAAACAAACTAAGGAATCACCGGGTAAGTCTCATCCTAAGCTTGCATTGAACCAGGAAAGGTGTAATAAGAATAGGATTTGGCAAACTCTAACACTTAACTCTCAGTTTAGGTCGAATAAGTCACCTCAGTCAGAAGAATTCCACCCCGGCCGAGATGTTCATCAACCGAACGAGATGCTTAGGGTTAAGGTTAAAGACTCGAACTTTCAGGATCCTACTGGAATCTTAGATTATTCTATCGTTGTTTTTCCCACAACCTTCAGCCAATCACCCTAGAATCACACAAGGAAATTAGCCACTCATCATCATAATGAAAGTATTAATTTTAAGGGAAGAAGGTGAATATTTGAACAAAGAAGAATTTAATGAAAAGACTTCAATAACTGAGTCAAATATCACAACAAAGCGTTCTTTGGATAATAATCCAACAAGACAAGACAACAATTTGAGGGAATTGAAGACAATCTTACAAAACCCTTCAATAAAGCTATAAAAGCTATGAACTTCAATCTTCCTTCAACCTTCAAAAAGGTTCTTCAACTCTCTCCCAAATTGGAGTATGCTGCTTCTTGCGCTGATAGCGGATGATCGGTGTATGCGGGGTCTTCGAATTGTGGGAAATCCGACCCTTTTTATAGGAAAATAACCCTCCAAAGATAAAATATCTTAGAAAGATTTTTTCCCATAAATATAGGTAAAATATATGATTCTGCATATCTCCTTCCTTCCAGGAGCCAAGCCCAAAATATAAGATCACTTTCCAATTTTAAAAGATCTCAGCCAAGAATAAAATATTCTCGCCGCGTCCTAGGTTTTCGCCTCGGTCGAGTCGGCGTCTCTGGATCACCTCGGTCGAGATGAATCTCTGGTCAACCGAGGTGAGTCACAACTGAATGTGAAATCTCTCAAAACTGGCCCAAAGTAAATCCTTAATCCATGGCTATGCTTCCTGGATGTAGCTCCAAATGACTCTTGACTTCTTTTGCTCCTTTTTGATGCAAAACGTACCATATTACCTGCAATTACAACGAAACTAGGTGTAGACCTCGATTCTCGCAAAGGTAGATGAAATGGCAGTAAAATCACATAATGTACATACAAACTTGCAGATTATTGAAGATAAAACGTTCAAATAAACCCCAAAATATAGACTATAATTCATGCTATCACCTCCCCACCAGAAAGAGCGTTTCATATCTTGATACATCTTACTCGCGCCAAGGTGCACTGAGTAAGGTGAAGAGTGAGCCTCCTGAAGGATTCTCTGTCTCAACTCATGATGTGAAGGCACATAAACACGCTCCTGACGTCTTAAAACTCCATCAACACCAACTACGAACTGTGGCGCCTCTCCTCGAGGCATCCGGTCTCGAATCTGTGTCAAAGCCGGGCAACTCTCCTACTTCTGTCGGATTTCAGACAAAAGATCAGGTACTATCTCAAAGGTGGAAACTGGCTGTCAAAATCCGGGAAGTGGATATCCATCTCTAACCACGCAAGATCTTTCTGTAACTGTGGCTGAGTTGTCAGCCAGCGATCGACATCTCCAGGCGAGTCTTCCTACTAAGGGCATCTACTACCACATTATCCTTCCTCGGGTGGTATAAGATCTCAAGATCAAAGTCCTTGATATCTCCAACCATCTGCGTTGGCGGTTATTCAACTCTCGCTGAGTGAATATGTACTTCAGACTCTTATGGTCTGTGAATATCTAACACATATCCCTATACAGATAATGTCTCCAAATCTTCAAAGCATGAACCACAACAACCAACTCAATATCATGGGTAGGTAATTCTCCTCGTACGTCTTCAACTGTCGAGACACGTAAGAAATCACCTTACCCCTCTGCATGGGAACACATCCCAAGCCCACCTTGGATACGTCGTTGTAAACCACAAAATCCTCAATGCCCTCTAGATGAGCAAGGATAGGAGCAGAGGTCAACCTCTTCTTCAGCTCCTCGAAGCTTTGTAGGCACGGCTTGGACCATACGAACCTCGTAGACTTCCGCAACAAGGAAGTGAGCGGTCGGGCAAATACTGAAAACCCCTCAACAAAACATCGATAGTAGCCCGTCAATCCTAAGAAGATGCATACCTCCTTGACGTTCTTAGGGGGTGGCCAAGATGCTACTGACTCAATCTTCGCTGGATCTACCTTGATCCCTTCCGTTGAAATGATGTGACCAACGAATGCCACCTCGAACATCCAAAACTCGCACTTAGAGAGTTTGGCGTAAAGCTCTCTATCCTATAAGACCTTAAGAACGATCCTCAAGTGTCATGCATGCTCTTCTCTGATGCGAGAGTATACCAGAATGTTGCCTATGAAGAAAACTACAAACTGGTCTATGAAGTCGATGAAGATGTTGTTCATCAACTCCATGAAGACTGCGGGCGCATTCGTGAGCCCAAATAGCATCACTACAAACTTGTAGTGGCCATACCTAGTCCTAAATACCGTCTTGGCTATGTCCTGCTCTCTCACCCTCAGCTGGTGATATCCGGATCTCAGATCGATCCTCGAAAACACTAAAGCTCCATGCAGCTGATCCAAAAGATCGTCGATACGGGGCAATGGGTAATTATTCTTTATCGTCACCTTATTCAACTCTCGGTAGTCTACACATAACCTCATTGACCCGTCCTTCTTCTTGACAAAGAGAACTGGTGCGCCCCAAGGAGATACACTAGGGCAGATGAAGCCCTTCTCTGCTAACTCCTCGAGCTGCTTCTTCAACTTAAGCATCTCAATAGGCGTCATATGATAAGGAGACTTAGAGATCGGTCTCGTACCGGGGCTCTAGCTCAATGCTAAAGTCTACACTCCTTTGTGGAGGTAAACCTGATGGCTCTCCAAAGACGTCAAAAAATTCGTAAGATACTGGAATCTCCTCCAAAGCCGGACTCGTACTATCCTTCATGGCGTAGCACCAAAAATCCTCACAAACCTAACTGATAAGTCTCGCATCTCGCACTACACTGATGACTGTACTAGTCTTCCCGAGATCTCATCCTCGGAAGATCTCAACATGGTCTGCATATGTAGTTACTGTCATTGTCCTCTTGCCGATATCCAAAACTTCTCCTTGTCGATCCATCCAATCCATGCAAAGGATAACTTCTTCATGTACTAAGTACATGACGAAGAAGTCAGTTGGCCAATCGCGACCTCCCAATCTAATAGGACAATTGCCAACCTCTCGAGTACCTCGAATCTTACCCCCATCGGGTAATTTTATAAACAAGAGTCTACCTTCTACGTTAACTAAGGCCAATCTATCTACACATGCATCAGATATAAAAGAATGTGTAGGAACGGTATCGAAAAGAACTCTGACATGAAAACCATTAATATGAATGGTACTTGTGGCTGGCATTGTTGGCTCTACAACACTCCTCAACTCATACACTATGGCTGATGCATCTCTGGTAACTGCAGATCCACCAACACGTCCTTTACCTCTCCTCTGTCCTAGAGTGGAACCATGAGGAGCAGTAGAACCAAAAACTCTCTGTTGTTGTTGATACTGAGATTTGTGTCCTCCTCTAACAACACTGGCAGGTGAAGAACCCTGCGGTGAGAGCGCCTTGCCCTGACGGCAAAACGCAGCTTTATGTCCGGGCTTGCCACAAGAAAAGAAAGTCACTGTTGGCTTCTTGCAATCAGCTCGGATGTGTCCTACACCTCCACAGTTATGACACTGCCGTCCTTTTTCAGAACTCTGCTAAAAACCAGAACATCCCGGCATCTAACTGCGCCTAAACCCAGTTGCTCCAGCTCCAGAACTGGTTGATCCAGTCTTCAGTCTCTTCTCAGGACCTCCTATCTGAGAAGCTCTCCTCTGACCCGGTCGGTCTCTCTCATAAGCAAAAGCTCTATCTTGATAGTCCATCACAAAATCACAATGGAAACCAACAAGATAAGAGCGTGTCGACTCTCTCAATCTCCGAGAGAAAAGACAAACATGCTGATCCTCAGATGGTGCAGATGGACCCAACAAAGACAACTCATCTTGAAACTTGCTGATGATCTCAACAATAAACAAATCCTCGAATCTAGCTTCAAGGAAATCCCGAAGACGGTCTCTCCTCATAGCTGCAGGACAGTAGCGATCTCTTATCACTATCTTCATCTGCTCATAACTAGTGACCTTACTGCAAGCTGTCCTCCACCAAGAATGAGCCTGATCCTTCAGCAACGTCTGTGCTATGTTAACTCGACGTCCCTTTGGGCAACTGATAGCCTCCATAGAAGAATCTAGCTGTCCTAGCCACTGCTCCACCTCCAATCCTGCCATTCCCATGAAGGTGGGAACCTTCAGCTGATCAAAATCCTTCAATCAATTGTCGGGATTCGGCTCCTTCGCCTCAGCCGGCGCTCTAACAACCTCAGCAACTCTAGAAGGCGGGGCAACAACCTATGTAACTCTTTGCGAAACCTTAGCTGATCTTGCGGAAACTGGCGGAACTAGAGCTTGTTCTCCAGCCCTGATAGCCTCCTCAACTCTCTGCACATAGTCGTGATATGCAGAAGCTCCTATGGACACTCTAATGGACTCTATCGATGGCACTCTCTATGCTCCGAACCTAGCAGCGGTCCCGTTCCCAGCCTCAGGAACAACGCTCTCAGCAACCTCTTAAGCAAACGCCTCAGCGATAGGCGGATTAGCAGCTGGGGCTTGGCCCCGACCTCTAGCTAAAGGAGGTCTTCCTGCACGTCCTCTTCCACGGACGGTAGGTAGAAGTGGTGGTCGACCCCTTCCTTGTCCTATAACAGCGGTAGCTCTAGTGCGTACCATCTACTATAAGGATATGTATATAAGACTATAGCTATATATATAATGCCACGCTACAACTAAAGTAGAAAACCAGGAAAAGCATATAAAGGCCAACATATAAGAAACTACACTACTGAGATCCGCAGAGGTAGTGGTGGTCGCCCGTACATCTATCCCATACCTTGAAGTTTAAAAACAAAAAACCCCCTTTTTAAAACGTTAGACCCCTTCCGGGTTCTATTTATTTATCCATCCGACCTTTAGAAGATTTCGAGTGTCATTGTTGCCAACCTAGGGCTCTGATACCATATTGTAACACCCCAAGTTCTAGAAACTCGGAGTTCTACGGGCTAGGACCACACAATGGGTCCCAACCCTCATAGTAGAAACAACACAATGGATCTTACAACATGGCACAGACGAATGAAAACCAAAACTCATAATAAAACCAAAGGTTTAAACAAAAGAAAGCGAAAAAAACTCGCATCCGAGTTCAAAAAAAAGAGAAAAACAACAACAAAACATAAACCCGATCCCGTCCTATAATGTACGGGAACCCTGACTGACCACATCATCTGGATCACTCAACAACATCCTGAACCTGCGGAATATCTACAACGACGGTATAAACCGTTAACTAACATTCTAGATATCAGAAAGAACGTAAAGGCACAAACACACATAAGGTAAAGTAAACACATAGCATGCTTGCACACAACCGGTTATTATATTTCTTAAAGTTATCCATTACTAATTAAACTTCTTTTGTCACACGAGCACCTCCCGAAACTAGCTTCCGCTTCCGTCTACCAATAGGAATAGATCAGTACTATCCGTTACCTATAGTCCTGGCTTGCAAGAGCACATTCTAGTCTCCAGTAGAACTAGACAAGTGGTCACCGCCCGATTGTCATACACTAGGGCCAAATAAGGTTATAAAGGGTGAATCCTAGTCCGGTTATCCGTTATAACATGATAATCAACACAAACAAGCCAAAACACTCAAACCAATATACGGAATGAAGCTAAGTAAGTCCAAGGGACTTACCTCACTCGAAGGTAAACAAAAATCAACAACAACTCAAGAACAACTCAGTTTCCCTTAGGAAAGGAGCAAGGAAAGCCTGTTCACACAAGCATCACGAATCAGGAACGAAACGGTTGCTTGAAGTTTATAACTTCTAGTCTCAATGATCTCTAAGAAATCTCCACAAGCTAAGGGCTCAACCTTATTCTTTCAACATACTCAGGGAACAAGGAACAACCATAAGAATCAAGGGGCGGATGGCCGCGTGGGCGGAGATGTGCTGGCGCGGGGGCGGCTGCGTGACTGACGGCGCTGTCAAGGTTTCTCTCGACAGAAACTTCACAGCAAGGAATCCAAAGTTCGAACCTTTGATCCAACTCTTCAAGACTCAACCAAGGGAGTTTGTGAGCATCAACATATCAACAACGGAACCAACAAACAGGATCAAGACTCGATCTTGATCCTTGGAGAAAAAGAAAAGGAAGAACAAAGGGAAGAAGCGAAATAGAAGAGAACGGCATGCAACATCTACATGAACGTTATGAAGAAACCAGAAGAGATGAACTTACACGTTCAACAAGGTTGTAGGAAGCAGGGTGGCGGCTGCAACTCTCAAGGGTTTGAAGAAACGTAAGCGAAAAACGGGAAAAAGGATGAAAAGGCGGGAATATATAGAGACGGGTTGGAAAGATAGAAGGAAGGACGTCTAGGGTTAGAAACAAGATAAGGAAGCCGGCCCATAAGATAGAAGATCGGATCTTATATCTATGGAAATAAGATAAAACGAACTAAAGAAAGATCGAGTGCGATTTGTAGTCAGCCGCAGGGGCGGGACACTTCACCGCGGGGGCGGTGAAGGCGAAAGACTAGGGTCTTACATCCAACTAATAGTAACACCTTCTCATATACTATCTTTTTGGCAGTATTACGTTCAAAGAGCAGCACATGCAACTATTACATGGGATCAAATCGACGAAAAAGTATTAGTATAAGGTTGTTTTGGTGTATTGACCCTAATACAATGTAACACTATGTATTCTAACCCCCATCTTTTTCAATTTGTAAAATAGCCCCTAATCCGTCAAATTGGGTTGATGAAAATACTGCTGGGAA
Organism: Fagopyrum homotropicum; assembly: GCA_033239125.1. Taxonomy (NCBI): domain Eukaryota; kingdom Viridiplantae; phylum Streptophyta; class Magnoliopsida; order Caryophyllales; family Polygonaceae; genus Fagopyrum; species Fagopyrum homotropicum. Next base: position 115,973,439 of record BSWB01000007.1, on the reverse strand, counting down.
TAGTGCTGGAAAAAGAAGAAATTACAAGTGGCGAAAAGTTGCATAATTGTAGCAGCCGGTCGATGTGACCCCTCTGCAGAATGTAGCAGCCGGTCGATGTGACCCCTCTGTCATTGGGTAAGGTTACTGTTTGTCCGGGTTTAACTGAGTAATATTCGTTACTGTCATTCCCAAAACGATGACCTTTTCATACCCAAAGTATACATACTTAATTCATTTTTTCTTTTCAATTTAATTCACATTTGATACTAAAAGAACACCCAATTTGAATTTATCGTACCCAAATTTTACACAAATCGATACTGTACACAAATATCAATATCAAATGGCATTTGGTCATTATAACACAGTTTGGGTACCCATAAAACATACCCAACATTTCACTTTAAATATACATAACAATAAGAAACATACCACAAAAATAATAACATATACCCAATAAAATATTCATACCCATAAATTGGGTAACATTTTATCGATTAAATCCACATGCCAAACGTACCAATAATGATGTAACAGTATACTCAATTCATCAAACACATTCACAATACTACTTAACAAAACGAATCAACATTATACCCAAAATCTAGTAGAAATAGCCTACCCAAAATCTAGTACATATAGCCTACCCAATAAATACAGATCTGGTTCCCGGCAGCGACAGAGTATTAATGACGAACTCCAGACTTAATAACGGCGGAAACCCTAGCATGCTCCGCCATTATAGCCTACCCAAAATATACAGATCTGGTACCAACTTACCAAGACTAGTCGGAATCTTCGTCGGACTCCTCTTTCTCGTCGGTCTCCGCAACAATAGCCTCATCTTCGTCGGAATCTTTGTCTCGAAACTCCGGCGGTTGGAAACCAAGCCTCGTCGGACTTCTCTTTTTCGTCGGCCTCCGATATAATAGTTTCAACTTCGTCGGAATATTTGTCTCGAAACTCCGGCAGATCTCCGTTACAAAAGAACTTAAACAAACAAACTTAGAAGGGAGATCCACCATTTTTTTAGGAAATGGTTTTGATTCTTTTTTTGGGATACGTTCTTCACTACTCAAAAAAATTGGTTCTACTTCTCCCCCTCTCTATTTAAAAGCCAAAAAATTAAACATCAAATCAAATTTCAAAAATGTTGTCACTCCATCCATCAACTTTTATCCATGATCTTTTAGGGAAATGGTAATCGGGAAAAACTTTTTAATTTAGCCTTTTTTCGGTATTAAAGTACAAGGGGTCATTACACAAAAACGAAAAAGCAATAGGGCAGCCTCGCCAATTCTTTCTTAGTATAATTGCCTTTTTTTAATGTGTATGACGTAATTTTACCAATAAATTTAATATTTCATTTTAATGTAACACCGAGCTCATTTAAATGTAACGCTTTCTTATCTCGATCATTGAATGATAAATTTTATGAGTCGTTGCGATATAATACTTTCCCCTTTCAATCATTAGTTGACAGATTTTAAGATTGTAAATCACGGTGCGCGTGCTACCGTCCATACTAGTATATATATATAATATACTAGTTGAACCACGTGTGCGTTGCATGCTCATGATCTAATCATTATTTCTTAGCAAGTAACACCGAAAGTTGATGAACATACGTGACTAAAGTAAGTCGTAAATGCGATGTGCGTGCATAAATCAAGAACGGAAATAGATAAGGAACTAATCTAATATATTATCACGGACCATAGAATCATTGAGTTCCACAAATTAATGGCGTCGTGTTTTGCCATCTTGTCAAAAACTTTTTGAGAAATTTTCAGCATTCCATGTTTGTAGTACATTTCAACAATTGACTTGTTCACCAAGACATCCATTCTCAAATAAGGATTACACTGTCTAAGGAGATAAGCATGAGCCCACATCCTCAAAGATAAAGCTTCGATACCTCCACAAAACCGATACAACACTCTACATAGTGTATCGTCAGGCTCAAAGTACTTCTGCATATCCATGAACGTATTTAAAGTACGCTCAAACTCGTTTAACCTAAATAATCCATCAATGATAGCATTCCAATAAACACAACTTCTCTCGATCAAACACGTTCCATGCACAATCCAACAACTCGTATGAAGAGTAGAAGTGAATAAAAATATTGTTAATGTAAACATCCAATCCAAACCCATGATCAAAACTTGCACATGTTTTTGTTTCCCAAACATATCATCAAACAAGTAAGCACATGCTTTTAGTATAAAGGGGAAAGTATATTGGAAAAATATTGGCCATGATTATGGAAACAATTATAGAATCTCACGTTTTTATTTTTTTGTAGGCATTTCATTGAACACAATAAGTTCATCATAATTTTGCATACATATTAATCGAAAGAATACATGATAGCCAAGAATGGTAGGGTTGCAGTTACCAAAATATATAATCACAAAGGTCAAGAGCAAATATCATTGTGTAAAATTATTAAAACTTTCTATTTCTAGAAGATCTGTCGAGAAATACAGTCAAGTTAACGAAGGAAAGGTTGATGCAAACCTAATGTGAAATATTGACAAGTAGTTCCACATAGCAAACATAAAAGTCGTGTTATTTTTATCATTATTCCTCACACGAGGAATCAATGTAAGTTTTCCGGGGCTTAGTGTGATACGGAGCCTCGGGTCAAAGAGGAAACCAAGAGCATCAATCAAACAAATGTTCCAATCACGGGTAAAAACTATTTTACCAGGCAAGTAAAGTTAAACAACTCATTAAGTGGGTTATAGCTTATAAGAGTGGTTGTTTGGGAAGATGTTTTACCACACGTAGAATTTGCTTATAATCGTACCTTTCATTCATCTACTAATCTAACGCCTTTTGAGTGTGTCTATGGAGTGAATCCTTTGACTCCCTTTGATCTTATAACGTTGCCTTTAGAGAAGCGAGTAGATTCAATTACAGAAAAACAGGTGGAGTTCATAAGGAATTGCATGAGAAGACGGACATAAGGCTGAAGCAAAAAGGGAAAACCGTCGCTTCTAAGGCAAATCGGAATCACAAGGAGATGTTATTCAAACCCGGAGATCTAGTTTGATTGCATCTAAGGAAAGATCAATTTCCGGACAAGAGGAAGTTTAAGTTGTCTTCAACAGGACATGGACCATTTAAAGTGAAACGGAAAGTTGGTGACAATACTTATGTCTTGGAACTTCCAGTTGAGTGTGGTGTAAGTCCCATCTTCAATGTTGGTGATTTGAGTCCTTACGAGTTTAGAGATCAACATGCTGATGTTTCGAGGACGAATCCTTTTCGAGAAGGGGAGTCTGATGTGGGATCATCTCCAACACGACATCAAGGACCAGTTACTAGATCGAAGACTAAAGCATTGAAGGACAAGCCAGCTACACCTTCTTCGGAACCTATCATGGAAGGCGCTATCACAAGGTCAAGAGCAAAGGCTATTCAAGAAGAAGTTACGAGCTTACTCACACATGTACGCTCATGGAGACTTTAATCACTCCTAGGTAACCTTGGGTGACATTACTAGCACGCGATTTCCTTCCTGACACACGCTTGAAGATCCGGCCATGATCTTCTACCTTAGGCAACTATATCTTTTATATTTTGTTTACTTAAAGCTCTCAGACTATCTTAAGGAATTGTTAGTTTTGATCATATTTTTGAGATTATTATTTTTTGTATCTTTTTAAAGATATCTTTCCTAGATTATCTTTAAGAAGATATAATTCTTAGTTTTCATATTTTGATCTCCCTTATAAATAGCCTTAGAGGGGGAGATTGTTAGATAGATTAGATTTGATATATTTTCACATATTGTGTGAACTTGTAGCTTCGTTTATGAAGTCTGTATTTTATTCATTCCTATTCAATAAAAAAGAGAGTTTTTGATTGAATCGTTATGAAGTCCTTGAAGATTGTGCTTGTGTGTGCTAATCTTTTTGAAGATTGGTGCTCCTGGTCAATACTAGTCCTCCTTGTGCTTGTCTTACTTAGAAGTAGAGCTGATACTATCCGGGTACGGGCCGAATCCGGACTAGACTTCTTCTAAATTTATGTCCGGATGTTCGGGACGGATCCAGGCTAAGCCCGGGTTCCAGGATTTGGGGCTTCCCCGTACCCGTCCGCCAAGCCGGGTCGGGCATCCTGCCGGGTACTCGGATTCATTTTTTTTTTGAATTGAAAAAATTGCATTTCTTTGCCAATCTAAAACAAAACAAAACCAACTAAAACAAAATAAAACCAATTAACGCATAATCGAAAGAAGGGAAGATGAGATTTCAAAAAAAAACAGTAAAGCAAATGATTAAAATTAGCAACATATTAGTCTCTAATTATATTTGTCAATCACGTAAAATACAAGTAGATGAGTTTTCAACACAACTAATAAACGCATAAGTGAAATGAGGCCGAAGAGAGCCTCAAAAGGATTGATGGAGAGACGCCGAGGACACGAGACGGGTGAAAAAGGCATATTCATACGAAACAATAGTGATCGATATGACTAATTTTTATACTCGTATAGAGTTTATCCACCTATTCAAAAGGCATATTCATACGAAACAATAGTGATCGATATGATTAATGCATCACGAACCAGTGTAAGGATATAATATCTGCATTACTTCAATCTTCATTGTCCTATAGGTATGTTATCATAATTGAAGACTTTTTCTCAATCAAATATCCCTCAAGATGATGGTGCAGCAAATCTACTATAACAAGTTCCTCCTTTCCCTCCTATATATGTATCACAATTTCTAAAATGTTAATTGCTAAACAAATGATATAATTAAAAATGTGAGGAAGATCAAAGATAGTATATATGGATGGAAATTAACTTAAAATTTATTACCCTCATGGGTTATGGCCTAAGGACTATGGTTGAACCTCATAGTATCCATTTGTAATTACAAGTATATATGATGCATTACAAATATATATACCTTGCTCCCATCAAATCATTTGTCATCTCCAACAACTCTCCATTTCCTATCCTTTCCTTAAACTTCAAAAGGTTTATACCCAAATTTTTTAAAAAACAATTAAAGGAAAAAAAAAAACAAAGGCCAAAAATGATCAAGGGTGTGCTTCGACGCCATTGTTGGACCCAATCCCAACTTGTAACCAAGGAGACGAACCAGCAGGCATGTTGTTGTCTCTCAGCTCACTTAGCTTCGCCAGCTTCACCTTACTATCCGCCTCATCATCCACATTCAACTGTGGCGACTCGAAACTGTTATTCTTTGTATTTTCTTCCTCCTCTTCATGTTTCTCCGGGACCTCATCGACGGCGCCTCCTCTCCAAGATTGAAGGAAGAAGTCGGTAGAGACCTTGAGGCTGAGTACGTTATGGTTCAAGTCGAGCGGTTTTTGATCGTCGGATTGGTGGTGGAAGCGTGGTGGCGCGGGGGTCATCCAGTGGCACCGCTTATGCCCTCCGAGAGCTTGTCCGGACGAGAAAACCCGATGGCAAATCGAGCACTCGTGGACCTTTGATGTGATCATCTTCCTCTTCGACGCCATAGTGCTCGAGGAGGCACCCTCGAGCGACTTGTCATCATCAACGTCGTCTACTAATACGATATTAGGGTTTGCATTATTATGAGAATCGTCAACATGGTCTAACCTTGCAGCAAAACAACCTTTCACCTTCTTGTGGCTAGCTCTATGCCCACCTAACGCTTGGTGCGAATTAAACACCTTCTTGCACGCCTTACACTCGAACAACCCCTTACCCTTTTCGACCACCGGACGGGTAACCGGAGGAGCGGCTACGAAGTCGAACGTCGGCTGATCAACCACCACCGAGTTAGACAACATCATAAGACAATTAGCAAGATCTTCTTCTTCGCTCAAAGGTTGTATCTTGGCTCGATGTGACCTCTTTCTCTTGGACCATCCTCCTCCGCGACTCCCGGACCCGACATCCTCGTCTTCCACATCAAATTCCGAACTCGGAGACGAAACCAACGACGTATCCGGATCCGATCCTCCACATTTCCCATGCTCGAGAAACAACTTCCACGACAAGAACTCCTTGCCGCAATTCTCGCAAGCCCGGCAACTCCTCGGACGGTTCGAGTTCGTCCTCAGCTCGTAATTCCGCTTGTTGTTCCCGTTCATCTCCTTATCTTCCTCATCATCACTTGTCGGATCCATCTCGACGTCGTCAATGCTAAGCGAGTCGACGTCATTGATCCCATGGGCGCGCATATGTCCTCCGAGCGCCCTTCCGCACATGAACCCTTTGTTGCAAATCTTGCAAAAATGCTTGAAATTGTTCCATGGTGGACCCACAGTCAAGGCGGCCATGTATATATGTTTAAGAGAGATCGATGTTTTGTATGTTGGATATGGAGAAATGAAGATGAGAATAGATGACCGCCTTACGTAGGTTGCATGCTCGAGGAGTGATGGGGAAAATGAAGATGGTGAGAGGCTGTTTTTATTAGAGGAACCCTAGTTTTTAGTCGGAGTGTTTTATTTGTTAGTGTAAGTTGAGAGAGTTATGTGAGACGTGGAAGGAGATGAAGAAGGCAAGACTTGTTCTTAGGCCAAACGTGTGTTATGTTATTTTTACTACACACTCCGCCGTCCATCGATTGCTCTACGGAGACATGTTCAATGTTTTTCGCTCCTCATGATTTGTCTGTGTTCACGAGTGTTTCTCGTTCATCATTACACCATTTTTTTTTCTCTTTTCAACACAAGATTAAAAACATCTCACCGAAAAATAAGAAAAAGAAATGGTTACAAACATTTGACTCGTGAAAAACATGGAAAATTCACGGTTAAAAGTAACTCCTTACAAACCCAAAAAAAAACCCTGTTATCGTTGTATATGTAAAAAATAGAGTTATTCTTAATGAGACAATGGAAGGAGGAGTTACTCGTGACAACCATAACTTCAACCTAGGGAAATAACTTTTACTTTGTATAAGAAAAAAGTTTTTTTTTTCTTTTATATGTGACTCGAGATTCTGTTAGATTCGTCTAGTGTCCACGTATTATTGACATTATAAATATTATAAATACTTCGATCAACATTTCACAAATACAACGTTATTTACCTTATCATTTGTTATTTATATTTTTTTAAAATTATTTATTATTTTAAGTACAATTTTTCAGATTTTACCATTGTTTTTAAACATTTTTTTAAATTGTAGTGCATTAATTAATATTACACCTTTTATTTTTAAGATTGAAGAGCCGAATAGATGAATAACAAGGATATAAATACTCTAGGAGGGGGTTGAATAGAGTATGAGAAGTTTTCGCAATATCGTATATCAATGTTTTGAAACTAATCTCAAGGCCTTGAAGTCGATATGTGCGCATAGTGACGAAACTAGTTTACAAGGCTTTGAAAGGGATTTCAAGACCTTGACTTTGAAACTTGCAAAATAACGTTAGTCGCAATTTAAGCAATAGAAAGTGCGGGATGTAAAAGATCGACACAACGATATGTATACGAAGTTCGGCCTAACAGTCTACTCTCCGCCTAGGGTTTCAGACCTAGAATTCTAAGTATCTATTATCTGCTTTTTGTGAGTCCTAGATACAACTTAGAAGAACTTCCCTTCTTCTCTCAATGTAGCCTCAATGCTACGATCTAGTCAACTCTATTCTAGCAATAATATTCTAGTTACTTCGCAGAGTAACACACTCGAGTATAACACTCTCTAGATATGTCAATAGAGCTCTAGTGTTTTTCTCACTCTAAGGATGTAAACGTTTGTAAGGTAAAGAGGAAGAAAAACTTTTGGAACAAATGAAGATGTTTGATCGCTTAAGACTTGGTTTCTTATCCGTGTAAGCTTGTTGTTTTCTTCTTCAATCGTCATCTTCATTTATAGTCTTCTATGGAGATCTTCTTACCCGTTGTAAGATAGCCGTTGTAACGTTCTTCTTTCTCCATGGAATACGCTGCTTGGTTGAGGTGAAGTAGCCGTTGTAAGATCTTCTTTCTTTTAGATCTTCTCTCTTCTACTTCTTCTCTTTGACGCTCGTTGAGGATCTTCATCACCGTGATCTTCTCTTTGGAAATGCCATTGAAGATCTTTGTCGTTGAAGATCTTTGTCGTTGAAGATCTTTGTCGTTGAAGATCTTAAGATCCAAGATCTTCTCACTTGGAAGCCGTTGGAGATCTTCCTTTTAGTTGGCCGAGATCTTCTTGTTGTAAATGTGCCGAGATCTTCTCCTTGAAAAATCGTTTGAAGATTTTCTTGTTTGGCGAGATCTTCTCTTATCTTCTTGTCAATCGGATCTTCTCAAATCTTCTAACTCCTTCGGTTGAGATCTTCTTGTTTTGGTCGTTGAGATATGCGTATCTTGTAATGATGCCCTTAGCCGAATCCTTCTCTGTGGTGCTTTTCAAGGCTTACGTGTTTGTCCTTTGTAATGCTTTTCAAGGCCCAAGTTCTTCCTTCGAAATGCTTTTCAAGGCCTGCACATATTTGAACAAACACACCAAAACATGCAATCTAGAAATATAATCGATATTTGTTAGTTTATTAAACCGCATATAAATGTTAAGTCTTCCATCATTCACATAAATCAAATCATAATAAAGGTGGAGTTATCAATCTCCCCCTTGATGGAAGACAAGACAAATATCGTACCTACATTCAATGTTAGATATATGTATGCAACAATAATATCGAAAAAAATACAGAATGCAGTAATGTCGGATCAACACATGTGATTTCTCCCCCTTTTTGTTTCGACAAGGGAGAAAAAACAATTAAGTACGGGAGTTTTAAAAATATTACGGACCCAAAGTATTTCCAAAAACATAAAACAGAGTTTAAAACACATCCTCATCTGATGAGGTGTCGGTCACAGAAGGGATAGGGGTATCTAGGACGTCCTCACGTCCCTCGGACTTGAGAATGATTCTCCTCAATCAAGGAAGTTCGTTCCATTGAGCTTGTTTCTCTCAACAATTGAGCGCAGAGAGAATTTCAAATTATCGTTCGACATTATCTACAAAATATAATGACATGTAAATTAGTATATGTTTGAAATTTGCAAATACTTATATTTAAACAATTTAAAATAAGCAAAAGCGTATTTTATTCATTTTTTTTCATCCCTTTGAATAAAATATTCCAAGATCCCATCCCAGACAAGACTCGACGTACTTTTTGCACTGCCTTAAGTCCTATGTGTTCAGGGTAAGTAACAATTACTAATTATAACTCTTTATAATTCTCGGTTGACGATCCACATCCAATGCATAAATTATCTCATGCCTCAAGATCCAAAACTTTGCCTTTTGGTCTCTCGTTGGGTACTACCATATCAAGGTTTATGAACCCCCGTATAGATTCACCCGCACTTCGTCCAAGATTATGGAAGAACACCCTCACTTTTGTGAAGCATATCCAACCAAAAATCTAGAACTTAATGGGTTATGATATGCAAAGGCATTGCCCCAATTTACCTTTGGAGCTTAAGTCTTTTTATTTGTCTTTCATTTATATGTGAAAAAATGTCATAAACAAAAAAAACAATATAAGAACTTAAAATAAAATATTCAAAATGCACTAATTGTGATCCTAGCGTGGCCCCTATGATGCAAAAAATAAAGATTTAATCTTCATAATATTTTCATCTTGTATCCTTCATGGATCTCCCTCCTAGACCTTCTTATGTTTTGTACTTCTTCTTGTATTATAATTTAGAATTGCTCTAATTTCAGAAATTAAATTACGACAATATAAACAATGCGCATATCGTGTATAAGAAAACATAACGATACACAAATCACATATATGGGCCATACTAGTCACCTAATGCATGTAATATATCATAATATACAGCAAGCATAAGAATTTATCTCAATTTAAAATTAAATCCCAATATGGTATTAATCAAATTAATCATAAAAATGAAATGATTGGATTATATTGTATAAAAAGATATAATATCAAATATTTAATCTTAAGTGGAATTTCCTAACTTTTAGGAAACAATAAAAATATCATGATATTATCATTTTTTAATTTAATATTAAATCAAATTTAATCCATTAAATCAAATTTATTTATTTGGTCGGCTCACTTTCGCAACCCTCTATATATTATTAAATCAAATTTAAAATTATACATGTCAAATGCATATCACATATGCAATTGCGATGGGCTAACAAAATATACATACGGAAATTATCCACCATTTCGGTCAATTTTGTGTGCCATATAAGATACATTTGTCTCATAATGTCTTATTTGACGATATGGTGACATTCATATCTAATTTCGAATGTGTTTCTTGAATTCCAAGTTTGAATTGTCAATTAAACGGATGATTGCAAATAATCATCCAAGCATGGCCATGCATTTTTAGTTCTCGCTCTTCAAGTGGCCGAGACAACAATCATGTTCAATGTATCACAGTATACACGAAGCAGGAGGACTTCTTCAATCTTGTATGACTATGGCTCCCACTCAACTTTTGGCAATCCTAACTACTGCCTTTATAACTCCCTTTTACGGAAAGCGTTTAACAGTGTCAAAGAAATAGCAATCATCAAGTGAGACCACAACATACTCATGTCTGAGGAATCTACTAATCATAATTTAACTTAAACTCTACAATCTCTTTTGGAGAGTCTTAAGGTTGATTAGTCTTACATGTATCATCTATACACATATATGTAAATGACTAGACATCTCCATGTCCCTATAGCCCATGAAACCTGGCGATATTTGTCAACTTACAATATAGTTACTAATAAAATCATCCATATTCATTTGATGATTTCGAACTATAGACTTTCAATAATTCAAAACTTTATTTCACTTAATGGGGTTTCATTCACTAGAACACTTAAAGTGATCCCATTTGTATATAATGAATTATTTGGACATATTATTCAATATCAATCAAAACAATATACAAATAAGGATAAAATATCATGTATCATAAAATCATCAAGTCAAACATAAAACTTAGTGTCCAACACTCATAAATACACTATGTAATATAAAAGCAAACTCAAACCCATTCTCCAATGTGCTTGAGACCCTTAGCCCTAGTGTGACTCTCATGCTTGGGCCTAGGCATAGGCTTGGTCAATGGATCTGCAATATTGTCATTTGTATGCACCTTACACATCCTAATGTCACCCTTAGTGATGATGCGTCGAATAAGGTGATACTTCCTCATAACGTCTTTGGATTTGGAGCTTCAACTCGGTTCTTTTGCCTGGGTTATGGCACCATTGTTGTTACAATAGATGTCGATAGGCACCGAAATGCTAGGAACAACACCGAGTTCATCCAGGAACTTCCTTATCCACACAACCTCTTTTGTTGCTTCGCTAGCAGCAATGTACTCAGCCTCTGTTGTAGAATCAGCTATTGTATCCTGCTTGGAGCTCTTCCAGCTCACAGTTCCTCCATTAAGGATGAAGACATAACCCGATTGAGACTCAAATTCATCTCGGTCAGTCTGAAAGCTTGCATCAGTATATCCTTGTACGGTCTATTTTTCATCTCCCCCATATACTAAGAAAACATCCTTTGTCCTTCTCAAGTACTTCAAGATATTCTTAGCTGCACTCCAATGTGCTTCTCCAGGACTTGATTGATATCCACTACACATGCTCAAAGCATACGCAACATCAGGACGTGTACATACCATGGCATACATGATCGATCCTATAGCGGAAGCATATGGGATCTAGGGTGTTTTAGAACACTGCTTCTTGCTAAGATATACACCATGTTGCATGGGTAAAAACCCCTTCTTGGAATCCTGAATCTTGAATCTATTAAAAATCTTATCAATATAAGTTCCTTGACTCAATCCAATAAGCTTCTTAGATCTATCTCTGTAGATCTTAATTCCAAGTATGTACTCGGCATTTTCTAAGTCTTTCATTGAGAAACATTTCTTCAACCATTCCTTTACGGACTCTAGCATCGGAATGTCATTCCCAATAAGTAGTATGTCATCCACATACAAGACTAAGAAGGTTGACTTACTCCCACTAAAATTCTTGTAAACACAAGGATCCTTTTCACATCTAATGAAATCAAATTCTTTGATCTTTTCATCAAATCGAAAGTTCCAACTCCTGGATGCTTGCTTAAGTCCATAAATGGACTTTTTAAGCTTGCATACCTTCCCAACATCATTTAGATCTTCAAAACCTTTAGGTTGTGTCATGTACACATCCTCTTCCAAAAAACCATTTAGAAAAGCAGTGTTGACACCCATTTGTCATATCTCATAGTCATAATATGCGGCAATAGCTAGGATTATCCTAATGAATCTAATCATGACAACTGGTGAAAATGTCTCGTCATAGTCTATACTGTGAATCTGTCTAAAACCTTTGGCAACTAGTCTTGCCTTGTAAACAGACACGTTTCCATCCTTGTCAGTTTTGAGTTTGAAAATCCACTTGCTTCCTATGAGTTTTACCCCATTTGATAAATCTATCAAGTCTCATACTTGATTTTCAAACATCGAATCCATTTTGGACCTCATGGCTTCAAGCCATTTCCTGGAGTCTGGACCCGTCACTGCTTACTTATATGTAGAAGGCTCGCTATGTTCTAGCATAAGAACATCAAGGCTTACATTCAAGATGAAATCATCATAACGTCTTGGTTGTACGCTTGGCCTTTTTGATCTACGAGTGGACTCAACTTGTTCAACAACTAAATCCAGAACATGATCCACAACTGTTTGTAGATCCTCCTATTCCGTCTCTTGGATCGTCTGAGATCCTAGGCCTTCAAAAATAATCATCTCATCACCGACATCATTCATGTCATCTTGTTGTTGAGTTTGTTTCTCTTCATCATCTTGAACTGCTTCAAGATGAATATTTCTCCCACTTGACCTATTGAAAAGGAACTCTATTTCTGGTGTTTCAGGCGATGGAGTTGCATTTGAGACGGTTGTTGCTTGTTGGATCAACTTCTGTAAAGACTACGACTTGGACATGAGTGCGATACGCCCAACCCCCCCCCCCCCCCCCCCATTAATGAAGAAATTGGCTGGATATTATTACGATATCATGTTTAAGAGTTTTCTGAGGGACTTTGACCATTTGATTAGGCAAAAGCCTTAGTTGAAAACCTGAGATTACCCTTGGTTCAACGGTGGCTTAAAGCGGTCCCGGTTTCTGGTCTTGGTCAGGTTATGAACCCGGCCACCTTTCTGACCATCGTTAAATACCGCCTTGGCATTGAGTTGTTTAGAGAGGGGTCCAAGTCCCCTACTTGTGAGAAAGACATTCTAGACGCTTGGGGTGACCATGCTCTTGCTTGTGCTGCGTAGGTTGGCATTAAGCACCGGCATAACATGGTCTGTGATGTCATTTTTTATGAGTGTCTTAAGATTGGGGTGTCTATTCAAAAGGAGGTCCATATTGGTATGGTTGATGGTGGTGATGGGGAGCTGCATCCCGTTGACATCCTTTTCTATAATTGGTTTCAAGGCAAAGACACATGTGTCGACATCACTAGTGCATCTCCTTTCTCTTCACTTGGCCTTTCTAGCTTCATCCCACGTAAAGCTGTGAGGGTTGTTGCTGATAACAAGAGAAAGGAGCATGCGGATGTTTGTAGCTCCAAGGGCATGTCCACGGGTCCGACCCGCCGGGTCAGGGGTCCGGGGAGGGTGACCCGGACCTGTATATGTGGCCGACCCACCGGGTCATGGGTCAGACCCGGCGGGTCGACGGGTCGGCCACCTCACCATAAAAGAAAATGGAAATAAACTTTAAAAAAAAGAAAATAAATAGAAGAGAAAAAATGGACTTAAACTTAAAAAAAGAAGAAGAAAATAAACTAATAAAAAAATTGGACTTAAACTTAAAAAAGAACAAAATAAACTAATAAAAAGAGGATTTAAACTTAAAAAAATTGGACTTAAAGTTTAAATCCAATTTTTTTAAGTTTAAGTCCTCTTTTTATTTTGTTCTTTTTTAAGTTTAAGTCTTAAACTTAAAAAAAAAAAAAAAAAGGGAAGAATTGGGCTTGGACCGGAATCCCGGTTGCTTACGTATCCTCTCGGGGAGGAGGAATCAAAGCTCACGTAGTTCTCTTACCTTTGTTTATATCCCCGATTGGCCCTTACCTTAGTCGGACTCTTCCGCCGATACATCCGATGGCATTTGTTGTCGCTCGTCGTCATCTTCGTCGCCTTCCTCCGCCGAGAGGTTGTTTTTTTGTGTTCGCATTTCCGCTTTCCTCCAATCGGCTAGGAGGACTTGTGCCTCCAACGTCTCGTGCAACATGTTTGATCTCGTCGGATCGAGCACCTTTCCACTCAAGCTAAAGGTTTGCTCAACCGCTACCGTTGAGGCGGGAACGGCGAGAATTTGTGCCGCGATCCTTGAGAGGGTAAGGAACCTCATTCTCTCCGGTCGGCCCCACCATTCCAATATGTTGAAATCCTCTTCTTCTTCATCATTGGCAAACTCAAAAGAAATGGTTAGATATTCGTCGAGTTCCGAGTTGGAACTCGACGTGGTTTTTGCCCTTTTCGGGTCAAACAAATCTCTAGCAATTGATTTAAATTTAGATGAACTTGAAGATGAAGGACGGGGAGGGGGTTGAGAAGATTGACCTCGATCGGAAACACGATATTGAACCAATAATTCATCAAATAATTTTCTAACTTTAGCAATTATGGTAGAAACATGACAATCGGGATGTTGTTCTAAACCTAAAAATTCATAATAACTTTCTAAAAAGTGTTTTAAACCATCCATTTTACGTCTAGGGTCTAACACAAATGCAACAAGAAAAACATCGGAAATGGTTTTATAATAATCTAACCATAGTTCGCATTGAAAGTATAGCTTGTGAAATATTTTCAATTAAAAGACCTTGTTGAATTGCAAATGCAATATTAATTGCTACATAACAAAATATGTTTGAAGTTGGTGTATAAACATAACTAAAAGTGTTAGTAGCATCATAAAAATATTTAAAAACCTCCATTACATCTTTTGCTAAAATCCAAGATTCACTGAAAACAAAATTACCGTCAATATGTTGTGCGGCAAAACCACTTAAAGGTTTCGATATTCATATGATTCGTAAATCATTTTGTAAGTAGAGTTTAATCTTGTACAAACATCTTTTGGAAATTTTTTAGGATAAACATTATTTTGTTTACAATATGCATACCATTTAGTACGTACACTTTTTTTAGACCAAAGTTCATTAAGAATATTTCGAATAGATTGTACTAAATGTCCAACGTATGCTAAACCGTCTTGAACACACAAGTTTAAAATATGAGCGGCACACCTAATGTGAAAAAATTTACCTCCAATCGTCGGCTTACAATAGTTGGTTAAATCTCTAATGGAAGCCGTGTTAGCGGAGGCGTTGTCAAAACCGATTGAAAAAACTCGTGAAACTAATCTATATTCTTCCAAAACATTTGCAATCAAACGGGCAATGTTTTGGGCGGTTTGTTGTTCGTTGAAAACTCGTAATGCTAAAACTCTTTTGTTTAAAATCCAAAATTTATCAACAAAATGACAAGTAATACCCATATATGAATTTTTTTGAAAATTGTCGGTCCAAATATCACTACAAATAGAAACTTGAATATCACCGTTGTCCATAAAATATTTAATCAATTCTTCTTTACGAATTTTATATTTATGCATCATTTTTCTTTTAGCGGTTTGGCAAGAAATCGGTTTATATGCGGGTTGAGCATGATTTTGCATCCAATCATTAAAACCAACATTTTTTGCAAAACTAAATGCTAAAGAATCTACGGCCAACATTTCCGAAAATGCATCCATAGAAGAAGAATGATCATATGTAAATAGAGAATGAGGTTGGTTAGAAGTAGATGCGTACCCGGTAAGTTGTGTTTGCCCTCGTGCTAATCCCACTTTTTCAGGATGCTTGTTCCAGATATGCCTCTTGTAGTTCCCGTGGCCTTCTCCCTTTTTGTGCTTGTATTGTGCCGCACAAAAATTACATTTGGCATAGTAAACTCCGTTAGCATCGGGAGCACCTTTTATAAACCAAAATCGGAAGACCGCCGCCGTTAGTTGAGTGTTGTTCAACGGCGGCTCCTCCTCCGACTCCTCCGTGAATTCGGTCTCGGATCCTTGGGTGTTGGGGAAAGTAGGTGATTCCGTGATATCCTCCTCCTCGAAGATCTTGTGATCTCCACTTAATAAGTCTCGCCTTAAATCCGAACCGGTTGGAGGACCGCTAACGGAATACCGTCCTCGGGTAAAACCTTCGCCGGATGAAGGACCGGCACCGCTAACGGAACGTCTTCCTCGGCTAGACATTTTTTTTTAATAATAGAATGTAGTCTTAAGAGTGGTAAAATGAAAAATAAGAGAATGAGAATATGAGATTAGGAGAGTAATTGAATGTAAGAGTTGGAAATTATGGAGAGATTGAGAGAGTGAATAGATGATTGAATGAGAATTGGTGTGAGATGAAATGAATTGGGTTTGGGGTATTTATAGAATTGTTTTTGGGTTAGATTTATTAAAGTATATTGTTTTTTTTTTTTTGAATTCTTGTGACCGTTACGGGTCGACCCGGCGGGTCACGGGTAAGGATCTGACGACCCTTACCCGTACCCGCGACCCGGGGGAACCCGGACCCGCCGGGTTCCCGCCGGGTCACGGGTGACCCGTGACCCATGGACGTGTTAGCATGAAATATTGTGATATTTTAGGCACATTTCCTAAGTGTATTTGATTCAGATTGATAGTCTTTGATTGAGCATTGTTGCATTTGTGAGTTAGTTTGCCTATATTGTCGATATGGATGTCTACACAAGCTTTATGTTGATTATAGGTGATTGAGAGCCATTTCCGAACGGAATTTAGCAAAGAAGAGTTGATTGAGTATGTCCATGGACTGAGGGCATTCTTAGGAGCAAAAGGAGTTCAACTTGAGGAATGCACGAGGCTAGGGAAGAATCACGTTCTTGCCCTAAACCACGCTCTAAAATACGGCCGTACTACAAACCACGTTCAGTTCCACGGCCGTGGAACCATGCAGGAGAAGCGTGGTTCATTCCAGAAGCTTTTACGGTCGTGGAATCCATGGTTCAAACCGTGTTGATTTCCACGCTCTAAATTACGGTCGTGGAACCTTCCACGACCGTGATCTAGGCGATCTTTTTTGCCACATTTTAAGCCACGATCTTTCAGAAGATTGGGCCGGGCCGATATTTTATCTTGCCCTATAAAAGGACGGACGAAGAGAGATTCCGTCACCCCCGCTTACCTTCGCTTAGACGCACCTTGCGACCTCGCTCTACACTTTCGCTTACACCGCGACTTGGAGATTTTTGCGATTCTTGCAAAAGAAGTATTTTGCCCTCATCCTTGGAGTTGCCCTAATCTCGCACTTTTGGTGGATATTGCTGTTGAGATTTCCGGATTGACGGAAGATCAAAGATTGGGAAGATTGTTCGCAAGAAGATTCCTCTTCTTGTTTAGGTTTGATTTAGAAGACGGATTGACATCCCATTCTTCCTTCTTATCTAAGATTGTGTTTGTTTGTTCTATTCCGAATCTATTGACGATATTCATTCTTGATTGTGACTTTGAGATTGGTTTGAAGTTTATTGAAAGTATTTCGGAAGTTCTCACCTTTCAATCTTTTAATTCTTGAATTTGATATCAACATGACTGTTATTGGCTAAAAACCCTTAACAATTCTAAGGTGAAGGGTTGATAGTCGTGGCTTAGATGATGATAGATCGATCGTAAACAGAATAGACCCTGAGAGTTAGAGAGAATCGTCGACGAACCCTAAATCACGGTTTGTTCTTGAGTTCCACGACCGTGGAATCTCAAGATCCACCCGTAATTTCCCTTAAGTTTACGAACTTGCTTTTACTTTAATCCAAAGTTAAAGATTTGCTTTAACTTAGTTTAGGCTTGCCTTTTCTAGGTGGTAGTGAAGCCTCAACAACCTCTACCTCGATTGTGAGTGTCACAACCTTAATCGGTTAAGTTAGTCTTGATCCTTGGATTACAAGTTTGGGTATTTGACATTAATTCTTGCCTTTAGAACCTTTCTATATTGAAGCCTCAACAACCTGTATAGAGAGTGTCTTGTAGGTGAGTCATATAAGGTTTTTGGAACTTCACCGTACGATTACCTTACATTAGCATACCTTTGCATATCTTAACTCTGTCCTTATATCATTAGTATATCTTGAATCGATTGCCACAGCTGGATACTTGGATCTTTAGGATTGTTGTTTTCCCAATATATTGCAAAACTCCTACATTCACTTGCTTGATAACCTACGATCGAATTTATTCTCCCCAAATCCCTGTGTTCGATACTCTGGAATTCTTGCTTAACTACGTCGATCCGTACACTGCGGGTTCGCTTGCTTGATTCTAGTTTTATGAATTTAAAGCTTATTTGCACGCACGTTTAGGGGAGAACAAGTTTTTGGCGCTGTTGCCGGGGATTTGGTTTAGACCGAATTCGGTAGCCGGTTGTCAAGCTTGGGAGCTTGCTCTCGTTATTTGATATTTCTTTGAGTGTATGCGCAGGTCTAGGAACACCGAAGATCTCTTACCTCTTGATCAAGAGCTTGAGAGAACTTTAAGGCAAAAGCGCAAGGAAAAGAAGATGGCTGAAGAACACGAACGTGATCTTCAAGCGGAGTTGGCGGAGAAAGAAGCTCAACTCCAATGGAATGAGAACATCCGCCGGGATGAAATGGATCGTCATCAATCTCAAGTTAACGATCTAAAGGATATGATGTTCCAAATGAGGATAGAATTAAGCAACCTTAAGAATAAGGGAAGCAAGAAATCCTCAAAAAGGGCATCAAGATCAAGAAGAAGAAGTCATTCATCCACTGATGATAGTGATTCTATGCTATTGACAA
Organism: Fagopyrum homotropicum; assembly: GCA_033239125.1. NCBI lineage: Eukaryota > Viridiplantae > Streptophyta > Magnoliopsida > Caryophyllales > Polygonaceae > Fagopyrum > Fagopyrum homotropicum. The sequence continues at coordinate 115,954,586 of BSWB01000007.1, read as the reverse complement.
GTTTCGCTCTTATCTTGTAGGTGCAAAGGTGATTGTCTACACGGATCATGCTGCGATCCGGTACCTCCTTGCGAAGAAAGATGCGAAGCCAAGGCTAATTAGATGGATTCTTCTCCTACAAGAATTCGATCTTGAGATCCGCGACAAGAAAGGTTCAGAAAATTCTGTTGCGGATCACTTGAGTCGCCTAACACATCTAGAGGACGACCATTTACCCATCGATGACTCCTTCCCGGACGAACACCTACACCTTATTGAGGAGTGCATTGATGTGATCTCCAAAGGTAACGAACCATGGTTTGCTGATTTTGTTAACTATTTGGTTTGCCAGGAGATACCACCCGGACTATCCTACGCACAAAGAAAGAAGTTCTTTAAGGATGTCCGGGAATACTTTTGGAACGAGCCTCTCCTCTTTAAGAGAGGTCCGGATGGCATCATTCGGCGATGTGTGCCGGAAGATGAGATGCAAAGTGTCATCCGCCATTGTCATTCACTACCTTGTGGAGGACACACTAGTTCGAACAAGACTAGCGCAAAGGTATTGCAAGCTGGATTCTTTTGGCCTACTTTATTTAGAGATGTGCAATCCTTTGTTTCTTGCTGCGATGCTTGTCAAAGAACAGGTAATATCTCTAGGAGGAATGAGATGCCCCTCAACAACATCCAAGAGGTGGAGATTTTCGACGTTTGAGGAGTAGACTTCATGGGACCATTCCCATCTTCTTGTGGAAACCAATACATACTATTGGCGGTAGATTATATTTCTAGATGGGTGGAAGCAATTGCCTCTCCCACCAATGATGCCATGGTGGTGGTTAAGTTCTTTAACAAGACCATTTTCCCGCGATTTGGGACGCCAAGGACTATCATTAGTGATGGAGGTTCTCACTTCATTGCCCGGCGCTTTGAAGCTCTTCTAGCTAAGTATGGGGTTACTCACAAGGTCGCTACCCCTTATCATCCACAAACAAGTGGACAAGTTGAGATCTCAAATAGGGAGATCAAAGGAATCTTAGAGAAGACGGTTTCAAGGACTAGGAAGGATTGGTCCTTGAAGCTTGACGATGCATTATGGGCATACCGGACTGCATACAAGACTCCCATAGGAACCACACCATACAACCTTGTGTATGGGAAGTCTTGTCACTTGCCGGTAGAGTTAGAGTACAAAGCGTTTTGGGCTATCAAGTGGTTGAATTTCAGCATGAAGGAAGCGGGAGAGAAGCGTCTCCTAGACCTTAATGAGCTGGACGAACTCCGCTTGAACGCTTATGAAAACGCTAAGATCTATAAGGAGAGAGCAAAGCGTTGGCATGATAAGCATTTCATTCCAAAGGACTTCAAAGAAGGAGATCAAGTTCTCCTCTTCAATTCAAGTCTTCGTCTCTTTCCAGGTAAGCTTAAATCTCGTTGGACCGGACCTTTTCTAATTAAGCGTATTTTCCCCCATGGTGCATTTGAAGTATGGGGTGAAACGAGCGGAAGCTTTAAGGTGAACGGCCAACGACTCAAGAAGTACACGCCGGAACTCCAAACTGAAGAGTTCGCGCCTACCGCACTCGAATAAGTGCGAGATTGGTCTAGCTACGGACCTTAAACAAAGCGCTTCTTGGGAGGCAACCCAAGGTATTGCATTTTTGTTTTTGCTTTCGATTCATAGTTTAGCTTAGTTTAGACGTTTTTCGCTTTGTTTTTGCCTTCGATTCCTTCCGGTATGTTCGTGTTTTTGGATGTAGGAACGATGAAAAAGGAAAAGGGAAGGATAATGTTGAAGAAAAGTGACGAAATTAGGACTTTGGAGCATTACAGAGAGTTCCACGGCCTAAACCACGGTCATGACAGCTACAGTGACCGTAATTTCCAAAAGCCTTTGCAAAATCACCAAAACCACGATTCCGTACAATTCCACGGCCGTGGAACACCCCGACAAACCGTGATTTTCAAATTTTTGCCTGTGACTATATAAACCACGTTCTTCACAAAATCACTCCACAAAACCCTCTTCCACGACCCAAAACGCCGAATCCACGACCCTCTCCCAAATCCTCGTTTCTTAATCGTTTTCAACGATTCTTCTTCCCAAATTGAAGCATATTCGACCACCAACAAGATCCAAGCGACGAATCGAGCGGAAATTCACCAAGGAACGCGCAATTCGGATTTCAAAATCCGAAACCTAGGTTTTTCCACTCTTCTTGATCTTTGTCAATTTGGTTCGTTTTTGTTAAAAATTTTAGGAAGAACTGATTGAAATCGGAAGGAATTAGACTAGGGCTTCCTGATTGCTGAGATTGAGTGTTGAATTCTGAGATTTGCGAAAAAGTGAGACGAACCACGGTTCCTGGAAGAACCACGGCCGTGGAAAGGCTAGAATAGACCGTGATTTTTTACAGTGATGGATTTCGTAAGGAGAGTTTCAGGGAGGATTAAGGAGAAAAAGAATGATCAGAACAAGAAGAGGAAGGGTAATCCCTCTTCTTCTTCATCCTCTAGAGCACCATCACCCTCTTCCCCTTCACCTCCATCATCACCTTCATCACCCTCACCTCCTAGCCCTAGAGTACCGACCATTCATGAGGATCACCTCGCTGCATTCGAGAGGATCGAGGAGAGGGCTGTGATTGGTCCTAGATACCTATTGTTAGAGGATCTAGCTCCTCTTAACATCATAGAGGACCTTACTTGGCTCTTGGATAGAGCCGAATTAGTTGTCTTCTCGGCTATCCGAGAAGACGCGTATGAGGAGATTACGAGGGAGTTTGTGACATCCTTTGAGCACAGCCATGTAGACAGGACCGTTTCTTTCCGTCTTATTGAAAGAAACTATGACTTTTCCATCCGTGAGTTCGGGACTTTCTTCGGGTTTCATGAGACCTTTAACGGTCGCTTTCCTAGTGGCGTTTACGCCAAGGACTTTTGGGAGGAGGTAGCTATGATATACGCCAGCGAGGACCGCTGGCAACCTGCTGACACCAAGGCTAAGTTGATGTACCACTTAGCCTTGAAGATTGCTCACCGTGTTCTTTCGGAGTGTCTCTTTCCTCGGACGGAGACGCCCCAAAAGATCAAGACGGATGAGCTCTTTTTGTTGTATTCTATGTTGTATGGGCGCCGAGCTGACTGTGCCACCCTCTTAGCTGCTACGATGAGCAAGCTTCAGAACAAGAGGAAGGGCAACATTGGATACGGTGGGATAGTTACCCACCTTGCTAGGAGTTTGGGAGTTGATTTTTCTGTGTGTACCCGTATACCAGCCGTACCCTTAGGACTTCATGCCTTCATGACTAGGGGCCTCATCTTCCCCACACATAGAGGTCCGCCTTATGCGGCCATGCCTTGGGAGAGCAGGACGGGTAGGGGTATTGAGTGGCTACCGGAGTACTCCATTATGGCTGGACGCCATAATTGGAAGGAGACGTTCGCTGCTATGCATGCGAACAGGATTGCAGCTCCCCCATATGTCCCACCACCAGTTGTTGAGGAGGAGGAGATGAGAGATCAGTTTGAGGGTGGAGGAGGAGCCGAGCAGGAGTTTGGCACGTTTCCGGATCAGCCGGATGCGGCCCCGATGTGCCTAGACGTTCTCCACGTCCAACTAGAGCTTTAGGCTCGTCTTCTCGCCGCGCTAGCGTGAGAGAGAGACCTACATGGATGACCACACCTCCTGCATGGTATGGAGTTCCACCTCCATGGTCCACAGAGCAGTCATCAGCACTAGCACCAGCACCATCCGACGCTCCAGCATGGTACAGTCAGGCTCCTGTATGGTATGAGCAGATGCCGGATTGGGCTACTGGTCTTTCGGAGAGAGTAGGAGCATTGGAGATCCGAGCCGATGCTAGAGATGGACGCTTGGACGACCTCAATCACATGATGAGGGATGTCTACCACCAGCAGTTTGGGCGGTTTTATGATCCTAGCTTCTCCCCATTCCCGCCTCCACCAGCGCCGCAGTGATGATTAGCATGACCGTTCGTTTTAGTCGCTCCACCGCCACTTTGTGAGTTTCTTTTTCTTTTCTTTCTTTTCTTTCTTTCTTTTGAACATTAGGGACAATGTTCGTCCCAAGTATGGGGTGGGGTGTGACTAAAAGTTGTAATAACTCTTACTCACTATGTTTGCTTCTATTCGAGACTATCATTGCATGTTCATTATATTGTTGCACGTTTCATTATTGCATTGCATGAAAAAGAACTTGAAAAACCCATAAAAAATTTGAAAAATTTTGAAAATTTTGTGCTTCTAAGGAATTGAGATGATTTCCATGATAATCGCTACTTGTGAATTGAGTTTGATGACAATTGCATGCTTAAACGATTAGTGAATTGAAAAGAAATTGAATGTGTCGATTATGCCTCTTTTATAAGTTTCATAATGTGATGAATATTACCTAAATCATGTTGAGAAATTGAAGTTGAAATCACACTATGAGTTCTTATACTTCTTGTTGAGATGATTAAGGCAATTCGATTTTTCTTTCTTCTTTCTTTGATCATTTTAGCTCCTCATTGAAATATTGACCTCCTTTACCTATCCGGGAATTTGGAGAAGTGAATGAAAAAGGCATGTTTGATGTGGGAGGGCCATGAGAGCAATTATTTGCAATCAAAAGAATAGAAAGAAATTGTAGGTTTGGGGAAGTCAATCATGACGATGAGTAACTCGGCATCATTCACATAGCCGGGTGTTTGTGTCTTGCCAAAGTCGGATTGAGCGATATTCCTAGCGGATTATGGTATGTGCGCTAAGGGTTTGAGGCATCTCATAAAAATTGAGAAACGCCAATCTCCTAGGCTTCGGTTTTTGTGCACCTCTGTCCATAACTCCAAAAGTAAAGTCGAAAAATGAAAAGAAGAGAGCGAAGCTCTAAGTTGAAAGTGTGCGGAAACCGCAAAAGGAGAAGAAGAGAGTAGTTGTCCACTTTCCCGGATTCATGCACCACATTCCTTAAAGTTTCCTTCCCTTTCCACATTCTAGACCTTTTTCTTTGAAAGTCCTTAAGATCAAAAGAATGTTATATGGCTTGGTGATCTAAATTGAAGTTTCTTATGATTGATTTTGATAATGTTTGAAGGTTATGATACTTGTATGGAAGTTTGATTGATTCATGAGCTTTCTTTGCTTTTTACTCTTTGATTAAGTGTATGAAAGTCTTATAAACGATTGAAGCAAGATTTGAGAATGATCAATTCTTTAGAAGGCACATTCATCCAAAAGAAGTATTGCTTTGAGAAGCTACACAAATTTCATCCTAACTCTTGTTTTGAAAGCTTTTGAAAGATCTTGCTTAGGGACAAGCAAGTTGTAAGTATGGGGTTATTTGTTAGCATGAAATATTGTGATATTTTAGGCACGTTTTCTAAGTGTATTTGATTCATATTGATAGTCTTTGATTGAGCATTGTTGCATTTGTGAGTTAGTTTGCCTATATTGTCGATATGGATGTCTACACAAGCTTTATGTTGATTATAGGTGATTGAGAGCCATTTCCGAACGGAATTTAGCAAAGAAGAGTTGATTGAGTATGTCCATGGATTGAGGGAATTCTTAGGAGCAAAAGGAGTTCAACTTGAGGAATGCACGAGGCTAGGGAAGAATCACGTTCTTGCCCTAAACCACGCTCTAAAATACGGCCGTACTACAAACCACGTTCAGTTCCACGGCCTTGGAACCATGCAGGAGAAGCGTGGTTCATTCCAGAAGCTTTTACAGTCGTGGAATCCATGGTTCAAACCGTGTTGATTTCCACGCTCTAAATTACGGTCGTGGAACCTTCCACGAGCGTGATCTAGGCGATCTTTTTCGCCACATTTTAAGCCACGATCTTTCAGAAGATTGGGATGGGCTGATATTTTATCTTGCCCTATAAAAGGACGGACGAAGAGAGATTCCGTCACCCCCGCTTACCTTCGCTTAGACGCACCTTGCGACCTCGCTCTACACTTTCGCTTACACCGCGACTTGGAGATTTTTGCGATTCTTGCAAAAGACGTATTTTGCCCTCATCCTTGGAGATGCCCTAATCTCGCACTTTTGGTGGAGATTGCTGTTGAGATTTCCGGATTGACGGAAGATCAAAGATTGGGAAGATTGTTCGCAAGAAGATTCCTCTTCTTGTTTAGGTTTGATTTAGAAGACGGATTGACATCCTGTTCTTCCTTCTTATCTAAGATTGTGTTTGTTTGTTCTATTCCGAATCTATTGACGATATTCATTCTTGATTGTGACTTTGAGATTGGTTTGAAGTTTATTGAAAGTTTTTCGGAAGTTCTCACCTTTCAATCTTTTAATTCTTGAATTTGATATCAATATGACTGTTATTGGCTAAAAACCCTTAACAATTCTAAGGTGAAGGGTTGATAGTTGTGGCTTAGATGATGATAGATCGATCGTAAACAGAATAGACCCTGAGAGTTAGAGAGAATCGTCGACGAACCCTAAATCACGGTTTGTTCTTGAGTTCCACGACCGTGGAATCTCAAGATCCACCCGTAATTTCCCTTAAGTTTACGAACTTGCTTTTACTTTAATCCAAAGTTAAAGATTTGCTTTAACTTAGTTTAGGCTTGCCTTTTCTAGGTGGTAGTGAAGCCTCAACAACCTCTACCTCGATTGTGAGTGTCACAACCTTAATCGGTTAAGTTAGTCTTGATCCTTGGATTACAAGTTTGGGTATTTGACATTAATTCTTGCCTTTAGAACCTTTCTATATTGAAGCCTCAACAACCTGTATAGAGAGTGTCTTGTAGGTGAGTCATATAAGGTTTTTGGAACTTCACCGTACGATTACCTTACATTAGCATACCTTTGTATATCTTAACTCTGTCCTTATATCATTAGTATATCTTGAATCGATTGTCACAGCTGGATACTTGGATCTTTAGGATTGTTGTTTTCCCAATATATTGCAAAACTCCTACATTCACTTGCTTGATAACCTACGATCGAATTTATTCTCCCCAAATCCCTGTGTTCGATACTCTGGAATTCTTGCTTAACTACGTCGATCCGTACACTGCGGGTTCGCTTGCTTGATTCTAGTTTTATAAATTTAAAGCTTAATTGCACGCACGTTTAGGGGCGAACAGGACGTCCTTACCAAGGGTTATTACTTTCTCCCTTTTCTTTTTCCACGTTTGGCGATCTGGGTGATGACGCGGTGGAGCTACTTAAAATATTGGGCTCGGTTGCTAAAGAGCTACCCGAATATAGTAGGAGTACTTGCTTTATTTGTGTGGAGCTGTTGCGGTGTCTTGTGCTCTGAGTTTGGTGTTTCTTGTGTTGGTGTGCGTGTTGGTTGTCTGGATGAGAGGATCGGGTTCTTCTCCACCTGTGCGGGTTCACTGCCACTTCTTTGGGCGGGACGGTTGTCGTGATGGTGGGGGTAAGGGGGCTTACCCCGGCTTACTTCATCAGGCACTTACGGGATATCCATTTGTGTGATGACGTCCTTCCCGGGTTTAAGTCTCTTATTGGCTCTTATCAGGGCGTTTATGATAAGTTTATGGTGGTTCTTAGGCAACTCGGTCTTTGGTTTTGTGGTGAATGTTGCGTCACTCACATGGTGTCTAAGAATTGTGTTCATTCGAATGGTGTGGTTGTTGCTCCTTTGTCTAATGATGGGTCCATTGCTTTCTTTATTCATGGTTTTCCGCAGCCTTCTCCTGTGGTCGCTTCTTCTTTGGATATCGTGGATGCAGTAGTGGGCCAGAATGCCCTTGATCTTGATGGTGTGTTTGATGTGTCCTTGGTGGAGAAGGTTTTCAGGCCGATGTTCTTACTGTGAAGAACGTCCCGTGGAAGCAAGTTGGGTTTTGCTAGGGTCCTCAAAGACGCCCTTGATCGGGTTCTTTCTAGTCCCTCTTGTGTATTCGCGTGGGTTTGTCTTCTTATTTTACCTCGATGTGTCCTTCATCGGTATAAGCCCAAGTCATGTTCTGAAAATCGGTCGGGTGTGAAGCGGGGTTTGCAGACTGAAAGTATCGCTAGGGCTACTCGGTTGTGGAAAGAACCTAGAAGTATTAGATGTCTTGTTGATGAACTTCTGGCTTTTGTGCTTGATTCTCGTCCCAGGGATGCTGATGATAGCCAGGTTGAGGCTAACTTGAAACAATGTAAAAGGAAGGTTAGTGATGGTCATTTTGCGGCTTTCATTCGTATCCTCACCTCCTCGGGTGTTGCTCCCATGTCTGAGGACACCCTCCGTGGGCTTCTGGATATGCACCCGCATTCCCCGCCTCCTTCCTTACCTTCTCCAATCAGATCCGGGGTTGCTCTTCAGGTTAACAAGAGTTTGGTCCCTGATAGGATTAGGAGTTTTCTTAAAGGCACCTCTTATGGTAGGGATGGTCTGCGGGCCCAACACTTGTTAAATGCCCTTGGTGGTGGTGGTGTTGCTATTGCTTATGAGTTGATTGAGTTGATTTCTGGGGTTGTTAACCTTTTTCTTAGGGGTTTTTGTCCGAACACCCTTAGTGAGTATATTGCTAGTGCTCCTATTACGCCTCTCCTTAAACCGGGAGGCGGGATCCGCCCTATCGTGGTTGGCTCTATTTGGAGACGTCTTGTATCTAAAGTTGCGGCTTCTGCTATCGGTAAGTCCATTGGACCTTATTTTGAGGATGTTCAGTTCGGGGTTGGAGTTTCAGGCGGTGGGGAGGCGGTTTTGCATGCGGTCTATCGGTTAGTGGAATCTCAGGGCGTAGATGATAGCCTTTCCATGCTTCTGGTCGATTTCAAGAATGCTTTTAATCTCGTTGATCGCACTTCTATGATTTCTCAGGTCTAGCAGGTTTTCCCCGCTATTTCTTCTTGGGTTGAGTTTTTCTATGCCCGTCCTACACATTTATATTATGGTGAGCATGTCCTTTATTCTTGTAGAGGTGATCAGCAGGGGGACCCTCTTGGCCCGTTGCTTTTCTCACTGGTCCTTCATCCCCCCTTATCCGAAAAATTTTGGATTGTTGTCGGCTGAAGCTTAATGCTTCGTACCTTGATGACGGGACGTTGATTGGTGATACCCTGATGGTTAGTAAGACGCTTGACATCATCAGGGCAGATGACCCCTCATTAGGCATTTACCTTAATATCGGTAAAACAGAGATCTTTTGGACGAAGGTTGATCCGCGTAGCTCTGAGCCTAGTGTTTTTCTTAAGCATATTGCTAGACCGCTTGATGGGGTCAAGTTGTTGGGTGGTGCTGTCATCCTTGACCCGGCCTTTTGTTCTCGTGTTGCTTTGATGAGGGTTGCAAAAACCAAGTCTTTGATGAAGGCCATTATAATATTGGGGGACCCCTAGTGTTTTGTTACGCTAGAAATGTATAGCACAAAAGTCTTACAATTTATAACTCGATATAATTTTCTAACTCCTAGGGAACCCACAGTGTATGGTTTGTTTTGTAGCAAGGATAGTATTCCGAGGTTGAACACGAAGACTAAGGTGAAATCAAATCAAACAAGTGATCATGGATAGTGCAAGTCTAGTCTAAGAAAAGAGAAAGAAATAAAGAAATGAAAATCATGATATTTTTGGTTGGGTTTTTGTGGTAATCAAGCAAAGATCACAAATCATGCAAGATTATAAATCAAACAAACAACTCAAGCTAACAACACAAACAAGCAACAAAAACACAAGATATGTGATCAAAGAGAGAAAAAGCGGATTCTAGGGGTGAGGACTTCCGATTATGGCATTGGACTCAAGCTTCTAATCAACCTTGGACAAGTTACGGTATGTTGGGAAAAGAGTGTTTCTCAAATGGGATCAATCACCGGGTAGGTCTCATGGTCCACTAATCCCGCACCTAAGGTCCTATTACCGGGTAAGTATCTAAGAGCCTAAGGTTGAGAATTCTATACAAACCGGATTGCTATCTAGGGGTCAACCCTCTCCTTACCGGGTAAGTCTAGGGAAGGCAAGTCCTAAGCATCGATCCTAGCACACTCAGTCCAATAGCGGCTTGCGAGGCTCACTACTACCTAGAGTTCATCATCCTTGGTATCTAAGATCGAGAATTACCGGGTAAGTCTCTTCCCTCACTTAGTTTGCTAGCATTAGGTCACCCTAGGCTAGATTATGCTTAACAAACTCTAGGATTTGAACAATCTAACATCCTAACATTCAGATTCATTAATGCAAGCACAACAGAACAAACCACGGCCTGATCATACAAAATCACGGTCGAGATTTCACAAGAACAGGTTGTGGTTTACATTAGAGGTTAGGTTCGAGCAAGCAAATCATCCAAAGGCACATTCAAGTCTATTCTATCATAGTCCAAGCCATAACCATCATTCCATTACCCTAGAATCACAACTATTTAGCCAATAACATGCATTTTAAGAATTAAACTTAACAAGCAAATATTCATGGCTTCTATAGCAAGAAAATAAAATGAACGTGAAAAGAAACAAGTAGTCTTAGATGGATATGAGATTAAATAAGACTTACAACCCTTCAAACACAACTCCAAAACGTTCCTTACAATGCTTTCAAATGTTCTCAACAAAAATCGCTCAAAAATCACTCAAAAGTTCACTCTAAATCTCTATCTTGATGTGTTGTTCTTCCTCCAAAATGAGAGTGTTTTTTCTTCTCCTCCAAGAATTCCCAATTCGGATAATGATGATGTGTGAGAGAATATGGGAGAATCCCCTAGAAACAGCCTGCAGGACCACTTATATTCTCCACCAAGAGCAAGGGTCGGGCAAAGAGATCGTGGGACACGTGTCAAAGCTGTCCAGAGAAAACCACGGCCAAAATCACGGCCGATATTTTTGCCTCTGGGCCGTGGAATTCCCTGTTCAGCTCTCTTTGGATCATTAAGCCATGAGTTGGTGCAAGGCATGCACCAATAAGGTCCTATGTGTTCTCCTTTGCTACTAGCTTGCTCCTTAAAGAGTCCGGATGTGTGTCATCACGAGGAATAATCCTCGAATGTATCGATTAAGCTCCAAAAGCTCCCCAAAATACCTACAAAACTGACAAGAGTTCGTATAGACGTCTATTTCGACAATATGCATGAATTAAGCGTAAACGTCATGAACTAATGTCAAACCATGCATGAATAACAGGAAAAATTATCTAAATGAATGCCTAAACTAACGTCATAAATCATGTCATCAAAATACCTCATACTTGTCACTTGCTCGTCCCCGAGAAAGGTCCAACTATAGGCTACGAGATGGCATGATTTATGAATGTAGAAAAACAGAAAATATTTTTGGAATTGTGCTTCTAAAGTTGGATCACCTTCATAGTCATGTTTCATGGCAATGGACAAGCAATCATGTATTAAATGAACGAAGGCACGGAAAGACAATCATACTTAACTTGAAAGCATGCATGAAAGGTGAAAATGAAGAAGTCAAGATGATCATGAGAATATCCAATCTAGATCACTAAGTCATACACATATGCAAATAGGCCACAAGGACTTACGAAGAAGAGGCCAAGAAACGTTGTTATAGGTGGGAACTTTTTTAGGTCATGTGGTGCTAATTCGGGAAAGGAACTAACTCCACAATTTCATTTTTTATCAACTTCCTCACAAGTGTATATTTTTCTCCATCTTTTCTTTCTTTTCTTTTCTTTTCTTTTCTTTTCTTTTTCATTTTCTTTTTCTTTCACTTATTTTTGAGACAATGGCATTGGTGTACAAAAGCTAAAACCTTGGTGATTAGCGGACCTCTGGATTTTTCCGAGGTGCCTCACACCGGGCACACATATCAAGGCTCGTTAGGACATTCGGTTTATCCGACTTTGGCAAGCCACAAACACCCGATTATGTGAATGGTGCCAAGTTACTCGTCATCAAAACCAAAGTCCCCAAACCTATATTTTTTTCTACACTTTCACAACAAATTCAGCATTTCATTCACAACATTCATTCATCAACAACTTCACCCCACACTTGTCTTTTCACACACTCAACACACTATCATGCTCCTATTCCCGGATGGGTCAAAAGAGGTCAAAATTTTAATTAAGTGAGGTGCTCAAACAACATGATCAAGATGACAAGAAGAGAGATGAATTGCCTTAATCATTCCTAGATGATGTGCAAGAACCAGCATGTAATTTCGACTATCAAGTCTCAATCCAATCAAGGTAAGCATCATACTCACAATTCATACATAGGATTCAAGAGAAGTATTTCAAGTCCATATATGCATAAATCCATTCAACACACAAGGCCATCCATAGCCAATTCACAAAAAAATCTCATCATAAGGGTCATATCCAAACTAGGAAGCACAAAATTTTTTAAATTTTCTGATTTTTTTTTGGAATTTTTGAGATAAATATGTACAATGCAAAACAAAATGAAACATGTGACAATAATATGAAACTATCCTAGATGCAATCATGCAGATGATTATGAAAACCCCACCCCATACTTAAAGCCACATTGTCTCCAATGTGCAAATTAAATAAAGAAGTGAAAGAGAGTCCTCACAATGTAAAAATGGTGTTTTCGGTATTTTGGTTCACTATGGCGTCCATTATGGCGTCGGGACCCGCGCTAAGCACCGTAATCCGTCCAAGTCCCACATCCGTGTTACGCTCAGGATGTGATACGCAATGGGTTTTAAATTTATACTCGTTATATTTCTCCTAACTCCTAGCGAACTCGCAGTGTACGGGACGTTTGTAGTAGGGATAGTATTCCGAGGTCGAACACAAAGACTAAGGTGAGATTGATTCGATTTATGATTAAGTTTAGTGAAGATATAGGTTAAGAAAAGAGGTAGAAATAGAGAACAGAAAATCTCGAATGTTTTTGGTTGGTTTTTAGGTGATCAATCAAAGATCACAATTCATGCAAGGCAAACAATCAACTAAACTAACAAATCAATGCAAACAAACAAGCTAAACACGAGATATGAGTCAAATGGAGAAAAGCGGATTCTAGGGGTTGGAAGTTCCGGTTATGGCATAGGACTCAAGCTACCTAATCATTCCTTGGATTAACTATGATATGTTGGGATTTAGTGTTTCTAGATTTGGGATCAATCACCGGGTAGGTCTCATGATCCACTAGTCCGTCCCTAAGGTCTCATCACCGGGTAAGTCTCTAAGAACCTAAGGGATGGAATTCTACACAAACCGGATTGTCACCTAAGGATCTAACCTATCCTCACCGGGTAAGTCTCGAAAGGGTTAGTCCTAAACAACTATCCTAGCACACTTAGTCCAATGGCGGCTTATGAGGCTCACCACTACCTAGGGTTTGTCATCTTTGAAATCTAAGAGTAGAATCACCGAGTAAGTCTCTTCTAACACTTAGTTGCTAACACTAGGTCACCCTAGGGTAGATTTAACTCAACAAACACTTAGGATTTCAACATTCTAACAATCTAAAGCTAGATCCATCGAACCAGGGAGAATCACGGTTTGTTTTATCTAGTCCACGGCCGTGGTTTGTCAAGAACAATCCGTGGACTTCAACAGAGGCTACGTCCAAGCAAGTGAGTCATCCAAGGGCTAATCTAAGTTCATCCTATCATAGTCCTAGCCATAACCATTCCTTCCTTACCCTAGAATCACATCTATTTAGCCTACAACATTCATCATAGCAATCAAAATCATCAAACATAAAATCATGGCATCCATTTGCAAGATAATGAAGAGAAAGAGATGAACAAGTGAAGTGAACCAAACCAAGCTGAAAAAGGAATTAGAATGACTCACAATCCTTTTTAAAGAAGGTTTAAATGGTTCATACAACTCTAGAAATCGATTCCGAAATCCTTCACTACAAAGCTATCCAAGTCTATCAATGGTGTGTTCTTCTTCTTCTCTCCAATGGAGCTCTTCTCCAATGGTGGCTTCCTTCTACCTCCTCCTTCAAAGAATCTTCTTGTTGAGAGTATTGTTGTGTGTGTAGAGTGATGGGAGAATCCCCAATTGAAAGATGCTAGATGGAAGATGCCTTCTCAGCCAATGCAGGACCACTTTTATACTACAACTTTGCAAGAGCTGGCCAAGAGATCGTGGCACAGTTGTCATGAAAACCTGGCAAAATCCACGGATGGTTCCACGGCCGTGGACTTCCAGTGAACCGTGGTTTGGACCTTCAGCTTTGCCTTTGATCATTAAGCTTCGATTTGGTGCATGGCTTGTGTTGGCAAGGTTCCATGAGTCCTCCTTAGCCCTTAGCTTGCAATCCTAATGAGTCCGAGGGTGTGTCATCTTGATGAACGATCTTCAAACGTATCGATTTAGCTCCTAAATCTCCCAAAATACCTACAAAGCAACACACAAGTCCGTGTAGACGTCTATCTCGACAAAATACGTGAATTGAGTGCAAACGTTGTGAAACAGTGCTAAACCATGCATGAATGAGTGACAAATCTCTCTAAATGATTACCTAAACCTAAGTCATAAATCGTGTTATCAAAAATACCCCATACTTAAGGTTTGCTCGTCCCCGAGCAAATTCTCAACTATAGACTACGAGATAACATGATTTATGTATGCAGAAAAATGGCAAAATCTTTTTAGGTTTGTGCTTCTACTATTGGATCACCTTCATAGTCATGTTTCATGGCAACGGACAAGCAATTATGTATCAAACAAGTGAAGGCATGGAAAGACAATTGTACTTAACTCAAAAGCATGCATGAAATGTAAAAATGAGGAAGTCAAGATGATCAAGAGCATATCCAATCTAGATTACTAAGTCTTACAAACATGCAAATAGGTCATAAGGTCTTATGAACTAAAAGGCCAAAAAACGTTGTGATTAGGTGGGGATTTTTCTAGGCTATGTGATGCTAATCCGGGAATGGAACTAACTCCACAATTTTGTCCTCGATCAACTTCCCTCAAGTGTATATTTTCTCCATCTTTCCTATCTTTTCTTTCTTTTTCTCACTTATTTTTGAGACAGTGGCATTGGTGTACAAAAGCCGAAACCTTGGTGATTAGCCATCCTCGGGCTTTTTCTATTTTTCGAGGTGCATCCACACCGGGCACACATACCAAAGCTCGTTAGGACTATCGGTTTATTTGACTTTGGCAAGGCACCAACACCCGATTATGTGAAGTGTACCGAGTTACTTGTCATTTAAACCAACGTCCCCAAACTTATGTTTTTGTCTACACTTTCACAACAAATCCAGCATTTTATTCATGACATTCTTTCATCAACATCTTCACCCCACACTTGCTTTTCACACACATCAACACACTAACATGCTCCTATTCCCGGATGGGTCAAAAGAGGTCAAATTATATCAATTGAGGTGCTCAAACATCATGATCAAGATGAGAAGTAGAGAAAGATGAATTGCCTCATTCATTCCTAGATGGTGTGCAAGAACTATCATGTAATTTTGACCTTCAATACTCAATCCATTCTAGGCAAACATCATGATCACAAATCATTCATGGGATTCAAGAGAAGTACTTCAAGTCTACATATGCATTCATCAATTTAACACATAAGGCCATCCATAGCCAATCCACAAGACAAGATTCATCATTAGGGTCATATCCAAGCCTAGAAAGCACAAAAAAATTTTTAAATTTTCTGATTTTTTATGGATTTTTCGAAATGAGTATATACAATGCAAGACATGTGATGATATTAAACTAACCTAGATGCTCATCATGCAAAGGATCATGCAAACCCCACCCCATACTTAGAAACACATTGTCCCCAATGTGTAAATGAAGTAAAGAAGAGTGAAAGAAGGTTCTCACAATGTAAAAATGGTTTGCTATGGTATTTGGGATTCTCAAGTGGAATTGATGTTGGATGATCCTATCAACCATGGTAGAGAGCTCTAAGTATTCATCAAGGCGTCGGAACCCGCGCTAGGCACCGCTAGCCGTCCAAGTTCCGCGTCCGCTCCACCCATAATTGATGAGGGGTTCATCATCATCATTCATATGCCAAGCAAGGCTTCCAATGCTACCAAGACTCTAACACACACAAAGCACACAAAACACACACAAAAACAGAAAAATCTAAAACAAAAACAAAACGAGAAAGGGAAAACGTTACCAATGGGTTGCCTCCCACCAAGCGCTTCTTTATGGTCATTAGCTTGACCAAACTCGGGGGCGTCTACTCAAGATGAAGTGGGGCAATCACATCCACCGGAGTTCCCGGGATATACTTCTTCAACCGGTGCCCATTCACCTTAAAGTTTCCACAATGCTCCCCTCCTATCTCAATAGCTCCATGGGGAAAGATTTTCTTCACCACATATGGCCCGGTCCATCTCGATTTTAGCTTTCCGGGAAAGAGCCGCAACCTTGAGTTAAAAAGAAGAACAAGGTCGCCTTCGCTCAACTCCTTCGGGATGAGGCGCTTGTCATGCCACCGTTTGGTTCTCTCCTTGTAGATCCGGGCATTCTCATAAGCATCCAACCGGATCTCTTCAAGGGCGTTCATATCAAGTAACCTCTTCTCTCCCGCCTCCTTGAGGTCAAAATTTAGCCACTTAATGGCCCAATAAGCTATATGCTCCATCTCTACCGGAAGATGGCAAGACTTGCCATAGACCAACTTGTAAGGAGTGGTGCCAATTGGTGTCTTGAAAGCGGTTCTATATGCCCACAAAGCATCATCGAGCTTCATAGCCCAATCCTTTCTTGTCCTAGAGACCGTCTTCTCAAGAATTCCCTTAATCTCCCGGTTGGAGATCTCCACTTGGCCACTAGTTTGGGGATGGTAAGGTGTTGCCACCTTATGAGTCACCCCATACTTAGCCAAAAGTGCCCCAAAGTTCCTATTGGTGAAGTGCTTCTCTCCATCACTTATGATCACCCTTGGTGTTCTAAACCTAGGGAAGATCACTCGGTTGAAGAACCGCACCACAACCTTGGCGTCATTTGTAGGAGAGGCGATTGCCTCCACCCATCTTGAAACATAGTCAACCGCCAATAGGATGTAGAGGTTGCCACATGAAGAAGGGAATGGTCCCATGAAGTCCACACCCCACACATCAAATATTTCCACTTCTTGTATGTTGTTCAAGGGCATCTCATTCCTCCTTGAGATGTTGCCCGTCCTTTGGCAAGCATCACAAGCTACCACAAAGCTTTGCACATCCTTGAACAAACTTGGCCAAAAGAAGCCCGATTGCAACACTTTAGCACATGTCTTGTGTGAGCTAGCATGCCCTCCACATGGCAAGGAATGACAATGGCGGATCACACTCTCCACCTCATCCTCCGGTATGCATC
Source organism: Fagopyrum homotropicum (assembly GCA_033239125.1). Classification (NCBI taxonomy): domain Eukaryota; kingdom Viridiplantae; phylum Streptophyta; class Magnoliopsida; order Caryophyllales; family Polygonaceae; genus Fagopyrum; species Fagopyrum homotropicum. The sequence continues at coordinate 115,937,381 of BSWB01000007.1, read as the reverse complement.
TTCTAAACATTCCATCCGGCCCTCTCTTGAACAAAAGTGGTTCACTCCAATAGTAGTGCCTCACATCCTTGAAGAACTTCTTCCTTTGGGCATATGTCAAACCGGGAGGGACTTCCTCACACACTAAGTAGTTCACAATGTCGGCAAACCATGGCTCGCTTCCTCTAGACACTTGGAACAAGCATTCCTCCACCATTTGCAATTGCTCATCCCGGAACGAGTCATCAATTGGGATGTCATCTCTTTCAAGCTTCAATGGTGGGAGTCTACTAAGGTGATCCGCCACGGAGTTCTCGGATCCCTTCTTGTCCCGGATTTTCAAATCAAACTCTTGAAGAAGAAGGATCCACCGAATCAACCTTGGTTTGGCATCCTTCTTTGTAAGTAGATAACGGATCACAGCATGATCCGTATAAACTATGACCTTCGCTCCAACAAGATATGAGCGGAACTTCTCAAATGCATACACAACCGCTAGCAACTCCTTCTCGGTGGTAGCATAATTGAGTTGGGCGTCATCTAGCGTCTTGCTAGCATAATAAATGGCATGAGTGCGCCCATCTTTCCTTTGCCCCAAAACAGCCCCAACGGCTACATCGCTTGCATCACACATGATCTCAAACGGTAAACTCCAATCCGGAGGTTGCATGATAGGTGCGGAGATCAAGGCGTTCATCAACCTACAAAAAGCCTCAAGGCAATCTTTGGAGAAAACAAATTCAACATCTTTCATTAGTAGGTTAGTAAGAGGCTTAGAAATTTTAGAGAAGTCTTGAATAAACCTCCGGTAAAAACCGACATGCCCTAAGAAACTCCTTACCCCTTTCACCGAGGTAGGTGGTGGCAACTTCTCTATCGTTTCAATTTTGGCCCTATCAACCTCAATGCCACGGTTAGACACCAAGTGTCCTAACACAATACCTTCACTTACCATGAAGTGGCATTTTTCCCAATTCAAGACAAGATTTGTCTCCTCACATCTTTGTAGTACTAATGACAAATTAGCCAAGCAATTATCAAAGGAAGAACCATAAACAGAGAAATCATCCATGAACACTTCCATGATATTTTCAATGTATTCCGAAAAGATAGCCATCATACACCTTTGGAAGGTGGCGGGTGCATTACACAACCCAAATGGCATTCTCCTATATGCAAAAGTACCCCATGAACATGTAAATGTTGTTTTCTCTTGGTCATCGGGGTGGATAGGGATTTGGAAGAATTCACTATAGCCATCTAAGTAGCAAAAATGAGAATGTTGAGCTAACCTCTCTAGCATTTGGTCAATGAAGGGGAGAGGGAAGTGATCTTTCCTAGAGGCCATGTTCAACTTCCTATAGTCAATGCACATCCTCCATCCCGTAACCGTCCTAGTTGGGATTAGTTCATTGTTCTCATTGGTCACTACGGTCATCCCACCCTTCTTAGGAACTACATGAACGGGACTAACCCACTTACTATCCGAGATAGGGTAGATAATTCCCGCATCTAGCAACTTAATGATCTCCTTTTTGACTACCTCTTTTATTATAGGATTCGGTCTTCTTTGATGTTCAATAGAGGGTTTATGGTTATCTTCCATCAATATCTTATGCATGCACAAAGAAGGTTTTATGCCAACCAAATCATCAATAGTATAGCCAATGGCTTTCCTATGCAATCTTAGTTCATGCAACAACTTAGCAAGTTCATCATCACTCAAGCATGCATTAACAATCACCGGATATGTTGAATTATCACCAAGAAAAGCATACTTAAAATGAGAGGGGAGGGGTTTAAGTTCAAGATTAGGAGGACCTTTGTCGAGTGGAGACGATCCAATTAACGTTGGATGAGATGAACCCAAAGCAACTGAAGACCCTTCAAGGCTCCTTGAAGCTTGATCATCAATGAGGTCTGACTTTGGGGGAACCACGGTTGGAACCACGGTTGGCTCCACTTCCACGGTCGTGGACCTTGCCAGGCTTGTTTGTTGAGGCTTTACAGAGAGTTCTACGGCCGTGGAACCACTTCCACGCCCGTGGAACTTGCAGTTGTTTAGCATGTCTTCGTGAACCTCAAATCCAACTCTTGCCTCCTTTTCTAGTGCTTCCAAGGCCTTGATTTCTTCATTGCAAGCCTCCTCAACACCTTCCTCCATCATACTTAGGGTAAGAACCTTCTCCAAGGGGTGGTTGATCAAAATCAAGCTCACAACTTCTCTAGATTCCTCTTGCTCGACTATGTTGAAGACATCCTCATCAAGGGTTGGCCCTTTCATCATTGTGGACAACTTGAACTTGATGTTCTCTTCTCCAATGTTGAAGGAGAGAGTCCCATTCTTGCAATCCACTAGGCATCTGGAGGTAGCTAGGAAGGGTCTTCCTAAGATGATGGGAACTGGATAGTCCACCGAAATGTCCAAGACAACAAAATCAATTGGCACATAGAATCCTCCTAGTTGCACCGGGATGTCTTCTAAGATCCCAACCGGATGAGTGATAGAACGGTCCGCCATATAGAGGGTCATCTTGACCGGTTTCGACTCTCCTAGCCCAACCTTGTTGCAAAGTTCAAGCGGTATGATGCTTACACTTGCTCCAAGATCACAAAGGGCCTCATACTTCACATCTCCCACTCCAATTGGGACACAAAAGGAACCCGGATCTCTTAGCTTGGGAGGCATCTCCTCCTTCATTGTTTGGATCAATTCCGAAGATCTCTTGGTCATTCTTATCTCCACATACTCCTCCAACTTCCTTTTGTTGGAGAGTATCTCTTTCAAGAACTTGCCATATGCCGGCATTCCTAAAATAGCATCCATGAACGGACTGTTAATATGCAATTTAGACATTAGTTCAAGGAATTTACCAAAGTGATTGTCCAAGCGAGCTCTTGCTCGTGATTGAGGGAATGGTACTGGTGGCTTGTATGGAGGCGGTGCCACATATGTTGGCTCAACATCCTTGCTCTTGCCTCCATCTCCTTGCAAAGTCTCTTCCTCTATCACCACTTGTTTCCCCTTAGCATTCTCCTTGGGCAAAGGGTCTTTCATACTCAACCCACTCCTCATTGTAATGGCCAACACTTGGCCTCTTGGGTTGTCTTCGGTTCTTCCGGGAAGCTTCCCCGGATCTCTTTGGGCTTCACCCGCCTTTTGGAACACTTGTGCTTCCAACACCTTTTGAGCCTTAGAAATGGAAGTCACCGTGCTCTCAAGACCACTCAACCTTCCAAGCAATTGCTCAAACATCATTTCGGTTCTATCCTTTGGAGGTTGAGTAAATCCGGGTGGAGGTTCTTATGAAGTTTTTGGTGGTGGAGTTGTGCTTGTGGAAGCGGGAGGATTCAAGGCTCCATCCGGGTTAGAGTAGGAAAACCCGGGATGGTTGTGGTTGGGCCGGTAATTGTTGAATTGCCGGTTGTTGTTGAAGTTCCTTGGGCCTTGATAATTGTTGTAATTGCCCCTTCCCATGTAATTCACATCCTCCTCCTTGGAAGACAAGTTAGCTTGTGGAAGCACTTGAGGAGTTGCTTGGTTCTTCAAAGTTGTAGCACACAACTCTCTCAAAGACTTCAATTCATTGTTGATGGCATCAAGCTTGAAGTTGCTCATGGTGACTTCACTCACCTCATATGCTCCCGCCTTTCTCCCTTCACTCTTCCTATGGGAGTATTTCTCAATCACTAGAGTTTGTTTCTCTACAAACTCCCAAGCTTCATCTACATGCTTCTCCATGAAAGTCCCACCGGAAAGAGATTGGAGCTTGAATTGGCTATCTTCATCAAGTCCTTTGAAGTAGATCTCCAATAGCTCAATTTTCGGTATACCATGGTGTGGACAATCTAGGAGAAGGTCTTTGAACCTCTCCCAAGACTTGAATAAACTCTCTCTATCCTTCATCACGAAGGCATTGATCTTCCCTCTTAACTCGGTAGTCTTGGAAGGTGGGAAGAACTTAGTCAAAAACTCAGTTGTCATTTCCTCCCAAGTACCAACTCGCCCTTGTGGAATAGATTGATACCAAGCTAAGGCTTTGTCCTTAAGAGAGAAGGAGAAAGCCCTAAGCTTATGGTTGTTGCTCTCCAATCTTGGCGGTCTAAGAGTCTCCATCAAGATCTCATAGTTCATCAAGTGTTGATGAGGAGACTCTCCTTCCATCCCTCCAAATTGATTATGCCGGATCATTTGTAGAACTTGAGGGCGGAGTTCGTAATCATGGGTTGCGGGATCTCCTAAGTTCACACCCGGACGGTGTGCTCTTTGTGCCGGATCCATACGTTGCCCCAACGTTTGTGGCTCTTCCATAGCAATGGGCACAACCCTAATATTCACCGCCGCCGGTTGCGGTTGTGGTGGAGGTGGAGGAGGTTGTTGACGGTTAAGCTCTCTTTGCACAAGAGCTTGCCTAATCTCCTCAATCTCCCTCCTAGTTGCCTCTTGCCTCTCATTGGCAAGTCTCCTTTCATTCTCCAAAGCTTCATCCCTTATCCTAATTTGCTCTAAAGCCTCATCCAACTCAGCTTGGAGATCTTTTCCGGCCATCTCTTTCCCTTTTTTAATGCTCTTGGATCTAGATCTAAGGGTTTTCTCCGGTTCGGGATCGAATGGAGCTAAATCCTTGCCACGAGATCTTCGCATACACCTAAAGAGTGAGATGTCCTGAAAAGCAAAGACACAAACCAAAAAGAGATCAAAAGCAACAAGAAAGATCTACACTATAAACAATCACAAAATAGACTCAATCTAGACCTAGTCCCCGGCAACGGCGCCAAAAACTTTGTTACGCTCAGGATGTGATACGCAATGGGTTTTAAATTTATACTCGTTATATTTCTCCTAACTCCTAGCGAACCCGCAGTGTACGGGATGTTTGTAGTAGGGATAGTATTCCGAGGTCGAACACAAAGACTAAGGTGAGATTGATTCGATTTATGATTAAGTTTAGTGAAGATCTAGGTTAAGAAAAGAGGTAGAAATAGAGAAAAGAAAATCTCGAATGTTTTTGGTTGGTTTTTATGTGATCAATCAAAGATCACAATTCATGCAAGGCAAACAATCAACTAAACTAACAAATCAATGCAAACAAACAAGCTAAACACGAGATATGAGTCAAATAGAGAAAAGCGGATTCTAGGGGTTGGAAGTTCCGGTTATGGCATAGGACTCAAGCTACCTAATCATTCCTTGGATTAACTATGATATGTTGGGATTTAGTGTTTCTAGATTGGGATCAATCACCGGGTAGGTCTCATGATCCACTAGTCCGTCCCTAAGGTCTCATCACCGGGTAAGTCTCTAAGAACCTAAGGGATGGAATTCTACACAAACCGGATTGTCACCTAAGGATCTAACCTATCCTCACCGGGTAAGTCTCGAAAGGGTTAGCCCTAAACAACTATCCTAGCACACTTAGTCCAATGGCGACTTATGAGGCTCACCACTACCTAGGGTTTGTCATCTTTGAAATCTAAGAGTAGAATCACCGGGTAAGTCTCTTCTAACACTTAGTTGCTAACACTGGGTCACCCTAGGGTAGATTTAACTCAACAAACACTTAGGATTTCAACATTCTAACAATCTAAAGCTAGATCCATCGAACCAGGGAGAATCACGGTTTGTTCTATCTAGTCCACGGCCGTGGTTTGTCAAGAACAATCCGTGGACTTCAACAGAGGCTACGTCCAAGCAAGTGAGTCATTTAAGGGCTAATCTAAGTTCATCCTATCATAGTCCTAGCCATAAACATTCCTTCCTTACCCTAGAATCACATCTATTTAGCCTACAACATTCATCATAGCAATCAAAATCATCAAACATAAAATCATGGCATCCATTTGCAAGATAATGAAGAGAAAGAGATGAACAAGTAAAGTGAACAAAACCAAGCTGAAAAAGGAATTAGAATGAGTCACAATCCTTTTTAAAGAAGGTTTAAATGGTTCATACAACTCTAGAAATCGATTCCGAAATCCTTCACTACAAAGCTATCCAAGTCTATCAATGGTGTGTTCTTCTTCTTCTCTCCAATGGAGCTCTTCTCCAATGGTGGCTTCCTTCTACCTCTTCCTTCAAAGAATCTTCTTGTTGAGAGTATTGTTGTGTGTGTAGAGTGATGGGAGAATCCCCAATTGAAAGATGCTAGATGGAAGATGCCTTCTCAGCCAATGCAGGACCACTTTTATACTACAACTTTGCAAGAGCTGGCCAAGAGATCGTGGCACAGCTGTCATGAAAACCTGGCAAAATCCACGGATGGTTCCACGGCCGTGGACTTCCAGTGAACCGTGGTTTGGACCTTTAGCTTTGCCTTTGATCATTAAGCTTCGATTTGGTGCATGGCTTGTGTTGGCAAGGTTCCATGAGTCCTCCTTAGCCATTAGCTTGCAATCCTAATGAGTCCGAGGGTGTGTCATCTTGATGAACGATCTTCAAACGTATCGATTTAGCTCCTAAATCTCCCAAAATACCTACAAAGCAACGCACAAGTCCGTGTAGACGTCTATCTCGACAAAATACTTGAATTGAGTGCAAACGTTGTGAAACAGTGCTAAACCATGCATGAATGAGTGACAAATCTCTCTAAATGATTACCTAAACCTAAGTCATAAATCGTGTTATCAGTCCGCTCCACCCACGTTTGATGCGGGGTCATCATCATCATCCTCATGCCTTGCAAGACTTCTAGCACACAAAGACAAAACACAAAACACACCAAAACAAAAACAAAAGCAAAAACGAAAACGAAAACAAACAAAAAACGTAAAAGGGAAAGATATGTACCAATGGGTTGCCTCCCATTAAGCGCTTCTTTAAGGTCATTAGCTTGACCAAATCCGGGAGCGTTTCACTCAAGGTGAAGTGGGGCAATCATATCCACCGGAGCTTCCGGGATATACTTCTCCAAACGGTGCCAATTCACCTTAAAATATCCACAATGCTCCCCACCTATCTCAACCGATCCATGGGGGAAAACCTTCCTCACCACATAAGGGCCCGTCCATCTTGGCTTTAGCTTCCCGGGGAAGAGTCGCAGCCTTGAATTGAAGAGAATGACTAAGTCACCTTCACCCAATTCCTTTGGGATTAGACGTTTGTCATGCCAACGCTTGGTCCTTTCTTTGTAAATCCGGGCATTTTCATAAGCATCCAACCGGATCTCTTCAAGAGCATTAATGTCTAGTAACCTCTTCTCATCGGCTTCCTTGAGTTCAAAATTCAGCCACCTTATGGCCCAATATGCCCTATGCTCTATCTCCACCGGAAGGTGGAAAGACTTGCCATAAACTAGCTTGTAGGGAGTGGTGCCAATTGGTGTCTTGAAGGCGGTTCTATATGCCCACAAAGCATCATCAAGCTTCATGGCCCAATCTTTTCTTGTCCTAGAAACCGTCTTCTCAAGTATTCCCTTGATCTCCCGGTTGGAGATCTTCACTTGGCCACTAGTTTGGGGATGGTAAGGTGTGGTTACCTTATGAGTCACCCCATACTTAGCCAAAAGTGTCCCAAAGTTCCTATTGGTGAAATGCTTCCCTCCATCACTTATGATCACTCTTGGTGTTCCAAACATAGGGAAGATGACTCGGTTGAAGAACCGCACCACTACTTTGACATCATTTGTGGAAGAGGTGATTGCCTCTACCCATCTCGACACATAATCTACCGCCAATAGAATGTAGAGGTTGCCACATGAAGAGGGGAATGGCCCCATGAAGTCCACACCCCAAACATCAAAGACTCGAACCTCTTGGATATTGTTCAAGGGCATCTCGCTCCTTCTTGAGATGTTGCCCGTCCTTTGGCAAGCATCACAAGCTACTACAAAATTTTGCACATCCTTAAACAAGTTAGGCCAATAAAAACCGGATTGTAATACCTTTGCACACGTTTTGTGTGAGCTAGTATGGCCTTCACATGGCAAAGAGTGGCAATGGCGGATCACACTCTCCACCTCGTCTTCCGTAATGCACCTCCTAAAAACTTCATCCGGTCCTCTCTTGAACAAGAGAGGCTCACTCCAATAGTAATGCCTCACATCCTTGAAAAACTTTTTCCTTTAGGCATATGATAAACCGGGTGGCACCTCTTCACACACAAGGTAGTTCACTATATTCACATACCATGGCTCACTCCCTCTAGACACTTGAAGTAAGCACTCCTCCATCATTGGCAATTGCTCATCCCGGAATTAGGCATCAATCGGGATGTCATCTCTTTCAATCTCCAATGGTGGTAGCCTACTAAGATGGTCCGCTACTGAATTTTTGGAGCCCTTCTTGTCCCGAATCTCCATGTCAAATTCTTGGAGGAGAAGGATCCACCGAATCAAGCGAGGCTTGGCATCTTTCTTTGTGAGGAGATAACAAATCGCAGCATGATCCGTGTACACAATAACCTTTGCTCCAACAAGATATGACCGGAACTTCTCAAAGGCATACACTACCGCTAGCAACTCCTTCTCGGTTGTTGCATAGTTGAGTTGGGCATCATCTAGCGTCTTGCTAGCGTAATAGATGGCATGTGTAAGCCCATATTTCTTTTGTCCTAAAACAGCCCCAATAGCCACGTCACTCGCATCACACATTACTTCAAATGGTAAGCTCCAATCCGGAGGTTGCATGATAGGGGCGGCGATCAAAACATCCTTCAACCTACAAAATGCTTCAAGACAATCCTTGAAGAAAACAAACTCAACATCCTTCATTAGTAGGTTAGTGAGAGGCTTAAAAATTTTAGAGAAATCTTTTATAAACTTTCGGTAGAAACCGGCATGCCCTAAGAAACTCCTTACCCCTTTCACCGAGGTAGGTGGTGGCAACTTCTCTATCGTTTCTATCTTTGCTCTATCAACTTCAATGCCTAGGTGGGATACCAAGTGTCTCAATACTATGCCTTCACTCACCATGAAGTGGAATTTCTCCCAATTCAACACAATATTAGTTTCCTCACATCTCTTCAACACCAAAGATAGATTAGCCAAGCAATTATCAAATGAAGAGCCATACACCGAGAAATCATCCATAAACACTTCCATAATGTTCTCAGTATATTTAGAAAAAAAATAGTCATCATACACCTTTGAAAGGTGGCGGGTGCATTACACAACCCAAATGGCATCCTTCTATATAAAAATGTTCCCCAAGGACAAGTAAATGTTGTTTTCTCTTGGTCATCCGGGTGAATAGGAATTTGGAAAAACCCACTATAACCATCTAGGTAACAAAAATGTGAATGTTGAGCTAATCTTTCTAGCATTTGGTCAATAAAGGGAAGAGGGAAGTGATCTTTCCTAGAGGCCACATTAAGTTTCCTATAGTCAATACACATTCTCCACCCCGTAACTGTCCTAGTTGGGATTAGTTCATTGTTCTCAATAGTTACTACGGTCACACCACCCTTCTTAGGAACAACATGTACGGGACTTGTTCGCTCCAAACGGTGTGTGCAAGCTTTAGATTTGTAACCCAAGAAGTATGCTTAAATAAGGATGCAAACCCGCAGTGTACGGGTCAATTGTAATAAAAAGCAAGAATTCCAGGGGTCGAACACAGGGACAATGGTTAAACAAAGCACAGAATTGGTTGTCAAATATTGCAACTAACCAAAGGCAATTAAAGTAATCAAAGATGATATAAAGTCAAATAAGGGGAAATGCGGATTCTAGGGATTAAAGCATCTAGTTGGGGTTCTGACTCAAGATCTCAAAGGATAACGCGGACAAAGCTGAGGTTCACAAAGGGAAGGTGTTTCTAAGATGGGAATAGATTATCGGGTAAGTCTCACTACTCACTATCCAAAACCAAAGCTCCTATCACCGGGTAAGTCTCAAGGTACTAAGCTCAAACCAACACACCACCCAAGGGAAAAGAATCAACCTTTACCGGGTAAGTCTCAGGCTAACTCACAAAGATGGGATGAAGGCACACTCAAACCCCAATAAAGGATAAACCTTTATTACTTAAACTTATGATCTTGGGTAAACAAACAAAGGAATCACCGGGTAAGTCTCATCCTAGGCTTGCATTGAACCAGGAAAGGTAATAAGGATAGGATTTGGCAAACTAGAACACTTAACTCTCAGTTTCTGATCAGGAAAGGTTCACCTCGTTCAGTTTATGTACCATCTCGGTCGAGATGTTCGTCAACTGAGCGAGGTGTTCTAGGGTTAAGGTTAAAGACTCGAGCTTTCAGGGTCCTATTGGGATTAAGATCATTCTATCATCGTCTTTCCCACAACTTTCATCCAATCACCCTAGAATCGCATAAGAAACTTAGCCAACAATCATCATGATAACAATAATCAAATATATGGGAAAGGAATGAATATTCGAACAAGAAAACCTTAAGAAAAAGGTATCAATAACTGAATCTAATAACAACAAATCAACGTTCCTTAGATCACAAAACAACTAAGACAACAAACCAAAAGGGAATCTAAGAAAGTCTTACAAACTCCCTCAAAAGCTTACTCCAAACTATGAATCCTTCCTTCCTTGATCTTCAATCCTTCAATCCTTTCTTCAAACCTCCAGAAAATCTCCCTAATTGTTGGATGCTCTCAGCCTCTAAGCATGTCTTTCACTTATGGAAAATCCAACCCTTTATATAGGAGAATTATCTTCCAAATATAATAATATCTTAAAAAGATAATTTCCTAGAAAATATATTCATATCTCTAAAATAGATCTTCCAAAAATAATATCTTCCTTCCAGAAATTCAGCCCAAAAATATAAGATATATTCTTTTCAAAAATAAAATATCTCAGCCAAAAATATGATCTCGCCGGCGGCAGGGTGTTCACCTCGGTCGGGACGCTCCTCAAGATCACCTCGGTCAAGGTGACACTGTAGTTGACCGAGATGAATCTCAATTGAATGTGAAATCTCTCAAATCTGGTCCAAAGTAAATCTTCTTCATTAATTCCATGCTTCTTGAGTTCTTCCTTAAGCTCCAGAATATAGCTCCAATGACTCCTTAGCTCCATTTCAATCCAAAACGTTCCATTTTACCTACGATTACAATGAAACTAGGTGTAGACCTCGATTCCCGCAAAGGTAGATGAAACAACAATATAATCACATAATGTACATCCATACATGCAGATTTATGAAGATAAAGCGTCTAAACAAGTCCCAAAATATAGACTATAATACATGCTATCAGGACTAACCCATTTACTATCCGAAATTGGGAAAATGATTCCCGTATCTAGCAATTTTAAGATCTCTTTCTTGACTACCTCTTTCATAATAGGGTTCAATCTTCTTTGAGGTTCAATTGAAGGTTTATGGTTGTCTTCCATCAAGATTTTATGCATGCACAAGGATGGTTTAATGCCAACTAAGTTATCAATGGTGTAACCAATAGCCTTCCTATGCAATTTTAATTCATTCAACAATCTATCAAGCTCATCATCATTCAAAGATGCATTAACAATCACGGGATAAGTAGAATTTGAACCAAGGAAAGCATACGTTAAATGAGAAGTGAGAGGTTTGAGATCAAGTTTAGGAGGACCTTTATCGGATGTATGTGATCCATATAGCTCCACATTGGATGAATCCAAAGCCATTGAAGACTCTCTAAGACTCCTTGAAGCTTTATCAACAACTAAGGGACTTTCTAGAGAAACCACGGGTGATCCCACGGCCTCTGGCATAACCCCGGGAGTGATTTTGGAAAATCTGGCACAATTGGACACTACAGAGAGTTCCACGGTCAAAATTACGGTTGAGATTCTGGGCCCCAGGCCGTGGTTCTCTCTATTCTTCAGCACTCCTTCGTGCTCTTTAATTTCAACACTTGTCTCCTTTTCTAATGCATCCAAAGCTCAGATTTCTTCGTTGCAATCTTCCTCAACTCCTTCCTCCATGATGCTCATGCTAAGAACCTTTTCTAATGGATCCTTGATTAGGATTAAGCTTACAACTTCCTTAGATACTTCTTCCTCGACAATGTTGAAAACGTCTTCACCAAGGGTTGGTCCCTTCATCATTGTGGACAAATTGAACTTGATGTTTTCTTCTCCTATGTTGAAGGAGAGGATCCCATTTTTGCAATCCACTAAGCATCCGGATGTGGCTAAGAATGGCCTCTCTAAAATGATAGGAACCGGGTAGTCCGCCGGGATGTCCAAAACAACGAAATCGATTGGCACATAGAACTTCTCAAGCTAATCGGTATGTCCTCTAGGATCCCTATGGGGTGAGTAATTGAACGGTCCGCCATGTAGAGGGTCATCTTGACCGGCTTCGGTTCTCCTAGCCCAACCTTATTGCAAAGTGCAAGCGGGATAATGCTTACACTTGCTCCAAGGTCACATAGGGCCTCATATTGCACTTCTCCAACTCCAATTGGCATGCAAAAAGACCCGGGATCTCTCAGCTTAGGAGGCATCTCCTCCCTAATGGTTTGTATCAACTCGGAAGATCTCTTTGTCATCCTCACTTCTCCATACTCCTCCAACTTTCTCTTGTTGGAGAGTATCTCCTTCAAAAACTTTCCATAGGCCGGCATACCTAGAATTGCATCCATGAACGAAATGTTAATATGTAATTTAGACACGAGTTCAAGGAATTTACCGAAATGTTTATCCAAACGAGCTCTTGCTCGTGATTGTGGGAATGGTAGTGGTGGCTTGTATGGAGGTGTTACCACATATGTTGGCTCATCATCTTTGCTCTTGCCTCCTTCTTCTTGCAATGGTTCTTCCTCTACTACTACTTGCTTTCCCTTGTCATTCTCCCTTGGTGAGGGATCTTTCATGCTCAGCCCACTCCTTGTGGTAATGGACAACACTTGGCCTCTTGGATTGTCCTCGGTCCTTCTGGGAAGCTTTCCCGGATCCCTTTGTGCTTCACCCGCCTTTTGGAACACTTGTGCTTCTAGCGCCTTTTGAGCCTTCGAAATGGATGTCACCGTGCTCTCAAGACCACTCAACCTTCCTAGCAATTGTTCAAACATCATTTCGGTCCTATCCTTTGGAGGTTGAGGAAAACCGGGTGGAGGCTCTTGTGAAGCCTTAGGTGGTGGCGGTACGCTTGTGGAAGCGGGAGGGTTCAAGGTACCATCCGGGTTAGAATAGGAGAACCCGGGATGGTTGTGATTTGGCCGATAATTGTTGTATTGCCGGATGTTATTGTTGAAGTTCCTAGGACCTTGATAATTGTTGAAGTTACCCTTTCCCGTGTAGTTGACATCCTCCTCTTTGGAAGCCAAATTGGCTTGCACTTGCACTTGAGGACTTGCTTGATTCTTTAAGGTTGTGGTACACAACTCCCTCAAGGACATAAGCTCATTGTTGATTGCATCAAGTTTGTAGTTGCTCATGGTGACTTCACTTACCTCATATACTCCCGGTTTCCTCCCATCACTCTCAAGCCTCATCCACATTCTTCTCAAAGAATGTTTCTCCGGAAAGTGATTGGAGCTTGAATTGACTATCCTCATCAAGCCCCTTGAAATAAATCTCCAATAGCTCTATATTTGGTATCCCATGGTGGACAATCTAGGAGGAGGTCTTTGAACCTCTCCCAAGATTTGAATAGGCTCTCCTTATCCTTCATCATGAATGCATTGATCTTCCCTCTTAGCTCGGTTGTCTTGGAAGGTGGGAAAAACTTTGTTAAGAACTCGGTTGTCATCTCCTCCCAAGTACCCACACGTCCTAGTGGAATGGATTGGTACCAAGCCAAGGCTTTATCCTTAAGTGAGAAGAAAATCCCTAAGCTTGTGGTTGTTGCTCTCCAATCTAGGTGGCCTTAGAGTCTCCATCAAGATCTCATAATTCATCAAGTGTTGATGAGGAGACTCTCCTCCATCCCTCCAAATTGATTGTGCCGGATCATTTGTAGCACTTGAGGGCGGAGCTCGTAGTCATGGGCTACGGGATCTCCTAAGTTTACACCCGGACGGTACACTCTTTGGGATGGATCCATACGTTTCCCTAGCGTTTGTGGCTCCTCAATGATGATCGGCTCAAACCGAACATTGACCTCCGCCTGCGGTGGTGGTGGGGGTTGTTGATGATTAAGCTCTCCCTTTGCACAAGAGCTTGCCTAATCTCTTCAATTTCCCTCCTAGTTGCTTCTTGCCTCTCATCTGCAAGTCTCCTCTCATTCTCCAAGGCTTCATCCCTTAGCCTAATTTTCTCTAAGGCATCATTCAACTCAGCTTGAAGATCTCTTCCGGCCATCTCCTTCTTCTTCTTATTGCTCTTGGATCTAGTCTTAAGGGTTTTCTCCTGTTCGGGATCGAATGGAGCTAAATCATTGCCACGAGATCTTCGCATGCACCTAAAGAGTGAGAGATGTCCTGAAAATTCAAAGACACAAACCAAACAAGATCAAAAGCAACAAGAAAGACCTACACTATACACAATCACACACAATGGTTCAATCTAGACCTAGTCCTCGGCAATGGCACCAAAAACTTGTTACGCTAGAAATGTATAGCACAAAAGTCTTACAATTTATAACTCGATATAATTTCCTAACTCCTAACGAACCCACGGTGTATGGGTCGTTTTGTAGCAAGGATAGTATTTCGAGGTCGAACACGAAGACTGAGGTGAAATTAAATCAAACAAGTGATCATGGATAGTGCAAGTCTAGTCTAAGAAAAGAGAAAGAAATAAAGAAATGAAAATCATGATATTTTTGGTTGGGTTTTTGTGGTGATCAAGCAAAGATCACAAATCATGCAAGATTATAAATCAAACAAACAACTCAAGCTAGCAACACAAACAAGCAACAAAAACACAAGATATGTGATCAAAGAGAGAAAAAGCGGATTCTAGGGGTTAGGACTTCCGGTTATGGCATTGGACTCAAGCTTCTAATCAACCTTGGACAAGTTACGGTATGTTGGGAAAAGGGTGTTTCTCAAATGGGATCAATCACCGGGTAGGTCTCATGGTCCACTAATCTCGCACCTAAGGTCCTATTACCGGGCAAGTCTCTAGGAGCCTAAGGTTGGGAATTCTACACAAACCGGATTGCTATCTAGGGGCCAAACCTCTCCTTACCGGGTAAGTCTCAGGAAGGCAAGTCCTAAGCATCAATCCTAGTACACTCAGTCCAATAGGGGCTTGCGAGGCTCACTACTACCTAGAGTTCATCATCCTTGGTATCTAAGATCGAGAATCACCGGGTAAGTCTCTTCCCTCACTTAGTTTGCTAGCATTAGGTCACCCTAGGCTAGATTATGCTTAACAAACTCTAGGAATTCAACAATCTAATATCCTAACATTCAGATTCATCAATACAAGCACAACAGGACAAACCACGGCCTGATCATACAGAACCACGGTCGAGATTTCACAAGAACAGGTCGTGGTTTTCATCAGAGGTTAGGTTCGAGCAAGCAAATCATCCAAAGGTACATTCAAGTCTATTCTATCATAGTCCAAGCCATAAAAATCAATCCATTACCCTAGAATCACAACTATTTAGCCAACAACATGCATTTTAAGAATTAAACTCAACAAGCAAACATTCATGGATTCCATAGCAAGAAAATGAAATGAAAGTGAAAAGAAACAAGTAGTCTTAGCTGGATATGAGATTAAACAAGACTTACAACCCTTCAAAAACAGCTCCAAAACGTTCCTTACAATGCTTTCAAATGTTCTCAACAAAAGTCACTCAAAAATCACTCAAAAGTTCACTCTAAATCTCTATCTTGATGTGTTGTTCTTCCTCCAAAATGAGAGTGTTTTTTCTTCTCCTCCAAGAATTCCCAATGTGGATAATGATGATGTGTGAGAGAATATGGGAGAATCCCTTAGCAACAGCCTGCAGGACCACTTATATTCTCCACCAAGAGCAAGGGTCGGGTAAAGAGATCGTGGGACACGTGTCAAAGCTGTCCAGAGAAAACCATGTCCAAAACCATGGTCGATATTTTTGCCTCTGGGCCGTGGAATTCCCTGTTCAGCTCTCTTTGGATTATTAAGCCATGAGTTGGTGCAAGGCATGCACCAACAAGGTCCTATGTGTTCTCCTTTGCTACTAGCTTGCTCCTTATAGAGTCCGAATGTGTGTCATCACGAGGAATGATCCTCGAATGTATCGATTAAGCTCCAAAAGCTCCCCAAAATACCTACAAAACTGACAAGAGTTTGTGTAGACGTCTATTTCGACAATATGCATGAATTAAGCGTAAACGTCATGAACTAATGTCAAACCATGCATTAATAACGGGAAAAACTATCTAAATGAATGTCTAAACTAACGTCATAAATCATGTCATCATGCTTCTTCGGGCTTGTTCTGGTGTGTCCCGTCTTTACTTCGATATGTGGATTGCTCCCCCCTCTCATTTTTCTGAGGCTATGAGGGTCTTTGATCAGGCCCTTCGTTGTTCTATTGAGCAGATTGTCACTGATGGAGGGGTTGCTTTTGGCCCCCTTCAATGGCGTCTCTCTACTTTGCCGATTAGTGACGGAGGGCTTGGTATTCTTTCTTGTGGTGATACTTTGCATTTTGCCTTTCTACCTTCGAGATCTCAGACTCGTAGCTTGCAGGATGAGATCTTGATGTAACACCCCAAATTCTCGGAACTCGGGGAGCTACTGGTTAGGACCTCACAATGGGTCCCGACCTTGGTTTAACAACAATTTTACAAGGATCTTACAACAAGGCACAAATGTATTTAAAACAATTTCAAAACATAATAATTTATTTAATGAATGTACACATGTGACAGCCTTACAAAAACATCTATTTATTTATATAACATGCATGACGTATGGAAGACTCCCCCGTCCCCATCTAATGAGTACGTGGACCCGGATGACCATCCGTTCCGGATCTCTCTGCAACTGTCTATCTCTACAGATCTACAACACGGATAAACCGTTAGCTAACTATCCGAATATAAGTAGAATGACAACAGCACAAACACAAGCAGAAACAAAAATTAAACAAACATCATGATGGCACTCAACCGTTTATTATCTATTATTTAAGTGATTCATCTTATTCAATTTACAGTTGTGGCACGAGAGCTATTAACAGTTCTCGCCTCCGTTCCTTATCCAACTGGGTGTAGGTCTAGCTGACCTCCGCCGGTAGCATCACTACAAACCGAGTATGGACTAGTCCCTAAAGAAACCCCCAGCGCTCGCAAGCTAACTGAGCAGAATGCCACCGCCCGTTACTCTTAGGCCAAGTATAGGTCGGTAAATATTTATCACAACCTATAACTCTAACATCTCAATCACACACCACTATCATCATTCATGCTCATATTTAGAAGTCAGCTAAGTAAGCCCAAAGGACTTACCTGAATTCAAACATAATCTCGTTATCTCGACTCGGTCTGTAACCGCAGGAACTCAACCGCCTGTTATAAAAAGGCAAGTGGATCAATAATATATCCACTTAATTAGAAGTCTCTGACTTCTAAGATATTTAACTCTATCCTCAGTTAAATTACCAAAATACCCTTATACGGATAAATGACTGTTTTACCCCTGGTCCCGAAACTTTATAAAATTCCCTAACAAAGTTCCAAACTATTCTTTGGAACTCAAAACCACACTCAAACTCTCAAAGGAAAGTTTGCTAAAGATTTAGAAGAGTTAACTACATCCTTGACTTTCATAAAAAGTCGTCAAGGTCCGACTTTGGCTTAAGATATGAGAATCGAATAAAACTATAAAAATTCTAAGGAAATTATCCAAATTTCTATGATATGCATACTAATCATTAGGCCAAAGATCTCTCTAAAACTCTCAACCAAACTCTTCATATAAATCTCTAAAGATGGTTCCAAAATCCCGAAGTTCCATACTTAGTCAAAATCTGAGTTCTTCCTAAAACTGTATAACCACCATACTTTGAGGCCTAACAACTTCAAATCCGACCGTTGAAACGTTCCCAAATTTTAATACCATATACTACCTATATCCACCTTTAACATATCAAAAATTGAACGGTAGATGTTCGATCTAAGGTATGTAACTATGGGCTTAAAGTCAACAGCTTAAACCCTAACCTTCTGAAAATAGAAGAGCAAGCCACAGGTCCCTCCTTCGATTCCTGCTGCTCACATAAACCACTCAAAAACTACCCTACAGGTCACAAGTTCGAAACTGGGGAGTGGTAAAATGAGACTTCTCAAACTACTCTACAGAAATGATCTTACGTAATACCACAGGTCTGGATCGAGTCAGTTTACCTGTCTCACTTCTCCCTCTTCCTTTGCCTGGATCCGATCAGACTCGACCTTCCTGGACTTAGCCTTGTCCGGCTCGTTCTCCCTGGGTACTTGACGTTAGTGACTACGAGAAACAAGAGTGGCAAGGATAAGGAGGGAGGACCATACTCACCTCTTTTGATCTGGGTTGTGTAATGACGGAGGCCCGACTGGTCTGCTCAACCACGCTCGAGTGCACAAGGGAAAGACGAAGGAGCGCCCCTCTGCCCAGTCGAGACGGAGGGTGGGTAATTGGGTCGATCTCCGCTCCCTATTTCAGGTGCTGGACAGAAGGGAGACGATACCTGGCGTGAGGGAGCTTCAACGTGGCTACTCGGAGGGTCTACTGATGCGTGTGTGTGGCTCGCATGGTGATACTATATCGCCTCAGGCCTGCTGTACGTGACAAACCCGCTCAGACTCGTGTAGCCGAGTAGAGATGGAGAAAGATCATAAGGTTTACCATTGAGTCTCTACAAGTGTCTCGAGGATGAACGACGTCCGGCACATGGTCTGCTCACTGCTTCCACTGGTGGGCAAGGAAGGAATACGCTGCCATTGTCACACTGAGAAGGTAGGAAGTCCTAGAGTTTGTCGAATGAATGTAGACGTGAGGGTGGTCGTGGCTGCACAAGGAAAGAAACCGCTCAATTTGTAACGTGATTTCCGGAGGCTGAAGTTGAAGATCTCCTTCCCTCCAGCTCAGCATCCTGATGGTGGACGTAGGCTCCTTCCTGGTGGGCTGATGTCTTGATGGGCCTTCCTTGGTTGCTGGCCAACGTACAACAGCAAGGCCAAAAAAATGGTGGGCTGAAGTAAGGGAGTTGTGGGCTGGAATAAGGGAGGCAAAGGAGTGGCTGAAACTTGTCAAGCCTTGTCAAGAGTTTGTCATGGGTTTGTCAAGTGGTTTTCATGGCTTCGTCTTGGTCTCGTCATAGTCTCGTCTTGGCTTTGTCATGGTCTCGTTAAAAGGCATGAACTACTAGGTGTAAGAATTAGGGTTTGGTGGTATTTCATCATTTTATGTGAGTTTCGCTTACATAAAATGATATAAATTTGTATGAGTAAAAGTCCTAGGTATTGTATAAACGATCGACGAGTTGAAAACTGGTTTGACTCGGAAATAAACGGAAATAAAATTCCGGATATTACACTTGAGGCTTTCTGGTGTTTCATGCGATGGAGTCGCTTTTGAGACGGTTGTTGCTTGTTGGGTCAACTTCTATAAAGACTACGACTTCGACATAACTGTGATACGCCCAGCCCCCATTTAATGAAGAAATTGGTTGGATGTTATTACAATATCGTGTTTAAGGGTTTTCTGAGGGACTTTGACCTTACGGTTAGGCAAAAGGCCTTAGTTGAGAGCTTGAGGCTACCCCTGGCTCAGCAATGGTTTAAAGCGGTCCCGGTTTCTGGTCTTGGTTAGGTTATGAACCCAGCTACCTTTCGGATCGTCGTTAAGTACCGCCTGGGGATCAAGATGTTTAGGGAGGGTTCGAAGTGCCTTGCTTGTGAGAAGGGCATTTTGGACGCTTACGGTGACCATGCTCTTGCTTGTTCTGCACAAGTTGGTATTAAGCACCGGCATAACATGGTGCGTGATATCATTTTTGATGAGTGTCTTAAGATTGGGATGTCTGTTCGAAAAGAGGTTCATATTGGTATGGTTGATGGTGGTGGTGGGGAGCTGCGCTTAGCCGACATCCTTTTCTATAATTGGTTTCAGGGCAAAGACACGTGTGTTGACATCACTGGTACATCTCCTTTCTCTTCGTCTGGCCTTTCTAGCTTCATTCCAGGTTAAGTTGTGAGGGTCGCTGCCGATAACAAGAGAAAGAATTATGCGGAGGTTTGTATCTCCATGGGGTATCACTTTCTTCCTTTTCCTTTTCCACGTTTGGCGACCTGGGTGACGACGCGGTGGAACTTCTTAAAAGGTTGGGCTCGGTTGCTAAAGAGTTGCCCGAATATAGCCGGAGTACTTGCTTTATTATGACTAGGATTGCGTTTACCATTCAGAAAGGATGTGGGGCCCAACTTGTTAGTCGGCTCCCATCCAACGGCATGTAATGTGTTTTACCTTCGATGATAATAATAATAATAATAATAATAATAATAATAATAATAATAATAATTATTATTATTATTATTATTATTATTATTATTATTATTTAATATAAATCAAAATTCAGTGTTGCTTGATGTGGGGGTGTCACTTGGAAAATTTTGATGTGGCTTAATATAGTGATGGATGTGGTCTTATACACTTTTATTTTAGAATTGTATTAGTTTTAGTACCCGTATCTTGTGCGGAATTATTTTAATAATTATAAATAGTATCATATTTTCACACGTTTGGAAACAAGTTTACAAACAAATTAATTTTGTAAATTATTCTTTCATGATATTAAAGAGTGCCCACCAAAAAAAAGAGTGCCCACCAAAAATAGATTAATTTGTTGGGAAAATCCATAATATACTGTAACAAATATTTATTAGAAGTTACTTTAACAATTTAAAGGTGGAATGTTAGTTAGAATTTTTTTGAATAGATTTGCCCATTGATCATCTGTTGCTGTAGATGAGTAGATCGATCGAGATATGGCCGATCTAGTTTTGTAAAGGAAGATGGGGTCGAGTTGGTCGATGTATTGGCATGTGCGACTTGCATCGCATTGCTCATGGCATCCGACTATTTGGGGAGAGAGAGTTACGTTTCCTCTCCTTGGTTCTCTTGAGATCGATAAGCTCGGATGGTCCGAGAGATCATATTTGTTTGTAATTCGGGGAACACCATTAGAGATCATATTCAATCGGACTTGCATCGCATTGCTCATGGCATCCGACTATTTGGGGAGAGAGAGTTACGTTTCCTCTCCTTGGTTCTCTTGAGATCGATAAGCTCGGATGGTCCGAGAGATCATATTTGTTTGTAATTCGGGGAACACCATTAGAGATCATATTCAATCGGACTTGCATCGCATTGCTCATGGCATCCGACTATTTGGGGAGAGAGAGTTACGTTTCCTCTCCTTGGTTCTCTTGAGATCGATAAGCTCGGATGGTCCGAGAGATCATATTTGTTTGTAATTCGGGGAACACCATTAGAGATCATATTCAATCGGTGTTTTGAAAAAAAGACCGACCGATACCACGAGAAATTAGGTTGTGCTTATAAAACTAAACTTGGGATTTAGCAGCAGCTGCTATGGAATTGGTTCTAAAAACGAAGGCGATGATCAACGAACAAGTTTCCATCTCCTTAAGTTTCAACATGAGAAAGAGTGTTAAGTGATATAAATAAAAAGAGGTCCTACCGGGAGTCGAACCCAGGTCGCTGGATTCAAAGTCCAGAGTGCTAACCACTACACCATAGAACCACTTCATGTTCTTATTCGACTCTAGTTTAATTAGACTTCTTGTTTCCTGTGTGACCTTGTCTGTATCCATACGGGTCGGGCTGGGTGGGTACCGTTTTTATTTTGAAAAAAATAATATACATATTAAAAATAAAATATATAAAATTATCATACATAAATCAAAGTAGTTCAGTGGTATTGGACATTTGAATTTTAGGTTGAGGTCTCGTGTTTGATTCACACAATCTACTTTTATATTTTACATATTTAACTTTTTAAAAAATAAAAATAAAATGGGCTTTCAAACCCAGCTTGTTATCCGGGCGGATTTAGAAAATATATGTCATCTGTTCAATTTTTCGGACGGATTAAACCGTGTCTGTCAAGGTCTAGTAATATTCTAAATGTCACTTATTATGAGATAAATGACCCCAATAAGCACGATAAGTTTTTAGAAAATAGTGTTGGATTTATGAATAAAAAGTGTTCAAAATATCTTCCAAATAAATTTATTTAATTTATTTTGTTTTTATAATAGAATTATGTATCAGAAAGTTATCATGATATTTACTACATCTATTTGTAGAATATTGTATTTCCAAATTGGTTCAAGACATTATTTTTAATAGGAGGCAAATACCAAGTTCATTAATTAAAATATTATATTATTATATTAGTTGGGATCTATATATGATCTACTGCAAAATTAAATGACTGGTTATGAAAATTAGTTTACTTTTAGATAATTTGACTAATCAATGTGAAAACTAATTATGTAACTTAAATATGAGACATCTTAGTGTCCGGATCTTTTATATAGTAGTGCCAAATATTTTCCTCACCTATTTTACTCATTAGCTCTAACCATGTTATAACCTTATAAAATGCCTCTTGATTTATATTATATTTGTAGGACAATAAACAATGGAGATTAATAACGTTATGGTGAGCTTTACTACAAACTTTAAATATAACTCGATGGGATGAGCAATACTGAGTTAGGAATGATATTTTTATGCCTACACATATGAGAGAAAGTTTAATAATATCCATTAGTATTTTATCCACCGTTATTTTTATCTATCATTTGAGCATATAGGGTAGAATTGTATCGTATAATAGTAGATTATCTTTATTTTATGGTTTGGATATGTACTCATGTTTGTATTAAATTGTAGGCATTTTAGTCATTTCAAGAGCTAAAATAGAGCTATTATCAGAAAAATGTTGGTTACACACGAATGTTCTCCTTGTGATCATGGATGTTGAGTTCAAGACTGAAGTGATTGAGATTCGAAAGTAAGAAAATAAGACCGGATCGATTGAGAACCAAGAACTAAGGAACCAAGTCAAGAATCTCATCAAGGCTGTAGAATTCTAAGTTTTCGGTCATCCTCCCTTCAGTTTTGGACTTTCATGTGAACTACAAAATTGTAGAGTTTTAAAATACCTTCAAAAGTCGTAGTCGTGGATTTTCTAGTTCCAAACACATCAACAAGAAATGCAGTTTTACTAAAGTGTCGAATTGTTGTCAACTACAATCTTCATGATCAAATCGGCCGACCTAGACCCACAAATCGGCCGATCTACCCCAATTTCCAAGCAAGTGACATCTCCTCCGAGACGAAGTGTTATGTACTTGTCGTCTAGTTTATGAAGGATCGATCAATTGACCTCTAATGATTAGCCAATTTGAAATATTTTGTCTTTGTTTTGGAGGATTTATCGTACCTTTCATTCCCTTTTTGTCCTTTTGTTTTGGAATACGTTTTAGCTCGTTCGTTTGGACGTTTTTATCTTTTATCCTTAGAGATAGGGTTTAGTAGCATTACTCTCTAATTCTAGGAGTGTTATGTTAGATATTGCCCCTATAAATAAGGTTTTTCATCCAATAGTTTGATTATCGAATTACAACTCTAGTTTATGATGCAGTTTAAGGTCATTGTCAATAGCATAGAAGAAGACTGGATCGATTGATCCAAACTCTATAGGAGATTGGCCGATCGGTCCCAAGTGATCAGTCGATTTGTTTTGGATGGTCTGATATGTCTTGATTTGTCCTTTCAATAAAGAAAGATGTTTTTTTAAGTATGTGTTTTCAAAATATCTTTAATTTAGGGTCTAAAAATCCCACCTTGCGTTGATAGATTTTTATAATGTTCATGTTGTCTTTATCCTTACAAATATACGTCTTAATTTACATGTACGGTGAACATGGGCGGCCCTTGGGGATCAGGGTGGGGCAGCCGCCCCACCCTCCAAAAAAAAAAGAAATTTTTTTTTTTTTTTTTTTTTTGAAAAAAATCGTTTTAAAATGGGTCGTGGCTTCTCGTTTATAAAAAAATTTTCTACGATTTATTAAATTTTTTTATATTACTATACTTGTGTTATATTTAAATGTTGTTTTGGATCTTTCGCCGAAGTAAACGAAACTTCAAAAGAATTTTCCGTTTTAGGTTCGGAGTGAAATAATTCACCAAAATGCATGAGATTTGTTGTTTGAAGTAGAAGCGCGGTCTTAGACCGCACTATTATTTGTAAAACGCGTTGTCGAGGATAGCACAAATAGAGGTGCGGTCTTAGACCGCGGCTATAGTGTAACGTTTTTGAAAGAAAAAAAATACTAAAGAGGCGCGGTTATAGACGCACCTATAGGGCAGCTATTTTTTTTAAAAAAAAATTTATAGGCGCGGTCGTGGACCGCGCCTTTAAGTGTAACATCTTTTTATTTTTTTGTTTATTGTAGGTATATGACATATTAACTTTGTTTTTATCGCTATTTGATTTTCATATATATATATTTATCGAAAATAAAATTTCGCCCCTTTCGAAATCCTGTTGCCGCCACTGACGCTGAATTAGAGTTTTTCTGTAGAAGATGCGAGTTGTTAATAAAATTACGAGTATCCTATTTATTCTTCCCAGAGTTAAATGCAAAACATATGCGAAGAGTTGCACGATTAATATCTTTAACATTTTACATATGTTTTTACTCCAATTTCACATTTTCACCCACTAATTGATGTCGACGAAGCTCTCTTGATGTCTTCACAAATCCCATGGAGAAGACAATATGGGTGGTGGAGTGAGTTGAGAGACAATATGGGTGGTGGAGTGCTGCTCACAGCCGCCACCGCCGGTCTCACCAGGCCAGCCAACCTTCCAGAACCTTCCGTTTCCACCACTACTCCTGCGGCCACCAATTACAGAACTTCATCTTCCATCCAATTCCCCTACAACGATACTTGCGACAATCGCCAGGATTCTTCGCTTAATTCTCTTTCCCTGTCCGCTCCTTCTCCAACTGAAGTCCAAGCCGCGATTGCTTCTTTGCAGAGGTCAGAACTAAACCTTGCTTCCTTATTTGATAATTCTTGCTGTTCAAAATTATCAATCGAAATGTTTCCGTTTACCATTTCGTGGTTTTTCGTTTGATTGGTTGTGGCCTTGTGACGTCTTGAGTTTGAGATTGATTTTTATGCTATTGCAGCTTTAATTTGTCTGGCATGTGAACATCAATGATAATGGTGTCGTTCCAACTCCAAATTGATTAGATCGACCTTATAAGACGATGCTATCTTCAACTGAAGTGTGATTAATTCAAAAGGATAAAACGTCCATCTAATTTAATTATGTGCTCATGTAGTTTCATGCAGGAAATTTCCCAGTATGGAGCGGAGTTGAGTTGGCTCCACCATATTCTGAGCATTTATGATCCTTTCACACAATCTCCTGGATTTCGGAGATTCAGAGATGCCGTCCATCTACTGGAAACAAACCAGTCTATTCAGGTACCATCTTCAACCATTACTCAAGGGTTGGTGCTACATTGCTGATTGCCCTACTCTTCATGCCTTCCAAAAGGCTGAAAAACATTTGAATCATTCAGCCATTAGTGACTTTTCCTCTCAGCATTGTGGGCTGTGATATGATTTAGGCATTTGTTGATGAATCAGATCCAATTTTTTTTCCTTAGCTTCAATTTGTTTTGTTATCTTTCAGAAAAACTTCATGTTGATTATTATCTTTAGATAAAATCTAAGGGTGACTTGAGTGGTATTTCCTCTACTCATGCAGAGATTGGTTCTATCTATATCCACTGACAAATCTGTCTGGGATGCTGTCCTTAATAACAAGTTGGTCAAAGAACTTCAAGAATCACGTCGTATAGGTATATATACTGAACAGATCACAATGTTTTTATTGGTTTTCCTTTCTGTTAGATTTGGCATACTCCATTTCACCTAAATAATGATAGTCATTACACTTACCCTTAGAAATAGCATGGTTGCATTTTCTTCTGAGTTTTATCTTTCAGAGAGCATTTTTTGGTTTAATAGTAATGGATACATGTATGGACTAGAAAGAAAATGTCCTTGGAAAGACTGAACTTGAATCTTCTTTTTCATTGTGGAAAACAAAATGTTTGCTCAAAACCGACATATTCAAGCCATAGCTAGGAGTAGGAGTTGGACATGCTGATCTATCTCTCAGTCAATCAACCTATATATATTGTATATTTATTGATGTTGTCCTGATGATCTTTTGAAACATCAAATGCTACAATTGTCTTATGCAGATGAATTTAGAGGATTCCCTGACAATAAAGAAGAGCCAGATGCCATCACTACTATCAAAAGATGGATATTGGACATGGTGAAGGCAAAGGTCATGGAACTAGTTGAAAAGTTCAGATCACTAGTTGACGAGGTTTTTGAATCAGCTCCTCGAAAGGACAACATGTCTGCTGAATCAAGAAAATCCTTGGAAGAAAAGCTGAAAACATCAGTGTTGCTCTCTATTGTCATTCTTTTGATAGTGGTTGTAACTCGCACCTCTCATCTACAATAATGGTTGTCAATTTGTCATGGAAACTCGTCCTGGCCACTTTCTAGACTGATAGAAGCTTAATTTTTCAGGTGACACCTACCCTTTGGCGGTAAACAATACTTTCTTACATTATACTGTATATTACAGGGTGATGCTGTTTGTCTCAGATGGCTGTTGTGATAAAAATTCTGGTCCAAACCATCATAGAAACATGAATAAAGTTTTCAGGCTTTCTATCATAGGACTATACGTTTTGAAGAATGGTGTACATATAATATGAGGTATTTTTTTTCTTTGAATTTATATTTGAACTTTTGGCTTGTTGTACATGCAATATTACTGCAGTGGATCCCAAACTCCATGGAACCCTAGAGGAAATGTCAAATATTTTGGAACAGCAAATCTTGAAACTAGTGGATTGCTCTCTCCAATTCGCCTAGCATCTATGATCGCTAGATAACACTTCCCTTGTGACACTGCATACTACACAACATTATACGTGAGTAGTTTTCTTCATACTTGGCGGAAAAAAAAGAAGAATTCATGCATAAAATAGTTCACCTCTACTACAAGAAGGTATCCATCATCTTCTTCGACAGACATTGTTTTGGGAACAAACATGGGCTCGCCAATGAACACACCTTCATGAGTTGACCATGCTTGTGCTATTCTATTCGAAGTGTTGGTTTTGACAATTGTGTCGAATGGGAAGTTGGGCAATGCTTGATGCGAACCTGAAGACGTTGCTGCATATATATATTGATGTCTAGCTCCATGACATATTGGATTTATGATTGGGAAGTCAGAGGGCCTTTTCCACATTGATGGAGGCTCAACAGAACAATTTGTGCATTTGCCCTTAGCATCTAAGTCTATAGACACCTGCATTATGAAATGGTGGACAAAGGTTATATGCAGGTCATTTTAGTTCAGTGAAGTATCATCTGCATAAGACAAGTATCCACTGAGAGGAACAAAGGGAGATAAACAGACCTGAACAAGGCGAGGCAGCAGATTTTCTTCATCTTCTGTGTTCATCATTGAAGGATCAAAGTTACCACTTTGCCATTGATATCCTACACCACCATTACATCCAATTCTCAGGTTACATGGACTGAAACCGAAAACAAACCCAGAGAAAGGAGCAAGTACCAAACATGTTCTGAAAGCTGAACCATTTGTATGAGCAGGCAACTGTATCGATTTGAAGATGCAGATTTCCATGTCCATCTTTCTCCTCGAAGGCATTTCCAACGTGTAGTAGCCACAGCTGCTTAGGAACTTCCACTACCGTCCACTCGAGCCCACCATGAGTGTTGCTTGGGGCAGGGCAAGGACCCCGAGGGAACAAGTATAGTGGAGAAGTGGACTTGCTTGGATTCAGAGACAGTGCTGATATCATTGGCGATAAGCCACAGCTTGCTAACATCAACCCTACAGTTGAAAACAAATTTAAGTAAGCTTGGCTTGCTTGGATTAAGAGACATGAACTTCTCATTCCGGCATAGTACCTGGGATGTGGAGCTGTACGCGATTACCAAATACAAGGTAATGTGTCTCTGTGAAACCCCAATCATGAACCATCAAATGATCTGTCATTTTGAACTCTTGTTTGTGTATTAATTTGAAATTTATGTCAAACTCTGCAGGTATCAATAGTTCACGTCACAAAATATTACCCAGAAATAACCGGTTCAATACAGGTATATGCAATTACCATAGAAAGTAAAATGACTCCTAGGTAGAAGCATATCCTCTGCATTGCACGCCATAATTAGAAGTCTTTGTCTTTGAATATCAATCTTGTAATGAGACAATATTCTTTTCCTCGGCATCTTGAATACTCCTGCATATATTATCAGTCTCGTTAATTCAAAATTCTCCTTCATTCTTTTTTATCATTTTTTATGTTAGATGCTCTTATCTTTATATAATAATATACGGTTGTATTATTTTTAACTATTTTTATTTGTTGTCTTCTTGGTTTGGATGCATGCCGCTACCGTGGAGGACGGGCTTAAGAAGAGCAGCAACAACATCGAACACGTCCGTAGCACAAGCTCTCCCCAGGTGAACGAAATCATCACCGTCGATCAGATCAAATCTTCCAATAGTATCCAACGATCCAGGCTGGACTTCATAAGGGGCCCCACCTTCCCAAAGGCAAAACAATCTCCCGCCCCATTTCAAAACCGTGGTGTTAGCCACATTCTTCATCACCTTTGTTACACCAACCACCTTGCCGCCTTTGAGCACCGAGAATGGACCCCTGTGGGTGAACTTCCATGAACCCTTCTTTGGATCAAACTCGTCTTTGTGGGCCTCTGTTTTTACATATTGGGCCGAGAACTTCACCTCCCCGTTCGCTCCATTGACTTCGAATGCACGAAGATACCCGTGCCCGTCTAGGGGGTTTACCGTTGATCCGTGGTCGTCGGTAAATAGGCCCGGCCCAACGAGGTAGTATGTGCCTTGGGGAAAGTCAATAGGTATCGAACCGTCAACTAATGGTAGGTTCACCGGTTTTGATGTCTCTAAACGTTGGGAGGTAAACAATGACTTGTAATTTTCAAAGTCGACCCCATTGTTGTTTTCTTTTGATACGGTTAGGGTTTTGTTCTCGGGAAGTCGAATGGAACAGGAAACAGTCGTGTTTAGGGTAGGCAAGTGATTGCTCTTGATCATAGGAATGATATTTAAAGGTTTAGCTTGCATTTTTGGTTGTTGAAGGGATTCAAATCTTGGTGAAGTAAGCAAGTGCTTGAATGGCCTTATAAGATGTTGAAAACTAGCTATTAGACTACTAGTACAGTGGTGTGGTGCTAAGTGTTGGAGAGTAATTTTACGTGGACCGAGTGGTGGAAGACAATGAAAGATTGGCACTTACAAATTGCTTCTTTTATTGCATCATTTGGTTTGGTCCACTTCTTATCATCTGTCCCCATCAAATCGCTTATTGTCATTTCCTAGTACACTCTAATTAGCTCTTGGACCGTAATATTGAATATTGTGGTCTGGTCTATACCCTTTTTACTTAAAAAAAAGCATGTACACGGTCCGGTCTGGGTTAAAAAAAATAAGAAATTTTCCGTTTAGTACCCATGAGTTTTTGGTTTTTCCGGATGGTGTCCAAAATTTTTCACGTTTCCGTTTGGTACGCCTGAGGTTTCAGTTTTTCCGTTCCGTACCCTTATTTCTTTTTTTTTTTTTATCTAAAATAATGTTTCTTTTATTAAATTTATAAAAAAAAAATAAAAAAAAAATAATAACAATTCTATATTATAAATTTCGAAGACAAGTATATTTTAATTAAACAAATTTAATCAACTATTAATAAATCATAATATTTTTTAAAATATCAGATTTTTACATATTATTTTTATGATTTTAATATATTTATTACTATTTGATACTTTATCATATTTTACATCAAAGCATGAAAAAAAAATATTATGTTTTATACAGAATAATTTTTATAAATAAAAGTTGTATTATCAAGTTTTTCGATAAAAATTATTTTATCGAATATATTTTATTTATCATAATATATGAAATAAATCATTGATAAGTGTGTAACGTAGAATATTCAAAACGGACATTCAATTTTTCAAAAAAAAAAATGAATATCCTATGATTTTAGAAGATTTTTCCCAAAATATACACTCTCGCATCGAATCAAAAATTTTCTTTTATATAATACTAATAGGGATATGGACCATGTAATATTATATAATAAATCAACAAATAAATCCACGAAGTATACCAACAACGAAATATCATATAGGTATAAATTATGTTTAATTTTAAAACATAATAAATTTTCATGTTTTGATGCTAAATATGATAAAATATCAAATAGTAATAATTATATTAAAAATCATAAAATAATATGTAAGAATCTTATATTTTAAGAAACATCATAATTTATTAATATTTAATTAAATTTGTTTAACTAAAATATACTTGTCTCCCACCAAAACAAAAAAAATAAAATATACTTGTTTTCGAAATTTATAATATAGAATTGTTATTATATTTTATTTTCCTTTTTTTTAATAAATTTAATAAAAGAAACGTTATTTTAAAAAAAAAAAGAAATAAGGGTACGGAACGGAAAAATCGAAACCTCTGGGGTACCAAGTGGAAACGTGAAAAACTTTGGACACCATCCGGAAAAGCCAAAAACTCGGAAGTACCAAACGGAAACGTAAAAAACTTTGGGCACCATCTGAAAAAGCCAAAAACTCAAGGGTATCAAACGAAAAAATCCAAAAAAATAATTTAAAAAAATAGGGGACCTGCTCATGGTAGACTGGGCCGTTATGATCAGATACAATCCGATCCACATTATTACGGTCCGATCCGGACCATTTGAACAACCCGAAAATAAAACAAATAAAAGAATAGGCAAAGTCATTAAGTAATAATTTACCTATAATAAACATAAAATGTGGCTATTGGTTTTCCCTTGACTTGGGTACATCATCATTGCAGATTTGTCTAGAATAATACCCAAACGAGCTTGTCGCATATAGACACTTAACATCGAGTATCCACTATAAACGGTTATTAGATTTTTCACATTTTCTAAAGTATTATGCTTCAAAGTATTCATAGAATTCATAAAATCTAGAGTAGTACTCAAAACTAAAATAACGATCATGATTTTTTTTTTCATAAGAATAGTAGAGGGGTTTTTAATTTTGAAGGGATCGCCACTATTCAATTTGGCATGCTAAAATCTATAAATCTATGTAGGAAATGGTTAAATGGATGGCATCGAATTTATTAAGGGCTAATTAGGTAAGCATACTTTTATATTTTATATTTTATTGTATACAAACTATGTCTTTTCTAGTTTTCTATTTAATAAATATACCCCATTATTTTTTTACCACTTTCATTTAATGGTAAGGTAAAACTAATTAACCTTTCTATTATAAAAGAAATAATATTTGATGTTTAATATGTAAATTTTGATTTTAATTACTGAATTTATTTTATTTTATTTTTCTTTTTATTTTCTGTTGTCATACCGAACATTTACATACCGGACATTTTATATACTCGGACATTTACATACCGGAAATTTTACATACCGTAAGTTTATAACGGAAGTTCATACCGAAATTTTTCATACCGGTAGTTCATACCAAATTTTTTACACAGGAAGTTCATACTGAAATTTTTTATACCGGAAGTTCATACCGGTAGTTCGTACCGGAAGTTCATAACGAAGTTTTTCATACCGAAATTTTTTATACCGGAAGTTCATACCGAAAGTTCATGCCGGAAGTTCATACCGGAAGTTCATACCGAAAGTTCACACCGAAAGTTCACACCGGAAGTTCATACCAAAATTTTTTTATACCGGAAGTTCATACCGAAATTTTTTATACCGGAAGTTCATAACGAAGTTTTTCATACCGGAAGTTCATACCAAAATTTTTTATACCGGAAGTTCATACCGAAAGTTCATACCGGAAGTTCATACCGGAAGTTCATAACGAAGTTTTTCATACCGGAAGTTCATACCAAAATTTTTTATACCGGAAGTTCATACCGAAAGTTCATACCGGATTTCATAACGAAAATTTTCATACTGGGCATACCGAAATTTTTTCATACCGGAGGTTAATACCGGATGTCAATGATGTTTACACTGGTAAATTTACAACCTTTGCTCGCTCAGGGTGATGCTGACAGTGGTTTTGATTGTCTCTTGGCAAAGAAGAAGGTTATACCATTTTTAGTGAGTGATGACATGAATTATGACTTATATTTAGACATGCATTTAGGTAGTTTTTTACTTTATTTTGCATGCATAGATATCAATCCATGACATTTAAGCTTAACTTGACATATTTTGCTAGAATAGATGTCTACACGGATTCTTGTTGCGTTTTCAAAAAATTTGGCGAATTATGGAGTAAAATGTCACATTTAAGGATTATATCATAAAGGAATATGACGGAGCATTAAAAGAAGCTAGGAACACTAATAGGAGCGGACTCTGATACAGCTGGAGCGAACTCTCATACCACTAGGAGTGAGCATTTTTCGGTTCGGTTTTTGGACCAAACCGGACCGGACCGAACCAACAGGTCCGGTCTTCGATCCAAACAATTCGGTCTATAATCGGTCCGGTCCGGTCCAAAATCGGTCCGGTCCAGACCTATTTTTTTTAAAAAAAATTAACTAAACGTGAAGTTAGGTTATTTAGCCCCTTACGCAGTTGCGCAAATCCCTCGAGTCTCGACTATCTCTCAAATCCCTAATATTTGCGACGGGCGGCAAACGACAACTGCAAGTAACGAGCGGTGACTGGCGAGCGGCGGAGATTCTTCACCTCGAATCTCAAACCCTTATCGGCGATTCTCTACTATCCCTATTTCGTTCTTCCTTCAACGTCGATCGACTGCAGCTTTCAGGCTAGTCTCCAATTTGTCCCTATTTTGGTATAAGACTCTAAGGTATAATCACTTGTTTTGTACCTTCTGGTGTCATTCTTCATGACAAAATTATCGGGGTTGTTTATGCTAGTTGGGAATCATCTCATCTCTAAACATCTATAGTATAGGTAATTAGGTATATCACTAACCCATGTTTTCTACAAACAGAGCTCAAAGGTTCATAAATGAGAGTCCGAAGGGTTAATTGAATTCTTGAACCTTAAAACCTTTAGTGTATTTGTGTTATTGTGTATGCCTTATTTCTCTCCTAATTTACTATACCTTTAAGCCTTTCAAGCTTATATCCAAGCTTGGACTTACCCGGTGATTTTCTTTCTTGGTTGCCAAAGATGATGAGTTCTAGGTAACAAAGATTTACCATTTATTAGGTTTAGTGAGTCTTCTTCTTGCCTGAGTGAGCTTACCTGAGACTTGCCCAGTAAAAGTTAGTTATTTTCCCTTAGGTTGAGTGGTTGGTTTGAGTTTATAGTTCATTTTCTTAGATCCTTGAGACTTACCCGGTGATAGGAGCTTTGGTTTTGGATAGTGGATAGTGAGACTTTCCCGTGATCTTTCTGACCTTAGAAACATCTTTCCTTAGCGATCCTAACTCTGTCCATAGATCTTTAGAAGTCTTGAATCGAAAACTACAACGGGATGCTTTGATCTCTAGAATCTGCAGTTTCCCAATTATCATATGTCATATCTTGTCTTTGCTTTTGTTTTATTAGTTATAGAGTTTCTCTTAGGGATGACAATTTCATCCGAACTTGACGGACACCCGATAACCCGATCCATACTAAAAGGGTGAAAACCCGACATGAAGCGGGTGAAAGCGGATGACGGATGAAGCGAGTGATGGATCGAGTCGGATTCGGATGGACCTTTCATCCACCCATCACCCGATCCATCATCCATCCACCCATCTGACCCGTTTCACCCGCTTATACCCGCTTAAATTTATAATAATTTAATAAAAAATTTAATATTAACAAAACCCTAAAAAAATAGTCACATCCCTAAAAAATCAGAACCCTAAACCTAACTCGCAAGGTCTACTTGCGAGTTAGGTTTAGGGTTGTGCGTTACCTTTTCAGAACCGAAGGCCATTTCTCTATTTTTCAAGAACTTAAACTTATAACACTTCTTGTAATATTTTCACTTGGATGATTTGTGTTGACTTTAGATTTATCATGTTTTTTTATGGATAAGACTTTTTCGAATTGAATTTATTTTATTATTATTAATTTTCCGCATTCGAATCCGAGTTTAATATCGATTTAAAGGAAATGCGCAAAACACCCGAATATCACCCGATCCACCCGCTTCATCCGTTGGATGCGGATGGATCGGATGTGAGTGGTGGGTTTAGCGGGTGGCGGGTCGGGTGGGATGGATGGAATTTTCTCGCGGGTCGGGTGGCGGACAAGGTCATCCACCCACCACCCGATCCATTGTCATCCCTAGTTGCTCTATATCATCTTTATTGCCTTTTGCTTATTTGTGAGGTATATTCTATCATTGATTCGTCATCATATTGATTTCAACTTAGTCCTGTGATCGACCCTGGAATATTTGTTTTTGTTGCGAATGATCCGTGCACTGCAGTTTTGCTTATTTTCTTGACTTTTATTTCTGGAATAAATTTAAAGCTTATTTTCGTTCATATTTCACACACGTCTGAGAGCGGACAATGAGAATCAATCAAATTAAATGTTCATCAAGAAATTCTTTTGATTATTATACGCCGTTGAAGGCAACTCAACATAAATTCTTCTGATAATCTATATTTTCTTGTAAAGAGTCGTTGTGTTTCTTGTACAAGATATGCAAAACTAATCAATTAGTGTAGTTATAGAGTTTCGAATTCTAGTTAGTTATTTCTCCCTCCCACCCTACTACCAATTGGGCAAGCTAGATCTCATAGTTTTTTCTGCCTTTCAAAAATTATAAATATATGGTAATTATGATACTAAAAAACTATCGTGTACATGATTATTGTATTGTGTACACTTAATAGTTTTTTGCACACGATTCTTGTATCGTATATCTAATAAGTATTGTACCACAAATTTTTTTAATCTTTCTTGTATAAATAATTCTAATTTTCTTGTGCACGGTTTTTGTATCTTAATATGTGTACGAGTGGTTTAATTATTTCTTGTACTCGAAACTCATCTATGAGAATTAAAAAGATGGTTTAGTGAGTGTGAACGATTCTTGTACATGAAACATTTTAGAAACTTAAAAAGGCGGCTTAGTGAATTTAATCTTGTATAAAATAGTTTACCTGTAATTTGATTTAAATAGTGAATTTCATCTTGTAGCATATTAAATTTGGCTGTAGAAAGGAGAGAAAATTGAATACTTGTGCACAATTCTTGTATCTGAACCATTCATGTTAAGAATATTAAACGTTTCAATTGTTGAAAAAAGTGATTCTCACAATATTCCACCATCAATATTCAAATGTATTGTCTTATTAATGACAATTGTTAATACATGATCTTGTATATAATTGCTGACAATAGATACCTTGTATGAAGAGTAATTTGATCTTGAAATTTACAAAGATACATTTACTAATATATCTAGCAATGGAGGACATCTACTAACACATATTTATAACATTGTGTTCGATACCAAATTCACTCATAAATCAAATTGTATCGTTTAATGTGTTTTTGACAATAGAAAAACACATAACGGAGTTTAAATGTGTTGATGACAATATAAAACTCTACTTTGGTGTTTAAAATGTTCTTGGCAACACAAATAAAACAATTTTTGTTGTTTAATGTGTTAAAAACAATAAGAAAAACTCAATTTTGTGTTTGATGTGCTGTTGACAACCCATACAATTGTCTTTTGATGTGCTATTGACAATAGAAAAACTCTATTTTGACATTTTATATGTTGTTAACAACATAAATAAAGCAATTTTTGTTATTTAATATGTTGTTGACATACCTACAATTATAGATTTTAGTTGGTAGGTGTGTTGACCAACACGAAAAGCCAAATTTTATTGGTTAAATATTGTTGACAATAAAATTATATTGGTTTCATAGTTCAGATTATGTTAACATTACAACATATTGTCAAACGGTGGAGGATAACATGAAATCAAAAGAAATGAGAAGAAGAAGTATAACAAACCATTTCGAATGAGAGATATCGGGAAAAAAACAAGTGAAATTCAATGATTCAATCGAATAAATAAAATTGAAAAAAAAAAGCAATATACATGCATTATATCGAATTTAGAAATCAGACCTTATTATAAGCGGTTGATTCAACTCGAAAACATGAAACATAAGCAAATTGAATATCAAATTGACGAGTTCTTCATCAATGCATGGTTCAACACGGGGAAAGAGAGAAAAGAGATGAAAAAATAACGAGAGAGGGGAGAAAATAATTAGGTTTGAAGCTTTTTATAATGTTTAGTTTAAAAAACTTAAAAAGTTGGGGGTTAGTTTTGCAATAAGGTAATTTAGATTTATTATCCTACCAAATTTTTTCTTGTAATCAACTAGTATAACTCTGCTTTTTAATCGGGATAATTTCAAAGCAAACTTTTATAACTAAAACTATGAAATTGCAAAAGTAACCACCAAGTTTTAGGGTTTTGGCTTCTAACCAATATATAAATAAATAAATTATCTCATTTGCTTCTCTCTTCTCGCATAATTCCCGATAGATTCTCTTTGAGACGGTCTAAAAAACCAAATAACGTTATCGATCTGACCTCCTCTCTATGCCAATCTTACCTCACCCGAAGTCGAAGCGCATCGTACGCATTTGATTGTCGTTTTCCTCTGCGTAAACTCGACACTTAGAGAGAGAAATGGAGATTTTCGCTCCTTCCCTCAACCTATTATGCATGGACACCTCTAGAAGGTGGAGCGTCTCGTTTCTGACACGGCATGACATGGCTCGGACACGGTCAAATATGACCCAACATGGTCAAGACACTATTTAGAGGTAGGACACGACGAGGACAAGGATCGTGTCCGGTCAAGACACGGTTAACGGAAGTGTCCCCTACTTTTAAGGCTAAAAAAACAATTTTACAAAAATAAAGAAAAATTGATTTGTCATAATAATTCTTCTTATCTCCCATCTTTTCCCGATTAAACCTAGCCCCCATATGACCACCTGTGAGATTGTGGTTTCCGGAAGCAAGACACCGATCTTCTTCTTCTTCTTATTCTTCTTCTTCTTCTTCTTCTTCTTCTTCTAATGTTAAAAAGTTATTGTTCCATCAACCAACTCTTCTCTCCATTTTCTTCCTTCTTCTTATGATTTCATAAATTTATTTTGACCTTTGATTACTAATTTATGGGGCATTCTTTCTTTGTTGAGTGTGTTATTCCAATTCTTTATCTTTTTTCGATTTATAAATTTTTATTGTTGTTTTCCTTGCTTGATCATGTTCTTCGGTTGTTGTTAATTTGTCAAATGGATTATTCATTCTTCAATTTTGAAACTAAATATGTTTATTAGAGATTGTAAGACCAAATTTGTTTAATTCTATATTTTGTAAGACTGAAAATGTTTGTTTGTAAGTTTCAGTTCGGTTATTGTGTTGTCATAATAATGTCTTTATCTATACGTATATCATTGGAATTTTCATCTATATGTATTTCATTATGATATATGAATTCTACATTTTAATAGCTTTAAAATGATATATTATTTGTTTTCCTCGCCGTGTCCCCACTTTCTATGCTTTTGAGGATTGTCACTTCCCTATTTCTCGCATGTCTTTTTTTGTGTCCGTGACCGTGCATCATATTCATCAATTGAATCGGAGCCTGCTAGCGAAATATGATGAACATTAGAGTAATTTGGCTTATTTGAGCTGGGTATGAATTTTATTTGTATATTATATTCTTTTTATCTCAACTTGCCTACTTTCGTTTTGCTCTACCTTTCAATTTGTTCCCTAGGGTTTCTTGAATACTCCTTGATACGGTGTTAGCTGTTGTTGAGCCCCGATCTTTCAACAACAATGACATTTTTCGATTCTTATATATTAGATGGACCGAGAAAATGAGGGATATATCTTGAAAAGGGATGATAGAGCATCTATTGATATTTTGTTGGGATTCCCACGCATGTTTGAGAGAATTTTAGGACTAACTGTTGGCCTTCCTAAGTCCTCTATCTTCTTATCTTTTTATGTCAAAGGATGAGCATCCAAGCTAACCTAGATATCAGATTTTATGGTGAGAGAGAGAGAGTTTCCATTCAGATACCTAGGGATCCCCATATCACCTACTGTTCTTCGATTTGGGGAGTACTCCCTTCTCATTGACATGATTGGGAGGCACCTATGCTCGTGAAATAAGTGACACTTTTTGTTTGCTGGGTGTCTAGAGTTGATCAATGCAATGCAGTTTTGTAGGCTAATGAGAGTTTTTATCTAGCTTTGATCCTTGTCCTAATGATGGTCCTTGATAGACTAATTAGCCTTTGCAAGTAGTTTTTGTGGAGTTGGCCCCATGTTGCATGGTCCAGAGTTTGTTTGCCAAAGATGGATGGAGCTCTAGGACTATTGGATCTCAAGTCTTGGCATATGGCATTTATGTGCAAGTAATGCTGACACATTCATGCTAAGCAAGATAGTATTTTGGTCAGATGGATTCACCACATATACCTTCAAACTACAAACCGGAGTAATGGATTGTTACTCATTAGGATTCGCCTTCGATGAAGACAATCTTGAGCCCTAGAGATGTGATGGTTGCATTTACTAACCAAACGACACTGTTGGGGGAGATACTTGTGTCTTGTTGCCAAGGGAGCGGTTCGGTATGACATGTGCTTATGAGATTCTTAGATTGCGAGGTAAGGAGGTGGATTGGTTCAGAGTAGTCTGAGACCTAGACAATACGCTCAAGCACTAATTTATCGATTTATCCTATGGATGAAAATAATTGATATGTTATCTACCAGATATAAATTACACTTTCTCGGTATTGATCCTACATGTAGCTGGTGTACGAGTGAGAGTGAGTGTCATGACCACTGTTTTTTGGTTGCACTACGTACATGAGGTTTAGAGACAGATTGGAACGGACTTCATGATTCCGGGAGGCATCAACACTAGATTGGAAGTATTGGATTGGCTTATTACCCCTATATGTGGTAGAAGTTAGACGAGTAGATCCTGGATATATGTGTTTTTTACGACGGTCTAATACCTTTGATATTCCAAGAATGCCTTGGTGTTTGACCTGAATAGAATTCCGATATATATATATATACATATATATATATATATATATATATATATATATATATATATATATATATATATATAGGGTGCGGTTCCCATGAGAACAAGCCTTATTGTGTATCATGAGAACAATCTTAGACCGTCAGATGGTGAGTATTAAGGGTCGAGATTTAGGGTAGATATCATAAGTAATAATAAATACGAATAAT
This sequence comes from Fagopyrum homotropicum, assembly GCA_033239125.1. Classification (NCBI taxonomy): domain Eukaryota; kingdom Viridiplantae; phylum Streptophyta; class Magnoliopsida; order Caryophyllales; family Polygonaceae; genus Fagopyrum; species Fagopyrum homotropicum. Next base: position 115,898,096 of record BSWB01000007.1, on the reverse strand, counting down.
AATAACTACGAATAATACATTAAACGATATGACACCTTCGTAACAAAACTAATAATAACTACGAATAATATATTAAATTAATAAGGCATGTTCTCCTATGATCTATACTCTATGTATATATATATCCTCGTGAGATTAATCAAGACCCAGATATACAAATTGATGCATGAGTACTTCCCTGCTGGAGTTAGAAAGGGGATTACATCTTAGTAATTGGTTTTTTTTTACCGAAGTTGTATTTTGCTCCATACTTTGATGTACTTTTGATTTGTGCATGTACCGGGCTTGGTTTTTGTCTACTAATGGATTTGCTGAAGGTGGTCTGACCATTGTCCCGAGGTTTTGGCACTTGTGTGGCTTGTGAGTGTCTCCGTTTGCTAATGGTTTTGGCGAAGGTAGACGAGCCTCATGAGTTGTGTCGGTTTTGGATGCATTTTTAGTTTGCTCAGTTTTAGAGTAATTGGTATGTTCAAGAGGATTGCATGTCTCTCTAGAGTACCTTGTGTGTTATTTTGGCCATAGACCACGGGTAGCAGACATGTACATATACTTTGTTCGTTTTGTGTAATTGGGCTTTCAACGGGCCCAATTGTGTTGTTTTATCTTTTCTATGAATTTACCTTTACTAGAGCCTTTGAACTGTTAACAAGAATTAAATGTCAACAAGTGATGACAACTTGTTGACAATGAAAATTTTTGATTTTTTTAATTTTTTTTAATTTTAGTTGGTTAGTTTTGCAAAACTTGATAAATTGGTGGTTAGTTTCTCAAGTACCTATTTTAGATTGGTTATTCTACATAATTCTTCTTTTTAATATAGGTTTATTAATAGGGGTACAATATAACTATTTAAGAAAAATATAGTATAAATTTTTTTAAAAAATTAAAAAACTAAATTTATAATTTGATTTTTTTTAAAACGGAAAGAAATATATAAAAAATTTATTTATTTTTAGTTGAAAGTATGAAAACCAAAAAATAAAAGATTTGGGAATTAATTTTTTATTTTATAACACAAATAGGTTATTTAAAAATTCACCATGTATTATACTAATTGATAGCATGAATTATAGTCTATATTTTGGGGTTTGTTTGGACGTTTTATCTTCAAAAATCTGCATGTTTGTATGTATAATATGTGATTCTATTACCATTTCATCTACCTTTGCGAGAATCGAGGTCTACACCTAGTTTCGTTGTAATTGCAGGTAATATGGTACGTTTTGCATCAAAGAGGAGCAAAGGGAGTCATTAGTCATTTGAAGCTACATCTAGGGAGCATAGCCATGGATTAAAGATTTACTTTGGACCAGTTTTGAGAGATTTCACATTCAGTTGTGAGTCACCTCGGTTGACCACAGATTCACCTCGACCGAGGTGATCCAGAGACGCCGACTCGACCGAGGCGAACACCTAGGACGCGGCGAGAATATTTTATTCTTGAAGGAGATCTTTTAAACTTGGAAAGTAATCTTATATTTTTGGGCTTGGCTCTTGGAAGGAAGGAGATATGCAGAATCATATATTTTACCTATTTTTATGGGAAAATATCTTTCTAAGATTTATTATCTTTGGAGGGTTATTCTCCTATAAAAAGGGTTGGATTTTCCACAAATCCGATCGTGCTTAGATCGTGCTTAGATCCCGCAAAAGGGCCGCTTACACCGAAAAACACGCAGCAGCAGCAACCTACTCCAGTTGGGAGAGATTCGAAGAACCTTTTTGAAGGTTGAAGGAAGATTGAAGTTCATAGCTTTTATAGCTTTATTGAAGGGTTTTGTAAGATTGTCTTCAATTCCCTCAATTGTTGTCTTGTCTTTTTGGATTGCTATCCAAGGAACGCTTTGTTGTGATATTTGATTCAGTTATTGAAGTCTTTTCATTAAATTCTTCTTTGTTCAAATATTCACCTTCTTCCCATATATTTTAATACTTTCATTATGATGATGAGTGGCTAATTTCCTTGTGTGATTCTAGGGCGATTAGCTGAAGGTTGTGGGAAAAACAATGATAGAATAATCTTAGATTCCAGTAGGATCCTGAAAGTTTGAGTCTTTAACCTTAACCCTAAGCATCTCGTTCAGTCAATGAACACCTCGGCCGGGGTGGAAACTGGCTGACCGAGGTGACTTATCTGATCCATAACTGAGAGTTAAGTGTTAGAGTTTGCCAAATCCTGTTCTTATTTCACCTTTCCTGGTTCAAAGCAAGCTTAGGATGAGACTTACCCGGTAATTCCTTAGTTTGTGTATTAACGATCATAAGTGTAGGTAATAAAGGTTTGTCCTTTATTGGGGTTTGAGTGTGCTTCCATCCCATCTTTGTGAGTTAGCCTGAGACTTACCCGGTAAAGGTTGATTCTATTCCCTTAGATGGTGTGTTAGTTTGAGGTTATAGTTCTTTATCTTGATTCCTTGAGACTTACCCGGTAATAGGAGTTACGGTTTAGGATTAGTGTGTAGTGAGACTTACCCGGTGATCTACTCCACTTTAGTAACACCTTCCCCACGCAAAAATCTCAGCTTTGTCCGCTTATCTATAGATCTTGAGTTGGAACCACAACTAGATGCTTTAATCCCTAGAATTGCATGTTTGCTTTATTGACTTCTTATTCATCTTTGATTGTGTTAATTGCTCTTGTGGTTAGAATTGATATAGCACACCGTATTGACTTTGTTTCACCGAGTCCCTGTGATCGACCCCTGGAATTTTCTTGCTTTTACTACGATTGACCCGTACACTGCAGGTTCGCATCCTTGTTTTAAGCTTAAGTCTAGGGTTATAAATTTAAAGCTTGCACACACCGTTTGGAGCGAACAAGTTTTTGGCGCCGTTGCCGGGGACTTGGTCTAGACCGAGCCGGTACGGTTTGCTCTTTGGGGCACTTGCCCCCGTGTCTACTAACCACTTTTCTTGAGTGTTCTTGCAGGTTTGTTCTTAGGTACATACGAAGTTCTTGTTCCGGCAACGGAACAGAGTTTCGCCAAAGAACAAGTTTTTGGCGCCGTTGCCGGGGACTTGGTCTAGACCGAGCCGGTTGCGGTTTGCTTTCGGGGCACTTGCCCCCTGTTGCTACTAACTACTCTTTCTATGAGTTTTGTAGTTTTCAGGATTTCCGATGACTACATTTGATCCAGCCTGGATAGCAAGGCAAAGTGCTAGGGCGGACCATTATGAATACTTGGAGGAGAAGTACTCCTTCTATTGGTTCAGCAATGAATGGGAAAGAGACGAGGTCATTCAGCGTGAACTTGCGATATGGGATGAGAAGAATGTCCCTAAAAAAATTTATGAGCAACCTTTTGAAGACTCTCTCGAATCAAGATTAGAGAAGTTGATGAAGAAGGTGGAGGAGCTCAAGGAAAGCACCCTATCCTATGCTAAGCCGAAAGAGGAGCATAAGGAAGTGTTGCACGTTCCAAGCATTCCTTTGGTCGAACCCAAAATTTCTCCTGAAACTTCTGAGGAAGAGGAAGATATGGAAGGTCTCGATCTGACTGTTGAGACCTCGGTTGAAGTGGAAGAGATCTCGGCCGAGATGAAAGAATCTGCAAAACTGAAAGCAGAAGATGCAGAGAACCTCGGCCAAAGTACTGAGACTGTGGTCAAGGTGGAAGAAAGATCAGCTGAGTTGGGAGAGATTTCGTGTGTGGACTATCAACCCAACATGAAACTTGTCTCAAACTTTGGAGAACTTTACAAGGTAATTTCTCTTACTTCGTTTGAATTTCCTACTAAAGTTCTAAATTTCTTCAGGGAAGCACCGAAGAGTTGGAGGTCTCTTCCGAAAGAACCTCCCAAGATCAAGATGAAGTCTTCCTTGAAATTGTTGGAAGAAGAAGCTCCTCGGATCATGAGGAGTGGAGTTGACAAGCACTACACCGCTAAGGCGATGAAGAGTCTCTTGTTCAAGTATGGGGTCCCTCGCATGCTCAGGACCCTGTACCATCCCCAAGCTATAGATGGGGAAGCTGCTATAATTCTCGAGAAACTGTTTTCTCGATCAAGGAAAGGATGGGACACGAGGAATGTCCCATTGAAGTGCAGGAAGTCTAGAAGGATTCCGGTGAGAATCAAACCGTACAAGCTTGTACGTAGGAGATCTTACCATTTACCGGTGAAATTAGAAACCGGAATTTTTTTGGAAGAATTTTATGATGGATGTGATGAGCACTCCATGGTGTTCAAGGTACATTGAGTAATTCTATGGAGAAGGGTCCAGCTAGCGACCTTAAACCAAGCGCTTCTTGGGAGGCAACCCAAGGTATTGCTTTCTTCTCCCTTTTCTAATTTAGTTTAGATAGTTTCTTTGTTTTTGTTTTCCTCTAGACAACAACCAAGTATTCCAAAAGGAAGGATCACAGTTCAGGAGCTACACTAGAAGAACAAAATTTCGAGAACTTGAGGAAACGAGCTTTACTGAGATACATCTCGGGTACTGTCAGAACACCTCGACCGAGATGTACTTCGCCAACCGAGATGGTCATTTCTGGGAGCTGTTTCTTACTCCTTCATGCAGTTTAGCTATGTTCGGTGAGTATCCTGTCCTTAGACTTATTTTGACCCACTGGGACAGTGTGTCCCAAGTATGGGGTATGCGGATATGTTATTTGACTATGGATGATTGTATGCTACTTTGGTGGATATTTATGATCTTATTATGCTTCACTTTCGCTTCTATATGTTTATCTGAGATTACATACATGCATACAGGTTATTTGATTGAGAAAAACGTCGAAACTGAAAAAAATGGTTTAAAAAAAAAAAAAAAAAATTTTTCGACCTCGACCGAGTCAGTATTGGCCAAACGAGGCGTTTCACCTCGGTTGAACCAAGAACACCTCGACCGAGGTGTGTTAACTGAGAGTTTTCGAAAACGAATTTTTGTTACTTATGTGGATATGACCTCAGTGAAGATCTTGTTTACTGACTGGTTTTAAATTCTTTATGTGTTTGAAAGGTTTTATAATATGTTTAAGTTGCTAAATGCTTTGTTTGAAATTATTGGCATGTTTAATACTTTGTTTTTATCCAAATTATGTTGAATTTGAAGGTTGACACCACAAGATAAGTTCTCTCACTTTCTTCCTGGAAAGACCAAGGCAATTCATTCTTCTCTCTTCTTCTTCTTGATCATGCTTAGCCCCTCATATACATTTTGCCTCCCTTTACCTATCCGAGAATTTGGAAGCAAGCGAAGTGGTGAAAGCAAGTGAAGTTAAAGTTGAGAAGTTGGCTGGAAGTGAAAGTGCTAGAAAGTAATAATAGGTTTGGGGAAGTCAATCATGAAGATGAGTAACTCGGCACCATTCACATAGTCGGGTGTTTGTGTCTTGCCAAAGTCGGATTGAGCGATATTCCTAACGGGTCATGGTATGTGCATCAAGGGTTTGATGCATCTCGAGAAATTGATGATTGCAGATTTCCTAGGCTTCGGTTATTGTGCACCTCTGTCCATGCATCCCAAAAAGTAAAGTAAAAAGAAAAAAAAAAAGTGGAATTAGCAAAGCTTATTGGTGGAAGATGTTGCAAGTCAAAGTGGAAGTGAAGTTCATCCTTTTCCCGGATTCTATCACCACATTACCTTACATACATCCCTACCCTACACGTTTCTTGACCTTTTCTTTTGGGAAGCCCTTGAGACCTTGAGCTTGTTGATTGACTTAGCGGTTTAAACTGGATTATACATGATTAATTTTGATAATTATGATTTATTATGCATTCTATGATTTTATGCAAAGATGAACAACTTTTCTATATTTATAAAATGTTTTGAGCATATTGAGTTCCAGGAAGTACTCTCTTAGAGTGATCTATGATAGTTGCACACCATAAAATGTTTTTGAAAGACTTTTTCATTGATTTTATTGACTTATAATCCATTCTATCTTGTCTTCTATATGCGGAACTTGCTTGGGGACAAGCAAGGGCTAAGTATGGGGTATTTTGATAGCATGAATTATAGTCTATATTTTGGGGTTTGTTTGGACGTTTTATCTTCAAAAATCTGCATGTTTGTATGTATAATATGTGATTCTATTACCATTTCATCTACCTTTGCGAGAATCGAGGTCTACACCTAGTTTCGTTGTAATTGCAGGTAATATGGTACGTTTTGCATCAAAAAGGAGCAAAGGGAGTCATTAGTCATTTGGAACTACATCCAGGGAGCATAGCCATGGATTAAAGATTTACTTTGGACCAGTTTTGAGAGATTTCACATTCAGTTGTGAGTCACCTCGGTTGACCACAGATTCACCTCGACCGAGGTGATCCAGAGACGCCGACTCGACCGAGGCGAACACCTAGGACGCGGCGAGAATATTTTATTCTTGAAGGAGATCTTTTAAACTTGGAAAGTAATCTTATATTTTTGGGCTTGGCTCTTGGAAGGAAGGAGATATGCAGAATCATATATTTTACCTATTTTTATGGGAAAATATCTTTCTAAGATTTATTATCTTTGGAGGGTTATTCTCCTATAAAAAGGGTTGGATTTTCCACAAATCCGATCGTGCTTAGATCGTGCTTAGATCCCGCAAAAGGGCCACTTACACCGAAAAACACGCAGCAGCAGCAGCCTACTCCAGTTGGGAGAGATTCGAAGAACCTTTTTGAAGGTTGAAGGAAGATTGAAGTTCATAGCTTTTATAGCTTTATTGAAGGGTTTTGTAAGATTGTCTTCAATTCCCTCAATTGTTGTCTTGTCTTTTTGGATTGCTATCCAAGGAACGCTTTGTTGTGATATTTGATTCAGTTATTGAAGTCTTTTCATTAAATTCTTCTTTGTTCAAATATTCACCTTCTTCCCATATATTTTAATACTTTCATTATGATGATGAGTGGCTAATTTCCTTGTGTGATTCTAGGGCGATTAGCTGAAGGTTGTGGGAAAAACAATGATAGAATAATCTTAGATTCCAGTAGGATCCTGAAAGTTTGAGTCTTTAACCTTAACCCTAAGCATCTCGTTCAGTCAATGAACACCTCGGCCGGGGTGGAAACTGGCTGACCGAGGTGACTTATCTGATCCATAACTGAGAGTTAAGTGTTAGAGTTTGCCAAATCCTGTTCTTATTTCACCTTTCCTGGTTCAAAGCAAGCTTAGGATGAGACTTACCCGGTAATTCCTTAGTTTGTGTATTAACGATCATAAGTGTAGGTAATAAAGGTTTGTCCTTTATTGGGGTTTGAGTGTGCTTCCATCCCATCTTTGTGAGTTAGCCTGAGACTTACCCGGTAAAGGTTGATTCTATTCCCTTAGATGGTGTGTTAGTTTGAGGTTATAGTTCTTTATCTTGATTCCTTGAGACTTACCCGGTAATAGGAGTTACGGTTTAGGATTAGTGTGTAGTGAGACTTACCCGGTGATCTACTCCACTTTAGTAACACCTTCCCCACGCAAAAATCTCAGCTTTGTCCGCTTATCTATAGATCTTGAGTTGGAACCACAACTAGATGCTTTAACCCCTAGAATTGCATGTTTGCTTTATTGACTTCTTATTCATCTTTGATTGTGTTAATTGCTCTTGTGGTTAGAATTGATATAGCACACTGTATTGACTTTGTTTCACCGAGTCCCTGTGATCGACCCCTGAAATTTTCTTGCTTTTACTACGATTGACCCGTACACTGCGGGTTCGCATCCTTGTTTTAAGCTTAAGTCTAGGGTTATAAATTTAAAGCTTGCACACACCGTTTGGAGCGAACACTAATCATTAGAAATATATAATTAGTGTATTATACTAAACAAGTAAAACATGTTAAATAGATTTTGTTTTAATTTATGGTTGACTAGGCTTTATAACAAATCACATAATATTAATTTCATTTTTTTTAATTCACATCATCTGATCCATTTTTTTTAATTATATACTATTCAATCATGCGTGCAACACACATTCTTTAATCGTTTATTAGTGAGAGGTCATATCAAAAGTGGAGTATTAAAACGTGTAAATCAACTCGTAAATGCATATGAACGGGCGTCGTGTATGATGACTATTTATGCGACTCAATCTAAATTCGGTACAAGTTGTGGATAATTGAATCGTATATAGAAGATAAACAAGAAACTAATATTGAGGTAATTACTACAGTTTGTTGTTGTTGTTGTTGTTGTTGCTGTTGCTGTTGCTGTTGCTGTTGTTGTTGCTGTTGTTGTTAGATTGGAGTGTGTTAGATTGAAGTTATGACTGAAGTCGAAATGGAAAATTCTGAGGAATCTTGTGAAAGGCAAGAGCTCAATATGTTAAACGAAGAAAATGTAACACCTCGAATTCTCAGAACTCGGAGCATTACTGGTTAGAACCTCACAATGGGTCCCGACCTCAGTTTGACAACAATATTACTAGGATCTTGCAACAAGACACAAATAAGAAAAACCGAAATTCATAAAAATGTATTTGAAAAAGTATGAATGCAATAAAGTCTAACAGCCTATCGTACTTAAACAACGGAAAAGACTAACTGTCTTAACAAAAGGGAAAGACAACAAGCGATAACCCAAACCCCCACTCTAAAGAGTACGGAGACCCGGCTGACCACTACTTCCGGATCACTTTTAGAGTACGGAGACCCGGCTGACCACTACTTCCGGATCACTCAGCTGCTGCTCTAACCTGCGGTAATTCTAATAACACAACAAAACAACCATTAGCTAGTTATCTAAACGTTAGGAGAATAATAATAGCACACACACACACATAGAAATAATAAACACTCATCATGCTTTCAAACAATCCATTTATTATCTTCATTTAGGTCATTCACTCTAATGATACTTATTTTGTGACACGAGGGATTCCCAAACCTCGCCTCCGCCCCGTGTACCCATCAGGAGTGGATCCGATGCATCTCACCGTGTACCTGGATGGTCTGGGTATAGAGAACCTCCCAGTCTCCTGGCAGAGCTGGGCAGTGATGTCACGGCCCGTTATACATACACTTGAGCCTTACACATAAAAACCACGGTCGTCCTAACAAGTTATTTTTATTATAACACCCATTGCACACACTCAACCATTATCACCCAACTAATATCCGGAAACCGGCTAAGTAAGTCACAAGGACTTACCTTGATCAAAAATCGCTTTCTCAAATCTCAACTCGGTCCGAACCCATGGTAACTCAAACGCCTGTCAAATAAGGCATGTGGATCAAAATCTCATCCAGATGTCCAACCTCATATAAAGGAATTACGGAAAAACTCTCTCACGGTAAAAGACCATTTTACCCTTAGTCCCAACATTCTCAAAGTTTATTCTTGAAATTTATTAAGTCCCTTTTGACTAGTTTCTCATAAATTGTGTTTTCCGTGTAGCTACTTATAATTATAAGTTTAAAACTCGAAACATCCAAAAAGACAACACTCTTCATTCCTAGTTTCTATCTACTCTAATATATATATATACACGTATAAAACGTTGCTTCTCTAAGTAAAACTCGTGTATATACCCTTTACTTATTCTCATTTTTTTTATATACACTTATTTATCATTCAATATTTATATTTATTCATATTTGTACATGACGGGTTATATATATATATATATACACTCGGTATACTTGTTTTATAGTTCTACCGTTAATTTATATACTTATACATTCAACATAGGATTCCCATACGTATGTATATAGTTACGCATTCAGTACACGTCCACACCCGATATATACTCGTCGTTTTTAAGACCGCAACTTAAGCTGACACGCAGAAGAGAGACAGGAGGCATGAGGGGAAGGACTCACCACCGCCGGACTGTAGCTGACCCGAGTAGCGGCTGTCGGGGAGTAACCGCGTGCGACAGGCATCCTGGACCGGCCCGACGCTGCTGAAACGGAGAGACGAGATGCTGCAGTGAGTACTCACGCGAATGTAACAGATGTTTACGGTGAAGGGGTGTCTTACCTTTACTGCAGTTTGAGACGGTTCGATGCGGCAACACTGGTTGAGGAGGTTAGGCGGCGAGGGTCCGGCGTCGAAGGTGGTGGCTACTGCAGGATTCGGTGGTGGCTGCGGGCTACTGCAGGACCGAAGAGGGCGGCGCGGCGGCCGGTGCAGAAAGAAACAGGACAACGAGGCGGCGCTGGCGTTCCGGACGGCCCTCACCGGTGGTCGGATCTGCGGGATCGACAGAGGCGGCGGGGGCTCGGTGGCTGTTGTCTTGCTGCTGCTGCGGAAGAGAGGCGGCGGTTGGTTACCGAAAACTGAAGCCGAGAAGAGGAGTGACGAGGAAGGAGAAGGCGGCGGGCTTACCAGGCTCCGGCGGCGGTTGGGCGGTCGACAGCGGCGGCACAAGGGCTCGGTGGCGGCTTAGTCTTGTGTTGTGTGGGCTGCGGCGATCGTTTGTACAGAGAGGGAGGAGGAAGAGCGGTAGTCGAAGGGATAAAAGATTAGGTTTAGATTAAGTTTAAACCTAATTAAGTTAGGGTTAAAAATTATGGGCTGGCTGCAAGGTCATTGGGCCGGGTCTAATTGGGCCTGCTCATCAAATAAAATAAATGGGCTGAATGAAGGTTCGTTATTTGCCCGGAATCGTTAGAAATTACGGAACTAAATTTCGGAATTACTTACGGAATTATTTACTGTATTATGTAAGCTATCATTTTATTATTATTATTTTTTTTAAAGGTACGGAATTATTTCCGGTTACATAATTTATCATTTTATGTGAATTAAGGTCACATAAAATGATCTAAATTAATCTCGTTTCATATTTATTTAAAGGTTAAAGGTTGACGGATCGGAATTCGGTTAAATTCAGTATTAAATGGAGTTTAAAATTTCCGGTTATTACAGAAAATGCCTCTCTTAGGCAAGAACTTGAAGCTTTGAGGGCACAAGTGCTTGCCCTTACGACCGCCCCATGTCCCACCCCACCGAATCCAAATGGAATCTTGGTCGATGCTTCCACATCCGATGGACGTCGTAAAGGCAAAGGTATTTCGGGAGCCTAACCGTCTAACGGTTGACAGCTTGTCTCCGTCATTGAAAATGAACGACCCTTACAAGATGACGGCTATGAGTCCCACAATGAGGGCGACATGAACCCTGACCCTTCTCCGAATGATTTGCTCTATGTTGAAACGGAGAATCGGCACAAGCGTTATGAGCACAACCGACGTAGGTATGACACGTCTCTTCCTCCATCTAGTGCCCAACGTACCAACCGTCCCTCCCGGGTTGAACCCCGGTACCATAATCAAACAAACAATCTCTCTCAATGTCTTGAGAATGATCGGTCCAAACAATGCCGCCAACGGCATAGCCGACAACCGATACACCATGATTATGAAGAGTATGACGAGAGAGATGACTTTAAGAGTTCTCCGACGATGATTCAGACTTGGACCGGGTGGCGCATGTCCGTCCATGGCACCCGCCCATCAGAGCCATTTGAGAACCAAGATCGAGGAGAAGAATGGTTGTCTCCTCCTAACCCACCAAGGCGTGCACAACCCAATCATGGGCGCCAACGGCATAACGATGGTCACCGGCGAGCCCATCACAAAGAGGCATACATGGCAACACCTCGACTGGACCCTTACAAAGCTCGTAGGGAAGGTAAGGTTAAGTTTCCAATATTTTATGGTGAGTATGACTCTTGGGCATTTTTTGATTGGGCACAGCATATGAAACGAGCTTTAAAGCATTGTCATTATAAGGAGTATAAGAAAATCGAAACGGCAGCCCTTTACTTTGAAGGTGATGTCAAATCTTGGTGGAACCGGTACGATACCAACCATGAGAACCGAGGATGGGCACCAATTGCGACATGTGATCAATTGATCTATGTCATGACTAAGAAGTACGTGCCCGACGACTTCAAAAACGACATGCGGTTGCAAACTGCCGAATTCCAACAAGGAAGTCTTACTCCGGTGGCTTACTTAGTCAAGCTTGATGACATGCATATGAAGGCCGGCATCTCAGCCTCCGCCTCCGCCCTTCGAACCAAATTAATGAGTGGCCTTAATCCGTCAATCCGGCTCCCCCTTGAGATTGTCCCATACAAGGACTTGGGAGCCTTATGTCATGCTGCCATGAAACTTCACAAGCAACAACTCGAAACGCCTCGATATTCAAGGTATAATTATTCCTCTAGTCAATATGCTTATACCACTAATTCCCATTCTCGAGATATTTCTAGTTCTCAAGATTCCAGAGCCGCTAAAGAATCACCATAGATGGGTCAACCCACCCGACAAACGGCTATCGAGAAGACACCATACCGTGTCCCCATTGCTCCAACACAAACGTCTTCGGGCCGAGCCCAACAAGGATCTCAAACGGTGACCCGTCCAAGAGAACCCGTGTGTTACAAATGTTGCGGGTTTGGTCATGTCCAACGTGATTACCCGAACACCAAGCGGGTGATGTTTGCAACCCATCATATGACGATGGCGAAGATAAAGATAACAGAGATCTCATCATGGAAGATGACCAAGATGCCGACCCCTACTATGGCAAGGAGCCTTGCGACGACCAACTTGCTTGCGGTCCGGCACAACCAGGTAAGTTTGTTCTTGTCTCTTGTCTTATTTTGGCTATAAAAGAGCATCTCCCTATGACCAACGCGAGAATCTCTTCCACTCTCGTTGCTTGGTCAATAACACTAGTCTCTCTCTTATCATCGATGAGGGTTTGTGATGTAATATTGTCAACAAAAAAGTGGTGAAACACTTTAAGTTGCCTCCAACCTCCACCCACAACCTTATGGACTCCAATGGATTTCCGATAAGGCGTGTGATATCATCACACAACAAGCGTGGGTAACGTTTTCTATCGGCGCCTATGTTGATAAGGTCCTTTGTGATGTTATCAAAATGGACACCACCCGTGAATTATAGGACGACCATGAAAATACGATCATCGATCGTTTCATAATGGTAATCTTAACCGGTACATGTTCCAGTTTCATGGAAAACGAATCACACTTTTGCCCATGACTCCGCAAGAAATTTTAGTTGACTATGCGGAACAGAAGAGACAACAAGTCATTGATGAGACCACTAAAGCGCCGACAACATCAGACCCTCCACGGAGCTCTCCCGATGTTGTGGGTGATCGTACTTCCGGGTCCCGTAACTCCGCCCCTATTGTCCATTCTCCCGATTCAAAAGGTAGTAAAAGTTGCATCGTTCCTACGCATGCAACTTTGCCACCTCCGGCTCCTACCATTCAAGGACGGTGTGAGCCACGGATCCTTTTAGCCCGACGACACGATTTGACACCGGTCATGGAAGGCAAGTTCCCTTGTTTCTTGCTTGTTCCTTTTTTCTTATCTATTTCTCATGACCCGAATAATATGCCACAAGAGGTGTCCTTCTTGTTATCCGAATTTTAGGATATCTTGACCGATAAACTACCACCCGACTTGCTACCAATCCGAGGAATTGAGCATCAAATCGACTTGGTTCCCGGCGCGTCTTTGCCCAACCGTGCCGCTTACCGTGCAAGTCCGGAAGAGACCAAGGAGCTACAACGCCAAGTCCAAGAGCTCCTAGACCGGGGACATGTTCGTGAGTCCTTATCACCATGTGTCGTTCCATCACCATGTGTTGTGCCATCAACCAAATCACCGTCAAGTACCGTCATCCGATCCCGCGTCTCGATGACATGTTGGAAGAGCTTCATGGTGCCACCATCTTCTCAAAGATCGATCTCCGGAGCGGATACCATCAAATCCGCATGGCCGAAGGTGATGAATGGAAGACGGCTTTCAAGATAAAGCATGACCTCTACGAGTGGCTTGTCATGCTATTTGGTCTCTCCAACGCCCCGTGCACATTTGCTTCTCATGAACCATGTCTTGGGCCGATTTTTGGGTATTTTGTAGTAGTTTATTTTGATGATATCCTTGTTTTTAGCAAGTCTTTGGATGAACACATTGGGCACCTTCGCCAAGTGCTCGAGTGCCTTACACAAGAGCAATTGTATGTAAATTTTGATAAGTGTGTCTTTTGCTCGGACACTACCATTTTTCTTGGCTATTTTGTGTCTAAGGACAGATTACGAGTGGACGAATCCAAAGTTTGCGCCACTCGGGAGTGGTCTACTCTTACTACGACCACCATGATTCGAGCCTTTCCCGGCTTAGTGGGCTTCTATGACGCTTTGTCAAGGACTTTAGCTCGATAGCGGCACCGTTAAATGAGCTTACTAATAAAGGTGTCACATTTGAGTGGCGTTACACCCATGCTCGAGCGTTTGAATCGCTAAAGACCATCTTTGTAATGCGCCACTACTACAACTCCCAAACTTTTCGAAAAACTTCGAGGTGGAGTGTGACGCATCTAATGTGGGCATTGGGGGGTCTCCTACAAGAGAATTGACTCATTGCTTACGTTAGCAAAAGACTTTCCGGTCCCTCACTCAACTATCCAACTTATGATAAGGAACTATATGCTTTAGTTCGTTGTCTAAAAACATGGCAAAATTACTTGTGACCGAAGGAGTTCGTGATTCATTTGGATCATGCGGCTCTTTCGCATCTCAAGGGTCAAACTACTTTGAGTCGGCACCATGCATGCTGGGTAGAATTTCTTGAGACCTTTCCTTTTGTTATTAGACATAAGAAAGGTAAAGAAAGGTAAAGAGTTATATGCCACGGATCTTGACTTCAAGGATATATTTGCTCAATGTCTTGACCTCCGAGAGCATGCGTCTTTCTTTATTAACGATGACTTCTTACTCCGTGCGGGCAAGCTTAGTATCCCACAATCGTCTATACACCATTTGTTGATAAAGGAGGCCCATGATGGTCATTGTCACTTCGGTACTACCAAGACTCTCGCCGCTCTACAAGAGCACTTCTTTTGGTCCCGAATGCACAAGCATGTGACACGGTCTTGCACAAGTTGCATCACATGACACCATTTCAAGGTCCGGATGGATTGTATTCTCCTTTGCCAATACCAATAGGACTTTAAGAGGATCTTTCTATGGACTTTGTGGTTGACCTACCCATGTCAAAACGAGGCAAAGACTCCATTTTTGTGGTGATCGACCGTTTTTAAAAAATGGCTCATTTTATCGCATGTAAGAGCACACAAAATGCTAGCAAAGTCGCTACACTTTTCATTGACAACATTGTGCGCTTACATGGGATACCACGTTCCATCCTTAGTGATCGGGACGTGAAGTTTGTGAGTCATTTTTGGCGAACGTTGTCGGGAAAACTTGGAACCAACTGGTTGTTTTCAAGTAGCTATCACCCCCAAACCGATGGTCAAACGGAGGTGACCAATCGGACTCTCGGCGCTCTACATAGAGCGACCCTTAGGAACAACCCACGTAAGTGGGAGGACTTACTTTCTATCGTGGAATATTCTTATAACTGGTCTAAGCACTCGGCAACAAAGCTCTCACCTTTTGAAGTTGTCTACGGCCTTAATCCACACACCCCGATGGACTTCACTCCGCGCCCCCTCAAAGACGGAGAACACATCACCACCGCAAATCGTGCAACTCACATCATTGAGCTTCATAAGCGGACTAGGACACAACTCCAACAACGTGGTGTTTGCTCCAAAAGATGTGTGCAGACAAAGCTTTAAATTTACAATCCGAATAATAAACCTAACGATAAGAGCTTATATTCCAGAGTCGATCTCAGGGAATCGGTGAGAATAATCACAGTAAAGTAATCTAACTTCAAAAGCATGCAATAATATTGATCAAAAGCAAAAGCAAGTATTTATATCAAGATGGTGAAATGCAGATTCTAAAGATCATAGCATCCAGTTGTGGTTTCGACTCAAGATTTCTAAAGGTAACGCGGACAAAGTTGAGGTTTGCTGAGGGAAGGTGTTTCAACTATGGGATAGATCACCGGGTAAGTCTCACTACCCAGTTTTCCAAACCAACATCACTCACCTAAGGGTACAGAACTAACCATCACCAGGTAAGTCTCAGGTTAACTCTCAAAGGTAGGATGAAGAAACAATCAAACCCTACTAAAGGATAAATCTTTATCACGTAACACACATTATCATCAGTATACAAGCAAATGAATCACCGGGTAAGTCTCATCCTAGGCTTGCGTATAAACCGGGAAAGGTGCAACAAGGGTAAGACTTGGCAAACTATAACCTAAAGTCGGAATAGGTACTGCAGTGGGCGATCTCGTTCTATTCTATATCGATCTCGGTCAAGATGCTCAACAAACAGCCCGAGACGGGTTTCGGATTAGGGTTAACTCAGGCTTTCATGGTCCACTCAGATAAAAGTTCATTCTTTCATCGTCTACACCATAACCTTCAACTAATCACCCTAGAATCGCAAGGGTGTTTAACCAACAATCGTCATTATAAAGCAATATCAATTATATAAAGAATATCAAAAAAAGATAATACAGCAAGCAACAAAGACGTTCTAATTATCAAAACAAACAAACCAACAAAAGTATCAATAATATGTTCCCAAAGGTATGATAACAGCTCACTAGCAATCCCCAAAGAAATCCTCACAATTTAGGGTTCCTTGAACCCTAAGCAATCCTTCCTTCAAATCTTCTTCCCTTTATTCCTCCCAATCAGCCGTCTAAGAAATCCTTGACGTCTCAACGTATCTAACTCAATGTTCACCTTCCACTCTTATAGAAGAATTTTATGTCAATATTGTATCTTATTTTCTTGGGCTGTTGGCCATCGACCTTGATCCAGACCCAGTGGGCCATCTCGGTCGAGATGCATCACTGTGTTCATTTGAGATCAACAGTGATCTACGTGCTTAGAATCGTATCTTCATCTGAATCTTTTTTTCTTCCTTCCAGTATGGTTCTTGCCTTTCTTCTTGTCCTTCCTGATGCTCCTAAATGTAGCTCCATAGCTTCCTTAGCTCCTTATCCTCCATTTCCACCCAAAACGTGTCATATTCCCTACAATTACAATGAAACGTGGTGTAGATCTCGATTCTTGCAAAGTAACTGAATAATGACATAAACACTATAAATACATATACATGCATGCAAAAAGATGATGAGAAAACGACAAAACAACGTGCCGATCAACTTGCCTCACAACGCAACAAAGGTCGTTGTGACATCTCATTCGAGCCCGGTGATCTTGTTTGGATCCACTTAAGGAATGAGCGTTTTTCATCTTTCCGCAAAGGCAAGCTCTCGGACCGCGGTGATGGACCATTCCGCATCTTATCCCTCCATGGCTCGAATGCATAAAAGTTATAACTTCCAGACAACTATGGCGTACACCCGATGTTCAATGTCAAGGATCTTGCATCGTACGTTGAGCTCCTATTTGACGAAGGTGAAACGGGGACGTTTCACATCCAAGATAGGGGGACTGATGTGCCTTTGACCACCATGTCCCACGATTAGGAAGACGAGGCATTCCGGGTTCACTCCGATGGACCGCTAACCCGTTCCTGTGCTAAGGCCATCGCCCAAGCTACCACCTCCATCATTGCCCACACCGTTGCTTGTCACGGGCCCGTTAGTAGCGAACCGTGTCTCTACGCCACCATGACATGAAGCTTGCCAAGCCGGCACAATTCCGACACATTTTCCGTATTTAGCGTTTTTGTAGTAATAAGTCTTTTTATTTTCGGAATATTAATTTCCAGGACTTTATTTCCATAACTTAATTTTCCGAATTTAAGAGTCGACTGGTTTCGGAATTTAATTCGGAAACTTAATTCCAAAATTAAATTCCCAACCTTTCACATTTTTAGGCTTTTCATTTTCGGAACATTAATTCCGACTTTATTTCCGTCATTTACTTTCCCGACTCTTTGTATGGCCACATCTATAAGGGGATGCTTGACTCATTTGTAAAACATGTTCAATTTGATTAAGTATTTGAGAAGTATTTTCCTCATACTTACTTGAACATCAATCTCTCTTCCATCCTCTCAAAGTTCTTCTTTTGGATCTTCGATCCAAACTCATCCATCTTCGAGGATTCTTCAAGAAACCACTCAAACCATCCACTTCAAGGCTTGATCGATCAATCTAGATCAACTCAACCCATCAACTTCCGCCTCCATCTCTAAGCTTCTGCAGCTCACCTTCAAACCTTCAAACGCATCCGCACTTCAACTAAGGAGTCGTTGATGCTTCAGCTTGATCTAGATCCGGAATTTCTTTGACATGTCCAAGGACGCATCAGAAACTAGACATCAAATCAAGCATTTTTTACTTCCAGTTTTAACTTCCTTCAAATGCCTAATTTCTGGAAACCTCAAAGAGAAAGGACACTAATGATTTACTTACCATTGCAGTGACGGATAAATGTCATGACAAGAACAAGAACAAGAACCACTCTTTAACAAGAACAAGAACCACCATAAAGAGTTTCTAGAATGATGTCAAATTAGTAACATCAGGAAGCAATTTGGGAAATGAAACACCACCGCTTACCAACTTCAATATAAAAAATTCCACAATAATGACAAGAAATACAGTTGCTAGTCTAACTAGTAATCTAGATGTGAATCTCAAAGAATTTGCAACCACAAAAAGAGATCAAACATCTACGATGAAGAAGCCACATACAATATTCGAAAATATCGACTCAATATGCTCACCAATTATGGTAACCTCAAAAAAGTTGAAGTTCTAACCTAAACAAGGATTTTGTACAAGAGAGGATGATCAAACTTGTATCTAACAAAGAGAACATTAAGGTCTCTGTGCAATTAGCTTGACACTCAAAATGCTTTGAAATTTACACGGAACTACTCAATTCCTACTTCCATCCATAAGTAAATGTGAACAAAGTGTATGTAATGTAGAAAATTTGTTGCATAACAAGGATCGGCAAAACAATCATACACACGCCCAATTATAATAACATCAAATTCTATCAACCACATGTACAAGGTACATAAAACGAGTTTCACATCGCGTCTATTTTTAAAAATGACTTCTGTAGTGGTGCACCGATACACCGAAAGTTTCCTTTCAATACCGTCATTGTTACCCATTTAACTTGGCACTCAAACCCTTTTTGAAATACAAGTATAACCGTTCAACTCATACTTTCATCCTATACATCTTCATGTATGCGATTAGTAGCTATACCCTCCATGTTCAACTTTGTTTAGCTTCGATACTTTCAAACGGTTTCACAATTTGTTCTTGCTATGTAACAAGGGAAAAACATAGATTTAAGTCAATGAACCGAAATAATCATAAATCAGTAAAATTCATGTAGAAGGAGAACCTTGAGTATCGATTGGCGACTATCATCTGAAGTCCGAAGAGAAAACTTTAATCACCTATTTATCTTTCGAAGACCTTCACCTTCTTCCCATCCCTACAATTAGATTTCATAAAATTAGGGTTTAAGGAACCTATAACAAATGAAATTAAATTGAAATATATACTTTACACAAGAATTGTAATTTGAAAGATATAGAAAGAGGAACCTAACGTGAATGTCGAAGAAGGAGATGTTGATCGATACTTGTAGACAACCCTAATACAAAAAGAGAAACATTGAGGAAGACAAACAATCAAAACGAATACCAAAACTGAAGATCGACAATTGAAGAGCATAAATAAATCAAATAACACAATTAGAGTTTGATTAGTTGTACATGTGAGATTCATTCAAATAAGAAACAAAAGAGCAAGAGGATCCAAAATCACCAAATGAAAGATGAATCTGGATATGAAAAAAAGGAAAACTAACCTTGAGGAGGAGGAACACCAATGAATTCAGTTCTAATGAGGTTGTTGGCCATGAGTCGACGACTTTGGTCGTCTAGTTGATGTAGAATTGCAAAGGAGAGAAGTAACACATTCTCAAATAGAAGAGGAAAAGAAAGGAGGAGGATGAAAGATGGAGAGGGAACGACGGTGATGAGAAGAAACAACGACAACAAATGGTAAGGTGTTGAAGCAGACAAGGGAGTTGTCAAGCCCTCGTGATGAACTTTCGGCAGTAAGAAGCGAAAGAGCATAAACCCATTCCTTGCACAATATCAAACAAACTAAAGGATACCCATTTGATTGAATAAGAAATATACGGTAACCTTAAGTTTTTTGAAAAAAATAAATGGCATTATTTTCAATAAATATACATGTTACGCGTAATGTTAAAATTATTTTTGAGTTCAACGTTAATGTTAGGAGTAGTTGCTTCTGATAATCCCATAATCTTCATGTACCATTTGATTGGTGGTACATGAAATTAAGATGAAAAGTTAATTTTATCCCCATAATCCAATAATATATGTGTAATAACATATATATATATACGAGGATAATCTTCGTTTCATTCCCATAATCTTGAGTCATATTTAGACTCACCGAACCAGACCAATTAGGAGTGGGCATGGGACGGGACGGGAGGGGACGAGACCGGATTTATGACTTTTTTTCTTTCGTCCCGCGTGGGCCTTATCCCATGTGGAACGGGATGGGACGGGACGAATCCCACGAAAATTATGCACCGATTATATAATATGTATACCTGTTTTCTCTCATGTTTAAAGACACAGATGATCGGAAAAAAAACTCGATACCTAATTATCGATTCATGACGCCTACATTAGTATTTAATATATTGAAAACAAAATCAAGTTACATCAAAGGTACCGTTTGGGAACCAACTTATACTAGCTTATGGGAGCTTATTTTAACTTCAACTACTATACATATATATCACCTGTTTGGGAACCACAACTGAAGGTAGCTGAAAAAGCTGAAGGTGGCTTAAAGAAGCTGAAGAAATCTTGTTTTCCATCAGCTCCCCATATCAAGCTTATAGGAGCTGAAGGAGCTGATGAAAATGAATATTCTGAAATTACCCCTGTGTTTAATTATTTTTATTGCTTGCAATTCCTCCAGCCACATTCACCTCTCCTCTTCGTCGACAAGTATCTTGCTCTCTTCTTTACTTCTTCTTCTATTTTTCTTCTTCTATGATGCTATACCTAAAACCAATTTTCTCTTCTTCTTTGAAGTTTGTCGATCCAATTCAGAAATGAACTTTCCATCTACATACTCTCTCCCAAGTACTTCACTACCTATGGCTCACCCTCAATAACCATTTCGTGGAATGCTTCTAGAAGACTCTGGTAGCTCAAAAGATCTAAGAAACCTGTGTTCTTCGATCCCAAATTCCAACATGGAACTAGGTTTGAAAAATCTTCCTGGCTCCGAGCTTCATACAAGTTCTATGAACCCTATGATGCCTATATCTGGTGCACAGTCAGAGATGAGAACCGTGACCATTTAAGGCCACATTTAGGGAAGATATCGTACAACTCAATTTCTTGTTTAGCTCCAACATTGTCGATCTGCAGGAGGAAGTCGCAAAGAGTCTGAAGTTGGAAGTGGCTACATTTGAGATAAATTATCTAGACGACGACCATGAATGGGTTTTAATATTTTGTGACTCAAACCTTCAAGAATGCCTAGACATTGCAGATCTTCAGGGAACAATATAATCAGGCTGTCAATTCACCGTATTCTCGGCAATTCTGGCATTTCTTGTGACATCACAGGTGAGTAACAAAAAGAGAAGAAACTGTACAGATCATTTTGTGTTGCTTAGCTTAAGGTTCATTTTGATGATAATTCTTGAAGCATTATCAGGTTTGCTGGACAGTGACAAATTGTAGATTTGAGCTTATGAGTGCTTACCCAACCCACTTTCCTGGATATAATTTTGGAAGTTTTATGCACACAAAAAGAACAATATTTTGTTGTTTCTTTGTACTTTATTTTTCTCCAAAATTCCATGATTTTTCTTTGTTATGCAGTAGGATATATTCTTTCTTGTGCTTTATAGAAAATGCTTGTTCTAGTGGAATGATGCGATTAGATGCATATACGCGTGATGGCGTTGAAGTATACTATGAGGTAGAACATCTGATTCTTGGTATATTTTTTCTGGTGAATGTTATGCATTGCTATATGGATTTTTTTTTTTTGTAAAAAGTGTTACTGTATTGAAGCATGCTATAAAACACATTCTTAGTTCCTAGTATTGCCATCAACTTTTTTGCAATACTATATATCATATAGTACCATGTATTTGAGTTTCTAGTTATCTTTTTTTGATCTTCTGTAATCTATCTCCATAGACAAATCTCTTGAAATGTTAGACTTGTGAGAGATGTATATAGGATGAATTGTGTTCATATTCCATCACCACTGAGAAAAAAAACAGATTTTATAGGAGGCGGTTCTCCGAACCTGGGAGTAATAACTACACTATAGGAATGATCGAATTTATGGATCTTGTCATAGAAATTGGTTTTACTTGAAAGTTAAATCTGCCTTTATGATTGTGCTTACTGCGTAGTGCATGACTCATGCATGCCACTAATGGAACATGTGGTTTGATTAGGTTGGATCAAAGCATCCTTCATAGAAATTGGTTTCAGATCACCATCTTGTATTCATATACATGTACCTGTCATTATGTAGAGTTTAGTTTGATCAAACTTATATGTATGGTGCCATGTTTTTAATTTGTATAGTTGTTCATAAGCTTAGCCCTTCGCTTCTTGGGTGATCAAGAGCTCATACACTTTTCACCTTCAACTGTTTAATTGTATCAGGTGCACACAGTCTAAATTTGTCAAAGTAGATCAAAGAGAACACTCCATATTTTTCAATTTTACAATTTAATTACGCATATTATATTATAATATAATTTATAATTATCGATTAGTATTAATAATGTTTTATAACTATAACCTCTATTAAATATTTCAAAAAAAAAAACATAACAATTACATATACTATCAATTAAGCCCTTATTGGTAATTTTACGTTTATATCAGCTTCGATCAGCTCGTACTTTCCAAACGCTAAACGAGCTTATTAAAAATAAATCAGCTACTTGAATCAGCTACTTATTTCAGCTTCAGCTTCAGTTACAATAAGCTTCAGCTTCAGCCACAATAAGCTCGTGGTTCCCAAACGGAAAAGTGTCTTACCGATTCTCATTCAAAAATAACAATAGATAATTTACAGAAAATTATATTTATTTAACTATCGATTACAATTGTGGGAATCCACAAATACAAGGGCGACAACGGACTAAAAGCAAGGGCGACAATGAAACGGTCCAAAGCAAGGCGGCGAACGGACTAAATCAAGGAAGAACGGAAACTCCAGTATTTTAGATCCAACCAAATCCAACCAAATGAGTCGTAAAGAATGAGTGAATGACAAATGAAAAAGGGCAAATTTGGTTAGTAGGCTATTTAGAGAAATAGTGATAGTAAGTAGGCTTTTTTGTTTTTCAATTAAGTAAATATACCCCTCTTATTTTTTTTACCCTCAAACCTTCTCCATTCTCTTGTTTTCTTCTTTCTTCCAAATACTTTTTAAAAACTGAATTTATTTTTTATTTTCTTTTATTAATTTTTTTTGTCTTTTTTATTTTCTTTATTTTTTATTTATTTTCTAGAATGAAGAATTTTTTCACACACCGGAATTATCACATACCGGAATTATCACATACCGGAATTTCCACATACCGGAATTTCACATACCGGAATTTTCACATACCGGACCGGAATTTTACATACCGGAATTATCACATACCGGATTTTCACATACCGGAATTTTCACATACCATAATTTTCACATACCGGAATTTCACATACCGGATTTTCACATACCGGATTTTCACATACCGGAATTATCACATACCGAATTTTCACATACCGGAATTTCACATACCAGAATTTCACATACCGGACATTTACATACCGAAATTTACATATTGGAATGAATTTTTAATTGTCTAATATTTAATTTTGCAAATTTTAGGGGCCTCGTTGTAATTTTGCAATTTTTTTTATTGTAATTTGCGTATATGATGACGGCTTGCAAAAATGGGTCCATCACCGTCTCTTTTGGTTTCCAAAAGACTTGTTCGTTTTCCCAGTTGACCATGACAAATTGACAAGACGTGGAGGAGTTGAGCATTATTTGAGTGGAGAATTATATGTTAAAATTGTCTCAAAATAAAAGTATTATGTAAACAAAAATAAATAGCGGACAGAAAGCACAAGGATCAAGTGCTGATTGTGCCGCTAGTTTTAATTCAGAAACTTCTGAAATGAAATTTCTGGTATGAACTTTTCGTATGAAATTTCTGGTATGAAAAATTCTGGTATGAAAAAATTCTAGTATGAAAAAAATTCTGGTATGAAAAAAATTCTGGTATGAAATTTCTGGTATGAACTTTTCGTATGATAATTTCTGGTATGAAATTTCTGGTATGAAAATTCTGGTATGAGAATTTCCGGTATGAGAAATTCAGTCCAGAAAATAAAAAAGAAAATAAAAAATAAATAAAAAAGGCAAAAAAAATAATAAAAGAAAACAAATTCAGTAATTAAAAATTAAAAATTATACTTATATAACAAATAACAAACATTATTTATTCTTTCTTTCTAATAGAAGGGTTAATAATTTTTACCTACTATTAAATGAAAGTGGTAAAAAATTTGGGGTACATTTTCTTAAACAAAAACTAAAAAAAGCCTAGTATGTCAAATTCTCCCAATGAAAAATTATCGATCTAATAATTTTGAAAATATAATAATATTTTTAAAAATTATAATTTATGTATATTATTTATCTATATAAAATTTACAAAAATATAAAAACATTATATATATATATACATGTGGACGAGACGGGATTAACCGGGATGAGAAGTCTTCGTCCCGCAAATTTTCACGGGACGGGATACACATTATTTTTTTTAAATTCCGCCGGAATCGGAACGGGATCGGGACGGTCAAATCCCGCCGGAATCGGGACGGGATTGGGACATGACCGGGACGGGATTACGAGGGATTTATGCCCACACCTAGTGCCAATATTGTTTTGAAGAAGCATGTGTCTCGAACGCGTGCATTGCCTCCTACTATGGAACTTGTAGGATGTTAGCTGCAGTTCCCAGCCTTTCTTGTTGTGGAGAGAGACGGTGGAATTGCGAGGTCACGGTTATCACACGAGACGAGAAGAAAGTGGAATTGAATCAGCTGGTGTAAAGCCCAAAATTTTGGCGCGTTTTCGATAAAAAAAAAATTTCCCGGCTTTTATCGATATACTTTATTTTTGTGTTTAAATTATTATATAATATCATAAAAATAAATTGCGAGAATGGTTTTTGGTGCTTCAAAGTATATTTTGCGAGCTTACCTATATACTCGATCCATATATAGTTTCCGTTTTTTTATCTTTCGGAAAAGTTGGGAATTATTTTTCCGATCCGAAATGCCCGTTCCGAGTATTCTTATCGAGTTATACTATTTTCTTTTATTCCCTCCCTTCTCCAAGCGTGATGATGGGCACTCTACTGCCACTGCATTCCAACCCCTCGTTACCCTATGCTCAATCTCCCTACCTCACGCAAGCCTCCTCAGCTCTGCTCTCGGGTTCGCTCTGCCGTGCACGCCACACCTCCTGCTCTGAACTTCCCAACTCTCCTTCATTGGTTCTTCTCCATCTCAACCACCACAACAACTCAACACATTCCACCATCAACCCACAACCACACTGATATCCCTCTGTAATGAGGAGCCACCACAAGCTCGTCACCTCATCTCTGCAGACCCAAATCAACGCCCACTGCCACCCCTCCTCTATTGCAATTGATTGAGGGCCTCGCAACAGCAGCAACGACCACCAACAGGGGATCCTGTAGTCGCCGCTGGAGAGGCCCTCGGCTCGCCGTCGCATTGCCTCGACCGCCACCAGGAAATGTGCCTTCACCATGCCGGAGTCCACCGAAGGCCGACTGCCCTGCCTTCTGTAACAACCGCAGCCACCTTCTTCAGCTCCTCATCTCCTTCGATCTTCCTCCCCATTCTTTTGTTACAACTGCTGAGGGAAACAACTACCGACGTCGCTTGACAAAGCCTTGCCGAAGCCTCACGACCGGAGCCGTCGCTGCACTGTAACCGCCGCCTTCACCACCGCCTTTGCCGGATAATCCACTTGCCACCCCCTTGCCCTGGAACCTCCGGAGATCTCGACCCCTCTGTGCTGTCTTTCCTTTGTGGCGAGCCCTAGCCACGCCAGCAAGCTAGCCTTCGCCTAGAGCTGGAAGAGTCCCGCTCGAGCCCTGCCGGAGACCAGCAGCCTTCGCCCTCGCCGCCTGCGGAGCCACGCCTCCTCCGCCAAGCCTACCGCCGCGCTGCTCCTTCTTCCCCAACATGTGGTGTGTCCCTCAGCACCTGTTAATGAATCCCTTCCTCAAAAATTAAATCGGGCCCCCCTATTTTAAGCGTAATTACAAAATCCACCCATACTTTGCTTTTACAATTTATGGCCCAACATTTGTATGTTTGCAAATTATGCCCCTACTGATTTATATAATTATAGTTTTGGCCCTATGTTTTGGATATGTGCAGATTTGCCCTTGTGAATAAATTATAGATTTGGCCCAAAGTTTATTTTTAGAAAATCTTCCGTTCAAATTAGCATATAAGCTAAATTTGCTTAGCTTTGGTGATAGGTTCGGAAGCGCTCGAAAAAGGCCCAACAAACCCATAGTCGACATTCGTTGATCGACTTCCACCTTTGACCCCGAGTGAGTACCTTTCTCGATCTAGTTATGTTTAGTAGTAGTAGTAGTAGTATCATGCTAGGATGGATCTAGCATAACTTAGAGTTAATGCCAAGTAGTGGTTTGGACCTTAGGTAGGTTTTGAGGATTTATGATTGTTCTAAGGCTTGAGTTGGATTGTTATCTTATGAGGATTGTTAAGGATTTGTGCTTTATGGTTGATCTTGTGAATCTTGTGACTCGAGGTGTTGATGTTATCTTGTGAGGCTTGTGAGGTTTGAGAATTGGAGTATATGGTTGTTGAGTTTATGGGCTAGGATATGCGTATACTAACATGGTGTTGTTACCGTTGAGATTGTTGAGACTAGGCATGTTTATCCTAGTATATTTTGTGGGTTATGTTTTTGAGAGATCTTAGGGTCTAGAAGTTTAGGGACTTCTAGCTTGTGTTGAGTATGGTCTGAGCATGAGGGATCCTAGGATGCGGTCCTAGAATGAGAGTCAAATGATCTTGCGTAGATCATTTGTGTAGAAGTCTAAGACTTTTTGAGTTGAGCGGGTTTTGATAGATATCTTGTTGTGAGCAGGTTGTATACTTCTTCCCAAGGGAAGCGAGAGCGTTTTGTGACTTAGCATTTGGGATGAGGTAAGTCTCCAGACTTACTTAGCTCGTATTCCTTGTATTAGTATTGATGTGTGTTTGGTGGTGTGTGTTTATTGTTTATAACAACTAAACCGGAATTAGGATTACCGACCTTTATATTATTTTGGCCAAGTGTATGATAACGGGCGGTGACATCTTGCCTAGCTCCCGCGAGAGCTAGGAGGTTCTCGGCAACTATCTCGTGCTGGTAGACGATCAGATGCATCAATACCATTCCATGCCGGTAAGTAGGGACCGAGGCGAGTTTCGGTGACTCTCGTGTCACAACCTAAGTTGAATTAGAACGGGATATGTCTTAATAATAAAAAGATAATAAACCGGACATGTGTGCTTTGGTGTATATTGTGTGTTATGTTGATTTACTTGTGTTTGTGCCTTTCACCTTGATTCTAATGCTTCAAATATTAGCTAACGGTTTTATACCGATTGTTGTAGATTGCCTTGCAGGTTAGGAATGCGGCCGAGAGATCCAGAAGAGTGGGCAACCGGGGTTCCGTACATTTTAGGATTGGGTTTTGGTTGGAGTCGTGTTTGAGTTTTGTTTTTATTATATATTGTATGCCGCGTGTATGACATTTGGTATTTCGGTTGTATCTCGGCTGAAGTCTTTGGTTTTTATGGTTTTGGGTTTCATTGTATTGCATAAAATGTATTTGGTTTTGGCCTTTATTTGTGCCTTGTTGCAAGATCCGGTGAAATTGTTGTCAAGCTAAGGGTCGGGACACATTGTGAGGTCCCAACCCGTAGCGCCCCGAGTCCCGCTGATTCGGGGTGTTACAAAAGTGGTATCAGAGCCCTTGGTTGACAACAATGGCACTCGCAATTTTTTAAAGGCCGAATAAGGAATAAACAGAACCCCACGGGTTCTGAGTTTTTGTTTTCAAAATCACATGCATGAGTCGGGGTAGAATGTACGGACCACCACTCCTTCCGCGGATCTCGGGAGCTTAGTTTATTGGACTTGATATATATAGATATGGATATAAGGTTTGTAGTTATGCATGATGGAATTGGTGTGTATCTTTATGTATTGTAGTTACATGATGGACATGATTTATGTGTATAGTTAATATATGTGGACTATAATACACGTTTGGACCTTGTATTGTTGTATTGGATTTATGGATGTGATCTATTAGCAGTAGTGGATCTTATAGTAAGATGATAGGAAGCTATCATCGCCCTTGGACAAACGCCTTTTTGGGATAAGGATAGTATATATACGATGATGAGTATGCTCAAGTACGAGTTGAGCATCACGTTCTGGCAAACAACCTGGCGATTCATCGGACTCCTTTTGGGGACGTCAAAGAAACCATTTAAAGGATAAAGAGGACATTAGTGGCAAGGACGAACAAATAGAAGGGAACTTTGAGTCAACTTAAGCAGAACCGGGATTGATCTATACTAGAAAGGAGACGGCATGAAGTTGTTGGACCTTTTAGCTAAGATGATAGTATGATATCATTATCCTTGGACGGCGTCGTTTGACTTAGGATAGTATATATACGAGGACGAATATGCTCAAGTATCGAGTTGATAGCTACGTTCGGGCAAACGCCTTGGAGTTCTTGTACTCCTTTAAGAGGATGTCGAAGACGAGGAGTAAAGATGATGTAAACAAAGGGCAACCAAGTAAAAGAAAACTCGAGACGACTTAAGGGGGATCAAGATGGGAGCAATACAAGAAAGGGGAGCAACATTAAAGTGTAGAAGCGGTTGTAAATAAGACATGATGGAAAGACGACGAGACCTATAAGAGGTAAAAAAAACTTAAGTTCTTCAAGAAGACGCGTGGACAGCTAAAGATGCGAATCGAGGAGGAGAGAGATACATTCTAGCAAGGTTAAAGGTGACATTCCATTAAGATGTGAAGTTTTCTTTATACGCTCCTAAGCAATTGAGTCAAGACGGGAAGAGTGATCGAACCATTTGCTAAAGATTTAAGACACCGTAAGTTAAGCTTACGAGGTACCAAAAAGTAAAGTTCCAACATTACTAGAGTTATGAGAAGAAGGGCATGGTGGGGATTCACATGGAGTTGGCCGATTTCTGGTATGATGATAAGGCTAAGAAACGCCAAGAAGAAAGAAGTGTGAGTAGACATGATCCCGAGAAGATAAGTAACGCAACAAGGAACTTTTAGTTATGAAAAAACGTAAGACAACAACCAAGAGAAGCGCGAATGGTTGCTGAGTAACGTTAGAGATTTGAGAAGACACACTTACAAGATAGCATGAGGTGCAATTAAGCTTATGAAAGTGAGTTATACGGCGTTTGAGGCCTAGAAGAGTATGATTACCTTTATGGAAGAGGAAGAAAGCATGGAATGGGGAAAGAACTCACAAAGTTTAAGGTAAAGTACCCCGAGGAGGGTAGCTTTCATGAGGACGGTAACATGAGAAGTGTAGTAGAATAATAAGTCGTTGACCTCGGAGAAGGTCGGATACAAATTAATCGGTGACAAATGAGAATGCACAGGTGCGAGCTGTCTATTGGTGAGTCTAGAGGGGATGAGTAAACAAGATTATGGGCATAGAGTGGATCGACAACAAGAGCTTAAAAAAAATCCCGGTGGTTCAGTGTCAGCAATAAGGATTTACATCAACGGAAGTGCGAATGTTATAATCAAGTAGCATTGATGGGTTCAATCATATAACTGTAACGGACCTCCCGGGGAGTGATTGTAATGACCATATGCGACCTTCTTAGGTCATGGGATTGGCATATGGGGGAACGACACGGATAAGAACTGTTAAGGTTTGATACGAGTGGAAGGAAGAGAGGAGCAAGAGGAAAGTGAAGCTTCCCTTGTTTCTTTAGGCAATGGGAACACATATATATTTAGAGAGAGAGGAGGCATTGTATTTTCATTATAATGAAACAGATGATATGTCTTCGCGAGCAAAAGATTGTCAAAATCTTCTAGACTCAAGAAGAGAAGCCATAGTGGCTATAGCGTGAAACGGAGGATTTGGATTTTTAACAACGCTTCAAGGTAGAGTTGATGACGTTAGCACTTGGGAAGTAATGTGTTGGGTTTTCGGTGACGTGGTTGAGAATTTCGCCTAGCATTCTCCACGAGGCATGCCGGTACGGTTATGGAGTTGTTCTTGGAATACCAAGATATGCATAAGGTGACCAACAAGGGTAAGAGAAGACCGAAATTTTGAAGTTTGATGTTGACATGAGATGTACGAGAAGTATATGAAAGATTAAGGTTAGAACCTCTACGGTCGGATTGACATTACACAAGGAAATGAAGTAAGTCCTACACCTAAAGGAATAAAGGATGCTTATAGTGCAAGCTTATAGAGAATACGAAGGACGTTTACCACATGTTGGGATGTCATTGAAAGCGAAGAAGATAAGATCGATTGTTTCAAGGCATGATTAAATCATGCAGTTGGGACCTTCATGAACTTACATAATTGTGAAACCCTAAAGGATTATTACCGTCATTGCTTTAAAGTGAGAAGGTGGATTTTACCATTAAGCTTGATTTGAAGTTCATGTTGGAATATATCTTGAACTCTTGATTTGAGGTTCATGTTGAGGCATATCTTGAATTCTTGATTTGAAGTTGTTATAGAGGACACCGGTTTGCGAAGAGAGAGACGATTATCTCCGTTTGTACATCGATTTCTATAAGTTGAGTCAGATGACAATGAAGGACCAATATCCCTTACACCGAACGGGAGATCTACTCAATCAGTTGCAAGGGTCGGTAGTCTCTTCTAAGATTAAGTTAAGATTTGATTGTCACCGTTTGAGAATTCGAGACTCAGATATTGCAA
Organism: Fagopyrum homotropicum; assembly: GCA_033239125.1. NCBI lineage: Eukaryota > Viridiplantae > Streptophyta > Magnoliopsida > Caryophyllales > Polygonaceae > Fagopyrum > Fagopyrum homotropicum. Next base: position 115,867,121 of record BSWB01000007.1, on the reverse strand, counting down.
ATACGGCATTTTGGATCAACCAGAGTCACTACGAGAGAGAAGTCATATGACAAGTTGTCTCGGGACGGCAAACCCCGAGAGATATGGAAGGAGTTACAAGTTATCTTAGATGTGCTGAGCTTTACTAGATATGTGAAGGGAGAAGTTTTGTAACACCTTTTATGGTAACTTACTACGGATGATGATGAAGTATTGAATGTGACGAAGAATTGACAATAGAGTTGCTGAGAGTTAAGAGGGGATTTATTCGTGCAACTGTTTCGATTTACCTTGAGGTATTATGGGTTTGAGGTGTACAAGTGATTCTTCAAGACAAGGTCTTGATGGAGTAGTGAGGAGCGATGTAAATGTAATAGCATATGTGTTGTGTTAGTAGAAGTAGTATGGAGTAAAGTACTTCCTTTGTTACTTGGAAATAGCAACAAGATTTGGAGAAACGTGACATACAAGTTTGGTTTGACAAGAACCAAAGCCAACGGTGTAAATTGAAAATCCGATCTTCTTTGTTAGAGAAAATCAAAGAGGAACATAATGGAAGTGTTGCATTGAGAAAGACCCGAGAAGGAAGTTGAGTTGCTGGTATTTCGAACCTTTTTGAGATCCCAACGCAAGTTGGGAAAGTGGTTTACCGGTTAACGTGGCCGTCGAGAGTAGAGGGTGTTCACCCGGTGTTTCATGTGTATCAATCGAGAGAGTGATTACATGACTCGAGACATGTTGTCAGTAACGATGATCAAGTGGCAGACGAGGAACCGAGGAGGCTAACCGGAAGTCATAGGATAGTAACTTTAGTAGAGTTTTAAGCTAAGCTAGTAGCATTGATAGAATCGGCGGATTAGACCTAGTTCTTCCCTTGGTTGAGTTATGTGCATGGGTAATGTTATGTGTAGTTGAGTCGTGTGCGAGAATGTGTCATATGACCTAATATATCTTGCGGTGGTAGTTTGAGTAGATTGTGTGTATAGATTAGAAGGTTAAAGTTTTCTTAGTTTGAGAGTTCATACCTCGGGCTTAGGAACCGAGAAGTTCGTCGTATAGCAAGTTTCGGGACGAAACTTGTTTTTAGGGGATCTGATGTAAAGCCCAAAATTTTGGCGCGTTTTCGATAAAAAAAAAATTCCCGGCTTTTATCGATATACTTTATTTTTGTGTTTAAATTATTATATAGTATCATAAAAATAAATTGCGAGAATGGTTTTTGGTGCTTCAAAGTATATTTTGCGAGTTTACCTATATACTCGATCCATATATAGTTTCCTTTTTTTATCTTTCGGAAAAGTTGGGAATTATTTTTCCGATCCGAAATGCCCGTTCCGAGTATTCTTATCGAGTTATACTATTTTCTTTTATTCCCTCCCTTCTCCAAGCGTGATGATGGGCACTCTACTGCCACTGCATTCCAACCCCTCGTTACCCTATGCTCCATCTCCCTATCTCACGCAAGCCTCCTCAGCTCTGCTCTCGGGTTCGCTTTGCCGTGCACGCTACACCTCCTGCTCTGAACTCCCCAACTCTCCTTCATTGGTTCTTCTCCATCTCAACCACCACAACAACTCAACACATTCCACCATCAACCCACAACCACACTGATATCCCTCTGTAAGGAGGAGCCACCACAAGCTCATCACCTCATCTCTGTAGACCCAAATCAACGCCCACTGCCACCCCTCCTCTATTGCAATTGATTGAGGGCCCCGCAACAGCAGCAACGACCACCAACAAGGGAGCCTGCAGTCGCCGCTGGAGAGGCCCTCGGCTCGCCGTCGCATTGCCTCGACCGCCACCAGGAAATGTGCCTTCACCCTGCCGGAGTCCACCGAAGGCCGACTGCCCTGCCTTCTGTAACAGCCGCAACCACCTTCTTCAGCTCCTCATCTCCTTCGATCTCCCTCCCCTTTCTTTTGTTACAACTGCTGAGGGAAACAAATACCGACGTCGCTTGACAGAGCCTTGCCGAAGCCTCGCGACCAGAGCCGTCGCTGCACTGTAACCGCCGCCTTCACCACCTCCTTTGCCGGATAATCCACTTGCCACCCCCTTGCCCTGGAACCTCTGAAGATCTCGACCCCTCTGTGCTGTCTTTCCTCTGCGGCGAGCCCTAGCCACGCCAGCAATCTAGCCTTCGCCTGGAGCTGGAAGAGTCCCGCTCGAGCCCTGCCGGAGACCAACAGCCAAGCAGCCTTCGCCCTCGCCGCCTGCGGAGCCACGCCTCCTCCGCCAAGCCTGCCGCCGCGCTGCTCCTTCTTCCCCAACGTGTGGTGTGTCCCTCAGCACCTGTTAATGAAACCCTTCCTCAAAAATTAAATCGGTCCCCCTATTTTAAGTGTAATTACAAAATCCACCCATACTTTTCTTTTACAGTTTATGGCCCGACATTTGTATGTTTGCAAATTATGCCCCTGCTGATTTATATAATTATAGTTTTGGCCCTATGTTTTGGATATATGCAGATTTGCCCTTGTGAATAAATTATAGATTTGGCCCAAAGTTTATTTTTAGAAAATGGCCTAAGTTTCTTGAGTTCCATACTTATGGCCCGGAGATTTAATTGCGGATTTTGACCTATGCTTATATAATTGTATAAATCACTGGAAAATGTTTTTACGAGTTTTAACCTTGGTTTTAAAGGCGAGTTTTCCTTAGATTTATAAACGTTAAATCTTCCGTTCAAATTAGCATATAAGCTAAATTTGCTTAACTTTGGTGATAGGTTCGGAAGCGCTCGATAAAGGCCCAACGAACCCATAGTCGACATTCGTCGATCGACTTCCACCTTTGACCCCGAGTGAGTACCTTTCTCGATCTAGTTATGTTTAGTAGTAGTAGTAGTATCATGCTAGGATGGATCTAGCATAACTTAGAATTAATGCCAAGTAGTAGTTTGGACCTTAGGTAAGTTTTGAGGATTTATGATTGTTCTAAGGCTTGAGTTGGGTTGTTATCTTATGAGGATTGTTAAGGATTTGTGCTTTATGGTTGATCTTGTGAATCTTGTGACTCGAGGTGTTGATGTTATCTTGTGAGGCTTGTGAGGTTTGAGAATTGGAGTATATGGTTGTTGAGTTTATGGGCTAGGATATGCGTATACTAACATGGTGTTGTTACCGTTGAGATTGTTGAGACTAGGCATGTTTATCCTAGTATATTTTGTGGGTTATGTTTTTGAGAGATCTTAGGGTCTAGAAGTTAAGGGACTTCTAGCTTGTGTTGAGCATGGTGTGAGCATGGTGTGAGCATGAGGGATTCTAGGATGCGGTCCGAGAATGAGAGTCAAATGATCTTGCGTAGATCATTTGTGTAGAAGTCTAAGACTTTTTTAGTTGAGCGGATTTTAATAGATATCTTGTTGTGAGCAGGTTGTATACTTCTTCCCAAGGGAAGCGAGAGCGTTTTATGACTTAGCATTTGGGACGAGGTAAGTCTCCGGACTTACTTAGCTCGTATTCCTTGTATTAGCATTGATGTGTGTTTGGTGGTGTGTGTTTATTGTTTATAACAACTAAATCGGAATTAGGATTACCGACCTTTATATTATTTTGGCCAAGTGTATGATAATGGGCGGTGACAACTTGCCTAGCTCCCGCGAGAGCTAGGAGGTTCTCGGCGACTATCTCGTGCTGGTAGACGGCCAGATGCATCAATACCATTCCATGCCGGTAAGTAGGGACCGAGGTGAGTTTCGGTGACACTCGTGTCACAACCTAAGTTGAATTAGAACGGGATATGACTTAATAATAAAAAGATAATAAACCGGACATGTGTGCTTTGGTGTATATTGTGTGTTATGTTGATTTACTTGTGTTTGTGCCTTTCACCTTGATTCTAATGCTTCGAATATTAGCTAACAGTTTTATACCGATTGTTGTAGATTGCCTTGCAGGTTAGGAATGTGGTCGAGAGATCCGGAAGAGTGGGCAGCCGGGGTTCCGTACATTTTAGGATTGGGTTTTGGTTGGAGTCGTGTTTGAGTTTTGTTTTCATTATATAATGTATGCCGCGTGTATGACATTTGGTCTTTCGGTTGTATCTCGGCTGAAGTCTTTGGTTTTTATGGTTTTGGGTTTCATTGCATTGCATAAAATGTATTTGGTTTTGACCTTTATTTGTGCCTTGTTGCAAGATCCGGTGAAATTGTTGTCAAGCTAAGGGTCGGGACCCATTGTGAGGTCCCAACCCGTAGCGCCCCGAGTTCCGCGGATTCGGGGTGTTACAGCTGGCATCTTCTTCAGCCACCTTCTGTTTCCAGTTTTTAAATCAGACATCGAATTTTTGCTTGTTTGTAAAAAATCAGGGTTTGTTTTTCCAATAGTTCATCTGTGTAGTTCCATTCAGTCAAGTTGATTTTTCCTGATTGGGGATTTGGTTTGAGACCCTATTTTGTGGGTTTCCTGGTAGCGCTGCCATGCGACTTTTACGGTTTTAGTATTAGGGTTTGGGGTTGGTGTAAGTTTACTGAGGTTATTCTATGGCGAGTACCGGTGAACCAGACCGGAAGCGGCGTCAAATTGCCCCCATCATCCCGCTTTCTCCTACTAAGAAGCCTTCATTGTTACCCATCTGTGATGACAAAAAGGTCCGCCCTCTATTTTTCTTTGACTTCAATTATTGTAGTTCGTTTAATTTTATTTTTTCCTTAGTAGTAAAAATGTCAGGACAAATGGGGATGTTGTTCTTGTTAATATGTAGTTGATTTTTGTGATTAATCGATATGTCTCCTTTGATGCTTGTTGATATACAGGTCTGGGTATGTAAATTCTCACTAATGATTATTTCTAGGTTACTTTAGGAATTCCAAAAAGCTGAGATGACTCTAGCGTCTCAACTTTTGGGTTATGATCTACTAGAAATAGCATTGTAGTACTATTTGTGAATTGAATCAACTTCCATAAAAATATGCTTATGAGCTTATGAACAACAACAAGGTAAGTTGTGTATTTACTTTCTGGGGAAATTTGATTCTGATAACATTCTTGTTTAGTTCACTTGTGTATTTATTTCCACATAATTTAGTATTTGCCGCGATTTCTTTTTTTATTTTGAGGTGGTTGAGGTTCTCACCTTTTTACTTTTGTCGATGATCGTCCTGGCAATGCTTCCGATTTGTATTCATCACGTTACATTAACTTAAACTTATTGTTTCCTTGTGTTGTAGCTTGACACTACTGTGCTTCAGTTTCAAAATCAGAAGCTCTTTCAAAAGCTAGAAGCTCAAAAGATTGAGATATTGTCTCTTGCGAATAAATTTACCCGAGAGAAAGCAAAGCAATGCTTACACGACGAAAGATTACTTTCTGTTAAGAAGTCCTGGGTGAGGGTAGGGCTATGCCAGTATAATCCTTGATTATTTTTATCTTGGAGTTATATATATATATATATATATATATATATATATATATATATATAGATCCTATGAGAACACCCCTAACGTGTATACATGAGAACAGATTCGTAATTATTATTAGTTTTATTACGAAGATGCCATATCGTTTAATGTATTATTCGTAGTTATTGTTGGTTGAGTGGATTATTCGTAGTTATTGTTGGATTCCTAATTATTATTATTTGTAATTATTATTAATTATGATATCTACTCTAAATCTCAATCCTTAATACTCACCATCCAACGGTGTACGATTGTTCTCATGTATACACGTTAGGGGTGTTCTCATGGGAACCACACCCTATATATATATTATCCAATGTGTCTCTTAATGTGACTACTGCATATTTAATTTTAATTTGATTTATAGGGTATTGATTTTGTTTTTCTAAATAGCTTGTGGATGGCTTGGAATTAACTTCTCTTGACATTCGAGGAGTGTGCACCGGCGGTGGGCCAGATACTCAATATTCATCTGCCTCACAAGGTTAGATTTCGGTCCCAAATTTTACATTACTAATCATTTTAGTAATTGGCTTCAAGAAGAATTGGCTTTTTGGTGACTCAGTATGCATTGCATTATTATCTAGTGTGAAACACAAGAAATTATTTTCTTTTATTGTCTAACTTATGAACTATATTCTGGTAGTAAATTACAAGTTGAAAGCAAGTACATCGTTTGGGATTCTGCTAAATATAATGTTGAATTTTTGCACAAATGGTGTTTCATCCACTACAGACGTTGCTTTTCTGGTGCGACTTGTGCAAACAGGTGCGACTGAAAGCTGTTCTGCAAATGACCATTTGAGCCAGGTGATTGATGGTGCAAAATCTTGTGAAAAGTTCAAGAGCATTTTAGGCAATTTAGTTGTAGCAGCAGATGGCATGTAGGGATTGAAGGATAAACTCTGCTCTGCATTGTCTATGGATGTTCAATGCAGTGGTTAGTCCTGTCTTATTTGTTCATTTTCTGAAAAATATATGTGTAGATATTTTGTTGTGTTATGTTCTTCTGTTTGTTCTTTGCTTTTCTTTGTACTTTACTCGTTTAGATTCATGCAGGCAGAGGACGTCAAAATGACTTGGTTTCAGAAATTAAGAGCATGAGATTGGCTCTAGATGATCTTCATTTGAAGCATAAATCATTGGCCAAGGAGATGCGGTATCACCAGGACAACAATCTACAGAATAAAGCTGAGCTCAAACGCTTGAGAGGTAAACATCTCCTTCTGTTTAACAGTTGACATGTTACATGTGGGTTCCAGGTTTAGTTGCATCATCAGATCAATGAATTAAGGAAAATGCATGCATTGAAGGTTCCGAATATTGCCTTAAACTAGGTCAACTGCTAATATTAATAGTGATCCACTTGAGAGGATGAAGATCTTATAGCTTCCATATTAGAAGTATACATCAGTAATTAATTGGTTGTTGCTAGTATTTTGACCACTTCTGCATCTAAGGCAGACAAATAATTGACTTTGTATCCTACAAAACCATTTTCTTCTCTCAATGGAATTCATTACTCTTAATAGAATGCCAACCTTGAAAGGTAAATAGTGTGATACTGAAAGATTATTTATTCTATTGGGACCTTCCGTGTTTGTCTGCTCAGACCTTATCTTATTTCTTGATCTTCTCATTGCCTGCACATAAAGGTTGTGTCAGGAAATGCATACTAAGACAGACAAACCTTTTTTATTTCTTAGCTAAGAGGCGAAGTGATCCTTCATTTGAAAATATATTCATTTGAGAAGTTGATCACAGTTCTCTGTTCTTACCACATATGATACCTTCTATTTATAATTGCTGTGGTATACTTACTTCCATTTCAAGGAAATATATTGTTAGCAAATACCTGTGGTGGAATGTGCACTCATGAATTTGCAGCCATTGAAATTAGGTTTGGTCTTGTCCGACTCCTGGTGATGTTCATCCCATGATGGATTTACAGCTCTGGCACAATAGACACAGAAAATCGTATGTAGTCCGGACTATGTTACCCGGAAACTCTCTGAATGTTACGTGTTACGTTTTGGAAACTCCAGAAAACCCGAAACTCAAAAAATAAAAAATGTTTTCTTCTCCCTTTCCCTTCTTGTAATAACCGGAAATTTTATTTTCGTTTAGTTCCGATGCAAATCAGATTTTTACCAACTCAACCCTTACACGATGGTTAATACCACAAGTCTATGAATTTTCTACTCTTTATGTGAAATTTTTTATTACACTTTTTAACCCTTATACACTTGTAACACTAAAATAGTTGGCCTTTTTACAAAACCTTTCGGGCCCATTAGACAAGCCCAAATTTAGGCTATGACAAGGCCTAAGCCTCTCTAGCCTGCACCTCATTTTGTCCTTGCAAATTGTGCAGCTTCTGACCCTTTTAATTCATCCTAATCGTTTCTTTTCACAAATGCTTCCACGTCAGCCCATTTTTTTTAAAAGTGATGCACATCTCTTTCCAGCTAAACCATGATATTCATCTCCCCGAATCTCGCATTGTTACCTCGCCTTCACCTTAACTTCCGGATCAGAAGAGTCGCTTGCACACAGACGGCCGCACCAAGACTCGGTCCTACTGCATATCGTCGCCATCCGCACCTGTCCGTACCTCCCTCACTCACAGTAGGCGACCAGATTCCGCAGTAGACAAGGTGAGGCCATGATAGCCTCTGCATATCGTCGACGAGAGCAATATCATCAGCCATGGACGGAAACCAGAGGCCGGCGCCATCACCGACTGAAAACGCCGAGACCGTCGCCTACCCAACAAAACAGGCCGGAGTTCCGCGACTGCCGACGCCGAGCCAGACCTCCTTCCTATTCCGACCTTTGTTGTGTTTGTTGTTAGTGGTGAGTCTCTACCCTCCTCTATTAATCTTACTGTCATAAGTAAAGGGGAGAATGAAGGGGGTTAGGATGTGCTGTCTCTCTTGGTACGAAGGAATAGGGGGCTGGGTTGCTTTGTCAGTATGGGTTTATTGAGGTTGGAATGGCTTAGAATAGGTTTAGTTTTGGATATTAATTGGATAACAGTAGGTGAGTAATCCTTGTAGGTTAGGCATGTTTTGTAACACCCCAAATTCTCAGAACTCGGAGCGTTACTGGTTAGGACCTCACAATGGGTCCCGACCTCAGTTTGACAACAATATTACTAGGATCTTGCAACAAGATACAAATAAGAAAAACGGAAATTTATAAAATATATTTGTAAAAGGATGAATGCAACAAAGTCTAACAGCTTATCGTACTTAAACAACGGAAAAGACTAACTGTCTTAACAAAGGGAAAGACAATAAAGCAACAACTCAAACCCCCACTCTAAAGAGTACGGAGACTCGACTGACCACTACTTCCGAATCACTCAGCTGCTGATCTAATCTGCGGTAAATCTAAAAACACAACAAGAGAAACCATTAGCTAGTTATCTAAACATTAGGAGAATAATAATAGCACACACACACATAAGAATATTAAACACTCATCATGCTTTCATACAATCCATTTATTATCTTCATTTAAGTCATTCACTCTAATGATACTTATTTTGTGACACGAGGGATTCCCAAACCTCGCCTCCGTCCCCGTGTACCCATCAGGAGTGGATCCAATGCATCTCACCGTGTACCTGTATGGTCTGGGTATAGAGAACCTCCCAGTCTCCTGGCAGAGCTGGGCAGTGATGTCACGGCCCGTTATACATACACTTGGGCCTTAACACATAATAACAACGGTCGTCCTAACAAGTTGTTATTATAAACACACATCGCACACACCACCATTATCATTCAACTAACATCCAGAAACCGGCTAAGTAAGTCGCATGGACTTACCTTGAATCAAAACACACTCTCAATGTCCCAACTCGGTCCGCAACCGTAGAAACTCAAACGCCTGTCATACAAGGCACGTGGATCAAAATACATCCCATATTCTTACAAGTCTATAACTTCTAAGATGCACAAACTCATCAAGAGAAAATTACTAAAACACCCTCTTAAGGTAAAATGACTATTTTACCCCCGGTTCCGAAACTCCCAGATTTGTCTATATCTTAGTTTCAAACCCTCCTTTGGAACCCATTTCCACAATCTAGTTCTTACGGAAAAGTTTGGTAAAGATTTATAATAGTTACACAAAATTCTAGTTTTCTTCAAAAAGTCGTTAAGGTCCGACTTTGGGGTAAAATACGAGGCTTGAATAAAAAGATAAAAATTCCGGAATAAATCTCTAGATGCTATATGATATGCATACTAACCATAGGAGCAAAGATCTCTCAAAAATATTCAACCATAACTCCTACATAAATCTCTAAAGTTGGATAAAAGCTAGAATTTCTATACTTTGCCAATATTTTCCTCTGCTGGAAAAACAGCCCTACTGCTCTACTTTAGGACCTTATAACTTCTAATCCGACCGTTAACTTTCTCCCAAATTTTAAGACAGTAAACTTAATATTTATATCTCAAACATATTAAAAATTCAACGGTGGATTCTCGATCTAAGCTATCAAAACTATCTCCTAAAGTCAGCATGCCAAGGCTGAAATTTAAGGTGTGCAGGAAGTCTCAACTTCAATTCTCACTGTCAGCCATTTCTTTCATTTATTCTACTTAAAGGTCTCTAGTTTGAACCCTACCGCTCACAATTATGCACCAGCTTATCCAATGTCCTAGGTCCTTTTATAGTGCAATCAACCCTATACACACAAGCTTAGAATCAACTACTGAACATGCTTATCCTCAGAGGAACCTCACCTGTCGGACTGCAGCAAGGAAGAAGATACGTTGCTGAGAGTGTCAATCGGCACCACCAACCTCCGGGATTGCTGGCTCAGTTCGGCTTCACCGCTAGAGTGGTTGGAAGGCCCAACTTTGCTTCACTGCTGACATTCCGATTAAGTCGAGATTGGGGATCCGTCCGGCACAGAGAATGAGGAGGTGAGGGCTAGGACTTGATAGTAAGAATATGAAGAGAGGAAAGGGAGACGTCCTTACCCGGATGGACAGAGGACGATCGAAACTCACTCGATGATGGGCTGGAGCAGTACTTGGCGGTAGGGACGATGGTCTGGACATATCGACACCCTCACGGCTTCAACATCGACTACAGATGATGAAGGCTTCTTCGTCCTGCTGTAGACATCGGAGGAGGCGGGGACGGATGCTGGAAGCCGAACAGATAGGAGAGGTAAGAGACGGACGCACCTATGCGGAGGGCTATGTGCAGGAAGGTTGCATCGTAGAAGGTTGCAGCAGGTTGAGACGTAGAGGAGGAGATCGAAGAAGGCAGTCCAGAAGGCGAGAGATAGGTGCAGCGGCTGGAAGGAAGGCGGAATATCCGGCATACGTGAAGAGATCGAAGAATGCAACCTCTACTGCGTGATTGGCGGCCTGTGACGTTGGAGATCTCCTTTGGCTCCAACTCAGCACGCGTAAGTGGAGGAGTAGGTTGCAGCTCGTTGGGCCGGTATCTCGATGGGTCTGCTGGCTAGTAAGTACAAGCAGTCCGGGTTGAAGCAAACAAGAGAGATGGGCTGAGTATTGGTGTGGGCCGAAACACATAGGCAAAGGTATGGCTGAGGGTTTGTCAAGGCTAGTCATAGCCTTGTCAAAAACTTGTCATGGCTTCGTCTTAAACTCGTCAAACGTCGTCATGGTCTCGTCATGGCTTCGTCATTGCCTTGTCACAACTTTGTCATGGTCTCATCAAAAGACGTCGTTATGACTTAGATTAGGGTTTGATGAAATTTATCATTTTATGTGACTAAAAGTACATAAAATGATAGAATGTGTTTTAGTACAACCCTAGGTAAAACTAGGAAAGGTAAACGGATCTAACAACCGGTTTGACTCGGACTAAATAGAAATTAAATTTATTTATTTATTTATTATTATTATTATTATTATTATTATTTTTTTTGGATATTACATCAGTGCCCCCTTAAAATAAGTTTCGTCCCGAAACTTAGAATAAGGCATCTAATCAAACAACTTCTATAATAGATTTGTTTGAATTGGTCTCACTAATAGTTTCTTAGCATGCAACTACTCAATCATCGTAATCAAACAATACATAAAAGATAACACAATCACTCAATCCGAGATAAAATCATAAAGGTCAAACAAAACAACATCCGAGTACTAACTGATCGGTACAGAAGTAACAGTTAACCCCGCAAAGAATTCGGAATAACTATGTCTAATACTTTCCTTTGTCTCCCAAGTGGCCTCATCAGCTCCTCGTCTAGACCACTGGATCCTCAACATCGGTATCTCCTTGGACCGCAGACGTCTAGTACTGCGTTCCAGGACAACTACTGGGTACTCCACAAAAGTATGATCTGGCTCATCTATTAAATCTTCACGGCTAATGACATGTCCGGGGTCTCGTATACATTCCTTTAATAGTTACACGTGTACACTGGGTGTACACCCTCTAGTATGGGTAAGAGTGTCAGTCGGTTGCTAACTTCCAAATTTTCCTGAAGATATCGCAAGGTCACATTTCTTGATTTCCTTTCAGATACTCTTGACGACTTTCCAAAAATGACTACAGAACTGTATTCCTTTATAAAATCCAATTGTTCCCTACTTTTTGGAGGATCCCTACTATCGCATCTAATACAATGATCTGAGACATCTCCCGACACTTTACTTAGTGTCTAATGCCCTTTGTAAGGCCACTCACTTGGTCTTGTCTCTCTAATACAACTCAACACCTACATATTGTCAGACTTCAACTTGTTGAAACCCAAAGTCACACTCCCAGTGGAGGTTTCCCTAAAGATCTCCAATTCTTTAGCTCGAGGTCATAGATATTATCTTATTGAGTTTCTTGATCTATGAGTTATGGCCCACCACGCTTCCACTGCGCTACCCTGATCAATCTGTTGCCGCCCATAACTCATAATGGTATCCTTCTTGAGTCATGATGATCTACTTAACTGTCGTCAATAATTTCCTTTTTAATAACGGTAAGTTTATCTCAAACCGATCGTCATTCTAGGGATAATTTACTATGGTAAAGTGAAAGCTCGTACTTTGCACGGGGTGTATTGGCTATCCAAAACTCGAGATAAACTGTCCTTATTTGTCGAAACTCTTTTCTTCGACTCCCATTGGGTTTCCCAAATGGGTCTAGGAACTCCTCGGCAAAACAACTCCCCGGTTACGGCTCCTTGGAGTGATTGGAGCGTTCGGTCTTAGACTTTCCCGGAATTCTTTTAGGTCCCGCCAGGCCTCTACGTACTACTCGTCAAGGCTCCTCAATGTGGTTATTCTTCCATATTCCCGTTGAACTCTAACGTAGAGCACATCACGTTGGCCTACAAGTCCTTACCTCGACCTATTTAAAATCTTGACACGTCGTCTTCTATTTAGCTCCTAACTTCCGAGGTGCGTTAATGAGTCTACACCGATACAATAATAACAACTCATGATGGTCTCTCATGCTTGTCTTGTGAACTCTTCTACTAGGTGACTCGTCTTATAACAGTTTCCTCCCCTGAATTGGTCTCAACTTTCAGTTGATCATTACTGCCCATTTCCTATTGGAACCTCAGTTACGTTGTACTCTTGCATAGATTCTACAAAGGCATCTTCATCTCAACACTTTATTCCAATTTAGCAAGACCTGCCTTTTGGCACATGACTTTCCTTCTCAATGGTTAAGTTATTCTTTTGGTTTACTCTTTATCCATCTTAGCGTTTTCGGTCCGGTAGTATGACTTTTATTAAAAACCTATCGGTACCATTTGCATAAGAAACCTCAGTTGTATATGATTTTCTCAAAATCAAAGTTCTTGACTCGCATTTAGTATGTTGTCCTTATGCTCGTGTCGCTTTACCTTCTTTAAATCTTTACCCCCAGTAGGATAGTTACCCCTTTGAGTTTTCTCGTACTCGCTTTACGAACCACATTGATTGGTCTGATTACTTTCATCAACTCATATGTGATCAATCGAGAATGGACTTCTAGTACCCATTTGTATGCAGTCTCACTACTACTCCTCCAACAAAGATGTGGGTTCCATTTACAATCATCTCAAAACTCGATAAGACTTTTCACCTCGACATTAAATTATATTTTCTATGTTGGCGCCGCCTCTATAATATTATGTGTCACATATTTAGTCATAAGGGCTTCTTTTGTAAATCTCGAAGATTGACCCCAACTTTTTCTCGAACGTACACCATCAATCTCATTTGTGTGGTATACTACGTACGTACCCTATGTCCGGACTGACGTATGACTTGGTCAAAATCATCTGCTTCTTCTTACCCCTCTGGTTCTTCTTATACGAATCCATTCGTACTAACTGTGATTTGTAACATTTTCCCTAACAGTAGACAAGCAACTACTCACAATAATTCTTTTTATACCATTGCTGACATAAGGGGTCATTTCGGACCGTAAATTCTCTTTAGAGTTACTGACTTGAACTTATTCAGTGTTACCAACACTCGTATTGATTGACTTCACAGTTGCCACAGTTGGTCGCTGTAAGAATTCCTCCACATGTCGATAAAGTTCTTTTGTAACTCTATGGTTGTTCTTATTATCTGGCAACCAGTCACCACTAATTAACCCGCACGTGTAAAGTCCCAATAGTTACCAAGTAGTTTATAGTTGACCTTCTACAAGATCATAGGCTTACTTTTCTTCTATCTCTTTGAAATTTGATCAACCTGATGAAAATCTATCTTCACCAGTTTCTCCGCTTGTTTACAAGATCATAGGCTTACTTTTTCTTTTTTTTTTTTAATCTACACTTTTCTTTCGCACTATAAGAGTGTTATACTCTTTCCGAGTTTAGATTTATCCATCATCTACCGTCAACGGACTCATCAATTCTTCCACGATAGCTCGTATAGGCATCTTCGCGATTACTTTTACCTCAGCCCTTAGCTGCTCGTGGTTCCCCAGGGTAAATCGTTGGTGTTGAAAATTTTAAGTCCACTTGTGAGAGGGGGTGTTATTGTGGGCCTTCGGGTATGCCAAGATCCTTCTCCCAAACTCTCCTTCTTTGATTGGTATTATAATGCTGCCTTTATAGTGATCCCTTTGACTCTGCTTTCAGGATTCTAAGATTTAGATATTTGTATCACGGCCCTTGTTGTCACTCACTTGTCTTCTAGAAAGTCACTCTGCTTCCATGTTGGTGAAATCTACCTTTCACTTGTTGGCCACGCGTAAGCTTCCAATTTGCAGCTCTTTAATTCTTCATACTTGGATGGACAATGTATTTCGTGTTGACTTCTATGCATTTGACTGTCTCGGTTACCCATCTTGATTGTGGTGTCAAGTAGACTGTCGAGGTGATCATATTCTGTTCTGTTTCTGGCATCCGTTTTCATCTTCTGGTCCGTCAGTGAGCTTGAATTCTATATCTCTTGTATGAGTCCTTACCACCTCTCTTTGACTTCCACACCTATGCTTGTTTTTGCCGCCATCTTCTTTGTCTATAACGTTGCTTTCCACCACACTTGAAAGAACTTATGGGTTGCCTCTCCCAATTTGTATAATTGTGGAATTTCTCTCATGTATTTCCTTCATTTGACTCTGTTGAGTTGGTTGTATCTCCTTCTTACTATTGTCGTTGGCGTTGTCTTTTGGTCTTCACTTTTCCGTCTCAACGTGCCTCAACAAGTTCGAAAGAGTTGTCCGGACGTTCGCCTACCCTAATGCTCATACGCTGAGCGTACTTATCCTTACGTGAAACCCTTCAAATATACTTAGGTGTGTCAACAGAGTGAGGATCTCATTTAGTTATCTCTGTTAAGGGCATAATATAACTATAATTTCTACTAATCTTCTGCATATCTATTTAACATATCTTTATAATCAAGCTACTAGGTCCAACTAAAGTAAAACCTAAATTCCATACTAAGCATATTGAGGTCTGCGGTAGTAGTGGTGGTCAGCCGTACTTTTCTATTCCCAACCAGACTATGCATGCATTTGAAAACCAAAAGTCCTTTTTAAAACTCAGATCCCTTTTTGGGTTCTGCTCAAGTACTTATTCGGTCTTTCAAAAGATTTCAAGTGCCATTGTTGCCAACCTAGAGCTCTGATACCATATTGTAACACCCCAAATTCTCAGAACTCGGAGCGCTACTGGTTAGGACCTCACAATGGGTCCCGACCTCAGTTTGACAACAATATTACTAGGATCTTGCAACAAGACACAAATAAGAAAAACCGAAATTTATAAAATATATTTGTAAAAGGATGAATGCAACAAAGTCTAACAGCTTATCGTACTTAAACAACGGAAAAGACTAACTGTCTTAACAAAGGGAAAGACAATAAAGCAACAACCCAAACTCCCACTCTAAAGAGTACGGAGACCCGGCTGACCACTACTTCCGAATCACTCAGCTGCTGATCTAATCTGCGGTAAATCTAAAAACACAACAAGAGAAACCATTAGCTAGTTATCTAAACATTAGGAGAATAATAATAGCACACACACACATAAGAATATTAAACACTCATCATGCTTTCATACAATCCATTTATTATCTTCATTTAAGTCATTCACTCTAATGATACTTATTTTGTGACACGAGGGATTCCCAAACCTCGCCTCCGTCCCCGTGTACCCATCAGGAGTGGATCCGATGCATCTCACCGTGTACCTGTATGGTCTGGGTATAGAGAACCTCCCAGTCTCCTGGCAAAGCTGGGCAGTGATGTCACGGCCCGTTATACATACACTTGGGCCCTAACACATAATAACAACGGTCGTCCTAACAAGTTGTTATTATAAACACACACCGCACACACCACCATTATCATTCAACTAACATCCAGAAACCGGCTAAGTAAGTCGCATGGACTTACCTTGAATCAAAACACACTCTCAATGTCCCAACTCGGTCCGCAACCGTAGAAACTCAAACGCCTGTCATACAAGGCACGTGGATCAAAATACATCCCATATTCTTACAAGTCTATAACTTCTAAGATGCACAAACTCATCAAGAGAAAATTACTAAAACGCCCTCTTAAGGTAAAATGACTATTTTACCCCCGGTTCCGAAACTCCCAGATTTGTCTATATCTTAGTTTCAAACTCTTCTTTGGAACCCATTTCCACAATCTAGTTCTTACGGAAAAGTTTGGTAAAGATTTATAATAGTTACAGAAAATTCTAGTTTTCTTCAAAAAGTCGTTAAGGTCCGACTTTGGGGTAAAATACGAGGCTTGAATAAAAAGATAAAAATTTCGGAATAAATCTCTAGATCCTATATGATATGCATACTAACCATAGGAGCAAAGATCTCTCAAAAATATTCAATCATAACTCCTACATAAATCTCTAAAGTTGGATAAAAGCTAGAATTTCTATACTTAGCCAATATTTTCCTCTGCTGGAAAAACAGCCCTACTGCTCTACTTTAGGACCTTATAACTTCTAATCCGACCGTTAACTTTCTCCCAAATTTTAATACAGTAAACTTCATATTTATATCTCAAACATATTAAAAATTCAACGGCGGATTCTCGATCTAAGCTATCAAAACTATCTCCTAAAGTCAGCATGCCAAGGCTGAAATTTAAGGTGTGCAGGAAGTCTCAACTTCAATTCTCACTGTCAGCCATTTCTTTCATTTATTCTACTTAAAGGTCTCTAGTTCGAACCCTACCGCTCACAATTATGCACCAGCTTATCCAATGTCCTAGGTCCTTTTATGGTGCAATCAACCCTATACACACAAGCTTAGAATCAACTACTGAACATGCTTATCCTCAGAGGAACCTCACCTGTCGGACTGCAGCAAGGAAGAAGATACGTTGCTGAGAGTGTCAATCGGCACCACCAACCTCCGGGATTGCTGGCTCAGTTCGGCTTCACCGCTAGAGTGGTTGGAAGACCCAACTTTGCTTCACTGCTGACTTTCCGATTAAGTCGAGATTGGGGATCCGTCCGGCACAGAGAATGAGGAGGTGAGGGCTAGGACTTGATAGTAAGAATATGAAGAGAGGAAAGGGAGACGTCCTTACCCGGATGGACAGAGGACGATCGAAACTCACTCGATGATGGGCTGGAGCAGTACTTGGCGGTAGGGACGATGGTCTGGACATATCGACACCCTCACGGCTTCAACATCGACTGCAGATGATGAAGGCTTCTTCGTCCTGCTGTAGACATCGGAGGAGGCGGGGACGGATGCTGGAAGCCGAACAGATAGGAGAGGTAAGAGACGGACGCACCTATGCGGAGGGCTATGTGCAGGAAGGTTGCATCGCAGAAGGTTGCAGCAGGTTGAGACGTAGAGGAGGAGATCGAAGAAGGCAGTCCAGAAGGCGAGAGATAGGTGCAGCGGCTGGAAGGAAGGCGGAATATCCGACATACGTGAAGAGATCGAAGAATGCAACCTCTACTGCGTGATTGGCGGCCTGTGACCTTGGAGATCCCCTTTGGCTCCAACTCAGCACGCGTAAGGGGAGGAGTAGGTTGCAGCTCGTTGGGCCGGTATCTCGATGGGCCTGCTGGCTAGTAAGTACAAGCAGTCCGGGTTGAAGCAAACAAGAGAGATGGGCTGAGTATTGGTGTGGGCCGAAACACATAGGCAAAGGTATGGCTGAGGGTTTGTCAAGGCTAGTCATAGCCTTGTCAAAAACTTGTCATGGCTTCGTCTTAAACTCGTCAAACGTTGTCATGGTCTCGTCATGGCTTCATCATTGCCTTGTCACAACTTTGTCATGGTCTCGTCAAAAGACGTCGTTATGACTTAGATTAGGGTTTGATGAAATTTATCATTTTATGTGACTAAAAGTACATAAAATGATAGAATGTGTTTTAGTACAACCCTAGGTAAAACTAGGAAAGGTAAACGGATCTATCAACCGGTTTGACTCGGACTAAACAGAAATCAAATTTTTTTATTTATTTATTATTATTTATTATTTTTTTTTGTTTTTTTTTGTTTTTTTTTTTGGATATTACATGTTTGTTGTAGAGTAGGGTAAATCAAAGGCTATTGATGCAGGTTTATATTAGTGGAATTATGGGTCCTCTTGGTATAGCCTATAGTGCATAGGTTAGTTGGGTTTAGTTCTCTTTTGATTCTTAAAGATATCGAACTTGGGATCTTAGGTCTTAGCTTTGGAGATTTAGTTTTGCTGCTCATCGGTGTCGAACTTGGAACTTATAGGGTAGTATTATTGTTGATAGTATGGACAGAAGTAATAAAAGTCTAGACCTTCTACACTCCTTTTTGTTTTTTTTCCCAGAAATTCTAATTGTGAACTGTGACTTTGGGAATGCATTTCTATACCCTAAATTGATCATTCACCGTTCAATTTTTAGTATGATATATAGGGATATGTATACTGTGAGATATCAAAAGTTGAGGTCGATCCAACGGTCGGATCTGGAATTATAAGGGCTCAAAGTAGGCTGGTTGGACAGTTATGAAAATACTCAGAATTTGGCTAAGTATGAAATATCTAGATTTTGGAACGATCTTTGGATATTTATATAGGAGTTGTGGTTGAGTGTTTGTGAGAGGTCTTTGCTCCTATGATTAGTATGGATATCCTAGAGGATCTAGGGATTTATTTCGGAATTTTTATATTTTTATTCGAGCCTCATATCTTGAGCTAAAGCCAGACCTTAGCGACTCTTTTGGAAATCTAGAATTTTAGTTAACTTTTATAAATCCTTAAAAAACTATCTCTTGAGAACTAGATTATGGAAGTAGGTTCCAAAGAAGAATTGGAACTAAGTTATAGAGTATTTTGGAGATTTCGGGACCAGGGGTAAAATGGTCATTTTACCTTAAGAGGGTTTTTAGTAATTCCTCTTCATGAGATTGTACATCTTAGAAGTTTATAACTTCTAAGAGTTTGGGATGTGATTCTAATCCGCGTGCCTTGTTTGACAGGCGATTGAGTTTACACGGTTGCAGACCGAGTTGAGATTTTAGAGAGTTGTGATTTGATTCAGGTAAGTCCTTGCGACTTACTTAGCTGGTTTCTGGATGTTAGTTGGATGACGATAGTGGTGTGTGGGTTGTGTGTTTATAATAACAACTTGTTAGGACGACCGTTGTTGTTATGTTTTAAGGCCCAAGTGTATGTATAACGGGCCGTGACATCACTGCCCAGCTCTACCAGGAGACTGGGAGGTTCTCTATACTCAGACCATACAGGTACACGGTGAGATGCATCGGATCCATTCCTGATGGGTACACGGGGGCGGAGGCGAGGTTTGGGAATCCCTCGTGTCACAAAATAAGTATCATCAGTAAGAGTGAATGATTTAAATGAAGATAATAAATGGACTTGTTTAAAAGCATGATGGGTGTTTATTCTTGCTATGTGTGTGTGTGCTATTATTATTCTCCTAATGTTTAGATAACTAGCTAATGGTTGTTTTGTAGTGTTTTTAGATTTACCGCAGGTTAGAACAGCAACTGAGTGATCCGGAAGTAGTGGTCATCCGGGTCTCCGTACTCCTTAGAATGGGGTTGGGATGTTTCCTTTGTTGTTCTTTCATCTTGTTAAACCATTTAGTATGTTTCGTTGTTTAGGTAATATAGGCTGTTAGACGTTGTTGCATTCATCCCTTTAAAATACTATTTTATAAATTTCGGTTTTTCTTATTGTGTCTTGTTGCAAGATCCTAGTAATATTGTTGTCAAACTGAGGTCGGGACCCATTGTGAGGTCCTAACCAGTAATGCTCCGAGTTCTGAGAATTCGGGGTGTTACACTTCTCTTCTATTTTTCTCCTTTTTCTGCCGAGTTCCAATCTATCGCATTTCTCCGATGCTAGTAAAGGGAAACCCACTTATATGCCTCATTTACAATTTCCAAGAAATAATAAAAGTAAAAATTTGGTGCGCATTTGCAAAACCCACCCTTGTCTAATGGATGCTTGACTATTATATTATTAGAGTGCTTTCTTTTTACAATCTCCAAAAGAATTTAGAACTTCAATTAAAAATTTTAATACTAATGTTTCCTCATCATTTTGCTTCCTATAAATTTTGAGGAGCGTTTTCCGTCTACCGATTTCTTTTTCTGTTTCCGTGCAACATTGGTCGGGAGTTGTATTGCTTCTAGCCTTTGGCCACTTAAAATAATATGCAGATATTAAATTTTTGGTTTGGTACCTTTTTCAGGTTGTGTTTTGTTGGTTCCTGACATTTATATTGTTCCAAATAGTCCTCAAGCTATTAAAAAATGTTTAAAATGCCCCTGTTTGTTTCATCTTCGATCAAGGACCTTTAAGGAGCTGACCTGACTACATAACTTGATAACATATAACTTAATTGGCAACAAATTAGAATTTGTGTATGGAAGTTTAGTTCTAAAAAAAGCAAAAATAAAATAAAAATAGTTAGACTGAAAGAGAAGCAAGAAAATAACTTCATCACTGCGGTTGTTGTCATTATGAACTTACATTCCACCACCATAGACCCCCTGAACGGCCAACACCACCTTTGGCAGCAACTTCCTCGGCGCGTGGTATGGTTTTCAGTCTCATGTGTTCCTCAACTACGTAATGTCAGATGGTGCTTAGGTGGAGAGGTTGTTGCTGCAGGAGGAATGGAGGATGATGAGGAAGAAGATCTGCTGTGCTTGATAACAGACCTCTCTGAACTGGCACAAGTACATTAGCATCATCACTAGCTAATCAGTCATGCTTATTATTTAAGAGCTTGGATTCCAGCCCTCCAACATTTGATATTTTCTTACACTATAGTTTGCTCACAGCTATTTGTAAAAATTTCCACTCACCTGCACTCGGAGCCCCTCATTTCAAATTTCATGAACCTATAGGCTACACTAACCCGACGATGCTGATAAATCTACCTCCTGTTTACCATTTCCCGATCGAATTCGCCAAATCATCTGTATAATATCTTGTTAAACAGCTAGGCAAGCTTTTTAACAGACCTTAGACAGAGATGATACAGGAGGAAAGAGCATTTTAAAATTTTTATCCAATAGGTCGTGGACTATTGTACAACAAATTAAAAGGTTGAAGGACCTAAATAGAAAGAATGGAAAGGTGAGGGACTAAACCAACTATTTACTTACCATATATAGATATTTTTTCTATACCTTCTGTTTGAAGATGCATAAAGAGTCGGTTTACTGTACAGTCATTATGTAAAACCGGGGACAACTTAGTGGAGTTCAATCAATGGAGTCAAACGGCTGAAATGTAGTTTAGTTCTATATTGCTAACTGTTCCGTGTAGTCTTTCATCCATTTTATATCAAAATGTCTCTTGTTGAGAAGTCGTAGCCTTTTTAAGTTACCTTTTACTTCCGATCTGTGCTACTCTTCATTTCTCTACTTGTCAATCCAAAAATCATCCAAGGGTTTTTGTTTTAATTGGATTTTGGGTCATTCACAGCAGACATATATAAGTTGTAGCTTGATTATGTCTTTTTTCCTATCAAATCTGGTGTTGAATGTTGATTCAGCTGTCCGGTCCTTTGACCTTATTTTAACCTGTAGAATCTGTTGCTTTTACGAGATCTGGTGATTACGTACAATAGATCTTAAAGATTGGGAATTCGGTCTTTCTATGTACGACTATATGAGCATTGACTATTATTTGTGCAAGTGATTAACTTGAGTATAGTATCTGTTGTCAACCATGCGGTTTTTGACATCTACCTTTTTAGCATGACATACAATAAAATTTAAAGATCAGGAATTCAGTATTTCTATCTATGACTACATAGTCTACATGAGTATTGGCTATCATCAGTGCAAGTGATTAACTAATTGATTGCGCTTTCCCCCATGTATGATTGCTTGCTAGTCATTACCCATGGAGTGAACATTTTATTTCCATGTTTGAAATACTTATATGCAGGTTTTTCTTTTTCCTTTTTTGATTCACAAACATTACATAAATCAATGTCAAGGGAATGGCTGAACTTTGAGGTGTAATCCTGTGCAAGTCACATTCTGTTGTATGGGGTTAGTAAGGATATTTAGTTGGATCATGTGATGCTTTTGCATTTTCCTCCCCCCTCCCCCCTCATATAGCCTTTAGGGGTGGTTCATTTTTTTCCTTGGCCATTTGGCCATGTTCTGTGAACAGTAGGGTCTTTATCCTCTTTTCTATTGGAATTTCTTTAATGATGCTCTTTTGAGATCTTTATTTTTTAATTAGGAAATGGTGTTGTTTATATTCATTTTGATTTGTGCTACTACACTACTTGTCAATCCAAAAATCATCCGAGGATTTTGATTTAAATGGATTCTGGGTCATTCACACCAAACATATATAGGTTGTAGCTTGATTATGTCATTTTTCCTATCAAATCTGATTGTTGAATGTTGATTCAGTCGTGTAGTCCTTGACTCTATTTTTTTCAACTTTGTAGATTCTGTTGCTTTTACGAGATCTGGTGATTACATGCAGTAGATAATAATTATTAAGAATTCGGTCTTTCTATGTATGACTACATGAGTATTGGCTATAATTGTGCAAGTGATTAACTTCAGTATAGTATCTGTTGTCAACCATTCGGTGTTTGACATCTACCTTATTGACATGGCATGCAATAAATTATAAAGATTAGGAAATCGGTCTTTATATCTGTATGACTACATGAGTATTGGCTATCATTTGTGCAAGTGATTAACTGATTGGTTGTGCTTTCCACCATGTATGGTTGCTTGCTAGTCACTACCCATGGAGTGAACATTTTATTCCCTGCTTGATGTAGACATGGGTTTGCTGGTACTAAACCGGTTTGTTAAATAAAAAAAATTAAATTAAAAAAAAAAATCGTCTCTTTGCCGGTTAGCCTAAACCGGAAAACCTAAACCGCCGGTTTGAGTAAACCGGCGGTTTGAGCCGGTTTGGTAACTAGCTCAAACCGCTTCTCGTTGCAAGTCATGCATGAAGTTGTGTTGTAGTGCTAATAATGTGATACGGTTGGAGATGTGATGATACGGTTGGATTTAGGAAAGAAGATATTCCAATATTAAAGATATTATATCTATTAGATTTAGGATAGTTTATATATTCTAGTTTATAACTGATAATTTAGGATTATCTTTACTGTCAATTAGGATATCAATTATATATTTCCTTTGTTAACTAGCAATCTATATATAAATGGCCTTTAGGATGAAATAAAAGATAAGCACAATTATAATCAAAAGGATGCTAATGTTAAACCAAGAGGGTTTACACGTTATACCTAGGAAGAGGCTTTGTCTAGGATGAGTCTACTTTCATCTATCCAACAATCCATTTTCATTTATCCTTTTATCCACAAATCACTCGTGCCTTTTATATGAGATTCGATCCTACATCTGGGACCGTAACAACTTGGTATCAGAGCTAGATCTCATGGGTGACACGAAAATTTTAGCAGACAAGTTGGAGGCTTTTATGCAAGGGATGGATACTCGTTAGAAAGCATTAGAAAGGAAGATGATAGAACTGTCAAATTCTTTTCTTGGAAAAGGAAAAGGTGTTGTTGAAGAGTATCAAATCCAGTTGGAAAATCTCAAGCAAAAGGGTTATGTTGAAGAGTATCAAAGCCGGTTTCAGCAACTATTAGCAAGAAGTTTTGGTGTGACCATACAACAACAGGTACACCTATTTATGGCAGGATTAAAAGAGAAATCAAGGCTTACCTGGAACTTCAACAACCGCGGAATCTCAGAATCGCGCTTGTTTTGGCCAAGCATTAGAGCGAAAGAAGAAAATGGTTTCACAAGGTGTTGTGATTAAGCTGCAACTTGAAAAGCCAACGAGCTTTGACCAAGACAACGCTGCGGACGTTGAAATGCCCATAATCTTCTACGAATTGAGCCAAAATGTCCCTACTGTGCAGCCTAAGATGCAATTATTATGAGGGGACAGGAGGGATGATGTCCTGAGCATGGGTATTTGCAATGAGTTATCACTTCTTGTTGCTAAAATAAGTGTGCCTGCTGAATTTTATATTTTACAGTTGCGGGATTTTTCTATTGGACCAATTTGGCAGGATTTTAGTTCCTCTAATGAATCCATCCTAAATAGAAAAACAGTCTCGTGGAAAAGAGACACTCGACGGTGGAAACCGGAGCTTAGTTTGATGCAAATGCAGGAGGATAAGACATGGAAACCAGGTGCACGCTTCCAAGGAATTGATCAAGAGTTTGAGTTTGAGGACAAACTCAAAAGTCAAGAGGAGATGTGATGATACGGTTGGAGATGTGATGATACGGCTGAATTTAGGAAAGAAGATATTCCAATATTAAAGATATTATATCTATTAGATTTAGGATAGTTTATATATTCTAGTTTATAGCTGTAAGATAATTTAGGATTATCTTTGCTGTTAATTAGGATATCAGCTATACATTTCCTTTGTTGATTAGCAGCCTATATATATGGCTTTAGGATGAAATAAAAGATAAGCATAATTATAATCAAAAGGAGGCTAACGTTAAACCAAGATGGTTTACACGTTATACCTAGGAAGAGGCTCTGTCTAGGACGAGTCTACTTTCATCTATCCATCAATTCACTTTCATCTATCATTTTATCCACAAATCACTCGTGTCTTTTATATGAGATTCGATCCTACATCTGGGACCGTAACATAATGTCATTCCCAGTCAAACAAACCTTGTCCACAAGGTTGGAGGTGGGGAACCGCTTCTTGAACTCGTTGCAAGTCATGCATGAAGCTTCTTTTCTTGGCTTGTCCATCCATTCGACAAGCACCGATTTGTCCACAAGTTTGGAGGTGGGGAACTGCTTCTTGAACTAGTTGCAAGTCATCCATGAAACATCTTCTCTTGGCTTGTCCAGCCATTCCACAAGCACCTTGTGTCACGTGTCGGCGTGGCCTATATGGATCACCACCGTGAGGTATCATTAGGGATTAACTTTTCTTCTACCATGAGTTTTGGAGAAACTCAGTTACGGCCCTGTGCACTATGGCTCTCTTCAGCAAGGAGACATTGAACATCGGGTGCACTCTAGCTGAAGAAGCTCCAACTCGTAGGCCACGACTCCGACTCTTTTAACAACCTTAAAGAGCCCAAACAAGCAACTAGCTTCTGATCGACCCTCCAGAAAACGGTTTGTTGCCTATGTGGGTGGAGCTTCAAGAAAGACAGGTCACGAACTACAAAAGACATATCCCTCTTGTGCTTGTTAGCTGCCATCACCTTTCGCTTCGTTGCCCGGCTCCGACTCTTTTGACAACCTTAAAGAGCTCAAACGAGCAACTAGCTTCCGAGCGACCCTGCGGAAAACAGTTTGTTGCCTATGTGGGTGGAGCTTCAAGAAAAACAGTTTACAAACTACAAAAGACACATCCCTCCTGTGCTTGTTAGTTGTCATCACCATTCGCTTCGTTACCCGGTCTAGATTAAACTTGAGCTGCTTCAAAATTTCATCCCGGCTCCAAATTCCTCGACGAATGCTATAAACACAAATTGTCCTAGTAAATGTTGTTAAATTCCGGGAGGTTTCCTGCCGTAAATGCCCTCAAAAGGAGTCATTCCTGCAGCCCCTTGATAATTGGTATTATGCCAATATTTTACCCCATGAACCCAAATTCTCCTAGTAAATGTTGTTGAATTCCGGCAGGTTTCCTGCCGTAAATACCCTCAAAAGGAGTCATTCCCGCAGCCTCTTGATGATTGGTATTATGCCAATATTCGACCCAATGAACCCAACTAGCCCACAACCAAGGTTGCTCCGCTGAGAAACAACTCAATTCTCTAAACAATAGTTTAAGACTTCGATTTGTCCGTTTCTGGGTGGTAAGTGTTGCTCATGCGGAGTGTCGTTCCTTGCTTCGTGAAGAGCTCTTTCTAGAAGCTATTGAGGAAAATTGGATCTCAATCACTAATTACGGAGCAGGGTACGTTGTGCAAATGGACCATACCTCGAATAAATACATCAGCTACCATACGAGCAGTGAACGGATGTTTGAGGAGAAGAAAGTGGGCGAACTTAGTGACGATCCACTAGTAACAATATGCAATCGAAGCCTTGAGATTTCGGTAAGCCACTAATGAAATCCATGGATAGATCCTCCCAAACCCGCTCGAGATTCGGCAACGGACGCAATAAGCCCGCTGGAACTAACGTGTTGTACTTCATCTTTTGGCAAATCAGGCAACCTGCTATAAACTATTGGACATCCTGAAACATTTCATGCCAATACACGTTTGCTGCTATCCGCTTATATGTACACGACGCCCTTGCATGTCCTCACCGGTTTGGCATGATACTCTAGTAGTTTAGGTATCCACCTAGAACTTGTTGAGATGCACACCCGCCCTTTCTGGAACAATTTACCTCCCACCAACCCAAAGGGTTGCTTTACACATCACCCTGTTCTAATTTCTAAATTATTTCCTGCAAACTAACATCCTTTGCGATCTCAACCTTCAACTCATCCAATACACCACAATGTGAATTGACAAGGAGCAAGTTGGCATTCCTCTCTTCGTGACGGTGTGTCAACAACTTTATTTGTCGTCCCTAGCTTTTATTCAATAACCATGTCGGATCTAATCAGCTTAGCAACCCAATTTTATTGCACCGGAGAAGTGATCGGTTGCCTAATACGTGCTTTAGACTCTGGTGATCAGTTCAGATAATGAACCGGTTGCCCAACACATATGGCCTCCAATCATGGACAACGAGGACTAACACCATTAACTCTTTGTATCAATGTTGAGAGCTCCTGTCTGGAAAGCCCCTTACTGAAATAGGCTAGAGGTCGGCCCCTTGCATCAAAACTGCACCCACGCCCCAGCCCGAGGCATCACATTCGACGACGAATTGTTGATTGAAATCCGGAAGAGCCAACACCGGTGTTGAAGTCATCGCTTGCGGCAATGATGCTAATGCCTATTGAGACTCTTCATCCCAACAAAAATGGGCTCCGTTCCTTCTTGAGCAGCTCCGTGAACGGACGAGCAATTTGACCGTAGTTTTTTATTAAAATCATGGTAATAACCGGTGAGGCCAAGAAACCCCGGAACAACTTTAATGGGCTGACTAGTGGGCCAAGTGAGCACGCTCCCCACCTTTGAAAGATCCATGGAAACTTCTTCGGCTCATAACACATGCCCCAAGTATTTGAAGGTCTATTGGCATTAGCCACCTAGTTTGGCTCGCGTAGAACTTGCAAAACCTGCCCCAGTTGCTGCCATTGGGCCTCCCAACTAGTGGTATACACTGGTATATCGCCAAAATACACGAGCACAAACTTCCTAAAAAAGGGCGGAGGATATCGTTGAATGATGGCTTGGAAGGTCGTCGGGGTTTTCTTTGAACTGAACGGCATAATGAGGAATTCATAGTGCCCGGTGCGGGTTTGGAATACCGTTTTGGGCACGTCCTTGATTACTCGGATTTGGTGTAGCCCGAGCGGAGATCGATTTTGGAAACACTTGAGCTCCCCCGAGTTCATTTAAGGCACGATAGTCTACACCGAAACGCCACGAGCCATCTTTCTTCTTAACTGGCAAGACAAGGCTAGAAAAAGGATTGTGGCTCGGCTGAATGACCCTTGTTTTCAACATCTCCGCAACCAACTTTTCAATCTCGTCTTTCCGATGATGTCCATAATGGTAAGGCCTCACAATGACGGCCTTGAACCTGCCCTTGAGGATGATCTTATGGTCTACCGATCGTTGCGGTGGCACCTCTGTTGTGGCTTTAAACACAACACTGAACGTACCAACAATAGGTCCAAACCTGCCGGAGACTGCCCTTTACGCGCCCTGAACTTGCCTCTGACCACTCGATCCTCAGTCTCCCACAACCATGCCCCAAATTTGACTTCAAACAGTTTTTGGAGGGAATGAAATGACACCTCAATAAACGCCAAAGTCGGATCCCCTTGTATGGTGACTTGTCGTCCCCCTTGATCGAACGCCACTGTCATGTTTTTCCAATTTACTGTAGCCTTCTTCATCGAGGGTAGCCAAGCATAACCTAAAACGACATCATTACCTCCCAAATTGAATGGATAGCAGTCCACCGCCATTGCACAACTATTAAACCGCAGGGGAAGCTTTCGGCAAATTCCCCGAGTCTCCACCCACTATCCACCGTTGCCTAACCACACTCCAAACGTACCGGTTTGCTCCACCGGAAGTTCTTCCACATCCACAATCCATTAGTTCACGAAATTGTTGTTGGCCCCACTATCCAAGAGTACTACAACCTTGCGTTCGGCCAAACGGGCTCGTATCTTAAGTGCCCGAGGGTTACACACCAAGAGCATTTAGCAATTAGCGATTGTTCTTTTTCTTTTTTTTTTCTCTTGGGCATTTGGCCATGTTTTGTGAACAGTAGGGTCTTTATCCTCTTTCTATTGGAACTTTTTAATGATGCTCTATTGAGATTTTTATTGTCAATTAAGAAATGGTGTTGTTTACATTCATTCCCTGTATTTCTAGATTTTGTATCCTCACATGCCTTTGATCCCTTTCAGTATGTTGGCCTGTTCTTTTCTCTCCTGGTTTTCTGCTTCCACTATCTTTAATATATTGCTTTGGACTCTTCCCCACCCCAAATATATTGCTTTGGACTCCTGAAGTGAAAACTATCGGTGGGTGGTTGTCTATTTGTATAATCTTTTGAACCGTATCTTTTCCAATTTGGACTATTTGGTATTGCTGTATTATCCTTATGTGAATAACTATACTAGATAGGATATTGTTGGACAGCTAACTCGCATGCATGTCTTGTGATCAGTTTAGAAAATATAATTTTATTGTGTATGTAGCTTTATTTATAACAAGCTAATGAATAGCTGCCTGATGACCTTCTTTATCTTATGAAGCCGAGTTAGAAAGTACCCTCAAAGATTTGGAAGAGAATAATCATCAATTGGTGGCTCTGAAAGCAGAGAAAGAAGCAACAAAGGGTTTGTTTTTTCCTTGCTTAAGCATTGCTAATAAGCATACTGCTGGGGACGGTTCAACAAATAAGCAAAAAGATTTGCGAGATATGGAACTGACATTGGAGAAAATAATGGTAAACTTTCGTTGTTTCAAAACCATGGTTAAAATCGTTGAGTATACTACTAAAGTGCTAATCAATAGTCTGTTTCTATAGGATCAATCTTCTTCTCGGCTAGAAGAACTCAAACATTTGCACGACGAAAGATTTCTAATTTTGAAGAAGTTATCGGAGGTTCAGGCAAGTGTGGCCGCTGCTTTTGTGTATTCTCTTTTTTCTTGTTCTTTCTTAGCAGTCTCTCTTTAGAAACACTTTTGTATTTCTATAATTTCTCAGAGTTTGTGAAGTGAATAAGGTATTTCATTGGCAGAGCACACTGAAAGATATGAATTACATATGCTCCTCCCATGCCTTTAAGTTGGTTAGAGAACAGCTTGAAAAGTCTAAAGCTGAGCTAAAAATCTATCAGGCGTTATACGAGAAATTTCAGGTTGTAACTGGTTGGTACTTCCATATGTGTGACTGGTTCCTTTGGGTTTTTTGCACTATCTTGTCTGACACTGGCACTAATGCTCTATTCAAAATTTTAGACTGAGAGAGATATTCTTGTGTGGCATGAACGGCAAGGAAACATAAATGATGATTTAGCCGATGTCATCCGACGTTCTTTTAGTGTTTCCGATTCAAGGTTAAGCGATCTTGGAGCAGAGATCCAAAAACATATCGATGAAAGGAAGCGGATAGAAGCTAGGCTAGATGAATCTTCTAAAGAACCAGGTAGAACTGGAGTTACATCATTGATTTTTAGGAAAACCATCCTTTTTAAATTGTTTGTCAAGCTGTCAGGTATATATTTTGGAGATGTTGAAGAACTGCAGTTATCTTGTGAACTTAATTTGCTTTTTCAGGAAGAGAGGAAGTCATATCAAAATTTAAGGCGTTGATATCCTCATTCCCTGAGGAAATGAATGTTATGCAGAGTTAGTTGAGCAAGTACAAGGAACTAGCTGCAGATGTTCATTCTCTTCGAGCAGATGTGCGGTGTCTTAGAAATGTTCTTGGCAGGAAGGTTGATCTTCTTCTAGAGCTGGTTATTGTTTTTTTTTGTTGTTGTTCATTTCTTAAGAACTGTCATTCGATAGGAGAAAGAGTTTGAGACATTATCTGTTAGGTCTGCTGGCCAGGAAGCAGATATACAAGAGCTTCAAGATGTAGTAAGGTTGATTAGAATTAGCTGTTGTTTTCTTACACGGTTAGCTGTAGATCTCCGTGCATTGTCTTCTAAAGAAATGGAGAACATTGAGCTTTAAAGATATGCTATACATTGTAGGTCCGAGATTTAAAGGAGATTGAGAAAGAGTTCAACCTCTTTGTGGAAATGTATAAACAAGAGAATGTCCTAACCAGGTAAGATAATTTGTGGATGTAGTGTGTTTATCAGATGCATCTCATTTTCCTATTCATCTTCTCCAAGGAAGCATTTTACATGGAGCTACTTGATCAAAGGGTAAAATGAATCCCTTGCACGGAACACAGAGCTACTTGTCCATTGCCCTTGTTAATCTAAATACGTAATTCATGGTAAATATGTGTTTAATGCTTTATGCATGAAGTAGGAAATCTCTCTTCAACTAGTACTCCCCCCTGTTGTGCAGTTCTTCCATTGTTTTGGTTGAGCAGTTTATCATTTTTAGACTAATGACATGAATATTTGATATTACAACTGCAGTGATGTCTCAGATGCAAGAGATTCGGAATTTATGGCATGGGCTCATGTACAAGGCCTTAAGTCATCACTTGATGAATGCAATTTGGAATTCCGAGTCAAGGAAGCTATTGAAGCAGAGGCAATCTCCCAACAAAGGCTAGCTGCTGCCGAAGCTGAAATTGCTGATCTTAGAGAGAATTGTGAAGTTTCAAAAACGTTTATTCTTTTTTCATACCATTTATTGCTTATTTATCTGCATCGATTCAACATTGTACTTGGGAGTTAAAAATAGATACATACGTTAATGTGGTTTGTACGAAAGAATTATTTCTGAGGGGAATTTCTGTAATGGAACTTAACCGCTTCAACAACAATTTCAGATGATATCGGCACATCTGGTCGAAATAGCTTTGATTTTTAAATTTGTGCTTTAATAATGTTTTCCACTTGAATGGCTTGGGCACCAACTGAAATAGTTGTGTTAATTCATTATGCTTGCAGGGTATTGACAAACCTTTCTGATGTACTGAAATCTAAAAGTGAAGAAAATGAGGCATACATGTCCGAGATAGAGGTATGTTTGCTCTTATGGCCTACATGTATGAAAGTGACATCTTTCAGCATATCTAAGCCTGTTCTTTTCTCTTACAGACTATTGGACAGGCTTATGATGATATGCAAAACCAGAATCAACAGCTGCTGCAGCAAATTGCAGAGAGAGATGACTACAACATCAAGGTGAGTTGCAATTCTTGGTAGTGTAGATTGAGAGAAACGCAGTTGATTTTGGAATGGGTTGCTTCTGATGACTCAGGAAATCCAAAAAAAATATCTTTGGTTTTTCCTTGTGCAAAATTTGAAGTTAGTATAAATTTGCTACTGGGGATGGGGCATCAGAACGGTTAAATAGTTTATTTATGTTTGTGCGTGAATATGTCAGATATAATTTGTGACTCAATAAGATTAGTGTTTATCTGCATCAGAAGAGAAGATTAGGAGAATAACACAAGTCCATTCCTAGCCTTATTGGTACTAGGTTTTGAGCAGCCGATTACATTCAAACAAGACAGTGGTCACCTTTTTATTCCGTCATTGAAAACAATAGTTGTCCTGTTAATTAGCTGGGCAGGCTTGCCTACAATATGATGAAAAAGAATTGCATTCTACTAAGTTTTTTCCTGATGTTTTTTGTTGCTAGACAACTCGAGGCTTCCCTGTCTTCATCTACAAGTTGTGATTTTTATAGAAATAATTTATAAATTTATAGGCTAATGGCTAGATGTTACTATTATAAGTATGTATTTACAATTTGTATTTTCATGTTGATGCACTTTGTCTTTTAATTTGTGTATATAACAGTTGTCCTGTATGCCCCCCCGTATGTATTTGCAAATTGTTTTTGGAACTTTTAAAGTTGATCTATGCATCGACATTTATGTAATAGCTTGTTCTGGAGGGTGTAAAGGCTCGTCAAGTGCATGGTGCATTACTCATGGAAAAACTGGGCTTAGAAAAGAAGATTCAGCAGGCCAATTGGACAGAAGAATTTTTTGAGAACAAAGCTGCTAGAGTTGAAAATCAGGTACTGTTTAGCTTAATATGATATCATCCTGCCTCATAACTAGTAAAACGTTGAGGTGATGACCCGTGCTATACAGTTGAAGTCATATTCAGACCAGGCAAATAGACACAAGGAAGATAGACTACATACCTCAGCTGCACTTGAAGCTATTAAAAGGAGATTCCTTGATGCAAAAAGGTCGTGTCAGCATGGAAGGGAATCCTTGCAAGTTCTTCAATCTAAAGTCAACATTAGTCGAGCACACCTATCAGATTCTCAGGTTGAAAGAGAGAGGGAAAGGTACTCAGTAGTGTACAATTATCATTGGGCTCCCTTTGTTAACTATGTAGGATCACTATGTGAAATTTTCTTTCTGACAGGTTTGAGAAAAAAAGGCTGCAAGAGGATTTAGAAGCTTTAAAAAGGAAGGCTTCGGAGCTTGCAGCCCAGTTGGACGGTACATCGGCAGTGGGAAAACTTCGTCAAGAACTGCAAGAATACAAGGAAATTCTGAAGTGCAGTTTATGCCATGACAGGGCTAAAGAGGTAATACATTACGCATCATGTAGTTGCAGTGCCAATGTGCTTATTTTTTTGATGTGAGAGTTTTATCTTGAAGAATGAATACTGTTTCGAGCCACCAAGATGTGACGTCCTTTAGCGTAGGATCGAGTCACAGATCTAGACTTGTGAGGATCTTTCCTGGGAGATATGATTATGTATGAGGAGATAGATGACAAGTCTCCTTTCTAGGTTTACCATGTAAACCTTCTTTTTGGTTATAATAACAAGGGAATTAAAATTCAGATCCTAAGTAAAGGCAATAAAGTTAATCTGTATCTTAAGATAAATGAACTAGATCCTAAAATAACAACTATATATATTTTAGATCCCTAAATAGATGAATAAGATATTCTAAATAAATATATCTTATGTTTGAACTCTACGTGTCTTGCATCAACATCATAAATGCATTTATATCAGACACTTGTTTTATGTTGCTAATTTATATGAAGAGAGAATACGTAGTGGTCTTTTGTGATGGATACAATCGATAAGACAGGCATTGCTCCTCCATATATTTGTCATGCAAATGATAAGATGACCCAGAAACTCAGGTGCACATGGACATACGTTTCTGGAAGGGTCATGATCAGGCTAGAAGGTCCATAATGCACTTGTTAAGCTGCAAGGGATGAGTGATGGTGACAATGACGTGACTGAGTAAATGCATTATAGTAATAAATAAGTTTGTAGCCCTCTCTACGCATGCTTTGGAATATTAATTGTGAAGGCATTAGGTTTGAGTAAACAAATTGTAGTGTACACAAAGGTCTAGCACTCTGTCAAGTTATGCTTGGGAATAGTGACCATAAAGGCTAGGCCTTGTATTGGCTGGAGAGGGAGTTGCTCTGCCCACGGAGAGGGCTTGGGTGGAATACTGGAATGTGGGGCCAGAAATTCCTCCATTCACCAAGACGATCATCCACCTCAGAAGTTGGTTCACATTGTGAACCGTTTTGTACACAAACATGAACCAATTTGAAGTGGGTGCATTTTAAAAAACAAAATTCCTGCAAATATTTTGGGCACGAACTTAAAAGTGGTTCACTGTGTGTACAACGCTTCACAATATTAACCAGTTTCTGAAGAAGTGTGAACTGTTTCAGTTCTCATGGGAGTGCCCATTCTCATGTGAACTTATATATATACATATATAAATACCGAAGTTGAATTTGCATTATCACTCGTGTAGATCCTGATATACGCTGATGCCTTTGCTACTGACATGTGTCCAGGTTGTCATCACAAAATGCTACCATCTGTTCTGTGATCCCTGTGTTAGAAAAATTGTGGAGACTCGCCAACGCAAGTGTCCTGTTTGTGCTATGAGCTTTGGCCCCAATGATGTTAAACCTGTTTACATCTGATAAGGATGTGATAAGAGTAGAGTGTTGAACTCTATTGCTGAATGTTGACCTTGTCAACTTAACTCGGTGAACACTTCAGCCCATTCATAATTTGTACTGATATGTAGACAGTATCTTAGGATTTTGGAGGGTTTGTTCTTAGCTTACAGTTCCCCGGTACTAACTTGTATGTATGATGCTTCTCATAAGTTATGGGCGTCTTTCAATTTCTGATTGCAGGTTTGCTCAAACCGCCTCCTGCTTCTCCCTCAAAGGTACAAGAATGTAAATAGATAATTATTTATTGGTTTGATGTTACTTTTTGGACACTTTTGTAACAGAAAGGTCATGCTTGGTGGATTGAAAACTTTATTTGATGGATCGCAAAGTATATTTTTGCCTTTCATGTTGGGTGTTTCTTCAAGAAAATCTGATCTAGCTCATTGGCATTCTATTGTGGCTATGGGGAAACTGGCTAATCTGCCTAGAAGTTAAAGTTGAGGGTGTTATTGAATGCAAAAGTTGTGGTGATTTGAGAGTGAATAAAGAAGAAATGGTAATTTTATTAAAGGGTAATAATCCTCTGAGATCGGTATCTCGACACTCAACCATTTTACAGCAATTTGTTTTCACAAATTCTACCACTAATCTGCAACCTTTAGAGTGTTTGTCGTGAATTGGAAGGTATAAATCTACTCGTTGATAACCATTAATGGGTCACTGTGGAAGATTTCTTTTGTCATATGCTTATCTGCAGCCAACCGAATGTATTATGGGTAAATTGGTTAAGTAGGCGTTTTTTGTTTAATGTAATGTCAAATAGGTTTATTTGTTTATTGGATGATAAAATAGGTTCTTGTCTATTTATAAAGACTAATTGGAAGGGAAAGGGTAAAAAAAATTATGTGAAAAATAGAGGGTTTAGTTTGTATCAATAATATAAATCAGGCTTTAGTAACTTATTTTTCTCTATTCTCTACAAACTAACAAAATTAATGTCAAGTGAAATAAAATTTATTAGATGTTGAGTTAGTTCTACTCGAAAACTTGTCAACTCTGTCCTGAGATAACCTGTTATTTCCTAACTCAATAATGTTGGTATTGTAGTAGCAAAAAACTATTCCTCAACAATGGTTTTCCAAAGGATTGTTCATTTTGAGTGCCTTGCTCATGTCCTCTACTTTTCTTATTCTTACTCCTACTTCCTTTGGTTTGCAAGTTTTATCCCAACTAATTAATGGGTGAAAGTTTGCTCGTTTGTTTTAAAAAAACTTGCCTATTGATTTGGTCTAGCTCCTTATGAATGGATGACGGGAGCATGAAACTTTACATTATATAGTTAGCTTTTGCATTAAGATTTGCCTTAATCAAGACCGACTGATTTCCACTTGGTTAATTGTTGTCTAGATCTTGCAATGACGTCTTCAAACATAGATTTGTTCATGCGCCCGTTAATATTGGGCATCCTAGATGCTTTTCTAGACAGGTGTTCGGGGAGATACACGTGTTTTTTTGAAGCATTCTTTTAGTCGAGTTATCAACATTCTTGAAAGTCTGGAAAGCTGATTTGTGGTAATGTACTCTTTGTCCCGAGATTTGCTGGCATTTGATCATACATTCTCTTTTTCTATTTAATCTATTAAGTTATACATTATTTTGTGATGTAAAGTTTCTATCGACCAAGACTTGCATCTTTTCAATTTATGTGTCCACCTCTCTTGTCTATTTATGTTTCCAAATTTTGTTTTGCTCTAAATTTCCAACTTAGATTTTAATAAGTTGTTTTTTTTACAGAATTGTACATACGGTCCCTTGATATTGAGTTCTCCATGTTTGCTTGATAAGATTCTTGCAATATTTTATTTGGGTCCACATCAGCTCGAAGCGGAAAGGTTTACTTAAGTTGCTGGTTAATTCATAGATATGAAATATATATCTACTCACATGAATACATGATTTCAGCTACAAAGCTCAAAACAAATGAGCACCCTCCCTTGGAGCTACATCACCCCAAAACTACATACAAAAGCCCGGGAAAGTACATCAAAATGTAAAACAAGGCAAAACAAGCTTAAACTCTAGTAACAATATCACCAACATAGTCCGGGAAAGCCTCATTCAAGAGCTTGAACATATGAACCTTGATCAATCGTATGATCACATCCTCCGGGAAGCTATTGTTATCGAACACAAGCACATTCCGAGCATGCCATAAATAATAAATCGTAGTGACCAAACCAATCCTCATAGCTGCAGTTTTCCGATGCTTCTTACGTCTCCTATGTTATAGCCAACGCAGTGTGAGATCTAATGTTCCCAGGCTGGATGGCATCCCAGTGACACTCCTAATCTCCCTCCAAACCCGGCCAGCATAGCAGCATCTAAAAAGCAAATGCTCATGACACTCCTCAACTTGTCTACATAACAGACATAGGGGGTCGGCATCCAGAAATCCCATCCTATCCTGCGTTGGTAACCTCCTCAAAGTCGTCATCCAAGCTATACATGCGTGCCTAGGAGTTAATCTCGTGTCCCAAATGACCTCATGCCATTGCACCTTCTCTCCCTTCTTCCTAATGAGGTTATAAGCCTCTATCACTTTGAAACGGCCTCCAGGGAACACAAGTGCCAGAATAGCATCCATATCCATGACTTGCTCCGCCATACTTTTCATCAAATCTCTAGCATACAATATGGCCTTTTATCAAGCCTGAGTCTCACCGGTGCGGTTCCCAGTCCTGCGGTTCCATAACTAAGAGATAACGATGATGCACCCATTTGACCCAAAGGCTCTCTTTGCCTTCATGTATGTGAGCATAATGCTTACACATGAATGCCATGTTCCATGCCCTCAGATCCAAAAGTCTTAAGCTGCCTTCATCTTTGGGTTTACATCCCTTCTCCCACGCCACCCTTGGCCTTGCCCATAAGAACTGTCAAGTCATTCTAATAAGCCTGTCAACAACTACCCCTGGGATAGGTAACATAGATAGTCAAAAATTGTCTACACCTTGAATAACCGAAGTAATAAGCTTTAATCTTCCTGCATACGACATGTTCTTCTTATTACAGGCGGAGATGTACTTACCAATTTTATCCAACAAAGGTGTATATCCCGAAGCTCTCAAGGTGTGTCGAGCCATCGGAATTCCCAAATACCGGAATGGGAAGGTCCTAAGCGAGAATCCCGTAGTATCTCTTAACCCCTCAATCTTATCCTCTGGTACAGATGCAACAAACATGGACGATTTAGCTATGCTCACTTTCAACCCACTAACAGCTCCAAACCGTCTTAACGTCTGCATCAATACCCCTACTGACTCTTTATCCCCTCGACAAAAGAGAACAACGTTGTCAGCATAGGCAAGATGAGATAACCGGAGCTCACTACAATGTTGATGAAATTTGAAACATGATCTCGAAGTTTCAGCTTTAAGAAGCCTAGACAACATCTCCATGCAACAAACAAACAGAAAGGGTGACAAGAGATCCCCTTGTCAAAGCCCCCTCTTTCCCTTGAAGAACCCATGAGCCTCCCTATTGACCTTGATTGAGTAAGAAGTTGTTGTTACACATTCCATAACCCAATCAATCAATTTCAATGGGAATCAAAGGGTAACCAAAGCAAACCGAAGGAATCTCCATGAAACCGTATCATAGGCTTTTGCAACATCTAAAGCATCCACGAGTATCTCTCTTCACATTATATCTCTGGAGAAGCTCTTGTACTAGGAACACATTATCAAACATCAATCGGCCTAGAACGAACGCCGCCTGGGTTGGATCAACTAATATGCTTAACTCAACTAATATGCGGCAGTGTTCCGAGGTTCTGAATGCATGGTTTCAGGTGTACATATGTGGGTATGCTTGGATTATGTCTAGGTGCGTCATGACTCTATCTAGTTTTTCAAATGTGTTGTTTTCACCCTCTTTACATTTTCTCCAAGTGAACTTATTATTTTTCTTCGTCAGATCGATGATATTACAATGTTGCATGAACATATGTAGTCTTTTAAATTTGTTGTTTGAAACTGACACCACCCTTTTTATCGAATGGGTTTAGTAAATTATTAAAATCCCAAATAACGAGGGTTGAAAAGATACTTGTATTGTTATGATTCTCAAGTTTAGTCCAAAACTCGTCTTTTTGTTGTTCGTTCGCCGGGGGTGGGGGTAGACGTGTATATGAAGGAAAAATTCACTTCTATTGAATCATTATCACACACATATCTATTTAAATATAACATGATTTACCATTGCATTATTCATATAAAATCAAATAACACGCTTCATGAATCTTTCATTCCAACATCGTACCAAACACCAAGTATCGCGAATGATTTATTCTAATTATTTATTCCATTCCAATTCTTGATTCCATTCTCATTCCTACAGTCTTACCAAATGAGCCCTAAAGGTTATGGCCCTCTCTCATATCTACTCCGATTTGAATACTCTAAAAACCGAGACTATGACTATCCATGTAGTCGAGCAACACTAGGAACAATCGAGGGTTTCTTCGTGTCCCTTCGAGAACTCTTGGAAGAAGTTTTTGCCGGAAAAGACATCAAGAGCATAAGTAGTGTAATTTCATTCTAAGGATTGGAGACAAAAATAAATGAAGAGAGCTTAAGGTTGTCTAAATTAACATTATAAAAGGCATTCACTAAAAATAGTACTTGATTGGTGTAGTTATTCCTTATATAACTCAAGTTCCTTTTCATCCTATGCAAGCTGAGATATAAATATTGGCCTTGAAATCTAAACACAATGAAAATATAAATATTGCCTTAGCAATATTGTTCTCCCCCTAA
Source organism: Fagopyrum homotropicum (assembly GCA_033239125.1). Lineage (NCBI taxonomy): Eukaryota > Viridiplantae > Streptophyta > Magnoliopsida > Caryophyllales > Polygonaceae > Fagopyrum > Fagopyrum homotropicum. Next base: position 115,827,814 of record BSWB01000007.1, on the reverse strand, counting down.
TCATCCTAGCGAGTTGAACGTCCTTATGATCATATCACGCTTCACATAGATTAAAGAAGATAAGCTTTAACGGCTTCCTAAAGAGCAAGAACAAGAACAACGCTGTGGAAACAAATATTGGCCTTGAAATCTCAAGTAATCTAACGTACCGGTCACTAGTAGGTATCAATAATTTTGGTGTTTGTGGATGAGGTAATGTTGAAAAGGAGGAGAAGAGATGTTATGGAAGAGGAAGAATAAGGTGTAGAGACGGGTGATTTATATAGACTTTAAGGTAGTATGTTTTACTTATTCATATCATTCCAACGGTTTGGATTTCGAAAATGAATTTGGTTAGTTTGTTGACTAAACTATTTTGAGTATAAATTAAAATAAAAAAATGAAATCTAACTTACGATAAATGATTTTAATTTTCTCGGTTATTTAGGATTACAATAAGATTCTCTAACAAAATGAATTTGTTACTCTTCATCATGTTTCCCATTCTCAACGGAAAAAAAAAATTAAACTTTAACAAAATCTTTTCCATTCGATTAAAAAAACATTTTGACGAGCCTTTCGAGATTTGCAAGATCAACATACAATCAAGAAACAACACTTATACTAAAATGAGAAATGATAAAAAACATAAGTAGTGTATTTCATTCTAAGGATTGTAGACAAAGATATATAAAGAGAGATTAAGGTTATTTCAATTAACATTGTAAAAGACATTAACTAAAAATAGTTCATGATCTTTGTAGTTATTCCTCTTATAACTCAAGTTCCTTTTAATCATGTGCAAATTGAGATGCTGAAAATCATCTTGATACAATATCTTCTAAAAACAATGAAAATATAAAATAATGCCTTAGAATTGTTAACCCCCTAATCCTCCTATGGAGTTGAACGTCCTTATGATCGTATCACGTTGCACATAGATCAAAGAAGACAAACTTTAACGGCTTCCTAAAGAGCAAAAACAACGCTCTGGAAACAAATATGGCCTTGAAATCTCGAGTAATCTCACGTACCGATCACTTGTAAGTATCAATGACTTTGGTGTTTGTGGATGAGGGAATGTTGAAAAGGAGGAGAAGAGATGTTATGAAAGAGAAAGAAGAAGAAAGTGAAGAGATAAGTGATTTATATTATGGACTTTAGGTAGTATCTTTTAGTTTTAGTCATTCATTGGATTAGAACATGAATTTGGTTTGTTTTGTTGACTAAAATATTTTGGATATTTTGAGTGTAAATTAAAATCGAAAATGAAATCTAAATTACGGTAAATGATTTTAAATTTATGGATCATAATAAGATTCTCTAGCAAAATCAATTTGTTACTCATCATCGGGGTTCCAAATCTTTTTCATTCGATTAAAAACATATGTTGATGAGTCCTTCAAGATGTGCAAGTTCAACATACAATCAAGAAACGACAGTTATACTAAAATGAGAAATGATCAAAAAGTTACCAATACTCAGTTGGTCTAGTGGTAAAGTGACGCTAGACTCCTATTCGTGTTCGAATCCTCCCAGCAGCATGTAAAAAAAGAAATGATCAAAAAGTTTATTCTTATGTAAACAACTTCAAGATTGAAGGTCAATGCATGACTAATATATAATTTGGTGTAAAAAATGAAGCTAGTCATTAATATTGTTGTTCGTGATATGGAAAAATTTAAATGAGGTGATTTAAAAAGTATATTTAAATAAAAATCAACAACATAAATACCAAAAAAAAAAGTTAGAATTCGATAAAAAAAATTATATAACTTTATTTGGATAATTTTAAATTTGTTTATATAACTTTTAATTGGGGAAGTTCGATTTATAAGTAATTTTGTAGCACCACGTGAAGTGTGGAAAAGGGGCATTATGTGAAAACAATAGAAGTGGGGAAAATTCGCAATTGAAGAAGTCAGTGACTTCCCACGCTCGCATTCGCCCCCCTACGAACTTGTAGCTGTACCCAGCATATTTGCAGCTTCCATTTCTTCCATGAGAATCATCTGAGACGGTCGAATTGAGAGTTTTATTACGTCTGCATACCGAGACGGGGAGCGTGTGATTGAGAATAATTTGGCATCGTCTTCAATCACCATTCCATTTATAACTCAATCATCAAATTTATGCTCGGCTGTCAAAATTAGGGTTTTTTTTGGTGGAAGTTCATTGTATAGTTGCATCCGGCTACGTCGATCTTTTGTAATCAGGGCTTTACTATAAAATACCATATTTCGTGGTGGTGTGCTGCCGCTGCCATGTGAGTTACGATTTCAGTGTTAGGGTTTTGCCTGGTGTCAGTTTTCTGGGGTTCTCTATGGCCAGTACTGGTGAGCCTGATCGGAAGAGGCGTCCTCTTACCTCTATCTCCCCGCTTTCTCCTACTAAGAAACCTTCATTGTTACCCATCTCAGAGGACAAAAAGGTTCGGTCGTTATTGATTTTTTACTTCAATTATTGTAATTCTTTTTGATTTTACTTTTCGTTTTGTTTGGTTTTAGTGCAGAACAATTGAGGATGTTGTTCTTCTTGATTTGTTAGTTGATTTTTGTGATTGATTGGCCTCCTTTGACACTTGCTGATGTTAGTCTTTGCGTATTAATCCTCTAGCTGTAGACTTTGCGACTCTTATTACCATGATAGTGAGGTCTGGATTTGTAACTTGTTCGTAATGATTTGTGTTACCCAGAAACTCTTAAAGGCAGTGTCCCATGTTCGGTTTCCCTAGGGAAGCTCTGACATGCCGGCAGCTAATCAAGAATAGTATGATTTTCTAACAGAAATAGAGTAGGGGGAAAGCCAAATTGCTTGGACTTAGCCCCAGCGAACAGGATTGGTATCAGTTCGACATTCCGGGAAGTCGGTTCGTGAGGAAAGAAGTCCTTACTAAAGCAAGCTTAATAAAGGCTATTCCCTAGATACACATGTCAGATTATTTTACAATTAAATCCATTCAATTTTTTAAAGACCTTAAGTTAGCGATTTATCAATCGGTACTACCATTCTCAAGAAGTGTATCCACGGCTTCTTGTACTAATTTCTCCTGACACATTACCATCTGCTTGTTGTTTGCTTCACTGACTGAAATGCTTGTGTAAATCTAAAACAAGTATGGCAATGAATTTCCCGTGTTAGATCCGTTTCTTTTGTCTGTATCAGTTTGCGTGTAACATTGGTAATGATTGTACGCCTATGTTACTTCGAAGTTCCATAAAACTGAGATGACTGCTTACGCGTTCTCTAGCTTTTGGTTATGATATACTAGAAATAGCATTGTGTACGAACTATTTGCGCTTTGTTTCCACTTTCACAAATACAGTGGTGGGCTCATTAACAAATGAATTTCTGATGACTTGTTCTTTATGGTCGTTAGTGATGATAACCTTGTATTTCTTTCTTCATGTGGAGAGTGGATTCTGACAATATGATTGTCTAGTGCAGTTGCATAGTTATTTCCCACATCATCACACAATGTGTTTGTAGCGAATTGGTTTTTGTGTGAGGGGGTCGAGGTTCCAACTTTTTGGGTTTTTGTTCTGATCATCCTGGGCATGCTGTATTCATCACATTTCATTTGCTTATCATCTTTTTTATATCCTACTCTATTGTTTCTCATGTCTTCCGTTTTCCTTTTATGTTATCCTAATATACAATGAAAATGAATAGTATGTATATTTCATGCCAGATTCAAGGTGTGTAATTTTTAGGAGTGTTGTTTAGTGATAGTTAACTGACTTTTTACGCTTCAACTAGGATCTTCTGTCACTTAAGTTTGGAGCATCATGAAATAATGATGCATATCCTGAAACGCTTCTGCATATTATTCGATAGTTAATGGAAGCTGGTTGAGTGATACTTCTCTTTATGGACCCTATTTAAAGAATTCTAAAAGTTAGCAACATTGATTTCAGAATATTTGTTTTCTGTATCTAAAAATGGTAACGCGAGCAAACTTGCTGGACACCACTATCGTGATAGATTTTGGTATTGACCTTGCTTTTACGGACATTGTGTATGTGGTTTATGATTTTGCATTTTTCGTGAATATTCCTGTTTTATAGTTGTAGTTGTGAATTTTGGCTAACTCAACTTATTGCTTTTCTTGTTCCGTAGCTTGACACTACTGTGCTTCAGTTTCAAAATCAGAAGCTCTTTCAAAAGCTAGAAGTTCAAAATATTGAGATTTTGTCTCTTGAGGATACATTGTCCCAAGAGAAAGCAAAAGAATGCTTCTACGACAGAAAACTTGCTTCTGTTAAGAAGTCCTGGGAGAAGGTATGGCTATGCTGTTATAACCGTTGATAATATTATTTTGGACTTTCATATAATTTATCTCATGTAACTCTTAATGTGACTATAGATTAAATTTTGATTGATAGGATCTTAATTTTTGCTTTCTTAATAGCTTGTAGATGGCTTAACTTCTCTTGACATTAGAGGAGTGTGCACGAACCGTGGGCAAGATATTCAACATTCACCCGCTTCACAAGGTTAGTTTCAGTGTCAAATTTTACATCATTATTCATTATTGTAATTGGGTGCAAGGGGAATTTGGAATTTTTCCGACTTGGTGGTCACTACGCCTTCTCTTAGAAACTGTATTATTGTCTACTGTGATGCGTGGTAAATTTTTTGCCGATTTTTTTCCCGACGAGCATTTTTAGTACATTTTTTTGTACTATTTCTTTATAGTTTTTGTTCTATTAGTTCAAATATTTTGTACTAATGATTCAAATATTTGTACAACAAAAGTTTGTAACCGTTACTTTGTTACGTCAAAACTTTTGTTTGATTCGTTCAAAATTTGTATGCTATCTGTTCTAATATTTTCTGTTGTTGGTTCATGCATTTTTTTTCTATTTGTTAGTCATGTTTTTATGCACTTTTTTACCTTTACATGTTTGAACTAGTAAAACACAATGTTTGTACTAACAGAACATAATGTTCGAACTAGTTTTAAACTAATATTATAAAAGTTCAAAATACATAATATTATATTAAAAAAAACATTACTACCACTTACTATAATAAAGTATGAACTAATAATATAAAATTGTTTGAACTAATAAAACACTATATTAACTAATAATATAGAAGTTTTGAACTGACAAATCTTATAATGAAAATATGCTGATAAAATTGGTATTTCATAAAACATTACTTGAGAATAGTACAAAAAAACCCCGAACTGATAGTGTAAAATATGTGAACTAAATTAACAAAATTTTGAACAATTTTTCACAATCTATTAATTAATGGTTCATATTTTACCAACGTACTGTTCAACTCTCTGTAATTCCGTACAGGAAGAAACTGACCTGAACGACTCCCTTTCTATCAGTGTCTTACTTATTAACTGTTTTCTGGTAGAAAATTACAATTAGGAAACACTTCCCTGCTAAGTATGATGACAATTTTGCACAGATGCTGTTTCATCCACTGCAGACATTGAGAGACTTATGCAAACAGGTGCAACTGAAAGCTGTTCTGCAAATGACCAAATGAGTCAGGTGATTGGTTTAGAGAAATCTCGTGAAAGGCTCAAGAATGTTGTAGGCAATTTAGTTGTAGCAGCAGATGACATGTGGGGCTTGAAGGATAAACTTTGTTCTACATTCCTTATGGTTGCTCAGAGCAGTGGTTAGTCATGTCTTATTTATGTTAAAGAGATTTCTTTCCAGATATTTTTTGTGTTATATACTTCTGTTTGGACTGAGCTTGGTCGTGTGCTTTACTCGTTTAGATTCATGCAGGCAGAGGACGTCAAACGACCTGGTTTCAGAAGTCAAGAAGATGAGATTGGCTCTAGCTGATCTTCATTCGAAGCATAAATCATTGGCTGGGGAAATGCGGTATCACCAGGATAGCAACATAAAGGATAAAGCTGACCTCAAACGTTTGAGAGGTAACTTCTCCATCTGGTTAACAATTGTCATCTGCTGGTTCCAGATTTGGTTGCATTAAGGGATAAAAAGCAAGAGTCGAAGGTGCAGAGTATTGCTCTGAATTAGGTCAACTGATTATATTAATAGTGATTCTGATCGTAGTTTATATTTATAGCAGTTTGCCTGTATATAATTGCATTATCTGGTTAACAATATGTCCAGAAGTTTATTCTGATCATAGTTTATATTCCTTTACATTTCTCTGTTCTTACCATTGATGATGCTTCTATATAAAAATGCTGCAGCATATTTACTTTCACATCAAGGAAATGTTCATCTCGTTTCCAAATTTCTGCGGCATGTTTACTTCTATATTGAGAAAATATACTTCTTGTGGATTTATTTGGAATTATTACTTCCCTAGTATCTTTTAGTATTTAATTATGAATTCATATATATACTAGGAGTAATTTAATGATGTCTTCTATGAGCTTGAGGTACAAACTAGACGTGGGATTCTTGCAAATTGCGTTCAGACTCTGATTGCTTATAATAAGTACTAATTGAAAAGCATGCAATAAATTCAGGGGTGGTTCTGGATTCGTGATATGTTTTTGTCTTTTGTGAGTTCGAATGGAGAAAAAAAATATACAGCAAATCACATGGAGTTGGGGGCTGTAGTACTTCTTCAGTTTGTTTTATTTTGTTCCTCGACGTTTTCGTTGTTCCAAATATTCAACCTATTGGAAAAGTCTAGTGATGCTCCTTTAAGTCTCATCTTCATCCAAGGATTGGTGAAAGGCTGTCCTGGAAGTGCACCCAAGTAGACACACACACACACACACACACACACATATATATATATATATATATATATATATATATATATATATATTATTTGGCAAAATTTATAATTTATGACAAATATATTGAACCGTAGCTCTATAAAAACAAAAAAAGGGAAAGAGAAGAAAGATAACTACTTCGTCACTGCTGTTGCTGGAGCCATGAACTACTACCATATGATTTGGCAAAGTTCTAAAATATTATTGTGGAATTATGTAAACGTTTTTTTTAACTCTCGATAGCCAACACTACCTTCTGCCACAACTTGCCGGGCCTTGCACCGTTAATCCCTAAAATTTGACATTTGGTGGGCTTTGGAGTGTTATGATAATTAAGGCCCAAGAATAAAAAAAAGTTTAAATAATTCCACAATAGTATTTATTAAAAAAATGAATACTAAAATTTTTAAATTTTAATAATAAAGAAGTGGTATGTAGGAGAATTACACAGAGAGAAGAAAACGGAAAAAATTCCTGTACATCCAACCTAAAGCAAATTCCCCTCTATGGGCAAAATTAAGTAAAAACTTTTTAAAAAATAGGTAAGAGAGATACAAAGAGTATTATAATGAAGAAAGTAAATCTGGAAGTTCAAATATTATTCTTTTCGAAATTAAAGAGAAATGAGCCCAAACATTGAAAACTCAAAAACAGTCAAACTAATAGGTTTCCAACTGAACCTTTTGAAATAGCGTCTTTATCCCTTGGGCCAAACTTCATTTCTTATTAGTTTAACATGCATAAATATATAACAGCTATCTGGTATTGTGTTTACGCCCCCTTTCTCAGCTGGAGGATGAAAGGAGTATAAGGGAGAAGATTTGAGTTGTAATGGCTCTGCTGAGCTTAGGTTATGCTTTTCGTTTAAGAGATTGGAGTCCTCCAACATTTGTATTTTTCAAGTTCAGCACACAGGTTTGCACGTTCCAAGTTGTAATACAATCTGTTGGAATTTTTGGAAACACTATGCAGTCAGAGTCCCTAAATCCAATTTCCGGTAATCTGCACCAACACTACCAGACGCCATAAATCTACCTCCTTCTGTTGCCATGCTCCACTCAATCCCTAACATTTCCTCCTGTTCACCAATTTCCCCCTTTTCATCTCTTTTGTTTTTATGCAACTAATCTTCCAGATTTTAAGATTGATAGAATATTAGCTACATAATATCCAGTTAAGCAATCTGCAGCAACACTACCAGACGCCATAAAATTTGCCCCTGCTTGCCACTAATATCCCCCCACCCAATCCCTAACATTTCCTCCTGTTCACTAATTTCCCCCTTTTCATCCCTTTTGTTTTTATGCAACTAATCTTCTAGATTTTAAGACTGATAGAATATTAACTACATAATATCCAGTTAAGCAATCTGCACCAACACTACCAGATGCCATCAAATTTCCCCCCTGCTTGCCACTAATCATCCCCCCCCCCCCCCCCCCCCACCCCCCACCCCCAAAGGTTAGCAGCCAGTTAAGCTTTTTTCCCGGACGTTGGACAGAGATGAGATCCTGTTAAGCAGACAGATAAGCCTTTTTCATCCCTTTCTTTTGTTTTTAGCTGAGTTGGCACATTCTCAACATCCCCCCCCCCCCCCCCCCATCTCTAACAATTTCCTCCTGTTGAACGATTTCCCCCCTTTTCATCCCTCTCTTTTGTTTTTATATGCAACTAACCTTCCGGATTTTAAGGCTGAAAGAATATGCCAACTCAGCTATATAAGATCCTGTTAAGCAGACAGATAAGCCTTTTTCACAGACATTGGACAGAGTTGAGCCGAGAAGGATCATTTTAATACATTTTTCAGTAGGTTCGGCAGTAGTATGCAATGGATTAAAGTTTGGGGAGCGCGGAGCCTACATGGGAAAACTGAAAAGTTAAGGGACAAAATCTAAGATTTCCATATATAGATATCTCCTTTCCATATAATAGGGTTTCAAATACATAAGGTCAATTTATTGTATTTTGATTGTGTAGAACTGAGGTGTATCTATGGGAGCTCAATCCATGGAGTCAAATAGCTGAAAAGAAACTCTGGTTCAGTGTTATATCCCTTTTGTGCAGTTTTTCTTCTTTTTCTATATCACAATGCCTCTTGCTGCAAATCGTAGCCTTTAAGTTACAATTAGGTCTGTTTTGTGCTACTGCTTCGATTTTCTCTAATTGTCAATTTATAACCCTTTTGAGGATTTTTATTGAATGAATTGTAGTTCATTCTGAGCAAGCTGAGCAAATACATTTAGGTTATTGATTGATTATGTTGTTTTTCTTATCAAATGGATTGTTGAATGTTGAATCAGTTGTACGAACCTTTGTTTCAATTGATTTTATTGTCAAATTTGTAGATTCTGTTGCTTTTACGAGCTTGGTTGATTACAAGTAATAAAATTAGGAATTCACTCTTTCAATTCATGACTAGTGGGGGGTATGATTGGAATTTGTGCAAATGATTGTCTGATAATGGGTATAGTGTCTGTATTCTACCATTCATCGTCTGCAATCTACCTTTTTTGGCATGTTATACTATTGTATTGTGATTAGAATTTAGATCTAAGTAAACTGATTATTCTTATCAGGGGAAAAACAGGAAGCTTTGAGGTTTAATCATGTGCTAGGCACATTCTATTGTGTGTGGTTAGAAAGGGTATTTCCTTGAATCCCTCGTGGGATTATGTGGTGCTCCCTACCCCCCCGGTCCTACAGGTGTTATGTTTCAAGTTTTTAGATTTTCTTAGGGGATTTGGCTGTGCTCTACAAACAGTAGAGGATCTTTCTCCACTTTTTATTGGAACTCTATATTCATTATTCTATTAGTCAGAGGGATCACTCTTTATATTAAAATTTAGTTAGTAAATGGTGATGTTGAGGTTCATTTTCCTGGCGTTCTGGATTTCTTTATCTCATGTGGCTTTGATCCCTTTCAATATGTTCTGCTTTTTTCACTCTTTTTGTCGGCTTTATCCATTATCTATGATTTATTGCTTAGAACCCTAAATCCCCCACCTCAACTGTATTGCTTTGAACTCCTGAAGTGGCAACTTTTGGTAGGTGGTTGTGTGATAGCAACCATCATTACTGTCTTATTTGTCGTTTTTTAATTTGATGCTATGTGATTAACTAGATTAGATTGAATTTTTTTTGGAAAGCTAACTCGTATGCGTTTCTTGCTATTTGTTTAGAAAATGGCTTTTACTTATTGTATGCACCTTTGTGTATAGTAAGCGTCTGATGGACTTTTTTTTTCCTTCTTATGAAGCCGAGTTAGAAAATTCCCTTAAAGATTTGGAAGAAAATAATCACCAATTGGCGGCTCTAAAAGCAGAGAAAGACGCCACAAAGGGTTTAAATTTTCCTTTCTTAAGCATTGCCAATAATCATACAGCCGGGGACGGGTCAACAAATAAGCAAAAAGATTTGCGAGGTTTAGAACTTACTCTGGAGAAAATAATGGTAAAACTGGTGTTTTCAGTGCCATGGTTAAATTTGTTGAGTATAATAAGTTGCTAATCGATAGTTTGTTCTATAGGATGAATCTTCTTCGCGACTGGAGCAACTCAAACATGTGCACAAAGAAAGATTTGTCATTTTGACGAAGTTATTAGAAGTTCAGGCAAGTGTTGTGGCTGCTTTTTCTCTGTTTCCTTGTTTTTCCTTTGCAGTCTCTTTTGAGAAACACCTTATAATTCTTGTAAAGTACTGAAGTGAATAAGGTATTTGATTGGCAGAGCATGCTGAAAAATCTGAAGTACATATGCACTTCCCATGGCTTTGAGTTTGTTAGAGAACACCTTGAGAAGTCTAAAGCTGAGTTGATACAATATCAGGCCTTATATGAGAAACTACAGGTTGTAACTGGTTGCTAGTGTCATATGTGAGTGAATTATGTGTTTTTGCACGGTCTTGTCTAACACTGTCCCTTATGCTATGTTTAAATTTGTAGGCCGAGAGGGATGCGCTTTCTTGGCACGAAAGACAAGCATACATCAATGACGATTTAGATGATGTCCTTCGCCGATCTTGTGTTGTTGCCGATTCAAGGATATGTGATCTTGAGGTAGAGATACAAAAACATATTGATGAAAGAAAGCGGATAGAAGCTAGGCTAGAAGAATCTTGTAAAGAATCAGGTATAGTTGGAGTTATATATTTAATTTCCAGGAAAATCATGGTTCAGTTGTTGGTCAAAATACTAAGCATTATGTTGTGAATCTACTCTGCTTTTCAGGAAGAAAAGAAGTCATCTCAAAATTCAAAGCATTGATTTCCTCATTCCCGGAGGACATGCACGTTATGCAGAGTCAATTGAACAAGTACAAGCAACTAGCTGTAGATGTTCATTCTCTTAGAGCAGATTTGCAGTGTCTTAGAAATGTTGTTGACAGGAAGGTTGATCTCCTTCTATAGGGATGATTATTGGTTTCTTTGTTGTTCATTTGTTAATATGCTGTCATCTAATAGGCAAAAGAGTTGGAGAAGTTATCTGTTGGGTCTGCTGGCCAGGAAGCAGAAATACAAGAACTTCAAGCTCGGGTATGATTTATCGTTATTAGCCCTTATTATCTTACATGATCAGGTCCATATCTCAGTTCTTCTAAAGAAATGAAGAGTATCAAACTTTGAAAACATTAAAGTTATATATTGCAGGTCCAAGATTTGAAGCAGATTGCAAAAGAGTTCAACCTATTTGTGGAAATGTATAAACAAGAGAATGTCCTTACCAGGTTAGAATCTGTGCATGTGAGGACTTTTTTTTTTTTGGAATTTATATTGAAATAAGAGGATTTACAAAAGTACTTAACCGAACTAAGAGTTAAGTTGAGAAAACAAATGCGAGGAGACACACTGGCAACCACTGCTACACTCACCTAATCCACTTATTCACTCAATGAGTCAGCAATCTCTGCTGTTCCAAACAATTGTCTAACCAAAAGCCATAGAATGCAATTAATTTAAGATTGATTCTCCTTTTTCTATTAAATATAATGTTACGAGCAACCTGATTCCGATCAATGTTTGATTCTTGAACACGGAGCTATTTGATCAAATGTACAATGATTCTTTGGCATGGAACATAGAGCTAATTGACCATTGACCTTGTTCGTATGAATAAAATCTTCATATAGTAATATATGTGTTTAGCAATGGATGATTAAAGTAGGCACTATTCAGTTAGTACTTCCCATCTTGCACAGGTTTGCTTACAATCTGTTTCCATTGTTTTAGTTTTGAACAGCGTGGACTTAATGCTTCAAGATTAATGACATGAATTTTGATATAACTATTACAGTGATGTCTTTGCTGCAAGAGATTCGGAATTTAAGGCATGGGCTCATGTGCAAGGCCTTAAGTCATCACTTGATGAGTGCAATTTGGAATGCCGAGTTAAGGAAGCTATTGAAGCAGAGGCAACTTCCCAACAAAGTCTAGCTGCTGCTGAAACTGAAATTGCTCATCGTAGAGAGACATGGGAAGTTTCCAAAAGGTTAGTTCTTTGTTTACAGCATTTGCTGCTTGATAATCTACTTGACATAGGTTGTTTTTAAAATTTTCTTAAGTAAGAAGCAACTGACTTGGCCAATCTTACCCATGAATTCAACAGTGTGCTTGTGAGTTAAAAAGTGGATACATACTTAACAGCATCAACCAGAAGTTGAGATGAATAGATAATATTGTTACACTTGGTTGAAATAGTTATAATATTTGCAATTTAGTTTTAATGCTTGATTGGCATGGGCTCCTACTGGATAAATTGGCTTGGCATTAGTCATTAGTCATTTTGTCTTGAAGTCTAGAACTATACTGTTTCCATTCATATGATACATATATACAAGTATTTTCATCTCTAATAATCGTTTCTTGGATTGATCCTCTATATAGTAGTTTGTGGACTGATTATAAGGTGTTATGTCATAAAAAAGGTTTTTTATTGTTATTGTTTTTTGGCAAAATATTTTAGTTATTCTTAATTCATTGTGCTTCCAGGGAGCTGACAAGCCTTTCTGATGTACTGAAATCTAAGAGTGAAGAAAATGAGGCATACATGTCTGAGATAGAGGTATGATTCTTGTTATGGCTCAATGATGGAAAGCTGGTGGCTTTCAGCATATCTAAGACCGTTCTTTTCTCTTATAGACTATTGGACAGGCGTACGATGATATGCAAAATCAGAATCAACAGCTGCTGCAACAAATTACAGAGAGGGATGACTACAACATCAAGGTGAGATGTAAATTGAAAAAAGGTCTTTGGTCAGTGCCTTGTGCAAAATTTATGTTAGTGTAAGTTTGGCTACATGGGTTGGGCAGCAGAATCGGGATAAGGGTCATTTTGATTGTCATGTAATATAACGGAATTAACAGTATTGGGTGTAAAATTTCGTATAAATAGTTTTAAGTAAAAGATGTGTTCTGAATAAAGTTGTTGTAAAATAGTTAGTCAGTAACGCAAAAGAAGTGTTGCCATTGCATCTAAAATCCAAATATCACTTTTACTGAAACTCTGAAAGATATTTCAGACCATAAAACTTGCATTATAAAGCGAGCATTTTGCATCCAAACAATGACACGACTAAATAGTGTTCATCTGCATCAGCAGAGCAGATTCATTTAGTTCCAAAAAATATCACGACTAAATCCATTGTTAGCCTTTTAGGTGCTAGATTTTGAGTAGCAGAGTGCATCCACATGGGACAGTGCTCACCTTATCATTCCCAATCATCGAGTGGTTGGCTACAATAACCTGAAAAATAAAGAGATTCTACAGTGATTTTTTCACAATGTCTTTTATTACTAGATAACTTAATGCCTCCCTGTCTTTATCCTCAAGTTGTGAGTTTTATATGGAGAATTATATTCTAAATGAGTATTTGTTACTCTTATTTTTATTTATTATTATGTTATTTGTATTTTTCTGTTGATGTCTTCAAGTGAGTTCTGCATGGTCTTACTATGCATCCATCAAAGGGTGTATGCAACATCCATAAGGTTCATCAAGTTGATCTAAGCATTGACATTTTTATAACAGCTTGTTGTGGAGGGTGTAAAGGCTCGTCAAATTCGTGATGCATTAGTCATGGACAAACTGGGCTTAGAAAAGAAGATTCAGCAGGCCAAATTGACAGCAGAATTTTTTGAGATCAAAGCTACTAGAATAGAGAATCAGGTACTAGACACATTCAGCAGCCTGCCTCATAACTTGTAAAACGTTGAGTTAATGATCCATGCTTTACAGGTGAAGTTGTGTTCGGACCTGACAAATAGGCACAAGGAAGATAGAAGACAAACCTCAGTTACACTTGAAGCTATTCAAAGGAGGTTCCTGGATGCAAAAAGGTCTTGTCAGCATGGAAAGGAGTCCTTGAAAGGTCTTCAATCTAAAGTCAACGGTAGTAGAGCACACTTGACAGATTCTCAGATTGAAAGAGAGAAGGAAAGGTATGCACAATTTAAATTTTGCCTTTGACCTCCTTTTAATATGTATGACTGCTAAGTAAAATTCTCCTTTGACAGGTTTCAGAAGAAAAGGCTGCAAGAGGATTTGGAGGCTCTGAAAAGAAAGGCTTCAGAGCTTGCAGCTCAGTTGGAGGGTACATCTGCAGTGGGAAAGCTTCGTCAAGAGCTGCAAGAGTACAAGGAAATTCTCAAGTGCAGTTTATGTCATGACAGGGCTAAAGAGGTAATACTTCACCTATTTCAGTAGTAACAGTTAGAAAGTCTAATTTGTGCTGGAATCCTACAGTGGTTTGTTTGTGAATTCCATTACCTCAGCATCTTTCTACGTTGGGTTGTCAATAAGAATATTCATCCTTTCTGATCCTGGAATATGTAGTATTTTTTGTGATGACAATGATCCAACGCTTTATACTATAAACGTGGGTCTAGCCATCTGATCTAGGTATGCATTTTATTGGCCTGTCAGGAGTTTTTCTGCCGGAGGAATAGGTTGAAATTGGCCCCTGAAATTCCTCTTGAATCCCTTGGGTTATCTTATGTTCTAAGCTTGTGTCAATTGAGTGTGTTTTCTGTGATATCCCAATCCAACCTCTTATCAGTATCAATGTATTTTATTAGGCTGTGTTGATGGTTTTGTTACTGATGAATGTTTCACTTGACCAGGTTGTCATTACAAAATGCTACCATCTGTTCTGTAACCCTTGCGTTGGCAGTATTATGGCTACAGAGACTCCTCGCCAACGCAAGTGTCCTGTATGTGCTACAAGCTTCAGCCACAACGATGTTAAGCCTGTTTACATCTGATAAAAGGAAAGCTGTAGTGATGAATGTGGCATTCATAATGTTGTACCGATTTGTAGACAGTTGCTCAGGATATGAGAATTTTGGTGGGTTTGAGTGGATGATTGAATCTACTACATCAAACTAGTGCCCTTTTACTCAGCCAATTAGTGCAGGGATTTCCTTTTACTCAGATGACAGTTTTCATGTACCATCTTGTATGTATGATGTTTCTCATAATCTATGGGCGTATTTCAATTTTCAATTGCAGGCTTGTTCGAATCGCTTGTAGCTTCATTGTGAAAGGTGATTATAATTTCGACATAAGAGTAGAATTAATTAATCATTGTAAATCTTACAGAATAGATTTTCCACTTCCGTTTTGGCCGTTCTTGGTAGATTGAACATTTAGAAATCGGCAAAAAAGATCAATACTTTTTAGGGTTGTCATATTTGGTAGCATGGTGCTCAATGTACATGTATCGAGTGTAGCTGTAATATTTCGGTTTGATATACTTCCCAAGCTGTACTTTTGGCGCACAACCCTTGCTCTTAAGGCCATGAATGGATCTTGAATATCAGTTAACCCTCTTCTCTAAATCGAAACACATGTCTAGGGAATGAAGTCCAATAATCCTTTTCCTTAGTGTTAGATGGAAGGTAGAATTTATTTTTTTTGATTATATTATTCCTTTGAGACGTGGTTTAGTAGTACCTCAAATCCTAGGAGGATTAACTTAGATATCTTCCTTATAAATAAGCTTTTCCAACCATTGGTCTTTTTTATTTGTATTTTTTATTTTTTTTTAATTTAGTTTTTTATTGGGTAAAATAAAGACTTGTGAGCTGTCATTGTAAAAATGAGCACAATCAAGGCTCATATGTTTTTCTAATGGACTAAAATAGGCTCTTGTTATTTATCAAAAAAAAGATTAAATAGGGAATACAAAGATTCTGACAATATTATCCTTCTCTCTCCTAATTAGCAGATTATGGTTCCATAACTCTTTGACGTCATCAATGAAAAAATCGGACGATTTCTTCTTCAACGTTGAATCTACAAAATACACAAAGCATATATTTCTTATAAAACCAATAGTAATTACACAAGTTATTTCGAAAATTTAGTTACAGGAGCAACATATACACAAAACAGTTTTGAAAATTTCTAAAGTCTAGTTACATAAGCAACAAATACACAAAACAGTTACACAAGACAAATATGCAAGAGTTGCGAAGAAAACCTTCGGCGAAACCTATATTACACTTGTGTATAAGCAACAAATACGCAAAGTAATTACGCAAAGCCGTTTCGTTTACAGTCCATAATAACTACACAAGTTATTTCGGTAGTTTTGTTACATAATTAAAAGTTACACAAGGCAACAATTACACAAAACAACATATACACAAAACATTTTTGAAAATTTAGTTACACAAGCAACGTATACTCAAAGCAATTTCGAAAATTTAGTTACGAAAGCATTATACACAAATCAATTTTAGAAATTAAGTTACAAAGCAGTTTCGAGCCTTTTCGCCCAATACTTGTAACAAATTTTCTCAGATTTGATTTTCCGATTTGTAAGAAGTACACATTCCGATTTGAAGAAGATGGAGTTTCGATCTGGAGAAGATGAACCGCATATTAGGAGAGAGAGTAATCTGTTGAAGGAAGCACAAATTAGGAGAGAGAGGGTAATTTTTTAAAGAAAAACGCAAATTAGGGGAGAGAGAGGGGGTAATATTCCATGTAAATCACCCAGATTTGGTTACTAAAATTTTCATAACCGTTTCTTTATTGTTGGTAGTTTTAATACCTTATTTTACGTTTTTACCCTAAATAATTTAATATTTTATATCCAATAATCCACATATTTACCTTTAATTTTAATTAAAAAAAAATTAAGGGACCTAATTTGTACTTACGATACAAAAAGGCTTTACCAGACCAACCTTCTCTTTTTTATTCGAGAATTTCATTTTGTAAATCATTCTCTTGCTAATTTCTATTGCTCTAGGGCGTGAAGAGCCCAACTTTGCATGTAATTTCTATTATTTGTTGATAATAAAGGAGAAAGTTCAATAAATTCATGTCTTGCTAATTTCTATTGTTAAGGTTTGAATAGTCCGTCTTTGTATGACATATCTATGATGTTGATGATGCTTTATATCCCTTTGAATGTATGTCTTAATTTATGTGTTAGAGTAGTTTAAGGTTTTTCTAATGCAAGATGTGAGAGTTGCGCATAGACATACTTTTATTCTGTATGTCCTTCATAGTGTTATTGCAAGATGTGAGAACTATATATGGTTCTTTTCCTCATAGCATGATTTATATGATTTGTGGATATTATTGTTATCGTTTGAGTTTGGATATGCATTGCTGTAGTAATTCAGACTCTAAAATGCCTTTATTGCTGTATTACATTTTTTGTTATTCTTCGTTCCCTTGATATTGGATGATATGATAAGAAACCCCTTTTTCTCTCCCTTATTACTAATATAGTACGATCTCTACCCCTGTCGGGCCGATCGATCCCTTTGATCAAGATGACTTTTGTGATAATAGACAAGAAAAAGTAAAAAAAAAAGTCTCATTTTTCTCAAACTCAACATTAAGGTACAAAAAAATTGATAAGAAAATCATTCTATCTAGAAAAACTACACTTTTTGTTACAAACAATCCCTTGTAAAAATGGTATACCCGGGGTGCAAGTCGGCCAACATTTCTATTGACAAATAGGTAGTTTTCAAGCCCATGGCCAAATACTTCTTACTTCTTGGGTTGTAAATGGTATCTTATTAAGCTTAACCATTATAGCTGTTCAGAATCCACAAACCATTCCTATTGACGGTAAAAAATATTAAATAAACAACATATAAAAAACAAAAAGAGAACCTAACACTTTTACATATTGTATATATTCGTTACCCATCAATTTTTATACCCGGTGTATATCTCTAGACACCTAGAGAAATAAGTTACATATGTGCAATGAATATCGATCCATATCAATTAATTTATTTGTAAAGTCGGTACTCATTAAGATAAATCATGTGCGAAGAACTAGATTTGAAGTGGGGACACGAGGATTTTTCATTCCTTTACTCTACCAATTGAGTCATCCCAACCATTCCCTACTTGGTTTATGTTATTTCATCGATCGATTTCACACCTTTAACATCTCGATCGGGCCGATTCCGCTTCTCTATCGGGTTGATCATTGCCTACTTTTTCGAGCTCTACACATAACTAGTCAAATCATTACAATTTTTCATCCTGACCTATACTACGATTGAGTCTTGTAATTATTTGCGAGATTTGAGACTCACGTATCAGCCTTCATTGTGGTTCTTATGTTCACAATCGTGCACCCTTCACGCACAAACACACACTTTATTTTTATAAAGGGGTGCACGATTGTGCACCTCATGATTGTGCTTCCCTCGTTGTTCATTTATTTAGATCAATAATCAAACAATACAATATAAACAGGGGATGAACAATATATCAAACCCTCTTGGATTTATATTTTTTGTAATGAATAAAAAAAAAGGAGATCTAACTTCTCCAACTAGTAATAGGGTGGGAGGGAGGGTCTTTCAACCATGGTTCAAAACTCCAAAGATACGCAACACTTTATTTTTATACATATATTTAAGATGTACCTCGCGCATGATCACGTGATTCATGAAAAAAAGGTGTACAAACCTCATACAAGGTGCACAATCGTGTTGTTCATTAAAAAAAGTGCACCATTGATGATCTAAATGAACAACAAAGTCATGTAAATAAGCAACTAGGGGTGCACGATCATAGGGTATGATTGTGCATGTTGTATTTATGCCATGGTGCACACTCATGAGGTGCCCACTCGTATACCTCATGTGCATGATCGTGCACCCATTTGAAAAAAAAAACCGCACAATGGTGCCCGAAGGGCTCACAATCGTACAACTAAGAACCACGCGTGGACAAGTGACGAAATCAATATCGTTGTTTTTATATTGAGCATCTTTTAGAGGTTATTTGAGGGAGGTTCTCTCTCTCTCACACACACCTAATCTTTATCCAAATAGAAAATGAGATAAATGTCTAAGTGGACGAGCTAATATATAGCCTATATAAAAAAGGATAAAAGATAAAAAAAATATAAGAAAAAGTGAAAAATGATGTAGAGGTTGTGGCGAAGAATTATGTGGAGGTCATAAATCGTGAGATAACATCTACGGTTTTCAAATTGAAGATTGGGATGATCAGTCTCCTAGCATATCATGTGGAGGTCATAAATCGTGAGATAACATCTACGGTTTTCAAATTGAAGATTGGGATGATCAGTCTCCTAGCATATGATGTGATACAATTATGCATTGTTTTCCATGCGCAGCATTCATACTTACCTCATTTAGTGTATGCTTTGTATTTTTAAAGGTAGAATACGTTCATATTGCTATTTCGAATATCCACACAAGCTCTTATGTTATTTCAGGTGTTCAAGGCCTTTTTTTAGCACCATTTGGAGATATTTGAAGGAATTCTTGATCGAATCAAGCTAAAGCTCTCAATGTGACCGAGAAGATTGTACAAAGACCGAATCGATTGATAATCAAGAGCAAGACAAACAAAAAGTAAATTTCACTGCTGAAATACTTGATCGAAAAAACTACCTCTTGAATCGAGAACATCGTCTTGCACTATAGATCGAGTCGATCGTCTCATCGATTGGGCCGATTTTTTTACATATGACGAGCACGTCACAACTTATTCAAGTGTTGTGTTATACACTTGATCGGGCATACTTCTGCAAGATTGAACCGACTTATATCACACAATCAAGTTAGTTTATCACCACATTTGAGTTGATCACGTGCAACAACATCTAGGAAATCTCATCTGATATCATCTTTTGATTTAGGTTATCCCCTTGATCATTTGTACCGATTTACTTCTAGTATTAGGATTAACACTCATTTATGTCATCATTAAAACATTTTTTCTTAATCCAAATCGACATTGGAGACTTTGGTAAGTTTCCGCCCCTTTGAATGAAATTGATTATGTCTACGTGTGACTAAGTTTCCTATTCTGAAGTTGGGGTGACCTCTACATGAAGAATGGATGGTTTTCGTTTTTAATCTTATATGTCTTTTTCATGGTTGATTATCTATACGTTATCATAATTATTATTATTATTGTACAAGAAAGATGCGAGAGTTGCATTTAGATAACTTTATATGTTCTAAGTGATTAGAAGTCGAGTCTTGAAAGATGCGAGAGATGCATGAGATAAATCTCAATTTTCTACATAATGTGAGAACTAGATATGAATGTGTTTTAATAACACGATTAACTTGATGATTGATATGATAGAATAACAACTCAAGATTCATTATTTTCATGTTTGTGGTGGTGCTTGGCTTTGGAAGTGTCTACATATTGGTTCTATTTACATAAAGTTGAATAATGTGGTTACTAAATTATATAAAAACTATGCTTTATCCCTTACTCCTTATTTCTTCTCTCCTTTCCGAGTAGTGCAATTAATTAAACATTTATTACTTCATTGTTTTCGTGTTATATCTCAACCTCTACTACAATCGGGCCTTTTATTTATCTTGTGATATCTATTCTAAAAACCATCATCATTGTTATTAAAGGTCGAGGAGGTATGCACTATCATAACCAATAAGAAGTCTTGGCTAATTTTGTGACACCTATTTCATTTCTAGTTGATTACCAGTTAATTAACCCTTTTAAAGCAAAGCGAAAAAGCGAAAAACGTAACTTTTTAAAACTTTATCTTACAACCATATTCACAACATATACACATACTAACATACGTCATAAACTCCGTTTAACCAAAACACAACTGTTTAAAACCACACAAAACATTCTAGGCGGTAGCATCCCATAACAGCCCACCTGATATGATCTCAAATCCAGGTGTTGGGTCCAACGTCCTTGCCTTGATCAGGCCGAGTCTGAGTAGCTGAAAAATATGTGGATATAACAACAATGAGCCACACGCTCAGTAAGGGTATACAAATCGCACTCTCCCAATATATATAAGTATCTAATATCCCGTCCCCAAATGACACTCTATACCCTTCCTCACATTCCAAAGTCGATCAATGCATACATATCCACATTCACATATAATTCCACAACCATTCACATCACATTTCACATAAACATTCAAGCATGTTATCACACATCACATATAAACATATCATCTCATATAAACATCTCATATCATCTCATCACATATAAATAATCATAACATAACATATAGCATGCTAGACTCGATCGCATCGATGCATAGGTGATAATTAACTAACTAGCCCCAACTGATCGTACGATATATTTTCTCATTGCTTTCGTATTTCTTTTCTTTCTTTCTTTTTTTTTTTCTTTCGGTTGGCCAACCCGATAGCGTCCTCGGCCCCCTGTAGATCAGGTAGCGACCTCGGCCATCTTGTCCTAAGACCCCCTGTAGATCAGGTAGCGATCTTGGACTATTTTTCTTATCTTGAGGCCCCCTGTAGATCAGGTAGCGACCCCTGGCTGTTTTTCTTATCTCGAGGCCCCTGTAGATCAGGTAGCGACCTTTGAGGCCCCCTGTAGATCAGGTAGCGACCTCGTCCCCCGGAAACCCGTGCGGGACCCAGTTGGGCTAATTAATCAATTACCATCCTATATTATCACTTTCATATCATAACTCAATTTCATACTTTCATCATATTCTTTCATCATATTCTTTCCACTATTATCTCATGTACCTCATGCATGCATTCATAAATCATATCAAGTCATCATCATCATTCCACTCATATATATATAAGCATGCATAAAAATCATAGCATATTAAATACATAACATATATTAAGCAAGTGCAATTCATATACACTTACCTTGCAAAAGATAAACCTCGCAAAACAACTATTAAGTCCGATTTCCACTCGGACTATCCTCCTTTTTCGTACCTATATATGTACCAAACAAGCCTCATAAGACTTCAACCAAACATGCCCTAAAGTCCCTACTAATTTCACAATCTTTCAACAAAAACTGGACAAGTAATCCCAAATTCGTTTTAATGTAACCCCTGTAACTTTTGATCCCACCATTGAATCGATCCCAACTTTTAATATGATCTAGGTGGCTGTTAATACCGAAACATATAAAAAATTCAGCAAGATCGAACCATGGGAAGGTATTTTAAATTATACCGCAACGTAACAGCACATATCGAAAAATCCCGCAAAACAGATTTCTTGCGAGGAGCATAACTTTTTACTCCGATGTCGAAACGAAAATCTGAAAGTATGGTTGTGTTCCTTACCTCGAGAGGTACCTTCAGTTAAAATTTGGTGAGGTTTGGACGAAATTTGATCCCAAAAATGCTTCTTCTCCTACAGCCTATCTCGATATCTATTTTCTTCCTCTGTTCCCGTTTTCTGCAGCTTCCGGCGACCTTTCCGGCGACTTCTCCGGCCAACTACTGGTGGTGAGTGATGGTGGAAGTGGTGGCTACAAGGTGGTGGTGTTGGTTTCTTGGTTTCCCAGCTCCTAGAGCTCTCTTCACCTCCCTCTCTCTCACGTATATATACATAAAGGTTTGATATTTCTTCTTTACTTGACATCCAAGGTTAGCCCTTTTAATTGACTTAAAAATGAGCTTACTAACCCATATGATTCAGCCTTTGTTGCCACGTGCATGGCTGTAATTTTCCAACTTATCTTTATAAAGTTTTACACATGGTACCCTCTTATTTCAATCTTTACGCTTTTTACCCAAAGTTCCTTATAAGAAATTACACCGACATACCAAAGTCGATATAATTTTACGAAACTTTCGGGAATCCTTCATAACATAAAATAATGATTTTTCATGGCTTGACTTTCGGAAATTTATCCATTTCCATTTATTTTATTTTTCTCTAGGGTTTAATTCCGTTAAACCCGTTTAATTCCTTAAAATTCCCGATTAGGCCATTTTCGTTTTTTTGACCGTTACAAATATCTCCCACTTTAAGAAATTTCGTCCCGAAATTTAAGAAAGGACGTAGAACCAAACTCGTAGATATATCAAAAGGATGCACAACCAGATCACACTTTCTCGAGGTTTTTACTCAAAAAGATAGGGGTATCTAGCTCTCATATCTCGCTCGGTTTCCCATGTAGCCTCTCGAGCTGAATGATGTCCCCATCTGACCTTCACCATTGGAATCTCCTTGTTTCTCAATCTTCGAACTTGCCTGCCTAAAACCTCAACTGGTTCTTCTGGGTAGGACAAGTTCTCAGATACTTCTATCTCAGGTTCGGAAATGATATTACTAGGATCTGACCTATACCTCCGTAGCACCGATACGTGAAAGACGTCATGTAATCTTGATAACTCTGGTGGTAACGCCAATCTATACGCAAGTGGTCCGATCTTCTCTAAGATCTCATATGGACCAATGTATCTCGGTGCTAACTTCCCATGCCTACCAAATCTCATAACTCCCCTCCAAGGAGATACCTTCAAAAACACTCTATCGCCTATCTCATATATCATCTCTCGTCTATGGCGATCAAAGTAGCTCTTCTGACGATCTTGTGCTGCCTTCAAGCACTGCTTTACTACTTGTACTTTCTCTATTGTCTGTTGTACAAGTTCAGGACCCTCTATTTGTCGCATGCCCTCAAAATCCCAACATACAGGTGTGCGACACTTCCTTCCATACAAGGCTTCGTAAGGGGCCATACCAATACTCGAATGGAAACTGTTATTATACGCAAATTCGAGCAATGGCAGGTTAGAATCCCAATTACCTTTAAGCTCCAAAACACAAGATCTCAACATCTCCTCCAAGGTCTGAATCGTTCTCTCTGATTTTCCATCTGTCTGAGGATGAAATGCTGTACTGAAATGCAATCTTGTACCTAAGGCAGTTTGCAGACTTCCCCAGAAATGCGAGGTAAACCTCGGATCTCTATCGGATACAATCGATACAGGGACTCCGTGCAGTCGAACAATCTCTCTCACATACAACTCTGCCAGCTCATCCAAGGAGTTATCTTGTCTCATCGGTAAGAAGTGGGCAGATTTCGTCAATCTGTCTACAATCACCCATACCGTGTCATTCTTTCTGAAAGTCCTAGGAAGTCCAACCACAAAATCCATTGTAATCCGCTCCCACTTCCACTCAGGAACTAATAAAGATTGTAATTTTCCTGCTGGTGCTTGGTGTTCAGCTTTCACTTGCTGACACACTAGACATCGAGCTACAAAATCAGCTACCTCTCGTCTCATCCTGGGCCACCAATAGATCTTCCTCAGGTCATTAAACATCTTCGTACTCCCAGGATGCATGGAATACCTCGAGGAGTGTGCCTCTTCAAGTAGCTTCTTCTTTAACTCCTCAATGTTGGGCACGCATATCCGTGTACCTCTGTATAACACTCCCTGATCAGACAACTGGAAGTGTGTAGTGGTAGCATCTCCCACTTTAGCTTTCAACTTCTTCAGTGTAGCATCCTCATCTTGTCTAGTTGAAATCTCATCGAGAATCAACGGTCTAACCTGAATGTTCGCTATCAACTCGGATCCTCTTACATCCATCTCTACTCTCATAACTCTGAGAGCTAATAGATGCTCAACTTTGTAGTTGACCTTACCACCTTGGTCACTGCTCTTTCTGCTGAGAGCGTCAGCTACCACATTCGCCTTTCCTGGATGGTACTCTATAGTGCAATCATAATCCTTGAGTAACTCCATCCATCTTCTCTGCCTCAGATTCAGATCCCTTTGAGTGGGAATATACTTCAGGCTTTTATGGTCGGTAAACACCGGAAATGTATCACCATAAAGATAGTGCCTCCAGGTCTTAAGAGCATGAACTATAGCAGCAAGCTCTAGGTCGTGTGTAGGGTAGTTCTGCTCATGAGGTCTCAACTGTCTAGATGTATAAGCTATTACCTTCCCTTCCTGCATTAGAACTCCTCCTAAGCCACTCCCAGATGCGTCGGTGTAAACCACAAAGTTACCCTTATCTGAGGGTACAGCCAGAATAGGGAACGTAGTCAATCTTTTCTTAAGTTCTTCAAAGCTCTCTTGACAACTGTTATCCCATATAAACTGCTGATTCTTCTTTAACAAGTTAGTCAATGGGCGCGCGATAATCGAGAAGTTCTTTACAAACCTCCTGTAATAACCCGCCAGTCCTAAGAAGCTGCGAATCTCCGTAATGCTCTTCGGAATTTCCCATTCTGTAATAGCCTTGATCTTGGATGGATCAGGTTGTATACCATCTCGTGATATCACATGCCCTAGAAAGGCAATCTGATCCGTCCAAAACTCGCACTTGCTGAACTTCGCATACAATTGTCTCTCCCTCAAAATCCCTAAGATACATCTCAGATGTTCTCTATGAGTATCTGCATCTCGGGAATATATCAAGATGTCATCAATGAAGACCACGACAAACTGATCTAGATAAGGTTGGAAGATCGAGTTCATCAACGCCATGAATGCTGCAGGTGCATTCGTCAACCTAAAAGGCATAACTGTAAACTCATAGTGTCCATACCGAGTACGAAAAGCTGTCTTCGGTATTGAATTCTCTGCTATCCTCAACTGCCAGTATCCCGATCGAAGGTCAATCTTTGAAAATACTGTAGCACCCCTTAATTGATCAAGCAAGTCCTCTATCCTCGGTAAGGGATACTTGTTCTTGATTGTGATTTTGTTCAGCTGACGGTAGTCTATGCACAATCGTAAACTACCATCTTTCTTCTTCACAAAAAGCACTGGTGCACCCCAAGGAGAAATACTCGGGCGTATAAAACCCTTCTCGAGCAACTCTTCTAGCTGTTTCTTCAATTCCTTTAGCTCTAGCGGAGCCATCCTGTAAGGAGCAATTGATATCGGTGCTGCACCGGGTAATGTCTCAATCTCAAAGTCTACCTCTCTACTTGGAGGTAAACCGGGTAAATCATCAAGGAAAACTTCAGGAAATTCTCTGACAACATCCACCTCAGATACTCCGGGGCTAACAATAGCAGAATCTGACACACTAGCCAGATAAGCCTGACATCCTTCCCGAAGTAATCTCAAAGCTGTTACTGCAGATATGAGGCAAGTAGGAATAATATTCCTCTCACCGGTGAAAATCACTTCCCTCAACCCATTTGTCTCCTTGATTACTTCCTTCGCATAACAGTCTATCAAGGCTCTATGGGTGGATAACCAATCCATACCCAATATCACATCAAACTCTCTCAAAGATAACGGTATAAGGTCAGCTACAAATTCTCGGTCAGTTATAACTATGGGGCAAGATCTCACACACATATCAACAGTCAAGGTCTCCCCTGCTGGCATCGAGACTCTAATGATATAACCTAAGGGTTCAGCTACCCTTCCCAATCTTAAAGCAAAAGACTCAGATACAAAAGAGCATGTAGATCCAGGATCAATCAAAACATAAGCTAACAAGCCAGAGACAAGAATCCTACCAGTAATGACGTCTGTAGTCTTAGCTGCATCCTCGCCAGCCAAAGCATATACTCGAGCTTGTGCCTGACCCTGAGGTTGTGGTGCAGGTGGTCTGGAAGATGTCTGTTGGGAATATCCACCTCGACCATAACCTCTACCTCTACATCGACCTGAACCAGAACCTCTCTGAGCATTGTCTCCAACGCTACTAGTTGTACTCGGTGTCGGTAATCCAGACCTATTCCGACACTCTCGGGCTATGTGCCCAGGCTGGTGGCACATATAACATATAATCGGTGGACGATAGGATCCTGAAGCTGATGTGGTAGGGGCTGGAGCACTTGATCTACTGCCTCTACTCCATGAACCTCTATATCCTTGATAACCACCTCTCTGTCCCCTAGGTGGTCCACTGTAACTTCTAGGTACAAAAGATCGCGAGCCAGATGGTGGTGCACTACTACTCTGCCCGGTCTTCTGTCTCTTTCCCGTCAAAGCCTTCTTCTCCAAGATCATCTCCTCCGCTCGAGTGGCGGAATCAATGAGGAGAGAATAAGACAAGGGCCGAGTAGCAAACTTCTTCCTAATCTCCAAATTCAGCCCTCTTTCAAACTTGTTTCTCTTCTTAATATCAGTATCAACCTCCTCAGGAGCATATCGAGATAATCTAGTGAACTGTACCTCGTAATCGGCAATGGACATGCCTCCCTGCTTGAGTTCCATGAACTCAATCTTCTTCTTCTCTGTATAGGCAGGTGGAGTATATCTCTCGGCAAACTCCCTAAGGAAGTCTTCCCAAGTCAGGAGTGGGGGTATATCCCGACCGTGTGGAACTGTGTCCCACCAATCTCTCGCTACTCCCACAAGCAATGACACAGCGTACTGAACCCTCCTCTCAGTAGGGCATATAATCCTATCAAGAATAGGCTCTGTATCCCTCAACCACTCCTCTGCAACTAAGGGATCCGTAGTCCCCTCGAAGGGTTTCGCCCCCTGCCGGCGAATCTTCTCAAAGTTCTTGTCCATCTCAACAGGAATAATACCATGTTGAGGTGCTGGCTGTGGTTGCGGTTGTGGTGGTATGCCCTCTCTCAAATAAGCCACAAGCTCTGGTATGCCTGTTATACCTGGGGGTGGTGGTACTACATGAACTGGCACCTCTTTCTGGTGCTCCTGATCACCCCCTACAGACTCTGTGGACCCTTCATGGCTGTGCTCCGCCATCTAAAAGAAAATCAAAGCAAAATTTTCAGAAAATTTTTCAGAAAACTTCCCACACCCAAGCCAAGGAATCGTATTCCTGCTCTGATACCAACCAAATGTGACACCTATTTCATTTCTAGTTGATTACCAGTTAATTAACCCTTTTAAAGCAAAGCGGAAAAGCGGAAAACGTAACTTTTTAAAACTTTATCTTACAACCATATTCACAACATATACACATACTAACATACGTCATAAACTCCGTTTAACCAAAACACAACTGTTTAAAACCACACAAAACATCCTAGGCGGTAGCATCCCATAACAGCCCACCTGATATGATCTCAAATCCAGGTGTTGGGTCCAACGTCCTTGCCTTGATTAGGCCGAGTCTGAGTACCTGAAAAATATGTGGATATAACAACAATGAGCCACACGCTCAGTAAGGGTATACAAATCGCACTCTCCCAATATATATAAGTATCTAATATCCCGTCCCCAAATGACACTCTATACCCTTCCTCACATTCCAAAGTCGATCAATGCATACATATCCACATTCACATATAATTCCACAACCATTCACATCACATTTCACATAAACATTCAAGCATGTTATCACACATCACATATAAACATATCATCTCATATAAACATCTCATATCATCTCATCACATATAAATAATCATAACATAACATATAGCATGCTAGACTCGATCGCATCGATGCATAGGTGATAATTAACTAACTAGCCCCAACTGATCGTACGATATATTTTCTCATTGCTTTCGTATTTCTTTTCTTTCTTTCTTTTTTTTTTTCTTTCGGTTGGCCAACCTGATAGCGTCCTCGGCCCCCCGTAGATCAGGTAGCGACCTCGGCCATCTTGTCCTAAGACCCCCTGTAGATCAGGTAGCGATCTTGGACTATTTTTCTTATCTTGAGGCCCCCTGTAGATCAGGTAGCGACCCCTGGCTGTTTTTCTTATCTCGAGGCCCCCTGTAGATCAGGTAGCGACCTCTGAGGCCCCCTGTAGATCAGGTAGCGACCTCGTCCCCCCGGAAACCCGTGCGGGACCCAGTTGGGCTAATTAATCAATTACCATCCTATATTATCACTTTCATATCATAACTCAATTTCATGCTTTCATCATATTCTTTCATCACATTCTTTCCACTATTATCTCATGTACCTCATGCATGCATTCATAAATCATATCAAGTCATCATCATCATTCCACTCATATATATATATATAAGCATGCATAAAAATCATAGCATATTAAATACATAACATATATTAAGCAAGTGTAATTCATATACACTTACCTTGCAAAAGATAAACCTCGCAAAACAACTATTAAGTCCGATTTCCATTCGGACTATCCTCCTTTTTCGTACCTATATATGTACCAAACAAGCCTCATAAGACTTCAACCAAACATGCCCTAAAGTCCCTACTAATTTCACAATCTTTCAACAAAAACTGGACAAGTAATCCCAAATTCGTTTTAATGTAACCCCTGTAACTTTTGATCCCACCATTGAATCGATCCCAACTTTTAATATGATCTAGGTGGCTGTTAATACCGAAACATATAAAAAATTCAGCAAGATCGGACCATGGGAAGGTATTTTAAATTATACCGCAACGTAACAACACATATCGAAAAATCCCGCAAAACAGATTTCTTGCGAGGACCATAACTTTTTACTCCGATGTCGAAACGAAAATATGAAAGTATGGTTGTGTTCCTTACCTCGAGAGGTACCTTCAGTTAAAATTTGGTGAGGTTTGGACGAAATTTGATCCCAAAAATGCTTCTTCTCCTACAGCCTATCTCGATATCTATATTCTTCCTCTGTTCCCGTTTTCTGCAGCTTCCGGCGACCTTTCCGGCGACTTCTCCGACAAACTACTGGTGGTGAGTGATGGTGGAAGTGGTGGCTACAAGGTGGTGGTGTTGGTTTCTTGGTTTCCCAGCTCCTAGAGCCTCTTCACCTCCCTCTCTCTCACGTATATATACATAAAGGTTTGATATTTCTTCTTTACTTGACATCCAAGGTTAGCCCTTTTAATTGACTTAAAAATGAGCTTACTAACCCATATGATTCAGCCTCTGTTGCCACGTGCATGGCTGTAATTTTCCAACTTATCTTTATAAAGTTTTACACATGGTACCCTCTTATTTCAATCTTTACGCTTTGTACCCAAAGTTCCTTATAAGAAATTACACCGACATACCAAAGTCGATATAATTTTACGAAACTTTCGAGAATCCTTCATAACATAAAATAATGATTTTCCATGGCTTGACTTTCGGAAATTTATCCATTTCCATTTATTTTATTTTTCTCTAGGGTTTAATTCCGTTAAACCCGTTTAATTCCTTAAAATTCCCGATTAGGCCATTTTCGTTTTTTTGACCGTTATAAATTTGATCTTTTGCGTCTATCCTATTGCATTCCATGGAATAAAAAGAGTATTTGATGAATCTATTTGTAACAAATTCAATTTTCTCTTTACCAATCTCGAATGCAAGGATTTCTTGCTTCACATTAATGATGAAACTTGTGGTATGCAAGAATGGACATCCAAATATGATGGGGATATCAAAATTAAAATACATCAATATCAAGTACTACAAAGTTCACACGCACAAAAAACTGTCTACTTCAATAGGAATGCCCTCTAAGATGCTTGTTGAGATAGAAATAAAACGATCCGTCATATAGAGTTGCATCTTAGTAGGCTCTAGTTCACCTACATCAAGAGTCTTCCATAAAGATAAAGGAAGTAGACTCACACTAGCTCCAAGATCATAAAAAGCATTATAAGTTTGTATTAACTGGGGTAACAATGATAATACTACTTGGATCTTACAACTTGAGAGAAAGCTTTCTCATATCTAGTGAGTTGCACTCTTAATACTCTAGAATAACACACTCTTCCACCTTTCTGTTGTTTAATAACAACTTTTTAGAAACCTCACTTAAGTAGGGACTTAATTAAGAGCATCAGTGAATGAAGTGATCTAGAGTTGCTTAAACATGTACTAAAACGTTCCTAACTTCTTCTCCACCAGATTGGTTTCTACATTGAGGGAAAGGAAGAGAACCGAAAGGAGGAAGAATGTAGTTATAATTTAGCATTTCTTTACCAATATCAAAATTTATTAGGATCAAGTCGACCACTACATCAATTGAATTAATTGTCCTTTGTCCATCGTGTGTTGAAATTGGGTCGACTAGTGGCCTTCAACTGAGTCGAGTAGTTGCCTTCCATTAAGTCAGTCAAATTCTAGAGTTGAGTCGATTGGTCCCTACAAAAGAGTAATGTTTTTACTTCATCTAACCTTGTTCTACTCTTGAGGATAAAAAAACTCACTTGCCCTCTTGGATTATGCTCTAGTTGCCCTATAACTTGTCCTTGAGATCTAGGAGTATGAGTGGCTTACTGTGCAACTTGAGCCTCTACCATCTCCAACCAAGAGGTGACTTCCTTAAGATTCCTTGACATGTTTAATAACTATCAGTTGCAGGGAGTTTTTATGGGTTTGTTGTGCATTATTATCAAAGAAGCTAGACGTGTTTGGTCGTGTCAAGAACTTCTCTTGAGGTGGTGCAATGGCTTGTGGATTCTCCACATTAGCATTATTTCACATTTATTAAAATTAGGATGATCTCTCCAACTAAGATTATCAGTGTTAGAGCAAAGATCATACCTCAACCTCTTAGCTCTATTTGATCCTTATAGTAATATCTCATATAGCTAACTTTATCTTTAGTTTGTCTTGGAAGAGGAGTGCTTGTAATCATAGAACACATAGATGTCCCATGGTTCGACATACCACATATCTGGCTTTAATTTGAGGCATTCCCTTCCGGTGGTGTCTTAAAAGCAACAAAAACACCTAAATGTTTAAAAGTAGGGCCCTTAGACCTAAAGACTTGTTAGAATGATCACTCAAAGCCTCAATAATAAAATCCCAAGCCTCGTCTATAGACATGGTCATAAGTCTTTCACATGTATGTGTAAATATCATATATAAGTTGAATTACCCACTCTCCAGTAGAAAGATTGAACCAAAAATTACTCATGAACACCTCATGTAAATGATTCTAAGTAGTAATAGAATTAGGAGACACAGAACAATACCAATTAACAACATTTCTGAATAATGAAAATTTCAAAGCACCAAGGCGTATGGTATCAACAAGGATAGTATAAAACTTCATAGTACTAACAAAGTCTAAAAAGGCTTACATTTGTCACACATAACTCTCGAA
Source organism: Fagopyrum homotropicum (assembly GCA_033239125.1). NCBI lineage: Eukaryota > Viridiplantae > Streptophyta > Magnoliopsida > Caryophyllales > Polygonaceae > Fagopyrum > Fagopyrum homotropicum. The sequence continues at coordinate 115,795,890 of BSWB01000007.1, read as the reverse complement.
TGGTGTACTTGTGAAAGCATGACTTGCAATCAAATTAATCATATCAATTGTCAATTCAAAGTTAGGGGCTACTATTTTAGGAGTTACAACACCACTCATAGGGTAGGAACTAGTAGGCATCATATAGGCACCAAGAGTTATAGGTTTGTCAAATTCTTGAGCACGCCTTGTAGGGTCAACAACTTGTCTAACAATCTCTAATGCATAAGTATCGGAAAAGGCTCTCCTTTCTCCACCTTTATTGTGTTTAAACCTCATCTACATCTCATCTAGTCGACATTGCATTTCAACCAAAGTGGGCACCAATGGGTATCACACCATTATCTCCGGTTCCTCACATCTACGTAGAAAGTGGTCGATTTTGATTAGTCGCTCGAGGTAATTGGTTGAGTCAGTCAAGTGGTCCTATACATCAATCTCAAAGTAGTCTTTCAAGTTCAAGATTGTGTGGGACGATTGATATCTTGTAACTTCTTCCTCGATACATATGACTTGAAAACACAAATATTCAGAAACAAAAAGAAATCAATAATACAAAATTAATAATAAACAATTAATTTGATATATAAACAAAACAAATCAAACTCCCAACAACGACATTAAAATTTAATAAGGTATGAAATGTGTCCCTTAGATCTCACAAATAAATTACAAGAGTCCACCATAGTATAGATTAAGGATTGAACATGGGGGAGTAAGAATGAAATGATTCATGTAATTAATTGCAAAGCAGAAAATGAAGAAAGACAAAAATAGCACAAGAAATCAAGTCGATTAGTAGCAAGGATCGACTCAACGAAGACAAAAACAGGAGAATCGAGACAAAAGAGAAGAATATAAGAAAACAAAAAAGAAAGACAAGCAATCGAGTCGATCGGTTATGGGGATAAAACTCTGTCACAAAGGAGAACACAAAAACAAATAAGTATCAAATAAAGGAGAAATAAGGCTTTTTGGTTGGTTGCATGCAACAAATAAAAGATCATACACAATAATGCATATCAATCAAAAGAGTGAATATTCCATAATCACCATAACATGTATAACAACAAATCTCAATTCATATTTTAAATACACAACTCTCGTATATTGCAAACAACAACCTTTCAAAACTTAGAACCTAATAATCATCTAATTAATCCAACTCTCTTATCTTGTTACATAAAATCATAAATGATTACATATGGATAATAGAAAATCAAAAAGACATATTTAAGTCATAAACATCGTCAATTCATTATGCAAGTCAAGATCTCTAGACTCATGAATAGAGGATTTAGCAAGACATAACTTAGAAAATCACTCTTCGAATGCATTGGAAAAACAAGTTTTTTTATCGAGTTGATCAACAGTAGTGATCGAGTGGATCAAGTGTATTATACCGTAGTGTTGTTGAATCGTAATATCAAAGCATAAAGGGGTCTCTAGCTTGGTCAACTAAGGATCAATGTATAGGAAAGAAGCTTTCCATGAATCTCCTACCCAAAAAATAAATTTATACAAAAGAGATAAGCTAAAAGATATATTAAAATAAGACATAAGGAAAAAGTAATGGATAAGATAAACCTTCATATGTCGACACAATATTCAAGTAATCAACTCGGTCAATGTATTAGATTGGTTTGTTCATGTACAAAATATAGCGTCAATAATGAGTTGGTAATATGCTCTTTATTTGGTCTAAGTTGTCTCGATCAATGTAGGTAATTGGCTCGATTGATGTGCAAAATCCGTACGATTGATTTTCCTACTCCTCCTTCCTCTTCAGTCCAATAAAGATAAAACATTTGGAAATGTACTCGGTTGACTCGATCTCTTGCTCTAGTCGACTCGAGCGATCTTAGAAGTGAGGGTACTTATTCATTTATCAAGTAATAGGTTCTCAATGGATGTTGTCTTGACCTTGTCAATCGTAGGGAAAACTGTAGCTAATTATAGACATTCTTGATATTATGCTCAAATCTTGCCCAAAATGGCCTAAAATGTGTGCATTTTCATGAAAGTAATAGTAGATCTCCAAAATAGCAAAATCAATGCATTCAACTAGCAAATCGTGCAAATCTACACTATATGACATGAATATGAATGAAAATAATTGTGGAAAACAATGTATAAATGAATGATATCATCCACCTCGAGAGTTGCTTTATTTTTGTGGTGGTATCTTCAAATGTATTTTTTTATAACTCTACCAATGATAGGATACCCAATGTATTTATCAAGGGATAGTGTGTTCCGTTCCTAGTATGTTTTGAATTTTGTCTTTCGAGTTGTCATTAATACTTAATGTCTTTTTGAATGTCTATTTTTGACAATTGACTTTTTATCTTGACATTAAACAATGATAATCATGTCATTAACAAAGAATAAAAAGGGAAATCCATAGTCACCAAGTCTAAGTACTACTAAGCCTCCAAAACGTCCGCTACCCATTTGGAAACAACCTTCGGTGCTGCTACCGGACAAAAGAGAAAGTTGACGCGGGATGCCATCATTGCTTGCTTTACAGCCAAGATCGATGATTGCCCAATATGTGTGAAACTAATTGTTGGGTTCCGAAAGGAACTCATAAGGTTTGTTATTTTGATGTCAACAAACAACTCTTTATAAAGGTTCCAATAAATCTTTCACAAGTTTACTTTCAGAGACTAATACCGTAGAAAGTGTTCGCAGGTCACTAACTGAGTGTCGAATTGGTAAATGAATATATGCTAAAGTGATCAAGGGCGTTGAGGTTTGCAAAACACTAACCGCAGGTGCACTGAGACAAGATGTTGCACCAAGTAAAAGCTATCACAATCTTGAGGATACAATCTGTTATTATAGGAAACATATTTTATATGTATGGACAAGATTTGTCAGAGGACTTTTATCTATCTTGTAAAGCATATCTTAAAAAGATATCTCTTTCTAACAATTGAGTATCTTATGATCTTTTAAGATAGGAAAGAAGATCGTTGACATCATTTAATTCCTTGGCCAGAGACGATAATTTGAAACGAGATCTTTTCATTGTTTGGTTAGTGCACTATAAATACTACTAGGGTTGTTATAGTAGATTAACTCTTCTCAAAGCATTTTTATTTTAAACCGTTAGTTACGTGAGTCCACTAACAAGATAAATCGGAGACAAGTTATTTGAGTCAAGTGAAGAAACATTAAGGCCTTTATTGGATAGAGTTAGAGTTTAGAAACTGATGAGTCTTAGGAGGTACTAGGACTAAGGAATGTATATTCCGGCGAACATATCAATACAGTTTGTGAAGAGTTGAAGTCCTTAGTGGTTGTGTACCAGTAAGGCTAGTGGTTTTAATCCGGATCGACTAGTTGGTCAGGTAGGTTTCTGCTCTAAATCTCGTGTCTTAACGCATTTATTACTTTGCGAGTTATTATTAGTATTTGATACTCTTAAATATATATTCCGTTGCCTTGAGAACCAACACTTGTTCTCATTACTAACGATATATGATCCAACAATTGGTATCAAGGCAAACTGCTCTAAATTGTGTTAAGATACTAGCATGTTAAGATAAGTTCCTCTATCAACAAAGTGTTGGGATGATCTTTCTGAAAGCCACCACTTCTCAAATAAGAAGAATGCAATATATGGGTTCCACAAATGGAAAAATATGCTAAGTCTGAATGTGGTCAATGTTGTGTATCATGACATTGACTTACTAGACAAGGACGGAAAACCCACGGAGATCAAGAACTAAGGGGAAGAAGATTTCAAGATTATTGAAAAGAATGCTACATAGAATAAGCTTCTCACTGCCGCTCTTAATTCTAACAATCAAATGAAGGTAATGGAACACATCACTACAAAGGAGATTTGGGATCTGCTAAAAAAGATTCATTAAGGAAGAACAAATGTTCAACGCAACAAAATTCTTGCTCTAGAAATAGAGTATGAGAGGCTTCAGATGAAGAAAGATGAGGAACGGGAAGACTACTATAAATACTTTGTTTCTATAGTGAGCCAACTCAATTTCATTGGTGTCACAATTTAAAATTGGAGACAGGTTTGAAAAATCATCGGAATTGTCAGCTCCAAGTGGTCCCAACTCGCTACCGCTTTTCAAGCAAATATAGCACATGGACTTAGAAAAGAGGTTATTGGAATGTTCAAGTCCACTACAAATGCAATAATAAGAAATCAAGATACCAATGGCGTGGACAAGTTTCCTCCATCTTTTGAAAAAGTATTTGTTTTAAAATTTTGGAAGGTTCTTGAAAGACTGTGATGATCAAGACTTACCAAAGGATGCAATTGGTGAAGATATTGCTCTCATAACTAGAAATATTAAACGGTTATGGAGGAACACAAACCAAGAATAGTCCACTAAAAGTAAGGAAGTTACTTGCTAAAACTACAAAAAAAAAAGGGGATACATCGCCTCTAGATTTCCAAATGTCAATAATGAAAGTATAGTAAGAGAAGCAGATGCAAAGGGAAAACAGTGACCCTGAAGGAGACACTGAGTCACCCACTATGACCAAGTGTCTAATGGTGTTTAACAAGTGGGGAGATGTAGCAATTTGACTTGGACAAATCTGAAGATGATTCTTCAGAGATAATGAAGAAAACCAAAAGCGAACTTGCTAAAACGTTACAAGCCTTGAGTATGGATTTTCAAAAATGAAGAATCAACTCTTAAAACGAGATGAGAAAAGGAACTCTTGTTTAAATGACACTTTATGTGTTGTTTGATCAAGTTACCATATAAACCTTCTCTCTTTTCATTTTACAAAAAAAAAATATCAGTCTCGGTGATTGAAATAGATACCTTTGATCCTTAGAAAGATCTTATCTAAAGAAAGAAGAACCAATGACGTTGTATAACTGCTATGGTTGAAGACTAGTTCTAAGGAACTACCCATCCTCTCCATGGCAACTCACCTCAATTTCTATCCAGCTTGGCAACCATATCTATTGGTGTAAATCAATAAACAAACCTATGGGTTATGAGTTAAGTTTTGCTAATCTCAAAACTGATTTATATATGAGTTATTAATTACTGTTCCATCCGAACATGATAAAACTCTATCACCAAACCAGCCTAACACGTTCAGACCTCAGACCCAATTAATCAGGGTTGACTCAACCGGGTTTAACACTAATTCCTAACAGAACAAGAACTACAACAAGGGATGAGACACGACAAAAGAAGAAGAGTATAGTGAACAACCTAGAATACTACGTGAGCTAAATCTGAACGATTAGATCATAAACAAACCTATGGTTTTCAACCTAGAATTCTACTTTAGTATCATAGTCTGTACAACAAATCAAATGCAATCGATACTGAAAGTGTTGGAAAGATGCTGGATAACAGCTCCGTTCAAACAATAGGTTCTCACTTTGAAAAAGGTAATTGTGTCACAAGCTCGAAACTTTAGGAAACAACATCTAGAAACTCAGGAACTGAGGAAACTAGTTTAAGATACATGAAAGTCGACTTTTAATCCATCTATTCTCCATATTCTCAAAAGATAAATGAACGGATGTCAGTTGACCTAGCTAGTCTAGTAACTCGTTCAAATTTACTCAAAGGACCATCTTCCACGGCTGCTGAAGGGACTGATGAAACTTGATCCGTCTCTGAATCTCAAGGTGCTTCAACAGTTGCGTCTCATGCTTCTTTATGACTTGCACCATCTTCTTTGCCAACCCACATCTTCTATGTATCCTGTTTGATTTTCTTGGTGGTATGTTGTGTGTTTTCAATCCTGTATGGTCTCTAAACTATGTGTAAGTTGATCTTGTCTATGATATAACTATGCCATCTTTTTCTATGAAATGAGTTTCTATTACTTGTTTTCAATCCTCAAAGTCAATCACACTTTCCTAGAAAGTAAGATCCGTTCATGTTGATTCGAAGACTTGATTAATTACCTTTGACTTTGGCACCTCGAATAGTTTTCTACCTATTCCATACTTGGTATAATTTTCACTTGTCATGTGCAATCACATGGTATTTGAAAAGAAAGAGACGGTGATAAAGTTGAATGTAGAAGATGACTTAGATGGATAAGTTGGTGTAGATATAGGGAGCATTTGAAAGTCTCTTTGGCGGGTGCTCGGAAGAATTAGTATAAAATCAATATTTTACGTATGAAGTGCAATCATCTTTGCCGTAGGCCATGAACAAACGAAAGGGTAAGCTTTGTGGTGTTTAGATACCACAAAAATGAATGTATTAAATGTATATTATGAGTTTAATTGTGGAGGATATTGTCTCATATCGAAAGTGGAGAGATTGATAGAAAACAATATATATAATTATAGATATAGATACTATATGGTAAACTAAGTCTAGAGATAGACATTTGATAGACCACATGCGTGCCGAGGCAAGATGAGGCGTGGTGTCAGACTTGCCCAATCCATTTGGTCCACTCTTACGCCTGATCAAATCTAAAAAGATTTTATGTGATTCTTTCCAACATCTATTTACCTTTCCTGTGGGAATAGGTGGACGAGAGTGAATCTCTCCGTCGAATAATCCCTCGAGACGCATATAAAAGGAGTTCTACTACACTCATCCCAAACACGCCAACAACAATAATCTCCTCTTTTCTCTCTTCTCCCCATCCGCCATCTGACTTTGAGAATACTCCACCGACGGTTCTTGTAAGCGTGTAGAACTGATTATGCAGTCTGTCAACAGGTGTATCATGTTTGAATCGATCAAAACCGTTCGTAGTAGAACCAATTTAAGAATTAAGAAAAGAGCGTCTCCCCCTATTACACTCAACTAATCCGAATTCGTACAATGAGTTGATTCTTATCTTCTCCTTGTGATTATCAATAGCGAGATCCTACACATACCACGTTTCATGAAAGGTCAATGAGCAGTAATAGGATGTTACTCTTCTGAGGTTGATGGACGATGGAAGTGTCTTTGACAAGTGTGATATACTTGTTTACATAACCGATCACCTTTTTGTGCATCGTTGGCTAATAGTAACCAAGTCCGTGAGCCACCCCATATAACCTTTTAAAAGGTTTTTTCACAAAAACAAAGTACAGGTAATTTTATGTGATATTTTTCATTTCTTGCTACTTTTGTGTGCTATCGATCCCTCGGGTAATGTACATATATCTTCATTAATAATGATACAATTTTATATTAAAGTTCTTTTGTCAAAAATAAATTAATACTTTTTTAATGGAAACAAAAAAATAAAAAGACTTAATACACATTAAAGTGATGAACTTGTTGTATTGACGTTTCTAGTGGAGTTCGTGGGCTAAATGACCGAGTTAAAAATGTTGTTTAGGCTGCAATGATTAGTAATTTTGTAAATTTAGATTTGTATTTTGTCTGCAAAGGCGGGACCTTACTCATTATTTTTAATGACCCTGATTAAAATTTGGTGGCTCGTCGGGTTAGTCTGTAGATAAATGCTTTGATTTTACATATGAACTAGTTTAGTGTACGTGGCTTGCACGGGTATTTGAAAATGGATTTTTTTTGTTATTTTTTTTTATAAATGTAATTTTCTTATTATATTTTGTTGATTTGATTATGAATGTTTATGTAATAAAGTATACGCTTATTAAATAAAAACAACATAATTATTGACCTAGTTCGTCATATAAATATGATTACATCTGGGAGCATATTAAACCAAAAATGTTCACTATATCTATATTATAAAAACCACAACATTAATAAATGTCAAAAAATAGATATGTGATTTTAATAAATGTCAAATAATAAACGACATCTATGCAATGCAAAAATATTTTCAAAATAAATTAATTTAAAAAATAAATAAAATTGTGCAAATATAATATAATACAAATCCAGAAGATAATATTAGTCGTAAAACCTCGAAAACATGCGCGACAATCCGATTTTGGAAAAGAAGAAGATAAACTTGATATAAGTGTAAACTCAAAAGTTATGATCGTTTGATATTATTGGTAGAAAACGAAATAATTGTAAACTCAGAAGATAACATTAATCTTCAAACTTTTTGTGTTTATTTATACAACTTCTCAGAGGACCATGTTTTCTTGATAATCGATTTGGGATAGCAAATTTCATATTTTACAAAATAATTATGGTTTAATAAAAAAAGATTTATTGGTTTAATTTGTAATTTGATAAAAGATTTAATCCGGAAAAAACCGTGGAGGCGCCTTGTCAACATTATTCAGATATGAATAGTAATTATACTTGAACTTAACCAAAACGCTAAACAATATATTATTTATATACTCTTTAGACTCTCTATTTATACAAGTTCTAAAACCATCAAGCTTAGTAACTAATCGACGTGGGACAACAACAAGCCTCAAAAAATTTAACTAAATAGGTCATTTTGATATTCACTTGAAAAAAAGAAAAAAAAAATCTTCCCTAAAAATAAAACTTTAGGAGTACGGTTGCTTATATAAAAGTAACGTAAAATATATAACGTAAATAGAAATTGAACTTAATCAAAAAGCAAAGATTACTTTAGGGAATAACATTATAATCCACATAGGTTAACGATTCCAAAAATAAAATCTTTCTTAAAAATAAAACTTTTCTTCCCTATTAATAAAACTTTAAGGCTACGATTACTTTAAAAAAGAACGTTATGCCCACATAATTGTAAATTAAAGATCCCAAAAATAAAATATTATTCTTATATGAATAATAATTATACTTGAAATTAACCAAAAGGTCGAGAAATGTATTATTCGTATAATCCTTAGACTCCCTATTTATACAAGTTTTAAAACCATCAACCTTAGTAGCTGATCGAAGTGGGATAACAAAATCCCTCAAAAAGTTTACCGTAAATAGATCATCATAATAATCATTTGAAAAAAAAGAAAATAAAAATCTTCCCTAAAAAATAACTTTAGAGTTACGATTAATTAACCAAAATAACGTGAAAATATTTAATGTAAATAGAAATAAAAAACTAACAGAAAAAATCGGAGTACATTTATTTTTATTTAAAATACTATCCAAAAATAGATTGGTTCCAACAATAAAAAGTAACGTGAAATAGTTCCACTAACATATTGTTAATTTGTTAACAAAAGATTTTATGTCTTAAAAATAGTTTAAAAAATAAATATTTATTGGCCAAAAATGTATTATTTGTGTAGTCAAAATCTTGAAAAATATTTAGCGTAAATAGATAAGACTGCCCAAAAAAACCCGAGGGACACAATTACGACCCTCATCAATGTAGGTTAACGATCCAAAAAAATAAAACATTATTCAAACGCCAAAAAATGTATTATTTGTATACTCTTTAGACTCCCTATTTATATAAGTTCTAAAACCATCAAGTTTAGTAGCTAATCGATATGTGATAACAAAAACCCTTAAAAATTTAACTAAATAGATCATTTTGATATTCATTTGAAAAAAAAAACTTCCCTAAAAATAAAACTTTAGGAGTACGGTTACTTATATAAAAGTAACGTGAAAATATTTAACGTAAATAGAATTCGAACTTAACCAAAAAGCCAAGATTACTCTAAGGAAGAACATTATGACCCACATAATTATAGGTTAACGATCCAAAAACAAAATCTTCCCTAAAAATAAAACTTTAGGGGTACGACTACTTTAGAAAAGAATGTTATACCCACATAAATATAAGTTAACGATCCCAAAAATAAAATATTATTTTGGTATGAATAATAATTATACTTGAACTTAATCAAAAGACCAAGAAATGTATTATTCATATAATCCTTAGACTCCCTATTTATACAAGTTCTAAAATCATCAACCTTAGTAGCTAATCGAGGTGGGATAACAAAATTTTTCAAAAATTTTAACGTAAATAGATCAGTATAATAATCATTTGTAAAAAAAAAATCTTCCAAAAAATAAACTTTAGGGTACGATTACTTAACCAAAATAACATGAAAATATTTAACGTAAATAGAAATCGAAAACTAATACAAAAAATCGGAGTACATTTATTTTTATTTAGAAAATTATCCCAAAATAGATTGGTTCCAACCATAAAAAGTGACGTGAAATAGTTCCAATAAATATTGTTAATTTGTTAATAAAAGATTCTTTGGTTTAAAAAATAATTTAAAAAATAAAGATTTATTGTAAAAAAATGTATTATTTGAAGAGTCAAAAATCTAAAAATATTTAACGTAAATAGATAAGGCTGCAAAAAAAGCTCGAGGTGCACAATTACGACCCACATAATTGTAGGTTAACGATCCAAAAAATAAAATATTATTTATATATGAATAGTAATTATACTTGAACTTAACAAAAGAGGTCAAAAAATGTATTATTCGTATAATCCTTAGACTCCCTATTAATATAATTTCTAAAACCATCAAGCTTAATAGTTAATCGATGTGGGACAACAAAAACTCTCAAAAAATTAAACTAAATAGATCATTTTGATATTCATTTGAAAAAAAGAAAAAAAATATTCCCTAAAAATAAAAGGGATACGGTTACTTATATAAAAGTGAAAATATTTAACGTAATAATCAAAGGCCAAGATTACTGTAGGGGAGTACATAGACGTACGATTACTCTTCCTTAAAAATAAAACTGTAGGGATACGATTACTTTAAAGAAGAACATTATGACCCACATAATTATAGGTTAACGATCCTAAAAATAAAATATTATTCTGATATTAATAATAATTATAGTTGAACTTAACCAAAAGGCTAAAAAATGTATTATTTGTATACTCTTTAGACTCCCTATTTATACAAGTTCTAAAACCATCAACTTTAGTAGATTTGGGATAACAAAATTCTTCAAAAAATTTAACGTAAATAGATAATGTTGATAACAAAAGATTTCCTAGTTTAAATTTTTTTTTTTAAATACAGATTTTTTGTCCCAAAAATAGGTTAGTTGGAACAAAAAAGTTACGTACAATCTTTTAATAACATGTTGTTAGTTTAGTAAAAACAGATTTTCTAGTTTAAAAAATAAAGATTTATTGGCCAAAAAATTGTGGGAGCTCCATTTGATTACTGCTTCCACAACGTGGCTTTTAGTATGTATAATATTATTTTGATATTCATTTGAAAAAAGAAAAATATATTCCCTAAAAATAAAACTTTAGGGGTACGGTTACTCATATAAAAGTAACGTAAAAATTATTTAACGTAATAACCAAAGGCATAAAAATAAAATTTTAGGGGTACGATTACTCTTCCCTAAAAATAAAACTTTACTTTAGGAAAGAACATTATGATCCATATAATTGTAGGTTAACGATCCAAAAAATAAAATATTATTCCAATATGAATAATAATTATAGTTGAACTAGACCAAAAGGCTAAGAAATGTATTATTTGTATACTCTTTAGACTCCCTATTTATACAAGTTCTAAAACCATCAACTTTATTAGCTAATCGATGTGAGATAACAAAATCTTTCAAAAAAATTTAACGTAAATAGATGATGCTGATGACAAAAGATTGCCTACCTTAAAAAATAGTTTAAAAATAAAGATTTTTTATCCAAAAAATAGGTTGGTTGGAACCAAAAAAAGTTATGTAAAATCTTTTAATAACAGGTTGTTATTAATTTAGTAAAAAAAGATTTTATGGCTTAAAAATAAAGATTTATTGGCCAAAAAATTGTGGGAGCTCCATTTGATTACTGCTTTCAAAACATGCCACGTCATCCTAATATGTACTCTCTTTTAGTATGTATAATAGATTATTAAAGACTAACTCAATTTAAAAACAAAACGTTGACTTTTTATGTTTCAACAACTTAATTAAAAAAAATGTTTTTCCCTAACAATTAACAAGAGTTTGTTGACAGGCCGAAAATTTTTTTTAAAAAAAATAAATTAGAAATTTTTTATATTTAGATTTTTAGAAAATTGATAGAGATTAGACTAGTATATTGGATCGTATTTTGGGTTATCATTTATCTGTTAGTTTACCGCTTTACCCTTGTATTAGAGGACTTTCCTAAAACTTACACTCCACGACATAATAAAACCATAATCCTAAAAATAATCCTTCTACCACCGCCAAGGTATCAGAAATGACTTTGACCGCCGGTATCACAAACAAATTTGTCCGCCGGTTTCAGCAACGACTTTGTCCGCCGGCATTATAAACGACTTTTGTCGCCGGTATTAGAAACGACTTGGGCGGTATCATGACGACCATGGTTATTGATGTAAGACCCCAGTTTTGCCTTCACCGCCCCCGCGGTGAAGAAGGCCACCCCTGCGGCCGGCCGCCCCGCGGCTGTGTTGATCCGCCCTTGCAGATGACGACAGATCGTGCCCGATATTTCTTCCGTTCTTTTTATCTTCCTTACATAGATAGAATATCCGATATTCTATCATATGGGCCGGTTTTTTGATCTTCTTTCTAAACCCTAGACGCCTTTCCGTCTATCTTTCCAGCCCGTCCCTATATATTCCCATCTTTTCCTCTTTTTCCCGTTTCTTGCTTACGTCTTCTTCAACCCTAGAGTTTTGCAGCCTTGCCGTTGTGTTCTTGTTGAACGTGTAAGTTTTTCCTCTCTTGTCCTTCTTCACGTTCATGTGCTGCTGCACCTTGTTTCTCCTTTAGTTTCGGTTTCTTCCTTTTGTTCTTGTCTTTTCTTCTTCTCCAAGGATCAAGCTTGAGACTTGATTCTTGTCGAGCGTCCCGTTGTTGATCCTTTGTTGTTCTCAGGCTCTTTAGAGTTGAGTCTTGGCGTGTTGGAGTTAAAGGTTCGAGCTTTGGTGTCCCTTGTTGTGAGTTCTGTCGAAGAGAAGCCCGACAATAGCTTCTGTCGACGAACCGCCCCCGCGCCTGCACAAAGCCGCCCCTGCGCCTATGTCACGTGCTGCCCCTACGCCTCTGCCCAACCGCCCCTTCGGTTTTCTCTGCTGTAACTCCTGTCTTTGGTGAGTTGCTTCCTTCCTTCCTTTCCTTGTTCCTTTCTTGGTTCCTTGTGGTTGTTCCTTGTTCCCTGAGTTGCTGTAAGACTAAGGTTGAACCCTTAGCTTGTGGAGATCTCTTAGAGATCGTTGAGACCAGAAGTTATAGACTTATAGCAACCGTTCCGTTTCTGATCCGTGATGCTTGTTCGTACAGGCTTTCCTTGCTCCTTTCCTGGGGGAAACTGAGCTTTCTTGAGTGTTCTATGAGTTGTTGCTGAGCCTTTGTGTTACATTCGGGTGAGGTAAGTCCCTTGGACTGACTTAGCTTTATTTCGCGTATTAGTTGGATTGTTTTGGCTTATTTACGTTGTTATCATGTTTATAAAGGATAACTGGAAATAGGATTCACCCTTTGATGATCTTAACTGGCCCAAGTGTATTATAACCGGGCGGTGACCACTTGTCTAGTTCTACAGGAGACTAGAATGTGCTCTTGCAACCTACCGTAGGTAACGGATAGTACTGATCTATTCCTATTGGTAGACGAAAGAGGAGGCGAGTTTCGGGAGATTTTCGTGTGACAAAAGAAGCTGAATTAGTAATGGATAACCTTAATGAAAGATAATAACCGGTTGATGTGTGCGCATGCTACGTGTTTTCTTTTACCTTATGTGTGTTTGTGTCTTTACGCTCTTGCTAGTATCTAGAATGTTAGCTAACGTTTTATACCGTCGTTGTAGTTGTTCCGCAGGTTCAGGATGCTGTTGAGTGATCCGGATGGTGTGGTCAGCCGGGGTTCCCGTACTTTATAGGACGGGATCGGGTTTTTGTTTCTTTTGTTGTTTTCCTTTTGTTTTGAACTCGGTTGCGAGTCTTTTATGTTTTCCTTTGTTTAAACCTTTGGTTTTATATTGAGTTTTGGTTTTCATTCATCTGTGCCTTGTTGTAAGATCCGTTTGCTATTGCTACTGTGAGGCTCGGAACCCGTTGTGCGGTCCTAGCCCGTAGCGCTTCGAGTTCCCTGAACTTGGGGTGTTACATTATAGTATCAGAGCTCTAGGTTTGCAACAATGGCACTCGAAATCTTCTAAAGGTCGGATGGATAAATAAATAGAACCCGCAAGGAGTCTAACGTTTTCAAAAGGGGGGTTTTTGTTTTGAAACTTGTCGGTCTAGGATAGGTGTACGGGTGACCACCACTACCTCCACGGATCTCAGCAGTGTAGTTTTCTTTTGTGCTGGCCTTTATATGTGCTTTTCTTGGAGTTGTGCTTTAGCTGTAGCGTGACCTTATATATATAGTTTCTTATATATCTATCCTATAGCAGATGACGCATACTAGAGCTACATCTGCTATGGGGCGAGGGAGGGGTCGACCACCACTTCCACCTGCCGTTCGTGGTCGAGGACGTGCAGGAAGACCTCCACTAGCTAGAGGTCGGGGCCAAGCCCCAGTTGTTGATCCGCCTATCGCTGAGGCGTTTGTTGAGGAAGTTGTTGAGAGTGTTGTTCATGAGGCTGAGAACGGGAACGCTGCTAGGTCTGGAGCACAGAGAGCGCCATCGACAAAGTCCACACGAGTGTCTATCGGAGCTTCTGCATATCGCGACTATGTGCAGAGAGTTGAGGAGGCTATCAGGACTGGAGAACCAGCACTAGTGCCACCAGTTCCTGTGAGGTTAGCTGAGGTTTTGCAGAGAGTTTCACATGTTGTTGCCCCGTCTACTAGAGTTACTGAGGTTGTCAGAACGCCTGCTGAGGCACAAGAGCCGAAGCCCGACAATTGGTTGAAGGCTTTCGACTAGTTGAAGGTTTCCACTTTCATGGGAAAGACTGGATTGGAGGTGGAGAAGTGGCTAGGACAGTTGGATACTACTATGGAGGCTATCAGTTGCCTAGAGGGACGCCGAGTCAACATAACATAGACGCTATTGAAGGATTAGGATCATTCTTGGTGGAGGACCGTTCGTAGTAAGTTCACCAGTTATGAGTAGATGAAGACAGTGATCAGGGATCGCTACTTCTCTGCAGCTATGAGGAGAGACCGTCTTCAGGATTTCCTTGAGGTTGGATTCGAGGATTTGCCTATTGCTAAGATCATCAGCAAGTTTCAGGATGAGTTGTCTTTGTTGGGTCCGTTTGCACCACCGGAGGATCAACATGTTTGCCTTTTCTCTTAGAGGTTGAGAGAGTCAACGCGCTCTTATCTTGCTGGGTTCCGTTGTGATTCTTTGACGGACTATTAGGATAGAGCTTCTGCTTACGAGAGAGACTGACCAGGTCATAGGAGAGATTCTTAGACAGGAGGTCCTGAGAAGAGACAGAAGACTGGATCATCCAGTGCTGGAGCTGGAGCAGCTGGTTTTGGGCGTAGTCAGACGCCTGGACGTTCTAGTTTCCAACAGAGTTCTGACAGAGGACGGCAGTGTTATAACTACAAAGTAGCTGGACACATCCGAGCTAACTGCAAGAAGCCAGCAGTGACTTGCTTTTCTTGTGGCAAGCCCGGACACAGAGCTGCGTTTTGCCGTCAGGGCAATGCGCTATCTCAGCAGGGTTCTTCACCTGCCAGTGTTGCAGGAGGAGGACATAGATCTCAGTACCAACAACAACAACAATAGAGAGTTTCTGGTTCTACCGCTCCTCAAGGTTCCACTCCGGGATAGGGGAGAGGTAGAGGACATCTTGGTGGATCTGTAGACACCAGAGATGTATCAGCCAGAGTGTACGAGTTGAGGAGTCTTGTAGAGCCGACAACACCAACAACTACAAGTACCATTCATATTAATGGTTTTCCTCTCAAAGTTCTTTTCGATACCAGTGCTATGCATTCTTTTATATCTAATGCATGTGTAGATAGATTGACCTTAGTTACTGTAGAAGTTAGACCCTTCTTTATAGGATTACCCAATGGGGGTAAGATTCGAGGTATACGAGAGGTTCGCGATTGCCCTATTAGATTGGGGAGTCGCGATTGACCAGCTGACTTCTTCGTCATGTACTTAGTACATGAAGAAGTTATTCTGGGCATGGATTGGATGGATCGACATCGAGTAGTTTTGGACATCGGAAAGAGGACAGTGACACTGACTACAAATGCAGGTCATGTTGAGATCTTCCGAGGTTGGGATCTCGGGAAGACTGGTACAGTCATTAGTGCAGTTCGAGCTGCGAGACTTATCAGTCAGGGTTGTGAGGCGTTTTGGTGCTATACCATGAAGGATAGTACTAGTCCAGCTTTGGAGGAGATTCTAATAGCTTGCGAGTTTGTTGATGTCTTTGGAGAGCCATCAGGTTTACCTCCACAAAGGAGGTTAGATTTTGGCATTGATCTATAGCCCGGTATGAGACCGATCTCTAAGGCTCCTTATCGTATGACGTCTATCGAGATGCTTGAGTTGAAGAAGCAGCTCGAGGATTTAGCAGAGAAGGGCTTCATCCGCCCTAGTGTATCTCCTTGGGGTGCACCAGTTCTCTTCGTCAGGAAGAAAGACGGGTCAATGAGGTTATGTATCAACTACCGAGAGTTGAACAAGGTGACGATCAAGAACAAGTACCCATTGCCCCGTATTCAAGATCTTTTGGATCAGCTGCATGGAGCTTCATGTTTTCAAGGATCGATCTGAGATCTGGATATCATCAGCTGAGGGTGAGACAGCAGGACGTAGCCAAGACGCCATTTCGGACCAGATATGGACACTACGAGTTTGTAGTGATGCCATTCGGGCTCACGAATGCTCCCACAGTCTTCATGGAGTGATGAACAACATCTTCATCGACTTTATAGACCAGTTTGTAGTTGTCTTCATCGACGACATTCTGGTTTACTCTCGCAGTAGAGAGGAGCATGCATGATACTTGAGGATCGTTCTTCACGTCTTACAAGACAGAGAGCTCTACGCCAAGCTCTCTAAGTGCGAGTTTTGGATGCCCGAGGTAGCATTCCTTGGTCACATTGTTTCAGCTGAAGGAATCAAGGTAGATTCGGCGAAGATTTAGTCAATAGCTTATTGGCCGCCTCCTAAGAACGTCAAGGAGGTACGCAACTTCTTAAGATTGGCGGGCTACTACAAGCGTTTTGTTGAGGGTTTTTTAGTTATCACCCGACCGCTCATTTCCTTGCTGTGGAAGTCTATGAGGTTCTTATGGTTCGAGTCGTGCCTGCAGAGCTTCGAGGAGCTGAAGAAGAGGTTGACCTCTGCTCCTATCCTAGCTCAACCAGAAGGCATTGAGGATTTTGTGGTTTACAGCGACGCATCCAAGCTGGGCTTGGGATGTGTTCTGATGCAGAGGGGAAAGGTGATTGCTTACGCATCTCGACAGTTGAAGACGTACGAGGAGAATTTCCCTACCCATGATCTTGAGTTGGCTTCTATGGTTCATGCTTTGAAGATTTGGAGACATTATATGTACGGAGCTACGTGTCAGATTTTCACAAACCATAATAGTCTGAAGTACATATTCACTCAGCGGGAGTTGAATAACCACCAGCGCAGATAGTTGGAGTTGATCAAGGACTTTGATCTTGAGATCTTATACCACCCGGGGAAGGCTAACGTACTAGCAGATGCCCTTAGTAGGAAGACTCCCCGAGAGATGGCGATCACTAGGCTGACAACTCAGCCACATTTACAACGAGATCTTGCATGGTTAGAGATGGATATCCACTTTCCGGATTCCGACAGTCAATTGTCCACCTTGGAGATAGTACCTGATCTGTTGGCCGAAATCCGACAGAAGCAAGAGAGTTGCCCCACTTTGACACAGATCCGAGACCGGATGTCTCGAGGAGAGGCGCCGCAGTTTGCAGTTGGTGCTGATGGAGTTTTGAGACGCCAAGAGCGTGTTTGTGTGCCTTCAGATCGAGAGTTGAGACAGATCCTTCAGGAGGCTCACTCTTCACCTTACTCAGTCCACCCCGGTGCGAGTAAGATGTATCAGGATATCAGACGCTCTTTCTGGTGGGAGGTCTGAAGCCAGACGTGACGAGATATGTAGCTCAGTGTGCAACCTGTCAGCAGGTCAAGATCGAGCATCATAGACCAGGAGGCGAGCTACACCCACTTCTCGTCCCTCAATGGAAGTGGGAAGACATCTCTATGGATTTTGTTACCGGTCTGAGACCGAGTCGAGGCTTTGATGCTATTTGGGTCATAGTAGATTGACTGACAAAGACTGCATGTTTCATTCTGATCAAGGAAACGTGGTCGGTGAGTCGATTGGCAGAAGAGTTCACTAGACAGATAGTGAGACTTCATGGGGTACCTAGGACTATTATCTCTGACAAAGACGGACGGTTCACTTCGAGGTTCTGGAAGCAAGTTCATGCCGCCCTAGTTACGAGTCTGCAATTCACGACTGCTTATCATCCTCAGACCGATGGTCAATCTGAGCGGACCATCCAGACTTTGGAGGACATGCTGCGAGCCTGTGTGTTAGACTGGGGACAAGTGTGACCAGATTACCTTCCCTTAGTAGAGTTTTCGTACAACAACAATTGACACACATCGATCAGGATGGATCCTTATGAGGCTTTATATGGACAGAGATGTCGTACACCGTTGTGTTTTGATGAGCCGAGTAGTGCTAGCAGAGTAGCACCTGAGCAGATTCAGGAGGCATGACTCGAGTAGCAGTGATCCGAGAGCGGATGTTAGCAACACATAATTGATAGAAGTCTTATGGAGATAAGAGGCGAAGACTTCTGGAGTTCAGAGTTGGAGATCAGGTTTGGTTGAGAGTATCCCCGACACGAGGCGTCAGACGTTTCGGTGTCAAGGGGAAGTTGAGCCCTAGATACGTTGGACCGTTCGAGATTCTTGAGCGAGTTGGGGAGGCAACATACTGACTTCCGTTGCCACCGAAACTCGAGGGTGTTCACCCAGTCTTCCATGTGTCTCAGCTACGGGAGTACATACGAGACCCGAGGCACATCATCAATTATGAGGATCTAGTGATCGAGCCAAGCTACACATTCGTAGAGCACCCGATGACAGTCTTAGAGCGTAGTACGAGACGCTTGCATTCGAAGGATATCCCGATGTTGAAGATCCAGTGGTCGATGCGAGGAGCTGATGAGGCGACTTGGGAGACAAAGGATAGTATCCAGAGGAACTATCCGGAGTTTTACGCTGAGTTGGATGCACCTTTAGCATAGTCGTTCGGTTTCGGATTTTTCTTTTGTTGCGTTGCGTACGCTTGTTGTGACGTTTTGTGTTACGTGCCCCGAGTCGGAATATATGATTTCAGTTCTGATTCTATGTGTTGTTGTGATCGTTGGGCTTTTGCATATTTTGGGACGAAACTTCTTTTTTAGGGGGATCTGATGTAAGACCCCAGTTTTGTCTTCACCGCCCCCGCGATGAACAAGGCCGCCCCCGCGGCTGTGTTGATCCGCCCCTGCGGATGACGACAAATCGTGCCCGATCTTTTTCCGTTCTTTTTATCTTCCTTCCATAGATAGAATATCCGATATTCTATCTTATGGGCCGGTTTCCTAATCTTCTTTCTATACCCTAGACGTCTTTTCATCTATCTTTCTAACCCGTCCCTATATATACCCATCTTTTCCTCTTTTTCCCGTTTCTTGCTTACGTCTTCTTCAACCCTAGAGTGTTGTAACCTTGCCGTTGTGTTCTTGTTGAACGTCTAACTTATTCCTCCCTTGTTCTTCTTCACGTTCATGTGCTTTTGCACCTTGCTTCTCCTTCAGTTTCGGTTTCTTCCTTTCGTTCTTCTCTTTTCTTCTTCTCCAAGGATCAAGCTTGAGACTTGATTCCTGTGAAGCGTCCCGTTGTTGATCCTTTGTTGTTCTCGGGCTCTCTGGGGTTGATTCTTGACGTGTTGGAGACAAAGGTTCAAGCTTTGGTGTCCCTTGTTGTGAGTTCTGTCCAAGAGAAGCCCGACAATAGCTTTTGTCGACGAACCACCCCCGCGCCTGCACAGAGCCGCCCCTGCGCCTCTGTCACGCGCCGCCCCTGCGCCTCTGCCCAACCGCCCCTGCGGTTTTCTTTACTATAACTCCCGTCTTTGGTGAGTTGCTTCCTTCCTTCATTTCCTCGTTCCTTTCTTGGTTCCTTGTGGTTGTTCCTTGTTCCGTGAGTTGCTGTAAGACTAAGGTTGAGCCCTTAGCTTGTGGAGATCTCTTAGAGATCGTTGAGACTAGAAGTTATAGACTTCTAGCAACTGTTCCGTTCCTGATCCGTGATGCTTGTTCGTACAGGCTTTCCTTGCTCCTTTCCTGAGGGAAACTGAGCTTTCTTGAGTGTTCTCTGAGTTGTTGCTGAGCCTTTGTGTTACCTTCGAGTGAGGTAAGTCCCTTGGACTTAATTAGCTTCATTCCGCGTATTAGTTGGATTGTTTTGGCTTGTTTGCGTTGTTATCATGTTTATAACGGATAATTGGAAATAGGATTCACCCTTTGATGATCTTAACTGGCCCAAGTGTATTATAACCGGGCGGTGACCACTTGTCTAGTTCTACAGGAGAATATAATGTGCTCTTGCAACCCAGACCCGTAGGTAACAAATAGTACTGATCTATTCCTATTGGTAGACGGAAGCGGAGGCGAGTTTAGGGAGATTCTCGTGTGGCAAAAGAAGTTGAATTAGTAATAAATAACCTTAATGAAAGATAATAACCGATTGATGTGTGAGCATGCTACGTGTTTTCTTGTAACTTATGTGTGTTTGTGCCTTTACGCTCTTGCTAGTATCTAGAATGTTAGCTAACGGTTTATACCGTTGTTGTAGTTGTTCCGCAGGTTCAGGATGCTGCTGAGTGATCCGGATGGTGTGGTCAGCCGGGGTTCCCGTACATTATAGGACGGGATCGGGTTTTTGTTTCTTTTGTTGTTTCCCTTTTGTTTTGAACTCGGATGCGAGTCTTTTATGTTTTCTTTTGTTTAAACCTTTGGTTTTATATTGAGTTTTGATTTTCATTCGTCTGTGCCTTGTTGTAAGATTCGTTTGTTGTTGCTACTCTGAGGGCCGGGGCCCATTGTGCGGTCCTAACCCGTAGCGCTTCGAGTTCCCTGAACTTAGGGTGTTTCAATTGGGACAGCGGGACAAGTTAACTCCGCATTCCCTCACTGTACAATTGATGATACTCGTTGGAAACCGTCCTATCTACTTTGAACTCCTATCACTCTCATTCAACCCACGATACCCATTCAAGTTATACTTTTCTCTCTTGGATCCTTGATTCGGGAGCCTCTTTTCACATGACAAGAGATCTCTATCTACTTTCCTTGTTCAAACCGGTAACCACATGCCGGATCAAACTCCCTAATAGGGCTATACCCTTAGTCTCAATTAGACACGTAGGAAATTTGCGCGTTAATAACTCCCTTCACTTGGCTCGAGTATTATTTTTTTGGGGACTTAAATTTCATCTCCTTTCCCTTAATCAATTAACTACGGACTTGAATTGTGTTTTTATGATAACTAATAAAATTTGTGTTATACAAGACCGTACTTCGAGGACAATGATTGGAGTGGGTGAAGCTAGTGATTGAATCTACTGACTTCCCTGGATGAAAAAACGTTTATCCAATCCTTTCATGCCTTACCAATGTCGACACCACTACCCAGCATAACCGCCTTGATCATCCTTCCAACACTGAAACTTCCTATCTTTATGACATCTATCTCTGGGCTAAACTACCTAGATCATCTTTTCCTATTAGCAATTCTCATGCTTCGTCTTTATTTGAATTAGTTCACTTAAATATTTGGGGTCCCTATCACATTCTTTCTACTTCCGGTTGTTCCTACTTTCGTACCATTTTGGATGATTAATCCCGTGCACTTGAGTAATTGTAATAAAGGGAAAAGTTGAAGCCTCTTCTTTAATTCGATTTTTTTTCCGTGGTTGAGACTCAATTCCATGCTTGTGTCAAAACCTTATATAGTGATAATGCCAAGTAATTCCTTTGTCTTCAATCTTTTCTTCAAGGTAAAGGTATTTGCCTAAAAACTTCATGTACTTACACACCATAACAAAATGGGAGGGTAGAACGGAAATATCATTACATCTCTAATGTCTCTAGAGCCCTTATGTTCCAAGGGCAATTGTCTTTCTTGTTTTGAGGAGAATGTATCCTCACTGCTTGCTACCTTATCAACCACACACCTACACTTATACTTTATAACAAAACTCCTTACAAGCTTCTTCATTGCTCCCCACCTTCTGATAACGTGATTTATGACGTTATTATAGGCATACATTTAGATAGTTTTTCCCGTTATTCATGCACGTTTTGGCATTAGTTCACGACGTTTACACTCATTTCATGCATATTTCTAGAAAAGACGTCTATACGAGCTTTTGTCGGTTTTGTAGGTATTTCGGGGATCTTTTGGGCATTAATCGATACATTCGAGGATCAAGCCTCATGGTGGTACACATCCAAGGCTTTGAAGGAACATAATTGGAGCAATGAAGGACACAAGGACCCTTGTTGGTGCAAGCAATGGAGCAACTCATGGCTAGATGATTATAACAAGCCTCTGTTTAAGAAAATCGGACCATCACTCAGGAAAATCGGCCGATTTTCCTGGCTGGGTCGATTTTTCTGCCTTCAACAGCTTAAGCCACGTGTCTCACGATCTCTTTGCCCGGCCTTGCTCTTGGTGGAGAATATAAATGGTCCTGCAAGCTATTGCTGAGCATCTCTCCTCTCCCACATTCTCTCATTCATAGCTCATTAGATTGGAGGCTAGACTGGGAGAAGAAGAAAATCTCTCTCAAATTGGAGGAAGAAGAAGAACACAAAGCTTAGAGTGATAGTGAGTTTTGAGTGATTTTGAGTGATTTTCGGAATCTTTGATTGAAGAACTATTGCAAGGATTGTTAGGAACGTTTTGAAATTTCATTTGAAGGGTTGTAAGTCTTGCTAAAACTTAGATTCAGCTGAGATTTATTGTTTTTACTTGCTTATCTCCCATCATCCATCTATGAGAACCATGTATGCTTGTGTGATGATTTTGGATCTTGATATGCATATTATTGGCTAGTTTATTGTGATTCTGGAGTGATGGATTGATGGTTATGGCTTGGGTGATGATAGAATGGACTTATATGTTAGTTTAGGATGATTTGTATGCACAAAACCTAACCCAGAAAGAAAAATCGGGCTGTTTTTCAGCCAGATCGGCCGATTTAGGCATGATCCACCCGATTTTTCTCTCTGTTGCTCTTTAATTGATGAATTTGTATGTTAGGATGTTAGGTTGTTGAAATCCTAGTGTTTATTAAGCATAATTTAGCTTAGGATCACCTAATGCTATCAACCTAAGTGAGAGAAGAGATCTACCCGATGATTTCCGACCTTAGACACCTAAGATGATGAATTCTAGGTAGTAGTGAGCCTCACAAGCCGCTATTGGATTGAGTGTGCTAGGATTATTGCTTGAGACTTCCCTTTTCCGAGACTTACCCGATAAGGAGAGGGTTGCCCCTTAAGTGGAGTCCGGTTTGTGTAGGATTCCCTACTTTAACCCCTTGAGACCTACCCGGTAATAGGAGTTTGATGCGGGATTAGCGAAGTGAGAGACCTACCCGGTAATTGCTTCCATTAGTGAAACACCCTTTTCCAACACTGCATCCTTATCCTTAGAATATTTAGTAGCTTGAGTCCAATGCCATAACCGGAAATCTTGACCTCTAGAATCCATTTTTCTCTCTTTGATCATATATTTTAGTTTGTGTCACTTGTTTGTTTTGCTAGCTTGAGTTGTTAGTTTGATTTATTATTTTGCATGAATTGTGTTCTTTGATTGATCACCTAAAAACCAAAGCAAAAACATTAAGATCTTCATTTCTTTATTCCTTTCTCCTTTCTTAGACTAGTTTTACACTATCTATGCTCACTTGTTGATTCGATTTCACCTTAGTCTTCGAGTTCGACCTCGGAATACTATCCTTACTACAAAACGACCCATACACTGTGGGTTCGCTAGGAGTTAGGAAAAATATAACGAGTATAAATTTAAGGCTTATTGCGTGCATCACATTCTTAGCGTAACAAGTTTTTGGCGCCGTTGCCGGGGACTAGGTCTAGATCGAGTCATTTTTGTGATTGTTTATAGTGTAGATCTTTCTTGTTGCTTGTTACGCTAAGATCGTGTGATGCGCAATTGGGTTTTAAATTTATACTCGTTATATTTCTCCTAACTCCTAGCAAACCCGCAGTGTACGGGACGTTCGTAGTAGGGATAGTATTCCGAGGTCTAACACAAAGACTAAGGTGAAATTGACTCGATTTGCGATTGAGTTTAGTAAAAACCTAGGTTGGAAGAGAAAAAAGAAATAAAGAAATGAAAATCTCAAATGTTTTTGGTTGGTTTTTGGTGATCAATCAAAGATCACAATTCATGCAAGTAATCGATCAACTAAACTATAAATCAACACAAATAACCAACTAAACAAGATATAGTTCAAAGAAAGAAAAAACGGATTCTAGGGATTGGAAGTTCCGATTATGGCATAGGACTCAAGCTATCTTTTCATTCTTGGATTAACTATGTTGGGGTTAAGTGTTTCTAGATTGGGATTAATTACCAGGTAGGTCTCATGATCCACTAGTTCATTCCCTAAGTCTCATTACCGGGTAAGTCTCTAAGAACTTAGAGGATGGAATTCTACTCGAACCGGATTGCTAACTTAAGATCCAACATATCCTCACCGGGTAAGTCTCGGAAGGGCTAGTTTTAAGCTACTATCCAGCATACTAAATCCAATGGCGGCTTATTAGGCTCACCACTACCTAAGGTTAGTTGTCTTTCGAATCTAAGAGTAAGGATTACCGGGTAAGTCTCTCCTAACACTTAGTTGCTAACACTAGGTCACCCTAGGATAGTTTTAACTCAACAAACACTTAGGATTTCAACATTCTAACAGTCTAAGATTAGATCCATCGAACCAGGAAAATCACGGTTTGTTCTACCTAAACCACGGCCGTGGTCTGGCAAGAACTGGCCGTGATTCCTAACAGAGGATACGTTCTTACAAACAAGTCATCCAAAGATAAATCTAAGTCCGTCCTATCATAGCCCTAGCCATAACCATCCTTTCCTTACCCTAGAACCACATCAATTTAGCCTACAACGTTCATAATGGAAATCGAAACAAACAAACATGAAATCATAACATTTATTGCAAGATAATGAAGGAAAAGAGATGCACAAGTGAACTTTAAAACAAACCAAGCTGAAAATAGAATTAGAATGACTTACAACCCTTCCAAGGGAAGGTTCAAATGATTCTTACAATTCCAAAATCAGAATCCGAAATACAAGAAAACTATGGTGTGTGTTCTTCTCCTCCTCTTCAATGGAACTCTTCTTCTTCTCTTCTATACTTTCCTTCCTAGAAAAACTTCTTGTTGAGAGAATATATTTTGTTAGAGAGAAATGGATAATGGATGAGCTGCTCCAAACTACTCCCAGCTGCCCCTCACAACCCATGAAGGACCACTTTTATAACAAACTTGCATGAGCTGGCCATGAGAGTCGTGGCACAGCTGTCACAAGAATCTAGCAAAAACCACGGTTGATTCCACAGCCGTGATCTGTCAGAGAACCGTGATTCTGTGCAGAAACTTTGCCTTGGATCATTAAGCTGTGATTTGGTGCCTGGCTAGTGTTGGCAAGGTTCCATGAGTCCTCCTTAGCCTATAGCTTGTGTCCTAATGAGTCCGAGGGTGTGTCGTCTAGATGAACGATCCTCAAACGCATCGTTTTAGCTCCTAAATTTCTCGAATTACCTATAAAACACGCACAAGTCCGTGTAGGCATCTATCTCGACAAAATACATGAATTGAGTGCAAAATGTCTCGAACCAATGCCAAACCATGCATGAATGAGCGAGAATTCTATCTAAATGATTACCTAAAACTAGCCCATAAATCGTGTTATCATTGCTTTTGATCTCTTTTGGTGTGTGTCTTTGCTTTTCAGGACATCTCTCACCCTTTAGGTGTATGCGAAGATCTCGTGGCAAGGATTTAGCTCCATTCAATCCCGAACCGGAGAAAACCCTTAGATCTAGATCCAAGAGCATTAGAAAAGGGAAAGAGATGGCCGGAAGAGATCTCCAAGCTGAGTTGGATGAGGCTTTAGAGCAAATTAGGCTAAGAGATGAGCTCTTGGAGGAAGAAAGGAGACTTGCCAATGAGAGGCAAGAAGCAACTAGGAGGGAGATTGAAGAGATTAGGCAAGCTCTTGTGTAAGGAGAGCTTAATCGTCAACAACCTCCACCTCCTCCACCACAACCGCAGCCGGCGGCGAATATTCGGGTTGTGCCCATTGCTATTGAGGAGCCACAAACATTAGGGAGACGTATGGATCCGGCACAAAGAGCACACCGTCCGGGTGTGAACTTAGGAGATCCCGCAACCCACAATTACAAGCTCCGCCCTCAAGTTCTACAAATGATCAAGCATAATCAATTTGGAGGGGTGGAAGGAGAGTCTCCTCATCAACACTTGATGAACTATGAGATCTTGATGGAGACTCTTAGACCGCCTAGATTGAAGAGCAACAACCATAAGCTTAGGGCTTTCTCCTTCTCACTTAAGGATAAAGCCTTAGCTTGGTATCAATCTATTCCACAAGGGCGAGTGAGTACTTGGGAGGATATGACAACTGAGTTTTTGACTAAGTTCTTCCCACCTTTCAAGACTACCAAGTTAAGAGGAAAGATCAATGCCTTCGTGATGAAGGATAGAGAGAGTTTGTTCAAGTCTTGGGAGAGGTTCAAAGACCTTCTCCTAGATTGTCCACACTATGGTATACCAAAAATTGAGCTATTGGAAATCTACTTCAAAGGACTTGATGAAGATAGCCAATTCAAGCTCCAATCTCTTTCCGGTGGGACTTTCATGGAAAAGAATGTAGATGAAGCTTGGGAGTTTGTAGAGAAACAAGCTTTAGTGATTGAGAAGTACTCCCATAGGAAGAGTGAAGGGAGGAAAGCGGGAGCATATGAGGTGAGTGAAGTCACCATGAGCAACTTCAAGCTTGATGCCATCAACAATGAGTTGAAATCTTTGAGGGAGTTGTGTGCTACAACTTTGAAGAGTCAAGCAAGCCCTCAAGTGCAAGTGCAAGCAAATTTGTCTTCCAAGGAGGAAGATGTGAACTACATGGGAAGGGGCAATTACAACAACTATCAAGGCCCAAGGAACTTCAACAACAACCGGCAATTCAACAATTACCGGCCTAACCACAACCATCCCGGGTTTTCCTATTCTAACCCAGATGGAACCTTGAACCCTCCCGCTTCCACAAGCACAAATCCACCACCAAAGGCTTCACAAGAACCTCCACCCGGATTCACTCAACCTCCAAAGGATAGAACCGAAATGACGTTTGAGCAATTGCTTGGAAGGTTGAGTGGTCTTGAGAGCACGGTGACTTCTATTTCTAAGGCTCAAAAGGTTTTGGAAGCACAAGTGTTCCAAAAGGCGGGTGAAGCCCATAGAGATCCGGGAAAGCTTCCCGGAAGAACCGAAGATAACCCAAGAGGCTAAGTGTTGGCTATTACAACAGGAAGTGGGTTGAGCATGAAGGACCCCTTACCCAAGGGAAATGACAAAGGGAAGCAAGTGGTGAATGAAGAAGAGCAATTGCAAGAAAATGGAGGGAAGAGCAAGGAAGATGAGCCATCATATGTGGCACCACCTCCATACAAGCCATCACTACCGTTCCCACAATCACGAGCAAGAGCTCGTTTGGACAAACACTTTGGTAAATTCCTTGAACTTATGTCTAAATTGCATATTAACATTCCGTTCATGGATGCTATTCTAGGTATGCCGGCATATGACAAGTTCTTGAAGGAAATACTCTCCAACAAGAGAAAGTTGGAGGAGTATGGGGAAGTAAGGATGACAAAGAGATCCTCGGAATTGATTCATACGATGAAAGAGGAGATGCCTCCTAAGCTAAGAGATCCGGGATCCTTTTGTGTGCCAATCGGAGTAGGAGAAGTGAAGTATGACGCCCTATGTGATCTTGGGGCAAGTGTAAGCATCATCCCGCTTGCACTTTGCAACAAGGTTGGGCTAGGAGAGCCAAAGCCGGTCAAGATGACCCTTTACATGGCGGACCGCTCAATCACTCATCCGGTTGGAATCTTGGAAGATATTCCGGTGCAACTAGGGATGTTCTATGTGCCCATAGACTTCGTTGTTTTAGATATCCCGGCGGACTATCCGGTTCCTATCATCTTGGGGAGACCTTTCCTAGCTACTTCCGGATGTTTGGTGGACTGTAAGAATGGAATTCTCTCCTTCAACATTGGAGAAGAGAACATCAAGTTTAATTTGAACAAAATGGTGAAGGGGCCAGCCCTAGGTGAAGATGTCTTCAACATTGTTGAGGAAGAGGAGTCTAGAGAGGTTGTGAGCTCAATCTTGCTTAAGGATCCACTTGAGAAGGTCCTTAGCTCAAGTTTTATGGAGGAAGGAGTTGAGGAAGGTAGCAATGAAGTAATCAAGGCCTTGAATGCATTGGACGAGCTACCAAGTGTTAGATTTGAAGTACTAAAGGAAGAGAGAATCACCCAGGAAAATCGGCAAGAGGGGGCCAGATCGGCCGATTTTCCTACTTATCCTGAAGTGCCATCCAACTTTGCAAATGCAGAAACTGAGATCGACCTACACTCAGGAAAATCGGCCGATTTTCCTGATTGGGCCGATTTTCCTGAGTCTTTTGAGCATCATTCAAGTGTTTGTGAGCAATCATCAAGGGACTTAGGAGAGGCTTCCATGGCTTTGCAATCATCTCAACCTGCATTGTATGGATCATCTCCAACCGAAAAAGGTCCTCCTCAACTTAATCTTAAACCTCTTCCTTCTCATTTAAAGTATGCTTTCCTTGGTTCAAATTCTACTTATCCGGTGATTGTGAATGCATCTTTGAATGATGATGATCTTAATAGATTGTTGAATGAATTGAAACTACATAGAAAGGCAATATGATACACCATTGATGACCTTGTTGGCATTAAGCCCTCTTTGTGCATGCATAAGATAATAATGGAAGATAACCATAAACCCTCTATTGAACATCAAAGAAGATTGAATCCTATAATGAAAGAGGTAGTCAAGAAAGAGATCATTAAGTTGCTAGATGCGGGAATCATCTACCCTATTTCGAATAGTAAATGGGTTAGTCCCGTACATGTGGTTCCTAAGAAGGGTGGGATGACCGTAGTAACTAATGAGAACAATGAACTAATCCCAACTAGGACGGTTACGGGATGGAGGATGTGTATTGACTATAGGAAACTAAATGTGGCCTCTAGGAAAGATCATTTCCCTCTTCCTTTCATTGACCAAATGCTAGAGAGATTAGCTCAACACTCTCATTTTTGTTACCTAGATGGCTATAGTGGATTCTTCCAAATCCCTATCCACCCCGATGACCAAGAGAAAACCACATTTACATGTCCTTGGGGAACATTTGCATATAGGAGAATGCCATTTGGGTTGTGTAATGCACCCGCCACCTTTCAAAGGTGTATGATGGCCATATTTTCTGAATATATTGAGAATATCATGGAGGTGTTTATGGATGGTTTTTCCGTTTATGGATCTTCTTTTGATGATTGCCTAGCTAACTTGTCTTTAGTGCTTAAGAGATGTGAGGAGACAAATCTTGTCTTGAATTGGGAAAAATGCCACTTCATGGTAAGTGAAGGTATTGTGTTGGGACACTTGGTGTCCAACCGTGGCATTGAGGTTGATAGGGCCAAGATTGAAACGATAGAGAAGTTGCCACCACCTACCTCGGTGAAAGGGGTAAGGAGCTTTCTAGGGCATGCCGGTTTTTACCGGAGGTTTATTAAAGATTTCTCTAAGATTTCTAAGCCTCTTACTAACCTACTAATGAAAGACGTTGAGTTTGTTTTCTCCAAGGATTGCCTTGAAGCTTTTTGTAGGTTAAAGAATGCTTTGATCTCCGCACCTATCATGCAACCCCCGGATTGGAGCTTACCATTTGAAGTGATGTGTGATGCAAGTGATGTGGCCGTTGGGGCTGTTTTAGGACAAAGGAAAGATGGGCGTACACATGCCATCTATTATGCTAGCAAGACGCTAGATGATACCCAACTTAACTATGCCACAACCGAGAAAGAGTTGCTAGCGGTGGTGTATGCCTTTGAGAAGTCCGCTCATATCTTGTTGGAGCGAAGGTCATTGTGTACACGGATCATGCTGCGATCCGTTATCTCCTTACAAAGAAGGATGCCAAGCCTAGATTGATTCGGTGGATCCTTCTTCTTCAAGGGTTTGATTTGGAAATCCGGGACAAGAAGGGGTCTGAGAATTCTGTGGCGGATCACCTTAGCAGACTCCCACCATTAGAGCTTGAGAAAGATGACATCCTGATTGATGACTCATTCCGGGATGAGCAATTGCAATTGGTGGAGGAGTGCTTGTTCCAAGTGTCTAGAGGAAGTGAGTCATGGTACGCCGACATTGTGAACTACCTTGTGTGTGAAGAAGTGCCTCCCGGTTTGTCATATGCCCAAAGGAAGAAGTTCTTCAAAGATGTGAGGCACTACTATTGGAGTGAACCACTTTTGTTCAAGAGAGGACTGGATGGAGTCTTTAGAAGATGAATACCGGAGGATGAGGTGGAGAGTGTGATCCGCCATTGTCATTCCTTGCCATGTGGAGGGCATGCTAGCTCACACAAGACATGTGCTAAGGTGTTGCAATCGGGCTTCTTTTGGCCAAGTTTGTTCAAGGATGTGCAAAACTTTGTGGTAGCTTGTGATGCTTACCAAAGGACGGACAACATCTCAAGGAGGAATGAGATGCCCTTGAACAACATACAAGAGGTAGAGATATTTGATGTGTGGGGTGTGGACTTCATGGGATCATTCCCTTCTTCACGTGGCAACCTCTACATCCTATTGGCGGTAGACTATGTTTCGAGATGGGTGGAGGCAATCGCTTCTCCCACTAATGATGCCAAGGTTGTAGTGCGGTTCTTCAACCGAGTGATCTTCCGTAGGTTTGGAACACCAAGGGTGATCATAAGTAATGGAGGGAAGCACTTCACTAATAGGAACTTTGGAGTACTTTTTGGCTAAGTATGGGGTAACTCATAAGGTGGCAACACCTTACCATCCCCAAACTAGTGGCCAAGTGGAGATCTCCAACCGGGAGATAAAAGGGATACTTGAGAAGACGGCCTCTAGGACGAGAAAAGATTGGGCTATGAAGCTCGATGATGCTTTGTGGGCATATAGAACCGCTTTCAAGACACCGATTGGCACCACTCCTTACAAGCTAGTTTATGGCAAGTCTTGCCACCTTCCGGTGGAGATGGAGCATAGAGCATATTGGGCCATAAGATGGCTGAATTTCGACCTCAAGGAGGCCGGTGAGAAGAGGTTGCTAGACATGAACGCCCTTGAGGAGATCCGGTTGGATGCTTATGAAAATGCCCGGATTTACAAGGAGAGGACCAAGCGTTGGCATGACAAGCGCCTCATTCCAAAGGAGTTGAATGAGGGTGACTTAGTGCTTCTCTTCAACTTGAGGCTGCGGCTTTTCCCCGGAAAGCTCAAGTCAAGATGGACGGGTCCCTAGGTTGTGAAGAAGGTCTTTTCTCATGGAGCGGTGGAGATAGGAGGAGATCATTGTGGTAACTTTAAGGTGAATGGGCACCGTTTGAAGAAGTATATCCCGGAAGCCCCGGTGGAAGTGATTGCCCCGCTTCACCTCGAGTGAAACGCTCCTGAGTTTGGTCAAGCTAATGACCTTAAAGAAGCGCTTAATGGGAGGCAACCCATTGGTACATATTTTTCCCTTTTGTTTTTCTTGTTTTTGTTTGATCTTACTCTTGGTGTGCTTTGTTTTTCTTTCGTGTTTTTGGGTGTTAGATCTTGTTGATTGTCATGTGTGATGAGATGTTAGAGGTCATGTGAAAACCTCAATGAACTGTTGAAGGTACAAGATCCAAGCACATGGACGAGGGAGAAAACACCTAGAAAAATCGGACTGATCTTCATAGAAATCGGCCGATTTTCTGGGGCAGTTGGTCCGATTTTTCCTTCTGTAAAGGAAAGTAATGATCTCCAATCAAGCATGGGTGGAGCGGACGTGGGACTTGGATGGCTTGCGGTGCCAAGCGCGGGTTCCGACACCTTAATGAACATCAAGAGCTCTCTACCATCCTTGATCGATCATCCACCATCATCATTCAATGTGAACCGAAATACCAAAGCATCACCAATTTTACATTGTGAGAACTCTCTTTCACTTCTTTATTTAGTTTCCACATTGGGGACAATGTGTTTCTAAGTATGGGGTGGGGTTTTCATGATCACTTGCATGATTAGCATCTAGGATAGTTTAATATTGTCACATGTTTCATTATGTCTTGCATTGTACATACATATTTCGAAAATTTTAAAAAAATTTTTAGTGCTTCTAAGCTTGGGAATGACCGTTATGATGAGATTGTCTTGTGAATTGGCTATGGATGGCCTTATGTGTTGAATAGATGAATGCATATGTGGACTTGAAGTACTTATCTTGAATCCCATGAATGATTTGTGATTATGATGCTTGTCTTGATTGGATTGAGGATTGAAAGTCGAAATTACATGCTAGTTCTTGCACATCATTTGGGAGTGATTAAGGCGATTCATCTTTCTCTACTTCTCATCTTGATCATGTTGTTTGAGCACCTCAATTGATGAAAAATTTGACCTCTTTTGACCCATCCAGGAATAGGAGCATGCTAGTGTGTTGAGTGTGTGAAAAGCAAGTGTGGGGTGAAGTTGTTGATGAATGAATGATGTGAATGAAGTGCTGAATTTGTTGTGAAAGTGTAGAAAAAATATAGGTTTGGGGACGTTGGTTTAAATGACGAGTAACTCGGGGTGTTTGTGCCTTGCCAAAGTCAAATAAACCGATAGTCCTAACGAGCTTTGGTATGTGTGCCCGGTGTGGATGCACCTCGAAAAATAAAAAAACCCGAGGACGGCTAATCACCAAGGTTTCGGCTTTTGTATACCAATGTCATTGTCTCAAAAATAAGTGAAAAAGAAAAGAAAACAAAGAAAAGATGGAGAAAATCATACACTTGTTGGGAAGTTGAGCAAAAACGAAATTGTGGAGTTAGTTCCTTTCTCGGATTAGCATCACATGACCTAAAAATTCCCACCTAATCACAACGTTTCATAGCCTCTTCTTTCCTAAGTCCCTGTGACCTAAATGCATGTGTGTAAGACTTAGTGATCTAGATTGGACATACTCATGATCATCTTGACTTCTTCATTTTCACCTCTCATGCATTCTTTCTAGTTAAGTATAATTGTCTTTCCATGCCTTCATTCATTTTATGCATGATTGCTTGTCCATTACTATGAAACATGACTTTGAAGGTGATCCAATGTTAGAAGCACAATTCCAAAAAGATTTTGTTGTTTTTCTGCATTCATAAATCATGTCATCTCTTAGTCTATAGTTAGGTCTTGCTCGGGGACGAGCAAATCTTAAGTATGGGGTATTTTGATAACGTGATTTATGACGTTATTATAGGCATACATTTAGATAGTTTTTCCCGTTATTCATGCACGTTTTGGCATTAGTTCACGACGTTTACACTCATTTCATGCATATTTCTAGAAAAGACGTCTACACGAGCTTTTGTCGGTTTTGTAGGTATTTCGGGGATCTTTTGGGCATTAATCGATACATTCGAGGATCAAGCCTCATGGTGGTACACATCCAAGACTTTGAAGGAACATAATTGGAGCAATGAAGGACACAAGGACCCTTGTTGGTGCAAGCAATGGAGCAACTCATGGCTAGATGATCATAACAAGCCTCTGTTTAAGAAAATCGGACCATCACTCAGGAAAATCGGCCGATTTTCCTAGCTGGGTCGATTTTTCTGCCTTCAACAGCTTAAGCCACGTGTCCCACGATCTCTTTGCCCGGCCTTGCTCTTGGTGGAGAATATAAGTGGTCCTGCAAGCTGTTGCTGATCATCTCTCCTCTCCCACATTCTTTCATTCACAGCTCATTAGATTGGAGGCTAGACTAGGAGAAGAAGAAAATCTCTCTCAAATTGGAGGAAGAAGAAGAACACAAAGCTTAGAGTGATAGTGAGTTTTGAGTGATTTTGAGTGATTTTCGGAATCTTTGATTGAAGAACTATTGCAAGGATTGTTAGGAACGTTTTGGAATTTCATTTGAAGGGTTGTAAGTCTTGCTAAAACTTAGATTTAGCTGAGATTTATTGTTTTTACTTGCTTATCTCCCATCATCCATCTATGAGAACCATGTATGCTTGTGTGATGATTTTGGATCTTGATATGCATATTATTGGCTAGTTTATTGTGATTCTGGAGTGATGGATTGATGGTTATGGCTTGGGTGATGATAGAATGGACTTATATGTTAGTTTAGGATGATTTGTATGCACAAAACCTAACCCAGAAAGAAAAATCGGGCTGTTCTTCAGCCAGATCGGCCGATTTAGGCATGATCCACCCGATTTTTCTCTCTGTTGCTATTTAATTGATGAATCTGTATGTTAGGATGTTAGGTTGTTGAAATCCTAGTGTTTATTAAGCATAATTTAGCTTAGGATCACCTAATGCTATCAACCTAAGTGAGGGAAGAGATCTACCCGATGATTTCCGACCTTAGACACCTAAGATGATGAATTCTAGGTAGTAGTGAGCCTCACAAGCCGCTATTGGATTGAGTGTGCTAGGATTATTGCTTGAGACTTCCCTTTTCCGAGACTTACCCGGTAAGGAGAGGGTTGCCCGTTAAGTGGAGTCCGGTTTGTGTAGGATTCCCTACTTTAACCCCTTGAGACCTACCCGGTAATAGGAGTTTGATGCGGGATTAGCGAAGTGAGAGACCTACCCGGTAATTGCTTCCATTAGTGAAACACCCTTTTCCAACACCGCAGCCTTATCCTTAGAATATTTAGTAGCTTGAGTCCAATGCCATAACCGAAAATATTGACCTCTAGAATCCATTTTTCTCTCTTTGATCATATATTTTGAGTTTGTGTCACTTGTTTGTTTTGCTAGCTTGAGTTGTTAGTTTGATTTATTATTTTGCATGAATTGTGTTCTTTGATTGATCACCTAAAACCAAACCAAAAACATTAAGATCTTCATTTCTTTATTCCTTTCTCCTTTCTTAGACTAGTTCTACACTATCTATGCTCACTTGTTGATTCGATTTCACCTTAGTCTTCGAGTTCGACCTCGGAATACTATCCTTACTACAAAACGACCCATACACTGTGGGTTCGCTAGGAGTTAGGAAAAATATAACGAGTATAAATTTAAGGCTTATTGCGTGCATCACATTCTTAGCGTAACACCTTCCCTTAACCATATTGGGGTTTTAGGTTGTGTTGCTTATTGTCGGATTCTTCCTCAATCTTCTAACAAATTTAGATCTCGGGGTAAAAATTGTGTCTTCATAGGCTATTCACTTTCTCAAAAAGGGTGGAAAATGTTAGATATAGATGCTAGAGATATTTTTGTCACACATGATGCGTGTTTTTATGAGATCATTTTTCCATTCTACATAACGGATTCACATTCATCTAACCTTTAACCCCAAACAAATTTATTTCCTCTTGAAACCAGTTGCTTTACCCCCATCTTAGAATCTTGACGACCCTCCCACCGCTCCATCCTTAACAAAAACAACAGTGGTCCCCATCCCTTCTCCTTTTCCCGTAGAGCCCTTTCTTCGTTACCCCAACGGACATTGCCTTAGCCCCCACCCTATGTCCCCTACCACCTGACACGCTATCCACTTCCCCTTACATATCCGCCCTAATTGCGGACCCCTCCTACTGCAACTCTTGTTGACCCTCCCACAATCATCTCAACAATTCCACCGGCCACCACTACCCCAATGAGTCCACCACCCCATCATAGCTCCCGAATCACCAAACCCTTAACCCTCTTATGAGATTATGTTTGTGAAAAGGCAAGTCACTTTGATCTTCAATCGGGTCAACCTTATCCCTCGTTGAAATCAAGTACCCGGTATTTATTGTTGATTCTTTATTGTATGAACACCTTTCCCCTACCCATATTGTTGCTCTTAACTTTTTCTACCGGGAACAAGAACCGACCTCCTTCAAGGAAGCAATTGCAACCCCGAAATGGCAGAAATCAATACAAGATGAAATTTCCTACCGTACAATGCAACAACACATGAGAATGTGTAGATCTCCCTGTTGATCGTAGAGTTATTGCTCTAAATGGGTTTTCGCATCAAATATAAATGTGACGGTTAGATTGAGCGTTATAATGCGCGTTTGGTTGTCCTTGATAACCGTCAACAAGAAGGCATTGATTATAGTGAAACGTTTGCTCCTATTGCTAAATTAGTCTTAGTCAAACCAGTTTTAGCCATTGTCTTCATTTGTAATTGAAAACTTCATGAGATGGATGTTTATAATGCCTTTCTTCATGGTGATCTACATGATGAAGTTTATATGCTCCCACCTCATGGATTTCGAACATCTTCTCAAGTTTGTCTTCTCAAGAAATCTTTGTACAGTGTTTGTCAGGCTCCTCGGAATTGGTTTCACAAGTTCACATCTGTCCTTCTGAAATACGGATTTTGTTAGTCCCTTGTTGATTACTCCCTTTTCACCTACAGACAGTCATGTATCACCCTTCCTATTCTAATTTATGTTGATGATCTGGTCAAATTTGGCAACAATCCTACTACCATTCGTATATTTAAGGACTATCTTCATACTTGCTTTCACATGAAGGACCTTGGACCTCTTCGATTTTTCTTAGGCATTAAAATTGTTTCTACTGCAACTAGTTTATGGCTTAACCAACGGAAATACACCCTTGACATTTTAGCTGATTCTAGTCTACTTGGATGTAAGCATGTATCTTTCCCGATGTCTACTGACCACGACCTTCAGTTGGATTTGTCCGCCCTACATGATGATCTTGAGAAATATCGATGTTTGGTGGACGACTTATCTACTTGACCATCATTCCCCTTGAACTTGCATATTCGGTTCATATACTTTCTCAATTCATGGCAACTCCGCGCCTTGGACAATGAGACGCTGTCTTGAAAATTCATTGTTATCTAAACTTAGCGCCTGCTCAAGGTATTTTCTTACCTCAATCTAGTGATCTATGCATTTGTGTTTTTTGTGGCTCAAATTATGCAGCTTGCCCTAACACTAGACATTTACTACAAACTACTTCATTTTGCTCGGTACCTCACCCATTTCTTGGAAAACCAAGAAATAGACTAGCGTCTCCCGATCTTCTATTGAGGTTGAGTACAGGGCAATGGCACCTTCCACTTGTATGCTTCTTTGGCTTCGTTCTCTCCTTCAGTCCCTTGATTTTTCGTATAAGGCAGGCTCTCATGTGCCTTTCTTGTGATAACCAGTCGGCCATTCATATCGCTATCAACCCAGTCTTCCATGAACGTATCAAGCATATTGAGATTGATTGTCATACCACCATAGAACAGATTCAGCGAGACATCATTCAAATTCAATATATTCCCGACACCCATCAACTTGCTGACATCACGCCTATGACACTTGACCCCACCAAATTCAACCTTTTAATTTACAAGCTTGGAGTTGTTTCTTCTCCACCTCTAGTTTGAGAGTGTTAGATATCAGACCTATTGTCCCGTACGTTATCCTTTATATGTTAGTTTACTGTTTTACACTTTTTTTTATTTATATAAACAATATTTGATCAATAAAATAAATAAGCTTTTTGTTCACGGATCTCTTCAAACTAAAATTAAAAAAAATCGGTGGTTAATTTTTTAATTTCATAATTTATATAGATTAGGTAAAAAAAACTAACTATGCATCATTAACCCACTTCTTTGTCCATTTCAGTCGTTGTGTTTTTTATTAAAATAGAAATAGGTTAGTAATAAAATTGAAAATAATTATACATATATGTTAGACGGGTACAATAATTGTCACGCCCGTAATATTTTGGGTTGTCGGGCGGGTTGAATAACTTGAATGGCCCAAAGCCAAAAAGTATACAAGTATGTGTAATGTAACCTAAATTAAGGATTTGGTATGAATACCCAAGTTATTTAAATTGTTAATCAAACATGATATTTTTTATTAAAAAATTATTCAGTTAACATTTGACGTGCTTTAGAAAACATAGGATAAAATATAATATATGTCTAACTCAAGACCTCGTGCACATATTTGAGAATGAACAAAAAAAATGAGGATTATTAGGATGAAATTAATATTATATTATATATAAAGTCGTAGAAAGTCCCACCTTCGTCTATAAATAGGCACACCATTGATTCTTCTAAATTACTCTTCCCTTCACAACATATTCCCGTCATCAATGAAGCCTTTCATCCCAGTAATCGACATGTCAAAACCCGATGCAAAGCATCAAATCGTCACGGCTTGCGAGGAGTTCGGGTTCTTCAAGGTCATCAACCATGGAGTTCCGATTGATTTCATCTCCCGGTTAGAGTCCGAGGCCATGAAATTCTTCTCCCTTCCCACATCGGAGAAACAGAGAGCCGGCCCGAGCTTTCCCTTCGGGTTTGGCTATGGCAGCAAAGGAATTGGACTCAACGGAGACGTTGGCTGGGTTGAATATCTTCTCATGACTGCTAATTCAGATCTTCAAATCGGAGAAAACCCAGAAAGCTTCAGGTTCTTACATCAATCGATCAATATGAAAAAAATCACGATTACACGCGAATTAAACGGATGTTTTATTGCAGGTCGGCTATGAATGAATACGTGACGTCAGTGAAGAGAAAGGCCTGTGAGGTGCTCGAGTTAATGGCGGAGGGGTTAAAGATTGAAGAAAGAGATGTGTTCAGTAGACTCTTGAAAGATGAAGAAAGTGATTCACTGTTCAGACTCAACCATTACCCACCTTGCCCTCAAGGCTTCCAACCCGGGGAAATGGTCGGGTTCGGAGAACACACCGACCCGCATATCATATCGGTTCTAAGATCGAATAACACTTCCGGGCTCGAGATCTCGTTGAGAGACGGGAAATGGGTATCGGTTCCTCCGGATCAAACCTCATTCTTCGTCAACGTGGGGGATTCCCTTCAGGTAAGAAAAAATAACTCTAGATAGTAAGAGTAGATCATCGACCTTATAATAAATAAATAATGTTTTATTTTGGTAATGCAGGTGATGACGAACGGGAGA
Organism: Fagopyrum homotropicum; assembly: GCA_033239125.1. NCBI lineage: Eukaryota > Viridiplantae > Streptophyta > Magnoliopsida > Caryophyllales > Polygonaceae > Fagopyrum > Fagopyrum homotropicum. Next base: position 115,756,812 of record BSWB01000007.1, on the reverse strand, counting down.
TTCAAAAGCGTGAGGCATAGGGTTTTAGCGAACGGGTACAAATCAAGGATCTCAATGATATACTTCGGAGGACCGCCAATGAGCGAGAAGATCGTTCCGGTAGCGTCGCTGATGGGAGTGAATCAAGCAAGGTTGTACAAGGAGTTTACTTGGTTAGAGTACAAGGCAAGTTGCTACAAGTCAAGATTGGGTGACAATAGACTTGTACTCTTTGAAAACATTGCAGCTTCCTGATCTTCTTCTTCATTGGAGCCCACTTCAAACATGGGTTTCTTTTGTTTATGAATGGTCAGAATAGTTGCTTTCAACCCCAACAAGGGTAGGATTTTGTAGAGATCCAAAGTTTGCTAAATAGAGAGTCAGTGGGAAAAGATTTGTACTTTCTTTTTCATATCCTTCAAATGTATATTATTTTCTTTTATATCACAATTATCACGTTTGCTCACATCAATTCTATTGCCATACACACCCTCTAACCTATTTTCAGAAACCTATTCTGTAATAAAACACATCTATAAAATATATTAAGTAATTAATCGGATCACAATTATACTTATATAATAAATACTAATAAAATTAAACACAAAAAATTGCATATAGCTTAGAAGTTGGAGGTAATCCTAAGAACCCAGGATCACATGTAGCAATATTTTTAACAAATATATTATTTTAATGACAATGTTTTTAATGATATTTTTATGTTATAGCTATAACATATAGAAAAAAAAGTTGTTGTTCGATAAATATCTATTTCTTAAAAGATAAGCTCTAAAAAATATTGAGTAAAATGGCTAATTAGATCTCTTATCACTATTACTCTATTAAGTGCCCGTTTGGTTGGAGCGGTGGAATGGAAACGGAATGGAATTGGATAAGGGTTAGGAATGGAAATGGAAATGATGGGATTAATTTCATGTGATAAAAGACCTTTAACCAAACGTATTTTTTGATTGATTCGGAATCATTCCGTTACCGGGAATGATTCCTAGAGCTTCCAAACGGGCCCTAAGAGTCTATTTAACCCAATTCTTTCATCTAGGGAAAATATATATATGCTAAAATTAATGGAATTTATAAAACAAAAGTCTATAAAAAAAAAGAGCCTATTTAAATCAATTCTTTCAAAAAAAATATTTTATTTTTCATCCTTCATCAAAATTTTTGTACAAATAATTTATTTTGAAGAAAATGTTTTAATGATATTTTTATAAGCAAATTAGTCATCATAAGTTCAAAGTAATAAATCTAACTTTTATGCTACGATTTTTATATAATAAATTAAGTTTTTGGTTTCATTTATTTTTTCATATTATATATAAAGTTTTGCCCGCTTGCTTATCTTTGAAAAAAATATTTGGTTTTTCATCCTCCAATAAAATTTTATGAGCTCCGACACAATCCAATATGAATATCCGTACGTTATATTGATACTTCACTTTTTCATGTCATTTTTGTAATGTCTATGGTGCATATGAGTAGTATTGTCAATGCAATTTTTTTTTATTCAAATTGCATATCATTTGTACATAGATGATAAACAACATAATATATAGAAATGATATAGAAAAAAGAACGATTATATATATATATATATATATATATATATAATTGTCCTTTTTTATTGTTTTCGAAAGATTAATATCTAGAGATAAAGTTAATGAAAACAAGTTTTTATAATATATAGTGGTGGTGTGGTGTTAATGTTTTGTAAAAAACGCGTCATAATTATCACTGATTAATTATCGAATTGAGAAGATTTAAAATTGAACAATGGTGATCAATAAATTCAAAAGATAATCACTACCATGAAACTTAGTTGTAGAAATGTTGCAATAAACTCTACGAACAATTTCAATGCATAAAATATCATCTCTCCTAATTTAAAAAAATATATAATTGATTAGTGTGTAGCACGGATTTAACCACTAGTAAATAATAAATTATACTACAATCAATAAATATGGTGTAGCATCAGGTTGCAATGTGTAATAAATTGACATTAAACAACCTACATAATTTTAAGAGCACCCTAATTTAAGAAATACAAAATTTTCTTTATTAACATATCAAGATCTATTTTAACTACGTAAATCGTAGACTATATAAATGAATATATTTGATCGATATGCACATCTATTATCGATGACAAATGTTATGATTTTTATCACAATTATAGATGCTTTACACTAAAAAATCATGTGATTCTTAAAAACAAATCAAACTAATTTTAATTAAATAAAATTTTAACAAAATAAAACATGGGTTCTAAATGTATCTATTTAAAATATTAAAAAAGATGGTAGCAAAATAAGAGAGCTTGAACACAAAAAAAAAAAAACATGTGTAACACATGCTAGCTAACAAAATATTAATTTCATTCTTAATACATATAATTTAGGGAAAACCCTTATATTTAGGTTTGTTGTTTTCATATAAAAAAAAAAGTGAATAATTTAGATGGATAGATATTTGAATTGGGAGTATAAATAAAACGCGTATAGGACGTGTGTTGTGTATAGGCTGTGCATGAAGCGTGTGTGGTAGGCTGAGGCTGAGGCTGAGGCTGAGGCTGAGGCCGAGGGGTGAGACCCACAGATATTGCATAGTCACAGTCATATGTCTTACTAATGAAAGAATAATAAAAGAGTTAAAGAAAAGGACTTTGGTTTGGTGGGACATCACTAAATTGCAATCAATTGTAGATCGACTAGCACATTGTGGCATTTGCAGTATCCTCCAAGTTCAGCTTGACATCTGTGTGTTTTGTGGTGGATGCTGATAAGTATCCTCTCTAAATCAAACACAAGTACTCTCTAAAGCCAAATGCATGCTGACACTTCCTCCCATACTAGGAAAGATCATCTCTTCCTATGATATTTACCATTCTTTTTATAATGTTGCAGCCAAGCTTAGCCACACAAACACCTGCACAACTCCTGTGGGATGCTTTTTGTGGTTTCCAAAGTCATTTTTGGGTCTAGTATCCGGATCGGCCCGAAATTTTTTATATAGACCGGAAAATGAAATCCCCTTAATGCATTTCGAAGTGAATTCATAATCATTAAAAAAAAATCATGTATAGTACGTGACTCGGTGAGCAATAATCATTATAATGTGCTGGAAAGATCGAAGATACTACTTTGGCCGACTAAGCGACAATATTTTTTCGATTGAGAAAAGAAAGGGCTCTTGTCGAGAGCCCATTGATGATAAAGTTCCATAGGGAATGCATCAACTCGAGATCCCAAGCATCCGACTTCAAAGAGAATATCTAAGGTACTATATATGTGTTGAGAGAGGAAACGTCTTGTTGGAGTACGAGTGATTTCTTGCCCAAGAAAAAAATCAAAGTTTGTCGAGTTCCTTCATATGAAAGCATTGATTAAGATAATGATAGAAAGTTCATTGCCCGCAATATGAGATCATCTACATAGATTTGGAAATGGATGACGACCCCACACTGAGCAGACGCTTGCTTTGTATTATGTAGATCTATTTTTTGAAAGGACTGTTTGGTATAAATGTGTAACACATGAGTGTTTTTTGACATTCGTGACATATTTTCACACTTGATGATATCCTACATTATCGAGTAGTATAGATAGCACGTGTCCAAACTGGGCTTGTTAAACAATCGGTCATCATCTTGATTGATTATGTTGATTTTAGGTTAGTCTTCCTTTATGAACTATGCCGCTTATTATTAGATGGCTCATGCTATTTGTTAGATCCTCATGATTGTTTGGCTAGGATCACTTTTTTAATTGGTGTATAGTGATGAGTTCCAAATGTAACATCATATAGCCTTTACAATTAATCATGCATCATTTGCTCTCTTATACTTCACTTTTAGTATAAAAAGCTTTTCTTTTCCATATTTTGGCGTCTACCTTGGTTATTTTGTATTTCAGCCATTTAAGGCCAATTCTAGCATCATTTAGTGCGAAATACGAAGGATTCACTCCTCCTTGAAGTCAGAGCCACAAAAAAGCATCATACATGACTAAGGATTGAAGAAACAAGTAACAAAAAGTCCCCTAAATAAGCCTTGAATACAACATCGAAGATTGTAGTGAAGACTAAAGCGAGAACATTTGCTAGCCCAAGATCAGACGGCATCCCAAGCCATTTGATGGCCGTCTCAAGCTCATCTCCCTCAGGTTGGCTACGGGTCAGGACCCATTATGAGGTCCTAACCCGTAGCATCCCGAGTTCTGAGAACTTGGGTTGTTACAACATGGTATTATAGCTCTAGGTTGACTACAATGGCACTCGCAATCTTTTAAAGGACGAATTGATAAATAAGTAGAACACAAAAGGGGTATGAGTTTTCAAAAAGGAATTTTGGTTTTTAAAACATGTGCATAGTATAGTCTGTCTGGGATAGATTGTACGGGGGACCACCACTACTTTCACAAATCTCGGTAGCTTAGTAAGACGTGTTGGACTTTTATTTATATGCTAATGTGTGGACTCTTATTTATTGTGTGACTTAATTAGCTTTATCTTATGCTTAGCTGTTATACTCATACAAAGGACACGCACTAGAACAACACCCTCTATGGGACAAGGTGTAGGTCATTCACCTCGTTCTCCCGTTGGCCAAGAAATAGGTGGTTGGACGCTTGCAGTCCAGGGACTAGGTCGAGGAAGTCGACCTCTAGTCGCGAGAGGTCGGGGTCAAATTCCCTAAGGTGATCCTCCAGTAGCTAGACTAACATTGGTTATGAATGAGGAGATGGATAGAAAGGTGGCACCCACAATCGGGAACGAGATGGCTACCCTACCAAGATCACAAAGGGCTCAAACGACTGATTTGGGTCGCGTCTCGATGGGAGTGACGAAGTTTTTAGAATACATCCAGTAGGTGGCTGATGTGGCTAGGAGGGGAGAACATATTCCAGATCCTCCGGTGCCTACAGGAATTGTTGAGGTTGCATAGAGGGTGACTCTGGTGCAAGCTATCACGAAGGGGGTAACTGAGATCATCAGGGGTCTGGATGAGCAAAGAGTACCAACGCTAGATACACGTAGGCAATGGAAGCAACAAAGGGTTGGGCATGCCAGTATCAGTGCAGGAGCTTCTAGCTATGGATGAGGTAAAAAAACAAAGATGACTGAGTTATGTCCCTACAATGCAGACTCCGAGGAAAGGGCGATAGTGTTACAACTGTGCTAGTTATGAACATACTCGACCGAATTGTAAAAAAAAAAAGCTGCGGGTGACATGCTTTGTATGCGGCAAGCCATGTCACAGGGCTCTATTTTGTTGTCACGGCAGAGCACGATTACTGTAAAGGTCTTCTTCCATAGGGGTTCAGGGAAGTGGACAGAGATCACTACAACACATGTTTAGTATTAGTAGCAATAGTATCAGGCCTCAGATCCTTCTCCAATACAAAGCCTCATGCAAGGGTAAAGTCGAGCTAGAGAAGGTGATGTTGGTACAACCGATACAAGAGAGACCCAAGCACGAGTGTTTGAGCTGATGAGAAATGAACAGTCAAAGGCACCTTCGACTATAGGTACCATATAGATTAAAGCTTTGCTTATCGAAGTGATGTTGGTACGGGTGCTACGCATTCTCTTATGAAGAACCGTTAGGTGAATATAAAAGAATAAAAGATACTCTAGAAGGGGGGTTGAATAGAGTATGAGAACTTTTTGCAAAAAACTATCTCAAGGCTTTGAAACTGATTTCAAAGGCCTTGATGTCGATCAGAGCTCTTTGTGACACACTTTGATTTCAAGGGCTTTGAAGCTGATTTCAAGGGCCTTGACTTTGTTCACCTGCAAGACAAAGTTAGTCACAATAAAGCAGATAAAGTGCGGAATGTAAAAGATCGACACGAGAATATGTTTACGAAGTTCGGCTCTAAATAGCCTACTCTCCGTCCCAGGGTATAGACTTAGGATCTAACTACCTATTATCAGCTTCAAAGAGTCCTAGATACAAACTAGAAGAAATCCCCTTCTTCTCTCACTCGAGCCAACGCTACGATCTAGCTCCAACTCTTCACCTTGCTATAATAGCCTAGTTACTTCGCATAGTAACAAACACTCTAGTATAACACTCTTTAGATATTCCAATGGAGCTCTCGAATTTTATCTCTCTCTAGGGGATAAAGCTATTTGTAAAAGAGAGAAAGAAAAACTTGTTTGATCGAATGAAGATGCTTTGGATCGCTTGAAGACTTTGAATGTTTCCGTGTAAGCTTGGATATCTTCTTCTTCAATTGACATCTTCATTTATAGTCTTTGATAAAGAGGTCTAGCCATTGGGAAGATGACCGTTGAAGATGATTCTTCTTCTCCATGAAAGCCGCTTCTTGGTTGAGATGAAGTAGAAGTTGTAGATCCTCTATCGTCTTCATCTCCTTAAAGCACGTTGATCTCCCTTGTCCGTAATCTTCTCATACTTGTTGTGAAGATATCCGAAATCTGTTGAGAAGGGGATCTTTGCGCTTTTGGTTGAGGATCTTTGTGAGATCCTGTTTTGATCCAATCTACTTGGTCGGTTGAGATCTTCTTTGAGTGTATCTTCTTGTTGGGCAAATCTCCTTGGAAGATCTTCTTTGATGCTTGGTAGATTTGGTTTGTTAGAGTTTTGAAATATTTTCAGCCGCTTTGTTTCTACTTCAAGGCTTTGGCTTCTATCCCTTGAAGTGGCTTTCAAGGCCTCCGTGTTGAATCTCTCTAAACTCTTCGTCAGTCCCTTGTATCCAATTTCAAGGCCTCCGTCAGTCCTTTGAAATGCGTTTCAAGGCCTGCATGCATTCTAGACAAAACACCAAAACAAACCAAGCAACTAGACATATAATCGATAATTTGTTAGTATTAAAAACCACTTCATTTGTGTTTAAGTCTTCCATCATCACCTATATAAATATATAATCAAGGTGAAGTTTTCAATCTCCCTCTTGATGGAAGACAACACAAATATCGTACCTGTATATATGAATATCAAAACAAACTTAAAATGCAGAATGTAGAAATATCGAAAATGTCGGATCATTTATTTCTCCCCCTTTGTCTTTCAACAAGGGATAAAATAGTTAGAGCACGGAAGTTTTAAACGATTACAAGCCTAGAAAAAGTATTTCAAAAACCAACACAAGTTTATAACACAACAATCTCACAATCATCATATGCTCAGTCTGAATCTTCCTCATAAAACTACCTTTTTCCCTTAGATGAAGCTTTCTTGTGACTCCAATCATTCAACTTAGAAGCTAAGCGTCGTCTCTTTTCTTCAGCTCGTCGTTCCTTAACCATCTCATATTCGAGCACTGGTAGAATAGTTGGCTCAACATGGGTAGGATAAAGAATAAAGTTATTCTGTACACGACGTTTGCAGTTCATCAGAACATTTTTCCACTTTTTCTTGAGTGTGTAGAGCCGCATCTTCAGTCATAGGTAGGATCCTTCCCATGGTGGTAAGATTAAGAGCATTCATCAGATACATTTCATTTACCTTAGCATTCATGATGGACAACAATTCATGATTTGCATCCAATCTTCTCTTAGTGTCAAGCTGAAAATCTGAGAGTTCACGATTCAGAGAAACCAATTCTTTTTCACATCCATCTAACCTGATTTATGGAGTAGGAGAAGAAGATTTTGGAGCTTCTTGGGTTGGAAGTGGAATAGCTCATTTTCCCTTCAATGCCCATGCTCCTGCAAGAGTCTTCTCAATTTCTAACCATTCTCAGCAGGATTCATCAATCTTGCCATCAATTGGATGTCGATCTTCAAAGGGTTTATCAATTGAAAAATACTCGAAGATCTTGGGCAGAAGATTTCCATAGGGCAAAGGGATGACTCGTTTAGAATTAACTGAATGGATCATATGGTTAAGGATGAGATTAGGTACGTCAATGTCTAACCCACACATAATCAGATGAATTAATTCCAAGGATTGATCGGTCAAAATCTCTATCGAGTTTGCTCGAGGAATAACACACCGAACCAGAATGGTAAACACAATTTTAGCATCTAGGGTTAGGGAAGTATGAGTAAGTTTGCGTGAGGTTGAGTTTGGAACCAGAAATTTCTCCTTAGCGAGTCGAACACTCTCTGATCGGGAGGGATGAGTAAAAGAGAGATATGTTGGAATTCCTAAAATCTCACCAAAACAGTAGAAGTGAGAAGAATTGGGGTACTTTTTACAGATGATTCAAGGGCGATAATTCCTTTGTCCCGTTTTGTGACGAGGTTGACATAGAACATTCTTATGAGCCTTGGGAAAGCAAAATCTCCACGGTTTAAGATTTTCCAGAGTGTAGAGCTCTTGAGCATAGCAATGCAGGAGATGTGAAGGGTTTCCAGAAACGTAGTATCCACCAGATCACACATACAGAGAGGCCGATTGTGAAATCCATCAAACCAAGATCCCGTAGCTTGAAAATTTATGAACCAAGATTTGGGAGACCAGTTGTTTGAGAAATTTCCAAATCTTCAGAAGGTTTCTCTTCTTTTGTGGCGAAGGGGTTCTGAGTTGAATCTTTTTTGGAAGCTGAAGCCGGATGAGGAGCAGATTTCTTGCTTCTAGGAGTCATAGATGATATTGGGAGAGAAAACAAGGGTTTTTAAAAAGAGTTTTTGTAAAAAGAGAGACGTCTTTAGCCTTTTACAAGGAGGAAAACAATTTAAGTTTAAACAAGATCTTGAGAAAATAAGCTCTTGAAAAGCCAAATTTGTTTCCAATAAAATCTCAACAACTCTTTTTCAGAACTTTGAACCCAAAAATGAGGACTTTGAAATCATTAAAAAAAATTTAAGAATTAAAATATCTAAAAGATATTAATCCCTAAATAGATCCGTTATATTCGATTTTGCCCTTGAATCTCGTTTCAAGGCCCTTGAACTGCATTTCAAGACCCTTGAAAGCAAAAAAGTGGGTTGCATATGAAGGAGAAAATAAAACAATTTACTCCCCCTACTTTAATGCTTCCTTGTTCAAAATACCAAGCTCTAAACGAATAAAATTGAATTGATCTTCAGGTAGAGGCTTGGTAAAGATATCTGCAAGCTGCAAGCCAATTGATATAAAAGAAATCGAAGCATCACCTTTTTCAACATGATCACGTATGAAGTGATGCCTTACATCGATATGCTTAGTCCTTGAATGTTGCACAAGATTTTTAGTAATCAAAATAGCACTAGTATTATCACATTTTATCAGGATACCTTTCAAATCAAAGCCAAGATCACGAAGTTGTTGAGCTATCCATAAAATTTGTGCACAACAGGCTCCCGCAACTATAAATTCTGCTTCAGCTGTGGATAGGGCGACATAGTTTTGCTTCTTGGAGTGCCAACTAATTAGGGATGTATGTTCGCTCCAAACGGTGTGTGCAAGCTTTAAATTTATATCCCAAGAACAATGCTTAAAACAAGGATGCGAACCCGCATTGTACGGATCAATTGTAATAAAAAGTAAGAATTCCAGGGGTCGATCTTAGGTATAACACCCCAAGTTCTGGAAACTTGAAGCGCTACGGGCTAGGACCACACAATGAGTCCCGACCCTCAGAGTAGCAACAGCAAACGGATCTTACAACAAGGCACAAACGAATGAAAACCAAAACTTAATATAAAACCAAAGGTTCAAACAGAAGAAAACACAAAAGCTCCACAGCCGGGTCAAAACAAAAAGGGAAACAACAAACGAAACAAAACCCAATCCCGTCCTATAATGTACGGGAACCCCGGCTGACCACATCATCCGGATCACTCAGCAGCATCCTGAACCTGCGGAACATCTACAACGCGGTATAAACCGTTAGCTAACATTCTAGGTATAAGTAAGAGTCTAAAGGCACAAACACACATAAGGTAAAGAAAACACGTAGCATGCTCACACATCAACCGGTTATTATCTTTCATTAAGGTTATCCATTACTAATTCAGCTTCTTTTGTCATACGAGAATCTTCCGAAACTCGCCTCCGCTTCTGTCTACCAATAGGAATAGATCAGTACTATCTGTTACCTACGGGTCTGGGTTGCAAGAGCACATTCTAGTCTCCTGTAGAACTAGACAAGTGGTCACCGCCATAATACACTTGGGTCAGTTAAGGGTAATAAAGGGTGAATCCTATTCCGGTTATCCGTTATAAACATAATAACAACACAAACAAGCCAATACAATCCAACTAATACGCGGAATGAAGCTAAGTAAGTCCAAGGGACTTACCTCACACGAAGGTAACCCAAAAGGCTCAACAACAACTCAAAGGACACACAAGGAAAATCAGTTTCCCTTAGGAAAGGAGCAAGAAAAGCCTGTACAAACAAGCAACACGAATCAGGAACGGAACGGTTGCTAGAAGTCTATGACTTCTAGTCTCAAAGATCTCTAAGAGTTTAACACATGCTAAGGGCTCAACCTTAGTCTTACAACAACTCAGGGGGACGAGGAATAACCATAAGAAACCAAGGAAAGAATGATGAAAGGAAAGAAGGAAGCAACTCACCAAAGACGGGAGTTACTGTAGAGAAACCGTAGGGGCGGTTAGACAGATGCGCAGGGGCGGCTGTACAGAGGCGCAGGGGCGTCTCTGTGCAGGCGCAGGGGCGGTTGTGACAGAGGCACAGGGGCGGCTCTGTGCAGGCACATGGGCAGATCTTCGTCAAAAACTATTGTTGGGCTTCTCTTCGACAGATCTCACAACAGGGACAACCAAAGCTCGAACCTTTGGTTCCAACACGTCGAGACTCCACTCCAGAGAGCTTGAGAACAACGAAGGGTCAACAACGGAACACTCCACAAGAATCAAGGCTCAAGCTTGATCCTTGGGGAAAAAGAAAAGAGAAGAACGCAAGGAAGAAACCAAACAGAAGGAGAAGGCATGCAACACTGTAAGAATGTGAGGAAGAACCAGGAAGGAATGAACTTACACGTTCAACGAAGTCACAGGAAGCAAAGGACGGCCGCAACTCTCTAGGGTTTGAAGGTGATAGCAAGAAACGGGAAAAAGGAGAGAAGGAAGAGAATATATAGGAGGGCTGGAACGCTATACGGAAAGGGCGTCTAGGGTTAGAAAGAAAACAAGGAAACCGGCCCATAAGATAGAATATCGGGTATTCTATCTATGGAAGAAAGATAAAACGACAAAAACAGATCGGCGCGATTTGTCGTACGATCCGCAGGGGCGGATCTCACAGCCGTAGGGGCGGCTGGCCACGGGGGCGGCCCTCTTCACCGCAGGGGCGGTGAAGGCAAAAACCTAGGATCTTACATCAGGGACTTAGGTGAAACTAAGCAAGAATAGGTTGTCAATGTAACTAATAACCACAAAAGCAATTAAAGCAATCAAAGATGATAATAAGGTCAAATAAAAGAAAATGCGGATTCTAGGGATTAAAGCATCTAGTTGTGGTTCCGACTCAAGATCTCTAAAGATAACGCGGGCAAATCTGAGGTTTTGCAAAGGGAAGGTGTTTCTAAGGTGGGAATAGATTACCGGGTAAGTCTCACTACTCACTATCCCAAACCAAAGCTCCTATTACCGGGTAAGTCTCAAGGTACTAAGGAAAAGAACTATGATCTCAAACCAACTCACCACCTAAGGGAATAGAATCAACCTTTACCGGGTAAGTCTCAAGCTAACTCACAAAGATGGAATGAAGGCACACTCAAACCTCAATAAAGGACAAACCTTTATTACCTACACTTATGATCATGGGTAAATAAACTAAGGAATCACCGGGTAAGTCTCATCCTAGGCTTGTATTGCACCAGGAAGGGTGTAATAAGAATAGGATTTGGCAAACTAGAACACTTAACTCTCAGTTTCGGATCAGAAAAGGTCACCTCGTTCAGTCAAGTTCCACCCCGGCTGAGATGTTCATCGACTGAGCGAGGTACTCTAGGGTTAAGGTTAAAGACTCGAGCTTTCAAGGTCCTGCTGGGATTAAGATCATTCTATCATTGTCTTTCCCATAACTTTTAGCCAATCACCCTAGAATCGCACAAGAAATTTAGTCACTCATCATCATGCAAACAATAATCGAATAAAAGGTGAAGGAATGAATATTCGAACAAGTAAACCTTAAAAAAAGGCCTCAATAACTGAATCGAATAAACAACAAATCAGCGTTCCTCAAATCACAAGTCGAACAAGACAACAAACCAAAAAGGGAATCTAAGAAAGTCTTACAAACTCCCTCTAAAGCTAATCTCCAAACTATGAATCCTTCCTTGATTGATCTTCAATCCTTCCTTCAAGCTTCCAGAAAATCTCCTAACTGTTGTGTGTAGAATATGGTGTAGAGGATTGTTGAATTATGGAAAATCCAACCCTTTATATAGGAGAATTATCTTCCAAAGATAATAATATCTTAAAAATATAATTTCCTATAAAATATATCCATATCTCTAAAATAGATCTCCCTAAAATAAGATCTTCCTTTCAGAAATCCAGCCCAAAAATATAAGATATCTTCTTTCCATAATTAAAAGATCTCAGCCAAAAAATATGATCTCGCCGACGGCAGGGTGTTCGCCTCGGTCGGGACGCTCCTCAAGATCACCTAGGTCGAGGTGACACTGTAGCTGACCAAGGTGAATCTCAACTGAATGTGAAATCTCTCAAATCTGGTCCAAAGTAAATCTTCTTTATTAATTCCATGCTTCCCGAGTTCTTCTTCAGGCTCCAGAATGTAGCTCCTATGACTCCTTAGCTCCTTAGCTCCATTTCGATCCAAAACATGCCATTTTACCTACGATTACAACGAAACTAGGTGTAGACCTCGATTCCCATAAAGGTAGGTGAAACAACAATATAATTACATAATATACATCCATACATGCAGATTATTGAAGATAAAACGTCCAAACAAGTCCCAAAATATAGACTATAATACATGCTATCAATGCCCCTAAGAATTGACAACATCCAGAAGTGCTCTTTCTATCGACCTTATAACGTGCAAAGTCTGCATCTGAATAGCCAACGAGATGAAACGAGCTTTGACGTGGGTACCATAACCCTAAATCCTTAGTGCCATTGAGATACCAAAATATCCTTTTCACAGCTATCAAGTGTGACTCTTTAGGATCAACTTGAAATCTTGCACATATGCACACGCTAAACATAATGTCAAGTCGACTAGCGGTTAGATATAACAAAGAACCGATCATACCTAGATGCTCCTTTTGTACAACACTTTTGCCATCTTTGTCATGGTCAAGCAAAAGTGTAGAACTTATAGGAGTCTTTGCGACCTTAGATTGATCCATCTAATACTTCTTAAGCAAGTCCTTGGTATACTTGCTTTGATTAAAAAAAATTCCTTTCTTTGCTTGTGTAACTTGAAGTCCAAGAAAGAAATTTAGCTCACCTATTAGGCTCATTTCGAATTTCCTGCACATTATATCTGAAAATTCCTTGAATAGGAAATCATTAGTAGCACCAAATAATATATCATCAACATAGATTTGTACTACTAAAATATCGTTACCTCTGGTTTTGATAAATAAATTTTTATTAATCAAACCTCTTTTGAAATTGTTTTCATGGAGATACTTGAGCAATCTTTCATACCAAGCTTGAGGAGCTTGCTTAAGACCATAAAGAGCCTTGTCTAATTTAAAAACATGATCAAGAAATTCATCATTTTCAAAACCAGGTGGTTGAGCAACTGCAAGTAACATATGTATGGCTTCTAACTTGGAAACCGGAGCAAAAGTCTCCTCATAATCAATACCTTCTTCTTGGTTATAGCCTTGAGCTACAAGTCGTGCTTTATTTCGAATGACTTTACCGTTTTCATCCAACTTGTTTCGAAAAACCCATTTCCTGCCAATGACGGATTGATGCTTTGGTCTTGTAGTAAGAGTCCAAACCTTATTTCTCTCAAACTCATTTAGTTCATTTTGCATGGCAATGATCCAATCGGGTTCTTGAAGAGCTTGAACATAATTCTTTGGCTCAATAAGAGACACAAACGCAGAGAATGCACATAGGTTGTTTAATTTGGATCGAGTTTGAACTCTTGCGTTTGGATCTAAGATCACATTCTCTTGTGAATGGTATGAAGAGTGTTGAAACTTCCTTCGTTTGTAAGATGGAATAGATCTTGACGATTGAGGTTCATATGCTTGACTAGATTCGGGTACCATTGGAGTGTTGCCCTTGGATCATATCTCAAGGCCTTGAATTTGGGTTTCAAGGTCTTGAAACGGAGTTTTGACATTGCAGTTTTCTGTTTCAAGATCTTGAAGAGGTGTTTCAAGGTCTTGAGATTTTTCTCCGATATCTTGAATCTTCTCTTGCATATTCTTTTTTTGATCCTTAGGATCTTCTTCTTCATCAAAATTGTGATCTTCTCGTTGATTTAGATTAAGATCTACAAAACTTTCACTCAAAGCACCATCATTGCTTTCATCAAATATGACATGAATACTTTCCTCAACAATTTTGGTACGCTTATTATAAACCCGACAACCTTTGCTATTTGAAGCATATCCAATGAATATAGCTTTATCACTATGTGCATCAAATTTCCCAAGGTTATCTTTGCCATTGTTATGAACAAAGCATATACATCCAAAGGGTTTAAAATAAAAAAAATATTAGGTTTTCTACCCTTAAAGAGTTCATAAGAAGTCTTTTTTAAAATAGGGCGAATTAAACATCTATTCAAGATATAATTTGCAGTGTTTACTGCTTCTGCCCAAAAACATTTTGGCAAACTGTTTTCTAAAAGCATAGTCCTAGACATATCCTCTAAGGTGCGGTTCTTACGTTCCACAACCCCTTTCTGTTGAGGAGTTCTAGGAGCTGAAAATTTGTGTGAAATACCATATTATGCACAAAATAAATCAAACTTTAGTTGATCAAATTCTCTACCATGATCACTTCTTATAGAAACGATTGGTAGGCTTTTCAAAATTTGCAACTCCTTACACAATTTTGAAAAATCAACAATGCTTCAGATTTTTTCCGTAAGAATGATATCCATGTAAAACGAGAAAAATAATCCACAATAACAAGGATGTATTGTTTACCTTTGGGAGATTTGACACGCATAGGTCCACAAAGATCCATATGTAAAAGTTCAATGGGTCGAGAAGAACTTACAACCTTCTTTGGTTTGAATGAACCTCTTGTTTGTTTACCTTGTGTACAAGCTTTACATAGTTCATCTACCTTGAAGTTTAGGTTTGGCAAGCCATGTACCAAATCCTTTGAAAGTAACTTTTTCATTGTATGCATGCTTACGTTACCGAGTCTTCTATGCCAAAGCTTTGGATCATCAGTCAAGGACTTGAGACACTTTAGCTTAGTTCCTGAAACTTGGTTAGTACTCCTAGAATAAACGTTGTTACATCTAGGAGCA
Organism: Fagopyrum homotropicum; assembly: GCA_033239125.1. Taxonomy (NCBI): domain Eukaryota; kingdom Viridiplantae; phylum Streptophyta; class Magnoliopsida; order Caryophyllales; family Polygonaceae; genus Fagopyrum; species Fagopyrum homotropicum. Next base: position 115,741,465 of record BSWB01000007.1, on the reverse strand, counting down.
GTAAGCGCAATATCACCCGGCGTCGTGTCTTGAACTTCACATTTTTCTGAATCAAACATTACCTTGTTTCCTTTATCACATATTTGACAGATGCTAAGCAAGTTATACTTCAAACCGTCAACAATATATACATCATCAATAAAGTTAGATGAATTATAAAATATTTTACCAATGCCAATAATGTCAAACTTTCCTTTATCACCAAGCGTAATAGTTCTAGATGATTGCTTCTTCAAATCTGAGAATAGTGAACTTTTTCCACTCATCTGTCTTGAGCAACCACTATCTAATATTCATGTGTGCTCCTTTACCTTGACAATATCCTGCAAAGCAGCAAACATCAACCTTTCCGGGTCAACCAAATGGCATATTTTGGTCCATATTCAGGCTCGATCATGTTTGGTGGTCTAGTACCTTTAGGAACCCAGATTTGCTTGACCTGTTTCCTTAAACATAGAGGATAAGTGTTTCTAATGATGTAAAGATCATTTATTCTATATGAACATGCAGATTTTACATGACCCTTTCTACAACAGTAGAAACATGTGAATACTTCCTTTAGCCTTGACAAAGGTGGTACCCGGTTTTCTAGGAAAACTCCTATGATAACCTATACCATTTTTGTTAAGTGAGGATTGTTGTTCACCCATCATTGTTTCAAGATTGGCTTTTGAACGAGTGAATTTGACAAGTGCAGTCTTCTTGTCTTGACACGTCAAAGTTAGATCAACTTTCTCTTTCTCTAGATCGATATAGTTTCGATGAAGAGAAGAGAGGTTTTCCTTGAGAATCGCATTTTTCGATTCCAAGGCCTTGACATTGTCATCAAGGTCTACCTTTTCCGTGTTAAGATTTTCAATCTCCAGAGACATCTCACTTAGTTGTTTCTCTTATTCAAGAAGCTTTTCTTTTAAGGAATTTATCCTTATCCTATGTTCTTTTTCACATATGATAATATCTTTAAGGAATTGTGTGAGATCGGATTCAGGTTGGGACATGATAATACTTATCATATTATCAACATAGATATTTGAATTTTTTTATGATCGGCCATAAGACAAAGGTTTGCTTGTTCTTTTTCATCTTCTGATTCTGAGGAATCTGAATCACCCCATGAAGCTACCACAACTTTCTTCTTTCGATCATTCTTTTTAAAGTTGATCCTCTTATTTTGTGGACAGTCCTTAACGAGATGATCTGTTTCACCACATTCAAAACAAATCAAAACTTTAGTTTTCTTGTTAGAGTTAAAAAACTTACCTCAGGGTCTTGATGTTCGCGGATATTCTCTATTGTTTGCACACTGTTTCTTTATTTTGAGAATTCTCACGAGACCCTTAGAGATCATGACAATTGCATCTTCTTCATCGTCATCATCACTGTCTTCCTCTTCAGATTGTAACTCATTCTTTTCCGATCTTAATGCAAGATTCTTCGTGTTAGATGGGAGCTCTCCATCTTCTTCACCAAGAACCATTTCGTGTGTGATGAGTTTTCCAAGGAGGTCGTCAAGAGGAAGAGTTGAGAGATTCTGAGCTTCTTCGATGACAGTCATTTTTGGTCCCCACTTAGCTTTAGGTAAGCTTCTTAGAACTTTTCTTACTTTTTCTTCGTTTGTGAAGACCTTTCCAAGTGAGTCCAGGTTGTTCACGATCTCAGTAAATCTTGTAAACATTTCTTTGACTGGTTCATTTGGATTCATCTTGAATAGCTCGTATTGTTTGAGGAAGATGTTGATCTTTGTTTCCTTGACTTGACTTGTTCCTTCGTATGTGACAACGAGTTTGTCCCATATTTCTTTTGCACTCTTGCATGATGATATGCGATTGAATTATTTTGCATCTAATCCACAATAGTGCAGGTTCATAGCTTTGTAGTTCTTTAACACACTGTCCAAGTCAGCTTGTGTGAAATCAGCTTCCTTCTTTGGGACTTGGACACCTTCAACTGTGGTAGTTGGGACTTTGGGGCCATTCTGAATGATACTCTATAGTTCCATGTCCTGATCAATAATGAACATGCGCGTGAGTGCTCTCTAATGGGCAAATATGTTACCACAAAAAAGTGGTGGTCGAGATGAGGATCTTCCATGAGAAAATCCTCCATCACCTACAGGATTCATGATTAGTCTCACTGATGGATAAATCAATATATGTGAGTCTAGCTCTGATACCAATTGAAGAACCATTAGGTGAATATAAAGGATAAAAGATACTCTAAAAGGGGGGTTGAATAGAGTATGAGAACTTTTCGCATAAACCTATCTCAAGGCATTGAAACTAATTTCAAAGGTCTTGATGTCGATTAGAGCTCTTTCTGACACACTTTGACTTCAAGGGCCTTGAAACTGATTTCAAGGGCCTTAACTTTGTTCACCTGTAAGACAAAGTTAGTCATAATAAAGCAGATAAAGTGCGGAATGTAAAAGATGGACACGAGGATATGTTTACGAAGTTCGGCTATAAATAGCCTACTCTCCGTCCCAAGGTATAGCCGTAAGATCTAACTATCTATTATCAGCTTCAAAGAGTCCTAGATACAAACTAGAAGAAATTCCCTTCTTCTCTCACTCGAGCCAACGCTACGATCTAGCTCCAACTCTTCACCTTGCTATAATTGCCTAGTTACTTCGCAGAGTAACACACACTCTAGTATAACACTCTTTAGATATTCCAATGGAGCTCTTGACTTTTATCTCTCTCTAGGGGATAAAGTTATTTGTAAAAGAGAGAAAGAAAAACTTGTTTGATCGAATGAAGATACTTTGGATCGCTTGAAGACTTTGAATGTTTCAGTGTAAGCTTGTATATCTTCTTCTTCAATCGACATCTTCATTTATAGTCTTCGATGGAGAGGTCTTCTAGCCGTTGGGAAGATGACCGTTGAAGATGATTCTTCTTCTCCATGAAAGTCGCTTCTTGGTTGAGATGAAGTAGACATTGTAGATCATTTATCGTCTTCATCTCCTTAAAGCATGTTGATCTCCCTTTTCCATAATCTTCTCATACTTGTTGTGAAGATATCCGAAATCCGTTGAGAGTGGATCTTTGCGCTTTTGGTTGAGGATCTTTGTGAGATCATGTTTTGAATCCAATCTAGTTGGTCGGATGAGATCTTCTTTGAGTGTATCTTCTTGTTGGACAAATCTCCTTGGAAGATCTTCTTTGATGCTTGGTAGATTTGGTTTGTTAGAGTTTTGAAATCCTTTCGGCCGCTTTGTTTCTACTTCAAGGCTTTGGCTTCCGATCCCTTGAAGTGGCTTTCAAGGCCTCCGTGTTGAATCTCTCTAAACTCTTCGTCAATCCCTTGTATCCGATTTCAAGGCCTCCGTCGGTCCTTTGAAATGCGTTTCAAGGCTTGCATACATTCTAGACAAAACACCAAAACAAACCAAGCAACTAGACATATAATCGATAATTTTTTAGTGTTAAAAACCACTTCATTTGTGTTTAAATCTTCTATCATCACCTATACAAATATATAATCAAGGTGGAGTTTTCATCTTATTTCTAATGCATACATAGATAAGATGTCTTATATACTGTTGAGGGAGTGTCTATCATTGTAGAGCATCAAAGGGTGGTACGGTTAAAGTTCTAAAGGAATCCATGATTGTCTAGTTCATTGGGAAATCATGACCAGTTAGTGGACTCTTAGTCATGTACCGAGTACACGAGGAAGCCATATTTGGAATGGATTGACTAGGTATAGAGAAATGAGTGACATGGGCAAGAAGGCGGTGACGGTCACTACCGAGTCTAGTCACGTAGAGATATTAAGAGATTGAGAACTCGGAAAGTCTGGTTCAGTCATTAGCACAATGAGAGTAGCTAGATTGATTAGACAAGGTTTTTATGCCTTTTGGTATTATACCATGAAGCAGAGTAAGATCCAGCATTGGAGGAGAATTTAATGGTATGTGAGTTTACCGACGTGTTTAGCAACCTACCAAGTATACCCCACGGAAGAGCATTGACGTCAGCATTTAGTTAGAGCCTGGTAGAACACCGGTATCGAAAGCGCCGTACCGCATGACACCTATTGAAATACTTGAGTTGAAGAAACAATTGGATGAATTGGTTGGGAAGAGCTTCATATGCCCTAGCGTTTCTCCATGGGGCGCCCATGTACATTTTTGAGGAAGAATGACAGTTCGATAAGGTTGTGCATCGAATATAGAGAACTGAGCAAAGTGACCATCAAGAATAAGTACCCGTTACCCCTCATAGATGATTTGATGAACCAGCTGCATGGAGCGACGATATTCTACAAAATCGACTTGAGATCGGGCTATCACCAGTTGAAGGTGAGAGAACAGGACATACCTAAGACGGCATTTTGGACCCGGTATGGCCACTACGAGTTTGTAGTGATGCCATTTGGGCTCACGCATGGAGTTGATGAATGGTATATTCAGCGACTTTGAGGATCAGCTTATAGTGGTGTTTATCGACGACATCCTGGTCTACTCTTGAAGTCGAGAGGAATACGCAGGTCACTGGAAGATTGTGTTACGAGTTCTGTAGGATGAGAAGTTATATGCTAAGTTGTCCAAGTTCGAGTTTAGAGGTATGAGGTGGCTTTCCTTAGGCACGTGGTTGCCGTTGAGGAGATCAAGGTTGATACGGCAAGGGTTTTCTTTGATATGCCGACCACGTACTTGCCTAATGAGGAAGACCACCTGATTGGTTGAGTCCGAGTCGTGTCCATAGAGTTTTGAAGAGCTGAAGAAGAGTTTGACAGCCGCCCTGGTATTAGCAGAGCTATAGGTTATTAAGGACCTTGAGGTATATTATGACTCATCCAAGCTAGGCTCGGAATGTGTCTTGATGCATGAAGTAAAGTCATAGCATGCGCGTCTCGATAGTTGAAGACGTATGAGGGGAATTACCCAACGTTGGAACTAAAGTGAGTTGCAGTAGTCACGCCCTTAAGATCGGGCGCCACTATCTGTATGGAAACGTGTCAGATCCTTGCAGATTATAAGAGTTTGAAGTATGTTTGCACACAACGGGAATTGAATAACCTCTAGAGGAGATGGTAGGATTTGATCAAGGACTATGACTTTGAGATTTATATCAACTGGTGAAGGAGAATGTCATCACTAATGCTTTTAGCTGAAGACACCTCGGGAGAGAACGATAGCTCGTCGGACAACACAACTTCAGTATCGGAGAGATCTAGCCTGGATAGAAATGGAGATCCAATTTCCGGACTTGAATAGTCATGGGTCCACTTTAGGGTTGCTACCTGACTTGTCGGGAGAGATCCAACAATAGCGGAGAGCTTTCGACCTTGATCAAGATCCGAGACAAAAATGTCTCGAGATGAGGCACCAAAGTTGTTATGGGTGCCGATGGAGAGATGAGACGCTATGAGGGTATATGAGGACCGTCTGATAGTGAGTTGAGACATAGGATTCTAGGCGAGGCTCTTGCTACACCTTACTCAGTACACCTAGGTGCTAGTGAGATGTACCAGGATGTGAGACGCACACTTTGGTGGACGGAATGAAGCCCGATGTGACTAGATATATAGCTCAATGTGCTATGTGTTAGCACGTCAAGATTGAGAATCGCAAATTAAGAGGAGAGCTTCATCCACTACCAGTACCACATGGGAAGTGGGAGGACATCTTGATGGACTTTTTCACAAGTCTAAGACCTAGCATGAGCTTTCATGCCATTTGGGTGATAGTAGACCGACTGACGAAGACCGCATGTTTCATTCCTATAAAGGAAACGTGGTTGGTGAGTCGGCTAGCAAAGGAGTTCACTAGACAAATTGTGATACTCCTTGGGGTACCGAGGACCATCGTCTCCGACAGGGACGGTTTACCTCGAGGTTCTAGCAGCAGGTGCATGCAGATTTAGGGATGAGTCTCCACTTTACGACGGCGTATCAACCTCAAATAGACAGTCAGTCTGAGATGACCATACAAACTCTGGAGGACATTCTAGGAGCATGTGTATTGGATTGGGGACAAGTATGGCCAGACCGCCTTCCCTTTGTTGAGTTTTTCTATAATAATAACTGGCATGCATTGATCGGGATGAGCCGAGTGGGGTTGGTGTTGTAGCTCTTGAGCAGATATAGGATGACATGACCGAGTAGCTCTAATCTAAGAGTGTATGTTGGTAGCGTAGAGTTGTTAGAAGTCTTATATTGACAAGAGGCACTAGCCTCTAGAGTTTGGAGTGGTGCTCAGGTATGGTTGAGAGTATCACCGATGCAAGGCATCAGACGTTTCAACATTAAGGGGAAGAGGAGTCCTCGATATGTTGGACCTTTTGAGATTCTAGAGCGAGTACCACCGAGACTAGAGGGTGTTCCCCAGTCTTTCATGTGTCTCAGCTATGGGAGTGCATACTAGACCCGAGACCCATCATTAGTTATGAGGATTTGGTGGTCAAGCCAGATCATACATGTGTAGAGCATCACGCAGTTGTGCCTGGAGAGGAGTACGAGATGCTCACGGTCTAAAGACATGCTGATGATGAGGGTCTAGTGGTCTAGGCGGGGTGCCTATGAGGCTACTTAGGAGACAGAGGATAGTATCAGGAGGAACTATCTGGAGTTCTTGATAGCATGAATTATAGTCTACATTTTGGGGTTTGTTTGGACGTTTTATCTTTCATAATCTGCATGTTTGTATGTACATTATGTGATTCTACTACAATTTCATCTACCTTTGCGAGAATCGAGGTCTACACCTAGTTTCGTTGTAATTGCAGGTAATATGGTACGTTTTGCATCAAAAAGGAGCAAAAGGAGTCATTAGTCATTTGGAGCTACATCCAGGAAGCATAGCCATGGATTAAAGATTTACTTTGGACCGGTTTTGAGAGATTTCACATTCAGTTGAGACTCACCTCGGTTGACCAGAGATTCATCTCGACCGAGGTGATCCAGAGACGCCGACTCGACCGAGGCGAACACCTAGGACGCGGCGAGAATATTTTATTCTTGGCTGAGATCTTTTAAAATTGGAAAGTGATCTTATACTTTTGGGCGTGGCTCCTGGAAGGAAGGAGATATGCAGAATCATATATTTTACCTATATTTATGGGAGAATATCTTTCTAAGATTTATTATCTTTGAAGGGTTATTTTCCTATAAAAAGGGTTGGATTTTCCACAAAACCGATCATGCTTAGATCCCGCAAGAATCACACAGCAGCAGCACCCTTCTCCAAGTTGGGAGAGTTGAAGAACCTTTTTGAAGGTTGAAGGAAGATTGAAGTCCATAGCTTTTATAGCTTTATTGAAGGGTTTTGTAAGATTGTCTTCAATTCCCTCAATTGTTGTCTTGTCTTTTTGGATTGTTATCCAAGGAACGCTTTGTTGTGATATTTGATTCAATTATTGAAGTCTTTTCGTTAAATTCTTCTTTGTTCAAATATTCACCTTCTTCCCATATATTTTAATACCTTCATTATGATGATGAGTGGCTAATTTCCTTGTGTGATTCTAGGGTGATTGGCTGAAGGTTGTGGGAAAAACAATGATAGAACAATCTTAGATTCCAGTAGGATCCTGAAAGTTCGAGTCTTTAACCTTAACCCTAAGCATCTCGTTCAGTCGATGAACACCTCGGCCGGGGTGGAAACTGGCTGACCGAGGTGACTTATCTGATCCGTAACTGAGAGTTAAGTGTTAGAGTTTGCCAAATCCTATTCTTATTACACCTTTCCTGGTTCAAAGCAAGCTTAGGATGAGACTTACCCAGTGATTCCTTAGTTTGTGTATTAACGATCATAAGTGTAGGTAATAAAGGTTTGTCCTTTATTGGGGTTTGAGTGTGCTTCCATCCCATCTTCGTGAGTTAGCCTGAGACTTACCCGGTAAAGGTTGATTCTATTCCCTTAGATGGTATGTTAGTTTGAGGTTATAGTTCTTTATCTTGATTCCTTGAGACTTACCCGGTAATAGAAGTTACGGTTTTGGATTAGTGAGTAGTGAGACTTACCCGGTGATCTACTCCACTTTAGAAACACCTTCCCCACGCAAAAATCTCAGCTTTGTCCGCTTATCTATAGATCTTGAGTTGGAACCACAACTAGATGCTTTAATCCCTAGAATTGCATGTTTGCTTTATTGACTTCTTATTCATCTTTGATTATGTTAATTGCTCTTGTGGTTAGAATCGACATAGCACACCGTATTGACTTTGTTTCACCGAGTCCCTGTGATCGACCCCTGGAATTTTCTTGCTTTTACTACGATTGACCCGTACACTGCGGGTTCGCATCCTTGTTTTAAGCTTAAGTCTAGGGTTATAAATTTAAAGCTTGCACACACCGTTTGGAGCGAACAAGTTTTTGGCGCCGTTGCCGGGGACTTGGTCTAGACCGAGCCGGTACGGTTTGCTTTTGGGGCGCTTGCCCCGTTTCATCTAACCACTCTACTTGAGTGACGACTTTTGCAGGTTCTTTCTTAGGTATATGCGAAGAACCCGCGCTGGGAAGGAAATCGTTCCTTACGATCCCGAACCAGAAAAGACTTACAAGCGACGCTTAAGAGAAGCGAAGATGGCCCAACAAGACGATCGCGATCTTGCAGCCGAATTAAAGGAGACGCAAGAGCTGTTGCGTCTCAGTAAAGAAGAACTAATGCAAGAGAAAGAGGAGAATCGCGCCAGGACAGCAGCAATCGAAGCTGAGATTGCAGTCATACGAGACCAGATTCTACTTCGACCGAGGGAAGATCCTCCTGTTGATCCTCGACCGATGCAGAATCCAGTAGCTGATCCTCGACCGAGGCAGATTCCAGTACCTGACGCCCCGGCCGATGTACTTCCACCTCGAATGCCAGTCCGAGATGTTCTTCTTGCAGGAATTCCACAAACCCTAGGTCAAAGGATGGACCCTAATCAACAACTGAGGCGTCCAGGAGTGAACCTAGGAGATCCAGCGGATCATGACTACGAACTTCGACCACAAGTTCTAGCCATGATTCGCCAATGCCAATTCGGAGGGCTAGAGAAGGAGTCGCCGCATCAACATCTTCAAAACTACGAGATCTTGATGGAAACCTTGCGACCATCCAGAATTGAAAATAACAACTACAAGCTAAGACCTTTTTACTTTTCTTTAAAAGATAGAGCTCTTACTTGGTATCAATCTCTTCCTCCAGGAAAAATCAGCACATGGGAGGAGATGACTACGGAATTCTTGACCAAATTCTTTCCACCCTCAAAGACGGCCGAAATGAGAGGGAAGATCAATGCTTTCATTATGAAGGACAAGGAGAGCTTGTCCAAATCTTGGGAGCGGTTCAAGGATATCCTTTTGGATTGCCCACATCATGGGATTCCAAAGATCGAGTTGTTGGAGATCTACTTCAAAGGGCTGGACGGAAGCACCCAGTTCAATCTCCAACTACTCTCCGCCGGTACCTTCATGGACATGGCGATGATGAGGCTTGGGACTTCATTGAGAAGCAAGCCTTGCACATGGAGAAGTATACCCACCAAGGAGCTGAAGGTGGAATTAAAAGAGTCAACTTTCAAGAGACTCAACCCAACAACAATCAACTCACGTCGTTGAAGAACGACGTGAAGCAATTGAAGGAGCTCTTGATGGCTCAAACTAAGAAGGAAGAACAAGGGCAAAGGAACAACAACAACAACAACAACAGGTACCGTAACAACAACAACGGTCCCCGAAACAACAACTACAACAACAACAACAATAGAGGATCCAATAGCAACAACTGGAGGGCGAATAACCAAAATCACGGTAACAATCATTCAAACTCCAATTCTAATGATTCCTCTAACCCTTTCCTCTCTCCCCCCTCTTCTTCTTCCTCTACTCCATTGAAAAGCCAAGGGCAAGGATCAAGTTCATCTCAGCCAGAAAAGAAAGACGCAGTTCTGGAGGCAATCTTGATCAAGCTTAGCGCTATGGAGAATTCTATGACTTTGTTTTCGAGGGCCCAAAAGTCCTTCGAACAACAACTTGCTAATAGGGCGAATGAAGCGCCAAGAGATCCAGGGAAGCTTCCAGCAAAGACGGAAACTAACCCCAAGGGCCAGTGCATGGCCATAACGACGAGGAGTGGACTCAAAACTGCAGATCCAGTACCTCGCTCGACGCAGACCACCTCGGTCCAGATCCAGTCGAAGAACACCTCGACCGAGATGCCAACCGAGGCGGAACAACAGAAAGCAGGAGGAAAGACAGAAACTTATGTTCCACCCCCTGCATATAAGCCACCACTCCCATTCCCTCAGTCCAGAGCCAGGGCACATCTTGACAAACACTTTGGTAAGTTTCTTGACTTGATGAATAAGCTACATATTAATATTCCTTTCCTTGATGCTATTTTAGGTATGCCCGCCTATGGGAAGTTCTTAAAAGAAATCCTATCAAGGAAGAGGAAGCTGGAGGATGTTGGTGAAGTTAGGATGACATCTAAATCTTCGGAGCTTATCAAGATCATGAAGGAAAAGATGCCACCTAAGTTGAGAGATCCCGGCTCATTTTGCATTCCCATCCAAGTTGGGGATGTAACTTGTGAAGCCCTTTGCGATCTAGGAGCCAGCGTGAGCATCATCCCGCTGGAGCTATGCACGAAGATCGGTCTTGGAGAGCCCAAGCCGGTCAAGATTCGACTCTACATGGCGGATCGCTCCATTACCCATCCCGTGGGCATCTTGGAAGACGTTCCGGTCAAGTTAGGTAACTTCTATCTACCCATAGATTTTGTCGTACTTGACATTCCCGCAGATTATCCTGTTCCTATTATTCTCGGAAGGCCATTTCTAGCAACTTCGGGTTGCAACGTGGATTGCAAGAACGCCAAGTTGAAATTCAACGTTGGTGGCGATGAGGTGGAGTTCGCACTACTTGCAGCCATGAAAGGGGAGCAACTAACTGATGATATCTTCAACATCTACGATGAAGAAGAATCAAGAGAATTGGTGAGCTCTATCCTTATTAACGATCCACTCGAAAGAGTTATTAGCTTCAGTTTAATGGAGGAAGGTATAGATGCTATTTGTGATGCAGATATACGGAGCTTGAAAGCACTGGAAGAGGATCCAGGAGCTACAACTGAGAAGCTAATCCAGGAGACGAAGATCTCCAGTCTCGGATCCAGTAGCAGTACCTCGACCGAGGCACTTTCTGGACTGAGCGAGGCGACCGAAGAACATCTCGGTCAACGCCTATGCGCCTCGACCGAGGTCGACGGCGAGACGATGTCAACTGAGACTGCTGAGAATAACAATTTTCTTACTCCCTTCTCTGACATTCGCCCACTGTTGGCGGACCATTCCCTCCACCAACTTTCTGATAATAAAGGTCCTTGGTATGCTGATATTGTGAATTATCTTGTTTGCCAAGAAGTACCACCCGGATTGACGTACTCTCAAAAGAAGAGATTCTTCAAGGAAGTACGACATTATTACTGGGATGAGCCGCTGCTATTTAAGCGCGGACCGGATGGGATGCTTCGAAGGTGCATTCCGGAGGATGAAGTTAATAGCGTCATAAGGCATTGTCATTCACTTCCTTGTGGAGGGCATGCTAGCATCGATAAAACATGCGCTAAGGTATTGTGTTCCGGTTTCTTTTGGCCTACGTTATTTAAGGATGTGCAATCTTTTGTTGTCTCTTGTGATGCATGCCAAAGAACAGGGAACTTATCAAGGAGGAACGAGATGCCACTTAATAACATCCAAGAAGTGGAAATCTTTGATGTATGGGGGATTGACTTCATGGGACCTTTCCCATCATCCGGAGGAAACCTCTACATTCTCCTTGCAGTTGATTACGTCTCCAGATGGGTTGAAGCCATTGCTTCCCCCACTAACGACGCCAAAGTGGTTGTGAAGTTCTTGAATAGAACTATCTTTCCACGGTTTGGAACTCCGCGCATCATCATTAGCGATGGAGGAACGCATTTCATCAACCGGAAGTTCAAAGCACTTCTATCGAAGTATGGGGTCACCCACAAGGTATCAACCGCTTATCACCCTCAAACTAGTGGACAGGTCGAGATCTCGAATAGAGAAATCAAGGCGATTTTGGAAAAGACCGTCTCTAGAACGAGGAAGGATTGGTCCATGAAGTTGGACGATGCTCTTTGGGCGTACAGGACCGCATTCAAGACTCCCATCGGTACCACTCCTTATAATTTAGTATATGGGAAGTCTTGCCATTTGCCCGTCGAATTGGAACACAAGGCGTATTGGGCGATCAAATGGCTGAATTTCGACATCAAGGAGGCTGGTGAGAAGCGACTATTGGAACTTAACGAGCTGGAAGAGCTGTGTTTGAACGCTTATGAGAATGCCAAAATCTACAAGGAAAGGACGAAGAGATGGCATGACAAGCGTATCGTTCCAAAGGAGCTTAGCGAAGGAGACTTAGTTCTACTCTTCAACTCCCGCCTCCGCCTTTTTCCAGGTAAGCTGAAATCTAGATGGACCGGACCTTATGTTGTGAAACATGTTTTCCCTCATGGCGCAGTTGAGATATGGGGCGAAACTAGCGGAAGCTTTAAGGTCAACGGTCATAGACTTAAGAGGTACCTACCGGAAACGCCGGTTGAGGATGTTGCACCGATATACCTCCTTTGAAACGCATCATGGTCCAGCTAGCGACCTTAAATCAGGCGCTTCTTGGGAGGCAACCCAAGGTATTGCTTTCTTTCCCCGTTTTCTAGTTTAGCTTAGATAGTTTTTTTTTTTTTTTTTGCTTTGCTTTGCTTTGTTTTTGGCGTTCTGGACAGACAACAGGGAATATCTAAGGAAGGAGCACAACTGAAAGGACAGAAGTTCGAGATTCTGAGAAGACAGAAGCACCTCGGTTACTGTCAGAGCACCTCGACCGAGTTGATTCTTGAGCAACCGAGGCGACTAGGGTTTCCGCGGAACTGCCTCGGTCCACACCACCTCGGTCCAGTCGAGACCATCTCGACCGAGGTGACAGCAGATCCAGTAACAGTATAAAAGGCGAAAAAAAAATTACTTTTCACTTTTTATCCTCCTCGACCGCGGCGAACAGACACACCTCGCTCATCTCAGATCTTGCTTGTTTTCGACATTTTCTGCTTCCAAACCGAGATTGAAGGGTAGAGGAGTCGATTGCAACAACGAATCTGCAAGAAAATCGAGTGCATCGACCGGAACGAGGTAAAAACGACCGAAACCCTAACTCGCTCGTTTACTGCAATTTGGGCTTTGGTTGCCCTTGAATCTGTTGAGGAAAAGCTTAAGTACCCCTTAGGAAGCATCTGTAGTGATTTTAGGGGGAAAAGAACTGAATTTCTGAGAGTGGAATCGCGACTGTCTTCGCCTCGGTCCAGTCGACCTGCACCTCGGTCGAGGTGATTCTTGGAGTTTGTCAGTCGACCGAGGTAGTCTGACAGTATTGATTGAAGATGAGTTTTGACAGGTTGTTAGCCCTTAGAGATAGATCCTCCCCTTCCCCTTCTTCTTCCTCATCCCGACCTTCTATCCCGGTGATCCATGAGAGACACCAGGTAGATTATGAGCGCATTGCTAGCCGTCCAGTGATCGCACCTAGATTTCTGGACATTTCTGCTTTTGACTGTCCCCACGTTGATGGAGAGCTTAGGAGGATGATCTCCACTGTCGGGCTGGATCAGTTTACAGAGATCCGAGCCCCAGCCTACTTAGAGCCGACCCTTGACTTTGTCAGCTCCTTCACTTACCTCCCCACAGATAAGTCACCTCGGTCAGCCAGTTTCCACCCCGGCCGAGGTGTTTATCGACTCATATGCTGCATTATCGCTGGATATCCGCGAGATGCAGGAGCGGCAGCATCATCAGCACATCATGGCTCAGCTGCAGTTCGAGCGCATCATGGGCCATCCTTACGATCCGACTCTGTATCCCTACATACCACCACCACCACCGGATCGAGACTATTGAGGAGCTGCTGGATTTTCTTTATTTTCTTTTATGCAGTTCGGCTTTTATCCGGTGAGTACCCTCATGATTAGACCTTTTATTATACCCAATAGGACAGTGTGTCTCAAGTATGGGGTGTTTGTATTATTTGACTACCTTTGATGTATTTGACACCTTTGATGTATTATATTTATCGGATATTTTCGTATTTATGCTTCATTGGTTTTATATGATTATCTGATAATACATGCATACCTACAGGTTATTTGATTGAGAAAAACGTCGAAACTGAAAAAAAAATTTGGTTTTAAAAAAAATTTTTTCGACCTCGACCGAGTCAGTATTGGCCAAACGAGGCGTTTCACCTCGGTTGAACCAAGAACACCTCGACCGAGGTGTGTTAACTGAGAGTTTTTGAAAACGAATTTTTGTTACTTATCTGGATATGACCTCAGTGAAGATCTTGTTTACTGACTGGTTTTAAATTCTTTATGTGTTTGAAAGGTTTTATAATATGTTTAAGTTGCTAAATGCTTTGTTTGAAATTATTGGCATGTTTAATACTTTGTTTTTATCCAAATTATGTTGAATTTGAAGGTTGACACCGCAGGTTAAGTTCTCTCACTTTCTTCTTGGAAAGACCAAGGCAATTCATTCTCTTCTTCTTCTTCTTCTTGATCATGCTTAGCCCCTCATATACATTTTGCCTCCCTTTACCTATCCGGGAATTTGGAAGCAAGCAAAGTGGTGAAAGCAAGTTAAAGTTGAGAAGTGGGTGGAAGTGAAGTGCTAGAAAGCAATAATAGGTTTGGGGAAGTCAATCATGAAGATGAGTAACTCGGCACCATTCACATAGCCGGGTGTTTGTGTCTTGCCAAAGTCGGATTGAGCGATATTCCTAACGGGTCATGGTATGTGCATCAAGGGTTTGATGCATCTCAAGAAATTGATGATTGCAGATTTCCTAGGCTTCGGTTATTGTGCACCTCTGTCCATGTATCCCAAAAAGTAAAGTAAAAAAGAAAAAGTGTGAGATAAGCGAAGCTTATTGGTGGAAGATGTTGAAAGTCAAAGTGAAAGTGAAGTTCATCCTTTTCCCGGATTCTGGCACCACATTACCTTACATACATCCCTACCCTACACGTTTCTTGACCTTTTCTTTTGGGAAGCCCTTGAGACCTTGAGCTTGTTGATTGACTTAGCGGTTTAAATCGGATTATACATGATTAATTTTGATAATTATGATTTATTATGCGTTCTATGATTTTATGCAAAGATGAACAACTTTCCTATATTTGTAAAATGTTTTGATCATATTGAGTTTTTAATTTCAGGAAGTACTCTCTTAGAGTGATCTATGATAGTTGCACGCCATAAAATGTTTTTGAAAGACTTTTTCATTGATTTTATTGACTTATAATCCATTCTATCTTGTCTTCTATATGCGGAACTTGCTTGGGGACAAGCAAGGGCTAAGTATGGGGTATTTTAATAGCATGAATTATAGTCTACATTTTGGGTTTGTTTGGACGTTTTATCTTTCATAATCTGCATGTTTGTATGTACATTATGTGATTCTACTACCATTTCATCTACCTTTGCGAGAATCGAGGTCTACACCTAGTTTCGTTGTAATTGCAGGTAATATGGTACGTTTTGCATCAAAAAGGAGCAAAAGGAGTCATTAGTCATTTGGAGCTACATCCAGGAAGCATAGCCATGGATTAAAGATTTACTTTGGACCGGTTTTGAGAGATTTCACATTCAGTTGAGACTCACCTCGGTTGACCAGAGATTCATCTCGACCGAGGTGATCCAGAGACGCCGACTCGACCGAGGCGAACACCTAGGACGCGGCGAGAATATTTTATTCTTGGCTGAGATCTTTTAAAATTGGAAAGTGATCTTATACTTTTGGGCGTGGCTCCTGGAAGGAAGGAGATATGCAGAATCATATATTTTACCTATATTTATGGGAGAATATCTTTCTAAGATTTATTATCTTTGAAGGGTTATTTTCCTATAAAAAGGGTTGGATTTTCCACAAATCCGATCATGCTTAGATCCCGCAAGAATCACACAGCAGCAGCACCCTTCTCCAAGTTGGGAGAGTTGAAGAACCTTTTTGAAGGTTGAAGGAAGATTGAAGTCCATAGCTTTTATAGCTTTATTGAAGGGTTTTGTAAGATTGTCTTCAATTCCCTCAATTGTTGTCTTGTCTTTTTGGATTGTTATCCAAGGAACGCTTTGTTGTGATATTTGATTCAGTTATTGAAGTCTTTTCGTTAAATTCTTCTTTGTTCAAATATTCACCTTCTTCCCATATATTTTAATACCTTCATTATGATGATGAGTGGCTAATTTCCTTGTGTGATTCTAGGGTGATTGGCTGAAGGTTGTGGGAAAAACAATGATAGAATAATCTTAGATTCCAGTAGGATCCTGAAAGTTCGAGTCTTTAACCTTAACCCTAAGCATCTCGTTCAGTCGATGAACACCTCGGCCGGGGTGGAAACTGGCTGACCGAGGTGACTTATCTGATCCGTAACTGAGAGTTAAGTGTTAGAGTTTGCCAAATCCTATTCTTATTACACCTTTCCTGGTTCAAAGCAAGCTTAGGATGAGACTTACCCGGTGATTCCTTAGTTTGTGTATTAACGATCATAAGTGTAGGTAATAAAGGTTTGTCCTTTATTGGGGTTTGAGTGTGCTTCCATCCCATCTTCGTGAGTTAGCCTGAGACTTACCCGGTAAAGGTTGATTCTATTCCCTTAGATGGTATGTTAGTTTGAGGTTATAGTTCTTTATCTTGATTCCTTGAGACTTACCCGGTAATAGAAGTTACGGTTTTGGATTAGTGAGTAGTGAGACTTACCCGGTGATCTACTCCACTTTAGAAACACCTTCCCCACGCAAAAATCTCAGCTTTGTCCGCTTATCTATAGATCTTGAGTTGGAACCACAACTAGATGCTTTAATCCCTAGAATTGCATGTTTGCTTTATTGACTTCTTATTCATCTTTGATTGTGTTAATTGCTCTTGTGGTTAGAATCGACATAGCACACCGTATTGACTTTGTTTCACCGAGTCCCTGTGATCGACCCCTGGAATTTTCTTGCTTTTACTACGATTGACCCGTACACTGCGGGTTCGCATCCTTGTTTTAAGCTTAAGTCTAGGGTTATAAATTTAAAGCTTGCACACACCGTTTGGAGCGAGCAGTTCTACGCAAAGTTAGCGGCTCACATCTATAGGACCGATGGGTTAGTTCGGTTTTGTCTGATTGCGATTTATGTGCTTGTGTGATATTATATGATTGTTGTGTTTTATGATGGAATGTGATGTGTGATCTTGTTAGATCTTGAGGTGTTAGTTGATGTGTTACGTTTGAGCACTCCTAGAACGAGTAACGCCTTCCTATGATGTAGTTGTATGTTTCGGTTGTAAAACTGAAGTTACCTGTGAGGATTTAAGTTTCGGGATGAAACTTATTTTTATGGATAACTGATATAAGGATCGTAAATTTTATTCCGGAAACATCCAAAGTCCGGGTCCAAGACCCAAGTCTACCTTTGACTCCTGATGACATGAATTAAATGTTATCATATTCATGCATATTACGAGTATATCAGCTCAATTTTACATACATTTGATGAGAATCATATGCCTTCAGGTCTATATTTACATATTGAAAATAGAGGTCTACATGAATTCTTGGTTGATTTGTAGGTAAAACGAGGAAGTTTTGGTGTGGAAATTGATCAATATCGGGCTTGACATCATGAAGGATCAGGAGGAAGCTTTAAAAATAGGAAAAGATATTGGAAGATATCACAAAAGAAGATAGAGTACGGAACTAAAAGATAACACGCTCAAAAGATAAAAATCAGATCAATATTAAAAATAAATCGGTCGATTTTCTTAGGAATGATCCGATTTATTTCTTAGATCGTCCGATTCGGTGTAGGATTGCAACAAAAGATCAAGATTCCAACCTTAGCTTTTCCTTATAAACAGAGGACGTCTCTCCACATCCTAAATGATCCAATAATCATCCAAAGAGTTGGAAGCATCAAGGAAACCATAGGAGAAGCAAGTTCGAAGATTGAAGTTCAAGATCGAAGCAAGAAAGACGTTCCTGAGGTTTTGTTAGTTTTTTTTTTTTATTATTTTGTCATTGTCAACGCAAGATTGGAGTTTGTTTTGATTTTTGAGATTTTGAACCTTTGTTCAAGAATTTGTTTATTTATTTCAAGATTCAAAGTTTTCTTTACTTTCTTGATTTAATCCTTTTCTTGATTTTGATAATGTGTGTTATTGGCTAAAACCCTTGCGATTCTAGGGTGATTGATTGAAGATTGTGGTTTAGATGATGATAAAATGAACCTCGCGTTGGGATTGGACCCTGAGAGTTGAGTTTTCCTATGCAGAGAAAAAAAATCGGGTTGTTCTTGAAGAAAATCGACCGATTTCTGTGATGAACAGACCAATTTTCTCTTTGTCGTACCTATCTTGCTTTATCCTTAATCTTTGGTTAAAGATTGGTTAAACATTGGTTAAACCCTAGCCTTGTTGAACCTTTCTAACCTATATCCGAGTGTGGGAAGAGACTTACCCGGTGATTCATGTCCTTGGTTGCCAACGATTATGAGTTCTAGGTAATAGAGGATTCAAAACCCTCTATAAGGTTGAGTGTGCCAAAACCTTTACCTTTGTGAGTTAACCTGATTCCCTGAGGTTTGGTGTTTGGTTTGAGAGTATAATCCTTCCCTTAGAATCTTTATCTTATCAAGACTGACCATCCTTTATTTAAAGCCTTTGTGTTGAGATAAGTGGGTAGTGGAGACTTAACCGTACATTATCCCGTTTTAGAACATAATTCATTGCAATCCCAGCTCTGTCCAAATAATCTTTAGAAGTCTTGAATCGAAAATCACAATCGGATACTTTGATCTCTAGAATCTCTTTTTCCCAATTATTACACAAGTTCTTGCTTTTGTCTTTATTATTTGCAATGTTTTCTTTGCTAGATTACTTTATCGATTTTGATTTCACCAAATCCCTGTGATCAACCTTGGAGTATTTGCCGTTACTACGATTGATCCGTACAATGCGGGTTCACATATCATTTTGGATTATATTTTAGGTTATAAATTTAAATCTTATTCACACACACACTTTCAAGCGAACAACTCCCCTTGGAGTTAAAGAGGAAACCGGCTAAGAGTGATCACTGCACCTGTGGCCCGTGATCGCAGTGAATCGTTGCCGTGGTCGCGGTGAACTGTCAAAGCGGCCGATTTTGTGTAACCGTTGAGATCTCTTTCTTTCCTTTTTGGTGGACTCAATCTTTTTATTCTTCTATCACCTCTTCAAGCCATTTCTTTTGCTTTCTGAAACCCTAGACGCTCTACCTACCTCCCTCTCACGTAAGTTCTTCCTTGCTTCTTCCTTCTTCTCCTTATTCTTCTTCTTCCTTCCTACTTTCACCCTTTCTTTGGGCAATAGTGAGACGCCGATCTACATGAGTCAGGAGAGACAGAAGAACGAAGGCAATAATAGGTTCGTCGTCGTTCTTGCATGAAGGAGTAGTGTAATGTTTCCTCCTTCAAGTTGTGATAGGGTAAGAACTGATTCTTCCCCTTTCCCTTATTATCGATTGTTGGTTTTGTTAGTTCCTCCTTATGTTGAAACCTTCCCCGATAACAGCAGACAATGAGCAAGAGAACATCTTGCCTAGTTAGATTGAAAAGCATCATCGGCGAACAAAGAAGATCGTGTCTGCATCTGTCGTCGCGGTGGCGTCAAATCTAGCTGCGATCGCGGCTCTTTTATCCATGGCCGTACCGTCCTTTTCACCGTGGGTGCGCCGCATTTCCTCCGCGGCCGCACCTTCTTTCTTCCGCGGTCGCGTCATCTCCCCAATGGGTACCAATTGTTGGTACATTGATCCTTTCTCATTGTCTTGGTTGGTTTATGAGTAGTATCATGCTAGGTTGGAACCTAGCAAAACTAGTGTGAATGTCAGTTAGTGGTGATGAAAGGTTATCTTGTGGAATGAATGCTTTAGGCGGTTTTGAGGACGTTGTTATGATACATTAAGAGTAGGAAAACTGTTTGATACAGTTTTCGGAACTATTGATAGTGTTGGATTACCGATGTTATTATTAAGGATTGGTAATTGGGATAGACTTGAGATAGTCATAATGTACCTAGGAGTTAGAGACTTCTAGTGTCGGACAGTTGATTCATCCACGTGTCCTTGTGATCAGGCGGTGGAGTATATTCCTGCGAGAACGGAGATTTGTGGATAGTTGGGATTACCTTGATTCAGGTAAGTCCCTTGGGCTTACTTAGCTGGTCTTCTGTGTGTTAGCATGATTGTAATAGTGGTGTGTGCTTGAGTGTTAATAACGATAACTTGATAGGACGACCTTTATTGTTATATGACTCAAGTAATAACGGGTGGTGACATCACTGCCCAACTCAACACGTGAGACTTAATGATTCTTTGCGACTAGCCAAAATTGGTACACAATGAGGTGCATCACATCCAGTCTTGTCGATACACGGGGACATAGGCAAGGTTCGGGAGATCCTCGTGTCACAAAAGAAGTTGAATTAGAAAGTGAATCATGCATATAAGATAATAACCGGATTAATGTGTAAGCATGCATTGTGTTTATTTTTGTCTTATGTGTGTATGTGCTATTGGTATTATTCTAATATGTAGGATGTTAGCTAACGGTTTTATCCGTTGTTGTGGAGGCCTTGCAAGATAGGGATGTTGCCGAGTGATCCGGTCGGAGTGATCAGCCGGGGTTTCCGTACATTATAGGACGGGATGTTGGTTTCTTTATTTCTTTGCTTTTTCCTTTAACATTATAGTTTCTAGTACTCGGTTGGGAGTCTTTTCATTTATTTTGGATTATTTACATTTTGGCAATTTTATCTATTTCGGTTTGATATTATTTGTGCCTTGTTTCAGATCCTGTGAACTTGTTGTCAGGCTATGGTCGGGTATCGTTGTGAGGTCCTAACCCGTAACATCCCGAGTTCTAAGAATTTGGGGTGTTACAAACACAATGAGATTCGTACCCCACGAACCCTATATCTTCAAAATTTGAGTTTGTGACTCCAACCAACCACTTGAGTTTCGCTCTTATTAATATTGATCTTCATAGATGGAGTTTCTGAATTGTGACTCAAAGAGCACTTTGACACTCAACCCTTAGAAACCGAACAACAAATTTTGTGACTCTCTCTTTTTCTTCTTTGAAAATCGTCCATAAAAAACCCTAATTTTTTCAACAATAGAGTTTCATGAAGGATTGACACGATATTAAATTAGAAAAGAAGAAGAATAAACCCTAGATCAATCTAAATGAAAGAGTGGAATGGTTACATGGTGTAATCTTTCTTCATATGAACATACACAACCATTACAATCACTCAAATTTACAACTGTACGCTAAGTAAGTCCTATGGACTTACCTGAAATACTCGTAACCTGTACCACGTCACAACTTCCCCTTGGAGAAGTAATCAACGCCTGCATAAGCAAGGCACACACAATCACATATTGTAAAGGTTAGGAGACTCGTCTCCATAACCACAACTAACCTATAACTCGGTTCTAAACCTCAATATCACATTATACTCACAAATGCCTAAGGCATTACCCCAACATAAAAACAAGTGCCTAAAGCACATATTCATCATATAACTCATCAAGCTCAACCTAACCACACTAGCCTAGCCATAGACTAAAGTCAAGGCCAAAGGAAAGGAAGGATAGAACCATACCAACTAGGTATGCCCTGGACGCACCAGCGGAAACAAGAGCACCAAGCTCAGCAGCAATGAGGCGCAGGGGCGGCTAGCTCAGGGCGAAGGGGCAGCTCCCAGCAATGCGCAGGGGCGGCTCAAGATAGGCGCAGGGGCGGCTAGCTCAAGGCGCAGGGTTGGCCTCGACTTCTCTTCGATCCTTCTCTCAACTCTCTTCACTTCTTCACCACACAACAACATACACATACATATACACACATGTATGAACATCAAAATGTCCAAGAAAGACCCACACAAGTATATGCTTGTGAATCCTAGCTAAAGAGGAAGAAGATAGAAACAAAAGAAGAAAGAATGAAGATAGAGATGAAGATCTTACCACAGCAGCTAAAGAAAGGGAAGAACGTCCACACCACTACTCCACTACATCAACAATCTCAAATCTCAGCATCCTCATCAAGGATTCAATCAACACAAGCCTAAATCAAGATCCACTCTTGATTCCAACAAGAACAAGATCAAAGAAGAAGATAAAGGGAGAGATGGAGAGAAGAAGATGAACGTGAGGAGGAAGAGGGCTGGAGAGATGAAGAACCCTTCATCAAGAAGCAAAGGATGGCTTATAAAGGAAGTCAGCCAAAAGTATGGTCAAGAGTCAACAAAGACGGCTGCAGCCGCACAAATCCGCATGGGTGGATCTGCAAGGCGCAGGGGCGGCCCTCCTGATGCGCAGGGGCGGTTCACAGAGCCCGCGGGGGCGGCTCGGCCTACACTCAGCACTACTCAGCTCCTAAAGACTAAGGCTCTTACAGTTTTGAGGACATTGTTATGATACGTTAAGAGTAGGAAAACTATTTGATATAGTTTTCGGAACTATTAATAGTGTTGGATTAATGATGTTATGATTAAGGATTGGTAATTGAATACACTTGAGATAGTCATGATTGACCTAGGAGTTAGAGACTTCTAGTGTCGGACAGTTGATCGATCCACGTGTCCTTCTGATCAGGCGGTGGAGTATATTCCTACGAGAACTGAGATTTGTGGATAGTTGGGATTACCTTGATTCAGGTAAGTCCCTTGGGCTTACTTAGCTGACATTATGTGTGTTAGCGTGATTGTAATAGTGGTGTGTGTTTGAGTGTTAATAACAATAACTTGATAGGACGACCTTTATTGTTATATGGCCAAAGTAGTAACGGGCGGTGACATTACTACTCAGCCCAACACATGAGACTGGGAGATTCTTTGCGACTAGCCAAAACTGGTACACATTGAGGTGCATCGAATCTAGTCCTGTTGGTACACGGGGACAGAGGCGAGGTTCGGGAGATCCTCGTGTCACAAAAGAAGTTGAATTTGAAAGTGAACATTGTATATAAGATAATAACCGGATTGATGTGTAAGCATGCATTGTGTTTATTTATGTCTTATGTGTGTATGTGTTATTGCGGTTATTCTAATTTGTAGGTTGTTAACTAACGGTTTTATCCGTTGTTGTAGAGGCCTTGCAGGATAGGGATGCTATCGAGTGATCCGGTCGGAGTGGCCAGCCGGGGTTCCCGTACATTATAGGACATGATGTTTGCTTCTTTATTTCTTGTCTCTTTCCTTTAACATTATAGTTTGTAGTACTGGGTTGGGAGTCTTGTCTGTTATTTTGGATTATCTACATTTTGGCAATTTATCTATTTCGGTTTGATATTTATTAATTTGTGTTTTGTTTTAAGATCTAGTGAACTTGTTGTCAGGCTATGGTCAGGACTCGTTGTGAGGTCCTAACTCATAACATCCCGAGTTCTGAGAATTTTGGGTGTTACAAACACAATGAAATTCATACCCCACGAATCATATATCTTTAAAAATTGAGTTTGTGACTCCAACCACTTAGTTTTGCTCTTTATTAATGATCTTCATAAATGGAGTTTGTGAATTGTGGCTCAAAGAGCACTTTGGCATTCAACCCTTAGAAACCGACTTACAAATTTTGTGACTCTCTCTTTTTTTTTCTTTGAAAATCAATAACCCTAATGTTTTCAACAATAGAGTTTCATGAAGGATTGACACGATATTATTTTGATAGGTTGTATTACAGCGACTGGTGAACTACCTGCAAACCCTCACATGAGCCAACGTCTGTTACTATTATTAGTATACGCATGCATGGTGGAAGTAGGATGAGGTTGGGCAGCTGGGAGACGTGTCATCCCACGTGCATTGCCCTTTTTTGACTCCTACCAAACTATTTATCAAAATAAATTCTAACTTTTTCCAACTTATACAAAGGATTATTATTTATTCAAACAAATGTTTTCGTGGTGAATTCTTTACATAATTATTGGAGCATTTAAACTATAAATTTAACCCTTAATTTTTATTTTTTGACATGATATTTTGTTAAAGTCCGATACAGACGGACCGGTTGAGCGGGGTCGTGTGCATACGAGCGTACATGCGCGTTGGGTCCAAGCCCAGCACATAAACCCGATGAAGTTTCATCCTAAAACCAATTGGCAATAGGAGGAGTAGCCCACCGACCTTATATACTAGGCTCGAAGTGTCCCCATCTTTCGACGTACGACCTTATTATCTCCAACATACTTGAACCTTTTCCTTTTCTTTATTCAATTTTCATTTTTTTCCGGTCGTCATTCACTTTAATTTTCTTATATTTGTTTTCCTTATATCCATTATTTAAATTACTTTAGTTTAAAAAAATATAAACTAGAATTTTGATTGAGTTTAAATATAAGACTTCAATGTACATTTTAAAAGCTTTTTTTCATCGTTGTCTTGATTTTTGTCACCCGTTTTCCTTTGTATTAACTGTATATTTTTTACTTTATCTATCGTTGTTTTGCGCTCTAGTTGTACAGTTGTTATTTATTCGGATTTTTCGTGCACTTTTTAAGGTAAACTTTGGTAATTTATTTCAATCTCTTTCTTCATTCGAATAATTGTTTACTTACTCTCGATTTAGATATTTTATTTTATGAGTTTTTTCTCCGACAGTTTCACCTGTTTATTCACCCACCCCGCTATATATATCCATTTTATGAATGTGAAAATACAAGACTCCATTGGTAGCACCTCCGGATTCAACTCTTATTCCCTCGATTAGGATAGCTTGTAGTATATTCTAACTTTTAAGTCATCTTGAACAAATACAATGTAATACACTCAATATCGGAAATAGCATGAAATGTTGTCATCTAAGAATTATGAGTGAATTACCATTGTTGTACAAGGTAAATGGCCCAAACCCTAACCGCTAAAATAGGCATCAAAGTGAAGGCCCGTTGAAAGTGACATTCACAATCGTTGGATATAACTCAGATGGGGAGAGATCAAAGGGATGTGGGGGAAAGAAGAGGAAGAAGACACCCTTCTTCCATGGTCTCAGAATCCATGATTTAGATAAGGAGGACCATTGCCCTTTTTAAGTTGTCTATTATATCAAGAAACTATTACCCTACAAGTGAATGTGACATCATTTACTTAAATCCCTATTCATAATGTGATATATTTTCAAGGACTGGTTCAAGTAGGGAGATCATGCGATAAGGAGTTGCGGAGTAATCTGAACCGTTTATAGATTTGATCCAATGATTTAAATTAGTTCATGCCATTTAATAATTTATGAGACATAAGGTGGTACAATTGCAGTTTTAAGAAGGTGCGGAGACATTTTTTTTCCTTTCAAAAATATATACGCGGCGATATTTTATAATTTTTATGAGAAAAGTTGTAACATTTATTATCTCCAAAATTTTAGTTCATGTCGTCCAAAATTTATCTACTAATTATTTTTATTTTATTTATTAGTTATGTTTCCATCCACTTTTTTACTTTTACATGTTTGAACTAATAAAAACACTAAGTTTGAACTAACAGAACACAATGTTTGAACTAATAATACCTAACTTTGAACTAATAATATTCAAAGTTTTGAAATAATATTATAAAAATTTAAATTTTATAGTTACAGTTATTAATACACCTTTGTTAGGATCATTTTTAGATCAAAACTTTAATACTATTAGTTTCAAATTGAGTGTTTTATTAGTTCAAACATTTTCACATTACTAGTTCATGTATTATTTTGAACTTATGAAAGTTTTTGTAAAAATGTATGAACCGTTAGTAAAAAATAATTTGAACTAAAAGAAAAAAGCTAGAAGAATTTTTTTCCCTCAAAAATTGTATACTATTATTTCAAATAGAGTGTTCTACTAGTCAAACATTTTATATTATTAATTCATGCATTATGTTGAACTTCTGAGAAAAAATGTATGCATCATTACTACAATAATTTGAACTAAAATAACAATAATCATTAGTGCAAGTGTTGGGGGAGTGATACCCAATGACGGAGGCAGATGGGTGAGAAGGGTGTTCGCAATATTGGTGCCTGCTTGGTGGCCACGACTAAGCTCTGGGGCATTCACTTGGGGTTGTTTATGTATTGGGAGTTGAGCTACCATAAGGTCGAGACTGAAACTGAAGGAATTGTGTTCTTTAACTTAATGTGCAATGACTAAACTTGAAATAGGACAATTGATAGAGATATACAATCCGGTTATTTTAGTATTAGTGTTTTCCTAGAAGTCAACTACGATTAATGATAAATTAAAGAATTTAGTGGTGAGGTTAATTAGAGAGTTATTCAATCATAAGGAGTTACTTTGTGAAATGAGTTTATAAATTATTTAATATATAATTGTTATATATTACCAAAAGATGACTAACTCAAACAACTCTTCTTCTCTCTCTAATTTCCAAAGAAAAAGATTTCACTTTCTCTCAAAATTGAAAAATCAATTGTTGGTATTGTGAGATTCAATTACAACCATCATCCGAAGCAATTTGATTGCTACCCTTTCGATATTCGTCCTAGCATTCAAAGACAAAGGAGATCTAGATGTCGGGCTCATGTGGTTCAAGAAGAGAAGCCACACTTGGGGTTTTCATTCTCTTTTGTCCCTCTCCGAATAGATCCAGCTCACCCATCAACCGTAGAGGCGCCTTCCCTCAACCATAGGGGCGTCGGGCCATATCAGCTGTAGATGCGACTTGAAGCCGTGGGTGCGGCTTGCTGAAGCCGCGGGCGCGGCCAGCCATGAACCGCTGGTCCATCCACTGGCCCGCTTGTCTCTTGTCTTCCATCCGCGACTGCGCCTCCTTTCCTCCGTGGCCGCGTCTTACCTCAAGTTAGTTCCCTTGTTCGTCATGTCTTTTCCTTTCGGTTGTAGTTATCAGTTCTAGAGTAGTATGATGTTAAGTTAGAACCTAGTTTAACTAGTGTGAATGCTAACTAGTGGTTGTGAGTTCAATTGTTGTTGAACACCTTAGGTGGTTACATAAGTTTGTGAGAGCATGGAGTTGTGTTATATTATTGTTGATCATGAGTGGATCTTGAGACTAGGAATTTTGAACATCATAGCATGCCATCATACAGCAGTGAGCGGACCTTTGAGACTAGAAGTAGTAATCTTCTAGCATATTTGCTATATGATCTTGTAGAGATCATTGCGACTAGAAGTTGAAGACTTCTATTGGATGGTAGTTGATTTAGGTGCCTTGTTTGATCAGGCATAGAGTACTTTCTTGTGGGAAGCTGAGCGTAGTATTATAAGTTGTGGGTTACCTAGAGACAAGTAAGTCTCTTGGACTTACTTAGCCGCCTTCTATGTGTTAGCATAGCTATGATAGTGGTGTGTGCTAGTTGTTTAAATGTTAAAGAACATGCTAGGGCGACCTTATATTATGATTGGCCCGAGTGTATGATAATTGGGCGGTGACAACTTGTCCAGTTCTACAGGAGACTGAGAGGTTTTCTACGACTAGTCCAAACAGGTAAACGGTGAGATGCATCGGATCCATTCCAGTTGGTTTAAGGGGACAGAGGCGAGTTTCGGGAGATTCTCATGTCACGAAAGAAGTTGAATTAGTAAAGTGAATCACCTAATGAAAAATAGTAATCGGATGTTGTGCGAGCATGCTATGTGTTTTATGTTACCTTATGTGTATATGCTATTATTGTTATTTTTATATATGGAATGTTAGCTAACGGTTTATCTGCCATTGTAGATGTCTTGCAGATTAAGAGTTGTAGAGAGATCCGGAGTGGGACATACTCATTAGATGGGTTGGGAGGGTCTTTTTGTTTCTACATGCGTT
Organism: Fagopyrum homotropicum; assembly: GCA_033239125.1. NCBI lineage: Eukaryota > Viridiplantae > Streptophyta > Magnoliopsida > Caryophyllales > Polygonaceae > Fagopyrum > Fagopyrum homotropicum. Next base: position 115,713,612 of record BSWB01000007.1, on the reverse strand, counting down.
GTGCTATGTTTACATTTTGTAAGGTTGGCTATGTATAAATTCAACATTTTAACCTTAATGGATTTCAAATTGTTTTACTACGTTTGTTTCTTGTTGTAAGATCCAATAATTTTGTTGTCAAAACTGAGGTCGAGACGCTTTGTGAGGTCCTAACTAGTAGCTCTCAAAGTTTTGAGAATTTGGGGTGTTACATATTACTTCTACAATCCAACTCAACAAAAGGTGTTTGTTGCAAGGGATAATGTCTATTTTGGAAAGAGACTTCCTTTCCAACAAGTCAAGTGGGAGAAATATTCATCTTGAAATAAAGATGATGAAGAGAAACAAACTCAACAACAAGATGACATGGATGATGTCGTTGATGATATGATTACTTTTGAAGTCTTAGGGCCTCAAATCATCCAAGAGACGGAACAAGAGATCTAAAAGCAGTTGTGGATCATGTTCCAGACTCAATTGTTGAACAAGTTGAATCCACTCGTAGATCAAAGAGGCCAAGGGCACAACCGAGATATTATGATGATTTCATCTTGAATGTAAAACTTGATGTTCCTATCTTAGATCATAATGAGCCTTATACATATAAGCAAGTAGTGACAAATCTAGATTCCAAGATTTGGCTTAAGACCATGAGGTCCAAAATCGATTCAGTGTTTGAAAATCAAGTATGGTACTTGATAGATTTCCCAGATGGATATGGAACCCATAGGAAGCAAATAGATTTTCAAACTGAAATTTGACAATGATGAAAATGTATTTGTTTACAAAGCAAGACTAGTTTCCAAATGTTTTTGACGGATTCATGATATAGACTATGACGATACATTTTTTTAAGTTTTTATGATTTGATCCATTAGAATAATCCTAGCTATATATTGCCGCATATTATGAGTATGATTGCTTGAGTTAAGTCAAGGAACTTATATTGGTAAGATTATTGGTAGATTCAAAATGTAGGATTCCAAGAAAGTGTTTTTACCTATGCAACATGGTGTGTATCTCAGCAAAACATAGTGTCCTAAAACACATCATGAGCTAGAGAAGATGAACCATATCCCATATTCTTATGATATAGGATCTATCATGTATGTCATGGTATGTACATGTTTTGATATTGCGTATGCTTTGAGCATGTATAGAAAATATCAATCAAGTTCGAGAGAAGCATAGTGGAGTGCAACTAAGAATATTCTTAAGAAGTTGAGAAGGATGAAGAATGATTTCTTAGTATACAGGGGAGATGAAAATTTAATCGTACAAGACTATACTGATGCAAGCTTTCAGACTGACCGAGATGACTTTGAGTCTCAATCGGGTTATGTTTTAATTCTTAATGGAGGAGTTGTGAGCTGGAAGAGCTCCAAGCAGGATACAGTAGCAGATTCTTCAATAGAGGTTGAATACATTATTGCTAGCAAAGTAACAAAGGTGTTTGTTTGGATAAGGAAGTTCCTAGATAGACTTGGGGTTGTTCCTAGCTTTTCAATGCATATCGACATTTATTGTGACAAAAATGGTGTCATAGCCCAAGCAAAGGAACCGAGTTTGAACTCCAAATCCAGACACGTTAAGGGAAAGTATCACCTTATTCTCTATATCATCATTGATGGTGACATTAGGATGGGTAAGGTGCATATTGAAGAAAACATTGCAGATCCATTGACCAAGCTTATGCTTAGGCCTAAGCATGAGAGTCACACTAGGGCTAAGGGTCTCAAGCATATTGGATAACGACTTTGAGTCTTGCTTTTATATTACATTTTGTAGTTATGAGTGTTGGACACTAGTTTTATGTTTAACTTGATGATTTTATGATATATGATATTTCATCGATCTTATTTATATATTGTTTTAATCGATATTGAATAATATGTCCAAATAATTCATTATTAACAAATTGGATCACCTTTAAGTGTTCTAGTGAATGAAACTCCATTATGTGAAATGAAGTTTTGAATTATTAAAAGTTTATAGTTTGAAATCATCAAATGGACATATATGGTTTTATTAGTAACTATATGATAAAGTCGACTAATAGAGTCAAGTTTCATGGGATATATGGACATGGAGATGCATAGTCATTTACATATTTGTGTATGAATGATACATGTAAGACTGACCCACCTTAAGATTCTCCAAAAAAGATTGTAGAGTTTTAGTTAAACCAATTAGTAGATTTCTCAAACATGAGTATGTTGTGATCTTACTTGATGATTGGTATTTCTTTAGTTTAAACACTTTCTGCAAACTGGATTTATTAAGGCATTAGTTAGGATTGTCAAAAGTTGAGTGAGAGACATAATCATACAAGAGTGGAAAAGTCCTCCTAGTTTGCGTATATATTGATACATCGAACAAGATTGGTGTTTTGGTCACTTAAAGAGCGAGAATTAAAAATGCATGGTCATGCTCGGATGATTATTTGTAATCCTCCGTTTAATTGACAGTTCAAATTCGGAGTTCAAGAAACACATTTGACATTAGATATGAATGTCACCATATCGTCAAATAAGACATTAAGAGACAAATGTATCTTAGATTGCACACTTGTTTTAGGACAAGTGGAAGATTGAAGGAATTGTGTCCTTTAATTAATGTGAATTGACTAAACTTGGAATAAGACAATTGATAGAGATAAGCAATCTAGTTATTTTAGGAGTCGTAGTGCTTTGCTAGGACTCAACTACGGTTAATGGAATTCAACTGTGTTGCTGACCGCCAATTGAGAAGTTCAAACCCTAACACACCCTTTTTTGATGATCCCGAACTTCGTGTTCTCATCGGCAATGATGCTTTAGGATTGACTACCTCTATAAGATAGTCCTTCATAATCGCTTTCCGTTTTCAAAAAAAAATAAAAAAGAGTTACTTTGTGAAAGGAGTTTACAAATCATTTCATATATAATTGTTATATATTACTAAAAGATGACTAACTCAAACAAGTCTTCTTCTCTCTCTAATTTTCCTAGAAAAAGCTTTCATTTTCTCTCAAACGTGAAAACCCAATTGTTTGTATTGTGAGATTCAACTACAATCATCATCCGAAGCAATTTGATTGTTACCCTTTCGATCTTCGGTCGAAGGCAAATGAGAGGTAGACGCCGGACTCGTGTGGACCAAGTAGTGAAGCCGCACTTGGATTTTTCGTTCTCTTTTGTTCCTCTCCGAATAGATCCGGTTGACGCATCAACAAATATTTCAGATGAACAATCTATTATTTCCTATCGATTATTATTGTAGATCCTTATAATAGATGTTTATATATGATATAAAATTCCGCTTAACGCATTAAAAAAACATATTCAAAGGTAGCACGCGTAACAACAACAACAATCCGTAACCCCGTAATTGAATGTGTGAACCATCCCCATACTTTCATATGCGAAGAAGACAGCATGTCAAGACGTACGAGTGTTCACCTGAAATGGGTATGTGGGTTGTATAGAAACACGAGTTTTGGGCACAAAAGTGACTAAACAAAAGAAAGTAAGCATTGATTGTTGGTTCATGTGTACGTGGGATTTGGAAGAACACAAATTAGAGGCATTAAAGAGAGTAGTCATTCCCTATATGCTCAAGTAGAGATGCATTTAACCATAGAGGCCAGAAGGCATGAATACAGGGTGTCAACGTGGCATCTTCTTCTCATCATTTATATATATACATATCATGCAGGCTGGGTTGACAGTGGCATAGCCGATGTCAGACTCTCCATTTATTGATGTTGGCTATCTTACTGGGTGAACGAGAATGTGGCACGAAAAGCCCTTCTTTCGAACCGCTTTATATATATATATATATATATATATATATATATATATATATATATATATATATATATATATATATATATATATATATATATATATATATATATATATTATAGATTATATGATAACAGATCTTATCGTGTAATCATGAGAACAAACCTTATTGTTTAATATATTATTCGTAGTTATTATTAGTTATGATATATACCCTAAATCTCGACCTTTAATGCTCATCATCCGACGGTCTAAGATTGTTCTCATGATACACAATAAGGTTATTCTCATGGGAACCGCACCCTATATATATATATATATATATATATATTAATTAGAGAGAGAGGGGTTCCGGTGAGGAGAATGTTTATTCGGGTTAGAAGTCTTCATGTGGATAGAATGTGAGGAAAAATTTGATTCATTTTAATATATTAACCGTTCATTTTTTTATTTGAAAAAATGAATGCTATTTCTTAAAAATGAATGTTTATTTTGTTGGTAATTTAAAAAAATGAACACCATGATTAAAAAAAATAATAATAATACCAATAAAATAAACAAAATTTATCATCGCATCATTTTCACAAGGAGTATATTCAGGGAAGTGGAATCTATATATTATCTCTTCAAATAAACTTAATTCCATAAGACGAGAAAAGTAAAAGCTTATTATACTTCAATACAATCATTGTGTGCAAGGTGTTTTTTTATGGTTAGTGTTTTTATTTAAGTTCATCTAAATTAAAATGTTTTTCCTGTGTACAACCAATTCGACCACGTTTGTTAGTTTTTTTTTTTAAGGGTTTATAAATAATTCCCGGTTCGATTGGGTTTGCCGTTCTACTGGGACGAAAATAAGTCGTGGTTTATTGCTGAGGATATCCTCATGATATCAGCTTTTTCCATACATGATAAGTCTAACACCACATCCCACTAGACCAACTGGATATCGGTATTTATTAGTTCTTTTTGACAATCATGATTCATGTACCAAGCGTTATATTCGCAAGAATGTTGTACATAAAATTACTTTGGAAAGATGTTAAACTAATCGATTTTCACTGATTACTCGACTACTCTAGTCACATTAGCATCTTTATCATATCTTTTGTGGTCGAAAACACTCATCGAAAACAAAATACAGTAACTTCCCCATCTTATCATATCTATTGTCGTCATGTATTGCATGGTTGTGTTTGAAAGAATTGTTTACAAAGTTGTACGTAATGCAATTCCATCTCCAATCAAGTCTGGCCAAGGGAAGCTGCAGTTCAAGATTGGGCCAATAATTATAAACATCCAAACTGGGACTGCACGTAAAGGCCCAGTCCCTCAACCTAACACTTTAATATTGCTCCCAAATACTTGTTACTCCTTCGTGGAACGTCAACATGGGCCATATCTCCAATTCTCCAATAGTCTTAGCGCATCTGGCCGCGTTTTATGTTCATTTAAAATTGGGTAAAAAAAACACTTCATGATCTTTCTCCCTCCTAATTAGTATTATTTATTTTCTTTATTAATTATGTTAATTGATCCAATTAACCGTTTAAAATGACGTGTTCTGTAACTTCTTTCTCATTTTTTTCGGATATGTCAACATTCTTCCTCATTTTTCGGAGCTCTCAACGTCACAATAAACTTTCTTCCATTGATAACCGAAGACGGCTGTTTTTTGTTACCTTGAGCTCGATATCCGTCATTCAAACAAGACGAATTGATCGAGACTTGTGTTTAATTAGACAAATCAGCGAATAAACGGTAATTTTAATTTCAGAAAATTTGAAAGATCTGATATTTCTTCGATTTTAACTACTTCAATGGTGTATGGTTGTCAAATATGTGGTTAACAGAAAATGATTTGGAAACGATACATAACAGCATTCATGTGTACATACTATATTCATAAGCGCTTGCCAAAAACTCTGCACATATTGTTTTCGACTTATTTATGAGATTTCAAATGTATTGTTGAGTATATGTACGTTTATATGAATATGTACGTAGAATATTTCTTTTTATGTACACATTGATTGTGTTGTTGACTTCAGTTTATGTTTATGTAATCATATATGGGTGATTGATAAAAGTTATGTACATGTTTGCTTATGTATGTTACATATGTAATCAATTATACTATTATATGTACATAAATATAGATTATCTTGTCATGGTAATTCAGATGGACCTACTATTGTGTAGTTTTGTGTACATTTTACTCGTTGAAGACTCGAATAAACGGTAATTGTGTTGTGTGTAGTTATGTATGTATTTACCATTTAGTGATTTATATATATTTTACTTTGTTAACTATTAATAAACATGCAAGCGTTTATGTACATACTATATTTGTACGTAGATGTAGAGGATGAAGACGGCGATTACTGAAGACAAGTTTAAGATGACGACGGCGAATGTTGAAGATAGCTTGACGAATTTCAATGGAGTAGATGAGAGGATGAGAGAGAACTGCTTCTGAGATTTGAGGATTCACTTTTACGGTTGATAGTAAGTGTAAACGATTTGCACAATCTTTCTTATACAGTTTCCTTTTTTTGTAAAACGGTTTTGAAATATTTGGCAGTTTTTAATAAATATAATTAACTACCTACTATAACTTCTTCCTTAATTTTAGCCTATTTTAATTATTTTATCTTTATTCTTAATTAGAAATTTGATAGGAACCTAGTTAGTATTCAACAAACAAAAAGTGCCTTACTAGCTAAATTTTCTCTAAATTAAATGAATGCCCGGAGGATTATCCATGTTTAGAAGGACATCAACGGCTCCAGGGCCATAAGAAGGATTGACTAGAGAAGGTGATCATGTTGCACAAGGTCGTCCAATGAACTTCGGAGACATTGTGTCAATATTTTATATTATAAATTTTTAAAAATAATATATTTTATTAGGAAAAACGGAGAAAAAAGGCTAAAAATACTTTTTATGATAAATAAAATATATGAAAGAATGGGATTTCAATTCTTGACCATTTGCACCTAATAGTGAGGTTTAACCATTATGGCGAGCACTCCTTTGTTTCATAAATTAACAAAAAATTATTATTATGGGCCCTGTGTTGTTGGCCTATTGGCACCTCTTGTTAGACGGGTCTGATGTTGCATGGGAAGGAGGAGGTTGATGAAAAGTTATATGAGTTGAATCTGAACTAGAAGAAGCAACAAGGACAAGAGTGTTGACGTCTTCCATCACAACATTAGTTACCGTGATCAAGATGTTACTTCTCTCGGAGGGGAGTAGTTGTTTGGGTCATAAAATGCACGAGTCATAAAATACTAAAAAAAATAATTTTAAAAGACAATAAAATACGTTAAAATCATACCTCTCCCAGAGTTTGCTTCCTTGTTCTGCAGAAATGTTCTTCTAGACGGAGATGTCTCATCGGAACTAGTCGTAAAGAATCGAGTGAAGAATTGCAAATCAGAGGGAGAGATCGTTGTCGTATTTTTTGTTTAGCTCGATATGTGGTATGGATAGGAAAAAGAAAGTTATAGGAAAATTAGGGTTTCATGCGTCAACAAAAATCATAACGTACGAAATCCTATTTAAAAAAGAAATATTTGAGTCAACGGCTTCCATTCGTACAAGTGGTCGTTCACACTCTTGCGCTTTGAATATTGTCTACATTTGATTTTCCATCTTCATGCAAGTAGCGTTTCTAATAAGAAATTATATTTTAAAAAAAATTTACTGATTGTTATTGTGTTATTGGATTAGATTTGACATGAATTGCATTCATAGGGATGATGGGCTTATGAAAATTAAGAGATCAAAGTTGTATTTAGTTCTAGGGGGTCTAGATTTGGCTTTGGGTCCACTAATTTTAGAAGGGTTTAAGTTAGAGTTTTATAAATTAGATTGGCTTCAAATTAGATTTTTGGAGTCTTGAAATTGAATGTTTTAGTAAATTTGCAAATTATATTATGAAATTAAGATTCTATTGTCCTTTTTCTTTCTCATTTTTCGTCTCCCTATCGTTCTTGTTCTTTGACTTCTTTTGTAGATTGGGAAAGACCAAAGTTCTCGCTTTTATATATCTTACTAAACACATATATCCGAAAAAATTTACAATATCTGAATCTTCAGTAAAATTATAATTACAAATCTAAATTTACTAAACCCGTCCCAAATTACCCAAAATTTCAATCTCTTAGACTTGTAGTAAAAATATGGGATGAGACTATCCGCTTTTTTGAGACTCGCTCCCTATCTAATGGAAAAAATGAAACCCTGATTACCATTATAGCTAAGACTAGGAATCGTGAGTTTCTTATTCAGTTTTGTCATATTGCTCTAATGTGCCCTATAAAATTATCAGTAAAGTTCTAGTCTAGGATGCAGTTTGTAATTAGTAAACTGGTGGGTCCAACACAAGGTAGTTTAAAACCCGACAACTTAATACAGGAGAATGTGATTCTTATATAGCATGTTATTCATTCGATGCACAAAAAGAAGTTAGGGCGTAAGTGGATGCTCCTCAAGTTTGATCCGGAGGAGGCTTATGGCCGTATCCGATGGAATTTAGTGGAGGATATATTCCATTATTCAGGTTGGATTCCCTGCTACTTGGGTTCAAATGATTAGATAATGTATTACTACTACTCGCATGCAGCTCATCTGGAATGGGGAACTAACGCCCTAGTTTATCCTGGAGAACGAAATTTGCCAAGGTGACCCTATCGTCTCATATGTTTGTCATCTAACTTTTGGATCTATGGACAAGGGGGCTGAAAACCTATCCGTTTGTCTAAAGGGGGTCCTCTATCGTCTCATATGTTTTTTTGTTGATGATGTTACCCTTTTTGTAGAGGTTTTTGTGTCTCATATGAGGGTGGTTATGAAATGTATTGATATCTTTTGCAAGGCATTGAGCCAACGTGTGAAACGGGTGAAGTTGTTACGCTAAGATTGTGATGCGCAATTGGGTTTTAAATTTATAACTCGAACTAAATCCTAACTACCTAGCGAAACCCGCAGTGTACGGGACATTTGTAGAAGGGATAGTATTCCGAGGTCGAACACAAAGACTAAGGTGAAATTGATTCGAATTGTGATTGAGTTTAGTAAAGATCTACGTTGAAAGAAAAGAAAGAAATAAAGAAAAGAAAATCTCAAATGTTTTTAGTTGGTTTTTTTGGTGATCAATCAAAGATCACAATTCATGCAAAGTAAACAATCAAACTAAACTAAGAATCAACACAAATAAACAAGCTAAACAAGATAATGATCAAGGAAAGAAAAGACGGATTCTAGGGGTTGGAAGTTCCGGTTATGGCATAGGACTCAAGTTGTCTATTCATTTCTTGGATTAACTATGATATGTTGGGATTAAGCGTTTCTAGATTGGGATCAATTACCGGGTAGGTCTCATGGTCCAACTAGTCCGCTCCTAAGTTCTCATCACCGGTTAAGTCTCTAAGAACCTAGGGATAGGAATTCTAAACAAACCGGATTGTTAGCTAGGGATCTAACCTATCCTTACCGGGTAAGTCTTGGAAAGGGAAGTCCTAAACAACTATCCTAGCACACTTAATCCAATGGCGGCTTATTAGGCTCACCACTACCTAAGGGTTGTTATCTTTGGAATCTAAGAGTAAGGATTACCGGTTAAGTCTCTCCTAACTCTTAGTTACTAACACTAGGTCACCCTAGGGTAGATTAAACTCAACAAACACTTAGAATTTCAACATCCTATAGATCTAAGACAACATCCATCGAACCAGGGAAAATCACGGTTTGTTCTACCTAAACCACGGCCGTGGTTAGACAAGAACTACCCGTGATTTCTAACAGCAACTATGTTCATACACACAAGTCATCCAAAGGTAAATCTAAGTTCGTCCTATCATAGCCCTAGCCATAACCATCCCTTCCTTACCCTAGAACCACATCAATTTAGCCTACAACGTTTATAATAGAAATCGAAACAAATAAACATAAAATCATAACATCCATTGCAAGATAGTGAAGGAAAAGAGATGAACAAGTGAACTTAAAACAACCAAGCTGAAAATAGAATGAGAGTGACTCACAATCCTTCCAAAAGAAGGTTCAAATGTTTCATACAACTCTAGAAATAGAATCCGGAATTCTTCACTACAAGCTATCAAAGTGTGACAATGGTGTGTGTTCTTCTTCTCCTCTTCAATGGAGTTCTTCTTCTTCCCTTTTGACACTTTCCTTCCTAGAAAATCTTCTTCTTGAGAGGATATTTTTGTTAGAGGAAATGGATAATGGAAGAGCTGCTCTTGGATGCTCCCAGCTACTTCTCACAACCCATGAAGGACCACTTTTATAACAAACTTGCATGAGCTGGCCATGAGAGTCGTGGCACAACTGTCACAAGAATCTGGCAAAATCCACGGGTGATTCCACGGCCGTGGAGTGTCAGAGAACCGTGATTCTGTGCAGAAACTTCGCCTTGGATCATTAAGTTGTGATTTGATGCATGGCTTGTGTTGGCAAGGCTCTATGAGTCCTCCTTAGCCTTTAGCTTGTGTCCTAATGAGTCCGAGGGTGTGTCATCTAGGTGAACGATCCTCAAACGCATCGTTTTAGCTCCTAAATCTCCCGAAATACCTATAAAATGCGCACAAGTCCGTGTAGACGTCTATCTCGGCAAAATACATGAATTGAGTGCAAAACGTCGTGAACTAGTGCTAGACCATGCATGAATGAGTGAGAAATTTATCTAAATGTTCCGCTAAAACCTAGTCATAAATCGTGTTATCAGAAGTCTAAGATATTATTCTCTTCTAATGTCTCTAGCGATCTCTATAAAAGTCTGGAGATTCTTAGTGGATTGAATGTTACTCGAAATCTGGAAAATTATCTAGGAGTGCTTATTTTACAAGAAAGAGTGTCTACAAATACTCGTAATATGGAAAATTATCTAGGAGTGCTTATTTTACAAGAAAGAGTGTCTACAAATACTTTTATGCTCCTCCTAGATAGAATTAATAAATAAACTAACTGGCAAGAGAAGTAAAACTCTAAGTTTTGATGGTCGTTTAACTCTAGTTAAATTTGTTATATGCTCTCTTCCTGCTTATAATATGGCATCTCTTCTGTTCCCAAAAGGCGCTTGCGTGGTTGTTTATCGTATTTGTAGAAAATTTGTTTGGGGCATCAGGATGGTAAGAATCCGATGCAAACTATTCCATAGAATGAATTTTGTAAGTCCAAGGATCAAGGAGTTGTTTGTTTGCGGGATATGAAAACTCTTAATTTTGCCCTGATTGGAAAATTAGGGTGGCGCTTACTAAAAGACGCTGATGGTTTGTGGTCTAAGGTTCTTCGCATTAAGTGCATTCGCTTCAATGGATCGGTTCATTAAGCTCCTTCGTATATATGGAAGGGTATTCTCATGTGTATTTCGAAAATGGTTGCTCCAGTCTCAAATGGGTTCTCGGTGAAGGGGGGATCATTTCTTTCTGATCGGATGTATGGTTGACTAATGTCCCTCTCAAAGAGCTTATTAAGGGATCTACTATGCATCATCTATGGAACACATTATGGCTCAATATTGTATTCGCGAGGGTAGATGATACCGGGATAATCTTTGTCAACTCTTACTTGATCGGGTATGTCTTTAGTTGGCGGCAGTATATCCGGTTCACTACGGATGACTCTTACTCGGTGGCTAGTGCATATTCATCTCTTCAACTTGTAAGTGATGACTTTCATGCTGAAGGTATGTTATTTACTATTGTTTGGGGTTTGCATGTACAAGAGCGCATTTGTGCTTTTAATTAGAAGCTTGTGAATGGGGCGTTTTATCAAAGAGGAGCACAATCAAGGACATGTGTTCTTGAACCGTTTGTCCTTGTTGTCAAATGGTTCCCGAATTCATGGAACATCTCTTCCATGATTATGCTCGAGTTAAGGCCAAGTGGACAACGTTCATGATGCGCTCTTCGTCCGTTGAACGCAAGGATCCGTCGGTGTTGTTCCTCTGTCAATTTCTTTTGTGTATTTTCGATTTATAGGGATATGCCAAGCAAGGAATCGTCCAGCCTCGCACCTTGGTTCTCCTTGGCTCGAGTTCTTCTTTCCTCGGAATCTCACTTCGGAAATTAGACCTCCTTTGTCCTCCTAGCCTCGCACCGTAAGGACACCACTCAGCCTCTCACCTTGTGGGTTTCGAAACCTTGGCCTCTCACCTTAGTCTCTAGGTTTGTTTTGCTTTAAAGTGAAAACACAACTTCGATTGAACTCAACTCTATAATCTGCCTAAAAACGTGGGTAGGAGATGACCTTATATGGCTGAAAAATTCAGCACCAACTCCCCACAATAATAGCTTACAAGTAGTTCAAGAGTTGGATACTAAATGAAGGAAAGCCTAGGGTCTTTCAGCCAACAACTTCAAGCAATAAATGGCCTAAAAACCATTCATATGGCCGGCCACATTAGAGCTCCAAGGTTCCAAAAACGTGGCTGAAAGAAACCCAACTAAAGTGGTTTTAAACCATGAAATAAAGTCAAGCATGACCACATAAAATAAAACAAAAGGTTACATCTAGGTTTAAAGTGATCCGGTATCCTCAATCGCCTCAAGTATGTTCACCAAGTGATAGTCATGGACGTCTCTAAATGTCGGAGCTCTGAAAGGGTGGTAGGTCAAAGTGGTTTGGCCTAGCATGCGTGCTCGAGCTCGAGTGAGAGGTGGTGTTGGTCTTGGTGCGGTCACATCAGTCTCGTTGCTTAAGTCCGGCGGGCTCACATCATCCCCTCCTCCTTGGAAAGGATTCGACCCCGAATCCACCAACTCGTTCTCCGCATCCTCGACCTCATCACCTACATAAAATGGAGACAAATCAGCAACATTAAACACATTATGGACACCATACTTAGTAGGAAGTTCAATGCGATATGCGTTATCGTTAATCTTCTCAAGGACCCGGAAAGGACCATCCGCTCTTGGGTTGAGCTTAGATTGCCGAATAGAAGGAAAGCGATCCTTCCTCAAATGGACCCACACGAGGTCTCCTTCCATGAAAAGCATTTCCCGGCGCCCTTTGTTGGCTTGCTGGACATATTGCTCGGTACGTTTTTCTAATTGGATTCGGACCCGCTCATGCAAACCTTTCACAAACTCAGCTCTAGATTGTCCATCCACATCAACGGGTTGCGGAGCCGGTTGAGGAGTCAAATCCAGCGGAGTAAGAGGATTCTTGCCATAAATAATTTCAAAAGGGGACTTCTTGGTCGCCGAATGAATAGCCCGGTTATATGCAAACTCCACCAAGGGCAAACAATCCTCCCACCTGCACAAGTTAGTATCCATCATAGTACGAAGCAAGGTGCCAAGAGTCCGGTTTACTACCTCAGTTTGTCCATCCGTTTGTGGATGACAAGAAGTCGAAAAGCACAACTTCGTCCCCATCTTGGCCCAAAGTGTCTTCCAAAAATAGCTAAGGAACTTAGAGTCTCGGTCCGACACAATTGACCTAGGTATCCCATGTAGCTTAACAATATGCTCAAAGAAAAGATTAGCCACATTTGACGCATCATCAGATTTACTACAAGCAATAAAATGCGCCATCTTAGAAAACCTATCAACAAGCACAAAAATGGAATCATGTCCTCTCCTAGAACGAGGTAATCCTAGGACAAAATCCATGGAAATTTCTTCCCAAGGAGAGCTAGCAATAGGCAAGGGTAAGTATAATCCATGAGGGTTAGCCTTTGACTTAGCCTTGCGACAAGGTACACAACTAGCACAACATCTCTCAACATCACTTCTCATCTTAGGCCAATAAAAGTGTTCTCTCAATATACCTAAAGTCTTCGTAACCCCAAAATGACCCATCAATCCCCCTCCATGGGCCTCTAAAACAATCAAAGCTCTCAAAGAACAAGTAGGCAAACATAACCTAGAAGCTCTAAACAAATATCCATCATGAATATAATAACTACTAGCATGAGAGTCACTACTAGAGCGCAAACAAAGCGCAAAAATGTCCCGGAAGTCCACATCAAGAGCATATAAGTCACGAATCAGTCCAAAACCCAAAACGCATGCGTCTAAGGAAGATAGAAGCGTGTACCTATGAGATAACACATCAGCTACGATGTTGTCCTTTCCCTTCTTGTAGCGCACCACATATGGAAAAGCTTCAATATACTCCACCCATCGTGCATGACGTTTGTTCAACTTGGCTTGTCCTCTCAAATACTTCAACGACTCGTGATCAAAATGTATAACAAATTCACGAGGTAGAAGATAGTGCTCCTAAACCTGGAGGACCTGAACCAATGCATATAACTCCTTGTTGTATGTTGGGTAGTTCAAGGTGGCTCCTCCCAGTTTCTCGCTAAAGTATGCCACGGGGCGTCCCTCCTGCATCAAAACTCCTCCAATCCCGATTCCCGAAGCGTCACACTCTATCTCGAAGGTTTACGAGAAGTCCGGAAGCACAAGAACGGGGGCATGGGTCAGCCGCTCTCTAAGTATCATAAAGGACTCCTCTTGAACGGATCCCCACTCAAATCGCACGCCCTTCTTGGTCAACTCGGTAAGGGGGGCGACAATGGTGCTAAAGTCCCGAACGAATCTCCTATAGAACCCGACAAATCCAAGGAAACTCCGTATGTGAGGGACCGTTGTCGGACGTGGCCATTCTGATATGGCCTTGGTCTTCTCTTTGTCCACTCGCAAGCCTTCCTTTCCTACCACAAAACCCAAAAAAACCACAGATTCCGAGCAAAAATGGCATTTCTTAAAGTTTACATACAAATGTTGTTCTTTAAGCACAAGAAATACACTTCTCAAATGTTCAACATGCTCATCCAACGTCCGAATATAAACTAAGATGTCATCAAAATACACCACAACAAATTTGCCTAAGAAATCACGTAGGACATGGTTCATTAGGCGCATAAACGTACTAGGTGCATTTGTTAATCCAAAAGGCATTACAAGTCACTCATATAATCCATACTTAGTTTTGAAAGCAGTTTTCCATTCATCACCCTTATGCATCCTAATCTGATGATATCCACTCCGAAGGTCTATTTTAGAGAAAAGAGTAGCACCGAAAAGTTCATCTAACATATCATCAAGACGAGGAATAGGATGTCGGTACCTTACAGTTATTTGGTTGATGGCACGACAGTCGACGCACATCCTCCAACTCCCATCTTTCTTAGGTACCAATAGCACAGGCACGGAACATGGGCTCAAGCTCTCCCGAATGTATCCCTTACTCAAAAGGTCCTCCACTTGGGCTTGTAGCTCCTTTGTTTCCACCGGGTTTGCTCGATATGCGGGTCGATTTGGAAGGATTGATCCGGGTATGAAGTCAATCTGATGTTCTATGCCTCGGATAGGGGGTAGTCCAGGGGGAATCTCTTCGGGCATAATCTCCTTGAACTCCTCAAGTAGCCCTGATATACAAGAAGGCAAAGACAAATCATTAGCTTCCCTAGTAGATAAAGCTGTTACACAAACAAGAAGGAAGCAAATATCCCCCCTTTGTAGGGCTCGACGGGCATCGTGTAGCCGTGCGGTGAGTAGGGTCTTGGGGTCAAGAACCATCTTAGTCTTCCCCTTTGTCCTTGCTGCCTCAACTTTCTCCAACCTCTTCCTTTCTCTACACATGTGGTCTTCCATGATCTCGGATGGGCTGAGGGGCATGAGTTTTACTTTCTTCCCGGCCATGGCGAAGAAGTATATGTTGGTGTAATCATCATAAAACACCCTTCGGTCAAACTGCCATGGTCTCCCAAGTAAGAGATAGCAAGCTGTGATTGGAAGCACGTCACAAACAACGTCGTCTTGGTATGGTCCGATGGCAAAGTGAACAAAACATTGCTCCTTGACTTGAAGGGGAGCGTTGGTGTTGAGCCACTGGAGCGAATAAGGTTGTGAGTGCGCCTTCGTTTTGAGTCCTAGATGTGCAACGACCTCCTGACTAACAATATTACAGCAAGGCCCACTATCAATAATAACAGTAAACAATTGTCCCGAAATTAAACAACGAGTGTTAAAGAGATTCTCCCTTTGTGAGACATCGCGAACAAGTTCGCTTGCTTGTAGGGCCTTTTTTGTGACAAGGCAGAAATCTCCCACAGGAGCACGAGCTTCTACTTCAACACCGTCTATGATTGGAGCTACTTTTTCATAGTCATCTTCGGATTTATAATTCTCGGTGACCTCTTCCCCAAATGCATTCAATAAAACCTTACGGGGATTAGGGCACTCCCGGGCATAATGACCATGCTCATAACACTTGTAGCACTTCACTTCCCTAGTCCGGCTCGTTTCTGGAGTTGGTGGAATACTAGGGTTAGGGGCGGAGGTGGCCTTGGGAACTACTGTTGGAGATGAATCAGTTGTGTGGGTAGGACGATTATTGTGAGAGGGCTCAGTGGATTCATGACTTGTCCCTCGTCTTGTTGATCCGGATGCCTTACGTTTATGGATGACATTATAGGCATGGGTAGCATGGTGTAGGGCATCAATTAGGCTTGTGTGTCGGAGTTGTTCAACTATTTCGGACACATCGGGGTTAAGCCAGATAGGAACTTGGCAAGGATATAGTCGTCGGGCTGTCGGGTTCCCGATCTCTGAAGGAGAGTTCTCAACTCTTTGTGGTACTCGTCTGGGGTTCGGTTACCTTGGCGTAGCCTTTCAAGTTTGAGCAACAATTGTTGCTTGTAATCCGAAGGTATGAACCGAGCACGCATCCTTCTACGGAGTTCAAACCAGGTGTTGATGCGCGGCTGTTGATGTGCCTCCACATACTCCAATTCTTCCTGCCACCAAGTTAGAGCAAAATCAACAAAATGAATAGTAGCAACTTCAATCTTTTCATACTCGTTAAAATCATAATAACGGAAGACTTGTTCAGCCTTAGTCTCCCACTCAATGTAGGTCTCCGCTTCTGCAGTTCCGGTGAAGTTTGGAACATCCACTTTTGATCCATGGTAACGCCTCCTATTGCGGTGATCACGATTTTCTTCCTCGTTGTTCGCTCCAAACGGTGTGTGCAAGCTTTAAATTTATAACCCTAGATGTAAGCTTAAAACAAGGATGCGAACCCGCAGTGTACGGGTCAATCGTAGTAAAAAGCAAGAAATTCCAGGGGTCGATCACAAGGACTTAGTGAAACAAAGTCGGAATAGGTAAGCTTTGTAAATACTAACCACAAAAGCAATTAAAACAATCAAAGATGATAAAAAGTCAATAAAGGAAATATGCAATTCTAGGGATTAAAGCATATAGTTGTGGTTCCAACTCAAGATCTAAAGATAAGCGGACAAAGCTGAGATTTTTTGCATAGGGAAGGTGTTACTAAAGTGGAATAGATCACCGGGTAAGTCTCACTACTCACTAATCCCAAACCTTAACTCCTATTACCGGGTATGTCTTAAGGAATTAAGATAAAGAACTATAACCTCAAACTAACACTCCAACTTGTAACACCCCAAATCCGCGGGACTCGGGATGTCACATTAGGCTAGGATCTCACAATGGATCCTGACCCTAGCCTGACAACAAGTTCACTGGACCTTACAACATGGTACTGACAGATATAAAACAAATACATAAAACAGTATAAACTGTACAACCCAAAGTAAACAACAACATAGCCGAGTATATAAAACGACAACCTCACACAGGAGGTACAAAAGAACATCCTCACGCAGGAGGGGAATACAACAAACCCAAACCAACCACCTAATGTACGAGAGTCCTCGGCCTGTCACCTTGCCAACTCACCTAGTAGCGCCTAACCTGTAAACATCTACAACACGGTATTGAACCGTTAGCTAACCATACATATATGAGGTAATGCATAAGCACAAGCACAATCATGAAAGATAAACACATCAGCATGCTATCACACATTTACCCATTTATTATCTTTATATAATAATCATTCACTCAAAAACCGTATATATATATATATATATATATATATATATATATATATATATATATATATATAGATAGATGAAAGTATGTGACACGAGGATCGATACATCCCCGCCTCTGAGTACAATGTCCAGCTGTACGAGTATCGGTCACACAATCCGTGTACCCTATGGGAATGGATTGCGCCCTTCCTGTAAACCAGACTGGCCCGATATCAGAGAACCTCCCAGACTCCACGGCGGGATGAAAGGAAAAGGTTATCACAACCACGCAGTGGGGCAGTCAATAAAACATAGGTCGATAAAAACGACAACTCATGCTATCATAGAAAACATATAAAGCACACGTCACTCAAGCAAACAACCAATATAGGGATGATAGCTAAGTAAGTCCTACAGACTTACCTCAACCTCGTACAAACTCAACCACGATCACCTCTACACTGGAGGGACAACACGGCCTATAAACAAGGCATAAAGAGATATATCAACCTCTATTCATCAAAGGGGTCACACCTAGACCCAAAGGGATCCATGAGGATCATACTCAATCTATAAGCCTCACAACCAACTAAACCTCAATATCTCAGCCTAACTCACAATTCCTCAAATCTCAAGGTAGTATCTAATCAACATTCCTCAATCTCAATTCTAATCCTAATTTAATTAATTAACCTTTAATTAATTAATTAGATTTTGCCAGAATAACGTTTTGCCCGTAGGCAATTTCTAAACCCACCTGTCATCAGATTTCATCAAACAAACTATCCATAATCACCAGAATAATATAACGACCATAATGGAATTTCTAATTATCCATTTTGACAAGCCTAAAGTCAATTTAGGCCAAATCGCAGTACGGAAAACGAATAAATTCATAACTTATTCGTTACTAACCCGATTGACGATCTGAAAGAAGATTCGAAAACACGACGACGCAGGCTACGCATGGACAACATCAAATTCACCGAAATCTGAGCGACGAAACCGTCCTGGTGACATATATGCTCGACCAGCCCTCGATATACTCGGAAATGCAGAAACTCGGTACCGATATGAAGAGAATGAAGAGAGGAATCCAGAAACTCAGACGGAATTAAAATCGGATTAGAAACGGAGAGTAGATCTGAGTTTGAAGTTTGAGAGAAATCAGAGTTTTTACGAGGAAACGTGAAAGAAAATGAATTAATAAAGGATTTTCCGCTATTTATAGTGAAGACGATAATTATCCTTTAGTAAAGTCGATAATTACCTTTAACCGATCCAAAGGCGGGTCGAACCTCTTTCTCCAAACTTCTCGAGATTGGAACATTAAATTTGGAATATTGTAGGGATAATTATTCCACAACTTCCTCGGAAAACGTGTATTCCTAAGCCGTCTTTCTTAGCCGTTAAGAAACGAAATAGCGACTATTTTAGCCGTTTTGCCTCTCCATGTTATTTCATATCGAGGACATATCCGATGTCCTGATCATTTCTCTCAACTGCATTATTATTAATTGGAGCTCCCAAATGCTCCAAATAACACCGGAGGGTAAAAATAGTTACCCGGGGGAAAAAGTAACAATTTCCCCAAACGTCCAAAATTACGCGAGGAATATAACGGTGGGGCTCATACTCATCACTTGCGAAATCTTCGCGAGTTGTATGTCAATTACTATCAACGATTAAGTTAATCAACATTAATTAGAATTCGGAAATCCTAACTATTACACAACTAAGGGAATAAAATCAATCTTTACCGGGTAAGTCTCAAGCTAACTCACAAAGATGGAATGAAAGCACACTCAAACCCCAATAAAGGATAAACTTTTATTACCTACACTTATGATCTTAGGTAAACAAACTAAGGAATTACCGGGTAAGTCTCATCCTAGGCTTGCATTGAACCAGGAAAGGTGTAATAAGAATAGGATTTGGCAAACTCTAACACTTAACTCTCAGTTTCGGATCAGATAAGTCACCCCGGTCAGAAGAATTCCACCCCGGCCGAGATGTTCATCGACTGAGCGAGATGCTTAGGGTTAAGGTAAAGACTCGAACTTTCAGGGTCCTACTGTGATTAAGATTATTCTATCATTATTTTTCCCACAACCTTCAGTCAATCACCCTAGAATCACACAAAGAGATTAGCCACTCATCATCATGAAAGTATTAATCAAATATATGGGAAGAAAGAGAATAATTGAACAAGAAAACCTTAAGAGAAAGGCTTCAATAACTGAATCAATTATAAAACCAACAAGCGTTCCTTGGATAGCAATCCAACAAGACAAACAACAAAGAAGGGAATCTAAGATGATCTTACAAAAACCCTTCAAAAAGCTATAAAAGCTATAGACTTTCTTCCTTCAACCTTCAACAAGGTTTTTCAAATCTCCCAACTGGAGTATGGCTGCAGCGGTGTATAAAACACAATCGGTAGTATAACATCCTGTGGATTTGTGGAAAATCCAACCCTTTTTATAGGAAAACTACTCTCCAAAGATAAGATATCTTAGAAAGATCTCTTCCCATAAAAATAGGTAAAATATATGGTGTAACTTATCTTCTTCCTTCTAGGAACCCAGCCCAAAAATATAAGATCCTCTTTCCAAAGATAAAAGATCTCAGCCAAGAATAAAATATTCTCGCCGTGTCCCAGGTGTTCGCCTCGGTCGAGTCGACTCTTCTGGATCACCTCGGTCAAGGTGACTCTGTAGTCAACCGAGGTGAATCATAACTGAATGTGAAATCTCTCAAATTTGGTCCAAAGTGAATCTCTATTCCATGGCTATGCTTCCTGGATCTTTCCTTAAGCTCTTGAATGTAGCTCCAATGACTCCATAGCTCCTTTTGCTCATTTTTGATGCAAAACGTGCCATTTTACCTACGATTACAACGAAACTAGGTGTAGACCTCGATTCCCGCAAAGGTAGATGAAATGGTAATATAATCACATAATATATATACAAACATGCAGATTATTGAAGATAAAACGTCTAAACAGGCCCCAAAATATAGACAATAATTCATGCTATCAAAATACCCCATACTTAGCCCTTGCTTGTCCCCAAGCAAGTTCCGCATATAAAATACAAGATAGAATGGATTATTAGTCATAAAGATTAATGAAAAAGTTTTTTCAAAAACATTTTTATGGTGTGCTAAAATCATAGATCACTCTAAGAGAATACTTCATTGAATTTAAAATCAAAACATGTTTAAAACATTTTATAAATATAGGAAAGTTGTTCATCTTTGCATAAAATCATAGAATGCATAATAAATCATAATCATCGAAATTAATCATGTATAATCCAGTTTAAACCACTAAGTCAATCAACAAGCTCGAGATCTCAAGGGCTTCCCAAAAGAAAGGTCAAGAAACGTGTAGGGTAGGGATGTATGTAAGGTAATGTGGTGCTAGAATCCGGGAAAAGGATATTACTTCACTTTCACTTTGACTTTCAAAATCTTCCACCAATAAGCTTTGCTTATTTCACACTTTTTCTTTTTTACTTTACTTTTTGAGATGCATGGACAAAGGTGCACAATAACCGAAGCCTAGGAAATCAGCAATCATCAATTTCTTGAGATGCATCAAACCCTTGATGCATATACCATGACCCGTTAAGAATATCGCTCAATCCGACTTTGGCAAGACACAAACACCCGGCTATGTGAATGGTGCCGAGTTACTCATCATCATGATTGACTTCCCCAAACCTATTTATTGCTTTCTAACACTTTCACTTCCAGCCAACTTCTCAACTTTTACTTCACTTGCTTTCACCACTTTGCTTGCTTCCAAATTCCCGGATAGGTAAAGGGAGGCAAAAATGTATATGAGGGGCTAAGCATGATCAAGAAGAAGAAGAGAGAAGAATGAATTGCCTTGGTCTTTCCAGGAAGAAAGTGAGAGAACTTATCTTGCGGTGTCAACCTTCAAATTCAACATAATTTGGATAAAAACAAAGTATTAAACATGCCAAAAATTTCAAACAAAGCATTTAGCAACTTAAATATATCATAAAATCTTTCAAACATATAAAGATTTCAAAACCAGTCAGCAAACAAGATCTCCACTGAGATCATATCCAGATAAGAAGCACAAAACGTTTCGAAAACTCTCAGTTAAACCACCTCGGTCGAGGTGTTCTAGGTCAACCGAGGTGAAGTACCTCGTTCGGCCAGAACTGTCCCGGTCGAGGTCAAATTTTTTTTTTTTCTAAACCAGTTTTTGACGTTTTTTCAATCAAATAACCTGTATGTATGCATGCAATCTCAGATAAACACATAGAAGCAAAATAAAGCATAAATATCCGATAATGTCGAGTCATACATCACATAAGTCATAAAATACATAAACACCCCATACTTGGGACACACTGTCCCAGTGGGTCAGAATAAGTCAAAAGAAAATAAAGTACTCACCGGACAATAGCTGAGCTGCATAATAAATAAGAAAGAAAATCCTGCAAGCTCTCAATAATCACGATCCGGTGGTGGTGGTGGTGACATGTATAGATACTGGGATGGGTCAAATGGATACCCCATAGTCTGCTGAAACTGGATCTCCATCATCCGGTGCTGATAGTGCTGGCTCTCTAGCATCTGATGAGTCATGCGGTCAAACTCTCGGCGCTGGTCAACAAATCTCTCATGGATGTCCACAGTAAGGGCAGCATAAGAGTCTATCATCTGATCCGTCAGATCATCGATCCGACGGTGAGCCTCTGGATCTCTCTGTCGGCGTACCCTACGCCTAGCAGGTCGCACTGGTGATGCAGCCGGCGCGGTATCAGTCTCGTCATCGTCTAAGTCGATGACCGGCGCACTCGTCCCAGCAGTATCAGTCCCTGTATCCATAGGAACTCCACCATCCCTATCATCATCATCAGCAGTCTCCTCCTCCACCTCATCCTCCTCAGCTGGTGCAACTGCTGCCTCTCTAGCATCCTCCATCAATGGAATCCAAGCAGTCTGCCAGTAGTGAGGATCATAAACTGAGAACTGGGGTGACCATCTGATCCCCTGTGGTGTAGTCGGCTCCCATAGCATAGCTACATACGGCGTAGTGAGTCCTCGGGGAACCAGAATCCTCCGAGTGATCATCTCCTGAAGCCCTAGCGGCTTGGCAGCCGCCACCATAGTACAAGCTCTGAGGTCCATGTCCTGGTAACTCGCTATGTGAGTCACAATGCCTCCGCTGCAAATATCCCCCTTCTCCTTGGCCTTGATCTTGTGCAGATCCTCTGCCAACATCAAGCCAAAGTCTGGGATCCCCCCAGTCACCATGCAGTAAAGGCTGAACAGCTCACCCTGTCTGACCTTCTAGGGCGTCTCAGTACGCGCCAGAAGCGTCTCACTAAAAATCCTGTGAGCTAACCTAAAAGCTAGGTGAAAAATAATACGCTCCCTAGAGTCTCCAGGGCGCCATCTATTTGCGTGCTCAACTACATGAGCAATCTGACCCCAGAACTCCCTAGCTACAGCTCGGGAGGGAAAATCAACAGCAGTCGGAGCCGGGAAACCAAAAATGTCCCGCCAGTACTCTAAAGGAATTATGAAGTTCCGGTTCATCAACCGGTACTTCACAGCCCGCTCTGTGGGAAGGTAGGTGAAGGAGCTGATGAACTCCAAAGTAGGCTCTAAGTAGGCAGGTGCGCGGATCTCAGTAAACTGATCTAGCCCTACCATCGAAATCATCCGTCTCAAATCTCCATCCACATGGAGACAATCAAATGTTGATACGTCCAGGAAGCGCGGTGCAATCACTGGACGGGCCGCGATGCGGTCATAGTCGACCTGGTGTCGCTCGTGGATCACCGGTCTAATAGGTCTAGAGGAAGAAGAAGAAGGGGAAGGAGAAGATCTGTCCCTCAGGACCAGCTGTCTATCTGAACTCATCTCTGAAACAACCTGTCAGATCACCTCGGTCGGCCTGACAAATCTCAAGAACACCTCGGCCGAGGCACAGGCCGACTGGACCGAGGCGAATAACTGCGCGATGAATTTCCTCAAAAATCTAGTTCTTTTTCCCTAAAATCACTACAACTGGTTCCTATGGGGTACTTAATCTGTTTCTCAGCAAATGCAAGGGCAACCAAAGCCCAAATCAAAGGAAATCAGTGGAGAAAGCGCGATTAGGGTTTTTTTTTTTTCTGATTTTACCTCGATTCGATCGATTCAGTTCGTTTTTCTCGCAGATTAGCACTTGCACTGAGATCCTCTACCCTTTCTTTGCAATTTGGAAGCAAGAATCGTCGAAATCGATCAAAGAACGACGAAGCGAGGTGAAGAGGCTGCCGCGGTCGAGGAGAAGGTAAAGGAGGAGGGAGAATTTCAGCCCCCTTTTATACCCTTTTTTGGAACTGCTGTCACCTCGGTCGAGGTGGTCTCGACTAGACCGAGGTGGTATGGACCGAGGTGGATCTTCAGAAACCCTAGTCGCCTCGGTTGCTCAAGAATCATCTCGGTCGAGGTGTTGTGACAGCAACCGAGATGTGCTTCAGTCAAACTCCGTCTTCTCAAATTCTCGAACTTCTGTCCTTCCAGTTGTGCTCCTGGGTCGTATTCCTTCCTTAGATGTCACCTGTTGTCTGTCTAGGACGCCAAAAACAAAACAAAGCAAAGCAAAAGCAAACTATCTAAGCTAGACTAGAAAGAGGGAAAAGAAAGCAATACCTTGGGTTGCCTCCCAAGAAGTGCTTGATTTAAGGTCGCTAGCTGGACCACACTGCGTCTCTATATGTGATGGGAGGTGCCCTCACCCCATACTTTACCTCCATCGTGGGGTGAAGTAAGTAAGTCTATCAAACGCTCCAACAAGTGTAAGTGCTCATCGGGGAATGAATCGTCTATGGGTGGGTTGTCCTTCTCGCGTGAAGATGCAGGTAGCCTGCTGAGGTGATCCGCAACAGAATTTTCGGATCCCTTCTTATCGTGGATCTCTAAGTCAAACTCTTGAAGCAAGAAAATCCATCGAATAAGGCGTGGCTTGGCATCTTTCTTAACAAGCAAGTAACGGATGGCTGCATGGTCGGTGTAGACAATGACTTTCGCCCCTCCTAAGTAGGAACGAAACTTCTCGAAAGCATATACAACCGCCAATAACTCCTTCTCGGTGGTAGCGTAGTTGCGCTGGGCTACATCTAGCGTCTTGCTAGCGTAGTAAATGGCGGTGGTCCGGCCATCCTTCTTCTGTCCAAGCACCGCTCCTACGGCTACATCACTAGCATCACACATGATCTCAAAGGGCAAGATCCAATCCGGAGGTTGGATAATGGGAGCGGAGATCAACGCTTCCTTAATCCTGTAAAATGCATCAAGACACTCCTGCGAAAACTCGAAAACAACATCTTTATTCAAGAGGTTAGTTAGAGGTTTAGAAATATTAGAGAAGTCCTTGATGAATCTCCTGTAGAAACCTGCATGCCCGAGAAAACTCCTCACACCTTTAACAGAACAAGGGGGAGGGAGTTTCTCAATAGACTCGATCTTAGCGCGATCGACCTCAATACCTCGATTAGAAACGAGGTGTCCTAGCACAATACCTTCATTAATCATAAAATGACACTTCTACCAATTCAAAACAAGGTTAGTGTCCTCACATCTTTATAGCACTAGAGAAAGGTTAGATAGGCAATCATCAAAAGAGGAACCATTTACTGAAAAATCATCCATAAATACCTCCATGATCTCCTCTATATACTCGGAAAAGATAGCCATCATGCATCGCTGGAAGGTAGCGGGTGCATTGCACAATCCAAATGGCATCCTCCTATAAGAAAATGTCCCCCATGGACAAGTGAAAGTGGTCTTCTCCTAATCATCCGGATGGATAGGAATCTGGAAGAATCCACTATAGCCGTCTAAATAGCAAAAGTGTGAATGCTAGGCCAACCGTTCGAGCATTTGATCAATGAAGGGAAGTGGAAAATGGTCCTTCCGAGTGGCCATGTTCAGCTTCCTATAATCAATGCAAACCCTCCAGCCCGTGACGGTCCTGGTTGGGATTAACTCGTTGTTCTTATTCGTCACAACGGTCATCCCTCCTTTCTTCGGAACTACATGCACCGGGCTAACCCATTTGCTGTCCGAGATAGGATATATGATACCTGCATCCAACAACTTAAGAATTTCCTTCTTCACAACCTCTTTCATGATCGGATTTAACCGTCTTTGAGGTTCCCGTGAAGTCTTATAATCGTCCTCCATTAGAATTCTATGCATGCAGAAAGAAGGCTTAATGCCAATAAGATCATCTATAGTATAACCCAAAGCCTTTTGATGCTTTCTCAAGACATGCATTAGTTTAGACAATTCAGATTCGGAGAGGGAAGCACTAACGATAACGGGATAAGTGGAATCCGGTCCAAGAAAGGCATACCTCAAGTGATTTGGGAGTTGTTTAAGCTCCTCAACTGGGGGTGCTTTCTGAGGGGATCCTTGCTTCCTTCTTCCAGTGGAGTAGATCCAGAAACTGGACTTTCGGAAGTCTCAGTTGAAGTCATCTCGCCTTCAACCTCGGTCGAGGCGCAGAGGCGTTGACCGAGATGTTCTTCAGTCGCCTCGCCTAGTCCAGAAAGTGCCTCAGTCGAGGTACTGTAGCTGGAACCGAAATTGGAGATCTTTGTCTCCTGGATTAGCTTCTTAGTTTTAGCTCCTGGATCTTCTTCCAGTGCCTTTAAGCTCCGTATATCTGCATCACAAGAAGCATCTATACCTTCCTCCATTAAACTGAAACTAATAACTTTCTCAAGTGGATCTTTAATAAGGATAGAGCTCACCAATTCTCTTGATTCTTCTTCATCATTGATGTTGAAGATATCATCTCCTAGCTGCTCTCCCTTCATGGCCGCAAGTAATGCGAACTCCACTTCATCTCCACCAATGTTGAATTTCAACTTGGCGTTCTTACAATCCACATTGCAACCCGAAGTTGCTAGAAATGGCCTCCCGAGAATGATAGGAACAGGATAATCTGCGGGAATATCAAGAACTGCAAAGTCTATAGGTAAATAGAAGTTACCTAACTTAACCGGAACGTCTTCCAAAATGCCCACGGGATGGGTAATGGAGCGGTCCGCCATATATAACCTTATCTTGACCGGCTTGGGCTCTCCAAGTCCGATTCTAACGCATAGCTCCAGCGGAATGATGCTCACGCTGGCTCCTAGATCGCATAAGGCTTCACAAGTGACATCCCCAACTTGAATGGGAATGCAAAATGAGCCGGGATCTCTCAACTTAGGTGGCATCTTCTCCTTCATGATTTGAATAAGCTCCGAGGATTTAGATGTCATCCTTACTTCACCAAAATCTTCCAGTTTCCTCTTCCTTGATAGGATCTCTTTCAAGAACTTCCCATAGGTGGGCATCCCTAGAATAGCATCAAGGAAGGGAATGTTAATGTGTAGTTTATTCATCAAGTCAAGGAACTTACCAAAGTGCTTGTCTAGATGTGCTCTGGCCCTTGACTGGGGGAATGGAAGTGGTGGTTTATATGCAGGAGGTGCAACATAAACTTCAGTTTTCCCCTCCGCTTTTTGTGGCTCCACCTCGGTTGGCATCTCGGCCTAAGTGTTCTTCGACTGCACCTCGACCAAGGTGGTCTTCGTCGGTACTGGCACCGACCGAGGCAATGGATCTGTAGTCTTCAGTCCACTCCTCGTTGTTATGGCCATAATCTGGCCCTTAGGGTTGCTTTCCGTCCTTGCTGGAAGCTTCCCTAGATCTCTTGGCGCTTCATTCGCCCTACTAGCAAGTTGTTGTTCAAAGGCCTTTTGGGCCTTCGAAAATGAAGTCATGGATGTCTCCATATCACTAAGCTTGATCAAGATAGCCTCCAGCACCGCGTCTTTCTTTTCCGGCTGGGACGAACTTGATCCTTGCCCCTGGCTCTTTAATGGAGTAGAAGAAGAAGAAGAAGGGGAAGAGAGGAAAGGATTAGAGGAATCGTTAGAATTGGAGTTAGAATGATTGTTACCCGAATTTTGGTTGTTCGCCCTCCAATTATTGCTGTTGGATCCTCTATTGTTGTTGTTGTAGTTGTTGTTCCGGGAACCATTGTTGTTGTTACGGTATCCATTATTGTTGTTCCTTGATCCTTGATCTTCCTTCTTGGTTTGAGCAACCAAGAGTTCCTTCAATTGCTTCACGTCATTCTTCAAAGACGTGAGTTGATTGTTGTTAGGCGGAGCATCTTGAAAGTTAACTCTTTTAACTCCACCTTCAGCTTCTTGGTGGGAGTATTTCTCCATATGCAAAGCTTGCTTCTCAATAAAGTCCCAAGCTTCGTCAATCGCCATGTCCATAAAGGTACCGGCGGATAATAGTTGGAGGTTGAACTGGGTGCTTCCGTCCAATCCCTTGAAGTATATCTCCAACAACTCTATCTTTGGAATCCCATGATGTGGGCAATCCAAAAGAATGTCTTTTAACCTCTCCCATGACTTGGACAAGCTCTCCTTGTCCTTCATAATGAATGCATTAATCTTCCCTCTCATTTCAGCGGTCTTAGAGGGGGAAAGAATTTAGTCAAGAATTCCGTAGTCATCTCCTCCTATGTGCTGATTTTTCCTAGAGGAAGAGATTGATACCAAGTAAGAGCTCTATCTTGTAAAGAAAAGTAAAAAGGTCTTAGCTTGTAGTTGTTGTTTTCAATTCTTGAGGGTCTCAAGGTCTCCATCAAGATCTCATAGTTTTGAAGATGTTGATGCGGAGATTCCTTCTCTAGCCCGCCAAACTGGCATTGGCGAATCGTGGAAGTACTTCGGCCGGGGCATCAGGTACTGGGACCTGCCTCGGTCGAGGGTCTTGAACTGGATCCTGCATCGGTCGAGGATCAGGGACTGGATCTTCCCTCGGTCGAAGTAGATATTGGTCTCGTAAGGCTGCCATATCTGCTTCGATCGCTTCAGTCCTGGTGCGAGTTTCTTCTTTCTCTTGCCTCAGTTCTTCTCTGCTGAGGCGTAGCTGTTCTAACGCCTCCTTCAGTTCGGCCTCAAGATCGCGATTGTCTTGGTTGGCCATCTTCGCTTCTCTCAAGCGTCGTTTGTATGTCTTTTCTGGTTCGGGATCGTAAGGGATGATTTCCTTCCCAGTGCGGGTTCTTCGCATAAACCTAAGAAAGAACCTGTGAAAGTCACTCAAGTAGAGTGGTTAGTAGACACCGGGGCAAGTGCCCCAAAAGCAAACCGCAACCGGCTCGGTCTAGACCAAGTCCCCGGCAACGGCGCCAATAACTTGTTCGCTCCAAACGGTGTGTGCAAGCTTTAAATTTATAACCCTAGATGTAAGCTTAAAACAAGGATGCGAACCCGCAGTGTACGGGTCAATCGTAATAAAAAGCAAGAAATTCCAGGGGTCGATCACAGGGACTTAGTGAAACAAAGTCGGAATAGGTAAGCTTTGTAAATACTAACCACAAAAGCAATTAAAACAATCAAAGATGATAAAAAGTCAATACAAGAAATATGCAATTCTAGGGATTAAAGCATCTAGTTGTGGTTCCAACTCAAGATCTAAAGATAAGCGGACAAAGTTGAGATTTTTTGCATAGGGAAGGTGTTACTAAAGTGGAATAGATCACCGGGTAAGTCTCATTACTCACTAATCCTAAACCTTAACTCCTATTACCGGGTAAGTCTCAAGGAATTAAGATAAAGAACTATAACCTCAAACTAACACTCCAACTAAGGGAATAGAATCAACCTTTACCGGGTAAGTCTCAGGCTAACTCACAAAGATGGAATGAAAGCACACTCAAACCCCAATAAGGGATAAACCTTTATTACCTACACTTATGATCTTAGGTAAACAAACTAAGGAATTACCGGGTAAGTCTCATCCTAGGCTTGCATTGAACCAGGAAAGGTGTAATAAGAATAGGATTTGGCAAACTCTAACACTTAACTCTCGGTTTCGGATCAGATAAGTCACCTCGGTCAGAAGAATTCCACCCCGGCCGAGATGTTCATCGACTGAGCGAGATGCTTAGGGTTAAGGTAAAGACTCGAACTTTCAGGGTCCTACTGTGATTAAGATTATTCTATCATTGTTTTTCCCACAACCTTCAGCCAATCACCCTAGAATCACACAAAGAGATTAGCCACTCATCACCAAGAAAGTATTAATCAAATATATGGGAAGAAAGAGAATAATTGAACAAGAAAACCTTAAGAAAAAGGCTTCAATAACTGAATCAATTATAAAACCAACAAGCGTTCCTTGGATAGCAATCCAACAAGACAAACAACAAAGAAGGGAATCTAAGATGATCTTACAAAAACCCTTCAAAAAGCTATACAAGTTATAGACTTTCTTCCTTCAACCTTCAACAAGGTTCTTCAAATCGCCCAACTGGAGTATGGCTGCAGCGGTGTATAAAACAAAATCGGTGGTATAGCATCCTGTGGATTTGTGGAAAATCCAACCCTTTTTATAGGAAAATTACTCTCCAAAGATAAGATATCTTAGAAAGATATCTTCCCATAAAAATAGGTAAAATATATGGTGTAACTTATCTTCTTCCTTCCAGGAACCCAGCCCAAAAATATAAGATCCTCTTTCCAAAGATAAAAGATCTCAGCCAAGAATAAAATATTCTCGCCGCGTCCCAGGTGTTCCCCTCGGTCGAGTCGACTCTTCTGGATCACCTCGGTCGAGGTGACTTTGTAGTCAACCGAGGTGAATCATAACTGAATGTGAAATCTCTCAAATCTAGTCCAAAGTGAATCTCTATTCCATGGCTATGCTTCCTGGATCTTTCCTTAAGCTCCTGAATGTAGCTCCAATGACTCCATAGCTCCTTTTGCTCCTTTTTGATGCAAAACGTGCCATTTTACCTACGATTACAACGAAACTAGGTGTAGACCTCGATTCCCGCAAAGGTAGATGAAATGGTAATATAATCACATAATATATATACAAACATGCAGATTATTGAAGATAAAACGTCTAAACAGGCCCCAAAATATAGACAATAATTCATGCTATCAATTATAATTCTGAGTTGGACTCGGAGACCCGTTTCCCTTCTCGAAAAGGTATAGCAATTGTAATTCTGAGTTCGGACGCCTTTTTTCCGCAAAACCGCAAAACCGGCCGTTTTTCACCTTTTCGAGATTTTTCGCCTATCACAAAAAAAACAAACTCAAAGGCAAAGGTTAGAGACAAAAATGTTCTCTCTCTCTCCTCTCTCAAGTGTATTTCTCCTCACACTCACTCAAGTGTTTGATAGTGTTTGGATTCACACAACTCCCCTTTTCCTTTGCTTCGAGGCAAAGCTCTCCCTCACCTTTTCCAAAGTCTTAGGCAATGCTCTCCCCACAAAGATTTCTCTTTGTAACAAAATTCCGCCAATTTTCCAAGGTAGTGCACAAGGTAAACAAGGTATTCCACGATGCAATATAACTTTAGAAAAGAAAACACAAAAGGGCAACAAAGCAACAACAAATACGAGCCTTCCGGCGAGTATTTACTTAGTCCCTAACAAGTAGTTAGTCAAAGCAATAACAAGCGTTTTCCCCAAAACGTGTGGGTTGTGTTTTGAATGGCTACAACACTCAAGAACAACTTTGATAACAAATTTCAAGAACAACTTTGATAACAAACAAATTTTCAAGAACAACTTTGATAACATTCAAGAACACTCAAACGACTTTCTTTTTTTTTTTCTTTTGTTTCGTTTGTTTTTTTTTTGACTTTACTGGATGATATAAGATATGCTTTTCGTTTTTTTTTTGAATAAAAGGTCAACAAGATCTCTCTAATAAAGGCTCACAAGAAAGAAGATTGTAAACACAAAATTTTGGGAAACTACTCAAAATTGCAAAAACTAAAAACAAGTTTAGGTAAGCAATTCGTACCCCGAAAGCTTGAGGAACTCGCACCGTTGGGCTCTGATACCACTTGATGCGCTCTTCGTCCGTTGAACGCAAGGATCCGCCGGTGTTGTTCCTCCGTCGATTTCTTTTGTGTATTTTCAATTTATAGGGATATGCCTAGCAAGGAATCATCCAGCCTCGCACCTTGGATTTCCTTGGCTCGAGTTCTTCTTTCCTCGGAATCTCACTTCGGAAATTAGACCTCCTTTGTCCTCCTAGCCTCGCACCGTAAGGACACCACTCAGCCTCTCACCTTGTGGGTTTCGAAACCTTGGCCTCTCACCTTAGTTTCTAGGTTTGTTTTGCTTTAAAGTGAAAACATAACTTCGATTGAACTCAACTCTATAATCTGCCTAAAAACGTGGGTAGGAGATGGCCTTATATGGCTGAAAAATTCAGCACCAACTCCCCACAATAATAGCTTACAAGTAGTTCAAGAGTTGGATACTAAATGAAGGAAAGCCTAAGGTCTTTCAACCAACAACTTCAAGCAATAAATGACCTAAAAACCATTCATATGGCCGGCCACATTAGAGCTCCAAGGTTCCAAAAACGTGGCTGAAAGAAACCCAACTAAAGTGGTTTTAAACCATGAAATAAAGTCAAGCATGACCACATAAAATAAAACAAAAGGTACATCTAGGTTTAAAGTGATCCGGCATCCTCAATCGCCTCAAGTATGTTCACCAAGTGATAGTCATGGACGTCCCTAAATGTCGGAGCTCTGAAAGGGTGGTAGGTCAAAGTGGTTTGGCCTAGCATGCGTGCTCGAGCTCGAGTGAGAGGTGGTGTTGGTCTTGGTGCGGTCACATCAGTCTCGTTGCTTAAGTCCGGCGGGCTCACATCAGTTCATCCCTCCACCAGAGTTCCATCTTTTTTGAGATGTCGTTTGCGTAGTGGATTCAAGGTAATGTACTCTCCTCGTCGTACTATATGCATGGTATATTGTGGATAAATTTTTGTTTTTGTAGGTTTGTGGGAGATGTGGAAGTGGTAGAAAGAGAAGGTATTCCGGGATCGTTTGGAGGTGGGATTGGGCTAGGCATATTCATGTTCGGACCAAGGAAACACATGCTAGCTTGAATCGTTACAAATCATACTCAAGGACAATACCAAAAGTTATGGTGATAGTGGTGGGGGAAGCTCCTCCGGTGGGTGTAGTGAAGCTTAATACGGATGGTGCAATACAGGGAAATGGTCATTCCATGGTTGTGTGTGTCATTACGAATATACATGGGGCTACTTACACGGATTCTGTGTTAATATTGGGATATGCACAATCCCCATGGCTTAATTATGGGGAGTTTTGCAGGGTCTTAATATTGTGTGGGATTGTAGTTTTCGGTTCGTTATTTTGGAAACAAATTCTCTTCTTGTTTCTAATTTCTTGAGGAAAATCATAACTCCACACCACTTTCTTGCTAGTCTGGTCATTAGGTGCCAAGAGTTACTCAAATGAGATTGGGATATTCAGTCTCGACATGCTTACCACGAGTCGAATAACTTTGTTGATTATCTTACCTCTTTTGCTTTTGACTTGTCTTTGGACGCTCGTGTATTGCGTGACCCGCCAGAGGGGTTTTTTCTATATTATGCGAAGGTGTAAGGGCCGAATTATGGATCCATTCGGCAGTTCATCCGAATTATTGTGGAGATTATTATTTTCAATAATCTCCCAAATAATCGATATTCCAAGTAAAAATGATTATATTTATGATCAAATAATATCCAAAAGTATCATACCAGAATAATACCGTAATAATCCCCTAAAAAAGGCATATAAAATGGACCTGTATTCGGCATGCAACACAATACACTAGTATTTGGCGTTTAAAAGTGTTTTTTGAATGGTTTTCGGAAAATGCTAGTGTCTAGTTAAAACACTAACGAGTGTTTGATTGTGTGTTTACAACCTACACTAATGTTTCGGGAAACACTTCTGCATCTCGTATTGTTTCATTGTTGTTCAACGAAATGAATAAAATGCATGGTTTCATCAATTTTCATCAAAACTCAATTTACAAAGTATTGATCTTCCAACATTCCATCTATACATTTTTCTAGGTGATTTTTTACTTAGATTTGATCGCCTAGTTTAGCTAGAGCACTTAAATGAATAAAATGCATATTTTTATCAATTTTCTACAACATTGTGTGTCAAAAATGATATTTGATTCCTCTAAGCAGCTTGATCAGATTGCTTTCAAGCTTTCTCAATCACAAATGGATTGTAGCATGCCACGACATGCAGGCTTCACTAGTAATGCATCTTGCTCCTATTACTCAGCACCCCATATTTTCAGAACCGACATGGTGTGATTGCCAACCACAATTTCCCTAACATCTATGTGAGCACCTTGGGGATAAATAATCTCCTTGACAACATTCTAGTTTTCCACATGCACCTTGATCATGAATGCTAATAATTCGGTTCTTTTTACCCATTTCAATACAAGCACGAACAACATAGTACAACTTTTGAGTCCTCTTGGCATCTTCTCTCTATACAACATTCAAGTCCAGATCAACATCATTTTGACCACTAACAGTGCTAGAAGTTGCACCATCTCCCATTCATATACGATAAGCATGGCCTCCAATCTTAACATTCTAATTCAGGCTCACCCTTTGTTATGTTGTCTAGTGTCAATCCTCTTGATAGTTGTATCAACTATGAGACCATACACAACAGGAAGCGTAACAACATGTAACCCAACTTGATCAGCAAATCCCTATTCTATAGATTACAACTGAGAAAGCCCTAATTTCGAGTGGGAATCAAACAGAAGAAATTAACTAGAAAGTAAGAATAAAATTCCACCAAGAACAACATTAAATGGGTTTTCGTCTACAACAAGACCAATGGTAGCCAACTGAAACCACATTTTATGCCAAGTGTGAGAATTAAAAATAGAAAAGTGAAACAAAAAATAGTTGATTCGAATCATCCAATAAACATTCTGATAAGAATAAGAAGGTTGAAGAAACTCTTTCATTTACAATGTGGTCTATTGAGGATAGGAGAAAGGGATAAGAGAAATGTATCTGATTTGAAAGAGTAAAAATGAGAAGTGAAATAAAGTAATTCAGTAACTAGTGTTTTGAGGTTGAACGTCATCTTCATCCTCTTCAGTCTCAAACTCTCAGTTTCATTCTCATCCATTTCTTACCGAACGCCAAAGTTAGGGTTGAAGGGAACCTTTCACCCGCCTCTTCATCCCCATCTATTTTCCTCTTCTCAAGTTCGCAACTTCTGTGTCATCCCCCTTTTCATCCCTATCCATTTTCATCTTCTCAAGTTAGCAGCTTCTGTGTATCGGTCGGTGAGGTGAGAGGGTGAATAATTATATACTTGGTATTTAGCGTAAATATATATGGATAAAGGTAGGGACAACAAAGTAACTATATCTATCAAACACTAGTGTTTGACGCAGAAACCATTTAATTTTTTAGTGTTTGAGAAACGAACTACAAATCACTAATATTCATGTTGTAACACCCCAAGTTCTCGGAACTCGGGGAGCTACTAGTTAGGACCTCACAATGGGTCCCGACCTTGGTTTAACAACAACTTTACTAGGATCTTACAACAATGCACAAATGTATTTAAATTCTTTAAAAATAACAAACAGTATTTACATGAATGCTCAACACATGACAGCCTTACAAAACATAGATATTTAATAACATGCATGTTGAACTGAAGACTCCCCGTGCCCATCTAATGAGTATGTGGACCCGGCTGACCATCCGTCCCGAATCTCTCTACAATTGTCTATCTCTACAGAAACTACAGCACGGATAAACCGTTAGCTAACAATCCAAATATAAGTAGAATAAAAATAGCACAAACACAACTCAAGCAAAATAAAACAATCATCATGCTGACACACAAACCGGTTATTATCTAATAACTAAGGTTGTGTTTGACAACTAGTAAACACTAGTGTTTGCTAGTGTTTCTACGTGTTTATATTTTTAACGAGTGTTTGGTAATGGAAAAAACACTAGTGATTAGTGTTTCGGGATTGGTTTTTGAAACCCTCAATCCAGCAAGGGTTTCATCCGAAACACTAGTGTTTCTGAGTGAAAATGACTCTGCTACCCTTCACTTATATTCTTATTTACGCTATATACCAGGTATTTATTGTACATTCTCTCACCTCATTTACCTTCTTCATCGACAAAAGAGAGCAACCTGCTCATTGACGAAGAAGAAAGATGAATCACACTTGCAAAAACATCTCTAACCTCTCTCATATCGATCAACCACACTTGCAAAACCATTTTAATTCGATTCTTCTATCATGTTTCCCCTTCTTTGCTCATTATCGGCGTGCCAAAAACCCTAATTTGAAGTCGATTTAGATTCAATCTCACGAGCTATGGTTATCCCTTCCAGCGACCCACCCAACCAGGTTCGTAACTTCTCTTCTCTTTTTGTTTTCCTTTTGATTTTTTTTGCTTTCATTGTGTTTCGGTTTGAAGTTTTTCTAGCGAGTTATTCGGTTCTCTTCTGTCTTCTTTCTCTTCGCTTTTGTTGATTTTGTTTCGATTTGAATTTACAAACTGAAGAATGTGTGAACCTATTGATAGTTGATAACTTGATCATTGAGTTTGATGAACTTATTTTCTATTGGTTAGGTTCACCTTGCATTGCAATATATTGATTAGGTTCACCTTCAATTTGATTGATGTCCTATAGTGTTTGCCGGTCAAATTTTATGGCAGCAATGAAATTTGATGCCAACAGTGAAATTATATTGACTATCTCCATAAGCAAATTGGTGGTAGTTCCTTGTTAAGCTCTCCCATATGCATATTAAGTTTGCAATTAAGATTGACAAGATACTGCATTGCAAATTATGTTGTTTGTTGAAGCTGTAAATACTTAATCTAGGTTGACAGACTTGTTCGAATGCAGTGTTCTTGTGTGAAATCCTTAAACTATGTCTTCATCACTTCTATACAATTATATTTTCATCACTTCAGTATTGTCTAATGTCAATAAAAGTACCTAGAGTTAAACAAATTGCAATGTTCTTGTGTAAAATGCTATGGCTTATGTAATGAACGCATAAGATTGACAGACTTGTACCGAATGCAGGGTTTCACTTTTGTAAATGTTCATATGTCGAGAACACCGGGTCGAAGATTGGACACAGATGATGGCTTCTTAGATGAACAATGAAGTCATGAATTGTTGATACTAGTTATCCATTTCTCTTCTACTTTCCAGCAAGGATTACTTTTTGTATATGAATGTTATTTTCTTTGAATCTTAGTGTGTGTTTGGCTGGTACACAACACTAGTGTTAACTAGTGGTTTGTAGTGTTAGAAAATTAAAATTTGTGTTTGGCTGCACTAGTTTAACTAGTGTTTGAGTTATCATTGAGTTTTTGTGGAACACTAATCCTAGTGAGGGTTATTGTTTTGTGGTTAGTGTTATCATAAACAAAAAGACCTTTATACCCTCACTTTTATTAGTAATTACTGGACTTTACCAGGTATATATCACGTCCTCTGTCTTCATTCGCAGACTCGCTTTCGTTTTCCTTCTTCGATCCCGAATCGGAGGTGTAGGTGATAGTGTCGGGATCTCTTCGCTTCTTCGTCTTCATTCTTTCAATCCAAATCGGATGTTCTGGTGAAAGCACTACCCATCTTCGTTTTCGTCTTCCTCCTTCCATTCCGAATCGGAGGCCCCCCGACAGGTATCTTCCATGCCCTAATTTACGATTTGTCTTCCTACTTCGCTTCTTCCTACTTCGCTTCTTCGTTATTGATGTATGGTAAGAAAAATGGAAGCAAGGATGATATTCCATTTTTCGTCTTCCTACTTCGCTTTTTTCGTCTTCCTACTTCGCTTCTTCGTCTTTCTTCTTCCATGCCCTAATACTTACGATTTGTGATTTTTAGGGATCATTATTCTAGTTTATCTCTATGACTTGGTAGATTTGGTATGGCTGGGAACTTGGGAAGCACATGAATACAGTTGTTATTCATGCCCTAACATTTATAAATGATCTTTGCGTGTTTGAGTAAACTAAACTTGGAAAGCACATGAATACAGGTGTTAGGTTTAAGAGGAAGCCATATGCATCTTCGAGTAAACTGAACTTGGGAAGCACATGAATATAGTTGCCACAATATAGGGATCATTGTTCTAGTTTATCTCTATGATTATGTAGTTTGTTTACTTTTCATCCATTGTTGAAGTTTTGAGTCTTCTTCTTCTTCTTCTTTTTCTTCCACATATAGCCTTTTGGGTGGTTCAGATATTTGGTGAGTAGACTAGCATGAGTTGTTTTTGTGTGAGTAGCAAGGCATTCTTCTCCAATTACCAATGATCTTTGCGTGTTTGAGCTTTATGATAGAGAATTGACTACTATTATGCTTTACTTGTGTACAGGTTTATTCAATTTTTGCATTTACTCAAGCTTTTGGTGTCTTGTCCAGCTGCATTGGATAACCAAAGGTCCATTTTAGCCCTTCTCTCCATCATTTTATAGGAGTGAAACTCAAACCCTAAAAAACTGTATTTCTTTTGTTTTGGGGTAGGTTGTTAATGGATATTGGGTGGTCCACTGTGGACCACCTTCATATCAAACTTTAGGGTCAACTTTGAGACGGACCAACCATACCTCTTTGATGATGAGTTTTTCTTAGTTGTATGCATAATGACTTGTAAGGGGTTTCTGTAGAATTTTTGTCACTATTTTCATGGTTTTATAATTGGAAAGTATTGCCCTTCATTGATGCCTTATGTTTTGTCTGTATGGTTAGTGTCAAGCGTTACAATTCTAGTTAGTTATCTGAGATATATTAAATACATGTATGAGTTGCTATTAATTTCCAAGTATAACTAACACTAGTTTTGGTATTGAAGTGTCTGAGCTACCCTTCGAAATTTGAACCATGGTTATGGTTAAATGTTATAGATTTTGAAGTTACTTCCTTACTGAAGGGAGGTTGCTGTGTAAACTATACAAATTTTTCTTACATTATTTGTATGTCTTTGGCATGTTTGTTTTCTTAATTTATAGCTAAAGCCATTTTTAGGCAATTATTTACCGATTTAAAGAACATTGAAACGATATTGCTGTAAGTTTATGCTTGCTTTATCTTCAGTTTAGCTAATTATGTTTATGGTTTTTTATCAACTGCGTGTATCTTCAATTTAGCTAATTATGTTTATGGTTTTTTATCAATGCTGTAACAGAAACGATATTGCTGTAACAGAAACGATATTGCTGTGTGTATCTTCAGTTTAGCTAATTAAGTTGATTTTATGATTTTTATATTCCTTTATTAGTTTTTATTAACAGAAACGATATTGCTGTAACAGAAACGATATTGCTGTAAGTTTATGCTTGCTTTAAGTTGATTTTATGATTGTTAGATTCCTTTATTAGTTTTATTAGTTTTGTTGAGGCAATAATGTCCCTACATCAACCAGTCCCTATACATGAATCATTTATGAGTTATTTTGTTTGGGGAAAACAGAAATTAATCATCAATATTTCAATTTTTTTTTGTTCCCTCTATGTTGATCTACTATTTCTTGATTTGCTTTCTGTAGTTTGATTCTTGCTTGCACAAATTTTCTCTTAT
Organism: Fagopyrum homotropicum; assembly: GCA_033239125.1. Lineage (NCBI taxonomy): Eukaryota > Viridiplantae > Streptophyta > Magnoliopsida > Caryophyllales > Polygonaceae > Fagopyrum > Fagopyrum homotropicum. Next base: position 115,674,456 of record BSWB01000007.1, on the reverse strand, counting down.
TATTCACGCCTTTCTGCATTTCTTCCTGTTTAGCTACTCTGTTGTTTGATTGAGCTCTCTGTTTTCCTTTAGTTCCCATTGTGTTCTTGATTTGCTAATTCTGTTGTTTGATTGAGCTCTCTGTTTTCCTTTTGTTCCCATTGTGTTCTTTTTTTGTTGTTGCAGCAATGTCTGACGATTCAAGTTGTGATAGCGGAGATCCGGAGTACTATTTTTGGAGACATGAGATTTCACTTCCGAAGGACAATCCTGTCGAAGATGAAATGGTAGAATGTTGTCTTGATGAAGGCAACGCATCCGCTGATTTACGAGACTATGTTCAATCTATAAGAGAAGAGAACAAAAACCTACTATATGAAGTGAAGATATTAAGGATGCGGGAATTGGACGCTGAGGCACATGTATCATCATTGAAGCATGAACTAACTCTTAATCAAGTGAGAGACAACAATGAAATCATGTCTGGAAAAATAAATGCGTTTGTATCAGGGTTTATTTCCGGGATTGTTCTATTCTCTTTAGTTGTTTGAATTATATTTATGTAAATGGTCAGGAGTGATTTTTGTGTTTGGTATCATGCTCCGGAGCCATTTTTATGTAAACAGTTTCAGTTTCTCTTGCAAACTGTTGGTAGTTTAATGAGATTATGGGTTTGTCTTGGCTTGGAAATGCCCTATTCCTAATTGTTAAACCTTGATAATTCAGCAAACCAGATGCAAAATCTCCATGGCAATATTGGATAGAAACTCAGTAGGCACAATCTCCATGGCAAAATCATCATAGCGATATTTGTACATCATGCATACTATGTTCAATCTATGTTAGTGTGAACCAAAGCCATAACATAAATAAAGAAGGATGTCTTTCCATAAACAACAAGAGTACATCCACTTGTAAAGTTTGAAACATTACAATGTAACCCAAAGACATAACATAAATATAAAGACATAACTTAAATGAAGAACTTTCTACATATTCCTTGTCGAGTTCCAAATGGTAGTAGCAATACGATCACGTATATGCCCCATTCCTTTGTCTCTTGTAACGTTGATACCAGCATCTTCCACACTTTCTTGGTTTACCACCGGGGGTTGATCTTCTTCTTCTTCTTCAGACAAGTCATCATAGCCAGAGTACAACCGAATGAAGTTGTGAAGGGCGAAGCAAGCGAGATGAATGTCTACCTGTGTATGGTCCGGATAACATGGCATTGCAGCTAAAATTTTCCATCTTTTTTTGAGGATTCCAAAGCAACGTTCTATACAACTTCTAAGAGAAGAGTGAGCCCGGTTGAATGCTTCTTTCTTGTTGCTGGGCGGCTCATTATCAAACTGATTCAAATGATACCTTGTCTTAGAATATGGAACCAGAAACCCCGGCCTATCTGCGTAACCTTTGTCACAAAGGTAGTACTTGTTGGCAGGTGGAATGGGAAATTGTACGTTTGGGTTGCAAATGGCATTATCTAGGACCTTTGAGTCGTGTGCCGACCCTTCCTAACCAGACAACACAAAAGTAAATAACATGTTAAAATCACAAACAACTAGAACATTGAAGGTCACCGTATGTTTTCGACCGATGAAAGGACCTTGTGACTTTGATGGGATGCATGCACTGATATGAGTTCCATCAAGACAACCAATGCAATCCTACATATAACAAAATCCAATTCAAGTGTCATAATTCATATGACGTTAATCCTTTTAATAAATTACAGATATACCTGGAAATAATCCTTGTATCTGGGATCTGCAGCAATGTGGGAGGGTGTCCTAGGAAAGTTCGGATTCCTTGGTCGAATAAGATCATGTGATAGTCCACGTCCTTCATGCCCGTACCCGGTGAAAGAGTTCAGTACATCATGGAATGCTCGGTGAATAGTCTCCGTTGACCTTTGAAAATGCTCAGCTACAACACGAACTGAGGCTCCTTGAGCTAGCGTGTATAAGAATATTCCCACTTTCTCCAAGATAGAGACTTCTGCTGACGCTTTAAGACCGTAATTGTTTTCCAACTCGTTGCACAAACGTACAAGTACTTCTGCGTCCATCCTAAACATGTTGACCGTCCGAATGTGATGACCAGACAATATGTCATTCATCCACATTTTCCCACGCTCATAATCAGTGTAGCAAGGTTGTTTGTGCATATGTTTGTAGTAATGATCGGCTAGTATGTCCGTTTCCCTTTGCATTTGAGCATAATGTGTGTACAATTTAACTAGTCGACGACGTCTCTGCAATTCTTCATCAGTACCCTCACACCCGCTAGACATATTTTATATGTACGATGTGCACCTGCAATTGATAAACAAGAGACCTCTCATGACAAGCAGTAATAGAGATTAAAATAACAAGCATATGTAAAACAACTAAAACGATGAGAGAGTACAAACATATTTAAAACAACTAAACGATGAGAGAGTACAATATTATGTAAAACGATAAGTGATTAAAAACAAGTGCAATAATGTCATGCAGAAAGAGTGAATAACAAGAACAACATGTCCAACAAAGATGAGAGAGTACAAACATATGTAAAAGAACTAAAACGATTCAAAGGCGGTCAAACTCCCATTTTAACCACCTCACCCTCTTCTCGTCATTAGGTAGTTTCCTCAAAATCTTCATATCAATTTTCCCTTTAACCTTTGAGACAATGAAACATCAAAACGGTGATCCATCTTCCACCAAATTTTTCTCAACAAACCGATCAAGCATCGACATTACTTCATCCAGTAGTGACTCTTCTTCCTTATCTTTTGAATTGACTTCTTCTTGGAATAGGGCAAGAATTTTCTCGCTGTGCTCCCTAGTATGTGCAAGGTGTTCTTCAAACTTGGACGACACAACAGATTGCCTTCTTTTTCTCTTTACTGAAGCCTTCTCATTAGTACACATATTGACCGGAGTAGTGGTAGGATCTTCAGTTCTCTCAAATGGATGCTCGTCAAGGTTTGCCCCTATTCCAGATTGGCTAGTAGCTCCTTCGTTGACGGTGTCAACAAATGTGCGAAAGAACTGTGAATCATCTCCTTCGCCGACACCAAATCCTATATCCTCTTCATTTGCAAGTGACACATACTCGGGAGTTTTTTCTCGTGCCATGCCGGAAGACATGGCAGGCAAGTCGCCCTATTGCTACATTCCTAGTAAAAAGCGAACGCAATAATTGTTCATATTCAACATCCATTCCCTTGGTCCTAAATTTCTTGCAATTTGGTTCTTCCTGCGAAAATAAGAAAAGCATACATTAGTATAATACCTGTATCTTAGTACCGTAATATATAGAAAGGAAAAATCAATTACCTTAATCTTCCTTTCCCACCATTCATTTGTTGCAGTGATCATACGGGTCTTCTCATCCCAACCAAGACCCGTCTCCGAATTCATAAGCATGTTCCATGCCTTATAATCTTTTTTCATTGACTCGTACTTGTTCTTACAAGTATCCTTTACACCACTCCGTCCACATCTAGCAATAAAAGTCGGAGTAATTTCTTTCCAATTGTACGATTGCTTGCTTCCATTTTTCTTTTGGTATTCATGTAGTATGTTCACTAGAATTTTTAGTGCTTCATCATCCCAAACGAAATTTGGACCTCTACAACGACTTTGAGAATCACTTTTGTCCATCCCACTACAACAAATTTGTGTACATATATAACATATCCCAATCACATACTTAAGAAATATGCAGAAATCTACTCAAAACATCTAAGTACTCCATGAAAAGATCTAATGTAATCATGAGAACTTCTAAGTGCCCTAATAATAGTAATAATGATGAATTAGAGATCGCAATCAACGTTATTGAATAATCTAGGAAGCATATGCAGTGAAACACTGGGATAGTATTTTTCTTTTACAAAAGAAGGAACATATAAGAAAGTGAGCTAAAATAGCCCGCAAAATTGAGAAGAAGCTAAAATAGCCCGCAAAATTAAACATTAATATTGAATTTATCCATGAAGAAAGTGAGTAGTTCCTAACATATAACACCAACATCCGTGGGCAATCTGAGTTCCTAACATAAAACACCAACGTTTGCAATCACCACCTATCATAATAATATACAAAATTTCCTCAACTATGAAATAAGAAATGTGTGTACTCAAACAGCAACACGACCCCAATTTGTAGCTGTGTCTTACAAATTCTTATATTTTGAGTTGCTGTATCTCTGAAATAGTTGTCTACTGCTACATATTTTAAGTGAGTTTGCAGATCAACTTATAGCCAGGCAGATCAGAATTGCTATCACCAGCAATCAACTTATAGCCAGGCAGACAGTGAATCGAATGATTCGACAACAAGAAACAAAAATCGGCAATGGGTAGAAGATGACAGTAATCGGCAATGGATAGAATATGACAAGAAACAGAAATCGGCAATCAACTTATGGCCAGGCAGATCAAAATCGGCAATGGGTAGAAGATGACACCACAAACTGCTATCACCGACTCTCAATGCAATCAACGTTTAGCCAGGCATAACAGAATCGAATGATTCGACAACAAGAAACAGAAATCGGCAATGGGTAGAAGATGACAGTATACAATACTCACGTTTACCTGGTTCGGAACAGAGGTAGACGCAAATGGCGGAAGAAGACCCTGTTGGCTCGATTGGATGAAGAAGACCCTGTTGCTGCGATGACGGAAGAAGACCCTGTTGCTGCGATGGAGGAAGGAGCAAGCAGCAATTACACACGTTTGGCTGCCAAAAAAAACCCTAACGTTGCTTCAAATTGGTTAAAATAATAGAAGGGTATCATATGTAATATTAATTAAAAGTAGGGTTATAATAGAAATTTTATCATCAAAACACTCCACTAAAAAAACTCCTCTTACCAAACACACCATAGTTTTTACAAAACTACAACACTAGTGGTACTACCAAAAACTACTGTAAAACTACAACACTAGTTTTTAGTTTTTGGTAGCCAAACACACACTTATATTCTGCAAAAACACTCAGCAACAAATATACACCGTGCCTAACACTCGTTAGCGTTTTCAAACACTAAACACTAGTGTTTTACGAAAACACTTCCAAAAACACTAGTGAACACTATCCCTAGTGTTTTTGTCCGCCTGTAAACATTAGTGTTTGAGCCTTGCCAAACACGGCCTAAAGCTCGTCGAAAAACTGAACGCGGCTATGGGCTTTTATTACGACTAAAAGCCGTCTCTTGAGAAGCTTATATAGAAATTGGTCCAACCTCCCTGCGTCTTCTCTGTGCCGCCGTCGTTCACCCGAAGCCAAGGGATCTCTTTCTTTCTCATCGTTCTCATTTATCTTACTCAAATTGTTAGCCATGGATCCGCAGCCAGAACCCGTAGGCTACATCTGTGGAGGTAACTTCCCTTTTCTTCGCTTCATTCTTCTCAATCTATCTCTTATTTTCTGTTTTATCCCTTCAAGAAAAAGAATCATCTTTTTGGCGGTTGCAGATTGTGGACAAGAGCAAACTCTGAAGCCTGGTGACGTTATTCAATGCCGAGAGTGTGGTTACCGCATTCTTTACAAGAAACGAACCCGCAGGAGTAAGCCTCTTTTCATCTTTCTCAATTATAATTTCCCCCATGAAATTTTTAGCTTTCATGAAAGTCTTGAGAAACTTCAGGTATAAATAATTTGGAATCTGTGAATTATTGCTGTAGTATGAAATTGGTATGGCTCTTTGATTTGTCCGATTATTTTGGCATGGGCATATGGAAATTAGGGTTGAGAACCTTAACACGGTTTTGATGACCTAGGTTGCACTGCTTCTAATTATTCATCCACGCTACAATTCAAACTTTATGTCTTTTCAACCTATTAAGAGGACTCATTGAGAGAGGTGAACCAGTTGGATACATAGCAGAAAATAGAAATCCAACTCCCTCTTGCTATACATAGGAAAAGTGTGACAGAAGGTGTAGAGTGAATATAGTTTCCCTTTGTGATTTTGACTGGTTTTCCCCTTCTTTCCCCCTTTTGTTGTTTCATCTTCTTTCCTCTCTCCCTCTTGCTTTACAAATTTTAAATCTATGCATGGATTTCAGAGGAATATGTTGGTTTAGCTCATACCTTACTACGTGGTTTGGAAATCAGGGGTGACAACATGGGATTGGGTCATTTTCGGGAATTAGGATTTTGGAATTGTGGCTTAACCAAACACCAAAAATAACTTGATTTCTGATTCCTTAGGAGAAATGATCACACATAGTAATGCTTGTAGCAGGGGAAGTGATTTGGGATTAAGAAACCTTGCGACTACTGGAATCCTATTTGGTAGACATGGTATTATCCTCTTGCTCTTAAGCATACTATGTGTGATCAAGTAAGGTCCTGATGAAAATATCAGACAGTCCTACGCGGCTTAATGTTCAAATAAAACATTTATAAAAAAATGACACAAGTGTATTTATAGTGGAAAGGTTTATTATCCAAACATTCAATACACATAAAAACCATTTCCTTCCTATGTCTAGATCGGATTAAAATCGGCTTTTATATAGACTTCTGGTTTACACATCACAACCTTATACTTAAACTTCTAGAAGTTCCTATAGAACTGAGTCCCCTTTAAGTAATCAAACCTTTGAAAACTAAAATGCTGACAAAGTAAAGTATCCCCGTTTGATAGATCTAGACATTCTTCAAACACTTGAATCCACAGTTTGCAGGAGGTCATCTTTTTATTTTACAGGACGTCAATTCAAACTAAACATAAACGACTTGTTTAAATATTCCTAGGTTACATCAGATAACATATATCTAAACATAAACGACTTGTTTAAACATTCCTGATTCCATGGGAATCATACATTCGTACCAAACGAGCCCTAAGATACATAAGATTTATGTATCTCAAGATTTACTAAGATTTTATCTATCTAAACATGATATTCTCCGGTCATCATGATAAATTAATTTGTGCTTCATGACTAGACTTAGGGTTGTTAACGAGGAGGTGTTGTATCTATCTTAGTGAATTTTCCCCATTACATTCACCGACGGTTTCCATGAGTTTCCTTGTTGTATTTCCCATTTACAAATTTACATGATAAATATATTGACTCGTTTGTATAAATAACATATTTAATATAAATAAGAAGAGATATTAACTGAATTTAATAAAGTGCAATATTAGATTAGTAAACATACTTGCAAATTATATACATTATACTTTCATTCATTTTCCCCACTTTAATTTACTTATTAGAGACGGGGCGGAGAACATTAAATATGTCCCCACCCCATGCTGAAAATGACATCATGCCCATCCCGTTCAATTTACCTGTCTCTATTGTGACGGACATAAGTATGCGGTGAATTTCGGTGTAATTCACCTTGCGGTTGACATGTCTGTTAAACTTCCGTCCTTGTATTCCCCACTAAGTTTCTTCCATTCTCCGGGTAAGCAATCTTGTACCTGAATAAGATGCATCAAAATGTAAATTTTATTAAGTTTGTTTTCATCAAAACTCATGAGAGATATCATCGGGGTCACTCAAGCCTCTCATACTTTTGGAGTAGAGTGGAGATTGTTTCGATTCTTATGATTTTTTGTTGGAACTAAAAGTGGCTTTGATGAGGCTAAGTAGCCTGCCTGGTTTGTTTTCTATCTCAAGTATGATAATATCATGGTTTGAAAAACGGTTCTAAATTGCAACTTTTGATGAATCTACTGCAGATTTTGTTCAGTGAAACTCTTTGTACAATATCATACATGGCTCATGATGTTATGCTATGTTATTGCCATATTTTGCAGTTGTGCAGTATGAAGCACGTTGAAGATAATCAAGTTTCGAGTACGACAGTAGATGCTGAAATCATGAATTGCACCATCTGCTTTCTGATATTATATGACTAGCTTTTCCTTCTCATTGGATTTGTAGTGATTTGCATGGTTAAAAACCTTAACATTTGTGTCCGGTACAGTGTTGAATGTGAAGATTGTCTTTGTTATGGTAAAAGTGTTTTTGGATCGGCCGGATATCATATAATTATCAGATCCGATCCGGCTAGAGATAGTTTGAGATACCATGATTTAGTATTCGGATATCCACAAATAATTATCTGATATGGGCAAAAAGTGTAATTATCAGATCTGATCCGGCTAGAGATATTTTCGGATACCATGATTTAGTATTTGGATATCCACAAATAATTATCCGATCTGGACAAAAAGTGTAATTATCAGATCTGATCCGGCTAGAGATATTTTCAAATACCATGATTTAGTATCCCGATATCCGCAAATAATTATCCGATCTGGGCAAAAAGTGTCAAATATATGACCGGATACAGTTGTATATTGTGCGGTTTCTCTAAAAATTGTATTCACATCGATCTGTTGCACACCACTAGAGTTGGCAAAACATGACTTGAACACGACATGTACCCGGAAACATTGAAAAAAGAGCATATCAAGACCCGGGTGTTTAAACTGATTTAACCCGAGATAATAAATAACTTGAATCGGATCTGAGTTGTGTAAGATTAATATATTATGATTTTAATTAATATAAATAATGATGACTCCTCAATTTGTTTTTTTTATCATATTGTATTTATGAATTAGTAACAAAGTGTAAGATTAATATATTATGATTTTAAACAATATTTTCATTTTCTTATTATATGGTATTTTAATATTCTTAAATTTTCTTAAATCCATATATTTTTCACTTTTATCTGAGCTGTGTTATGTGACTATGATTTTTTTGAAAGATTTTGGTCAAATACGCTTTTTTATATTTCCTTTTGGTTTTCTGTACCCTTTAATTTTATCACTTTCATGGTAGGTAAAAGTGATTAACCACTCTATATTGCGCCCTTGGCATCCACTTACCATGCGTCCTTGGCATCCACTTACCGACGCTATGGGTTACCGACGGAAGACTTGTCCCACATATTTATTTCCGTCATCTTTTATCTATTTAATATTTTAGATATTTGAATAATTAAAGGAGATTCTTGTGGATATTTCCCTTTAAGAAGAACATTTGACTCGGAATAATTCATAGAATATTCCAATCAAATCCCTTAATTTATGGCTAGCATCTCTCAATTGTGTCTTAAGGATTTCCCTATTTTCCACCACCCTCCACTATATAAAGGATGGTTGGCCTCATTGTTAAGACATGTTCAATTTTAATCAAGCACATTTGAGAAGCATTTCCTCATCATTGATTATTGGGCATCACATTTCCCTCTCTTGTAAAGTTCTTCATTTGGATCTTCGATCCAAGTCTCCAACTCGAGGATCCTTCAAGGATCACTAGTTCCCTCCATTTCACGGATTGTTCGATCTCTCTAGATCGAATCAACCATATGCTTCCGCAACATCATCTCTCAAGCTTCAGCAAACTCGTTTTCTACATCGAATCCATCCGCACATAACAAAACGGAGTAGCTGAAGTTCAAGTTCGATCTAGATCCGGAGTTTGTTCTTGAACGATCCAAGGACGCATCAAATTAGCATCAGAGCAAAGGGATTGAAGCTAAGTTTTTCTTACTCCAAGTTTTTGTGCGTTACATATTTTGCCCTTTTGCCTTTTGTTCATCTCGTTCTTCATCCTTCATATCCATTTTCTTAAAATTTTTTTTCTTGATCCATTTTTGCCAAAAATTTAGGAGATATTTTGGTTAGCCATCAAGCCATTTATCACAAAAAAATCTTTTGCATTAACCCACCCAATCCGACATAATTATTAATTGATTGCACCGAATCTCTTGAGGTATTTTGTTAACAAAAATATCGGATATCGTATCTTTGATAATTCAAAAACAAAAAAATTCAAAAAAAAAACTCTTCAAAAAACATATTTGTTTCCAAAAGTGAATTCCACTCTTGCATTTTCACCATCAAGAATTTGCATTTAAATTGTTTCAAAAAGAAACAAACAAAAAGTTTAAAAGACGTCCGACAAACCGGTCCATCCGAAAAATCGGATTTTTCAAAAAGGTAAAAAGACCAAAAGCAAGTAGTACTTGCCGTTTGAACAATCCATCCATCTTCTGTCTCTCCATTTTGTGACACGTTTGTAAACTCTCTCTTGTGTTTTTGTGTGCAATTTGTTCAAACTTGTTGGATTAAGCATTCCTTCCTTAACCACTCACACGACTATCCCAAAGTAGAACCCTTACGCACCAAAACTTGAGTAACGCTGACTTAATTCGTCATTTGATTGCTTGCATTATTGTGCGTTGAAATTGGAATATGACTAAAGTTCAGTTGGAAAACTCACAGACTTCTAGGGAACGGCAAGATCAAGAGAATATCCGCTCGTTATTTGAGGAAAACATCGTTATATGGCGTGAAATGGGTGAGATAAAGGAACAATTGCGCGTCTTGACGGAGTCCCTCCAAAGCCAAGCACAACCAACTAAAACCGTCCATAATGACCCTTCATTGGAGCGGCGTCATAAAAACAAAGTATCATGGGTGCAGAACCGTCTAAAGCCCCACATCTTGCCTCCGTTATTGGAAATAAAAGTCAACACTTACGTGATTATGGTGACTCATTTGACAAAGACGAATAAGACATTGGGCCTTCTCCGGTTGCCACACGCTTTGTCAACATGGAGGAAAGGCACAAGCGTCAAGAGTCTAATTTGAATCGTTATAGGGGCTCCCCAATCCCCCGTGATGAACATCGTTCCAAACGTATCACAAGGGAAGGGACCCGACCTGGCGACCCACTAGTGCTATTCCTTATGATCCCGAAAGTGATCATTATGGTCCAAATCGCCAAAGAAACCGCCGCCAAGCTATGCCTCAAGAGTATGAGTAATATAATGAGTTTGAAGAATTCTCTAATGACGAGTCCGATTGGGAGCTTGTCGCACATGTCCGACCATGGCACCCTCCTATTCGGGAACCTTTTGAGAATCAAGATCAAGGTGATGAATGGTTGCCCCCTCCAAATCTACCAAGGTGTAGACAAACCGGCCATGGGCACCCATGACCTCACGGCGGCCAACGTCGGAACCAATATAAAGATGATTACGTTGAGCCCCGGTGTCCGAACCCCTACAATACTCGTAGGGAAGGTAAGCTTAAATTTCCAACTTTTCATGGCGAATATGATGTGTGTGCTTTTCTTAATTGGGCTCAGGATATGAATAGGGCCTTGAGGCATTTTCATTATGAGGAGCATGAAAAGATCGAGGCCGCAACTTTATACTTTGAAGGCGATGCCAAGTCTTGGTGGATCCGCAATGAAAGCAACCGTAAAATCCGAGGTTGGGATCCGGTGATGACATTTGATCAATTGATCTATGTCATGACCAATAAGTATGTGCCCGGCGACTTCAAGAATGACATGAGAATGCAAATTTCCGGAATCCGACAAGGCGATGATTCACCGGTGGCCTACTTGGCCAAACTCAAAGATATACATGAAAAGGGTGGAATTTCGTCTTCCGCATCTGTCCTCCGTACCAAGTTCATGAGTGGCCTTAATGACTCAATTAGAAGACCTCTCGAGATTGTGCCATACAAAGACTTGGGTGCTTTATGTCATGCGGCAATGAAGCTCTACAAGCAACAACAAGAAGCGCCGAGGAATTCAAGGTACAATAATTCTTACACTAGTCAATACAATTATACCTCTAACACGTGTGTGCGAGATGTGTCCACTCCGAAAGATTCAAGTCATGCCAAAGGAGGACAAGAGAAGTCCTAACTTAACACTCAAAACGAGAGGCCACCATACCGTGTCCATGGTGACAAAGCACAACCAACACTCGGCCGCAACATCCAAGGATCTCAAGTCGCAGCGAGACCTGGTGAACCCGTGTGTTATAAGTGTAGCGGTTATGGTCACGTTCAACGTGAATGCCCGAACACAAAGAGGGTTTTGTTTACCAACTCGCTCCATGAGGAGAATGGAGAATACAACAATGGAGATAGCATCATTGGAGATGAAGGAGATACATACCCAAATTATGGCATGAAACCATGTGAAGACCAACTAGATTGCGCCCCGGCACCTCCAGGTAAGTTTGCAATTGTGTTACGATGTGTTTTAACTATCAAGGAGTTTTGTTGCCTGTTGATCAACGCGAAAAACGTTTCCATTCTCGATGCGTGGTCAATGATAAAAATCTATCCTTGATAATTGACGGGGTTCATGTTGCAATATGATCAATGAGAAAGTAGTAAAACACTTTAATTCAGCAACAATCCCTCACCCACAACCTTAGGGACTCTAATGGATCTCTGAAAAGACGTGTGACACCGTCACAGGTCAAGCTTGGGTGTTTTTCCATTGGTCCCTATGTTGATAAAATCCTTTGTTATGTTATCAAGATGGATACCACACATGTATTGTTAGGTCGACCATGACAGTTTGATCGTCGAACGTTCCTTGATGGTTATCTTAACCAATACATGTTTCAGTATAACAGGAAACGAGTCACGCTTTTGCCTATGACTTCGCATGAGATTCTCTTAGACTATGCGGAATGAAAAAGGCAACAAACTATTGATGACACCGAAAAGGTATTGGCGAAGTCGGATCCTCCTTGGAGTTTCCCCGATTTCGCCGTTGCTAGTAGATCTGGCCACCGCACTAACGCCCATCATCCCAAAGGCATCACAAGGGGTCTAGTCAAGGATCTTTCGTTCCTACGACCGCATCCTTGACACCTCCGGTTTCTACCATTCAAGGACGTTGTGAACCATGGATTCTCTTAGCTCGTAGACACAATGTGACTCCTATCATGAAGGACAAGTTTCCTTGCTTCTTACTCGTCCCACCATCGTTTATCACCTTCTCATGACTTAAAAAATATGTCACACGAGGTATCTATGTTGTTTTTTGAATCTCAGGTTATTAGGTGTTGTGACTTACCACCCGATTTACCCACCATTCAAAACTTGGAGCACCAACTCAGTTTGGTTCCCGGTCCATCTTTACCCAACATGGAAAATGTTCCGATCCACTCTAGTGGACGCAGAAGAGCTCCATTGCTACATTCAAAAGCTCCTAGACCAAGAATATGGACCCGAGTCCTATCCTTCTTCTGAAATGCAAATCATTTTGGTGCCTAAGAAGGAAATGTCTTGGCAAATGCGTTTGGTCTATCATACTCCAAGCTCACACCTTGACGGAACGCCAACCGAACTCCACATCTCCACCACCATAATGGACTACGACTTCGAGCCATCGGATTCTTATGGTGTACACCCCTCATTTCTCACCACCGGCCTTGCCCCATTTGTTGAGCCCTTATTCGACGACAGTGAAACGGGGACGCTTCATATCCAAGATGGGAGGACTGATGCACCCTTGGCATCCACTTTCCGACACTGTGGGTTACCGACTGATGATTGAGACTACCGACGAAAGACTTGTCCCGCATATTTATTTCCAACATCTTTTATCTATTTAATGTTTTAGATATTTAGATAATTAAAGGAATATTCTTGTGAATATTTCCTTTTAAGAAGAAGATTTGACTTGGAATAATTCATAGAATATTCCAATCAAATCTCTTAATTTATGGCTAGCATATCTCAATTGTGTCTTAAGGATTTCCCTATTTGCCACCACCCTCTACTATATAAAGGATGGTTGGCCTCATTGTAAAGGCATGTTCAATTTTAGTCAAGCGCATTTGAGAAGCATTTTCTCATCCTTGGTTATTGGGCATCACATTTCTCTCTCTTATAAAGTTATTCATTTGGATCTTCGATCCATGTCTCCAACTCGAGGATCCTTCAAGGATCGCTAGTTCCCTCCATAGCACGGTTTGTTCAATCTCTCTAGATCGAATCAACCATAAGCTTCCGCAACATCGTCTCTCAAGCTTCCGCAAACTCGTTTTCTACATCAAATCCATCCGCACATAACAAAACGGAGCAGTTAAAGTTTAAACTCGATCTAGATCCGGAGTTTGTCCTTGAACGCATCCAAGACGCATCACTTTATTTAAAAACAGAAACAGACAAGAATTTTTTACGTAAAAATAATTGTTGACTTTGTTATTATTTTTATTTTGTTTTGTTTTGCCCTCTTTTATTTTCTTGTATGAATTTCTGATATGAAAATCATACCAGAAAATTCATACCAGAAAATCCATACCAAAAATTCATAATAGAAAACTCATACCAGAAATTCATACTTCTAGATTTACATTTATATGTATCGAGAATCTATAATTAGATTGAAGAAGAAATATTACCAAAATCAACATCTTACAATTGACAAAACTTACGAACATCTTTTTTTCAAATTCAACAATATTTTACCTGAGTAGCATGAAATCGAAGTTTAAACATAAACACAACAACAATCTTGTTCATATCGCTCCATCATTAGGAGGCCACCACACTTGCACATCATTCTCTCTAGAATAGTTCAATGGCATGGCCATAATTAGTTTGTTGTCCTCCTCGGAGAAGAGCTCCAAGACCATCTCTTTATTCCATTCACCATCATCATCGTTTCTCATAAGTTGCCTCACCGTCATCGACCGGTCCATTTTTTCCATCTCATGAGGCCTTCTTATTTGTTTCCCTCCCGCATCAACAATCCGCTTTTCCATCCATACATTAACATTTTTATTCATCCCTACTCTCCATCCTAACCGCTCCATAACGAGTAATTTCTCCCTTCAAATGCTACACTAGGAATAACTCGGGTTTAAACCTAGTCCTGAAGAAAGAAAGCAAGTTCCAAGGAAGTAAAATGCCTTCAAAACACGGTGCACCAAAGAGGAGTCATCGTCGGTTAGCTTCCACCATTGTCTATCCAAAACAGCTTGACTGAAGTCCTTGAGGTCTCTGATTCACGGGTGGGAGAAGGAGCAAGTTCAATAGGCCACGTCCGCCAAAACAACTATTTTAATCCTTGAACCACCCATAGCTAGCTAATAACTATCGGATTTACTCGACCAAGTAGTGAACCTAATGTCCCGAACCACCTAGACTTTGATGTAAACCTAAATAATAACTATCACACAATTTTATCCTCTCCACATACAATGTTCTCATAATTGTGTTCATTTTGTCCTTGAACATCCCCGATTTTAATCATGGGTGAACTTGAGAAAATAAGCCTTTTAGAGATTCTCTTAGACACGATCTCATGTCACACCCACAAGATATTTAACCATAAAGAGTATTTGTTATACCTCACCTTTGTTTCAAGGATATTGAATCATTAAAAGTTATAGCGTAACCTAATGCCTTATCAGTAGACTTGGATAAACGTTGGCCTGCCCACCCGAGAAAATGGGCAAGTATGACACATAAGATAGGCCTGTCCAAGCCGTTGAGCCTGATCCACCAAGCCCTCCAGGTACGGAAAAGGGTGTAGACTTTTCTTATTTTCTAGAAATTTTGAATATGTACAATATGTGTGGAATATAAAAGTGGATGGTAGGAATCAAATCTAGACCTCAAGGTAAGGTTCAAATGTCTACTACCATTGGCCTAATTTGATTTATGTTTTAAAATTTTATATTCAATATGTATAACTTTTCTTCCTTTTTTTTTATAAAAAAAGGTACCCCAGACTCAAATTTTGGACTCGGCCTAATTTTGGCATGGGAAAACGGGTAATTTTTTTTTCAAAAGTCTGACCAGATTCTGGCCAGGTTTGCCCACGTCTACTTGTCAGACAACATTGATATCATCGCGAAACTAGATAGAGACCCGGGTCTTTCTAGTGAGTAGTAAGTGGTATAGTAGTATCTTAAAAATATTCCAAACAAGCAATACTCTAGTTATGCCTTCGTTTTGATGCAAGGTTAAGGTCACAATGACTAGATCTACAATGGAATTTGAGTGGTGAAGTAGTATCCGGAGAAAAAGTCCTTTAGTAGTTATGTGCATGTATTAAGTCGCTACCTAGGTCATTCATATGTGGTTTCATTTTGATGCAGGGTTAAGATCACAATGGCTATATCTAGACAAAAAGTCCTTCAACACCTTGGGGTCGATGATTTTCTTCACACAAGTAAAGCAAATTCAGTAATTGAGATGAAATGGAATAGATGAAAAATGGTGACACGAAGCGATGGTGGTGGATCATTAATAGAATGATAAAGAAATAACTAAGAAGATCAAATGTGGGAACATTGATTTAGATGTTCAAAATCCAAACAAGGTCTTACCTCAAACCTGGCCTAATCCAAACAAGGTCTTACTTCAATAGAGGCAAGCACAAGGAGGAGGCCAAGAAGAGCACTAATCTCTAAAGAGATTAACACACGCAAGATCAACCAAGAAATATCAACACACAACGATTCAATCAAGCTCTCTTGATTGAATTTTTGGCAATAAGGAAGCAAATACGTCGTTTTGTTCTAAAATCAATCTAGAAAAAGGCTTTTTATATGTATTCAAAAGCCTTTTTTATCTAAAAAGGAAAACGATAAACAAAAGTAATAAAACTAATTGTAAAACCTTTAATATGTTTAAGAGCATATAAGCTAAATAAAAATGTCTTAGATGACATTAAATATCATGTAATGATATAAACACAAAAATTGATCTTCTTTCGTTCTAGTTCAATCTAGCTTCTCTAAGAAACCTTCCATTGGTTGCATGACATCTCCCTCACGTGTGCATGACAACTCTTCCACGGCCATGATAATTGAGTTAGTCACCATTTTGACTAAGGATTTCTTGCTAACATTGGTCACCATGCCAATGTCCTTAAGAGGTTAAGAAATAAGCATGGTTTTTATCTCTGTTGAAGTTCATTAACCCTTGATTATGTAACGTGCCTTTCCATTGTAGGACCTTGAGGACTTTTAGGGTATGTTGGGAATGGTCCCTCATCAGTTTTGTTGTTCATTAGTACGTTCAGATATTCTTTATTCTTACACGGAAATATGTTTTCAAAGAAAGACACATTCAGTGACTCCATGATTATATTAGCATGGATATCCGATATACTTAGTTTATATACCAAAAATCGATAAGCACTAAGGTTATGCGGATTATGATAACTCTCAATTTAGTTCCCTTTCCCACCCTCATTCTTATCCATCTTTAACTCTTTTGGACATAATGCATAAAATATCGACTTATTTCCTTCTTATTTGTGTTTTGAAAATCTATTCGTGCTTTATCGATAATGCAAGCATTGTAGTCCTTCTTCGAGCTAAATGGAGTTATTCTCGGAGGAATACTTGTTACACACTTTGAATCTTCATTCAATCAAGGCTAAAACTTAATTTATTAAGAGTCAAGGGCAAAGAAATAAATACAACTCGAGCACGACGTGTGAAGACGGGCGATGTACCCCTAGAAGCCGACCAATTTGGATTTTTATGTCAACTATAAAATTGTGGAGTTTAAAATTAGCTTAGAAAGTAGTACTTGTGGGCTTTCTAGTTTCAATACAACCACGGAAAATCTAGTTTTACCGAAGTGTCGTAATGTTGTCAAATGCTTATTTTTATGAGCACACAGATCGAGCAAGCCTCAATAGGCCGATCGAATGGTCCCATGACCTTGCCTCTTGACATATATCTTTCTTACCTTTTCCTCTTTAAGTTTTGGGCTATATTTTATCCCGTTCACTTCAACATTTTTGACTTGTAGTTATTCATTAGGGAAAATCATGTCTTATTAGAAGATAAGATTTTGTAGTTATGATAAATCATAATAGATCTTAGGGGGATATGTTAGATTCCCACCCTATAAATAAGGTATTAAACCATAGGGTTATGCATTCAATATTTAGTTTGAGATTTAAAGGTTTTGTTGAGCGGTGGGTTCACAATAACGACCGAATGGCCGACCCCCTGATGGTTGATCAACCAGCCCCCTTCTGACTATTCCGACTCACTTTTCCCTTTCAATTAGTAAATCATGAATTTATACTGAGGTATATCTTGTTGAATTCGTGTGTTCTAGGGTCTGGAAAGCCCAACTGCGATCTATGATATTGATTTATATATATGATTGTTTGAATGTTTATCTATAAGATTTATGATATTCTTTGGACTGTTCCTCGCAAAAATTCAAGAGCCGAGTTTATAATCTTCCTTTGATATTTGTTCTTTAAGTTGTCGATACAAAAAAAGTGAGAGCCGAGTACTTATGCCTAGAATACTTTATTTAATGTGAAGATAAGCATTGTCTTGGGTTCGTGATAATCAAGGGAGGTGACAATAAAATGAATTTATCTCCCACATAGCATGATTTACAATCAATTTTGGACATGTCAATTGAGATCTAGATATATGTATGTTGTCGTGATCTTGGTCTTGGAACTTCTTTGTTAATTGTTGATTATATCTTCCTTCCATATTACCTTCATAATCCTTGATGTAGAAACAAGAAGTACAAATCTTACACTTATCCCTTATTGCTTCTTTGTTATAGTTTTTTATGCCAGTCCATAAGCCAGTACCCTACCGGTTGATCGAACAATTTGTGTTTCTCTTCCAGTTGCTTTTTTTTTTCCCGTATTTTATTACTTGTTCGTGTCTAGCATATGAGATCGATCGACATGTGACAATTGATCGATCAAGTGACACCTTTTGTTTGTGAGTCTTGTTTATTGATAAAACCCTTGGGTATGGATCAAGGACAAAGTGCGAATCTAGATCGAGCTAGAGCTTCAACTACTCCGTTTGTTGATGTGTGGGTGGATATAAGGATAAAATATGGTCGGTGGAATATTTGAGATGTATGCGAAAACGGTTCGTTGATCGAGCAATCCATGAAGTGGAGTGGATAGGTTAATTCTTTATTCCAATGTGAAGAATTTGGATCAAAGATCCAAGATATAGCTTTAAGTGGGAAGAGGTGATTCTTAAAATCAAGGAGGATTTACCTTCAACTATACTTGATTCAATTTAGACATGATTTATAAGTGAGGCTAATCATCCCTTATATAGAGGATGAGGCTGAAATGAAAGGTCAAAAGCAAAGGTGTAAAAGAGAGTTCCAATAGAATAAGCCTAAAGGAGGTTCCATGGGAAAGCTTAAAAAGGAATATTCCACATGAATACCCCTTTTATTATTACATAAGCAAAATCAAGAGAAATGTTGTCAAAATAAGCAAGCTCCATGCCAAGACAAGACATGCCACTTTCCGGGCCGTCTTAGGCAGAGGCACGGATGACATCGGTATCAAAGGACATATCATTCTTCTCCTCTTGGATGTGAAACATCCCCATTTCACCATCTTCAAAGAAGAGATCAACATTAGAAGCAAGACCCTTGGTGTTGAACATCAGGTGCACACCGTAGGAGGCGAGAGGCTTGAACTTGTAGTCTTTCAAGAGGGTGGTATCCTGGAAGTTGTCGAATATACTAGAAAGGCGTGGGATCAAGTACCGGTAATGGATTGATGTCGGTCTTTGAAATGGTGCTCAATGACTTAGATGGGTTGCAAGCCGGGTGGTAGATCAATGTACCTAATGATAACAAACTCTGGATTTGGCGGTTCAAACTTGTAGTCCGTCAAGATGGTCTCACTGTGGAGTTTGTTAAAGATGTATTCAATGTCCTTGAAGTTGAATTTCGGGTGCATGCCGAATAGATCGAGGGGAAAACTAGGTGGTAAACTATCGGACATAACTAGGAAAAACCTATGGATCGGTAGACTCAAACTTGTAGTCTATTAAGATGGTAGATCCTTGGAGTTTTTCAATCACACTGTCAAGGCCCTTGACGGTGAATGTCGGGGGCATGCCGAGAAGATAGAAGGGCAAGCCGGGTTGTAGATAATTGGGTATAATGAGAGAAATATCCGGATCGGGAGTAACGTCTCATTCCCCCTTGATAATGAAATCGTCGTGGTCTTCTTTGTCATACTCGTCATACAACGGGTTGAAAAATTGAATCCGAAGTGTCGGGGGCACAATCTACAGTGATGAAATTGCCTTCCTCTTCAATTATGGCATCACCTTTGTCCTCTTTGTTTACTCTTCTTACAACCGGTTGACAAACTAAATTGAAAGTGCTAGGCCGTAATCTTCAATAACGACACCGCCCCTGTTTTCGAATTTTACTCATCATACAATGGGATGAGAACCAACTCGCACATAAGTAGAGTCACCGCTTAGAGTCCTTTGCCGGAGGTTATTTGTGTTGGAGCAACATGACCACAACTTGGCATCCTTTCGGTAGCCACTTGGCATTGTGCGTTCTCCGTGAGGACACATACTGCAATCCCCTACACCTCTTTCTCATTCTTTATAGCAGATTTTTCCTTAGTTAAGACATCATCACGCTTTTGGCATTCATGTGGATATCATTGGTGCCCATGGATGGTCTCTTTGGGCCTTGGTCGGTATAGGGGAGGGAACCATTCCTCGTCCTCAAGATAGGCACGCCGTTGGCCATGTGGATACCATCGATGCCCATAGATGGTTTGCTTCGAACTCCGTGGGTTTGGGGGAGACAACCATTCCTCGTCCTCAAGATAGGCTTGCCGTTGGCCATATGATACCGCCGGTGCCCACGAATGGTTTGTTTTGGTCTTGGTGGGTATGGACGAGACAACCATTCCTAATCCTCATGAAAGGAATCATCATCGTCATAGACGAGCATTGGTGAATGAAGAACGATAAAGAACAATTTGATGAACGATGAAGAACAATGATGAACGAAAGTAAAGAAAGCTTAGCTTCAATCCCTTGCTTTAATATCAATGATAAAACCCTTGCCTTGATACCAATGTTTGGAGTTTCGGTGTCCGGTTTTAAACCAAAGGGCCGTAGTCTAACTTATGTGAGTAGACAGTTCTCCCAATTTCCAATCAAATTAATATAATTATCTTGAAGTGAAAACAAATTACTAACCAAGGGTTTGTAATCTCCACAAAGGAGTAGACAAAATCCAACTAAGAGTTTGTAATCTCCACAAAGGAGTAAACAAGATCCAACCAAGAGTTTGTAATCATCGAAAAGGAGTAGACAAAACTCTAATAGAAATTAAGTTCAATTGCAAGTCTTATAAACCGATTGTTATATGTTAAAACCATTGACCTGAATTATGTAATGAGTCATTCATAAATGAAATGCCCTTCTAAGTGTATTCTCCCTTACACCGGGAATATCCAAATACCTTAGTGGGATAAAACGTTACGCGTTACAAAGACTAAGTAAGTGACTTACTTGTGTTACTTTATAAGAAAGGGTATTCCTAGGTTTTGTCAATACAAAAGCAAACTAAGATGGATGCCTATCCTTTGTCAATGCAAAGGAACTATACTGGTCTTTTGAGTTTTGCAAACAAGCTATAAGAAGGCCTATCCAATGTCAATGCAATGGAACTAAAAGCTTTATTATTGCAAAAAAAAAAAAATGTGAAATCAAGTGCGAATGGCTCTCCCTTTATAGGCATAGGGGGCTATAGTTTTGGGGAGTTATAACCACAAAAGAAGGTTATGGAAGTTACATAGAAGTTACTTGGAAGATGGGCCTTGAAGCCCTAGAAAGGCCCGAGGCCCACACAAGGAGCCCAAAACCGCTCCACGGAGCTACCTTATTTTTCTTGGTCCAAACACTTCCAATGAGCTTTATTCACTTTAACATAGCTAGAGTAAGCTCCAAGGTACACAAATACTCAATATCTTAGCTCAAGCTAGCGTAGCTCCTAAAAAAGCTCGCTAGCTGCTTCATTGACATTCACTAAGCATTTGAGCTTTGATTGCTCCCAATTTTTAACCACATATTTTTTAGCCAGTATAAGACCTAAGAACCAAATGTGTGCCGAGAAAATGTGGCTAAAAATCCCCAAACATCGGCCTTCTAAAATCTAGCACAAGTTGACCTTGTCATAGATCACCTTAACTTTGATTCGACTACCCTTACAATACTAGTTGCTCTTAGTACCGGTCACTTGGATTGCCTCCCGCAACCTGGACCATAGTGACACACAAGGGAAGAACTCATTGTACTTTGTCTCAAGATAAGCTCAACGGTTACAATGAAGACTTAGCCTAAATCTCCAACACTAATTTGATGCATCAAAATTTTGATGAGTCAAATTGGGCTCTAGCTTTAATCCTTTGGCTTTGATACCAATAATAAAGTCCTTGGGTACGGATCAAGGTTAAAGTGAGGATATAGATCGAGCTAGAGCTTTAACTACTAAGAAATCAGCGTACGCTTGTCCTTTGCCTTACAACATTAAGGAAACATCATGGGCCATCTGGATGTTCCATAAACACTTGTCTAAAAAAACTCCTTTTGTAGATTTACAACTAGATCCAATGACAAAAATATGGTTGACAAAAGCTTTGAGATGGATACGAAACCGATTGGTTGATCGAGAAAGCCGTGAAGTGGATTGGATTAGTTGATTTTTGAAGAATCTTCGAATGTGAAGGCTTGGATCGAAGATCCAAGGACAAAATTTGAGAGGGAAGATGTGATGCTCAAAACAAAGGAGGAGGATTTACCTTGAACTAACTTGATTAATTTGAACATGATTTACAAATGAGGCAAAACATCCCTTATATAGAGGATTGGCCCAAAATGAAAGTTAAAAAACAAAGGACTAAAAAGAGAGGTCCAATAGGATGATCCCTAGAGGAGGTACAATGGGAAGACATATAGGGGATATTGATGTTGAATATCCCTTTTATTAGTACATAAGCAAAAGCAAGAGAAGTATTAATGCGTTATTTATGTTTTATTATTTGTTGGGGCCATGCCAAGACAAGACATGTCGCTTGTTGGGTCGTCATAGGCAAAGGCGCGGATGACATCGGTATCCAGGAGCGTATGATAGGTCATGGAATCACTATCAATTTAGGTTGTTTTTAGAGTCGTTTTAGTGTCTTTGAGTCTTATTATGTTACTAATCCCTTGATCTAGATGAAGAAGCCCAAAATGAAGTAAGAAAGGGTTTAGCAACACTTGGGAGTCGAAGAAGATCAACGAATACAAGTTTTTGGTGCCACACCGCCCCGGCGGAGTAGTGTCACCGCCCTTGCGGTAACACTACACTCCAACAACGCAGCCTGCGCCTTCACCGACGCCCAGAAGAAGCTTGTCACCGCTCCCGCGGCCGCCTCTGGCCGCCCCTGCGGTGACTCAGCTTGAAGAAGTGAAGCCGGCGCCCTTGTGCCCCTGCCTGTGCCCTTGTCAGCGGACTTGTGAAGCCGAAGAGCTTGTGTCACCGCCCCTACGGTGACACTGAGCCTCCCCTACGGATCATCATCAGAAAAGACACGAAGATGAAGAGTTAGACGTTCAAGAACATTGAAGAACGCACCCCTGCGGGAATTCCAAGCCGCCCCAGCGGCCAGACAAAGTTGGAACGTTCTAGCCTAAATCACCCTGTGGCCCTGAAGCCTGCCCCCACGGTTTAGCGCCAGAGGACTTAACTCCGGCTGTTTGCACCACCTTTATGACATTTAAGGTGGCTGTTTAGACAACCCATTTACTCCCTTTTAATGCATTTTGTAGTATAAATAGAGCCCTTGACTGATTGCTAGAATCATCCACATTTCCCCCAAAAAGCTCTATATTTCTAAGTGCCATTTTGTAATGAGTTTCTAAGCTTCCTTTGCTACATTGGGTTCATTGAAGTTGCATTGTTATTTGGTTGTAAGTTGTTTTAATATAAGTTTAATTTAGTATCCTTTGTGTTATGTTTCCTTGATCTCTTGCTTATGTTTGCGTGTATTTTATCACTTAGATTGATCACCTTAAGTGTACGTTTGTATGCAAAGTGCTAAGGTTAATCGATTCCGGGTTCGGGTCCTTAATCTAGTAGTAAACCCATAGGTAAAAGTTGGGTTTTATCTAAGGGGAAGGAAAATAACTATAAAAAAGATTAACGGGTTGTTTATTCTTCTTTATATCTCTTTATATTTACTAGAATACTAACTTGTGGTTTGATCTTGTAGGTTTACGGATCAATAAACTAGTTAAGTTGTGTTAATGCCGGTTGGCTTAACACATATCTAAGATCAAGATGAGAACATTGGTGAACTGCTTCTAAAAAGAACCAACCAAGTAGTATGCATGCTAGGATCCAACCTAATGTAGCTCTTTAATCATACATATTATCACAATCTTTGCTTATATTTTAATCACTTTTGTCTTGTTTGTTCTACAATCCAACCCCCCTACCTACAATTCATTAATTAATTCTTAACAAAACTTTGACTAAAACTCTCTTGGGTTCGACCCTTGCTTACACCACACAAATCGGTTAAGTGTAACATTAGGTATTCTACTTTGACTAAAGCTAAAAGACAACGACCATAGGTTTTTAGCCTCGTCAAATTTGGCACCGTTCCCGGGGGAGTTTAAGTTTCTGTTTTATTTTTTTTATTATCGATTATTGGTTTGAACTGTTACGCTAAGATCGTGATGCGCAAATGAGTTTTAAATTTATAACTCGAACTAAATCCTAACTACCTAGCGAAACCCGCAGTGTACGGGACGTTTGTAGGAGGGTTAGTATTCCGAGGTCGAACACAAAGACTAAGGTGAAATTGATTCGAATTGTGATTGAATTTAGTAAAGATCTAGGTTGAAAGAAGAGAAGGAAATAAAGAAAAGAAAATCTCAAATGTTTTTGGTTGGTTTTTGGTGATCAATCAAAGATCACAATTCATGCAAAGTAAACAATCAAACTAAACTAAGAATCAACACAAATAAACAAGCTAAACAAGACAATGATCAAAGAAAAGACGGATTCTAGGGGTTGGAAGTTCCGGTTATGGCATAGGACTCAAGTTATCTATTCATTCCTTGGATTAACTATGATATGTTGGGATTAAGTGTTTCTAAATCGGGATCAATTACCGGGTAGGTCTCATGATCCAACTAGTCCACTCCTAAGGTCTCATTACCGGGTAAGTCTCTAAGAGCCTAAGGATAGGAATTCTACACATACCGGATTGTTAATTAGGGGTTTAACCTATCCTTACCGGGTGAGTCTTGGAAAGGAAAGTCCTAAACAACTATCCTAGCACATCTAATCCAATGGCGGCTTATTAGGCTCACCACTACCTAAGGTTTGTTATCTTTAGAATCTAAGAGCAAGGATTACCGGGTAAGTCTCTCCTAACACTTAGTTACTACACTAGGTTACCCTAGGGTAGGTTAAACTCAACAAACACTTAGGATTTCAACATTCTATAGATCTAAAGCAAGATCCTTCGAACCAGGGAAAATCACGGTTTGTTCTACCTAAACCACGGCCGTGGTCAGACAAGAACTACCCGTGATTTCTAACAGCAACTACGTTCATAAACACAAGTCATCCAAAGGTAAATCTAAGTCCGTCCTATCATAGCCCTAGCCATAACCATCCTTTCCTTACCCTAGAACCACATCAATTTAGCCTACAACGTTCATAATAGAAATCGAAACAAACAAACATAAAATCATAACATCCATTGCAAGATAATGAAGGGAAAGAGATGAACAAGTGAACTAAAACAAAACCAAGCTGAAAATAGAATTAGAATAACTCACAATCCTTCCAAAGGAAGGTTCAATGATTCATACAACTCTTAGAAATAAAATCCGGAATTCTTCACTACAAAACTATCAAGTGTGGTGATGGTGTGTGTTCTTCTTCTCCTCTTCAATGGAGCTCTTCTTCTTCTCTTTGACACTTTCCTTCCTAGAAAAACTTCTTGTTGAGAGAATATTTTTGTTAGAGAGAAATGGATAATGGATGAGCTGCTCCAAGCTGCCTCTCACAGCCCATGAAGGACCACTTTTATAACATACTTGCATGAGCTGGCCGTGAGAGTCGTGGCACAGCTGTCACAAGAATCTGGCAAAATCCACGGTTGATTCCACGGCCGTGGATTGTCAGAGAACCGTGATTCTATGCAGAAACTTCGCTTTGGATCATTAAGCTGTGGTTTGGTACATGGCAAGTGTTGGCAAGGCTCCATGAGTCCTCCTTAGCCTTTAGCTTGTGTCCTAATGAGTCCGAGGGTGTGTCATCTAGATGAACGATCCTCAAACGTATTGTTTTGCTCCTAAATCTCCCGAAATACCTATAAAACACGCACAAGTCCGTGTAGACGTCTATCTCGGCAAAATACATGAATTGAGTGCAAAACGTCATGAACTAGTGCTAAACCATGCATGAATGAGTGAGACATCTACCTAAATGTTACCTAAAACTAAGTCATAAATCGTGTTTATCAAAATACCCCATACTTAAGGTTTGCTCGTCCCCGAGCAAATTCCCAACTATAGACCAAGAGATGACATGATTTATGTATGCAGAAAAAGTGGCAAAATCTTTTTGGGTTTGTGCTTCTATTTTTGGATCACCTTCAAAGTCATGTTTCATGGCAAAGGACAAGCAATCATGCATCAAACTGTTTGCTCCAAACGGTGTGTGCAAGCTTTAAATTTATAACCCTAGACTTAAGCTTAAAACAAGGATGCGAACCCGCAGTGTACGGGTCAATCGTAGTAAAAGCAAGAAAATTCCAGGGGTCGATCACAGGGACTCGGTGAAACAAAGTCAATACGGTGTGCTTATGTCAATACTAACCACAAGAGTGATTAACACAATCAAAGATGAACAAGAAGTCAATAAAGCAAACATGCAATTCTAGGGATTAAAGCATCTAGTTGTGGTTCCAACTCAAGATCTATAGATAAGCGGACAAAGCTGAGATTTTTGCGTGGGGAAGGTGTTTCTAAAGTGGAGTAGATCACCGGGTAAGTCTCACTACACACTAATCCTAAACCGTAACTCCTATTACCGGGTAAGTCTCAAGGAATTAAGATAAAGAACTATAACCTCAAACTAACACACCATCTAAGGGAATAGAATCAACCTTTACCGGGTAAGTCTCAGGCTAACTCACAAAGATGGGATGAAAGCACACTCAAACCCCAATAAAGGATAAACCTTTATTACCTACACTTATGATCGTTGGTACACAAACTAAGGAATTACCGGGTAAGTCTCATCCTAAGCTTGCTTTGAACCAGGAAAGGTGTAATAAGAATAGGATTTGGCAAACTCTAACACTTAACTCTCAGTTTAGGATCAGATAAGTCACCTCGGTCAGCCAGTTTCCACCCCGGCCGAGATGTTCATCGACTGAACGAGATGCTTAGGGTTAAGGTTAAAGACTCGAACTTTCAGGATCCTACTGGAATCTAAGATTATTCTATCATTGTTTTTCCCACAACCTTCAGCTAATCACCCTAGAATCACACAAGGAAATTAGCCACTCATCATCATTATGAAAGTATTAAATATATGGGAAGAAGGTGAATATTTGAACAAAGAAGAATTTAAGGAAAAGACTTCAATAACTGAATCAAATATCACAACAAAAGCGTTCCTTGGATAGCAATCCAACAAGACAAGACAACAAGTGAGGGAATTGAAGACAATCTTACAAAACCCTTCAAAAAGCTATAAAAGCTATAAACTTCTATCTTCCTTCAACCTTCAAAAAGGTTCTTCAAAACTCCCAACTGGAGTATGCTGCTGCTGCTGCTTGTTTTTCGGTGTAAGCGGCATGTATGCGAGATGTGATAGCCGATGCCGGAATTATGGGAAATCCGACCCTTTTTATAGGAAAATAACCCTCCAAAGATAATAAATCTTAGAAAGATATTTTCCCATAAATATAGGTAAAATATATGATTCTGCATATCTCCTTCCTTCCAGGAGCCAAGCCCAAAAATATAAGATCACTTTCCAAATTTAAAAGATCTCATCCAAGAATAAAATATTCTCGCCGTGTCCTAGGTGTTCGCCTCGGTCGAGTCGGCGTCTCTGGATCGCCTCGGTCGAGATGAATCTCTGGTCAACCGAGGTGAGTCATAACTGAATGTGAAATCTCTCAAAACTGGTCCAAAGTAAATCTTTAATCCATGATTCTTGCAAAGGTAGGTGAAATAGTAGTAAAATCACATAATGCACATACAAACATGCAGATTACGAAAGATAAAACGTCCAAACAAACCCCAAAATATAGACTATAATTCATGCTATCACAAACAAATGAAAGCATGGAAAGACAATTGTACTTAACTCAAAAGTATGCATGAAATGTAAAGATGAAGAAGTCAAGAAGGTCAAGAGTACATCCAATCTAAATCACTAAGTCTTACAAACATGCAAATAGGTCATAAGGTCTTGTGAGATAAAAGGGCCAAGAAATGTAGTGATTGGGTGGGGATTTCTAGATTATGTGATGCTAATCCGGGAATGGAACTAACTCCACATCCTTGTCCTCGATCAACTTCCCTCAAGTGTATATTTTCCTCTATCTTTTCTTTCTTTTCTTTTTCTTTGACTTGTTTTTGAGACAATGACATTGGTGTACAAAAGCCGAAACCTTGGTGATTAGCCGTCCTCGGGTTTTTTCTTAGTTTTCGAGGTGCATCCACACCGGGCACACATACCAAAGCTCGTTAGGACTATTGGTTCATTTGACTTTGGAAAGGCACCAACACCCGATTATGTGAAGTGTACCGAGTTACTTGTCATTTAAACCAATGTCCCCAAACTTATATTATTGGCTACACTTTTCACAACAAATTCAGCATTTTATGCATGGTGTTCTTTTCATCAACAACTTCACCTCACACTTGCTTTTCACACACATCAACACACTAGCATGCTCCTATTCCCAGATGGGTTAAAAGAGGTCAAATTTATCTCAATTGAGGTGCTCAAGCAATCATGATTAAGAGGAGAAGTAGAGAAAGATTGAATTGCCTCATTCATTCCTAGATGGTATGCAAGAACTATCATGTAATTTCGATCTTCACTACTCAATCCTTTCTAGGCAAACATCATGGTCACAAATCATTCATAGAATTTCAAGAGAAGTAGTTCAAGTCCACATATGCGTTCATTAATCCTAACACATGAGGCCATCTATAGCCAATTCACAAGACAAGATTCATCATTAGGATCATATCCAAGCCTAGAAAGCACAAATTTTTTTTTTAAATTTTCTGAATTTTTATGGGATTTTCGTTTTAAGTATGTACAATGCAAGACATGTGAAGATTTTAAACTATCCTAGATGCTCATCATGCAAAGGATCATGCAAACCCCACCCCATACTTAGAAACACATTGTCCCCAATGTGGTATACAAGTAAAGAGAGTGAAAGAAGGTTCTCACAATGTAAGAATGGTTTGTTACGGTATTTGGGATTGCTCAATAGTGAATTGATGTTCGATGATCCTATCAACCATGGTAGAGAGCTCTAAGCATTCATCAAAGCTTCGGGACCCGCGCTAGGCACCGCTAGCCATCCAAGTTCCGCGTCCGCTCCACCCATAATTGATGAGGGTTTCATCATCATCATTCCTATGTCAAGCAAGGCCTCCAATGCCACTAATGTTCTAGCACACACACAAAGTAGACAAAACACACACAAAGATAGAAAAAATCTAGAAACAAAAGCAAATCAAGAAAAGAAAAATGTTACCAATGGGTTGCCTCCCACCAAGCGCTTCTTTAAGGTCATTAGCTTGACCAAACTCGGGGGCGTCTACTCAAGGTGAAGTGGGGCAATTATCTCCACCGGAGCTCCCGGGATATACTTCTTCAACCGGTGCCCATTCACCTTAAAGTTCCCACAATGTTCCCCTCCTATCTCAATGGCTCCATGGGAAAAAATCTTCTTCACTACATATGGCCCGGTCCATCTTGATTTGAGCTTTCCGGGAAAGAGCCTTAGCCTTGAGTTGAAGAGAAGGACAAGATCTCCTTCACTCAACTCCTTGGGGATGATCCTCTTGTCATGCCATCTTTTGGTTCTCTCTTTATAAATCCGGGCATTCTCATAAGCGTCCAACCGGATCTCCTCGAGGGCATTCAATTCAAGCAATCTCTTTTCTCCCGCCGCCTTGAGATCAAAATTTAGCCACTTAATGGCCCAATAAGCTCTATGCTCCATCTCTACCGGGAGATGGCAAGACTTGCCATAGACCAACTTGTAGGGAGTGGTGCCAATCGGTGTCTTGAAGGCGGTTCTATATGCCCATAAGGCATCATTGAGACTCATAGCCCAATCCTTTCTAGTCCTAGACACCGTCTTCTCAAGGATGGCCTTGATCTCTCGGTTGGAAATCTCCACTTGACCACTAGTTTGGGGATGGTAAGGTGTTGCCACTTTGTGAGTCACCCCATACTTGGCCAAAAGCGCCCCAAAATTCCTATTGGTGAAGTGCTTTCCTCCATCACTAATGATCACCCTTGGTGTTCCAAACCTAGGGAAGATCACCCGGTTGAAGAACCGCACCACCACCTTGGCATCATTTGTAGGAGAGGCGATTGCCTCCACCCATCTTGACACATAATCCACCGCCAATAGGATGAAGAGATTGCCACATGAAGAAGGGAATGGTCCCATGAAGTCCACACCCCACACATCAAATATTTCGACTTCTTGGATGTTGTTCAAGGGCATCTCATTCCTTCTTGAGATGTTGCCCGTCCTTTGGCAAGCATCACATGCCGCTACAAAACCTTGCACATCTTTAAACAAGTTAGGCCAATAAAAACCGGATTGCAATACCTTTGCACACGTCTTGTGTGAGCTAGCATGGCCTCCACATGGTAAGGAGTGACAATGGCGGATCACACTCTCTACTTCATCTTCCGGTATGCATCTTCTAAACATTCCATCCGGGCCTTTTTTGAACAAGAGTGGCTCACTCCAATAGTAGTGCCTCACATCGTTGAAGAACTTCTTTCTTTGTGCAAATGTCAATCCGGAAGGCACTTCCTCACACACTAAGTAGTTCACAATGTCGGCATACCATGGCTCATTTCCTCTAGACACTTGGAACAAGCATTCCTCCACCATTTTCAATTGCTCATCTCGGAATGAGTCATCAATTGGAATGTCATCTCTCCCAAGCTCTAATGGAGGCAATCTACTAAGGTGATCCGCCACGGAGTTTTCGGATCCCTTCTTATCTCGTATTTCCAAATCAAACTCTTGAAGAAGAAGGATCCACCGAATCAACCTTGGTTTGGCATCCTTCTTTGTAAGTAGATAATGGATCGCAGCATGATCCGTATAAACTATGACCTTCACTCCCACAAGGTATGAGCGGAACTTCTCAAATGCATACACCACCGCCAACAACTCCTTCTCGGTGGTAGCATAATTGAGTTGGGCATCATCTAGCGTCTTGCTAGCATAATAAATAGCATGAGTGCGCCCTTCTTTCCTTTGCCCCAAAATAGCCCCTACGGCTACATCGCTTGCATCGCACATGATCTCAAATGGTAGACTCCAATCCGGAGGTTGCATGATAGGTGCGGAGATTAAGGCGTTCTTCAACCTACAAAAAGCCTCAAGACAATCTTTGGAAAAGACAAAATCAACATCTTTCATTAGTAGGTTAGTGAGAGGCTTAGAAATTTTAGAGAAATCTTGGATAAACCTCCGGTAAAAACCGGCATGCCCTAAGAAACTCCTTACCCCTTTCACCGAGGTAGGTGGCGGCAACTTCTCTATCGTTTCAATTTTGGCCCTATCAACCTCAATGCCACGGTTAGACACCAAGTGTCCTAACACAATGCCTTCACTTACCATGAAGTGGCATTTTTCCCAATTCAAGACAAGATTTGTCTCCTCACATCTTTGCAATACTAATGACAAGTTAGCCAAGCAATTATCAAAGGAAGAACCATAAACAGAGAAATCATCCATAAACACTTCCATGATATTTTCTATGTATTCCGAAAAGATAGCCATCATACACCTTTGGAAGGTGGCGGGTGCATTACACAACCCAAATGGCATTCTCCTATATGCAAAAGTACCCCATGGACATGTAAAGGTTGTTTTCTCTTGGTCATCGGGGTGGATAGGGATTTGGAAGAATCCACTATAGCCATCTAGATAGCAAAAATGAGAATGTTGAGCTAACCTTTCTAGCATTTGGTCAATGAAGGGGAGAGGGAAGTGATCTTTCCTAGAGGCCATGTTCAACTTCCTATAATCGATGCACATTCTCCACCCTATAACCGTCCTAGTCGGAATTAGTTCATTGTTCTCATTAGTTACTACGGTCATCCCACCCTTCTTAGGAACTACATGAACGGGACTAACCCACTTACTATCCGAGATAGGGTAAATAATTCCCGCATCTAGCAACTTAATGATTTCCTTTTTGACTACCTCTTTCATTATAGGATTCAATCTCCTTTGATGTTCAATAGAGGGTTTGTGGTTATCTTCCATCATTATCTTATGCATGCACAAAGAAGTCTTAATGCCAACCAAATCATCAATAGTATAGCCAATGGCTTTCCTATGCAATCTTAGTTCATGCAACAACTTAGCAAGTTCATCATCACTCAAGCATGCATTAACAATCACAGGATATGTAGAGTTTTCACCAAGAAATGCATACTTTAAATGAGAGGGGAGGGGTTTGAGTTCAAGTTGAGGAGGACCTTTATCGGTTGAAGATGATCCAAATAAAGTTGGATGAGATGAATTCAAAGCAAATGAAGACTCCTCATGGCTCCTAGAAGCTTGACCATCATCAAGGACTGGTCCAGGGAAAACCACGGCTGGAATCACGGATTGCTCAACTTCCACGGCCGTGGTTCTTGCTAAGCTTGCTTCCCGGAGTTGTCCAGAAAGTTTGACGGCCGTGGAACTTAAATCTCGACCGTGGAACTTGCAACTGTTCAACATCTCTTCGTGGCTTTCAAATCCAACTCTTGGCTCCTCTTCCAATGCTTCCAAGGCCTTGATCTCTTCATTGCAGGCCTCCTCAACACCTTCCTCCATCATACTTAAGGTAAGAACCTTCTCCAAGGGATCCTTGATCAAGATCGAGCTCACAATTTCCCTAGATTCCTCTTGCTCGACTATGTTGAAGAGATCCTCATCAAGGGCGGGCCCTTTCGTCATTGTGGACAACTTGAACTTGATGTTCTCTTCTCCAATGTTGAAGGAGAGAGTTCCATTCTTGCAATCCACTAGGCATCCGGAGGTGGCTAGGAAGGGTCTTCCTAAGATTATGGGAACCGGATAATCCGCCGGAATGTCCAAGACTACAAAATCAATTGACACATAGAATCCTCCTAGTTGCACCGGATGTCTTCTAGGATCCCAACCGGATGAGTGATAGAACGATCCGCCATATAGAGGGTCATCTTGACCGGTTTCGGCTCTCCTAGCCCAACCTTGTTGCAAAGTGCAAGCGGTATGATGCTTACACTCGCTCCAAGATCACAAAGGGCCTCGTACTTCACATCTCCCACTCCTATTGGGACACAAAAAGAGCCCAGATCTCTTAGCTTGGGAGGCATCTCCTCCTTCATTGTTTGGATCAATTCCGAGGATCGCTTGGTCATTCTTATCTCCCCATACTCCTCCAACTTCCTTTTGTTGGAGAGTATTTCTTTCAAAAACTTGCCATATGCCGGCATTCCTAAAATGGCATCCATGAACGGAATGTTAATATGTAATTTGGACATTAGTTCAAGGAACTTACCAAAGTGATTGTCCAAACGAGCTCTTGCTCTTGATTGCGGGAACGGTAGTGGCGGCTTGTATGGAGGCGGTGCCACATAGGTTGGCTCTACATCCTTGCTCTTGCCTCCATCTTCTTGCAACCTTTCCTCTTCTATCACTACTTGCTTTCCCTTAGCATTGTCCTTGGGCAAAGGATCTTTCATACTCAACCCACTCCTTGTTGTGATAGCCAACACTTGGCCTCTTGGGTTGTCTTCGGTCCTTCCGGGAAGCTTTCCCGGGTCTCTATGGGCTTCACCCGCTTTTTGGAACACTTGTGCTTCCAAAACTTTTTGAGCTTTAGAGATTGAAGTCACCGTGCTCTCAAGACCACTCAACCTTCCAAGCAATTGCTCAAACATTATTTCGGTTCTATCCTTTGGAGGTTGAGTAAATCCGGGTGGAGGTTCTTGTGAAGCTCTTGAT
Organism: Fagopyrum homotropicum; assembly: GCA_033239125.1. Classification (NCBI taxonomy): domain Eukaryota; kingdom Viridiplantae; phylum Streptophyta; class Magnoliopsida; order Caryophyllales; family Polygonaceae; genus Fagopyrum; species Fagopyrum homotropicum. Next base: position 115,640,594 of record BSWB01000007.1, on the reverse strand, counting down.
GGTGGTGTTGTGCTTGTGGAGGAGGAAGGGTTCAAGGCTCCATCCGGGTTAGAGTAAGAAAATCCGGGATGGTTGTGGTTGGGCCGGTAATTGTTGAATTGCCGGTTGTTGTTAAAACTCCTTGGGCCTTGGTAATTGTTGAAGTTGCCCCTTCCCATATAATTCACATCCTCCTCCTTGGAAGACAAGTTGGCTTGTGGAAGCACTTGAGGAGTTGCTTGGTTCTTCAAAGTTGTAGTACACAACTCCCTCAAGGACTTCAACTCGTTGTTGATGGCGTCAAGCTTGAAATTGCTCATGGTGACTTCACTCACCTCATATGCTCCCGCCTTTCTTCCTTCACTCTTCCTATGGGAGTACTTCTCAATCACTAGAGCTTGCTTCTCCACAAACTCCCAAGCTTCATCTACATGCTTCTCCATAAATGTCCCACCGGAAAGAGATTGGAGCTTGAATTGGCTATCTTCATCAAGTCCTTTGAAGTAGATCTCCAATAGCTCAATTTTCGGTATGCCATGGTGTGGACAATCAAGGAGAAGATCCTTGAACCTCTCCCAAGACTTGAATAAACTTTCTCTATCCTTCATCACGAAGGCATTGATCTTCCCTCTTAACTCGGTAGTCTTGGAAGGTGGGAAGAACTTAGTCAAAAACTTGGTTGTCATCTCCTCCCAAGTACCAACTCGCCCTTGTGGAATAGATTGATACCAAGCTAAGGCTTTATCCTTAAGAGAGAAGGGGAAAGCCCTTAGCTTATGGTTGTTGCTCTCCAATTTTGGCGGTCTAAGAGTCTCCATCAAGATCTCATAATTCATCAAATGTTGATGAGGAGACTCTCCTTCCATCCCTCCAAATTAATTATGCCGGATCATTTGTAGAACTTGAGGGCGGAGCTCATAGTTGTGGGCTGCGGGATCTCCTAAGTTCACACCCGGACGGTGTGCTCTTTGTGCTGGATCCATACGTCTCCGTAGGGTTTGTGGCTCTTCAATGGCAATGGGCACAACCCTAACATTAGCCGCCGGCTGCGGTTGTGGTGGAGGAGGTGGAGGTTGTCGGCGATTAAGCTCTCCTTGAACAAGGGCTTGCCTAATCTCATCAATCTCCCTCCTAGTTTCCTCTTGCCTCTCATTGGTAAGTCTCCTTTCTTCCTCCAAGAGCTCATCTCTTAGCCTTATTTGCTCTAAAGCTTCATCCAACTCAACTTGGAGGTTCCTTCCGGCCATCTCTTTCTCTTTTCGGATGTTCTTGGATCTAGATCGAAGGGTTTTCTCCGGTTCGGGATCGAATGGAGCTAAATCCTTGCCACGAGATCTTCGCATACACCTAAAGAGTAATAGATGTCCTGAAAAGCAAAGACACAAACCAAAAAGAGATCAAAAGTAACAAGAAAGATCTATACTAGAAATAATCACAAAATAGACTCAATCTAGACCTAGTCCCCGGCAACGGCGCCAAAAACTTGTTACGCTAAGATCGTGATGCGCAAATGGGTTTTAAATTTATAACTCGAACTAAATCCTAACTACCTAGCGAAATCCGCAGTGTACGGGACGTTTGTAGGAGGGTTAGTATTCCGAGGTCGAACACAAAGACTAAGGTGAAATTGATTCGAATTGTGATTGAATTTAGTAAAGATCTAGGTTGAAAGAAGAGAAGGAAATAAAGAAAAGAAAATCTCAAATGTTTTTGGTTGGTTTTTGGTGATCAATCAAAGATCACAATTCATGCAAAGTAAACAATCAAACTAAACTAAGAATCAACACAAATAAACAAGCTAAACAAGACAATGATCAAAGAAAAGACGGATTCTAGGTGTTGGAAGTTCCTGTTATGGCATAGGACTCAAGTTATCTATTCATTCCTTGGATTAACTATGATATGTTGGGATTAAGTGTTTTTAAATTGGGATCAATTACCGGGTAGGTCTCATCATCCAACTAGTCCACTCCTAAGGTCTCATTACCGGGTAAGTCTCTAAGAGCCTAAGGATAGGAATTCTACACATACCGGATTGTTAATTAGGGGTTTAACCTATCCTTACCGGGTGAGTCTTGGAAAGGAAAGTCCTAAACAACTATCCTAGCACATCTAATCCAATGGCGGCTTATTAGGCTCACCACTACCTAAGGTTTGTTATCTTTAGAATCTAAGAGCAAGGATTACCGAGTAAGTCTCTCCTAACACTTAGTTACTACACTAGGTTACCCTAGGGTAGGTTAAACTCAACAAACACTTAGGATTTCAACATTCTATAGATCTAAAGCAAGATCCTTCGAACCAGGGAAAATCACGGTTTGTTCTACCTAAACCACGGCCGTGGTCAGACAAGAACTACCCGTGATTTCTAACAGCAGCTACGTTCATAAACACAAGTCATCCAAAGGTAAATCTAAGTCCGTCCTATCATAGCCCTAGCCATAACCATCCTTTCCTTACCCTAGAACCATATCAATTTAGCCTACAACGTTCATAATAGAAATCGAAACAAACAAACATAAAATCATAACATCCATTGCAAGATAATGAAGGGAAATAGATGGACAAGTGAACTAAAACAAAACCAAGCTGAAAATAGAATTAGAATAACTCATAATCCTTCCAAAGGAAGGTTCAATGATTCATACAACTCTTAGAAATAAAATCCGGAATTCTTCACTACAAAACTATCAAGTGTGGTGATGGTGTGTGTTCTTCTTCTCCTCTTCAATGGAGCTCTTCTTCTTCTCTTTGACACTTTCCTTCCTAGAAAAACTTCTTGTTGAGAGAATATTTTTGTTAGAGAGAAATGGATAATGGATGAGCTGCTCCAAGCTGCCTCTCACAGCCCATGAAGGACCACTTTTATAACAAACTTGCATGAGCTGGCCGTGAGAGTCGTGGCACAGCTGTCACAAGAATTTGGCAAAATCCACGGTTGATTCCACGGCCGTGGATTGTCAGAGAACCGTGATTCTGTGCAGAAACTTCGCTTTGGATCATTAAGCTGTGGTTTGGTACATGGCAAGTGTTGGCAAGGCTCCATGAGTCCTCCTTAGCCTTTAGCTTGTGTCCTAACGAGTCCGAGGGTGTGTCATCTAGATGAACGATCCTCAAATGTATTGTTTTGCTCCTAAATCTCCCGAAATACCTATAAAACATGCACAAGTCCGTGTAGACGTCTATCTCGGCAAAATACATGAATTGAGTGCAAAACGTCATGAACTAGTGCTAAACCATGCATGAATGAGTGAGACATCTACCTAAATGTTACCTAAAACTAAGTCATAAATTGTGTTTATCATGAACCATTTTCATGATTCAAACCCGTGCTACTAACTCAGATTTTGCACCTTTTGATTCAGAAATCGAGAGAACACACAATTGACAACGAAGGCAACAACGAACTCGTGAAGCAATGGCAAACCGAACTCCCCGCCAACTAACACAGCCCGATTTGACTCAATACCCACTTGCGGTTACCATACCGGCAATTGGGGAAGACGTTAACTTTGAGCTCAAACCGGGGTTGATCCACTTGCTCCCATCTTTCCATGGGTTGAGTGGGGATGATCCTATCAATTATCTTGGAAAGTTCCACACCATTTGCATGAGCATGAAGCCGACAAACGTCACCGAGGAGCAAATCAAGATGCGGACGTTTGGCTTCACTCTCAAGGATAGGGCGGACGATTGGTACTACCATCTTCCGTCCGGGTGCATTGACACATGAGAAAACCTCCACAAGGCCTTCTTGGAGAAGTAATTCCCCTCGAAGAAGGCAAATAGCTTGAAGAAGGCAATAAGCAACATCGAGCAAGAAGCGGACGAAACTCTTAATGAGTATTTCGAATGCTTCACAAGATTGAGATCCAACTGTCCTTTCCATGGGTACTCTACCCGAGATCTAGTCTTGTACTTGTACAATGGCTTACTAGACAACGAGAGGAGGATCGTTGATGCCTCATGTGGAGGTAATATCTTAAACTCTACTCTTGAACTTGCTTTGGATAAAATTCAGGAATTGGCAGAAGAAACAAGGAACTTTGGTAGGACTTCTACCAAAAGAGGGGTACATGTTGTACACCCTAGCCGTTCTGAGATATCCACGGAGATTGCTGAGTTGAAGGAGATGGTTAAGAGATTAACCTTGATGGGAACTCCACAACAACTCAAGGCTTGTGGAGTTTGTGCCAACCCTTTCTACCCCACGGACTTGTGTCCACAAGTCTAAGATGAAGTTGCTGAGGTGAATGCTTTGGGTTATGGTAAACCACAACATCAACATCAAAGGAATGATCTATATGCTCAGAATACATACCGGGTTGGCGTGATCAACAAAACTTCTGGTGGAGGGATCAACAAAGCCAACATCAACAACAGCCCCGCCAAGGTAAGTCCCAATCCACTGAGGATATGCTACAAGTTTTGACTAAATATTTTGCTACTCATGTCCAAACCACAAAATGTAGCATCAAGAACCTTGAGAAACAAGTTAGAAAAATGGCAGAAGCAATCACAAGGATCAAAGCTTGATCCTCGGGAAACCTACCCTCCCAAACTGTCGTGAACCCTAAGGAGAATGTTAGTGCTCTAACATTAAGAAACGGGAAGCAAGTGCAACCAAAGCCATCTTTGGAATTTAAAGAACAGGTTTGACAGTTCTGCCGCCCCTGCGGGTCTCCCAACGTCCTCCTTTGTACAAACGCCACCCCTACGACCAGATGTCACCGCCCTTGTGGTGACAGCCCCTGAGCCTGCAAGTTGGCGCCCCAGCAAAAAAGTCGATAGAGGGTTCTGTTGAAGACGATTCTTGCATCCGTTCAAGTTTTCCACCTCTTTACTCCGAGAAACCTCCGGCTCCTTTTCTAGAAGCACTCAAGGAGAGAAAGGTGATAGAGGATAAGGATCTCTTTGAGACCTTCTCCAAATGTGAGGTAAACATTCAACTTTTAAAACTTGGGAAGAGTATTCCTAAGTATGCTCTCTTTTTGAAGGATCTGTGCATGATCAAGAGGAACTAGAAGTTGAAGGGGAAGCAAAAGGTCCAAGTAAGTTAGCATGTGTCAACAGTCTTCCAACGATGAATGCCCAAGAAATGTAGTTGAAGAACCGTAAGGTGATTATAAAGGATATAAATACTCTAGAAGGGGGGTTGAATAGAGTATGAGAACTTTTCGCAAAAACCTATCTCAAGGATTTGAAACTGATTTCAAAGGCCTTGATGTCGATTTTAGCTCTTTGTAACACAACTTGATTTCAAGGGCCTTGAAAGTGATTTCAAGGGCCTTGACTTTATAAACCTGTAAAACAACGTTAGTCATATTAAAGAAATATATGGTGCAGAAATAAAAGATCGACACGGTGATATGGTCACGAAGTTCGGCGCTAAACAACCTACTATCCATCCTAGGGTTTACCCGTAGGATCTAACTATCTATTATTAGCTTCAAAGAGTTCTAGATACAACCTAGAAGAAATCCCCTTCTTCTCTCATAGTAGCCAATGCTACGATATAGCTCCAAGTCTTAACCTAGCTATAATAGCCTAGTTACTTCACAAAGTAACACACACTCGAGTATAACACTCTTTTGATATTCCAATGGAGCTCTAGAGTTTATCTTTCTCTAAGAAATAAAGCTTTTTTAGAGAGGAAGAAAAACTTGTTGAGTCGAATGAAGATGCTTTGGATTGCTTGAAGACTTTTGATATTTCCGTGTTAGCTTGTTGTTGTTCTTCTTCTTCAATCGACATCTTCATTTATAGTCTTTGATGGAGAAGCCTTCTAGCCGTTGGGAAGATGACCGTTGTAGATGTTTATTTTTATCTATGGAAAACGCTTCTTGGTTGAGATGAGATAGCCGTTGTAGATATGCCTTTATCTTCTTCATCTCCTTAAAGCACGTTGATTCTTCTTCTCCGCAATCTTCTCACGCTGTTGGAGATCTTTTTCGTTCAAGTATCGAGATCTTCAGTTTTGTTGAGATTCATTGGATGAAGATCTTTCAAATCTGTTGAGAAGAAGTCTCGCGTTTTGTTGAGGATCTTTGCGAGATCTTATTTTGTTGGACCGAATTTTTCTTGGTCGACATCTTCTAGTTGGGTGATAGCATGAATTATTGTCTATATTTTGGGGCCTGTTTAGACGTTTTTATCTTCAATAATCTGTATGTTTGGATGTATATTCTGTGATTATATTATCGTTTCATCTACCTTTGCGGGAATCGACGTCTACACCACGTTTCGTTGTAATCGTAGGTAAAATGGCACGCTTTGCATCAAAAAGGAGCAAAAGGAGCTAGGGAGTCATTGGAGCTACATTCAGGAGCTTAAGGAAGAATCCAGGAATCATGGATTTGGATTAAAGATTCACTTTGGACCAGATTTGAGAGATTTCACATTCAGTTGTGATTCACCTCGGTTGACTACAAAGTCACCTCGACCGAGGTGATCCAGAGGAGCTGACTCGACCGAGGCGAACACCTTGGACGCAGCAAGGATATTTTATTCTTGGCTGAGATCTTTTATTTTTGGAAAGAGGATCTTATATTTTTGGGCTGGATTCCTGGAAGGAAGAAGATAATTTAGCCCATATATTTTACCTATTTTTATGGGAAAAGATCTTTCTAAGATATCTTATCTTTGGAGGGTAATTTTCCTATAAAAAGGGTTAGATTTTCCACAAATCCAACATCCGCTATCACCCGAAAAACCCCGCATACACCCACTACAACTGGGAGATTTGAAGAACCTTTTTGAAGGTTGAAGGAAGATTGAAGGAAGAAAGTTTATAGCTTTTATAGCTTTGTGAAGGGTTTTGTAAGATTCCTTTAGATTCCCTTCATTGTTGATTGTCTTATTGGATTTTGATCCAAGGAACGCTTGTTGATTGATAATTGATTCAGTTATTGAAGCCTTTCTTTTAAGGTTTTCTTGTTCAATTATTCTCTTTCTTCCCTTATATTTGATTATTACTTTCATAATGATGAGTGGCTAATTTCCTTGTGTGATTCTAGGGTGATTGGCTGAAGGTTGTGAGAAAAACAATGATAGAATAATCTTAATCACAGTAGGACCCTGAAAGCTCGAGTCTTTATCCTTAACCCTAAAGCTTCCCGCTCAGTCGATGAACATCTCGGCCGGGGTGGAATTCTTCTGACCGAGGTGGCTTACCTGATCCAAAACTGAGAGTTAAGTGTTAGAGTTTGCCAAATCCTATTCTTATTACACCTTTCCTGGTTCAATGCAAGCCTAGGATGAGACTTACCCGGTAATTCCTTAGTTTGTTTACCTAAGATCATAAGTGTAGGTAATAAAGGTTTATCCTTTATTGGGGTTTGAGTGTGCTTTCATCCCATCTATGTGAGTTAGCCCGAGACTTACCCGGTAAAGGTTGATTCTATTCCCTTAGTTGGTGTGTTAGTTTGAGGTTATAGTTCTTTTCCTTAATTCCTTGAGACTTACCCGGTAATAGGAGTTACGGTTTGGGATTAGTGAGTAGTGAGACTTACCCGGTAATCTATTCCACTTTAGTAACACCTTCCCTATGCAAATATCTCAGCTTTGTCCGCTTATCTTTGGATCTTGAGTTGGAACCACAACTAGATGCTTTAATCCCTAGAATTGCATATTTCCTTAATTGAGTTTTTATCATCTTTGATTGCTTTGATCACTTTTGTGGTTAGTAGTTGCATTGACAAACCTATACCTGTTTTGTTTCACTAAGTCCCTGTGATCGACCCCTGAAATTTCTTGCTTTTAACTACGATTGACCCGTACACTGCGGGTTTGCATCCTTGTTTTAAGCTTACATCTAGGGTTATAAATTTAAAGCTTGCACACACAGTTTGGAGCGAACAAGTTTTTGGCGCCGTTGCCGGGGACTTGGTCTAGACCGAGCCGGTTGCGGTTTGCTTTCTGGGCACTTGCCCTTGTTTCTACTAACCACTCTACTTGAGTGACTTTCGCAGGTTCTTTTTCGGTTTATGCAAAGAACCCGCGCTGGGAAGGAAATCGTTCCTTACGATCCCGAACCAGAAAGGACATACAAAAGAATCTTGAAAGAAGCAAAGATGGACGACCAAGACAATCGCGATCTTGAGGCCGAATTGAAGGAGGCGTTAGAACAGTTACGCGTCAGCAAAGAAGAGCTGAGACTGAAGAGGGAAGAAACTCGCACAAGGACTGAAGCGATCGAAGCAGATATGGCAGCTTTACGAGACCAGTATCTACCTCGACCGAACCCAGATCCTCGACCGAGGTAAGACCCTGCTCCAGATCCTCGACCGAGGCAGAATCTAGTACCTATCGCCCCGGCCGAGATACTTCCACCTCGGATGCCAGTCCGAGATGTACTTTTTGCAGGTATTCCACAAACCCTAGGGCAGAGGAATGTACCCTAATCAACAACTGAGGCGTCCAAGAGTCGACCTAGGTGATCCAGCGGACCATGATTATGAGCTTCGACCGCAAGTTCTTTCCATGATTCGCCAATGCCAGTTCGGAGGGCTAGAAAGGGAATCTCCACATCAACATTTACAAAACTATGAGATCTTGATGGAGACCTTGAGACCTTCAAGGCTGGAAAACAACAACTACAAGCTAAGGCCTTTCTACTTCTCATTGAAAGATAGAGCTCTTACTTGGTATCAATCTCTTCCTCTAGGAAAAATTAGTACTTGGGAGGAGATGACGACGGAATTCTTGACTAAATTCTTTCCCCCCTCTAAAACCGCTAAAATGAGAGGGAAGATTAATGCATTCATCATGAAGGACAAGGAGAGCTTGTCCAAGTCATGAGAGAGATTTAAAGACATTATTTTGGATTGCCCACATCATGGGATTCCAAAGATAGAGTTGTTGGAGATATACTTCAAGGGACTGGACGGAAGCACCCAGTTTAACCTTCAACTACTATCTGCCGGAACGTTCATGGACATGCCGATTGACGAAGCTTGGGAGTTTATAGAGAAGCAAGCTTTGCACATGGAGAAATACTCCCACCAAGGAGCTGAAGGTGGAGTTAAAAGAGTCAACTTTCAAGATGCTCCACCTAACAACAATCAACTCACGTCTTTGAAGAATGACGTGAAACAATTGAAGGAACTCTTAGTTGCTCAAACCAAGAAGGAAGATCAAGGATCAAGGAACAACAATGGATACCGTAACAACAACAACGGTTCCCGGAACAACAACTATAACAACAATAGAGGATCTAACAGCAACAATTGGAGGGCAAACAACCAAAGTTCGGGTAACCATTATTCAAACTCCAATTCGAATGATTCCTCTAATCCTTTCCTCTCTTCCTCTTCTTCTTCTACTCCATTAAAGAGCCAGGAGCAAGGATCGAGTTTGTCCCAGCCAGAAAAGAAAGACGCAGTGCTGGAGGCCATCTTAATCAAGCTAAGCTCTATGGAGACATCCATGACTTCATTTTCGAAGGCACAAAAAGCCTTAGAACAACAATTCTTCAATAAGGCGAATGAAGTGCCAAGAGATCCAGGGAAGCTTCCAGCAAGGACGGAAAGCAACTCTAAGGGCCAGATTATGGCCATAACGACGAGGAGTGGACTGAAGACTGCAGATCCAGTGCCTCGGTCGATGCCAGTACAGACGAAGACCACCTCGGTCCAGGTGCAGTCGAAGGACACTTCGGTCGAGATGCCAACCGAGGTGGAGCCACAGAAAGCGGAGGAGAAAACTGAAGTTTATATTCCACCTTCTGCATATAAACCACCACTTCCATTCCCCCAGTCAAGGGCCAGAGCACATCTAGACAAGCATTTTGGTAAGTTGCTTGACTTGATGAATAAACTACACATTAATATTCCTTTCCTTGATGCTATTCTAGGGATGCCCGCCTATGGGAAGTTCTTAAAAGAGATTCTATCAAGGAAGAGGAAGCTGGAAGACTTTGGTGAAGTAAGGATGACATCTAAATCCTCGGAGCTTATTCAAATCATGAAGGAGAAGATGCCACCCAAGTTAAGAGATCCCGACTCATTTTGCATTCCCATTCAAGTTGGGGATGTCACTTGTGAAGCCTTATGTGATCTAGGAGCCAGCGTGAGCATCATTCCGCTGGAGCTATGTGTTAAGATCGGACTTGGAGAGCCCAAGCCGGTGAAGATAAGATTATACATGGCGGACCGCTCCATTACCCATCCCGTGGGAATTCTGGAAGACGTTCCGGTTAAGTTAGGTAACTTCTATTTACCTATAGACTTTGTTGTGCTTGATATTCCCGCAGATTATCCTGTTCCTATCATTCTCGGGAGGCCATTTCTAGCAACTTCGGGTTGCAATGTGGATTGTAAGAACGCCAAGCTGAAATTCAATATTGGCGGAGATGAAGTGGAATTCGCATTACTCGCGGCTATGAAGGGAGAGCAGCTAGGAGATGATATCTTCAACATCTATGATGAAGAAGAATCAAGAGAATTGGTGAGCTCTATCCTTATTAACGATCCACTTGAGAAAGTTATTAGTTTTAGTTTAATGGAGGAAGGTATAGATGCTTCTTGTGATGCAGATATACAGAGCTTAAAGGCACTGGAAGAAGATCCAGGAGCTAAAATTGAAAGACTAATCCAAGAGAAGAAGATCTCCAGTTTCGGTTCCAGTTGTAGTACCTCGACCGAGGCACTTTCTAGACCGAACGAGGTGACTGAAGAACATCTCGGCCAACCTCTCTAGACCTCGACCGAGGTCGAAAGCGAGATGATGTCAATTGAGACTACTGAAAATAACAAACTTCTTACTCCCTTCTCTAACATTCATACTCAGTTGGTGGAACATTCTCTCCACCAAATTTCTGATAATAAGGGACCTTGGTATGCTGATATTGTTAATTATCTTGTTTGCCAGGAAATACCACCCGGATTGACGTACGCTCAAAGGAAGAAATTCTTCAAGGACGTACACCATTACTACTGAGATGAACCGCTGCTATTCAAGCGCGATCCGGATGGGATGCTTAGAAGATGCACTCCGGAAGATGAAGTTAATAGCGTCATTCGGCATTGCCACTCACTTCCTTGTGGAGGGCATGCTAGCGCCAACAAGACATGCGCTAAGGTATTACGTTCCGGTTTCTTTTGGCCCACATTATTTAAGGATGTGCAAACATTTGTTGTCTCATGTGATGCATGCCAAAGAACTGGGAACTTATCTAGAAGGAATGAGATGCCACTCAATAATATACAAGAGGTTGAGATTTTTTATGTATGGGGAGTAGATTTCATGGGACCTTTCCCATCATCCGGAGGAAACCTCTATATTCTTCTAGCAGTTGATTACGTCTCTAGATGGGTTGAAGCCATTGCTTCTCCCACTAATGACACCATGGTGGTTGTGAAGTTCTTTAACAAGACTATCTTTCCACTTTTTGGGACTCCACGCATCATCATCAGCGATTGAGGGACGCATTTCATCAACAAGTTCAAAGCACTTCTATCGAAGTATGGGGTGACCCACAAGGTAGCAACCCCTTATCACCCTCAAACTAGTGGATAGGTCGAGATCTCGAATAGAGAAATTAAAGCAACTTGGAGAAGACCGTCTCTAGGACAAGGAAGGATTGGTCCATGAAGTTGGACGACGTTCTTTGGGCTTACAGGACCGCATTCAAGACTCCCATTGGTACCACCCCTTATAATTTGGTATATGGGAAGTCTTGTCATTTGCCCGTTGAGTTAGAACACAAGGCATATTGGGCGATCAAATGGTTGAACTTCGACATCAAGAAAGCCGGCGAGAAGCGGCTATTGGATATCAATGAGTTGGAGGAGCTGCGTTTGAACGCTTATGAGAATGCCAAAATCTATAAAGAAAGGACGAAGAAATGGCATGACAAGCGCATCATTCCAAAGGAGCTTAAAGAAGGAGACTTAGTTCTACTCTTCAACTCCCGCCTCTGCCTCTTTCTAGGTAAGTTGAAATCTAGATGGACCGGACCTTTTGTAGTGAAACATGTTTTCCCTCATGGTGCAGTTGAGATTTGGGGAGAAACGAGTGGTAGCTTCAAGGTCAACGGTCATAGACTTAAGAAATACAAACCGGAAGTTCCGGTTGAGGAGGTTGCACCACTATACCTCGTTTGAGAAACACCGTACGGTCCAGCTAGCGACCTTAAATGAAGCGCTTCTTGGGAGGCAACCCAAGGTATTGCTTTCTTTTCCCTTTTTCTAGTCTAGCTTTAGATAGTTTGCTTTTGCTTTGCTTTGTTTTGTTTTTGGCGTCCTAGACAGACAACAGGTGACATCTAAGGAAGGAATACAATCCAGGAGCACAACTGGAAGGACAGAAGTTCAAGAAATTGAGAAGACGGAGTTTGACTGAGACACATCTCGGTTGCTGTCACAGCACCTCGACCGAGATGATTCTTGAGCAACCGAGGCGATTAGGGTTTTTGAAGATCCACCTCAGTCCGTACACCTCGTTCCAGTCGTGACCATCTCGACCGAGGTGACAGCAGTTCCAGAAAAGGGTATAAAAGGGGCTGAAGATTTCTCTCTCTTCTCTTTACCCTCTTCTCGACCGCGGCGCATTTTCCACCTTGTTCCTCCGTTCTTCGCTCGTTTTCGACGATTCTTGCTTCCACACTGATAGGAAAGGGTAGAGGATCGCATTGCAAGCACCAATCTGCAGAAAGAACGAATCGAATCGACCGAATCTGGGTAATTATCGAAAAAACCCTAACTTCGTCTTTCTCTACTGATTTCTCTCGTTCTGGGCTTTGGTTGCCCCTACATTTGCTGAGAAACAGATTAAGTACCCCATAGGAACCCGTGGTAGTGATTTTGGGGGAAAAACTGGATTTTTGAGGGAATCGATCGAGCAGAATTTCGCCTCGGTCCAGTCGGTCTGTGCCTCGGCCGAGGTGTTCTACAGAGTTGTCAGGGCGACCGAGGTGACCTGACAGTTTGCAGAAAGATGAGTTCTGAGAGACAGCTGGTCCTGAGGGACATATCTTCTCCTTCTCCTTCTTTTTCCTCCCGCCGTACTAGACCGGTGATCCACGAGAGACACCAGGTCGATTATGACCGCATAGCGGCCCGTCTAGTGATTGCACCCCGCTTCCTGGACATCTCAGCTTTTGACTGCCTCCACGTTGATGATGACTTGAGGCGTATGATTTCTGCTGTGGGACTGGAGCAATTCACAGAGATTAGAGCTCCGACCTATCTAGAGCCGACCCTGGAGTTTGTCAGCTCCTTTACCTACCTACCTACCGAGCGCGCCGTGAAGTACCGGTTGATGAACCGGAATTACTTGGTTCCCTTAGATCACTGGCGGGATATCTTTGGCTTCCCCATCCCGACTGTTGCTGATTTTCGCTCCCGAGCTGTAGCTAGGAAGTTCTGGGGACAGATTGCTCACGTGGTTGAGCATGCAAACAGATGGCGACCTAGAGACTCCAGGGAGCGGATTATATTTCATCTTGCTTTCAGACTGGCCCACAAGATCTTCAGTGAGACTCTTCTGGCGCGTACTGAGACGCCCCAGAAGGTCAGACAGGGGGAACTTTTGAGCTTATACTGCATGGTGACTGGAGGAGTCCCAGACTTTGGATTGATGCTGGCAGAGGACTTGCATAGGATAAAGGCGAAGGGAAGGGCGACATCTACTGTGGAGGTATTGTGACTCATATAGCGAGTTACATGGATATGGACCTCAGTGCTTGCACCATGGTGGCAGCTGCCAAGCCGCTTGGACTTCAGGAGATGATCACTCGGAGGATACTGGTTCCCCGAGGACTTACTACGCCATATGTGGCGATGCCATGGGAGCCGACTACACCACAGGGGATCAGATGGTCAGCTCAGTACTCAGTGTTTGATCCACATTACTGGCAGACTGCATGGATCCTACTGATGGAGAATGCTAGAGAGGCAGTAGCTGCAGCAGCTCAGGGACCAGCAGAGGAGGACGAGGCTGAGGATGATGATGATGATGATGATAATGTTGCCGAGGATGGTGGTGTTCCTATGGACACGGGCACTGATACTGCTGGTACTAGTGCGCCGGTCATCGATTTGGATGATGACGAGACTGAGGAGGAGCCGGCTGCAGCACCAGCACGTCCCGCTAGGCGTAGGGTACGCCGGTAGAGGGATCCACTTGCTCACCGTCGGATCAACGATCTGATGGATCAGATGATAGATTCCTACGCTGCTATGTCCCTAGAGATCCAAGAGATGCAGGAGAGACTACACTACCAACACGTGATGGCTGAGATTCACTTTCAGCATGTCATGGGCTACCCTTTCGACCCATCTCAGCACCCGTATGTGCCACCACCACCACCACCACCGGATCGTAATTATTGAGAGCTTGCAGGATTTTCTTTCTTATTTATTATGCAGCTCAGCTATGTCCGGTGAGTACTTTATTTTCTAGACTTATTTTGACCCATTGGGACAATGTGTCCCAAGTATGGGGTATTTGATGTATTATTTGACTATGGATGATTGTATGCTACTTTGATGGACATTTATGATCTTATTATGCTCTATTTGCTTATCTGAGATTACATGCATGCATACAGGTTATTTGATTGAGAAAAATGTCAAAAACTGGAAAAAAATTTTTTTGACCTCGATCGAAGTGATTTTGGCCGAACGAGGTACTTCACCTCGGTTGACTAGAACATCTCGACCGAGGCTTTTAACTGAAAGGAATTTTTCAAAAACGATTTTGTGCTTCTTATCTGGATATGACCTCAGTGAAGACTTTGTTTGCTGATTGGTTTTGAAATCTTTATAGGTTTGAAAGGTTTTATGATATGTTTAAGTTGCTAAATGCTTTGTTTGAAATTTTGGCATGTTTAATACTTTGTTTTTATCAAAATTATGTTGAATTTGAAGGTTGACACCACATTATGAGTTCTCTCACTTTCTTCCTGGAAAGACCAAGGCAATTCATTCTTTTCTCTTCTTCTTCTTGATCACGCTTAGCCCCTCATATATATATTTGCCTCCCTTTACCTATCCGGGAAATTGGAAGCAAGCAAGTGAAAAGCAGGTGAAAGAAAAGTTGAGAAGTTGGTTGGAAGTGAAAGTGTTAGAAAGTAATAAATAGGTTTGGGGAAGTCAATCATGATGATGAGTAACTCGGCACCATTCACATAGCCGGGTGTTTGTGTCTTGCCAAAGTCGGATTGAGCGATATTCCTAACGGGTCATGGTATGTGCATCAAGGGTTTGATGCATCTCAAGAAATTGATGATTGCTGATTTCCTAGGCTTCGGTTATTGTGCACCTCTGTCCATGCATTCCAAAAAGTAAAGTAAAAAAAAAGAAAAGTGTGAAATAAGCAAAGCTTATTGGTGGATGATGTTGAAAGTCAAGTGAAAGTGAAGTGATATCCTTTTCCCGGATTCTAGCACCACATTACCTTATATACATCCCTATCCTACACGTTTCTTGACCTTTCTTTTGGGAAGCCCTTGAGACCTCAAGCTTGTTGATTGACTTAATGGTTTAAAGTGGATTATACATGATTAATTTCGATAATTATGATTTATTATGCATTCTATGAGTTTATGCAAAGATGAACAACTTTCTTATATTTATAAAATGTTTTAAGCATATTTTGATTTTAAATCCCATGAAGTATTCTCTTAGAGTGATCTATGATTGTAGCACACCATTAAAATATTTTGAAAGACTTTTTCATTGATCTTCATGACTAATAATCCATTCTATCTTGTATTTTATATTCGGAACTTGCTTGGGGACAAGTAAGGGCTAAGAACGGGGTATTTTGATAGCATGAATTATTGTCTATATTTTGGGGCCTGTTTAGACGTTTTATCTTCAATAATCTGCATGTTTGGATGTATATTATGTGATTATATTGTCGTTTCATCTACCTTTGCGGGAATCGAGGTCTACACCAAGTTTCGTTGTAATCGTAGGTAAAATGACACGTTTTGCATCAAAAAGGAGCAAAAGGAGCTAAGGAGTCATTGGAGATACATTTAGGAGCTTAAGGAAGAATCCAGGAATCATGGAATTGGATTAAAGATTCACTTTGGACCAGATTTGAGAGATTTCACATTCAGTTGTGATTCACCTCGGTTGACTACAAAGTCACCTCGACCGAGGTGATCCAGAGGAGCTGACTCGACCGAGGCGAACACCTTGGACGCGGCAAGGATATTTTATTCTTGGCTGAGATCTTTTATTTTTGGAAAGAGGATCTTATATTTTTGGGCTGGATTCCTGGAAGGAAGAAGATAATTTAGCCCATATATTTTACCTATTTTTATGGGAAAAGATCTTTCTAAGATATCTTATCTTTGGAGGGTAAGTTTCCTATAAAAAGGGTTGGATTTTCCACAAATCCAACATCCGCTATCACCCGAAAAACCCCGCATACACCCACTACAACTGGGAGATTTGAAGAACCTTTTTGAAGGTTGAAGGAAGATTGAAGGAAGAAAGTTTATAGCTTTTATAGCTTTGTGAAGGGTTTTGTAAGATTCCTTTAGATTCCCTTCATTGTTGATTGTCTTATTGGATTTTGATCCAAGGAACACTTGTTGATTGATAATTGATTCAGTTATTGAAGCCTTTCTCTTAAGGTTTTCTTGTTCAATTATTCTCTTTCTTCCCTTATATTTGATTATTACTTTCATAATGATGAGTGGCTAATTTCCTTATGTGATTCTAGGGTGATTGGTTGAAGGTTGTGGGAAAAACAATGATAGAATAATCTTAATCACAGTAGGACCCTGAAAGCTCGAGTCTTTATCCTTAACCCTAAAGCATCTCGCTCAGTCGATGAACATCTCGGCCGGGGTGGAATTCTTCTGACCGAGGTGGCTTACCTGATCCGAAACTGAGAGTTAAGTGTTAGAGTTTGCCAAATCCTATTCTTATTACACCTTTTCTGGTTCAATGCAAGCCTAGGATGAGACTTACCCGGTAATTCCTTAGTTTGTTTACCTAAGATCATAAGTGTAGGTAATAAAGGTTTATCCTTTATTGGGGTTTGAGTGTGCTTTCATCCCATCTATGTGAGTTAGCCCGAGACTTACCCGGTAAAGGTTGATTATATTCCCTTTGTTGGTGTGTTAGTTTGAGGTTATAGTTCTTTTCCTTAATTCCTTGAGACTTACCCGGTAATAGGAGTTACGGTTTGGGATTAGTGAGTAGTGAGACTTACCCGGTAATCTATTCCACTTTAGTAACACCTTCCCTATGCAAATATCTCAACTTTGTCTGCTTATCTTTGGATCTTGAGTTAGAACCACAACTAGATGCTTTAATCCCTAGAATTGCATATTTCCTTAATTGACTTTTTTATCATCTTTGATTGCTTTGATCACTTTTGTGGTTAGTAGTTGCATTGACAAACCTATACCTGTTTTGTTTCACTAAGTCCTTGTGATCGACCCCTGGAATTTCTTACTTTTTACTACGATTGACCCGTACACTGCGGGTTCGCATCCTTGTTTTAAGCTTACATCTAGGGTTATAAATTTAAAGCTTGCACACACCGTTTGGAGCGAACATTGGGCGATTCTCCTTGGAAGATCTTCTCTTGATCCTTGGTAGAGATTTGAATTCCTTCCAGCTACTATGTCCTTTGAAACTTGCTTCAAGGCTTCGGCTTTTGATACCTTGAAATGGCTTTCAAGATCTCTTGAAATGGCTTTCAAGGTCTCCGTGTTGAACCTCTTCAATCTCTGCTCTTGTCCCTTGTATCCGTTTTCAAGGCCTCCATCTATCCCTTGAAATGCTTTCCAAGGCGTGCATATATTTAGACAAACACCAAACCAAAACCAAGCAACTAGAAATACAATCGATATTTTGTTAGTATAAAAACCGCATATTTTTGTTAAGTCTTCCATCATCACATAATCGAATATATATACTCAAGGTGGATTTTTCAGTAGTGATCCGGGCATGGTGAGTATTCCTTGTGTCATTGGCGAAACTCGCTTTGACAAAGCGATGATTGACTTAGGTGCGTCAATAAATGTTTTTCCCTATTCCATTTACTAACCCCTTGGCCTTGGGCCACTTCTTGAAACTCGAATTGTTGCCCAACTAGCGGATATATCTAATGTTTATCCGAAGGGAATAATTAAAGATGTGCTAGTTATGGTTGATAATTTGATTTTTCCTGCTGATTTCTTTGTATTGGATATGGAACATAATTCACATGTTGTGCCTATTTTATTAGGGAGACCGTTCTTAAAAACTGCTAGTACTAAGGTTGATTATGTTAGTGGAAAATTAACAATGAAATTTGATGGTGAAGTGGTTGAATTTAACATTTATGATGCTATAAAACACCCCATCGATGACCATTCTCTTTGTGCTATTGATGTGATTGAACCAATTATACAAGATGTTTTTGACATTTATGATATTGATGAGTTGAAAAGTATAATTGAAAGCAACATTGATATTCATAATTCGAAGTATGCATTAACATCTAACATGCAAGAAGTTCTAGATCAATTGGATGGGCACAAAAGGCCCCCTCTCACCTTTAGCCATTGGGCCCACCTTGCTAACTCCAAGTGAAAAGCTTATTCCCTCTATTGTGCAGGCTCCAGTGATCGAGTTGAAAGAGCTTCACCAACATATCAAGTACGCTTTCCTAGGGGAAAACGACACTTTGCCGGTGATCATATCTAGCAAATTATCTTCCCATCAAGAGGAGAAGTTGGTAAGCATCCTTAAGGGGCATAAGACGGCTCTTGGTTGGACCATTGCGGACATTAAAGGGATTAGTCCCTCTACATGTATGCATCAGATTCTCCTTGAGGAAGAGGCAAAACCAACAAGGAAACCCCAAAGGAGACTAAAAACGCCTATGATGGATGTGGTCAAGAAGGAAGTATTGAAGCTCCTCCAAGTAGATATGATCTTCCCGATTTCGGATAGCTAATGGGTTAGTCCAACCCAAGTTGTTCCAAAAAAGGAGGGATTACCATGGTGGAAAATCAACATGGTGAGATGGTTCCAAGTAAAACCCAAACCGGATGGAGGGTTTGTATCGATTACCGTAAGCTAAATACGGTAACCCGAAAAGACCATTTCCCTTTGCCTTTTATTGACCAAATGCTTGAGCGTCTTGCAGGTCACCCATACAATTGCTTATTGGATGGATACTCAGGCTATTTTCAAATAGCCATCGCCCCAGAAGACCAAGAGAAGACTATCTTCACTTGCCCTTTTGCACTTTTGCATACCGCATAATGCCATTTGGACTTTGTAATGCTCCCAACACCTTCTAACGGTGCATGCTAAGTATCTTTTCCGAATACATTGAAAACTTTATTGAGGTTTTTATGGATGGTTTTACCGTCCATGGAATAGTTTTGATGCATGTTTTGGACATTTAAACTTGCACTTCAAAAATGCGTAGAAACCAATCTAGTTCTCAATTCAGAAAAGTGTCACTTCATGGTTGAGCAAGGTATTGTGCTAGGTCATGTTATTACATCAAAAGGAATATAAGTGGATAAGGTAAAAATTGACGTAATTCAAACTTTACCTTATCCTACTAATATGCGTGAAATTCGCTCTTTCTTAGGTCATTCAGGATTCTACCGGCGCTTCATCAAGGATTTCTCCAAGATTTCATCACCGTTGTGTGAGCTCCTCATGAAAGACGTAACATTCATAGTTGGTGAGAATTGCAATATGGCAATTGACACTTTGAAGGCTTGCTTCACAAGTGTCCCTATCACCTAATCTCCCAATTGGGAGGATCCTTTTGAGATCATGTGCGACGCCAACGTCTATGCTGTAGGAGCCGTCTTAGGATGAAAGGACGGAAGAGCATCACATGTAATCCACTACCACAAATAAAAACGGAGTCTTTCAAACATACATTAAGGCCTTGAAATCAAAACCAAAGGTTTGTGAAATCGATGTCAAAGGCCTTGAAATCCATGTTAAGGTTGAGATGCTTCACTCGTGGTACTAGTTTGGGTTCAGACGCCCTTTTCCGTGAAGTTCATCCGTGCACTTCTTCCTCCAACGTTCACGAGCATTTCTGAGGTCAAAGTTCTTTAATGACTCGTCTGTTTGTCATTGGTCTGTGGCGTCCTTGTGTTTCTTCACAACACCGTACTCCTCAATTTACAATATGTCTGGATGCTCAGGAGTGGATTGGCAAATAGGACGATCCTTCACAATCTTGTAACATTGATCCATAACTTTTTCAGCCTGTTGTGTAGTCGCTTTACCATCCTCTTCGGTTAATGGTTTGATATTGTTTGCAGATGTTAGAGATAAAGCATTCACATGAAACATCTGATTAATCTTCTAGTTCAGGATACCTAGCAGATCCTGTGACTCATCCAATCGGTTAGTTATCCTGATCTAAATTTCAATCACTCATGTCTCATTGAATCCAAACCAATCTCCATTGCTTCAAGTCTTTGGATTGTTGAAGGAGTCCAAACTGGTTAGTCTTTCAGAACCCATTTACCTGTCTGTGTTCTCTTAATGCCTATGCTGTCAAAGAAGTATTCATCTAGTTCTCCACCAATATAGCATTTTTCTTCATCAGAATAGTCAACAGAGAAATAACGAAATATTTGTAGAAGCAGGTTGGTATAGGGAAGAGGGGTATCACTAGGGGAGTTTATCATGTGTAGCATGTGATTTAGGATGATACCAGGGAGATCAACATCAAGCCCATTTAACACATAATACAAAAAGGAAAACAATTGGTGTGTTAGCACATCCCGACTGTTAATTCGTGGGACAACACATCTTACAAGTATAGAACACACTATTTTAGCCTCTAGAGTCAGACATGTCAAAGTGGGTTGTGAAGGTGAGTTGGGCAAAAAGGAATTGTTCTTTAGCCAGTTTGACAGTTCTGGTAGGAGTTGAATAGTCGAAGGAATTAAAGGTAGGAAGCCCTAGAATCTGAGCAATGACTAGAGAGGAAATAATAATTTTCTTACCTTTGACCACCGATTTAAGAACTAGCTCGCCTCTTTCCCTTCGTGCAGTAAGATTGACGAAGAAGAGTCTTGTTAACCTCGTGTAAGCTATCTCCCTTGGATTTAGGATCAGCTAGATTGAACTAGCTTGAAGCATAGTAAGGAAGGAAGGTCGAGCGACAGAAAGAGTTCCTGGTCCACCAACTCACACATGCACAACTCTTTTTCTTGGAATCCATCGAGCCATTTTCCGACAGTAGTATGGTTCCTGAACCAGGTCGATGGGAAGCCTGTCTTCGTGCAGATGTCAATGTCGTCCATGGGAGATGAAGAGTCAGAGCTAGAGTCAGAATTTGAGGAGAGGTGAACAACCCTTTGACATTTGGGAGTAGAAGATGATGCTTCGTCTGTGGAACATCTCTTTGAAGCCATGGATGATGTTTAAGAGAAGTTGAAACAGTGTTTGGAAACGAAAGAGTAAAGAAGAGGGTTTGCAAAGGGAGTTGAAGCGGAAGAAGTTAAGAAGGGAGATAGGTGGTATTTAAGGGAAGAAGTCACATAATCGTCGGTTCAATAAGATCTTGCGAGAATCAAAATATTGGGAGAACCAATTTTGATTAGAATACTTTCCATAAATTTTGTAACCACTTTTCAAACATTCTTGAATCTGAAAATAAAGACTTTTGAGATTATTTTAAAAATCCTTCTTTAAAATAATTTAGAGATCAAAATATCTAAAAGATATTAACCCCTAAATAGATCCGTGATATTCGATTTTACCCTTGAATTCAATTTTAAGGCCCTTGGATTGCATTTCAAGGCCCTTGAAACTGAAGAATGGGCTACATACGAAGGAGAAAATAAAACAATTTACTCCCCCTGCGTTAATGCTTCCTTGTTCAACATACCAAGCTCTAATCTAATAAAATTGAATTGATCTTCAGGTATAAGCTTAGTAAAAATATAACCGCAAGCTGCAAGTCAATTGAAATAAAAGAAATCGAAACGTCACCTTTCTCAACATGATCACGTATGAAGTGATGCCTTACATCGATATGCTTTGTCCTTGAATGATGCACAAGATTTTTAGTAATCGAAATAGCACTAGTATTATCACATTTAATTGGGATACGTTTTAAATCAAAGCCAAGATCACGAAGTTGTTGAGCTATCCATAGGATTTGTGCACAACAGGCTCCCGTAGCTATGTATTCTGTTTCAACTATGGATAAGGCGACAATTGGAGTTGCAATTGATTAGGGATGACCCTAAGAATTGATAACATCCAGAAGTACTTTTTCTATCGACCTCATAGCATGCAAAGTCTGCATCTGAATAACCAACGAGGTGAAACGAGCTTTGGCATGGGTACCATAACCCTAAATCCTTAGTGCCATTGAAATACCGAAATATCCTTTCTACAGCTATCAAGTGTGACTCTTTAGGATCAGCTTGAAATCTTGCACACATGCACACACTAAACATAATGTCAGGTCGACTAGCGGTTAGATATAACAAAGAACCGATCATAAATCAATACTCCTTTTGTACAACACTTTTACCGTCTTTGTCATGGTCAAGTTAAAGTGTGGAACTCATAGGAGTTTTTGCGACCTTGGATTGATCCATCTTATACTTCTTAAGCAAGTCCTTGGTATACTTGCTTTGATTGAAAAAAATTCCTTTCTTTGCTTGTGTAACTTGAAGTCCAAGGAAGAAATTTAACTCTCCCATTAAGCTCATTTCGAATTCCCTACACATAATATCTGAAAATTTTTTGCATAGAGAATCGTTAGTAGCACGAAATAATATGTCATCTACATAGAATTGTACTACTAATACATCGTTGCCTCTGGTTTTGATAAAAATAAAGTTTTGTCAATCAAACCTCTTTTGAAATTGTTTTCAAGAAGATACTTGGACAATCTTTCATACCAAGCTCGAGGAGCTTGCTTAAGACCATAAAGAGCTATGTCCAATTTAAAAACATGATTTGGAAATTCATCATTTTCAAAACCAGGTGGTTGAACAACGTATACTTCTTCTTCTAAAAAGGCCGTTTAAAAAAACACATTTTACATCCTTTTGAAATAGCTTAAATGCTCATGAAAGATGCAAAAGCAAGTAGCCTACGTATGGCTTCTAACCTGGCAACCGGAGAAAAAGTCTCCTTATAATCAATACCTTCTTCTTGGTTATAACCTTGAGCTACAAGTCGTGCTTTGTTTCGAATGACTTTACCATTTTCATCCAATTTGTTTCGAAAAACCCATTTTGTGCCAATGACGGATTGGTGTTATGGTATTGACATGAGGGTCCAAACTTTGTTTCTCTCAAACTCATAAGTTCATTTTGCATGGCAATGATCCAGTCGGGTTCTTGAAGAGCTTGAACATAATTCTTGGGCTCAGTAAGAGACACAAACGCCGATAATGCACATAGGCTGTTAACTTTGGATCGAGTTTGAACTCCCGCATTTGGATATGAGATCACATTCCCAGGTAGATGGTATAAAGAATGTTGAAACTTCCTCCTTTTGTAAGATGGAAAAGATCCAGAAGAATGAGGCTCAATTGCTTGACTAGATTCAGGTACCGCTGGAGTGTTGCCCTTGGATTCTATATCAAGGCCTTGAAACGGAGTTTTGGCATCGTTGTTTTCTGTTTCAAGGTCTTGAAAATGCGTTTCAAGGTCTTGAGATTGTTCTCCGGTATCTTGAATTTTTTCTTGCATATTCCTTTCGTGAGCTTTAGGATCTTCTTCACCATCAGAATTGTGATCTTCACGTTGATTCGGATTAAGATTTTCAAAACTTTCACTCAAGGTACCATCATTGCTTTCATCAAATATGACATGAATACTTTCCTCAACGATTTTGGTACGTGTATTATAACCACGATTAGCTTTGCTATTTGAAGCATATCCAATGAATATTGCTTCGTCACTACGTGCATAAAATTTACCAAGGTTATCTTTTTCATTGTTATGGACAAAACATGTACATCCGAAAGGTTTAAAATAGGAAATATTAGTTTCCTACCCTTAAAGAGTTCGTAAGGAGTCTTTTTCAAAATAGGGTGAATTAAACATCTATTCAATATGTAGTTAGCAGTGTTGACTTCATCAGCCCAAAAACTTTTTGGCAAACTATTTTCTAAAATCATGGTCCTAGACATATCCTCTAGGGTGCGGTTCTTACATTCCACAACCCCGTTTTGTTGAGGAGTTCTAGGAGCTGAAAAGTTGTGTGAAATACCGTATTTTGCAAAAAACAAATCAAACTTTAGTTGATCAAATTCTCTACCATGATCACTTCTTATTGAAACGATAGGTAGGTTTTTCAAAGTTTGCAATTCCTTACATAATTTTGAAAACTCAAACAAGGCTTCTAATTTTTCCCATAAAAATGATATCCATGTAAAACGAGAAAAATCATCCACAATGACAAGGATGTATTGTTTACCTTTGAGAGGATTGACATGCATAGAACAACAAAGATCCATATGTAGAAGTTCAAAGAGTCGAGAAGAACTTACAACCTTCTTTGGTTTGAATGAACCTCTTGTTTGTTTACCTTGTGTATAAGCCTTACATAGTTCATCTACCTTGAAGTTTAGGTTTGGCAAGCCACGTACCAAATCCTTTGAAAGTAGCTTCTGCATTGTATGCATACTTACGTGACTAAGTTTTCTATGCCAAAGCCTTGGATCGTCAGTTAAGGCCCTGAGACACTTTAATTTAGTTCTTGAAACTTGGTTAGTGCTCATAGAATAGACATTGTTACACCTAGGAGCTGTACGTGCAACATCACCCGATATCTTATCTTGAATTTCACATTTTTCTTAATCAAAGATTACCTTATTCCCTTTATCAAAAAATTTGAGAGATACTAAGCAAGTTATATTTCAAACCGTCAACAAGATATACGTCATCAATGAAGTTAGATGAATTATAACAAATTTTACCAATGCCAATAATGTCACACTTTCCTTTATCACCAAGTGTAATGGTTCCAGATGATTGCTTCTTTAGATCTGTGAACAGTGAGCTTTTTCCACTCATATGTCATGAGCAACCACTATCTAATATTCATTTATGCTCCTTTACCTTGGTGATATCCTGCAAAACAACAAACATTAACCTTTCTAGGTCGACCAAATGACATATTTTGGTCCATATTTAGGCTCAATCATGTTTGCTAGTCTAATACCTTTAGGAACCCAAATTTGCTTAACTTGTTTCCTTAGATATAGAGGATAAGTGTTTCAAATGATGCAAGGATCATTTTTTCTATATGGACATGTTGATTTAACATGACCCTTTTTACAACAATAAAAACATGTGGGCATATGAATACTTCCTTTAGCCTTGACGAAAGTGGTAGTTGTTTTTCTGGGAAAACTGACATGATAGCCTATACCGCTTTTGTTAAGGGAAGATTGTTTTTCACCCATCATCCTTTCGAGGTTAGCTTTTGAAATAGTGAAATGAATAAGATCAACCTTTTGGTCATCACACGTCACAATTAGATCAATCTTTTGTTTCTCTAGATCGATATATTCTCGATGGAGAGAAGAGAGATTGCCCTTGAGAATCGCATTTTCTGATTCCGAGGCCTTGATATTGATATCAAGGTCCAACTTTTGAGCGTTAAGATTTTCAATTTCCAAAGACATATCACTTAATCTTTTCTCTTGTTTGAGAAGCTTTTCTCTTAAGGTATTTATCCTAACCCTATGTTCTTTATCACATATGATTATGTCTTTAAGGAATTGAGTAAGATCAGATTCAGGTTGGGAAATAATGGTACTCACCACATTATCCACGTAGTGATCTTTTTCTTCTTCATGATCGGCCATAAGGCAAATGTTTGCTTGTTCTTTTTTGTCTTTTGATTCATTTAAGGAATCTGAATCACTCCATGAAGCTACCATAGATTTCTTCTTTCGATCATTCTTTCTAAAGTTGTTCCTCTTCTTTTGTGGACAATGTTTTACTAGATGATCTGTTTCACCACATTCAAAACAAGTCAGAACTGTAGTTTTCTTGTTAGAGTTAGAAAACTTACCACGATGTCTTGATGTTCGCAGATATTCTTTATTGTTTGTAAACTGTTTCTTCAAGAATCTTTGCGAGACCCCTAGAGATCAAGGCAAATGGATCTTCCTCATCATCATTATCTTCCTCTTTTGATAGTAAATCATCCTTCTTAGATCTTAGTGTCAGGTTCTTTGTGTTGGATGGGAGCTCTCCATCTTCTTCACCAAGAACCATCTTGTGTGTGATGAGTTTTCCAAGGAGGTTGTCTAGAGGAAGAGTTGTAAGATTCTGAGCTTCTTCGATGGCAGTCATTTTTGGTCCTCACTTTTCTTTAGGTAAGCTCATTAGAACCTTCCTTACTTTCTCTTTGTTTGTGAAGACTTTTTCAAGAGAGTCCAGGTTGTTCACGATCTCAATTAATCTTGTGAACATTTCTTTGACTGGTTCATTCGGATTCATCTTGAATAGCTAAATATTGTTTGAGGAAGATGCTTATCTTAGTCTCCTTGACTTGACTTGATCTTTCATATGTGACAACAAGTTTGTCCCATATTTCGTTTGCACTCTTGCGTGATGAGATACGGTTGAATTCATTTACGTCCAATCCACAGTAGAGCAAATTCATGGCCTTGTAGTTCTTAGAGACACTATCCAAGTCAACTTGTGTGAAGTCAGCTTCCTTCTTTGGGACTTGGACTCCCTCAACTGTAGTGGTTGGGATTTTAGGGCCATTTTGAATAACACTCCATAGTTCCATATCCTGATCAATAATGAACATTCACATTAGTGCTCTCCAACGTGCAAAGTTGTTGCCACAGAAAAGTGGTGGTCGAGATGAGGATCTTCCTTGAGCAAATCCTCCATCACCTACAAAGTTCATGATTAGTCTCACTGATGGTTAAATCAGTATACGTGATTCTAGCTCTGATACCAATTGAAGAACTGTAAGGTGATTATAAAGGATATAAATACTCTAGAAGGGGGGTTGAATAGAGTTTGGGAACTTTTTGAAAAAACCTATCTCAAGGCTTTGAAACTGATTTCAAAGACCTTGATGTCGATCTGAGCTCTTTGTGACACAACTTGATTTCAAGGGCCTTGAAAGTGATTTCAAGGGCCTTGACTTTGTAAACATGCAAAGCAACGTTAGTCACAGTAAAGCAATATATGGTGCGGAAATAAAAGATCGACACAGTGATATGGTCACGAAGTTCGGCTCTAAACAACCTACTCTCCGTCCTAGGGTTTACCCGTAGGATCTAACTATCTATTATCAGCTTCAAAGAGTCCTAGATAAAACCTAGAAGAAATCCCCTTCTTCTCTCACAGTAGCCAATGCTACGATCTAGCTTCAACTCTTAACCTAGCTATAATAACCTAGTTACTTCGCACAATAACACACGCTCGAGTATAACACTCTTTTGATATTCCAATGGAGCTCTAAAGTTTATCTTTCTCTAAGAAATAAAGCTTTTGTAGAGAGAAAGAAAAACTTGTTGGGTCGAATGAAGATGCTTTGGATCGCTTGAAGACTTTGATATTTCCGTGTTAGCTTTTTGTTCTTCTTCTTCAACCGACATCTTCATTTATAGTCTATGATAGAGAAGTCTTCTAGCAGTTGGAAAGATGACCGTTGTAGATGTTTCTTCTTCTCCATGGAAAACGCTTCTTGGTTGAGATGAGATAGCCATTGTAGATATGCCTTTATCTTCGTCATCTCCTTAAAGCACGTTGATTCTTCTTCTCCGTAATCTTCTCACATTGTTGGAGATCTTTGTCCTTCAAGCATCGAGATCTTCAGTTTTGTTGAGATTCATTGGATGAAGATCTTTGAAATCTGTTGAGAAGAAGTCTCACGCTTTGTTGAGGATCTTTGCGAGATCCTATTTTGTTGGACCGAATTTTCTTAATCGAGTCTTCTAGTTGGGCGAATCTCCTTGGAAGATCTTCTCTTGATCCTTGGTAGATTTGGTTGGTAGAGATTTGAATTCCTTCCAGCCGTTATGTCCTTTGAAACTTGCTTCAAGGCTTCGGCTTTTGATCCCTTGAAATGGCTTTCAAGGTCTCCGTGTTGAACCTCTTCAGTCTCTGCGCTTGTCCCTTGTATCCATTTTTAAGGCCTCCATATATACCTTGAAATGCTTTCAAGGCGTGCATATATTAATAGACAAACACCAAACCAAAACCAAGCAACTAGAAATACAATCGATATTTTGTTAGTATAAAAACCGCATATTTGTGTTAAGTCTTCCATCATCACATAATCAAATATATATACTCAAGGTGGAGTTTTGAGTAGTGATCCGGACGTGGTGAGAATTCCTTGTGTCATTGGCGAAACTCGCTTTGACAAAGCGATGCTTGACTTAGGTGCGTCAATAAATGTTCTTCCCTATTCCATTTACCAATCCCTTGGTCTTGGACCACTTCTTAAAACTCGAATTGTTGTCCAACTAGCGGATAGATCTAATGTTTATCCTAAGGGAATATTTGAAGATGTCCTAGTTATGGTTGATAATTTGATTTTTCCTGCTGATTTCTTTGTATTGGATATGGAACATGATTCACATGCTGCACGTATTTTATTAGGGAGACCGTTCTTAACGTTAGTGGATATTGACAATCGAATTTGATAGTGAAGTGGTTGAATTTAATATTTATGATGCTATGAAATACCCCATCTATGACCATTCTCTTTGTGCTATTGATGTGATTGAACCAATTATACAAGATGTTTTTGAGATTTCTGATATTGATGAGTTTAAAAGTATAATTGAAAACAACATTGATATACATAATTCGGAGTATGCACTAACATCTAACATGCAGGAAGTTCTAGCTCAATTGGATGGGCACAAAAGGCTCCCCCTCTCACCTTTGGCCATTGGGCCGACCTTGCTAACTCCAAGCGAAAAGCTTGTTCCCTCTATTGTGCAGGCTCCGGTGATCGAGTTGAAAGAGCTTCCCCAACACCTCAGTTACGCTTTCCTTGGGGGAGAACGACAATTTGCCGGTGATTGTATCTAGCAAATTGTATTCCCATCAAGAGAAGAAGTTGGTAAGCATCCTTAAGGAGCATAAGACGGCTCTTGGTTAGACCATTGCGGACATTAAGGGGATTAGTCCCTCTACATGTATGCATAGGATCCTCCTTGAGGAAGAGGCAAAACCATCAAGGAAACCCCAAAGGAGACTAAACCCGCCTATGATGGATGTGGTCAAGAAGGAAGTATTGAAGCTCCTCCAAGCGGATATGATCTGCCCGATTTCGGATAGCAAATGGGTAAGTCCAACCCAAGTTGTTCCGAAAAAGGAGGGATTACCATGGTGGAAAATCAACATGGTGAGATGTTTCCAAGCAAAACCCAAACCGGATGGAGGGTTTGTATCGATTACTATAAGCTAAACACGGTAACCCGAAAAGACCATTTCCCTTTGCCTTTATTTACCAAATGCTTGAGCGTCTTGTAGATCACCCATACTATTGCTTCTTGGATGAATACTCGGGCTATTTTCAAATAGTCATCGCCCCGGAAGACCAAGAGAAGACTACCTTCACTTTCCCTTTTGACACTTTTGCATACCGCATAATGTTATTTGGACTTTGTAATGCTCCCGGCATCTTCCAACGGTGCATGCTAAGTATCTTTTCCCAATACATTAAAAACTTTATCGAGGTTTTTATGGAAGGTTTTACCGTCTATGGAGATAGTTTTGATGCATGTTTTGGACATTTAAACTTGCACTTCAAAAATGCGTATAAACCAATCAAGTTCTCAATTCATAAAAGTGTCACTTCATGGTTGAGCAAGGTATTGTGCTAGGTCATGTTATCTCATCAAAAGGAATGTTAGTGCATACGGCAAAAATTGACGTAATTCAAACGTTTTCTTATCCTACTAACGTGCGTGAAATTCGCTTTTTCTTAGGTCATGCAGGATTCTACCGGCGCTTCATCAAGGATTTCTCCAAGATTTCAGCACCGCTATGTGAGCTCCTGAAGAAAGACGTAACATTCATAGTTGGTGAGAATTGCAAGAAGGCATTTGACACTTTGAAGGCTTGACTCACAAGTGTCCCTATCATCTGATCTCCCAACTGGGAGAAGCCCTTTGAGATCATGTGCGACGCAAGCGACTATGTTGTAGGAGCCGTCTTAGGACAAAAGGACCGAAGATTATCACATGTAATCCACTACGCCTCGATGACATTGAATGAAGCTAAAATGAACTACTCCACCACCGAAAAGGAGATGTTAGCGGTGGTGTTTGCCTTGGAGAAATTCTGGCAATATCTTCTTGGTGTAAAGGTAATCGTTTTTACTAACCATCCAGCGCTTCGTTACCTCATGACCAAGAAGGAAGCCAAACCAAGTTGATCCGTTGGGTTCTACTTCTAAGTGAGTTCAAATTAGAAATTCGGGACAAGAAGGGAGCGGAGAACCTTGTGGCCGACCACCTGAGTCGGTTGGTGCAAGAGGAGGAAGATCCAGCAAAGGAGAAGGCCATTCTAGGAAAATTCCCAGATGACACCTTTTACACATCCCTTTGTTGTGTAACCGCCCCATGCAACCACAGGGAACCGCCCCTGCGCAAACCCCGCCTCTACAGCTAGAAACCGGATCCCCTGCACCTCCCTTGTCGCAGCCCCTGCGGCTTGCTCTGGCCGCGCCGCGGATAACACTGCAGAGGTATTGTATAAGTTGCATTCGTTTAAACCTTGGTTTGGTGACATTGTAAACTTTCTTGTTAGAGGCGAGTACCCTTCAGAGTTCACCAAATCACAGAGAGAGAAGGTGAAAGCCGAGGCTAGGCATTACGTTTGGGATGATCCTTACCTTTTGAAACATTTTAGTGACCAATTAATTCGCCGTTGCATCCCGGATAATGTGGCACAATCTGTTCTCTCTTTCTGTCATTCGGAAGCATGTGGGGGACATTTTGGTGTTAATAAAACTACTAGAAAAGTCTTGGATGCGGGGCTCTTTTCGCCACACATCTTTCGAGATGCTTTTTCATTTTTTAAAGTGTGTGATAGGTGTCAAAGAATAGGTAATATCTCTAGGAGGAATGAAATGCCACAATCATTGCTTATTTTCTGTGAGATTTTTGATATTTGGGGGATAGATTTTATGGGTCCTTTTCCTAACTCCTTTGGGAATATCTATATTTTTCTTGCGGTGGACTATGTTTCCAAGTGGGTGGAAGCAAAGGCCACTAAAATTGATGATTCTAAAGTTGTGGTAGCTTTTCTCAAGGATAACATTTTTGCAAGGTTTGGCATCTCTAAAGCTTTGATAAGAGATAGGGCAACACACTTTTACAACAAGACAATCACCACCCTCCTCAAGAAATATCATGTCCACCAAAGAATTTTCACGGCATACCACCCACAAATGAATGGGCAAGCGGAAGTGTCAAATCGAGAGATCAAGACGATCTTCAAAAACACGGTTACCCCCGGAAGGAAGAATTGGAGCTTAAGGCTCAACAATGCTTTGCGGGCATACTGTAAGGCGCAAAAGACCCCCATTGGGATGTCACCTTTTCGACTTGTGTTTGAGGCATGCCACCTACCGGTGGAGCTAGAACACAAAACTTGGTGGTCGGTGAAGAAGTGCAACATGAACGTGAATGAAGTCGGTGAGTTTCGGAAACTCCAATTGCAAGAGCTTGAGGAACTGAGGCTCGCTGCATATGGCCAATGCCACAACATATAAGGAGAAAACCAAGGCATGACATGACCGGAATATTCTCCGAAAGGACTTTCAAGTGGGTAATAAAGTCCTTCTTTTTCAATCATGTTTGAAACTTTTTGTAGGAAAGCACCGCTCAAGATGGACAGGTCCTTACGTCGTAGCCGAAGTCCATCCACTTGGTGTTGTGGATCTTTACGATCCACAAACACACAAGATCTTCAAAGTCAATGGATAAAGGCTCAAGCTATATCATGAGGGAGTGAAGAATGATCCGATCGATGAGATGGTCTTGGAAGAAGCCCAAGTAAAGAAGTGAAGGCCTTACGTCGAGCCAATGATGTAAAATATAGGCACTACTCGGGAGGCAACCCGAGAAAATAAGAATAGGAGGCTTTGTCAAGCAAACCGCCCCTACGGCCTTGTGTCACCACCCCCACGGTGACACTGCGCCCCCAGTCCACCCTCGGTGCTGGACCATTGCCAGCACAATGCTATCACCGCCCCCACGGTGAAAACTTCCACCCCCGCGGTTGCTTCCTTGACGAGCGCTCCTAGTGCCGCCCCCGGCGCTGGGCCTGCGTCTTCCCCCTATTTGTCACCGCCCCCGCATTCACAAGCCCCCGCCCCTGCGGGTATAATGAGAAAAGAAAAAAAATAGAAATTGGAAAATAAACCCAAAACCTACCCACCCACCTCTCTCTCTCTCCTTCTCCTCACCTACCTCCATCTTCCCCGACCTAACCTCACGCTCCCTCCCTCACCGCCGCTGATACCACGTCCCCTGTGCCACCACCCAAGGAAAGACTCCACCGCCCTCGACCACGCCCCTGCGCCACTACCCCTACACTGTCTTCTCTCCTCCACTGGTTGCTCTACCCTCCCCTAACTCTTTACACACAAACCCTACCAACTCCCCTCCACCAGCAACTCTCCTCCACCACCACCATTGCTAACCACCACCATCAACAACAGACAGAAGAAGACGCCCAGGATCAGCCATCACGAAGCTGTCAAAGTTCGCCCTTCAAAGTTTCTCCACCCCTGCGCCTGCTAACGCCCGCCCTTGTGTCTCACCGCCCCTGCAGGTATGCCAGCGGGCCTTGCGGAAATCATAACAAAGAAGTCGTTCTTCTTTCCCTTCTTTGTGAAATCTAATTCTTTTGCTTGAACTTGTTGCTAGAATGGATTCCACAAGAAAATATATGATGAATGAGAGGGAGAAGGCGCGATATGAGATTGTGCATGACCGAGCTATCTTTGCAACTCGGTTTTTGCATACTCCTACATTGGGGAATCTGGGCATGCTAGAGAGTATGCAGGCATTCCTCGACCAAGCTGGGCTCGGGGATTTCCTTGGAAGAAGTGCCCTAACGTATCCTGAGCTGCCCAAACAGTTTGTTGCTACGGTTAACATGGAGAAGGAGGATCAAATCTGTGTTGGCCTCACATTCAAATACAACAAGCATAAGTACACACTGAACCTCGCTCAGCTGCAGGAAGCTTTGGGGTTACTAAGAACCTATCTGAAAAATGGTGGGAGACAGTGCCTACCCCGGACTTGGTTGAGTTATGGGGAGCTGCTGCATGTTCCAATTTTCATGCAGGGGGTGAGTACAACTAGAGATGTCAAAAGTTGACCCGACCCGTGAACTCGACCCAATGAACCCGAATCTGAACCCGACCTGGCCCCAAAAACTTTGAAAAAAAGAATGCCCGGAACCGACCCGCTTGAAACCGATTTAACCCAAAATAATAAATTACCCGAAGTAACCCGGCCCGAATGACCCGATTACCCGAAGTAACCCGACCCGAAGTAACCCGATAGCCTGAAGTGGCCCAACCCGACTGACCCGATAGTCCGAAATAATCCGACCTGAAGTAACCCGATTCAAATTGACCCGATATCCCAAAGTAACCCGATAACCCGAAGTAACCCGTCCCGTAGTAATTTGTCCCAAAGTAACGTGACCCGAAGTAACCCGATAAGTATATAATGGCATAATCCATACTAGAGGTTTATATTATATGTCTATAATGACATATTAAATACATATTACATAGTCCATTCTATAAGTCGGATATCCAAATTTGGTTAAAGATCATTTCGATCAACAAATCACCCAAATATTTGCGGATAATTATTCAAACCAACTAAAATCATTTTTCACATAAATACATAATCCATACTACAATTTTTAAGAATCGGAATTTTAAAGATATTTTTTATTCATTATATTGCCTATATATACATAAATACATATTACATATTACATACTATAACTATAAGTCTATAATGTCATTCTGCAACTCCGACACGATAAATGTAAGGTAACAATATTTTTAACGCATTAAAATAAATTTAAATTTTAACTTATGGTTTACTAATTACTTATTAGAATTATTTTCCAACTTTAATTTTATATTTCTATACAAGTATTAAAATATATATATTACATAATACATAGTATAATTGTATAAGTATATATGATGGCATTTTTAAAGTATTACCTTTTTTACCTTGTTGGAGAAAAGATGTCTTAAAGTGTTAAAAATAAGTTTCTTTAACAAAAATTGTATCAATTATACGGTTTTCACTTTCATTTGAATTAAGTTATGTGACTAATTGACTATAATATATTATATTTTATTATACACTTTATAACAAACTAAATAGGAAAAAAAACATAAATGGATCAAATAGATATGTCATATTAGGTATATGGATTAAATGGATCAGTCACATTAGATATATCGATCAAATCGATCAGTCGGATATCCAGATTCGGTTAAAGTCATTTTCAATTAGACAGATCACGCTAAAATCATTTCGATCAAACAAATTACCCATGTATTCGCGGATAATTATCCGATCTGACTAGAATTGTTTTCGAATACAGGTTTTTATAATTTGGATCAAACAGATCAACCAAATATATACGGATTATTATCCAGTTCTGTGAAAAGTGATAAATAGTTACATTCGAATAAAATGTTACTTTTAAATAAAGTATCAAATAATATTAATATATATATATATATTGTGTTTCCCACTAGTTTAAGAAAGTAATAGTTGATTAATATAAAATTATATTAACGATATGCCGGTTATTGATCATAATCAAATTAATTGATACACGATCCAAACCGGTATTAACCTAAATTGATACCCGATCTAAACTGACTTGACCCAAAATAGACTGTTAAAAAGAGAGATTGTTTTGACCCGGCCCATTTGAACCCGAACAATTGATACCCGATCCGAACAGGCCCGACCCGAAACAAACTACTAAAAAGAGAGAGATTGTTTTGACCCGACCCGTTTGAACCCGATCTTGTTGTGACCAACCCAACTTGACCCGTTGGCCGCGTTTGACACCGCTATCAAGAACCGAGCTAAACCGACCCATTATGACCCGAGAACCGAGGCTACCCGATAACCCGTTATAACCCGAATAATCGATACCCGGCCCAAACCGACCCGACCCGACCCAATCCGGTTATTAACCAAGCCTTTTTTTTTTACCTGATCCGTTTCAACCCGAACTTGTTGTGACCCGACCCGACCCCGACCCGTTTGCCCCATTTGACACCTCTAAGTACAACAACAAGCTCACTCACCCTTGCTTGAGACTCCTCTCAAAGTCATCATGCGTGTCTTTTGTGGGCACAAGGAGGAGAATAAGGTCGCTCTCAAGGGCCTTCCACTGCCTTATGTCTGCATTCCGGCGTGTGACAATGTGCCAGATTGGATCTCTCTCTTCCTTGGCGCTTTGAAGCGCATTCAGAAGA
The DNA here is from genome assembly GCA_033239125.1 of Fagopyrum homotropicum. NCBI lineage: Eukaryota > Viridiplantae > Streptophyta > Magnoliopsida > Caryophyllales > Polygonaceae > Fagopyrum > Fagopyrum homotropicum. The sequence continues at coordinate 115,605,162 of BSWB01000007.1, read as the reverse complement.
ACGAGCCTAGGGACATTGTTAGAGGTGGCATCATCTCCTTGTTTACTGAAAGGTCATGGACTTGACCGAGTTGGAGGATGGGATGGCGATCCCATTCTACAACGAAGGTCTCCTCCACCGCTGCAAGCTATTGAGGAGGGACGGTGAGAACCTTTTTTTGGCTCTCTTTTACAGATGGGATTCATATCACTTACTTGCCCCGGCCGCTACCCATCGGAGAGGAGCTCTCCGACATCTATATGGCCGTTGACCCATACGTACTGAGGCGACCACAGGTTGCCATTGTTGAGCGGCATACGGCGAGCTCCAACAAAGTCCCATATGAGGATCACATGCCCATCCCCGATGATGAGGAGATGCCCACCGTAGAGGATGAGGATAATCCCGCCCACGCCAGCCTGCGAGCTCATATGGAGGCTTTGACAACTCAGCACCAGCAGTGGCAGACCGACTACCACAAGACCATGCTTGAGTAGCAATAGGCTTTGCAGACGGGTTTTGAGGGGAGTATGACCAAGAATTTTGACCAGCGTCAAGATGCTTGATAGGCGGCTCAGCAGCAGAGGATGGAGGCTCAACAATTAGCTTGGCAAGCCAACTTTGAGACTTCCTTTAGAGCTTGGTTGGACACACAACAGGGCCGCCTTGATGAGATCTATTAGAGGCAGGAGCACTTCTTCAGCCACTTTCTCTACCCGCCAAGCCACGGTCCGGATGGTCCAGCCGGACCATCCCACTAGTGAGCTACTCCTCTTTCCCTTCTCCACATTATTTATCTTTGCTTTCATTTTCACACTTCGAGGGCAAAGCGTTCTTCAAGTATGGGGGAGGGAACTTATCATGCATGTACAGTTTATTTTATGTATTTGTTTTTGAGAATTCAAAGTTTGTAATTCAGTTTATATTCACTGAAAAATAAAAGCCAAAGAATTGAGTAAAAGGCAAGAAAATCCTTGGGTAAACCGAAAACCCAAAAGGGCGGTTTAGGCAAAAAGAAGGTTCTCCGACCAACTCTAGGTTGGTGCAAAATTGGACTTGAGGGATGTGAGATTTTGGTGAGATTATCATGAAAATAAGAAGAGTGGCAAGGTGAAAACCCGAAAGGGCTCCTTAGCAAAATGAGCAATTCCGAGTGTAGGTTCTCCTTCCGACGTCGGCGACATAAGAAGGGGAGACATAAGGAGGAGTCCGGGTGGGTCACTCTTGGAGCGAAAAGGATGGTAGTCCCTCTTGCTTCTCACTTTTTCTCTTTTCTCTTTTCCCATTTTCTTTTGGTAGCTTTTCTCTTGTTTTCCTCGTGTTGTCTACTGCACCATACTTCATGATGCTTTTTGTGCTGATTTGTTTGATGTGTTGTTTACTCGGGACGAGTAAAGAGTCTAAGTATGGAGGAGTTTGATAAGTGATGGAATCACTATCATTAGGTAGTTTTTAGAGTCATTTTAGCGTCTTTGTGTCGTATTATGTTACTAATCCTTGATCCAGATGAAGAAGTCCAAAATGAAGTAAGAAAGGGTTTAGCAACACTTGAGAGTCGAAGAAGATCAACGAAAACAAGTTTCTGGTGTCACACCGCCCCCGCGGAGTAGTGTCATTGCCCTTGTGGTGACACTACACTCCGGCAACGCAGCGTGCGCATTCGTCAGCACCCAGAAGAAGCTTGTCACCGCCCCTACGGCCGGCTCTGGCCGTCCCTACGGTGACTCAGCCTGAAGAAGCGACCCTGCACCCCTGCCTACACCCTTAGAGGACATGTTGGGGATGAGTCTACACTTAACGATTGTGTTTCACCCCCAAACAAATGGTCAGTCAGAGAGGACCATCCAGACCTTAGAGGACATGTTGCGAGCCTGTGTGTTGGATTGGGGACAGGGATGGTCTGATTACCTCCCACTCGTTGAGTTCTCATACAACAACAGCTGACATGCATCTATAGGGATGGCTCCCTATGAGGCACTGTGTGAACGTAGGTGCCATACACCTTTATACTGAGATGAGCCTAGTCGTATCAGTGGGATAGCGCCAGAGCAGATTCAGGATGATATGGCTCGAGTAGTGCTTATCTAGGAGTGGATGTTGGCTGCACAGAGTCGCCAGAAGTCGTATGCAGATAGGAGGTGTCGACCTCTAGAGTTCCGGGTAGGAGCTCATGTCTGGTTGAGAGTATCTCCGACGCGAGGCGTCAGACGTTTTGGCATAAAGGGGAAGCTGAGTCCCCGATATATCGGTCCTTTTGAGATACTGGATAGAGTCGGGAGGGTAGCCTACAGAGTAGCATTGCCTCCGAGGTTAGAGGGTGTTCATCCTGTGTATCATGTGTCTCGGTTGAGGGAGTACATACCAGATCCAAGGCACATTGTGAGTTATGATGATCTTGTGGTTGAGCCGGACCACACCTTTGCAGAGCACCCTATTGTAGTCCTAGAGCGAGGTGTGAGACGCCTGAGTTCAAAGGACATTCCTATGATGAGGATACAGTGGTCGAGACAAGGACTTGATGAGGCTACCAGGGAGACAGAGGATAGTATCTAGAGGAACTATCCAGAGTTTTACCCTGAATTAGAGGCACCGATAGGATCCACGAGTAGATCTTAGTGTCATCTTGGTGAGTGTATGCTATGTTATGTGCTTATGTGATATGTTGTGCTTTTCGTGCTAGATGTGTGTGCATATGATCTGTTAGATCATGGTTGCTAGCACGAGATAGGTATAGCTAGAGATGGTTCTTTCCTCCATGATAAGGTGTGTGTGTTAGGATTAGCTGGAGATGGTTCTTTCCTCCATGCTATCTTTGATGGACATAGTGTGAGTGGAGATGGTTTTCCTCCACATATTAGTGTAATGTGTACGTTTTGGGCGGAGACGGTTTTCCTCCATGCCAGTGTGATGTGGTTAGTGTTTGGCTAGAGATGATCTTCCTCTAGGCCTTGTTGAGAGTTGATGATAGTGCTCAGAGTTATACCTCGGCTTATGGGTCCGAGAGGTTTTGGGATCTTGCAAGTTTCGGGACAAAACTTGTTTTTAGGGGGTGTGATGTAAGAGCTTAGTCTTTAGAGCCTAGGAGCCTTGCTGAGCCTTAACTGAGACCTTGTTGGACCCTGTCAGCCGCCCTTGCGGATCTTGTGAGCCGCCCCTGCGCCTCAGGAGGGCCACCCCTGCGCCTTGCCTGATCCGCCCCTGCGGTTTTGTGTGGCTACAGCCACCTTTGTTGACCTCTTGACTTTGATTTTGGGGTTAGCTTCCTATATAAGCTTCCCATGCTTCTAATGAGGGGTTTCCTTACCTCATTTCTGCTCCTTCATCTCCCTTACGTTCTTCTTCTCCTTCCTCTTCTCCTCTTGGCTCTTACTTGATCTTGTGAGAGAGTTCTTGAGAGTTTGGTGTTGGTTTTAGCTGTGGATGATCATGAGGATGTTGCTGAGTGTTGTTGCTGTAGTGTTGAGGTGATAGAAGTGATGTTTGCTCCTAGCTGCTACTTAGGGTTGCTGTGGTAAGCTCTTCACCTCTTTCTTCCTTTCTTCTTCTTTCTTGCTTCTTTCTCCCTTCTTAGCTTAGGATCACAAGTTAGACTTGTGTTGGATCCTCTCCTGAATGTTTTGTTGATCATACATGTGTATATATGTATGTATGTTGCTGGTGTGTGATGAAGAAGTGAAGAGAGTCGAGAAAGGGATCGAAGAGAAGTCGGTGCCAAACCTCTGCACAGACAGCCGCCCCTACGCCTTACTTTGGCTGCCCCTGTGCCTGCCTGTGAGCCGCCCCTGCGCCTGGTGTGAGCCGCCCCTGCGCCTGGTGTGAGCCGCCCCTGCGCCTGGTGTGAGCCGCCCTTGCGCCTCACTGGATTAACTTGGAGTTCCTTGCTTCTGTTGGTGCATACCTTGTTGGTATGTCTTCTTTCCTTCCTTTCCTTTGGCCTTGGCTTAGATATTGGCTAGGCTAGCTTGGTTAGGATGAGTTGTATGTTAGAGATGTGCCTTAGGCACTCGTGTTGATGTTGAGGTTATGCTGTAGGCATTTGTGAGCTTGTTATGGTCTTGAGGGTTAGATTGAGGTTGTAGTTTGGTTTTGGTTATGGAGACGAGTCTCCTAACCCTTGTAGTTTGTGATGTTGTGTGCCTTGCTATTGCAGGCATTGGTTTCTTTCCCAAGGGGAAGTTGTGACGTGGTATTGGATACGAGTATATGAGGTAAGTCCATAGGACTTACTTAGCGTTCAATTGTGAGTTTGTGTGATGGTGATGGTTGTGTGTGTTCATATGATTGTGAATTTATAACCTAAACCGGACAAGGATGACCTTTATTACTTTAAATGGCCCAAGTGTATTATAACGGGTCGTGACCACTTGTCTCCGCCTACAGGTAGGAGGAGGTGCCCTGAAGATGATCTCACAGGAGGGGACGAGTGATGATCACCCCCATTCAAAACTCCTGTGTTACGTTGGATGGGACGGGGTTCTTGAGGCTCCTCGTGTTACAAATAAGTTGAATTAGTAATGGAATCATGTAATGAAAGATAATAAATGAATGTGTGTGTGGCATTGCATGTATGAGATATTGATGTGTGTTTGTGCTATTACCTTCATACTTATTCATTGTTGTAGCTAGCGGTGTATACCGTGTAGTAAATGATCTGCAGGTTAGGAAGACTGCAGAGTGAGCCAGGTGGTGTGACTAGCCGAGGACTTCTGTACATTAGGATGCGTGGGATATGGGATCTTTTGTATCAGATGTTATGGTTGATGTTTTGTACTCGGCTTTGTGTTTGTAAACTCTTTTGATGTATTATATACAACTTTTATGTATTTTGTTTTAATCTACCTGTGCCTTGTTGTAAGATCCAGTGAACTTGTTGTCAGGCTAGGGTCTGAATCCATTGTGAGATTCTAGCCCAATGTAGCACTCTGAGTCCCGTGGGTTTGGGGTTTTACACTTTCCTTCCTCTTCTTTCTTCCTTCCTTCCTTTCTTCTTCTTTAGTTAGGAATTCTAACAAGCATAGCTTGTTTTTGTTCTTCTTGGACATTTGATGGTGTATATGCATGTATATATGTATGTTGATTGCCTTTGGGGCAATGAAGACGTGAAGTGAATTGAAAGAAGGATCGAAGAGAAGTCTCAAAGGACCCCTCTATTGTACGACCGCCCCCACGTCTTGGCAGTGCCGCCCCTGCGGCTGAGCTTGTATGACCGCCCCTGCGGCTGAGTGTCACCGTCCCTGCGGTGGGTTACCGCTCGTGCGTCTTCTTGGTTCCGCATGTGCGTTGTTCTAGTACATATCAGGTATGGTATGTTTCCTTCCTTTCCTTTTGGCTTAGCTTAAGAGTGAGGCTAGGCTAGTGTGGTGTGTGATGAGCTTGGTGATGTATATGTTGAGGATATACCTTAGGCATTTGTGATTATGTTGATATATCGAGTTTTAGATATAAGTTACAGTTTGGTTATGGTTACGGGGTGTAGGAGACGAGTCTCCTAACCTTAGCGGTGTTTGATATTGTGTGTGCCTTATTGATGCAGCCGCTGATCATTTCCTTGAGGGAAAACTATGACGTGGACAGGTTTACGTTTGTATCAGGTAAGTCCATTAGACTTACTTAGCGAGCAGTTGCAGATTTGAGTGATTGTGATAGTGTGTGTGTGCATATGATTATTGCATTTATAACCTAAACCTGACTAGGACGACCATATATGTATATTAAATGGCCCACGTGTATTATAACGGGTCGTGACCACTTGCCAAAGCTCGCCGAGAGTGAAGAAGGTGCTCTGAAACCGGTACTCCAGGTGGGAGGTAGATCCCATGCAAAACCTGTGTGAAAAGGGACAGAGGTGAGGTTCTAAGGTTCCTCGTGCCACTTGAACTAGTAAAGGTATAACGTAATTAAAGATAATAAAATGGTTTTGATGTGAGAATTGCATATTGTGAAGTGTTGATGTGTTTGTATCTGCTATTATGATTATTCTTATTCATGATTTGTTAGCTAAAGGTTTTATACCGTGTTGTAGATATTCTGCAGAATAGGAAGACTACAGAGTGAGCCAGATGGGTGATCAGTCAAGGGCTTCCATACACTAGGTTGTGCGAGGGTTGTGGGATGTTTTGTACACCTTTGTATATGTTTTGCCGTTTTGTACTCAACTATATTTTGTATACCTTTTGGATGTATACGTTTATATAGTTTTATGTATTTGTTTTTATATCTATTTGTGCCTTATTGTAAGATCCAATGAACTTGTTGTCAGGCTAGGGTCAAGATCCATTGTGAGATCCTAGCCTAGTAGCGCCCCAAGTCCCACGGATTTAGGATGTTACAAAGTTGGTATCAGCCCCTCAGGTTGACAACAATGGCACTTGCAATCTGCGATAAAGGTCGAATAGATAAATAAATAAAACCCGGAAGGGGTTTGACTTTTCAAAGGATTTTGGTTTTTCAAAAGTGTATAGTGTTTTGGGATAGAGTGTACGGGAAGCCATTGTTCGCTCCAAACGGTGTGTGCAAGCTTTAAAATTTATAACCCAAGAAGTATGCTTGAACAAATATGTGAACCCGCAGTGTACGGGTCAATTGTAATAAAAGCAAGAATTGCAGGGGTCGATCACAGGGACTTAGGTGAAACAAAGCACAGAATCAGGTTGTCAAATATTGCAATTAACTAAAAGCAATTAAAGCAATCAAAGATGATATAAAGTCAAGTAAGGGGAAATGCAGATTTTAGGGATTAAAGCATCTAGTTGTGGTTCCGACTCAAGATCTCAAAGGATAACGCGGACAAAGATGAGGTTTTGCAAAGGGAAGGTGTTTCTAAGGTGGGAATAGATCACCTAGTAAGTCTCACTACTCCCCACCCCAAACCAAACCTCCTATTCCGGGTAAGTCTCAAGGTAATAAGGAAAGGAATTATAACCTAAAACCAACACACCACCCAAGGGAATAGAATCAACCTTTACCGGATAAGTCTCAGGCTAACTCACAAAGATGGGATGAACGCACACTCAAATCCCAATAAAGGATTAACCTTTATTACCTACACTCATGATCTTAGGTAAACAAACAAAGGAACTACCGGGTAAGTCTCATCCTAGGCTTGCATTGAATCAGGAAAGGTGTAATAAGGATAGGATTAGGCAAACTTAAACACTTAACTTCAGAATATGACCAGGAAAAGTCACCTCGTTCAGTCAGATTCCACCCCGGCCGAGATGTTCAAAGACTGAGCGAGGTGTTCTAGGGTTAAGGTAAACACTCGAGCTTTCAAGGTCCTATTGGAATTAAGATCATTCTATCATCGTCTTCCCCAGAACTTTCAGTCAATCACCGTAGAATCGCATAAGAAACTTAGCCAACAATCATCATGATATAACAATCAAATTTATGGAAAAGGAATCAATATTCAAACACGAAGATCTTAAGAAAAAGGTCTAAATAACTGAATTAAATAACAAACAAACAAGCGTTCCTCAATCACAAGTCAGCAAAGACAATCAAACCAAAAGAAAATCTAAGAAAGTCTTACAAACTCCTTTAAAAAACAACTCCAACTATGATATCTTCCTTCCTTGAACTTTAATCTTCAATACTTCTTTCAATTCTTCCTTCAAACTTCCAGAAAATCCCTCAATTGCTGGATGCTCCAAGCATGGTTGAACTTGTGGAATCCAACCCTTTATTTAGGAGAATTATCTTTCAAAGATAAGAATATCTTAAAAAGATAATTTCCTATAAAATATATCTCTATCTCATAAAATATATCAATCAGAAATCAATATCTTCCTTCCAGAAATCCAGCCAAAAATATAAGATATCCTCCTTTCCAAAAATAAAAGATCTCAGCCAAAAATATATATTTCGCCGGCGACAGGGTATTCGCCTCGGTCGGGACGCTCCTCACGATCACCTCGGTTGAGGTGACACTGTAGCTGACCGAGGTGAATCTCAACTGAATGTGAAATCTCTCAAATCTGGTCCAAAGTCAATCTTCTTAATCATTTTCATGCTTCCTGAGGTCTTCCTTAAGCTCTAGAATGTAGCTCCAATGACTCCTTAGCTCCCTTAGCTCCATTTCAATCCAAAACGTGTCATTTTACCTACAATTACAACGAAACTAGGTGTAGACCTCGATTCCCGCAAAGGTAGACAAAACAACAATATAATCAAAGAATATACATCCATACATGCAGATTATTGAAGATAAAACATCTAAACTAGCCCCAAAATATAGACTATAATACATGCTATCAACCATCACCCTTTTGAGGATCTCAATAGTATATATATATATATATATATGTATATATGTATTATGTATTGAACTGTGCATGTATGTTGTCTTTTGAGTAATATATATATCTATACATATGGCATATATATAGCCTTGTAAGTTAGGTGTGCATACCCCCTCTTCCTCCAGTAATGATAGGCTAGGGACATGTTCCCATTGCTAATCCGCTTGCAGCGGAGGACATACACGAGGAGGTTGTTGAGAGCGTTGTTCGCTCCAAAAGGTGTGTGTGCAAAGAAGTCTTAAATTTATATCCTGAAATATATACCTAACGATAAACGAACCCGCAATGTACGGATCTATCGTCGTAAGGGCTAATATTCCGGAGTCGATCTTAGGGATTTGGTGAGAATAAATTCAGCAAAGCAATCTAACTTAGCAAGCATGCAAATGCAATGATCAAAAGCAAAGAGAAGATTATGTAATATGATTGGGGAACGCAGATCCTAGAGATCAAAGTATCCAGTTGTGGTTTTGACTCAAGACTTCTCAAAGATATATGTGGACAAAACTGACGTTGTGAAGGGAAGATATTTCTACAATGGGATAGATCACCGGGTAAGTCTTAATACCCACTTTCCCAAACCAAGGCTCCTATCACCGGGTAAGTCTCAAGGAACTAAGGAAAGATATAAGCACTCAAACTAACATCACTCACCTTAGGGAACAGAAATAGCCATCATCGGATAAGTCTCAAGTTAACTCTCAAAGGTAAAATGAAGGCACACTCAAACCCTAACAAAGGATAAATCTTTTATTACCTAACACTCATCATCATCGGTACACAAGCAAAGGAATCACCGGGTAAGTCTCATCCTATGCTTGAATGTAAACCAAGAAAGGTGCAACAAGGATAGGATTTGGCATAACTATAACCTAAACTCAGATCGGACAAGCCGTGGATCGTCTCGTGCAATTCTTATCAATCTCGGTCGAGATGACTCCAAGAACAAACTGAGACGGGTTTCAGTTTAGGGTTAACTCAAGCTTTCATGGTCCACGCGCGATTAAGGTTGATTCTTTCATCATCTATATCACAACCTTCAACTAATCACCCTACAATTGCAGGGGTTTTAGCCCACAACCATCATATTAACAATCAAATATACATCAAGAATATCAAGAAAAGAGAATAAAGAAATCAATCAAAGGTATCTCAATTATCAAAACAAACAAACCAGCAATCGTATCAAATATGTGTTCCAGAAAGTATGATGACAACTCACTAACAACTTCTTAAGAAAATGTCACAATCTCTTGTTCCTTGAACCCTAAGCAATTCTTCCTTAGATCTTTTCCAACCTATTGCCGTCTTTCCGTTCGTACGTGATCTCAAGCTCCAGCCTTTTGCAGTCCCCTTTCTTAACATTCACCCTCCATTCTTATAGAAGAATTTTAGCTCAAACAATATTTTATTTCCCTTGGGTTGTGGGCCGTCGGCCTCGATCCAAGCCCAGTAGGCCGTCTCGGTCAAGGTGCATGTCCGTATTGGTCCGAGATCAGTGGTAAACTACGTCCATGTCTTTGTTTCTTCAACTGAATCCTTCCTTTATCCTTCGAATAGAGTTTCTGCCTTTCTTCATGTCCTTCCTAATGCTCCATAATGTAGCTCCATAGCTTCCTTAGACTTCAATGCTCTAATTTGATCCAAAATACGCCTTATTCTCTACAATTACAATAAAACATGGTGTAGACCTTGATTCTTGCAAAGTAAACGAATAATGACATAATCTCCAAGAATATACATCCATGTATGCAGAATTATGATGAGAAAATGTCAAAACCATATCCAAAATATAGATAATAATTCATGTTATCAAGCGTCGTTCTTGAGACTAGGAGTAGTGTGGCTGCGAGACAGAGATCTTAACGAGTCCAGTCAGATGACTCGGATCATGTCTCTATGAGGGGATCAGATTTTTGCGCGTACATCGGGCGAGTTGAGGAGGCTTCCAGGGCAGGTAGACGTGCCCCGGATATTCTAGCACAAATAGGATCTTTTGAGATGTCCCATCACACGCTGCTGAGGTTGGTAGAGCTTTAGAGGAGTCGAGAGGGCCTCGACAAGACATTTGTTTGAAGGCATTTCATTAGACGGGAGTACCCCCTTTCTCCGGGAAGGTGGGTTTGGAGGTTGAGATAGGCATTGGGCCTGTAGACTCAGCCCTTGAGTCTATTAAATGTCCACAGGATAGACGGATAAATTTAGCACAAACTCTATTCCGTGACCTAGCCCAGTATTAATGAAGAACCATGCGCATTCGAGCCACCAACTAAGACCAGATGGAGAGTATGATTCGAGAGCGTTTCCGCCCTGCCTCTTTGAAGAGGGTGAAACTACAGGACTTTGTTGAGGCTAGCTTTTGAGGATGTACCGATAGTAGAGGCAATTAGCAGGTTTCAGAAGGAGTTGGCATTACTGGGTCCAGTTGCACCTCTAGAGGATTAGGATGCCGACTGAGGGAGAGTACTTGTTCCTATATGGCGGGTTTCCATTGCGAGTCTTTGACAGATTACTAGAACAAAGCCTCAACTTACGAGCGTGAGCGGGCTAGCCGGAGGAGGACTACTCAAACGGGAATGTTTGAGAAGAGACAACGTACTGGACAGACTAGTGCAGGAGCATTAGGGTACGGGCGAGGCCAGACTCAGGGTCGCTCGAGTTACCCAGTTTCTGCACAAACTACTAATAGAGGTTGGCAGTGTTATAACCGCGGAGGGTCGGGGCATGTGAGAGTTGATTGCCCGAGAGCACTAGTGACTTGTTTTTCCTGCGAAAAGCCAAGACATCGGGCTACGTTTTTCCATCAGGGAAGGCGTCCTCACAATAGGGTTCTTCCCCTGCTAGTGCAGTTGGAGGTGGGCAGAGGCCACCTCAGTATCATATGCAGGGACAACATAGAGTTCCGGACCATCCTCCTATTCAAGGTTCCGCTCCATGACCAAGTAGAGGCCGAGATCAAGATGGAGGTACCAATGATACCATTGGAGCTAGAGGTAGAGTTTTTGAGTTGAGGAGCGCTAAGGAGCCACCAGCGCCCGCTGCTACAAGTACTAGTATGATTAATGGTTTACTTGTTAGAGTTTTGTTTGATACGGGTGCTACGCACTCTTTCATTTCTGATGCATTCGTTGATAGATTGACTTTATATACGGTAGAGGGGAGACCTTTTGTTATAGGTTTACTCGATGGGGGTCAGGTGAGAGGTACCCGAGAGGTACATGGTTGTCCTATACATTTAGGAAACCGTCATTTGCTAGTAGACTTCTTTGTCATGCCGCTAGTGCATGAGGGAGTCATTATGGGTATGGATTAGATGGATAGAAATCGTGTTGTGTTAGATGTAGGTAGGAGGACTGTGACGGTCTCTACCACGTCCGGTCTCTACCACGTCGGGTCAGATCGAGATTTTCGGAGGTTGGGACCTTGGAAAGTTGGGTATGGTTATCAGCGCAGTGCGAACAGCGAGATTGATAGCGCAAGGATGTGTCGCCTTCTAGTGTTATGCCATGAAGGAGAGCGAGAGTCCAGCGCTAGAGGGCATCCCCGTGGTTTGCGACTTTACGGATGTGTTTGCCGAGCCGTCTAGTTTTCCGCCTCAGAGGAGCGTGGACTTCGGCATTGAGTTGGAGCTTCGTACGAGACCGATCTCGAAGGCCCCATACCGTATGGCGCCTATCGAGTTGTTAGAGCTCAAGAAGCAACTTGAAGAGTTGGCTGAGAAGGGCTTCATCCAACCTAGTGTATCCCCGTGGGGTGCACTTGTCCTCTTCATGCGGAAGAAGGACGGATCGTTGAGATTGTGCATCGACTATAGAGAGCTTAATAAGGTGACCATCAAGAACAAGTATCCTTTTCCCCACATTGATGACTCGTTAGATCAGCTTCAGGGAGCGACTGCGTTCTCCAAGATCGACTTGCGCTCGGGATATCACCAGTTGAGGGTGAGAGAGCAAGATGTGCATAAGACGGCATTTCGGACTCGATATGGCTACAACGAGTTTGTAGTGATGTCATTCGGGCTCACAAATGCACCCGCCGTCTTTATGGAGTTGATGAATGGCATATTCATCGACTTCCTGGATCATTTTGTGGTGGTTTTTATATACGATATCATAGTGTACTCTCGTAGTAGAGAGGAGCATGCAGGACATCTGAGGACAGTGTTGCGAGTTTTACGGGATAGAGAACTGTGTGCCAAGTTCTCTAAGTGCGAGTTCTGGATGCAAGAGGTAGAATTTTTGGGTCATGTTCCACCGAAAAGATCAAAGTTGATACGGCAAAGATCGAGTTTGTAGCAGCATGGACGACACCGACGAACGTCAAGGAAGAACATAGCTTTCTTGGCTTAGCGGGTTATTACCGTAGGTTTGTGGAGGGATTCTCTATGATTGCCCGTCCACTTACCAGTTTGTTGAGAAAGACTACCCGGTTTGTATGGTCCGATCCGTGCACTAAGAAAAGACAACAAACCAAACCAAACCAAACCAAACCAACTAAGAAAAGACAACAAAGCAAACCAAACCAACTAAGAAAAGACAACAAACCAAACCAACTAAAAAAATCTTACAAACTTCTTCAAACTAGCTTCCTTCCTTCCTTGATCTTCAACCTTCCAAACATCCTTCAAAACTTCCTTTAACTCTGGAGAACTACTGCTCCTCTGATCCGGAAATTCTGAGATAGCTGAATTCCAGAAAATCAGCCCCTTTATATAGGAGAATTATCTTCCTAAGATAAGATATCTTAAAAAGATAATTTCCTTCTCTAAAATATCTCCGTATCTTCCAAAATATATCAGCCAAAAAGATATGCTTCCTTCTAGAAATCCATCCTAAAATATGTGATATTCAGTTTCCAAAAATAGAAGATCTCAGCCAAAGATAAAGATCTCGTGTCCCGTCATCACTTCGCCTCGGTCCAGACGATCATGAAGATCACCTCGGTCGAGGTGGCACGGTAGCCAACCGAGGTAAATCTCAGTCAAGTGTCAATCTCTCTGATCCGGTCCAAAATCAATCTACTATCTCATTTTCTTGCTTCGTGAGCTTCTCTTATAACTCCTCAATGCTCCAAAATGTAGCTCCAATGACTCATTAGCTTCCTTAGCTCCAAAACATTCCACAACGTACCATTTTCCCTACAATCACAACAAAAGTAGGTGTACACCTCGATTCTTGCAAATGTAAACAAAAGAACATAATGATCAAAGAATATACATCCATACATGCGGATATATGAAGATAAAATGTCCAAACCAATCCCAAAATATAGACTATAATACATGCTATCAAGGGACATACGAGTCATCCGCCTGCTACTCAAGCGTCAAACAAAGGGAGGGGAGGGCATGGACATCTTAGGTCCGATTGTAGAAAGCCTCTTGTGAGTTGTTTCTCTTGCGGCTAGACGGGTCACAGGGCAGTTTATTGGAGACGGGGTAGAGCACCGTCACAGCAGGGGTCTTCGCCTACTAGCGGGTCAGGTGGAGGACAGAGGCCACCTCAGGTTCCGGTTCAAAGTTTTCAGCAGAGGGGTCAGAGTCAAATGTGTACACAGGTGTCAACTCAAGGTCAGGGCCGAGGTAGAGATCGTGGTTGAGGTACCCAGGAGACCAGAGGCCCACAGGCCAGGGTGTTTGAGTTGAGGAGCGTTGTTGATCCAGCGGCGCCGGCAGCCACGGGTACTATTCAGATTCATGGCCTTCCGGTCTGAGTTTTATTTGATACGGGTGCCATGCACTGATTTATATTCGATGACTGTGTAGCTAGGTTGTGCTTAGTTACGGTAGAGGGGAGACCCTTCATTGTGGGGTTAACCGAAAGGGGTAGGGTTAGTGGTACCCGAGAGGTACGCGGTTGTCCCATACGCTTGGGAAACCGGGATTGGTTAGTCAACTTCTATGTCTTAGTGCATGAAGAAGTCATCCTTGGCATGGGTTGGATGGACCGCCATCGAGCCGTTTTGGACATCAGCCAGAGGACCGTGACAGTTACCACGGAGACGGCACATGAGGTGATTTTTCGAGATTAGGACCTCGGGAAGACCGGTACAGTCATTAGTGCGGTCCGAACCGCGAGACTTATCGGGCAAGGATGCGAGGTCTTTTGGTGTTATGTCATGAAGGAAGAGACGGGACCATTGGTAGAGGAGATTCCCATGGCATGTGAGTTTGAGAGCTTATTCAAGGAGCCACCACGATTACCACCGCAAAGGAGCGTTGAATTTGCTATTGAGTTGGAGCCCGGCACGAGGCCGATATCCAAGGCTCCATACCGCATGGCGCCGATCGAGTTGTTGGAGCTGAAGAAGCAGCTCGAGGAGTTAGCTAAGGGGGGTTTCATACACCCGAGTGTTTCCCCTTGGGGTGCAACGGTCCTCTTCGTCAGGAAGAAGGACGGATCTTTGAGGATTTGCATTGATTACCGAGAATTGAACAAAGTCACTATCAAGAACAAGTATCCTCTGCCGCGCATCGATGATTTGTTAGACCAGTTACAGGGAGCTTCTGTGTTTTCACGCATTAACTTGAGGTCGGGTTATCACCAGCTGAGGGTGAGAGAGGAGGACGTGCCAAAGACGGCCTTCCGGACGAGATACGACCATTATGAGTTTATTGTGATGCCATTCAGGCTCACGAATGCACCCGCCGTCTTCATAGAGTTGATGAACGGCATCTTCATGGACTTCTTGGACCACTTCGTGGTAGTGTTTATAGATGATATCTTAGTTTACTCCCGGAGTAGGGAGGAGCATGTGGGACACCTGAGGATGGTTCTTCGAGTCCTTCAGGATAGAGAGCTTTATGCAAAGCTCTCTAAGTGCGAGTTTTGGAAGTCCGAGGTGACATTCCTAGGTCATATAGTTTCCGCCGAGGGTGTCATGGTTGACCCGGCGAAGATAGAGTTCGTTTCTCCATGGCCGCCTCCTAGGACGGTTAAGGAGGTGTGTAGTTTCTTGGGCTCAGCGGGATACTACCGCCAATTTGTTAAGGGTTTCTGCGTGATTGCACGCCCGCTTACTTCCTTGCTGAGGAAGTCTACCAAGTTCGTCTGGTCCAAGCCTTGTTAGAGCAGCTTTGAGGAGCTGAAGAGGAGGTTGACCTCCGCTCCCGTTTTAGCCCAGCCTGAGGACGTAGAGGATTTTTTTTGTATATAGTGACGCCTCCAAGCTAGCTTGGGGTGCGTTTTGATACAGAGGGGTAGGGTTATTGTGTACGCTTCTCGGCAGCTGAAGCCGTATAAGGAGAATTATCCTACTCATGATCTTGAGCTAACGGCAGTGATTCATGCCTTGAAGATCTAGCGACACTACTTGTATGGGGCTACGTGTCAGATCTTCACAAACTATAAGAGTCTGAAGTATATATTCACTCAGCGGGAGTTGAATAACCTCCAGAGGAGATGGTTAGAGTTGATTAAGGACTTTTATTTGGAGATTTTGTACCATCCGGGGAACGCGAACGTAGTCGCCGATGCCTTGAGTAGGAGGACTCCTCGAGAGGAGGAAATAACACGGCTTACGGTTCAGACACATCTGCGGAGGGATTTGATAAAGTTAGAGAAAGATATCTGATCCGGGATACAGATTGTCGTTTGTCCAAGTTGGAGGTACTTCCTGACCTGTTCGGAGAAATCCGGCAGAAGCAGGAGGGATGCTTTGTTTTGATGAGGGTTAGAGATAGGATGACCAGAGGTGAGGAGCTGCAATTTACGGTAGGAGCAGATGGCTTACTAAGACGACAGGGGCGTATTTGTATACCTTCGAACCAGGAGTTGAGAGATCGGATTTTGCATGAGGTGCGTTCTGCACCTTACTCTTTGCATCCACGCACGAGTAAGATGTACCAGGACCTTAGGAGATCTTATTGGTGGGGCGGGCTCAAGCCTGATGTAGCTAGATATGTGGCCCGATGCGCGACCTGCCAGCAGGTCAAGATCGAGCACCAGAGACACGAAGGAGAGCTTCATCCACTGCCCGTGCCGTAGTGGAAGTGGGAGGATATATCCATGGACTTCGTTCCCGGTTTGAGACCGAGTAGGAGCTTTGACGCGATATGGGTAGTAGTGGATCCGTTGACGAAGACCGCACGTTTCATCCCTATTCGGGAGACGTGGCCGGTGAGTCGTCTAGCCGAGGAGTTTACTCGTCAGATTGTGAGGTTACATGGAGTACCGCAGACTATCATCTCGGATAGGGACGGGCGCTTTACCTCGAGGTTCTTTCATCATGTACACGCCGCCCTAGGTTCGAGTCTTCATTTCACCACCGCATACCATCCACATACTGACGGCCAATCAAAGCAGACTATTCAAACCTTAAAGGATATGTTGCGAGCATGTATACTAGACTGGGGGCAGGTATGGCCAGACCACCTCCCATTTATGGAGTTTTCATATAATAATAGCAAGCACGCGTCGATTGGGATGGCACTGTATGAGGCATTGTATGGACGGAGATGTTGCACTCCCTTATGTTGGGACGAGCCGGGGAGTTCTAGCGTTGTATCCGCGGACCAGATACAAGATGACATGGTGTTCGCCCCTAGAGATGTGTGCAAATAAGCTTTAAATTTATAAAACTAGAATCAAGCAAGCGAACCCGCAGTGTACGGATCGACGTAGTTAAGCAAGAATTCCAGAGTATCGAACACAGGGATTTGGGTGGAACGAACTCGGTTGCAGGTTATCAAGCAAGTAAATATAGGAGTTTTGTAAATTATTGGGAAAACAACAATCCTAAAGATTCAGGTATCCAGCTGTGGCAATCGATTCAAGATATACTTAATGATATAAAGACAGAGTTGAGATATGCAAAGGTATACTAATGTAAGGTAATCGTACGGTTGAGGTTCCAAAAACCTTATGTAACTCACCTAAAAGACACTCCCTATACAGGTTGTTGAGGCTCAATATAGAAAGATTCTAAAGACGAGGATTAGCATCAAATACCCAAACTTATAATCTAAAGATCAAGACTAACTTATCCGATTGAGGTTGTTGAGGCTCACAATCGAGGTAGAGGTTGTTGAGGCTTCACTACCACCTAGAAAAGACAAGTCTAAACTAAGCTAAAGCCAATCTTTAACTTTAGATTAAAGTAAAAGCAGGCTCGTAAACTTAAGGAAATTACGGTTGGATCTTGAGATTCCACGGTCGTGGAACTCAAGAACAGCCCGTAATTTAGGGTTGTCGGCGATAATTCTCTAACTCTCAGGGTCTAATCTATTTACGATCGATCTATCATCATCTAAGCCACAACTATCAACCCTTCACCTTAGAATTGTTAAGGGTTTTTAGCCAATAACAGTCATATCGATATCAATTCAAGAATTAAAAGACAAAAGATGGGAACTTTCAAGAACTATCAATAATCTTCAAATGAATCTCAGAATCACAGTCAAGAACAAGTGTTTATCAAAAGATTCAAAACGGAGTAAACAATCACAATCTTAGGAAAGAAAAGAAACGGGATGTCAATCCGATCCTAAATCAAACCTAAGCAAGAAGAGGAATCTTCTTGCAAAACCCTCCAAGAACTTCGATCTTCCACAAACACGAAGATCACAAACAGCAACTCTCCAATACGAACTCTGATCTTCAATGAGATCTCCAAATTACCTCCAAGATGAGGGTTTGTGCGTTGCTAAACGTGGATTATAAGCGTGCCTTTGCCGCTAAGCGAGGGTTGAAAGGTCGTAAGCGAGGTGACGGAATCTTGCTTCATCCGTCTTTTTATAATGCAGGGCAAAGTGTCGGCCCGGCCCAATCTTCAAAAGATCATGGCTTCGAAACATGGCGAAAAGATTCGCCAAGATCACGGTCGTGGAAGATTCCACGACCGTAATTTAGGGCGTGGAAACAATTACGGTTAGTTCCACGGCCGTAGAATCCCCTGGAATGAACATCGAATTTTGACTCTGAATCCACGGCCGTAATTCTGAACGTGGTTTGTGGTACGGCCGTGTTTTAGGGCGTAATTTAGGGCAAGAACGTGATTCTTCCCTAACTCGTGCATTCTTCAATCTAAGACTCCAAATTGCTTCAAAAAGTGTCCTCGATCTATGGACATATCAACTCAACTCTCCTATGCTTGATTCCGTTCGGAAATAGCTCCAAATCACCTATAATCAACATAGAACTCGTGTAGACATCCATATCGACAATATAGGCAATACTAGTTCACATATGCACAAAGCTCAATCAAAGACTATCAATATGAATCAAATACGATTAGAAAACGTGCCTAAAATACCACAATATTTCATGCTAACAAATAACCCCATACTTAGCACTTGCTTGTCCCTAAGCAAGGTCTTTCAAAAAGCTTTAAACAAGAGTTAGGATGAAATATGTGTACCTTCTTTTGGATGAATGTGACTTCTAAAGAATAGATCATTCTCAAACCTTGCTTCAATCGTTTTTCAAACTTTCACACACTTAATTAGAGAGTAAAAGGCAAAGAAAACTCATGAATAAATTTAACTTCCAAACAAGTATTATAACCTTCAAATATTATCAAAATCAATTATAAGAACTTCAATTTAGATCACCAAGTCCTATAACATTCTTTTGATCTTAAGGACTTTCAAAGAAAAGGTCTAGAGTATGGAAGGGAAGGGAAAACTTTAAGGGAGAGTGGTGCATAAATCCGGGAAAGTGGACAACTACCTTCTTCTTCTTTTGCGGTTTCCGCAACACTTCACTTAGAGCTTCGCTCTCTTCTTTTCATTTTTCGACTTTACTTTTGGAGTTATGGATAGAGGTGCACAAAAACCGAAGCCTAGGAGATTGGCGTTTCTCAAAATTGTAAGAGATGCCTCAAACCCTTAGCGCACATACCATAATCCGCTAGGAATATCGCTCAATCCGACTTTGGCAAGACACAAACACCCGGCTATGTGAATGGTGCCGAGTTACTCATCGTCATGATTGACTTCCCCAAACCTATAATTTCTTTCTATTCAATTGATTGCAAATAATTGCTCTCATGGCCCTCCCACATCAAACATGCCTTTTTCTCTTTCACTTTTCCAAGTTCCCGGATGGGTAAAGGAGGCTAATATTTCAATGAGGAGTTAGATGATCAAAGAAAGAGGAAAGAAAGTATCGAATTGCCTTAATCATTTCAACAAGAAGTATAGGAACTTATAATGTGATTTCAACTTCAATTTCTCAACATGATTTAGGTAACGTTTTCACATTATAAAACTTGCAAAAGAGGTAGAATTCATTCATTCAATTTCTTTTCGAATTACAATCCTTTTAAGCATGCAATTGTTATCAAACTCAATTCGCAAGTAGTGATTATCATGGAAATCATATCGATTCATTAGAAGCACCAAATTTTCAAAATTTTCCAATTTTTATGGGTTTTTAAAGTTCTTTTTCATGCAATGCAAGAATGAAACGTGTAACATATAATGAACATGCAATGATAGTCTCGGAATGAAAGCAACATATAGAGTAGAGTTATTACAAACATTTAGTACATCCCACCCCATACTTAGGACGAACATTGTCCCTAATGTTCAAAAGAAAGAACAAAAGAAAGAAAAGAAAAAGAAACTCACAAGTGGTGGCGGGAATGTCTAAATCAAACGGTCATGCATCGATCACTGCGGCGCCGGTGGAGGTGGAAATGGAGAGAAGCTCGGATCATAGAACCGCCCGAACTGCTGGCGGTAGACGTCCCTCATCATGTGGTCAAGGTCGTCTAGGCGTCCGTCTCTAGCATCCGCCCGGATCTCTAGCGCTCCGACTCTCTCTGAAAGTCCGGTAGCCCAATCTGGCATCCTCTCATACCATCCCGGGGCGTGATCATACCATGTGGGGGCATCGGCTGGTGCTGGTGTTGGTGGTGGCGGTGGTGCTGCTGGCTGCGTCGTGGACCAAGGAGGAGGTGTGCTGTACCAAGTGGGAGGTGTAGTCATCCACGTGGGTCTCTCACTCACGCTGGCGCGGCGAGGTGACGAGCCTGAAGCTCTAGTTGGGCGTGGAGAGCGCCTAGGTACATCCGGGGCCGCATCCGGCTGATCCGGAAACGTGCCGAACTCCTGCTCCGCTCCTCCACCACTCTCGTACTGCTCTCTCATGTCCTCCTCATCCTCAACCGGTGGTGGAACGTAAGGGGGAGCTACAAGCCTGTTCGCATGCATCGCAGCGAACGTCTCCTTCCAATTGTGGTGTCCCGCCACAATGGAATACTCTGGCAGCCACTCAATACCCCTGCCTGTCCTACTCTCCCAGGGCATGCCCGCATAAGGCGGACCTCTATGTGTGGGGAAGATGAGTCCCCTAACCATGAATGCATGTAGTCCTAGAGGTACGGCGGGTATGCGGGTGCAGGCTGAAAAATCTACACCAAACGACCTAGCAATGTGGGTCACTATCCCACCATATCCAATGTTCCCTCTCGATTTGTTCTTGAGTTTACTCATCGTCGCCGCCAAAAGAGTAGCACAATCTGCGCGGCATCCATAAAGCATGGCGTAAAGAAGGAATAGCTCATCCGTCTTGATCTTTTGGGGCGTCTCCGTCCTAGGAAAGAGACACTCCGAAAGAACACGGTGAGCTATCTTCAAGGCTAGATGGTACATCAATCTAGCCTTGGTATCAGCTGGTTGCCAACGGTCCTCGTCGGCATAAATCATGGCCACTTCCGCCCAAAAGTCCTTGGCGGAAACGCCTCTAGGAAGTCGACCGTTGTAGGTCTCATGGAACCCGAAAATGGTCCCGAACTCAACAATGCTCAAGTGGTAGTCTCGATCCATAAGACGGAAGGAGACGGTCCTATCTACTGGGCTGTGCTCAAAGGACGTCACAACCTCTCGGGTAATCTCCTCGTAAGCGTCTTCACGAATGTTCGTGAAGACAAGCAATCCGGCTCTATCCAAGAGCCATGTAAGGTCATCTACTATGTTGAGAGGATGTAGATCCTCCAACAACAAGTACCTAGGGCCAATCACTGCCCTCTTTTCTATCCTTTCAAATGCAGCTAGGTGGTTTTCGTGTATGGTTGGGATGCTAGGGTGAGGGGGTGAAGATGGAGGTGAAGGTGAGGATGGTGGTGAGGGAGATGGGGGTGGTGGTGCCCTAGATGTGGAGGGATTGCCCTTTCTTTTCTTATTTTGCTCCCCTTTCTTCTCCTTTATCCTTCCTGAGACTCTCCTTACGAAATCCATTTTCAGCAAAAATCACGGTCTGTTCTATAAAAATCACGGCCGTGGAACCTCCAGAGACCGTGATTCGTCACAGAATCTCGTGAATCCCAACAAATTCACCAATTATCACCACAACAAGCAGTCCTAATCTAATTCCTTCCAATCTTTGTCAGTTCTTCCTAAAAATCTATGGTAAAAACGAACCAAATCCGCGAGAATCGAAGAGAAAGAAATAACCTCTTTTTCGGATTGAAAAATCCAAAATGCGCGTTTGTTGATCGATTTCCACTCGATTTGTTGCTTGGATCTTGTTCGTGGTTGGATTTGCTGCAGTTTAGAGCGAAGAATCGTTGAAAATGATTAGAGAATGAAGAATTGGGAGAGGCTGCGGGTTTTCGGTATTTAGGTCGTGGAAATGGGGGAAGAATTGTGGTGGTTTTGTGATGAAGTGTGGCTTTTATACTCGCAGGCAAAATTTCAAAAATCACGGTCTGTCGGGGCATTCCACGGCCGTGGAAGTGTACGGACCCGTGGTTTTGGTGATTTTTCACAGGCTTTTGAGAATTACGGCCACTGTAGCTATGACGACCGTAATTTAGACCGTGGAACCTTCTGTAAAGCTTCAAAGTCCAAATTTCGTCACTTCTCTTCGACATTATCCCTCCTTTCTCCTTTTCCATCGATCCTACAACCAAAAACACGAACATACCGGAAGAAATCGAGGCAAAATAAAGTGAAAACGTCTATTCTAAACTAATCTATGAATCGAAGACAAAACGAGAATGCAATACCTTGGGTTGCCTCCCAAGAAGCGCTTTGTTTAAGGTCCGTAGCTAGACCAATCTTGCACTTATTCGAGTGCGGTAGGTGCAAACTCCTCAGCTTGGAGTTCCGGTGAGTACTTCTTGAGCCGTTGGCCGTTCACCTTAAAACTTCCGCTAGCTTCACCCCATACTTCAACTGCACCATGGGGGAAAATACGCTTAATTAGAAAAGGTCCAGTCCAACGAGATTTTAACTTACCTGGAAAGAGGCGAAGTCTCGAATTGAAGAGGAGAACTTGATCTCCTTCCTTGAAGTCCTTTGGAATGATATGCTTATCATGCCAACGCTTTGCTCTTTCCTTGTAGATCTTAGCGTTTTCGTTGGCGTTCAAACGGAGTTCATCCAGCTTGTTGATGTCTAGGAGACGCTTCTCTCCCGCTTCCTTCATGCCGAAATTCAGCCATTTGATAGCCCAAAACGCTTTGTGCTCTAGCTCTACCGGCAAATGACAAGACTTCCCATACACAAGGTTGTATGGTGTGGTTCCTATGGGAGTCTTGTATGCGGTCCGGTATGCCCATAATGCGTCATCTAGTTTCAAGGACCAATCCTTCCTAGTCCTTGAAACCGTCTTCTCTAGAATTCCCTTGATCTCCCTATTTGAGATCTCGACTTGTCCACTCGTTTGTGGATGGTAAGGAGTGGCGATCTTGTGAGTAACCCCATACTTGGTTAGAAGAGCTTCAAAGCGACGGGCTATGAAGTGAGAACCCCCATCACTAATGATCGTCCTTGGTGTCCCGAATCGCGGAAAGATGGTCTTGTTGAAGAACTTAACCACCACCATGGCATCATTTGTGGGAGAGGCAATTGCTTCTACCCATCTAGAAACGTAGTCTACCGCCAATAATATGTATTGGTTTCCACAAGAAGAAGGGAATGGTCCCATGAAATCGACTCCCCAAACGTCGAAAATCTCCACCTCTTGGATGTTGTTGAGGGGCATCTCGTTCCTTCTAGAGATATTGCCTGTTCTTTGACAAGCATCGCAACAAGAAACAAAGGATTGCACATCTTTAAATAAAGTAGGCCAATAGAATCCAGATTGCAATACCTTTGCGCTAGTTTTATTAGAACTAGCGTGTCCTCCACAAGGTAGTGAATGACAATGGCGGATGACACTTTGCATCTCATCTTCCGGCACACATCGCCGGATGATGCCATCCGGACCTCTCTTAAAGAGGAGAGGCTCGTTCCAATGGTATTCCCGGACGTCCTTGAAGAACTTCTTCCTTTGTGCGTATGACAGTCCGGGTGGTATCTCCTGGCAAACCAAATAGTTAACAAAATCAGCAAACCATGGTTCGTTACCTTTGGAGACTACCTTGATACACTCCTCTATGATATGTAGGTGTTCATCCGGAAAGGAGTCATCCATGGGTAAATGGTCGTCCTCTAGATGTGTTAGACGACTCAAATGATCCGCAACAGAATTTTCTGAGCCTTTCTTGTCGCGGATCTCAAGATCGAATTCTTGTAGGAGAAGAATCCATCTAATCAGCCTTGGCTTCGCATCTTTCTTTGCAAGGAGGTATCGGATCGCAGCATGATCCGTGTAGACAATCACCTTTGCACCTACAAGATAAGAGCGAAACTTGTCAATAGCGTAGACAATGGCTAGAAACTCTTTTTCTGTAGTGGCGTAGTTGAGCTGGGCTTCGTCTAGCGTCTTGCTAGCGTAGTATATGGCGTGGGTTCGTCCTTCCTTTCGTTGCCCAAGAACAGCTCCAATGGCTACGTCACTAGCATCGCACATAATCTCGAAGGGAAGAGTCCAATCCGGAGGTTGGATAATAGGTGCTGAAATTAGAGCTTGCCGAATGGTGTTAAATGCGTCCAAACATTCCTGCGAAAACTCAAAAACCGCATCCTTCATCAATAGATTAGTGAGAGGTTTTGATATCTTAGAAAAGTCCTGAATGAAACGTCTATAGAATCCAGCATGTCCTAGGAAACTTCTTACTCCCTTCACCGAAATTGGGGGAGGAAGTTTCTCTATGGTCTCTATCTTAGCCTTGTCTACCTCTATCCCTCTACTAGAGACTAAGTGACCTAACACGATTCCTTCCTTAACCATGAATTGACACTTCTCCCAATTAAGAACTAGGTTAGTGTCTTCACATCTTTGCAAAACAAGAGAAAGGTTAGAAAGACAATCGTTAAAAGAGGAACCGTAAACGGAGAAGTCGTCCATGAAGACTTCCATGATTTCCTCTACATATTCGGAGAAGATGGCCATCATGCACCGTTGAAAGGTGGCTGGGGCATTGCAAAGCCCGAACGGCATTCTCCTATAAGCGAACGTACCCCAAGGGCACGTGAATGTGGTCTTCTCTTGATCATCCGGATGTATCGGAATCTGAAAGAAGCCACTATAACCGTCAAGGTAGCAAAAGTATGAATGTTGTGCTAACCTTTCAAGCATCTGATCGATGAATGGCAATGGAAAGTGATCCTTCCGCGTTGCATTGTTGAGCTTGCGGTAGTCTATACACATTCGCCATCCAGTTACGGTTCGGGTAGGAATGAGTTCGTTGTTCTTATTGGTGATGACCGTCATTCCTCCCTTCTTCGGAACTACTTGAACTGGGCTCACCCACTTGCTATCGGAGATAGGATAGATGATACCTGCATCAAGAAGTTTAAGAATTTCCTTCTTGACAACCTCCTTCATGGTCGGATTCAACCGCCTTTGAGGTTGTCTTGAAGTTCTAAAGTCCTCCTCCATTAGTATCTTATGCATGCATAGGGAGGGTTTAATTCCTACTAAGTCCTCAATAGTATAGCCTATGGCTTTTCTATGTTTCCTAAGGACAATCCTGAGCTGTTCGTGTTCATCTATGCTTAATTCGGAACTAACGATAACCGGGAAGGTGGAATTAGATCCAAGAAAAGCGTACCTTAGATGAGTAGGAAGTGGTTTGAGTTCCATTGCTTTCGGAGCTTCCAATGATCCTTGAGGAGCTTCCGATGTTTCCTTAGAAGTTTCTAAGGATGTTGAATGGTTTGGAGAAGAATTAGAAGAAGTTGAAGAAGTATGCCGATCGCCCTCTTCCACGGTCAAAATTACGGTTTCCTCTGGTGTTCCACGGCCGTAATATCCTCTGGAATGGAGGTTGATTTTGGTCGTGGAATCCACGGTCGTGGAATACAGAGTATGACCGTGGATTCTAGTATTCTCAGCCTCATCGTGGAGTTTCTCAAACTCCACTTCATGCATCTCTTCTTGTGCTCCTAAGGCTTTAATTTCCTCTTTGCACTCTTCTTCTTCTCCTACATCGGTTAGACTCATAGTAATAACCTTTTGTAAAGGATCGTTAAAGAGAATCGCACTTACCTCCTCCCTAGATAAACCTTCTTCGTCTTGGACATTGTAAATATCCTCATCAAAGATTGGCTCCTTCACTAGAGTGGAAAGAACAAACTCTACTTTCTCTTCCCCAATATCAAAAGCGAGTCTCCCATTCTTGCAATCGACCATGCAGCCGGAAGTTGCAAGAAACGGCCTTCCGAGTATGATCGGGACCGGACTATCTGCAGGAATGTCAAGTACGACAAAATCAATGGGGACAAAGAACTTGCCTAGCTTGACCGGGACGTCTTCTACAATGCCGACGGGACGAGTAATGGATCGATCCGCCATGTATAACGTCATCTTCACCGGTTTAGGGTCGCCTAAACCGATCTTCCTGCACAATGCAAGTGGTATGATGCTCACACTTGCTCCCAAGTCACATAAAGCGTCATATGTGACCTCTCCCACTCCAATGGGAATGCAAAATGACCCCGGATCTTTCAGCTTTGGGGGCATTTTCTCCTTCATAGTCTTGATGAGATCCGAAGAATCCGAACTCATCTTGACTTCACCGAAATCTTCTAGCTTCCTCTTGTTAGAGAGAAGCTCCTTCAAGAACTTGCCATAAGCCGGCATACCTACAATAGCATCAATGAAAGGTATATTAATATGCAGTTTGCTCATGAGTTCTATGAACTTACCGAATTGCTTGTCTAGGCGCGCTCGCGCTCTAGATTGAGGGAACGGTAGGGGAGGTTTGAAAGCTGGAGGAGGAACATAGACGTCTTCCTTCTCCTTCCCCTTTTCTTTGTCCTTCTCTACGGGGACTTCAACGAACGTAGGCTGCGGATCGGTGGTAGTCACTCCGCTCCTAGTTGTAATCGCCATTACCCTTCCCTTAGGGTTGTCCTCCGTCTTTCCTGGAAGTTTCCCTTGATTTCTAGGAACTTCCTCTGCATGATCGAACATTTGGTTTTCTAAAACCTTTTGAGCTTTGTCAATCTTAGAAACTCGATCATCAACCTTAATGAGGCGGTTCTCCATCCCTTGAAGCTTTCCCAAGATCGTTTCCAACATGGGATCCGGCTTCTCCTTTCCCGTATTGTTTTCTCCATTAGATGATTGCCCCTGGCTTTTCAAAGGAGTAGAGGAAGAGGAGGGTGGAGTTAGCGGATTGGAATTGGAAGGATAGGAGTTACCGGAATTTTGTTGATTGGAGCGCCAATTGTTGTTGTTTGAACCCCGATTGTTGTTCCAATTGTTGTTGTTCCGGTTGTTGTTGTTTCCATTCCAATTGCTATTCCGGTTATTGTTCCGGTTATTGTTGTTGCGGTTGTTATTGTCACCGCCGTTGTTGTTGCCCAAATAGCCAACATCCTTCTCTTGTTGCTTTGGGAAGTTGGTCTTGATAGTCTCCTTCAACTCTTTGATCTCATTGTTGAGGGAGAAAATCTGATTTTGAGCTTCATGTGTGAGCTTTGCTCCTTGCTCCACACGATTTCCCTCCACTTTCCGGTGGGAATACTTCTCTATGACTCTTGCTTGCTTCTCAATGAAGTCCCAAGCGTCATCTTCTCTCATGTCCATGAACGTTCCACATGAGAGGGATTGGAGGTTGAATTGCGTTCCCGCATCCAGCCCCTTGTAGTAAATTTCCAGCAAGGCAAGCTTGGATATGCCATGATGAGGGCAATCCAAGAGCAAATCCTGAAACCTTTCCCAAGATTGAAACAAACTTTCGTTAGGTCTCATAGAAAAAGCATTAATCTTACCTCTAAGTTCCGCCGTTTTGGATGGCGGAAAGAATTTGGTGAGAAACTCTGCGGAGAGGTCTTCCCACGTGTCTAGTTTCCCATTAGGAAGAGCTTGATACCAAGATAACGCTTTCCCTTTCAAGGAGAAAAAGAAAGGTTTAAGCTTGTAGCTGTTGGTAGTAGCGCTCTTCGGTCTCATCGTCTCCATCATACACTCAAAGTTTTGCAAGTGTTGGTGTGGAGATTCAGCGCTTGTACCGCCAAACTGGCTTTGGCGAACAAGAGTGATAACTTGAGGGTTGAAGCTAAACCCTTGTACATCTTCAGCATCAAAATTCACATCCAAGCGGCGTGGTTGTTGTGTTGGATCCATTCGCTGGCCAAGAGTTCTCGGCTCATTATCCACACGTTCGACCCTCGCATTCCTAGGTGGAATGCGACGATTGGCAGCTCCTTGTGGATTGAAAGGATTTATATTGATCGTGGGATCAATCTCTTCTAACGGTGGCATGGAAGAATCACTATCATCGGCGGATGAGTGGTTTCTTCTTCTAGACCTTGATCTCCTTCTCGAGGACTTCTTGCCCACCTTATCTTCAAGGTCGCTCATCTTTATCTTCATTTGGACGATCATGTCTTGTAGACCGTTAACTTGAGATTGATGACGATCCATCTCATCCTGGCGGAGAGTCTCATTCCATCGGAGTTGGGCTTCCTTCTCCGCCAACTCTGTTTGAAGATTGCGTTCGTTTTCTTCAGCCATCTTCTTTTCCTTGCGTCTTTGTCTCAAGGTTTTCTCTAGCTCTTGATCAAGAGGTAAGAGATCTTCGGTGTTCCTAGACCTGCGCATGCACTCAAAGAAAAATCAAATAACGAGAGCAAGCTCCCAAGCTTGACAACCGGCTACCGGATTCGGACGAAGCCAAATCCCCGGCAACGGCGCCAAAAACTTGTTCGCCCCTAGAGGTGTGTGCAAATAAGCTTTAAATTTATAAAACTAGAATCAAGCAAGCGAACCCGCAGTGTACGGATCGACGTAGTTAAGCAAGAATTCCAGAGTATCGAACACAGGGATTTGGGTGGAACGAACTCGGTTGCAGGTTATCAAGCAAGTAAATATAGGAGTTTTGCAAATTATTGGGAAAACAACAATCCTAAAGATTCAGGTATCCAGCTGTGGCAATCGATTCAAGATATACTTAATGATATAAAGACAGAGTTGAGATATGCAAAGGTATACTAATGTAAGGTAATCGTACGGTTGAGGTTCCAAAAACCTTATGTAACTCACCTAAAAGACACTCCCTATACAGGTTGTTGAGGCTCAATATAGAAAGATTCTAAAGACGAGGATTAGCATCAAATACCCAAACTTATAATCTAAAGATCAAGACTAACTTATCCGATTGAGGTTGTTGAGGCTCACAATCGAGGTAGAGGTTGTTGAGGCTTCACTACCACCTAGAAAAGACAAGTCTAAACTAAGCTAAAGCCAATCTTTAACTTTAGATTAAAGTAAAAGCAGGCTCGTAAACTTAAGGAAATTACGGTTGGATCTTGAGATTCCACGGTCGTGGAACTCAAGAACAGCCCGTAATTTAGGGTTGTCGGCGATAATTCTCTAACTCTCAGGGTCTAATCTATTTACGATCGATCTATCATCATCTAAGCCACAACTATCAACCCTTCACCTTAGAATTGTTAAGGGTTTTTAGCCAATAACAGTCATATCGATATCAATTCAAGAATTAAAAGACAAAAGATGGGAACTTTCAAGAACTATCAATAATCTTCAAATGAATCTCAGAATCACAGTCAAGAACAAGTGTTTATCAAAAGATTCAAAACGGAGTAAACAATCACAATCTTAGGAAAGAAAAGAAACGGGATGTCAATCCGATCCTAAATCAAACCTAAGCAAGAAGAGGAATCTTCTTGCAAAACCCTCCAAGAACTTCGATCTTCCACAAACACGAAGATCACAAACAGCAACTCTCCAATACGAACTCTGATCTTCAATGAGATCTCCAAATTACCTCCAAGATGAGGGTTTGTGCGTTGCTAAACGTGGATTATAAGCGTGCCTTTGCCGCTAAGCGAGGGTTGAAAGGTCGTAAGCGAGGTGACGGAATCTTGCTTCATCCGTCTTTTTATAATGCAGGGCAAAGTGTCGGCCCGGCCCAATCTTCAAAAGATCATGGCTTCGAAACATGGCGAAAAGATTCGCCAAGATCACGGTCGTGGAAGATTCCACGACCGTAATTTAGGGCGTGGAAACAATTACGGTTAGTTCCACGGCCGTAGAATCCCCTGGAATGAACATCGAATTTTGACTCTGAATCCACGGCCGTAATTCTGAACGTGGTTTGTGGTACGGCCGTGTTTTAGGGCGTAATTTAGGGCAAGAACGTGATTCTTCCCTAACTCGTGCATTCTTCAATCTAAGACTCCAAATTGCTTCAAAAAGTGTCCTCGATCTATGGACATATCAACTCAACTCTCCTATGCTTGATTCCGTTCGGAAATAGCTCCAAATCACCTATAATCAACATAGAACTCGTGTAGACATCCATATCGACAATATAGGCAATACTAGTTCACATATGCACAAAGCTCAATCAAAGACTATCAATATGAATCAAATACGATTAGAAAACGTGCCTAAAATACCACAATATTTCATGCTAACACATGGCTAGGGTTGCTTTGATACGAGAGAGGATGTTGACCGCGTAGAGTCGTCAGAGATCGTATGTAGATAGGAGGCGTAGACCTCTCGAGTTCAGGGTAGGAGCTCAAGTGTGGCTGAGGGTATCACCGACGCGGGTTGTCAGACAATTCGGCATTAAGGGGAAGTTGAGCCCCCGATATGTCGGTCCATTTGATATATTGGAGAGAGAGTTGGTGAGGTAGCATACCGACTAGCATTGCCACCACGGTTGGAGGGTATACATCCGGTATTCCATGTGTTTCATTTTAGGGAGTACATTCATGAGCCGAGACACATCAATAACCACGAGGATCTAGTGGTCGAGCCGGACCATACTTTTGTAGAGCATCTGATAGCGGTTTTGGAGCGGTGTCGAGACGCCTTCGATCGAAGGAGATACCGATGCTGAGGGTGCAGTGATCGAGGCGAGAAACCGATGAGGCCACGTGGGAGACGGAGGATAGTATCCGCAAGAACTATCTCGAGTTTTATGCCGGTTTAGTGACGTCGATAGGGCAGTCGGGTTAGTCCCGAGTTCTTCCTTGGTTACGTTTATGTGATTTGTGATGCGATATGTGTTGTGTGCTATATGTGCGTATGTATGATTAACTTTCGAGGTGTTAATGTGGTTATGAGGTTGACTTCTGAGTATGAGGGTTGATGGGCGACGTTACATGTTCCGTACGATTTTCGATTGATATTAGTTGTGAGTTTTACATTTACCAAGTTTTGGGATGAAACTTGTTTTTAGGGGGTTAGATGTAAGATCCGAAATATTTATTCCGGGTGTCGAGATGTTTTTCGGTCTTCCCGCGTCAGCGGCTTAGTTCCTGCAGGCACGTTAGCTGAGTGCCGGAATTTATCTCGGGATGGGATTTCCTTTTTCTTTCCGGTATGGGGATACGGAGTGAGGAGACAAGGGGACAACTGACCCTTGGGTCTCCCCACCCCTTTTGGCAACCATCAATACTCCCTCTCTCCCCTCATTCCTCCTTTTCACTTTCACGCTCAATCTTTCCCTCCTCACTCTCCTCTTCCTTGTGTTCTCTTCTTCATTCTCCTTGGAAGAGCTGGGTAAAAAGCTGCAGCCTTGGAGTTTCAGATCTGTTGTGGTAAGTTATCTCTTTCCCTCTTCCTTTTGTTGTTAGTTCTTCCCTCTTTCCTCTTCTCTTCACCTCCATGGCAATGGAGGAAGCTTTGAAGGGAGATCTCGTAAACCCTTTGCATGTCCCTTGTATTAGCTCGTTTAGGTCGTGGTGTGGAAGCTAAGACCTGTGGTGAGATTTTGGAGAAGGCCCGGCCAGAGAAGGAGCCACTTGGAGCAAAGAACCAGTTGAAGAAACGAAGAAGACAAAGCTTTTGCTATACGACCGCGGGGGCGGATCACCAGAGGTGCAGGGGTGGACCACCAGCCACCGCAGGGGCGGCTCCCAGGCGCAGGTGCGGCTCCAGACACCGGCAGGGGCAGTGACAGCTTCACGCAGGGGGCGCCAGCTTGCTTCCGCGGCTGCATTTTATTTACTAGTAGGCTTCTTCCTCCCTTCCTCTCCGTTCCTTCCTTAGCCTTATGGTTATACCTAGTTAGAAGCATTCTTAGGTTGGACCTGGAACTTATGAGAATGTCATCTAGTGGCTTGAAACTAGGTGCCCTTTGAGTTAGTTGGAATCGTTGGTGATCTTGTGTGTGTGAAGACCTTATGGTCTCTCTTCGGTCTTGCATTCTTATTCCAACTTTGAGTACTTCTTGAAATCATATAGGGTGTGGGTTGTTGCTCCCTCTTTCCTTTGTTTATCATGTTCTTGACCTCTTAAAGGTTCAAGAGAGCTTTCCTAGCTTCTAGTTCAACTCCATGTTTGGTTGCTAGCTTTGGAGAGTCTTGGAGTTGAGTTGTGAGTTTGATGTTAATTTATATATCGTTGTGATTAGACCTTGGTTGTTCCCATACGGGAAGTTGAGATCGTTTGATTTGATTAACTTTGAGACGAGGTAAGTCCTCGGACTTACTTAGCCGCTTTTATGCATTATTTGGATACATTATGGTGGTGTGTGTTTTATCACTTTTGATCATGAAACCGGATTACGACTACTTGACTATGTATATTATTTGGTCCATTGTTACAATTATTATCGGGCAGTGACATCACTACCCACCTCCCGAGGGAGATTGGGAGGTTCTTTGCGACCAGGCAATACATGGTATACGGGCGGGCTTCTTCGCCAATCCACATGGTATATGGGTTGAGATCCGCCACACTCCTGTTGGTTACACGGGGACAGAGGCGAGATTTATAAGACTCTCGTGCCACACTTTAAACGAATGGAATTAGAATTGGAATAACCTAAAAAGTGAATAAGAACCGGATGTGTATGTGTATGAGCATGCTGTGTGTTGTGTGTTCTTATGTGTGTGTTTGTGCCATATTATCTATATAATGCCTAGAATGTGGGCTAAGGGTTTTAAACCGTTTGTGTAGTTTCCTTGCAGGTTAGGGAAGCCGCTGAGTGTGGTGGAGGAGTGGATAGCCAAGGGGTCTCCGTACATTATAGGACGGGGACGTTTTTGGGTTTTCTTTGTATTGTTGGATTGTGTTATGTTGTACGGTTTTGGACCTCTTTATCGTTTTGTGTCGTTTTCAAGACTTGGCTGAGTTTCCACCTTGTACCCCTTCTTTTCTTTTCTCGCATACATCATAAACTATTTGAGTTTTACGCCTTTATTTGTGCCATGTTGGAAAGGTCCGGTGAGATTGTTGTAAAGCTAAGGGTCGGGATCCATTGTGAGGTCTCTCCCGTAGCATTCCGATATCCCGTGGATTCGGGGTGTTACATATGCATACGATCTTATTAGATCTTGTTTGCTAGCGCGAGCTGTGGTTATAGCTGGAGATGGTTCTTCCTCCATGCAATTGATATGTGATAAGGGTTTAGCTAGAGATGGTTCTTCCTCCATGCAATTGATATGTGATAAGGGTTTAGCTGGAGATGGTTATTCCTCCATGCTATTGTTTATGGACATATTTTGGCTAGGGACGATTTTCCTCCACGTGTTTGTGTTAAGAGTACGGTTTGGATGGAGATGGTTTTCCTCTATGCCTTGTTTAGTAGTTGTAATTTTGTTGCTGGAGTGATGATTCCTCCATGTTGTGCTTTGAGGTTATAGAACGTTATAGATTATAACCTTTTGAGCGGAGAAGTGATACCTCCGATAGAGAGAGTTGTATGCCTCGGCGTATGGGTCTGAGATGATTTAAGAATTGTTCAAGTTTCGCGACAAAAATTGTTTTTAGGGGGATATGATGTAAGAGCCTTAGTTTTATAGGGATCCTGCCCTTGCGGTTTTGCTTTCCGCAGGAGCGGTGCCGCCCCTGTGGCTCTGGCGTCTCGCCCCCGCGGTTTACAGGGTGGGCGCCGCCTTTCTTGACCACTTTTTTTTCCCGTTTCTTCCCCTATAAGTCTTGACTCTCTCCCTCTCTCTCTCTCTCTCTCTCTTGTGAAAGGGTTGCTTCAGTCGTCATCTTCTCCCACGTTCTTCTTTCTCTCTTACTCGTCTTTCTTTGATTTCTTCCTTGGGGATCTTCTTTGATCTTCCTTCAAGAGTGTTGAGCTTTGTTGTATGCTTGATGATGCTTCCGATGATGAGGTTGGTGGTGTATGTTGTGGCTTGAGGAGCCAGGCTTGTGAGAGTTGTTCTGGGTGTTGGGGTAAGCTTTCCTTCCTCTTCTTTCTTCCTTCCTTCCTTTCTTCTTCTTTAGTTAGGAATTCCCACAATCTATGCTTGTGTTTGTTCTCCCACGTTCTTTTGTCTCTCTTCCTACTCTTCTAGATGAGGGTTCTTCACTCTCTCTCCAGCTCCATCTTCTCTCCTACGCTCTTCTCTTCTTCTTCTTTTTCCTCTCTCTTTGAATCTTCTTCTTATTTTTCCTTGATCTTGCTAGAGTTTTGATAAGCGTTTGATGCTTGGATGATGAGGATGATGATGGTTATGGTTGTTGTGCCTTTGATAAGTCAGCTTTGAGGTTGTGGTGAGGAGTCTTCCCTTGTTAGGGTTCAGCTTGGTAAGATCTTCATCTTCCTCTTCTTTCTTTCTTCCTATCTCCTATTCTTCCTTCTTAGCTTAAGATTCCATAAGTTTTATCTTGTGGCAGCCTTCTTAGGCTTTGTTTGATGTATATATGTATGTATATGTATGTATGGGGATGCAAGTTGAAGAGGGTGTGAAGAGGTTTGAGTGAAGAAGTGAAGAGGAGATGAAAGTGTGCATTTTGCACACCAACCGCATGTGTGCCACCTCAGGACCGCCCCAGCGCTGGCAGTCACCGCCCTTGCGCCACCCAAGGCCGCCCCTGCCGGTCCCTGCTTTCCAGCCTTGCTTTGCTTCTTGTTCTGCAGGTGTGTCTTGCTTCCGAGCTTGCCTAAGGATGGCATTGTCCCTTCCTTTCCTAGTATGAGTGTGTAGTATCATGTTAGGTATAGATGAGAGTGTATTGATGATGTTATGATCATTTTATTCCTTGTACGGCTTTAAGGATTAATAGGTTGTGAGGCTTAGGTTGAGGATGATCCTATGAATCCCTTGGGTCTAGGTGTGACCCCTTTGATTGATAGGAGATTGATATATCTCTATGCCTTGTTATTAGGCAGTGTCCCTCTCAAGATTAAAGGTTGATAGTGGTTGTGATTGTATGAGGTTGAGGTAAGTCCGTAAGACTTACTTAGCTACCAACCTTATATTGGGTGTTTGCGTGAGTGGTGTGTGTGCTATAAGCTTGATATGATAGAAAGCGATGTGGATTATTACTGACCTATGTTTTATTAATAGCCCCATTGCGTGGCAGTGATAACCTTTCCCTTTCATCCTGTAAGGAGTTGGGAGGTTCTCTAGTGTCAGGCCACCTGGTATACAAGAAGGGCGCAATCCACTCCCATAGGGTACACAGGTTGTGTGACCGACACTACTTCCAAATGGATAGCAGACCCAGAGGCGGGGATGATACGGTCCTCGTGTCACATAGTTTCATCTATCTATATATATACGATTTGAGTGAATGACTATTATATAAAGATAATAAAATGGGTAAATGTGTGGCAGCATGATTATGTGTTTAGCTTTCATGACTTGTGAATGTGTGATAGGTGATGGAATCACTATCATTTAGGCTAGTTTTTAGAGTCTTTTTATCACAATAGTGTCGTTTTATGCTACTAACTCCTTGGTCCAGAAGAAGAAGACTAAAAGAAGATAAAAGAGGAGTTATAAGCACTTGGGAGTTGAAGACCATTCACGAAGCAGAGCTTCTGGTGGCTCACCGCCCCCGTAGAGCATTGTCACCGCCCCAACGAGTGACACTGCACTATGGAACGCAGCCTGCACCTTCGCCAGTGGCCGGAATGAAGATTGTCACCGCCCCTGCGCCCCTCCATGGCGCCCCTGCGGTGACTTATCCTGAAGAAGCGAAGACCGGCGCTCTTGCGCCTCTGCCTGCGTCTCACCCTGCGGAGCTGTGAAGCCAAAGAGTCGGTGTCACCGCCCTTGCATTGACACTGGGCC
Source organism: Fagopyrum homotropicum (assembly GCA_033239125.1). NCBI lineage: Eukaryota > Viridiplantae > Streptophyta > Magnoliopsida > Caryophyllales > Polygonaceae > Fagopyrum > Fagopyrum homotropicum. The sequence continues at coordinate 115,569,591 of BSWB01000007.1, read as the reverse complement.
GCTCCTGCGGCTCGACATCAGAAGCGACAGAAAGATGAAGAGTCGGGCGTTTGAAGAACATTAAAGATCCGCCCCTGCGGAATTGTCAGGCCGCCCCTGCGGCCATGAAGAACTTCAAGCGTTTCTGCATAAACCGCCCTTGCGGTCCTGAATGTCGTCCCTACGGTTCGACGACAAAGACTTTACTCCGGTTGTTTGCACCACCTTTATGGCATTAAAGGTGGCTATTTTGGCCGGTCATTTACTCCCATTTAGTGTCATTTGTAGTATAAATAAACCCATGGCTGATTGCTAGAATCATCCATCATTTTCCCATTTCAATTCTCTCTTTTCTCTTGTTTCCCTTGTAATGAGCTTCTAGTTCTCTTGTTACATTGGGTTGGTTTGAAGCTGCATTATTACTTTGGTTGTAAGTACCCTCCTATTATAAGTTTTATTCAGTAATGCTTTGTGTTTCTTAATCTTCATTTGTCTAAATTGCATGTTTAATTATCACTTAAGATTGATCACCTTAGGTTCTAAAGTACATACAAAGAACTAGGATTAATAGATTCCGAGTTCGGGTATTTAATCTAGTAGTAACCTTCGAGTAATAACGGGTTGTAATTGCTTAAAGGAAAAGAAACACAAATATAAAGATTAGTTTAATGGTTTTAATCTTCTCTTTATATCCCTTAGTCTTTGTTTGAAAGTTAACTTGTGACTTGTTCTTGTAGGTTTACGGAACACTAACTTGTTAAGTTGTATTGATGCCGGTTGGCTCAACACATACATATGATCAAGACGGGAACATTACTTGAAAACTTGTAAAAAGGAACTCACCAAAGTAGTAATCGCATGCTAAGAATCAACCTAGTGTAGATTCACTCATCATCATCATATTCATTTTATTACTTGCTTTCTAGTTTTGTGCGCATCAATTCATCCAACCCCCCCCCCCCTCTTGTTACTTTGTTCTATAATCAATAATTGAATTTAATAAAAATATCACCAAACTCTCTTGGGTTCGACCCTTACTTAACCGCTATACTTGTTCTAGTGTTAAGTTGGGACTTATTTTGATAAGATAAAAACGACCTAAGGAAAAGTTCTTGTCAAATTTTGGCGCCGTTGCCGGGGAGTTTAGTTTTATTTTTATTTTTTATTATTGATTATTGGTTTGGACCGTTTTTATGGTTCAAACCCGTGCTACTAACTCCTGTTCCCTTTGATCGAGAAATTGAGAGGACACACATCCAGCGACGTAGACAACAACTCCAACAAGAAATGGCTGATCATACTCTTCGTCAACTCACTCAGTCGACTTTGGCTCAACACCCTCTTGCGGTTACTATACCAGCATTAGGGGAGGGAATCAACTTCGAGATCAAGCCGGGTCTCATTCACTTGCTCCCATCTTTCCATGGGTTAAGTGGTGAAGACCCCATCAAACACCTTAGAAAGTTTCATATCGTGTGTATGAGCATGAAGCCAGCCAACATCACCGAAGAACAAATCAAGATGAGGGCATTCGGCTTCACACTCAAGAATGCAACGGATGATTGGTATTACCTCCTTCCATCCGGGAGCATCGACACTTGGGAGAATCTCCACAAGGCGTTTCTAGAGAAATACTTCCCAGCCAAGAAGGTCAATATCTTGAAGAAAGCTATAAGCAACATCGAGCAAGAGGCGGATGAGACTCTCGATGAGTACTTTGAGCGGTTTGCACGCCTCCGATCCAGCTGTCCTTTCCATGGATATTCAACTCACAATCTAGTCTTGTACTTGTACAATGGCTTGCTTGACACCGAAAGGAGGATCGTCGATGCGGCTTGTGGACGCAATATTCTTAACTCTACCCCTGACCTTGCTTTTGAAAAGATACAGGAACTAGCGGAAGGAACCCGGAACTTTGGAAGAACTTCTTCCAAGAGAGGTGTTCATGTTGTGAATTCCGGGAAGAGTGAGATCTCCAATGAGCTTGCTGAACTGAAGGAGATAGTGAAGAGATTAACGCTTATGGGAACCCCACAACAGCTTAAGGCATGTGGTGTTTGTGCTGATCCATATCACCCAACGGACATGTGTCCCCAAGTGCAGGATGACGATGCAGAGGTGAATGCAGTAGGTTATGGACAACCACAGCAGCAAAGGCCTAGGAACGATCCTTATGCGCAGAATTTCATGCCAAACTGGCGTGATCAACAAAACTTTCGTTGGAGGGATCAACAAAACCAACAACAGCAGCCCCGAAAAGGTAAGTATCAATCAACTGAAGATATATTGCAGGTTTTGACTAAGCATTTTGCTACTCATGTTCAGACAACGGAATCCAGCATCAAGAACCTTGAAAAACAGGTTGGGCAAATGGCGGAAGCCATAACAAGGATCGAAGCTAGATCCTCCGGAGGATTGCCTTCCCAGACGGTTATAAACCCCAAGGAGAATGTTAGTTCCCTAACATTAAGGAGGGGAAGCAAATCCAACAGAAACCAGCAAAAGAATTACAAGACAAAACCTCTGACGAGTTTGCCACAACCACAACCGCCCCTACGACTGCAACTACGCCCATCTTTGAGTAGACGCCGCCCCTGCGGCTGGATGTCAACGCCCCTGCGGTGACATCCCCTGAGCCGCCCCTATGCCTGATATCTGGCGCCCCTGCGGAAAAGTCGATAGAGAGTTCTGCTGAGAAGGATTCTTACATCCGACCTGAGTTTCCACCACTGTACTCTGAGAAACCACCAACTCCTTTTCCTGAGGCACTAAAGGAGAGAAGAATCATTAAGGACAAGGATCTCTTTGAGACCTTCTCCAAATGTGAGGTACACATCCCTCTCCTTATGTTAGTGAAAAGTATTCCTAAATATGCTCGTTTCTTGAAGGAACTTTGCACTATTAAGAGGAATCAGAAGTTGAAGGGGAAACAAAAAGTACAAGTAAGTGAGCATGTCTCCGCCGTTTTCCAACGTAGGATGCCCAAAAAGTTTAGCGATCCGGGCATGGTAAGTATCCCTTGTGTCATAGGGGAAACCCGTTTTGACAAATTCATGCTTGACGTTGGTGTTTCTATAAATGTTTTGCCATATTGTATTTACAAATCACTCGGCCTTGGGCCATTAACGGAAACTAGGATTGTAGTGCAACTTGCTGATAGATCTAATGTGTACCCGAAATGGATAATTGAAGATGTATTAGTAATGGTAGACAACCTAATTTTTCCTGCTGATTTCTTTGTAATGGAGATGGAAAATGACTAGCATGCTGCACCAATATTGTTAGGTAGACCATTCCTAAAAACTGCTAGGACTAAAATTGATTATGTTAGTGGCAAACTAACCATGGAGTTTGATGGTGAAGTAGTGGAATTTGACATCTATGATGCAATGAAATTTCCTAGTGATGATCATTATTTATGTGCTATTGACATTGTTGAACCTTTTGTGCAAGATGTGTTTGATATTTCTGACATTGACGAATTAAAAAATATAATTGAGCATGACATTGATGATTACAATTCAGAATATGCATTAACATCCAGCATGAAAGAGGTCCTAGCCCAGTTGGATGGGTATAAGAGGTTACCTATCTCCACTTTGGCCATTGGGCCCACTTTACTAACCCCAAGCGAGAAGCTTGTTCCATCTATAGTGCAGGCACCGGAAATAGAGTTGAAAGACCTTCCATCCCACCTCAAGTACGTTTTCCTAGGAGACAACAATACCTTGCCGGTGATCATCTCCAACAAATTGACTACCGGTCAAGAGGGCAAGTTGGTAAAAGTGTTGAAAGAACACAAGACGGCCCTTGGATGGACAATTGCGGACATCAATGGGATAAATCCATCCACTTGTATGCATAGAATCTTACTTGAGGAGGATGCTAAACCATCTAGGCAACCGCAACAAAGGTTGAATCCGTTGATGATGGATGTGGTCAAGAAGGAGGTGTTGAAGCTCCTCCAAGCAGATATGATCTTTCCTATTTCGGATAGCACTTGGGTTAGTCCAACCCATGTAGTTCCATAGAAAGGAGGTATCACAATGGTGGAAAATTAACATGGAGAGATGGTCCCGAGTAAAACGCAAACCGGATGGAGAGTTTGTATTGACTACCGCAAACTCAACAAGGTAACACGTAAAGACCATTTCCCATTACCTTTTATTGACCAAATGTTGGAACGTCTTGAAGGTCATCCATAATACTGTTTCCTTGATGGATATTCGGGTTACTTCTAAATAGCCATTGTGCCGGAAGATCAAGAAAAGATGACGTTCACTTGTCCATTTGGCACTTTTGCGTACCGGAGAATGCCATTTGGACTTTGCAATGCCCCCGACACCTTGCAACGGTGCATGATAAGTATTTTCTTCGAATACATAGAAAATTTTATTGAAGTCTTCATGGATGATTTTACCGTCCATGGGGACAGTTTTGATGCATGTCTAGGACATTTGAAACTAGTTCTTGAAAAATGTGTTCAAACTAATTTAGTTCTTAATTCGGAAAAATGTCATTTCATGATAGAACAAGGAATTGTTCTAGGAAATGTAATATCCTCAAAAAGGATAGAGGTAGATAAGGCAAAGGTTGATGTAATTCAAAGTTTACCTTATCCTACTAACATTCGGGAAATCCGATCTTTTCTTGGTCATGCACGTTTTTACCGACGGTTCATAAAAGACTTCTCAAAAATCTCGGCACCCTTATGTGAATTGCTCAAGAAAGACGTCACCTTCATAGTGGATGAAAGTTGCAAGAAAGCTTTCGACACTTTGAAGGCATGTCTCACTAGCGCACCAATCATCCCGTTCTCCGGATTGGGAGAAACCCTTCGAAATCATGTGTGACGCCAGCGACTACGCAGTAGGAGTTGTCTTAGGACAGAAGGATGGGCGAGCCCCACACGTGATCCATTATGCATCTATGACACTCAATGGAGCGCAAAGGAATTACTCTACCACCAAGAAGGAGATGCTAGCGGTGGTTTTTGCCCTTGAGAAATTCAGACAGTACCTTCTTGGAGTAAAGGTAATTATCTTTACTGACCATGTAGCTCTTAGGTACCTCATGGTGAAGAAGGAGGCAAACCCACGATTGATTCGGTGGGTGCTCCTTCTAAGTGAGTTCAACCTAGAGATACGGGACAAGAAGGGGGCTGAGAACCTGGTGGCCGATCATTTGAGCAGGCTAGTGAAGGAAGAAGAAGATCCAACCAAAGGAAAGGAAATAGCTGGAAGTTTTCCAGACGACACCTTCTACACAACCCTCTGTTGTGTAACCGCCCCCGCGCCTCAAGCGTCCCGCCCCTGCGGCCAGCCGCCCCTGTGGCTCAACCTAGGCGCCCCTGCGGAATTGACGACAAAGGTTTGTCTTAAGCTCCAATATTTTAAACCTTGGTTTGCTGACATTGTGAACTTCATTGTTAGGAATGAGTACCCTCCAGACTTCACCAAGGCACAACGAGAGAAGGTGAAGGCTGAATCTCGACACTACGTTTGGGACGACCCCTACCTTTGGAAGCATTGTAGTGACCAAGTAATCCGTCGTTGTATTCCGGATAATGAGGTACAATTTGTCCTAAATTTTTGTCATTCCGAAGCATGTGGGGGGCATTTTGGGGCCAACAAAACTGCAAGAAAAGTTTTGGATGCCAGTTTCTTTCGGCCACACATTTTTAGAGGCGCTTTAGCGTTTTGTAAAGTGTGTGATAGATGCCAAAGGGTAGGAAACATTTCAAGGAGACATGAAATGCCCCAAACCTCTCTTATATTCTGTGAAATATTTGATGTTTGGGGAATTGATTTCATGGGGTCTTTCCCTACTTCATTTGGGCATACATATATATTACTTGCGGTGGACTATGTTTTCAAGTGGTGGAAGCAAAGGCCACCAAAACTGATGATTCAAAAGTAGTTGCAGCTTTCCTTAAGGATAATATATTTGCAAGATTTGGAATTCCGAAAGCCTTAATCAGTGATAGGTACCCATTTCTGCAACAAGACGATCACGGCCCTCCTTAAGAAGTACCACGTCCACCAACGAGTGTCAACAGCTTACCATCCACAAATAAATGGCCAAGCTGAGGTATCCAACCGGGAAATTAAGACCATCCTCGAAAAGACGGTCTCTCCCAAGAGGAAGGATTGGAGTGCAAGGCTAAACAACGCTCTATGGGCATATCAGATAGCCTACAAGACTCCTATAGGGATGTCTCCCTTCAGGCTCGTGTTTGGGAAAGCTTGCCACCTTCCGGTGGAGCTAGAGCACAAAGCTTGGTGGGCGGTAAAGAAGTGCAACATGAACATAGAGGAAGTGGGAGAATTCCGGAAACTCCAATTGCAAGAGTTGGAGGAATTGAGATTATATGCGTATGACCATGCCACTGCATACAAGGAAAAAACCAAAGCATGGCATGACCGTAATATTCTCTGGAAGGACTTCAAGGTAGGTAATAAGGTACTTCTCTTTCAATCACGTTTGAAACTCTTTGCAGGTAAGCTGCGTTCAAGGTGGACAGTCCCGTTCGTGATAGCCGAAGTATACCCTCACGGTGTTGTAGATCTCTATGATCCCCAAACGCACAAGGTGTTCAAGGTAAACGGACAAAGGCTAAAACCCTACCTTGAAGGAGTAAAGAACGATCCGATTGATGAGATGGTGCTGGAGGAAGCCCAATCAGAGAGGTAGAGTCCTTACGTCGAGCCAACGACGTAAAACAAAGGCGCTGCTCGGGAGGCAACCCGATGGAATAAGAAGAGGAGCCTCAGTCAAGCAACCCGCCCCTGCGGCTAAATGTCTCCACCCCTGCGGTGACACACTTGCCCAGCGCCGCCCCCGGCACTGGGCCTGCGTCTGCAAAACCCTTGTCACCTCCCCCGCGGTGACATCCCTACGCCCCTGCGGCGGCCAGTTTGGACGTGCATTCCCAGCGCCGCCCCCGGCGCTGCGCCTGCCCCTTCCTTTTCCTTGTCACCGTGGGGGCGGTGACAAGTCCCCGCCCCTGCGGTTTTATCTAGAAAAGAAAAAAATAAAGATCCAAAAATACCCTACACCTACCCCACCAACCTCTCTCTCACACCTCACCTACCACTCGTCTCTCCCGAATCTCTACCTCTCACAAATGCCCCTGCGCCCTCAACCTCTCACCATCACCACCCTTGCTCACGCCCCCTGCGCCACTTCACCGACGCCACCACCACGACCTCCGACGCCCCTGCGCCACCCTCTACCTTCTCACAACCATCACCACCCTCAATCTCTAAAACCTTCAACCTTCACCCTACTTTACTCCCCATCACCAACAACCCCCTTCCACCACTCCTCACCACCTCCGGCGACATCTCCACCCACCAACAACCCCCTTCCACCGCCCCTGTGCTTGCAAGTGCCGCCCCTGCGGAAATAGCAACAAAGGGTTCGTCTCTTTCTCCAATTTCTAAACTCTCTAATTCCTTTACTTGATCAATTGCAAGAAATGGAACCCCAGAGAAAATACAAGATGTTGGAGGCTGAGAAGACCCGTTATAGGATTGTGCAAGATCGGGTTGTGTATGCAACTCGGTTTTTGCACGTTCCTACATTGGAAAAATTGGGCATGCTGGAGAGTATTCAGTCATTTCTCACCAACATTGGGCTCGGTAAATTTCTGAACAAAAGTGCTCCAACTTACCCCGAGCTCAGCTGCCAATTCATCGTCACCTTCACCATGGAGAAGGAGGACCATGTTTATGTTCGACTTTCATTCAAGTTCAATAAGAAAAAGTATACACTGGATCACTCTCAGATGCAGGAAGCATTTGGGGTGAATCTTTGCGCCTCAGAGAACTGGTGGGAACCCGTTCCGACACCGGACCTATGTGAGTTCTGGCAGGCTGCCACAGGTTCCGAGTTTCATGTCGGGGGTGAGTATTCCAACAAACTCACTCACCCCCGCTTGAGGCTCCTCTCAAAGATCATAATGAGTGTCTTCTGCGGACACAAAGAGGAGAACAAGGTCGCTCTCAAGGACCTTCCATTGCTCTACGTTTTCCTTCCGATGAACGAGAAGGTACCGGATTGGCCATATCTCTTCCTTACCGCTTTGAAGTGGATTAGGAAGGACGAGCCAAGGGACATTGTTGGCGGTGGGGTGATTTCCTTGATCGCCTCGCAGGTGATGGATCTTTCCGACTTAGAGGATGGGTTGGAGGCCCCATTATACACAGAGGGGATGCTTAGAAGGTGCAAGCCCCTCAAGAGGGACGGGGAGAACCTTTTTTGGCTTTCATTTGCAGATGGGAGCCACATCACATACCTCCCCCGGCCGCTTCCATTTGGAGACGAGCTCTCCGAGCTATACATCCCGGCTGATCCTTTCGTGCCGAGGCGGCCTCAGGTGGCCATTGTTGAGAGACACGCTGCGAGCTCCAGCCGGGCTCATTTTGATGACCACATGCCCATACTGGATGATGAAGAGATGCCCACTGCAGCACCGGATGATGGTCCGGCCATGGATAGCCTCCAGGCTCAGATGGTAGCCCTGACTACTCAACATCAAGCATGGCAGACCGAGTACCAGCGGACCATGCTTGAGCAGCAGCAGGCGTGGCAGTCCAGCTTTGCCTCCTCTATGACCACCCATTTTGACCGCCGGCAGGATGCTTGGCAGGCGGCTCAGCAACAGCAGCTCGAGGCTCAGCAGTTGGCTTGGCAAGCCAACTTTGAGACTTCCTTTGGCATCTGGATGGATGCTCAGCATGCCCGCATCGACGACATCTACCGCCGGCAGGAGTACTTCTTCAGCCACTTCCCGTACCCACCGGAGGAGGGTCCGGATGGTCCAGCCGGACCATCCCACTAGTGGTATCATCATTTCTCCCTTTCTCACATTTATTTTTGCTTCATTTTCCACTTTGAGGGCAAAGTGTGCTTCAAGTATGGGGGAGGGAATTATCATTGCTTGTGTAGTTTGTTTAAGTTGTTTTGAGTGTGTTTTCTTTGAGTTTTTATGAGTCATAATTCAGTTTGAAATTCATATAAAAAAAGAAAAAGAAAAAGCCAAAGAAAATGAAAAAAAGCATGAAAATCCTTGGATAAACCGAAAACCCGAAAGGGCGGTTTAGGCAAAAAGAAGGTAGTCCGACCAACCTTAGGTTGGTGCAAAAATGGACTTGAGGGATGTGAGGAATTTGTGAGATCACCATGAAAAGAATAAGAGTGGCAAGGTGAAAACCCGAAAGGGCGCCTTGGCAAAATGAGCGACACCGAGTGTAGGTTTCCCTTCCGATGTTTGGCGGCATAAGAAGGGGAGTCATAAGAAGGTTGGCCGGGTAGGTCACTCTTGGAGCGATAAGGATGGTAGCCTTCTCACCCTTTTTCTCACATTTTCTCTCTTTTTCCTTCTTTTCCTTGGTTTTTCTTTTGTTTCCATTGTCTATGCCTCTTGCCCATGCTTCCTAAGGCCTTTGAGTCTAAATTGATGTCATCTGTTTTACTCGGGAGGAGTAAAAGGTCTAAATATGGGGGATTTTGATAGGTGATGGAATCACTATCATTTAGGCTAGTTTTTAGAGTCTTTTTATCACAATAGTGTCGTTTTATGCTACTAACTCCTTGGTCCAGAAGAAGAAGACTAAAAGAAGATAAAAGAGGAGTTATAAGCACTTGGGAGTTGAAGACCATTCACGAAGCAGAGCTTCTGGTTCCTTACCGCCCCCGCGGAGCATTGTCACCGCCCCAGAGGGTGACACTGTACTCCGGAACGCAGCCTGCGCCTTCGCCAGCGGACGGAACGAAGACTGTCACCGCCCCTGCGCCCCTCCATGGCGCCCCTGCGGTGACTTATCCTGAAGAAGCGAAGAACGGCGCCCCTGCGCCTCTGCCTACATCTCACCCTGCGGAGCTGTGAAGCCAAAGAATCAGTGTCACCGCCCATGCGTTGACACTGGGCCGCCCCAGCGACTCGACATCAGAAGCGACGGAAAGATGAAGAGTCAGGCATTTGAAGAACATTAAAGATCCACCCCTGCGGAATTGCCAGGCCGCCCCTGCGGCCACGAAGAACTTCCAGCATTTTTGCCTAAACCGCCCCTACGGTCTTGAAGGCCGCTCCTGCAGTTCGACGACAAAGACTTTACTCTGGTTGTTTGCACCACCTTTATGGCATTAAAGGTGGCTGTTTTGGCCGGCCATTTACTCCCATTTAGTGCCATTTGTAGTATAAATAGACCCATGGCTGATTGCTAGAATTATCCATCATTTTCCCATTTCAATTCTCTCTTTTCTCTTGTTTCCCTTGTAATGAGCTTCTAGTTCCCTTGCTATATTGGGTTGGTTTGAAGCTGCATTATTACTTTGGTTGTAAGTACCTTTCTAATATAAGTTTTATTCAGTAATGCTTTGTGTTTCTTAATCTTCATTTGTCTAAATTTCATGTTTAATTATCACTTAAGATTGATCACCTTAGGTTCTAAAGTACATGCAAAGAACTAGGATTTATAGATTCCGGGTTCGGATCTTTAATCTAGTAGTAACCTTCGAGTAATAACGGGTTGTAATTGCTTAAAGGAAAAGAAACACAAATATAAAGATTAGTTTAATGGTTTTAATCTTCTCTTTATATCCCTTAGTCTTTGTTTGAAAGCTAACTTGTGACTTGTTCTTGTAGGTTTACGGAACACTAACTTGTTAAGTTGTGTTGATGTCGGTTGGCTCAACACATGCATATGATCAAGACGGGAACATTACTTGAAAACTTGTAAAAAGGAACTCACCAAAGTAGTAATCGCATGCTAAGAATCAACCTAGTGTAGATTCACTCATCATTATCATATTCATTTTATTACTTGCTTTCTAGTTTTGTGTGCATCAATTCATCCAAACCTCCCTGTTACTTTGTTCTATAATCAATAATTGAATTTAATAAAAATATCACCAAACTCTCTTGGGTTCGACCCTTACTTAACCGATATACTTGTTCTAGTGTTAGGTTGAGACTTATTTTGATAAGATAAAAACGACCTAAGGAAAAGTTATTGTCAATGTGCTTATGCATTACCTTATATATGTATGGATAGCTAACGGTTTCATACCGTGTTGTAGATGCCTTGTAGGATAGAAGAGCTGCAAAGTGATCCGGCAGGGTGACAAGCCCAGGACTCTCGTACATTAGGTGGTTATGGTTTTGGGGATGCTATATATATACCTCCTGTGTGAGGGTGATGTTTTGCATACCTCCTGTGTGAGGATTATGTTTTATACTCAGCTATGATCTGATATACCCTTTTATGTACAATTTATACCATTTTATGTATATGTTTTATATCTGTCAGTGCCATGTTGTAAGGTCTAGTGAACTTGTTGTCAGGCTAGGGCCAAGATCCACTGTGAGATCCTAGCCCAATGTGGCATTCTGAGTCCTGCGGATTTGGGTGTGACAGAGTTGGTATCAAAGTCTTAGGTTAGCAACAATGGCACTTGCTACCTGCAATGAGGTTAGATGGATAAAATAAACAGAACCCAAAAGGGGTCTGATGTTTTTAAAGGATTTATGGTTTTAAAAGTTGTTGTTTTGGATAGAATGTACGGGAAGTCGTCACCTCTGCCATGGATCTCGGCAGTATAGATATGTATATATATGTGTTATGGATTATGTGTATGTGTTATATATATATATATGGCATATATATAGCCTTATAAGTTAGGTGTGCATACCCCGCATATGGCTCGGACTAGAGCTGCTTTTGTTGTAGGCCGGGTAGAGGTAGACCACCCCTTCCTCCGGGTGTGATAGGACAGGGGCCATTTCCCGCTGCTGATCCACTAGTGATGGAGGATGTTTGTGAGGAGATTATTGAGAGTGTCGTCTCAGAGACGAGGAGCGGTGGATCTAGGAGATAGCAGTCACACTAAGTCCAGTCAAATGACTCGGATCGTGTCTCCATGAGGGAACCAGAGTTCGTTCTTATATCCGGCGTGTAGAGGAGGCTGCTAGAGCGGGCAGACGGGCCCCGGATCTACCAATGCTTGAGGGATCTTCTGAGATGTCCCAAGGAGCCACTTAGGTGCTAGTCATGCCGGCACGTTTTGCTAAGACTATTAGAGCTCCAGAGGAGTATAGAGGGCCTCGACCAGATAATTAGTTGAAGGCATTCCATCAGCTGGGCATACCACCTTTCTTTGGGAAGGTGGGATTAGAGACGGAGGTCTGGATTGGGCATGTGGATTCAACCTTAGAGTCCATCAAATGTACAGAGGATAGGCGGATAGAGGTAGTACAGACTCTATTTCGTGACTTAGCTCATCAATGGTGGAGGACCATGAGGGTTTGAGCCACCAGTTACGATCAGATGAGGAGCATGATTAGAGAGCATTTCTGCCATGCCTCACTGAGAAGGGAGAAACTCCAGGACTTCGTGGAGGCAGGCTTTGAGGATGTGCGATTGTAGATGCCATCAGCCGTTTCTAGCCAGAGTTGGCATTACTGGGTCCAACTGCACCTTCTAAGGACCAGCACGTGTATTTGTTCTCCCGTCGACTGAGGGAGAGTAGACACTCTTATAAGGCGGGATTACATTGTGAGTCCTTGACAGATTACCAGGACCAGGCCTTAGCTTCTAAGTGTGAGAGGGCCAGTTAGAGGAGGACTTCTCAGACGGGACGGTCTGAGACGAGGTAGCGTACTAGGAAAACAGTGGCGTTGTGTTAGCATGAAATATTGTGATATTTTAGGCATGTTTTCTAAACGTATTTGATTCATATTGATAGTCTTTGATTGAACTTTGCTGCATATGTGAGCTAGTATTACCTATATTGTCGATATGGATGTCTACACTAGTTCTATGTTGATTATAGGTGATTTGGAGCTATTTCCGAACGGAATCGAGCAAAGGAGAGTTGATTTGATATGTCCATAGATTGAGGACATTCTTTGGAAGCAAATTGGAGTTTTAGCTTAAGGAATGCACGAGGCTAGGGAAGAATCACGTTCCTGCCCTAAACCACGCTCTAAAATACGGCCGTACTACAAACCACGTTTAGTTCAACGGCCGTGGAACCTTGCAAGAGAGGCGTGATGCATTCCAGTAACTATTACGGCCGTGGGATACATGGTACAAACCGTGACCTAATCCACGCCCTAAATTACGGTCGTGGGAACTTCCACGACCGTGATCTTGGCGAATCTTTTTGCCACACTTGAAGCCACGATCTTTTGAAGATTGGGCCGGGCCGATATTTTATCTTGCCCTATAAGAAGACGGACGAAGCAAGATTCCGAGAGCTTTGCTAAGCATCATTCATCACCGCTAATACCGGCTTACACCAGCCATCTTCGCTTAGCGGCATTTATCGACGCTTAGGATCGTTCATCTCCGGATTGGCGGAAGATCGAAGCTTTTGGAAGATTTTGCAAGGAGATCTCGCTTCTTGTTTAGGTTTGAGTTGGAAAACGGATTGACATCCCGTTTTCCCTTCTTTCCTAAGGTTGTGATTGTTTGTTTTATTCTAAATCCTTTGACAATACTTGTTTTCTTTGTGACTTTGAGATTGGTTTGAAGATTATTGAAAGTTCTTGAAAGTTTTCATCTTTCTATCTTTTAATTCTTGAATTGATATCAACATGACTGTTATTGGCTAAAAACCCTTAATAATTCTAAGGTGAAGGGTTGATAGTTGTGCCTTAGATGATGATAGATCGATCGTAAACAGATTAGGCCCTGAGAGTTAGAGAGAATCGCCGACAACCCTAAATTACGGCCTGTTCTTGAGTCCACGGCCGTGGAACCTCAAGAACTAACCGTGATTTCCCTTAAGTCTACGAACTTGCTTTTACTTTGATCCAAAGTTAAAGATTTGCTTTAACTTAGTTTAGACTTGTCTTTTCTAGGTGGTAGTGAAGCCTCAACAACCTCTACCTCGATTGTGAGTGTCATAACCTCAATCGGTTTAGTTAGTCTTGATCCTTGGGTTACAAGTTTGGGTATTTGACATAAATTCTTGCCTTTAGAATCTTTCTATATTGAGCCTCAACAACCTGTATAGAGAGTGCCTTGTAGGTGAGTTACATAAGGTTTTTGGAACTTCACCGTACGATTACCTTACATTAGTATACCTTTGCATATCTCAACTCTGTCTTTATATCATTAAATATATCTTGAATCGATTGTCACAGCTGGATACTTGGATCTTTAGGATTGTTGTTTTCCCAATATTTGCAAAACTCTCATATTTACTCGCTTGATAATCTGCAATCGAATTTGTTCCCACCCAAATCCCTGTGTTTGATACTCTGGAATTCTTGCTTAACTACGTCGATCCGTACACTTCGGGTTCGCTGCTTGATTCTAGTTTTATAAATTTAAAGCTTATTTGCACACACCTTTAGGGGCGAACAAGTTTTTGGCACCGTTGCCGGGGATTGTTCTTGCTTTTTCTATTAAATTTTCTGCTTGAGTGTTCTTGCAGGTTTGTGTTCTTTAGGTACATACGAAGTTCTCGTTCCGGCAACGGAACAGAATTTCGCCAAAGAACAAGTTTTTGGCGCCGTTGCCGGGGATTTGGTTTCGGCCGAATCCGGTTGCCGGTTGTCAAGCTTGGGAGCTTGCTCTCGTTATTTGATATTACTTTGAGTGCATGCGCAGGTCTAGGAACACCGAAGATCTCTTACCTCTTGATCAAGAGCTAGAGAAAACCTTGAGGCAAAAGCGCAAGGAAAAGAAGATGGCCGAAGAACACGAACGTGATCTTCAAACGGAGTTGGCAGAGAAGGAAGCTCAACTCCAATGGAATGAGAACCTCCGCCAGGATGAAATGGATCGTCATCAATCTGAAGTTAGCAAACTGCAGGATGCGATGTTCCAAATGAGGATGGAGTTAAGCGACCTTAAGAATAAAGGAAGCAAGAAATCCTCAAGGAGGGGATCAAGAACTAGAAGAAGAAGTCACTCGTCCGCTAATGATAGTGACTCTTCCATGCCACCGTTAGAGGAGATTGACCCCACGATCAATATGAATCCTTTCCATCCACGAGGAGCTGCTAATCGCCGCATTCCACCTAGGAATGTGAGGGTCGAACGTGTGGATAATGAGCCAAGAACTCTTGGCCAGCGGATGGATCCAACGCAACAACCACGCCGCTTGGGCGTGAATTTTGATGCTGAAGATGTGCAAGGGTTTAGCTTTAACCCTCAAGTTATTACTCTTGTTCGCCAAAGCCAATTTGGCGGTACAAGCGCTGAATCTCCACACCAACACTTGCAAAACTTTGAGTGTATGATGGAGACGATGAGACCGAAGAATGCTACCACCAACAGCTACAAGCTTAAACCCTTCTTCTTCTCTTTGAAAGAGAAAGCGTTGTCTTGGTACCAAGCTCTTCCTAATGGGAAACTAGACACGTGGGAAGACCTTTCCGCGGAGTTTCTCACCAAATTCTTCCCGCCCTCCAAAACGGCGGAACTTAGAGGTAAGATTAATGCTTTTTCCATGAGACCTAACGAAAGTTTGTTTCAATCTTGGGAAAGGTTTCAGGATTTGCTCTTGGATTGTCCTCATCATGGCATATCCAAGCTTGCCTTGCTAGAGATCTATTACAAGGGGCTGGATGCGGGAACGCAATTCAACCTCCAATCCCTCTCATATGGAACGTTCATGGACATGAGAGAAGATGACGCTTGGGACTTCATCGAGAAACAAGCAAGAGTCATAGAGAAGTATTCCCACCGGAAAGTGGAGGGAAATCGTGTGGAGCAAGGAGCAAAGCTCACACATGAAGCTCAAAATCAGATCTTCTCCCTCAACAATGAGATCAAAGAGTTGAAGGAGGCTATCAAGACCAACTTCCCAAAGCAACAAGAGAAGGATGTTGGCTATTTGGGCAACAACAATGGCGGTGATAACACCAACCACAACAACAACAACAATAACCGGAACAACAACCGGAATAACAATTGGAATGGAAACAACAACAACCGGAACAACAATTGGAACAACAATAGGGGTTCAAACAACAACAATTGGCGCTCCAATCAACAAAATTCCGGTAACTCATATCCTTCCAATTCTAATTCACTAACTCCACCTTCCTCTTCCTCTACTCCTTTGAAAAGCCAGGGGCAATCATCTAATGGAGGAAACAATACAGGAAAGGAGAAGCCCGATCCCATGTTGGAAACAATTTTGGGAAAGATTCAAGGGTTGGAGAACCGCCTCATCAAGGTTGATGATCAAGTTTCTAAGGTTGACAAAGCTCAAAAAGTTTTGGAAAACCAAATGTTCAACCACGCGGAGGAAGTTCCTAGAAATCAAGGGAAACTTCCAGGAAAGACGGAGGACAACCCTAAGGGAAGGGTGATGGCGATTACAACTAGGAGCGGAGTAACTACTACCGATCCGCAGCCTACATTCGTTGAAGTCCCCGTAGAGAAGGAAAAAGAAAAAGGGAAGGAGAAGGAAGATGTCTATGTTCCTCCTCCAGCTTACAAACCTCCCCTACCATTTCCTCAATCTAGAGCACGAGCGCGCCTAGACAAACAATTCGGTAAGTTCATAGAACTCATGAGTAAGCTGCATATTAATATACCCTTCATTGATGTTATTGTAGGTATGCCGGCTTATGGCAAGTTCTTGAAGGAGCTCCTCTCCAACAAGAGGAAGCTAGAAGATTTTGGTGAGATCAAGATGAGTTCGGACTCTTCGGATCTCATCAAGACCATGAAGGAGAAAATGCCCCCAAAGTTGAAGGATCCGGGGTCATTTTGCATTCCCATTGGAGTGGGAGATGTCACATATGACGCTTTATGTGACTTAGGAGCAAGTGTGAGCATCATACCACTTGCATTGTGCAGGAAGATCGGCTTAGGCGACCCTAAATCGGTGAAGATGACGTTATACATGGCGGATCGATCCATCACTCGCCCCGTCGGTATTGTAGAAGACGTCCCGGTCAAGCTAGGTAAATTCTTTGTTCCCATTGATTTTGTCGTGCTTGACATTCCTGCAGATAGTCCGGTCCCGATCATACTCGGAAGACCGTTTCTTGCAACTTCCGGCTGCATGGTCGATTGCAAGAATGGTAGACTCGCTTTTGATATTGGAGAAGAGAAAGTAGAATTCGTTCTTTCCACTCTAGTGAAGGAGCCGATCTTCGACAAGGATATTTACGATGTCCAAGATGAAGAGGGTTTATCTAGGGAAGAAGTAAGTGCGATTCTCTTTAACGATCCTTTACAAAAAGTCATTACCATGAGTCTAACAGATGTAGGGGAAGGAGGAGAGTGCAAAGAGGAAATTGAAGCCTTAGAAGCACAAGAAGAGATGCATGAAGTGGAGTTTGAGAAACTCCACGATCAGGCTGAGAATGTTAGAATCCACGGTCATACCCTGTATTCCACGACCGTGGATTTCACAACCAAAATCGACCTCCATTCCAGTGGATTACACGGCCGTGGAACATATGGAGAGGCCGTATTTCTGACCGTGGAAGAAGGTGATCGGCATACTTCTTCAACTTCTTTTGATTCTTCTCCAACTCACTCAACACCCTTAGAAACTTCTAAGGAAACGTCGGATGCTCCTCAAGGATCATTGGAAGCTCTGAAAGTGATGGAACTCAAACCACTTCCTACTCATCTAAGGTACGCTTTTCTAGGATCTAATTCTACCTTTCCGGTTATTGTTAGCTCCGAATTAAGCATAGATGAACACGAACAGCTCATGATTGTCCTTAGGAAACATAGAAAAGCCATAGGCTACACTATTGAGGACTTAGTAGGAATTAAACCCTCCCTATGTATGCATAAGATACTAATGGAGGAGGACTTTAGAACTTCAAGACAACCTCAAAGGCGGTTGAATCCGACCATGAAGGAGGTTGTCAAGAAGGAAATTCTTAAACTTCTTGACGCAGGTATCATCTATCCTATCTCCGATAGCAAGTGGGTGAGTCCAGTTCAAGTAGTTCCGAAGAAGGGAGGAATGACGGTCATAACCAACAAGAACAACGAACTCATTCCTACCCGAACCGTAACTGGATGGCGAATGTGTATAGACTACCGCAAGCTCAACAACGCAACGCGGAAGGATCACTTTCCATTGCCATTCATCGATCAAATGCTTGAAAGGTTAGCACAACATTCACATTTTTGCTACCTTGACGGTTATAGTGGTTTCTTTCAGATTCCGATACATCCGGATGATCAAGAGAAGACCACATTCACGTGCCCTTGGGGTACGTTCGCCTATAGAAGAATGCCGTTCGGGCTTTGCAACGCCCCAGCCACCTTTCAACGGTGCATGATGGCCATCTTCTCCGAATACATAGAGGAAATCATGGAAGTCTTTATGGACGACTTCTCCGTATACGGTTCCTCTTTTAACGATTGCCTTTCTAACCTTTCTCTTGTTTTACAAAGATGTGAAGACACTAACCTAGTTCTTAATTGGGAGAAGTGTCAATTCATGGTTAAGGAAGGAATTGTATTAGGTCACTTAGTCTCTAGTAGAGGGATAGAGGTAGACAAGGCTAAGATAGAGACCATAGAGAAACTTCCTCCCCCAATTTCGGTGAAAGGGATAAGAAGTTTCCTAGGACATGCTGGATTTTATAGACGTTTCATTAAGGACTTTTCTAAGATATCAAAACCTCTCACTAATCTATTGATGAAGGATGCGGTTTTTGAGTTTTCGCAGGAATATTTAGATGCGTTTAACACCATTCGGCAAGCTCTAATTTCAGCACCTATTATCCAACCCCCGGATTGGACTCTCCCCTTTGAGATTATGTGCGATGCTAGTGACGTAGCTATTGGAGCTGTTCTTGGACAACGAAAGGAAGGACGAACCCATGCCATATACTATGCTAGCAAGATGCTAGATGAAGCGCAGCTCAACTACGCCACTACCGAGAAAGAATTTTTAGCCATTGTCTACGCTATTGACAAGTTTCGCTCTTATCTTGTAGGTGCAAAGGTGATTGTCTACACGGATCATGCTGCGATCCGGTACCTCCTTGCGAAGAAAGATGCGAAGCCAAGGCTGATTAGATGGATTCTTCTCCTACAAGAATTCGATCTTGAGATCCGCGACAAGAAAGGTTCAGAAAATTCTGTTGCGGATCATTTGAGTCGCCTAACACATCTAGGGGACGACCATCTACCCATTGATGACTCCTTTCCAGACAAACACTTACATATCATAGAGGAGTGCATCAACGTGATCTCCAAAGGTAACGAACCATGGTTTGCTGATTTTGTTAACTATCTGGTTTGCCAGGAGACACCGCCCGGACTATCCTACGCACAAAGGAAGAAGTTCTTTAAGGACGTCCGGGAATACTATTGGAACGAGCCTCTTCTCTTTAAGAGAGGTCCGGATGGCATCATCCGGCGATGTGTGCCGGAAGATGAGATGCAAAGTGTCATCCGCCATTGTCATTCACTACCTTGTGGAGGACACGCTAGTTCGAACAAGACTAGCGCAAAGGTATTGCAATCTGGATTCTATTGGCCTACTTTATTTAGAGATGTGCAATCCTTTGTTTCTTGCTGCGATGCTTGTCAAAGAACAGGCAATATTTCTAGAAGGAACGAGATGCCCCTCAACAACATCCAGGAGGTGGAGATTTTCGACGTTTGGAGAGTTGATTTCATGGGACCATTCCCATTTTCTTGTGGAAACCAATACATACTATTGGCGGTAGACTACGTTTCTAGATGGGTGGAAGCAATTGCCTCTCCCACAAATGATGCCATGGTGGTGGTTAAGTTCTTTAACAAGACCATCTTTCCGCGATTTGGAACACCAAGGACGATCATTAGTGATGGAGGTTCTCACTTCATAGCCCGTCGCTTTGAAGCTCTTCTAGCTAAGTATGGGGTTACTCACAAGATCGCTACCCCTTATCATCCACAAACTAGTGGACAAGTTGAGATCTCAAATAGGGAGATCAAAGGAATTCTAGAAAAGACGGTTTCAAGGACTAGGAAGGATTGGTCCTTGAAGCTAGATGATGCATTATGGGCGTACCGGACTGCGTACAAGACTCCCATAGGAACCACACCATACAACCTTGTGTATGGGAAGTCTTGTCACTTGCCGGTGGAGCTAGAGCACAAAGCGTTTTGGGCTATCAAGTGGCTGAATTTCGGCATGAAGGAAGCGGGAGAGAAGCGTCTCCTAGACATCAATAAGCTGGATGAACTTCGCTTGAACGCCTATGAAAACGCCAAGATCTACAAGGAAAGGGCAAAGCGTTGGCATGATAAGCATATCATTCCAAAGGACTTCAAAGAAGGAGATCAAGTTCTCCTCTTCAATTCAAGACTTCGCCTCTTTCCAGGTAAGCTTAAATCCCGTTGGACCGGACCCTTTCTAATTAAGCGTATTTTCCCCCATGGTGCAGTTGAAGTATGGGGTGAAGCGAGCGGAAGCTTTAAGGTGAACGGCCAACGACTCAAGAAGTATACGCCAGAACTCCAAACTGAGGAGTTTGCGCCTACCGCACTCGAATAAGTGCGAGTTTGGTCTAGCTACGGACCTTAAACAAAGCGCTTCTTGGGAGGCAACCCAAGGTATTGCATTTTCGTTTTGTTTTCGATTCATAGTTTAGCTTAGAATAGACGTTCTTTTTTTTCTTTGTTTTTGCCTCGATTTCTTCCGGTATATTCGTGTTTTTGGTTGTAGGATCGATGGAAAAGGAAAAGAGGAGAGTAATGTTGAAGAAAAGCGACGAAATTTGGACTTTGGAGCTTTACAGGAGGTTCCACGGTCTAAATTACGGTCGTCATAGCTACAGTGGCCGTAATTTCCAAAAGCCTTTGAAAAATCACCAAAACCACGGTTCCGTACACTTCCATGGCCGTGGAACACCCCGACAGACCGTGATTTTCAAAATTTTGCCTGCAACTATATAAGCCACGTTCTTCACAAAACTCATCCCAAAAACCCCTCTTTCCACGACCTAATTGCCGGAATTCCACGACCTCCTCAAAATCTTTGTTTCTTAATCGTTTCTAACGATTCTTCTTCCCAAACTGCAGCAAATTCAACCACAAACAACATCCAAGCGACGAATGGAGCGGAAATTCATCAACAAACTCGCATTTCGGGTTTTTCAATCCGAAAAAGAGGTTTATTCTTTCTTCTTGATTCTCGCCTATTTGGTTCGTTTTTGCTATAGATTTTTAGGAAGAACTGATAGAGACTGGAAGGAATTAGACTAGGACTGCTTGTTGTGGTGATTGCTTGTGAATTTGCTGAGATTCGTGAAATTCTGGGACGAATCACGGCCTCTAGGTAAACCACGGCCGTAATTCCTGAAGAACAGACCGTAATTTTTGGTGTAGAATGGATTTCGTAAGGAGAATGTCAGGAAGGATAAAAGAGAAGAAGGGAGAGCAGAATAAGAAAAGGAAAGGCAATCCCTCCACCTCCTCATCCTCTAGGGCACCACCACCCTCATCTCCCTCACTACCATCCTCACCTTCACCTCCATCTTCACCTCCTCACCCTAGAATCCCGACCATACATGAGAACCATCTTGCTGCATTTGAGAGGATCACGGAGAGGCCAGTGATTGGCCCTAGATATTTGTTGTTGGAGGATCTATGTCCTCTCAACATAGTTGATGATCTTACTCAGCTCTTGGATAGAGCCGGATTAGTTATCTTCTCGGCTATCCGAGAAGACGCCTATGAGGAAAATCACCCGGGAGGTTGTGACGTCTTTCGAGCACAGCCACGTAGATAGGACCGTCTCTTTCCGTCTCATGGAAAGAGACTACCATTTGAGTATTGTTGAGTTTGGGACTATTTTTGGATTTCATGAGACCTATAATGGTCGATTTCCGAGTGGAGTTTACCCCAAGGATTTTTGGGAAGAAGTTGCTATGGTTTATGCCGACGAGGACCGTTGGCAACCCGCTGATACCAAGGCTAGATTGATGTACCATCTAGCCTTGAAGATAGCTCACCGTGTTCTTTCGGAGTGTCTCTTTCCTAGGACGGAGACGCCCCAAAAGATCAAGACGGATGAGCTATTCTTGCTCTATTGTATGCTTTATGGACGCCGTGCAGACTGTGCTACTCTCTTGGCTGCTACGATGAGCAAGCTCAAGAACAAGAAGAAGGGGAACATCGGGTATGGTGGGATAGTTACCCACATTGCTAGGAGTTTTGGTGTGGATTTTTCTGCTTGCACCCGCATACCGGCCGTTCCTCTAGGGCTACATGCATTCATGGTTAGGGGTCTCATTTTCCCCACACATGGAGGTCCGCCATATGCGGGCATGCCTTGGGAGACTAGGACGGGTAGGGGTATAGAGTGGCTGCCAGAGTATTCCATTATGGCGGGACGCCATAATTGGAAGGAGACGTTCGCTGCGATGCATGCGAACAGGATAGTAGCTCCCCCTTACGTCCCACCACCGGTTGTCGAGGAGGAGGATATGGGAGATCAGTTTCAGAGTGGAGGAGGAGCGGAGCAGGAGTTTGGCACGTTTCCGGACCAGCCGGAGGCGGCCCCAGATGTACCTAGACGCTCTCCACGTCCAGCTAGAGCCTCAAGCTCGTCATCTCGCCGCGCTAGCGTGAGTGAGAGGCCCACGTGGATGACCACACCTCCCACATGGTATGGCATTCCCCCTCCTTGGTCCACGGAGCAGCCAGCAGCACCACCACCAGCACCAGCACCATCCGACACCCCAGCATGGTACAGTCACGCCCCGGGATGGTACGAGCAGATGCCGGATTGGGCTACCGGACTTTCAGAGAGAGTTGGAGCGTTGGAGATCCGGGCCGACGCTAGAGACGGACGCCTCGACGACCTCGACCACATGATGAGGGACGTCTACCGCCAGCAGTTTGGGCGGCACTACGACTCCAGCTTCTCCCCATTCCCGCCTCCGCTGGCGCCGCAGTGATTCGATGCATGACCGTTCGTTTTAGACATTCCCGCCACCACTTTGTGAGTTTCTTTTCTTTTCTTTCTTTTCCTTCTTTCTTTTGAACATTAGGGACAATGTTCGTCCTAAGTATGGGGTGGGATGTACTAAAAAGTTTGTAATAACTCTACTTACTATGTTCGCTTTCAATTGAGACTATCGTTGCATGTTCATTATGTGTTGCACGTTTCCTTATTGCATTGCATGAAAAGTGACTTGAAAAACCCATAAAAATTGAAAAATTTTGAAAATTTTGAGCTTCTAATGAATTGAGATGATTTCCATGATAATCACTACTTGTGAATTGAGTTTGATGACAATTGCATGCTTAAAAGGATTGTGAATTGAAAAGAATTTGAATGAATAAATTTTACCTCTTTTGCAAAGCTTTATAATGTGAAAATGTTACCTAAATCATGCTAGGAAATTGAAGTTGAAATCACATTATAAGATCCTATACTTCTTGTTGAAATGATTAAGGCAATTCGATACTTTCTTTCTTCTTTCTTTGATCATCTAACTCCTCATTGAAATATTAGCCTCCTTTACCTATCCGGGAATTTGGAGAAGTGAATGAGAAAAAGGCATGTTTGATGTGGGAGGGCCATGAGAGCAATTATTTGCAATCAAATGAATAGAAAGAAATTGTAGGTTTGGGGAAGTCAATCATGACGATGAGTAACTCGGCACCATTCACATAGCCGGGTGTTTGTGTCTTGCCAAAATCGGATTGAGCGATATTCCTAGCGGATTATGGTATGTGCGCTAAGGGTTTGAGGCATCTCTTGAAAATTTGAGAAATGCCGATCTCCTAGGCTTCGGTTTTTGTGCACCTCTATCCATAACTCCAAAAGTAAAGTCGAAAAATGAATAGGAGAGAGCGAAGCTCTAAGTTGAAGTGTTGCGGGAACCGCATAAGAAGAAGAAGGTAGTTGTCCACTTTCCCGGATTTATGCACCACTTTCCCTTAAAGTTTTCCCCTCCCTTCCGTATTCTAAACCTTTTCTTTGAAAGTCCTTAAGATCAAAAGGATGTTATATGACTTGGTGATCTAAATTGAAGTTTCTTGTGATTGATTTTGATAATGTTTGAAGGTTATAATGCTTGCTTGGAAGTCAAATTGGTTCATGAATTTTCTTTGCTTTTTACTCTTTAATTGAGTGTGTGAAAGTTTGATAAACGATTGAAGCAAGGTTTGAGAATGATCTACTCTTTAGAAGTCACGTTCATCCAAAAAGAAGGTACACATATTTCATCCTAACTCTTGTTTAAAGCTTTTTGAAAGACCTTGCTTAGGGACAAGCAAGTGTTAAGTATGGGGTTATTTGTTAGCATGAAATATTGTGATATTTTAGGCATGTTTTCTAAACGTATTTGATTCATATTGATAGTCTTTGATTGAACTTTGCTGCATATGTGAGCTAGTATTACCTATATTGTCGATATGGATGTCTACACTAGTTCTATGTTGATTATAGGTGATTTGGAGCTATTTCCGAACGGAATCGAGCAAAGGAGAGTTGATTTGATATGTCCATAGATTGAGGACATTCTTTGGAAGCAAATTGGAGTTTTAGCTTAAGGAATGCACGAGGCTAGGGAAGAATCACGTTCCTGCCCTAAACCACGCTCTAAAATACGGCCGTACTACAAACCACGTTTAGTTCCACGGCCGTGGAACCTTGCAAGAGAGGCGTGATGCATTCCAGTAACTATTACGGCCGTGGGATACATGGTACAAACCGTGACCTAATCCACGCCCTAAATTACGGTCGTGGGAACTTCCACGACCGTGATCTTGGCGAATCTTTTCGCCACACTTGAAGCCACGATCTTTTGAAGATTGGGCCGGGCCGATATTTTATCTTGCCCTATAAGAAGACGGACGAAGCAAGATTCCGAGAGCTTCGCTAAGCATCATTCATCACCGCTAATACCGGCTTACACCCGCCATCTTCGCTTAGCGGCATTTATCGACGCTTAGGATCGTTCATCTCCGGATTGGCGGAAGATCGAAGCTTTTGGAAGATTTTGCTAGGAGATCTCGCTTCTTGTTTAGGTTTGAGTTGGAAAACGGATTGACATCCCGTTTTCCCTTCTTTCCTAAGGTTGTGATTGTTTGTTTTATTCTGAATCCTTTGACAATACTTGTTCTCTTTGTGACTTTGAGATTGGTTTGAAGATTATTGAAAGTTCTTGAAAGTTTTCATCTTTCTATCTTTTAATTCTTGAATTGATATCAACATGACTGTTATTGGCTAAAAACCCTTAACAATTCTAAGGTGAAGGGTTGATAGTTGTGGCTTAGATGATGATAGATCGATCGTAAACAGATTAGGCCCTGAGAGTTAGAGAGAATCGCCGACAACCCTAAATTACGGCCTGTTCTTGAGTCCACGGCCGTGGAACCTCAAGAACTAACCGTGATTTCCCTTAAGTCTACGAACTTGCTTTTACTTTGATCCAAAGTTAAAGATTTGCTTTAACTTAGTTTAGACTTGTCTTTTCTAGGTGGTAGTGAAGCCTCAACAACCTCTACCTCGATTGTGAGTGTCATAACCTCAATCGGTTTAGTTAGTCTTGATCCTTGGGTTACAAGTTTGGGTATTTGACATAAATTCTTGCCTTTAGAATCTTTCTATATTGAGCCTCAACAACCTGTATAGAGAGTGCCTTGTAGGTGAGTTACATAAGGTTTTTGGAACTTCACCGTACGATTACCTTACATTAGTATACCTTTGCATATCTCAACTCTGTCTTTATATCATTAAATATATCTTGAATCGATTGCCACAGCTGGATACTTGGATCTTTAGGATTGTTGTTTTCCCAATATTTGCAAAACTCTCATATTTACTCGCTTGATAATCTGCAATCGAATTTGTTCCCACCCAAATCCCTGTGTTCGATACTCTGGAATTCTTGCTTAACTACGTCGATCCGTACACTGCGGGTTCGCTGCTTGATTCTAGTTTTATAAATTTAAAGCTTATTTGCACACACCTTTAGGGGCGAACACGTTGGTGGAGCTTCAGGTTTTGGGCGGAGCCAGAGACGTTAGGGTTACCCCTCATCTGCATTGACTATAGAGAAGGGACGACAGTGCTACAATTGTGGTGATCCTAGACATTTGCGACCAGAGTGTACGAGGACACTAGTGACTTGCTACACTTATGGCAAGCCAGGTCATAGAGCTGCCTTCTGTAGGCAGGGTGGAGTTATATCACAGTAGGGTTCTTCCCCTGCTAGTGTGACACGAGGTGGGTAGAGGACACCTCAGTAGTAGACACAAGGACAACAAAGAGTCTCAAATCGTCCTTCTACTCAAGGATCTGCTCCCGGGCCGAGTAGAGGTAGAGGTCGTGGTGGGAGTACCACTGACACTAGAGGAGCTCAGGGTAGAGTCTTTGAGCTGAAGAGTGCAAAGGAGCCACCTGCACCGGCTGCTACAGGTACCATTCTGCTTTATGGTTTACTTGTTAGAGTTTTATTTGATATGGGTGCTACGCATTCCTTTATTTCTGATGTATGTGTTGAGCGTCTGGGCTTAGCTACTATAGAGGGGAAACCCTTTGCTATAGAGTTACTTGATGCCATTGATGCATGAGGAAGTCATTTTAGGTATGGATTGGATGCGTAGACACCGTGCGGAATTAGATGTAGGTAGGAGGACAGTGACAGTCTCTACCGAGATGGGTCAGATAGAGGTCTTCCGAGGTTAGGACCTTGGGAAGACGGGTTCTATCATCAGTGATGTACGAGTAGTGAGGCTGATAGCTCAGGGATACGATGCCTTCTGGTGTTATGCCATGAAGGATGGAGAGAATCCAGCCTTGGTGGATATTCCAATGGTTTGTGAGTTTACAAACGTGTTTGTTGAGCCGTCTAGCTTGCCACCTCAAAGGAGTGTAGACTTCAGCATTGAGTTGGAGCCTGGCACAAGACCGATCTCGAAGGCCCCATTTCGTATGGCGCCTGTCGAGATGTTGGAGCTAAAGAAGCAACTCGAGGAGTTGGCTGAGAAGGGCTTCATCTGCCCTAGCGTGTCCCCATGGGGAGCACCTGTCCTCTTCGTGCGGAAGAAGGACGGATCGTTGAGATTGTGCATTGACTACAAAGAGTTGAACAAGGTGACCATAAAGAACAAGTATCCATTGCCTCGTATTGATGATCTGCTTGATCAACTTTAGGGAGCGATAGTGTTCTCCGGGATCGACTTAAGTTCAAGATATCACCAGTTGAGGGTGAGGGAGCAGGATGTGCACAGGACAGCATTTCGGCCTCGTTATGGACACTACGAGTTTGTAGTGATGTCATTTGGGCTTACAAATGCCCCAGCCGTCTTTATGGAGTTGATGAACAGTATTTTCATCGACTTCCTTGATCAGTTTGTGGTGGTCTTCATTGATGACATTCTTGTGTACTCGCGTAGCAAAGAGGAGCATGCCGGTTATTTAAGGACGGTTTTACAAATTCTGCGGGATAGAGAGTTGTATGCCAAGCTCTCTAAGTGCGAGTTCTGGATGTCACAGGTAGCTTTTCTAGGCCATATTGTCTCCTCCAATGGGATCATGGTTGATCCGGCGAAGATCGAGTTTGTTGCAGCATGGACGACACCGATGAACGTCAAGGAAGTGCGTAGCTTTCTTGTCCTATCCGGTTATTACCGACGTGTTGTGGAGGGATTTTCTGTGATTGCCCGTCCACTGAAAAGTCTACTGAGGAAGACTACCAGATTTGTGTAGTCTGAGCAGTGTGCCCACAGTTTTGAAGAGTTGAAGAGGCGTTTGACTTCTACTCCTATCTTGGCACATCCAGAGGGTTCTTAGGATTTTGTGGTATACAGTGATGCATCCAAGCTATTTGGGATGTGTGTTGATGTAGAGGGGCAGAGTGATTGCATATGCGTCTCGACAATTGAAGACGTATGAGGAGAACTACCCGACTCATGACCTAGAGTTGGCAGCGGTAGTTCATGCTTTCAAGATCTGGAGACACTACATGTATGGTGTTGCATGTCAGATCTTCATACACCATAAGAGTCTGAAGTACATTTTTACGCAACGGGAGTTGAATAACCGCCAAGGTCGATGGCTCGAGTTGATCAAGGACTTTGACCTTGAGATACTGTATCATCCAAGGAAGGCGAACGTTGCCGCCGACGCCCTGAGTAGGAAGACGCCTCGAGAGAAGGCGATTGCGAGACTGACAGTTCAGCCTCAGCTTCAGAGGGATCTAGCTTGGCTAGAGATGGACATCCAGTTTCCTGATGAGGATGCCCAGTTGTACACTTTAGCGGTTCTACCTGATCTGTTGGATGAGATCCAACAGAAGCAAGGGACCTGCCCGACCCTAATGAGGATTAGATTGAGGATGTCTCGTGGAGAGGCACCACATTTCTCCATAGGAGTTGATGGAGTGATGAGACGTCATGACCCTCTATGTACCTGCTGATGCAAATCTGAGGCAAAGGATTTTATAGGAGGCTCACTATACACCTTACTCAATAAATCCAGGTACGAGTAAGATGTATCATGATGTGAGACGATCAAATTGGTGGGGAGGGTTGAAGCCCGATGTAGCCAGATTTGTGGCACAATATGCGACCTGTCAGCAGGTCGAGATAGAGCATTGCGGACCTTGAGGTGAGCTCCATCCATTGTCAGTGCCGTAGTGGAAGTCAGAGGACGTCTCCATGAACTTTGTGAGCAGATTGAGGCCCAGTAGGAGTTTTGATGCTATTTGGGTTGTTGTTGATAGACTGACGAAGACTGCACGTTTCATTTCTATCAAAGAGATGTGGCCAATGAGCAGATTAGCAGAGGAGTACACTAGGTAGATAGTGAGACTCCATGGTGTACCAAGGACGATCGTCTCTGATCGAGATAGACGGTTTACCTCAAGGTTTTGGCAGCAGATTCAGACTGTTTTGGGGACGATTCTACACTTCACGACTGCGTTTCACCCCCAGACAGATGGTCAGTTTGAGAGGACCATCCAGACCCTGAAGGATATGTTGCGAGCTTGTGTGTTGGATTGGGGACAGGGATGGTCTGATTACCTTCCACTTGTTGAGTTCTCATACAACAACAGCTGGCATGCATCTATTGGGATGGCTCCTTATGAGGCACTGTATGGATGTAGGTACCATACACCTTTATGATGGGATGAGTCTAGCAGTATCAGCGGGATAGCGCTAGAGCAGATTCAAGATGATATGGCCCGAGTAGTGCTGATCAAAGAGAGGATGCTGACTGCACAGAATCGCCAGAATTCGTATGTAGACAGGAGGCGTAGACCTCTAGAGTTCATAGTGGGAGCTCATGTCTAGCTGAGAGTATCTCCGGCGCGAGGTGTCAGACGTTTTGGCATAAAGGGGAAGTTGATTCTCCGATATCTCGGTCCTTTTGAGATACTTGACAAAGTTGGGAGGGCAGCCTACAAATTAGCTTTACCTCCGAGGTTAGAGGGTGTTCACCCTGTATTTCATGTGTCTCAACTGAGGGAGTATATACCAGATCCGAGACATATTGTGAGTTATGATGATTTGGTGGTTGAGCCGGACCACACCTTTGTTGAGCATCCGATTGTAGTCCTAGAATGAGGTATGAGACGTCTACATTCGAAGGACATTCCCATGTTGAGGATACAGTGGTCGAGACGAGGACCTGAGGAGGCTACATGGGAGACTGAGGATAGTATCCAGAGGAACTATCCAGAGTTTTATGCTAAGATAGATGCACCTGTAGGATCACCGAGTAGATCTTAGTGCTATCTTGGTGAGTGTTGTGATTATGTGCTTATATGCCTTGTTGTGTTTATTTTCGTGCTAGTTGTGATGTGATATATGATCTTATTAGATCTTAATGTGATAGCGCGGCTTATGATTATAGTTGGAGATGGTTCTTTCCTCCATGCTATCTGAATGCGATTAGGATCTAGATGGAGATGGTTATTCATCCATGCTATTTGATGGACATAGTCTTGTTGGAGATGTCTTTCCTCCATGCTTTGTGTATGTGTATGTTTTGGCTAGAGATGTGCGTCCTCTATGCCATGTGATGTGAGTATGGCAAGAGATGTGATTCCTCTATGCCTTTGGGATAGCGTTATGATCCTGTTTTTTGGAGTTGATAATTCCTCCATGCTTGTGTTTTGAGGTTATAGATGGATATAAGTTATGACCTGTTGAACGGAGATGTGATACCTCCGATAGAGAGAGTTATACCTTGGCATATGGGTCCGAGAGGATTTGGGATTTTTGCAAGTTTCGGGACGAAACTTGGTTATAGGGGGGTGAGATGTAAGAGCCTTAGTTGTTGAGGTACTTTATGTGTGCAGGATTATGCCCAAACCGCCATGCGGCCAAGGCTAGGCGCCCCGGCGGGCCACCTGAGCCGCCCATGCGGCCAGCACCTCCGCCCCTGCGGATTAGGGTGTGTTGCAGCCGTCTTCGTTGACTCGTGCCTTGCTTTTGACCCTTCCTTCTTCTATAAGTTTTCTGCTCTTCCAGATGAGGGTTCTTCACTCTCTCTCTCCAACTCCATCTTCTCTCCTACGCTCTTCTCTTCTTCTTCTTCTCCGTTTGAATCTTCTTCTTGTTTTTCCTTGATCTTGCGAGAGTTTTGATAAGAGTTTGATGCTTGGATGATGAGGATGATGATGGTTGTGGTTGTTGTGCCTTTGATGAGCCAGCTTTGAGGTTGTGGTGAGGAGTCTTCCTCTATTAGGGTTCAGCTTGGTAAGATCTTCATCTTCCTCTCCTTTCTTTCTTCCTATCTTCTCTTCCTACTTCTTAGCTTAAGATTCCACAAGTTTGATCTTGTGGCAGTCTTCTTAGGCTTTGTTTGATGTATATATGTACGTATATGTATGTATGGGGTTGCTGGTTGAAGAGGGTGTGAAGAGGTTCGAGTGAAGAAGTGAAGAGGATTTGAAAGTGTGCATTCTGCACACCAGCCACCCCTGCGCCACCTCAGGACCGCCCCAGTGCCGGCAGTCACCGCCCTTGCGCCACCCAGGGCCGCCCCTACGGGTCCCTACTTTCCAACCTTGCTTTGCTTCTTGTTCTGCAGGTGTGTCTTGCTTCCGGGCTTGCCTAAGGATGGCATTTTCCCTTTCTTTCCTTTTATGAGTGTGTAGTATCATGCTAGGTATAGATGAGAGTGTGATGATGATGTTATGGTCATGTTATGACTTGTACGGCTTTAAGGATTAGTAGGTTGTGAGGCTTAGGTTAAGGATGATCCTATGGATTCCTTGGGTCTAGGTGTGACCCCTTTCATTTATAGGAGATTGATATATCTCTATGCCTTATTATTAGGCAGTGTCCCTCTCAAGATCGGAGGTTGATCGTGGTTGTGATTGTACGAGGTTGAGGTAAGTCCGTAGGACTTACTTAGATACCATCCTTATATTGGGTGTTTGCATGAGTGGTGTGTGTTTTATATGCTTGATATGATAGCATGCGATGTCGATTATTACCGACCTATGTTTTATGGATAGCCCCATTGCGTGGTAGTGATAACCTTTCCCTTTCATCCTGTAAGGAGTTAGGAGGTTCTTTGGTGTCTGGCCACCTGGTATACAAGAAGGGCGCAATCCACTCCCATAGGGTACACGGGTTGTGTGACCGACACTACTTCCAAATGGATAGCAGACCCAGAGGCGGGGATGATACGGTCCTCGTGTCACATAGTTTCATCTATATATATATATATATATACGATTGAGTGAATGACTATTATATAAAGATAATAAAATGGGTAAATGTGTGACAAAAGTATTATGTGTTTAACTTTCATGACTTGAAATTTGTGCTTATGCATTACCTTATATATGTATGGATAGCTAACGGTTTCATACCGTGTTGTAGATGCCTTGGAGGATAGGAGAGCTGTAGAGTGATCCGGCAGGGTGACAGGCCGAGGACTCTCGTACATTAGGTGGTTATGGTTTTGGGGATGCTATATATATATACCTCCTGCGTGAGGGTGATGTTTTGTATACCTCCTATGTGGGGATTATGTTTTATACTCGGCTATGATCTTATATACCCTTTTGATGTATAGTTTATACCGTTTTATGTATTTGTTTTATATATGTCAGTGCCATGTTGTAAGGTCCAGTAAACTTGTTGTCAGGCTAGGGTCAGGATCCACTGTGAGATCCTAGCCCAATGTGGCATCCCGAATCCTGCGGATTTGGGGCGTTACAATCTTAACCTTCTGACTAACGGTATAACCACCCACTCCTGGCATCTCAACCACCCGTAAACACCCGAAGTAACTATGGTGCCTCTCCTCGGAACATCATATCCTGGATTCTCATCACAATCGGTCATCTATCTTGTTTATGTCGGATCTCCCCCAACGTATCAGCTAACACCTCTAAGTGGACAAGGGTATGTCTGTATCCAAAAACCGGATATCAATCTCCAACATTACTGAATCCTTTACAACTGAAGTTGGACCGTCAATCGAGTTATCGCTTCCTCTCGAGGCATTCACATACTAAGGGTGTTGGTGACCATATTCACCTTTCCCGGAGGATAGATTATCAACTGACTGAAGTCCTCAATCAATTCTAGCCATCACCTCTGGTGGGCATTCAACTCTTACTAAGTGAATATATATATATATATATATATATATATATATATATATATATATATATATATATATATATATATATATATATCATACTCTTACCGTACGTACAAGACTAGCATGTCGCTCCATAACAATACCGACATCACCTTAAGCGCGTGCCTTAAAGCGGCTAACTTTAGACCCTTCATTGGTCATTCTTCGCATATGCCCACAATTGTCTAACCCATACGTGGAACCTCTTTTGTTACTTTAAACGCATCTCAAGCCTCGCTTGGAGTATCACTGTTTTGTTACCAAGCCCTCAAGACTCTTTGATTGTAAAACGAAATTGAGATCACTCACCTCTTCAGCTTTTATTAAAGCTCCACGGGCACGACTCGGGTCACACCACCTTACAAACTTCATCATAAGGGAAGAGAGTGTCGAAAATCATTCCACAACTCGGCAGTTATAGCCCATCAACCTAAAAGCTGCGTACCTCCCCAACATTCCTTGGAGGTAGTTCCTAAGATACCCTCTTAGTCTTCGTTGGATCAACTTGATCTCTCCCTTTGTCACTATTTGCTTTAGGAAGTCACTTCGGACATCCTACTCCCACATAGACACTTTTGCTCACTTCCTCGTCCTGCATAGGCTGTAACATTGTCTTCTCGTGTCAAGCTTGCCCCTCTCAACCCTGAGAGTACGACAAGACGTCGCCAACATGAGAACATAAAGAATCATTCGTCCACCTCATACAGCAAAAGTCTACACACTCAGCAACACTAGCATTAGCTTAGGGTCCACATTAGAACCACCCGAAAACCACAAATCGTACGTCTCAACTACAACTTGATTTAGAAAATCGATGAATACTCATCTATATGAACTCCAACTCACCAATCGCACTCGTGAGTCCAAATGGCTTCACTACAACTTGTAGTGAGCATACCGGCCCGAAATGTCGTCTTACGTAGGTCCTTTCTTTTCTTAACCCTAATATGGGGACACCTCGACTTCAAGTCGGTCATATAAAACACCGTAACCACATGCAACTGGTCTAGCGAGTCATCCACTACGTGCGAAGATACTTATCCTTATCGGTAGCCTTACACATTATTCGATAATTTCGTGTACACTTCACTGTCTCGTTCTTTTCCTCATAACTGTACCAGGAAGGCCCATGAAGAATGCTAGGCGAATTCCCAACCACAATACCGAAAGATCCACCTCGTTACTTCACCACGTACGAACATCATAGCTTAAAGCTTGTAGTGTTGCTATAGTCCAAGTTATCCATTTCACGCCACTTCTACCACGGCTTCTCCGTGTGAGTCCGGGAACTTTGACTCGCAAAAACACATCCTAAGTTCCATTAGAACGAACATACCATGCATCATCTTTATATACTCCTGTCTACGAATTAACACAATGGAAGCTTCGTCCTCCTCTCGATCCACTACTTCCCTTTACCATGCTCAAACCTTAAAAGTTTTAATCCGTGTTGTTCTTCATATGCCAATCATATGACCTAAGAAGATCGCATAAGGTCATCACAATCCCTCCCTGAGAGGTCTGTTAGAGTTACTCGTTTTAACTCATTTCGTGTTATTGGATTAAGACAATTGCACTTCTGTCAATATACCTCATTACTATTGTCATTGAACCACCGGAAACACTCCTAGTTGTTGTTACTATTCCCTTATAATCCCATAGTCCGGTTTACTCATCCCCTCTACATTCACCAGTAGACAACCCACAACTTGTGTGTTCTAGGTTGTCACCAATTAGCTTACAACTGACCTTCCCCAAGGTCCATAACTTACCTCCCTTCTATACCTTCTATGTTACCATACTTGTGAAGGCTACCCTCTAGGGGTACTCTACCTCAAACTTTGTTAGCTCGATCTACACTCCATGCTTTCTTCTTCTACTTCTTTAAGGTAATTATACCTTCTCGGCCTGTTGTGTAAACCCGATCTACTTCATAAACTTAACCGATCTTCATGGTATCTTGTGTGTGCGTCTTCTCAACATCTCTAACGTTAGTTAACATCTACTCGCGTTTCCCTTGGTTGGTATCTTAAGTCCTCGATAAAAGCTCTTTGTTGCGTCTTTCATCTTCTTGAGGCCATCATCTTCATACTTTTCCTTCTTCTTGGCGTAGCCTAGTCTCATTACCATAACGGAAACGGTTGACTTTACTAAGGTAATCCCACCCTATGAACCCCCACCACGTGATTCATCTCATAACTCTCGTAAATCTAAATTAGTCACTCTCTTAGAATCTCGTAACATTAACACTTTATTTGTTGGTACTTCCGTAAGCTCAACTTACGAGTCTCTTAATCTTTCACAATAGTTCGACCACGCTTCTCATCTCGACTTCCATGCTTAGGAGAACCTATAGAAAATTTTACGTCATAACGAAATACCCCTTTTACCTTGCTAGAATGCACCCTTTTTCCTCCTCAATTCGCATCTTTAGTTGCCCATGTGTCCTCTTGAAGAGCCTTAAGTTCTTTATCCGTAGTTGGCTTCATTGTTGTTCAAACGTTGCTTCTTTGGAACCGCTCCTATATCTTCATGTCGCTTCCTTACTCGTATAACTTCCATCTCGATTTGCTTAAATTGAATTGAGGTTCTCTTCTATGTACTTGTCCTCTGGTTACGTTGTATCTAGTCTTCTACTTCAACGCCCTCTGAAGAAGTCCGAGAAATCACCGAGTGCTCGCTAAAACGTGACACTCAAGTCAATAACTTGAGCATACGCCTCGTCGTATGTACGCTAGCCTAAGCCAACGGCGTTGTCCAAGGGGCGATGATAGCTTTCTATCATCTTAACTATAAGGTACATTCTATCCCAACCCGAATCATGCACATGATTTTCAAAACGAAATTATTTTCAAAAGTCAAACCCCTTGCGGGTTCTGTTTATTTAACTATTTGGTCTTTAGAAGATTGTGAGTGTCATTGTTGTCAATTTAGGGCTTTGATACCACTTTGTAATACCCCGAATCCACGGAACTCGGGATGCCACGAGCTAGGGCCTCACAATGAGCCCCGGCCTTTAGCTTGACAACAATTTCACCGGATCTTACAACAAGACACAATACTAAAAATCGAAATAGCTTTTAATGCAATTTTAAACATGATCCAAAAGATACAAAGGAAGGAATCCATCCGAGTTCTTACAAAACAACCTCAATGTGCCTAAAAACGACAACAATGCCAATAATAAACCAAACACGTCCTATAATGTACGGAAACCCCGGTTGTCCACTCTACCGGATCACTCGCCAACGTCCCTAACCTGCAAGGCATCTACAAGGCGGTATAAAACCGTGAGCTAACATGCTAAGCATTAGGAAGGCAATAAAGAAACACAAGCACACGCATAAGAAATGTAAACATGCAACATGCTTGTACACAAGTCCGATTTATTATTCTTTCTTTACGTTCTTCACTTTACTAATTCAATTTTGTTGTGGCACGAGAATCTTACGAGACTCGCCTATGTCCCCTTTCACCAAGCAGGGTTGTACTTGATGCAAATCAGCATCACTTGTTGGACTAGTCGCTGAGCACCTCCCAATATTCCCATTTTGAACTGGACAAGTGGTCACTGCCCGGTTATCATACACTTGGGTCAAATAATAGATATAAAGGTCGTCCTAATCCGGTAAATAGTTAGAACACAATCATAAACACACACCACCATCACAGGCCAAACTAATACAACGAAGCTAGCTAAGTAAGTCCGGAGACTTACCTGTCTCAAATGATCAACCCTATATAACCGTACTCCGCTTCCCGCTGGAAGATACTCTAAGCCTGGCCAACAAGGCACACAATTAACATCACTCTCACATGCTAGAAGTCTTAATGACCCTTTACAAGATCAAACAAACTCACAAGATAAGATAACAACTAGTCCACTCGATCTCGCAACATCACAACCATCACAACATATGCTAGGATACTCTCATCCTAGTCTCAACAACCTCAACAATCATATACCATAACCTTAAGCCTCATATTCTCATAAGATCAAACTAGATAACTCAAGGTCTAACCACACCTCACAAGATAAGATCAACATCTCAAGCCTTAGGAGGTTTAACAATCCTCAAACATTCACTGAAGGTTCAAAGTCACTACTTGGCATTCTACAAGGTTATGCTAGATCCAGCCTAGCATGATACTATCATATAACCTCCCTAGGATAAGAGACGAATAGAAGATCGATGAAGGGTACTCACTAGGGCAAGAACGCGGTTGTGGAACAATGAAGCGCGGCCGCGGAGAGGAGCAGAAGGCCGCACCGGTGGCTCGGGCCAGCCGCCCCTGTGGCACTGGTGCAGAGGGCACACCCGTGGCGCTGTCATGTCGCAGGTGCGGTCGAACTCTAGAAGGGCGATTCACGACAGTTCTTTGGTGTGCAAAAACTTTCCCGTCGTCTTTTGGCTGGCTTGCTTGACTCTAGAATGTCCACAACATAGATCCACACACCACACTACTGTCTAGATCATATCCACTCACATGCAACACAAAAGAGGATCAAGCTTGAGAATCCATGGCTTCCACCATCTTAGGGCTCAAAGATGGAAGAAGGAGGAATGAAGAATATGAGGAGAATGAGAAGAGGAAGGACTTACCCTACAATCCGGATCTGCAGTCCGCCACTTACCATAGAGATGCACAGTTCACATGGGGAAGGAATCATCAAGAGATCTTCCAAGGAGAAGATGGAGGAAGGGAGAAATGAAGGAAGAGGTGAGAGAGAGAGAGAGAGAGAGAGAGACTTAGTTGAGGAGAGTAAGCAAGGTGAAATCAACGAAGGGTCGGAACGTACAGAATACAACTCCCGTTCACTCAAATTACTGTGCTTGCAGAACGACTGAGCCACGCCCGTGGTCCTCCTAGGCCGCAAGGGCGGCGGTTACCACTAAAGACTATCACACCGCTCTCCTACCGGAACTAAAATTCCGGGCGTTACAATGTGTATGATTGAGTACTTGTATTTTGATTTAGAACATGTGTGCATGATTGTGGTACATTTAGAAGTTATGTGGCTTATTTCATTAAGTTTGTGTTTGCTAATATCACCTTCTTATTTGTCTTATTCAATGACAAATAACGTCTCCAAGTAACCAAGGAAAAAACAACACAAGTCTAATTAACATCTAAAAGATCATACAAGTCTAACTAACACCCACAAGATTCAAATACAATAAAAATAAACCAAAATATCAAACGATCCAAATCCAGTGATATTCAAAATACAAGTCAAAATACCAAACGTTCCAAATTCATTATCAACCAAAGATAAGCCAAACTATCATCAAGATTGATACCGAGGTCATAGAATCTTGATAATGATTACTCAACAAAATATAGGAATAACTTACACAATGTAACAAGAAAATCACGTGTGAATCCAAAGTACAACAGATCTCACTGTGAAAATTGTATTTCACACTATATCATGTCAAAGTCCGATACAAACGGACCTATATCATGCTAGTGTCAAATATTGAAGTTAAGGAGGCTCTTTGGACTATAGCTGAGAATAAGGCGCCAGGCCCGGACGGATTCACATCTTGCTTATTTAAGGCAGCTTGGGAGATAGTTGGGAGTGAAGTATGTGTGGCGGTTAAAGAGTTTTTCACTAATGGGAATCTCTTCGGCCAAATCAACCATACCATTGTGTCCCTTGTTCCAAAGAATGACAACCCTTCACGAGTGGAGCATTTTAGACCTATACCTTATTGCAATGTCGTCTACAAGATAACTTCTAAAATCATGACTAAGTGATTGAGACCTTGTTTGGAGTACCTCATCGATCCATCACAAGCAGTGTTCGTACCGGGAAGGTTGATGTCCGATAATGCCTTTCTTGTCCAATAATTATTACGGAGAAATAATGTCAAGCGAGATACTAGACGTTGCTTCTTAAACATTGATCTTACCAAAGCCTATGACACTGTATCATGGAGCTTCCTCCGATTTGCATTGATCACCCTTGGGTTCCCATCAAGGTTCATACCTTGGGTCATGGAATGTGTGTCAACATCCTCATATTCAATCAAGGTTAACAAGGAGAGCCATGGGTTTTTTAAGGGAAGGAAAGGCCTCCGCAAGGAGATCCGTTGTTGCCCCTATTATTTGTGTGTTGTATGGAGATGTTTTCACGACTACTCAAGGCTGAAACAGCTCGCTCATGCTTTCGCTCCCATTAACATTGTGGAGAACTCTGGTTAGCTCACTTAGCATATACCAGTGACATTGTTTTGTTTTGCAAAGGAGATAAAGACTCAGTGGGGACTTTGATGAATGCTTTGCATCGTTTTGGGAGAATGAGTGGAGATTAGCATGGCGAAGTCTTCTATGTATGTTGATTCTATCCCACATGATGAAGTTGAGGAGTTGAGAGGGATTACGGGGTTTTCGATAGGCACATTTCCTTTTCGATACCTTGGAGTACCCATGACACCACATAATTTGAGAGCCTCGGAGTATACTCCACTTTTTGACAAGATTGGCAAACATATATCGGCTTGGAACAAGAAGAACCTTTCGTTTGCATGACGCATTGAGCTAATAACATCGGTCATTCAAGTGGTAGATAGATTTTGGCTTTCTATGTTACATATACCCGGGGTTGTGTTGGATAGGTTGATTAGAATGATGCGCCAGTTTCTTTGGACGAGACCGAGAGTAGCGTGGGAGAAGCTTTGCAAACCAAAGGAGAAAGGAGGACTAGGGTTACTTTATTTACGAGCATAGAATATGGCCTTCATGTGTAAACATTATAGCCATATACATGAAGGTAGGGAGAGCCTTTGGGTTAAATGGATACATCACCGGTATCTTTCAGTTATGGAGGCGCAAGATTGGATGCCACACCGTCGGGATTCGGGGCTTATTAAAGCTATATTGCAAGGAAGGGATCTTATGCAGAGAATGGGTGGTGAAGGCGTTGGCATGGGACAAATTCTGGAGCAACTTTTGCCTTGAGGGAGGTTTAAGGTCACGGAAGCATATGACCTTATTCGTAACAAAGGGGACAAGGTGCCTTGGCATGATAATATATGGGACGTGAGACTAACACCTAGACATGCATGCATCGTGTGGATGGCTACGTTGAAGCGTTTACTAACACATGATAGGATGAGTTTCCTTGAGATTGAGCCGATATGTCACTTATGCAGAAGGGCCGACGAATCACATGAGCATTTATTTTTTAGATGTCGGTACGCTAGCATGATTTGGAGAGAGATTCGGAGCGCTTTCGGCATGCCATCTGGGTTGGCCACGCTTGAGCTCTCATTGCGATGGTTACGGAATAGGAAGAAGAAGAGACATTGAAGGGTAGCAGCCATGAACTTTTCCTTGATCACGACGGTGTATTACGTTTGGCATGCAAGGAGTTCGCTTATGTTCGAAAATAATAGAATCCCGAAAGACATTATTATTCGACTTATAAAAGTCCATGTTTTTAGGCTCTTGCATGATTCATTTTCGGATTACATAGGTGACATTGTCCACCAAGTATAGCTTACTTGGTTTATCTCTTTTTATTTATGTGTAAGTTTGATGTTGGAGTGATGTAGCTCGAAGGGGGTGCTCATTTGGTTTTGTACTTGAGCTTTGTAGCTGAAATCATGTTTATCATGAGAGTAGGCACTTTTTCCACATCAATTAATTAACCTGCAACTTGCCGATACAAACGGATCAGATCACGTGCATATTAGTGCACTTGCACATTAGGCTCAAGTCCAACACATAAATCCGATGAGATTTCGTCTTAAAATTAATTGATAATAGAAGGATACAATTACTAGGCTCGGAATCAGGGCGGGTCCTTGAGATTCGTGTGTCTTGGGCGATAATATTTTTGGTATATTTAGATATTTAAATCATCAATTTAAATATGGATGAGTACATGTCAATCTAATATGTGCGACTCACCAAATCAATCTATATCGATTGCTAAATTTTTTGTCTAATCACAATTGAAAAATAAGAACATATAGAGAGAAATATTACGGTCGAGATTTAAATGTTTTCATTCCATATAGAGAGAAATACTACTCACAAGTGTCTTTGTTCAAGGCTCAATGGGAAACATTGATATTCATGCTCAACGTGACACTACTATGCTTCTCAATTTTCTCATGCAGGACTTATTCGCACGTTGTGTTATATCGTCCGACACGAATTTTCAAAGTTTGATTCCCAAATTATGGTTTTTGACAAAGAAAATGAATAAAAATTACTTTAATCTAACGCCCAAAGTCACCGTGGGATTTACGTTTCCTTGCTGAAACTCAATTGCAAGTGCAAACCACACGGCAGTTCCACTTTAATGTTATTTTCATTTGGTTTAAAAGAACCGAGGTGTGCAAAAATATTTTCTCCAGTTGAGGATTAATTGTGTATTTAGAAATTTATATTCAGATACTTACATTTAAAGGCCCTAATTTCCAAAAGTGGTATTCATACCCTTATTTTTATTTTTCCTCACGTAAGAAATCTAAAATCCTATCTATTTTTAGTATTCTCCAAAACAAAACCCTGATCCCCTTTGAATATCCTCTAGTTCATTTCCTCTCCTTCCCTTCCAGCCTCGATTTGTCTTCCTCGGAACGAGACAGGAGAGAGCTCGCTGCATCGCACTAGACTGAATCCCCTTGCATCACGATCATAACCTTTTGCTTCCATCTTGACTCTTAAGTCTCCTCTCCCCTTGGCTTTGCTTATCTAACCAAGCCTAGATCCGTTCTTTATCAATTAGTTGTGTTCATTCAGGTTTTTGATACACCACATACAATTGTTCCTCGTGACATGCTTTTAAGGTCGTCTAACGGGCAACTGCAAGTGAATGCCATGAGCATGCCAAATGAGAAATTTCTACAATCAAAAAGCTGTTCCTGGACATTCTCACTTTCACAGTTCAATTAACAAAAAAAGGTGTCAATAGCTCAAGTTACAAAAGACCAAGGAATAACAACTTAGCCTACCATTTCGCCGGTCTTTCAAAATTCGAATCAATGATTAAATAAGACCAAGGACATATCATAAAATTTCTACATGACAACATTTGAATTATAGCTACCACGCTATGCTACCTTCCCAACATCCCATGTATATCTGTAAGTACGTAACACGTTCAAGTTGTTTGTTGAGAGTTTAGATCCCTCAGATTGAGATTTCAATGAGATCTTCCCCGAGTCTACATATTCCGCAATTTGCTGTAACCTAAATCAAAATGGATGCATCAAAGCCTCTACACAAGTAAATGATGCAAGTTGCTGGGAGAAATTATACATACCCACTTCTTAGCTGGAATCAAGCTTCCTTCCTAGTTATCCTGTAATTCAACAATTTCAGCAATCTTACAAATAATGTAGACTCAAAATCCAGATTCCATATAAATTATGTGGAAATTGCTCATGAACAGAAAAACAATTCGTCGTTTGATTCAATAGACAAATTTTGAAATGCCAAGTGATTTCAACTTATATGTCACGAAAATGAATTTTGTCACAAAAACAGCAACAATGATTCTAACCTGAAGCAGTATATCCCCAGGGCTGCAGTGATCTCATGCACTACTGACGTCGCAAAGTGCAAGTATAGTGCAGCTGATATCAAGTATTGAAACGCTTGTAAGAAATAGTTATAAGAATACTTGGTTTATAACACCACAATCATTGTCCAAAACTATGAAGGACGATAAAAAAAAAAACGTGCACAACACTGGCATAGCAATATAAGTTTGACAAGGAAATGACTCCAGCAAAGTCGGCAGGGCAATCATACCTGTAAATATACAAAAGCCCAGAAGAACTAGGAACTCGTCAACTAGAGGAGCTCTGCAAGAAAAGATTCATGTCAGGGGAAATTGTAATTATAGAAAGAATACCAAAACTAGGTCCAAGCAATATCGGAGAAATAGAACGAACCCGTCATTAAGTTTGGCAGTCAGAGCATTTGCAATAGCAAAGGGAAGATATAAGAGGGACTGCAGGAAGAAGGATGCCATCAGATAATCTTTTCCCAAATGAACTTTATTAACAATGTTCAAAACATCATCATTCGTAATTAAGCAACTAAAGCCACGATTTTTATCAGGTCTCAGTGCAATCATTTTTACAACAATCGGTCTCAATAATCAAACCGCAGATACACGAGACTTATTGATAGCTATTATTGTAAACATATATAATTGAGTAAAAAGAAAATGAAAGATATTCCGCAATAGAGGGAATCTGACTTTTCTAACAACCATAAGATCGATGTTAACCTATGAACTAACAATAGCAGTTTCTTAACAGAGAAATTTTAGCTGCTTTTGCTTTTTTGTTGTAAAGACTTACCATACACATGCTAGTTTTCAAACCCTTTGGTTCATCACACAAGTGAGCAAGGATCATTCTCCCCTGCAAAAAGAAAACACTACTAGCATCAGCATACATTGCATATAAAATGGAAATTTCCAGCTTAAACAAAGCGAGTAATTACATCAAGTAGGCGACTAATAAAAGACATGACTGCAGCTCAGGTTTAAGCAGTAAACCTACCACAAGGAAACCAAATGCAAGTCCAGTTCCCACTATGACCAAGTGAGGGTAGCTAGCAATCAAATCTGATGGTGACAAGTAGTCCCTACACACATCACTCACTGTATCAAAAATTTACTAATTGTAAAATGTAATAAACACCGCAAACTCAGATGATAAATTATACCATATTAGGACTCCCCCCAGAAGAACCACGAAGGGATAAAGCTGCATGAACAATAGTAGACATATATTAGATGTGTATGGAACTATCAAGATAGACTTCTGGAATAAGAGAAACATTACCATTGCTAATGCCAGGAGCATGCT
The DNA here is from genome assembly GCA_033239125.1 of Fagopyrum homotropicum. Lineage (NCBI taxonomy): Eukaryota > Viridiplantae > Streptophyta > Magnoliopsida > Caryophyllales > Polygonaceae > Fagopyrum > Fagopyrum homotropicum. The sequence continues at coordinate 115,526,203 of BSWB01000007.1, read as the reverse complement.
GCCTTTTCTGGACTTCACCACCTTATGCACATTGTATAAACTGGGGGAAAAAAGAAAGAATGATGATGATGAGAAAATCTCTTTCAAGACGCTTAGCATAGAAACAAGTGAGTCACTCCACTGTTAATACTGGCGATAAGAAGGGATGAAGAAACTTCAGTTAGCAAACAAGCAATGGCACATAACATCAGACTATCAGAGTCACGGTTACATTTTAAATTAAAATAGGGAACAAGTGTAACCAATCAAGCAGACGAAGAGCCAAAGTCTGCCACATTCACTATTATAACTAAACTGAAAATGTTATGTTAGTTACTCTGTCTGCTACTTCCAAATAACAAACCAGAAGCAAGTAATATTATCTGAGACATGTAGTCGTGCTGTTACTTGTGAAATAACTACTTACTTGAATCCAATTGTGGGTATCACACCAAAAGCTATCATGAAATACAATACAGTTCGGTATGTTGGAATTCCTGAAGAAAATAGAAGGAAACATCATGAAATATAGCATATATAAATGGGGAACAAATAAAAATCCTTTCAACATGAAGTATATAATGTAGAAGTTCAAAGAATAGGGATATACTACCAAGGTCAGCATGTCCATATAGTGTATACTAAGATCAGGTTCATGTATAATGCATCAAGATTTAAAGGATTTAAAAAGAATTTTGAAACTGCACAGAAATAATGACCTCATACGTTAGAGACAAATCGATAAAAATGTAAATATGGTGTGTGTGTGTGCGCGCGCGCGCGCCTGCATGTGTGTGCCCACATCTGTGTATAACATCCAACAGTCAAAACATATAACACCCACTAATCAAAATACCAATTGTTCTGCATAATTAAGGAAGGAGTAAGGGTAAGAGATTTTACAATAATAAGAAATTAAGAACTGGGCTAAAACTCCATACAAATTTGAGTTATCGATTCCTAACCAGTATGTTGTAAGCGAACACTCTGATGCTACAATTTCTTAAATTAATGAAGTAGTATATAAATGCAATGCCAGAAAAACAAAAAGAGTGTACATTGATTCCAAACATTACTGAAAGTAATAACTAATAGAGCAAGGGTTGCATGACCTTGTGGCAGGTAATTTCCAAATTACATTCGCCAAAGTCAGACTTACCATTAAAATGTGGCACCCAACTCAGAAAAGGCAAAGATTTTGTAGATTCTTGAGCCCACCACTCAGCACCTGAAACGGAGACATTTAGCATATATGTAATCCACAGTAGCGACAATATAGACTAATACGACAGCCTTCCCATAAATGATCGACCCTACTTGCTGCTCTCATTTGTTATTTGATGATTTGGTCGGTTCAGCTTTTCCTCATTTATTACTGCTAAGTTAGTATCTCTTATAAACAAAATAGGACCCTTGATCCCTTCCATGTTTACAAAAAAAAGAGAGACAGCCTTCCCATATATTCGCATAGAATCTCCATTACATAAATTAAAACATACTTTATACGGCATCATTGTCAGTTGAAACAAGTCCTTGAATATTAGTTTCTTTTAGGCATATAACTCGTGAATCTATGGCATATAGCTGTGCAAATATGATTTACAATTTTTAAAGTGTTGTAAATATGTTATAAAGATGGGTTACTGTTAAAGAGTGCACAATGCATATACATTATAAAAAAAGTGCTAAAACAATTTTCTTTTCTTGGAAAAAGTCAACGTCGGAGTGTAGCGGCATGTGCAAAACATGTGGCTTCATTAATGGTATTTTGATACATAATGAGGTCATGTGTCTTGCACATGACGTCATCAATCGCAACTTTTGTAATTAAAGGGAAGAGACCCATGATAACTAAGAATGGTTCACATTTACATATAAAGCGGTTCACATTTATATATAAATGGTTCACAAGGTAAACTAGTTTCTGAATAAAAAGTCATCCGTTCTCACCAAAACTTGACCTTATATATACATATATGTCTTCTTTTCAGGTCAAAATAATGGAACAAATTGAAGAGACTACTACACATTATAACCAAATGTTGCTCCTAAGAATGCCTACAAACTCATTCCAGATTCTATATAATAAAGCACGATTATAACATTCCAACGCCAATTGATTTACTTGATATCCGGTTATAGACCTTGGTTGTTAAGTTGCTGTTGCCCAAAACAAGAGTCTTGGAAATTGTAGAAAATAAAGTAGCATTTTCCGAACAATTTAATCATACTTGACCACCTCAGATTTGTCTTGTAAATGCAATTTTAGAACTTCTAAACTATCCTGTAAAGAAAAACTGTTAAGACCTCCAGCAATTTCATCATAGAAAGGTAAATTGGATCTTATTTACCCCATATTAGATACTCGGGCTAAAACCGTCATGAATTGGTATAACAATATATGTATAGAGATGAAGAGTACACACCGACAAAAGTTGTGAAGAAGTGGCAAAGGTATATTATCATGAGACCCTCAGTAGGCCCATTGATGACAGGAAGGATGAGAGTATTGGTGAAAAAACTGCATTGTGAAAACAAGCATTGTAAGCATGTCTCTCAATTTGCCAACAGTAGACCACAATTTTCTGGATTAATTTTTCATACAGCATGTCAAAGGTTTTCCAACCAGATGTAAAGAATCATAAAATGAAAACAGAAAGATGACAAGATCCTAAAAACATAGATTTTGTTTTTCATTTTCTACTAGCCAAATATATGACAGACCAGATCTAGAACCTCTACGGAGAGCATGGAAAGACCACTATTCTCTTATATCAGAATGCCACATGACCACACTATAACTATGTTCATACATTTTCAATTTTACAACCCATGTTTGAGCATATGTTTAAATGAAATTTGAATCTATTAGTGCCTCCACTAACATAAGCTAACAAAATTCTCTCTTTTATCATACAGCACGGGATAAACAAATGAATCGCCATTTACAAAGCCTACAAAATGATGCAAAACAGGATTAAGACAACATACTGTTCCCACGTTGCGCCATAAAATGGAACAGCTGCAATAACCCAGAACCAAAAGCCGTTCCTTCCGCACATTGAGGTACTCGCAAAGGCCACAGATTCAAACTGAAACCATACAAAAAATCAATATAAGAATTTTTTTTTCTCCTTGAGGAATATAACAAGGTGTGTGGAAGATACTCACTGCACAAGCAAGGGCATCACAGCCTGAAAGAGAAAAGTATGCCCGTATTAAGAAGAATATATTTTACATTACCAACCAAAAAGAAAAGAGGGGGGGGGCCCTAATCTGAGGGCACATAGAAACTAGGAGAGACATTCATCTTTGATGCTGCCCCAAGATTGAAAGAAGGCAAACTAAAATTACCATGATCAAAAAGCTCTCCTAATGGACTTGATGAATTTGTCCGTCTTGCCTGCTTCCCATCAACTGCATCAAAGGTCTGCACGAAAAAGATACAAGAAAGTTATTCACATCTGACTATAGACAAGACGTGAGTACAGATTTAAAGAGTCACCTGATACAGAAAGAGAAGTAGTCCATGAGCAAAGTGCACCCATCTTGGTGGAGGTGAATCAAATTGGGGTGAGTATATCTGTCAATACAGATAAGTATTATAGATCAGAAAAGGTTTGTCATTTCAATTAACATTCATTGTTTCAACAATTCATCTACTTTACATAGCTGATAGGTTATAAAGCTTTAAGAAATTGTTATAAAGCTTTAACAATTCATCTACTTTACATAGCTGATACATAGCATAGCATGCTAACCTAAGCATAACAGTACAAAAGTATGATACTTGTTGTATAACTGATAGGTTATAAAGCTTTAAGAAATTGCAACCAAAACAACAGGGAAATTTTCCATATGACGGTCACAAAAGACTAAAGCATAAAAATCAGAGAATCAACTTACATATCCTAGAAGTGCTGACGCCACCAAAAACATTAATCCTGTGAGAGTTATCTAAGAATGTCAAAAGCACGATATTAGAACAAAGAAAGCACAGTACTGGAGACAGGATAAAGAAAGTAAGCACCAGGAACTAGTTCGATTATTTACCATGTTTGGACTGGAGAAACGTTAAGACCAGTATATGCATACGCAAAAAAAGAACGAGTTAGCAACTTCACAAAAAATACACCAAATCAAGAGAGAAAGCTGCTAATTAGCATCAACTGAATGCAAAACAGAAACAAACTACTCCGTGAATCCAAATCAAGTAACCAGAAATCGCTAAACCCTAGAATGACGGAGAATCTCACAATCCCAAGACCTATTCAAAATGTTGGGGGAGCGTGAAGCAGATCATGCCGTCAGTCGGTGATACACAGCATAGATTGGCAAATCTCAGATGCAAAATGCACAATGAGACTAACCTAGCAAGAGAGAAATGAAGAAGTTAAGATTGGAATAACTTACGGCATCCATAGGGGGAAGAAATTAACGAATCGGCTCCAAAACGGTTGCAAGATGTATTTGGAGACATAGGAGTAATCTACACCGCTGTACTTGTATCTATGAAGAGCGGCGACGCCGTGAGCACCGATGTAACCCATCGTCTTCGGAGCTCTCTTGGTATGAACACAACTCCGGTTTCAGATTTGGAGGTCTTTGATCTCTGACAGCAATGCAGATTGCAGAATCGCAGATGCAGTCGCTGCTTTCTAGGCTGAAGTTGGGTCGGGGAAGAGGAAGATGATTGTACCAAAACTTACTGCATGGACCATACGATACGAATAAATTGTTAAGTAAATAAAGATGCAATATTCAAATACGTAATACACATTTTTTGGAACATTATTTTACGCTGATACCCATATTTTATAATGCTCCATTCTGTCTTTCGAAGGACCATTCATCGTTGTTAACAGTTGAACATAACCTATATAAAAGTCTTGCACGGGGTACGAGATTTTAAAAAAACAATGTATATTTTTATATATTAAAAATAGATATCCATGCTTTTTTTTATAAATTATAGAAGAACTAGTTTAATCCCCCATCTTGTGTGGGTTTTATTTTAAATAAAAAATATTTTATTGTTACTTTTATATATTATGTACAGCATATTTATTTATAGTATATTTAGTTCAGGTTAAATTGACTTAAAAATATAAAATTTGATGTTTTAATATCATCATGAATAATATTTTTCTAATAATACAATATTTATTGAGAATGAATAAATAATTTTTGTATTCAAAATTATCAAAAAAAAAATTTCAAATAATGCATTAAAAACTAATAGTGAAATTATGAATTCCAAAAGTAGTAAGAAATACTTCAATATTTATTTATACGTGATGGATGAATCGATGATATCATTGTTACCTTGATAAGGATTATAGAAAATATTTGGTTACATACATTTAGAAAATAAAATTAGTTATATTAAACTCATTTTTTATGACTAAATCAATAGCGGATAATATCATTCAATTTATTTTGTATGCAAAATCTAAAAAAAATATATGGCTTGATATTTATTTAAAAACCATAGTTAGGCATCATTTATTAGTGTTAAATATAATTTGATTTAGCAAAAATCTACACACAAAAAATGTATGAATTTGTCGATGTAGATTAAAATAGTTTTAAATCAACTTAAAAGTTTTGAAATGGATTGTTTTAGCTTCAACAAAACCGTTAAAAAATATATAGTTGGCAAACAACAACTAAAAAGAATGACCTGTCTATGTAAAAAAAATTTCACCAAAATAGGATTATAAAATAGTTAAAAATATATAATTTTGCTAGATAATTAACATTCACACTCATTTTATCCTTTCAAAAGCTTATGTATAAAATAAAATGACATCTTTCATCGTATGAGCCACTCTGAGTATAACATACATGTACAAGCAAGAACATCAAAATTACACACCCAAAGACAAACATTTCAAGATTTTGATATCCAATTCATTTTGAACACCTACATAATCGTCAACTCCTTTGATAAAGAGACGCGGAGAAAATGTCAAATTTTTCATACAAATCCACAATAGTTTTGTTGTAAAAATAAAAAAGAAGGTTTTCTCTTGACTTTCTTTCATTTTGAAAGTGAATAAATTATTTACATGCTTGGATTATCATGGTTTGATGAATATTGTATTTACATGCATGAGATTGTTGCACACTCATTCGTTGTACAACACTCATTCGTTGTACATTTATTTCGCACTCATGCTGGATATAACTAAGATCAATTATGAATAAAATGTAATTTCAAATCGATATAGAGGAATACTTGAAGAGACATGAAGAGAACCTTTGCAAGCAAAGCATAAGCAATAGAAGAAAAGTCAATAGATTGGTTGATTCTTCATCTTCTTCGCCACTTCTACATCTCTCGCTCTTTGCTCGAATGTGTATATGCCTATTTTAAAGGGTGTGTTTTAATGATAAAATCGCCAAAACATATAGAAATATAGAAGAATTAAAAAAGGCAGTTGAAAGTGTAAATTGAGTTAAATTGCCAACTAACCACCACAGCTTGACACTTGCCACTTTTTTAAATATTTTCCCATGTGATTGTCACCCTCGTTAAAAGATGGGGTCAATAGCTAGTCGGGGATTACGAGCAAGATTTGACAACATAAAGCCTCTCTAATGTACATCCCTCCATAAAAAACATAGTCCATCAAATTATCTTCATAAACTCACTGCACTTGAAAAATAAACAGTAGGGAAAATATGCTATCAAATTATGCACACATCTGGACTTGGTTGCACATACTTAAAACAAACCTTTCGGCACAATCAAGCTAAAATCTTCAAATCGTCGAGCCTAAAGAACTTTGTAGATCCAATTTATGCATAAATATAATATTATCAATGAGCATCAAAGTAAAAGAACAATTATTTTCAAATTGTTGTGACTAAAAATAGTTGAGGACACCACCGGTGAGCCTATAGATCCACTAGATGGTACCGGCTTACCTCCACTCCGAGCAACCGCCCGTCAACACATTGGTATTGCTTGATTTCACCGAAATCTTTGTTGTGGATAAGAAGATCATGCGCGCTTATGGCCAGCCTGCAGACAATTGGGAGAAGGTGGAGGACTGAGCTAAGGGAGGATACACGACGATTGACATCGAACCAAACTTTATATGAAACGTGGTACACAAAATCGGTATCATAAAAAATACTACTAACCTACGATATATTGTTATATTGTTGTTGTTGATAAGGATAACCGGAAGAAACGAGATCGTGAGATTTCATCGGAAGATTTAAAATTTTCGAAATTATAGTTTATAATTTTAAAATAATAGTTAAAATAATAAGTAAAAATAAAAGCTGTGAAATCTTTTAATTGACAAAAAAAAAATTTTTAATTAAAATCGAAATTTGTTGGATCCCAAATTAAATGGAATCGTTGAAATAAGTAAAAAAATTAATTTAAATGATTTAAAACTAAATTTTTAAAAATCAGATTTTGTAATCGTTATAGATTGAATCGAAGGACTGATTGGATCTGAATTGGATTAAAAAATAGATTTGTTCATTTATATTTATTAAAAAAGAAAAGAAATCGAAAATAAAAATTCGGACAATTTTCTTATCTTTTTAAATGAATTTGATAAAAAAAAATAGATTCGTTCAATTATTTTAAAAAAAAAAGAGATCAAAAAAGAAATCAAAACAGACGATCGAAACAACAAATAGATTCGTTGAATTGTTTTGTTTTTAAATGAATAGAGGAGAATGTTTATCCCAAAAAATAGAAATCAAATATATAATTCATTTATTTTTTATTATAAAAAATAATCTTCAAACAATAGATTCATTCGAACAATAGTGATTTGGTCCTATAAAATTGTTAATTTAATAATAAAAGATTTTTTGGCTTAATTTTTATTATAAAAAAATTGTCACACTTAATAGAGTCGTTCGAACTAACGTAAGTTGGTTCCTATAAAATTGTTAATTTAATAATAAAAGATTTTTTGACTTAAAAATAAAGATTTATTGGTTTTAATTGTGGGAGATCCATTTCAAAAATACTGCATCCACAACGCGCCACATCATCGACTTGTGCTCTGTTTTAACATGTATAACTAGTGTATTACCCGTGCACTGCACGGATGTTCGGTTTAAGTTTTTTTTAAATATATTTTATTTTATTGCAAATATAATAACTATATATATAATCTATTTGACATAAAAATAAAATATTTTAGCCCTTTATTACTTATTGTTTCAATTAATACACAAACATTATGTCTATTTTAATATCATAAATTAGTGATTATAAAATACAATATAGTCAATAATATACTTTACATTAATTTTTACAGTATATATTATATACAAATAATCAAGTATAACATATATGATCAATTTATAATAAAAAAAAAGTTGACACCATATATTATAAGAAATATGTCTTTATATGTCATCTATTACAAAATGATAGACAATAATCCAAAAAAAGGATTTTTTTTTTATCCTACACTACTACAAAATCAACATAAAACTAAATAGCCTATAAGCCCAACAATTTATGAGGCCCAAAACACATAAAAAGCCTTCTAATTATTACAACAATTATCTTATTTGTTGAAATATGTAAAAAGCCTTCTTATTTGTTGGATCATGGCTGCACGCATCCAGATCCGGCTCCTCTATGTTTGGTAACTGTTAAATTTTCTAGTTTATTGTTATACTAATTGTTTTTTTTTGATGTTTTACAGTAGATCTGTAGCCAATTTCCACTGGCCCTCGCCCTTCTACACGTGGACGTTGGCTGAGTCCAGTGGTCAAGCACTCCCCGCTAGGTAGCACCGCCACGCCCCGAGGAACGCAGCTTGTTCCGGGTAGCCGTAGTACTTCTTCTGCCTGCAGTCACCGATTTCCACCCGTCCCCCCGCCCGATTCCGACCCCCGGTGATTGGCCCCCAATTCAACAAACACTAGATCTTACCTTCTCTCCAACCCAAAGTCCACAATGAACAACTCAGATCTACCAAATTTAAGATCTATTGTCCCATTTTAGAACAAGATCAAAGAGCTTCATGATTGGTGCTTTTTTCCAAGGCCCTCTTGAAGATCGAATTTGAACAAAGGTCCTTCTTGAAACCGATATCTGAAAAAGACAGCATTTGAACAAACAAATCATCTTCAAAGTAGAAAATGTCTACAAGTTTGAGTTTAGATCAAACGCAATCTGATCAAGAGTAATACCCGAGATTGCGTAAATCGGAAAATTATGAACAAACTGGTGATCGATATAAAAAAAATAAATAAATAAAAAAAACGTGAAATAATCTTGAATATCAAGATGTTTAACTTATCTTAAGTATGATTATAATGGAAAAATTATTCCACTATTTTTATCTTCACAAAGACATCTCTGACTCACAAGCGAATAGACTTTGACTCTTAGCGATTTGAGTCCGGTCAACACTAGTGCGATAAGGATCAAATGATTTCATATCTATATAATCCATCACAATTTCAGCTTCAAAGGAGCAAAAATCGATCAACATCTATAACTAAATTATTGTTATCGATCAACAACATCTATAACTAAATTATGAACAATAAATTCAAACAAAGACAAATACTACACTAACAAAATAATAATATTTTGAGGGAAATTCACCTTCATCTCTAAGGTCCGAAGATGATAGAGGAATAGTTTTCTCTTTTTGTTGTCTTCCAAATGTTTTCTTTGTTCAATTTTGTTTTTGTGGTTTAAGTTTTTTCCTTTTTTTTGGATCTTTTTTATCCTTTTAGTGGGTTTTCATATTCTTGTCTTCTTTGTACCTTGTTGTATTTGCTATCATATTTGTCGTCTTATGGTTTTATGAAGATGAAATGTTTTAATCCTTTCTTTTGTAAAAAAATATGTTTCAAGTTAGTTGTTTATGTTTATGTATGGTAGGGTTAATCACCTGTATTGTCTTCTCTTGTTGTTGATCATTTGTGTCTTTTTTAGTTCAAAACCTCTTACCTATCTTCTTGTTTTTTCCTTTCACATGTTTCTTTTTTAAAGGTTTTTTTTGTATTTAAACCTTTTCTTTCTTGCTTAACCTTCGATCTCCTTTTTTGTAACTCTAATCTTCGACCTTGTTTTGAAACTTTCCTCAAAATTGAGTTATTTATGAACAATTGGAAACCTAGAACCCTGAACCTTTTATTTTTCTAGAAATTGTGTTTTAACTCCAAAATAAGTTGTTGAAGGAAATTATCTAACAACACTTGATATTTGAGTAAAGTGGAAGAACAAGAGTAGGGTTTTGTAGATCTCTTATATTAAATAGTTTTTCCTAGTCATCGAAGATACTCCTTTAACAATCTCGAGTAACCTATTATGTTCTTGAACAATCTTGAGCGACTCATACTCATTTGAACAATCTTGAGTGTAATGCTCTACTGTCTATCCATGTGTCGTATATTAACCTTCTTAGTGCCCCCGGACTATTTTCTGGCTTATTTGGGAATTTTAGGAGATGTAACCGCTTGTTATGTTGCCCTTCTTCGCCTTGATTCACTTTCGAACAATATCCTTTCTATAAACCTTCAGCTCTAGATTTCAGATCTATCGACCCTATTGACACAGTTCAAAGTTTGTGTATATTCATGGAACTTAATTTGAAATTTTCATCCTTGTTTGAGAAAAGTTGGTGAACTTCGGGAAAAAAAAGCATGAAGCTTTTGATAAATATTTCATGGCTTATGAACAACGACATTGGTCATACTACCTATGGAATATGGTTTCTCACCCAAGAGTCACAAATTCCGACCATTTTTGTTTATGGAATTTGATTAGAACAAAGCTTTTAATTGATAAACTTGAAAAACAGAAATGTTTCCTCTTATTTGAACCAATCTTTGAAGTTGTAAGTGGAGTGAAAAGCTCCTCATGAATATGTTCGTGAGTTTCGTTGAGGTGGATCTTGGCATGCTCTTGTTTTCAAGCTCTCCTACAGATTTCGGTGTATGTTTAGAGTCGTGACTGGATTGTTGTCGTGGTGGTGTTCTTTCATGACGATTTCTTTTGATGGGAGGCTCTTCCCCGTTTTCTCGTCTTTCACTGCCCCAGGAGGTCGTGTCCTGTTGTACATGCGTCTGGCGGTGCTATTCTGATAGTGCTTGGCTCGCCCATTACCCGTTTCATCTTTGAGAGATGCTTTACATTGTCGTGTTGTTTGTCCTCCTCCGGCTTCACCTTTCTTCTCAGTGTCTCCGTTATGATCTTCTCGGACGTCTCCTCCTTGATCTCCGGTTTTGATCAGCTTTATGCTCACTACTTTGCTGGTTTTTCAACACCGTAGCAGATTTACTTGCGTTGCATTGATTTCGCGACAGCAGCGGGTGACGAGGTGCTATCGGAAGATGTTGAAGACCTCATCCTTTGGATGCTTTGGGGTGACAAGTCTTTAGAGACTTTCCCCCCAATTTGCTTACCCTTGTATCAAAAAAAAAAAAAAAAGAGAGATGAACCCTTCCATTTCGACCCGGGTTGAAGAACAACAACCCTTCTCCCAAAAGTGACCTATTCTTCTCGCTCGAAAAATTCACTTTACAATTTCTATGAAGATTGATACGAAACCTCAATCCCTAATCAGGTAATTTATATTCCATTTGTCTTCTGTTCTTAGTTATGCACTGCAATCACTTTCCCATTTTTGATATCTTATACGACTTCAAACTGCAGACCAACAATCGATTTTAATTTTGTCTGAATAGGAATTGACTGGAAGATGGATATAAACGAACTTGACAGATTCATCAAATGAAGAAGGTAAAAGATATTCAAGTTTCCATACCATTGGTCGAATTAGGTTTTCCATTTCAATCACTTATTTAAATGGGGCAAAGGGTCAAAATAGATTGTTATCAATTAAGTCACGTTAAGTATAGTGTTGGTTTATATGCCCTGAGCTGAATAAGGTTGCAATTCTCCTCTGAAAGGTAGATTGTGTTGAATTAAAATTTCAATTGGTATGTAAACGATTGATTGTTGTAGCTTAATTTATTCATATATCAATTTGGTTTATAGAAATTTGTTCATAAACAGTCTAGATAAGGATACCTTAAAGATGTAGAAGAATAGGGTTAAAGTTACAAATCAGCACGATAAACACAGTTTTAGGAAATTAGTCCAATTAAATGTTTTGTTAAAAATTCAGCATCAACAACATCAATAAATTATATAATTTATACATTAAGAAAATTTTGTGTATGAAACATAAAAATAAATATGTATGACTGGTGTTAATTTTGCATGTAACAAAATGTCAAAATCTATATATCAAAGGACTCATTCTGACTAAAGGGCATATGAGATAAGTACTTTGTTTTCAGTTTTCTGTTAATATTCTATATACTTCATAATTAATCTAGCTGACTGACCACTAAGATAACAAAATATTGACCAATTTTTTACCTCATACGCAGGAAAATGTTAGATATACATTAATGAATGAGGACAGAATGGCCTAGCATTATCTACATAGTAAGGAAAACTGAAAAATTGCAGGTAAACTTTCGAGTACATGGTTATTTTTACATTAACATTTTACAATTGGTATGAATGAAACATAAGATGAGATGAAAGAGATGAATGAATTATTCTAAAAATTCAAATATGATATATAAGAGAAATATTTGAAACAACATCTTGAAGATGACTCTACAATATCTTGAAGATGACTCTACTAAGATGATGATCATTCGTCCACTCAATAAGGTAAGATTCTTTGAACCCTCCGGTATCATTTGTATAGCAAAAATATTTGAAACAACATTATAAATGATAGACCATATGTTCTTACTATGTAGAAATATTGGGATGTACTGACTGCAACAACTGGATGAACACCAACCTAATGCCTACACAAACACGGATGACGGTACATATCATCCTCATTAGCACTCTTCAAATTGACAACACCACTTTGACCGAATGAATGCCCGGGTAACAACAAAAATAGCTACACTGATTATCCATGAACAATCGAGCGGGGAGACCTTGAGAGGAAGATCAGAAAGTCAAGATGGAGCAAGAGCGATCCCATATGAATCTGCGGTCCCATATGACAACTGATTCTGGACTATTGTGCGGATGAAGCAACTCAGATGAGAGTAGAACAGCAAGATACTGTTTATATAGAATGTAGAGATAAATCTGATTGGATGATATAACAAAAACACGTCAATATTAATATTCAATTAGTTTTGTTTTTCAACCTTATCTCATAATGTTGAATTATCTTCTGATTCCCGGATTTATAGGGGAGAACATTTTTATATATTAGTTTTGTACTTATCTAAAAATCTAAATCTGATTATTCTACATATATAATCGTCAGATTACTTTAACAAAATTTAAAAAATTTCCTAACTAATTATGTGATTTAAAAACCACTTTTTAAAATAATTTTGGGGGCTGGGAGAACCGTGGCGCTGACAAGTGGCAATAGACGTCTCTGCTTTAATAGATACTAGTGTAAAACCCGCACATTGTGCGGGATTGTTTAAAAAAATATTTTAACCATATATCTTTAGGTTATGTTACTATTATGTGATGATAATTTAAGTTTAATTTAATAATATATATTAAAGCAGGTTACATAAATAATCATGTAATAAAAAAAATTTTATCATGTAAAACCACATTATTTTATTAAATATTATAGACAAAATAAATATTTTTCCTTAAAAAATCTAAAAAGTTTTGATTCCCTATTCTCAGATATTGTAAAAAAAAAATACTTTTTTTTTTTTGATGAAATGTAAAAAAAAAATACTTATGATTCCCTATTCTCAAATACTCTCAAATATTTTAACCATATATCTTTAGATGAAATGATTAGGTTTGTTAAACTTTTGAATTTAAAAATAGGTAATAAGATAGACTTTGCACATTAATATGAAGCAAGTTAGTAAATTCTAAAATAAGATAAAATAGATTTAAAAAAAAATATCTATGTTCAAAAAATTACAACTAACTAATTTTTTTAAAATGAATTTGCTGATATTTTTATAGGTGTATGGAACAGGAGAGATTTTAGGCATAAAAATCTTACGTAGTTTAAAAAATTACTAACTAATTATTAAAAATAAATAATTTTTATGTATTTACTTTAATATTGTTAGTATCATGCCATTTTTTAACAATATTCGGTTACATTAATTATAAATTTAAAAATATTTTTGAAATTCCAAAAAATACTTTCACATATATTTTAATTATTCAAATTATTTAAATATTTAAATAGTGTTACCCAAGTAAATATTTTGAAATTCCCAAAAATACTTTCACATACATTAATTATAAATTTAAAAATATTTTTTGAAAAAATTACTGCTAACTAATTATTAAAAATAAATGGTTTTTTATTTATATACTTTAATATTGTTAGTATCATGTCATTTTAATTATTCATTCAAATTATTTAAATTATTTAAATATTTTTGCTGATATATTTATAGGTATATGAAATATGAGAGATTTTAGTAATTTTATCAAAGAAAAAATAAATTATTCAAATCTTCTAATTTTCAAAGTTGTTATGTAATTAACAATAAAAAATTATTTAAATATTGTTACCCAAGTAAATTTTTTAGATAAAATAAAATTGAATTTAATGGATATTCGGTTAATAAAGAAGATACAAATCATTTTGGCTTTTTAAAAAATTATAAAAATTATTAAATTAAAATAATTTTCTGATTAAATAATCTTTATTTTAATTATTAAATTAAAATTTTGGTTGGGTTGAGGTTAATTTCTGGGAGGACACGTGGCAAAAATTGCTTCTCCCTTAATATATATAAGATACTAGTGTAAAACCCGCACATTGTGCGGGATTGTTTAAAAAAATATTTTAACCATATATCTTTAGGTTATGTTACTATTATGTGATGATAATTTAAGTTTAATTTAATAATATATATTAAAGCAGGTTACATAAATAATCATGTAATAAAAAAAATTTTATCATGTAAAACCACATTATTTTATTAAATATTATAGACAAAATAAATATTTTTCCTTAAAAAAATCTAAAAAGTTTTGATTCCCTATTCTCAGATATTGTAAAAAAAAAATACTTTTTTTTTTTTGATGAAATGTAAAAAAAAAAAAATACTTATGATTCCCTATTCTCAAATACTCTCAAATATTTTAACCATATTGTAACACCCCAAATCCGCGGGACTCGGGGCGCTACGGGTTGGGGCCTCACAATGGGTCCCGACCCTTAGCCTGACAACAATTTCACCGGATCTTGCAACAAGGCACAAATAAAGGCCAAAACCGAAATACATTTTTATGCAATGTTATGAAACCCGAAAATAAAAGAAAGAAAAGACTTCAGCCGTCCTTACAACAACATCAACATAATATATAATAACAACAACACAAAGACTCCAAAACCCAAAACAACCTAAGATGTACGGAACCCCGGCTGCCCGCTCCTCCGGATCACTCGGCCACATCCTATCCTGCACATCAACTACAACAATCGGTATAAAACCGTTAGCTCACATTCTAGGCATTATAAGAATAATATGGCACAAACACACATAGGAACACAAACACACAACATGATTATAAACATACGCATCCGTTACTTATTATCTTTTTATGTTATTCCATATCTAATTCATTCGTTCAAGTGTGACACGAGAGTCTTATAACTCTCGCCTCTGTCCCCGTGTAACCAACAGGAGTGTGGCGGCGCCCAACCCGTATACCCTGAGGGAGTGATGAAGAAGCCCGCCCGTATACCGTGTATGGCCTGGTCGCAGAGATCCCCCCAGTCTCCCTCGGGAAACTGAGCGGTGATGTCACCGCCCGATAATAATAGTAGTAACGATGGGCCAATAAATAAGGTCAAGTAAAGCCTAATCCATTTTCATGCTTAAAAGCGGTAAACACACACCACCTTATACATCCAAATAAGGAATAGAAGCGGCTAAGTAAGTCCGAGGACTTACCTCGTCCCAAATCTAGCCAAATAACCGATCTCACTTCCCGTAGGAATATAAACAAGGCCTGTGCAAGACAAGGCACGATAATCAATAACTAACCGATAAGCTAGAAGCCTCGACTTCTAGTCTCCCAAAGCCTATATGAGGTCACACCCTAGCATGATAGGTCCAACTCCTAATCTCGAAGATCGTCCTAAGATCTTTCCAAACATAACTCGACACAATCTCATAAACTACCCAACAACCATAAACGGTTCAAGGCCACTACTTGGCATTAACTCTAAGTTATGCTAGATCCATCCTAACATGATACTACTACTACTACTACTACTACTACTAAACATAACTAGATTGAGAAAGGTACTCACTCGGGGTCAAAGGTGGAAGTCGATCGACGAATGTCGAATGTGGATTCGATGACTTTTATCGGGGTGCTTCCGAACCTAGCACCAAACTAAACAAATTTAGCTTATAAGCTAAATTTGAACGGAATAATTAGCATGTATAAATCTAAGGAAAACCCCACTTTTAAAACCCAAGTTAAAAACCGTAAATATATATTCCGGGCACATTGTATAACATCATAAACCCAAGGGAAAACTCGTTCTCAAAGCCAAGGATAAACAAAACCGTTCAACCATTTTCCGGGCAAATTGTACCATTTCAAAAATATGGGTAATAATCCGTAATAAATTCTTTGGGCCATACTATGTAAATAAAACCTTGGGCCAAATCTGCAATTAAAGATGCAGGGATATAATTTGCAAAAACTCAAATGTTGGGCCATGAAGGTAAACATAAATACGGGATACAAACTGCAATATAAATGTGGGTTAAAATTGCAATTACATTTAAATATAGGGGCCCGATTTAAATATATGTAAAGGGTTTTGAACCCGCAGAAGCCCTCTTCTTTGGCTGGGAAAGGAAGAGATGCAGGGCGGCGGCGGATGGGTTCCAGGAAGGCAGCGAGGGCTTCTCCCGGCGGAGGCAAGGTCTCCGGTTGACTCTAGCACGCACTAGGGCAGGCAAGATCAGGCAACCAAGGCGAAGACAACTCCGGCAGCGAGGCGAAGACAACTCTTTGGTGGCGATAAGAACAGAGAAGAAAGAAGGGGCTGGAGATGGTGGTGCCGATGGGCTCCCTCCGGTGTCTGGTGGTATCTGGCAGGGGAGGCGTCTAGTTGTATTCGGCAGGGAAGGAGAGGCAGGGTGCTTCCCGACGGTGAACAGGGACGAGATGTTGCCGGCCCTATCTTGCTGCTGGTATGCCGATTCGACAAGGAAGAAGGATGGAACAGAGAAGGCGAGGGGAGCGTTGGCGGCGGCTACAAAGCTCCGACGACGAGGGCGAGCCTACTGCCGGCTTGCGGATGGAAGAGTGAGTGTTGAGGAGTTGGAAGGGTGTTGCTTGCAGTTCCAATAGAGGAGGTCGACTGTTGTGCTCCTGGTACTACTGGGAAACAAAGGGAGAGAGAGGAACAGATGGGGTAAGGCTGGTGTGCAGGGAGAGATAGGTACAGAGGGGAGGGGTGAAGGTCACTGCAGTCCGAGGGGAGAAGCGAGGGGTCGATGCACAGAGAGCGAGAGGTCGTCGACGCACAGATCTATGCTGATGCGTGAGAGACGTTCATCAGCCGGAGAGAGAAAGAAGAGAAAAAAAAAAGAAAGGAGGAATAAAATAAAGAAAATAAAGAGAAAAAAAAATGAAAAAGGAAACATAGTAATAGAACAAACTCGATCAAAGCTAATAGGAATAAATTTTTCGGATCGGAAAATATTTCCGAACCTTTCCAAAAATAAATATGGAAAAATAAATAT
This sequence comes from Fagopyrum homotropicum, assembly GCA_033239125.1. Taxonomy (NCBI): domain Eukaryota; kingdom Viridiplantae; phylum Streptophyta; class Magnoliopsida; order Caryophyllales; family Polygonaceae; genus Fagopyrum; species Fagopyrum homotropicum. Next base: position 115,508,458 of record BSWB01000007.1, on the reverse strand, counting down.
CGAAAACGCTCCCAATAAACGGGTCATTACACATATATCTTTAGATGAAATGATTAGGTTTGTTAAACTTTTGAATTTAAAAATAGGTAATAAGATAGGCTTTGCACATTAATATGAAGCAAGTTAGTAAATTCTAAAATAAGATAAAATAGATTTAAAAAAAAATATCTATGTTCAAAAAATTACAACTAACTAATTTTTTTAAAATGAATTTGCTGATATTTTTATAGGTGTATGGAACAAGAGAGATTTTAGGCATAAAAATCTTACGTAGTTTAAAAAATTACTAACTAATTATTAAAAATAAATAATTTTTATGTATTTACTTTAATATTGTTAGTATCATGCCATTTTTTAACAATATTCGGTTACATTAATTATAAATTTAAAAATATTTTTGAAATTCCAAAAAATACTTTCACATATATTTTAATTATTCAAATTATTTAAATATTTAAATAGTGTTACCCAAGTAAATTTTTTGAAATTCCCAAAAATACTTTCACATACATTAATTATAAATTTAAAAATATTTTTTGAAAAAATTACTGCTAACTAATTATTAAAAATAAATGGTTTTTTATTTATATACTTTAATATTGTTAGTATCATGTCATTTTAATTATTCATTCAAATTATTTAAATTATTTAAATATTTTTGCTGATATATTTATAGGTATATGAAATATGAGAGATTTTAGTAATTTTATCAAAGAAAAAATAAATTATTCAAATCTTCTAATTTTCAAAGTTGTTATGTAATTAACAATAAAAAATTATTTAAATATTGTTACCCAAGTAAATTTTTTAGATAAAATAAAATTGAATTTAATGGATATTCGGTTAATAAAGAAGATACGAATCATTTTGGCTTTTTAAAAAATTATAAAAATTATTAAATTAAAATAATTTTCTGATTAAATAATCTTTATTTTAATTATTAAATTAAAATTTTGGTTGGGTTGAGGTTAATTTCTTGGAGGACACGTGGCATATAGATTTAACTAAATAGATCATTTTAATATTTATTTTTTAAAAAAAATCTTACTTTAAGACAGAGAATCTTTATTACTTTAGGGAAGAACATTATGCCCACATAATTGTAGGTTAACGATCCAAAAAATAAAACTTTAGGGGTACGATTACTCTTCCCTAAAAAAACTTTGATTACTTTAGGGAAGAACATTATGACCCACATAATTATAGGTTAACGATCCCAAAAATAAAATATTATTCCGATATGAATAATAATTATAGTTGAACTTAACCAAAACGCTAAAAAATGTATTATTTGTATACTCTTTAGACTCCCTATTTATACAAGTTCTAAAACCATCAAAACTAGTAGCTAATCGACGTGGGATAACAAAATCTCTCAAAAAATTTAACGTAAATAGATCATACTAATAATAAAAGATTCCCTAGTTTAAAAAATAGTTTAAAATTTAAGATTTTTTGTTCCAAAAAATAGGTTGGTTGGAACAAAAAAAAGTCACGTGAAATTTTCTAATAACCAGATTTAGTTTATTAAATAAAGATTCTCTGTCTTAAAAAAAATATTTCGAAACAAATCGGTTACAAAAATTTCTTTTGGACTTAAAAATAAAAGATTTAATGGCGTTACTTCCACAACGCGCTCATGTATACTGCTTTAGTAGAGTATATAGACGTGAAAATAAAACCAAAGACCAAGATTACTTTAGGGAAGAACATTATTCCCCACATAGTTGTAGGTTAACGATTCCAAAAATAAAATATTCCCTAATAATAAAATTTTAGGTGTACGATTACTCTTCCCTAAAAATAAAACTTTAGGGGTACGATTACTTTAAGGAATAACATTATGACCCACATAATTGTAGGTTAACGATCCCAAAATAATTATACTTTAACTTAACCAAAACGCCAAGGAATGTATTATTTGTATACTCTTTAAACTCTTAGTAGCTAATCAATGTGGGACAACGAAAACCCTCAAAAAATTTAACTAAATAAATTATTTCGATATTCATTTGAAAAAAAAAAGAAAAAAAATCTTCTCTAAAATTTTAGGGGTACGGTTACTTATATAAAAATAACGTGAAAATATAACCAAAGGCTAAGATTACTTTAGAGAAGAACATTATGCCCACATAATTGTAGGTTAACGATCCAAAAAATAAAATATTTCCTAAAAATACAACTGTAGGGGTACGATTACTCTTCCCTAAAAAAACTTTAGGGATACGATTACTTTAGGGAAGAACATTATGACCCACATAATTGTAGGTTAATGATCCCTAAAATAAAATATTATTCCGATATGAATAACAATTATAGTTGAACTTAACCAAAAGGCTAAGAAATGTATTATTTGTTTAGACTACCTATTTATACAAGTTCTAAAACCATCAAAGTTAGTAGCTAATCGATGTTGAATAACAAAATCTTTCAAAAAAATTTAACGTAAATAAATCATATTGATAATAAAAGATTCCCTAGCTTAAAAAATAGTTTAAAAATAAATATTTTTTGTCCAAAAAATTGGTTGATTGGAAAAAAAAAGTTATGTGAAATTTTCTAATAACCAGATTTAGTTTAATAAATAAAAGTTTTCTGGTTTAAAAAAATATTTCGAAACAAATCGGTTACAAAAATTTTTTTTGACTTAAAAAGAAAAGATTTAATGGCGTTAATTGTGGGAGCTCTATTTAAAAAATACTGTCTCCACAGCGCGCCCATGTATACTGCTTTAATAGAGTATATAGATTAATTTAAAAATATACTGATTTGGTTGTTAAGGTGATTTGGTTGTTAAACTGATTTGATTTTTATAAAATTATTATTTTAATAATAAAAGATTTTATGGTTTAAAAAATAGTGTAAAAAATAAAGATATATTGATTTGGTTTCTATAAAATTATTATTTTAATACTAAAAGATTTTATGGTTAAAAAATAGTGTAAAAAATAAAGATTTATTGACTTTAATTGTGGAGCGCCATTTCAAAAATCTTGCCTTCACAACGCGCCACGTCATCGACCCGTGCTTTATTTTAGTAAGTATAATAGATTAATCAAAATTATACAATCTATCAATTTTACCCCAAAATTCTATATACAATATATGTTTGAGTTAGAACTTTCTAAAGTAATGGACTGAAATAGAATTTAGTTGGCCCATCGGACCTTCAACCTGCTCTTCTGTGATGTTACTATGTACAGATTTAGGCTCATCTAATATATAAAGTCTGTAGGGTTTGGGAGTGCATTAATGGGTAGTTTTAGTTTGCCATCTACAATTTCTCTCTCCTTTTCCCTCTTTTTGCAGCTTCGATTCAGCGACGTGTAGGACGATGCTCGCTCTTCCTCTACAACGCGTATTCTGCAGACACGTGTTATCCCCGTGTTGTCTTCGGGTGAGGCCACCGCCTACAAGCTCATCATGGCCCCTCCGCTTCCCATAGTCCCTCTCTGTCGATTTAGAGCTTTAAATGCGTTCATCAGTTTTCGATGTTTGGCGTGTCTTTTCAGAGTACAGGGAAGATATTGTTTTAATAGTAGTAGGTGAGTTTCAATTGAATTTAATTGCTCCTTTTTTTCCTTTTGATTTTGATTTGATTTTCATTGGGTCTGATTTCTTGGTGGAATTGCCGTATTTATAGTTCCGACTTTTCGTTTGGCAGTTGCTCTCTTAATTCGCTTATTTCTTCAACTATTAATTTTGTGCTTTTGTTTTTTCTGTGTGATTGATGGAGTAAACTTCTTTGAGTTTTCAATTGTGTTCTTTGATGTTCTTAGGTTTAATAATGCTCTTCATTTTGCTGAGTTTTATCTTATCACTCTGTCTCTATTTTATTTTTTGATTTGTGCTATTTTGAAAGTGATATTCTTCCTCAACTATTTTTCTGTAGGTATTAAGGTTATCTACGGGCATCGATCGGCATCTCCTTCTTCAAGATCTGCATCAGGTTCCTCTTTCTATATCCCTTTTGGTAACGGGTGCATCAGGTTCCTACTTCTTCGTTATTCCTTCTTCATTTTCTACGGCCTAACCGATTTTAACTTATTTTCAGGTTTTGAGTCTCTCTTGTCTTCTTCTCCGTCGTAGGTACGTTCTCCTTTTCGGTTAAAGGATTCATCGGCGTTGTAGGGTTTCCTATTATCCTTTCTGTTTTCATCTTCTCTACTTTCTTGGATTACAGGTTCTCCCTACCTGCTAAATCAATTTCTTATCATTCTCGCAAATTGTGGTTCTGAAGAGTCGGAATCTTACCGACCGATCGAGTTTAGGGATAGTGCGGTAGGTGACTGTGGTAATTAATCGATGGATTATTTGATCAAAGTTTTCATTGAGGTTTTGTTGGTGTTTGGTGGAGGATAGCGATTGTAGTGGTAGAGTGACGAGAATAGAGGTGGAAGTTTGGAGCAGGCTAAGTAACTTCAAGATTCGGCTGCGCCTTTCATTTGAAGTCCTCGAAAGAGGAGCAAATGCTTCGCTAACATGCTCTTGCGCTTGATTCCTCTATTCGCAAGCTTTGTTCTGCTGTTTATTCTCGGCAGTGATAAACTATTGGATCCCATGCTTGCTCAACAGTTTATTTGGCTTTTCCTTTTGATATGTGTATCGGTTGGATTTGTTTGGTATTGTGTACTTTCATTTGTTAATGAGAATGTACGAGTTGCTTGTAAAATCCATGCGGGTGCTCAGAAAGCTTGCCACTGTCAACTTCAAAGATCTTAGTCACTACCATAAACGTGCATATTTGATAAACATATACAACTCATGCATGATGAATGTAAGAGCTACTCTTCCTTTTCAGTACAAGGCTTGAAAACTTAATAACAAGTTTTTAAAAAAGCTATTGACGTACTACTATCGTTTTTCCAAACTTTTCAAGATCATGTTATACCTGAGAATCCTGAGATAGTTGTGGCCTTGATGCGCGAGGTATGATATAATTTTCTTGTTAATTGACTTCCATCATGCTCAAGTGTTCTATACTCCCTTGGCGCTTACTACTGCTCATTTCGCAGAAGAAGTTACACTATATGTAAAGCAAAGACAAAGTAGACGGTATGATTTCTCTCTTGTAATATTCTTCTTACTTCTCTTATATGAAAAAATGAAAATTTTGACATCTCTTAATTGTCTAATTTGGCGTATTTTTCTAACATGCACAACCTTCTGAGATTTGGGCAAAGCTTTTGCAAACAAAGTAATTTTGCTTACATTAATAGAGGCTGAGACAAATGTTCCTCCTGGTCCTCTCAAGGTAACACTACAACTGACAAAGTAATTTGCTTACCTTTATAGAGGCTGAGACAAATGTTCCTCCTGGTCCTCTCAAGGTAACACTACAACTAAAGTTATTCATGCCGGCTCCGGATTAACCTAGTAGGATGAAATCCATGGACTTGTGTGTTGTCCTTGAGAATCATCTCAAATTCTGTACGATTATACTCCAGGAGGTGCTAAGCTTGTTGAGATCATGTTCGCACTAACTGTCATGAATGAAGACAATTCCTTCCTCCGATATGACCACCTATGATTGGAGAATGCCGTGTCGGTGCACGGAGATGTAACAAAGTTATGTAAGAAAGTGCGTCCCCATGTGCATGGGTTGGTGACTTCCAAAGGCACAATTATGGTTCTATTGATCTACCTTGTAAATTATTATTTGAATACTATTTGATGCTTCATGGTCTTCTTGTTTGCCAACGTTTTTTTATGCATAGAAGTTTACACGCGGCACTACATCTTCCATTTAGTATAACCATTTGCAATTACGCGCGTGTTATCGTAAATATCATAGTCTCGCGGAACAAAAATTATGCGCCGGCCATCTAGTAGTATCAAAATTTTGAAAATTACTGAGAATTATAAACTATTTATGTTATAAACATATAATACCATTTATTTCAAAATTTTAGAATTTGGCAATGGTGTGACATCTAGGTTTTTTGGGTGTTTGAGTATGCGGCGTCGACATAAAAATATGTAGTTTACTAAGTGTTTAATTATAATCACTTTAATGTGTTAGTTTTTATATATACTTTTATTTTTTTAAATCCACGCCAAAACTAACACCCAAGAATGATAAGTCAAACTTTGGATGTGAATCATCGTCGGAATGTTTGTCAGATAAAATATATTTTTATATTTGATAAATATGCTAGAAGTTGTACCACTTTTAGTAATTTTTTAAAATAAGATGTTGTTAATTGAAATAAGGTATATATGAGGTGGTTTTGTGTAATTTACTATAAAATATTTTTTTATGAACGGAAAAAGGTGATAGGAAGGTCATTTGCAGGAAGTGCACCATGTTATAACGTCTTTGCAAATGAGAACCTCGAGTTTTTTTTTTATCAACGGTTGAAACAAGATGATAAAAGAAACCAGATAGTTTCTTACTTGTCACAAATTCCACCATAGATTGCTAAGTTTTTCGAAATCTTTTATTCATACTATTTCAAGTAGTTTCTATTTTTAGTAAGAGTAAGGGGACTCGAGGTACCAAATAGTTTTGGTGGCTCGACGGGATGTGTAAGACATGCTATCCATCGACGAACAAGACGATGAAAGAAACCAAGCACCGAAACATTACACCAAAACTGTCTAAGGCGGACACCGAAGATAAGGACCACCGAGGAAAAGAAGGGGAAACTAGAGCCACAAGAATGCAATTGGGTACGATGTTGCTAGAGAAAGTGCACAAGGAGAGCTCTTGATAACAAATATGGACACCTCATATTTTGACTTCAGTGAGAGCTTTTAGCTAGGCGTCGATCACAAATATATGACTCTTCAATACAATCACAAGGACATTGACAACTCATACGGTATGGATAGGCTCATAAAAAGGAATGTAAAATCCGGTACCAAGTATGGTCTTCAACCACGGTAAACATCCTAGTTTCCACCAATGCACATGGTCGTAGACTACGCATATTGACCATTGAAATTGATCATTTGGTCAATACATCAATCAATGAAGTTGAATTCACTTTGTCATCAACGTACAAGGTCCTAAACGCATATTTCCAAATCGCTGAAAAAACTCTACAGTATATTTCATATTTCACTTTTCATATTGTCAAAGTATATAACTTTTAAATCTTTAATGTTTATATTTTCTTTTTCTTGTAGCGGCACGTAGGTCCTAAACATAGGTTTTTTTAATAGTAAATATCTTATGGAGTTTTAAGCAATCATGTGCATGATTATTTGCACAAATTGTTTAATTGTGTGTGCATTTGATAGATTCGAAATGTATCATCTTTCTATGAATATGTAGAGCAATTTCACTATTTCAAAGAGAGACATTTCACTTCAAAAGGTTTAGACGACACGTTCAGACGATATCGTCTTTCTTAATGTTGTTCACACCAACACATATCACTCGAGATAGTTCAAGGTATGAGCTAAATGTTTAAGCTTGGTCAAGGAATTTACTCAATTACCCATAGTTTTTGAAGTAATATATTTGGTTGGATAAATCCGAAACTTCTCAGTCATATTCAAACTATTCTTTTAGTCAACTTAAAGGTTGAATATTGATGGATGATTTGTTATGTCATTGCACTTGACTTGCCTACGATGCTTTGGATTACTACCTTTTGCTATTATTATGCACATGAGTTTTTGGATGAATTATGATGATTTGCTTAACCAAACATAACCCTTGTGAGAGCTCTAGGTTACGTATATGCACTTTCGTGTGTCCTTTCTTTCTTAATATTGTGTGATCTTAAGCATGTTTAGTTTCTTATACAACTTGTGATTGACTCTCTTTCCAAACTACATGCTCATTTGATTTTATATGCTATGAAATTTAAATGATTGAGACCCTCTTAGATGCATATTGTCATTATTGAAGATATTTTGATGTATAGTTGTGAGGACAAAAAGTTCCCGTCAAATATGCAACAACAAATAAGTAGTGATTGGTTCAAAAATGAAAAAAATCTTATTCCTGAAAAAGAAATCAACCGCTACAAATATCAAAAGTGTTATGGCTCATGAAGAAGTACAAATTGCGAAGAAAAGTGTGAAGTGACAATGCCTTGAAGGTGTTTCGAGTTATAAAGATTCGATATCCCGGATACTATTTGCCATTTGACCTACTTTTTGGCCTACCAATATCAATTCTCATGTCTCATTTCCTCGTTACACCTTTATAAAAGACAACATGATAGTTATCTTGCATTTTAGTTTCACTTGACAGGTGGTGGAGTTTGAGAACGTCATGACAAGCCTATGGTAAGATCTATTCATGTCTGCTAAGTTTGGGAGTTTATTGATAAATGCCTAAACACGTCTTGTAAGATTGAGAGCAAACGCATTACCCTTGAGCGGTTCTGATTTCAATAAATCCAAATGATCATGCATTCAAGATTTAGAATCACTAACCTTTACGGTTTTAACGTCCTTGTCTGGACGCAATCTACGTGATTCATAATCTCGTTCTCTTTTGGGATTTGTTCATACCGAGGATAATATCTTCCATCCTCAAAATCCTAAAAGTTAACAAACTTTTGACGGTTAGGTATATCATAGTATTGACGAGAATATCTCATACCTTGCTCATGGGAAATCTTTAGAGATGGACCGGGACCGGGGTTCTATATGGAACATGGGAAAGCCCATCATCCTCATTTACGGATCTCCGTTGAGGAATATAATGATCAGATCTAGACTGAGGGCGAGATTTTCAAATCTCGGATGAGGTAATGGGGATTTCGGCCGAGATTTCTTACTATGGTGAGGTATCAATGTTTCTAGCCTCTTGTTTATGTTTGCCAGGGCTGCCACAATTTGTTTCACCATGGCCCAAGCTTTAGGACTATATAAACTGCTTCCTTGTGACCCGTTATGGTCCTTAGTTCTATACATTTTGCACAATCACATAAAATAACAACAAACTCGTGAAGTTAGTGAAAATGAAGGTTCCTTACTAGTTTTCTCTCACACTCACGCTTTGTTGTGAATCTCAAGCTAATTTAATGTAATTGTCTTGGATGTGTTAATGCTTCTTTACCAATCGATGAACTAGCTTCAACTAGAACTCATCGGATGCCTCAAGTAGTCAACTTGGTTCGGAGAAAGGTTCTTGTGTTGGAAGTTAGTTAAGACATTATTGTTGTAGGTCTCTTCACACAATGACAAGGTAGAAAGAATATTGAAAGTATGACACAACTAATCTGATAGAAAGTATAGGTACTAAATAACAAACCCAAAGAATTCAACTCAATCTGTTTAGAGTGAAAAGAGGCAAGAAATAGGCACACAAGAGATTAAGAAGAGAGCTTTACGTACCTCGCACTTGATAAATTGGAGAGAGAGTTAGCCGGTTACCATTAAGTCTCGATAGTAGCAAATCTCAGGTAAAGGGGTGAAATCTCGGGCGAGATTTTGGGTCCAGGGGCGAGATTTGTCAAAAGGGAAGATTTTTGTTATGCAAACTAGTTGGGGATCGGGGTAAGCTTCTTCTTTGTTGCCTTCTTGGTATATATACTCTTTGATATCAATAACTCGTATCCGAATGGCTTCACCGAAACTTTAGGTTATAATCGATGATATGATTGTAAAGGTGAAGTCAAGAATGGACCTTTGATGTTGTATGAACATGTATCCAAGGTAGATGATGGATATATAGTTGTTGGATAATAGATATGGTCGAATTTTGTGGAGATATTTGGTTACGTTTGAAAATATGATAAGATCTTATCTACTAGATAAACTATCAACAGTAAGATATCCGTATATCTCTTCTCCTTTCTTTCTGCAGCTTGATATGATGTCTCTTTGAAGATATGTTCCAAATATAACTTCGTAACTGATTAGATTTGGATAGAAAGTCTCATTCTTACGGTTATAACAAAATCTCGGGCAATCTCTGTAAATCTCAGGCGAGATTTTGGGCACGTGGCCGAGATTTTGGTTCTGCGGTGGAATCTTGGTCGAGGTTTCACTGTTTCAACCTTTCAGGTCATGTCTGGCTTGTTTTTGGCTATGGTTTTTTCTCTCTTTTCCAGTAAACACAAGACAACGTACGTTAAGCTCAAATAATCTCAAAAGAGATGGCAAACACAAAGGACTCAAAATTTATGTTACTCAAAGAAGACTCAAATAAAAAGCTCAAACCTTAGGTGTATGGTCAGACTTCAATCAGTTAGCTATGATACCAATTTGATGCGGGGTTGATGCTACTATTTTCGATCTAGATTGAAAGTTCTCAAATCGATCAACAGAAGCAAATATCGGGTAAGCTGAAGGAAATCTCGGACGAGATTTTCTCAAGAACTGGCCGAGATTTTATGAAACTCAAAATGCGGAATACTGGATGATAATGGAAGATAAGAAGATGATTGGTGGAATGTAATATGATAATTATATGAAGATCGGACTATTATAAGACTTGCAACGTACCTTGACCATTTATGTGTCAAAACCCTAAACAAAGAATTATCTTTCACCCTTTTTTATTTAACCTTACACAAGCCTTCTAAATAAGACAAGAACAAGGAGGAACTAGTTTGACTAGTAACTCCAATCTTCAACAAGATTAACACACACAAGAACAACCTAGCAAGGATTCACGTCATTTCAACCATAAACTCTCCTTTTGATTGAATTGGAAAAGATAAAATGTAAACTCTGTGAACGAAGTCACAAGTGTCTCACAAATTTGTGGGAATCAACTTCAAATCTAATTGTCCTATGAATCTCGTCCTCTAAAGCTATTTATAGGGAGATTCATCTAAAAAGATAATCTAAAAATAATTCTAAAAGATAGGATCAAAAACTAACAAATACCTTTAGTATTGTTTGAGAGCTTAAAGGTATTAAAATAATAAAGATAAGTATAGGAAATAATCTCCCGATCGAGATCTACTCGATAACACACCATAGTGTAGAATCTCGATCTCGACTCAAGAATCTCGGCCGAGATTTGTGGATGTTGGACGAGATTTTGCATCTTCCATACAATTCTCCATTCTCTTGGATCCTCCCATCTTTGCAGCTTGCAAGCAACCTCTCCTTGAGTGTCTCCTGCTCTTGACCTAGTGATGGTTCCGTGTAATATAGTTGCTATCAAGGATGGTCCCACACCAACATGCTTTTAACATAGAAAAGAGATTCAAGAGTATCCAAAGAGATTTGGAGGTAACCTAGGTTAGGACTTGACGTCCTACCTTATTAGTGAGGCAAAGCATTATTTCCGAGTGAGCTATCTAGTCTAGCTCGGCCTTCTCTTCCTCCTTAGTTGTCTCAGGGTAGGTTTGATTTACCATATTACAACATTTCTCCCTTATGTGTATGACCTTTATCTTGACTTGTCACATGACAAAATCAATATTGTTGCCATCAAAGGATTTACCTTAGCAATGTCTCTCATCTTTGGGACTGAGCAAGAAGAATATTAGAACTTCAAGTATTATAATGTGAATAATAAGTATTGAGATAGAGATTAGAATCGAAGAAAGACTTCTATTAGTTTATCCTTCGTTACAACACTAGTAATTTTTAAAGACTATCCTGGAAACACCGTATACTAGATCTAGATCTATAAATGCAAGTGTGTTCAGAAAAGTGGCAAGATCTAATTCCTTCAACACTCTTGGAAACTAGAGCTTCTTTAGATATAATTTTCATATTAACGATCTCCAAAGGAAATGAAGTTGAGAGAGGTGAAAACAAGAGGAATATTGACCATCTGTTGTAGGTTTAGATTGAGAAGAGTCAAAAAACCTCGTTTTTGCGGTCTGTTAGCTAGATCTAGACAACTAGCTTAGGAAACTTAGCTACTCTTAGATATGTCAGCTTAGAGTAAAGATCTTTAATGATGAACACAAGAATATGAAAATAATAACAACAAGAACATAGATTAAGGTTTTTGATGACTATTAAGTCCACAAAAACCCTTTTTTGAAGAAAGAATGTTTTTCTTTAACAAGACTAAGTTACACAAAGAATCTAAACACAAAAGAAGGGCAGTGGAAGCAAGATTTGTAAAAAATACAACGCGGATTTAAAGGATAAAAATAGATTTGTTTAAGAGACTATCATATCTGAGAATAATCACGTTGAAGCTTATAAAATCGCAAACGTTTCGAACATCTGGTCAATGGACATGCAATTAATGATGATTTATGTTCAAAAAACAAAGACTTGCTCAAGTATTAGAAAGATCTCAAGAAAAATACAAGCTCTTATGCCAATTTATAAACGTAATATTAACATATATAAACGAATAAACTCATACATACACCAATCTAGAGTAATTGATTCCAAGAGTATCTAGAACACAAGTGATTTATTTACGAGGTTCGGATCAAAGTCCTACGTGCTCGGGATCTCAAGCAAATTCAATTCAATGTAGTTTCAAAACCAAAACAATCAACAAATTACAAAGGAGAAAGCGTAAGCGTAAAACCAACACAAAGAAAGCAAGAGTAGAATAAAAACTTGAATGAACACTAAAACACACGAGTCTGAAGATCCCAAACTCTTCTTCGTGGTCCACATAGAGGTGGTACAAAGTTCTTCTTCAAGTTAGAATCCGTCAAAGAATCCGACACTCGATCTCTCTTTTTTTGTGAAATTTAACACTCAAAGAAAGCAGCTCTCGGAAGGAGAAGCCACCTCTTCGCTCAAGAACACTCGGAGAAGATTTGGTGAAGGAGAGTGACAAGGAGAGAAGAGGAGGGGAGAATTAGAGATTAGGGTTTCAAAAACCCGAAGTAATATATAACTCTCCTCAATCTCAAACGATGTTATCTGGTTTATTGAACCATCAAACATAACATTAACTTGGTTCAGAAGCAAGCTTGTCACAAAAGTTGGTTAAATAAAAAAAAGCGGTTCAAGTCATTTGGATCCTACATAAAACACAGATTAAGCTCCTTAGATCGTTGGGATTATGTGAGCCCAATTAGCTTAGATTTTTAGCAACCATGCTTTGATATGATCATCAACCGAATGTCTCACAAGATTTGTTTCTTCACAACTTTGAGACCCGCCAAGTTCAATCGAAGGAGTTACACCTTACACCATGAAACAAGTTTATGGAAATATGAGTTGATGCATCCATGAAGAAATAATATTCTAACACAATTACACCTTAATTTGTATTAGTGATAAGAACAAGCTTTGTAACTTTGATTATAGAACAATGATGATACCTATAGTAGAAAAGCATGTGTATCGGTAGCGGTCTTTTGATCACCGGTAATGTAATCACTCTGATTAATTGATACGAATATCTAACACTAAATGGAGTCCAAATTGATAACATTAGAAACTGGTAACGTAATCAAACCTCATTGGTTGCCGACTTCTCCCTTTCTTTGAAATATCATTTTAAGAACCATGGGTTTATCCTCCAAATATTGATCAAACGACTCATTCACTACGTACATGAACAAATTAACTAGGAACTAAATGTTTATCGTAACAACAATTGGACTCAATTAAAGTTTACAGTTTTACACGTTTATCATAACAACAATTGGACTTAACATAAACTTTACAATTTAACAAAGAGGAGAGATCTTTTATGTTACCTTGTTGAGAACAATGTTTTATTTGATTGGAAAGCGACAAAGACCTTAAATCACCATTACGGTGTATTTATAACGAAATTAAAGAAGGCTAACAGTAAATCATCCAAGGGATCGCCCCTACCTTGATGTCTTTGACTCTGATATTCATTATACCCTATGTAGGTTCCCTAAGAACAGAGTAACCCATGGGAAGATTTTGAGTAAATGAGACTGTTAGCATGAAATATTGTGATATTTTAGGCACGTTTTCTAGATGTATTTCATCCATATTGGTGTTCATTGATGAAGCATTGAAGCAATTGTGAGCTAGTTTGTCTATATTGTCGATATAGAGGTCTACATAAGCTTTGTGTTGAATGTAGGCGAATAAGAGCTAATTCCGAACAAATTAAGAGAGAATGGAGATGGATTGAGCATATCCAAGGATTGAGGACACCACAAAGGAGCTAAGGAAGATGCTAGGATGAAGATTGGTACAAAACAAAGGAGATTTATGAGCAATCTATGTTCCACGCTCTAAAATACGGCCGTAATGGAGTCCACGCTCTAAACCACGGCCGTGGAACTTTGGCAACACAAGCGTGGAGCATTCCAGTGAGTTACACGGCCGTGGAAGTTGTGAAGCACCGTAATCAAATTCCACGCTCTAAACCACGGGCGTGGAATCCTATGGAACCGTGATTTAGGCGATCTTTTAACGTACAAACTAAAGCCACGATCTTTTACACAATGGGCTGGACACTTATTCTATCTTGCCCTATAAAAGGACGGAAGGAGAGAGATTTCGTCACCTCTGCTTAGACCTTCGCTTACGCTTACTTGTACGTGCCTAGGGTTTTAATTGGACATGCGGAGATTGCCATTTTGCAACGGAGATTTGCAAAGGCTTGGAGATTTGGAAGTTACGCTTTGTCCTTAGGTTTGATTAGAAGACGGATTGACATCCCGCTCTTCGTTCTTATCAAGGATTGTGATTGGTTTGTGTTATTCCGAATCTGATATACATCACTACTTTGTGGATTTGAGATTGATTTGAGATTTATTGAAGATTTTCGAAGGTTTTCATCTTTCATTCTCCTAAATCTTGAATTTGATATCATAATGACTGTTGTTGGCTAAAACCCTTTAGCAATTCTAAGGTGAAGGGTTGATAGTTGTGGCTTAGATGATGATGGATCGATCGTAAACAGATTGGACCCTGAGAGTTAGAGAGAATCGCCGACGAGCCAAAATCACGGTGTGTTCTTGAGTTCCACGGCCGTGGAATCTCAAGATCCACCCGTAATTTCCCTTAGTTTACGAACCTTGCTTTTACTTTAATCCAAAGTTAAAGATTTGCTTTAACTTAGTCTTGGCTTGCCTTTTCTAGGTGGTAGTGAAGCCTCAACAACCTCTACCTCGATTTTGAGTGTCACAACCTTAATCGGTTTAGTTAGTCTTGATCCTTGGATTACAAGTTTGGGTATTTGATATTAATTCTTATCTTGAGATCCTTTCTATATTGAAGCCTCAACAACCTTTATAGAGAGTGTCTTTAGATAAGTCATATAAGGTTTTGGAACTTCACCGTACATTGCCTTACATTCGTATACCTTTGCAAACCTCAACTCTGTCCTTATACCTTTAGTATATCTTGAATCGATTGCCATAGCTGGATTCCTGGATCTTTAGGATTGTTGTTTTCTCAATATTTACGAAAGCTCTTACATTTACTTGCTTGACAATTCTATAATTGGATTTAACCCCCCAAATCCCTGTGTTCGATACTCTGGAATTCTTGCTTAACTATATCGATCCGTACACTGCGGGTTCGCTTGCTTTTATTCTAGTTTTATAAATTTAAAGCTTGATTGCACGCACGCTAAGTGGCGAACAAGTTTTTGGCGCCGTTGCCGGGGATTTGGTCTAGGCCGAATTCGGTTATCGGTTGTCAAGCTTGGGAGCTTTTCCCTTGTTATTTGATATCTTTTCGAGTGTATGCGCAGGTCTAGGAACAACGAAGACCTCTTACCTCTTGATCAAGAGCTTGAGATGACTTTGAGGAGAAAGCTTAAGGAAAGAAAGATGGTTGAAGAAAGAGAACGTGATTACCAAACGGAGTTGGCGGAAAAGGAAGCTCAACTCCAATGGAGTGAGAAGACTCGCAGGGAAGAAATGGATCGTCATCAAACGAAGGTTGATGATCTAACAAACATGATGTTTCAAATGAGGCTGGAAATAAACAACCTCAAGGAGAAAAAGAGAAGAAGGAGATCGGGAAGATCGGTTAGAACCAACTCATCCAATGAGGATAGCGACTCTTCCATGCCACCACTAGAGGAAATTGATCCAACGATCAATGTGAACCCGTTCTTTCCACGGGCAGCTGCCAATCGTCATGCCCCAGCTAGAGGTGCGAGAGTCAATCGTGTGGATGAGGAGCCAAGAACTCTCGGCCAAAGGATGGATCCAACGCAGCAACCACGCCGTTTGGGTGTGAACTTTGATGCTGATGATGCACAAGGGTTTAGCTTCAACCCGCAAGTTATTACCATTGTCCGCCAAAATCAATTTGGGGGAACAAGCGCTGAATCTCCACATCAACATCTACAAAATTTTGAGATCATGATGGAGACAATGAAGCCAAAGAATGCAACTACCAACAGCTATAAGCTCAAGCCTTTCTTCTTCTCCTTGAAGGGGAAAGCATTGTCTTGGTATCAAGCTCTTCCAAGTGGGAAACTAGAAACATGGGAGGATCTTTCTTCGGAATTCCTCACTAAGTTCTTTCCGCCATCCAAGACGGCGGAGTTGAGAGGTAAGATTAATGCATTTTCTATGAGATCTAACAAAAGTTTGTTTCAATCTTGGGAAAGATTTCAGGATTTGCTATTGGATTGCCCACATCATGGCATATCCAAATTGGCGCTATTGGAGATATACTATAAGGGGCTGGATGTGGAGACACAATTCAAGCTCTAATCCCTCTCATGTGGTACATTCATGGACATGAGGGAAGATGACGCTTGGGACTTCATTGAGAAGCAAGCGCGGGTCATTGAGAAGTATTCTCACCGGAAAGTAGAGGTGAATCAAGCGGATCAAGGAGCAAAGCTATCACAAGCGGCTCAAACTCAAATCTTTTCTCTCAATACGGAGATTAAAGAGTTGAAGGAAGCCATCAAAACCAACTTTCCGAAGCAAAAGGAACAAGATGTAGGTTATTTGGGCAACAACAATAACCACAACGGGAATGAGAATACAAACCGCAACAACCGGAATAATTGGAACAACAACAACAACCGGAACAACAATTGGAACAACAATAGGGGTTCAAACAACAACAGTTGGCGTCCCAACCAACAAAATTCCGGTAATTCTTATTCCAATTCAGGAAATTCACTAACTCCACCTTCCTCTTCTTCCACTCCTTTGAAAAGCCAGGGGCAAACATCTAATGGTGGAAGTACTTCGGGGAAAGAGAAGCCCGATCCCATGTTGGAAACAATTTTGGGCAAGCTTCAAGGATTGGAGACTCGCATCATCAAGGTTGATGATCACATAACTAAGGTTGATAAAGCCCAAAAGGTTTTAGAAAACCAAATGTTTAGCCATGCGGAGGAAGTTCCTAGGAATCAAGGGAAACTTCCAGAAAAGACGGAGGACAACCCAAAAGGAAGGGTGATAGCAATCACAACTAGGAGCGGAGTAACAACTACCGACCCGCAGCCTAAGTTTGTAGAAGTCCCCGTTGAGAAGGAGAAAGAAAAGGGGAAGGAGAAGGAAGATGTCTACGTTCCTCCTCCAGCTTACAAACCTCCCCTACCATTCCCGCAATCTAGAGCAAGAGCGCGTCTAGACAAACAATTCGGTAAGTTTATTGAACTCATGAGCAAACTGCATATTAATATACCTTTTATTGATGCAATTGTAGGTATGCCAGCTTATGGAAAGTTCCTAAAGGAGATCCTCTCTAACAAACGAAAGCTAGAGGATTTTGGAGAAGTTAAGATGAGTTCGGATTCATCGGATCTCATCAAAACCATGAAAGAGAAGATGCCCCCAAAGCTGAAGGATCCGGGGTCATTTTGTAATCCCATAGGAGTTAGAGATGTCACATATGATGCATTATGTGATTTGGGAGCAAGCGTGAGCATCATTCCGCTTGCCTTATGTAGGAAGATCGGGTTAGGCGATCCTTGTAACACCCCAAATTCTGAGAACTCGGGGAGCTACTGGTTAGGACCTCACAATGGGTCCCGACCATAGTTTGACAACAATTTTACTTGGATCTTACAACAAGGCACAAAAGTATTTAAAACATTTGAAAACTGTAAACAATATATACATGGAGAATATGTATCAGCCTTACAAGAAACGCTACTAAATGATGCATATGAAGAACAGAAGACATCCCCGTCCCCAACTAAATGAGTACGTGGACCCGGCTGACCATTTCCTCCGGATCTCTCTACAACTGTCTTAACCTGCAAGGCATCTACAAGCGGTATAAAACCGTTAGCTAGCATTCTATGCATAAGTATAAAGGTAAAATCACAATCACACATCATACACAATCAACATGCAACACTCAATCCTTTTATTATCTTTAATTAGGTGATAGGTAATTACTAATGATACTTATTTTGTGACACGAGGGATTCCCAAACCTCACCCCTGTCCCCGTTTACCAACGCGGAATGGTACTAATGCATCTGACCGTCTACCGGACTGGGCTGGTCGCAGGGAACCTCCTAGACTCTCGCAAGAGCTAGGCAGATGATGTCACGACCCGTTATCATACACTTGGGTCAATTACGTAAATAATAAAGTCGGCCTAATCCGGTTTTGTTGTTTATCATAACTAGCAAACACCACTCATATACATTACACTCATACAAGAAAGCCAGCTAAGTAAGTCCGTGGACTTACCAGAATCCAATCTCGTCTCTCTTAACAACACTCAATCAATAACGGCAGGAACTCAGTTGCCTGTCAAAGGAGGCACGTGGGTCAACACATTATCCCGGGGTACTTAGAAGTATCAAACTCCTAAGATGTACGATTCCATATGTAAAAGTTATTACAGTGTTTATTTAAGGTAAAATGACTATTTTACCCTTAGTCCCGGAACTTCCAAAAACTCGGAATATGTACTTAAATTATAATTTGAGGCTAACTAACCATATTCTACTCCCTAGGATGATTTTAGGTAACAACTAGAAAAACTACCTATTTTCTATTTCCCGAAAAGTCACTAAAGTCCAACTACAGCTTCAAATATAAAATTCGAATAATCTTATAAAAATTCCGAAATAATTTCCTAGATCATCTATGATATCTCATCTACTCCTAGAAGCAAGAATTTCTTAAAACTGTTAAAGCATCACTTCTACAAAAAATTTCTAAAGTTGGTTACAACACTTAACAAACAGCACACTGTCTTAACTTTGAAAAATCATAACTCCTAAACTACTTGCTGGATTTATCCCAAATTTTGATATGTTCTACTATAAAATCTTATCTATAATATATCCAAAATTCAGCCACAAAGGAGATCAAAATCCTATTTAAAACTATCTCACAAAACCGAATTTCAGCACAACAGAAAAACTGCTTACGACTCAATCTTTGAAAAATCATAATTCCCAAACCACTCGCTGGATTCGTCTCAAATTTTAATATGTTTTACAAAAATATGTCAACTATATCATATCCAAAATTCAAGTCCAACAGAGATCAAAGCGTATTCAAAACTATCTCACAAAACTGCATCACATGTTATTTTCCCAACACTTAGAACTTTCAGCAAAAACAGAAAAATTGTTCAAGGTCCCAACTTCGAAACAACATAACTCCTAATCCGACCGTTCATTTAATCTCATATTTTAACCCAGTAAACTACTTATATCCATCTATGACCTATCAAAAATTCAACGGTGGATCTTCAACCTAACTCCTTAAAATTGATCTACAAGATTGACCGTTTCAACTTCAAAACATTGAAGAAGACAACAAAAACTGGGCACATTGAGTTCACGAGGTTCTGGGTTTGATCTACACAGTCAGCTACTCTGCAACCCCAGCTGTCTTCTCACATATCCTAAAGTTCCATACCTAGTGACATATACATCCATCTTGCCTTTGAATTCATATTATGTACACTTAATTGGAAACAAAACTACTATCCTCTGCACTAGTATAACAACAACACCAAGGAGCCCAGAAGCGCTTACCGGCAGCAGGTTGAAGAGGATTTGGACTTCTCGTGGTTGGTGCGTAACCGAACCGTCCTGGTTTGGTGTTCGTAAATTGGTACACACACTGCACTCCCTAAGTTCCAACAAAACCGACTTATGCTGTTGTTGTAAGATTTCCGAGAGGAAGGAAAAACGACAGATGGAAACAACGATCTGCTCACCAGGTTGTTTACGGGGGAGATCGAGGGAACTCCGGTGATGGCCTGCCAGCGCCGCTGCGGTCCTCTATCGGTGTGCTGCTGCCAGTCGCCAGTCGTCGTCGCCCCAACCTTCCGTCTTGCAGTCGCGTATGGAGAGTGCTGAGAAGATCTAGGATTACTGCAAGTCTCGTACGGGATGTTTTATGGGTATGATTTGGTTAGGCTATTAGATAGATGGGTGATTAGGTTTTAATTAAGCTGAAGGGAAAGAGATTAGGTTAAAGGGGAACATAAGCAGAAGAAAGAACGGCTGTTGTACTCCATGGGATTGGGCCGGCATGTCATGGGCTGGAGTCACCTCGCCTGCTGGCTTCCCGGGCCGCAAGGAGTAGCAGCAACAGGCCGTCTCTTCTTGGGCTGCTCCAACCCGCCAGCAAGGGAGAAACAAGGCTGGACAGTTGAATCCAATAAGACACAACAATGGGCCGAAACAAGATACGCTGATGTGGTCAAGGCCTTGTCAAAACGTGTTCTAGCCTTGTCATGGTCTCGTCTCAGCCTTGTCGAAATCTCGTCTCAGCCTTGTCATGATCTCGTCTGAAGTCATCGTTACGAATTAATTATAAGAATTAGGGTTTGATATAATTCTATCATTTTATGTGAATTAAATTCTACATAAAATGATAAATAATTATAAGAATTAGGATTTGATATAATTCTATCATTTTATGTAAATTAAATTCTACATATAATGATAAATAATTATAGGAATTAGAGCTTGCTATAATTTTATCATTTTATGTGAATTAGCTTCTACATAAAATGATAAAATTTGTGAAGAAAGAATTGCTAGATAGAATGGAAAACCGTCAACGGCTCGAAGTCCGATTTGATTCGGAATTAAACGAAAATAAAAATTCCGGATATTACATCAGTACCCCCTTAAAATAAGTTTTGTCCCGAAACTTAGAACAAGGTACTTAATTAAACGACTTCCATAAATAAACTGGTTTGTCCTAGTCTCACTAAATTTTTATTCGTTTCCTAAACTTCTCTAACCCTATCAAAGCGTAACGAAAAAAAAAAAACTGGTCGTTACATCAGATCCCCCTCAAAATAAGTTTCGTCCCGAAACTTAGGGTAAGACAATCCTGATCGGCCTTTAAGACACCAAATGGGTGTGTTTGATCCCTACACAAAACTCTCGTCGTTTCCACATCTAAGTATCCCGCACATCATGGTTACCAAAAGAACACATCACTGACTAAACACTAAGTCATGAAATAAACAAGCAATCAAACAATATCACACATACAAGGTCAAGCCCTAACTAGTCACTCCCGAGGTTACAACTATCGCTACATGGGTCTTTGAAAGGTTACGTCTCTTACTATCTCCAATCTTAGGTAGCCTTATCGGATTTTCATAAAACCACTAAATCTTAAATCTTTTCAGGTACTTAGATCACAAGCGTATGTTACCACGTTCTAGAGTGGTTACCGGATGCCTCACCGGTATCATCCGGCTCAACTGTCTAATCCTCTAATCTGATGACCTAACTCGTGTCTGGTAGGTATCTCTCCAACTAAATTTCTCAAACTCAGTTCCCAAACTTATTCTCCGTGGAAAACTGAAGTTCTAGATCCTTTGATGACCCTACGGAAAATGATCTATTCAACTTTCTTCCCTTCGTTATGACCACTTGCTTCGAGCCTTCTGAAAATTTTTAGTCTACACAATCAGGTCAAAGGTCTTGGACATCCACCAACACTTACTAAGTGCTCAATGCTCTTCGTATGACGACCCACTTGGTCTTGTCTTTTAATATTACTCAGTCATCATGTTCCTCAGGTACGGAATCGTCACCGTTACCCTTTTCAGGTCTAACACTCGAGACAACTAAAAATCAAATCTAGTGGTCATCCTCTTTGTTCACCTGGCATTATTATATTATTTACAGATCTCTAATATATCGTTTGCTCAACCTTAGGTTTATCACGCATTTTCCAAGATCTTAAGTGACTTAGAATATGTCCGGAATGACGGTATTAGACACAAAGTGATCTCCTAACACCGTTATTTGATCATGACTACTCAATAATTGTTAACATACCATCAGCAGTGCATTCTTTTATCTACCATTGTTACCAGCCCGATAGTATCCCCCTAACTCAACACGCAACTAGGCTCTGTTCCGACATAACATTACACATAAAATCTACTCCGAAATTATGCTTTCCTTCAACACTGTTAATAGGTTGCAAGTATGCTCCTGTCGCTTCTCTTTCTTATGTATCTTTGACTCAGGATGGTAGTTACTCACTTGGAGCTTTCTAGTGCAGGACATGCACAATACTTTTATTACATCATTGATTCTTTCCTAATCCATCCTGGAAAACTCACTCTAGAGTATTCCATTAGTATGAAATTCCAAAACTACTTGTCTGGAAACATGTAGCAAAGCCGTCACTCTTCACTCGGATCCATAATAGGGTACCAGCCTCCTTCTATTACCTCTACATGCACATAAGTTTCCGTATAACATTTTTTGTAACTCCACAAAGCCTAACTCACGTTCCTTCCAACTAGGATGCATTTCACAAACTATCACCATCTTAAACTCGACAAGACATCCCTCAACACCCTTGAGCTTCTTGCTTTGTGGGTTAGGACCCACCACGCTTCCGCTGCGCTACTCTGATTATCCTGTTGTCACTCATTAATCCTAAGGACCTTTTCTGTAAGTATAAAATGATTGACCTAAAAACTCTTTCTTCCAATTACACCATGAGTCGTATACGGATGAAGTACCAAGTACCTTCTTTATTTGCTATTGGATCCTCTATTGTTGTTGTTGTAATTGTTGTTCCGGGAACCGTTGTTGTTGTTACGGTATCCGTTGTTGTTGTTCCTTTGCCCTTTCTCTTCCTTCTTGGTTTGAGCAACCAAGAGTTCCTTCAATTGCTTCACGTCATTCTTCAAAGACGTGAATTGATTGTTGTTGGGCTGAGTTTCTTGGAAATTAACTCTTTTAACTCCACCTTCAGCTCCTTGGTGGGTGTACTTCTCCATATGCAAGGCTTGCTTCTCGATGAAGTCCCAAGCCTCGTCAATCGCCATGTCCATGAAGGTACCGGCGGAGAGTAGTTGGAGATTGAACTGGGTGCTTCCGTCCAGTCCTTTGAAGTATATCTCCAATAACTCTAACTTTGGAATCCCATGATGTGGGCAATCCAAAAGAATGTCCTTGAACCGCTCCCATGACTTGGACAAGCTCTCCTTGTCCTTCATAATGAAAGCGTTGATCTTCCCTCTCATCTCAGCTGTCTTCGAGGGGGGAAAGAATTTGGTCAAGAACTCCGTAGACATTTCCTCCCATGTGCTAATTTTTCCCGGAGGAAGAGATTGATACCAAGTAAGAGCTCTATCTTTTAAAGAAAAGTAAAAAGGTCTTAGCTTGTAGTTGTTGTTTTCAATCCTCGGAGGTCTCAAGGTCTCCATCAAGATCTCATAGTTTTGAAGATGTTGATGTGGTGATTCCTTTTCTAGGCCTCCGAACTGGCATTGGCAAATCATGGATAGAACTTGCGGTCGAAGTTCATAGTCATGGTCTGCTGAATCTCCTAGGTTAACTCCTGGACGCCTCAGTTGTTGATTAGGGTCCATCCTTTGACCTAGGGTTTGTGGGATTCCTGCAAGAAGAACGTTTCGGACTGGCACCCGAGGTGGGAGTATCTCGGCCGGGGCGTCAGGTACTGGAACCTGCCTCGGTCGAGGGTCAGCGATTGGATCCTGCATCGGTCGAGGATCAGCAACTGGATCTTCCCTCGGTCGAAGTAGAATTTGGTCTCGTATGGCTGCCATATCTGCTTCGATTGCTTCAGTCCTGGTGCGAGTTTCTTCCTTCTCTCGCCTTAGCTCTTCCTTGCTGAGGCGTAGCAGCTCTAACGCCTCTTTCAACTCGGCCTCAAGATCGCGGTTGTCTTGTTGGGCCATCTTCGCTTCTCTTAAGCGTCGCTTGTATGTCTTTTCTGGTTCGGGATCGTAAGGAACGATTTCCTTCCCAGTGCGGGTTCTTCGCATATACCTAAGAAAGAACCTGCAAAAGTCACTCAAGTAGAGTGGTCAGTAGACACGGGGGCAAGTGCCCCAAGAGCAAACCGTACCGGCTCGGTCTAGACCAAGTCCCCAGCAACGGCGCCAAAAACTTGTTCGCTCCAAACGGTGTGTGCAAGCTTTAAATTTATAACCCTAGACTTAAGCTTAAAACAAGGATGCGAACCCGCAGTGTACGGGTCAATCGTAGTAAAAGCAAGGAATTCCAGGGGTCGATCACAGGGACTTAGTGAAACAAAGTCCAGTTACGGTATGCTTATGTAAATACTAACCACAAGAGCAATTAACACAATCAAAGATGAATAAGAAGTCAATAAAGCAAACGTGCAATTCTAGGGATTAAAGCATCTAGTTGTGGTTCCAACTCAAGATCTAAAGATAAGCGGACAAAGCTGAGGTTTTTGCAAGGGGAAGGTGTTACTAAAGTGGAATAGATCACCGGGTAGTCTCACTACTCACTAATCCTAAACCGTAACTCCTATTACCGGGTAAGTCTCAAGGAATTAAGATAAAGAACTATATCCTCAAACTAACACACCATCTAAGGGAATAGAATCAACCTTTACCGGGTAAGTCTCAGGCTCACTCACAAAGATGAGATGAAAGCACACTCAAACCCCAATAAAGGATAAACCTTTATTACCTACACTTTTGATCGTTGGTACACAAACTAAGGAATTACCGGGCAAGTCTCATCCTAAGCTTGCATTGAACCAGGAAAGGTGTAATAAGGATAGGATTTGGCAAACTCTAACACTTAACTCTCAGTTTCGGATCAGATAAGTCACCTCGGTCAGCCAAATTCCACCCCGGCCGAGATGTTCATCGACTGAACGAGATGCTTAGGGTTAAGGTTAAAGACTCGAACTTTCAGGATCCTACTGGAATCTAAGATTATTCTATCATTGTTTTTCCCATAACCTTCAGCCAATCACCCTAGAATCACACAAGGAAATTAGCCACTCATCATCATGAAAGTATTAATCAAATATATGGGAAGAAGGTGAATATTTGAACAAGAAGAATTTAATGAAAAGACTTCAATAACTGAATCAAATATCACAACAAAGCGTTCCTTGGATATAAATCCAACAAGCAAGACAACAAGGAAGAGAATCTAAGGTAATCTTACAAGAAAACCTCCAAAAGCTATAAAAGCTACAATCTTCAATCTTCCTTCAACCTTCAAAAAGGTTCTTCAAATCTCCCAACTGGAGTATGGCTGCTATGGTGTAAGCGGGATTTCAACTCTATGCAGGATGTTGGATTTGTGGAAATCCAACCCTTTTTATAGGAAAATAACCCTCCAAAGATAAGATATCTTAGAAAGATCTTTTCCCATAAATATAGGTAAAATATAAGATCTAGTATATCTTCTTCCTTCCAGGAGCCAAGCCCAAAAAATATAAGATCACTTTCCAAAGATAAAAGATCTCAGCCAAGAATAAAATATTCTCGCCGCGTCCTAGGTGTTCGCCTCGGTCGAGTCGACTTCCCTGGATCACCTCGGTCAAGATGAATCTGTGGTCAACCGAGGTGAGTCACAACTGAATGTGAAATCTCTCAAAACTGGTCCAAAGTGAATCTCAAATCCATGGCTATGCTTCCTGGATGGTTCCTTATGTTCCTCAATGTAGCTCCAATGACTCCATAGCTCCTTTTGCTCCTTTTTGATGCAAAACGTGCCATTTTACCTACGATTACAACAAAACTAGGTGTAGACCTCGATTCCCGCAAAGGTAGATGAAATGGTAATATAATCACATAATATACATACAAACATGCAGATTATGAAAGATAAAACGTCTAAACAAACCCCAAAATATAGACTATAATTCATGCTATCAAAATACCCCATACTTAGCCCTTGCTTGTCCCCAAGCAAGTTCCGCGTATAAAAGACAAGATAGAATGGATTATAAGTCAATAAAATCAATGGAAAGTTTTTCAAAAACATTTTTATGGTGTGCTACAATCATAGATCACTCTAAGAGCATACTTCATGGAATTTAAAATCAAAATATGATCGAAACATTTTATAAATATAGAAAAGTTGTTCATCTTTGCATAATATCATAGAATGCATAATAAGTCATAATTATTGAAATTAATTATGTATAATCCAGTTTAAACCACTAAGTCAATTAACAAGCTCGAGGTTTCTCAAGGGCTTCCCAAAAGAAAGGTCAAGAAACGTGTAGGGTAGGGATGTATGTAAGGTAATGTGGTGCTAGAATCCGGGAAAAGGATGAACTTCACTTCCACTTTGACTTGCAACATCTTCCACCAATAAGCTTTGCTTATTTCACACTTTTTTACTTTACTTTTTGGGATGCATGGACAGAGGTGCACAATAACCGAAGCCTAGGAAATCAGCAATCATCAATTTCTTGAGATGCATCAAACCCTTGATGCACATACCATGACCCGTTAGGAATATCGCTCAATCCGACTTTGGCAAGACACAAACACCCGGCTATTTGAATGGTGCCGAGTTACTCATCATCATGATTGACTTCCCCAAACCTAAGATTACTTTCTAACACTTTCACTTCCAGCCAACTTCTCAACTTTACTTCACTTGCTTTCACCACTTCGCTTGCTTCCAAATTTCCGGATAGGTAAAGGGAGGCAATATGTATATGAGGGGCTAAGCATGATTAAGAAGAAGAAGAGAGAAGAATGAATTGCCTTGGTCTTTCCAGGAAGAAAGTGAGAGAACTCATAATGTGGTGTCAACCTTCAAATTCAACATAATTTAGATAAAAACAGAGTATTAAACATGCCAATAATTTCAAACAAAGCATTTAGCAACTTAAACATATTATAAAACCTTTCAAACACATAAAGAATTTAAAACCAGTCAGTAAGCAAGATCTTCACTGAGATCATATCCAGATAAGTAACACAAAAATCGTTTTCGAAAACTCTCAATTAACCCACCTCGGTCGAGATGTTCTTAGGTCAACCGAGGTGAAACACCTCGTTCGGCCAGAACTGCCCCGGTCGAGGTCCAAAATTTTTTATTTTTTTTAAAAAAGTTTTCTTTCAATTTCGACGTTTTTCTCAATCAAATAACCTGTAAGTATGCATGCAATCTCAGATAAACATATAGAAGCAACTAAAGCATAAAATATCAATATCTGATCAAGTAGAGTCATACATAAGTGTCAAATATCACATAAACACCCCATACTTGGGACACACTGTCCCAGTGGGTCAAAATAAGTCTAAAGGATAAAAATGCTCACCGGATAATAAGCTGAACTGCATAAAAAATAATAAAGAAAATCCTGCAGCTCTCAGTAGTCACGATCCGGTGGTGGTGGTGGTGGCACGTACGGATACTGGGTCGGGTCGAACGGATACCCCATGATGTGCTCAAATTGGATCTGGGCCATCATGTGCTGGTAGTGCTGCCGCTCCTGCATCTCGCGGATATCCAGTGATAAAGCAGCATATGAGTCAATAACCTGATCTGTCAGGTCATCGATCCGTCTGTGAGCCTCTGAATCCCTATGACGGCGTGTCCTACGCCTAACAGGTCTAGCAGGTGATGCAACAGGTGCAGGCTCAGTATCCTCCTCATCCAGATCTATAATCGGTGGTGCGCTCGTCCCTGCAGTATCTGTCCCTATATCCATCGGGACTCCACCCTCTCTCTCATCAACTGTCTCCTCATCATCAGCCTCCTCCTCCTCAGCTGGGGCAGCTGCTGCCTCTCTGTAATCCTCCATCAGTGGAGCCCAAGCGGTCTGCCAATAGTGTGGGTCATAAACAGTGAACTGGGCAGACCACCTGATCCCTTGTGGTGCAGTCAGCTCCCACGGCATAGCCACATATGGAGTAGTCAGACCTCGGGGAACGAGAATCCGCCGAGTGATCATCTCCTGCAATCCAAGCGGCTTGGCAGCCGCCACCATCGTGCAAGCACTGAGGTCCATGTCCTGATAGCTAGCTATATGGGTGACAAGCCCTCCGCAGCAGATGTCTCCCTTCGCCTTGGCCTTGATCTTGTGCAGATCTTCTGCCAACATCAAGCCAAAGTCCGGGAAACCCCCAGTAACCATGCAGTACAAACTGAAAAGCTCTCCCTGTCGGATCTTCTGGGGCGTCTCAGTACGCGCCAGAAGTGTCTCGCTGAATATCCGGTGGGCTAACCTAAAGGCTAAATGGTAGATGACCTTCTCCCTGGAATCTCCAGGGCGCCATCTATCTGCATGCTCAACAATATGGGCAATCTGCCCCCAAAACTCCCTAGCTACTGATCGGGACGGGAAGTCAACAGCGGTGGGCTCAGGAAAGCCGAAAATCTCTCTCCAGTACTCTAGTGGCACTAAGAAGTTCCGGTTCATCAACCGGTACTTCACAGAACGCTCTGTGGGGAGGTAGGTAAAGGAGCTAACGAACTCTAGGGTCGGCTCCAAATAGGCTGGGGCTCGGATCTCAGTAAACTGATCTAGCCCAACTATAGAAATCATCCTCCTAAGGTCTCCGTCGACCCGGAGGCAATCAAAAGCAGACACGTCCAGGAAGCGTGGTGCAATCACTGGACGGCCGGAAATACGCTCATAATCCACCTGGTGTCGCTCATGGATCACCGGGCGGTAAGGTCGGGAAGAAGAAGAAGAAGGGGAAGGTGAGGATCTATCCCTGAGGGTAAGACGGCGGTCAGAACTCATTTTCAATTCAGTCACTGTCAGGTCACCTCGGTCAACTGACAACTCTCAAGAATCACCTCGGCCGAGGCACAGCTCGACTGGACCGAGGCGGCAAACTGGATCTAATTTCTTCAAAAAAATTCAGTTCTTTTCCCCCAAAAATACTACAACTGCTTCCTATGGGTACTTAAGCCTTTCCTCAACAAATGCAGGGGCAACCAAAGCCCAAATCGAAGCGAAAAAGCGAGGTAGGGTTTCGGTTTCGTTTTTACCTCGTTCGGCCAAATCGATTCGATTCTCTTGAAGATCGATGTTGCACTGGGATCCTCTAAGTCTTAATCGCAGTTTGGAGACAGAAATCGTCGAAAACGAGCAAGAAATCGGAGAAGCGAGGTGAGCTGCCGCCGCGGTCGAGGGGAAAGAGTAAAGTGAGGAGAGAGAAATCTTCCGCCTTTTATACCCTTTTTCTGGACTGCTGTCACCTCGGTCGAGATGGTCTCGACTGGACCGAGGTGGTACGGACCGAGGTGGTTCTTCAGAAACCCTAGTCGCCTCGGTTGCTCAAGAATCATCTCGGTCGAGGTGCTCTGATAGCAACCGAGATGCCTCAGTCAAACTCCGTCTTCTCAAATTCTCGAACTTCTGTCCTTCTAGTTATGCTCCTTCCTTAGATGTCTCCTGTTATCTGTCTAGAACGCCAAAAACAAAACAAAGCAAAGCAAAAGCAGAAACTATCTAAGCTAGACTAGAAAACGGGAAAAGAAAGCAATACCTTGGGTTGCCTCCCAAGAAGCGCTTGGTTTAAGGTCGCTAGCTGGACCATAATGCGTCTCTCAAACGTGATGGGAGGTGCCCTCACCCCATACTTGACCTCCATCGTGGGGTGAAGTAAGTAAATCTATCAAACGCTCCAACAAGTGTAAGTGCTCATCGGGGAATGAGTCGTCTATGGGCGGGTCGTCCTTCTCACGTGAAGATGCAGGTAGCCGGCTGAGGTGATCCGCAACAGAATTCTCGGATCCCTTCTTATCGTGGATCTCTAGGTCAAACTCTTGAAGCAAGAGAATCCATCGAATAAGGCGTGGCTTGGCATCTTTCTTAGCCAACAAATAACGAATGGCTGCATGGTCGGTGTAGACAATGACTTTCGTCCCTACTAAATAGGAACGAAACTTCTCGAAAGCATATACAACCGCCAATAACTCCTTCTCGGTGGTAGCGTAGTTGCGTTGTGCTACATCTAGCGTCTTGCTAGCATAGTAAATGGCGGTGGTCCGTCCATCCTTCTTTTGTCCAAGCACTGCTCCTACGGATACATCAGTAGCATCGCACATGATCTCAAAGGGCAAGGTCCAATCCGGAGGTTGGATAATAGGAGCGGAGATCAACGCTTCCTTAATCCTGTAAAAAGCATCAAGACACTCCTGCGAAAACTCAAAAACAACATCTTTATTCAAGAGGTTAGTTAGAGGTTTAGAAATCTTAGAGAAGTCCTTGATGAATCTCCTGTAGAAACCTGCATGCCCGAAAAAACTCCTCACACCTTTAACAGAACAAGGGGGAAGGAGTTTCTCAATAGTTTCGATCTTAGCGCGATCGACCTCAATGCCTCGATTAGAAACGAGGTGTCCTAGCACAATGCCTTCATTAACCATAAAATGACACTTCTCCCAATTCAAAACAAGATTAGTGTCTTCACATCTTTTAAGTACTAAAGAAAGGTTAGATAG
The DNA here is from genome assembly GCA_033239125.1 of Fagopyrum homotropicum. NCBI lineage: Eukaryota > Viridiplantae > Streptophyta > Magnoliopsida > Caryophyllales > Polygonaceae > Fagopyrum > Fagopyrum homotropicum. The sequence continues at coordinate 115,478,022 of BSWB01000007.1, read as the reverse complement.
GCAATCATCAAAAGAGGAACCATATACAGAAAAATCATCCATAAATACCTCCATGATCTCCTCTATGTACTCGGAAAAGATAGCCATCATGCATCGCTGGAAGGTAGCGGGTGCATTGCACAATCCAAATGGCATCCTCCTATAAGCAAATGTCCCCCATGGACAAGTGAAGGTGGTCTTCTCCTGATCATCCGGATGGATAGGAATATGGAAGAATCCACTATAACCGTCTAAGTAGCAAAAGTGTGAATGCTGGGCCAACCGCTCGAGCATCTGATCAATGAAGGGAAGTGGAAAATGGTCTTTCCGTGTGGCCGTGTTCAGCTTCCTATAATCGATGCAAACCCTCCAGCCCGTCACGGTTCTAGTTGGGATCAACTCGTTGTTCTTATTCGTCACAACGGTCATCCCTCCTTTCTTCGGAACTACATGCACCGAGCTAACCCACTTGCTGTCCGAGATAGGATAAATGATACCTGCATCCAACAACTTAAGAATTTCCTTCTTCACAACCTCTTTCATGATCGGATTTAACCGTCTTTGAGGTTCCTGTAAAGTCTTATGACTGTCCTCCATTAGAATTCTATGCATGCAGAAAGAAGGCTTAATGCCAATAAGATCATCCGTGGTATAACCTATAGCCTTTTGATGCTTTCTCAGGACATGCATTAACTTAGACAATTCAGTTTCGGAAAGGGAAGCACTAACAATAACGGGATAAGTGGAATCCGGTCCAAGAAAGACATACCTCAAGTGACTAGGGAGTTGTTTAAGCTCCACAACTGGGGGTGCTTTCTGAGGGGGATCCTTGCTTCCTCCTTCCAGTGGAATGGATTCAGAAACTGGACTTTCGGAAGTCTCAGTTGAAATCGTCTCGCCATCGACCTCGGTCGAGGCGCAGAGGCGTTGACCGAGATGTTCTTCAGTCGCCTCGCTCAGTCCAGGAAGTGCCTCGGTCGAGGTACTGCAACTGGAACCAAAACTGGAGATCTTTGTCTCCTGGGTCAGCTTCTCAGTTTTGCCTCCTGGATCCTCTTCCAGTGCTTTTAATCTCCGTATATCTGCATCACAAGAAGCATCTATACCTTCTTCCATTAAACGTAAGCTAATAACTCTTTCGAGTGGATCGTTAGTAAGGATAGAGCTCACCAGTTCTCTTGATTCTTCTTCATCATAGATATTGAAGATATCATCAGTTAGCTGCTCCCCTTTCATGGCTGCAAGTAGTGCGAACTCCACCTCATCGCCACCAACGTTGAATTTCAACTTGGCGTTCTTGCAATCCACGTTGCAACCCGAAGTTGCTAGAAATGGCCTCCCGAGAATAATAGGAACAGGATAATCTGCGGGAATGTCAAGTACAATAAAATCTATAGGTAGATAGAAGTTACCTAACTTGACCGGAACGTCTTCCAAGATGCTCACAGGATGGGTAATGGAGTGATCCGCCATATAAAGTCGAATCTTGACCGGCTTGGGCTCTCCAAGTCCGATCTTCACACATAGTTCCAGCGGAATGATGCTCACGCTGGCTCCTAGATCACAAAGGGCTTCACAAGTGACATCCCCAACTTGAATGGAAATGCAAAATGAGCCGGGATCTCTCAATTTAGGTGGCATCTTCTCCTTCATGATTTGTATGAGCTCCGAGGATTTAGATGTCATCCTAACTTCACCAAAGTCTTCTAGCTTCCTTTTCCTTGATAGGATCTCCTTCAAGAACTTCCCATAGGCGGGCATTCCTAGAATGGCATCAAGGAAAGGAATATTAATATGCAGCTTATTCATCAAGTCAAGGAACTTACCAAAGTGCTTGTCTAGATGTGCTCTGGCCCTTGACTGGGGGAATGGAAGTGGTGGTTTGTATGCAGGAGGTGGAACATAAACTTCAGTCTTCCCCTCCGCTTTTTGTGGCTCCACCTCGGTTGGCATCTCGGTCAAAGTGTTCTTCGACTGCATCTGGACCGAGGTGGTCTTCGTCGGTACTGGCACCGACCGAGGTACTGGATCTGCAGTTTTCAGTCCACTCCTCGTAGTTATGGCCATGATCTGGCCCTTAGGGTTGATCTCCGTCCTTGCTGGAAGCTTCCCTGGATCTCTTGGCGCTTCATTCGCCCTACTTGCAAGTTGTTGTTCAAAGGCCTTTTGGGCCTTCAAAAACGAAGTCATAGAAGTCTCCATAGCACTAAGCTTGATCAAGATGGCCTCCAGAACTGCGTCTTTCTTTTCTGGCTGAGACGAACTTGATCCTTGCCCCTGGCTTTTCAATGGAGTAGAAGAAGAAGAAGGGGAAGAGAGGAAAGGGTTAGAGGAATCGTTAGAGTTGGAGTTTGAATGATTGTTACCAGAATTTTGGTTGTTCGCCCTCCAGTTGTTGCTATTGGATCCTCTATTGTTGTTGTTGTAATTGTTGTTCCGGGAACCGTTGTTGTTGTTACGGTATCCGTTGTTGTTGTTCCTTTGCCCTTGCTCTTCCTTCTTGGTTTGAGCAACCAAGAGTTCCTTCAATTGCTTCACGTCATTCTTCAAAGACGTGAGTTGATTGTTGTTGGGCTGAGTTACTTGGAAATTAACTCTTTTAACTCCACCTTCAGCTCCTTGGTGGGTGTACTTCTCCATATGCAAGGCTTGCTTCTCGATGAAGTCCCAAGCCTCGTCAATCGCCATGTCCATGAAGGTACCGGCGGAGAGTAGTTGGAGATTGAACTGGGTGCTTCCGTCCAGTCCTTTGAAGTATATCTCCAATAACTCTAACTTTGGAATCCCATGATATGGGCAATCCAAAAGAATGTCCTTGAACCGCTCCCATGACTTGGACAAGCTCTCCTTGTCCTTCATAATGAAAGCGTTGATCTTCCCTCTCATCTCAGCTGTCTTCGAGGGGGGAAAGAATTTGGTCAAGAACTCCGTAGACATTTCCTCCCATGTGCTAATTTTTCCCGGAGGAAGAGATTGATACCAAGTAAGAGCTCTATCTTTTAAAGAAAAGTAAAAAGGTCTTAGCTTGTAGTTGTTGTTTTCAATCCTCGGAGGTCTCAAGGTCTCCATCAAGATCTCATAGTTTTGAAGATGTTGATGTGGTGATTCCTTTTCTAGGCCTCCGAACTGGCATTGGCGAATCATGGATAGAACTTGCGGTCGAAGTTCATAGTCATGGTCCGCTGGATCTCCTAGGTTAACTACTGGACGCCTCAGTTGTTGATTAGGGTCCATCCTTTGACCTAGGGTTTGTGGGATTCCTGCAAGAAGAACGTTTCGGACTGGCACCCGAGGTGGGAGTATCTCGGCCGGGGCGTCAGGTACTGGAACCTGCCTCGGTCGAGGGTCAGCGATTGGATCCTGCATCGGTCGAGGATCAGCAACTGGATCTTCCCTCGGTCGAAGTAGAATTTGGTCTCGTATGGCTGCCATATCTGCTTTGATTGCTTCAGTCCTGGTGCGAGTTTCTTCCTTCTCTCGCCTTAGCTCTTCCCTGCTGAGGCGTAGCAGCTCTAACGCCTCTTTCAACTCGGCCTCAAGATCGCGGTTGTCTTGTTGGGCCATCTTCGCTTCTCTTAAGCGTCGCTTGTATGTCTTTTCTGATTCGGGATCTTAAGGAACGATTTCCTTCCCAGTACGGGTTCTTCGCATATACCTAAGAAAGAACCTGCAAAAGTCACTCAATTAGAGTGGTCAGTAGACACGGGGGCAAGTGCCCCAAGAGCAAACCGTACCGGCTCGGTCTAGACCAAGTCCCCGGCAACGGCGCCAAAAACTTGTTCACTCCAAACGGTGTGTGCAAGCTTTAAATTTATAACCCTAGACTTAAGCTTAAAACAAGGATGCGAACCCGCAGTGTACGGGTCAATCGTAGTAAAAGCAAGGAATTCCAGGGGTCGATCACAGGGACTTAGTGAAACAAAGTCCAGTTACGGTATGTTTATGTAAATACTAACCACAAGAGCAATTAACACAATCAAAGATGAATAAGAAGTCAATAAAGCAAACGTGCAATTCTAGGGATTAAAGCATCTAGTTGTGGTTCCAACTCAAGATCTAAAGATAAGCGGACAAAGCTGAGGTTTTTGCAAGGGGAAGGTGTTACTAAAGTGGAATAGATCACCGGGTAGTCTCACTACTCACTAATCCTAAACCGTAACTCCTATTACCGGGTAAGTCTCAAGGAATTAAGATAAAGAACTATATCCTCAAACTAACACACCATCTAAGGGAATAGAATCAACCTTTACCGGGTAAGTCTCAGGCTAACTTACAAAGATGAGATGAAAGCACACTCAAACCCCAATAAAGGATAAACCTTTATTACCTACACTTATGATCGTTGGTACACAAACTAAGGAATTACCGGGTAAGTCTCATCCTAAGCTTGCATTGAACCAGGAAAGGTGTAATAAGGATAGGATTTGGCAAACTCTAACACTTAACTCTCAGTTTCGGATCAGATAAGTCACCTCGGTCAGCCAAATTCTACCCCGGCCGAGATGTTCATCGACTGAACGAGATGCTTAGGGTTAAGGTTAAAGACTCGAACTTTCAGGATCCTACTGGAATCTAAGATTATTCTATCATTGTTTTTCCCATAACCTTCAGCCAATCACCCTAGAATCACACAAGGAAATTAGCCACTCATCATCATGAAAGTATTAATCAAATATATGGGAAGAAGGTGAATATTTGAACAAGAAGAATTTAATAAAAAGACTTCAATAACTGAATCAAATATCACAACAAAGCGTTCCTTGGATATAAATCCAACAAGCAAGACAACAAGGAAGAGAATCTAAGGTAATCTTACAAGAAAACCTCCAAAAGCTATAAAAGCTACAATCTTCAATCTTCCTTCAACCTTCAAAAAGGTTCTTCAAATCTCCCAACTGGAGTATGGCTGCTATGGTGTAAGCAGGATTTCAACTCTATGCAGGATGTTGGATGTTACGCTAAGATTGACACGCAAAAAGCTTTACATTTATAAACTCGAACTAAAATCCTAAACTACCTAGCGAAACCCGCAGTGTACGGGTCGTTTTGTAGAAAGGAAAGTATTCCGAGGTCGAACACAAGGACTGAGGTGAAACTAAGTCATTCAATGATCGGAAATAGTGTGAATCTAGACTAAGATAAGATGAGGAATAAAGAAAATGGAAAACACAATGTTTTTGGAGGGTTTTGGGTGATCAAACAAAGATCACAAATATATGAACACAATCAAGCAACACAAACACACACTAACACAAAAGATAGGAGAATGGAAGTAACAAAGCGGATTCTAGAGATTGGAAGTCCGGTTATGGCATAGACTCAAGCTATCTATTCATTCCTCGGATTAACTATGATATGTTGGGATTAAGCGTTTCTAGATTGAGATCAATTACCGGGTAAGTATCATGATCCACTAGTCCATTCCTAAGGTCTCATCACCGGGTAAGTCTCTAAGAACCTAAGGATAGGAATTCTACACAAACCGGATTGTTACCTAGGGGTCTAACCTATCCTTACCGGGTAAGTCTCGGAAAGGAAAGTCCTAAACAACTATCCTAGCACACTTAGTCCAATGGCGGCTTGTGAGGCTCACCACTACCTAGGGTTTGTCATCTTTTGAATCTAAGAGTAAGAATCACCGGGTAAGTCTCTTCTAAACACTTAGTTGCTAACACTAGGTCTCCCTAGGATACAATTAGCTCAACAAACACTAGGATTTCAAGAACAAGAGTCATCCAAGGGTAAAAATCTAAGTTCATCCTATCATGGTCCTAGCCATAACCCTTCTTTCCTTACCCTAGAATCGCAATCTATCTAGTCAACAACATTCATTTCAAGATCAATCTCCACAAATAAAGCATGCTTGCAAGTCATGGTCAATTGATGAAGAACAATCCAAAGAAAAGACATTAAAAGCATAGAATAGAAATTACCAAATCCTTACAAGGCTCCAAGAGCTAATCCAAGTTGTCAACAATGAACTTCTCTCTCAAATCCACTCTAATCTCACTCTAAAACGAGAATCTACACTAATCTCTCCCAAGAACACCCCTAATGGGTGCTTGGAAGAGAGGCAACAATGGAGAAGTGTTTTGGGGAAGAAGATAGGTCAAAAGAGAGGAGAAGGATCAATGGGAGAGAGCCAGCAACAGCTTTGAAGGACCACTTATATTCTCCACCAAGAGCAAGGCCGGACAAGAGATCGTGGGACACGTGGCTTAAGCTGTCAAAGGCCCAAAAATCGACCCAGAGGAAAAAATCGGCCGATTTTCCTGGGTGTAGGTCGATTTTCTTCAACAGAAGCATGCTATGATCGTCTAGCCACGAGTTGCTCCATTGCTTGCACCAATAGTGGTCTTTGTGTCCTTTGTTGCTCCAATTATGCTCCTCCAAGGCTTTGGATGTGTACCATCATGAGGCTTGGCCCTCAAATGTATCGATTAACGTCCAATAGATCCCCGAAATACCTACAAAACCGACAAAAGCTCGTGTAGACGTCTTTTCTAGAAATATGCACGAAATGAGTGTAAACGTCGTGAACTAATGTCAAAACGTGCATGAATGAGTGAGAAATCTATCTAAATGATTACCTAATCCTAAGTCATAAATCTTGTTATCAAAAATACCCCATACTTAAGTTTTGCTCGTCCCCGAGCAAATTCCCAACTATAGACTAAGAGATGACATGATTTATGTATGCAGAAAAATGGCAAAATCTTTTTGGGTTTGTGCTTCTAATATTGGATCACCTTCATAGTCATGTTTCATGGCAATAGACAAGCAATTATGTATCAAATAAATGAAAGCATGGAAAGACAATTACACTTAACTTGATAGCATGCAATGAAATGTAAAGATGAAGAAGTCAAGATGATCATGAGTATATCCAATCTAGATCACTAAGTCTTACACACATGCAATTAGGTCACAAGGACTTAGGAAGGAAGAGGCTAAGAAACGTTGTGATTAGGTGGGAATTTTTAGGTCATGTGATGCTAATTCGGGAAAGGAACTAACTTCACAATTTCGTTTTTGCTCAACTTCCCAACAAGTGTATAATTTTCTCCAACTTTTCTTTGTTTTCTTTTCTTTTTCACTTATTTTTGAGACAATGGCATTGGTGTACAAAAGCTGAAGCCTTGGTGATTAGCCATCCTCGGGCTTTTTTATTTTTCGAGGTGCATCCACACCGGGCACACATACCAAAGCTCGTTAGGACTATCGGTTTATTTGACTTTGGCAAGGCACCAACACCCGATCATGTGAAGTGTACCGAGTTACTTGTCATTTAAACCAACGTCCCCAAACCTATATTTTTGTCTACACTTTCACAACAATTTCAGCATTTCATTCACATCATTCTTTCATCAACAACTTCACCCCACACTTGCTTTTTACACACATCAACACACTAGCATGCTCCTATTCCCGGATGGGTCAAAAGAGGTCAATTTATATCAATTGAGGTGCTCAAGCAACATGATCAAGATGAGAAGTAGAGAAAGATGAATTGCCTTATTCATTCCTAAATGGTGTGCAAGAACTAGCATGCAATTTCGACCTTCAATACTCAATCCATTCTAGGCAAACATCATGATCACAAGTCATTCATGGAATTCAAGATAAGTATTTCAAGTCCACATATGCATCATCAATTTAACACATAAGGCCATCCATAGCCAATCCACAAGACAAGATTCATCATTAGGGTCATTCCCAAGCTTTAGAAGCACTAAAATTTTTTTTAAAATTTTCTGATTTTTTGGAATTTTCGAAATATGTATGTACAATGCAAGACATAATGAAACATGTGACAACATTAAACTATCCTAGATGCTAATCATGTAAGTGATCATGAAAACCCCACCCCATACTTAGAAACACATTTTCCCTAATGTGGAAACTAAATAAAGAAGTGAAAGAGAGTCCTCACAATGTAAAATTGGTGATGCTTTGGTATTTCGGTTCACATCGAATGATGATGGTGGATGATCGATCAAGGATGGTAGAGAGCTCTTGATGTTCATTATGATGTCGGAACCCGCGCTTTGCGCCGCAAGCCGTCCAAGTTCCAAGTCCGCTCCACCCATGCTTGATTGGAGATCATCACCTTCCTTTATATAGAGGAAAAATTGCCCCATTGCTCAGGAAAATCGGCCGATCTGTCTGAAGAACGGGTCGATTTTTCTGGGTGATTTCCTCCTCGTCCATTGCTTGGATCTTGTACCTTCAACTGGTCCATGAGGCTTTCACATGACCTCCAACATCTCATAACTCATGACAATCAACAAGATCTAGCACCCAAAAACACAAAAGTAAAACAAAGCACACCAAAAGCAAAATCAAACAAAAACAAGAAAAATAAAAGGGAAAGACATGTACCTATGGTTTGCCTCCCATTAAGCGCTTCTTTAAGGTCATTAGCTTGACCAACTCCGAGGATGTGTCAATCCACCTCAAATACCATGGTTTGCTTGAGGAGTCCAAGCAACCATCGCTTTCCGGCATCCATGATGACAAGCAAGGGCCACTTGATGCCCAAATAAGCTTTAAGTTCTCACTTCACTGGTGAGTAGTAGACTCCTTCATCACCGCTCCTTTGATGATAGTATGGAGTTGCAACCATAGGTGCCACCCCATACTTAGACAATTGGTACTCCGCGGTCATACCGGTGAGATGCTTGTCATCCTCATCCTCTATGATCCAAAGAAGGCCGGTTCTTGGAAAGAATTCTTCATTGAGGTGCTCCATAACCATCATGGATCCATCATGCTTGCCTCCATCATTCAACATGGGAAACTCCTTAGGAAAGGGGCTCCAATCTTCGTGTGTACTCTGGGCAAGCAAGGAGGGATTGGAAGGAGTTGAGGTTAGCTTAGGGCTCTCCCTCGTGAGCTCTTCAAGTGTGGTTCCGGGGTTGATGGCAAGGATGACCGGGGGTGAGAATACTTCATTGCACTCCTCCAAAGGTGAAGGAGGTGGAGGTAAGCCTTGAAGGATGGTAGGATCTCCTCGCATAAGAGCATTCCTAATCTCCTCAATCTCCCTCCTCATTTGTTCTTCTCTCTCGGTATTCAATCTCCTTTCTTCCTTCAGGGCCAAATCCCTTAGCCACAATTGCTCTCGAGCTTCATTCAACTCTTCCTCAAGGCTTCTATTGGTTATGGTTGAATCGGGCAATTCTTGGATCTCCTCATAGTGAACCTCCTCTTGATGACATACTTCCCCTTCAAGCTCCATGTGGGAACTAGAAACGGAAGCAAGGTTGCTTTCTAGATCATCCATCTTCCTCAACATTTCTTCTAGCATTGACTCCAATCGATCATTGTGAGGTTGATGGTGAGGTTCCACATAAGGCAATGTAGTCATGTGAGCTTGATCATGGGACTCATGATGGGCATTAAACTCCTCCCAATACTCAAACTCATCATGGAGAGGTCCTAGATCTTGGCTTTCCATCCACTCCTCATACTCCATGTTGTCAAGGTCGTCTTGGAAGTACAATCCGTCCATGGCAAACATGAAAAGGCAAAGACAAAAACAACACAAGATCAAAAGTAACAAGAAAGATAAACACTAAAAGCAATCAAAATCAAATGACTTAATCTAGACCTAGTCCCCGGCAACGGCGCCAAAAACTTGTTACGCTAAGATTAACACGCAAAAAGCTTTACATTTATAAACTCGAACTAAAATCCTAAACTACCTAGCGAAACCCGCAGTGTACGGGTCGTTTTGTAGAAAGGAAAGTATTCCGAGGTCGAACACAAGGACTGAGGTGAAACTAAGTCATTCAATGATCGGAAATAGTGTGAATCTAGACTAAGATAAGATGAGGAATAAAGAAAATGGAAAACACAATGTTTTTGGAGGGTTTTGGGTGATCAAACAAAGATCACAAATATGTGAACACAATCAAGCAACACAAACACACACTAACACAAAAGATAGGAGAATGGAAGTAACAAAGCGGATTCTAGAGATTGGAAGTCCGGTTATGGCATAGACTCAAGCTATCTATTCATTCCTCGGATTAACTATGATATGTTGGGATTAAGCGTTTCTAGATTGGGATCAATTACCGGGTAAGTCTCATGATCCACTAGTCCATTCCTAAGGTCTCATCACCGGGTAAGTCTCTAAGAACCTAAGGATAGGAATTCTACACAAACCGGATTATTACCTAGGGGTCTAACCTATCCTTACCGGGTAAGTCTCGGAAAGGGAAGTCCTAAACAACTATCCTAGCACACTTAGTCCAATGGCGGCTTGTGAGGCTCACCACTACCTAGGGTTTGTCATCTTTTGAATCTAAGAGTAAGAATCACCGGGTAAGTCTCTTCTAAACACTTAGTTGCTAACACTAGGTCTCCCTAGGATAGAATTAGCTCAACAAACACTAGGATTTCAAGAACAAGAGTCATCCAAGGGTAAAAATCTAAGTTCATCCTATCATGGTCCTAGCCATAACCCTTCTTTCCTTACCCTAGAATCGCAATCTATCTAGCCAACAACATTCATTTCAAGATCAATCTCCACAAATAAAGCATGCTTGCAAGTCATGGTCAATTGATGAAGAACAATCCAAAGAAAAGACATTAAAAGCATAGAATAGAAATTACCAAATCCTTACAAGGCTCCAATAGCTAATCCAAGTTGTCAACAATGAACTTCTCTCTCAAATCCACTCTAATCTCACTCTAAAACGAGAATCTACACTAATCTCTTCCAAGAACACCACTAATGGGTGCTTGGATGAGAGGCAACAATGGAGAAGTGTTTTGGGGAAGAAGATAGGTCAAAAGAGAGGAGAAGGATCAATGGGAGAGAGCCAGCAACAACTTTGAAGGACCACTTATATTCTCCACCAAGAGCAAGGCCGGACAAGAGATCGTGGGACACGTGGATTAAGCTGTCAAAGGCCCAAAAATCGACCCAGAGGAAAAAATCGGCCGATTTTCCTGGGTGTAGGTCGATTTTCTTCAACAGAAGCATGCTATGATCGTCTAGCCACGAGTTGCTCCATTGCTTGCACCAATAGTGGTCTTTGTGTCCTTTGTTGCTCCAATTATGCTCCTCCAAGGCTTTGGATGTGTACCATCATGAGGCTTGGCCCTCAAATGTATCGATTAACGTCCAATAGATCCCCGAAATACCTACAAAACCGACAAAAGCTCGTGTAGACATCTTTTTTAGAAATATGCACGAAATGAGTGTAAACGTCGTGAACTAATGTCAAAACGTGCATGAATGAGTGAGAAATCTATCTAAATGATTACCTAATCCTAAGTCATAAATCTTGTTATCATTGGATTTGTGGAAATCCAACCCTTTTTATAGGAAAATAACCCTCCAAAGATAAGATATCTTAGAAAGATCTTTTCCCATAAATATAGGTAAAATATAAGATCTAGTATATCTTCTTCCTTCCAAGAGCCAAGCCCAAAAAATATAAGATCACTTTCCAAAGATAAAAGATCTCAGCCAAGAATAAAATATTCTCGCCGCGTCCCAGGTGTTCGCCTGGGTCGAGTCGACTTCCCTGGATCACCTCGGTCAAGATGAATCTGTGGTCAACCGAGGTGAGTCACAACTGAATGTGAAATCTTTCAAAACTGGTCCAAAGTGAATCTCAAATCCATGGCTATGCTTCCTGGATGGTTCCTTATGTTCCTCAATGTAGCTCCAATAACTCCATAGCTCCTTTTGCTCCTTTTTGATGCAAAACGTGCCATTTTACCTACGATTACAACAAAACTAGGTGTAGACCTTGATTCCCGCAAAGGTAGATGAAATGGTAATATAATCACATAATATACATATAAACATGCAGATTATGAAAGATAAAACGTCTAAACAAACCCCAAAATATAGACTATAATTCATGCTATCAAAATACCCCATACTTAGCCCTTGCTTGTCCCCAAGCAAGTTCCGCGTATAAAAGACAAGATAGAATGGATTATAAGTCAATAAAATCAATGGAAAGTTTTTCAAAAACATTTTTATGGTGTGCTACAATCATAGATCACTCTAAGAGCATACTTCATGGAATTTAAAATCAAAATATGATCGAAACATTTTATAAATATAGAAAAGTTGTTCATCTTTGCATAAAATCATAGAATGCATAATAAGTCATAATTATCGAAATTAATTATGTATAATCCAGTTTAAACCACTAAGTCAATTAACAAGCTTGAGGTCTCAAGGGCTTCCCAAAAGAAAGGTCAAGAAACGTGTAGGGTAGGGATGTATGTAAGGTAATGTGGTGCTAGAATCCGGGAAAAGGATGAACTTCACTTCCACTTTGACTTGCAACATCTTCCACCAATAAGCTTTGCTTATTTCACACTTTTTTACTTTACTTTTTGGGATGCATGGACAGAGGTGCACAATAACCGAAGCCTAGGAAATCAGCAATCATCAATTTCTTGAGATGCATCAAACCCTTGATGCACATACCATGACCCGTTAGGAATATCGCTCAATCCGACTTTGGCAAGACACAAACACCCGGCTGATAGCATGAATTATAGTCTATATTTTATGGGTTTGTTTGGACGTTTTATCTTCAATAATCTGCATGTTAGCATGTATAATATGTGATTATATTACCATTTCATCTACCTTTGCGGGAATCGAGGTCTACACCTAGTTTTGCTATAATTGCAGGTAAAATGGCACGTTTTGCATCAAAAAGGAGCAAAAGGAGTCATGAGTCATTTGGAGCTACATTGAGGAACATAAGGAACCATCCAGGAAGCATGGCCATGGATTTGGGATTCACTTTGGACCAGTTTTGAGAGATTTCACATTCAGTTATGACTCACCTCGGTTGACCAGAGATTCATCTCGACCGAGGTGATCCAGAGACGCCGACTCGACCGAGGCGAACACCTAGGACGCGGCGAGAATATTTTATTCTTGGCTGAGATCTTTTATCTTTGGAAGGTGATCTTATATTTTTGGGCTTGGCTCCTGGAAGGAAGAAGGTCTTATATTTTACCTATTTTTATGGGAAAAGATCTTTCTAAGATATTTTATCTTTGGAGGGTTATTTTCCTATAAAAAGGGTTGGATTTCCACAAATCCGAGGACCCGCTATCATCCCGCTTATCACGCTATACCATCGATCAGAGTTCATAGCACGCATCAGCCATACTCCAGTTGGGAGTTTTGAAGAACCTTTTTGAAGGTCGAAGGAAGATTGAAGATCATAGCTTTTATAGCTTTTTGGAGGGTTTTGTAAGATTGTCTTCAATTCCCCTTCCTTGTTGTCTTGTCTTGTTGGATTGCTATCCAAGGAACGCTTTGTTGTGATATTTGATTCAGTTATTGAAGTCTTTTTCATTAAATTCTTCTTGTTCAAATATTCACCTTCTTCCCATATATTTAATACTTTCATAATGATGATGAGTGGCTAATTTCCTTGTGTGATTCTAGGGTGATTGGCTGAAGGTTGTGGGAAAAACAATGATAGAATAATCTTAGATTCCAGTAGGACCCTGAAAGTTTGAGTCTTTAACCTTAACCCTAAGCACCTCGTTCAGTCGATGAACATCTCGGCCGGGGTGGAATTTGGCTGACCGAGGTGACTTATCTGATCCTAAACTGAGAGTTAAGTTTTTAGAGTTTGCCAAATCCTATTCTTATTACACCTTTCCTGGTTCAAAGCAAGCTTAGGATGAGACTTACCCGGTAATTCCTTAGTTTGTGTACCAACGATCATAAGTTTGAGTGTGCTTCCATCCCATCTTTGTGAGTTAGCTTGAGACTTACCCGGTAAAGGTTGATTCTATTCCCTTAGATGGTGTGTTAGTTTGAGGTAATAGTTCTTTATCTTAATTCCTTGAGACTTACCCGGTAATAGGAGTTACGGTTTTGGATTAGTGAGTAGTGAGACTTACCCGGTGATCTACTCCACTTTAGTAACATCTTCCCCTTGCAAAAATCTCAGCTTTGTCCGCTTATCTTTAGATCTTGAGTTGGAACCACAACTAGACGCTTTAATCCCTAGAATTGCATGTTTGCTTTATTGACTTCTTATTCATCTTTGATTGTGTTAATTACTCTTTGTGGTTAGTATTCACGAAGCTTACCGTTATTGACTTTGTTTCACCAAGTCCCTGTGATCGACCCCTGGAATTTCTTGCTTTTACTACGATTGACCCGTACACTGCGGGTTCGCATCCTTGTTTTAAGCTTAAGTCTAGGGTTATAAATTTAAAGCTTGCACACACCGTTTGGAGCGAACAAGTTTTTGGCGCCGTTGCCGGGGACTTGGTCTAGACCGAGCCGGTACGGTTTGCTCTTGGGGCACTTGCCCCCGTGTCATCTAACCACTCTACTTGAGTGACTTTTGCAGGTTCTTTCTCAGGTATATGCGAAGGACCCGCACTGGGAAGGAAATCGTTCCTTACGATCCCAAACCAGAAAAGACATACAAGCGACGCTTAAGAGAAGCGAAGATGGCCCAACAAGACGACCGCGATCTTGCGGCCGAATTGAAAGAGACGCTAGAGCTGCTACGTCTCAGCAAAGAAGAACTAAGGCAAGAGAAAGAAGAGAATCGCACCAGGACTGCAGCAATCGAAGCAGAGATAGCAGTCATACGAGACCAGATTCTACTTCGACCGAGGGAAGATCCCCCTGTTGATCCTCGACCGATGCAGGATCCAGTAGCTGACCCTCGACCGAGGCAGATTCCAGCACCTGACGCCCCGGCCGAGATACATCCACCTCGGATGCTAGTCCGAGATGTTCTTCTTGCAGGAATCCCACAAACCCTAGGTCAAAGGATGGACCCTAATCAACAACTGAGGCGTCCAAGAGTGAACCTAGGAGATCCAGCGGATCATGACTACGAACTTCGACCGCAAGTTCTATCCATGATTCGCCAATGCCAATTCGGAGGGCTAGAGAAGGAGTCGCCACATCAACATCTTCAAAACTACGAGATCTTGATGGAAACCTTGCGACCTTCCAGAATTGAAAATAACAATTACAAGCTAAGACCTTTTTACTTTTCTTTAAAAGATAGAGCTCTTACTTGGTATCAATCTCTTCCTCCAAGTAAAATTAGCACATGGGAGGAGATGACTACGGAATTCTTGACCAAATTCTTTCCCCCCCCTCAAAGACAGCTGAAATGAGAGGGAAGATCAATGCTTTCATTATGAAGGACAAGGAGAGCTTGTCCAAGTCATGGGAGCGGTTCAAGGACATCCTTTTGGATTGCCCACATCATGGGATTCCAAAGATCGAGTTGTTGGAGATCTACTTCAAAGGACTGGACGGAAGCACCCAGTTCAATCTCCAACTACTCTCCGCCGGTACCTTCATGGACATGGCGATTGATGAGGCTTGGGACTTCATTGAGAAGCAAGCCTTGCATATGGAGAAATATACCCACCAAGGAGCTGAAGGTGGAGTTAAAAGAGTCAACTTTCAAGAGACTCAATCCCACAACAATCAACTCACGTCTTTGAAGAATGACGTGAAGCAATTGAAGGAACTCTTGGTTGCTCAAACCAAGAAGGAAGAGAAAGGACAAAGGAACAACAACAATGGATACCGTAACAACAACAACGGTTCCCGGAACAATAACAACAACTACAACAACAACAATAGAGGATCCAATAGCAACAATTGGAGGACGAACAATCAAAACAACCAGAACCCTGGTAACAATTATTCTAACTCCAACTCTAATAATTCCTCTAACCCTTTCCTCTCTTCTCCTTCTTCTTCTTCTTCTTCTTCTTCTACTCCATTAAAGAGCCAAGGGCAAGGATCAAGTTCGTCTCAGCCAGAAAAGAAAGACGCAGTTCTGGAGGCTATCTTGATCAAGCTTAGCGCTATGGAGAATTCTATGACTTCATTTTCGAGGACCCAAAAGTCCTTCGAACAACAACTTGCTAGTAGGGCGAATGAAGCGCCAAGAGATCCAGGGAAGCTTCCAGCAAAGACGGAAAGCAACCCTAAGGGCCAGTGCATGGCCATAACGACGAGGAGTGGACTTAAAACTGCAGATCCAGTACCTCGTTCGACGCAGACCACCTCGGTCCAGATCTAGTCGAAGAACACCTCGACCGAGATGCCAATCGAGGTGGAGCAACAGAAAGCGGAGGGGAAAACTGAAGTTTATGTTCCACCTCCAGCATACAAACCACCACTTCCATTCCCCCAGTCCAGAGCCAGAGCACATCTAGACAAGCACTTTGGTAAGTTCCTTGACTTGATGAATAAGCTACATATTAATATTCCTTTCCTTGATGCTATTTTAGGTATGCCCGCCCATGGGAAGTTCTTAAAAGAAATCTTATCAAGGAAGAGGAAGTTGGAGGATGTTGGTGAAGTTAGGATGACATCTAAATCTTCGGAGCTCATACAAATCATGAAAGAGAAGATGCCTCCTAAGTTGAGAGATCCCGGCTCATTTTGCATCCCCATTCAAGTTGGGGATGTCACTTGTGAAGCCCTTTGTGATCTAGGAGCCAGCGTGAGCATCATTCCGCTGGAGCTATGCACGAAGATCGGACTTGGAGAGCCCAAGCCGGTCAAGATTCGACTTTATATGGCAGATCGCTCCATCACCCATCCCGTGGGCATCTTGGAGGACGTTCCGGTCAAGTTAGGTAACTTCTATCTACCTATAGATTTTGTCGTACTTGACATTCCCGCAGATTATCCTGTTCCTATTATTCTCGGGAGGCCATTTCTAGCAACTTCGGGTTGCAACGTGGATTGCAAGAACGCCAAGTTGAAATTCAACGTTGGTGGCGATGAGGTGGAGTTCGCACTACTTGCAGCCATGAAAGGGGAGCAACTAACTGATGATATCTTCAACATCTACGATGAAGAAGAATCAAGAGAATTGGTGAGCTCCATCCTTATTAACGATCCACTCGAAAGAGTTATTAGCTTCAGTTTAATGGAGGAAGGTATAGATGCTTCTTGTGATGCAGATATACGGAGCTTAAAAGCATTGGAAGAGGATCCAGGAGCTAAAACTGAGAAGCTAATCCAGGAGACAGAGATCTCCAGTTTCGGTTCCAGTTGCAGTACCTCGACCGAGGCACTTCCTGGACTGAGCGAGGCGACTGAAGAACATCTCGGTCAACGCCTCTGCACCTCGACCGAGGTCGATGGCGAGATGATGTCAACTGAGACTTCCGAAAGTCCAATTTCTGAATCCACTCGACCGGAAGGAGGAAGCAAGGATCCCCCTCAGAAGACACCCCCAGTTGTGGAGCTTAAACAACTCCCTAGTCACTTGAGGTATGTCTTTCTTGGGCCGGATTCCACTTATCCCGTTATTGTTAGTGCTTCCCTTTCCGAATCTGAATTGTCTAAGTTAATGCATGTCCTGAGGAAGCATCGAAAAGCTATAGGTTACACCACGGACGATCTTATTGGCATTAAACCTTCTTTCTGCATGCATAGAATTCTAATGGAAGATAATCATAAGACTTCACGGGAACCTCAAAGACGGTTAAATCCGATCATGAAAGAGGTTGTGAAGAAGGAAGTTCTTAAGTTGTTGGATGCAGGTATTATTTATCCGATCTCGAACAGCAAGTGGGTTAGCCCGGTGCATGTCGTTCCGAAGAAAGGAGGGATGACCGTTGTGACGAATAAGAACAACGAGTTGATCCCAACGAGGACTGTTACGGGCTGGAGGGTTTACATCGATTATAGGAAGCTGAACACGACCACACGGAAGGACCACTTTCCACTTCCCTTCATCGATCAGATGCTCGAGCGGTTAGCCCAGCATTCACACTTTTGCTACTTGGACGGCTATAGTGGATTCTTCCAGATTCCTATCCATCCGGATGATCAGGAGAAGACCACTTTCACTTGTCCATGGGGGACATTTGCCTATCGGAGGATGCCATTTGGATTGTGCAATGCACCCGCTACCTTCCAGCGATGCATGATGGCCATCTTTTCCGAGTATATAGAGAATATCATGGAGGTATTTATGGATGATTTTTCCGTATACGGATCCTCTTTTGATGATTGCCTATCTAACCTTTCTCTAGTGCTTAAAAGATGTGAAGACACTAACCTTGTTCTGAATTGGGAAAAGTGTCAATTTATGGTTAATGAAGGCATTGTACTAGGACACCTCATTTCTAATCGAGGTATTGAGGTCGATCGAGCTAAGATCGAGACTATTGAGAAGCTCCCTCCTCCTTGTTCTGTTAAGGGTGTGAAGAGTTTTCTCGGGCATGCAGGTTTCTATAGGAGATTCATCAAGGACTTCTCTAAGATCTCTAAACCTCTAACTAACCTCTTGAATAAAGATGTTGTTTTTGAGTTTTCGCAGGAGTGTCTTGATGCTTTTTTACAGGATTAAGGAGGCGTTGATCTCCGCTCCCATTATCCAACCTCCTGATTGGACCTTGCCCTTTGAGGTCATGTGTGACGCTAGTGATGTAGCCGTAGGAGCGGTGCTTGGACAGAAGAAGGATGGCCGGACCACCGCCATTTACTATGCTAGCAAGACGCTAGATGTAGCCCAGCGCAACTACGCTACCACTGAGAAGGAATTATTGGCGGTTGTATATGCTTTCGAGAAGTTTCGTTCCTATCTAGTGGGGGCGAAAGTCATTGTCTACACCGACCATGCAGCCATTCGTTACTTGTTGGCCAAGAAAGATGCCAAGCCGCGCCTTATTCGATGGGTTCTCTTGCTTCAAGAGTTTGACCTAGAGATCCGCGATAAGAAGGGGTCCGAGAACTCAGTTGCGGATCACCTCAGCCGGCTACCGGAATCTTCCCGCGAGATGGATAACCCACCCATAGACGATTCATTCCCCGATGAGCACTTACACTTGTTGGAGCGTTTGATGGATTTACTTACTTCACCCCACGATAGAGGTGAAGTATGGGGTGAGGGCACCTCCCGTCTCATTTGAGACGCATTATGGTCCAGCTAGCGACCTTAAACCAAGCGCTTCTTGGGAGGCAACCCAAGGTATTGCTTTCTTTTCCCGTTTTCTAGTCTAGTTAGATAGTTTTTGTTTTTACTTTGCTTTGCTTTGTTTTTGGCGTCCTAGACAGATAGCAGGAGATATCTAAGGAAGGAGCATAACTGGAAGGATAGAAGTTCGAGATTTTGAGAAGGCAGAAGCATCTCGGTTACTGTCAGAGCACCTCGACCGAGTTGATTCTTGAGCAACCGAGGCGACTAGGGTTTCTGCAGAACCACCTCGGTCCGTACCACCTCGGTCCAGTCGAGACCATCTCGACCGAGGTGACAGCAGATCCAGGAACAGTATAAAAAGGGGAAAATTTTATTTTTACTTTTTTACTTCCTTCGACTCGACCGCGGCGCCTTCATCACCTCGCCTCCTCAGTTTTTGCTCGTTTTCGAAGATTTCCGCTTCCAAACTGCGATTGAAGGGTAGAGGATCCTATTGCAATTACAGATCTGCAAAGAAATCGAACGAATCGACCAAAACGAGGTAAAAACAGTCGAAACCCTAACTCGTTCATTCGCTTCGATTTGGGCTTTGGTTGCCCCTGATTCTGCTGAGAAAAGGCTTAAGTACCCCATAGGAAGCAATTGTAGTGATTTTTGGGGGAAAAGAACTGGATTTCTGATATTGGAATCGAAAACTGTTGCGCCTCGGTCCAGTCGAACCGCATCTCGACCGAGGTGATTCTTGAGGATTGTCAGCGACCGAGGTGATCTGACAGTGTTTGAGAGAAAATGAGTTCCGATCGTCGCCTAGCCCTCAGAGATAGATCCTCACCTTCCCCTCCTTCTTCTTCTTCCCGACCTTACCGCCCGGTGATCCACGAGAGATGCCGGGTAGATTATGAGCGTATAGCTAGCCGTCCAGTTATTGCACCATGTTTTCTGGACGTGTCAGCTTTCGATTGCCTAGGGTTAGATGGAGACCTTAGGAGGATGATTGCCACTGTTGGGCTGGATCAGTTTACTGAGATCCGAGCCCCAGCCTATTTGGAGCCGACCTTAGAGTTCGTTAGCTCCTTCTCCTACCTCCCCACAGACTAGTCTGTGAAGTACCGGTTGATGAACCGGAACTTCATAGTTCCCTTAGAGGTTTGGAGAGAGATTTTCGGCTTTTCTGAGCCCACCGCCACCGACTTCCCCTCCCGATCTGTAGCTAGGGAGTTCTGGGGGCAGATTGCCCATATTACCGAGCATGCAGACAGATGGCGCCCTGGAGATTCCAGGGAGAAGGTCATCTTCCACCCAGCCTTCAGATTAGCCCATAGGATATTCAGCGAGAAACTTCTGGCGCGTACCAAGACGCCCCAGAAGATCCGACAGGGCGAGCTCTTCAGCCTTTACTGTATGGTCACGGGGGGTTTCCCAGACTTTGGCTTGATCTTGGCAGAGGACCTGCACAGGATCAAGGCCAAGGCGAAGGGAGACATTTGCTGCGGAGGTCTAGTCACCCACATAGCTGCTTATCACGGGATGGACCTCAGTGTTTGTACGATGGCGGCGGCTCCGAAGCCGCTTGGATTGCAGGAGATGATCACTCGGAGGATTCTAGTTCCCCGAGGTTTGACCACTCCATAGGTTGCTATGCCATGGGAGCGGACTGCACCACAGGGGATCCGCTGGTCTGCCCAGTTCACAGTTTTCGATCCACATTACTGGCAGACAGCTTGGGCTCCGCTGATGGAGGATCATAGGGAGGCAGCAGCTGCCCCGGCTGAGGAGGAGGAGGATGACGATGACGATGACGAGGAGACGGTAGATGAGAGAGATGGTGGAGTCCCGATGGATACAGGGACAGATACTGCAGGTACGAGCGCACCGCCGATCATAGACTTGGATGATGAGGAGGATACTGAGCATGCACCTGCTGCACCTCCCGCTAGATCTGCTAGGCGTCGGACACGCCGTCATAGAGATTCTGAGGTTCATCGCCGGATCGACGACCTGACAGATCAGATGATAGACTCTTATGCTGCCCTTACTGTGGACATGCATGAGAGATTTGCTGCCCAGGACCGACACATTGACCGCTGGACTCATCAGATATTAGAGGAGCAGCACTATCAGCGCAGGATGATGGAGCTACAGTTCCAGCAGACTATGGGCTATCAGTTCGACCCGGCTCAGTATCCGTACGTACCACCACCACTACCACCGGATCAGGACTATTGATGAGCTGCAGGATTTTCTTTATTATATTCTTATGCAGTTCAGCTATGTATCCGGTGAGTACTCATATTTCCAGACTTATATTGACCCACTGGGACAGTGTGTCCCAAGTATGGGGTGTTTGTATTTATTTGACTACTTGATGTACTTATTTGACTACTTTTGATGTATGACGCACATTCTATCTTATCGGATATTTTATTTATGCTTCACTTCTGCATTTATATGATTTATCTGATATTACATGCATACCTACAGGTTATTTGATTGAGAAAAACGTCGAAACTGAAAAAAATTGGTTTTAAAAAAAATTTTTTTGACCTCGACCGAGTCAGTTCTGGCCAAACGAGGCGTTTCACCTCGGTTGAACCAAGAACATCTCGACCGAGGTGGGTTAACTGAGAGTTTTCGAAAACGATTTTGTGTTACTTATCTAGATATGACCTCAGTGAAGATCTTGTTTACTGACTGGTTTTAAATTCTTTATGTGTTTGAAAGGTTTTATAATATGTTTCAGTTGCTAAATGCTTTGTTTGAAATTATTGGCATGTTTAATACTTTGTTTTTATCCAAATTATGTTGAATTTGAAGGTTGACACCACAAGATAAGTTCTCTCACTTTCTTCCTGGAAAGACCAAGGCAATTCATTCTTCTCTCTTCTTCTTCTTGATCATGCTTAACCCCTCATATACATTTTGCCTCCCTTTACCTATCCGGGAATTTGGAAGCAAGCGAAGTGGTGAAAGCAAGTGAAGTTAAAGTTGAGAAGTGGCTGGAAGTGAAAGTGTTAGAAAGCAATAATAGGTTTGGGGAAGTCAATCATGAAGATGAGTAACTCGGCACCATTCACATAGCCGGGTGTTTGTGTCTTGCCAAAGTCGGATTGAGCGATATTCCTAACGGGTCATGGTATGTGCATCAAGGGTTTGATGCATCTCAAGAAATTGATGATTGCTGATTTCCTAGGCTTCGGTTATTGTGCACCTCTGTCCATGCATCCCAAAAAGTAAAGTAAAAAGAAAAAGTGTGAAATAAGCAAAGCTTATTGGTGGAAGATGTTGCGAGTCAAAGTGAAAGTGAAGTTCATCCTTTTCCCGGATTCTAGCACCACATTACCTTACATACATCCCTACCCTACACGTTTCTTGACCTTTTCTTTTGGGAAGCCCTTGAGACCTTGAGCTTGTTGATTGACTTAGTGGTTTAAACTGGATTATACATAATTAATTTTGATAATTATGATTTATTATGCATTCTATGATTTTATGCAAAGATGAACAACTTTTCTATATTTATAAAATGTTTTGAGCATATTGAGTTTTTAATTCCATGAAGTATTCTCTTAGAGTGATCTATGACTGTAACACACCATAAAAATGTTTTTGAAAGACTTTATATTGATTCTCTTGACTTATAATCCATTCTATCTTGTCTTCTATATGCGGAACTTGCTTGGGGACAAGCAAGGGCTAAGTATGGGGTATTTTGATAGCATGAATTATAGTCTATATTTTAGAGGTTTGTTTGGACGTTTTATCTTCAATAATCTGCATGTTAGCATGTATAATATGTGATTATATTACCATTTCATCTACCTTTGCGGGAATCGAGGTCTACACCTAGTTTTGCTGTAATTGCAGGTAAAATGGCACGTTTTGCATCAAAAAGGAGCAAAAGGAGTCATGAGTCATTTGGAGCTACATTGAGGAACATAAGGAACCATCCAGGAAGCATGGCCATGGATTTGGGATTCACTTTGGACCAGTTTTGAGAGATTTCACATTCAGTTATGACTCACCTCGGTTGACCAGAGATTCATCTCGGCTGAGGTGATCCGGAGACGCCGACTCGACCGAGGCGAACACCTAGGACGCGGCGAGAATATTTTATTCTTGGCTGAGATCTTTTATCTTTGGAAGGTGATCTTATATTTTTGGGCTTGGCTCCTGGAAGGAAGAAGGTCTTATATTTTACCTATTTTTATGGGAAAAGATCTTTCTAAGATATTTTATCTTTGGAGGGTTATTTTCCTATAAAAAGGGTTGGATTTCCACAAATCCGAGGACCCGCTATCATCCCGCTTATCACGCTATACCGTCGATCAGAGTTCATAGCACGCAGCAGCCATACTCCAGTTCGGAGTTTTGAAGAACATTTTTGAAGGTCGAAGGAAGATTGAAGATCATAGCTTTTATAGCTTTTTGGAGGGTTTTGTAAGATTGTCTTCAATTCCCCTTCCTTGTTGTCTTGTCTTGTTGGATTGCTATCCAAGGAACGCTTTGTTGTGATATTTGATTCAGTTATTGAAGTCTTTTTCATTAAATTCTTCTTGTTCAAATATTCACCTTCTTCCCATATATTTAATACTTTCATAATGATGATGAGTGGCTAATTTCCTTGTGTGATTCTAGGGTGATTGGCTGAAGGTTGTGGGAAAAACAATGATAGAATAATCTTAGATTCCAATAGGACCCTGAAAGTTTGAGTCTTTAACCTTAACCCTAAGCACCTCGTTCAGTCGATGAACATCTCGGCCGGGGTGGAATTTGGCTGACCGAGGTGACTTATCTGATCCTAAACTGAGAGTTAAGTGTTAGAGTTTGCCAAATCCTATTCTTGTTACACCTTTCCTGGTTCAAAGCAAGCTTAGGATGAGACTTACCCGGTAATTCCTTAGTTTGTGTACCAACGATCATAAGTGTAGGTAATAAAGGTTTATCCTTTATTGGGGTTTGAGTGTGCTTCCATCCCATCTTTGTGAGTTAGCCTGAGACTTACCCGGTAAAGGTTGATTCTATTCCCTTAGATGGTGTGTTAGTTTGAGGTAATAGTTCTTTATCTTAATTCCTTGAGACTTACCCGGTAATAGGAGTTACGGTTTTGGATTAGTTTGTAGTGAGACTTACCCGGTGATCTACTCCACTTTAGTAACATCTTCCCCTTGCAAAAATCTCAACTTTGTCCGCTTATCTTTAGATCTTGAGTTGGAACCACAACTAGACGCTCTAATCCCTAGAATTGCATGTTTGCTTTATTGACTTCTTATTCATTTTTGATTGTGTTAATTACTCTTTGTGGTTAGTATTCACGAAGCTTACCGTTATTGACTTTGTTTCACCAAGTCCCTGTGATCGACCCCTGGAATTTCTTGCTTTTACTACGATTGACCCATACACTGCGGGTTCGCATCCTTGTTTTAAGCTTAAGTCTAGGGTTATAAATTTAAAGCTTGCACACACCGTTTGGAGCGAACACCGGCTATGGTTCTTATAATTCATCTCTCGGCTTCATACAGCCAAGTCCCTTGTATGACTTTTTATTCCTTCTATCTAAGATGACTCATGAATTTCTTACTCATCTGATAGTGCTTGTGGTAAAAATGATCTTCACAACTTTACTTCCTTGCTCACCTGATCTTTGGATGATTTGTAAGGCTCGCCAAGCAGCCTACCCGAGTATAATACTCAATTTAAGGTCCGATTCCATTGCCTCGTGTTGAAAACTCTTCAAGTCCGCTACCAATTTATAATGAGGCGATAATCGCTTCATTATATCACAACAAAAGGATACAAAATATCCTTTAGGATACTAACATGCTATACATATACATATATATAATAATACATTAGAACATATCGATATAAGTCTATATACTAACTAACACACCTATCATTCTAAGTTGCAGAGATCCACGGAGAGCGATGGTAGTCCAGCGTACTACTAACCCACAACCCGACTATGCTCGTGTAAAAAAAACATAAATCCGTTTTGAAAATTTTAGACCCCTTTCGGGTTCTAGTTATTTTATACAATCGGTCTTTCAGAAGATTTCAAGTGCCATTGTTGCCAACCCAGAGCTCTGATACCATATTGTAACACCCCAAATTCTGAGAACTCGGGGAGCTACTAGTTAGGATCTCACAATGGGTCCCGACCATAGTTTGACAACAATTTTACTTGGAACTTACAACAAGGCACAAAAGTATTTAAAACATTTGAAAACTGTAAACAATATATACATGGAGAATATGTATCAGCCTTACAAGAAACGCTACTAAAATGATGCATATGAAGAACAGAAGACATCCCCGTCCCCAACTAAATGAGTACGTGGACCCGGCTGACCATTTCCTCCGGATCTCTCTACAACTGTCTTAATCTGCAAGGCATCTACAAGCGGTATAAAACCGTTAGCTAACATTCTATGCATAAGTATAAAGGTAAAAACACAATCACACATCATACACAATCAACATGCAACACTCAATCCTTTTATTATCTTTAATTAGGTGATAGGTCATTACTAATGATACTTATTTTGTGACACAAGGGATTCCCAAACCTCGCCCATGTCCCCGTTTACTAACGCGGAATGGTACTAATGCATCTGACCGTCTACCGGACTGGGCTGGTCGCAGGGAACCTCCTAGACTCTCGCAAGAGCTAGGCAGATGATGTCACGACCCGTTATCATACACTTGGGTCAATTACGTAAATAATAAAGTCGGCCTAATCCGGTTTCGTTGTTTATCATAACTAGCAAACACCACTCATACACATTACACTCATACAAGAAAGCCAGCTAAGTAAGTCCGTGGACTTACCAGAATCCAATCTCGTCTCTCTTAACAACACTCAATCAGTAACGGCAGGAACTCAGTTGCCTGTCAAAGGAGGCACGTGGGTCAACACATTATCCCGGGGTACTTAGAAGTATCAAACTCCTAAGATGTACGATTCCATGTGTAGAAGTTATTACAGTGTTTATTTAAGGTAAAATGACTATTTTACCCTTAGTCCCGGAACTTCCAAAAACTCGGAATATGTACTTAAATTATAATTGGGAGAATTTGATATACTAGGCTTTTTTGAGAAAATGATTTAGTAAATGTACCCCATAATTTTTTTACCACTTTCATTTAATGGTAGGTAAAAGTAATTAACCCCTATTTTAATAAAAAGAAAAGAAAAAGACATTACAATTACAAATCAATCTAAAATTTTGTTTACGTACATTCTTTCTTTTGACTTTTTTTTCTTTTGTTGTACTTTTTTTTAAATTTTATTTTCTGGTATGAATTTATACCATAATTACATACCAGAAGTACATAGTATATACCAGAATTTTTTCATACCAGAATTTCTTATACCAGAATTTTTTTATACCATAACTTTTTCATACCAGAATTTTTTTTCATACCAGAATTTTTTCATACCAAAATTTCTTATACCAGAATTTTTTTTATACCATAACTTTTTCATACCAGAATTTTTTTATACCATAACTTTTTCATACCCGAATTTTTTTTCATACCAGAATTTTTTTCATACCAGAATATGTTCATACCAGTATTTGTTCATACCAGAATTTCTCACATGCTCTATATACCAGAAATTATTATACCAGAAGTTATGATACAAATTATGATACCAGAGTAGACCACAAAAATACCACACAAAAATTACAGAAAACCACCCCGTTGTATTCCTCTAACCAGCTTTCCTCTTTTTATGGAACAAAGTAGACCACAAAAATAACACTGTTTTTTCATTCTACCTGTTATAATATATGCTTTCCTCTAGTAAACTATGCGCCACCTAGCTTCGCCTTTCAACAACATGTTGGTTTGTGACCCTTTGCCCTTGTCTATTGTTCTCCTCTCTGGTTGTTGATAGTCTGTTGTGCCTCTATGGCCTCAAGGTGTTGTATAGAGAAAATCAAAACCCCAACAAACTCAGAATTACTATACATAGGCTTCATAATAATATATAATATCAGCAAATCCCAACTACATTTGCTGAATAATCCCCTGCAATAGAAATTTTACATAAAATTTCTGGTATGATTCATACCAGAAATTGAAGACCATGAACTAATACAGCTTGGTAACAAGCGTCACAAGAGCAGTAAGAATGAAGAGCAGTAAGAATGAAGACAGCTTGGTACTTGTTGCTCGAAATCGTAATGCTTCTCATACTCGGCGAAAAGTGCAGTTGCATCCTCGCCTATGTGCAAAACCTTAATTTCAACAGCCTTGCTGCAATGAAAACAAAAATAACTCTCTCTCTTTCTCCAATTGACTGCAAAACAACATCCCTCCCATCTCCCTAACAACCTCTCCTTAACCAGTCGAGTTTGCCTCGATTATTTCGGAATCGGACTCTTTGCCTTCTTCCAGTTTAACAACCAGCTTTTCTAGATCTAGATTTAGATTTACCAAGATCCTTTAACCGTCGACCAGCAGGGGACTGAAAGAAGGTTTGGGTTCCTTCTCCGGCGGAGATCCTCCATGGTAGGCCATCGGCGGGACGCTAGAGCCTTCGGTCGCTGACCAGTAGGGGAATGAAGAAGGTTTGGGCTCCTCTATGCTGCCTTCTGGTATGAACTTTAGTACATGGATGCCGGACCTCCTCCCCACCTCGTCCATGAACCCGCAAGTTAGATCCATGAGTTGGATGGATCGGAGAAGAGACCATGAGTTGGATAGATCGGGAAGAAGAAGAATTACAGCAGGGCGGTAGTGCTTGGCCATGGTGTGAAGTAGAGAAGGCGGTGGTGATCCGCAGCTTCGAGTGGTAGAGATAAGAAAGGAAATGGGAGGCTGAAAATGCAGATGTTAGGGTTTGCACAGTAAAAATTAATTTGGGGCCTAGTTACTTAACCAAAAATATAAAAAAGCCTAGTTACTAGTTGAAATTAAAAAAAAAGCCTACTTACCTAATTTGCCCATTATAATTTGAGGCTAACTGACCATATTCTACTCCCTAGGATGATTTTAGGTAACAACTAGAAAAACTACCTATTTTCTATTTCCCGAAAAGTCACTAAAGTCCAACTACAGCTTCAAATATAAAATTCGAATAATCTTATAAAAATTCCGAAATAATTCCTTAGATCATCTATGATATCTCATCTACTCCTAGGAGCAAGAATTTCTTAAAACTGTTAAAGCATCACTTCTACAAAAAATTTCTAAAGTTGGTTACAACACTTAACAAACAACACACTGTCTTAACTTTGAAAAATCATAACTCCTAAACTACTTGCTGGATTTATCCCAAATTTTGATATGTTCTACTATAAAATCTTATCTATAATATATCCAAAATTCAGCCACAAAGTAGATCAAAATCCTATTTAAAACTATCTCACAAAACCGAATTTCAGCACAACAGAAAAACTGCTTACGACTCAATCTTTAAAAAATCATAAATCCCAAACCACTCGCTGGATTCGTCTCAAATTTTAATATGTTCTAAAACAATATGTCAACTATATCATACCCAAAATTCAAGTCCAACAGAGATCAAAAGCGTATTCAAAACTATCTCACAAAACTGCATCACATGTTGTTTTTCCCAACACTTAGAACTTTCAGCAAAAACAGAAAAATTGTTCAAGGTCCCAACTTCGAAACAACATAACTCCTAATCCGACCGTTCATTTAATCTCATATTTTAACCCAGTAAACTACATATATCCATCTATGACCTATCAAAAATTCAACGGTGGATCTTCAACCTAACTCCTTAAAATTGATCTACAAGATTGACCGTTTCAACTTCAAAACATTGAAGAAGACAACAAAAACTGGGCACATTGAGTTCATGAGGTTCTGGTTTGATCTACACAGTCAGCTACTCTGCAACCTCAGCTGTCTTCTCACATATCCTAAAGTTCCATACCTAATGAGATATACATCCATCTTGCCTTTGAATTCATATTATGTACACTTAATTGGAAACAAAACTACTATCCTCTACACTAGTATAACAGCAACACCAAGGAGCCCAGAAGCGCTTACCGGCAGCAGGTTGAAGAGGATTCGGACTTCTCGTGGTTGGTGCGTAACCGAACCGTCCTGGTTTGGTGTTCGTAAATTGGTACACACACTGCACTCCCTAAGTTCCAACAAAACCGACTTATGCTGTTGTTGTAAGATTTCCGAGAGGAAGGAAAAACGACATATGGAAACAACGATCTGCTCACCAGGTTGTTTACGGGGGAGATCGAGGGAACTCCGGTGATGGCCTGCCAGCACCGCTGCGGTCCTCTGTCGGTGTACTGCTGCCAGTCGCCAGTCGTCGTCGCCCCAGCCTTCCGTTTTTGCAGTCGCGTATGGAGAGTGCTGAGAATATCTAGGATTACTACAAGTCTCGTACGGGATGTTTTACGGGTATGATTTGGTTAGGCTATTAGATAGATGGGTGATTAGGTTTTAATTAAGCTGAAGGGAAAGAGATTAGGTTAAAGGGGAACATAAGCAGAAGAAAGAACGGTTGTTGTACTCCATGGGATTGGGCCGGCATGGCATGTCATGGGCTGGAGTCACCTCGCCTGTTGGCTTCCCGGGCCGCAAGGAGTAGCAGCAACAGGCCGTCTCTTCTTGGGCTGCTCCAACCCGCCAGCAAGGGAGAAACAAGGCTGGACAGTTGAATCCAATAAGACACAACAATGGGCCGAAACAAGATACGCTGATGTGGTCAAGGCCTTGTCAAAACGTGTTCTGGCCTTGTCATGGTCTCGTCTCAGCCTTGTCGAAATCTCGTCTCAGCCTTGTCATGATCTCGTCTGAAGTCATCGTTACGAAATAATTATAAGAATTAGGGTTTGATATAATTCTATCATTTTATGTGAATTAAATTCTACATAAAATGATAAATAATTATAAGAATTAGGATTTGATATAATTCTATCATTTTATGTAAATTAAATTCTACATAAAATGATAAATAATTATAGGAATTAGAGCTTGCTATAATTTTATCATTTTATGTGAATTAGCTTCTACATAAAATGATAAAATTTGTGAAGAAAGAATTGCTAGATAGAATGGAAAACCGTCAACGGCTCGAAGTCCGATTTGATTCGGAATTAAACGGAAATAAAAATTCCGGATATTACATCAGTACCCCCTTAAAATAAGTTTCGTCCCGAAACTTAGAACAAGGTACTTAATTAAACGACTTCCATAAATAAACTGGTTTGTCCTAGTCTCACTAAATTTTTATTCGTTTCCTAAACTTCTCTAACCCTATCAAAGCGTAACGAAAAAAAAAAAAAACTGGTCGTTACAATCCTAAACCGGTAAAGATGACGTTGTACATGGCGGATCGATCCATAACTCGCCCCGTCGGTATAGTTGAAGACGTCCCGGTCAAGCTAGGTAAGTTCTATGTTCCTATAGACTTTGTTGTGCTTGACATTCCTGCAGATAGTCCGGTCCCGATCATTCTCGGAAGACCGTTTCTTGCAACATCCGGCTATATAGTCGATTGCAAGAATGCTAGACTCGCCTTTGACATAGGAGAAGAAAAGGTAGATTTCGTTCTTTCCACTTTGGTGAAGGAACCAGCCTTCGATGAGGATATATTCAATATCCATGACAAAGAGCTATCTAGAGAGGAGGTAAGTTCTATTCTCTTCAAAGCTCCCTTGTAAAAAGTTCTTTCTATGAGCATTATGGATATAGGGGAAGAAGAGGAGTGCAATGAGGCAATTGAGGCCTTAGAGACACAAAAAGAAGTGTATGAAGAAGAGTTTGAGAAACTCCACGATGAGGCAGAAAACGTACGGATCCACAGTCAGACAGCCTATTCCACGACCGTGGAATTCACGAACACAAACGTGGAGCATTCCAGTAAGTTACACGGCCGTGGAGGAAACAGAGGCACCGTATTTATTTTCCACGCCCAAAATCACGGCCGTGGAGAAGGCAGGGGTGCCGTAATTTTGGGTGAATTCGAAGGAAATTGTGTTTCTTCCACAACTTCTCTTGATTCTTCTCCAACACCTTCTACTTCCTTAGACACTTCTAAGTTACCATCGGATATTCCTCAAGAGCCATTGGAGACACCTATAGTGATGGAATTGAAACCACTTCCTATACATCTAAGGTACGCATTTCTTGGACCTAATTCTACCTTTCCGGTAATTGTTAGTTCCGATTTAAGCATAGATGAACATAGTAAGCTTATGGTTGTCCTTAAGAAACATAGGAAAGCCTTAGGATATACTATAGAGGACTTAGTAGGAATCAAACCTTCCATATGCATGCATAAGATATTAATGGAAGAGGACTTTAGAACTTCGCGACAACCTCAAAGGCGGTTAAATCCGACCATGAAGGAGGTTGTCAAGAAGGAAATTCTTAAACTACTTGATGCAGGTATCATCTATCCTATCTCCGATAGCAAGTGGGTGAGTCCCGTACAAGTGGTTCCGAAGAAGGGAGGAATGACGGTCATCACCAACAAAAACAATGAACTCATTCCTACACGAACCGTAACAGGATGGCGGATGTGTATCGACTACCGCAAGCTAAACAACACGATGAGGAAGGATCACTTCCCACTGCCCTTCATCGATCAAATGCTTGAAAGGTTAACACAACATTCGCACTTTTGCTATCTTGACGGTTATAGTGGATTCTTTCAGATTCCGATACACCTGGGTGATCAAGAGAAGACCACGTTCAAGTGCCCGTGGGGTACGTTTGCCTATAGGAGGATGCCGTTCGGGCTTTGTAACGCCCCAGCCACCTTTCAAAGGTGCATGATGGCCATCTTCTCGGAATATATAGAGGAAATCATGGAGGTTTTTATGGATGACTTCTCCGTTTATGGTTCCTCTTTTGACAATTGTCTTTCTAACCTTGCTCTTGTGTTACAAAGGTGTGAAGACACTAACCTAGTTCTTAATTGGGAGAAGTGTCAATTTATGGTGAAAGAAGGCATTGTATTAGGACACTTAATCTCTAGTAGAGGGATTGAGGTGGATAAAGCTAAGATAGAGACAATAGAAAAGCTTCCTCCCCCAACTTTGGTGAAAGGGATAAGAAGTTTTCTAGGACATGCTGGATTTTATAGGTGTTTCATAAAGGATTTCTCTAAGATATCAAAGCCTCTTACTAATCTATTGATGAAGGATGCAGTTTTTGATTTTTCGCATGAATGCTTAGATGCGTTTAATATGATTCGGGAAGCTCTAATCTCAGCCCCGATTATCCAACCTCCGGATTGGAATCTTTCCTTTGAGGTTATGTGTGATGCAAGTGACGTAGCTATAGGAGCTATTCTTGGGCAAAAGAAGGAAGGACGAACCCACGCTATTTACTACGCTAGCAAAACGCTAGATGAAGCGCAACTCAACTATGCCACTACCGAAAAGGAATTCTTAGCAATTGTATATGCTATTGACAAATTTCGCTCTTATCTTGTAGGTGCAAAGGTGATTGTATACACGGATCATGCTGCGATCCGATATCTACTTGCAAAGAAGGATGCGAAGCCAAGGCTAATTAGATGGATTCTTCTCCTACAAGAATTCGATCTAGAGATCCGCGACAAGAAGGGTTCGGAAAATTCTGTTGCGGATCATTTGAGTCGTCTAACACATCTAGAGGACGACCATCTACCTATAGATGACTCCTTTCCGGACGAGCATTTACATATCATAGAGGAGTGCATCGATGTGATCACCAAAGGTAACGAACCATGGTTTGCTAATTTTGTTAACTATTTGGTTTGTCAGGAATTACCGCCCGGATTATCCTACGCACAAAGAAAGAAGTTCTTTAAGGATGTTCGGGAATACTTTTGGAATGAACCTCTCCTCTTTAAGAGAGGTCCGGATGGCATTATTCGGCGATGTGTGCCGGAAGATGAGATGCAAAGTGTCATCCGTCATTGTCATTCACTACCTTGTGGAGGACACGCTAGTTCGAACAAGACTAGCGCTAAGGTATTGCAATCTGGATTCTTTTGGCCTACTCTATTTATAGATGTGCAAACCTTTGTTTCCTGCTGCGATGCTTGTCAAAGAACAGGGAATATATCTAGGAGGAATGAGATGCCTCTCAACAACATCCAAGAGGTAGAGATCTTTGACGTTTGGGGAATAGACTTAATGGGACCTTTCCCATCATCTTGTGGAAACCAATACATACTTTTAGCGGTGGATTATGTTTCGAGATGGGTTGAAGCAATTGCCTCTCCCATCAATGATGCCATGGTAGTGGTTAAGTTCTTTAACAAGACCATCTTCCCACGATTTGGGACACCACGGACTATCATTAGTGATGGAGGTTCTCACTTCATTGTCCGGCGTTTCGAAGCTCTTTTAGCTAAGTATGGGGTGACTCACAAGATCGTCACCCCTTATCATCCACAAACTAGTGGACAAGTGGAGATCTCTAACCGGGAGATTAAGGGAATCTTAGAAAAGAAGGTTTCAAGGACAAGGAAGGATTGGTCCTTGAAGCTAGATGATGCATTATGGGCGTACCGGTAGAGTTGGAGCATAAGGCGTATTGGGCAATAAAGTGGTTGAACTTCAGCATGAAGGAAGCGGGAGAGAAGCGTCTCTTGGACCTAAATGAGCTTGAAGAACTTCGCTTGAACGTCTACGAAAACGCCAAGATTTATAAAGAAAGAGCGAAGCGTTGACATGATAAGCATATCATCCCAAATGACCTCAAAGAGGGAGATCAAGTCCTCCTCTTCAATTCAAGGCTTCGTCTCTTTCCAGGTAAGCTTAAATCTCGTTGGACTGAACCTTTTGTAATCAAACGTGTTTTTCCCCATGGTGCAGTTGAAGTATGGGGTGAAAAGGGCGGAATCTTTAAGGTGAACGGTCAACGACTCAAGAAGTATACACCGGAACTCCAAGCTGAAGAGTTCGCGCCCACCGCACTCGAATAAGTGCGAATATGGTCTAGCTACGGACCTTAAACAAAGCGCTTCTTGGGAGGCAACCCAAGGTATTGCATTTACGTTTTTGTTTTTGATTCATAGTTTAGAATAGTATAGACGTTTTGTTTTGTTTTGCCTTCGATGCCTTCCGGTATGTTCGTGTTTTTGGATATAGGATCAGTGGAAAAGAAAGAGGGAAGGAAAAGTTTGAAGAAAATTGACGAAACTTGGACTTTGACACATTATAGAGAGTTCCACGGCCAAAACCACGGCCGTGACAGCTACAGTGACCGTAATTTTCAAAAGCCTGAGAAAAATCATCAAAACCACGGTTCCGTACATTTCCACGGCCGTGGAAACCCCCGATAGACCGTGATTTTCAAAAAAATTTTACGGCCACTATAAAAACCACGTTTCTTCACAAAATACACAACAAATCCCAATTCCACGCCCCAAAACGCCGAATCCCTCCCCATCTCCCAATTTCTCGTTCGTTAATCGTTTTTAACGATTCTTTGGCCAAAACTGAAGCAATTTCCATCACCTACAAGATCCAAACAACGATTCGAGCGGCAATTCACCGGAGAAGACAGAATTCGGATTCCAAAATCCGAAAACCTAGGTTTTTCACCTCTTCTTTCTCTTTGTTGATTCGGCTTCGTTTTTGCTAGAATTTTTAGGAGAACTGATTGGAATTGGACTGAAATTAGTCTAGGGCTGCTTGCTGTTGAGTTTGGTGTGATTCTACCGATTTTTGCGAATTTGCGAGACGAACCACGGTCTCTAGGCATTCCACGGCCGTGGAACCTGAAGAACAAACCGTGGTTTCTGACAGAAAATGGATTTTGTAAGGAGAATGTCTGATAGAAACAAGAATAAGAAAAGGAAAGGCAACACCTCTTCCTCTTCTAGAGCACCACCAGCTGAGCCTCCATCACCCCCATCATCACCATCACCACCTCCCCCTAGGATCCCTACTATCCATGAGGATCATCTCGATGCTTTAGAGAGGATCCATAAGCGAGCCGTCATAAGACCTAGGTATCTACTACTTGAGGAGTTAGAGCCTTTACATGTGGTAGGGGATCTCACTTAGCTACTAGATAGAGCCGGATTAGTCGTCTTCTCCGCTATTCGGGAAGACGCATATGAGGAGATTACTAGGGAGTCCGTGGTTTCCTTTGAGCATAGCCACGTTGACAGGACCGTTTCTTTCCGGCTGATAGAGAGAAACTATGATTTCTCTATTAGAGAGTTTGGAGCCTTCTTTGGGTTCCATGAGACCTTCAATGGTCGATTCCCTAGTGGCGTGTACGCCAAGGATTTTTGGGAGGAGATAGCTATGATCTACACCAGCAAGGACCGCTGGCAACCTGCTGATACCAAGGCTAGGTTGATCTATCACCTAGCCTTGAAGATTGCCCATAGAGTGCTTTCTGAGTGTCTCTTCCCTAGGACGGAGACACCTCAGAAGATTAAGACGGACGAGTTGTTTTTGCTCTACTGTATGTTGTACGGTAGGCCAGCTAATTTTTCCACCCTCTTAGCTGCTACTATGAGCAAGCTAAAGAATAAGAGGGCCGGCAACATTGGATACGGTGGGATGGTCACCCACCTTGCTAGGCAGCTAGGGATAGACTTCTCCGCATGTACCCGCATTGCAGCTAGACCCCTAGGACTTCAGAGCCTCATGACTAGAGGCATCATCTTCCCTACACATAGAGGTCCACCATTCGCTGCCATGCCTTGGGAGAGTAGGATAGGGAGAGGGATTGAGTGGCTTCCTGAGTATTCCATTATGGCTGGACGCCATAACTGGAAGGAGACGTTCCCTGCCATGCATGCGAACAAACTAGTAGCCCCTCCTTAGGTTCCACCACCACCAGTTGTTGATGAGGAGGAGATGAGAGGAGGTGATGAGTATGAGGGAAGAGGAGGAGAGCATGAATTTGGTACCTTTCTGGATCAGCCGGATGCAGTACCCGACCCTCCTAGACACTCTCCTCGGCCCGCCAGAGCTTCAGGTTCTTCCTCTCGCCGCGCTAGTGTGAGCGAGAGACCTACATGGATGGCGGACCCTCCTTCATGGTATAGCACTCAGCCGGATTGGATAGGAGCTCCACCACCATGGCATGCACAGCCACCACCCGCACCAGCACCGTCAGACGCACCGGCATGGTACAGCCAGCCGCCCGGG
Source organism: Fagopyrum homotropicum (assembly GCA_033239125.1). Classification (NCBI taxonomy): domain Eukaryota; kingdom Viridiplantae; phylum Streptophyta; class Magnoliopsida; order Caryophyllales; family Polygonaceae; genus Fagopyrum; species Fagopyrum homotropicum. The sequence continues at coordinate 115,441,991 of BSWB01000007.1, read as the reverse complement.
TGGTATGAGCAGCTACCGGAGTGGGCCACCGACCTTTCCAGCAGGGTCGGAGCCTTGGAGATTCGTGCTGATGCTAGGGATGCACGAGCCGCCGATCATGACCGCATGATGAGAGGCATATACCGCCAACAGTTTGGGCGGAACTATGATCCCGGCTTCTTCCCGTTTCCACCACCGCCTCCACCTCAGTGATGACCCTGGACGATCTACCGTATTAGCCGCTCCACCACCGTCTTGTGAGTTCCTTTTTCTTTCTTTCTTTTCTTTATTTTCTTTTTGAACATTAGGGACAATGTTTGTTCCAAGTATGGGGTGGGGTGTGACTAATCGTTTGTAATAACTCTTACTCACTTTGTTTGCTTTTATAGAGAACACCGTGCATGTTTCATTCTATTGTTACACGTTTCATTATTGCATTGCATGAAAAAGCTTTTGAAAAACCCATAAAAATTGAAAATTTTTGAAAATTTTGTGCTTTTAAGGATAGAGATGACTTCTATGATAATCACTACTTGTGAATTGAGTTTCGATGACAATCGCATGCTTAAACAAATAGTGAATTGAAAAGAAATTGAATGAGTTGATTATCCCTCTTTTGCAAGTTTCATAATGTGATGAATGTTACTTAAATCATATTGAGAAATCAAGGTTGAAATCACATGATAAGTTCTTATACTTCTTGTTGAAATGATTAAGGTAATTCGATTTTCTTTCTTCTTTCTTTGATCATTTAGCCCCGGAATGAAATAATGGACTCCTTTACCTATCCGGGAATTTGGAGGAGTTGAATATTTGGCATGTTTGATGTGGGAGGGCCATGAAAGCAAAGTTTTGCATTCAAAAGAATAGAAAGAAATTATAGGTTTGGGGAAGTCAATCATGACGATGAGTAACTCGGCACTATTCACATAGCCGGGTGTTTGTGTCTTGTCAAAGTCGGATTGAGCGATATTCCTAGCGGATTATGGTATGTGCATCAAGGGTTTGAAGCATCTCACAAAATTGAGAAACGTCAATCTCCTACGCTTCGGTTTTTGTGCACCTCTGTCCATAACTCCAAAAGTAAAGTCGAAAAATGAATTGAAAGGAAGAGAGCGAAGCTCTAAGTTGAAAGTGTTGCGGAAACCGCAAGAGAAAAAGAAAAGAGATAGTTATCCACTTTCCCGGATTCATGCACCACATTCCTTAAAGTTTTCCTTCCCTTTTCCACATTCTAGACCTTGTTTGAAAGTCCTTCAGATCAACAGAATGATATATGACTTAGTGATAAATTGAAGTTTCTTATGATTGATTTTGATAATGTTTCAAGGTTATGATGTTTACATGGAAGTTTGATCAATTCATGAGTTTTCTTTACTCTTTACTTTTTGATTATGTATATGAGAGTCTTATGAACGAATGAAGCAAGATTTGAGAATGATCTATTGACTTAGAAACACATTCATCTAAAAGAAGTTTTGTTTTGAGAGTGCATACATATTTCATCCTAACTTGAGTTTTAAAGCTTTTGAAAGACCTTGCTTGGGGATAAGCAAATGGCAAGTATGGGGTTATTTGTTAGCATGAAATATTGTGATATTTTAGGCACGTTTTCTAGATGTATTTCATCCATATTGGTGTTCATTGATGAAGCATTGAAGCAATTGTGAGCTAGTTTGTCTATATTGTCGATATAGAGGTCTACATAAGCTTTGTGTTGAATGTAGGCGAATAAGAGCTAATTCCGAACAAATTAAGAGAGAATGGAGATGGATTGAGCATATCCAAGGATTGAGGACACCACAAAGGAGCTAAAGAAGATGCTAGGATGAAGATTGGCACAAAACAAAGGAGATTTACGAGCAATCTATGTTCCACGCTCTAAAATACGGTCGTAATGGAGTCCACGCTCTAAACCACGGCCGTGGAACTTTGGCAACACAAGCGTGGAGCATTCCAATGAGTTACACGGCCGTGGAAGTTGTGAAGCACCGTAATCAAATTCCACGCTCTAAACCACGCTCTAAATCACGGGCGTGAAATCCTATGGAACCGTGATTTAGGCGATCTTTTAACGTACAAATTAAAGCCACGATCTTTTACACAATGGGCTGGACACTTATTCTATCTTGCCCTATAAAAGGATGGAAGGAGAGAGATTCCGTCACCTCTGCTTAGACCTTCGCTTACGCTTACTTGCACGTGCCTAGGGTTTCAATTGGACATGCGGAGATTGCCATTTTGCAACGGAGATTTGCAAAGGCTTGGAGATTTGGAAGTTACGCTTTGTCCTTAGGTTTGATTAGAAGACGGATTGACATCCCGCTCTTCGTTCTTATCAAGGATTGTGATTGGTTTGCGTTATTCCGAATCTGATATACATCACTACTTTGTATGTGGATTTGAGATTGATTTGAGATTTATTGAAGGTTTTCGAAGGTTTTCATCTTTCATTCTCCTAAATCTTGAATTTGATATCATAATGACTGTTGTTGGCTAAAACCCTTTAGCAATTCTAAGGTGAAGGGTTGATAGTTGTGGCTTAGATGATGATGGATCGATCGTAAACAGATTGGACCTTGAGAGTTAGAGAGAATCGCCGACGAGCCAAAATCACGGTGTGTTCTTGAGTTCCACGGCCGTGGAATCTCAAGATCCACCCGTAATTTCCCTTAGTTTACGAACCTTGCTTTTACTTTAATCCAAAGTTAAAGATTTGCTTTAACTTAGTCTTGGCTTGCCTTTTCAAGGTGGTAGTGAAGCCTCAACAACCTCTACCTCGATTTTGAGTGTCACAACCTTAATCGGTTTAGTTAGTCTTGATCCTTGGATTACAAGTTTGGGTATTTGATATTAATTCTTATCTTGAGATCCTTTCTATATTGAAGCCTCAACAACCTTTATAGAGAGTGTCTTTAGATAAGTCATATAAGGTTTTGGAACTTCACCGTACATTGCCTTACATTCGTATACCTTTGCAAACCTCAACTCTGTCCTTATACCTTTAGTATATCTTGAATCGATTGCCACAGCTGGATTCCTGGATCTTTAGGATTGTTGTTTTTTCAATATTTACGAAAGCTCTTACATTTACTTGTTTGACAATTCTATAATTGGATTTAACCCCCAAATCCCTGTGTTCGATACTCTGGAATTCTTGCTTAACTATATCGACCCGTACACTGCGGGTTCGCTTGCTTTTATTCTAGTTTTATAATTTTAAAGCTTGATTGCACGCACGCTAAGTGGCGAACAGAGACCAAAAAACAAGCACCACAATTTGACTCACGATAGGTATGTCGAAATTGGATTAGCAATCTCTACTAATGAAGTCTTGACAAAGTTTAACTAGAATAAAGCACGGAGGTGAAGGTGAAACTCCGGTACGAAGAAAGCCCACTAGAAGCTCCGAATCAACTTCTAACTTTGTTTTCTCAATCCAAGATCCCATACAAGCACAACTCCATGCAAACTCCCCAAAACTCAGCTAATATAACTTTACTTTTCCTAATTTTGAAAGCGAAGTCTTTAACCCATTGACCATCTTCATCTCTAATCAAACCACCGACCACAACCTTAGATCTTGCATGGATTGAACCATCTGTGTTCAACTTCACCCAATATCTCCTTGGTCTCGTTCATCTTACTAGCCTTCACTTATGTGTTTAATCTCTTTACCTCGAGACAACCTGCTAAGCGCATGCACAATCATGTTAACCGTTATCTCGAGAAAGAGTTTCTTGTCGCGTGGTCCTTCTTAATTCCTAAATACTCTTGTGTTTCTCCATTTTCATAATCACTGGACACCCACTGCAAACCAGATACACCAATGAACTTTTTTCAAGCTAAATGACTTGTTAGAACAATTCATAAGTAACCATTAGTTCTTAGTTGCAGCGAAGAACCAATCAGTCATGGATTCCTTATACAATGACTTCCATAGTGAGACAGTAACTAGGCAGCCCTTTAGGACATGTAAAATACTCTCGATCTTCAATGGGCACATGTCCAACTACCACCAAATATCCTAATCGTTGTGAATATATACCATTTAGGAAAGGTTGCCACGTGATGACATCTTCACTTTCAAGTTCCATCATTGGCACTACCATTGCAACAACCATTGTTGCAACATTAGGTAATTTCCCAAGGATTATTTCCTAGTCCTACCCATGTTCTAGGATCCATAACTCTCTCACACTAAGTGATCGAGGCGGCCCAAGGGTTGATTTTGTCATGATGAAGTCTCCAAACGAGTTTTGCCATCGAAGTTTCATTCATATTAGAGCATGATCTAAAACCGAGACCTCCTAGGTGCTTAGGTTTGCACATTTCTTGTCGTTCACTTTGCATTCCGAGGTTTGAACTCTCTCAGTGCACATGGTGTTTCTTGGAATAACATTTAGTACCGACTTCGTCAATGTAATCTTGTTTGCCAAGATAAGTACCCTTTGCTTCCATCTTGTGAGTCTCACATTGATTTTGTCAAGTAATGGTCAATAGTAAGCTTTCTTTTTCTTTATTTGGAGGATTTTTACCCAAAGTACGTTCCACAATCCCTAGTCCCTCTGATACCTCCAACCTCTTGTAGTCTATAGGCGAGCTCATTACTCATATTAGGTGAGACCTAAAATCCTAGATTTGTCAAGGTTCACCTTTTGACCGGAAGCCTCACAAAAATAGAAAACACATCTCTAATAACATGAATATGCTCAATTAATGTCTTAGAAAACAAAAGAAATTTAATGAGCCCAAAATATACGTCTTTTGAGTCATCATATTCATACATTTCATATCCCATTTGGAATTAATTGTGTTCATATGAAACATAAATCCTTCCTATTGTGAATTGTGGTGTTTACTTTGGTTTATTTTGTATTACAGGTGTTCGAGGCCAAAAATGAGCAAAACCATGAAAGGATGACAAAGTATGAGTTTTAATTCTCCCCGGGGTCAAGCACATCATAAAAGGCATGTATATCGATCGGCTGATGATCAAATTTCCAAGGTAGATCTATGATGGAGAAAGAAGAATTGAAGAAAACAAGTGAAGTCATTAGAGAGGGCATACACGGTTTATGTAATAAAGCCATATACAACATGTGTGTGAAAGAGAATATGGCATGCAAACGGTATTTCCACTTTACACATAAACCGTATTTTATACCCCATACCGTATTTGCTCTTTGTAACGCCGAAAATCAGATTCTATCTTTGTTTATGGGTTGGGCTTCTCATGTCCGTCTTAGGGTTTGATATAAACATTATAAATAGGCCGTTTTAGATCAAATTAGAAATATTCTGGATAACTAGAGTTTCAAGGTTCCAAATCCGCGGTTACGGCACAATATATTTAGATTTCCTTTTCATGTTGGTGTATATACTTTTCACCTTTGTTTATTTATGCAAGACTCTTCCTTGTCATTATTTCTTTCCTTTCTCTATGTCTGGCTGATTTCTATTGATCTTAGGGATGGTTGAATCCTATGGTGGCTGACTTTTTTTTTTTTTTATCTGTTATATGAATTGTTAAATTGAAATATATTGATTTGCTTATTTTCAAAGAGCTTCATTTTTATCTTTTATTTACCTTCGAAACAAAGAAGTGGCATTTATAAAGGATTTTGGATAAAAACGGTCTTCCGCCAAAAAAATGTTGGTTTTATTTGAACGATTGAAAAAAACTTGGTTTTGAGAGTAGTGTTTTATCTTTACATCGATGATTTCTAACTATCACATAAAGTTCCGGCCTTTTTACCTTTTCTAGCTCATACGCCAAAAGCGAGACTTTTTTGGTCTTTTTTGGATTTCTAAATGCTTAGAGGATTTTTCTTATACTTGATACAATAACAAGAGAACACTCAAGTCGGTTAACACGGTCTTTGTTTGTCTATGTCAAAGACTATATTCGATAGTTATCTGCTAATTTGCATGATCAAGGTTCAATTATATTCATATACATGGTTATATGTTGTCTATCATAGTGGTGATACCTATCTCCTTAGATTGCTTTCCTCAATATTCTTATCATTTACAATCATTGCTTTCTTTCTTCTCTTTATAAACAAAAAACCTTCAAAACAGATATACTACATCCGATCAAGTTTAAAACTTCCTGTTGTGGGACCATCCTTGATATCTCCTACAAAACATAGGACCATCACTAGGTCAAGAGCAAGAGTCACTCAAAGAGAGGTTGCTAGCAAGATTCAGACATGAGAGGATCTTGTAGAATGGAGAATTGCATGACATGAACAAATCTCGGTCCCTTTTGATAAGTCTCGGCCGAGATTATGCAGGCCAGACCGAGATTCCTACTGTTGCGAAAGCTCGAGTGGAATCTTGACCAGATCAGTTAAAATAATGATCGTTATCTTTTATTATTTTAATACATTTAAAGACTAAACATTCTGGAGGTAATTTGTTGATTTTGATCCTATCTTTTAGGATTATCTTTTATTTTAATTTCTAGAGGAATCTTGCCTATAAATATCCTTAGATGACGAGATTATTAGGTAACTTAGTTTTAATTATTGATTTCCACATTATTGTGAGATACTTGTGACTTTGCTCACGGAGTTTGCATTTTATTCAAGTCTATTCAATAAAAAAGAAAGTCTTTTAGTTGAATCGTTGTGACTCCTTGCTAGGTTGTTCTTGTGTGTGTTAATCTTATTGAAGATTGGTCCTACTAGTTAAACTAGTCTCTCCTTGTGCTTGTCTTATTTAGAAGGCTTGTGTAAGGCTAAAGAGGGAGGGTTGAGGTAAGCTCCTTCATTAAGGGGTTTTGATCCAATTGGTCAAGGTTTTTTGCAAGAATACCTTGGTTTGTAACTTCCTATATTTTCATTTTTTTCATCTCATGTTCATCTTATATATTCATTATCAATCCATCAAACTCACGTTCTTTGTGTTCGAAGTTACACTTAATGCATCAACCCCGCATCAAAGTACTCCCTTTTTGAAAATAATTCGACCTCGAATCATAGCCTTTCTCATCACTAGTCACACAATGACTTCAGTATGGTAGCTTCTAGACTGGATCAACTCTATGGGATGAAGATATCAACTTCTCCTTCCTTAGCCGTTCTCTCTCGATATACACATTAATATGTACATTACTAGATGCAAACGGACTCAAATATCCTGGTGGTGAAAACTTCGAGTTCCTTGTATCTTCTAGAAGGTCTTTTGAACTTTGTAACACTCTAGCATTGAAAATTTTCACCATAATTTACAACAGTAGCGAATCTCGATCTCGATATGCAAATCTCGGGCGAGATTTCCTGGATGGGGCCAAGATTTTCACTATAGATCTATATCTCGTCTTTAATGATGAAAATTGGATATATCCTTGAAACTTTCCTTCTTCTAGGTGAAACCAAACTGAATCTCATGGTTCAAATGGCAATTCCTTGCAAACTTGATGAGTCTTGACCGCAACTAGACTCCATTTTCCCTCTAGCTTCTTGCATGATTCCTCATGTATCTTCTTGACAACGTCCTCCTGTATTCCTACAATCAACTTTACTCGATCCACTGTAATTGTATAATATCAAAGAAAGTTATGGAAAACAACTTAATTACAAAACCATGGTAGTTTAAGGCTAGATAAGGATCACATCTCCTAGAGTAAGCGATACTAATATGTGATAACATTACAACCTCAAAGATGTATTTTCTCCCCTTCTTAGATCTAGCTAACTCTTCAAATAAGCTAATACTAATGTCTCCCAAAAGCAAGGCTATAAACTCCAAGGGCCAACATAAGCCATGAAAAATACATCTAGATATGCTCATAAGATACAATATAAGATATACTCATAGTATTCCCTTGGACACCTTTAACACTTCAAATTGAACCTCCTTTGGACACCCCTACATCGTACGTCACAAAGATGAATACGTTCGTTTCCATTCATTATCATTAGGGTTGTCCAAACGGTCCGGATCATATTGAATTTTTTTTAATTAAAAAAAATAAAAATATCGATATTCTACATGGATTAAATACGGTCCGGGGTTGGACCGGACCTGACGGTATGCACTTCCTTTTTTAAAAATGTTAAAAGTATAAACCAACAGTCCGGACCGGACGATAATATCATGGACTGAACCGGACCGGACCGGACCGAACAATAATATCATGGACCGGATCGGACGGTATGCACTTTTCAAAAAATGTTAAAAGTATAAACTAACAGTCCGGACTAGACACTAATATCACGGATCGGACTGGACTGTATAAACCAACAGTCCGGACTGGATACTAATATCATGGATCAGGCTGGACCGTAATTTTCGGTCCGGTCTGGTTTTCCGGTTCAGTCCAATTATGTCCAGTCCTAGTTGCCATAGTTTATAAGTTATAACCAAAGGGGCCCATACTCTAGAAACTAAGGGCCCGTTTGGTTTTAACTCCAGAATCGGAAACGGAATGGAAACGAATCTAGTCCATATGTATACCATTGTTCATGAAAATTTGTGTAATCATTCCTTGTGGTTTGAAGGAATTGGAGTAGAATTTGATTACTTTTGATATCCTAACAAAATGTGAGGGAGCAAGTGCATTTTGCATTAATCCCCAAGGAATGATTCCACAAAACTCCATGAATAAGGATATACATATGCACTAAATTCGTTTTCATTCCGTTCCGTTTGCGGTGTTGGAACCAAACGGAAACCGTTTCCGTTTCCGGTGTTGGAACCAAACGGGCCCTAAGAGTAGTGTTAATCGAGGGCCATGGTTGAGTTGTTTATGATGCACCATTTTAGGTAAAAGCTATCAGATTAATTTTCTAATACAAAAATACAACACACATTAACACAAGAAGCTGAGAGGAAACCATATCCATTTGTGCCATCTCAATATCTTAGCCGGAGCAGTACAATGATCAAGGACTATCACCTCTTCGTTCGAGTAACTCGGGACTATTCTGTTTGAGAAATTGAAGGTCCTTCATCTGCAACTCCGCTGCGTCCTTGGGCAAGGGCTTTTCTGGGGATACACGGTCTTCTCCTCCACCTTCAGCAGCTTTCTTCACTCTATCTTCCACCATCTTCTTAACCTCTGCCTCCCCGATCGAGGGGAATACTGCATTCAGCATGATGTTCAGGAGCCTCGCGTCTTCCTCCTCGATAAGATCCTTTCCGAAGCAGCAGACGTAGATTGCTTCTAGGGCTTTCTCAGCTCGGACTACCATTGGGATTGTTGGGGGAGAAGCCTTCAATCTTGAACGTTTCTGCAGCCACAGCAGTGGAGAAGAATTCATGAATTCTACAAATGTTTTGAGATTTTAATCAGAGACATGACAGAGTAAATCTAGGTGCATCCGCACATGCTGTGAAAGTCCGGCTATAACACGACAACTATGGATTCAATCAGATATACTGCTCATTCTTATGCCATCAAGTGACAGTATAGTTGATATGCTATTCAGGAACTCCATTAAGATTTTAAGTTACTCATTCAGAAGAACTGAGAAGGATTACAAATACCCATTTGTAATGATTTGTTTTTTTAGCTCTCTCATTTTTTTAAACAAAACAGAAAAATGAGACCCTATGAGAACACCAGACTGACCTTTGCTAGCTCCACACTTGTAAGGACTTGGCTTAGTGGTATCGAGGTTCAGTGACATTCCACTTTGATACAACGGAGTTTTATACAGCTGGAGTAACCTTATCCCTTTATTGTCCTCATTTCATGCTATACTTATCACACATCATCTCTTGATTGTGCTCTTTTCATTTTGCTCTTATCACTCATCTCTCTCTAATGATTCTCACCATCAGCTACATTGTTTCTCCTTATACTTCCTTCTTTAGTTCTACTTCATACTTTCTACAATAATCACTAATCCAGAGGTCATCTTCTCCACTATAATGTAGAGAGAGAAACTACGAGTCATATGATCCAAAATCAAGAACAATCGTTGATTCGTTGATCTAAAATAGTTACCATTTTCTTTGTCTTTGTCTTTGATCAATAAAAGTCTAAACCTTAAGGTACCCCAAGTCTAAACCTACAGTTTGCATAGCTAGAAAGTATAAACTGTAACAGACTATAACAAAAAGAACAAAACATGAGTTGAGATTTAAGCAGGGGGGAAACTGCAAATGTTGATGATGAACTCACCTCTCTTGCTTCAATCATCATGGCGATGAAGGTTTGTTCTTCAAACTCAATATCATTTGAGAGCCGAAGCCTTTCGACTCCCTCAAGAATTTCCTCAGATTTAAGCAGCCCTGCACCAACAGCTGCTAACCAACAGCATAACAAAACATACAATGGGTCGCCTACCTACAAAAAATACATACCCAACACAATTCAATCCCATTTTTTCACCATACTCATCCATAGAAGCAAACGATACAACAAAAAAATCAACATAGGCAGACCATGATAATTGTGTATATCATCGAATTCCAATAAAATCAAGTTCGAAATCGATTCATCTTTGCAACTTCTATATTTCGGCTAACTTGGACTAGGAAATATCAAACAAACTAGAAATTGTCACTTGACAAACCAACAACAACAAAAACATTTGAGAAAAGAATAGAATGAAACAAAATTGAGGAGGCAATTACCCGGCCCCGGCGATCTTGAAATTCATAGAAAGCTCTAGAATCAGTGATGTCACAATTCTTACCAATCCTCCTCCTAAACTCGGCGAAATCGATCATATCCCCACCAAGTCCGCCTTCATCGTTGACAATCCTAGCAATTAGCCCTATGACAGGCAAAGAACCAATCACTTTGCTAGCAAAGCCAGAAATGGAATTGTCACTCTCCATGTAGGCTCGAATGGATAAGACCCTGTATCTCGAGTTTCTAAACCTTCTCCTGCTTGAAGAAGTCGTGGAACTGTTGTTGCTGAGAATAAACTGGTAGAAATTGAGATGTGTATTGGAAGAATGAAGACATTGTGGTGAGAGATGGAAGGAGGAAGACAGTGAAGTGGGTGTCACCGCCATAGCCACCCCGATGGCCATGAGATGTGGTGAAAGGGGCTTTGCTGTACAATGGGCTGGTTTAACAATTTTTTCCACCCTTTTATTGAATGAGTTGGTTATTATTATTTTTTTTATACGATTTTAACCCAAATATTATCCGGTTCCGCCAAAATTTTCCACAAGAGTTTCATTTGGATATGTCTTATGATTTTCTAATACCAGTTCCACCAAGGGAACGTGGTTTACAAATTTTATCAAAATGGTGGAAATTAGGACCTTTATTCCAGAAGAAAATTCTATTAAGTTTGTCCAATTCATTATGGATATTTACTGGTAACATGAAAGATTGCATAATGTAACTTGGTTTTGCATTGAGGTTAGCTTTTATTAACGTTATCCTTCCTTCTTGGGACAATGAAGACGCTTTCCACTTAGTTAATTGTTGCTTTTTTTTCATAATTACTGAATTAAAAGTGTCTTGGTTTACTCGCCCATTAATAATAGGGCAACCTAAGTATTGTTTTAAATTTGTAGATAGATTGATACCTAAATGACCTTGTATTCTTCTTCTATTACTTTGATCAACGTTTGTCGTCGTTTGAAATGCCGATTTATGGTAATTAATTATTTGACCGGAAATGCCGCAATAATCTCTCAACACAAATTGAGAACCAAATTACTAGCTTGAGTATTTGTCTTGGCAAAGATAATAATGTCGTCAACGAAAGCTAAGAAATGAATTTTGGTCCCATCTTTTGAGATAGGGAATCCAATGGATTTTGGATACTCATTAGGTAATTTCTATAAACTTCTAGAGAGCACTTCCGAACAAAGATTGAACAGAAGCGGAGAGAGTGGATCTCCTTGCCGAAGATCCCGTTGTGGACAAAACATGCTAGTGGGTGACTCATTAATAAGAATGGAATAGGAGACGGTAGAGATACACTCATGTATCCATTGTCTAAATTTTTCCCCAAAACCGAATTTTTTTAGAACCGCTTTTAGGAAATCTCAATCTACTTTATCATAGGCTTTTTTCATGTCTAATTTTAAAGTCATGTACCCTTCTTTTCCTTTTTTTGATTTGAAACCATGGAAAATTTCGTGGGCTATGAGGACATTATCCTGAATTGCTCTGTTTTTTAATAAATGCACTTTGTAACGGATGGATGATTTTTGGAAGGATTAGGCTTAAACGCTTTGCTAATATTTTCGAGATAATTTTATATATCATAGAGACTAAGCTAATAGGTCTATAGTGGGACGTTGATGTTGGGTTGTCGTTCTTTGGTAATAGCGCAATAAACGTATGGTTAATTTGTTTCAGAAACTTTCCGTTTCTATAAAAACTCATTACCGCCCTCGTCACATCCGGACTCACAATGTGCTAGTATTTATGGTAGAAACCCGCAAGCATTCCATCTAGTCCCGACGATTTGTCTGCCCCTATATTGAAAATTGCCTCCTTAATTTCCTTTGTAGAGAAAGGCCTTTCCAAATCAATGTTATGAATATAAGATATTTCTTAGTAAATAACTTGTAGCTAACATTCCATTTTGTTCTTATCCAATGGAAACGCTTTGAAGCGATTCTTGTAATCGTTTATGAATTCTTCGTTGATCTCTGTCTCTTTTAACCACCATGCCATCATTTTTGGTGATTGTTGAGATAAGTTTTTATTTCATCTGCCCGTCGCTTTCCTGTGGTGAAATTTTGTATTCTTATCTCCAAATTGAAGGAATTTTGTTTTAGCTCATTGCAACCAATACTTATGATGGTATTCCACCAAACACTACCTCTTCTTGCTTAATCTTCCAATTTTGTCGTGCATATTTTGGTCATACTGAGAAAAACTTTGCTTTTGAAGCCCTTCAAGGTCTTCATCTACTTTTTTTAATTGTCTGTTAATGTTACCAAATTTTTCTCGACTCCATTGTTTAAGTTTTTGTTTGAGAAGTTTTGTTTTCTTTTCGAGACTAAACATATTTGTCCCTTTGAATTGGGTCCTCCATACTTGTTTGACTACGTTTTCACAGTCTTGTCTTAGCGTCCACATTGATTCAAATCTAAACGGTTTGTTCTCAACACTCGAGTTAGAAATTTGAATAAAGAAAGAAATCATGCAGTGGTCCGAGTTTGTGAACGCATGATTTCTTGTATGTATATATGGGTATTCCTGGATGATTTTGAGTGAAGTCATCACTCTATATAGTTTTTCATATGCATTATTATCTCCCTCTCTTTTTTCCACGTAAATGTATTTCCTTTAGTGGGTAGGTCCCTTAGGCTAAATTGGCTCGATAGTAGTATCAGTCTCTCAAATATAGAATTGGCTGGAATCACTCTGCCCTTCTTATCCGTAGGTTCTAGTAACTCGTTATAGTCACCCATAATAATCATCGGAATTTTTATATTAGTCATTTCATTTTTTAGTTGTGACGAGAATTGGTTTTTCAATTGTTCATTTGGGGGAGCATAAATGAAAATAATCATGGATTCAAAATTGGTACTTGTATTTGTGTGTTTCACAAATAGAGATCGATCGGCTACTTTGATATTTTCTCCCCTTTGATTTGATAATCTTTCCGCAGAAGACACAGACAACCCGCAAAACTCATCGCTGGAATAAAGATTATCTTATCAAAACCCGCATTTCTCCAAATTCTTTCCTCATGCTCGTCTTTAGTTTTAGTTTCTGCCAACACAATCATTTGAATGTATTCATTTTTACATGTAATATTTAAATTGGTCAAAACATTCTTTTTCTTCATTCCCCTACAATTCCAAAAGGCAATCTTCATTTTATACAATAATCTATTATTGGGTGTTTAAATCCCCTTGTTCCAAACATTAATATCTTCTTCAAACTTTTTTCTTTCAACCATATTGATCGAGTAAGATGATTCCTCCGCAATTGTTGGGAATATGAATTAATTTTAATCGAATAAAATTTGCACAATGCCAGAAATCTATTTGGCACTAACCAATTCTGCACTGCATAAGTGCCTTTTATATTGTCAAAGTCCTTAAAATTTTTCCAAATGCTCTCCCTGTTAAATTTGTCTTAATATCTTATTATTACAAAAAATAAAATAAAAATTTCCACTGTATGTTGTTGCATATCGTAGACAGTACAAGGGACGGAACCAAATCTATATATACAACTAAACAACACCCATTTTGTCCACATGTCAATTTCTAAGGCCGTCCACGTCAGCCTTTTTTCCAATTTATTTACAGATTTGCCACAACGTAGTTACAGATTTGTCATTAATTATTTTATAAGAATTTGTAAACAGTCATGCCAAGTCAATTTTATTAAAAAATAAATCTTCTAACAAGATTTGACACATTTATTTAATTTAAAACTAAATCAAAATTTTCTCCTCTATCTAAATCTAAGTAAAAGTGATAATATATTAAGGTATAAATATAATACTCGAATAATAATCTTTGTAATAGAATTTTAATTATGTTATTTTATTTTATTTTACAATACTTAAAGAAACAAAATTCATGTGCTTGCATCCTGTAGAAGCCGGAAAATACTATTCGGTTGGTAATTTCAAAGATTGTTCTGGATCCTGCATAATTGGACCTTTCATCATGTTGTAATACCGTGAGAATACTAGATCGACAACTCTGTTGATGAAGGTTATTCACAGCTGCTCTCATTTTTGCTTCTTCTTCAAAGTTCCATACTTCTTTCAGGACTGACACAAAAGCTTTGTGACCTGCATACCACAGTAGGAGCCAGTAGTCCGCACACAAGTAAAAGAAAATGGAAATTATCTTCTTTGATTTATAAAAGTTGTTTTTTATACTCTTTTCATGTATTAAAATTGTAAGGATGCACCACCATTTTAAATACCCACATACTATGTCCTTAAAAGCCTGATTTTTCATCCATTTAACAATTGTTAGCATTAGAATTCCTTCCGCTGTTAAGCAACAACAGTAGTACTTATTTCCAAAACAACATTGTTCAATTATTCTAAAACCATCAAATTCTCTTTGAAAACCATTCAAAAACGCGTAGAGCTCAAAATTAAAAGGGAGAATTTGACATACTAAACCTTTTTAAAATATGATTTAGTAAATGTATTCCATAATTTTTTATCACTTTCATTTATTTAATGGTTGGTAAAATTAATTAACTCCTTTATTTTAATAAAAAAAAATAATAGACACTAGTTAGTGTTAAGTTGTAATTACTATTACTAACTTTATTTTATTTTTATTTTATTTTTTATTTTTTTTATTTCTTGGAATAAATTTCTAGTATGAATTTTTTCATACCATAATTTTACATACCAGAATTTACATACCAAAATTTTATATACCAGAATTACATACCAGAATTTTACACATTAAAATTTACATACCAAAAACTCAATTTTTTTTATTTTCTTTTTGTCCTTTTTAATTTTTTATAATGAAATTTACATACCGGAATTTAACTATGATATCTACACAACTATGATCTACTTAGTAAAATTTTAAATCATTAAATCTGACCAACTTGAATCTTCGTTCTCCTTTTCAATCCCAGCTTTTCACCAATCTTGTTGAACATATGCGTACTTGTTGAAGAACCTCATTAAAGTCTCAACAAGAAAAACCATTCCATAAACTCTCACATGAATTGTGTTACACAGGACTGCACCCGTCCAAAATAAGCTTATGGAGAGCGCCTGCACAAATGATGCAATTTCATTCATGAGCTCATTTGATTGCTCACATAGACTCATATTTATAGCAACAGATGGCAAGAATAGCAAAACTTGCCAGCTCACCACAAGTAGCCACCAGCATCCACTATCGCCAAAGCTTAAAGCAACAACACCAGCTACTCCAAACGACCATAACACCATCCATAAAAGCATGAACATGATGAAACCAGAAGATGTCAAGCCTTGAACCGAAAGAGTCTGTAGAATCTAGACACCACCAAAAGATAGGAACCATGACAGTGAAATCAAAGTGTTTACAACATGCTGAATGTCAACTTTGTAGATAATAAAATATAAATCATTATGCTATTGCACAAAACACAATTGTTGATTGTGAACAAAGATATTCCGGTGAACTGGATTCAATTTTTTTAAATGCTTTAGCAGTTCATCATGTATTCATATGAATTTTTATGACTGATGAGAAGTGAATCGTCTGGCGAAGGATTAGAGTTGGTGAGTTTTAATGACCTTCTGATAATTAGGACTCTGTGATGGACCCAGAGCGTGTAAACATTGCGTTGAAGGTGGATGATACGAGACTTGAAAATCTTTGAAGCCTAATCTCCTAGCTAGCCCACCATGACCCAACTCCAATCCCTCAAGATACGGGATTGGAATCGCTCCATTCAAGTATTCCATAACATTTGCCATTATGTTTGAACACAATAGTTGATAACTCGGTCAAACCTTGAGAGATCTAGATCTAGATCTAGCAATGGTCCATCGGGATCTTCTTCGGCTTCCTCCGTTACGATTCCTCCCTCCAGCTCGTCACCCTGGTGGCGTCGCCACCCCCTGTAGTCGTAGATGTGACGAGGATCGGACACCGGATTAGCGACGAAGAGCTTGTGTGTTGAGTTTCGATGGTTCCAAAGGTAACCGAATTCACATTCAAAGGGGTATCGAAGATTGCTTTCATGTTCCTAATAATACAAGATGATTTGAGATAGTTGGAGTGCGGTGAGAAGGGAGGTGGGAAGAGAACAAATAAGGAAAAGGGCTCGGAAGAAAGAAGAAAAGAAGAGAAGGAAGTAGGTTTGACGGTAAAAAGTATTAGTAGGGTATTTACTTAACTTAAAAACCAAAAAGCCTACTTACTAAATATAAAACCCAAAAATGCCTATTAATCAAATTAGCCCAAATTACAAAGGTAGCTAGCCAAGTCCATAGTATCAAAGAGATGTCCTATCTAATCTAATATATCTATTAAAGTAGAAGCATATTGCCACGTGTCAACGCCATATTTCTCGAAGTCTAAAAAATTATTTTAAAAAGTGATTTCCTAAATGTTAATATAACTTAGAAATTGATTTCTAAATTTTTTTTATAAATATTTTTATAAAAATAGTTTTTTAAACTTTTACGGATTTTTTTTACCAACAAGCATATCTTAACAAATCAATTTTAAAAATTTAATTAATTAGAAGAGATAAATACTGAAAAAGAATTAAAAATCATAATAATGATTATAATTTCATTCTCCGGATTTTTATTTTACAAAAATATACATATAAATTTTTAAGTATTAAATATTTATTAACACTCAACCCGCACAAAT
Organism: Fagopyrum homotropicum; assembly: GCA_033239125.1. Lineage (NCBI taxonomy): Eukaryota > Viridiplantae > Streptophyta > Magnoliopsida > Caryophyllales > Polygonaceae > Fagopyrum > Fagopyrum homotropicum. Next base: position 115,424,759 of record BSWB01000007.1, on the reverse strand, counting down.
TGCGGGTAATACACTATTATCGACTTGTTGAGAAACTATTAGAGAAAACATTCTGATTATTCTCCATTTGGTATACATAGCTAATTTTTTCAATTTTTTATATCTTAGTTGATGCCTACATTTCCACTCGAGCAAACATGATAGGAACTTAACACTGGATACATGGATAAAGTATCCCACAATTTTTTATGAAAAACAATTCGATTTAACATGATAGAGCTAATAAGGACTACACAGTAAAGACATAATCCCACATTTAATTCATTAGTTTGGAAAATTTGGAGGATATACTCCATATTTTATTGCAGGCCAAAAGGAAATTGAAACGACACTCAAGAAAGGTTGTTGCCAGTAGCCTTTTTGAAAGTTCTAAATTCTAACATGATTAACAAGGCTTTCATAAAAAGGAATAAATCCGGAAACTGGATAATTCCAGATTTGCACTAGAACACCGTAAGAGAGTTGACATCATTAGAGCTAGTTGAGTTTTGGTTTCTTTGTTCCCTTCAGCTTGGAGGAAGCCGAGTCATCGCCACCCCCTGCCTCTTCCCCAGGCTTGAATCGGAGTTTCCAGATTCATTGTTCACATTCATTGCATTCATAAGTTTGTTAACCGTGTTGTTTGTTTCCATGGAATGAAAGGTATTTTCAGAAGCCGTCACCCTTAATTCTTCCGGAATATCACCATTTTTGAACAGCAGTACAGTAAATTCAACAACCGTCAACTCATCCTCCGGACTTTCCTCATGTTCCTCATCTTCATTGAGTTGTTTTTCAATCCCAACAGCTTTTGTCTTATACTCTTCATCCTCATCCATGGGGACAGTAAGGGAGGGCATTGACTCGTTTTCTGTTTCATTTTTTGCATCATTAGGGAGTTCATCCTTAGGCTGGCATCATTGGATTTTTATTGGACATAATTTCCTTGGGCATCATGCTCATGTTGATCATTCTTGACACTTTTCTCTTTCCCTTGGATTTCCATTTCGTCCTTCTGTTTACAACTTCTTCATTAGCAATCTCAGGCTTCTTTGGGCTAATCTTTGAATAAGATGATGAATCTTCCTCTTTTTCTTTAAAAAACTCATATTGAGATGAGAGATAGGGTCTCACCACATTATGGTAAGCCGCTGGTTGTTTGTTCTTTTTCACCTTGTTCCATTCTTTGTCCTCATTCTTTTCCAATGGAATTTGTCTTCTCCCATTGAACTCCCTAAAGTTTCTAAATGACTTAGTTTTAATTCCCCTCATAGGACAAACCTCATAAGTGTGATCTTCATTGGCACAAAACCCACACCCCGTAGAAAAGTCTTTGTACCCAAATGGGGAAGTCTTTTACTTCATCATTTTCATCCGGAATAGGAATTGTTTGTTTTTTCTCCCCATCCACATCTAAGTTAATACAAATTCTAGTGAAATTAATACATTTGCCTTTTTCCGAGAAAGAATCCAGTTTCACAAACTTTCCTACCCCATTCTTTTCTATTATGATTCTAGTTGCTTCTATGTTAACATATTCCGAAGGGATTTGGGGAATCCTAACCCATAGATCAGCTGTAATGTTACTCTCAAGTAGTGTGTTGAAATTTGGTTTCCAAGGCTTCAAAATAACAAGAAGGCCAAAAATATGATAAGGTCTAGCTTTCCAAATATTTTTCCTATCAATAGGGTTTGAGAAAGAAACCTCAAATCAATGGTTAGGTTTAGCAAAGATTCTAACTTCACCCTTAACATTCTTCCATTCATATAAGAGTTTTGTTCTTAGTTTTGACATTTATATGGGTTCCTCAAGAATACATCCCAGTAAAGGTGACTCCTTTTGTTTTTGAAAATCGCTTTTCACTTTAGATAGACTACTAAGGTATTCAACAAGTTCATTGTTCTTGGAGGACTCACCTTTGTTCTTTGATTATTGGTTGTTCTTTGATTATTTGTTGTTTTTTGGATCCTTCTCACTAATCACAACATTGATTTGATTTGATTGTTCCTTTTTTTCATTGTTCAGCTTTTGTTCTGGAGGAATAGAGCACATTACTTCTTTGAACGTTTTCTCTTGTTCATTCATTTTGTTCTTTACTAGAAAGAGACAACGGAATAGTAGTAGAGGTGGGGAATTGGAAGATTGGAAAAAATGTGAGCTTAGAGATGTGATCGGTTGGCCTTTATATAGGCCAACCCAGCATGAATCACTTGCACACATCCATAGTTTATCATGAAGAAAATAGTCTAAACTAGAATCAATGTTCAACGTAGGTTTCCAGTTATTAACAGAGTAAAAGAACTTGGAGCAGGAGAAGCAAATCTTAAGATTTTTGGGGTTGTGTAGTTGTTTACGTCTTTGAGTGATTTCTTGGAGAAAAGTAATGAAACAGGTCAGGTTGCCTGATGGTATTCCATATTATCGGTTAAAGAAAGCATACTTAAGCAAGTATGAAATGTCAAGTCTATAATTGATTTCTAAAAATTTATAATAGATTGAAAGTATTTTACTTTCATCACTACCTTAAATTCATCATGGGATTGAAAGTGTTTACTTTCACTTATATTGGCAATTTCGAAATTAAAAAAACATATAGTTTATATTTTTTTTATTCAGATTGTGCTTTAAAAACATACATACAAAAGGGGTTGTTGAAAAAAAAAACTTTCAAGCATTGACCCTTTTTGTGAAACAAAATCTTAGATAAAAAATCTAAGGGAAATTCCGGTTGGTACCCCTGTAGTATGGAACATTTCGAATTTTGCCCATGACTTTTTCAGAGTTCGGTTGGTACCCCTCAGTTTTTACATAATTCTGGAATTTGCCCATTCGTTAAAAAATTGGTCAAAAATAATGTTTTCTATTAAAAAATAAAGGGAAAGGAAATTGAAAAGAAATAAAAAAAATGAAACAAAAAAGAAATTAAAAAGAGAAATGAAACAGATCTCCCCCGATTATTTGCTCCTCTCTCGATCGAAACTCTCCGTTCCTCCTTGAACGAAACTTGAAGTCGAACCTCCACTCGGAATTTGTGTTGGTTTTTTTTCAAGTTGTCAATTTGTGTTTTGTCATTAAATTGCCTAATAATACAGCAATTGGAATTGCCAAACTGGAGGCATTGAATTTTTCAACTTTGTGTCTACAACCTCTGATAATCTATGAATTTCGATTCAAACAAAGATATCTTGAATGAATTGTGATAGAAACAAGGCAAGTTTATACAAAGAAAGGGACTGAAGCATAAAAATGAGTTCTTGGCCTTTGAATTGCTGCAGCTGAACATGGAGTGCTTGGAACTAATGCAGAAAAAGGGTATTTAATGTAAAGGAGAAAGATAAGGCAAGACATTGAGAGAAATGAAGTTGTTTAAGCAGCTCATACTTTGAGTCCTCATTTTGCTTGTGCGCAACTAGCCTCTCTCTGCCTATATCCTCACTTCAAATTTTTTTCCTATTTATATATGGCTACAACTTGGCTGCAACCACCAACGCTTTCGCCGCCATAGCTTGCTCCTCCGTGTGTTTTGAGACCGTGACACCAAACAAGTACTAATGGACAAATTTATCAGTCATCTTAAGATGGGGTTTTCTAGTTACGGGTGTTTTGTGTTTTGTTGACACAGTCAGTCACTTCAGAAGAATAGATTTTATGACAATACAAATTGACCAACAATAATTTACAACTTCTCATGAAACTGTACACTGAAGCAACACATATTGACAATTTGAAGCAAAATCAACACAAATTATGAGTGCGGATCGGACTTTAAGTTTCGTTCGAGAAAGGGACAGAGAGTTGAGAGAGAGAGAGGAACAAATAATTGGGGGAGCTGTTTCATTTTTCCTTTTGTTTTATTTGTTTTTAATTTTCTTTCCCTTCATTTTTAATAAAAAAATGTTAGTTTTGAAGAGTTTTTTACTGGTTGGGAAAATTCCGGAATTACGTGAAAATTGAGGGGTACCAACCAAACTCTGAAAAATTCATGGGTAAAAACCGGAATACCCCATACCACAGGGGTACCAACCGGAATTTCCCAAAATCTAAATATAAATTTGATTCAAAGAAAAGGGAGGAAGACTAATAATATTATGTCTTTTACTCTAAACTTATGTCAAATCGGGTAGATATATGTTATTATCACCACAAATTATGGCATGTTAGAAAGCATTGTCTTTCCTCTACGCCATCATACTTTTGAAATAAAACTATATAAATCAAGATGAGGAACGAAAAAAATTCGTATACCTTCTCTTCATCTTTTGGTGAATCCGCCTGCAAATTTTTGACTTCTTATGAGATCGTCAAAAAAATTGGTCAACCGAATCGGATTATTACTACATCACAATCAAATTAAAAAAATTTGATTTAGTATGTTAGTAATCCGAAAATTAAAAAGATAAACTACATCCACTTCACAAATGAAGGTGCAAGATGGTGATGAGGTTAAAACTTCCGGTTAATAGAAATCTCTTTTATACAAAAGGATGAATCAAAGGAAATTATGAGAGAATGAAGACAAGACAAAAAAATAAATAAAAAATGCATATGCAAACTCAAGTCAATAAAACTACTACAAAGTAAAGTAAATTACCGCAAAGTAAAAGATAATCACTTCATATGACAAAAAGGATGGTACGGTGAAAGCAAAATAAAGCATTGACACTTCATCTGGTAAAAAGTAAATGAAACTACTGCAAAGTAAAGTAAATTACTTACCCATAGGTTGTACTAAGAACAAGCGTGTGTAGAAGAAAGGTGACCAAAATTACAATAAACAAAAGAAACCTGCAATATTAAAGCGGAAGAATTACTTTTCTTCGTGTCCTTCGACTGAGAAGTTGTAAACGGAGGTACAGGACAAAAGTAGAAAAAGCAAGAAGCCGAGTAAAAGTTTTAGGTTTAAACCGGATATATATAAAATATATTTGATCTTTAATCAAAAGATTTTATTGAGATAATTTTGGATAAGATCGTAATTAACAATTTTCTTCTCAAATTCAAAATAATTTAGGCTAAAAAAATGTCTTAAATTATTTATTATTATCGTTGATGTGCTAGATAACAACAAATTCAAAAAGAAAGAAAAGGTAATTTTTTTTAAAAAAAATAAAGAAAATACTAGTGGGAGGTTAATACTTTTTGTAAACTTCTTGTAACCTCTCTCTTCTTTGTTAATTATAAAAGAAAAAGAAAAAAAAAGAAAACGAGGGGGAAATAAATTTGGTATAGATCCGTCTTCCTCTTGAGCAACATCAATAGGAGATGTCTCTTGAAATAAAACACAATTACAAAAAGTTTTCCGTATCTTCTGATCACTTCTTACAAAATCTGCAAGACAATAGAAGCGAATAGAAGATACAAAGAGATACTTAAAGTATTGGCAGACTTCTTCAAATCAAACGCGCTTATCCTCGATCGACTTTACAAACAAAAGCTAGTATGTTTGAAAGCACATGCTTTCATTGATGCATACAAAATCAGTAGTTGATAGAAGTAATTACTTCTGATCACTACGCTAGTCGCGGTGGATTAGAAATGACGGTTGTTGTCTCATGTTTGATGAAAGGGTTGTTTTGCTTCCTCTTGGAGGATCAAGATCCATAAATGAGATAACTTGAATCTGGAAACAAAAGAAATACAAAAGAAAAGATATTTGGGTTAGTTGTTTCAAAAGTTAAATACTTTTGTTGCCGCTACACTCAATCTCAAGTTGAACACATCATGGACACAATATAATGCTCAAATGCACACTCAAACTACAAAGCTATTGTGAAACATTTTGGTTGTTAAAACACAACTCGTAACTGTTTTCATGCTTTAAACAACAAACACAGAAAATATATGAGAGTTGGGTTGTTTCACCCAAAGAAAGAAGCATCAAACTCAACAGTTCAGAATTCAACAAGATGTTACTTAAACTATTATCCAAAAACACAACCCAAACTCGTAGTTGATTGAAAGTACTTACTTTCGATCGCTACACTTGATTGGATTCAATTGATTTCTCCGTTGTAAAAGTCCGTACTTGGTTGAATTCAATTGATTTCACGACTACAATCAAACCAGTTGATTCCTATACAATGTCATGGATGGATAGAGATTAAGAGGAAGAAAAATGTGTTCATTGTTTGCAAATATTGAGTGAGATTTAACCGTTCAAAACTACAGAAGAAGAAAAAATAAATGTACTTCTTTCAGTAAAATATAAGTCAGCAATATCCAGGCTCAATATAAAAAGTATACCCAAATAAAATCAGGTTCAAACACACCCAACAAAGCCTTGATTGAAATTACTTTCTACAAACACAGATGGTTTATTTCAGTGACAAATATGATGTCCTCAGAGTCAATTTAAGATGAATCCTAAACAGAGATTTTCATGTGACATGCACACCACAAATTGGATCGATTTCAAAGACGAGTATAAACTTGTTTGAGCCTCTAATCGGTTTAACGCAAAGGTACACAAACAGTGGCCAAAAATTAGGATTTGCGAGTAAGATTCGTGAAAGACAATAATACAAACAAATTGAAAGCAGACTTACGGGGAAGGTTTGTGGTCTTCTCATCTTCTCTGCGTTCGATATTATCGATCGTGTTATTGCTATATCCATGGTTGAAGGCTTGAATTTGTTCATATATGTTAAGGAAAATTCAGAAGAAAAAAACGCATGAGTCTCAAATCAAATTAGTCCAATACGAGAAGGGATCGATTCAAGAAGAGGAACAATGAACAAAATTGAAGAGTCAAACTTACACATGAAAGTGTGGATTTGGTTCTTGCCCCTCAACATCTTCAAGCGAGCTCTAATCGAATCTCCTCAAAAGCTTTTGTGATTCTCGATTAGCTTAGCCTCGTTCTTGTCTCCGGCCCCTTAATCGAGCTACAATCGAACATTCGAACTCTTAGCCCCTCTTGATGTCCATACCTCAAAAGCCTTTGCTTTTCCCGTTTATCTCACACCTAACCTCGTTTTTGATTTCTTTAAAACTCAATTTTTTCCTACGCTTTATGCGAGTGATCGGTGCCCAAAGCTAGTCTTCATGGCGACCAATCCACCATGGATGAAGCTTCTCACCCCGTTTGAAGAAATCAGAGAGTTGGGAGAAAAGTTGGCAAAAAGAAAAGAAAGAAATGATGATATGGAAAAGAGGAAAGCATGTGTTAATTCAAGATATTAAATCAACATTTATTCTTATATTTATTACTTATTTTTTATTTAAAAATAAATAATGAATGTTCTTCTTGCTTGAGAAGATAAAGCAAACAAAAGTGTCTACAAACTCAACTTTGACGGCAAAATTCCCACAAAACATTAGAATAACGGCAAGTAATCAAATTGCTAGTTGGGATCTAGCAAATTCAAAAGAAAGCACCAATACATTAGTGCCAAAAGTACCAAGGAGAAGAAAGAAAAACCTAAAGTGGAAACGACCAAGGGAAGGTGTCTACAAACTCAACTTTGACGCCTCACAAAATTTAACAAATCAATGTTCATTTGGATTTATCATTCGAAACCATCATGCGATTCCTATTGCTTTAGGAAGCGGCAGTTGCAATGCCGACTCAGTTTTGGAAGTTGAAGCTATTGCTTTGCGGTATGACCTTCAAAAGGCTAAGGAGATTGGAATTACAGATATCGAGATTGAAGGGGATAACCTTTCATTGATCAACTCGATTAACCGAATTTGGAAGCCTCCGTGAGAACTCGATATGATCATGAATGATATCTCAATTATTATTTCTAGTTTCCAAGATTTTACCGCTCAACACATCTTTAGGGAAATTAATACGGTTGCGGACAAGATTGCGTTGCACGGACATAATGAAGAACTGGATGTGGATGCAATCCCAGAAGACGTTCGAGACCTCATCCGAAAGGATGTTGTAGGTCGATTAGTGTCTAGAAGCTGATCCTCCTATGTTTGTTTACAATTGTATCAAAAAAAAAAAAAGCAAACAAAAGTAATATTAAAAAATTAAAAGTAAATGTCAAGTGGTATCCATTGCCATTCACGTGACCTTTCACCTTTTCTTAAATTAAATTTGGGTTTATTTTTAAAGTAAGCCCATAAAACTATAGTTTTACAAAAGTGACCCTATTAAGACAAAATTAATAAATATGATCATAAATTTACGATTATGTATCGTAATTAAATATTTATGTATAAAAATAAACAAAATCTAAATATAAATTTGTTTGTGTAGAACTACGTAAGGACTTGCGTCATTTTAAAAGGCTACGTAGGTAACTCGATATTAAGTTTAAACTATTATCGGGTACAATCACAAATCAAATTCAAATATTAGAAAATGTCAAATATTCTTTTCTCGATATATATAGCATCCTCTCATCGAGTTTAACCTCACAAAAATCTAAACTATATATATTTTCATCCAGAACTACGCTATGATTGATGCTCTTTCCGAGTTACGTAGGAAATCCAATATTGGATTCAGTCTCCGTCTAAATAAAATCAACTCTAAAATAAATTTTGGAGTTAAACCAAAATTCTCAAATACTCATGAACTCGATATAAGCATTCACTCGTCGAGTTAAACCACAAAAATTCCAATCAATTAAGTACTACATACGACTTGTTTCCTAATAAATGATACGTAGGAAATTTGGTAAATTATGAACCAGATTCAGTCACGGGTCTTAAAATAAAATAAAATTAATAATAAAATAAATAACCTAACACTTTTCTTGATCATGCGCGTGATAGCGGAACAAATTAAGCAACCCTTCATAGAAGGTGGGTTTAATTTAATTCTTTGATGCATGGCCGAGATATAAATGTCTTGCAAATGATAACTGGATCATCGTCTGGACAACCCTTCCTAGAAGGTGGGTTTTGACTTTGATTCTCTAATGCATGAAAACACTACACTGAACTACGTGAGGCTTGATCCTCTTTAGAGAGGTACGTACGCAATCCGTCCAAAAACGGGTGCAACCCAAATCACAAAAATTAACAAAATATTGGTATTTATATAACTTAGAATCAAAAGGTCAAAAAGAGAGGGTCAAACTCAAATAATAATAAATAAATAAAATGTGTTTTATAAATTTGTATTCGAATAAAACATAAAATGTGTTTTGTAAATTTGTGTACATTTTTACTCAACAAATGAAACCGTTCTTGTTTCAGAAGAAGACATTGGGAACGAATTCACTACAAACTATGAAACCATATTTAAAGCTTCAACTATTAATACTATAGAACTCCATAAATAATTGAAAATTATACAACATGAGTTCACTGAAATAGAAAACGCAAAACTAATCAGATCCTTCACAAATGAAGATACCAAAACTGTAGTTTGGAAATTGGTAGTGATAGATCACCGGAACCAGATTGGATGTCAGCTGGTTACTTTCATGATTACTAGCACATAGTGGGTCCTTCAGTTATACGTGCACTCAAGAGTTTCTATAGAACTTAGAAAATACTTAAACAAATCAACCATACATTCATTGTCTTTATCCCGAAAACCGATAACCCATCTACAACAACCCATTATAGACCAATTAATTTATGCTCAAGGATTTTATTGCAAAAATTTTGAAAAAAGACTAAAGAGGTCCTCCCTAAACTAATTCATCCGCTACAGGGCGCCTTCACCAAAAACAGATCAACGCATGACAATATTTTTATAGCCCATGAAATATTCTATGTATTCAAATCAAAAAAAGGAAAAGAAGGATATTTGGCAATCAAGCTTGACATGAAAAAGCATGTGATAGAGTCAAATGGCCTTTCATTTCGGATGTTTTAAAGAAATTTAGATTTTTGAGCAAATTCACTAGTTGGAGAGGAATGCATTTCCACAACTTCTTATTCAATTTTGATCAACGATAATCCAACCAAGATCTTCATTCCACAACGAGGACTGCGACAAGGGAACCCAATCTCACCATTAATCTTTAACCTTGTTGCAAAGGTTCTTGCAAGAAATATCCAAAAAGCAAGTCACGAAAATAGAAAAAGTATTGGATTCTCAATCTCAAGAGGAGGCACAAATATACCATTTCTTACATTTGTAGACGGCATTATTATATTTGCAAAAGCCACGACTACTGCGTGTAATAAAGTGCTAGAAATCATATCAAAATATTGTCAAGTCTCGGGACAAAAAAGTTAACTACCATAAGTCTACCTTTCAAACATCCAGAAATGTAGATAACTCGACAAAAGGGATGAAACAACAAAGCACGGACATTTTCCCGAGTACATGTCTTGAAAAATGCTTAGGTTGTCCAATCATCAACAGGCGTGTGAGAAAAGTTATGTTTGATGATGTCATTGTAAAGTCATGACAACAACTGTAACACCTTGAATTCTGAGAACTCGGAAAGTTACTGGTTAGGACCTCACAATGGGTCCCGACCTTAGTTTGACAACAATTTTACTAGGAACTTACAACATGGCACAAATGTATTTAAAACAATTTCAAAACATATTATTTTTAATGTATGAATGTACACATGTGACAGCCTTACAAAAACATATATATATAGATACATAACATGCATGCCGTATGGAAGACTCCCCTGTCCCCATCTAATGAATACGTGGACCCGGCTGACCAACCATTCCGGATCTCTCTGCAACTGTCTATCTCTACAAATCTACAACACGGATAAAACCGTTAGGTAAATTTCTATGCATAAGTATAAATGTAAAAGCACAAACACACAACATACACAATCAACATGCAACACTCAATCCTTTTATTATCTTTTAATTGGGTGATATGTCATTACTAATGATACTTATTTTGTGACACGAGAGATTCTCAAACCTCGCCCCTGTCTCCGTTTACCAACGAGGAATGGTACTAATGCATCTGACCGTCTACCTGACTGGGCTGGTCGCAGGGAACCTCCTAGACTCTCGCAAGAGCTAGGCAGATGATGTCACGACCGGTTATCATAAACTTGGGTCAATTACATAATATAATAAAGTCGGCCTAATCCGGTTTCGTTGTTTATCATAACTAACAAACACCACTCATACACATTACACTCATACAAGAAGTCAGCTAAGTAAGTCCGTGGACTTACCAGAATCGAATCTCGCCTCTCTTAACACCACTCAATCAGTAACTGCAGAAACTCAGTTGCCTGTCAAAGGAGGCACGTGGGTCAATACATTTCCCTAGGTACTTAGAAGTCTGAAACTCCTAAGCTGTAAGATCCTATTTGGACATAATTTATTACAGTACTTATTTAAGGTAACATGACTATTTTACCCTTGGTCCCGAGACTTCCAAAACTCGTAATACGTACTTAAATTCTTACTTGAGGCTAATTAACCATATTCTACTCCCTAGGATGATTTTAGGTAAAACAAGAGAAACTACCCACTTTTCTATTTCCCGAAAAGTCACTAAGGTATATCCCTCATTGGAGCAAGAATTTCTCTAAAATAAATCTCTAAATTATCTAGGATATCTAATCTACTCATAGGAGCAAGAATTTCCTAAAACTGTTCAATTATCACTTCTACAAAAATCCTTAAAGTTGGCTACAACACTAAAAACGTTCCTATACTTAGTCAAAATTCATTGCTGGAAAAACAGCTCAACTACTCCACTTTGAGACCCTATAACTTTCAATCCGACCGTTCATTTCTTCTCAAATTTTAACAAAGTAAACTACGTATATCCCTCATTGATCTATAAAAACTTCAACGGTGGATCTTCAATATAACTCCTGAACATTGGTCTACAATATTGACAGTTTTCAACTTCTCAAAACTAAAGAAAACTCCATTATTTACGGCTGATTTGTTTCTACTATTTTTGTCACCCTCTTCTAAGTTCATCAGCAGCACATAGTAAATTTTAACTTATTAACTTACAAATGATACGTATTCAAGGGAGGGAGAAGAGATCTAGTTACCCCTTGTTGAGACCTTGATTGCAACTTAGGAAAGATTCTGGTAATGGAGAAGGCTTTCGATCTGTAAAACAGCAGGGATGGAATATAAACTTTTGCCCATTGTGTGACTGAATAGAAAGAGGATAACTAGGGAGTGAGAGACCAACCGAATGTATGCAGAAACGTATGCAGCAGCTCCTGGAGTCGAAGTGCACAAAAGAGGCTGTTGATGTGCAATGTTGGTGCTTCAATGGGGCTGCTGTTGTGCAATGTTGGTGCTTCAATGGGGCTGCTGCTGTGCAATGTTGGTGCTTCAATGGGGCCGTTGAGATCTGCATCGATACAGAAGAAGGGGAGGAGAGGTTTACATGCATCTGGAAGCAAAGACGTTGCAACTCCTTCTCTTCTGGCGTGAATGTAGGGTTGTTTCAGTTGTGGATTTGCCTCATTTATTCACTGTTGTTACGTGATATAGGGAAGGGAAAGAGCTGGCTGTTACAACGTGGAAGATAGGGCAGCATCTCATGGAGTTCTGGGATGGAATTAACACTCTTCTAGGCTGCCGCAAGCCTCATTAAGTAGCTAAGTGTGTGGGCTGCTGAAGGTGTGATTGCTGGGCCTCTTGGGCTGCTTGATCCGCCAGCAAAGGTTAAGGTAAGGGTTGGGAACGATCAATCCAATTAAGAAACAATGGGCTGAAATATGGCAAGAAATAAGTGGGCTGAAAGTTTGTCAAAACTTGTCAAAAACTCGTCATGGCCTTGTCAGGCCCATGCATGTCCTTGTCATAGAGTTGTCGGGCTTCGTCATGACCTCGTCTCAGCTTTGTCATGGTCTTGTCACAGCTTTGTCACGGTCTCGTCACAAGTCGTCATTAAGCACCAATTAAAAGAATTAGGGTTTGATATAATTGTATCATTTTATGTGAATTAAATTCTACATAAAATGATAAAATTTGTGGAGGAAGAAATACTAGATAGAATGCAAAACCGTCAACGGCTCGGAATCCGATTTGATTCGGAATCAAACGAAATAAAAATTCTGGATATTACATCAGTACCCCCTTAAAATAAGTTTCGTCCCAAAACTTAAAAGATAACGACATATAGTCGGAGTTGATACAAAAGAAATAAAGGGCCGGAAAGGGTCACAATCGATCAAGTTCTGATTTGTTCCTAAGATAGCCGGAAATACAATTTCCGGGTATTACAACAACTTACTAAATGGAAGGCCGCATCCATATCCCAAGAAGGAAGAATTGTCTTGATTAAAGCAAATCTTATTGCAAAACCCAAATTCATTAAGCAAAGCTTTATTCTACCATCATCCGTCCACAAGGAACTAGATAAAATCAATCGACAATTCTTTTAGAATAAAGAACCAAACTACCATCCATTAATCAGTTGGGATATAATCTGTACATCAAAAGAATATGGAGGAGTTGGAATAAGAAAAGCGGAATATATGAACAAAGCACTCCACATGAAACTCTTATGGAAAATTATGGCCGAACCTGATAATATATGGGTCAAAGTAATAGAGGAAAAATACTTAAAAGGGAATTTCCTTTGACACTACACTGTTGAAAAACATACATCTTGGCAATGAAAGAACCTTATGAAACTACTTCCACATTTTAAAAAAGGACTAAAATGAAATTTAGGAGATGGACGAACAATTATTTTAGGGAAAGACATTTGGATTGATGATTGTCCACTAAAGCAGGTTGTGACAAATAAAGAACTCACTTGAAATATAAGAGAGACAGTAAGCACTCTCATGACCAACGGTAAATAGGACCATGGGAAAATTAGGAGCCTAATTGTAACAGTTGGTTTTTTGTTGTCATCGCCCCCGCGGTGACAATGGCCGCCCCGGCGGCAAGTTGTGTATGTCACCACCACTACGGGGACAGTAGCCGCCCCTACGGCTAGCCGCGGTCGCTAGGGTTGAGCAAAAATATCCAATCCGCTAATCCGAAGATCAGATCCGGAAAAATCCGAATTCGAAGATATCCGGCAATTGGTGATCCAAGTCCGATCCGGTCCGGACATATTTTTTTGGATCATCGGATCGGATACGGATCGGGGTTTAGTGGAAAAGGTTGGATCGGATCGAATATATCCGACTAGTCTAAGAAAAAAATGTCCGAATCGGATCTTCGGATCGGATATACGTTTGGATAAAATTGTTGGATATCCGGGTGCTCTCGGATCAGATTCGGATCGGACTTTTTAAAGTTTGTCGGATCTGATATCCGAGCCTTCGAACGGATCAGATCGGATATCCGGAAATGCTCACCCCTAGCTGTCGCGGCAGGGTCATCCCGCGGGTGTAGCTAACCATAGATCGCGGGATATGTTTCCTTTTTCGTTTATATTTTGTTTCCTTTCTTAGAAGATCCGATCTTCTATCCTTGGGCCGGCTTTCCTCAGATCTTCTATCCTTGGGCCGGCTTTCCTCAGATCTTCTAACCCTAAAATTGTCATTCCTTATCCTTTCAACCATTCCTTATATATTCCCGTCTTCTCTTCCTTTTTCCGTTTCTTGCTTACGTTCTTCAATCTCGAGCAATATGCAGCCTTCTTCCTTGTGAACCCTGTTGAACGTGAAAGTCTGTTTTCCCTTCATCCTCTCTCACGTTCTTGATCATGCTGCATGCTTCTTCCTTTTATTTCTCTTTCTCTTTCTCTTTCTCTATTAATTTTCTTCTTCTTCTTCTTCTTCTTCTTCTTCTTCTTCTTCTTCTTCACAAGAATCAAGTTTGAGCCTTGATTCTTATTGTCCTTTTCGTTGTTGATACGTTGATGTTCTCAGGCTCCCTTGGTTGAGAATTGAAGAGTGTGGAACAAAAAATCGAGCTTTGGATCCCTTGTTGTGTGCTATTGTCAAAAAAAGCCCTGGTGCCACCTTCTGTCGTTGCAACGCCCCCACGGATTTTCGCAGTGCCGCCCATGCGGTGTTGTCTGGCCTCCCCCGTGGTTTGTCTATAGTAGCTTCCGTCTTTGGTGAGCTGCTTCCCTTCCTTGCTTTCTCGTTCCTTCCCTTATGTTATGTTGATGTTGTCGACCCTTGAGAATCTGTAAGACTAGGGTTTGTGACCCTTTCTTGTGGAAATCTCTCAGAGATCATGGAGACTAGAAGTTATAGACTTTTAGCAATCGTTTCGTTCCTAATTCTTTATGTCTTGTTTGAGCAGACATTCCTTCCTTTCCTTCGGGAAACTGAGTTGTAGCTGACCTTTGAGTTTACCTTCGAGTGAGGTAAGTCCCTTGGACTTACTTAATTGCGTTTTGTATATTAGTTTGACCGTATTGGTTGTGTTTGTGTTGTCGTTGTTGTTGTTATAACGGATAATTGGAACAAGATTGACCTTTTATATCGTAATTGACCCAAGTGTATTATAACTGGGCGGTGACCGCTTATCCAGTTCAAGATGGGGAAACTGGGAGGTGCTCTTGCAACCAGTCTAGTAGGTGATAGAGGGATGCATCCGCTCTATTCCTGTTGGTGAAAGGGGACAGAGGCGAGATCATAGTGAGTCTCGTGTGACAACATAAGTTGAATTAGCAAAGGGATTAACTTAATGAAAGATAATAACCGGTTGAGTGCAAGTATGTTATATGTTTATTTTACCTTACGTGTGCTTGTGCCTTTATTGTCTTTCTGATATCTAGAATGTTAGCTAACGGTTTATATCGATGTTGTAGATGTCCTATAGATTAGAGATGTTGCTGGGTGATCCAGATAGTGTGGTCAGCCGGGGTCCCGTACATTATAGGACAGGTAACGAAATCCATGGAGATGTCCTCCCACTTTCACTGAGGAACGGGGAGTGGGTGTAGCTCGCCTCCTGGTCAAAGATGCTCGATCTTGACCTGCTAACAGGTCGCACGCTGAGCTAAATATCTCGTCACGTCTGGTTTCAGACCTCCCCACCAATAGGAGCGTTTGATGTCCTGGTACATCTTACTTGCAGCGGGGTGCGCTGAGTAAGGTGAAGAATGAGCCTCTTGAAGGATCCTCTGTCTCAACTCTCAATCTGAGGGAACACATACACACTCATGGTGTCTCAAGATCTCATCGGCATCGACGGCAAACTGTGGTGCCTCTCCTCGAGACATCCGGTCTCGGATCTGTGTCAAAGCTGGACAACTCTCTTGTTTCTGTTGGATCTCAACCAACAGATCATGTACTATCTCTAGGGTGGATAGGTAGATATCGGAATCCGGAAAGTGGATATCCATCTCTAGCCATGCAAGGTCTCGTTGTAACTGTGGCTGAGCTGTCAACCTAAAGATCATCATCTTCCGGGGAGTCTTCCTACTGAGGGCATCAGCTACCACATTCGCCTTCCCCGGGTGGTATAAGATCTCAAAGTCAAAGTTCTTGATCAACTCCAACCATCTGCGCTGGCGGTTATTCAACTCCCACTAAGTGAATATGCACTTCAGACTCTTATGGTCTGTGAATATCTGACACTTAGCTTCGTACAAATAATGCCTCTAAATCTTCAAAGCGTGAACCACAACAGCCAACTCCAGATCATGGGTAGGGTAATACTCCTTGTATGTCATCAATTGTCTAGACGCGTAAGCAATCACCTTACCCCTCTACATAAGAACACATCCCAAGCCCAGCTTGGATGCGTCGTTGTAAGCCACGAAGTCCGCGATGCCCTCTGTTTGAGCTAAGATAGGAGTAGAGGTCAACCTCTTCTTCAACTCATCAAAGCTCTACATGCACGGCTTGGACCATAAAAATCTCGTACACTTTCTCAACAAGGAAGTGAGCGGTCGGGCGATAATGAAAAGCCCTCAACAAAGCGCCGATAGTAGTCCGTCAATCCTAAGAAGTTGCGTACCTCCTTGACAAACTTAGGAGGCGGCCAAGATGCTACTGACTCGATCTTCCCTAGATCTACCTTGATTCCTTCAACTGAAATGATGTGACCAAGGAATTCTACCTCGGACATCCAAAACTCATACTTAGAGAGCTTGGCGTAAAGCTCTCTATCTTGTAAGACCTGCAGAACGATCCTCAAGTGTCCTACATGCTCCTCTCTGGTGCGAGAGTAAACCAGAATGTCATCTATGAAGACAACAACAAACTGGTCTAGAAAGTCGATGAAGATGTTGTTCATCAACTCCATGAAAACCGTGGACGCATTCGTGAGCCCGAATGATATCACTACAAACTAGTAGTGGCCATACCTGGTTCGAAATGCCGTCTTGGCTATGTTCTACTCTCTCACCCTCAACTGGTGATATCCAGATGTCAGATCGGTCCTCAAAAACACTGAAGATCCGTACAGCTGATCCAAAAGATCATCGATACGGGGCAATGGATACTTATTCTTGATTGTCACCTTGTTAAGCTCTCGGTAATCGGTACATAGCCTCATTGACCCGTCTTTCTTTCTGACAAAGAGTATTGGTGCGCCTCAAGGACATACACTAGGGCGGATGAAGCCCTTCTCTGCTAACTCCTCGAGCTGCTTCTTAAGCTCAAGCATCTCGATAGGCGTCATACGGTAAGCAGCCTTAGAGATCGGTCTCGTACCGGTTTCTAGATCAATGCCAAAGTCTACACTCCTCTGTGGAGGTAAACCTGATGGCTCTCTGAAAACATCGAAAAACTCGCAAGCTACTGGAATCTCCTCGAAAGTTAGACTCGTACTATCCTTCACGACATAGCACCAAAAAGCTTCTCAACCTTGTCCGATAAGTCTCGCAGCTCGGACTGCGCTAATGACTGTACCGGTCTTCCCTAGTTCCCATCCTTTGAAGATCTCAACATGGCCTGCATCTGTAGTCACCATCACTGTCCTCTTGCCAATGTCCAGAACCGCTCGATGTCGATCCATCCAATCTATGCCCAAAATAACTTCTTCATGTACTAAGTACATGACAAAGAAGTCAGTTGACCAATCACGACCTCCCAATCTAATAGGGCAATCGCAAACCTCTCGTATACCTCTAATCTTACCCTCATCGGGTAATCCTATAAAGAAGGGTCTACCTTCTACGGTAACTAAGGTCAATCTATCTACACATGCATCGGATATAAAAGAATGCGTAGCACCAGTATCGAAAAGAACTCTGATAGGAAAACCATTAATATGAATGGTACTTGTGGTCGCTGGCGTTGTCGGCTCTACAGCTTTCCTCAGCTTGTAAACTCTAGCTGATGCATCTTTGGTGTCTGCTGAACCACCAACTCGTCCTTTACCTTTCCCCTATCCCGGAGTGGAACCCTAAGGAGCGGTAGAACCAGGAACTCTCTGCGATTGATACCGAGGTCTTTGTCCAACGCTAGCAGGTGAAGATCCCTGCTGAGATGGTGCCTTGCCTTGACGGCAGAACGCAACTCTATGTCTGGGCTTGCCGCATGAGTAGCAAGTCACATAAGCCTTCTTGCAATCAGCTCTCATATGTCCGACACCTCCGCAGTTAAAGCGTTGTCGTCCTCTATCGGAAATCTGTACAGGCTGCTGAAAACCAGAACGTCCCGGCGTCTAGCTACACCCAAACCCAACTGCTCCAGCTCCAGCACTAGTTGGTCCACTCCTTTGTCTCTTCTCAGGACTTCTTGTTTGAGAAGCTCTCCTCTGACCCGGTTGGTCTTTCTCATACGCAGATGCTCTATCTTGATAGTCCGTCAAAGAATCACAACGGAAACCAGCAAGATAATAGTGTGTTGACTCTTTCAGTCTCTTAGAGAACAAGTAAACATGTTGATCCTCCAGTGGTGTAGACGGACCCAGCAAAGATAACTCATCCTGAAACTTGCTGATGATCTCAACAATAGGTAAATCCTTGAATCCAGCCTCGAGAAAATCCTGATGACGATCCCTCCTCATAGCTGCAAGGCAGTAGTGATCCCTGATCACCGTCTTCATGTGCTCATAATTGGTGATCTTACTGCGAGCAGTCCTCCACCAAGAATGAGTCTGATCCTTCAACAACTTATGTGCTATGTTGACTCGACGTCCCTCTTGGCAACCGATCGCCTCCATAGCAGAATCCAATTGTCCTAGCAACTGCTCCACGTCCAATCTAGTCTTTCCCATGAAAGTGGGAACCTTCAGCTGGTCGAAAGCCTTCAACCAATTGTCGGGATTCGGCTCTCTCGCCTCAGCCGGCGCTCTAACAACCTCAACAACTCTAGTAGGCGAGGCGATGACTTGTGTACCTCTCTACGAAACCTCAACTGATCTCGCAAGAACCGGCGGCACTCGTGCAAGTCCTCCAGTCCTGATAACCTCCTCAACTCTCTGTACATAATCACGATATGCATAAACTCCGATGGACACTCGGCCGGACTTGGTCGACTATGCTCTATGTGCTCCGGACCTAGCAACGGTCCCGTTTCCAACCTCAGGAACAATGCTCTCAGCAACTTCCTCAACAAATGCCTCAGCGATAGGCGGATCAGCAACTGGGGCTTGGCCCCAACCTCTAGCTAGTGGAGGTCTCCCTACACGTCCTCGTCAACGGACGGCGGGTGGAAATGGTGGTCGACCTCTTCCTCGCCCCATAACTAATGTAAGTCTAGTATGCGTCATCTGCTATAAGGATAAATATATAAGAATATATATATATATATATATATATATATATATATATATATATATATATATATATTATAGTTCAAGTGAGGAGAACCCTTGTGGATAGGAATTAGGAGAGTCGTGGTGATGCCACGTGACACCACCATAAAATAAATAGTTAGTAATAAAAATATGAACATTGCCTATAACAAAAAAATGAACAATCATTAATAAAATTATAAACACTTACTTTGAAAAATATGAACACTTACTCTGAAAATTATGAACACACACTTGTAAAATAATGAACATCATATTTTTTTACACGATTTGAAACAAAAAGAAAATTTTTACAAAAATACAAAAATGAACATTTAGTGTTAAAACGTGAACAATTAGTGTTGGGAAAAAATGAACAGTTATTAATAAATATGAGCACTTACTTTAAAATCCATGAACACTTACTTTAAAATTCATGAACACCATAGTTGTAGGAACAATGAACACATACTTGTAAAAATATGAACAACGTTTTTTTTACAACCATGAACACCATATTTTTATTATCAACTGTTCATTTTGTGGTGGTGACACGTGGCATGCCACATGTCACCTTCCTAGCTCTCCTTATTTCTATCCACAAGGGTGCTCCTCACCGGAACCGACCTCTCTCTCTCTCTCTATATATATATATATATATATATATATATGTGTGTGTGTGTGTGTGTGTGTGTGTATATGTAAGGTCACGGTACAGCTAAAGCATAAATCATGGAAAAGCATATAAAGGCCACATACACAAATAATATCCGCGGAGGTAGTGGTGGTCGCCCGTACATCTATCCCAGACCAACAAGTTTAAAATCAAAAACCCCTTTTGAAAACGTAGACCCCTTGTGGGTTTTGTTTATTTATATATCCGACATTTAGAAGATTTTCAGTGCCATTTTTGCCAACCTAGAACTCCGATACCATATTGTAACACCTCAAGTTCTATTAACTCAAAGCGTCACGGTATGGGACCTCACAATGGTCCCGACCCTCAGAGTAGCAACGACACAACGAATTTTACAACAAGGCACAAAAAAATGAAAACCAAAACTCAATATAAAACCAAAGGTTTAACAAAGGGAAGCGTAAAAGACTCGCAGCCGAGTTTAAAACAAAAGGGAAACAATAAAAGAACATAAACCCGATCCCGTCCTATAATGTACGGGAACCCCGGCTGACCACACCGTCCGGATCATTCAACAACACCTATATCCTGCAAGACATCTACAACGTCGGTATAAACCGTTAGCTAACATTCTAGATATCAAAACGACAGTAATGACACAAACACACGTAAGGTAAAGTAAACACATAACACGTTCACACTCAGCCGGTTATTATCTTTTATTACGTTATCCAATTACTACTTCAACTTATGGTTGTTACACGAGATCACGACGACCTCGTCTCCGTCCCCTTTCACCAACAAGAATAAAACGTATGCATCCTTCTGTCACCTGTTGGACTAGTCGCGATAGCATCTCCCAGTTTCCCCATTCTGAACTGGACAAGCGGTAACCACCTGATTATAATACACTTGGGCCAATTAAGGTATAACAAAGTCAATCCTATTCCGGTTATAGTTATAACATGATAAACAACACAAATAAGCCAATACAATCAAACCAATACACGGAATGAAGTTAAGTAAGTCCAAGGGACGTAAATCACTCGAAGGTAATCTCAACACTCAGCAAACACTCAGAAAGCCTCAGGAAAGGAGCAAAGGGAAGCCTGATCAACAAGGCATCACGAATCAGGAAACAAAACGATTGCTAGAAGTCCATAACTTCTAGTCTTTATGATCTCTAAGAGATCTAAATAAGCTAGGGTCATAAACCCTAGTCTTACAGATCAACAAGGGGCAACAACAACCAGGAGAGCCAAGAAAACGAACGAGGAAAGCAAGGAAGAAAAATAGCTCACCAAAGACGGGAAGACTACAGAGAAATCGCGGGGACGGCTGGGCAAAGGCGCAGGGGCGGCTCTGTGCAGGCGTGGGGGCAGATCCTCGACATAATCGTCTATCGACTTCTCAACGACAACAAAACCACGACAAAGGACAAATCTTGCTCTTCTAACACTCTCACACTTCACAACTCAACCAAGGGAGCCTGTGAACATCAAAGGATCATCAACGGAGCGCTCCACAAGAATCAAGGATCTAACTTGATTCTTTGAGAAGAAGAAAAGAGAAAATGAAGGAAGAAACGAAGCAGAAGGGAAGCAAGGTGCAGTAGCACATGAACGTGATGTATAACAAGGGAGGAAGAACTTAAACGTTTAACAAGATCATAGGAAAAAGGTTGCAACTCTCAAGGGTTGAAGAAACGTATGCAAACTACCGGAAAAATGGGAAGAAGGCGGGATTATATAGGAAAGGTGTGGAAATATAGAAAGAAGGACGTTCTAGGGTTAGGAAGAAGATAAGGAAGCCGGCCCATAAGATAAAAGATCGGATCTTCTATCTATGAAAAGAAGATAAAACGAACGAACGAAAGATCGGGCGCGATTTGTAGTCAGTCGTAGGGGCGGCTGACCCTGCCGCGGGTGCTACTTGTCGCAGGGGCGGCACACTGCACCGCGGGGCGGTGAAGGTGAAAGACTGGGGTCTTACAACATGTTTTTATGTTATCTCTCTTTTTAGAACTCTCGAACCATATCGAATATTGAAACCATATGGTTTCTTTTCTTATTCAATTTCAAATGTAGTGGTTAAAAACAATGCTTTCAAACCAACTACATCCTCCATTGAGGAAAAAGGGAATGTGTTTATACAAACTTTGAGTTTATTCGCATCCCGATAGAGACAATATATCAGCCTTTTTTTTATATATTTTAACTATCATTTACTTTTTACCCCATGTCCCTATCTGTATATATTCTTGAAAATATTTGGTATGTAAAATTGTTTTATGACATAATCACTAGAGAAAACTTTCTCGTTTTTTTTCCAGAAGCTTCCCATGAAGATTTGTGGTGAAGTCGGGTCACAAAGAGCACCTAAGGATAAGGACATAGATGTTTCGTTTGACCCCTTTTATAACAGGACGCTATCCATGAAAATTATTAACGTCAATCCCCAAGTCAATGATGTGGTCACATTAGTGAAAAAAGGAAGAGGTTTTAGAAGGAGGCTTCAAGTTTTCAGTATACACTGAGAAAGGGTGTATATTGCCTACAAAAGGTTTTGGTCCCCGATTTAATGCCACACTTCTTGAAAAGGTCCGCCTTGATGATGACTTTTCTGAAGTTAAGACGGAATTTTATCCTACCATCAAAAGACTTATGGATGTCCCTATGAATTGGGGTGTAGAGTTCACTTTTCGGGGCTTATTTACTTTCATTCCTTATCTTATGGAATGGACAGGACACATTCTAGACCGTTATAAGCAAACATTGGAGTAAGATGATATTTATGGTCTTGTTGGGATCTCACAATTTTCATATAACTATCACAAGGATGTATAGAAGGCTTTTTATGAGCAATGATGTCCTTTAACCAATACACTCCGTCATGGAGATGGGGAAGTAGGTATTTCGTTAATGATTTAAAGCAAAACGGAGGTCTACCGATTTTAGGTGAACCTTATGAGGAGTATTTACCACCGAATGAGCAACTTTACAGAGATAAGTACCCATTCACCATAATTGAACTTTTGAAGATTCATGTTGAGATTTGCCGATATAAGGGGATCCAAGAGGTATCATGATATAAGTGGATTAGACATTTTTACAGAGGTAAATAAGAGTTTACTGCTTATGGAGAAGCTCCTACTTCTTCTAAAAAAAGAAAGTCTACTCCTGTTTCAAACTCAAAAGAGATTACCAAGAAACCATTGCCCCTACACATCTTAGATCAAGGAGAGCTCGCAACCTTTTCGGCCCTTTTGCTCAGTCGATTTGCTTTACCGTATGGCTCAAATTCTAGAAGACCAGAAACATTTGTGATGGCTTCTATTATGTCTCAGGGAAGGAAGGTTTCACTTGCTCCTACCGTCTTAGGACACATATATCATGGACTAGGAAAGGTAGCAACATATCCAGGTAATCTGGGTAATGCTAAACCCAATTTCGGCATTCACTTGTTATTGGTTGGTTAGCAAAATTCTTTCCTTATTTATACTCAAGTCATCCAAATAGTGACTTTCGAGACAAGTTTCCTTTGTTAGCAAAGTATGTTGGAGTAAATGGACATGCCATTTATTTATACCAAGCTAAACTTATACTCAGAGGTATAAAGCACATCTCTTATAGACCAGTAAGCTTGGAACAACAGTTGATGGTGTTGATTATGTCGACTCAGACGAGTTATCAAATCTGCATTTTGAACACTTGTTGAGTATCCGTTTTGCAGTGCTACCTATTCGTTTTGGGGCTACTTTGATGTTAGAGCTCTACTATCCAAATAGATTTGCTCGACAATTTGGGCTTGATCAAGGTGTTTTCGTAAATGAGCTGAAGTTTGATTCATGTAAAAGAAGTAGAAGATCCTTGGAGGATATTGCCAATGCATATAGCCGGATTTTCAAAAAGAATACTGGGGTACTCTTTCACATTCCTCTTGATTATCATCAAGGTACTTATACTTATGCTTATTGCAGTTGGTGGGCGAGAGTTTCTACCCCCTATCTTGCCCAATCATGTAACAAGGTCAAATCCATTTTGCTCCATAAAAATTGTGTTGAAAGGGAACCTATTTTTGTGATTGAAAGTTCAAGGACCGTAACCAACGGGTTACAAGGAGCTATGAGAGTTTCTCATGTTGGTGGATCTCGTGTAGATTCACTTCCTTCAACTGAATCTTTACCTCAATTTGATATATGCACTTCCAACATCAAGAAAACCGGTATTGGAATAGAACCAACTATTCAGGTGGAAGATTCTCCGAGCAGAGTATCTCTCAGTGATGATATTAACCCGAAAAGGGTTCGTCGTAATCAACTTGAAAATTTTGATAGCTCTCATTTCTGTTGGATTTCAAGATTTATTGATCTATGAAAATTCCACCAATGTTGACGATGTTGATTCTGGAGAAGAAGCACCAATCTTTGCTAACGTGACGAATCCTGATAGCACCGTCATTGTAGCAATTCCCAAGTTATTATCTTTAGTATCGGGACAAGAGACTCAAGAAATACTTCCTCTTTGAAGCATTCCTATCACCTTGCAAGACTTACTTTTATCAGTGCAACAGGTTTGGATACGCCAAAGCATTTCTAATGGAGTGCTTTCGGTCATAGACTCTATCTCAGTATTGAACTCTCCACAAGAACTATTGACCGAACGATCTCATATCCTTTAGGATCTTAAAAACCTAGAGGCAATTGCAGTGTCAACTCTATTAACCTTAGTTGGTTGGTTTTGAAAGTTCAAGATTTGTTTAATAATGTTGAGGCAGCAACCAATCTAGCAAGTGGTGTGAACTTTGAATGTGTGGCAACATTGATAGTCCAACTAGCTCAACACTCTTCCGAACTTGAGTCCAAGCAAATTCAATTTCTGCTTTTATCTGAAAAGTCTCTTGCCTTAGTAGAAAGAGAAAAAGAGCTCATGACTTTGAAAGAGAAAGATCGTGAAATGGAGTTTAATCTTGAGGCTGACAAAGTCAAGTTAGAAATTGAGAGCATTGAACTTCAGGACTTCATACTTGAGAAAGAAAAACAAAATACATCAACTCCGGGATGAACTTAATCAAGCAGGACATGCGATAATTTTTTTTTGGTGGGAAGGAGAGTCAGTGGTCTCCGGTACAACTAGTCGCGCTTATTATATATGAAAAAAGGCTAAGTAGTACGCACACGGGGGATAGCCCGACCCCTTACATCATGAAGTAAAAGATCAATTATACCCTTGGGAGGGTCACACAATACAAAAGGCCCAAGAGGGAAACCAAAAGCTTGATTAGCTAAAGAGTCCGCGACATTATTCGCCTCGTGATAGGCATGACGGAACTGGATATTCCAGTCCCTTCTGATATAGTCTTGGCAAGAATTTACCAGACTTACAAGGGGGTGGTACCTAGGTACGTTTTTGCTTAGTAGGTTGATAGCAAGTTGTGAGTCTGATTCCAAAATCACAACCCGACTACCCTCCTCCCAAGCCAGCTTCAACCCATAATATATGCCCCACAATTCCGCCATGGGAACGGTGCATATACCCAGATTGACACCAAAGCCTAGATGCCACTCCCCTGCATGATTTCTAATGACCCCTGCTATTGTCGCTTTACCATCTCTTCCAACTGCGTCATCCGTATTGATCTTCATTGTGAGCTCCGGAGGAGGTTCCCATTTGATTCGGGTCACATTAGCTTCGCTTTTCCTCTTCATCCGAGATAACCTCTTCATAGTTTTACCATACTCCACAACTTTCTCAACTACGAATAGATGCCCATCCGGTCTAGTTGGCTTACCTTCGAAGATCCTCTCATTTCTCCAACGCCAAAGCCACCATAAACCTACAGAAAAGATAACATTCCAACTACAATGATTATTGAAGGAGCTATTGTTAAGCATATTACCTCTAATCCAAGTAGCGAAAGGGAGCTCGTAGAACATTGTGCCAAATCTTCCAGCATTGAGGTTAGTCCAAAGCTCCCTACTCGTAGGACAATCTCGGAAAAGATGCTCAAATGACTCCAATTGTCCCGAGCAAATGGAACATTCAGATTCTCCGATAAGTGTCGGCGAACCCTCTCTATATTTACCAGGATACCTCCATTTAATAGCTTCCAAAAGAATAATTTTATCCTCTCTTGGATTCCCAGTTTCCATACTCTCTCGAAGACTCCCCTATCCACCCCGCACTGTTGTGTTTCCTCCGTAAGCATTTTGTACGCAATTGCCACATAGTAGCAGCCATCACTACTATGTTGCCAAGATAGCACGTCCCTGGAGCTCAGCAGATTATCTTCCTCTTGGATCAACTGTCTTTGTCTCAAACCTGTAGCGGCAAGTCTAAGAGTAGTGGATATTGGGAGGTCATTTCTAATCAGCTCCCAATTCCAAGCTGTGTCATCCCTCCAGAAATCAGCGACCTTCATGTGCCGTAGGTGAGGTTCAATCTACACAGAGGTGACCTCAGCTAGAGGCTTGTTCAACAGCCATGTATCACCCCAGAACTCGGTATCCTTCCCATCCCCCACGATCCATCGGTGACCTGGTTTCACCACTTCCCTTATGCCTCTATTGATGCAGTTCTAAACGTATGACAGCGCCGAGTGATTCCGCCCGGACTCTTTGACATACTTACTTTTGAGAACTCTAACCCACAACTTAGAATCATCTGTGAGAAAGTTCCAGCCTACTTTACCAATAAGAGCCATATTAAGTTGCTGTATCGACTTAATACCCAGACCTCCATTGCTCTTAGAATTGCATAACGTATCCCAAGGGAGCGTATGTAACCTTTTTCTACCCTCTCTATGCCCCCATATGAAACTCCTACTAATCTGATTAATTTTCTCACACACACCTTTAAGTAAAATCAAGGATGACATAGAGTAGATAGGGATAGAGGAAATAACCGCTTTCGTAAGCGTGATTCTGCCGGCATAACTCAAGTTGTTTCCCCTCAAACTATTGAGCTTGTTGTTAGTCTTATCGAGAAGGCAAGAAAAGGTATCCTTGGTAACGCGTCCTTGAAGCGTCGGAATACCAAGATAGTTACCAAATCTCCTAGTAACTTCAAAGCCACTCGAGGTCTGTAGAGCCCGAGCGTACCTAATTGCTGACATTTGGAGAAACATAGATTTTCGATATAGCTACGTTGATCTTCTATCCTGAATCCTTACAAAACACATTCAGACATTCAAGAATCACTCTTAACTGCTCCATGATAGCCTCCGAAAAAAGAGTCAAATCATCCGCAAAAAACAGGTGAGACAAAAGAGGACCCTTACGAGATAGACGAATGGGTTTCCTGTTAGCATGAAATATTGTGATATTTTAGGCACGTTTTCTAAGTGTATTTCATCCATATAGTTAGTCATTGATGAAGCATTGAAGCATTTGTGAGTTAGTTTATCTATTTTGTCGATATAGAGGTCTACATAAGCTTTGTGTTGATTGTAGGCGATTTAGAGCTAAATCCGAACGGATTGAGAGAGAATGGAGTTTGATTGAGCATGTCCAAGGATTGAGGACATCTCTAGGAACTAAGGGAGGTGCTAACTTAAAGAATAGCACGAGGCTAAGGAAAATCACGAACTACCTCTAAACCACGCTCTAAAATACGGCCGTACTAGATTCCACGTTCAAGTCCACGGCCGTGGAACCTTGGCAAGAGAGGCGTGGTGCATTCCAGCAACTTACACGGCCGTGGAGGGTTGTGACAAACCGTGACCAACTTCCACGCTCTAAGTTACGGGCGTGGAACCCTTCCACGATCGTGATCTTGGCGATCTTTTACGCAACACTTTGAAGCCACGATCTTCTACACGATGGGCCGGGCCAATATTTTATCTTACACTATAAAAGGATGGAAGAAGAGAGATTCCGTCACCTCTGCTTAGGCTTACACTTCGGCTTACCCTAGTTTTACGCTTTTGCGGAAATTGTGATTGAGAGATTTACGCTTTGCTATTGAGATTTCCGGATTGACGGAAGAGTTGAAGATTTGGAAGATCGTTCGTGGTGGAAGTTACGCCTTTGATTCTAGGTTTGATTAGAGACGGATTGACATCCCATTCTTCGCTTCTATCCTAGATAGTTACTTATTTGTGTTTATTCCGAATCTGAATTGCATTATCGTTAATATTTGTGGATTTGAGATTGACTTAAGGTTTATTGAAGGTTTTCGGAAGTTTTCATCTTTCAATCTTTTAATCCTTGAATTTGATATCAATATGACTGTTGTTGGCTAAAACCCTTTAGCAATTTGATATCGAGAAGGTAAGAAAAGGTATCCTTGGTAACGCGTCCTTGAAGCATCGGAATACCAAGATAGTTACCAAATCTCCTAGTAACTTCAAAGCCACTCGAGGTCTGTAGAGCCCGAGCGTACCTAATTGCTGACATTTGGAGAAACATAGATTTTCGATTTAGCTACGTTGATCTTCTATCCTGAATCCTTACAAAACACATTCAGACATTCAAGAATCACTCTTAACTACTCCATGATAGCCTCCGAAAAAAGAGTCAAATCATCCGCAAAAAACAGGTGAGACAAAAGAGAACCCTTACGAGATAGACGAATGGGTTTCCTGTTAGCATGAAATATTGTGATATTTTAGGCACGTTTTCTAAGTGTATTTCATCCATATAGTTAGTCATTGATGAAGCATTGAAGCATTTGTGAGTTAGTTTATCTATTTTGTCGATATAGAGGTCTACATAAGCTTTGTGTTGATTGTAGGCGATTTAGAGCTAAATCCGAACGGATTGAGAGAGAATGGAGTTTGATTGAGCATGTCCAAGGATTGAGGACATCTCTAGGAACTAAGGGAGGTGCTAACTTGAAGAATAGCACGAGGCTAAGGAAAATCACGAACTACTTCTAAACCACGCTCTAAAATACGGCCGTACTAGATTCCACGTTCAAGTCCACGGCCGTGGAACCTTGGCAAGAGAGGCGTGTTGCATTCCAGCAACTTACACGGCCGTGGAGGGTTGTGACAAACCGTGACCAACTTCCACGCTCTAAATTACGGGCGTGGAACCCTTCCACGATAGTGATCTTGGCGATCTTTTACGCAACACTTTGAAGCCACGATCTTCTACGCGATGGGCCGGGCCAATATTTTATCTTACACTATAAAAGCACGGAAGAAGAGAGATTCCGTCACCTCTGCTTAGGCTTACACTTCGGCTTACCCTAGTTTTACGCTTTTGCGGAAATTGTGATTTAGAGATTTGCGCTTTGCTATTGAGATTTCCGGATTGACGAAAGACTTGAAGATTTGGAAGATCGTTCGTGGCGGAAGTTACGCCTTTGATTCTAGGTTTGATTAGAAGACGGATTGACATCCCGTTCTTCGCTTCTATCCTAGATAGTTACTTGTTTGTGTTTATTCCGAATCTGAATTGCATTATCGTTGATATTTGTGGATTTGAGATTGACTTAAGGTTTATTGAAGGTTTTCGGAAGTTTTCATCTTTCAATCTTTTAATCCTTGAATTTGATATCAATATGACTGTTGTTGGCTAAAACCCTTTAGCAATTCTAAGGTGAAGGGTTAATAGTTGTGGCTTAGATGATGATAGATCGATTGTAAATTGATTGGACCCTGAGAGTTAGAGAATTATCGCCGACTAACCTAATCCACGGTCTGTTCTTGAGCTTCCACGGCCGTGGAACTCAAGAACTACCCGTAATTTTGTGTTAGTTTACGAACTTGCTTTTACTTTAATCCAAAGTTAAAGATTTGTTTTAACTTAGTCTTGGCTTGCCTTTTCTAGGTGGTAGTGAAGCCTCAACAACCTCTACCTCGATTGTGAGTGTTACAACCTTAATCGGTTTAGTTAGTCTTGATCCTTGGATTACAAGTTCGGGTATTTGACGTTAATTCTTACCTTTAGATCTTTTCTATATTGAAGCCTCAACAACCTTTATAGAGAGTGTCTTTTAGGTAGGTCATATAAGGTTTTTGGAACTTCACCGTACGATTACCTTACATTCGTATACCTTTGCATATCTCAACTCTGTCCTTATATCTTTAGTATATCTTGAATCGATTGCCACAGCTGGATTCCTGGATCTTTAGGATTGTTGTTTTCCCAATATTTGAAAAGCTTCATACACTTACTTGCTCGATAATCTGAAATTGGATTTAACCCCCCAAATCCCTGTGTTCGATACTGTGGAATTCTTGCTCAACTATATCGATCCGTACACTGCGGGTTCGCTTGCTTGATTTCTAGTTTTATAAATTTAAAGCTTATTTGCACGCACGCTAAGTGGCGAACAAGTTTTTGGCGCCGTTGCCGGGGATTTGGCCTAGGCCGAATTCGGTTTTCGGTTGTCGAGCTTGGGAGCTCTTCCCTTGTTATTTGATATCTTTTCGAGTGCATGCGCAGGTCTAGGAATAACGAAGACCTCTTACCTCTTGATCAAGAGCTTGAGAGGACTTTGAGGAGAAAGCGTAAGGAAAAGAAAATGGCTGAAGAAGCAGAACGTGATTACCAAACGGAGTTAGCGGAAAAGGACGCTCAACTCCAGTGGAGTGAGAAAACTCGTAGAGAGGAAATGGATCGTCATCAATCTAAAGTTGATGATCTAACTGATATGATGTTCCAAATGAGGATGGAAATAAGCGACCTTAAGAGAAAGGATAGCAGGAAATCCTCAAGAAGGTCATCAAGATCGGCTAGAAGTCATTCATCCGCTGATGATAGTGACTCTTCCATGCCACCACTAGAGGACATTGATCCGACAATCAATGTCAATCCATTCGTTCCACGGCCAGCTGCCAACCGACGTGTTCCACCTAGGAACGCAAGGGTCGAACGTGTGGATGATGAGCCAAGAATTCTTGACCAAAGGATGGATCCAACACAACAACCACGCCGTTTGGGCGTGAACTTTGATGTTGATGATGTTGGGTTTAGCTTCAACCCGCAGGTTATTACTCTTGTTCACCAAAACCAATTTGGCGGAACAAGCGCTGAATCTCCACACCAACACCTACAAAATTTTGAGTGTATGATGGAGACGATGAAGCCGAAGAACGCGACTACCAACAACTATAAGCTCAAACCTTTCTTCTTCTCCTTGAAGGGGAAGGCATTGTCTTGGTATCAAGTTCTTCCTAGTAGGAAACTAGACACGTGGGAAGACCTTTCCGCGGAGTTCCTCACTAAGTTCTTTCCGCTATCCGAAACGGCGGAACTAAGAGGTAAGATTAATGCATTTTCTATGAGATCTAACGAGAGTTTGTTTCAATCTTGGGAAAGATTTCAGGATTTGCTCTTGGATTGCCCTCATCATGGCATATCCAAACTAGCACTTTTGGAGATATATTATAAGGGGCTGGATGTGGAGACACAATTCAAGCTCCAATCCCTCTCATGTGGTACATTCATGGACATGAGGGAAGATGACGCTTGGGACTTCATTGAGAAGCAAGCTAGGGTCATAGAGAAGTATTCTCACCGGAAAGTGGAGGGAAATCGTGTGGAGCAAGGAGCAAAGCTCACACATGAAGCTCAATCTCAAATCTTTTCTCTCAACAACGAGATTAAAGAGTTGAAGGAAGCTATCAAGACCAACTTTCCAAAGCAAAACGGAAAGGATGTTGGCTATTTGGGCAACAACAACAACAACGGTGGTGAGAATACAAACCGCAACAACAACAATAACCGGAACAACAACCGGAATAATTGGAACAACAACAACAACAACCGGAACAACAATTGGAACAACAATAGGGGTTCAAACAACAACAATTGGCGCTCCAATCAACAAAATTCCGGTAATTCTTATCCTTCCAATTCAAATTCACTAACTCCACCTTCCTCTTCTTCTACTCCTTTGAAAAGCCAGGGGCAAACATCTAATGGAGGAAGCACTTCGGGGAAGGAGAAGCCCGATCCCATGTTGGAGACGATCTTGGGAAAGCTTCAAGGGTTAGAGACTCGCATCATCAAGGTTGATGATCACATAACTAAGGTTGATAAAGACCAAAAAGGTTTTAGAAAACCAAATGTTTACTCATGCGGAGGAAGTTCCTAGGAATCAAGGGAAACTTTCAGGAAAAACGGAGGACAACCCAAAGGGAAGGGTTATGGCAATCACAACTAGGAGCGGAGTGACAACCACCGATCCGCAACCTAAATTTGTTGAAGTCTCCGTTGAGAAAGAAAAAGAGAAGGGGAAGGAGAAGGAAGATGTCTACGTTCCTCCTCCGGCTTACAAACCTCCCCTACCATTCCCTCAATCTAGAGCAAGAGCGCGTCTAGATAAACAATTTGGTAAGTTCATAGAACTCATGAGCAAATTGCATATTAACATACCTTTCATCGATGCTATTGTAGGTATGCCAGCTTATGGCAAGTTCTTAAAGGAGCTCCTCTCCAACAAGAGGAAGCTAGAGATTTTGGAGAGGTTAAGATGAGTTCGGATTCTTCGGATCTCATCAAGACCATGAAGGAGAAAATGCCCCCAAAGCTAAAGGATCCGGGGTCATTTTGTATTTCCATAGGAGTGGGAGACGTCACATATGATGCATTATGTGACTTGGGAGCAAGTGTGAGCATCATACCACTTGCATTATGTAGGAAGATCGGTTTAGGTGACCCTAAACCGGTGAAGATGACGTTGTACATGGCGGACCGTTCCATAACTCGTCCCGTCGGTATTGTTGAAGACGTCCCGGTCAAGTTAGGTAAATTCTATGTACCTATAGATTTTGTTGTGCTTGACATTCCTGTAGATAGTCCGGTCCCGGTCAATTTAGCTTAGTTTAGACGTTTTTGCCTTCGATTCCTTCCGGTATGTTTGTGTTTTTGGATGTAGGAACAGTGAAAAAGGAAAAGAGAAGAGTAAGTTTGAAGAAAAGTGACGAAACTTGGATTTTGGAGCATTACAGAGAGTTCCACGGCCTAAACCACGGTCGTGGAACCCTCTGAGACCGTAATTTACAAAAGCTTTTGAAAAATCACCAAAACCACGGTTCCGTACATTTCCACGGCTGTGGAACCCCCCGACAGACCGTGATTTTCAAAAATTTTGACGGCCACTATATAAACCACGTTCTTCACAAAAACACAACATCACAAAACCCATTCCACGCCCTAAACGCCGATTTGCCTCCCCTCACCTCAAATCTTCGTTCGTTAATCGTTTTTAACGATTCTTTGGCCAAAACAGAAGCAAATCCGATCACCAACAAGATCCAAGCAACAATTTGAGCGGCAATTCATCAAGGAAAGCATAATTCGGATTTGAAAATCCGAAAACCTAGGTTTTTTCGCTTTTCTCTATCTTTGTCGATTCGGTCTTGAAATTGCTAGATTTTTTAGGAATAACTGATTGGAATTGGAAGAGAATTAGTCTAGGACTGCTACTGTGAAATTTGGTGTGATTTTGCTGAGTTTTGAGAAAAGTCGAGACAAACCACGGTTCATGTAGCTTCCACGGCCGTGGAACACCAAGAACAAACCGTGGTTTTTAACAGAACATGGATTTTGTGAGGAGAGTGTCCGGTAGGAATAAGGACAAGAACAAAGATAAGGATAAGAGTAAAAAGAGGAAGGGCAACCCCTCTTCCTCTTCCTCCTCTAGAGCACCACCACCTTCATCCCCTTCACCTCCATCATCACCTTCATCACCATCACCACCTCGCCCTAGGGTCCCTACCATTCATGAGGATCATCTCGACGCCTTAGAGAGGATCCATAAGAGGACGGTCATAGGACCTAGATACCTACTGTTGGAGGATTTAGAGCCTCTTCATGTGATAGGGGATCTTACTTGGCTTTTAGATAGAGCCGGTCTTGTCATCTTCTCGGCTATTCGAGAAGATGCTTATGAGGAGATTACGAGAGAGGTTGTGGGTTCTTTTGAGCACAACCACGTTGATAGGACAGTTTCTTTCCGGCTGATGGAAAGAAACTATGATTTCTCCATCCGGGAGTTTGGAGCCTTCTTTGGGTTCCACGAGACCTTCAATGGTCGTTTCCCCAGTGGCGTATACGCCAAGGATTTTTGGGAAGAGATCGCGATGATCTATGCCAGCGAGGACCGCTGGCAGCCAGCTGACACCAAGGCTAAGTTGATGTATCACTTAGCCTTGAAGATAGCTCACAGGGTACTTTCTGAGTGTCTCTTCCCTAGGACGGAGACACCTTAGAAGATCAAGACAGATGAGCTCTTCCTTCTCTATTGTATGCTATACGGTAGACCTGCTGACTGCGCCACCCTCTTAGCTGCTACCATGAGCAAGCTAAAGAACAAGAGGGCTGACAACATTGGATATGGTGGGATAGTCACCCACCTTGCTAGGGCATTAGGGGTAGACTTCTCTGCTTGCACACGTATCCCCGCTGTACCCCTAGGACTTCAGGCCCTTATGACTAGAGGCCTCATCTTCCCCACCCATAGAGGTCCACCTTACGTTGCTATTCCATGGGAGAGTAGGACGGGGAGAGGTATTGAGTGGCTCCCAGAGTATTCCATTATGGTTGGACGCCATAACTGAAAGGCGACGTTCGCTGCTATGCATGCGAACAGGATTGTAGCCCCTCCATATGTCCCACCACCACCTGTAGTAGAGGAGGAGGAGATGAGAGATGAGTATGAGGGAGGAGGAGGACGAGCTGATGACTTTGGCATATTCCCGGATCAGCCGGACGCAGTTCCCACCATGCCTAGGTATTCTCCCCGCCCCGCCAGAGCTTCAGGATCATCCTCTCGCCGTGCTAGTGTCAGCGAGAGGCCCACTTGGATGGAGGCCCCTCCTGCGTGGTATGGAGCTCCACCACCATGGTCTACACAGCCGCCACCGCCACCAGTACCAGCACCTTCAGATGCGCCGGCATGGTACAGCCAGCCGCCTGGTTGGTACGAGCAGCTGCCAGAGTGGGCTACCGACCTTTCCACCAGAGTTGGAGCTTTGGAGATCCGAGCTGACGCTAGGGATGCACGTATGGACGACCTTGACCACATGATGAGAGACGTCTACTGCCAGCAGTTCGGGCGGTACTATGATCCTAGCTTCTCACCGTTTCCACCTCCACCGGCACCGCAGTGACGACCTTACATGATCGACAGTTTTAGCCGCTCCACCACCGTTTTGTGAGTTCTTTTTCTTTCTTTTCTTCTTTTTCTTTTATTTGAACATTAGGGACAATGTTTGTTCCAAGTATGGGGTGGGGTGTGACTAATAGTTTGTAATAACTCTTACTCACTTTATTTGCTTCTATTGAGACTATCTTGCATGTTTCATTTTATTGCTACACGTTTCATTATTGCATTGCATGAAAAAGAGATTGAAAAAAAACCATAAAAATTGAAAAATTTTGAAAATTTTGTGCTTCTAAGGATAGAGATGATTTCTATGATAATCACCACTTGTGAATTGAGTTTTGATGACAATCGCATGCTTAAACGAATAGTGAATTGAAAAGAAATTGAATGAGTTGATTATTCCTCTTTTGCAAATTTCATAATGTGATGAATGTTACTTAAATCATGCTTGAGGAATTAAGGTTGAAATCATATAATAAGTTCTTATGCTTCTTTTTGAGATGATTAAGGCAATTCGATTTTCTTTCTTCTTTCTTTGATCATTTAGCCCCTCATTGAAATATTGACCTCCTTTACCTATCCGGGAATTTGGAGGAGTTGAATGAAAAAGACATGTTTGATGTGGGAGGGCCATGAAAGCAATATTTTGCATTCAAAGGAATAGAAAGAAATTATAGGTTTGGGGAAGTCAATCATGATGATGAGTAACTCGGCACCATTCACATAGCCGGGTGTTTGTGTCTTGCCAAAGTCGGATTGAGCGATATTCCTAACGGATTATGGTATGTGCGCTAAGGGTTTGAGGCATCTCATAAAAATTGAGAAACGCCAATCTCCTAGGCTTCGGTTTTTGTGCACCTCTATCCATAACTCCAAAAGTAAAGTCGAAAAATGAAAAGAAGAGAGCGAAGCTCTAAGTTGAAAGTGCTGCGGAAACCGCAAGAGAAGAAGAAAGGAGTAGTTGTCCACTTTCCCGGATTCATGCACCACATTCCTTAAAGTTTTCCCTCCCTTTCCACATTCTAGACCTTATTTGAAAGTCCTTAAGATCAAAAGAATGTTATATGGCTTGGTGGTCTAAATTGAAGTTTCTTATGATTGATTTTGATAATGTTTGAAGGTTATGATGTTTACATGGAAGTTTGATTGATTCATGAGCTTTCTTTACCCTTTACTCTTTGATTATGTATATGAAAGTCTTATAAACGAATGAAGCAAGATTTGAGAATGATTTATTGATTAGAAGGCACATTCATCCAAAAGAAGTTTTGCTTTGAGAAGGTACACATATTTCATCCTAACTTGTGTTTTAAGGCTTTTGAAAGACCTTGCTTAGGGACAAGCAAGTGGCAAGTATGGGGTTATTTGTTAGCATGAAATATTGTGATATTTTAGGCACGTTTTCTAAGTGTATTTCATCCATATAGTTAGTCATTGATGAAGCATTGAAGCATTTGTGAGTTAGTTTATCTATTTTGTAGATATAGAGGTCTACATAAGCTTTGTGTTGATTGTAGGCGATTTAGAGCTAAATCCGAACGGATTGAGAGAGAATGGAGTTTGATTGAGCATGTCCAAGGATTGAGGACATCTCTAGGAGCTAAGGGAGGTGCTAACTTGAAGAATAGCACGAGGCTAAGGAAAATCACGAACTACCTCTAAACCACGCTCTAAAATACGGCCGTACTAGATTCCACGTTCAAGTCCACGGCCGTGGAACCTTGGCAAGAGAGGCGTGGTGCATTCCAGCAACTTACACGGCCGTGGAGGGTTGTGACAAACAGTGACCAACTTCCACGCTCTAAACTACGGGCGTGGAACCCTTCCACGACCGTCATCTTGGCGATCTTTTACACAACACTTTGAAGCCACGATCTTCTACGCGATGGGCCGGGCCAATATTTTATCTTACACTATAAAAGGACGGAAGAAGAGAGATTCCGTCACCTTTGTTTAGGCTTACACTTCGGCTTACCCTAGTTTTACGCTTTTGCGGAAATTGTGATTGAGAGATTTGCGCTTTGCTATTGAGATTTCCGGATTGACGGAAGAGTTGAAGATTTGGAAGATCGTTCGTGGCGGAAGTTACGCCTTTGATTCTAGGTTTGATTAGAAGACGGATTGACATCCCGTTCTTCGCTTCTATCCTAGATAGTTACTTGTTTGTGTTTATTCCGAATCTGAATTGCATTATCGTTGATATT
Organism: Fagopyrum homotropicum; assembly: GCA_033239125.1. Lineage (NCBI taxonomy): Eukaryota > Viridiplantae > Streptophyta > Magnoliopsida > Caryophyllales > Polygonaceae > Fagopyrum > Fagopyrum homotropicum. The sequence goes on along the minus strand of BSWB01000007.1, from coordinate 115,387,394 downwards.
TGTGGATTTGAGATTGACTTAAGGTTTATTGAAGGTTTTCGGAAGTTTTCATCTTTCAATCTTTTAATCCTTGAATTTGATATCAATATGACTGTTGTTGGCTAAAACCCTTTAGCAATTCTAAGGTGAAGGGTTAATAGTTGTGGCTTAGATGATGATAGATCGATTGTAAATTGATTGGACCCTGAGAGTTAGAGAATTATCGCCGACTAACCTAATCCACGGTCTGTTCTTGAGCTTCCACGGCCGTGGAACTCAAGAACTACCCGTAATTTTGTGTCAGTTTACGAACTTGCTTTTACTTTAATCCAAAGTTAAAGATTTGCTTTAACTTAGTCTTGGCTTGCCTTTTCTAGGTGGTAGTGAAGCCTCAACAACCTCTACCTCGATTGTGAGTGTTATAACCTTAATCGGTTTAGTTAGTCTTGATCCTTGGATTACAAGTTCGGGTATTTGACGTTAATTCTAACCTTTAGATATTTTCTATATTGAAGCATCAACAACCTTTATAGAGAGTGTCTTTTAGGTAGGTCATATAAGGTTTTTGGAACTTCACCGTACGATTACCTTACATTCGTATACCTTTGCATATCTCAACCCTGTCCTTATATCTTTAGTATATCTTGAATCGATTATCACAGCTGGATTCCTGGATCTTTAGGATTGTTGTTTTCCCAATATTTGAAAAGCTTCATACACTTACTTGCTCGATAATCTGAAATTGGATTTAACCCCCCAAATCCCTGTGTTCGATACTCTGGAATTCTTGCTCAACTATATCGATCTGTACACTGCGGGTTCGCTTGCTTGATTTCTAGTTTTATAAATTTAAAGTTTATTTGCACGCACGCTAAGTGGCGAACAAGTTTTTGATCTACCCTGATTGACTTCCTCAATGATCAAATGACTAAGTCTTTCGATACAGAGAATAAAAAGATAGGGAGATAGGGGATCCCCTTGCCTAATACCTCTCTCCGGCAGAAAAAACTCAGTGAGTTGACCGTTCCAGTTCACTTGAAACTTAGTGGTTGATACACACTCTTGGATCAGATCACACCACTCCGTGGGAAAGCCCGCAGCTCTGACGGTATCTCTTACAAAATCCCATTGTAGCCTGTCGTAAACTTTCTCAAGGTCAAGCTTGAGAATCATCCACTTCTTCCTTGTCTTCTTTCTTCTAGTAGAGTGGATAATCTCCTGCATCAAAATAACATTATCTTGGAGGTACCTTCCCGGAATGAAACTTCCTTGGGTTGGTCCGACCAAGGCATCTATGCAGCCTTTCATCCGTTACACCATGACCTTAGTCACAATCTTGTAGATCACGTTACACAGAGCGATCGCTCTGAACTGACTGACCAATTCCGGGGTACCTATTTTCGCAATGAGATATATGATTGTCTCTTTCATCCCTTCTGGAAGTTTCCGGTATTTGAAAAAATTGGACACAACTTTCATCACCGAGTCTCCAACAATGCTCCAGCAGCTCTGGTAGAAAATTGGTTGGAAACCATCGACCCTTGGGGCTTTGAACGCACCCATGCTTCTGACAGCCCTCCAAACTTCTTCTTGAGTAACACTCCTGAGGAGATCAACATGGTCATGTTCAGGTAATATGGGGAAACCATCCAATGTAAGTTGCAAGGTGGTCAAGGTCGTGCCCTCGTTGCTATTGCTGTAGAGGTTCTTAAAAAAATCTACAACCAAACCTTCTAGGTCCACATTGTCTTCCACTCAAGAACCATCACTTCTCTTGAGACCATCTACCTTGTTCCTTCTCCTTTTGATGATAGTCGCCGTATGGAAAAAAGATGTATTTCTGTCTCCTAAGGCCAACCATTGTTCCCTTGATTTTTGAAACCAAAGAATTTCTTCCTGTTCCAAGATCTCTTCGAGTCTCGCTTGAAGGTGCAACTCTTTAGCCTACCCCGTGCTCGTACGAGCAGAAGCTGGGTCACTTTGGAGATCTTCTAACTCTTTAAGAATTTTGTCTTTCCTGCAGAAAACATCACCAAAAACCCGACAATTCCATGTAATAAGCCAACTTTTGAGAATAGGAAGGGGTATACCTAAGCTCGCATACATATGCCAGCATCTCTTCACCATGGGATGAAATCCTCATGGGTCATCCATGCCGCCTCAAAACGAAAAGGTCTTTTGTCTCTCCTTCGGATAATACTAGGCTGAAATCTGAGTAACAACGGGGAGTGATCTGACGAAAATCTAGCTAGGTGTCTAACCAAGGCATCCGGTCAAACCATCCTTGCTTCGTGATTCATGAGCACTCTATCCAACCTTTTTTGCACCCCTCTGTTTCAGGATTTGCTATCATCCCATGTGAATTCAGACCCGGTAAACCCTGGATCAAGGAGCCCATAATTGTGTATAAGGTCAATGAACTTCTCGGAATCGTAATGTAGGTTACCCGATCCACATGTGCTTTCATGCCTTGCACAATGTAGTTGAAATCTCCTCCAATAATATATGGTTCCTGAATACCCTCAATCTCCTTGTCTAGGGCATCCCAAAATCTGACTCGTCTATTGACCGTAGGTGGCGCGTAGACAACAATCAGGTGAGTATGCTTTCTAGCAATAATCATCTTCACGTGAATGAAATACTCACGAGAATTGACCTCAGAAATAATACCATTAGCATCATCCCATAATAGCCAAACCCCTCCTTCGAAACCTACTGGATCAACTCGTTTGCAATGCTCAAAATTCAGCCTAGTGCACACATTGTCCGCTCTAGTACCCGATATACGGGGTTCGAATAAAGCAAGCACGTTGATCTTATAAGTTTTGCACAAGTGTTTGATTGCATGTCGGAAACCGCTCTTGCCGGCCCCTTGAACATTCCAGAGTAAGCAATTCATAGGAAACTAAAAATAAGGTGATGTTACACACCTGTAAACAGCCCGGAGAGGGATTGCGGTACCCCTTACTGTCGATCTATTCCAAAAGGGTTATCTGAACCCCTCCCTTCTGATACTTCCATTTCGCTAACTTCACTGCTCTTATATATAACTATCTTCTCCATTGAAATAATTCCCTCTGGGCAGCACAACTCAATTTGCTCAGGTCTTGAGGAGGTTCCATGTAGCTGCTTTTGTAGCTGAGTGGGGCTTTCCATATTATGAACCGGGTTTGGTAAGACCTCTACAGTTTCGGAATTACTCTCCCTAGTCAAACTCTGTTCTTCCCTCATACCTGAGCTTCCTTGGGTCTTTTGCACCTATCCTTGGTCGATGTTAGTTTCACTACTGATATTCTGTTGATCTTGGGCTTCTTCATTCGTCTCCATTCGATCTTGAGTGTCGCCACCTGTTGCTCTTCTCTTGTCATCTGGGCCATCACTACCCTCATCAGAGTCAGATAGAACAACACAATTTCGGTTCTTACCTTGCCTCTGGCGCGTCAGTGTGTTTGTTTCTGTCAATGCCGCTTCCTCACTCTTTGCTTTCCGAGCTGTCTTACGTCTCTGGTTCCTCATTCTATTCCTCTTCTTCCTTTTCTCCAACTCAGCTGCTTCTTCTTCTTCCGAAATGGTGTTTGTAGCAAAAACGAAAGTAGTCCCTTTCTGTGTCCCGTGTGCATGAATTGGGGTTTTCGCTCTCTGAATAGTGCCATGCATGCCATTCTTCTTCGGTTGATGTGTACCCGGTGCATTAGAAACAGTCTTTGATTTGGGTTGGGCTGTTTTCTTCTCAAATGGGCCCGCTTCATTCTCCCGCTTCTCGCCGCCACTATCCTGCACTTTTTTATTGTTTAAAATATTGCCCAAGTTATTAACTTGTTTACCTTTGGCATTGGATATGTTATCCTGGATTTTTGGCAACAAATTATTGTGATTCCCTCCACTGCTTACTAGGTAAGGATAGGATAAATCCTTTCCTTTTACGTTACGATTTCTTTTCCCTACCAACATCAAGGTCCATATCGTTCATGGTCTGGAGTCGTCGGCATGGTCGTCTCCGGTAGCTTCTTCCCCGGTGGACTTGATTGTGTGGGATGTGCCATTCTTTCTGGATTCTCATTATTTTGATCTTCACTTCCCTGAGTATCTTTCTTAGCCTGGCATTGTGAGGCATAATGCCCATATCGTCCACACTTGAAACATAGAAGATGTAAGCCTTCGTACTCTACGACGCATCGCTTGTTATTGATGAAGATTGCGCTCTTTAGGGGTCTGTTCAGATCAATTTCAACACACATCCTTGCAAACCTGCCCCTGTTTAAATTTAGAGTCTTTGGGTCCATGGCAATTGGTTTGCCCACACCAGTCGCGATATTCCATAGAATGGCTTCGTTAAACCATTTCATGGGGATACCCGAAACCCTAATCCATGTAGGTGCTGAGGTGATGGGTTCGGATGTATCAAATTCCGGTGACCATCTTTTCATTATAAGGCACCTCCCGAATATTGACCACGGCCCTCCCGTAAGAACCATAAGTAGCTCACTCTCGTTCTTGAATCTTGCCACATAATAGTCATTCTCCAAGTCTATAAGCTGTAAATTCCTACCAAGCTTCCATAACTCTTTGATTTTCCTTTCCATTACCGGGAAAGCAATCGGGAAACCAAGAACTTTGAAAACTATGGTCAACCTCCATTCTTCTTCCAGCCTAGATGCAATAGTCGGATCTATGTCGAAATGGGGATCACCATCCTCCCCATGTGGGAAAGAGAGTTTAATCTTCCCAATCAACGCATTCATATCAATTCTTTTATCCTCCTTACTCTTCTCAGCTATGCCGGAGATAACATCTTTCCATGACTTCTGCTGATTATCTGATGAATCCCCACCTGATGCTTTTTGGCTCTTTTCGTTGCTCTTGCATCCTATATCAAAAGTGAGATTTGAACCTTCCTCCATACTTACAGAGATATTCTTACTGGTTTCCGAATTTCCGTTCATTTCCGATGCAGCCGGATCAATTGCAGATTAGTCAGCATGCTCTACATTATTCTCCTCAGTTACCTTCAAAGTACTGCTTTCAGTCTGACTTGCACTTTCTAGCTCCATCCCTTCTCCCTCAGATTGGTCAACATGCGAGAAGTTGAGTTGAAGAAACAACACATTCATATTTTAGTTAATGAAATAAAAGCTTTTGCTTCATCTCATTGAACTTTATATTTTAGGTAGTTTCAACTTTGTTTGACTTTGTCAAAAGGGATTTTTATTTATTTCATTATCATTAATAAATTTTTGTTCTTTTGATTTGGTTTCACTAATGCGTTGTATCATACTACTATTGACTTAGCAAACGACACGAATTTACAAAACATATTTTATGTTTTATTCGAATACAAATTTACAAAACACATTTTATTTATTTTTTTTTATTTTAGTTCGACCCTCTATTTTTGACCTTTTGATTATGAGTTATATAAATACCAATATTTGGTTGGTTTTGGTGATTTGGGCTGCACCCGTTTTTGTACGGGTTGCTTACGCACCTCTCTAAAGAGGATCAAGCCTCACGTAGTTCAGTGTAGTGTTTTCATGCATCAGAGAATCAAAGTTCAAACCCACCTTCTAGGAAGGGCTGCCCAGATGATGATCCAGCTATCATTTGCATGACATTTATATCTCGACCATGTATCAAAGAATTAAATTAAACCTCCTTCTATGAAGGGTTGCTTAACTATTCCGCTATCACACGCATGATCAAGAAAAGTGTTAGGTTATTTATTTTATTGTTTTTTTATTTTATTTTAAGACCCTTGATTGAACTTGGTTCATAATTTACCAAATTTCCTAAGTATTATTTATTAGGAAACAAGTCATACGTAGTTCTTAATTGATTGGAATTTTTGTGGTTTAACTCGACGAGCGGATGTTGTTCATGAATATTTGAAAATTTTGGGTTAACTCCAAATTTTATTTTAGAGTTGATTTTATTTAGACATAGCGATTGAATCCAGTATTGGATTTTCTACGTAGCTCGGAAAGAGCATCAAGTCATAACGTAGTTGTGGATGAAAAGATATATATTTTGGATTTTTGTGAGATTAAAATCGATGAGCGGATGCTATATATATCGAATTAAGAATATTTGACATATTCTAATATTTGAATTTAATTTGCAATTGTACCCGATAATAGTTTAAACTTTATATCGAGTTACCTACGTAGCCTTTTAAAATGGCGCAAGTCCTTACGTAGTTCTACACAAACAAAATTTATATTTTGATTTTGTTTAGTTTTATATAAATATTTAATTACGATACATAATCGTAAATTTATAATCCTATTTATTAAGATTTTGTCTTAATAGGGTTACTTTTGTAAAACTCTAGTTTTATGGGTTTACTTTTAAAATAAACCCAAATTTGATTTGAGAAATGGTGAAGGGTAAGGTGAATGGGAATGACTACCACTTGACATTTACTTTTATTTTTTTAATATACTTTTATTTGCTCTATCTTCTCAAGCAAGAAGAGCATTCATTATTTATTTTTAAATTAAAAATAAGTAATAAATAAGTGAATAAATGCTGCTTTAATATCTTGAATTAACACATGCTTTCCTCTTTCATGTATCATCATTTCTTTCTTTTCTTTTTGCCAACTTTTCTCCCAACTCTCTGGTTTCTTCAAAAGGTGGTGAGAAGCTTCAACCATGGTGGATTGGTGGCCATGAAGACTAGATTTGGGCACCGATACACTCGCATAAAGCGTAGGAGAAATTTGAGTTTTAAAGAAATCGAAAATGAGGTCAAGTGTGAGATAAACGAAAAAAACAAAGGCATAAGGTATGGACATCAAGAGGGGCTAGGAGTTCGAATGTTTGATTATAGCTCGAGTAAGGGGGCCGGAGACAATAACGAGGCTAAGCTAATCGAGAATCACAAAAGCTTGAGGAGATTCGATTAGAGCTTGCTTGAAGATGTTGAGGGGCAAGAACCAAATCCACACTTTCATGTGTAAGTTTGACTCTTCAATTTTGTTCATTGTTCCTCTTCTTGAATGGATCCCTTCTCGTGTTGACCTAACTTGATTTGAGACTCATGCGTTTTATCCTTGTGACTTTTCCCAAACATATATGAACAAATTCAAGCCTTCAACCATGGATATATCTATAACACGATCGAAGATATCGAACGCAAAGAAGATGAGAACACCGCAAACCTTCCCCGTAAGTTTGCTTTCAATTTGTTTGTATTATTGTCTTTCACGAATCTTACTCGCAAATCCTAATTTTTGGCCACTGTTTGTGTACCTTTGCGTTAAACCGATTAGAGGCTCAGACAAGTTTATACTCGTCTTTGAAATCGATCCAATTTGTGGAATTATTGATCCAATTTGTGGTGTGCGTGTCACATGAAAATCTCTGTGTAGAATTCATCTTAAATTGACTTTGAGGACATTATATTTTTCAATGAAATAAATCATTTGTGTTTGTAGAAAGTAATTTCAATCAAGGCTTGTTGGGTGTTTTTGAACACAATTTTATTTGGGTATACTTTTTATATTGAGCTTGGATATTGCTGACTTATATTTTACTGAAAGAAGTACATTTTATTTTTCTTCTTATGTAATTTTAAACGGTTCAATCTCACTCAATATTTGCAAACAGTGAACGCATTTTTCTTCCTCTTAATCTTTATACATCCATTGACATTGTATAGGAATCAAGTAGTTTGATTGTAGTGGTGGAATCAATTAAATTCAACCAAGTACGGACTTTTACAATGGAGAAATCAATTGAATCCAATAAAGTGCAGCGATCGAAAGTAAGTACTTTCAATCAACTACGAGTTTTCTGAACTGTTGAGTTTGATGCTTCTTTCTGTAAGTGAAACAACTCAACTCTCATACGAGTAACGTGTTTGTTGTTTAAGGCATGAAAACAGTTACGAGTTGTGTTTTAACAACCACACTGTTTCACAATAGTTTGAGTGTGCATTTGAGCATCACTTTGTCTCCATGATGTGGTCAACTTGAGATTGAGTGTAGCGGCGAAAAAAGTATTTAACTTTTGAAACAACTAACCCAAATCTCTTTTCTTTTGTATTACTTTTGTTTGCAGATTCGTGTTATCTCATTTATGGATCTTGATCCTCCAAGAGGAAGCAAAACAACCCTTTCATCAAACATGAGTTTGGGTACAAAGACAACAACCGTCATTTCTAATCGACCGCGACTAGCGTAGTGATCAGAAGTAATTACTTCTATCAACTACTGGTTTTGTCTGCAGCAATGAAAGCATGTGCTTTCAAATATACTAGCTTTTGTTTGTAAAGTCGATCAAGGATAAGCGCTTTTGATTTGATGAAGTCTTCTTGCTGCCAATACTTTAAATATCTCTTTGTATCTTCTATTCGCTTCTATTGTCTTGCAGATATTGTAAGAAGTGATAAGAAGATAAAGAAAACTTTCTGTAATTGTGTTTCATTTCAAGAGACATCTCCTATTGGTTTTGATCAAGAGGAAGACAATCTATACCAAATTTATTTCCCCCCTCTTTTTCTTCTTTTATTTTTATTTTATATTTAACAAAGAAGAGAGAGGTTACAAGAAGTTTACAAAAAGTATTAACCTCCCACTAAACCACGTTTAGTATTTTCTTTATTTTTTATAAAAGAAAATTATTTTTTTTCTTCTTGAATTTGAGGACTTAAGTGAACTGAACCGAACGTATGAAAACGTTCGTCCACCACTTTTTCTTTTCTTTTATTTATTTATTTATTTAAATTTAGTCTTTTATCTAATTTATATAAATAATTATCATTTAGACTAAATAGATTATGGGTAGAAGCCCAAATAATCTTGAAATTATCTAATATTTATTAGATTAATAGGAATCATATTAACAAACATGAATGTTATATTTTTACAAACTCAATTTCAAATTAGCTTTATGCTAAATTTTAAGAAATTAATCACATGTGTAAAATATAACTAATTTCTAGATATATTATAAAAAGATGATGAATTATATGAATTCATTAAATTTACCCCCAAACACCATTATTCGCTACAATTGCCGATATGTTCTTATGATTCCTTCTTCCCGTTGCTTTGTGATGGTGAAACTTGTATTTTTGTCTCCAAGTCTAATGGAGGTAGACTTGACGCGTTGCATCCAATACTTTTGTTGTTATTCAATCAAACACTCTCTTTTTCTTTTAAGTCTATTAAGATTAGTATTAATCTGTGCCGAGTAGTTCCTAAAGACTTGGAATTGTAGTTTTCAATACTTGAGTCTACCTCACTTACTTGTCTATTTATGTTTCCGAATTTGTCTTTACTCCAAATTTTTAGTTTTGTTTTCAATAGGTTATTTTGCGAGGTTGTACATATGACTCCCTTGATATTGGGTTCACCATGTTTGTTTGACAAGGTTTTCACGATCCTTTCTTTGTGTCAACATCATTTCAACTCAGAATGATTTTATTTTTTATTCGTTGTTCAGAGTTAGGGAGCTCCACAAAGATGCGACAATGGTCCGAGAATGTAGTGCTAGGTTTTTGTTTTTTAAATGTGAATCGGTAAGACACACTTTGATAACTTGTATTCGTTTTGAATATACTAACTACTAATGCTCTTGAATTGATAATACGGATTACAGCCGTCCCGTCGTCTCAGGTAGAACAGGACCCGTGCATGATCAATATCTATATACTAAAGTAGAGTCATAACTGCTGACGTGGCGCTCTCAAAATCAAGAGAATTAGAATCGAGCTCTCACATTAAAGGTACAAAATCTTTATTTTTTTGAATTACTAAATCATTAAAATTATGATATGGATCTACACAAATATCAGTCCAATATCTTATTCCGAATTATCTTTTTTTTAAATCATCATTTTAAAAAGGTGTTAGATTAAATTGTTTACATTTGGTTTTCAAAATATTGTTGTGAACATATTTAAAACTATTTTTTTGATGTTTTGTTTTCTTTTTAAACATTAAAATTCAGATATGATGTTTTGTTTTCTTATTTTACATTAAAATTTAAATATTATATCCTCTTGGACCTATTATATCATATTGGACTTAAATATCATATGTTATCCTTTAATGCTTATTTTCATAATAAAATTACTGATTTTTAAAACAAAAGTCATCATACAGTAGGTTGATGTATCAAATAACTGTCTTAATTAAATGTAAAAATTTGTTTTTTTATATCTACTTAAAAACCGGATTTTTTTAATTTAATAAGAAATTAAAATTTTGTTTTATCATAATTTTTCAAAATATGGTTATCTCATTTAATATAGCTTTTTTTTTTATTTACAGTAATTTTTGGGCAATTTTGGTAACTAGGCCTTTTTGAAAAATTAGAGTAGTAACTAGGCTTTTTAATGTTTCAATTAAGTAAATATAACCCAACCTTTTGTATTTATTCTCAAACTCTACACTCTTCGGGGTACATTTACTAAACACAAAACTAAAAAAAGCCTAGTAAACCAAATTATTTCGTTTTTTTTTCAACAAAAACAGAAGGTTTCAAAACTTTTTTAGGCATTAAAAATCAGATTTTCTGTTTTATTATGGAATTTATAAATTTTTAGATTTTTTCCGATTAAAAATTATATTTTTTTTCGAGTTACTTAAAAATTAGAATTTTTGTTTTTTTAATCTTTTATTTTAAGCTGAATAAAAACTAGATTTTCTAATTTAATAAGAAATTTTAAAAGATTATTTTCAAAATCTGATGATCTCATTTAATATACCTTTTTTTTTTTAATCATTTACTGTTTTTTCTCTAATTTTTTTTCAACAAACTTAAGGTTTCAAAATTATTTTTAGGCATTAAAAATCAAACTTTCTGATTTATTGTGAAATTATTAATTTTTAGATTTTTTTCCGATTAAGAATTATATATTTTTTTGAAAGCTGTTTAAAAATTAGAATTTTGTTATAGATATGTGATTTTTTTTTTTTTTTCATCATACATAAAGGTTTTCAAAATATTGTTTAGAAATTAAAAATCAGATTTTATGATATTTGAAAATACTGTTTAGACTAAAACGTTTTTGATTTTTTTAAATGAGCTACTTAAATGATTTTTTGTTTTACGTTTTTATTCACTGATTTTCTATTTTCTATGGATTATATTTTTTTAAAAAAATTTCATTAAAATGCTGATGATTCAAAATACTGTTTTGATTAAAAAATATAATATTTTTTCACACGAGCATCTTAAATATCTTATTTTCTGTTTTTGTTTATTGTTTTCATAATTTTATTCATTATAAAGTAGGTTATCAAGAAACTGTTTTGATTAAAAAATTTAATTTTTTTTGCCTAACTAGTATTTAGTTATGAATAATTTTATATGGTTGTTTCAAGGGTTACAAGTAGGGATGAAGGATTATGATATCGCACCATACAATCAAATTGGAACATTATTTAACTATTTTTACATATTAAATCGAATAATGTCAAATTATTTATATATTGAATATAATTATATATGTATAGTAAAAGTTGTAAGAAATATAAAAATATTTAAGGTTAATAATATTTTTTTTTCAGGTGATTCAAGAATGCTCACGGCCTATATTACTTGATTTGTTTTGAATATTTTCGGCTTGTAAAAATTATTCACTCTTGGCTTCGTATGTCCCCAGATGTAGTTATATTTATATGGCGAACCCCTTTACTTACAAGTCAGCATGACATAAAAAGTATTATCCATATATTTTTAGCAAATAAAATACTCTTATATAGAACAATGTCCACGTATATACATATATATATTTTTTCAATATCCGTATAAGTCATGAGTCCTAAACTAGTTATTAAAAGAAAAAAAAAGTTATAAATACCGGTCCATGCGCCGGGACGACCTAATCCTGTCCCATTCCCATATAGTATATTATATGGAAAGAAGGGCTGCACCGGAGGTCACCCCCTTCGACTCTTTAACCACCACTTCCTCCCTGCCACTCCATCTCCATTCCGACTGGTTGGGCACTTCAATTCCCTCTTCTAGTCTTCCTTTGTGAGTTGTGACCGGTTTGAGTGGTTTCGAGTTTCGACCGGTTCAAGTACTTCGACTAATCGACTGGGTTCGGGAGTTCGAGTGGTGCGAGTGCCATTGAAGGTAATAGTTTAATCAGATGTGTAATGAATTGTTTTAGTTTGTGAAGTTTTGGGTTGTTTGCATTTAATCAATTGTGTTTTGAGTTGTTTCAGTTTACTAAGTTGTGTTGTGAGTCGTTTAAATTTTGTCGAGTTCGAGTGGTGTGTCCGTTTCGACTGGTTTAAACTTGTGAAGTTGTGGATTGTCTTTCGACTTTGCATTTCTGAGTTGTTCGACTCGATTGTTGCCACTGATTATTGTTAAGGAGAGGGGGGTATTGTAGTTTTGGCACAAAATCTCTTGGGTTTGGGTGCTCTTTACCCAGTTTAAAGGAGACTATTTGATTTGTTACCTCTAATCTATTGCTACTGTAGGTCCTGTGACTAGCTAATCCTAGTGAATTGAGCTCCTGAGATCATCTCAGTTCCCCGTTTCAGTGCTATCATATGTAAAGGTCTTCTTCCCTTGGATGTGAAGAAGAGGACTCTCAGGATGAATCGTTCTATTTCTCATTTCGTCAAAACAGTTAAGTTTTCATCCACAATCTTATTGTCTGGTTTATGAACTTATTAGTAATATATATTCTTTTATTTGCACATAAAATCTTCCGTTTTCTAATGTTTGCAGGTTTTGTTTGTGTAGATATTGCGTTTGTCTCTCTCATTATAATTCAGAAATTACTGTAAAATAGTCTTAGTTACTCTAAAGTTGTAACTCTTAGGCACAGAGGCTTTAAGTATTGTCAGTATAATGCTTATATGTCTAACTAGTAAAATCTAAGCATACAAAGGCTATCGAACAGGAGCTCTGAAGACAAAATTCGTGCTATTTATATCTAAGTTCCCCGAGGAAGCATATGAGTCCATACATTCATTTCTGTTTGATTTGTGCTTGAGAAGTGAAAGTAAGATGTTTTTATAATTTTGAGATGAAAGAGAAGTTATATCCAACCTTTCTTCGTAAATTCTAGTTCTGCTGTAATCTGAAGTTATTTTACTCTATATTCAAATATTATGCATTGTTGGAAAAATATCTCATCTTTTATCACGCATCAATCGATAAAGGATAAACTGTATGATGCTTTCTGTTGTTTTCTTTGTTGACATTTCGAATATATTCTAAGATATGTCAACTTCGATTTCTTTGGAAGTGAAATTTCCCTCATCATATGCTTTCTCTATTTTCTCTTATTTAGGTCTGTCTGAAAGATTGGTGGTTGACTAAAGCTGATAATAACACTTCAAAGAATACATTAGCTGTTGCTGGAGTTGAATCTGCTGGGTATTATACCTATCTGTTCAGTACATTGCCAGATATATCTCATGAATAACAGTCCTATTCATTCTTGTCGCCACTATATCTCATGTAGCTTCAGGTGTTACATATTTGACTTTGAGCTAGCCATACTCTTTGGAACCACATTACCGTGATTAATTGTTAGCATTTACTAATCATTGTTATAGATCTTATCAACCATTGTTGCAGTGCTGATTTTGCATTTAATTAATTGTTAGCGTTTATTGTTATAGATCTTACCAATCACTGTTGCATAGATGATTTTGCATATGCATCATCATGGTGATTTGTTGACATGTATGCTGCAGTCAATCAGCTGCACGAGTCTTTTTCTCTGCACCAATTGTGGAAAGACTTGATCACTTCACCCTGAAGACTGCTGATGGAATATTTGTATTACTGAAGGGTCCTATAAACAAGAAACAAACGGAAGAGAATGGTTTTTCTGAAGAGGTTTGTCATATGTTCAACCTATGCTTCAGAATTAAGTTAAGATCTGTTAGTTTTTTATAGGAATTAAGTTAAGATCTGTTTTTAGATTTTTATAGCAAGTGTTCATTCATGATAAGTTTGCTGCTAGTTGGTTCAGCATTGACCTAATGCTAAATCCATCAGCTGTGCTGCTAAATTTTCACTGCTTCAGTTTGAATTCATGTGGAAAAGCTGTGTTTGTATAATCTTATGTTCCTGTGGGGAAAGATTGGATTTGCATGAGGGGGTTTGTGTCTCGAACAATTAGATCCATCCCTGAACTGATATAGTGACTGGTCTTCAATTGGGTATTGTCGGAGGTCTTCTTTCAGTGAATTATCAAATGTGTGAGATTGCTAAATAAATCTTGCTCTTCTTTGATCTCAAAGCAGGTTTTCAAATATTTCCTCATTGGCTTTCCTTCCAATTGGGAAAAATGTGCTGACAAAATTTTTCAGCAAAGAAGTGGCTCCGATGCTAATGCAGACACGAACTTACATTCAGGTTTTTCTGATTTCAGTCATTTAGGGGTTAAATTTAGTCAGATAGACGGGTTGCATGGCTCATTTTATTTATTGGGAATGATTTGCATGATAGCATATAGTCTGTCTTATTGTTATCAGAGCCAAGCACTGTTACAAATATGGGAAAAGCTACCTTAAAGCAAAACCTTTGGAATATTGAAGACTTCAATAACAGACATGAGCATCTTACTGATGAAGCACAAGAAGCTATCACTGCGTTGCAGAATGATCAAAATGTTGATTTTGTAGAAGGGAGGCGTTTTGAGGATGCTAGATCTGATGTTCAGAACCACATTGAGGACAGGATTGAAACTGTTTCTTGCGAGAATGGAGATGCATGTATGGATAATGATTCACCTGATGCGAATGTTCGCTACATGGGAGAAAGGGTGATATATTGTTTAAGGAACAGGGAGGTGCCTTATTGTGGTTCGAAAGGGGTTTATAATAGCAAAGATGTAACTAATGTGGCTGAAGGAAAATCCTCTTCAATGGAAACCATGATAGGTGTTGATACTTCTCCTATACCTTCAGTAGCATCTTTGGAGAAATCTCCAACCCCCAGCATGGTACCACTTTGTGACAAAAGTTCCAAAGAGAAGGCAGAGCATCCTCATTTTGAAGCAAGTGGAGGGGTTAATGATATCAACCGTGCAAAAACCACTGTCCCAAGCAGATCCATGTCAATAACAGGTGAAGCATTAGTCGTTGAAAATGACATGCATAGGTTGAAAGAAGCTCAGAAAACTCACAGACATGATGATATAAACCCAGTACCTCAAGATGTCTCCATGGACAAGAACTTGATTTCAAATAAGTCTGGTGGTGGGAAATCTTGTCTTTCACAGAAAAGGAAAAGGAGAGGGTCTGAAAGTAGGACAGCACTAAAGACAAATGTTACTACCAGATCGTCGTTGAAGAAAACTGGGGAAAATCTTCATGCATCTTCCATGTCTCCAGCTGTTGGGGTAGCGCTTGGTGGCAATAACATTGTGAGCCAGGGTGGTATGAGAGATGATGTAAACAAGCAGATGCCTTGCCATCACAGATCAGCAAGTCTAAAATTTAAGAAAAGAAACACCCGTGGGGATAGTAACTGTCATGATTTAGCAAGGCCAACTTCTAGGACCTGTTCTTCAAAAGCTAGAAGTAACTCAAAAGCTGCTGCTGTTGAGCGAGAAAGTAAAGCTAGTCAAGAAAGCCTGCCAAAGTTGGGAACAAGAAAAAAATTGGATTTCCCCCAAGAAGTGAGTTTTATCTTTTATTTGTTTTATTAGAATTTCGGAATATAGTCCATTGTCCACATGTAGTTCACTCTCTGCTGGGTTGTTATTCTAGTTCCATCAATTCCAAATCTTCTAGTATATAACCTTTAGGGGTGTTCCACATGGTCCCTAACTTTTTTGTTTTAATGAAGTCTCTAATAGTCTAACCTATGATAATTGTTACAAAATAAGTCGTTGCATCCACTTTCCATTAGCCATACATAAATTGTCCTTTCCTTTGCTTTCGTCTTCATGTTTTCAGTGTCATTTCATATCAGTTCTCAGCCAAGGGTTGTCTTAATGGTCCCTATCATGTATTCTATCATAAGACATTATGGGGAAGCTAATGGCTCAAGCATATTTCTAAATTTTTTCATAGGTTAGTGACTTTACTAGGACTGATGACGGTTAGCAACCATCATAGGGAGACTTTTAATGGTTAATGAAAGATGCAGTTTACCCATCTATAAAGATCTTAAACCTGGAAAACATTTTTTGAAGTATTACTGGATGATGAAGTAGCATCCTACCAATTCACGTTCCATTTGATATAGTTCATTGGGAAGTGGAGCTAATAATAATTTGTGTATTAGACAATGGTGGTAACAGCTCTGAAATATCTGTCTTTTTTCAGAGAAGCAAAATTGAAAAAATTGGAAACATTTGACAAGTAGTTTAGGTATTCATGCTCTCCATGCTATATTTTGTGCATAGTGATCTCTCTTGGATTTGTAACCTGTCTGAAGTGTCATTCAGACAACACATACACCCAAGGGGCGGAATAAAAGCCCTGCATCTCAAGGTTCAGTGTTAAGGACATCTAGATCTGGTAAGTCTTTCATGCTTCAAGAGAGGTATCATAATTCTATTGTGTATAAGTTTGGAAGACCTCAGATGTGCTATTATTTATTTGTGCAATGTTTTCGAGGAGCTTTAACCCATATGAGTTCCAAACCTATCTCAGTTTCGGGTTTGTTCATTATACATGGAGGTCGTGATGACTTTTGATTTCGATGGCTAGTGTTTCTATACTGATCATTTTATCTTGTATTTTGACCTGATACAATTGCAGGGAGATTGCTTTTGCCTACCATGGAATTTTGGCGCAACCAATTGCCTGTTTATGATGCGGTTTGTTTAATGCTTGTGCTATTTAGTATGTTGCATATATCGTAATAACAATTTTGTGTAGCACTTATGTTTCTGCTCTGTTATTTCTTTTCTTGTGTGGTATGCATCATCCGATTACCCAGAAAATGCTAGTATAGGGGTGCATACTTGTGTGTTTTTCAAAAACAATGTTTGGTTTTTCTTTTACCTGCGCATTGTCATTTTAATATGCATCATGTGAATGATTTAAACTGAAAAGTTCACGACTAATTGATTATCTTTGAAATATATATATCATATGGATAAGGAGTTGACATGATACGATGCTTGTTACCTGTAGATTCGTGTATGACTTCTTTGTAAATGCATGCAATGATGCAACTAGCTAAACTTTGACTAGCTTCATATATATGACTAATTTGTCAGGACTTATTTCATTATAGCCTTTTGATTTCTAGATCACTATTAGGATGAACATACACTGGATTTCAGAATGCAAGTGGAAGAAAAACATAAGACGGAACATAATCGTCAAACTACACTGAATTATTTACATAGAAGCTCTACTGAAAGCTCCAGAAAATGTCTGCTAAACCGTCAAAACTTTTCAGTATAATGCTGAGAAAGGAAGTTGAACCAACTTTCTGGTCTTTTGAGGTTGTCCACTGGTTCATAATTGAACTAGATTGTCACCCATCTTGAAATGGATGCTGGAATCTGGACCAGTTGCCCCTATAATATGGATGGTACTGATATTCCATGGGCCTCAAATGAAATTACTGTTTTTTCGAATTTTATTGATGGATCTTATGCTTTTGTGCATCATCATGATACATTTTGTTGTTAGATTAAGCAATCTGATAGGCCACAGCCCGAGGATCGTTAATCAGTAATATTTTCATTTACTCATGAGTTTCAGACTTTCAGTTTCTCCGTTCATGGTTGGTTGTAACTTGGAAAATATCTAACTTGTTCATGCCATCTTGTACATCTTCAGGATCATGGAATATCTGGAATAATGGAGGGTTCAACTATATTGAAGGTCAAGACTCGAGAGGTCATTTAGGTTAGTGATCAAAATTTTAAATGCTAGGTGTTGATGCTGACATGGCTGAATATTTCATGGACATCTTCAAGTTTTGCATGCTTGTTTAAAGTTTGCATTGCTTTTCCCTTGGGTTCATTCTGGCTTATCACTTTCAAATCTCAACTTTGTTTCACTATGTATTACAGAAGGTGTTTTTATGAAGAAAACTTGCACGAGTGCTGTGACACTTTGACGACTTCGCATCAGATTTAGTTAAAAACGTACCTTTTCAACTTATTTTAGAATTTGCGAAATCTTAAAGGTAAAATAAATAATGTTACTCTTCGTTATAAGAACATGTTTTTGGGATAATTTTTTACATGAAACTTGTTTTAGTGGTTATGGGATCATATAAGTTCTTTGCCCAACTGTTGCATCTGTTTTGCATTGTTGTGAAACATGTTCTGAAACTTGCATGTAGCATAAGTCAGCAGTCCTTTAATCTTTATTCTCGTGTCGATTCCATGCATTTGCTAGTAGCCATTGTGTTAAAATCTTACTTGAACGGTCTATTTGTTTGCGACATTCTTTGTAGTCAGGTAGGAAACCTGAAATACAAGCAGAGTAGTTTGTTCGCGACATTTGCTGGTAGCCATTGAAGGTTGATGCATTTTGAGGATCCAAAAAGGTAAATTCTTGTGTGGTAACACAATTTGGTACTATACTCTGTACAAAAGCTACCTGGGAATTATGTGAGTTCCAGCACACACCTCTGTTTTGCATGTTTGTATCTACTGTCTAATTCTAGCCGGTGTGCTGTTATGTTAGCCTTGTGACTTATAGAGACTCTTGCTCAGCTCAATGTTTAACTTGCCAATCCAACCCATTACCAAGAGGCTAGAGCTTAGTTGGTGCCCTCCAGTATCTCTGTCACCTGATTGAAAATTTATTATGCTACGAATCGTGTCCGTCGAACCGTGAACTGTGCAATTGGTTTCCGTACCAGAACTTGCGATATCGCAAAGGCTCTCTCTCCCTCTCTCACGACATCACATGACTATATCTTTGGTCGGTTTTATTGATGTTGGATGGATGTCAAACCAGAAAGACAAAAAATCTCAACATGGATACACCATCTTTCACAACACTATTCTTGGGTACGTTAATGTTGGATTACATACGTTAAATTAAGACACGGGTTATTTAAATTAAGAATTAAGGAGATAATTGTTTAAGGAGATGGGTATGAAAATAAGTGAGATAAGTATTGATAAAATAAATATGATCGTGGGTAAAATTATAAAAAAGTATGCGTTATTTTTTTAGATGAAATAGATGAAAAAAGGGTGTTGGGTAGAAATGAGATTTTACCTTTAACAATTTTTATAATCTTTATAATCAAACTTTAATAGCATTATGCAATTCTCTTAATCTTCATAATATAATCACATTCATCTCACTTGTTCCCTTAGCAAATGAGGTTCCCTTAGCAAATGAGGTTAAGGGAATTATTTCACCCGTCTTCATTCCTTTAATCTTCATTCCTTCTATTTTATTACTCACTAAAGGTAACCCTTATTGAATGGGTGATCCCCTTATTGAATGGGTGATCCGAAAATATAAGGTTGTCTTTCCATCAAGTGTTGAAAAGTTGAAAGCGAGCCCTCGCTATTGCCACCACAAAAGTTAATGGGCCGCAACAACTTATGCGAGAACTCCAACCACCCTTCTAGTCACGCCCGATCCTTTTCTACAAGAACATCAATGCCACCTTTACAACTCATAATCTAGTGATCATCCATCGATCAAAACACATCTATCTCGATGTCCATTTTACGAAGGAGAAAATTGTTGTGAACAAGCTTTGTGTCCAACATGCTCGTGTTGATTTCCAAACAACAAATATATTCACCAAAGCACTTGTGCGCCATTGCTTCACTTTATTGTGTCTCAATAAATATATCATTTTGTACCCTTGAGTTCTCTTTATCTTACAGATTTCAGGAATTTGTCCTCCTTTAGTTTACATGCCAATCTGCTTTTGGATATATCATACGGAACTCCCATGCAGTGCCACTCGCTTTTGGGTATGGACGATGTGTTGTTGATTCTATTATAAAAGTAGAGGCTCTTGCTCTTCGAGAGAGCCTTCAAAAGGCCGGGAGTATTGGGGTTAAAACCATCAAAATTGAGGGGGACAATATGACTCTCATTAATGCAATCAACAAACAATGAAAATCACCTTGGAAAACAGATATGATAATATCTGATAATTACCACTTTGCTCTCTAGCTTTGAGCAACATAGTGCACATCATATTTTCAGGGAAATTAACACTGTGGCCGAAAGACTTGTCATGCATGACCACACTCCGGCGGGACCTAACAAGGATCTACCGAAGGATGTTGAAGACCTCATCCAACTGAATGTTGTGGGAAGAGCGGTTTCTAGAAACTAATTTTCCCTTTCTCTTACCTTTGTATAAAAAAAACTTGAATGTGAAAACTAGTGATTTTCAACCCATGCATTTGGATTGTTTGCTATGAATATGGATTATACTCAATCCGGCTTTTATTACTTCAATCCTAGAAGATTCTACTTGTTGTATTAGTTATCTCCACTTGAGGACCAATGTTCTTATCATATACGGCATTTATATTGTAATAATACCATTCAAATTCCGATAACACATTTCTATAGTCGATTGATAACATTACTTGATTTTTTCTTTATCTTATATGCTTGACTTTAATTATGTTATGAGACGACTATGTTGGTGTTTTAGTAAACCTTGTGGCATTTTGTTTTTGTGTCCGTTTGACTTTTCGATTGCTTTGGAAGTTATCAATTTGATCGATGAACATGTAAGAATATGATGAATTCCCCTTATGGTTTCCGTCGACAGACGGCTCATATTAATAAGAATACGAGTTTACATAATTACATTAGGGCACCCTCTATTTACAATAATTCATAAACTATCATACCCCGCAGTCGAAACTGGATGAGGTCGTACAGTAGACTGGATTGAAAGTCTAAAAACAATTGTCGGGGAAAGCCCTTTGTAAAAATGTCTACATACTGAAAAGCCGAAGGTACGTGAAGAACTCTAACGTGATCACGGGCAACCTTATCTTGGACGAAGTGTATGTCAATCTCAACACGCTTGATCCGTTGATGTTGAACCGGGTTGCTGACAAGATAAGTAGCAAAGATGTTGTTAGTGTATAATATGAATGCCTTGGCAAGCGGGCAATGTAGCTCAAGCAAAACGTTACGCAACCATGAACATTTTGATACAACATTGACAACTCCTCGATATTTTTCCTCTACACTAGATCTGGAAACTACAGATTGCCGTTTGACAGACCACGAGATTAGAGTGTCATTGAAGAACACACAATAACCTGAGGTTGAACGGCGTGTGTTGGGGTACCCTGCCTATTCAACATCTATTTAGGCAATGAGATCAAATTTCGGAGAACAAGAGATGGTGATACCTAATGATGACGTGCCAGAGATGTATTAGATGTTGCACTTGAGAGAAGCAAAATGAGCTTCCCTAGGGTCGTGCATAAATAAGCACACAAAAACTGATGCCAGAGCGTGTGAAGGTGAGGTACTGTAGCGCCCCAGCGAAACTCCGGTAAAGAGTCGGATCACTAATAGTTGGACTAGATGAAGCACTTAACTTGATGGACGTTTCAACAGAGGTAGCAGATGGTTTGCAGTTAGACATCTTAGCTCTTTCAACAATCTCATGAGCGTATTTATTTGGGATAAGAATAAACCAAAGGATGTCCGTTGAACAAAAATGCCCAAGAAATAGGACAGAGGGCCTAAGTTTATCAGGGCAAATTCCTTACTTAGAAGTTGTATAAGATGCTTGCGCAAAGCGTCAGAAGAAGCGGCAAGGATAATGTCATTGACATATAGAAGCAGATAGGTAGTGTCGTATCCCTGATTATAAATAAAAAGGGAGAAGTCGCTCTTACTTCCGATGAACCCAATGCGATGCAGGAAACTTGCAAAACGTTGAAACTATGCTCGGGGAGCTTGCTTTAGGCCATATAGGGTCTTCTGCATAAGGGAAACATGATTGGGTGATTGGGTTTGGAGGGGTCACGGAAGCCTGGTGGTTGAAACATATACACCGTTTTGTTTAGATGTCCGTGAAGGAAAGCATTCTGAACATCCAGCTGGTGAATGGACCAAGAGCGGGATACTACAATGCTGAGAACCATACGGATGGTTGTTGATTTAATAACGGGACTAAAAGTCTCATCACAGTCAATGCCAACCTGCTAAGAACATCCGTTAGCGACTAAACGAGCCTTGTATCGCTTCACGGATCCATCGGACTTGTACTTATGCTTAAAAATCCACATGTATCGCACAATATTAGCATCCGTCGGACGAGTTATCAGGACCCAAGTCTTATTCACATAAGGGCTCAATATTCATCGAGCATGGAAGCAACCCAATATGGATCTTGGAGAGCTACATTGTGGGATTTAAGGATTGAGGATAATTGAGCGGTCGAAACGGATAAGTCAAAAATCGGTTTTGGTTTAACAATGCCGGATTGACTTTGGGTTTGGGGCCGGTTCGGTAAAGATGGAAGCGGAGGAGGTGGGGCGGGCTCATTTAAATGGTGGCCGGCTGGATTGTTGATTTGAGTTTTGAAACGTGGGACAACAGGTGGGCTGGGTGTGTTGGCGTGAAGGTGTGCTGGGCTAGAAAGGGGAGAGCAAGCTTGATTAGGAGAGGAATAGACTAGGCCGAGTAAAGGTGGGTGAGGAACAGCAAACCCAGACAAGGAAGAAGGAAGGGGAGGACTGTCATTCACGGATTGGGCTGGTTAGGGCAGTGGGCCGTATGGCATGGGTGGGCCTGGAGCATCAGGGGCTATTACAGACTGATTTTGGGCCAGGATTATAGGAGATGGACCGTCATATGTAATGGTCGGTGTTATGGAGTCCGGGAAACTCGGAAATTGGTAGCGAACGGAAAAATTATTACATCAAACGTCACGTGACGGGAGATGATTATTTTATTTGTCGCTAAGTTCAAACACTTGAATCCCCTATGTTGTTTAGGATATGTGTAACACCCAAAGTTCTGGGAACTCGAAGCGTTACGGGCTAGGACTTCACAATGGGTCCCGACCCTCAGAGTAGCAATGACACAACGGATCTTACAACAAGACACAAATAAATGAAAACCAAAACTCAATATGAAACCAAAGGTTATAACTAGGGAAGCGTAAAAGACTCGCAACCGAGTTCAAAACAAAGGGTAAAAAACAACTGAAATATAAACTCGATCCCGTCCTATAATGTACGGGTTCCCCGGATGACCACACCATCCAGATCACTCAGCAACACCTATATCCTACAAAGCATCTACAACATCGGTATAAACTGTTAGCTAACAATCTAGATATCGGAAAGACAGTAAAGGTACAAACACACATAAGATAATATAAGCATATAGCATGCTCGCACTCAACCGGTTATTAGCTTTCATTAAGTTATCCATCACTAATTCAACTTCTTTTGTCACACGAGAATCTCCCGAAGCTCACCTCCGCTTCCGTCTACCAACAATAAGAATAGATCAGTACTATCCGTTACTTGGGGCCTGGGTTGTAAGAGCACATCCTAGTCTCTTGTAGAACTAGACAAGTGGTCACCGCCCAGTTATCATACACTTGGGCCAATTACAGTTATAAATGTCAATCCTAGTCCGGTTATCCATTAACAATAATAAACAACCAAACAAGCCAATACACTCAAACCAATATACGCAATGAAGCTAAGTAAGTCCAAGACACTTACCTCACTCGAAGGTAACTCAAAGATCCACAACAACTCAGTTTCCCGCAGGAAAGAAGGACGGAAAACCTACCCAACAAGGCATAACGAATTAGGAATGAAACGGTTGCTAGAAGTCTATAACTTCTAGTCTTAATGCTCTGTAAGAGACCTTCACAAGCTAAGGTCTCAACCTTAGTCTTATAGATCAAGAAGGGTCCACAACGTCAGCATAAGCCAAGGGAAGGAACGAGGAATCAAGGAAAGGAAGAAGCTCACCAAGAATGGGAGAAACTTGAGGGAAACCGCGGGGGCGGCCAGAAAACATCGCAGGGGCGGCACTGGGCAGGATCCGCGGGGGCGGCTCTGTGCAGGCACAAAGGGGCAGTGTGACAAAAAAGGTTATCGACTCCTTCGACATCAAGGAACGCAAATAAGGCCAAAGCTTTCTTCTCTCAACACACACACGTCAAAACTCAACCAAGGGAGCCTACGAACATCAACGGAACAACAACAGGAAGGCCACAAGAATCAAGGCTCAAACTTGATTCTTGGAGAAGAAGAAAAGGAAGAACAAAAGAAGAAAACGAAGCAGAAGGGAAAGACATGCAACAACTTATGAACGTGAGGGAGAAACGCAGAAGGAGAAGACTTACACGTTCAAAAAGGAATCACAAGGGAGAAAGGCTACAACTTTCAAGGTTGAAGAAGAACGTATGCAAGAAACGGGAAAAAGAAGAGAATATGGGAATTTATAGAAAAGGGTTGAAAAGATAGAAGGAATGACGTTCTAGGGTTAAGAATATGATAGGAAAGCCGACCCATAAGATAGAAGATCGGATCTTCTATATGTGGAAAGAAATAAAAACGGGATAAAAACAGATCAGGGCGATCTAGGGTTAAACCGCAAGGGCGGTTTGCCCTGTCGCAAGGTCAGCTCCCTTCATTGTGGGGCGGTGAATGCCAAAAACTAGATCTTACATCAGATCCCCCTACAAAGAAGTTTCGTCCCGAAACTTGCAACGAACCACAAGATCACACAACCAGAACGCAAAAACATTGCATTCAACTCATTTATTCCCACTCGGGCACATAACTCAAAACGTCACAAAAGCGTACGCAAAACTCAACAAAACGAAACTAGACTCCAACATCTACGCTATAGGTACATCCAACTCAACATAAAACTCTAGATAGTTCCTCTGGCCTCTAGATACTATCCTTCGTCTCCCAAGTTGCCTAATCAACTCCTCTCATCGACCGTTGAATCTTCATCATCGGTATGTCCTTCGATCGAAAGCATCTCATACTACGCTCTGAGACAGCTACCGGATGCTCTACGAACGTGTGGTATGGGGCTCAACCACCAGATCCTCATGACTGACGACGTGCCTTGGGTCTGGTACATACCCCCGTAACTGAGACACATGGAAGACGGGGTGAACACCCTCTAGCCTCGGTAGCAGAACAAATATGTATGCTGCCTCTCCAACTCGCTCAAAAATCTCGAAAGATTCGACATATTTGGGACTCAGCTTCTCCTTGACGCCAAAACGTCTAACACCTCGTGTCGGGGAAACTCTCAACCAAACCTGAGCTCCAACTCTAAACTCTAGAGATATGCACCTCTTATCTGCATAAGACTTTTGACGACTCTGTGCTGCTAACATCTGCTCTCGGATCACCGCTACTCGATCCATATCATCCTATATCTTCTCAAGTGTTACTCCACTAACACTTGTCGGCTCGTCCAACACAGCGGAGTACGGCATCTCTGTCCGTATAAAGCCTCATAAGGAGCCATCCTGATCGATGTGTGCCAACTGTTGTTATACGAAAACTCCACTAAGGGAAGATGATTTGGCCACACCTGTCCCCAGTCTAACATGCAAGCTCTCTACATATCCTTCAGAGTCTGGATGGTCCGTTCCGACTGACCATCAGTTTGAGGATGATAAGCAGTCGTGAACTACAGACTCGTGATAACACGATTTATGACTTAGGATTAGACACTCATTTAGATAGTTTTTCCGCTCATTCATGCATGGTTTGCACTAGTTCGTGACGATTTGCACTCAATTCATGTATTATGTCGAGATAGACGTCTACACGGACTTTTTCATGCTTTGTAGGTATTTTGGGAGATTTAGGAGCTTAATCGATACATTTGAAGATCATTCCTCAAGATGACACACCTTCGGACTCATTGGGAAGCAAGCTAGGAGCTAAGGAGGACACATGGGACCTTGTTGGTGCATGCCATGCACCAAATTGTGGCTTGATGATTCATATAGTGCAGAAGCACCAAAACCACGGTCACTGGAAGAACCACGCCCGTGGAAATAGGCCGTGGTTTTCCCCAGACAGCTGTGACAGCGGTCCCACGATCTTCATGAGCGACTCTTGCAAAATTTAGAGGATAAAAGGTGGTCCGGGAAGGCTGTTAGGAGCAGACTCCTCACTCCCATTCTCTCCCACACTCTCAACAACAATATTCTCTCATTTGGAAGATTGGATTGGAGCTACTCTTGGAGGAGAAGAAAGCTTCCATTGGAGAAGAAGAGAAGAACACACCATTCTTAGATTTTTCATAGTTTTGAGTGAGATTTATGAAGACGTTTTGCACGGTTTTGTAAGAATCGATTGAATCTTCTTTTCAAGGGTTGTAAGTCTTTCTTAAACTCATATTCAACCTTGTTTTCTTTGTTCTACTTGTTCATCTCTTTCTCTTGATTTTCTTGCTAATGGAAGCCATGATTTTATGCTTGACGACTTTGATTGTGATGATGCATGTTGTTGGCTAAATAGATGCGATTCTAGGGTGAGGAAAAGATGGTTATGGCTTGGACTATGATAGAATGGACTTAGATGTATCTTTGGATGAATTGTTTGCTCGTACCTAAGTGCTGTTAGAAATTACGGTTTGTTCTAGACAAACCACGGCCGTGGTTCTTGATGAACTACCCGTGATTTTGACTAACTTGCTTGTTTGATGAATCTAAGTGCTAGGATGTTAGATTGTTGAAATCCTAGTGTTTGTTGAGCTAAATCTATCCTAGGGTGGCCTAGTGTTAGCAACTAAGTGTTAGAAGAGACCTACCCGGTGATTCTTGCTCTTAGATACCGAAGATGACGAACTCTAGGTAGTAGTGAGCCTCACAAGCCGCTATTGGACTGAATGTGCTAGGATTGATGTTTAGGACTTGCCTTCCCGAGACTTACCCGGTAAGGAGAGGTTAGATCCCTAGATGACAATCCGGTTTGTGTAGAATTCCTATCCTTAGGCTCTCCGAGACTTACCCGATGACGAGACCTTAGGAACGGACTAGTGGACCATGAGACCTACCCGGTGATTGATCCCAATTTGTGAAACACTCACTCCCAACATACTATAGTTGATCCAATGAATGATTAGATAGCTTGAGTCCAATGCTATAACCGGAATTTCCAACCCCTAGAATCCGTTTTTCTCTCTTTGATTACATATTTCGTGTTTGCTTGTTTATTTGCGTTTTAGCTTGATTCCTTAGTTTGTTTTGCCATATTGCATCATTGTGATCCTTGATTGATCACCACACAAAACCAATCCAAAAACATTG
Source organism: Fagopyrum homotropicum (assembly GCA_033239125.1). Taxonomy (NCBI): domain Eukaryota; kingdom Viridiplantae; phylum Streptophyta; class Magnoliopsida; order Caryophyllales; family Polygonaceae; genus Fagopyrum; species Fagopyrum homotropicum. The sequence continues at coordinate 115,360,239 of BSWB01000007.1, read as the reverse complement.
AGATTTTCATTTATTTGTTCCTTTCTCTTTTCTTAGCCTAGATCAACACTATCCTTAGTCACTAATCGATTCAATCTCACCTTAGTCTTTGTGTTCAACCTCGAAATACTATCCTTACTACAAAACGTCCCGTACACTGCGGGTTTGCTAGGAGTTAGGAAAAATATAACGAGTATAAATTTAAGACTTTTGCGTGCATCAATTCCTACCGTAACAAGTTTTTGGCGCCGTTGCTGGGGACTAGGTTAAGATTGAGTCATTGTTTGTGATTGTTTATAGTGTAGGTCTTTCTTGTTGCTTTTGATCTCGTTTGGTTTGTGTCTTTGCTTTTCAGGACATCTCTCACTCTTTAGGTGTATGCGAATATCTCGTGGCAAGGATTTAGCTCCATTCGATCCCGAACCGGAGAAAACCCTTAGATCTAGATCCAAGAGCATTAGAAAGGGAAAAGAGATGGCCGGAAGAGATCTCCAAGATGAGTTGGATGAAGCTTTAGAGCAAATTAGGCTAAGAGATGAAGCCTTGGAGAATGAAAGGAGACTTGCCAATCAGAGGCAAGAAGCAACTAGGAGGGAGATTGAAGAGATTAGGCAAGCTCTTGTGCAAAGAGAGCTTAATCGTCAACAACCTCCACCTCCACCACAACCGCAGCCGGCGGCGGTTAATATTCGGGTTGTTCCCATTGCTATTGAAGAGCCGCAAACGTTAGGGCAACGTATGGATCCGGCACAAAGAGCACACCGCCCGGTTGTGAACTTAGGAGATCCCGCAACCCATGATTACGAGCTCCGCCCTCAAGTTCTACAAATGATCCGGCATAATCAATTTGGAGGGATGGAAGGAGAGTGTCCTCATCAACACTTGATGAACTATGAGATCTTGATGGAGACTCTAAGACCGCCTAGATTGGAGAGCAACAACCATAAGCTTAGGGCTTTTTCCTTCTCACTTAAGGATAAAGCCTTGGCTTGGTATCAATCTATTCCACAAGGGCGAGTGAGTACTTGGGAGGAGATGACAACCGAGTTTTTGACAAAGTTCTTCCCACCTTCCAAGACTACCGAGTTAAGAGGGAAGATCAATGCCTTTGTGATGAAGGATAGAGAAAGCTTATTCAAGTCTTGGGAGAGGTTCAAAGACCTTCTCCTAGATTGTCCGCACCATGGTATACCGAAAATAGAGCTTTTGGAGATCTACTTCAAGGGACTTGATGAAGATAGTCAATTCAAGCTTCAATCTCTTTCCGGTGGGACTTTCATGGAAAAGAATGTAGATGAAGCTTGGGAGTTTGTAGAGAAACAAGCTTTGGTGATTGAGAAGTACTCCCATAGGAAGAGTGATGGGAGGAAAGCGGGAGCATATGAAGTGAGTGAAGTCACCATGAGTAATTTCAAGCTTGATGCAATCAACAATGAGCTTAAGTCTTTGAGGGAGTTGTGTGCTACAACTTTGAAGAGTCAAGCTAGCCCTCAAGCGCAAGTGCAAGCAAACTTGTCTTCCAAGGAGGAGGATGTGAACTATATTGGAAGGGGAAACTACAACAACTATCAAGGCCCAAGGAACTTCAACAACAACCGGCAATTCAACAATTACCGGCCTAATCACAACCATTCCGGGTTTTCCTATTCTAACCCGGATGGTGCCTTGAACCCTCCCGCTTCCACAAGCGCAGCTCCACCACCGAAGGCTTCACAAGAACCTCCACCCGGATTTACTCAACCTCCAAGGGATAGAACCGAGATGATGTTTGAGCAATTGCTTGGAAGGTTGAGTGGTCTTGAGAGCACGGTGACTTCCATTTCTAAAGCTCAAAAGGTGTTGGAAGCGCAAGTGTTCCAAAAGGCGGGTGAAGCTCATAGAGATCCGGGAAAGCTTCCCGGAAGAACCGAGGACAACCCAAGAGGCCAAGTGTTGGCCATCACAACAAGGAGCGGGCTGAGCATGAAGGATCCCTTACCTAAGGGAAGTGACAAGGGGAAGCAAGTAGTGGTAGAGGAAGAGACCTTGCAAGAGGAGGGAGGAAAGAACAAGGAAGATGAGCCAACATATGTGGCACCACCTCCATTCAAGCCACCACTACCGTTCCCACAATCACGAGTAAGAGCTCGCTTGGACAAACACTTCGGTAAATTCCTTGAACTTATGTCTAAATTGCATATTAACATTCCGTTCATGGATGCTATTCTAGGTATGCCAGCATATGGCAAGTTTTTGAAGGAAATATTCTCCAACAAAAGGAAGTTGGAGGAGTATGGAGAAGTGAGGATGACAAAGAGGTCCTCGGAATTGATCCAAACCTTTAAGGAGGAGATGCCTCCTAAGCTAAGAGATCTGGGATCCTTTTGTGTGCCAATTGGAGTGGGAGAAGTGAAGTATGAAGCCCTATGTGATCTTGGGGCAAGTGTAAGCATCATACCGTTTGCACTTTGTAACAAGGTTGGGTTAGGAGAGCCAAAGCCGGTCAAGATGACCCTCTACATGGCGGACCGTTCAATCACTCACCCCGTTGGAATTTTGGAGGACATACCGGTGCAACTCGGGAAGTTCTATGTGCCAATAGACTTCGTTGTTTTGGATATCCCGACGGACTATCCGGTTCCCATCATCTTAGGGAGACCTTTCTTGGCTACATCCGGATGCTTGGTGGATTGTAAAAATGGAATTCTCTCCTTCAATATTGGAGAAGAGAATATCAAGTTCAAGCTGTCCACAATGATGAAGGGGCCAACCCTTGGTGAAGATGTATTCAACATTGTCGAGCAAGAGGAGTCTAGAGAAGTTGTGAGCTCGATCTTGATCAAGGAACTCTTGTAGAAGGTTCTTAGCTTAAGTTTGATGGAGGAAGGAGTTGAGGAGGCCTGCAATGAAGAAATCAAGGCTTTGGAAGCATTGGAAAAGGAGACAAGAGCTGAATTTGAAGCACACGAAGGTGTGCTGAATTCCTGTAGGAACCACGGCCTGGGGGGAAGAACCACGCCCGTGGTTTTACCCGTGGAACCTACTGGAGTGCTCCAAAGTGATAGCTTTGCAAGTTCCACGGCCGTGGTTGTGCCAGAGCCCGTAATTTTTCCCGTGTTTTCTCCAGAAACTGCATTGGTTGTTGATCAAGCTTCAAGGAACCTTGAGGAGTCTTCCATGGCTTTGGATTCATCTCAACCAACATTATATGGATCGTCTCCACTCGATAAAGGTCCTCCTAAACTTGAACTTAAACCCCTCCCCTCTCATTTGAAGTATGCTTTTCTTGGTGAGAATTCTACATATCCAGTTATTGTGAATGCATGCTTGAATGATGATGAACTTGCTAGATTGTTGCACGAACTAAGATTACATAGGAAAACTATAGGCTATACCATTGATGATTTAGTAGGCATTAAACCTTCTTTGTGCATGCATAAGATCTTAATGGAAGATAATCATAAACCTTCAATTGAACCTCAAAGAAGACTAAACCCTATCATGAAAGAAGTAGTGAAGAAAGAGATCCTTAAATTGCTAGATACGGGAATCATTTTCCCGATTTCGGATAGTAAGTGGGTTAGTCCCGTGCATGTGGTTCCTAAGAAGGGTGGGATGACCGTAGTAACCAATGAGAATAATGAACTAATCCCAACTAGAACGGTTACGGGGTGGAGGATGTGCATAGACTATAGGAAACTAAATGTTGCCTCTAGGAAAGATCACTTCCCTCTTCCTTTCATTGACCAAATGCTAGAGAGATTAGCTCAACATTCCCATTTTTGTTACTTAGATGGCTATAGTGGATTCTTTCAAATCCCTATTCACCCCGATGATCAAGAGAAAACTACATTCACATGTCCTTGGAGTACATTTGCATATAGGAGAATGCCATTTGGGTTGTGTAATGCACCCGCCACCTTTCAAAGGTGTATGATGGCTATCTTTTCTGAGTATATTGAAAACATCATGGAAGTGTTTATGGATGATTTCTCTGTTTATGGATCTTCATTTGATGATTGCTTAACTAACTTGTCTCTAGTGCTAAAAAGATGTGAGGAGACTAATCTAGTCTTGAATTGGGAGAAATGCCACTTCATGGTAAGTGAAGGTATTGTGTTGGGACACTTGGTGTCCAACTGAGGCATTGAGGTTGATAGGACTAAGATAGAAATCATAGAGAAGTTGCCACCACCTACCTCGGTGAAGGGGGTAAGGAGTTTTCTAGGACATGCCGGTTTTTACCGGAAATTCATTAAGGATTTCTCTAAGATTTCTAAGCCTCTTACTAACCTACTAATGAAAGATGTCGAGTTTGTTTTCTCCAAGGATTGCCTTGAGGCTTTTTGTAGGTTGAAGAATGCTTTGATCACCGCTCCTATAATGCAACCTCCGGATTGGAGTTTACCGTTTGAGATCATGTGTGACGCGAGTGATGTAGCCGTTGGGGCTGTTTTGGGGCAAAGAAAAGAAGGGCTTACACATGCCATCTATTATGCTAGCAAGACGCTAGATGATGCCCAACTCAATTATGTAACCACCGAGAAGGAGTTACTAGCGGTTGTGTACGCATTTGAGAAGTTCCACTCGTATCTTGTTGGAGCGAAGGTCATTGTGTATACGGATCATGCTGCGATCCGTTACCTCCTTATAAAGAAGGATGCCAAGCCTCGTTTGATTCGGTGGATCCTTCTTCTTCAAGAGTTTGATTTGGAAATCTGGGATAAAAAGGGGTCCGAAAATTCTGTGGCGGATCACCTTAGTAGACTCCCACCATTGGAGATCGAGAGAGATGACATCCCTATTGATGACTCATTCCGGGATGAGCAATTGCAAATGGTGGAGGAGTACTTGTTTCAAGTGTCAAGGGGTAATGGACCATGGTATGCCGACATTGTGAATTACCTTGTGTGTGAGGAAGTGCCGCCCGGTTTATCCTATGCCCAAAGGAAGAAGTTCTTCAAGGATGTGAGGCACTACTATTGGAGTGAACCGCTTTTGTTCAAGAGAGGACCGGATGGAGTCTTTAGAAGATGCATACCGGAGGATGAGGTGGAGAGTGTGATCCGCCATTGTCACTCCTTGCCATGTGGAGGCCATGCTAGCTCACACAAGACATGTGCGAAGGTGTTGCAATTGGGTTTCTTTTGGCCAAGTTTGTTCAAGGATATGCAGAAATTTGTGGTAGCTTGTGATGCTTTCCAAAGGACGGGAAACATCTCAAGGAGGAATGAGATGCCCTTGAACAACATACAAGAAGTGGAGATATTTGATGTGTTGGGTGTGGACTTCATGGGATCATTCCCCTCTTCTTGTGGCAACCTCTACATCCTATTGGCGGTGGACTATGTCTCGAGATGGGTGGAGGCAATCGACTCTCCTACAAATGATGCCAAGGTTGTGGTGCGGTTCTTCAACCGAGTGATCTTCCCTAGGTTTGGAACACCAAGGGTGATCATAAGTGATGGAGGGAAGCACTTCACCAATAGGAACTTCGGGACACTTTTGGCTAAGTATGGGGTGACTCATAAGGTGGCAACACCTTACCATCCCCAAACTAGTGGCCAAGTGGAGATCTCCAACCGGGAGATAAAGGGAATTCTTGAGAAGACGGTTTCTCAGGACGAGAAAGGATTGGGCTATGAAGCTCGATGATGCCTTGTGGGCATATAGAACCGCTTTCAAGACACCAATTGGCACCACTCCTTACAAGCTAGTCTATGGCAAGTCTTGCCACCTTCCGGTGGAGATGGAGCATAGAGCATATTGGGCCATTAGGTGGCTAAATTTTGACCTCAAGGAGGCCGGTGAGAAAAGATTGCTAGACATGAACGCTCTTGAGGAGATCCGGTTGGATGCCTATGAAAATGCCCGGATCTACAAGGAAAGGACCAAACGTTGGCATGACAAGCGTCTCATCCCTAAGGAGTTGAGTGAAGGCGACCTTGTCCTTCTCTTCAACTCAAGGCTGCGGCTCTTCCCCGGAAAGCTTAAGTCAAGATGGACGGGTCCTTATGTGGTGAAGAAGATCTTTCCCCATGGAGCGGTTGAGATAGGAGGGGAGCATTGTGGAGATTTTAAGGTGAATGAGCACCGTTTGAAGAAGTATATCCTGGGAGCTCCGGTGGATATGATTGCCCCACTTCACCTAGAATGAGACGCCCCCGAGTTTGGTCAAGCTAATGACCTTAAAGAAGCGCTTGATGGGAGGCAACCCATTGGTAGACATCTTTCCCTTTTCGTTTTTATTTTGTTTTTGATTTTTCTGTCTTTGTGTGTTTGGTGTGCTTTGTGTGTGTGCTAGAGTCTTGGTAGCATGGAAGCCTTGCATGGCATGGGGATGATGATGATGAGTCCCTCATCAATTGTCAGTGGAGCGGACGCGGGACTTGAACGGCTAGCGGCGCCTAGCGCGGATCCCGACGCCATAACGAACACTTTGAGCTCTCTACCATCGTTGATAGGATCATCCGCCATCACTCCACTTGAGTGATCCCAAATACCGAAGCAAACCATTTTTACATTGTGAGAACCCTCTTTCACTCTTCTTTACTTGAATACCACATTGGGGACAATGTGTTTCTAAGTATGGGGTGGGTTTGCATGATCTTTTGCATGATTAGCATCTAGGGTAGTTTCTTTTAGTCACATGCTTCATTATGTCTTGCATTGTACATACACATTTCGAAAATTCCAAAAAAATCAGAAAATTCAAAAAATATTTTAGTGCTTCTAAGCTTGGGAATGACCCTTATGATGAAATTGTCTTGTAAATTGGCTATGGATGGCCTTATGTGTTGAATTGATGCATGCATATGTGGACTTGAAGTATTTATCTTGAATCCCATGAATGATTTGTGATTATGATGCTTGTCTTGATTGGATTACGTATTGAAAGTCGAAATTACATGCTAGTTCTTGCACATCATCTAGGAATGATTAAGGCGATTAATCTTTCTCTACTTCTCATCTTGATCATGTTGTTTAAGTACCTCAATTGATATAAATTTGACCTCTTTTGACCCATCCGGGAATAGGAGCATGTTAGTGTGTTGATGTGTGTTAAAAGCAAGTGTGGGGTAAAGTTGTTGATGGATGAATATTATGAATGAAGTGCTGAATTTGTTGTGAAAGTGTAGACAAAAATATAGGTTTGGGGACGTTGGTTTAAATGACGAGTAACTCGGCACCATTCACATAATCGGGTGTTTGTGCGTTGCCAAAGTCAAATAAACCGATAGTCCTAACGAGCTTTGGTATGTGTGCCCGGTGTGGATGCACCTCGAAAAATAAAAAAACCCGAGGACAGCTAATCACCAAGGTTTCGGCTCTTGTACACCAATGTCATTGTCTCAAAAATAAGTGAAAGAAAAAGAAAAGAAAAGAAAAGGAAAAAAAATGGAGAAAAATATACACTTGTGGGAAGTTGATCAAAAATGTGAAGTTGTGGTTGTTTAGTTCCTTTCCCGGATTAGCATCACATGACCTTAAAAATTCCCACCTAATTACAACGTTTCTTGGCCTTTTATTTCACAAGCCCTTGTGACCTATTTGCATGTGTGTAAGACTTAGTGATCTAGATTGGATATGCTGATGATCATCCTGACTTCTTTATTTTTACATTTCATGCATGCTTTCGAGTTAAGTATAATTGTCTTTCCGTGCCTTCTCTTGTTTGACACATGATCGATTGTCCATTGCCATGAAACATGACTATGAAGGTGATCTAATATTAGAAGCACAACTCCAAAAAGATTTTGTTGTTTTTCTGCATGCATAAATTATGTCATCTCTTAGTCTATAGTTGGGACTTGCTCGGGGACGAGCAAACCTTAAGTATGGGGTATTTTTGATAACACGATTTATGACTTAGGTTTAGGCACTCATTTAGATAGTTTTTCTGCTCATTCATGCATGGTTTGCACTAGTTCGTGACGATATGCACTCAATTCATGTATTATGTCGAGATAGACGTCTACACGGACTTTTGCATGCTTTGTAGGTATTTTGGGAGATTTAGGAGCTTAATCGATACATTTGAAGATCATTCCTTTAGATGACACACCTTTGGACTCATTGGGAAGCAAGCTAGGAGCTAAGGAGGACACATGGGACCTTGTTGGTGCATGTCATGCACCAAATTGTGGCTTGATGATTCATATAGTGCAGAAGCACCAAAACCACGGTCATTGGAAGAACCACGTCCGTGGAAATAGGCCGTGGTTTTCCCCAGACAGTTGTGACAGCTGTCCCACGATCTTCAAGGCCGACTCTTGCAAAATTTGGAGGATAAAAGGTGGTCCTGGAAGGCTGTTAGGAGCAGACCAATCACTCCCATTCTCTCCCACACTCTCAACAACAATATTCTCTCATTTGGAAGATTGGATTGGAGCTACTCTTGGAGGAGAAGAAAGCTTCCATTGGAGAAGAAGAGAAGAACACACCATTCTTAGATTTTTCATAGTTTTGAGTGAGATTTGTGAAGACGTTTTGCACGGGTTTGTAAGAATCGATTGAACCTTCTTTTGAAGGGTTGTAAGTCTTTTTTAAACTCATATTCAACCTTGTTTTCTTTGTTCTACTTGTTCATCTCTTTCTCTTGATTTTCTTGCTAATGGAAGCCATGATTTTATGCTTGACGACTTTGATTGTGATGATGCATGTCTAAATAGATGCGATTCTAGGGTGAGGAAAAGATGGTTATGGCTTGGACTATGATAGAATGGACTTAGATGTATCTTTGGATGAATTGTTTGCTCGTACCTAAGTGCTGTTAGAAATCACGGTTTGTTCTAGACAAACCACGGCCGTGGTTCTTGATGAACTACCCGTGATTTTGACTAACTTGCTTGTTTGATGAATCTAAGTGCTAGGATGTTAGATTGTTGAAATCCTAGTGTTTGTTGAGCTAAATCTATCCTAGGGTGACCTAGTGTTAGCAACTAAGTGTTAGAAGAGACCTACCCGGTGATTCTTGCTCTTAGATACCGAAGATGACGAACTCTAGGTAGTAGTGAGCCTCACAAGCCGCTATTGGACTGAATGTGCTAGGATTGATGTTTAGGACTTGCCTTCCCGAGACTTACCCGGTAAGGAGAGGTTAGGTCCCAAGATGACAATCCGGTTTGTGTAGAATTCCTATCCTTAGGCTCTCCGAGACTTATCCGGTGACGAGACCTTAGGAACGGACTAGTGGACCATGAGACCTACCCGGTGATTGATCCCAATTTGTGAAACACTCACTCCCAACATACTATAGTTGATCCAATGAATGATTAGATAGCTTGAGTCCAATGCCATAACCGGAATTTCCAACCCCTAGAATCCGTTTTTCTCTCTTTGATTACATATTTCGTGTTTGCTTGTTTATTTGCGTTTTAGCTTGATTCCTTAGTTTGTTTTGCCATATTGCATCATTTTGATCCTTGATTGATCATCACACAAAACCAATCCAAAAACATTGAGATTTTCATTTATTTGTTCCTTTCTCTTTTCTTAGCCTAGATCAACACTATCCTTAGTCACTATCGATTCAATCTCACCTCAGTCTTTGTGTTCGACCTCGGAATACTATCCTTACTACAAAATGTCCCGTACACTGCGGGTTCGCTAGGAGTTAGGAAAAATATAACGAGTATAAATTTAAGACTTTTGCGTGCATCAATTCCTACCGTAACAACTCGTACCTAGGGTGACACGCACTTGCTACCAAAACCTCGAGGTGAACTGTCCGTCTCTGTCAAAGACAATAGTCCTAGGTACTCCGTGAAGTCGCACTATCTGTCTAGTGAACTCCTCTACTAGTCGAATTACCGGCCATATTTCCTTGATGGGAATGAAACGTGCAGTCTTCGTCAGTCGATCCACTACAACCCAAATGGCATCAAAGCCTCGACTCGGTCTCAAACCGGTAGCAAAGTCCATCGAGATGTCCTCCCACTTCCATTGCTGAACCAGAAGGGGGTGTAGCTCTCATCCTGGTTGATGATGCTCGATCTTGACCTCTTGACAGGTCGCACACTGAGCTACATATCTCGCCACGTTTGGCTTCAGAACCGCCCACCAATAAGAGCGTCTGATATCCTGATATATCTTACTCGCACCGGAAAGCACTGAGTAAGGTGTAGAGTGGGCTTCTTGTAGGATCCGCTATCTCAGCTCTCGATCCGAGGGTACATATACGCGCTCTTGGCGTCTCAAAACTCCATCAGCATCGACTGCAAACTGAGGTGCCTCTCCTCGAGACATCCTGTCTCGAATCCGTGTCAAAGCTGGGCAACTCTCCTGCTTCTGTCGGATTTCAACCAACAGATCAGGTAATAACCCCATGGTGGATAAATGGCTGTTGGAATTCGGAAAGTGGATATCCATCTCTATCCATGTCAAGTCTCGCTGTAACTAAGGTTGAGTTGTCAGCCGAGCAATCGCCATCTCCCGGGGAGTCTTCCTACTGAGGGCATCAGCTACCACATTTGCCTTCCCCGGGTGGTATAAGATCTCAAGATCAAAATCCTTGATGAACTCCAACCACCTTCTCTGGCGGTTATTCAACTCCCGCTGAGTGAATATATACTTCAGACTCTTATGGTCTGTAAAAATCTGACACGTAGCTCCATATAGATAATGCCTCCATATCTTCAAAGCGTGAACCGCAACAGCTAACTCACGATCGTGGGTAGGGTAATTCTCCTCATACGTCTTTAGTTGTCTCGATGCGTATGCGATAACCTTACCCCTCTACATCAGAACACATCCCAAGCCAAGCTTGGATGCATCGCTGTAGACCACAAAGTCCTCAATACCCTCTGGCAGAGCTAAGATAGGAGCAGAGGTCAACCTCTTCTTCAACTCCTCAAAGCTCTACAAGCACGACTCGGACCATACAAATCTCGTAGACTTCCTCAGCAAGGAAGTGAGTGGTCGGGCCTTCACTAAAAAACCCTCCACGAAGCGACAGTAGTAACCCGTCAATCCTAGGAAGTTGTGTACCTCCTTGACGTTCCTAGGAGGCGGCCAAGATGCTGCAGACTCGATCTTCGCCGGATCTACCTTGATCCCTTCGGCGGAAACGATATGCCCAAGGAATGTTGCCTCAGACATCCATAACTCTCACTTAGAGAGCTTGTCGTAAAGCTCTTTATCTTGCAGGACTTGAAGTATGATCCTCAAGTTTCCTGCATGCTCCTCCTACTGTGAGAGTATACCAGAATGTCATCGATGAAGATCACAATGAATTGGTCTAGGAATTCGATGAAGATGTTGTTCATCAACTCCATGAACCCTGCGGACGCATTCGTAAGCCCGAAAGGCATCACTACAAACTCGTAGTGGCCGTATCTGGTCCGAAATTCCGTCTTGGCTATGCCCTCCTCTCTCACCTTCAACTGGTGATATTTGGATCTAAAATCGATCCGCGAAAACACTGAAGCTCCATTTAGCTGATCCAACAGATCGTCGATACGGGGCAATGGTACTTATTCTTGAGTGTTACCTTGTTAAGCTCTCGGTAATCAATACATAACCTCATCGACCCGTGTTTCTTCGCGACGAAGAGTACTGGTGCGCCCCAAGGAGATACACTAGGGCGGATGAAGCCCTTCTCAACTAACTCCTTGAGCTATTTCTTAAGCTCAAGCATCTCGATAGGCTCCATACGGTAAGGAGCCTTCGAAATCGGTCTCGTCCCGGGCTCAAGATCAATGTCAAAGTCTACGCTCCTCTGTGGAGGTAAACCTGATGGCTCTCCAAAGACGTCGGTAAACTCGAATGTTACCGAAATTTCCTCCAACGCTGGACTCGTACTATCCTTCATGGCATAGCACCAGAAAGCCTCACAACCCTAACCAATAAGTCTCGCAGCTTGCACTACACTGATGATTGTACCGGTTTTTCCGAGATCCCATCCTCGGAAAACCTCCACTTGACTTGACTCCGCTGTTACCGTCACAGTCCTTTTGCCAATGTCTAGAATAACCTGATGTCAATCCATCCAATTCATGCCCAGAATAACTTCTTCATGTACTAAGTACATGACGAAGAAGTCAGCTGACCAATCGCAACCTCCCAATCTAATAGGGTAATCGTGAACCTCTCGTGTACCTCTAATTTTACCCCCATCGGGTAATCCTATGAAGAAGGGTCTCCCCTCTACGGTAACTAAGGCCAATCTATCTACACATGCATCAAATAAAAGAGAATGCGTAGCACCGGTACGAAAGAACTCTGACAGGAATCCATTAATATGAATGGTACATGTGGTCGTTGGCGTTATCGGCTCTACCACACCCCTCAATTCATAAACTCTAGCGGATGCATCTCTAGTGTTTGTAGATTCACCAACTTGTCCTCTACCTCTCCCTTGTCCATGAGCGGAACCCTGAGGAGCGGTAAAACCAGGAGCTCTCTGTTGCTGCTGCCGGTACCGAGGTATTTGTCCACCTCCTACAACACTGACGGGTGAAGATCCCTGCTGCGATAGCGCCTTGCCTTGACGACTGAATGCAGCTCTGTCTCCTGGCTTGCCACAAGAAAAGCATGTCACTTTTGTCTTCTTACAGTTAGCTCTCAAGTGTCCGACACCTCCGCAGTTATGACACTGCCGTCCTCTGTCGGAACTCTGCATCGTCTGTTGGAAACCAAAGCGTTCCAACGTCTAACTACGCCCAAATCCAACTCCTCCAGCTCCAGCATTGGCTAGTCCGGTCCTTTGCCTCTTCTCAAGACCTCTTGTCTAAGAAGCTCGCCTCTGACCCCGTCAGTCCCTCTCATAAGCAAATGTTCTATCCTGGTAGTTTGTCAAGGAGTCACCACGGAAACCAGCAAGAAAAGAGTGGGTAGACTCTCTCTATCTCCGAGAGAAAAGATAAACATACTGATCCTCGGGTGGTGCAGACGGACCCAGTAAAGATAGCTCCTCTTGAAACTTGCTGATGATCTCAACAATCGGGATAGCCTCGAATCCAGCCTCGAGAAAATCCTGAAATCGATCTCTCCTCATAGCTGTAGGGCAATAGCGATGCTTGATCACTATCTTCATCTGCTCATAGCTCGTGACCTTACTACGCATGGTCCTCCACCAAGAATGAGCTTGATCCTTCAGCAACGTCTGTGCTATGTCGACTCTGCATCTCTCCGGGCAACAGATCGCCTCCATAGCAAAATCCAGCTGTCCTAACCATAACTCCACCTCTAGTCCAGTCTTCCCTACGAAAGAGGGAACCTTCAGTTGGTTGAAAGCCTTCAACCAACAGTCGGGTCTCAGCTCTCTCGCCTCGTCTGGAACTCTAGCAACCTCAACAACTCTAGTAGGTGTAGCAACAACCTGCGTAACTCTTTGCAAAACCTCAGTTGATCTCGCGGGTACTAGCGGCGCTGGTGCAGGTCCTTCAGTCCTGATTGCCTCCTCAACCCTCTGCACGTAGTCACGGTATGTAGAAGCTCCGATAGACACTGGACTGGACTCAGTCGACTGCGCTCTATGTGCTCCGGACCTAGCAGCGGTCCCGTTTCCAGCCTCGGGAATAACACTCTCAGCAACTTCCTCAATGAACGCCTTAGTGATAGGCAGATGAACAAATGGGGCTTGGTCCCGACCTCTATCTAGTGGAGGTCTCCCTACACGTCCTCGTCCACGGATGGTAGGTGGAAGAGGTGGTCGACCCCTTCCTCGTCCCATAGTAAATGTAGCTCTAGTACGCGCCATCTACAATAGGGATATAAATATATATAAGGCCACGCTACAACTAAAGAAGAAATCCAGAAAAAGCACATAAAGACAAACATATAAGAAAACTAATTCCTGAGATCCGCGGAGGTAATGGTGGTCGCCCATACATCTATCCCAGATAGACAAGTTTAAAATTAAAACCCCCTTTTGAAAACGTAGACCCCTTGCGGGTTCTGTTTATTCATCTATTCGTCCTTTAGAAGATTTCGAGTGCCATTGTTACCAACCTAGAGCTCTGATACCATATTGTAACACCCCAAGTTATGGGAACTCGAAGCGTTACGGACTAGGACCTCACAATGGGTCCCGGTCCTCAGAGTAGCAACGACACAACGGATCTTACAATAAGGCACAAATAAATGAAACCAAAACTCAATATAAAACCAAAGGTTATTACAAGGGAAGGATAAAAGACTCGCATCCGAGTTCAAAACAAAGGAAAAACAACAACTGAAATATAAACCCGATCCCATCCTAAAATGTACGGGAACCCCGGATGACCACACCATCCGGATCAGTCAGCACCACCTATATCCTACAAAGCATCTACAACATCGGTATAAACTGTTAGCTAACATTCTAGATATCGGAAAGACAATAAAGGCACAAACACACATAAGGTAATATAAACATATAGCATGCTCGCACTCAACCGGTTATTATCTTTAATTAAGTTATTCATTACTAATTCAACTTCTTTTGTCACATGAGAATCTCCCAAAACTCGCCTCCGCTTCCGTCTACCATCAGGAATAGATTAGTACTATCCGTTATCTGCAGGCCTGGGTTGCAAGAGTACCTCCTGGTCTCTTGTAGAACTAGACAAGTGGTCACCACCCGGTTATCATACACTTGGGCCAATTACGGTTATAAAGGTTAATCCTAGTACGGTTATCCTTTAACAACAATAAACAACCAAACAAACTAATACACTCAAACCAATATACGGAATGAAACTAAGTAAGTCCAAGGGACTTACCTCCCTCGAAGGTAACTCAAAGATCCACAACAACTCAGTTTCCCGCATGAAAGTAGGACGGAAAGTCTACTCAACAAGGCATAACAAATCTGGAACAAAACGGTTGCTAGAAGTCTATAACTTCTAGTCTCAATGATCTCTAAGAGATCTCCACAAGCTAAGGTCTCAACCATAGTCTTATAGATCAAGAAGGGTCCACAACATCAATAAGCCAAGGGAAGGAACGAGAAATCAAGGAAACGAAGAAGCTCACCAAGAATGGGAGAAACTTGAGGGAAACCGCGGGGGCGGCCAGAAAACATCGCAGAGGCGGCACTGGGCAGGATCCGCGGGGGCGGCTTTGTGCAGGCACAGAGGGGCAGTGTGACAAAAAAGGTTGTCGACTCCTTCGACATCAAGGAATGCAACAAAGGCCAAAGCTTGCTTCTCTCAACACACACACACATCACAACTCAACCAAGGGAGCCTACGAACATCAACGGAACAACAACAGGAAGGCCAACAAGAATCAAGGCTCAAACTTGATTCTTAGAGAAGAAGAAAAGGAAGAACAAAAGAAGAAAATGAAGCAGAAGGGAAAGACATGCAACAACTTATGAACGTGAGGGAGAAACGCAGAAGGAGAATACTTACACGTTCAACAAGGTATCACAAGGGAGAAAGGCTACAACTTTCAAGTTTGAAGAAGAACGTATGCAAGAAACGGGAAAAAGAAGAGAAGACGGGAATTTATAGAAATGGGTTGAAAAGATAGAAGGAATGACGTTCTAGGCTTAAGAACATGATAGGAAAGCCGACCCATAAGATAGAAGATCGGATCTTTTATATGTGGAAAGAAATAAAAATGGGATAAAAATAGATCAGGGCGATCTAGGGTTAAATCGCAAGGGCGGTTTGCCCTGCTGCAGGGTCAGCTCCCTTCATTGCGGGGCGGTGAAGGCCAAAAACTGGATCTTACATCAAATCCCCCTACAAAGAAGTTTCGTCCCGAAACTTGCAACGAACCACAAGATCACACAACCACAACGTAAAACACTGAACTCAACTCATATATTCCCATTCGGGGCACATAACTCAAAATGTCACAAAAGCGTACGCAAAACTCAATAAAAGGAAACTAGACTCCAACATCTATGCTATAGGTACATCCAACTCCACATAAAACTCTAGATAGTTCCTCTGGCCTCTGGATACTATCTTTTGTCTCCCAAGTTACCTCATCAGCTCCTTGCATCGACCGTTGAATCTTCATCATCGGTATGTCCTTCGATTGTAAGCGTCTCGTACTACGCTCTAAGACAACCACCGGATGCTCTACGAACGTGTGGTTTGGCTCAACCACCAGATCCTCATGACTGACGATGTACCTCGGGTCTTGCGCATACTCCCGTAACTGAGATCGGGCTAAACCGCAATTGCGGTTTGCCCTGCCGCAGGGGCGGATAGCCGCAAGGGCGGCTCCCTTCACCGCGGGGGCGGTGAAGGCCAAAAACTAGATCTTACAATATCCTAGGAAAACACACGGAGTAGTTGTTAGCATGAAATATTGTGATATTTTAGGCACGTTTTCTAATTATATTTGATTCATATTGATAGTCTTTGATTTAGCATTGTTGCATTTGTGAGCTAGTTTGCCTATATTGTCGATATGGATGTCTACACTAGCTTTATGTTGATTATAGTTGATTGAGAGCCATTTCCGAACGGAATCGAGCAAAGATAAGTTGATTGAGTATGTCCATGGATTGAGGGCATTCTTAGGAGCAAAATGGATGTCAACTTCAGGAATGCACGAGGCTAGGGAAGAATCACGTTCTTGCCCTAAACCACACTCTAAAATACGGCCGTACTACAAACCACGTTCAGTTCCACGGCCGTGGAACCCTGCAGGAGAAGTGTGATTCATTCCAGAAGCTTTTACGGTCGTGGAATCCATGGTTCAAACCGTGTTGATTCCCACGCTCTAAATTACGGTCGTGGAACCTTCCACGACCGTGATCTTGGCGATCTTTTTCGCCACATTTTGAAGCCACGATCTTTTGAAGATTGGGCCAGGCCGATATTTTATCTTGCCCTATAAAAAGACGGACGAAGCAAGATTCCGTCATCCCCGCTTAGACACACTTTTGCGGCCTCGCTTTAGGCTTACACTTACGACATCGCGACTTGGAGATTTTGGCGATTTTTGCAAAAGACGTAATTGCACTCATCTTTAGAGTTGCCCTAATCTCGCACTTTTGGTGGAGATTGCTGTGGAGATTTCCGGATTGACGGAAGATCGAAGTTTTTGGAAGATTGTTGCAAGAAGATTTCTCTTCTTGTTTAGGTTTGATTTAGAAGATGGATTGACATCCCGTTCTTCCTTCTTTCCTAAGATTGTGTTTGTTTGCTTTATTTTGAATCTATTGACAATATTCGTTCTTGATTGTGACATTGAGATTGGTTTGAAGTTTATTAAAAGTTTTCGGAAGTTTTCATCTTTCAATCTTTTAATCTTTGAATTTGATATCATAATGATGATTGTTGGCTAAAAACCCCTAACAATTCTAAGGTGAAGGGTTGATAGTTGTGGCTTAGATGATGATAGATCGATCGTAAACAGATTAGACCCTGAGAGTTAGAGAGAATCGTCGACGAACCCTAAATCACGGTTTGTTCTTGAGTTCCACGACCGTGGAATCTCAAGATCTACCCGTAATTTCCCTTAAGTTTACGAACCTGCTTTTACTTTAATCCAAAGTTAAAGATTTGCTTTAACTTAGTTTAGGCTTGCCTTTTCTAGGTGGTAGTGAAGCCTCAACAACCTCTATCTCGATTGTGAGTGTCACAACCGTAATCGGTTAAGTTAGTCTTGATCCTTGGATTACAAGTTTGGGTATTTGACATTAATTCTTGCCTTTAGAACCTTTCTATATTGAAGTCTCAACAACCTGTATAGAGAGTGTCTTGTAGGTGAGTCACATAAGGTTTTTGGAACTTCACCGTACGATTACCTTACATTAGCATACCTTTGCATATCTCAACTCTGTCTTTATATCATTAAATATATCTTGAATCGATTGCCACAACTGGATACTTGGATCTTTAGGATTGTTGTTTTCCCAATAATTTGCAAAGCTCTTACATTTACCTGCTTGATAATCTGAAATCGAATTTGTTTCTCCCCAAATCCCTGTGTTCGATACTCTGGAATACTTGCTAATCTACGCCGATCCGTACACTGCGGGTTCGCTTGCTTGATTCTAGTTTTATAAATTTAAAGCTTATTTGCACGCACGTTTAGGGGCGAACAAGTTTTTGGCGCCGTTGCCGGGGATTTGGTTTAGACCGAATTCGGTAGCCGGTTGTCAAGCTTGGGAGCTTGCTCTCGTTATTTGATATTTCTTTGAGTGCATGCGCAGGTCTAGGAACACCGAAGACCTCTTACCTCTTGATCAAGAGCTTGAGAGGACTTTAAGGCAAAAGCGCAAAGAAAAGAAGATGGCTGAAGAACACGAACGTGATCTTCAAGCGGAGTTGGCGGAGAAGGAAGCTCAACTCCAATGGAATGAGAACATCCGCCGGGATGAAATGGATTGTCATCAATCTCAAGTTAACAATCTGCAGGACATGATCTTCCAAATGAGGATAGAACTAAGCGACCTTAAGAATAAGGGGAGCAAGAAATCCTCAAGGAGGGGATCAAGATCAAGAAGAAGAAGTCATTCATCCGCTGATGATAGTGATTCTTCCATGCCACCGTTAGAGGAGATTGATCCCACGATCAATATGAATCCTTTCCATCCACGGGAAGCTGCTAATCGTCGTGTTCCACCTAGGAATGCGAGGATCGAACGTGTAGATGATGAGCCAAGAACTCTTGGTCAAAGGATGGATCCAACACAATAACCGCGCCGTTTAGGCGTGAATTTTGATGCTGATGATGTGCAAGGGTTTAGCTTCAACCCTCAAGTCATTACTCTTGTTCGCCAAAACTAATTTGGCGGGACAAGCGCTGAATCTCCACACCAACACTTGCAAAACTTCGAGTGTATGATGGAGACAATGAGACCGAAGAACGCTACTACCAACAACTATAAGCTCAAGTCTTTCTTCTTCTCGTTGAAGGGGAAAGCGTTGTCTTGGTACCAAGCTCTTCCTAGTAGGAAACTAGACACGTGGGAAGACCTTTCCGCGGAGTTCCTCACCAAATTCTTTCCGCCATCCAAAACGGCGGAGCTTAGAGGTAAGATCAATGCATTTTCCATGAGGTTTAACGAAAGTTTGTTTCAATCATGGGAAAGGTTTCAGGACTTGTTATTGGATTGCCCTCATCATGGCATATCCAAGCTTGCATTGCTGGAAATTTACTACAAGGGACTGGATGCGGGGACGCAATTCAACCTCCAATCCCTCTCATGTGGAACGTTCATGGACATGAGAGAAGATGACGCTTGGGACTTCATTGAGAAGCAAGCAAGGGTCATAGAGAAGTATTCCCACCGGAGAGTGGAGGGAAATCGTGTGGAGCAAGGAGCAAAGCTCACACATGAAGCTCAAAATCAGATTTTCTCCCTCAACAATGAGATCAAAGAGTTGAAGGAGGCGATCAAGACCAACTTCCCAAAGCAACAAGGGAAGGATGTTGGCTATTTAGGCAAAAACAACGGCGGTGATAACACCAACCGCAACAACAACAACAATAACCGGAACAACAACCGGAATAACAATTGGAATGGAAACAACAACAACCGGAACAACAATTGGAACAACAATAGGGGTTCAAATAACAACAATTGGCGCTCCAATCAATAAAATTCCGGTAACTCTTATCCTTCCAATTCTAATTCACTAACTCCACCTTCCTCTTCCTCTACTCCTTTGAAAAGCCAGGGGCAATCATCTAATGGAGGAAACACTTCGGGGAAGGAGAAGCCCGATCCCATGTTGGAAACGATTTTGGGAAAACTACAAGGGCTGGAGAACCGCATCATTAAGGTTGATGATCAAATTTCAAAGGTTGATAAAGCTCAAAAGGTTTTAGAAAATCAAATGTTCAGCCATGCGGAGGAAGTTCCTAGGAATCAAGGGAAACTTCCAGGAAAGACGGAGGACAACCCTAAGGGAAGGGTGATGGCAATCACAACTAAGAGCGGAGTGACTACCACCGATCTGCAGCCTAAGTTTGTTGAAGTCCCCGTAGAGAAAGACAAAGAGAAGGGGAAGGAGAAGGAAGATGTCTACGTTCCTCCTCCAGCTTACAAACCTCCCCTAACATTCCCTCAATCTAGAGCGAGAGCACGCCTAGATAAACAGTTTGGTAAGTTCATAGAACTCATGAGCAAGCTGCATATTAATATACCATTTATTGATGCTATTGTAGGTATGCCGGCTTATGGCAAGTTCTTGAAGGAGCTCCTCTCTAACAAGAGGAAGCTAGAAGACTTCGGAGAGGTTAAGATGAGTTCGGATTCTTCGGATCTCATCAAGACCATGAAGGAGAAAATGCCCCCAAAGCTAAAGGATCCGGGGTCATTTTGCATTCCTATAGGAGTGGGAGATGTCACATACAATGCGTTATGTGATTTAGGAGCAAGTGTGAGCATCATACCACTTGCATTATGCAGGAAGATCGGTTTAGGCGACCCTAAACCGGTGAAGATGACGTTGTACATGGCGGATCGATCCATCACTCGCCCCGTCGGTATCGTAGAAGACGTCCCGGTCAAGCTAGGTAAATTCTTTGTTCCCGTTGATTTTGTTGTGCTTGACATTCCTGCAGATAGTCCGGTTCCGATCATACTCGGAAGACCGTTTCTTGCAACTTCCGGCTGCATAGTCGATTGCAAGAATGGTAGACTCGCTTTTGATATAGGAGAAGAGAAAGTAGAGTTCGTTCTTTCCACTCTAGTGAAGGAGCCAATCTTTGATGAGGATATATTCGATATCCAAGACGAAGAAGGGTTGTCTAGGGAGGAGGTAAGTGCGATCCTCTTTAACGATCCTTTACAAAAAGTTATCACTATGAGTCTAACAAATGTAGGGGAAGACGAAGAGTGCAATGAGGTAATTGAAGCCTTAGAAGCACAAGAAGAGATGCATGAAGTAGAGTTTGAAAAACTCCACGATGAGGCAGACAACGTGAGAATCCACGGCCACACACTATATTCCACGGCCGTGGATTTCACAACCAAAACCGTATCCCACTCCAGGGAGTTATACGGTCGTGGAGAAGACATGACAACCGTATTTCCTTTTCACGCCCTAAACCACGGCCGTGGAGGCCATGAGGAACCCGTAATTTTGGGCGTGGAAAGGAGTGATCGAGACACTTCTTCAACTTCTTTCGATTCTTCTCCCACTCACTCATCACCCTTAGAAACTTCTAAGGAGACATCGGATGCTCCTCAAGGATCATTGGAAGCACCAAAAGCGATGGAATTAAAACCACTTCCTACTCATCTAAGGTACGCTTTTCTAGGACCTAATTCTACCTTTCCGGTTATTGTTAGTTCCGATCTAAGCACAAATGAACATGATCAGCTCATGATTGTCCTTAGGAAATATAGGAAAGCTTTAGGCTATACTATTGAGGACTTAGTAGGAATTAAACCCTCCCTATGCATGCATAAGATACAAATGAAGGAAGATTTTAGAACTTCAAGACAACCTCAAAGGCGGTTGAATCCGACCATGAAGGAGGTTGTCAAGAAGGAAATTCTTAAGCTTCTTGATGCAGGTATCATCTACCCTATCTCCGATAGTAAGTGGGTGAGTCCAGTTCAAGTAGTTCCGAAGAAGGGAGGAATGACGGTCATCACCAACAAAAACAACGAACTCATTCCTACCCGAACCGTGACAGGATGGCGGATGTGCATAGACTACCGCAAGCTCAACAACGCAACGAGGAAGGATCACTTCCCATTGCCGTTCATCGATCAAATGCTTGAAAGGTTAGCGCAACATTCGCATTTTTGCTATCTTGACGGTTATAGTGTTTTTTTTCAGATCCCGATACACCCGGACGATCAAGAGAAGACCACATTCACGTGCCCATGGGGTACGTTTGCTTATAGGAGAATGCCGTTCGGGCTTTGCAACGCCCCAGCCACCTTTCAACGGTGCATGATGGCCATCTTCTCCGAATACGTAGAGGAAATCATGGAAGTCTTCATGGACGACTTCTCCGTATACGGTTCCTCTTTTAACGATTGTCTTTCTAACCTTTCTCTTGTTTTGCAAAGGTGTGAAGACACTAACCTAGTTCTTAATTGGGAGAAGTGTCAATTTATGGTTACGGAAGGAATTGTATTAGGTCACTTAGTCTCTAGTAGAGGGATAGAAGTAGACAAAGCTAAGATAGAGACCATAGAGAAGCTTCCTCCCCCAACTTCGGTGAAAAGGATAAGAAGTTTCCTAGGACATGCTGGATTTTATAGACGTTTCATTAAGGACTTTTCTAAGATATCAAAACCTCTCACTAATCTATTGATGAAGGATGCGGTTTTTGAGTTTTCGCAGGAATGTTTGGATGCGTTTAACACCATTCGGCAAGCTCTAATTTTAGCACCTATTATCCAACCTCCGGATTGGACTCTTCCCTTTGAGATTATGTGCGAAGCTAGTGACGTAGCTATTGGAGCTGTTCTTGGACAACGAAAGGAAGGGCGAACCCATGCCATATACTATGCTAGCAAGACGCTAGACGAAGCGTAGCTCAACTACGCCACTACCGAAAAAGAGTTTTTAGTCATTGTCTATGCTATTGACAAGTTTCGCTCTTATCTTGTAGGTGCAAAGGTGATTGTCTACACGGATCATTCTGCGATCCGGTACCTCCTTGCGAAGAAAGATGCGAAGCCAAGGCTAATAAGATGGATTCTTCTCCTACAAGAGTTCGATCTAGAGATCCGCGACAAGAAAGGTTCAGAAAATTCTGTTGCGGATCATTTGAGTCGCCTAACACATCTAGAGGACGACCATTTACCCATCGATGACTCCTTCCTGGACGAACACCTACACATTATAGAAGAGTGCATCGACGTGATCTCCAAAGGTAACGAACCATGGTTTGCTGATTTTGTTAACTATTTGGTTTGTCAGGAGATACCGCCCGGATTATCCTACGCACAAAGGAAGAAGTTCTTCAAGGATGTCCGGGAATACTTTTGGAACGAGCCTCTCCTCTTTAAGAGAGGTCCGGATGGCATCATTCGGCGATGTGTGCCGGAAGATGAGATGCAAAGTGTCATCCGTCATTGTCATTCACTACCTTGTGGAGGACACGCTAGTTCGAACAAGACTAGCGCAAAGGTATTGCAATTTGGCCTACATTATTTAGAGATGTGCAATCCTTTGTTTCTTGCTGCGATGCTTGTCAAAGAACAGGCAATATCTCTAGGAGGAATGAGATGCCCCTCAACAACATCCAAGAGGTGGAGATTTTCGATGTTTGGGGAGTAGACTTCATGGGACCATTCCCATCCTCTTGTGGAAACCAATATATACTATTGGCGGTAGATTATGTTTCTAGATGGGTGGAAGCAATTGCCTCTCCCACCAATGATGCCATGGTGGTGGTTAAGTTCTTCAACAAGAACATCTTTCCTCGATTTGGGACGCCAAGGACTATCATTAGTGATGGAGGTTCTCACTTCATTGCTCGTCGCTTTGAAGCTCTTCTAGCTAAGTATGGGGTTACTCACAAGATCGCTACCCCTTACCATCCACAAACAAGTGGACAAGTTGAGATCTCAAATAGGGAGATCAAAGGAATCTTAGAGAAGACGGTTTCAAGGACTAGGAAAGATTGGTCTTTGAAACTTGATGATGCATTGTGGGCGTACCGGACTGCATATAAGACTCCCATAGGAACCACACCATACAACCTTGTGTATGGGAAGTCTTGTCACTTGCCGGTAGAGTTGGAGCACAAAGCGTTTTGGGCTATCAAGTGGCTAAATTTCAGCATGAAGAAAGCGGGAGAGAAGCGTCTCCTAGACATCAATGAGCTGGATGAACTCCGCTTGAATGCTTATGAAAACGCTAAGATCTATAAGGAGAGAGCAAAGCGTTGGCATGATAAGCATATCATTCCAAAGGACTTCAAAGAAGGAGATCAAGTTCTCCTCTTCAATTCAAGGCTCCGTCTCTTTCCAGATAAGCTTAAATCTCGTTGGACCGGACTTTTTCTAATTAAGCGTATTTTCCCCCATGGTGCAGTTGAAGTATGGGGTGAAGCGAGCGGAAGCTTTAAGGTGAACGGCCAACGACTCAAGAAGTATACGCCGGAACTCCAAGCTGAAGAGTTCGCGCCAACCGCACTCGAATAAGTGCGAGATTGGTCTAGCTACGGACCTTAAACAAAGCGCTTCTTGGGAGGCAACCCAAGGTATTGCATTTTTGTTTTTGTTTTCGATTCATAGATTAGCTTAGTATAAACGTTTTTGCTTTGTTTTGCCTTCGATTCCTTCCGGTATGTTCGTGTTTTTGGATGTAGGAACGATGGAAACGGGAAAGGAAAGGATAAGGTTGAAGAAAAGTGGCGAAACTTGGACTTTGGAGCTTTACAGAGAGTTCCACGGCCTAAACCACGGTCGTGACAGCTATAGTGACCGTAATTTCCAAAAGCCTTTGAAAAATCACCAAAACCACGGTTCCGTACAGAACCACGGCCGTGGAACCCCCCAACAGACCGTGATTTTCAAAATTTTGCCTGTGACTATATAAACCACGTTCTTCACAAAAATCACCCACAAAACCCCTCTTCCACGACCTAAACGCCGAAATCTACGACCCTCTCTCAAATCCTCGTTTCTTAATCGTTTTTAACGATTCTTCTTCCCAAACTGAAGCAAATTCGACCACCAACAAGATCCAAGCGACGAATCGAGCGGAAATTCACCAAGGAACGCGCAATTCGGATTTTTAAATCCGAAAAATAGGTTTTTCCACTCTTCTTGATCTTTGTCGATTTGGTTCGTTTTTGTTAGAGATTTTAGGAAGAACTGATTGAAATTGGAGGAAATTAGATTAGGGCTGCCTGTTTGTTGAGATTGAGTGCTGAATTCTGAGATTTGCGAATTTCTGAGACGAACCACGGTTCCTGGGAGAACCACGGCCGTGGAATCATTAGAACAGCCCGTAATTTTTGTCAGAATGGACTTTGTGAGAAGAGTTTCGGGGAGGATTAAAGAGAAGAAGGATAACCAGAACAAGAAGAGGAAGGGTAATCCCTCCTCTTCCTCATCCTCTAGAGCACCACCACCCTCTTCCCCTTCACCTCCATCATCACCTTCCTCAACCTCACCTCCTAGCCCTAGAGTCCCGACCATTCATGAGGATCACCTTGCTGCATTTGAGAGGATCGAGGAGAGGGCTGTGATTGGTCCTAGGTACCTGCTGTTAGAGGAGCTAGTTCCTCTTAACATCGTAGACGACCTCACTTGGCTCTTGGATAGAGCCGGACTAGTTGTCTTCTCGGCTATCCGAGAAGACGCGTATGAGGAGATTACGAGGGAGGTTGTGACCTCTTTCGAGCATAGCCACGTAGATAGGACCGTTTCTTTCCGTCTTATGGAAAGAAACTATGATTTTAGCATCCGAGAGTTTGAGACTTTCTTCGGATTTCATGAGACCTTTAACGGTCGCTTTCCTAGTGGCGTATACGCCAAGGACTTTTGGGAGGAGGTGGCGATGATCTACGCCAGCGAGGACCGCTGGCAACCTGCTGACACCAAGGCCAAGTTGATGTATCACTTGGCCTTGAAGATTGCCCACCGTGTTTTTTCGGAGTGTCTCTTTCCTAGGACGGAGACGCCCCAAAAGATCAAGACGGATGAGCTGTTTTTGCTGTATTCCATGCTGTATGGGCGCCGAGCTGACTGTGACACCCTCTTGGTTGCTACTATGAGCAAGCTCAAGAACAAGAGGAAGGGCAACATTGGATACGGTGGGATAGTTACCCACCTTGCTAGGAGTTTGGGTGTTGATTTCTCTGCCTGTACCCGTATACCAGCCGTTCCCTTAGGACTCCATGCCTTCATGACTAGGGGTCTCATCTTCCCCACACATAGAGGTCCGCCTTATGCAGCCATGCCTTGGGAGATCAGGACGGGTAGGGGTATAGAGTGGCTACCGGAGTACTCCATTATGGCGGGACGCCATAATTGGAAGGAGACGTTCGCTGCTATGCATGCGAACAGGATAGCAACTCCCCCATATGTCCCACCACCAGTTGTTGAGGAGGAGGAGATGAGAGATCAGTTTGAGGGTGGAGGAGGAGCCGAGCAGGAGTTTGGCACATTTCCGGATCAGCCGGAGGCGTCACCCGATGCACCTAGACGTTCTCCACGTCCAGCTAGAGCTTCAGGCTCGTCTTCTCGCCGCGCTAGCGTGAGTGAGAGACCTACATGGATGACCACACCTCCTGCATGGTATGGCGTTCCCCCTCCTTGGTCCACAGAGCAGTCAGCAGCACCAGCACCAGCACCATCCGACGCTCCAGCATGGTACAGTCAGGCTCCGGGATGGTATGAGCAGGTGCCGGATTGGGCTACTGGCCTTTCGGAGAGAGTAGGTGTTCACGCTAGGATGTGTAGCACAAAAAGCTTTAAATTTATAACTCAAACTAAATCCTAAACTACCTAGCGAAACCCGCAGTGTACGGGACGTTTGTAGTAGGGATAGTATTCTGAGGTCGAACACAAAGACTAAGGTGAAATTGATTCGATTTGTGATTGAGTTTAGTAAAGACCTAGTTTGAAAGAAAAGAAAGAAAGAAAGAAATGAAAATCTCAAATGTTTTTGGTTGGTTTTTAGTGATCAATCAAAGATCACAATTCATGCAAAGTAAACAATCAACTAAACTATGAATCAACACAAATAAATAAGCTAAACAAGATATAGATCAAAGAAAGAAAAGACGGATTCTAGGGGTTGGAAGTTCCGGTTATGGCATAGGACTCAAGCTATCTATTCATTCCTTGGATTAACTATGTTGGGGTTAAGTGTTTCTAGATTGGAATCAATCACCGGGTAGGTCTCATGATCCACTAGTCCATTCCCTAGGTCTCATCACCGGGTAAGTCTCTAAGAACCTAAGGGACGGAATTCTACACAAACCGGATTGTTACCTAGAGATCTTAACCTATCCTTACCGGGTAGGTCTTGGAAATGGAAGTCCTAAACAACTATCCTAGCACACTTAATCCAATGGTGGCTTATTAGGCTCACCACTACCTAAGGTTTGTTATCTTTGGAATCTAAGAGTAAGGATTACCGGGTAAGTCTCTCCTAACACTTAGTTGCTAACACTAGGTCACCCTAGGATAGATTTAACTCAACAAACACTTAGGATTTCAACATTCTAACAATCTAGGACAAGATCCATCGAACCAGTGAAAATCACGGTTTGTTCTACCTAAACCACGGCCGTGGTTAGGCAAGAACTACCCGTGATTTCTAACAGCAGCTACGTTCATGCACACAAGTCATCCAAAGATAAATCTAAGTTCGTCCTATCATAGCCCTAGCCATAACCATCCTTTCCTTACCCTAGAACCACATCTATTTAGCCTACAATGTTCATAATAGAAATCGAAACAAACAAACATAAAATCATGACATCCATTTGCAAGATGATGAGGAAGAGAGATGAACAAGTGAACTAAAACAAAACCAAGCTGAAAATAGAATTAGAGTAACTCACAATCCTTCCAAAAGAAGGTTCAAATGATTCATACAACTCTAGAAATAGAATCCGGAATTCTTCAATACAAAACTATCAAGTGTGGTAATGGTGTGTGTTCTTCTTCTCCTCTTCAATGGAGCTCTTCTTCTTCCTCTTTGACACTTTCCTTCCTAGAAAGACTTCTTGTTGAGAGAATATTTTTGTTAGAGGATAAATGGATAATGGAGAGCTGCTCCAAGATGCTCTTCTCAGCCAATGAAGGACCACTTTTATAACAAATTTTGCATGAGCTGGCCATGAGAGTCGTGGCACAGCTGTCACAAGATCTGGCAAAATCCACGGGTAAAATCACGGCCGTGGAATGTGCCAGTAAACCGTGATTTGCTCCAGAAACTTCGCTTTGGATCATTAAGTTGTGATTTGGTGCATGGCTTGTGTCGGCAAGGCTCCATGAGTCCTCCTTAGCCCTTAGCTTGTGTCCTAATGAGTCCGAGGGTGTGTCATCTAGATGAACAATCCTCAAATGTATCGTTTTAGCTCCTAAATCTCCCGAAATACCTACAAAGCAACACACAAGTCCGTGTAGACGTCTATCTCGACAAAGTACGTGAATTGAGTGCAAACGTCGTGAACTAGTGCTAAACTATGCATGAATGAGTGAGAAATCTATCTAAATGATTACCTAAAACTAAGCAATAAATCATGTTATCAAAATACCCCATACTTAAGGTTTGCTCGTCCCCGAGCAAACTCCCAACTATAGACTAAGAGATGACATGATTTATGTATGCAGAAAAATGGCAAAATCTTTTGGGTTTGTGCTTCTACTATTGGATCTCCTTCAAAGTCATGTTTCATGGCAAAGGATAAGCAATCATGCATCAAACAAATGAAAACATGGAAAGACAATTGAACTTAACTCAAAAGTATGCATGAAATGTAAAGATGAAGAAGTCAAGAAGATCAAGAGTACATCCAATCTAAATCACTAAGTCTTACAAACATGCAAATAGGTCATAAGGTCATGTGAAATAAAAGGGCCAAGAAATGTAGCGATTGGGTGGGGATTTCTAGGTTATGTGATGCTAATCCGGGAACAGAACTAACTCCACAATCTTGTCCTCGATCAACTTCCCTCAAGTGTATATTTTCCTCTATCTTTTCTTTCTTTTCTTTGCTTTGACTTATTTTTGAGACAATGGCATTGGTGTACAAAAGCCGAAACCTTGGTGATTAGCCGTCCTCGGGCTTTTTCTTAGTTTTCGAGGTGCATCCACACCGGGCACACATACCAAAGCTCGTTGGGACTATTGGTTTATTTGACTTTGGCAAGGCACCAACACCCGATTATGTGAAGTGTACCGAGTTATTTGTCATTTAAGCCAACGTCCCCAAGCCTATATTTTTGGCTACACCTTCACAACAAATTCAGCATTTTATGCATGATATTCTTTCATTAACATCTTCACCCCACACTTGCTTTTTATACACATCAACACACTAACATGCTCCTATTCCCGGATGGGTTAAAGGAGGTCAAATTTATCAATTGAGGTGCTTAAACAATTATGATCAAGATGAGAAGTAGAGAAGATGAATTGCCTCATTCATTCCTAGATGGTATGCAAGAACTATCATGTAATTTCGATCTTCAATACTCAATCATTTCTAGGCAAACATCATGATCACAAATCATTCATAGAATTCAAGAGAAGTACTTCATGTCCACATATGCATTCATCAATCCTAACACATGAGGCCATCCATAGCCAATTCACAAGACAAGGTTCATCATTAGGGTCATATCCAAGCCTAGAAAGCACAAAAAATTTTTAAAATTTTCGAAATATGTATGTACAATGCAAGACATGTGAAGGTTTTAAGCTATCCTAGATGCTCATCATGCAAAGGATCATGCAAACCCCACCCCATACTTAGAAACACATTGTCCCCAATGTGTAAATGAAGTAAAGAAGAGTGAAAGAAGGTTCTCACAATGTAAAAGTGGTTCGCTATGGTATTTGGGATTTCTCAAGTGAATCGATGTTGGATGATCCTATCAACCATGGTAGAGAGCTCTAAGTATTCATCAAGGCGTCGGGACCCGCGCTAGGCACCGCTAGCCGTCCAAGTTCCGCGTCCGCTCCACCCATAATTGATGAGGGGTTCATCATCATTATTCCTATGTCAAGCAAGGCTTCCAATGCCAGTAGTGCTCTAGCACATACACTAAGCACACGAAACACACACAAAGATAGAAAAATCTAAAACGAAAACAAAACGAAAAAGGGAAAAACGTTACCAATGGGTTGCCTCCCACCAAGCGCTTCTTTAAGGTCATTAGCTTGACCAAACTCGGGAGCGTCTATTCAAGGTGAAGTGGGGCAATCATGTCCACCGGAGCTCCCGGGATATACCTCTTCAAACGGTGCCCATTCTTTGAAATTTCCACAATGCTCCCCTCCTATCTCAATAGCTCCATGGGAGAAGATCTTCTTCACCACATATGGCCCGGTCCATCTTGATTTGAGCTTTCCGGGGAAGAGTCGCAGCCTTGAGTTGAAGAGAAGGACAAGGTCGCCTTCACTCAACTCCTTTGGGATGAGGCGCTTGTCATGCCATCGTTTGGTCCTTTCCTTGTAGATCCGGGCATTCTCATAAGCTTCCAACCGGATCTCCTCAAGGGCGTTTATATCAAGCATCCTCTTCTCTCCCGTCTCCTTGAGGTCAAAATTTAGCCACTTAATGGCCCAATAAGCTCTATGCTCCATTTCCACCGGAAGATGGCAAGACTTGCCATAGACTAACTTGTAAGGAGTGGTGCCAATTGGTGTCTTGAAAGCGGTCCTATATGCCCATAATGCGTCATTGAGCTTCATAGCCCAATCCTTTCTTGTTCTAGAGACCGTCTTCTCAAGAATGGCCTTTATCTCCCGGTTGGAGATCTCCACTTGGCCACTAGTTTGGGGATGGTAAGGTGTTGCCACCTTATGAGTCACCCCATACTTGGCCAAAAGCGCCCCAAAGTTCCTATTGGTGAAGTGCTTTCCTCCATCACTTATGATCACCCTTGGTGTTCCAAACCTAGGGAAGATCACCCGGTTGAAGAACCGCACCACAACCTTGGCGTCATTTGTGGGAGAGGCGATTGCCTCCACCCATCTCGACACATAGTCCACCGCCAATAGGATGTAGAGATTGCCACACGAAGAAGGGAATGGTCCCATGAAGTCCACACCCCACACATCAAATATTTCGACTTCTTGGATGTTGCTCAAGGGCATTTCATTCCTCCTTGAGATGTTGCCCATCCTTTGGCAAGCATCACATGCCGCTACAAAACCTTGCACATCTCTAAACAAGTTAGGCCAATAAAAACCGGATTGTAATACCTTTGCACACGTTTTGTGTGAGCTAGCATGGCCTCCACATGGTAAGGAGTGACAATGCCAGATCACACTTTCCACTTCATCTTCCGGTATGCATCTTCTAAACATTCCATCCGGCCCTCTCTTGAATAGAAGTGGTTCACTCCAATAGTAATGTCTCACATCGTTGAAGAACTTCTTCCTTTGTGCATATGTTAATCCGGGAGGCACTTCCTCACACACTAAGTAGTTCACGATGTCGGCAAACCATGGCTCACTTCCTCTAGACACTTGGAACAAGCATTCCTCCACCATTTGTAATTGCTCATCCCGGAATGAGACATCAATTGGGATGTCATCTCTTTCAAGCTCTAATGATGGGAGTCTACTAAGGTGATCCGCCACGGAGTTCTCGGATCCCTTCTTGTCCCGGATTTCCAAATCAAATTCTTGTAGAAGAAGGATCCACCGAATCAACCTAGGCTTGGCATCCTTCTTGGTAAGTAGATAACGGATCGCAGCATGATCCGTATAAACTATGACCTTCGCTCCAACAAGATATGAGCGGAACTTCTCAAATGCATACACAACCGCTAGCAACTCCTTCTCGGTGGTAGCATAATTGAGTTGGGCATCATCTAGCGTCTTGCTAGCATAATAAATGGCATGAGTGCGCCCATCTTTCCTTTGCCCCAAAACAGCCCCAACGGCTACATCGCTTGCATCACACATGATCTCAAATGGTAAACTCCAATCCGGAGGTTGCATGATAGGTGCAGAGATCAAGGCGTTCTTCAACCTACAAAAGGCCTCAAGACAATCTTTGGAAAAGACAAAATCAACATCCTTCATTAGTAGGTTAGTGAGAGGCTTAGAAATTTTAGAGAAATCTTGAATGAACCTCCGGTAGAAACCGGCGTGCCCTAAGAAACTCCTTACCCCTTTCACCGAGGTAGGTGGTGGCAACCTCTCTATCGTTTCAATCTTGGCTCTATCAACCTCAATGCCACGGTTAGACACCAAGTGTCCTAACACAATGCCTTCACTTACCATGAAGTGGCATTTTTCCCAATTCAAGACAAGATTTGTCTCCTCACATCTTTGCAATACTAATGACAAGTTAGCTAAGCAACTATCAAAGGAAGAACCATAAACAGAGAAATCATCCATAAACACTTCCATGATATTTTCAATGTATTCCAAAAAGATAGCCATCATACACCTTTGGAAGGTGGCGGGTGCATTACACAACCCAAATGGCATTCTCCTATATGCAAAAGTACCATATGGACATGTAAAGGTTGTTTTCTCTTGGTCATCGGGGTGGATAGGGATTTGGAAGAATCCGCTATATCCATCTAGATAGCAAAAATGAGAGTGTTGAGCTAACCTTTCTAGCATTTGGTCAATGAAGGGGAGAGGGAAGTGATCTTTCCTAGAGGCCATGTTCAATTTCCTATAATCAATGCACATCCTCCACCCCGTAACCGTCCTAGTCGGGATTAGTTCATTGTTCTCATTAGTCACTACGGTCATCCCACCCTTCTTAGGAACTACATGAACGGGACTAACCCACTTACTATCCGAGATAGGGTAGATAATTCCCGCATCTAGCAACTTAATGATTTCCTTCTTGACTACCTCTTTCATTATAGGATTCAATCTCCTTTGATGTTCAATAGAGGGTTTATGATTATCTTCCATCATTATCTTATGCATGCACAAAGAAGGTTTTATGCCAACCAAATCATCAATAGTATAGCCTATGGCTTTCCTATGCAATCTTAGTTCATGCAACAACTTAGCAAGTTCATCATCACTCAAGCATGCATTCACAATTACCGGATATGTAGAATCAACACCAAGGAAAGCATACTTTAAATGAGAGGGGAGGGGTTTGAGTTCGAGTTTAGGAGGACCTTTGTCGAGTGTAGACGACCCAAACAAGGTTGGATGAGATGAATCCAAAGCAAATGAAGACACTCCAAGGCTCCTAGAAGCTTGTTCACCATCAAGGGCTGATCCAGGGAAAACCACGGCTGGAAACACGGTTTGCTCAACTTCCACGGCCGTGGTTCTTGCCAAGCTTGCTTCTCGGAGTTGTCCAGAGAGTTTGACGGCCGTGGAACATAAATCTCGACCGTGGAACTTGCAGCTGTTCAACACCTCTTCGTGGTCTTCAAATCCAACTTTTGGCTCCTCTTCCAATGCTTCCAAGGCCTTGACCTCTTCATTGCAAGCTTCCTCAACACCTTCCTCCATCATACTTAAGGTAAGAACCTTCTCCAAGGGATCCTTGATCAAGATCGAGCTCACAACTTCCCTAGATTCCTCTTGCTCGACTATGTTGAAGACATCCTCATCAAGGGTCGGCCCTTTCATCATTGTGGACAATTTGAACTTGATGTTCTCCTCTCCAATGTTGAAGGAGAGAGTTCCATTCTTGCAATCCACTAGGCATCCGGAGGTGGCTAGGAAAGGCCTTCCCAAGATGATGGGAACCGGATAGTCCGCCGGAATGTCCAAGACTACAAAATCGATTGGCACATAGAATCCTCCTAGTTGCACCGGAATGTCCTCTAAGATCCCAACCGGATGAGTGATAGAACGATCCGCTATATAGAGGGTCATCTTGACCGGTTTCGGCTCTCCTAGCCCAACCTTGTTGCAAAGTGCAAGCGGTATGATGCTTACACTTGCCCCAAGATTACAAAGGGCCTCATACTTCACATCTCCCACTCCAATTGGGACACAAAAAGAGCCCGGATCTCTTAGCTTGGGAGGCATTTCCTCCTTCATTGTTTGGATCAATTCCGAGGATCTCTTGGTTATTCTTATCTCCCCATACTCCTCCAACTTCCTTTTGTTGGAGAGTATTTCTTTCAAAAACTTGCCATATGCCGGCATTCCTAAAATGGCATCCATGAACGGAATGTTAATATGTAATTTGGACATTAGTTCAAGGAACTTACCAAAGTGATTGTCCAAACGAGCTCTTGCTCTTGATTGTGGGAACGGTAGTGGTGGCTTGTATGGAGGCGGTGCCACATAGGTTGGCTCTACATCCTTGCTCTTGCCTTCATCTTCTTGCAACTTTCCCTCTTCTACCACTACTTGCTTTCCCTTAGCATTGTCCTTGGGCAAAGGATCTTTCATACTCAACCCACTCCTTGTTGTGATAGCCAACACTTGGCCTCTTGGGTTGTCTTCGGTTCTTCCGGGAAGCTTTCCCGGATCTCTATGGGCTTCACCCGCCTTTTGGAACACTTGTGCTTCCAAAACTTTTTGAGCTTTAGAGATTGAAGTCACGGTGCTCTCAAGACCACTCAACCTTCCAAGCAATTGCTCAAACATTATTTTGGTTCTATCCTTGGGAGGTTGAGTAAATCCGGGTGGAGGTTCTTGTGAAGCTCTTTGTGGTGGAGTTGTGCTTGAGGAAGCGGGAGGGTTCAAGGCTCCATCCGGGTTAGAGTAAGAAAATCCGGGATGGTTGTGGTTGGGCCGGTAATTGTTGAATTGCCGGTTGTTGTTGAAGTTCCTTGGGCCTTGATAATTGTTGAAGTTGCCCCTTCCCATATAATTCACATCCTCCTCCTTGGAAGACAAGTTGGCTTGTGGAGGCACTTGAGGAGTTGCTTGGTTCTTCAAAGTTGTAGCACACAACTCCCTTAAGGATTTCAATTCATTGTTGATGGCGTCAAGCTTGAAATTGCTCATGGTAACTTCACTCACCTCATAAGCTCCCGCCTTTCTCCCTTCACTCTTCCTATGGGAGTATTTCTCAATCACTAGAGCTTGCTTCTCCACAAACTCCCAAGCTTCATCTACATGCTTCTCCATAAATGTCCCACCGGAAAGAGATTGGAGCTTGAATTGGCTATCTTCATCAAGTCCCTTGAAGTAGATCTCCAATAGCTCAATTTTCGGTATGCCATGGTGTGGACAATCAAGGAGAAGATCTTTGAACCTCTCCCAAGACTTGAATAAACTCTCTCTATCCTTCATCACGAAGGCATTGATCTTCCCTCTTAATTCGGTAGTCTTGGAAGGTGGGAAGAACTTAGTCAAAAACTCGGTTGTCATCTCCTCCCAAGTACCAACTCGCCCTTGTGGAATAGATTGATACCAAGCTAAGGCTTTATCCTTAAGAGAGAAGGAAAAAGCCCTAAGCTTATGGTTGTTGTTCTCCAATCTTGGCGGTCTAAGAGTCTCCATCAAGATCTCATAATTCATCAAGTGTTGATGAGGAGACTCTCCTTCCATCCCTCCAAATTGATTATGCCGGATCATTTGTAGAACTTGAGGACGGAGCTCATAGTTGTGGGTTGCGGGATCTCCTAAGTTCACACCCGGTCGGTGTGCTCTTTGCGTCGGATCCATACGCCTCCCTAGGGTTTGTGGCTCCTCAAATGCAATGGGAACAACCCTAACATTCGCCGCCGGCTGCGGTTGTGGTGGAGGAGGAGGTGGAGGTTGTTGACGATTAAGCTCTCCTTGTACAAGGGCTTGCCTAATCTCATCAATCTCCCTCCTAGTTGCTTCTTGCCTCTCATTGGCAAGTCTCCTTTCCTCCTCCAAGAGCTCATCTCTTAGCCTTATTTGCTCTAAGGCTTCATCTAATTCAGCTTGGAGGTCTCTTCCGGCCATCTCTTTTCCCTTTTTAATACTCTTGGATCTAGATCGAAGGGTTTTCTCCGGTTCGGGATCAAATGGAGCTAAATCCTTGCCACGAGATCTTTGCATACACCTAAAGAGTAAGAGATGTCCTGAAAAGCAAAGACACAAACCAAAGAGAGATCAAAAGCAACAAGAAAGATCTACACTATAAACAATCACAAAATGACTCAATCTAGACCTAGTCCCCAGCAACGGCGCCAAAAACTTGTTCACGCTAGGATGTGTAGCACAAAAAGCTTTAAATTTATAACTCGAACTAAATCATAAACTACCTAGCGAAACCCGCAGTGTACGGGACGTTTGTAGTAGGGATAGTATTCCGAGGTCGAACACAAAGACTAAGGTGAAATTGATTCGATTTGTGATTGAGTTTAGTAAAGACCTAGTTTGAAAGAAAAGAAAGAAAGAAAGAAATGAAAATCTCAAATGTTTTTGGTTGGTTTTTAGTGATCAATCAAAGATCACAATTCATGCAAAGTAAACAATCAACTAAACTATGAATCAACACAAATAAATAAGCTAAACAAGATATAGATCAAAGAAAGAAAAGACGGATTCTAGGGGTTGGAAGTTCCGGTTATGGCATAGGACTCAAGCTATCTATTCATTCCTTGGATTAACTATGTTGGGGTTAAGTGTTTCTAGATTGGAATCAATCACCGGGTAGGTCTCATGATCCACTAGTCCATTCCCTAGGTCTCATCACCGGGTAAGTCTCTAAGAACCTAAGGGACGGAATTCTACACAAACCGGATTGTTACCTAGAGATCTTAACCTATCCTTACCGGGTAGGTCTTGGAAAGGGAAGTCCTAAACAACTATCCTAGCACACTTAATCCAATGGCGGCTTATTAGGCTCACCACTACCTAAGGTTTGTTATCTTTGGAATCTAAGAGTAAGGATTACCGGGTAAGTCTCTCCTAACACTTAGTTGCTAACACTAGGTCACCCTAGGATAGATTTAACTCAACAAACACTTAGGATTTCAACATTCTAACAATCTAGGACAAGATCCATCGAACCAGGGAAAATCACGGTTTGTTCTACCTAAACCACGGCCGTGGTTAGGCAAGAACTACCCGTGATTTCTAACAGCAGCTACGTTCATGCACACAAGTCATCCAAAGATAAATCTAAGTCCGTCCTATCATAGCCCTAGCCATAACCATCCTTTCCTTACCCTAGAACCACATCTATTTAGCCTACAACGTTCATAATAGAAATCGAAACAAACAAACATAAAATCATGACATCCATTTGCAAGATGATGAAGGAAGAGAGATGAACAAGTGAACTAAAACAAAACCAAGCTGAAAATAGAATTAGAGTAACTCACAATCCTTCCAAAAGAAGGTTCAAATGATTCATACAACTCTAGAAATAGAATCCGGAATTCTTCAATACAAAACTATCAAGTGTGGTAATAGTGTGTGTTCTTCTTCTCCTCTTCAATGGAGCTCTTCTTCTTCCTCTTTGACACTTTCCTTCCTAGAAAGACTTCTTGTTGAGAGAATATTTTTGTTAGAGGATA
Source organism: Fagopyrum homotropicum (assembly GCA_033239125.1). NCBI lineage: Eukaryota > Viridiplantae > Streptophyta > Magnoliopsida > Caryophyllales > Polygonaceae > Fagopyrum > Fagopyrum homotropicum. The sequence continues at coordinate 115,323,329 of BSWB01000007.1, read as the reverse complement.
AATGGATAATGGAGAGCTGCTCCAAGATGCTCTTCTCAGCCAATGAAGGACCACTTTTATAACAAATTTTGCATGAGCTGGCCATGAGAGTCGTGGCACAGCTGTCACAAGAATCTGGCAAAATCCACGGGTAAAATCACGGCCGTGGAATGTGCCAGTAAACCGTGATTTGCTCCAGAAACTTCGCTTTGGATCATTAAGCTGTGATTTGGTGCATGACTTGTGTCGGCAAGGCTCCATGAGTCCTCCTTAGCCTTTAGCTTGTGTCCTAATGAGTCCGAGGGTGTGTCATCTAGATGAACGATCCTCAAACGTATCGTTTTAGCTCCTAAATCTCCCGAAATACCTACAAAGCAACGCACAAGTCCGTGTAGACGTCTATCTCGACAAAGTACGTGAATTGAGTGCAAACGTCGTGAACTAGTGTTAAACTATGCATGAATGAGTGAGAAATCTATCTAAATGATTACCTAAAACTAAGCAATAAATCGTGTTATCAGTAGGAGCATTGGAGATTCGAGCCGATGCTAGAGATGGACGCTTAGACGACCTCGACCACATGATGAGGGATGTCTACCGCCAGCAGTTTGGGCAGTTTTATGATCCTAGCTTCTCTCCATTTCCGCCTCCACCAGCGCCGCAGTGATTGATTGCATGACCGTTCGCTTTAGCCATTCCACCACCACTTTGTGAGTTTCTTTTTCTTTTCTTCTTTTCTTTCTTCCTTTTGAACATTAGGGACAATGTTCGTCCTAAGTATGGGGTGGGGTGTGACTAAAAGTTTGTAATAACTCTTACTCACTATGTTTGCTTCTATTCGAGACTATCATTGCATGTTCATTATATTGTTGCACGTTTCATTATTGCATTGCATGAAAAAGAACTTGAAAAACCCATAAAAATTGAAAAATTTTGAATATTTTGTGCTTCTAAGGAATTGAGATGATTTCCATGATAATCGCTACTTGTGAATTGAGTTTGATGACAATTGCATGCTTAAACGATTAGTGAATTGAAAAGAAATTGAATGTGTTGATTGTGCTTCTTTTGCAAGTTTCATAATGTGATGAATATTGCCTAAATCATGTTGAGAAATTGAAGTTGAAATCACACTATAAGTTCATATACTTCTTGTTGAGATGATTAAGGCAATTCGATATTTTCTTTCTTCTTTCTTTGATCATTTAGCTCCTCGTTGAAATATTGACCTCCTTTACCTATCCGGGAATTTGGAGAAGTGAATGAAAAAGGCATGTTTGATGTGGGAGGGCCATGAGAGCAATTATTTGCAATCAAAAGATTAGAAAGAAATTCTAGGTTTGGGGAAGTCAATCATGATGATGAGTAACTCGGCACCATTCACATAGCCGGGTGTTTGTGTCTTGCCAAAGTCGGATTGAGCAATATTCCTAGCGGATTATGGTATGTGCGCTAAGGGTTTGAGGCATCTCATAAAAATTGAGAAACGCCAATCTCCTAGGCTTCGGTTTTTGTGCACCACTGTCCATAACTCCAAAAGTAAAGTCGAAAAATGAAAGGAAGAGAGCGAAGCTCTAAGTTGAAGTGTTACAAAAACCGCAAAAGAAGAAGAAGGAGTAGTTGTCCACTTTCCCGGGTTCATGCACCACATTCCTTAAAGTTTCCTTCCCTTTCCACTTTCTAGACCTTTTTCTTTGGAAGTCCTTAAGATCAAAAGAATGTTATATGACTTGGTGATCTAAATTGAAGTTTTTTATGATTGATTTTGATAATGTTTAAAGGTTATGATGTTTGTATGGAGGTTTGATTGATTCGTGAGTTTTCTTTACTCTTTACTCTTTGATTAAGTGTATGAAAGTCTTATAAACGATTGAAGCAAGATTTGAGAATGATCTATTCTTTAGAAGGCACATTCATCCAAAAGAATTATTGCTTTGAGAAGGTACACATATTTCATCCTAACTCTTGTTTTAAAGCTTTTGAAAGACCTCGCTTAGGGACAAGCAAGTTGCAAGTATGGGGTTATTTGTTAGCATGAAATATTGTGATATTTTAGGCACGTTTTCTAAGTATATTTGATTCATATTGATAGTCTTTGATTTAGCATTGTTGCATTTGTGAGCTAGTTTGCCTATATTGTCGATATGGATGTCTACACTAGCTTTATGTTGATTATAGGTGATTGAGAGCCATTTCCGAATGGAATCGAGCAAAGATGAGTTGATTGAGTATGTTCATGGATTGAGGGCATTCTTAGGAGCAAAATAGATGTCAACTTCAGGAATGCACGAGGCTAGGGAAGAATCACGTTCTTGCCCTAAACCACGCTCTAAAATACGGCCGTACTACAAACCACGTTCAGTTCCACGGCCGTGGAACCCTGCAGGAGAAGCGTGATTCATTCCAGAAGCTTTTACGGTCGTGGAATCCATGGTTCAAACCGTGTTGATTCCCACGCTCTAAGTTACGGTCGTGGAACCTTCCACGACCGTGATCTTGGCGATCTTTTTCGCCACATTTTGAAGCCACGATCTTTTGAAGATTGGGCCGGGCCGATATTTTATCTTGCCCTATAAAAAGACGGACGAAGCAAGATTCCGTCATCCCCGCTTAGACGCACTTTTGCAACCTCGCTTTAGGCTTACACTTACGACATCGCGACTTGGAGATTTTGGCGATTTTTGCAAAAGACGTAATTGCACTCATCTTTAGAGTTGCCCTAATCTCGCACTTTTGGTGGAGATTGCTGTGGAGATTTCCGGATTGACGGAAGATCGAAGTTTTTGGAAGATTGTTGCAAGAAGATTTCTCTTCTTGTTTAGGTTTGATTTAGAAGACGGATTGACATCCCGTTCTTCCTTCTTTCCTAAGATTGTGTTTGTTTGCTTTATTCTGAATCTATTGACAATATTCGTTCTTGATTGTGACATTGAGATTGGTTTGAAGTTTATTGAAAGTTTTCGGAAGTTTTCATCTTTCAATCTTTTAATCTTTGAATTTGATATCATAATGATGATTGTTGGCTAAAAACCCCTAACAATTCTAAGGTGAAGGGTTGATAGTTGTGGCTTAGATGATGATATATCGATCGTAAACAGATTAGACCCTGAGAGTTAGAGAGAATCGTCGACGAACCCTAAATCACGGTTTGTTCTTGAGTTCCACGACCGTGGAATCTCAAGATCTACCCGTAATTTCCCTTAAGTTTACGAACCTGCTTTTACTTTAATCCAAAGTTAAAGATTTGCTTTAACTTAGTTTAGGCTTGCCTTTTCTAGGTGGTAGTGAAGCCTCAACAACCTCTACCTCGATTGTGAGTGTCACAACCGTAATCGGTTAAGTTAGTCTTGATCCTTGGATTACAAGTTTGGGTATTTGACATTAATTCTTGCCTTTAGAACCTTTCTATATTGAAGCCTCAACAACCTGTATAGAGAGTGTCTTGTAGGTGAGTCACATAAGGTTTTTGGAACTTCAACGTACGATTACCTTACATTAGCATACCTTTGCATATCTCAACTCTGTCTTTATATCATTAAATATATCTTGAATCGATTGCCACAACTGGATACTTGGATCTTTAGGATTGTTGTTTTCCCAATAATTTGCAAAGCTCTTACTTTTACCTGCTTGATAATCTGAAATCGAATTTGTTTCTCCCCAAATCCCTGTGTTCGATACTCTGGAATACTTGCTAATCTACGCCGATCCGTACACTGCGGGTTCGCTTGCTTGATTCTAGTTTTATAAATTTAAAGCTTATTTGCACGCACGTTTAGGGGCGAACAGTAGTGCGATGTTGAAGCTTGCGGGAAATGGTTGCACTTTGGTTTGGATAACATAGGCAACCAAAGACCCGGAGATGAACGAGGGAAGGTGTAGTTAGATATAACACTTGAGTAGGAGATTGATTTTGAATGGAAGTAGATGGAAGAATGTTTAAAATATAGCAAGAAACCTCCACATCATGGGGCCAATAGGAGATTGGAATGGAGGCATGAAATAACATTGAACGCATCATGTTCTTGATTGTTCGAATTATTCGTTCGGCCTTACCATTTTGAGGAGATGTATGAGGACATGAGAATCGAAAGACAATGCCATGGTTAACGAAAAACTTGTGGAAGGCGGTGTTGTCAAACTCTCCTCCCATATCACATCGAAAGCTTTTGATGGATAAACGCAATTGCGTTGACAAATTTGTGAAATTGAACAAATAGGTCAAATACTTGAGACTTGAACTTGAGTTGAAAAATCCATAGAAAATGGGATAAATCATTAAGAAAAAGTAAATAGTATTTAAAACCGTCCCGGCTCGGGATAGGAGATGTCCATAAATCACTATGAATAATGTCAAAATAAGCATTAGAATGAGTAGTAGAACGATCAAAAGCTAATCTATGATGTTTTCCTAATTGACAAGCATGGCAAAGAGGAGCTAGTCACATGAGACTTATTACACTTAATGAAAGAAGATTGACGAAGCAAATCTAAGACCGGAGCTCAGGGATGACTGAGACGGGCATGCCAAAGGCTGGGAGACTCGACGGAGAGAGCATGATGAGGATGAGAGGAAGATGTGTAACTGGATAGATTTCCCCGGAACTATTACACCTCAGACGTGTGATCCCCGTGTGTAGATCCTTCACAGAAAAGCCAAAAGGGTCAAATTCTACTAAGGCACTGTTATTAGTTGTAAAACGTCTAACAGACATTAAATTTTTGACAATTTGTGGGGCAATAAGGACATTGGATAGGTGTAGTGGTTTTGTAGGGGTAGGGATATTAGTATCTCCAATACCTGTAAAAGGAACACGCATACCATTCTTAAAAATTATCGAACTTAATGAACCATTATGTGAAAAAGACGAGAGAGAACTTGAATTATTCGTCATGTGTGAGGTGGCGCCCGTGTCCATGTACCAGTAATTATCCGTCGGATTTAACGTCATGGTAGTGAAGGACTGATCCAAACTAGTTGGCTGAGTTGTTGTTGCGAAATGGGCCTGATGTTGAAACTGAGGAGTTGGGCCGCGCCCAAGAAGGTTGTGTTGAGCTTGTTGTGGAAAGGGGCAGGAGGTGTGGCATGCCTACTGCAGATTGGGCCGAATACTAGTTGGTTGGGCCTGGTGTAGAAGTGGGCTGAGGAATCATCACCTAGCAAAACTAGGGATGCCATGCCGCATGACTGGGAGCGCCGCCACCTTTTCACTGATTCCCTTTCCGGCCTCGACCACGTTGGGATTGGGAGGAGTCCGGCACTACAGTGGAGGAGCCGGACCAGTGTTGAGGTGTCGAGCCAGCCGGTGGGTGCGAAGAGGAGGCCTATGGCTCCAGAAAACAAGCGTCAACAATAAGTGCCGTTTGTGACGATCCTGAACCCGATTGAGCCGTTAATCTGGTTTCCTCAAGTTGTAATTGAGACTGGGCCTTGGTGAAGCTCGGAAGCGGATCGCTTTGCTGAATAAAACTTGCGGAAGCATTATACTCAGCAGGTAATCCCAAAATTAGTTGAAGAACAAGGCGAGTGTCAGGAACTAGCGATCCAACTCCTTTGAGTTGATTTGCCAACGATTTGAGTTGGAGACACAAAGCGTTAATGGAAGCAAAGCCAGACAACTTACAGTTGGAGAACTCATGCTCGAGGTAGACAACACGGGTGTTTTTGTTATCTTGAAAGATATCTTTGACTCGATTCCATGTCTGAAGTGCGGTATCATCAGAGTCAAGGATTTGCAAGAGAATCTCGTGCGAGACCTTGATGTAGATCCATTGAAGAACTGTTGCGTCAACTTGAAGCCATAACGAATCATCGATGTCCATTGGTTTTGGAACCTTTTCATCGATGTGGTCGAGAACATTGTGAGAAGGTAACCCATGATGTGTATGGAGTGCCATGATCAAGGACTACAACAATGTTGTTTTTGATATTTGAGATTCTGAGGGCAAAGTGGAATGAGGGTTTTTGTTTTGCAGCCATCGAGAAAATCGGTGAAGGGGAAGGTGAGCGATCTAGGGTTTCGATGCTTGAAGATAAGTGGAAGAGGGTTGAGAAGAACGAGAAGTCTAATACCATGTGAGAATAGGATGAACTCCCCTTAGGGTTTCCGTCAACAAACGGCTTATAATAATAAGAATACGAGTTTACATAGTTACATTAGGACACCCTCTATTTACAATAATTACATTTACTATCAGAACATATCTCCCGATAATGCAACATACAGTAAAGCGGTTCGGTGAAAGTTGTAGTAATTGCACAACCCAACACCTTTGTAGTATGAGGAGATCTCCTCTGAGTAGTAGAATCCATGAAAACATTGACCGAGATGTTGAATGAGGCTAAAGCATGTGCAATAAAGTCTCATGAGGGTGAAGCCATGATGAGACTCGTGCAAGTGGTGGTGTTGAGGTAAAGCACGTCTAGTAGAGTCTCATGAGGGGGAAATACACCGGATGCAACTATGGGGTTATCAAGTTTAAGGTGAAGTCATCACGAGACCAGTGCAAGTGGTGGTGTTTAGCAAAAGTCCAACAAGTGTTAATAGGAAGGGTGATGCGCGGATAAGCCGGTAGGACTCAATCTAGACGAAAAAGTATTACAATGCCTTCTATGGATGATTCTTAACCAAGAAACACAAAAATCAACAATGTAACAATGGAGATAGACAATATAAAGAAGAGGAATTGACGAATGGTAGATAGATGAAAGAAAGAGAGAACTTCTTCCTCTCAAAAAAGTAGACAAAAGATGTAAAAAAAAGCTTTTGGGAAGGAGATCAATTGCAAGATCCTTGATCTAGATGATCAAAAACCAAATGAATTTTTTACCTCAACCCCTTCCCAATACAACCTTACACAGTTACACAAACCTTTTAATGGAGGCAAGCACAAGGAGAATGCTAAAGATAAACTATGAACATTAATCTCTAACGAGATTAACACACACAAGAGTACAAGACAATATTTTCAACCGAGCTCTCTTTGAACAATAAGAAGAACCCAAGAGCTTTCAGAATATAAGTTAACAAAAAATAACCCGATAAATAACATTCAAATAGATTTCGCACCTACCTAAAACGAACTTTATACCCGGCAACCTCAACATCAATGAAAATTGACACCACGTTATTTACCCCTTCCAATCCTTTGATGAGACTTTATTTATCTATTTTCTCTCTTACACAATTCACTGCCTACTATCGTCTGCTTTTTCGGAGGATACCCGATCTTCATGTCTTTCAATCCCCGACTAAAAATAACAATCTAAGGTCGCTTAAAACCTTGTACCATGGAAATTTCTATTTCCCTATTAGTGTATATGTCTCTCCTTTTGTTTTTACAAGCTTCTTGGGCTTTAGAAAATCAAATGACTCACGTACGGTTCATATAGTATATATAAGGCTAAAATGTAGTAAATTTGGAGTATTAATAGATTAACACCTATTGTACTTACTTTTTAACTTAAACTCTTACCCAATACATATTTCCTAAACCCCTACATCTTTTGCCCTTATTATAAAATAGAAAAAACAAACCAAAATAATACCAACTATTACCATTGAACCAAAAATAATACCAACTTTGAAAGTTACTAGTAGCGATACAAACTATCAACATATTTACCAAAAATAATATGTCTTATTTTTCTGCCAAAAATCCTAACTCCGGTGATCACGTGACAACCGGGATCTTACGTGTCATCAAAAAGTAATTATGTGATGTGGATTTTAATTTTTCTAAATCAAGGTAAGAACATTTAATATGATAAAAAAAATCTATATTTAAGTTTTTTTATAATAATAATTTTGTAACTAATTTTTTTATAAAATAAATTTAAAAAAATTTGTAAAAATATTTTTCTATTCGTAACAAAAACTTTTCTAAAATTTTAAAAATAAATTTTACAAATGTTTTTTAAAAAAATCACAAGAAAACGATTTATTTTGGATTCAATGTTGTAACTATATTTTTTTTAATATTTTAAAAAAATTTGTAAGAAAATAATTTTAAAAAATATTTTGTAAAATATTTTTTAAAAAACAATCATTTTCTTCTTATATTTTTAAAACTTTTTTGAGAAATTTTTTAAAATTCAGCTGAACCAAATTACTGAGTAAATGAAAAAGACATAGGTGATGAAATTTGATTTACTTGTGAATTTTCCTCTTAAGCTTTGAAGAAACCAAAATGAGAAAGACAAATTGGTGTTGAAATTGCTATAAAGAGCTTTTCTCAATGCTTTACTTATTCGTCTGATTCCATTATCTTGATATGATGAATGAAGCTAATGTTATAGTAGGGAATTTAATTCTCGAATTAGTCGTACAATTCTAATTAGAAAAATATCACATTTTGTCCTATTCGACAAAAATATATTGAGACAAAGACGGCCCTGATAATTCAAATTTTTAAAATTAATTATAACAATCGATGCAATTAAAATTTTAAATTAATCATAGACATTGATGTAATTTATTCTTAATCTTTAAACTTTTATCCCCGAAGAATATGGTTGGAAATCACATTGCAAATTCTATTGTTGGCTTGCCCATTGCTCGACAGAGGGATTCAATCTTAATAATGTCCCATCGCGTGAGATTACTTTAATTCCGTCCCTGTCCAACCTTAATATATTATGAGAAGATTAAGGTAGTAGGGAACTTTTTTTTTTTTTTTCTAGAATACAAACAAGACCCCTAATATTAATAATTTTTATAAAAGAATAAATAAGGTGTGAAGAGAATCTTAATTAAGCAGTTAAGGTAACAATTAAAAATTATTAATATTTTCAAATATATTAATTAGGCTAAAAATAAAGAAACCGGTTAATGAAATTTGGTAACTATAAATTTGAGATTTAGAACCCCTTTCTTATTCTCAACCACCGAATCTGCTATTTCTCTCTTCTTCTGCAATGCTAGACCCAACCTTCTTCAGCCTCCACATCCGACGTGATTGACGCCGTTGCGGTCGCCGCCTTGCTCAGGGAGTCATCGATTGTCCGGCCATCTTGTAGAACGGAGACGCTTGATGTTGTTGCCTCTGCCACAAACTGACACCGATAGATCCACAAGAACCCATATTGCACGGCCGCCACGTCCAACTGCAGGAACTGAGGGTACCGGCCGGGTATCGGTTGTGAGTGTCGGTCCTTATGTCGCCGCCAACGCCGATGAGACTACCGTCACCTCAGCTTGCGGGCCATCAACCGCTCTCCACTTCTTCCGTTAGTTCAGTGAGCCGTTTTGGGCAGGTGAGACTTCTACAGTATTTTGACTAACTTCAGTCACCATAGCCAGGTATGATATATTCGGATAGGGGTTGAATATGTACACATACATATTTTGTGTGTACATATAACATGATGTCGATTAGAATATGTACAGTTTTGTGTTTGCATGTACATATGTTTGAAGTATCTTGTGATTATGTACATATTTTGCTGCGAAAATGTTACTGACTAACTATATATGTACATGATGTCGATTAGAATATGTACAATTTTGTATTTGCATGTACATATGTTTGCAGTCTATGGTGATTATGTACATATTTTACTACGAAAAATATTATTGACTAACTATATATGTACATATGTTTGCAGTCTTTGCGATTATGTATATATGTTGCTACGAAAATCGTACCAAGATTGATTTAATATCGTCACCATGGATGAATGCAAGTTGGAAATGACGAACATTCCGGAAAATATTTTGATTTTTTTAATAAATGGAGATATTTTGATTCCCTTAATAAATGGAGAGAGAAAGATATTTACTTTCTCGTTTTGTAATATATTATTGCTTAATAAATGGAGAGAAAAGATATTCTGATTTCCTTAATATCGTCTTTTTATTTAAATAAATCTTTTTTTATATAATTTGGAGGGGTCTATTTTGTACCCATTATTAACTTGGAGCCCTTTATATGCACATGGTTATAAAGCATATTTACTCCCCCAACTTTACCCATATTATTATATCTATTTGTAATATTGTAATTGATATTCACACCCAATAATTTTTTTTGATTTTAGTACCTTTTCTTTTTCTTTTTTTTTTAAATATTTGATCTTCTACACCGAGACTTTTTTTTTTTAGTTATTTCAAATTAAAATTGTTAAATCCGAAGTATACATTTAAGGTTATGGTTTAGAGTTAAAAATAATATTTATGGTTGAAAGTTAAAAATAAATGACTTTATTTTGTTGGTGTTAATATCAATTTTAAATGGGTATCAATAAAATCTTGTTACAATCATCTTATCTTACTACCATGGCTCTGTTTGGTAGGAGGAAAAATTAAGGAGATTAAGATTATGAGAATTAAAATAAAGAAATAATTCTCGTAATCTCGTTTGATAAGAGAATTAAGGAGATTAAAAATGTTAGATTACGGAGATTAAGGGAATTAGATTATGGGAATTTTGTAATCCTACAAAAGTTGGATTATAAGGATTATGAAGATTATTGAGGCTTAAATCTCACTTTTACCCCTCATTTTTTTCATCTCTTTCATCTATAAAAAAAATTTAACACGTACTTTTTCGTAATTTTACCCACAATTATATAAATTTTTACCAAACACTCGTTTCATTTAATGTCATCCTCATCATCTTAAACAATTTCATCCTCATAATTCTTCATCTATATAATTCTCTTCATCCTCATCTTCATCTACGTAATCTTACGTTACCAAACTGGCCCCCATATATTTTCAGCTTTTGAGAGATCATTAATTGATTAATATTTAAAAAAATGACTTTTCACCTTTCCAACATTAAACGATCTTATTACGTTTTTTTTCTTTTTATTTTTGCATATTAATTGTCTCATATAAAAGTAATCAACTATTAAATCATATCATACTTACCCTATATTTTCAGCTTTTGGGAGAGCATTAATTGATTAATACTAAAACCTTATTTTTTAACAGTGCTATATTTTCTTTATAGATGAGGGGAAAAATATATTGTTTATTACACAATGATAATAAATCCTCCATCAAATCGGTGAGTAGCATGCCAACGCATCTACAAAGAAAATAATACCAATGTAAAAAAAAGGTATTAATATTAATCAATTAATGCTCTATCAAAAACTGAAAATATAGAATAAGAATGATATGAGGTGATAGTTGATTAGTTTTATACGAGACAATTAATATGCCAAAAAAATAAAGAAAAAAAAACATAATAAGATCATTGAATGTTAAAAAGGTAAAATTCATTTGTTTCTCAAAAATTAAAAATAAGAGTTTTTAATATTAATCAATTAATACTCTCTCAAAAGATGAAAATATAGGGTAATAAGATAAGATATGAGATGATAGTTGATTAGTTTTATATGAGACAATTAATGTGCCAAAAAATTGGGAAAAAACATAATAAGATCATTTAATGTTTGAAATGTTGTTTATCAAAAGCTGTAAATATATGATAGTAAGATGATTATAGCAAGGTTTTATTGATACCCAGTTAAAATTGATATTAACGTCCACAAAAAAACGTTTTTTTATTTTTAACTTTCAACCGTAAAATTAATTTTTAACTCTCAACCATAACAATAAATGTATATTTCGGATTCAACAATTTTAAATTTGAAATAAATAAAAAAAAACATTAGTGTAAAAGATCAAATATTAAGAAAGCAAAATAAAAGGTACTAAAATCAAAAAAAGAATTGGATGTTAATATCAATTACAATATTATAGATAAATATAAAATATTAAGGTTGGACAGGATTGAAGTAATCTCACGTCATGAGACATGATTAAGATTGGTTCCCTTTGTCGAGCAATGGACAAACCAACAATAAAATTTGCAATGTGATTTCCAATCATATTCTTTGGGGATAAAGGTTTAAAGATTAAGAATAAATTACATCAGATTAATTTAAAATTTTCATCCTTAAAAATTTTAATGATTCAGGGCTTGTCTCAATGTATTTTTGTCGTGTATTTTTGTCAAATAGGACAAAATGTGATATTCCCCTAATTAGAATTGTACGACTGATTCGAGAATTAAAATCCTTCTACTTGAACCTTTAATAACATTAGCGTATCAATTTAATGAAATCAGACAAACAAGTAAAACATTGAGAAAAACTCTTTATAGCAATTTCAACACCTATTTGTCTTTCTCTCATTTTGGTTTCTTTTAACTTCAACAGGAAAAATCACAAGTACATCAAATTTCAGCACATGTCTTTTTCATTTGCTCAGTAATTTGATTCAGCTGAATTTTCATATTGGATATTTATTATACATACTCACGAGGCATCGTAATCCTACCAAAACCACCGCCAAAAACAAACAAAACCGCAAGCAATGCCCCCATCAAAGATAATACAAAGAATCCTTTCATCCTACCACCCTTCGACCGACTAGTTGCTGCTTCTGCAGCAATCGCAGCAGTTGTGGTTTTGAGATTCATTCGTAACCGAGTGAAGCTCGACATTCTCTCAAATGCTCGGTTAACCAAAGCACTTTCCGCTGCGGATGCAGGAGTAGTCGGGATGGACTCCACGAAGGACCACAATCCAGAAGTGTACCACTTGTCATCTCCTTCGACTCCTTTACCATTTTGGTTTTCATTTGAAGGTGTCAAGTTCTCACCACATTCATCACCTGAACATAGTTGAACATCCTGAAACTATTATACTAGGAAAAACTATACCATACAAATCTACCGCATGCATCATTGATTTTATATAACCATCTAAAAGAAGCAGGCACTGCATCTTGCTGTATAAATGATTAAGGATGAATATCCTAAAATCATCACATGAAATCCTGAATGATAAAAGAGTTTAACCAAAAGTTATAAGATCAATTGTCACTAGAGATTACGAAAACAACATTGGTATACCTGCTGCTGAAAAGGGCACAACCTCCTGCTTTGGCTCATCCAAAGTAGAAGTTTGCTGCTGCATGCCCACAGTTTGTATGGCATAGTAAGGCTGTCTCCCCTCCGAATCATTCAAGTTAACCATTTCGCCAGCTGTAGTTTGACCGACTGAGCCCAGTTCACGAAGAAACATTTCTGCATCATAGTAGAAATCAAGCTCACTCAATCCACCAACCTCACCCCATTGCGAGCTATCAGGCTGCGGCATTACTCCACCTACATCATGAATAATTTCCGGACCAAGAAGATCGTCCATTTCCAAGAAGTCCTCACTTGCATGCTGCTCCAGGTTAATCACACCAGTAGAAGTCAACTCATATGCATCAGGCAAGTACACCTGTGAGGTGGCCGGCAATGCCACATCCAAAGAATCTCCTACAATTTGTTGACTATAAGAAGGAAGAATGTTACACAGATCGAAATCTTCAACTTTTCCATCGGAATTTTCTGTCATAATACTTTGAGCACCTTCCTCACCAAAGACCTGATGTATGCAAATAACAAAAATTATAAGACTTTGCATTTCAAATAAATTAGTGGTTTTAGAAAGAATCAAAATAAAACTAACTCAACAACAGAAATTTCATTTCACACAGCTATCAACAGAAAATGCAAAAAATTAAGCAGGTGGCAGATATATGACAACTCAATCTTAGCAGCATTCAATGGAGTTTCTACTCATACATAATTTTTATAGAAGTCAGCTTGGGTAGTTCAGAGAATCAGCTTAGCAACCTTCCATTAAAATCGTGTGAATCAAGAACAAAACAAAATGTTCTAAATATTCTATCACAAGATGCTTGACTGGAACAAATCATTTTCTCAAACTTCATAATTTTCATGGAAAAAACAGAAATCAATCTTATGCTGTCTTGAAAACATCAATGGCATTAAAAAGAGAGTATCTTCAAAGCCTAAAAACAAGAGCAAAAGAAGGTACTTTCTACACTCCTAGAAAATGTTTTTAGATATTTCAAAAGGCCTCAAAAAATATTAGCTTACATGCGGGACTGCACACTGAAAGTCATCGATATGAGCTTCTAGCTCAGGTTCATCAACAAGTTGGTTCATGAACTCTTCAATATCATCCCACTGAACTAGAGGTTTTTCTTTGTTCACATCTGCAGATTCAGTGTAGTTACCAAGTTCTGTTAGTTCATTATCAGCCCAATCCTCCTCCCTAAATAGGGCTCCATACTGTTCCCCATTTTTAGGTCCAGGTCCACTCTTCTTGAAGACTTTGTACAGAACATAGTAACTCTGAAAAAAGGAACAAAAATGAAGAAGAAAACTATCATCAGTAAACATAAAGGAAGAATGTTGTGAAGAAGGGCAGCAATTCAATATCTTAAACTCAAGCTACAAACCTGGACATCCTCGCATCTTATAAGCTCACTTTCATCCAATATGTATTCATGCATTACCCAGTCAGTGCGTTCTCCACTAGGTGCTCGACCTTTGTAGAAAACGAGAGTTTTTTTTATCCCAACAGTTCTCGAATTACAAGTGACTGTTCGATCCTTTCCAGTTGCTTTCCAGTAGCCATGTCTTGTAGCCCTGTTTGATCTCGATCCATTTGGGTACTTCCTATCCCTGGGACTGAAAAAGAACCATTGTCTATCCCCAGTCTTTAGAATGGACAGGCCTGCACCAGATTTGCAAAATGTATCAGTGTCAGATTCCACTAAGCATGATTTACAAAAAGACCGTGATATAGCAATCTAATCACAATTTTCAAGGTAAGAGACACCAATTTTCAAGGTAAGTTCGCAATTAAACCATAATAAGACTATCCAAAAACAACAGAATGTTAAAAACTGATTAACATAGATGTCTGTTTATCAAATAACTAAATGATAGCTAGCTAGCACATATCCTAGTAAACCTATATCCATCCTGCAGATCCCCTTTCTCTTTATCTTCCCCTCGCACTTCAACTTCCCCTTTCCTAGAACCTCAAACAACGGCCAAATTTACTACTTCCACACTTAAATCCCCAAAACCATATCAGCGATAACCAGCTATCAGGCATGCATTCAAAAAATTGTTCTATCAATGATCCTAAAAAAAACTCAAGAAATAGAAATACTTGAACATAATTAAATAATTACAAAAAACAAATGCCTCAAAACAATGTATCAGAGCCCATGGAAAGTCAACGCGCAATCAAGAAAGCAACCGAATTAAAACGAAAAGGAAATGAGAGAAAGAAAGAGAGCAAATCAAGATCAAGATTCAGTAGTGACCGAGTATCAAATAACTAGGAAAGCAAAAGAAGATAAGATTTAGATCGAACAGAAATCAACCATACCAGGCAACTCCTCCGGGTCCCACTTGTAAACATCTATCTCGCGAATGACATCAAGCTTCAACTTGCGACTGCAAATCTTACGCTTGAGATAGTAAACGACCAACTCCTCATCAGTAGGATGGAATCGGAACCCAGGTGGCCACTTTTCCCCAAAATCCGCCGTCGCTACTTCCGAAGGCATGACAGAATGCGTGTTTTCCGATTCTTTAGGAAGTCGCAGAAATTTGAAATAGGGTTGAAAGAGCGGCTGCGAATTCAGGTGAACGACGATTCTTGAATCAATTTCGCCCCCTCAAAACCCTAGCTTGTCGGAGAAAGATGATGAGAGAGATGGAGGTGAAGATGGATGAAGTATTGGAGTCTGCGAGCGTAGTGGTCAAATATGGGCTAATCCAATGCAATGACACTAATTATATATTTTAATTAAAATAATGTGAAAAGAAAGCTTCGGAAAGAAGACACGTTCCTTCCTTATTTTGGACCTTTTTATTTAACAAAAAGGAATAACAAACTCGAAAAATCTCAGCCTTAGTTCAAAACGTGATTTTTAAATATACCTGTGAAAACTCTATTAGTGACCATGAAGTGCGTAGTTGATAAGGTCGTCAATTAGGCATTTGGGAAGCATAGTTGGAGCTCCAAAAAAAAAAAAAAGGGAGAATTTGATATACTAGGCTTTTTTTAGTTTTTGTTTAAGAAAATGTACCCCAAATTTTTTACCACTTTCATTTAATATTAGGTAAAAATTATTAACCCTTCTATTAGAAAGAAAGAATAAATGATGTTTGTTATTTGTTATATAAGTATAATTTTTAATTTTTAATTACTGAATTTGTTTTCTTTTATTATTTTTCTTGCCTTTATTTATTTATTTTTTATTTTCTTTTTTATTTTCTGGACTGAATTTCTCATACCGGAAATTCTCATACCAGAATTTTCATACCAGAAATTTTATACCAGAAATTATCATACGAAAAGTTCATACCAGAATTTTCATACCAGAATTTTTTTCATACTAGAATTTTTTCATACCAGAATTTTTCATACCAGAAATTTCATACGAAAAGTTCATACCAGAAATTTCATTCCAGAAATTTCTGAATTAAAACTAGCGGCACAATCAGCACTTGATCCTTGTGCTTTCTGTCCGCTATTTATTTTTGTTTACATAATACTTTTATTTTGAGACAATTTTAACATATAATTCTCCACTCAAATAATGCTCAACTCTTCCACGTCTTGTCAATTTGTCATTGTCAACTGGGAAAAAGAACAAGTATTTTGGAAACCAAAAGAGACAGTGATGGACCCATTTTTGCAAACCGTCATCATATACGCAAATTACAATAAAAAAATTGCAAAATTACAACGAGCCCCCTAAAATTTGCAAAATTAAATATTAGACAATTAAAAATTCATTCCGGTATGTAAATTTCAGTATGTAAATGTCCGGTATGTGAAATTCTGGTATGTGAAATTTCGGTATGTGAAAATCCGGTATGTGATAATTCCGGTATGTGAAAATCCGGTATGTGAAAATCCGGTATGTGAAAATTATGGTATGTGAAAATTCCGGTATGTGAAAATCCGGTATGTGATAATTCCGGTATGTGATAATTCCGGTATGTAAAATTCCGGTCCGGTATGTGAAAATTCCGGTATGTGAAATTCCGGTATGTGGAAATTCCGGTATGTGATAATTCCGGTATGTGATAATTCCGGTGTGTGAAAAAATTCTTCATTCTAGAAAATAAATAAAAAATAAAGAAAATAAAAAAGACAAAAAAAATTAATAAAAGAAAATAAAAAAAGAAATTCAGTTTTTAAAAAGTATTTGGAAGAAAGAAGAAAACAAGAGGATGGAGAAGGTTTGAGGGTAAAAAAAAATAAGAGGGGTATATTTACTTAATTGAAAAACAAAAAAGCCTACTTACTATCACTATTTCTCTAAATAGCCTACTAACCAAATTTGCCCAAAAAAAAATATCAATTACTCCTTTTAGAAGCGTGAGTTTCTAAAAACAACTACACTCCCCACAAGCGCAGTTGATATTTTATTTTTCTTTTTGAACTTCAACTATGCTCCCCAAAAGCGTAGTTGGGAACCCTAACAACTACGCACGCGAATAGCGTAGTTGGGGTGACAATTATAGATTTTCGTCGGTACGTCTATTACCCCGTTTAAAACTTAAAAACTTGCAACAATTTCCATAATCTTTTTTTTTTGAAATCTGAATAAAAAAGCAAATGAATATAACAAATCTGAATCTTTAAAAAAAATTTAACCAAATCGAATTTGAATAAAAAAACACTATTTTAAAAAACGAATCTTAAGGAAAAAAATATAATTGTAACAAAGACTAGTTCAGTGCCCGTGCCAAGCACGGGTTTTGTTTTATTTTTTTTAATAACTAATAATATATCTTATAATTGAAATTTAATGAATCAATTATTAAAATAAAAAATTTTCGTAACTTGTATGTGTTTGATTTCATTTGTTTTTCAATAAATAAAAATATATATTATAATTACATCATACTTAATTAACAATGAATATAAACTTTTTTCGTGACATGCATCTGTTTAATTTAGTTATACAAACCCGTGCGGTATCACGTATTAGTCATCAATTGAAAGAAACTACATACAGAAATTGAAAGAAACAATCAAATTAGTTAATAGTATTTAGATGATAAAATCGATATAGATTAAATTAGACATTTAGCAACAGCAAGCCAAATTATACTACATATTGAGTTATACGAGATTTTTAAAGGAAGATCCCGGGAGGACTACAATGTCACCGAATTCCTCCCACCTGCAAAGAAAAAATAATTTTCATTAAAATACTCATACTGTGTAAAATATCTAACCAATTTATCAAGCTCATTAATTATTAAAAAAGATAAATTGTGAGATAATCCAAAGGTTTAATGGGTGATTCGAGTTGATATGTGAAATTTTGCCCTCTACCCAATCTCCAATTCAGACTCATCTACTACTTATGAGATATTGGCACCTATTGATAGATATTTCCGAAACAAAAATAAGCATATGAATATAATCAATAAAGAAGATGAAATCTAAAACTGAAAGAAGTACCTTCGATCAATGACAAAATGATTATGATTTTTCAGATTGGTAAAAACGTGCGAGATAGATGAATACTGAGCAATTAGGTGATCCTTATATATAGAAAAATTGAAGACAAAATTGTGTATTGCTTGCTCGAGAAGATTTATATAAGAAGTTTATCTGATAAGTTTTGTTTGATTGCTCGAGAAGATTTATATAAGAAGTTTATCTGATAAGTTTTGTTTGATTCGCTTAAGATTTGATTTACCGAATCTTTATACTGAAGCATTCAACTTATATTTAAAATTTTCGATTTATCTATTACAAAATGAATTTGAGTTAAACGGCACCATGAGTGATATTTTTGGTTAAGATTTTATTGATATAATCTTCATATTGAAAAAACGTTTGGCTTATATTTTACATTTTAAAATTTTATTTTGTTTTAGAAATAAATTTTTGGATGATATTTTATATTTTTATTTATTAATTAACAAATCGTACATATTTTTTTAAACAATCTTGATTTTTTCTAACGAATTTAAAATTTAACATATATATTTATCATTTAATGAAAAAAATTTATTAATTAACAAACCGTATAGATTTTTATAACTAATTTGATTTTTTGGATGAATTTTTAATTTTAACATTTATATCTTTGATTTAATAAAAAAAAAGTTTTTCTAATTAGAAACAAACCATACTGATTTTTTAAAAACTGATTTGATTTTTTTGATGAATTTTTAAAATATTTATATTTTTGATTTAATAAAAAATGTTTTCTAATTAGCAAATCATACAGATTTTTCAAAACTTCTTTGAGTTTTTGGACGAATTTTTTTTTTCATTTATATTTTAAATATTGTTTTAATAAAATAAAAAAATTAGTTTAATTTGTGATTTAGTAAAAATTTAATTCGAGAAAAAACGTGAGGGTGTCACATCAGCTTCATGTCGTTTGTTTTATTAAAGTATATAGATATAGATTTACGTATCAGATTCTATTAAAAAATAGTAAAAAAAAACAATTACGTATCAAATTCTATTAACATATTAGATTATGCTTTTTAAACAAATTAGATTTGTAATTTGCAATCTGAATTTTGAAAATTCAAAAAATTTACGTATAAAATTCTATTAAAAAATAGAAATTTTTTTTTTTATAAATTGTGGTTGTTAGAAATTTGAATCAATTTCCCCCTAACATTTAGGGATTTTAATAAAAAGAAATTTTAATTAATTTAATTTTTTTAATATAAATTATGTGGTTAGAATCCTTATAAAATTATAATTAAAATAATTAATAATAATAAAAGTTTACTAATTACTTTAAAAATTAATTAAAATTGCATTTTAATAAATATTTTTTAAAAAATCCTATGTGACATTACTGGTTGATTGACATGTGGCGGTAGTGTCCTTAGTTTTAATAAGTAATATAGATTCCAACTAAAAATCTTGTTTATCTTTGTTGCAATGTAAATTCATATCCAACCAAATCTTTCAAATCTTAAAACTAATATCCGGTCAACTTATTAAAACATTTTTACATGATTTAGAAATTAAATTAATACATTAATAGATTTCAACAAAATTAAAATTATAAATTATAAATTATAAAAATTGGTAATTATTGTTTTTAGAATTAACTGATTCTTTTTGAAAATTTTCATTTTAAATAATGATTGAAAATAAGGAATTAATTATCAATTTTCGACATGGTTTTTGTTTTAATTATTTACGTAAATATTATTTGTTTTCGTTCTTTTTACATAAAGATCTTGAATAATTATATACTTACTGATTACAAAATATTTATCAAATTAACCATTTTTGTTCTTGGCTATACCAGTTTTTTTTTTTTTTAAAAAAGATCTTTTGATGGTTTTTTGATATGGTTTTTTTTAATAATTATATACTTTACTGATTACAAAATATTTATCAAATTACGGATTTAAATTTCGATGCGCTGAGGTTAATTTCTGGGATGACACGTGGCAAAAAAAAATGCTTCTCTTTTTTAATATATATAAGATAAGATATAAATTTAAGATTTAAACACATGGAATGAAGTGCTTCTCCTAATATATATATAGTTATAATTATTTTAGTCTTATGTAATTAAATTTTTTACCTTGTCTTCCAAAATTAAGGTTGGTTCAAGTGAGGAGGACTCTTGTTTAGAGGGGTGAGGAGAAATGTAGATCTTTAGACTAAATTATATATAAGGCTTGTTGTTCCTACATATGAAAATATGAAACGCAAACGCTACGCTCCGCCGCTTATATCCTTTGATTTAACAAATTCGAGTTAAAAATAATAAGTAATTATCTCAAATAAACGATAAAAAATAATTTGGACAAACTTTTTTGTAGAACTTTATGATTTAACAAATTTGAGTTAACATAATTTGGATGTTACCGTAATTATTGAGAGGACGAAAAAAAAAAAGCGAAATTACTAATATATATAAGATTACAAATTGTAAAATAAATTCTAATCGATTTACATAAGACTAACATTAATTTAGATCTATGCCCAGCAAAGAAGATATGTAGCCCAATTTATCTTTCAGCTTAGTCACGTAGACGAAGAAAAGGACTTGTTGATTGCTCCATTGCTCTCTTCTCTCTAGAGAAGCCATGAAATTGTGTTTGAGGTCTCTTTGATTTCAAATAAACCCAAAGTTGGACGTCCCAATTCAATGAAATCATCTTCTCTAGCCTTTCTAATCATCTTCTCTAGCCTTTCTAGTGGTGATTTCTCGTCTTACATTCTTCCCCATCCATTCTTTCTTATTCTTAATTGGAGCGATCAATCCGTCGTTGCTACCTAAGATGATCTTACCTTCTAGTCTTGCATCCCTATTTACGTCGCTTCCTTGTCGCATACAATCAATCCCCATAACTAATTGATCATATAGGCTGGTCTTACCTTCTAGTCTTGCATCCCTGTTTAGGTCTCTCTTGCTAGATAGTATTTTTAGGAAAAAAAAAAGCTTTAGTAAAATAGATTTTTCTCTTACGATTGTTAATTTTTTTAAAAAAAACTTATTAATTTAGTAATTAATTGGTTAACAAAATATTTTTTTTTATTTTCTATGAAATTTCATATATACCTCACTACTTATACAAATTACAGTTCAACACTTGTACGTTAATGAAAAAAATAAATCGAATATGTTATTACCAATTTTCCTTAAAAGATACAAAAACTTAATTATAAATAGACTTATGAATAGTGGTAATTGTTTAAAAAAATGGTGGTCGATCGATATGTTAGGATTGTTAATTTATTTTTAAAACTTATTAATTTAGTAATTATTTGATTAACAAAATATTTTTTATTTTGAAAACTTATCAAAAAAGATTTAGAGTTTACGTAAATCTTGCAATTATTTTAAAATTTACTATTTTAAAAATTACTAAATTAGCAGTTAGTTAGTAACAAAAAAATCCGTATTTTGAAAAAATGTGGGCTAAGATTAAATTTTAATTGTTTCAAATATAATTTTTATTATTAATTATTAATGGCAATTTAGTAAATATTTTACACAAAAGCTGATGTGGCATACCTCGTTGCTTGACACGTGGCGTTAGCGTCCTTTGTTTTAGTAAGTTACATAGATTATTGAGAGAAAAAAAAAACCAAAATTACTAATATATATAAGATTAAAAATTAAAAATAAATTCTGCCGGCAAAAAAAATCATCTAAAAATAGGAATTTGTGTTTTTATCATATTTTGAAAAAAAAAATAAATCATAAATTAATTTTTTTATAGCATCATTAACCAACAAACTCAACAAAAGTACTATGGAAATTATTAAACTAAAATCAGATTTAAAAAGAAATAAAAAAAAAAGTTTAGATATGAAGGGATTGTTAAGAAGAATCCGGTTATATAAATTGCAGTTTAATTAGAAAATCATTAATAATAATAGTTTAGTAATTATTTTATGATTAAAATAAGTGGCATTTTTGTAAATATTTTAGAAAAAAGCTGAGGTGGCATACCTCGTAGCTTGAGGTGTGGCGGGTAGTGTCCTTAGTGTTCTTAGTTTTAGTAAGTAATATAGATTTTATTTGTTTAATTCATGATTTAGTATTTTGTACGGAAGTGTTGAGTATCTAAATATTCCATGCCTATTCGAGATACCAAAGTTACTAATAGGTAAGATGATCCTATAGATAAAAACGAATATAAGTCCATATGGTTAGATTGTTAGAAGGATTTAGCCAGCAATATGTATATATAATATATTAGTATACTCAATTTGATTTTCTAACTAATTAAAAAAAACGAATTAGGAACATAAAATAAAAGTAAGGAATTGAAAGATTAAGCTGCTGCAATGGAGATCTTCAAAGGATTGTTAACGTTAAGGCTAACAAATAAATTATAATAAGAAAAAGGATATGATAAATTAAATATAATCATAAAAGCAACATAAAACAAAAGTAAAGCTGCTGCAATGGAACGCCGTCATGGACGCCTGCGTTCGGAACTCCGGCATCGACTCCAACGTTCGGCACACCGTCGTCTACTCCGGCCTTCGAAGCGACGCCGTCCTCTACGTCTCTCTTCGGGGCACCTACTTCCTCTAATTCGTTGTTCGGAACGCCGTCGAATACTCCTACATTCGGAACGCCGGCGGCCGCTTATACTCCCGCTTTTGGAACTCCTTCGACTCCAGGATTCGGTACCGGATCTTCTCTCTTCTCCACCCCATTCTCTCAGCCGCAGCAGCAATCGTCGCTATTTCAGCAGCCAAATACCAGCGGGTTTGGATTCCAGACTCCGGCTCCGTCGTTCTCAACTCCACAACCGCAAATCACTTCGTTTCCCAATGCTCAGTTGACCACTCAGATGGCCCCAGTGGCT
This sequence comes from Fagopyrum homotropicum, assembly GCA_033239125.1. NCBI lineage: Eukaryota > Viridiplantae > Streptophyta > Magnoliopsida > Caryophyllales > Polygonaceae > Fagopyrum > Fagopyrum homotropicum. The sequence goes on along the minus strand of BSWB01000007.1, from coordinate 115,300,169 downwards.
CCTTTGCCTTTCTCTCTCGCAGAACGGGATATTCTGGTGCCTTTGGCTTGCGTCCCTTGGTATTTACTAATCAACCGGATTTCATAATAGGCATTACCGTAATGGAGTAATTGAAAGTTTATAACATACCGGATGAGAGGCAGGCAGGCGGCAGGCGAGTACTAACCTGAAAACAAAACACCTAAAAAGATCAGTATTATGAAATATTTGACTAAATTGTTTAGGTATTTATAGGAAATAGGAATGAGTTAAACTTACGGAATACGCAACTTATGAGATACGCTTATAATAAATATCTTCTAATTTTAAATATTTGTTTCAAAGATTTGCTAAAATATCTTCTAATTTTAAATATTTGTTTCAAAATTTTGTTTCAACGATTTGCTGTTAGATTTGTAGTTGAAATAATTGTTAAAATAAATAAATAACAATTAAAAATTTTGATAGTGCCGAAGAAAAAGTAATTGAAGTATTCAGACCAATAAAAAATTTATTTGAATTTGATTAAAAAATAAAATAAAAAATTGACAAATATTAATCAGAATAAAAAGTATTGTAAAAAAACCGAAATTGAATAAAAAAGCAAAATATTTAAATAAAAAACAAACCTTAATAAAAAAAATTGTTAAAATAAAAAACGAAAGACGATTGTTTTTTACAACAAGTTGTTTTTACGATTGTAAAAAATTGAATTTGTAGTTGAAATAAATGTTAAAACAAAATCTTAAGAGAAATATTGAAAAAAAGTAATGAAATCTTTTAAGTGAATATTGAAAAAAAGTAATGAATTATTTTAAAGATACAAGTTGTGGCACGTTGTTATTTTTTTTAAAACTAATGAAAGATTTGAAATATTTTTAAAATAAAAAAATTAACTGTTAACAAATTTGATGGCCCGAATATTTGTATTCGAAGTAATTTGAGCAGAACGAATGCGACGAATGAAAATCGGTATTTAAAAAAAGGAATGATAGTAAGGGGATAATAACGTATAGAATAACGTGAAAACGATATGGCGAAGCAACTCTGACGATTGAAAATCGGTATTAAGAAAAAAGGAATGATAGTAAGGGAATAATAACGTAGAGAATAACGTATATCACGAAGCAACTCATAAATTTCTTCAAATTATCAGAACCCTAAAAAAAGATGAAATAAATTTGATCAATATTGAAAAACAAGAACTGAATGGAAGACGATGGGATATTAATTGTATATATAGCGGGAGAAATAAAACGTATAGGAGAAGTTTACGTCTTATCGTCAGCCAACGTAAATCGTATAATCGGTAGATATTATTAGATTTTGTAGATTTTGATATTTATTGTTTGGATATGTTTCTTAACGTACAAGAGTGTAACATCCGAAAATTTTATTCCGGATGGTGAGCGGGTTTCAACCTTTCCGTAGAAGCGACTCAGTTTTCCCGCAGGCACGGGATGTTGAGTAACAAGTTTTCATTCCGTTCCGACCCCTCGGTCTCCCTCCTTGCTTAGACCCCTCTTTGCTTGTGCCTAGGGGGACAAGAGGTCAACTGACCCCTTGTTTCCCTCCCACCTTTCAGCCAAAGAATATCTCTTTCTCTCCCTTCACTTTTCATTTCACGCTCATTCATTTGTCCCATTTCCTCTCTTATATCTCTCTCTTTCTCTTCTTCCATCTTGGAGCTCTTGCATGTGTGGACTGTAGTAGAAGAGGATCAGATCTAGTGTGGTAAGCTTCTTCCCCTTCCTTTCTTCCTTCTGCATCTTTGGCTGTTTTCCTTTCTTCTTCCCTCTTCCATTCATAGCCATGGATGAAGGTTTTGAGAAGCTTTTCCTTAGATCCTTTGCATGTGCATGTTCTTAGCTCTATTTGGTCGTAGAGATGAGCCTAAGATCAAAGGATAGTGTTTGGAGAAGACCCGACAAGGAGAGGCGGACATTGGAGCCAAGAATCCATAGTCGAAGACGACGTTCTTCTGCTTAAACCGCGGGGACGGATCTTCACAGCCGCGGGGGTGGATCCAGGCCACCGCAGAGGCGGCTCAGAGACCCGTTGGGGGCGGCTTCAGGACTCTAGGAAGCCGCAGGGGCGGTGCCAAGTTTCCGCAGGGGCGGTGACAGGGGTATGCAGGGAGCGCCAACTTGTTCCGCGACTGCGTTTTCTTCACCAGTAGGCTTCTCCCTTCCTCTTCGTTCCTTCCTTAGCTTTGTAGTTGTATCATGTTAGTATCATACCTAGGATGGCCTAGAGTAGCTTGAGAATGTCACCTAGTGGTTGAGAACCTAGGAGCCCTTATGGCTCGATGTAGTTGATGGTTTTGAGTTGGTTGATCTTGTTGGACCTTCTAAGCTAGATTGTCCTTCCTTGGTTGTGGCTTATGTTCATGAGAGGTTATAGGTTGTTATGAGTTCTATCATGTGTTGAGAGAGAGTGGGTTGTTGGTAGATCTCCTCATGCATTGAGTGAGAGGTGAGTATAGGAATTCTAGGATGTGGTCTTAGAGTTCAGAGTCAAATGGTCTTGCGTAGATCATTTGTATAGAAGTCTAAGACTTCTTGTGTGAGTGGATCGTTGACATATATCTTCATGTGAGCAGGTCGTGGGCTTCTTCCCAAGGAAAGCGAGAGCGTTGTGAGTTGAGTGTGGAGATGAGGTAAGTCTTCGGACCTACTTAGCTTATATTCTTCGTATTAGTTGCGATGTGTGTTGGTGGTGTGTGTTTATTGTTTATATTATAACAACCACGAAACCGGAAATAGGATGACCTTATCTTATATTATCGACCCAAGTGTATGATAACGGGACCCATTGTGAGGTCCCAACCCGTAGCGCCCCGAGTCCCACGGATTCGGGATGTTACAAAGAGAAGTTTATGTTTTATCCCAACGTAAATTGTGTTAGGGGATAACAACGTAGATATTTAGTAGGATTTGATATTATTAGATTTAGTTAAAAAAAGATTTTATAATTTTTTTTGTTTGGATATGTTTTTCAACGTACAGGAAAAGTCTAGGTTTTATCACAACGTAATTTGTGTTAGGGGATTACAACACAAAGATTTTGTAAATTTTGATAACAGTAGATTTAGGTAAAAAAAATATTTTTTTTTAAAAAACTTTTGTTTTGTTTGGATTTGTTTTTTAATGTACATGAGAAGTTTTGGTTTTATCCAAACGTAAATTGTGTTGAGGGGATAACAACACAAAGATTTTGTAGATTTTGATATTAGTAGATTTAGTTAAAAAAATATTTTTTAAAATTTTGTTTTGTTTGGATTTGTTTTTTAACGTACATGAGAAGTTTATGTAAAATCCCAACGTAAATTCTGTTAGAGGATAACAACGTAGAGATTTTGTAGATTTTGAAATTATTAGAATTAGTTAACAAAAATTTAAATTTTGTTTTAGTAATAAAAAATTTATTGGCTTAATTCGTGATTTAGTAAAAAATCTAATCCGAAAAAAATTATGGGGGCGCCATATCAGCATTAGTGTAGTGTACTTCAGTAGAGTATATAGAGTCATAGCTTGTAAAATTCGAATTTGAATTAACAAAAAGTATTATTAAAACAACGAATTTTAAATAAAAATGTAATGACATATCTGAATAAAAAAGTAAAAATTGTAAAATAAAAGATTTTTGTACCTTGGAATATGAATAAAAAAGAAAATAAAAGTAACTATTGTGATCTTTAAAAATCGAATTTGAATTAAAAATGTAATATTAAAAAAAATAATAAATAAAAAAGTAACGTCATATCTGAATAAAAAAAGCAAAAAAATTTGAAAATTCCTAATAAACATAAATCTTAAGAAATATAAAAAATCTTAATAAAAAACACGTATTTTAAATTCATGTATAGATATTAAAAGATATCTTAAAAAATAACTATTCTGAATCTTTAAAAAAATGGAAAAAAATAAAATTTGAATTAAAAAACGTAATATTAATACAACGAATTTTAATATAAAAAATGTAACGTCAAATCTGATCAATAAAGCAAAAATGTTTCTTTAGAAAAATTCATAATAAACACAAATATTAAGAAATATCAAAAAATCTTAATAAAATAAGAATGTTACAAAGTGATAAAAATACGTAATAAAAAAAATTAAAAATTATTTCTAAGATTTAGTTTACTTTCATAATTAACACAAATCTTAAGCAATATAAACAAATCTTAATAAAAAAACGAAATTTAAATTCGTGTATAGATATAAAAAGATATCTTTAAAAATAATTATTTTGAATCTTTAAAAAAAATTGGTAAAAATTGGATTTGAATTAAAAAAAAACGTAATATTAAAACAACGAATTTTAATAATAAAAAAGGGGAGAATTTGATATACTAGGCTTTTTTGAGAATATGATTTAGTAAATGTACCCCATAATTTTTTACCACTTTCATTTAATGGTAGGTAAAAATAATTAACCCCTTTATTTTAATAAAAAAAGAATAATAGATATTAGTTAGTGTTAAGTTGTAATTACTATTACTGATTTTTTTTTCTTTTTATTTTTTTTTATTTTATTTTCTGAAATAAATTTCTGGTATGAAATTTTTCATACCATAATTTTACATACCAGAATTTACATACCATAATTTTATATACCAGAATTTTAAATACCAGAATTTCCCATACCAGAATTTACATTCCACAATTACATACCAGAAATACATACCAGAAATACATACCAATTTTTTTTTTTTTATCCTTATTTATTTTTTATAATTTTATGGTATGAATTTCTGGTATGAAATTCATACCAGAAATACATACCATTTTTTTTTAAACTTTTGCATCCAAACCAACATCGACAATAGAGACGCATAAGGACTTTCCATTTGAAACTGCAACTGGACTTTCCATTTGAAACTGCAACTTTTGCTTTGAGAGGACCCAGGACAGTAGTCAACCATTCCGAGACGTCTAAGCCTTTCCATGTATTTCCCTTATCCGGGACACCAGCATAGACGAAGCTTCAGAGTTTCAGCAATGCCCGGTTCCAAGAAGCCATTTCCTAGCGCAAATAGAACTCAAATAGAACTCAAAGAACTTAAAACGAAGCTTCATTCTGCATAGTTAAATGAAAGAAAAACACTAAATCAGAGCTCAAAAAATCAATGATAAACAGATTGGATATCAATTAATTTCAAAGAGCAAACGGATTCCCAAAATCAAAACGACCTAATTTGTAAAATCTATGAACAAGAAACTAAAGCAATAGATGTAACCAAAACCAAATTCAAGAAACTAGAATACAAAAAAATCGTATCCAGATAGCAAATAACACACGAAACTGGATATGACTTACATCTTGCTTTTTATTTCAAAACGAATCTTCTCTTGTCGAACAGGTGGGGTGGATCGAGCCGGATTGATGAATAACCAACGAAACATTAGGGTTCACGGCAAGGGCGGCATCTTCAAGATCCATAAACGTTGTTACATCAAACCCTAGATCCGTAACAGATCTCGGCGGCTAGAGCGAGGCGGCGTGGCATCTATGCGGGGAAGGCGGCGGACATACCTCCTCTGGCCTGAAGTTAATGCAACGACGGCACCGGCAGCGACGGCCGGCCGATGGGGTGACTAGATCTGGGATTTGATGGTAGAAAACTCATACCAGAGAGAGGGGTGAGGGAAGAGAGTGAAGGAGATTGTGAGAATGAAAGACGGCTGAGGGATGAGGAAATATTAGGGTTCACCGTAAAAAAATAATTTTGGGGTACAGTTACTTAATTAAAAAACAAAAAAGCCTAGTTATTATAAACATAACTCAAAAAGGCCTACTTTCCAAATTAGCCCATAAAAAAGTAACGTCAGATCTGAATAAAAAATCAAAAAAAATCTCTAGGAATCTGAATAAAAAAACAAAATCAATCTAACAAATTTGAATCAGAATGCAAAAATTTCTTGTAAAAAACTAAAAATTTTTGTCTTTACAATAGACATAACTAAATCAAAAGATATAATTGTTAACCAAAAACCTCAAAAAATTTGTTAGAATATTAGTAAAGAAACTTATCTTTTCAATCGAAGTAAGCTGTTTTGCTATAATATTTTTGTACCTTGGAATCTGAACAAAAAAGAAAATAAAACTAACTATTCTTAATATTTTAAAAAATTGTAAATAATCGAATTTGAATTAAATAAACAAAATAACAGGAACAACGAATTTTAATTAAAAAAAAATGTAACGAAAGATCAGAAAGCTTATGCAAACCACATTTTTTCTCTCTTGGATTATTGTAACACCCTAAATTCTCAGAACTCGGGACGTTACTGGTTAGGACCTCACAATGGGTCCCGACCTCAGTTTGACAATAATATTACTAGGATCTTGCAACAAGACACAAATAAGAAAAACTGAAATTTATGAAATAGTATTTTTAAAGGAATGAATGCAGCAAGGTCTAGCAGCCTATAGTCCTTAAACAAAGGAAAAGACCAACTGTCTTAACAAAAAGAAAGAACGACCAGATAACAACCCAAACCCCCACTCTAAGGAGTACGGAGACCCGGCTGACCACTACTTCCGGATCACTCAGCTGATGCTCTAACCTGCAGTAAATCTAAAAACATAATAAAACAACCATTAGCTAGTTATCTAAACATTAGAAGAATAATAACAGCACACACACACATAAAATGATAACCACTCAACATGCTTTCAAACAATCCATTTATTATCTTCATTTAAGTCATTCACTCTAATGATACTTATTTTGTGACACGAGGGATTCCCAAACCTCGCCTCCGCCCCCGTGTACCCATCAGGAGTGGATCCGATGCATCTCACCGTGTACCTGTATGGTCTGGGTATAGAGAACCTCCCAGTCTCCTGGCAGAGCTGGGCAGTGATGTCACGGCCTGTTATACATACACTTGGGCTTTAACACAATAATAACCACGGTCGTCCTAACAAGTTGTTATTCTTATTATAACACACATTGCACACACACAACCATTATCACCCAACTAATATCCAGAAACCAGCTAAGTAAGTCGCAAGGACTTACCTGGGTCAAAACTCAATTCCCGTTATCTCGACTCGGCCCGTAACCGTAGAAACTCAATCGCCTGTTATACAAGACAAGTGGATCAATAATGTATCCCACTTTCTTAGAAGTCTCCAACTTCTAAGATATATAATCGATCATAAAGAATTTACCAAAATACCCCTATACGGGTAAATGACCATTTTATCCCTGATCCCGAAACTCTAGAAATTTCTATAACAAAGTTCCCGACTAATCTTTGGAACTCAAAACCACACTCTAACTCTCAAAAGGAAGTTCTCTAAAGATTTAGAAGAGTTAAACACATTCTTGAATTTCATAAAAAGTTGCTAAGGTCCAACTTTGGCTTAAGATATGAGGTTCGAATAAAAATATAAAAATTCCAAATAAAATATTTTAGCATCCTTTGAGGTGCACTCTACTCACTAGGATAAAGAGATTCCGAAATGGATCAAAGGTTTATCCTACACAAAAATCCCAAGTTGACTACTCAACACAAGACTTCCATACTTGGCCAAAATCCCAAATTTTCCAAAATTACCCTACATGTCTAATTGGGAATCTTATAACTTCCAATCCGACCGTTGAAACGTTCCCTTATTTTAATACATCCAACGATATATATTCACCTATAACACATAAAAAATTCAACGGTGGATGATCATAATAAAGCCTTTAAAAACAAAGCTAAAGTGTGTTGTCCAATACTAAACTGAAATTAAAAGGCATGCAAAGGTCCTTGCTTTAATCCTCACTAACAGCAAAATTCTAAAACTATACTCCACCTATACACCTACTGTTCAAGATCCATGGACAGCAACATATAGCTTTTTCCGAGTCAAAAATCGATTCAGCAGAGGCCCCAAAGGTAACTAACCCTCTTTCTCAACATAACTTGACAGCAAGGCACATTAGAGGGTTTACTTACCTAAGCTGGCGTAAGAAGAATCCTTGGTCTGTATTGAGTACTCTTAGTTCATTGCTGCAGCGTCTTAGGAGGGACTCGAACATTGGAACAAGTCCAGACTACACAAACACACAAGAAGACAACTATGTCACTTACAGCCCCAGTGTTACGACTAACGGAGGAAGGAAACATCGGCTTACCTTGACGGTTGGGGTCAGAAAGGGAGCATCGATGTCGCCTGCAGGCAGAGGGCTGGAATCTCGTCGGTGATGGCGTATGTGTTGCAGGAGGTTCCGATCTCTGGTCGACGATGGGGACGCTGTGTACGGCGTTATTGTTGGGTGCTGAGAAGGAGAGCGAAGGTTGGAGGAGTTAGGGTCGGTTGCTTCTAACGAGTATGCAGGAGGGCGAGAGGAGGGTTGCTGATGGTGTGTGCAGAATGCTGCTTGTCGATAGGAGCTGTTGGAGATCGGCAAGGTTGCGGGAGTGTGTAATTGAGAGAGGAGGGAGATCGATGCACAGCGGAACACCAGGGAAGGGAGTTGGTCGAGTCCCGGGGCACCGCATTCTGTGAAGGGAGGTAGGGCGATGTTGGAGGGGCAAGCGCAGGCGACGATTCGGCCAAGGAGAAGATCAGGTTCGGCAATTTTGGCAGGTGTATCGGCTGTAGAAGGCAACTGTAGAGAGGGACTTTGGATCTGCCATGGTTCAGATGGTAAGTGTAACTCCTTGTAGTTTGAACATGGTGTATGGGGACCTGATGAAGGGCCGATACATCCTGGTGCTGGAGTCTGCTATAGTGCTATGGGCTAGAAGGGGCAGCATCACGTGAGTTTTGGAAGGTGGAAGCCCGGTTGTACGTGTTTCATTGATGGGCCGGGTATGAGCTGAAATCAAGGAGTGTGGAGATGGTCTTGTCCAAAGGCTATCATAGTATAGTCTTGGGCTTGTCTAACGGGCCCGGAAGGCTTTGTCAAGGCCTTGTTAAGATGGCACAATGGCTTTGCCAAGAGGCTTTAACTTCCATAATTTGTTTAGTAAGATAAAATAAAATAAAGGGGAATGATTATATTTTATATGACTAGTGTATTCACATAAAATGATAAACTTGTTGGTGAAGAAATTTAATATCTTATGTGAGAAAAAAATGCTCACATAAAATGATAAAAATTTGTTCAAAACATGATACTACAAATCATGGTGTGCAAGATCAAATTGCTTGTAATCCGATTCGACTCGAAAATAACGGAAGTAAATTTCCGGGTATTATATCAGTACCCCCTTAAAAACAGTTTCGTCCCGAAACTTAGAGTAAGACATCTATACAACTAACTTCCATAAATAGAAGTATCTAACTCCGTTTCTACAAAATTTTAACTCCCACTTTCTAACATGCAAGAAATACTCAATCATCATAATCAAGCAACACATAAAAACACAATCACTCAATCCAATGTATAACCACGAAAGTCACACACACAAACATCCGAGTACTAACTCGTCGGTGCAAAAGTAGCGGCTAGCTCCGCAAAGAGCTCGGGACAACTACATCCAATGCTTTCCTCTGTCTCCCAAGTAGCCTCATCGGCTCCTCGTCTAGACCACTAGAAACTCAACATCGGTATATCCTTATGTGTAGGCGTCTAGTAATACGCTTCTCGGATGGTCACCAGATATTCTACAAAAGTATGGTCTGGCTCGACTACTCAATCCTCATAGCTGACGACATGGTCCGGATCCGGTATGTATTCGCTTAACTATTACACGTGAATGGTGGTTGGAGTACTAGTCGATAAATAACTTCTCAATATGTTTCAAGATCTCCACGGTTGCTTTACTCAACTCACTTCCAGCTCTTTTGATGACTGTACCAAAAGTAACTATACAACTTATTCCCTCCATTGAATCCACTTACTTCTGACCTTCCGAAAGGTTCTGACCATCACATTTGGGAAATATCTTAGACATCTCCCGACACTTTACTAAGTGTTATTGCTCTTTGTAATTCTCCTCACTTGGTCTTGTCTCCTTAATATGACTCAGTCAGACCTTCCCGCCATTAATGAATTATCACCTACTTCCGGTTAGGTCTTTATTTACTATAACCCAAAAAAAATCATACTCTAAGTGGAGATTTTTCATGTAGATCTATAATTCTTTTATTTGAGGTCATAGATAAAATACTATTGAGTTTCCTGATATGTAGGTTATGGTCCACCACGCTTCCGTTGTGTTACTCTGATTACTATGTTGCCTCCCATTACTCATAATGGCATCTTCCTGAGCCCCGATAATTTACCAAACTCTCGTATTTAATTTTCCTTCTCCTTCCGGAAAGATCCTCTCAAACCAACCGTCAGTATAACGATGATTTACTACAGTAAAGGGGAGGCTCGTACTCTAAGCCGTGAGCACTGGTTGTCCGAAACCTCGAAATAAAACTATCCCTATCCTTCAAAACTATGGTCCTCGACCCCCATGTGGTTTTGTGATTGGTCTAGAGAACTCATCAACACAATAACTTACCGGTCACGCCTCCTTCGAGGGATTGGAACGTGCGGTCTTCAAATTTCCCGGAATTATGTTTCATCCGAACTCTGCTTACTACTCGTCAAGACTATTCAATGTGATTATCTTTCCACAATCCCTTTGACTTCTAACATTAAGCACATCACGTTGACTCACAAGTCCTTACCATGGCCTATTCAGAATCTTGACATGAAGTTTTCTAATTAGCCCCAAATTCTCGAGGTGCGGTAATAAGTCTACACCGAGACAATAATATCAACCACATGATGGTCTCTCATATTGTCTTGTGAACTCTTCTACTAGGTGACTCATCTTATAGATTATCCTTCTCCGAATCGGTCTCTAACTGTCAGTTGATCACTACTACCCATTGTGTGTTGGAACTTCAGTTACGTTGTACTCTTGCATAGATTTCATAAATGCATCCTCATCTCAACTCTTTATCTTCATTTAGCATGACCCGCCTTTTGATACATGACTTTTCTTCTCGCGGTTTAAGCTATTTTCTTGGTTTACACTTTATCCATCATAGTGTTATCGGTCCAAAATTAAGGCTTTTTTTTTTTTTTTTTTTTTTTTGCGTCGCATTTACTATGATTTCCTTATACTCATGTCACCTTACCTACTTTAAATCCTTATATCCAGTAGGATCGTTAAATCTCTTTGAGTTTCCCCCTATACGCTTTATGGACCATGTCAATTGGTCTTATTACTTTCACAAATTCTTTTGTCGTGAATCGAGAATGGACTTCTAGCACAACCTTTGTATGCAGTCTCACTACTACTCGTCCATCTACATCAATTGGTTCTCAGAGTTAACTTAACTTTTCATTGGAGTATCCCCATTTCTCATTAAACTCTTAGATACACACTTTTCGGTATTCATTCTATTGGATGATATAGGATCCGTATAACCACCTTCAATCATTCAACTTTACTCTTTCTCATGTTTGTTCTAACAACGATGTGGATTCTATTTACAATCTACTCCCACTCGATAAGACATTTCCCCCAGGCATCAAATCATACTTCCTATGTTTGTGCCGCCTCTATAACTCCAATTACTATGGGTCACATCTTTAGTCGCAAGAGCTCCCTCAGTCATTCTAGAAAATTGATTCCGACCTTTGCTTGGGAGAGCATCATCAACCTCATTGGTGTGGGATGCTAAGTACCCTCGGTCTAGATTAATATAGAGTCTGATCAAAATCATCTACTTCTTCTTATTCTTCTTGTTCTCCTTATACCAATCCATTTGTACTACAGTGATCTGTAAAGTTTCCCTTAGCTAGAAGGTAAGCAACTGCTCACAACAGTTTTCAGTATACCATTAAGGATTAAGGGGGCAAGTTTGACCGACAAAGTCTTCTCCTTAGATTTCTTTATTAGAGTTATCATATTGGACTCATTCAACGTTACCATCCAGACTACTAGTACTTGTATTGATTTAACTTCACCATTGTCGTCGTTGATCTCCGGAAGAAATTCACCAGATGTCGATAAAATTCCTTATAACCTTGTGGTTATTCTTCTTATCGGTCAACTAGCCATCGGTAGTTAGCCAGCACGTGCAAATTCTCTGTTGTTACCAATTAGCCTGTAGTTGACCTTCTATAAGATCGTAGACTTACTTTTCTTCCATCTCTTTTGAGGTTTGATATACGAGGTGAGAATAATTCTCTGCCATTTATACTCCTTTAGCTCCTTCTACAAATTACACTCTTATAAGAGCACTATACTCTTACGAGTCTAGTTGTATCTTCATCTTCCGACCACGGGCTTATAAATCCTTCTACGATAACTTGTAGGCATTTCTTCATGATTCTTTTTACCCGAGTTATTGTCCACTTGCGGTTCTCTGTTATGACCCGCTAGTGTAATTAACTTAAATCCATTCGTGAGTGAGAAGTTATTAGAGACCCTCTTTTTCCCCAAGATTATTCTCCTACACCCTCCTTCTTGGGGTGTTGCTTGTACGTCCGCGTTTATAGAAATCTGGTTTTGGTTGTATCCCGATGCTTGTTGTAATTCTTGTGTGTTCTAGGGCGTCACACCACTTCCATGTTGGGTGAAGTCGGTCTTCCCTTTTCTAGCAACCTGTAAGCTTCCGTTTTACGGCTCTTTAATTCTTCGTATCGGGATGGACAATGTATCTTATCTTGACCCCTACTCTTATGATTGTCTCACTTCCCCATCCTGATTGTAGTGGAAAGTAGCTTGTCGAGAGTGATCATATTCCGCTCTGCTTCTAGCTTCAAACTTTCACCTTCTGGTCCATCGGTAAGCTTAGATTCAATACCTCTTGTCTGGATCGTTACTATACTTCACCTCAACTTTCATGCCCATGTGTGTTTCTGAAGGTATCCGCTTTGTTTATAACGTTGCTTTACACCATACTTGAAAGAACCTATGGGTTGTCTCCTCCAATTCGTATATTTGTCGGTCATCAAACGCTTTTCCGGAACTACTCTCATGTATTTTCTTCATTTGGTCCTGTTGAGTTGATTCGGGGTTCCCTTCTTGTCTTCGTCGTTGGTGTTGTCTTTTAGTCTTCACTTTTCCGTCTCGACGTTCCTTAACAAGTTCGAAAGAGTTTTCCGCCGTTCGTCTACCCTGATGCACATAAGATGTGCATACTAATCCTCACGTTGACACCCTTCGAAATCTACTTAGGTGTGTCAAAGGGGTGAGAAACTCATTATGTTATCTCCCTTAAGGACATAACATAAGTACAATTTCTACTAATCTTCGACATATATTTATTTATACTACATATATTTATAATCAACCTAATAAGTCCAACTAAAGTAAAACCTAAAGTCCATACTAAGCATACAGAGATCCGCGGTAGTAGTGGTGGTCAGCCGTACTTTGCTATCCCCAACCAGTCTATGCATGCATTTGAAAACCAAAAGTTCTTTTTAAAACTCAGATCCCTTTTCGGGTTCTGCTTAAATACTTATTCGGTCTTTCAGAAGATTTCAAGTGCCATTGTTGCCAACCTAGAGCTCTGATACCATGTTGTAACACCCTAAATTCTCAGAACTCGGGACGTTACTGGTTAGGACCTCACAATGGGTCCCGACCTCAGTTTGACAATAATATTACTAGGATCTTGCAACAAGACACAAATAAGAAAAACTGAAATTTATGAAATAGTATTTTTAAAGGAATGAATGCAGCAAGGTCTAGCAGCCTATAGTCCTTAAACAAAGGAAAAGACCAACTGTCTTAACAAAAAGAAAGAACGACCAGATAACAACCCAAACCCCCACTCTAAGGAGTACGGAGACCCGGCTGACCACTACTTCCGGATCACTCAGCTGATGCTCTAACCTGCAGTAAATCTAAAAACATAATAAAACAACCATTAGCTAGTTATCTAAACATTAGAAGAATAATAACAGCACACACACACATAAAATGATAACCACTCAACATGCTTTCAAACAATCCATTTATTATCTTCATTTAAGTCATTCACTCTAATGATACTTATTTTGTGACACGAGGGATTCCCAAACCTCGCCTCCGCCCCCGTGTACCCATCAGGAGTGGATCCGATGCATCTCACCGTGTACCTGTATGGTCTGGGTATAGAGAACCTCCCAGTCTCCTGGCAGAGCTGGGCAGTGATGTCACGGCCCGTTATACATACACTTGGGCTTTAACACAATAATAACCACGGTCGTCCTAACAAGTTGTTATTCTTATTATAACACACATTGCACACACACAACCATTATCACCCAACTAATATCCAGAAACCAGCTAAGTAAGTCGCAAGGACTTACCTGGGTCAAAACTCAATTCCCGTTATCTCGACTCGGCCCGTAACCGTAGAAACTCAATCGCCTGTTATACAAGACAAGTGGATCAATAATGTATCCCACTTTCTTAGAAGTCTCCAACTTCTAAGATATATAATCGATCATAAAGAATTTACCAAAATACCCCTATACGGGTAAATGACCATTTTATCCCTGATCCCGAAACTCTAGAAATTTCTATAACAAAGTTCCCGACTAATCTTTGGAACTCAAAACCACACTCTAACTCTCAAAAGGAAGTTCTCTAAAGATTTAGAAGAGTTAAACACATTCTTGAATTTCATAAAAAGTTGCTAAGGTCCAACTTTGGCTTAAGATATGAGGTTCGAATAAAAATATAAAAATTCCAAATAAAATATTTTAGCATCCTTTGAGGTGCACTCTACTCACTAGGATAAAGAGATTCCGAAATGGATCAAAGGTTTATCCTACACAAAAATCCCAAGTTGACTACTCAACACAAGACTTCCATACTTGGCCAAAATCCCAAATTTTCCAAAACTACCCTACATGTCTAATTGGGAATCTTATAACTTCCAATCCGACCGTTGAAACGTTCCCTTATTTTAATACATCCAACGATATATATTCACCTATAACACATCAAAAATTCAACGGTGGATGATCATAATAAAGCCTTTAAAAACAAAGCTAAAGTGTGTTGTCCAATACTAAACTGAAATTAAAAGGCATGCAAAGGTCCTTGCTTTAATCCTCACTAACAGCAAAATTCTAAAACTATACTCCACCTATACACCTACTGTTCAAGATCCATGGACAGCAACATATAGCTTTTTCCGAGTCAAAAATCGATTCAGCAGAGGCCCCAAAGGTAACTAACCCTCTTTCTCAACATAACTTGACAGCAAGGCACATTAGAGGGTTTACTTACCTAAGCTGGCGTAAGAAGAATCCTTGGTCTGTATTGAGTACTCTTAGTTCATTGCTGCAGCGTCTTAGGAGGGACTCGAACATTGGAACAAGTCCAGACTACACAAATACACAAGAAGACAACTATCTCACTTACAGCCCCAGTGTTACGACTAACGGAGGAAGGAAACATCGGCTTACCTTGACGGTTGGGGTCAGAAAGGGAGCATCGATGTCGCCTGCAGGCAGAGGGCTGGAATCTCGTCGGTGATGGCGTATGTGTTGCAGGAGGTTCCGATCTCTGGTCGACGATGGGGACGCTGTGTACGGCGTTATTGTTGGGTGCTGAGAAGGAGAGCGAAGGTTGGAGGAGTTGGGGTCGGTTGCTTCTAACGAGTATGCAGGAGGGCGAGAGGAGGGTTGCTGATGGTGTGTGCAGAATGCTGCTTGTCGATAGGAGCTGTTGGAGATCGGCAAGGTTGCGGGAGTGTGTAATTGAGAGAGGAGGGAGATCGATGCACAGCGGAACACCAGGGAAGGGAGTTGGTCGAGTCCCGGGGCACCGCATTCTGTGAAGGGAGGTAGGGCGATGTTGGAGGGGGAAGCGCAGGCGACGATCCGGCCAAGGAGAAGATCAGGTTCGGCAATTTTGGCAGGTGTATCGGCTGTAGAAGGCAACTGTAGAGAGGGACTTTGGATCTGCCATGGTTCAGATGGTAAGCGTAACTCCTTGTAGTTTGAACATGGTGTATGGGGACCTGATGAAGGGCCGATACATCCTGGTGCTGGAGTCTGCTATAGTGCTATGGGCTAGAAGGGGCAGCATCACGTGAGTTTTGGAAGGTGGAAGCCCGGCTGTACGTGTTTCATTGATGGGCCGGGTATGAGCTGAAATCAAGGAGTGTGGAGATGGTCTTGTCCAAAGGCTATCATAGTATAGTCTTGGGCTTGTCTAACGGGCCCGGAAGGCTTTGTCAAGGCCTTGTTAAGATGGCACAATGGCTTTGCCAAGAGGCTTTAACTTCCATAATTTGTTTAGTAAGATAAAATAAAATAAAGGGGAATGATTATATTTTATATGACTAGTGTATTCACATAAAATGATAAACTTGTTGGTGAAGAAATTTAATATCTTATGTGAGAAAAAAATGCTCACATAAAATGATAAAAATTTGTTCAAAACATGATACTACAAATCATGGTGTGCAAGATCAAGTTGCTTGTAATCCGATTCGACTCGAAAATAACGGAAGTAAATTTCCGGGTATTATAATTATGGTAGAAAAAATCAATATAACAAATCAAAATCAGGAAAAAAAAAATTTGTGAAAAACCAAAGTTTTGAAATTTTTCATAACTAAAGTTCATAATAAGAAAATAATTCAACAAAATGATAGTGGCTACCAGCCACACAAACCAAAGTTTTGAAAATTTTGAATTGCACTGAAAGATCTGAAGAGATAAAAACAAATAAGAAAATATATGGGTTATTTGCAAGCTGTGACACCCTTTTTCTTGCAAGTTGTTGAAACAATAGTTCTTGAAAACTAATCATGAAATGTATAAACGATAACAAAATTAATGAGACGATTGAAAATTCGTATAAAAAAAGGAATGATAGTAAGGGGATAACAACGTAGGGAATAACCTGAACATCCAGACGATGCAACTTGAAATATCCGATCTTCAAATTATCACAACCCTGAAAAAGATAAAAAAAATATGATCAATATTGGAAGACAAAAAATGAATGGAAGAGGATGGAATATTATTGTAATGCCCGGAAATTTTACTTCCGGCTACTCTAGAAACAAATAAGAACTTGACCGTTTGTGACTTCTTCCGGCGCTTTATTTCTTTTGTACGGACTCCGGCTGCATGTTGTCTTCTTTTAAGTTTCGGGACGAAACTTATTTCATGGGGAAACTGATGTAACATCCAGAAATTTAACTTCCGTTTATTTCCGAGACAAACCGGAACTCGACCGGTTTGGACCTTTCCGTCATTTTATGTGACACCGAGTTCTTCGATATTTTTATTATTTTATGCGAGGTTTCTACTCACATAAATTACGCGGTCGATCTATCTCTTCTTACCCATTAACAGAGTTATATCCTTTAAGTTAAACCATTCGGGCCCATTAAGCATGCCATCCGGGCCCAGTAGAAGGATGTTGCAGCCAGCCCATGCTCCTGGACTCTCTCTTTCACGTAACCCTAGAGAAATAACCCTCTCCTTCATCCAACCTTGCCGCAGGAAGCCCCTAACCTCCTTCTCTATACGTATCATCCTTCTTCTGTACGTATTAGTGGGCAACGGCTCCTCCTTCTGCACACATCCATGCCCTACTCCTCAAGCAAGCCGGCGCCATGGTGTTCCTCCCGTGAGCTGCCACAAACCACATCAGCAACTGGAGGATCTTCGGCCCCTTGCTCAACGAACAAGCAACTGGAGTCTTAGCCTTCCGCTCCTCTACGTCTTCGAACCAGCAACCGAAGCAGATTGCCTTTACTCCGTCGACAGCAAACAACAGATCTCGTAGAAGACCGGCCGCAAGTGCGTAGGAGACAGGTCGCACCATCCTCCCTTGGCCGCGGGGGTGCCGTGAGATGCCGCCGCTGCGCTTCTGTAGACAGTATCTGGAGGTGCATCCTTCGCTCCTTTAAGTCTCGGAATCGGGTAAGACTTACACCCCTTGCTACGTTACACTTATGTCCACCCTTTTCCTTGCCTAACGAGTACCAGTTCATCTCTTAAACCTGCTCAGAACTTCTGTAGGACAGTAGTAAAGATGCATGTGCTTTCCTAGTTTTCGGAAGTAATGAACAATCAGCTTTGGGTTCAGATTTGGGTAAGTTAGGTTCCTCCTTTGTTGCTGAATTTTGATATGTTACAATCGACTTTGTATAGGATAACATACTGAATTTTTAGAGTATACGATTTATAGTTTAGGAGATATGGTTCTCCAAAGTTGGTTCCTCATGCAGTTTTTAGAACAGTGCTGAATATTCTAAGTTTGAGAAAAACTGCTTGGGATGAAGTTTTGTGGAATAGATTTGGATCGGTTATTGACTTATGTTGGACTTGAATTTCAGACATGTTATAGTTGGTATAGTAGAGTAGATCATACTGAAACTTGAGAGGAATCCGAGTTACGGTTTAAGAGTTATGGTGTCCCAAAGTAGAGACCTTGAGCAGTTTATAGATTGTGTTGAATCTGCTTGTGATGCAGTTTTGTGGTACAAATTTGATTGGGCTATATTCCTCGGTTAGACTTGAATTTTGAATATGTCATAGTTAAAGTTGCATAGCAAATTATATCAAAATTTGAGACGATTCCATTTAGAGGTTTAGTAGTTATGATTTTTCAAAGTCGAGGTTGTAAGCAGTTTTCTGGATGTTGCCGAAATTTTCTAAGTGTTGGAAATATTTTGTTATGTGCAGTCATGTTTGGACTTAAGTTTAGATAGCTTAGAAATATATTTAACCGTTCAGTTTTTAGTATGGTCTACAGTGCCATGCATAGGATGATGTATAAAAAATTTAGGTTGATCCAACGGTAAGATGTAGATTTATTAAGATCCAAAGTTGATTGGTTGAATAGTTAAGAAATACTCAGTTTTTGGTTAAGTTTGAATTTCTGGTTTTGGAACCGACTTTGGGACTTTGTGTAGAAGTGGTTATTAGGTATTTTTGGGAATTTATTGCTTCTATGGATAGAGTGCATAGTATAGAAGACTTACAGATGTTTGTTAGAATTTTTATGTTTTTATTCGGGCCTCGTATCATAGGCTAAAGTTGGATCCTAGTGACTGTTTTGAGAAGTGAGGAGAATGTGTGTTTCTTTCTAGTTTCTACCTAAACTCATTCTTGAAAGTTAGAATACGAAATTATGTCCCAAAGAAGAGGTTAGACATACTTTATGGGATTTTTGGAAGTTTCGGAACCAAGGGCAATGGTCATTTTACCTTAGGAGGGCATTTTAGTAATTTCTCTTCTGTTAAAATCTTACATCTTAGAAGTCATAGACTTCTAAGTGTATGGAAAATATTTTGATCCACTTGCCTCTTGTGACAGGCAATTGAGTAATCTACGGTTGCTGATCGGGTTGAGATTTGAGAGTCGAGATTGGTTAAGGTAAGTCCTTTGGGCTTACTTAGCTAGCTTCTGGATATGAGTGTGAATAATGATAGTGGTGTTTGAATGATGTGTTTATAATCGTACTTGTTAGTAATTATCGACCGACCTACATATTTGGCCTAAGAGTAACGGGCGGTGGCATTCTGCTTAGTTAGCCCGAGGACGTTGGGGGTTTCTTTAGGGACTAGTTCATACTTGGTTTGTAGTGATGCTACCGGCGGAGGTGTGCTAGACCTACACCAAGTTTGATAAGGAACGGAGGCGAGAAATCTTAAGATTCTCGTGCCACAACTTTAAAACGGAATAAAGTGAATTACCTAAGCTATCAGATAATAACCGGATTGTGTGTCAGCATGATGAGTGTTAATGTTACCTTGGGTGTGTTTGTGCTATCCTTATTCTATTTATATTTGGATTGTTAGCTAACGGTTATTCCGTATTGTAGTTTTTGTAGAGATAGACAGTTGTAGAGAGATCCGGAAAAGATGGTCAACCAGGTCCACGTACTCATTAGATGGGGACGGGGGAGTCTTCCATACGGCATGCATGTTATATAAATATATATATGTTTTGTAAGGCTGTCACATGTGTGCATTCATACAATAAAATATTATGTTTTGAAATTGTTTTAAATACATTTGTGCCTTGTTAAAAGATCCTAGTAAAGTTGTTGTTAAACCAAGGTCGGGACCCATTGTGAGGTCCTAACCAGTAGCTCCCCGAGTTCCGAGAATTCGGGGTGTTACAATTATCTACATATATAGTGCGAGAGATAAAACGTGGAGGAGAAGTAAAATGTACATGAGAAATTTAGGTTTTATGATCAGCCAACATAAATTGTAGAATCAGTAGATATTATTAGATTTATTAGATTTTGATAATTGTTATTTGATAAAACGTACATGAGAAGTCTAGAACGTGATATACTTAACTTATTTAGGATTTTTGTTTTATTAGATTAGTTAAAAAAGAATTGTTTTAGATTTTGTTTTAGTAAAAAAAGATTTTTTTGGCTCAATTCGTGATTTAGTAAAAAATGTAATCCGAAAAAAACTGTGGAGGTTGTAACGCCCCGTTTATTGGGTGCATTTTGATATCTATATTTCTACTTTTATCGATAATTTTCTACCTTAAATATTTTATTTTAAATTATTTTTACGGCGTAAAGTATTTATCCCCGAGTATATTCAATTACTTGGTACGGACGTATATCCGCATTATTATTTTCGGCAAAAATCGGGAAAAGTTTTTCAATTCGGAAATCCCGTTCCGAATGCTCTTATCGAGTTTATTCCATTTTCCGTTTTCCCTATGTTATATTTATTTTCTTTTATTCTTCTTTTCTCCTTTCTCCTTTCCCCTTTTCTTCGCTCCACGTCACCGGCTGTGATGATACCGACTTCTCGCCCTGGAAAACTTGTCTGCAACACGCCAACTTGAGCCCTCACTCATCTTACATGATCCTCTTCTCTGCCATCTCCATCTAGCTTCCTGTGGTCCTCCGAACACACATCTTCTCTTCACCTTGGTGCAAATGGAACTCCATTCTAAGCAAGCTGCAACACTCCATTCTACAACCAGCCACACCACCTCCCCCGTCCTTTCCCTTTCCTCCTCGTGCAAGCCTCGCCGGCGACGCTAGAGGACACCGGAGCAACCTCGAACATCTGCAGCCACTCCCCGAGCCCCGCCCCTCTCCGTTTTTCCCTTTCCTTATTTACCTTCCTTTTGAATAGCTAGAATGACGCCGCCTCGTAAGCCGTTGAACCTCGGCGGAGAAGGAGCCCAGAAGCCCTCTGAGAAGCGCGAACCTCGGCGGAGAAGGAGCCCAAAAGCCCCCTGATAAGCGCCCTAATCGGATCCTGTGCAACCCCACTGTTATCTCGCCGCCATAACTGTTTCACCTCCCCTTTTCCACTAGTGGTGACCGACCGAAGACCTAGGAGTTTTGGCCACCGTCGGAGAGCCTGCTTTGCCTCGCCCGCCATAGCGTCGGGACCTATTGACGCCGCCAGAGCTGCTAGGTTGTGCGCCCCTTTCCCCTGCCCAGCGGATTTGTTACTTGCCTTTGGGATTATATTCCAAATCGGCCCCCAAGTTTTGTGTGATTACATATTGGTTCCCAAGTTTTGTATATACAGATTTGACCCAAGTTTTAGAAATTTGAATTTATATCCCTGCAGATTTAATTACAAATTTGGCCCAAAATTTTAATTACGGAATTATGACCATGTTTATATATGTTTATTATTTGCTCCGGAAAATGTTTTTACGAGTTTTAACCTTGGTTTTGAAAGCGAGTTTTCCTTAGATTTATATACGTTAAATCTTCCGTTCAAATTTAGCATATAAGTTAAATTTGCTTAGCTTTGGTGATAGGTTCAAAAGCGCTCGATAAAGGCCCAACGAACCCATAGTCGACATTCGTCGATCGACTTCCACCTTCATCCCCGAGTGAGTACCTTTCACAATCTAGTTATGTTTAGTCGTAGTAGTAGTATCATGCTAGGATGGATCTAGCATAACTTAGAGTTAATGCCAAGTAGTGGCTTTGAACCTTAGGTGAGTTTTGAGGATTTGATATTGTTTGATGTTGATTCTAAGCTTGAGGTGGTATTATGGTCTAGTCAGGTTGTTATAAGGATTCGAGTATATGGTTTGATCTTGTGAGAATCCTTAGGCTTGAGGTTTGGGATTACATGTTGTTGTGAGAGCATCGAGACTAGGAACGTGTTATCCTAACATGTGAGTTGTATGACCTTATAGAGGTCATTTGGGCTAGAAGTCTAAGGACTTCTAGCATGAGAGATAGATATTGATCGTGTGCCTATTGACAAGCGTTGAGTGTCTTCCTGCGCGAAGCTGAGAGCAGGATATAACGGGATTATCTTTGGGACGAGGTAATCTCTGGGCTTACTTAGCTCGTATTCCTTATTTGCATTGATGCGTGTTTGGTGGTGTGTGTTTATTCTTTGTTGTTTATAACAACTAAACCGGTAATAGACCACCGACCTTATATTATTTTGGCCCAAGAGTATGATAACGGGCGGTGACATCATCTTCCTAGCTCTTGCGATAGTCTAGGAGGTTCTCGGGACTAGCCCGTGCGGGTAGACGGTCAGATGCATCAGTATCATTCCTTGCCGGTAAGTAGAGACTGAGGCGGGACCACTGTGGTCTCGTGTCACAAACCTAAGTTGAATTAGAACGGGATATGACTTAATAATAAAAAGATAATAAACCGGAATTGTGTGCTTTGAGAATGTTGTGTATTTATGATGATTTACTTGTGTTTGTGCCTTTCCCATTGATTCTAATGCTTCGAATATTAGCTAACGGTTTTATACCGATTGTTGTAGATTGCCTTGCAGGTTAGGAATGCGGCCGAGAGACCTGGAAGAGTGGAAGCCGGGGTTCCGTACATCTTAGGTTGAGTTGGGTTTTGGAGTCCTTGTGTTGTTATTTTGTATTATGTTGATGTTGTTGTAAGGACGGTTGAAGTTTTTCCTTTCTTTTGTATTCGGGTTTCATAACATTGCATAAAAATGTATTTCGGTTTTGGCCTTTATTTGTGCCTTGTTGCAAGATCCGGTGAAATTGTTGTCAGGCTAAGGGTCGGGACCCATTGTGAGGTCTCCACCCGTAGCATCCCGAGTCCCGCGGATTCGGGGTGTTATAAAAGTGGTATCAGAGCCCTAGGTTGACAACAATGGCACTCACAAACTTCTAAAGGCCGAATAGAGGTAAATAGAACCCTCAAGAGTTCTAAGTTTAAAATGATTTTTCATTTTCAAAATCACGAGCATAGTCAGTCGGGGTAGAATGTACGGACCACCACTCCTTCCGCGGATCTCGGCAGCATAGTTTATTGAATTTTGATACATACATGTAGATATGTAGATATGTATAGTATATGTGGATTGTAGTTGCATGATGACTTGATTTATATGTATAGTTAAAATATGTGGACTATAGTACATGATTAGACCTTGTTTTGTTGTAATGGATTGCCGGATGCGTTATACAAGTAGTAATATGGACATGGGACTTATATAGTTTTATATACGGACTCTTATTTGGAATAGCATATAGAGATATGAGACCTAATAGAAAAGGTGATTGTATGATATCATCACCTTTAAGACGACGTCGTTGGCGTGGGATAGCGTTCATTTTTTGAGGAGTACGCTCAAGTATCGAGTTGAACTTTTCGTGCTAACGAGCACCATGCCATTTCTCGGATTCCTTTAAAAGGATGTCGAAGAGCAGGAGTAGATATGAT
Source organism: Fagopyrum homotropicum (assembly GCA_033239125.1). Classification (NCBI taxonomy): domain Eukaryota; kingdom Viridiplantae; phylum Streptophyta; class Magnoliopsida; order Caryophyllales; family Polygonaceae; genus Fagopyrum; species Fagopyrum homotropicum. The sequence continues at coordinate 115,276,602 of BSWB01000007.1, read as the reverse complement.
TTAAACAAAGGGCAACCAAGTAAAAGAAAACTCGAGACGACTTAAGGGGGGGATCAAGATGAGAACAATACAAGAAAAGGGAGCAACATTAAAGTGTAGAAGCGGTTCTAAAGAGGTCATGATCGAACGACGACGAGACCAAGGGAGAGAACGAACTTAAGTTTTTTGAGAAGACGCAGGGACAACTAAAGATGTGAATCAAGGAGGAGTTGGGTACATTCTAACAAGGTTAAAGGTGGTATTTCATTAAGATGAAGCTTTCCTTACACGCTCCTAAGAATTGGAGTCAAGACGAGAAGAGTGATCGAACCATTTGCTAAAGATTTAAAATACCATAATTTAAGCTCACGAGGTGCCAATAAGTGAAGTGTCAACATTACAAAAGTTATGGGAAGAAGGACATGGTAGGGATTAACGTGGAGTTGAATGATTTCTGTTATGATGATAGGGCTAAGAAATGCCAAGAAGAAGGAAGTGTGTGAGGATGATGATCCTAAGAAGATGAAAGACGGAATGAGGAGCTTTGATCGAGAGACTTAAGATACCAACCAAGAGGAACGTGAGTGGATGCTAGCTAGGGCTATAATATTTGGGAAGGTGCACTTGAAAGACATCAAGGAAGAATGGTTAAACCTATGAAAGGGAGTTATATGAAACAACAAGGCAAAGAAGATATAGTTACCTTATGAAGAAGAGGAAGCATGAAATGTAAAATGAGCTAATGGAGATTAAGATAGAGTACCCCGAGGAGGGTAGCGCTCATAAGAGTGGTAACATGGAAAGTGTAGTAGAATGGTAAGTCGTTAACTTCGGAGAAGGTCGGATACAAGTTAATCGGTGACAACTAAGAACGCACAGGTGCGGGTTGTCTATTAATGTGTGTAGGTGGGGAGATTAACCCAGGAGATGGGATAATGAAGAAGGGGAACAAGAACTAGAACATTCGTGGTGGTTGAATGTCAGTAATAGGAGGTGTATTAACGGAAGCATAAACGTTTTAATCAAGTAATGATAGCATGTATTATTGTCTATATTTTGGGACTTGTTTAGACGTTTTATCTTCAATAATCTGCATGTTTGGATGTATATTATGTGATTATATTATCGTTTCATCTACCTTTGCGGGAATCGAGGTCTACACCTAGTTTCGTTGTAATCGTAGGTAAAATGATTTTGGACTAAAATGGAGCTAAAGGAGCTAAGGAGTCATTGGAGCTACATTTAGGAGTTTAAAAAGGAACTCAGGAAGCAAGGAATTAACAGAGAAGATTTACATTGGACCAGATTTAAGAGATTTCACATTCAACTGAGATTCACCTCGTTCAGCTACAGTACCATCTCGACCGAGGTGATCTTGAGGAGTGCCCCGACCGAGGCGAATACCCTGACGCGGCGAGATCATATATTCTTAGCTGAGATCTTTTATTTTTGGAAGAAGAGATCTTATATTTTTGGGCTGGATTTCTAGAAGGAAGATCATATATTTTGGAGATCTATTTTAGAGATATGGATATATTTTTATTAGGATATTATCTTTTCAAGATATTTTATCTTTGGAAGATAATTATCCTATAAAAAGGGTTGGATTTTCCACAAGTTAAAGCATGCTTAGAGGACGGAGAGCATCCAACAATTAAGGGATTTTTCCAGGAGTTTTTGAAGGAAGGAAGATTGAAGATCAATCAAGGAAGGATTGATAGCTTTGTCATAGCTTTTAAAGGGGATTTGTAAGACTTTCTTAGATTCTCTTTGGTTTGTTGTCTTTGTTTGATTCGTGATTGAAGGAATGCTGATTTGTTTGATATTTGATTCAGTTATTAAAGCCTTGTTTTTAAGGTTTTTGTGTTCAAATATTCATTCCTTTCTCATTTATTTGATTATTGCTTTCATGATGATGAGTGAATAATTTCCTTGTGCGATTCTAGGGTGATTGGCTGAAAGTTGTGGGAAAGACGATGATAGAATGATCTTAATCACAGTAGGACCCTGAAAGCTCGAGTCTTTATCCTTAACTCTAGAACATCTCGTTCAGTCGATGAACATCTCGGCCGGGGTGGGATTTGACTGACCGAGGTGACCTTTGATCCGAAATTGAGAGTTAAGTATTAGAGTTTGCCAAATCCTATTCTTATTACACCTTTCCTGGTTCAATGCAAGCCTAGGATAAGACTTACCCGGTGATTCCTTTGTTTGTTTACCCAAGATCATAAGTGTAGGTAATAAAGGTTTATCCTTTATTGGGGTTTGAGTGTGCCTTCATCCCATCTTTGTGAGTTAGCATGAGACTTACCCGGTAAAGGTTGATTCTATTCCCTTAGTTGGTGTGTTGGTTTGAGATTATAGTTTCTTTCCTTAGTACCTTGAGACTTACCCGGTAATAGGTTCTTTAGGTTTGGAGTTAGCGAGTAGTGAGACTTACCCGGTGATCTATTCCACTTTAGAAATACCTTCCCTTTGCAAAATCTCAGCTTTGTCCGCTTATCTTTAGATCTTGAGTTGGAACCACAACTAGATGCTTTAATCCCTAGAATTGCATATTCCTTTAATTGACTTTTTATCATCTTTGATTGCTTTAATCGCTTTCGTGGTTAGTAATTACATTGATTACTTATACTTGCTTAGGTTTCACCTAAGTCCCTGTGATCGACCCCTGGAATTCTTGCCTTTTACTATAATTGACCGGTACACTGCGGGTTCGCATCCTTTTTTTAAGCATATTTCCTCGGTTATAAATTTAAAGCTTGCACACACCATTTGGAGCGAACAAGTAACATTTTATCGATTCTAACAAGTGATGGTAACATATCTTGTGGAGGGATTGTAACGATCTGGTACGACCTTCTTAGGTCATGGGGGTTGTTATATGGAGAAATAACACAGATCAAGGTAAAGCAAATTGGAAGGACAAAGAGGAAGGTGAGTCTTCTATAGTTGTTGTGCGGAAAGGCGGTATCTATAACGGGAGATATGATATGTTTGTTCTAAGGTTATGGATGTCATGTTTTCACAAGCCAAGTTAAATCAAGGTTTTTGTGACTCGTGTGACGAAGTCATAGTGGCTATGACGTGAAACGAGGAATTTGGATTGGGGCAATGCTACAAGCTTAGGGTTATGATGTTAGTGCTTGGTGGAGTCATGAGTGGATCTTCCAAAGTTGTGGTTGGGGAATTCTTCCTAAAGGCATAATGTCACAGTTGTGAAGTTGCTCATAGAATATCAAGAAGTGCATAATGTGACCAACAAGAGTAAGAGAAAACCGAGGTTTCGAAGTTTGAAGTCGATATGAGACGTACAAGAAGTACATGAAAGATTGGGGTTAGAGCCTCTATGGTCGGTTTGACGTTGCTTAAGGAAATGAAGTGTAAGGTTCTACACCTACTTGAAGAAAAGATGTCTATAGTGAAAGTTGATGTGGGATACGGAGAGCTCCTGCCATAGGATGGGATGCCAGAGGAAGCGAAGAAGATTGTATCGATTTGTTATATGGCATGATCGAGTCTTGTAGTTAGGACTTTTGTGACTGAACATATGTGCGAAGTCAAGAGATGTTATTATCGCCTTTCCTTTGAAGTAAAAAGGGGGATTAAACTGAACTATTGCTTAACCAATGCTTCAAGAGTCGGAAGACTCGAGCAAGTCTCTCGAGTTCTTGAGATGAAGGATCTTGGAAAGGGGACGGTGAACAGTGTAGCTACGGATGGAACGTACACGTATTGAATAACACCACCCTAACAGATCGGGGTGGACCACTTGTCAAGCGTTGGGACCAGGTTGTGCCGGTCATTACGATATGAGATGGGTAGAGAAAAGATAGAACCCGCAATAGATCGGATTCTAATGCATTGGAAGGTGGATTTTACCATTAAGCTTGATTTTAAGTTCATGTTGGAAGTGTATCTTTAACTCTTGATTTGAAGTTCATGTTGGGATATATCTTAAACTCTTGATTTGAAGTTGTTATGGAGACCACCAGTTTGCGAAAAGAGAGACGGTTACCTCCGTTTGTACATTGATTACAATGAGCCGAACAAGATAACAGTGAAGAACAGGTATCCCTAACCACCTAAGGATGACCTATTTGACCGGTTGCAAAGTTCGGTAGTCTCTTCTAAGAATGATTTAAGGTCTGAATGTCACCAATTGAGAATTCGAGATTTAGATACTACAAATACGGCATTCCGGACAATAAGAGCCTAGTTGTTGAGTTGTTGAGAGAGTGAGCAGAGGGCCAGGATTATGCCTAGACCGCCCCTGCGTGACCCTGGTGGCGCCCCTGCGGTTTGCCTGGGCTGCCCCTACGGCTCACAGAGTCCGCCCCTACGGCTTTGTGTGTTGCAGCCATCTTCTTTGAGCCTTTGACCCGTGCTTTACTCTTTTTACCACTTTATGACCTTCATCTCTTTCCTTTGATGAGGGTTTACCATTCTCAACTCCCTCTTTTTCTCCTACGTACATCTTTTTCTCTCTTCTCCCTTGGATCATCCTTGCTTGATCTTCTCTTGAGTTTTGTTGAGTTTGTGAGAGTTTTGGATAGCTTTTCTTGGCTTTGATGTTGATGATGTTGTTGTGCCTTGTTGAGCCAGCTTGAGGTGTGATGGTGTTGAGTTGATCTCTTAGAGAGCTTGGTTGGTAAGCTTCCATGGCTTCTCGTCTTTCTTTCTTCTTTTCTTCTTCTTTTCCTCTCTTTCCTTAGCCTAGATTAGTTTCCTTAGGCTTGGATCATGTTCCAGCCATGTTTGGCTTGTGTTGATGCATATATATGTATGTTTTATATGTATGTTGCTGTTGGAGTGAAGAAGAAGTAAAGAATCGAAGGAAGAAGTGAAAAAAGGGCTAAGTGGTGTCCTCTGTTGTCCAGCCGCCCCTGCGCCACCTTGCAGCCGCCCCTGCGCTACCTGTGAGCCGCCCTTGCGTCCACCTACATCAGCAAGGTCTTGCACTTGGTTCTGCAGGTGTGTGTTGCATCTAGGCTTTCCTTAGGATGCCTTTGTTCCCTCCTCTCCTAGTGTGAGTGTATAGGATCATGCTAGAGGTGTGAGGATGTGTTTGGTTGAGGTTATGATCGGTTTATGCCTTGTATGGCCTTTGAGGTTCATTAGGTTGTGAGTTTAGGTTGAGGATGATCCTATGGATTCCTTTGGGTCTAGGTGTGACCCTTGTGTTGTTAGGAGATTGATATATCTCTTTATGCTATTTTTATAGGTTGTGTTGTCCCTCTAGTGTAGAGGTGATCGTGGTTGAGTTTGATCGAGGTTGAGTTAAGTCCGTAAGACTTACTTAGCTGCCATCCTTATATTGGGTGTTTGCATGAGTAGTGTGTGCTTTATATGCTTGCTATGATAGCATGAGATGTTGTCTATACCGACCTATATTCTATTGATTTCCCCGTATGCGTGGCTGTGATAATCTTTCCCTTTCATCCCGCCGTGGAGTCTGGGAGGTTCTTTGATGTCAAACCAGACTGAATTTACAAGAAGGGCGCAATCCACTCCCATAGGGTACACATATTGTGTGACCGATACTTGTGCAGCAGGCTCAGAGGCGAGGATGTATCGGTCCTCGTGTCACATACTTTCATACACACACACACACATACACACACACACACACACACACACATATATATATATATATATATATATATATAGATATAGATATAGATATATATATTTGACTTGAGTGAATGACCATTATATTGAGATGATAAATGGGTAAATGTGTGATATCATGCTGATGTGTTTATCTTTCCATGATTGTAATTGTGCTTATGCATTACTCTATATATGTATGGTTAGCTAATGGTTTATTACCATGTTGTAGATGCCCCACAAGATAGGCGTGTTGTTGAGTGATCTAGTAGAGTGGCTGGCCGAGGACCTCTCATACATAGGTTGTTGTGGGCTTTTGAGCTTTTTACCTTTCCCTCCTGCGTGAGGATGATCTTTTGTTACCTTCTGTGTGAGGATGTGATTGTTTATACTCGGCTATGTTGTGTTACCTTTTGGATGTATAGTTTACACAAAATTTTTGTATTTGTTTTTATATCTGTCAGTGTCATGTTTTAAGGTCCAGTGAACTTGTTGTCAGGCTAGGGTCAGGATCCATTGTGAGATCCTAGCCCAATGTGGCACACTGAGTCCCGCAGATTCGTGTGTTATAGAGATGGTATCAGAGCCTCGTTGCTGAGTTGTTGAGAGAGTGAGCAGTGGTCCAGGATTATGCCTAAACCGCCCCTGCGTGACCCTGGTGGCGCCCCTGCGGTTTGCCTGGGCCGCCCCTGTAGCTTTGTGTGTTGCAGCCGTCTTCTTTGACCCTTTGACCCGTGCTTTACTCTTTTTACCCCTTTATAACTTTCAACTCTTTCCCTTGATAAGGGTTTACCATTCTCAGCTCCATCTCTCTCTCCTACATACATCTTTTTCTCTCTTCTCCCTTGGATCATCCTTGCTTGATCTTCTCTTGAGTTTTGTTGAGTTTGTGAGAGTTTTGGATAGCTTTGCTTGGCATTGATGTTGATGATGTTGTTGTGCCTTGTTGAGCCAGCTTGAGGTGTGATGGTGTTAAGTTGATTGCTTGGAGAGCTTGGTTGGTAAGCTTCCATGGCTTCTCTACTTTCTTTCTTCTTTTCTTCTTCTTTTTTCCCTCTATTTTCTTAGCCTAGCTTAGTTTCCTTAGGCTTGGATCATGTTCTAGCCATGTTTGGCTTGTGTTGATGTATATATATGTATTTTCTATATGTGTGTTGCTGTTGGAGTGAAGAAGGAGTAATCAATCGAAGGAAGAAGTGAAGAAAGGGCTAAGGTGGTGTCCTCTGCTGTCCAGCCGCCTTTGTACCACCTTGCAGCAGCCCTTGTGCCACTTGTGAGCCGCCCCTGCGTCCACCTGCATCAGCAAGGTCTTGCACTTGGTTATGCAGGTGTGTGTTGCTTCTTGGCTTTCCTTAGGATGCCTTTGTTCCCTCCTTTCCTAGTATGAGTGTATAGGATCATGCTAGAGATGTGAGGATGTGTTTGGTTGAGGTTATGATCGGTTTATGCCTTGTATGACCTTTCAGGTTCATTAGGTTGTGAGTTTAGGTTGAAGATGATCTTATGGATCCCTTTGGGTCTAGGTGTGACCCTTGTATTGTTAGGAGATTGATATATCTCTTTATGCCCTGTTTATAGGCTGTGTTGTCCCTCCAGTGTAGAGGTGATCGTGGTTGAGTTTGATCGAGGTTGAGGTAAGTCCGTAGGACTTACTTAGCTGCCATCCTTATATTGGGTGTTTATATGAGTGGTGTGTGCTTTATATGCTTGTTATGATAGCATGAGATGTCGTCTATACCGACCTATGTTCTATTGATTGCCCCGTATGTATGGTTGTGATAACCTTTCCCTTTCATCCCGCCGTGGAGTCTGGGACGTTCTTTGATGTTAGGCCAGACTCACCTTACAGGAAGGGCACAATCCACTTCCATAGGGTACACAGATTGTGTGACCGGTACTTGTACAGCAGACTTAGAGGCGAGGATGTATCGGTCCTCGTATGACATACTTTCATATATATATATACGACTTGAGTGAATGACCATTATATTGAGATGATAAATGGGAAAATGTGTGATATCATGCTGGTGTGTTTATCTTTCCATTATTGTAATTGTGCTTATGCATTACTCTATATATGTATGGTTAGCTGTCACGCTCAGGATGTGTGTGTGAATCGCAATAAGCTTTAAATTTATACTCGTTATATTTATCCTAACTCCTAGCGAAACCCGCAGTGTACGGGACGTTTGTAGTAGGGATAGTATTCCGAGGTCGAACACAAAGACTAAGGTGAGATTGATTCGATTTATGATTAAGTCTAGTGAAGATCTAAGTTTAAGAAAAGAGAGAGAAATAAAGAAATGAAAATCTCAATGTTTTTGGTTGGATTTTGGTGATCAATCAAGGATCGCTAAGCATGCAAAATAAACAAATCAACTATGCCAACAAATCAACACAAGCAAACTAGATAAACACAAGATATGGACCAAAATAGAGGAAAGCGGATTCTAGGGGTTGGAAGTTCCGGTTATGGCATGAGACTCAAGCTATCTAATCATTCCTTGGATTAACTATGATATGTTGGGAGTAAGCATTTCTATATTGGGATCAATTACCGGGTAGGTCTCATGGTCCACTAGTCCATTCCTAAGGTCTCATCACCGGGTAAGTCTCTAAGAACCTAAGGGACGGAATTCTACACAAACCGGATTATCACCTAGAGATCTAACCTATTCTTACCGGGTAAGTCTCGAAAGGGTTAGTCCTAAGCAACTATCCTAGCACACTTAGTCCAATGGCGGCTTATGAGGCTCACCACTACCTAGGGTTTGTCATCTTCAAAATCTAAGGATAAGAATCGCCGGGTAGGTCTCTTCTAACACTTAGTTGCTAACACTAGGTCATCCTAGGGTAGATTTAACTCAACAAATTCTAGGATTTCAACACTCTAACTGACTAAAGCTAGATCCATCGAACCAGGGAAGATCACGGGTTGTTCTACCAAGTCCACGGCCGTTGTTTGGCAAGAACAAACCGTGGATTCTAACAGAGGCTACGTTCAAGCACACAAGTCATCCAAGGGTTGATCTAAGTCCATCCTATCATAGTCCTAGCCATAACCATTCCTTCCTTACCCTAGAATCACATCTATTTAGCCTACAACATTCATCATAGCAATCGAAATCATTTAACACAAAATCATGGCTTCCATTTGCAAGATAATGAAGAGAAAGAGATGAAAAAGTTAAGTAAACAAAACCAAGCTGAAAATGGAATTAGAGTGACTCACAACCCTTCTTAAAGAAGGTTCAAATGGTTCATACAACTCTAGAAATCGATTCCGAAATCCTTCACTACAAGGCTATGTTAATCTATCAATGGTGTGCTCTTCTTCTTCTCCAATGAAGCTCTTCTCCAATGGTGGTTTCCTTCTACTTCCTTCTTCCCAAGAATCTTCTTGTTGAGAGAATATTTTGATTGGATGATAGTGGATAATAGAGAGCTGCTCCAAGATGATTCTCTCAGCCAATGCAGGACCACTTTTATACTCCAACTTTGCAAGAGCTGGCCAAGAGATCGTGGCACAGCTGTCACGAAAACCTGGCAAAATCCACGGGCAGTTCCACGGCCGTGGAGTGTCAGTGAACCGTGATTTTGTGCTTCAGCTTTGCCTTTGATCATTAAGCTTCGATTTGGTGCATGACTTGTGTTGGCAAGGTTCCACGAGTCCTCCCTAGCCTTTAGCTTGCATCCTAATGAGTCCGAGGGTGTGTCATCTTGATGAATGATCCTCAAACGTATCGTTTTAGCTCCTAAATCTCCCAAAATACCTACAAAGCAATGCACAAGTCCGTGTAGACGTCTATCTCGACATAATACGTGAATTGAGTGCAAACGTCGTGAACTAGTGCTAAACCATGCATGAATGAGCAAGAAATCTATCTAAATGATTACCTAAACCTAAGTCATAAATCGTGTTATCAAAAATACCCCATACTTAAGGTTTGCTCGTCCCCGAGCAAATTCTCAACTATAGACTACGAGATAACATGATTTATGTATGGAGAAAAATGGTAAAATCTTTTTGGTTTTGTGCTTCTACTATTGGATCACCTTCATAGTCATGTTTCATGGCTAAGGACAAGCAATTATGTATCAAATAAATGAAGGCATGGATAGACAATTGTACTTAACTCAAAAGCATGCATGAAATGTAAAAATGAATACTCAATCCATTCCTTCCTAGATGGTGTGCAAGAACATGACTATGAAGGTGATCACCTTCATAGTCATGTGCAAATATTAAACTACCCTTCAATACTCAATCCATTCTAGGCATGTTTCATGAATTGCCTCATAGTCATGTTTCATGAATTGCCTCATTCATTCCTAGATGGTGTGCAAGAACTATCATGTAATTTTGACCTTTAATACTCAATCCATTCTAGGAAAACATCATGATCACAAATCATTTATGGGATTCAAGAGAAGTATTTCAAGTCCACATATGCATCATCAATTTAACACATAAGGCCATCCATAGTCAATCCACAAGACAAGGTTCATCATTAGGGTCATATCCAAGCCTAGAAAGCACAAAAATTTTTAAATTTTTTTGATTTTTATGGAATTTTCGAAATGAATATATAATGCAAGACATGTGCAAATATTAAAGTACCCTAGATGCTTATCATGCAAAGGATTATGCAAACCCCACCCCATACTTAGAAACACATTGTCCCCAATGTGTAAATGAAGTAAAGGAGAGTGAAAGAAGGTTCTCACAATGTAAAAGTGGTTTGCTACGGTATTTGGGATTCTCAAGTGGAATTGATGTTGGATGATCCTATCAACCATGGTAGAGAGCTCTAAGCAATTCATCAAAGCGTCGGGACCCGCGCTAGGCACCACTAGCCGTCCAAGTTCCGCGTCCGCTCCACCCATAATTTATGAGGGGTTCATCATCATCATTCTCATGCCAAGCAAGGTTCCAATGCTACTAAGGTTCTAGCACACACAAAGCACACAAAACACAACCAAAAACAGAAAAATCTAAACAAAAACAAAATAAGAAAGGGAAAATGTTACCAATGGGTTGCCTCCCACCAAGCGCTTCTTTAAGGTCATTAGCTTGACCAAACTCGGGGGCGTCTACTCAAGGTAAAGTGGGGCAATCATATCCACCGGAGCTCCCGGGATATACTTCTTCAACCGGTGCCCATTCACCTTAAAGTTTCCACAATGCTCCCCTCCTATCTCAATAGCTCCATGGGGAAAAATCTTCTTCACCACATATGGCCCGGTCCATCTTGATTTGAGCTTTCCGGGAAAGAGCCGCAGCCTTGAGTTGAAGAGAAGGACGAGGTCGCCTTCACTCAACTCCTTGGGGATGATCCGCTTGTCATGCCACCGCTTGGTCCTCTCCTTGTAGATCCGGGCATTCTCATTAGCATCCAACCGGATCTCCTCAAGTGCGTTCATATCAAGCAACCTCTTTTCTCTGGCCTCTTTGAGATCAAAATTTAGCCACTTAATGGCCCAATGCGCTCTATGCTCTATTTCTACCGGAAGGTGGCAAGACTTGCCATAGACCAACTTTTAAGGAGTAGTGCCAATTGGTGTCTTGAAAGCGGTCCTATATGCCCACAAGGCATCATTGAGCTTCATAGCCCAATCCTTTCTAGTTCTAGATACCGTCTTCTCGAGAATGGCCTTTATCTCCCGGTTGGAGATCTCCACTTGGCCACTAGTTTGGGGATGGTAAGGTGTTGCCACCTTATGGGTCACCCCATACTTAGCCAAAAGTGCTCCAAAGTTCCTATTGGTGAAGTGCTTCCCTCCATCACTTATGATCACCCTAGGTGTTCCAAACCTAGGAAAGATCACCCGGTTGAAGAACCACACCACAACCTTGGCGTCATTTGTAGGAGAGGCGATTGCCTCTACCCATCTCGAAACATAGTCAACCGCCAATAGGATGTAGAGGTTTCCACATGAAGAAGGGAATGGTCCCATGAAGTCCACACCCCACACATCAAAAACTTCCCCTTCTTGTATGTTGTTCAAGGGCATCTCATTCCTCCTTGAGATGTTGCCCGTTCTTTGGCAAGCATCACAAGCTACCACAAAGCTTTGCACATCCTTGAACAAACTTGGCCAAAAGAAGCCCGATTGCAACACCTTCGCACATGTCTTGTGGGAGCTAGCATGCCCTCCACATGGTAAGGAATGACAATGGCGGATCACACTCTCAACCTCATCCTCCGGTATGTATCTTCTAAACATTCCATCCGGCCCTCTCTTGAACAAAAGTGGTTCGCTCCAATAGTAATGCCTCACATCTTTGAAGAATTTCTTCCTTTGGGCGTATGTCAAACCGGGAGGCACTTCCTCACACACTAAGTAGTTCACAATGTCGGAAAACCATGGCTCACTTCCTCTAGACACTTGGAACAAGCATTCCTCCACCATTTGCAATTGCTCATCCCGGAACGAATCATCAATCGGGATGTCATCTCTTTCAAGCTCCAATGGTGGGAGTCTACTAAGGTGATCCGCCACGGAGTTCTCGGATCCCTTCTTGTCCCGGATTTCCAAATCAAACTCTTGAAGAAGAAGGATCCACCGAATCAGCCTTGGTTTGGCATCCTTCTTTGTAAGTAGATAACGGATCGCAGCATGATCCGTATAAACTATGACCTTCGCTCCAACAAGATATGAGCGGAACTTCTCAAATGCGTACACAACCGCTAGCAACTCTTTCTCGGTGGTAGCATAATTGAGTTGGGCATCATCTAGCGTCTTGCTAGCATAATAAATGGCATGAGTGCGCCCGTCTTTCCTTTGCCCCAAAACAGCCCCAACGGCTACATCGCTTGCATCACACATGATCTCAAATGGTAAACTCCAATCCGGAGGTTGCATGATAGGTGCGGAGATCAAGGCGTTCTTCAACCTACAAAAAGCCTCAAGACAATCTTTAGAAAAGACAAAATCAATATCCTTCATTAGTAGGTTAGTAAGAGGCTTAGAAATTTTAGAGAAGTCTTGAATAAACCTTCGGTAAAAACCGGCATGCCCTAAGAAACTCCTTACCCCCTTTACCGAGGTAGGTGGTGGCAACTTCTCTATCGTTTCAATTTTGGCCCTATCAACCTCAATGCCACGGTTAGACACCAAGTGTCCTAACACAATACCTTCACTTACCATGAAGTGGCATTTTTCCCAATTTAAGACAAGATTTGTCTCCTCACATCTTTGCAATACTAATGACAAGTTAGCCAAGCAATTATCAAAGGAAGAACCATAAACAGAGAAATCATCCATGAACACTTCCATGATATTTTCAATGTATTCCGAAAAGATAGCCATCATACACCTTTGGAAGGTGGCGGGTGCATTACACAACCCAAATGGCATTCTCCTATATGCAAAAGTACCCCATGGACATGTAAATGTTGTTTTCTCTTGGTCATCGGGGTGGATAGGGATTTGGAAGAATCCACTATAGCCATCTAAATAGCAAAAATGAGAATGTTGAGCTAACCTCTCTAGCATTTGGTCAATGAAGGGGAGAGGGAAGTGATCTTTCCTAGAGGCCATGTTCAACTTCCTATAGTCAATGCACATTCTCCACCCCATAACCGTCCTAGTTGGGATTAGTTCATTGTTCTCATTGGTCACTACGGTCATCCCACCCTTCTTAGGTACTACATGAACGGGACTAACCCACTTACTATCCGAAATAGGGTAGATAATCCCCGCATCTAGCAACTTAATGATCTCCTTTTTGACTACCTCTTTCATTATAGGATTCAATCTTCTTTGATGTTCAATAGAGGGTTTATGGTTATCTTCCATCATTATCTTATGCATGCACAAAGAAGGTTTTATGCCAACCAAGTCATCAATAGTATATCCAATGGCTTTCCTATGCAATCTTAATTCATGCAACAACTTAGCAAGTTCATCATCACTCAAGCATGCATTCACAATCACCGGATATGTAGAATTATCACCAAGGAAAGCATACTTCAAATGAGAGGGGAGGGGTTTGAGTTCAAGTTTAGGAGGACCTTTATCGATTGGAGACGATCCAAATAACGTTGGATGGGATGAATCCAAAACAAATGAAGGCTCTCCATGGCTCTTAGAAGCTTGATCATCATCAAGGGCTGATTCAGGGGAAACCACAGCCAACTCCACGGTTTGCTCCAAGTCCACGGCCGTGGTTGCTGCCAAGCCTGCTTCTCGGAGTCGTCCAGAGAGTTCTACGGCCATGGAACATGAATCTAGACCGTGGAACCTACAGGTGTTCAACACTTCTTCGTGTCCTTTAATTTGAGCCCTTGTCTCCTCTTCCAATGCTTCTAAGGCCTTGATCTCTTCATTGCAAGCCTCCTCAACACCTTCCTCCATCATACTTAAGGTAAGAACCTTCTCCAAGGGGTCCTTGATCAAGATCGAGCTCACAACTTCTCTAGATTCTTCTTGCTCGACTATGTTGAAGACATCCTCATCAAGGGTTGGCTCTTTCATCATTGTGGACAACTTGAACTTGATGTTCTCTTCTCCAATGTTGAAGGAGAGAGTCCCATTCTTGCAATCCACTAGGCATCCGGAGGTGGCTAGGAAAGGTCTTCCTAAGATGATGGGAACCGGATAGTCCGCCGGAATATCCAAGACAACAAAATCAATTGGCACATAGAATCCTCCTAGTTGCACCGGGATGTCTTCTAAGATCCCAACCGGATGAGTGATAGAACGGTCCGCCATATAGAGGGTCATCTTGACCGGTTTTGGCTCCCCTAGCCCAACCTTGTTGCAAAGTGCAAGCGGTATGATGCTTACACTTGCCCCAAGATCACAAAGGGCTTCATACTTCACATCTCCCACTCCTATTGGGACACAAAAGGAGCCCGGATCTCTTAGCTTGAGAGGCATCTCCTCCTTCATTGTTTGGATCAATTCCGAGGATCTCTTGGTCATTCTTATCTCCCCATACTCCTCCAACTTCCTTTTGTTGGAGAGTATCTCTTTCAAGAACTTGCCATATGCCGGCATTCCTAAAATAGCATCCATGAACGGAATGTTAATATGCAATTTAGACATTAGTTCAAGGAACTTACCAAAGTGATTGTCCAAGCGAGCTCTTGCTCGTGATTGAGGGAACGGTAGTGGTGGCTTGTATGGAGGCGGTGCCACATATGTTGGCTCTACATCCTTGCTCTTGCCTCCATCTCTTTGCAAAGTTTCTTCCTCCATCGCCACTTGTTTCCCTTTAGCATTCTCCTTGGGCAAAGGATCTTTCATGCTCAACCCGCTCCTTGTTGTGATAGCCAACACTTGGCCTCTTGGGTTGTCTTCGGTCCTTCCGGGAAGCTTTCCCGGATCTCTATGGGCTTCACCCGCTTTTTGGAACACTTGTGCTTCCAACACTTTTTGAGCCTTAGAAATGGAAGTCACGGTGCTCTCAAGACCACTCAACCTTCCTAGTAATTGCTCAAACATCATTTCGGTCCTATCCTTTGGAGGTTGAGTAAATCCGGGTGGAGGTCCTTGTGAAGCTTTTGGTGGTGGAGTTGTGCTTGTGGAAGCGGGAGGGTTCAAGGCTCCATCCGGGTTAGAGTAGGAAAATCCGGGATGGTTGTGGTTGGGCCGGTAATTGTTGAATTGCCGGTTGTTGTTGAAGTTCCTTGGGCCTTGATAGTTGTTGTAATTGCCCCTTCCCATGTAATTCACATCCTCCTCCTTGGAAGATAAGTTAGCTTGTGGAAGCACTTGAGGAGTTGCTTGGTTCTTCAAAGTTGTAGCACACAACTCCCTCAAGGACTTCAATTCATTGTTGATGGCGTCAAGCTTGAAATTGCTCATGGTGACTTCACTCACCTCATATGCTCCCGCCTTTCTCCCTTCACTCTTCCTATGGGAGTACTTCTCAATCACTAGAGCTTGCTTCTCTACAAACTCCCAAGCTTCATCTACATGCTTCTCCATGAAAGTCCCACCGGAGAGAGATTGAAGCTTGAATTGGCTATCTTCATCAAGTCCTTTGAAGTAGATCTCCAATAGCTCAATTTTCGGTATGCCATGGTGTGGACAATCTAGGAGAAGGTCTTTGAACCTCTCCCAAGACTTGAATAAACTCTCTCTATCCTTCATCACGAAGGCATTGATCTTCCCTCTTAACTCGGTAGTCTTGGAAGGTGGGAAGAACTTAGTCAAAAACTCGGTTGTCATCTCCTCCCAAGTACCAATTCGCCCTTGTGGAATAGATTGGTACCAAGCCAAGGCTTTATCCTTAAGAGAGAAGGAAAAAGCCCTAAGCTTATGGTTGTTGCTCTCCAATCTTGGCGGTCTAAGAGTCTCCATCAAGATCTCATAGTTCATCAAGTGTTAATGAGGAGACTCTCCTTCCATCCCTCCAAATTGATTATGCCGGATCATTTGTAGAACTTGAGGGCGGAGTTCGTAATCATGGGCTGCGGGATCTCCTAAGTTCACACCCGGACGGTGTGATCTTTGTGCCGGATCCATACGTTGCCCCAACGTTTGTGGTTCTTCCATAGCAATGGGCACAACCCTAATATTCACCGCCGCCGGCTGCGGTTGTGGTGGAGGTGGAGGAGGTTGTTGACGGTTAAGCTCTCTTTGCACAAGAGCTTGCCTGATCTTCTCAATCTCCCTCCTAGTTGCCTCTTACCTCTCATTGGCAAGTCTCCTTTCATTCTCCAAAGCTTCATCCCTTATCCTTATTTGCTCTAAAGCCTCATCTAATTCAGCTTGGAGATCTCTTCCGGCCATCTCTTTCCCTTTTTTAATGTTCTTGGATCTAGATCTAAGAGTTTTCTCCGGTTCGGGATCGAATGGGGCTAAATCCTTGCCACGAGATCTTCGCATACACCTAAAAGAGAGATGTTCTGAAAAGCAAAGACACAAACCAAAAAGAGATCAAAAGCAACAAGAAAGATCTACACTATAAACAATCACAAAATAGGCTCAATCTAGACCTAGTCCCCGACAACGGCGCCAAAAACTTGTCACGCTCAGGATGTGTGTGTGAATCGCAATAAGCTTTAAATTTATACTCGTTATATTTATCCTAACTCCTAGCGAAACCCGCAGTGTACGGGACGTTTGTAGTAGGGATAGTATTCCGAGGTCGAACACAAAGACTAAGGTGAGATTGATTCGATTTATGATTAAGTCTAGTGAAGATCTAAGTTTAAGAAAAGAGAGAGAAATAAAGAAATGAAAATCTCAATGTTTTTGGTTGGATTTTTGGTGATCAATCAAGGATCGCCAAGCATGCAAAATAAACAAATCAACTATGCCAACAAATCAACACAAGCAAACTAGATAAACACAAGATATGGATCAAAATAGAGGAAAGCGGATTCTAGGGGTTGGAAGTTCCGGTTATGGCATGAGACTCAAGCTATCTAATCATTCCTTGGATTAACTATGATATGTTGGGAGTAAGAATTTCTAGATTGGGATCAATTACCGGGTAGGTCTCATGGTCCACTAGTCCATTCCTAAGGTCTCATCACCGGGTAAGTCTCTAAGAACCTAAGGGACGGAATTCTACACAAACCGGATTATCACCTAGAGATCTAACCTATTCTTACCGGGTAAGTCTCGAAAGGGTTAGTCCTAAGCAACTATCCTAGCACACTTAGTCCAATGGCGGCTTATGAGGCTCACCACTACCTAGGGTTTGTCATCTTCAAAATCTAAGGGTAAGAATCGCCGAGTAGGTCTCTTCTAACACTTAGTTGCTAACACTAGGTCATCCTAGGGTAGATTTAACTCAACAAATTCTAGGATTTCAACACTCTAACTGACTAAAGCTAGATCCATCGAACCAGGGTAGATCACGGGTTATTCTACCAAGTCCACGGCCGTTGTTTGGCAAGAACAAACCGTGGATTCTAACAGAGGCTACGTTCAAGCACACAAGTCATCCAAGGGTTGATCTAAGTCCATCCTATCATAGTCCTAGCCATAACCATTCCTTCCTTACCCTAGAATCACATCTATTTAGCCTACAACATTCATCATAGCAATCGAAATCATTGAACACAAAATCATGGCTTCCATTTGCAAGATAATGAAGAGAAAGAGATGAACAAGTTAAGTAAACAAAACCAAGCTGAAAATGGAATTAGAGTGACTCACAACCCTTCTTAAAGAAGGTTCAAATGGTTCATACAACTCTAGAAATCGATTCCGAAATCCTTCACTACAAGGCTATGTTAATCTATCAATGGTGTGCTCTTCTTCTTCTTCTCCAATGAAGCTCTTCTCCAATGGTGGTTTCCTTCTACTTCCTTCTTCCCAAGAATCTTCTTGTTGAGAGAATATTTTGATTGGATGATAGTGGATAATGGAGAGCTGCTCCAAGATGATTCTCTCAGCCAATGCAGGACCACTTTTATACTCCAACTTTGCAAGAGCTGGCCAAGAGATCATGGCACAGCTGTCACGAAAACCTGGCAAAATCCACGGGCAGTTCCACGGCCGTGGAGTGTCAGTGAACCGTGATTTTGTGCTTCAGCTTTGCCTTTGATCATTAAGCTTCGATTTGGTGCATGGCTTGTGTTGGCAAGGTTCCATGAGTCCTCCCTAGCCTTTAGCTTGCATCCTAATGAGTCCGAGGGTGTGTCATCTTGATGAACGATCCTCAAACGTATCGTTTTAGCTCCTAAATCTCCCAAAATACCTACAAAGCAATGCACAAGTCCGTGTAGACGTCTATCTCGACATAATACGTGAATTAAGTGCAAACGTCATGAACTAGTGCTAAACCATACATGAATGAGCGAAAAATCTATCTAAATGATTACCTAAACCTAAGTCATAAATCGTGTTATCATTAGCTAATGGTTTATTACCATGTTGTAGATGCCCCACAGGATAGGCGTGCTGCTGAGTGATCTAGTAGAGTGGCAGGCTGAGGACCTCTCGTACATAGGTTGTTGTGGGCTTTTGGGTTTATTTACCTTTCCCTCCTGCATGAGGATGATCTTTTGTTACCTCTTGCGTGAGGATGTGGTTGTTTATGCTCGGCTATGTTGTGTTAGCTTTTGGTTGTACAGTTTACACAGTTTTATGTATTTGTTTTTATATCTGTCAGTGCCATGTTGTAAGGTCCAGTGAACTTGTTGTTAGACTAGGGTCAGGATCCATTGTGAGATCCTAGCCTAATGTGGCAGACCGAATCCCGCAGATCCGGGGTATTACACGGACAAACTATGATCACTACGAGTTGTAGTGATTCCATATGGGCTTACTAATTTCCCGGATAAGATATTTTGGTCAACTCTCGAAGAAGAGAAAAGTTGTATGACAAGTTGTCTAGGGATGACAACCCCGAAGGATGTGAAAGAAGTTACAAGTTTTCTTGGTTGTATTGGTCATTACCGGATTTGTGGAGAGATTCTCCAAGTAACACCATCTATTGCTAACCTACTCCGGATGACAAGGAAGTAAGGAGTGGGATGAAAATTGACAATGGAGTTGTTGAGAGGTAAGAGGAGATTCATTGATGCAACTGTTTTGAATTTGCCTCGAGGTATGATGGGTTTGAAGAGTACAAGTGATTCTCCAAGACAAGGTCTTGATTGAGTATTGAGGAACGATATAAAATTAATAGCATACATGTCTCGTTAGTAGAAGTGGTGTGAAGTAAAGTACTTCTTTACGAGTTTTAACCTTGTTTATATACGTTTATTATTTGCTCCGGAAAATGTTTTTACGAGTTTTAACCTTGGTTTTGAAAGCGAGTTTTCCTTAGATTTATATACGTTAAATCTTCCATTTAAATTTAGCATATAAGCTAAATTTGCTTAGCTTTGGTGATAGGTTCGGAAGCGCTCGATAAAGGCCCAACGAACCCATAGTCGACATTCGTCGATCGACTTCCACCTTCATCCCCGAGTGAGTACCTTTCACAATCTAGTTATGTTTAGTAGTAGTAGTAGTATTATGCTAGGATGGATCTAGCATAACTTAGAGTTAATGCCAAGTAGTGGCTTTGAACCTTAGGTGAGTTTTGAGGATTTGATATTGTTTGATGTTGATTCTAAGCTTGAGGTGGTATTGTGGTCTAGTCAGGTTGTTATAAGGATTCGAGTATATTGTTTGATCTTGTGAGAATCATTAGGCTTGAGGTTTAGGATTACATGTTGTTGTGAGAGCATCGAGACTAGGAATGTGTTATCCTAACATGTGAGTTGTATGACCTTATAGAGGTCATTTAGGCTAGAAGTATAAGGACTTCTAGCATGAGAGATAGATATTGATCGTGTGCCTATTGACAAGCGTTGAGTGTCTTCCTGCGGGAAGCTGAGAGCGGGATCTAACGGGATTATCTTTGGGATGAGGTAATCTCCGGACTTACTTAGCTCGTATTCCATGTATTAGCATTGATGTGTGTTTGGTGGTGTGTGTTTATTCTTTATTGTTTATAATAACAAAACCGGTAATAGGACCACCAACCTTATATTACTTTGGCCCAAGTGTATGATAACGGGCGGTGACATCATCTGCCTTGCTCTTGTGAGAGTCTAGGAGGTTCTCGGCGACTAGCCCCTGCGGGTAGACGGTCAGATGCATCAGTATTATTCCTTGCCGATAAGTAGAGACCAAGGCGGGACCACGGTGGTCTCGTGTCACAAACCTAAGTTGAATTAGAATGGGATATGACTTAATAATAAAAAGATAATAAACCGGAATTGTGTGCTTTGAGAATGTTGTGTGTTTATGATGATTTACTTGTGTTTGTGCCTTTTTCATTGATTCTAATGCTTTGAATATTAGCTAACGGTTTTATATCGATTGTTGTAGATTGCCTTGCAAGTTAGGAATGTAGCCGAGAGATCCAGAAGAGTGGAAACCGTGGTTCCGTACATTTTAGGCTGAGTTGGGTTTTGGAGTCCTTGTGTTGTTATTTTGTATTATGTTGATGTTGTTGTAAGGACGGCTGAAGTCTTTGTATTCGGGTTTCATAACATTGCACAAAAATGTATTTCAATTTTCGCCTTTATTTGTGCCTTGTTGCAAGGTCCGGTGAAATTGTTGTCACGCTAAGGGTCGGTACCCATTGTGAGGTCTCCTCCCATAGCATCCCGAGTCCCGCGGATTCGTAGTGTTACAGAGGCGCCACGTCAGCATTAGTGTAATGTACTTTAGTAGAGTATATAGAGTTTAATTGAAAAAATGTAACGAAATATCAGAAAGGTTATGCAAATCACATTTGTTCTCTCTTGGATTATGGTACAAAAAAATCAATCAAACAAATCTAAATCAGAATAAAAAAAATTTCTAAGAAAATAAAGTTTTGAAATTTTTCATAACTATAGTTTAGAATATGAAAATAATTCAACAAAATCATTCCGTTGGATAGTGGCTACCAGCCTCACAAACCAAAGTTTTGAACATTTTGAATTGCACTGAAAGATCTACAGAGATAAAAACGGATATGAAAATATATGGGTTATTTGCAAATATCTCTTCTTAACGGCACATAACTCGTCAATAACAAACCATACTTGCACGTCCTTGGTTAACATCGGCCAGTCTATAATTGATTTATCTCAATTTCACACCCCTACTGGTATTAAACTTTTGGTGCACATCACCTACTAGATTAATCCTTTTATCCTTCTTTAGTTCGTCTTATATTTCACTCTTCTACTTCCTTTGGGACAACTCTCTTTCTCAAGTCTCACTGTGCCATTCGCCTGACGTCAAAAGTCGTTCCTAACACTCCACGATAGATGGTAAGCGTCTTGTAGTTCTGATGACTTTTAATTACCTCCCAATTGTAGTCCCTTTATAGGGACCGTCGGTGTTGATGACCTATGTTTTGTTATAAATGGGGGTTACCCTGGGCTCTTGAGTCCACCACACAATTCTCACAAGCACAGGTTCCTTAATCGGCATTGTTTGTAATATTTCCTTCCAATCTCTGTTGACTATGTTAAAGGGCTTCAATCCTTTTGATACCGGCGTTGTGATTCCGCTTAGAATTCTTATCTTTAAAGAAGACAAAACGTCTTCAGGCTTGTGAAGTCTACCTTTTGCTCTTACATTAAGTTGTAAGTCTCCATTCCGTGTTAATTGTGATCTGTCAAAATTTTCCTTAGCTAGTAGGTAAACAGTTGCTCAGAAAAATCCTTTTATACTTCTTTAGTTCTTCTACCTTCCACCCTTCCGCTTCTTATGGGCTAACTCCATTTCTCTAGTCCGATTGTGTCATTCATGTGGCATAAATATTCATTTCAAGTTTCCACGATAGCTTGCAAGCATCTTTGAAATTCTTATGGCCGTAATGATCATCCACTTGCAATTCCTTTTGCATGAACCATCTATGTTGATGGCTTAGGTCCCGTGATAATTCGGGTTACCCTGGACTCTCGAGTCTAGCAAGGCCGTTCTTCCATACAGATTTCTTCACTGGTGTTGGTGGTAATATCGCCTTCCTGAAACTCCGTTGACCCTGCTAGATATTGGCGTCGCGGTTTCGTTCAAACTTCTTATATCTCTAAGGAGGTAAAAACCTCCCCACGCTTGTGGGGTCTTCCTTTTCACTTTTACACTCAGTTGTAGGTATTCATTCCGTGCACCTTTGATTCTCACACCCGGATTGACACTTTGTCTCTTCTGGTTTCTCATGCCCCTAATGGTCTATGGGGCATCCGCCTCGATTATAATGTCCTTGATTCCGCAATCTTGGGTGTACTCAATTCTACTTGTCCCGTTTCAATATTGTTATCTCTACTCCGCACCCTTGTAGTCTCTTGCATGATTCTTCTAATTCCGTCTCTCGGCTTTGTATGCCCGAGTTCCTTGTACGACATTCTATTCCTTCTAACTGAACTGACTCAAGAATTTCTTCCTCCTCTGATTGTGCTTGTGGTAAAAATTATCTTCACAACTTTACTTCCTTGCTCACTTGTTCTCTGGATGATTTGTAAGGATCACCAAGCGGCCCACCCAAGTATAATACTCAATTCAAGGTCTGATTCCATTGCCTCGTTTTGGAGACTCTTCAAGTCCGCTACTGATTTATCATGAGGCGATAATCGCTTCGTGATATCACGACTAAAGGATATAAAATATCCTTTAGGATACTAACAAGCTAAGCATACACATGTATATAACATAGAATAGTAAACCTAATAAATAGTTTATATACTCACTCCTATCGATCCAAGTTGCAGAGATCCACGGAGAGCGATGGTGGTCCGACGTACTACTAACCCAACAATCCGACTATGCGTGGGTGTAAAAACAGAAATCCGTTTTGAAAATTTTAGACCCCTTTCGGGTTCTAGTTATTTTATACATTTGGTCTTTCAGAAGATTTCAAGTGCCATTGTTTCCAACCCAGAGCTCTGATACCATATTGTAACACCCCAAATTCGGAGAACTCGGGGAGCTACTGGTTAGGACCTCACAATGGGTCCCGACCTTAGTTTGACAACAATTTTACTAGGATCTTACAACAAGGCACAAAAGTATTTAAAATATTTGAAAACTTTAAACAATATATATATAAAGAATATGTATCAGCCTTACAAAGCAAAGGTACTAAAACGACGCATATGAAGAATAGAAGACATCCCCGTCCCCAACTAAATGAGTACGTGGACCCGGCTGACCATTTCCTCCGGATCTCTCTACAACCGTCTTAACCTGTAAGGCATCTACAAGCGGTATAAAACCATTAGCTAACATTCTATGCATGTATAAAGGTAAAAGCACAAACACACACATACACAATCCACATGCAACACTCAATCCTTTTATTATCTTTAATTAGGTGATAGGTTATTACTAATGATACTTATTTTGTGACACGAGGGATTCCCAACCCTCGCCTCTGTCCCCGTTTACCAACGAGGAATGGTACTAATGCATCTGACCGTCTACCTGACTGGGCTGGTCGCAGGGAACCTCCTAGACTCTCGCAAGAGCTAGGCAGATGATGTCACGACCCATTGTCATGCACTTGGGTAAATTACGTAAATAATAAAGTCGGCCTAATCCGGCTTCGTTGTTTATCATAATTAACAAACACCACTCATACACATTACACTCATACAAGAAGCCAACTAAGTAAGTCCATAGACTTACCAAAATCAAATCTCGACTCTCTCTTAACCACCGCCCAATCGGTAACTGCAAAAACTAAGTTGCCTATCAAAGGAGGCACGTGGGTCAACACATTTCCCTACGTACTTAGAACTCTAAAACTCCTAAGATATAAGATCCTATTTGCAGAAGTTATTACAGTGCTTATTTAAGGTAACAAGACTATATTACCCTTGGTCCCGGAACTTCCAAAAACCTGGAATACGTACTTAAATTCTTATTTGAGGCTAACTAACCATATTCTACTCCCTAGGATGATTTTAGGTAACAACTAGAGAAACTACCCACTTTTCTATTTCTCGAAAAGTCACTAAGGTCCAACTACAGCTTCAAATATGAAATTAAAATAAATTTATAAAAACTCTAAAATAAATCTCTAAATTATCTATGATATCTAATCTATTCAAAGGAGCAAGAATTTCCAAAAACTGTTTAACTATCCCTTCTACAAAAATCCTTAAAGTTGGCTACTACACTAAAATGTTCCTATACTAAAATATCAATGTTGGAAAAACAGCTCAACTACTCCACTTTGAGACCCTATAACTTTCAATCTGACCGTTCATTTATTCTCAAATTTTAACACAGTAAACTAAATATATCCCTCTATGATCTATCAAAAATTTAGCGGTGGATCTTCAATATAACTCCTAACATTGGTCCACAAGATTGACAGTTTCCAACTTCCAAAACTGAAGAAAATATAGTTTTATTTACAGCAGGCTTATTTCTACTAATTCTGACCCACTCTTTTAATCCATTACTTACTGATTCAAGGTCCTAAGTTCAGCAGCAGCACAATAGTATTTTCTAACTTACTTTGCATAAAGAATTCAGTCCTATTATATGAAGAGTCCAAAGGCCAGTGCAAGGGCTTTCTTACCTAGGATTGGAAGCAAGGTAGAGCACTGCAGCCCGGTACCAATGGTTTGTTCTCCTTCTACGACTGAGCATGCTGTCAACTTCGTCTTCTTTCTCCTATATTAGTACTAGCGTACAAAGAAACACAAGAATGACTCTAGGTTCTACTTCCAGCAGTACAATCCAAGGGAGGTGAGCTCTTACTTGCGTTTACAGATAGGTTCAAATAGGTATGGGTCCGACTAGACACAAAGGTCTCGTAGTATGCTTGGCAAGGTCTCTTCTTATTTTAAGGGAGTCACGATGGGCAGTGCAGGGCTGTGAATCATGAGAGAGAGAGAGAGAGAGTCTATCAGGGTCGAGATGAGGTTGTTTGACACCAGAATTCAGGGAAGGCTTACCTGCGAACTGGATGGCGTTAGGATGAAGCATGAGGTCTCTGTCAACTGCTCGATGTTGGGATGGTAGTGAGCACACGTCTGCTGAGTGCTGGCGCGAAGAGAAGTTTGATCAACCCGGAAATGATCAGGCGATGGCTTTGGGCTCTTGCTGCTTGGACGAGGAAGGTGAAATTCTGCACTCTTTGGCTCGCTGAATCTGGACAGAAGCACAAGCGTGGGCTGCAAGATGGAAGGGATCTGAATGGCATAAATGTCTGCATAAATTTAGGCAGTTACATGGAGATGGGAGATAGAAGACCGGCTGCTGTTACGTGCCGATCCCTCCTGGGCTGTTGCTGGACGTGCTGGGCTGAGGGAGAGCAGATGGGTTGTGGCTGTCTTCAGCAAGAAAAAGGCAAGGGAGAGGAGTGGGCTGAAGCAAGAGAAAGATGGGCTGAAGCAAGGGAAAGATGGGCTGAAGCAAGGGAATAAAATGCGGGCTGAAAATTTGTCAAAACTTGTCAAAAACTCGTCATGGCTTTGTCAGGCCCATGCATGACTTCGTCATAGAGTTGTCGGGCTTCGTCATGACCTCGTCTCAGCTATGTCATGGTCTCGTCACAGCTTTGTCACAGTCTCGTCTCAGCCTTGTCATGATCTCGTCTAAAGTCGTCGTTAAGGATTAATTGTAAGAATTAGGGTTTAATATAATTCTATCATTTTATGTGAACTAAATTCTACATAAAATGATAAATAATTATAAGAATTAGGGTTTGATATAATTCTATCATTTTATGTGAATTAAATTCTACATAAAATGATAAAATTTGTGAATAAAGAAATACTAGATGGAATGGCAACCGTCAACGGCTCGAAGTCCTAATTGATTCGGAATTAAACGGAATAAAAATTCCGGATATTACAAAGTCCTTGCTAGATTGTGCTTTTGTGTGTTAATCTTTTTGAAGGTTGGTGCTCCTTGTCAATACTAGTCCCTCCTTGTGCTTGTCTTACTTAGAAGGCTTGTGTAAGGTTAAGAAGTGAGGGTTAAGGTAAACTCTTCACTAAGGGGTTTTGACACATCATTGGTCAAGGTTCTTTGCGGGAATATCTTGGTTCATACCTTTCTATACTTATCATATATCATTCCATCATTCATCTTCTTATTTTTCCATATCATTCATTAATCCGTTTTCTGAGTTTCCACAAATTTCGACCTATTCTTCCCAAAATCTCGCCCGAGATTTGTATGAACTACCCGAGATTTGCTTCAGTTAAGGGCTTTCAATCTAGATTGGAAACTGCGGCATTAACCCCGCATCAAGAAGTCTGGATCTGGATCATCCTCGATAGAAACTCCATGCAAAACATAAACGGGAACGGTGATAATGGGCAACCTTGCCTCAGTCCCGAAGATCCTGAAAGAACTCATGTGAAGTCTTGTTAACCGGGATCAAGTAAGACACATGTTCGCTCTCAAACGCGCGTCAATATGAACGAAAATAAGTATTAAATTTATACCAAAAATAAAGCTAATAAGGGAACCCGAAGTGTACGGATCAATCGCAATAAAGGCAAATATTTCAGGGTCGATCACAAGGACTATGATGAAATCAAGTACTACATATCAAATCTAGGAAAGAATTTGAAAGATCAAAGAACAAAGCAATTCAATCAATGACGATATAATAATCAGGAAAGAATGCATATTCTAGAGATCATACCATATAGTTGTGGTTTTCGATTCAAGACTTCTAAAGATCTATGGACAAGGTTGGGGTTGTTAAGGAAAAGTGTTTCTAAGGTGGGTTAGATTACGGGGGAGGTCTCACTATCCACTAATCCCAAACTAATTGTCCTTTTACCGGGTAAGTCTCAAGGATCTACGGAAAGAAACTATAAACTCAAACCAACCACTCAACCTAAGGAAATAGAACTAACCTTTACCGGGTAAGTCTCAGGTTAACTAAAAAAGGCAAGGTGAAGGCACACTCAAACCTAATGAAGGATAAACCTTTATTACCTAATACTCATCATCGTTGGCAACTAAGAAAGGAAATCACCGGGTAAGTCTCTTCCCAAGCTTAGATGTAAGCTTGAAAGGCTCAACAAGGCTAGGATTTGGGCAATCTATAACCTAGGCTTAAGGATATAACATGTAACATCCAAAATTTTTATTCCGGTTGTTGAGCGGTTTATCGACATTCCCGTAGGCGCGACTTAGTCTTCCCGCAGGCACGGTGTAACGACCCGTTTATTGAGTGCGTTTTCGATATTTATTTTCGTTCGAGTATTTTTACGTCGTAATTTGAACTTTACGAGTTTTGATATATATATATATATATATATATATATATATATATATATATATATATATATATATATATATATATATTCGACCGTTTGTTGACCTTCGAGTTTCGATATTTATTTTCGTTCGAGTATTTTTACGTCGTAATTTGAACTTTACGAGTTTTGATATATATATATATATATATATTATCCATTATATTATCCGCAAATTTATTTTGATAAATTTCGGGCCTAACCCTAGCTCCCTCAGGAGACCTCTGTCATGCAAGCTTGCCGTCTACCTTTTTTCTTCCTCCCTCTACTTCACCATGAGATAAAAATGGGCCATGTAACACCCCAAGTTCTGGGAACTCGAAGCGCTACGGGTTAGGGCCGAACAATGGGTCCCGACCCTCAGAGTAGCAACAACACAACGGATCTTACAACAAGGCACAAACGAATGAAAACCAAAACTCAATATAAAACCAAAGGTTTAAACAAAAGAAAGCGTAAAAGACTCGCATCCGAGTTCAAAACAAAAAGGAAACAACAACAAAAGCATAAAACCCGATCCCGTCCTATAATGTACGGGAACCGTGGTTTACCACACCATCCGGATCACTCAACAGCATCCTGAACTTGCGGAACACTTGCATCGACGGTATAAACCGTTAACTAACACTCTAGATACTACTAAGAGCGTAAAGGCACAAACACACATAAGGTAAAAGAAAACACATAGCATGCTTGCACACGAGAATCTCCCGAAACTCGCCTTCGCTTCCGTCTACCAATAGGAATAGATTAGTACTATCCGTTACCAACGGACCTGGATTACAAGAGCACATTCTAGTCTCCTATAGAACTAGACAAGTGGTCACCGCCCGGTTATAATACACTTGGGCCAGTTAAGGTTATAAAGGGTGAATCCTATTCCGTTATCCGTTATAAACATTATAAACAACACAAACAAGCCAAAACACTCAAACCAATATATAAAATGAAGCTAAGTAAGTCCAAGGGACTTACCTCACTCGAAGGTAACTCGAAGGTCAACAAACAACTCAGAGACAACTCAGTTTCCCTCAGGAAATGAGCAAGGAAAGCCTGTTCACACAAGCATCACGAATCAGGAACGGAACGGTTGCTAGAAGTCTATAACTTCTAGTCTCAATGATCTCTAAGAGATCTCCACAAGCTAAGGGCTCAACCCTAGTCTTATAGCATACTCAAGAAACAAGGAACATCCAGAAGGAACAAGGAAAGGAACGAGAAAAGAAAAGAAAAAAGCAGCTCACCAAAGACAGGAATTATTGTAGAGGAAACCGCAGAGACGGCTGGACAGGCGTAGGAGCGGATGGCCGTGGGGGCAGGGATGTGCAGGCGCGGGGGCGGCTGCGTGACAAAAGGCGCGGTCGAGGTTTCTCTCGATAGAAACTTCACACCAAGGAAACCAAAGCTCGAACCTTTAATCCAACTCTTCAAGACTCAACCAAGGGAGCCTGTGAGCATGAACATATCAACAACGGAACCAACAACAAGGATCAAGACTTGATCTTGATCCTTGGTGAAATAGAAAAGGAAGAACGAAAGGAAGAAGTGAAATAGAAGGGAACGGCATGCAGCAACTACTTGAACGTGACGAAGAAACCAAAAGAGATGAACTTAAACGTTTAGCAAGGTTGCAGGAAGCAATGTGGCGGCTGCAACTCTCAAGGGTTGAAGAAATGTAAGCAAGAAACGGGAAAAAGGAGGAAAAGACGGGAATATATAGAGAAGGGATGAAAAGATAGAAGGAAGGGCGTATTAGGGTTAGGAACAAGATAAGGAAGCCGGCCCATAAGATAGAAGATCGAATCTTCTATCTATGGAAAGAAGATAAAATGAACG
This sequence comes from Fagopyrum homotropicum, assembly GCA_033239125.1. NCBI lineage: Eukaryota > Viridiplantae > Streptophyta > Magnoliopsida > Caryophyllales > Polygonaceae > Fagopyrum > Fagopyrum homotropicum. The sequence goes on along the minus strand of BSWB01000007.1, from coordinate 115,247,485 downwards.
AAAGAAAGATCGGGCGTGATCTGTAGTCAGCCGCAGGGGCGGCGGACCCTGCCGTGGGTGCGGCCTGCCGCAGAGGCGACACACTTCACCGCGGGAGCGGTTAAGGTGAAAGACCGGGGTCTTACATCAGATTCCCCTAAAAAGAAATTTCGTCCCGAAACTTGCAAAAGCTGAACGATCACATAACAACACACATAACTAAACATAACTCATATATTCCCACTCGGGGCACGTAACTCAAAACATCACAAAAGCGTACACAATGCAACAAAGGAAAAACTGAAACAAAACGACTACGCTAAAGGTGCATCCAACTCAGCGTAAAACTCCGGATAGTTCCTTTGGATACTATCCTCTGTCTCCCAAGTCGCCTCATCCGTTCTCGCATCGACCACTAAATCTTCATCATCGGTATGTCCTTTGAACGCAAGCGTCTCGTACTACGCTCTAGGACAACCACCGGGTGCTCTACGAACGTGTGGTCTGGCTCAATCACTAGATCCTCGTGAGTGACAATGTGTCTCGGGTCTGGTATGTATTCCCGTACCTGAGACACATGGAAGATGGGGTGAACACCCTCGAGTCTCGGTGGCAAAGCAAGTCTGTAGGTTGCCTCTCCAACTCGCTTAAGAATCTTGAACGGTCCGACGTATCGGGGACTCAGCTTCCCCTTGACACCGAAACGTCGAATGCCTCGTGTCGGGGATACTCTCAACCAAACCTGAGCTCCAACTCAGAACTTCAGAGGTTTGCGCCTCTTATCTGCATAAGACTTTTGTCGACTCTGTGCTGCTAACATTCGCTCGCGGATCATGGATACTCGAGCCATGTCATCCTGAATCTACTCAGGTGCTACTCCACTAGCACTACTCGACTCATCCCAACACAACGGTGTATGGAATCTCTGTCCATATAAATCCTCATAAGGGGTCATCCTGATCGATGCGTGCCAACTATTTTTATACAAAAACTCCACTAAGGGAAGGTGATCTTGCCACACTTGTCCCCAGTTTAACACGCAGGCTCTCAACATGTCCTCTAGAGTCTGGATGGTCCGCTCAGATTGATCATCGGTCTGAGGATGATAAGTAGTCGTAAACTATAGACTCGTACCTAGGGCGGCATGAACCTGCTGCCAGAACCTCGATGTGAACCGTCCTTCTTTGTCAGAGACTATAGTCCTAGGTACTCCATGAAGTCTCTATCTGCCTAGTGAACTCCTTTGTTAATCGACTCACCGGCCACGTTTCCTTGATCGGAATGAAACATGCGGTCTTCATCAATCGATATACTATGACCCAGATAGCATCAAAACCACGACTCGGTCTCTAACCGGTAACGAAATCCATAGAGATGTCCTTCCACTTTCACTGAGGGACGGGAAGTAGGTATAGCTCGCCTCCTGGTCTATGATGCTCGATCTTGACCTGCTGACAGGTCGCACATTGAGCTACATATCTCGTGACGTTTGGCTTCAAACCTCCCCACCAGAAAGAGCATCTGATATCTTGATACATCTTACTCGCACCAGGGTGCACTGAGTAAGGTAAAGAGTGAGCCTCCTGAAGGATCCTCTATCTCAACTCTCGATCTGAAGGCACACAAACACGATCCTAACGTCTCAAAATCCCATCAGCACCAACTGCAAACTGTGGTGCCTCTCCTCAAGACATCCGGTCTCGGATCTGCATCAAAGCTGGGCAACTCTCTTGCTTCTGTCGGATCTCGGCTAACAGATCAGGTACAATCTCCAAGGTAGATAAGTAGTTGTCGGAATTCGGGAAGTGGATATCCATCTCTATCCATGCAAGATCTCACTGTAACTATGGCTGAGTTGTTAGTCTAGCGATTGCCATCTCCCGGGGAGTCTTCCTACTGAGGGCGTCAGCTACCACGTTTAAGGTCGAAGTCCTTGATCAACTCCAACCATCTGCGCCGACGGTTATTCAACTCCCGCTGAGTGAATATGTACTTCAGACTCTTATGGTCTGTGAATACCTGACACGTAGCTCCGTATAGATAATGTCTCCAAATCTTCAAAGCATGAACGACAACAGCCAACTCTAGATCATAGGTAGAATAATTCTCCTCGTACGTCTTCAGGTTTCTAGACGAGTAAACAATCACCTTACCCCTCTGCATCAAAACACATCCCAAGCCCAGCTTGAATGTGTCGCTGTAAACCACAAAGTCCTCAATGCCCTCTGGCTGAGCTAAGGTAGGAGCGGAAGTCATTCTCTTCTTCAGCTCCTCGAAGCTCTGTAGGCACGGCTCGGACCATACGAACCTCGTAGACTTCCGCAACAAGGAAGTGAGCGATCGGGCAATAATTGAAAAGCCCTCAACACAACGCCAGTAGTATCCCGGCAATCCTAAAAAGTTGCGTACCTCCTTGACATTCTTAGGAGGTGGCCAAGATGCTACTGACTCGATCTTCGCCGGATCTACCTTGACCTCTTTAGCTGAAATGATGTGACCAAGGAATGCTACCTCAGCTGTCGATCCTATAAGAACTAAAGAATGATCCTCAAGTGTCATGCGTGCTCCTCTCTACAGCGAGAGTAAACCAAAATGTCGTCTTTGAAGACAACTATAAACTGGTCTAGGAAGTCGATGAAGATGTTGTTCATCAACTCCATGAAGACTGCGGGCGCATTCGTAAGCCCGAATGGCATCACTACAAACTTACAGTGGCTATTCCTGGTCCGAAATGCCGTCTTTGCTATGTCCTGCTCTCTCACCCTCAGCTGGTGATATCCAGATCTCATATCGATCCTCGAAAACACTGAAGCTCCATGCAGCTGATCCAAAAGATCGTCGATACGGGGCAATGTGTACTTATTCTTGATCGTCACCTTGTTCAGCTCTCGGTAGTCGATACATAATCTCATTGACCCATCCTTCTTCCTAACAAAGAGTACAGGTGCGCTTCAAGGAGATATAATAGGACGGATGAAGCCCTTCTCTGCTAACTCCTTGAGCTGCTTCTTCAACTCAAGCATCTCGATAGGAGCCATACGATAAGGGGCCTTAGAGATTGGTCTCATACCGAGCTCTACCTCAATGCCAAAGTCTACACTCCTCTGTGGAGGTATACCTGATGGCTCTCCAAATACGTCATCAAACTTGCAAGCCACTGGAATCTCCTCCAAAGCCGGAATCGTACTATCCTTCATGGCATAGCACCAAAAAGCCTTGCAACCCTGACTAATAACCTTCGCAGCTCACACTACACTGATGACTGTACTAGTCTTCCCGAGATCCCATCCTCTGAAGATCTCAATGTAGTTACCGTCACTGTCCTCTTGCCGATGTCCAAAACTGCTAGATGTCGGTCCATCCAATCCATGCCAAGGATAACTTCTTCATGTACTAAGTACATGACGAAGAAGTCAACTGGCCAATCGCGACCTCCCAATCTAATAGGGCAATTGTGAACCTCTCGTGTACCTCGAATCTTACCCCCATCGGGTAATCCTATAAAGAAGGGTCTACCTTCGACGGTAACTAAGACCAATCTATCTACACATGCATAAGATAAAAAAATGCATAGTACCGGTATCGAAAAGAACTCTGACACGAAAACCATTAATATGAATGGTACTTGTGGTCGCTGGCGCTGTCGGCTCTACAACACTCATCAACTCATACACTCTGGATCATGCATCTCTGATGTCTGCAGATCCACCAACACGTCCTATACCTCTCCCTTGTCCTAGAGTGGAACCAAGACGAGTAATAGGACTAGAAACTCTTTGTTGCTGCTGCTGGTATTGAGATCCCTGTCCTCCTCCAACAACACTGGCAAGTGAAGAACCCTACTGTGATAGCGCCTTGTCCTGGCGGCAAAATGCCACTCTGTGTCCGGGCTTACCACAAGAAAAGAAAGTTGGCTTCTTACAATCAGCTCGGATGTGTCATGCACCTCTGCAGTTATGACACTGTCGCCCTCTGTCAGAACTCTGCTGAAAACCAGAACGTCCCGGTCGGTCTCTTCTCAGGACCTCCTGTCTGAGAAGCTCTCTTCTGACCCGGTCGGTCTCTCTCATAAGCAGAAGCTTTATCTTGATAGTCCGTCAAAGAATCACAACGGAAACTAGCAAGATAAGAGCATGTCGACTCTCTCAGCCTCCGAGAGAAAAGGTAAACATGCTTATCCTCGGGTGGTGTAGACGGACCCAACAAAGACAACTCATCTTGAAACTTGCTGATGATCTCAACAATAGGCAAATCCTCGAATCCAGCCTCAAGGAAATCCTGCAGACGGTCTCTCCTCATAGCTGCAGGGAAGTAGCGATCTCTGATCACCGTCTTCATCTGCTCATAACTGGTGACATTACCGCGAGCGATCCTCCACCAAGAATAAGCTTGATCCTTCAGTAGCGTCTATGTTATGTTAACTCGACGTCCCTCTGGGCAACCGATAGCCTCCATAGCAGAATTTAGCTGTCCTAGCCATAACTCTACCTCCAACCTAGTCTTTCCCATGAAAGTGGTAACCTTCAGTTAGTCGAAAGCCTTCAACCAACTGTCGGGCTTCGGCTCCTTCGCCTCAGCCAACGCTCTAACAACCTCAACAACTCTAGCAGGTGGGGCAACAACCTGTGTAACTCTCTGCGAAACCTCAACTGATCTCGCAGGAACTGACATAACTGGTGCTAGTCCTCCAGTCCTGATTGCCTCTTGAACTCTCTGCACATAGTCGCGATATGTAGAAGATCCGATTGACACTCGTGCGGACTTTGCTGATGGCGCTCTCTGTGCTCCTGACCTAGCAGCGGTCCCGTTCCCAACCTGAGGAACAACACTCTCAACAACCTCTTCAGCAAACGCCTCACCGATAGGCGGGTCAGCAACTAGGGCCTGGCCCCGACCTCTATCTAGTGGAGGTCGTCCTGCATGTCCTCGTCCACATACGGCATGTGGAAGTGGTGGTCGACCCCTTCCTCGCCCTATAGCAGCGGTAGCTCTAGTGCGTGCAATCTGCTATAAGGATAGATATATAAGGCTATATATAGATATAAGGCTACGCAAAAGCTTAAGCAGAAAACCAAGAAAAGCATATAAAGGCCAACATATAAGAAACTACACTGCTGAGATCCGCGGAGGTAGTGGTGGTCGCCCGTACATCTATCCCAGACCGTCAAGTTTAAAAACAAAACACCATTTTTAAAACATTAAACCCCTAGAGGGTTCTATTTATTTATCCATCCAACCTTTAGAAGATTTCGAGTGTCATTGTTGCCAACCTCCCTCTAATACCATATTGTAACACGCCAAGTTTTGGGAACTCGAAGCGCTACGGGCCAGGACCACACAATGAGTCCCGACCCTCAGAGTAGCAACAACACAACGGATCTTACAACAAGACACAAACGAATGAAAACCAAAACTCAATATAAAACCAAAGGTTTAAACAAAAGAAAGTGTAAAAGACTCGTAGCCGAGTTCAAAACAAAAGGGAAATAACAACAAAAGCATAAAACCCGATACCGTCTTATAATGTACGGGAACCCCGACTGACCACACCATCTAGATCACTCAGCAGTATCCTGAACCTGCGGAACATCTACAACGACGGTATAAACTGTTAGCTAAAATTCTAGATACTAGCAAGAGCGTAAAGGCACAAACACACATAAGGTAAAAGAAAACACATAGCATGCTTGCACACAACCAGCTGTTATCTTTCTTTAAGTTATCCATTACTAATTCAACTTATTTTGTCACACGAGATTCTCCCAAAACTCGCATCCGTTTCCGTCTACCAATAGGAATAGATTAGTACTATCCGTTACCTACGGGCCTGGGTTGCAAGAGCACATTCTAGTCTCTTGTAGAACTAGACAAGTGGTCATCACCCGATTATAATACACTTGGGCCAATTAAGGTTATAAAGGGTGAATCCTATTCCGGTTATCCGTTATAAACATAATAAACAACACAAACAAGCCAAAACACTCAAACCAATATACGGAATGAAGCTAAGTAAGTCCAAGGGACTTACCTCACTCGAAGGTAACTCAAAGGTCAACAAACAACTCAAAGACGGCTCAGTTTCCCTCAGGAAATGAGCAAGGAAAGTGAAAAATCCACCTTAATTATATATTTGTATAGGTGATGATGATGGAAGACTTAAACACAAATGAAGTGGTTTTATATACTAACAATCTATTGATTATATTTCGAGTTGCTTGGTTTGGTTTGTTGTTTTGTTTAGAATATGTGTAGATCTTGAAACGCATTTCAAGGGATCTTCGGAGGCATTAAAATCGGATACAAGGCATCAGACGCTTAGTTTAGAGAGATTCAAGACGGAGGCCTTGAATTCCATTTCAAAGGATCAGAAGCCAAGGTCCTTGAAACTCCTATTAGAACAGCGCATGCTAAAGGAAATCAAAACTGCAACAAACTTAATAGATCAAGCGTCAAAGAAGATCTTTTAATAAGATATGCCCAACAAGAAGATATGCTCAAAGAAGATCTCAACCGACCAAGGAAGATTTGATTCATAAAAGAATCTTGCAACGATCATCAACCGAAAGCACAAAGATCTTCTCTCAAACGGAATTTTATATCTTCACAACAAATATGAGAAGATTACGGACAAGAGAGATTAATGTGCTTCAAGAAGATGAAGATAGAAGATCTACAATGTCTACTTCATCTCAACCAAGAAGCGGCTTTCATGGAGAAGAAGAATCATCTTCAACGGTCATCTTCCTAACGGCTAGAAGACCACCTCTCCATAGAAGTCTATAAATGAAGATGTCGATTGAAGAACAAGATAACGAGCTTACACGGAAACATCAAATGTCTTCATGCGATCCAAAACATCTTCATTCGATCAAGTAGTTTTTCTTTCTCTCCTTTCCTTAAAGCGTTATCCCCTAAAAAGATAAAACTCGAGAGCTCCATTGGAATATCTAAAGAGTGTTATATTCGAGTGTGTGTTACTCTGCGAAGTAACTAGGCTATTATAGCCAGGGGAAGAGTTGGATCTAGATCGTAGCATTGGCTACAGTGAGAGAAGAGGGGAATTTCTTCTAGTTTGTATCAAGGACTCTTTGAAGTTGATAATAGATAGTTAGATCCTACGGATATGCCCTGGGACGGAGAGTAGGCTATTTAGAGCCGAACTTCGTAAACATATCCTCGTGTCGATCTTTTTAATTCCACACCATATCTTTCTTTACTGTGACTAACCATGTTTTGCAGGCTTACAAAGTCAAGGCCCTTGAAATCAGTTTCAAATCCCTTGAAATCAAATTGTGTCACAAAGAGCTCAAATCGACTCAAGGCCTTTAAAATTAGTTTCAAAGCCTTGAGATAGGGTTTTACGAAAAGTTCTCATACTCTATTCAACCCCCCTTCTAGAGTATCTTTATCATTTATATTCACCTAACGGTTCTTCAGAAAGCCTGTTCACACAAGCATCACAAATCAGGAACGAAACGGTTGTTAGAAGTCTATAAATTCTAGTCTCAATGATCTCTAAGAGATCTCTACATGCTAAGGACTCAATCCTAGTGTTACAACATACTCAGGAAACAAGGAACATCTAGAAGGAACAAGGAAAGGAACGAGGAAAGCAAAGAAGAAAGCAACTCATCGAAGATGGGAGCTACTGCAGAGGAAACCGCAGAGGCGGCTGGACAGGCGCAGGAGTGAATGACCGCGGGGGCGGGCATGTTCAGGCGCGAGGGCGGCTGCATGACAAAAGGCGTTGTCGAGGTTTCTCTCGACAGAAACTTCACAGCAAGGAAACCAAAGCTAAAACCTTTAATCCAACTCTTCAAGACTCAACCAAGGGAGCCTGTGAACATCAACATATCAACAAGGGAACCAACAACAAGGATCAAGACTCGATCTTGATCCTTGGAGAAGAAGAAAAGGAAGAACGAAAGGAAGAAGCGAAACAAAAGGGAACGACATGTAGCAACTACATGAACGTGATGAAGAAACCAAAAGAGATGAACTTACACGTTTAGCAAGGTTACAGGAAGCAAGGTGGCGGCTGCAACTCTCAAGGGTTGAAGAAACGTAAGCAAGAAACGGGAAAAAGGAGGAAAAGGAAGGAATATATAGAGAAGGGTTGGAAAGATAGAAGGAAAGACATTTTAGGGTTAGGAACAAGATAAGAAAGCCGGCCCATAAGATAGAAGATCGTTACTCTATCTATGGAAAGAAGATAAAACGAACAAAAGAAAGATCGGGCGCGATCTGTAGTCAGCTGCAGGGGCGGCTGACCCTGCCGTGGTGCGGCCTGCCGCAGAGGCGGCACACTTCACCGTGGGGGCGTTGAAGGTGAAAGACTGGGGTCTTAGAGGCTGCATTTCTTCTTCCTCCCTCTCTCGCCGGAGCTTGCTCCTCCTTTCTTCCTCTTAACAACCGAACCTGCTCTTGCTCTCTTCTTCAGCAACCGCCAGACCCACCCCTTCTTCAGCCTCAACAACTGACGTCCGTGTTGTCTTCTCTAGAGAGCCAGCCAAAATTTAGCCTCGAAAGCCTGCACCGTCGTCCCGTTGTCACAAGCCCGACTCCAGGAAAGATGCTCCACCGTCGCCACACCGCTACATCAATGGAAGTCGTGTTGCCTCCAGCCCACTGCTCACGAAGAACACCACCCAGGGTCTCGCCGGCGCTAGCGAAGGACGAGTTAGGGTTTCAACCGATTCCGCCTCCAATTCCGACGCCGGGGACGAAGATCCAGTCCGCCGCCACCTTCTTGACCGAGTCGGAGTTGTTGCAGTTGACGGAGCAAGCAAGCTTGCCTCCAACTTCGCCCAAGACCGCACGGGGCTCGCTCCTTCGTCGTCCTGGAAGGTGGAGACGCCGTCGGGTTCGCACATCGCTGGGGACTTCGGATTTGCTGCCTTTGTCGACCGCCGTGCACCAGGCCGCCGGGAAACCTTGTTGCACAGTGTCGCCGCCTTGGAGCTAAAACCCTAGATCTGGTCAGCTATGTTGACCGACTTTTGGGATATTTACAATCGGGCCCCTCTCTTTATGGTTAATTATAAATGTGACCCAGTATTTTGCATTTACAGTTTATGACCCATATTTCTGAAATTCACTTTTATGCCCTTATGGAATTATTTACAGATTATGGTCAAGATTTTATTAACGGAAAATGGCCCAAGTTTCTAGAGTTGTTCAACTTGTTCGGAAAATGTATTTACGGTTTTTAAAGTTGGGTTCTACTTCGAGATTTATTCTTACATTTATATATTCTATATTTTATGCCCTTGTTGGTTTAATTTTGGTTTATGGCTCAAGGATTTAGTTGTAGATTATGACCCATGTTTATATAAGCGTATAATTGCCCGGAAAATATTTGAGCGGTTTTTAACCTTGGTTTTGAAAACGAAACTAATGTAACGCCCCAATTTTAGGCGCGCTTGCAATTTTCGTTTTTGCGGATTTTATCGATATTTTAATAGCTTATATATATATATATATATATATATATATATATATATATATATATATATATTATGGGCAATTTTGATAACTAGGCTTTTTTGAAAAACTAGAGTAGTAACTAGGCTTTTTAATGTTTCAATTAAGTAAATGTACCCCAACCTTTTGTATTTATTTTCAAACTCTACACACTCTTCTCTCAAGGGGTACATTTACTAAACACAAAACTTGAAAAAGCCTAGTAAACCAAATTGTTTCTATTATTTTCTATTTCTATTATTTTCTATTTTTATTAACAGTATTTTACGACATAAAATATCTTTCCGGAGTATATTATTATTTTGGATACGTTCGCGTATATCCATATTATTATTTTCGGAAAGTCGGAAAAGTTTTCCGATTCGAAAATCACGTTATGAATGTTTTTGATCGAGTTTATTGATCCCGATTTCCTATTTTAATATTTATTATTATTATTATTATTATTATTATTATTATTATTATTATTATTATTATTTTTCTGTCCTCCTCACCTTTTCATCATTTTCCCCTCTTCCTCACGCCAGCTCCTTGTCAAGGAGCTTTTGGTACCGTCTTCCCGCTCAGGCTTGCACCAATGAAAACCTTCTTGGATGATAGTCCTGCAGCCGACTCCTGGACTCCAACACCCAACCAATCGACCCCTCAACACCCTCTCTTAACTCTCCTTTTTGCTCTCTCCGGCTCTCCCTGTCTAGATGTCCCTCACCCATCACCCCTTGGATTGGAGCAAGCAAAGTTGTCAAGCTTTCGTCTTCCCTTTGCTCCCTCTTCAACCCGCATCTCCCTCTTCCTTATTTGTCACAGCAGCCTCCGACAAGGAATTTTGTTTTTCCGGCCACCTCTTGCCTCAGAAACCCCTTTGCAACAGCCCTCTCTCGATCTCCATGTGTCTCATCACCACTTCACAATTCTGCTTCTTATTGTTTTATTCACCAGGATCTGTTATTGCCGAAAGACCAGGAGCCGGAGTGAAGCCTGCGTTGCCGGGAAAAGGGAGCCCCTCCTTGGCCTGCCTTCTCCTACCTTGTCGTCGACACCGGACCGAGTCCTCTGCAGCAACAAGCAGCCCTTTTCCGATCCTCATACCCTCTATTCGTCTCTCCCTTGCTTCGCCCTAGCCGGAGCCCATCGGAGCCGCCGCCTTGCTGAGTTTCCCGCCGCCTCTGCTTTCCTCCTTCCTTTTTTAAAAGTAATTTCAAATATTAACCCATATTATTGCTTTGAAGTTTTGACCTAACTTTCTGATTTTATCAATTATACCCTGCTGGAATTAATTACACAAAACTGCCCAAGGACTTAATTACGAATAATGCCCCATGTTTATAGAATTGTATTAATTGCCGGAAAATGTATTACGGGTTTTAAACTTGGATTTTACTTTGAGTTTTACTCTTATATTTATATATATTATATATTATGCCCTTTGTTGGATTAAATTTGGTTTATGGCTCAAAGTATTAATTGCGGTTTATGACCATATTTTATATATTGGATAATTAACCCGGAAAGTGTTTTAATGACTTTAACTCGGTTTTTAGTACGATGTTTATTCTTATTTTATATAGGTTATATACTATGCCCAAATTTAGTGTTACACTAAATTTATTTAGTTTGGTGCTAGGTTCGGAAGCGCCCCGATAAAGGCCATCGAATCCAAACTCGACATACATTGGCCGTCTTCCGTCTTTTAACGCCACGTGAGTACCCTCTCCCCCGAGCTTATGATCTTACTCGATCTAGTTATGTTTAGTGGTAGAATCATGCTAGCTTGGATCTAGCATACTTAGAGTGAATGCGAAGTAGTGGCTGAAAACTTTAGGTGAAGGATTTGAGTATGGTTTGAACTTTCTAGGGACCGAGGTGTGTATGTTATCGTATGAGCTTTGTTGAGGTTGTGAGTATGTGTTTGTTGAGTTAGGATGGAAGTATTCTAGCATGTGGTTATAGTTGAGATCTCGTGAGTTTATGAGGGCTAGGAGAGTATCCTAGTTTATGGGAGTGTATGATCTTGTAAGAGTATATAGTAGTAGAAGTCTAAGGACTTCTAGCTTGCGTGAGTGGTTGTTGATTATCGTGCTTTGTCTTGAACAGGCTTTGGTTATATTCCTTCGGAGAGTGTTATCGGTTTCGGCTAGCTTTGAGACGAGGTAAGTCTACAGACTTACTTAGCTCGCTTTTACGCATTATTTGGATATGTGATGGTGGTGTGTGCTTTATCTTTGTTTATAATCATGAAACTGGATTATGACAACTTGGTTATATATATTGGGCCATTGTTTATTTTAATCGGGCGGTAACATCACTGCCCAGCTCCTGAGGGAGACTAGGAGGTTCTCTGCGACCAGGCCATACATGGTATACGGGCGGGCTTCTTCGCCACTCCACATGGTATACGGGTTGAGCTCCACATCAATCCTGTTGGTTACACGGGGATAGAGGCAAGAGTTATAAGACTCTTGTGTCACACTTAAAATGAATGAAACTAGTAATGGAATGACTTAAAAATAGAACATATGAATCGGATTGTATGTATATGAGCATGATGTCTGTTATGTGTACTTATGTGTGTGTTTGTTCCCTTGCTATCTTTATAATGCCTAGAATATGAGATAACGGTTTTATCCCGATTGTGGTAGTTCATGTGCACGTTAGGATGTTGCCGAGTGATCCGGAGGAGTGGGCAACCGGGGTTCCGTACATCTTAGGTTGAGTTGGGTATTGGAGTCCTTGTGTTGTTGTTATTTTGTATTATGTTAATTTTGTTGTAAGGACGACTAAAGTCTTTCCTTTCTTTTGTTTTCGGGTTTCATAACAATGTATAAAATGTATTTTGGTTTTGGCCTTTATTTGTGCCTCGTTGCAAGATCCGGTGAAATTGTTATCAAGCTAAGGGTCGGGACCCATTGCGAGGTCTCTACCCGTAGCATTCCGAGTCCCGTGGATTCCGGGTGTTACAAGTTTTACCTTGGTTTTATATAAGTTATCTTCCGTTCAAATTTAGCGTTTAAGCTAAATTTGCTTAGTTTTGATTTTAGGTCCAGAAGCGCCCCGATAAAGGCCAACGAATCCATATCGACATCCATAGATCGTCTTCCGCCTTTTGACGTCATGTGAGTACCCTCTCCCCCGAGCTTTTGATCTTACCTCGATCTAGTTATGTTTAGTGGTAGTATCATGCTAGGATGGATCTAGTATAACGTAGAGTGAATGTCATGTAGTGGCTTGTGGATCTTAGGCCAGTTTGTGAAGTTTTCAGAATGTTCTAAGGGTTTATGGTTGTATGTTCTGAGTTGGTGCATAGGTGAGGGCATGGCTGCCTTGCGAGGGTTTTGAGGTTAAGTTTGTGATTTTATGGTTGTGAGAGTGTAGGCTAGGATGTGCATATCCTAGCATAGTGTTGTACATTTGAGTTTGTCGGGTCTAGGCTTGTTATCCTAGTAGGTGTATGGGTTATGATCTTACGAGATCATCGGGTCTAGAAGTCTAAGGACTTCTAACTTATGAGAGTGGTATTGATTTGTGTCTTGTTATGATCAGAAGATGAGTACCTTCTTACGGGAAGCGAGATCGGTAATGGTTGGTTTGGCTTTAGGACGAGCTAAGTCTCCGGACTTACTTAGCTCGTATTCTGCATATTAGTTTTGATGGTGTTTGGTGGTGTGTGTTTATTGTTTATGTGTGTGTTTATTGTTTATGTTATAAAAATTAAACCGGTAATAGGACAACCGACGTTATATGTTGATATATGGCCCAAGTGTATGATAACGGGCGGTGACCGCTTGTCCAATCCAAAATGGGGCGAGTGGGAGGCGTCTTGTGACCAGTCCAACGGGTGATGCTGATAGACGTCAAGTACGAACCCGGCGTGGTGAAATGGGGCAAGGGTGAGGGATTCTCGTGTCACACCATAAGTGGATTAGTAAGGGAATAACGTTAAATAAAGATAATGAACCGGACTCGCGTGTTTAGATCATGTTGTGTGGGATGATGCCCTATGTGTGTGTTTCTGTCAATACCATGATTCTAATGCTTTGAATGCTAGCTAACGGTTTTATACCGATATTGTTGTAGTTACCTTGCAGGTTTGGGATGCGGCCGAGAGATCCGGAAGAGTGGGTAGCGGGGGTCCGTACATTTTAGGATGGGTTGGTAGGAGTTGTGTTTCAGTTTTGTTTATTGTATCTCGTCTTTTTTGTAGGCCGCATGTATGGCTTTGGGTCTTTGGTTTTGTATCTCGGCTGGAGTCTTTAGTTTCTTTGCTTTGGGTTTCATTCATTGTATAAAAATGTTTTTCGGTTTTGGCCTTTATTTGTGTCATGTTGCAAGATCCGGTAAAATTGTTGTCAAGCTAAGGGTAGGGACCCATTGTGAGATCTCCTCTCGTACCATCCCGAGTCCCGCGGATTCGGGGTGTTACAAAGTGGTATCAGAGCCCTATGTTAACAACAATGGCACTCGCAATGTTCTAAAGGCCGGATAGAGGGAAAAAGAACCCCAAGGGTTCTAAGTTTAAAATGATTTTTCGTTTTCGAAATCTCGAGCATAGTCAGTCGGGGTAGAATGTATGGACCACCACTCCTTCCGCGGATCTCGGCAACTTAGTTTATTGGATTTTGAGATATATATATATATATATATATATATATATATATATATATATGTGGATTGTAGTTGCATGATAGACGTGATTTATCTGTATATTTATATATGTGGACTATAATATATGCTTTGGACCTTGTTGTGTTGTAATGAGTTCCCGGATGTGTTATATTAGTAGTAATGTGGACATAGGACTTATATAGTCGCATATACGGATTCTTATTATATATATATATATATATTAGTATATAGTATGTGGAGGAGTACGTGAAGACGAGGATTAGAGATGACATAAACGAAGGACGAACAAGTGGAAGGAAGACTCGAGATAACTTAAAAGGAATCGAGACGGGGACCATACAAGAAGTGGAGTAACTTGAAGGTGTGGAAGTAGTTACAAAGATTCACGATTAGAAAGATAACGAGATCAATAGAGATAACAATTTTAAGTTCTTTAAGAAGACGCGTGGACAAGTAAAGATGCAAATCGAGGAAGAGATGAGTGCATTCTAAAAAGCTTAAAGGCGGTGTTTCATTACGAGAAGTGAAGCTTTCCTTAGACGCTCCTAAGCTTGGGAGGCAAGATGAGGAGAGTGATCAGACCATTTGCAAAAGATTTAAGATACCGTAAGTTAAGCTTACAAGGTACCAATAAGTGAAGTGTCAACATCTAGAGAGCTATGAGAAGAATGGCAGGGTGGGGACTCACGTAGAATTGACCGGTTTCCATTATGACGATAAGGCTAAGAAATTCCAAAAAGGAGGAAGTGCGTAAAAATGATAATCCTAAGCATATGAGATCGAGAAAACACGTGGATGCTAACTAAAGTTAGAGATTTTGAGAAGACGCACTTACAAGATATCTTGAAGCGCGGTTAAGCCTATGAAGGTGAGTCATGTGACACAACAACGCCGGGAAGGATATATTTATTTTGCAGAAGGAAAAGGAAGCGTGGAATGATGAGTGAGCTAACGGAGTTTAAGGTAGAGTACCTTGAGAATGTAGCCTTCATGAGAATGGTAACATAGAAGCATAGAAGAATGGTAAATCATTGACATTGGAGAAGGTCAATTATCAGCTATTTGGTGACAACCGAGAGCACGCATGTACGGGTGGTCTATGGATGAGTGTGCAGGGAGAGTAACAAGGCTGATGGATCATAAAGGAACGGTAACAAGAACTTGGAATATATCTTAAACTCTTGATTTGAAGTTCATATTGAAATATATCTTAAACTCTTGATTTGAAGTTGTTATGGAGAACACCAGTTTGCGAAAAGAGAGACAGTTGTCTCCGTTTGTACATCGATTACAATGAGCTGAACAAGCTAATAAGAAGAACAAGTATCCCTCACCACGTATAGATGATCTACTCGATCGGTTGCAAGGGTCAGTAGTCTTTTCCAAGAATGATTTAAGGTTCCCTTTCTAGGAGGTATACTTTGATCACAACAATGGATTCCAAGGTCCTAGGATTCCATTATATCAAAGATCTATACGAGGATGATGCAGACTTTGGCAAAATCTACACTGGATGCAAAAATCGACCTAGTGCCAAGAGTATCTGTCGATTTTTTGACCGAGTTTTGTCTCAATCGAGAGATAAGTACTATCTCTTTGAAGGATTTCTGTTCCATGAGGATAAAGTTTGCATTCCTAGATGTTCTCTAAGATTATTATTAATTGAGGAGGCTCATATGGGACGATTAATGGGACATTTTGGAAGAGATAAGACTTATCATATGCTTCACTATCATTTCTTTTGACCTCACATGCTAAAAGATGTTGAACATTTGGTTAAGAGGTGTCTTGTTTGTCTAAAAGCGAAGTCAAGACTGAAACCGCACAGTTTGTATACTCCTCTACCTATTCCTACTTCACCTTGGCTTGACATTAGCATGGATTTTATTGTAGGTTTTCCAAGGACTAAGAAGGGGAGAGATTCTATTTTTGTGGTTGTTGATCGTTTTTCTAAATTGGCTCACTTTATTGCTTGCCATAAAATTGGTGATGCATATGATATAGCTAACTTGTTTTTGAACGAAGTTGTTAGATTGCATGGATTTCAAGAACTATTGTGAGTGATAGAGATGTCAAGTTCCTTAGCTTCTTTCGGAAGACACTTTGGGGAAATCTAGGTACCAAGTTGTTGTTTTCAACTTCTACTCATCCTCAAACAGATGGTCAAACAGAGGTAACTAATCAAACTTTGACTAAGATCTTACGAGCTATTTTAAAAGATAATTTGAATGCATGGGAAGATGTTTTACCACATGGGGAATTTGCTTACAACCACACCTTGTATTCATCTACTAATCTAACGCTGTTTGAGTGTGTTTATGGAGTGCATCCTTTGACTCCCTTTGATCTTATACCGTTGCCTTTAGAGGAGCGGGTAAATTTTGTTCCAGGAAAGTAGGCCGAATTCATAAAGGAATTACATAAAAAGACGCGCTTATGGATGGAATAAAAAGGAATATTTGTTGCTTCCAAAGCAAATCGGAATCGCAAGGAGATGTTATTAAAACCCGGTGATCTAGTATGGTTGCATCTGAGGAAAGAGTGATTTCCGGATAAGCGGAAGTCTAACTTATCTCCAAGAGGAGATGGTCCTTTTAGAATTAAAAGGAAAGTTGGTGATAATGCATATGGTTTGCAGCTCCCAGCCGATTATGGTGTAAGTCCCATCTTCAACCTTAGTGACTTAAGTCCTTACGATTTCAGAGATGAGCATGCCGATGATTCGAGGATGAATCCTTCTCAAGAAGAGGAATTTGATGTGGGACCATGTCCAAAACAAGGACCAGTTACACGTTAAAAGGCTAAGGCATTGAAAGACAAACCAGCAACCCGTTCACCTTCTTCGGATTCAATCATGGATGGAGCGATCATAAGGTCAAGAGTAAAGGCGATTCAAGATGAAGTTACGAACATACTCATGACATATGCGCTCAAGGAAACTCTTCTCACTCTTAAGAGTTCCTTGCTGACCTTACTGATTGTTATAGAAGAGTCAAGCCATGACCAAAAAGATCCATCGAGCAAAGAAGAAGAATAGTGGAAGGAAGAGCCTCAAAGAAGGAGAATGGTTGGCTCCTTAGATGCAAACACTAACATCATGAAAACTAGCTCCTTAACTCTTGCTCTTGTGACTCTTCCTTCAACAATAGTCTCCTTAGCTCTTGTGATCTTTCCTTCAACATTGGACTCTTGAGTACTAGGAGATGATGTTGGTGATGGTGAAGATGATGATTCCTCATCAATAAGGAATAATAACCTCTAAGAATCGTTAGATATTATGATAAACGTCTTAAATTGAGCGTTCTTATAAGGAAATAATTGATTTTGTTGGACAAAAAAATATTATTCGATTGTGTTCATAAATTATTTATTGTTGCACTTGTTTCTTGTCGAAGTTATCACACCATCATGAATGTAATGTTCGTGGTGTTCGTATTCAGGCTTGCATTTGTTTTTTTCTCATCCAGATTGGGCATGAACGCTCGTATTCATGAAAGTAAATCGATAATCAATCGAGTAATGTCCTTAACTACTTGTGTTTATGAACGCTCCTGTTGGGGTCTACATTCAAAATCATTTTTCTCATCCACACTATGCATGAGCACTCGTGTTCATGAAATTATTTGGATAATCAATCGTGTACATGTTTTTAAATAATTATGTGACTGCATGTTCGTGTACATGAATGCTCGTGTTCAATAAATTTAACTCAGTAGTATTAAATCAATCATGTTCGATTAAAAACTTGTTTGAAGTCTTTAATATATTTAATGTTCATAAAACTCATCTTATTGCTTAAAAACACCTCATTAAATGTATTTGGTTACCATTTTAACACCCGCCTCTGAAATCGTCCAATTTTCCGTTTAAGAGGCTCGCTTTCAATTAATTTATTTTTATTCCCTCTAAACCAATGCGGTTTATCAATGTAAGATTGAAAGAAAACTGACTGGGTTTTTATGAAAAAGAAAACAAATTAAATGAACCCCCAACCGGGTTTCGGATATGAACTTAAATTGGAATGACAGCCTTGTTGTAATATCCGGAATTTTTATTCCGTTTATTTCCGTAGCAAACCGGATTTTGAGCCGTTGATCCCTATATGTCTATCTAGTCAGACACAATATCTAAAAATTTTATCATTTTATGTAACCTCACTCCACATAAAATGATAAGATTTTATAACAAACCCTAATCCATCAAACCCTAGTTTATAACATGACTTGTCTTTGACAAGGTCATGCCGTCCTAGTGACGAGATCAAGACGAGCCCAAGACGAAGTCAAAACGAGTTATGACGAGACCATGACAAATTCGTGACAAAGCCATACATGGCTATGACAAGCTATTGACAAGGCCTTGACAACTTCAGCCCATCACTTCCTTTACTACAAGCCCAGCTGTACAGTAGCTTCAGCCCATCTCCAGCCAGCCCGGATTGCTTCAGCCTCCGCCTGACCCAGTTGCTCCCAGCCCAGAAAGGAGGCGGGTCATGCTGCTAACCCTCGCAGCCCAAGAAGCTAGCTGGTGAAGAGACGCATGTACGCTCCTAGTCAGCAGCAGTTACGTAATCAAATTATTGCCTCTTATTCATATATTTCTTTCCTCCTTCTGCAACCTGTTTTTACACGATCTTCCTCCCTGATTTCCGTCCAGATTCAGCACCTTCAAAACTTCCCCTTTTCTGTATCGAGATCCATCGATCGACCTTTAATAAATGTCCTCAGCGCAGCAGCAACCTTCACCGTGACAACAACCTTCAACATCGGTCTTCAACACAACAGGAAGACTCTTCTACACACGGCCGTCTCCACATAAGGCTCGAGTTTTCATTGGATCAGACAACAGACGCTAGCCCAAGGGGAGTGCATATCTACATCTCTTCTTTTGTCATTACCTTACCTTCCTTTTGTAGCCGAATCCTTTGACCTCACTCCCCTCTTCACGTCCAGCCAGTGCAGACAACTCACCCCTCACTGTTCTCATCTATCTCTAGACTAGGCACCAACAAGCCTTCGACTCCTGCACACGCTCAGTTTGCTCCCAAGTCTATGGTTTTGCACACGACCTACCCTAGGTGAGTAAAGTGGTAATGGTCTCTCACTCTCTTCACTCCCTCGTTTCTCTCTTTCTTTTCAGTCACACCAAGGGTAAGAGTTGATCTCCCCTTCCTACTGTATTACAGATCAAGAGCCTTTCTGTCGCCCAGGATCTTCATTAAGTTACAACCAAAGACCTTAGTAAGGGTAATTAAATCTTCTCTCCCTCCTTGAATACATAACTCTGTGATGGAATAGGTTAGAGTGGGGTGTTGTGCTGCTGATGATCTTAGGAGCTTGGATTAGTAATTAGTTGGGATTGGAAGAGGTTGTCAAAAATAGTAGAAACAAATCTGCTATAAATAAATGATGTTTTCTCTAGTTTTGAGAATTTGGAAACTATCAATATTGTCGACCAATGTTAAGGAATTATACTAAAGATCCACCGTTGAAATTTTTATAGATCATAGATGGATATATGTAGTTTATTGTGTCAAAATTTGAGAATAAATGAACGGTCGGATTAGAAGTTATTAGACTCCAAAGTAGGGTAGTTGAGTTGTTTTTGCAACAGTGAATTTTGGCTAAGTATAGGAAATTTTAAGTGTTGTAACCAACTTTAGAAATTTTTGTAGAAGTGATGGTTGAACAGTTTTAAGAAATTCTTACTCCTATGAGTAGATAAGATATCATAGATGGTCTAGTAAATTATTTTAGAATTTTTATAAACTTAATTGAATTTCATATTTGAAGCCGAAGTTGGACCTTAATGACCTTTCAGAAAATAAGAAAAATGTGTAAATTGCCACTTTGTAACCAAACTCATCTTTAAGAGTTAGAATATGACATTTTAGTCTCAAATAAGAGTTTAGACATAAATTATGTAATTTTTAGAAGTTTCAGGACCAACGGTAAAATAGTCATTTTACCATAATTAATATTGTAATCAAGTTTGTTCTATTAAGACCTACTATCCTAGAAGTCTTAGACTTCTAATCACCTAGAAAGTGTGCTGACACACTTGCCTCCTTTGACAAGCCACTGAATTCCTACTGCTACAAATCGATTTGCGAATTAGAGAGTCGAGATCTATTTCAGGTTAAGTCCTTTGGGCTTACTTAGGTAGCTGTCAGACATGAGTGTGAATGATTATAGTGGTGTTTGAATGATGTGTGTACTAGTGTAGTTCATAGTAATCATCGACCGACTTACATATCTGGCCTAAGAGTAACGGGCGGTAGCATTCTGCTCAGTTAGCCCGAGGGCGCTGGGGGTTTCTTTCGGGACTAGTCCATACATGGTTTGCGGGGACGCCACCGGTGGAGGTGTGTCAAACCATCACCAGTTGGATAAGGAACGGGGACGAGAATCTCAAGATTTCTTGTGCTACAACTTTTAAAATCGGATGAAGTGAATCACATAAGTTGTCAGATAATAACCGGATTGTGTGCCAGCATGTTGAGTGTTTATATTCTTCTGTGTGTTTGTGCTATTTATCTTTCTACTTATATTTGATCATTTAGCTAACTGTTTATCGTTGTTTAGACTTGCCACATGTTAGAGTAGATGCCGAGTGATCCGGATGGTAGTGGACAGCCGGGGTGTCGTACTCCTTAGGATGGGGTGCAGTTTCTTTTGTTGGTCTTTCAGTTATGACTGTTGCTATTTCTCATATTATGAGACTTTGTTGTTTCCGGCTGTTAGTTTCTAGTCACATTCATTGTTTTGTTAAAACCTACTTTATGATTTATAAAATTTCCTTATATGTGCCTTGTTGTAAGATCTAGTTAAGTTGTTGTCAAACTAAGGTCGGGACCCACTGTGAGGTCCTAATCAGTAGCTCCCTGAGTTGTGAAGCTTGGGGTGTTACACTTGTTATTATTCAAAAACAAACTCTAACTTAATCCAACCCTAATTGAAGCAAAATAACGACACAAAGTCATAAATCAAAATCATAAACCAATTTGAAAGCAAAGCAACCCCTAATCGAAGCAAAAGAG
This sequence comes from Fagopyrum homotropicum, assembly GCA_033239125.1. Taxonomy (NCBI): domain Eukaryota; kingdom Viridiplantae; phylum Streptophyta; class Magnoliopsida; order Caryophyllales; family Polygonaceae; genus Fagopyrum; species Fagopyrum homotropicum. The sequence continues at coordinate 115,226,361 of BSWB01000007.1, read as the reverse complement.
CTCGATTTTGAAACAACATTGGCTACCAGTTGACTCAAAAACCAACTCTAGGTGTGCAGATCGATCGAGACGAACTATAGAGAATCATAAGGACAATAAAGAAGTTGGATTACCATCTAATTATCTTACCGCCGATGGTATGTTTTCAGACGAACTACAAATAATCAAAGATACACTAGGCGAGAAGAACTACATGGAATGCATGCCATATGACGAACTGCATAGAATCGAAATAAACTAAAGAGAATTATAAGGACAGAGTAATGAAGATGAAATATCAAGTTTTATCGATAATAGTATTACCGGAAGTGGTATGCTCTAAGACACAATACATATAATCAGTGGATGTCGGTCATGCGAGATGATTCAATGCTTCATATCATCTACTTGTAGAGAGGCTCTCTTGGTGTTCAATCGAAGATAGTGAGATTATTTCGTTAGCTGATTTTGTGCAAGATGCTACAAACGATCACCAGATGTTTGTGGCATGCTCCGAGACGAAATACATGCAATCAGTGAATGTCGTTCAGGCGAGATGATTCCATGCTTTAATTCATTTGCTAATAGAGAACCTCTGTTGAACTAATCTTAAAATGGCTCTGATGATGAACGAGCTAAGCCTTGCGATTTGGGATTTTCTTTTGGAAGAGATACATATGAGATTTTTGTTTTGTAAAATTTCCGGTTCATTCATTTAGCTTGGTTTGGTTTTAATATAAAATCCGGTTTGATTTATTTACTTGATTAATATTAACTAACCATATTGCTTTATAGAAAATAATTATAAAATATTCATAAGTAGGTCCCTTTAATGATAAAACAGGCGGATTTCAGATGCATGTGTTATAAGGATAACACAATACATCTAATGATTGTTTTTATGTAATTTGGGTTTTGGTAATTTACCCTATTCCTAATTAGAAAAAAAAAGAGAGAGAATAAAACTCGATTTTTGAGTGAATGAAAAGAAAACAAGTTACGAAAAAGTGGGAAATTGAAAAAACGGAGAGAAAAGCCAAATGTCAAGAAAACAAAGCCTCCAAATAAAAGGAAAAGACAGCAAAAGTCTCTATTTTTTCTCAATTTGAGGAGCGGCAAAGACAAGCATAAGGTGCGTTCCACCATTGTTAGGGGAATTTGTGGTCTCCGTTGATTTTGGTCTTTTGCTCGATGAACAACAGGTCAAAATCCTTCTTTAACCTATTTACCTTCAACTCCAACTAATTCAACCTAAACCTACATTAGCGCTTCAAAGAAGAAGGTGTCCTTCTTCTGCAATATCATGTTTTGAGTTCCACGGACCTTTTTGCTCAATCATTCTTCTTTTGGCGCTACTTTCATACATGTGAGTTTTTGTTTCCTGTTTTGATTCATTTTGTTGCGCTACTATAATGATTGATTTCATCCGATTTGACCTAATCCCTTGATCATCAATGAAGCTTTAGAATTTTCTTCACAATTTGATATTTAAAGGAAAACTATCATTATCATAATGTTTTGCTTGCTTCAAAAAGCAGATGGAAACCTTTGAATTCTTACTTATTTATAATGTTGAATGTAACTTTTGTCAACTCAATAGTTGTCCAAGTTCAGATCCATGGACTTCACTGAGAATCTTGATTCCCAGTCTACCTCCTTTCACCAAATTTCTTACCCTTGTTCTCGGGAATCGACGAGATCTCAAAATATAAATGCCAGAAATGGAGTAGCAAATGGATTGTCCATCAACAATGATCAATATTCCTTTGTTAGAAACGGTCATCATAAGGAAGGTACCACATCTCTATCTCTCTCAACTATAATTCATATTAGAAAATGATCGTATTTGATTTCTTAATTGCAGGAGACCCTGTTCGTAAAGACTTATCAAATTCTAATGGCGTTAACGAGGTCCTTAATACACCTTTTTTACATTTTTTCAGTGGCTACTGTATACACACAAGTGATATAACTATGTAACATAGAACTGATAATGCAGGAACATAACTATGTTAATCATAAAGAAGACGCTACAGCATTTGAAGATTATAGAAAGAAAGTTACAATTATTGTTGAGGAGTACTTTGTCAATGATGACATCTCATTTACCGCAGCCGAGTTAACTGATCTGGGCATGCCTAACTATCGATACTACTTTGTCAAAAAACTAGTTTCTGTTGCAATGGATAGACGTGATAAAGAGAAAGAAATGGCCGCTGTCTTGCTATCGTCAATGTATGCTCAAGCGATTGCTCCTTCACAAGTTTATCAAGGTTTCTGCAACTTAGTTGAATCTACAGATGACTTGGTTGTGGATATTCCAGATGCGGTTGAAGTGCTTGCTATATTCATAGCTCGTGCAGTGGTTGATGATATCCTTCCTCCTGCATTCTTATTGAAACAAATGGATTTCTTACAAGAAGATTCAAAAGGAAGAGAAGTTCTTAGAAGAGCTGAGAAATGCTATCTATCAACTCCTTACCGGGGTGAAGTAATTGAGCGGAAATGGGGACATGCCAAGAGCAAAACTGTTGAAAATGTGAGGAAAAAGATTAGCAACTTATTGAACGAGTACGTAATTAGTGGTGACAAAAAGGAGGCTTTTAGGTGTATCAAGGATCTTCATGTTCCATTCTTTCACCATGAAATAGTAAATCAAGCCCTTATTTTGGCTATGGAGAAGCGGAAATTTGAAGGGCGAGTTTTAGATTTGCTGAAGATGACTGAAGAAGAAGGCATGATCAATTCAAGTCAAATGTCAAAAGGATTTGGTAGATTAATTGAAAATATTGATGATTTATCCTTAGATATCCCAGATGCAAAAGGTATACTACAATCACTCATCTCAAAAGCTGCATCAGGGGGGTGGTTGCATGCCTCTTCGTTAAAGTCGCTTACAAATGAGTCAAATAAGACATATTTGGGAGATACAACGGTGAAGTCCTTGAAGATGAAGGCTCAAGGTATTGTCCAAGAGTACTTCTTGTCTGGTGATGTATCCGAAGTCTGTAGCTCACTTGAGACAGAGGAGTTGGCAACTTCTGAACTTAATTCCATATTCGTTAAGCGGTTGATCAATCTAGCCATGGATCGTAAAAAGAGGGAGAAGGAAATGGCGTCTGTTTTATTGTCATCCTTGTGTTTACCAGCAGATGACGTTATAAACGGCTTTGTAATGCTAATTGAGTCTGCAGACGACACTGCCCTGGATAACCCAGTTGTTGTTGAGGACCTTGCCATGTTTCTTGCAAGGGCGGTTATAGACGAGGTGTTAGCTCCATCTCACTTGGAAGAAATAGAGAACTACTGTTTGGGGTCAAAATCGATTGGAAATAAAGTAATCCCAATGGCCAATTCACTCTTAAATGCACGTTTTGCTGCAGAACGTGTACTCAGGTGCTGGGGAGGTGGAGGTAACGGAAGCATCGGATGGGCAGTGGAGGATGTAAAGGACAAAATTAAGAGAATTGTAGAAGAGTACGAGGGTGGGGGTGGGTTTGGGGAAGCATATCATTGTATAAAGGAGTTAGGCATGCCATTTTTCCATCACGAGATTGTGAAGAAAGTTTTGGTGGCAGAGATTGAGAAGAGAAACGAAAGATTGTGGGGGTTCCTTGACGAGTGTTTTAAGTCTGGATTGATCACCATGAACCAGATGACAAAGGGATTTGGAAGAGTTGTGGAGTCTCTAGATGACTTGGTGTTAGACGTGCCCGATGCCAAGAGGAAGTTTTTGGACTATGTTGAAAAGGCCAAGGCTGTAGGATGGCTAGATCCATCGTTTTCACCGCCGAAGCCTGGACACAGTATCGAAAATGGATCTTCTTTATAAGAATCAGGTTTGCATTATCATCCTACTATTTTACCTTGAATGTGAATCATAGTCCATAACCATAATTCCTTGATACAAATGTCTCTACTCAGGTTTACCCAATAAAGGAACTTTCAGTTTTACCCATTCAAGGAAGCGAGTTAAGTTTCAAAGACGCAGATGCATGGATACATTCACACAACTGTCAAGGAGCTTACGATGCAGTAGTACAAACTGGGCATTAGGAATAGAATTTGATGCGTAAGAGAGTCAGAAACGATGAGTATAGGGTGTTGGTTTGTTTGTATTTCATCTACTCTTTTTTTCTTCTTTTTGACTAGAAATAAGAAAAAGACAAAGTCAAGGTCATCTCTCATTTTAACCTTGTCCTAATGTCTTGTTGTAATTAGGCGATTTGATCGTACGTGTAAGAATAATGCTAAGATACTCAAGTCCAATGAGTAATTTTCTTCCATCATCCTCGAAAAATTATGCATTCATTGCACATCAACTCGATTATCTATTTGCCTTTCACCTATGATAGCACTTGGCATCCCAATCAAAATAATTGTTTACATCGTGTCTAGTTCATCTTCGTGCGGAAATCTATATTCATCACCATAACTACGTGCTTCGCATGCATAGTTGAGATTTTTTTAGCTCCGCATATGCAGTGTGTGGTTGGAATGTAATAAATAATAAAATAAAATAAAATAAAATATGCTTTTTTATTAACTCCAACTATGCACCCCATATACATAGTTGGAAAAATCTCAACTACGCACGCGAAGTGAGTAATTGTGGTGATAAATATAGTATTTTGCCAGCACATTTAGAAATCATGTATAAATATACTCATCATATAGAATATCAAGTAAAGTTAACATTGAAAAAAATATATAAGGAGAGGTGGTAAAGTGATCGAACATAAATATAGTATTTTGTCGGCACATTTACAATTTTGTATATGAAATGATGAATTGAAATCAACAAGGTTCTTTCATCCCGATGACCTCATCTCATCTTGACCTTAAATATATGAAAAGTTCAATCCTTTTGTTTTCATGGGTTGAGAAGCGGTGTTTGTCTTGGAAATAGGAATATTGTTTCACCCTAATGACCTTATTCGATCTTGACCTTAACCATAGGAAAAGTTCAATTCTTTTGTTTTCATGGGTTGAGAAGCAATGTTTTCTTGGAAAACAAGAATATATATATATATATATATATGCTTTCTACCAAAGAGTGTTGATTTGGGGAGTGACGACTACATTTATCCCGATGGTTCCTAGGTGTCATATATGTACTGGTTTTTATACATTTTTGGCTTTTCAACGAGAGTGCGGCCAATTCTGGATTTTTATCGGTATTCTAAGTACGTAAAGGGTTTGACTTATATCTTCTACAACAACGAGAGCATCTTTAGATTGATTTGAACATGATCTTTGTGCACCCAGAGGTGGTAAAGATACTTTTAACTATTACCTACAATTGATATTGATTGATGTTCATATACATTATTATTTGTTAATTAAGTTATCGTGTTGATACCGATTCCTTAGATTCTATCTCATTTTTCTCAATTAAAATGGCTTATTACTTGTTACTTGACAACATAACTCAAACCACAAGATTTTGTCTCTTCCTCACTTTTGACTTAGCTGAATTGTCTATTATTGCAATTACTACAAACATACTTTTCGTGATTCACCACTCGATTACTACAAATGTATCCGTCAAACTTGCGGATCGAGTAAGTTTTATCCTATCATGAGTAAATGTTTATTTTTTCTATATTTGAAGTCTTATGATCCAAAGTCTTGTGTAAAATAAATAATTGGAATAACTCATTCATAATACTTAGGGTTTGATAAGACACTCGAACGAAGGATTCCTAAAATATAGTATAATTTTGTATGAGTTATGATATAGATAATCATATTAAACTATTGATCAAAAAATAGGAAATGTTTTGAAAAAAAAGCTTCTTTTATAATTCATTTGTTAATAACCACTTTTTAGTTGTTCCTAGCAGAAAACCGATATTGAAACCTTAACTAAAACTTCCTTATAAGAAGATTAGTTTAGTGTCAGCACCTTGTGCCACCTTTTGTGGATTTTGTCTAAATAAAAATATTATATTTTCACTTTTGTAACACCCCAAGTTTTGGGAACTCGAAGCGTTACGGGCTAGGACCTCACAATGGGTCCCGACCCTCAAAGTAGCAATGACATGACGGATCTTACAACAAGGTACGAACAAGTGAAAAACCAAAACTCAATATAAAACCAAAGGTTTAAACAAAAGGAAGCGTAAAAGACTCACAGCTGAGTCCAAAACAAAACGGAAACAACAACTGAAGCATAAACCCGATCCCGTCCTATAATGTACGGGAACCCCAACTAACCACACTGTCCGGATCACTCAGCAACACATATATCCTGCAAGGCATCTACAACATCGGCATAAACCATTAGCTAGCATTCTAGATATCAGAAAGAATGTAAAGGCACAACCACCAATAAGGTAACATAAACATATAGCATGCTCGCACTCAACCAGTCATTATCAATCATTAAGTTATCCATTACTAATTCAACTTTTTTTGTCACACAAGAATCTCCCGAAACTCGCCTCCGCTTCCGTCTACCAATAGGAATAGATCAGTACTATCCGTTACCAACGGGCCCTGGTTGCAAGAGCGCCTCCTAGTCTCCTGTAGAACTAGAAAAGTGGTCACCGCCCGGTTATCATACACTTGGGCCAATTACGGTTATAAAGGTCAATCCTAGTCCGGTTATCCATTAACAACAATAATAACAACGCAAACAAGCTAAAACACTCAAACCAATATATGAAATGAAGCTAAGTAAGTCCAAGGGACTTACCTCACTCGAAGTTAACTCAACGGTCAGAGAACAACTCAGTTTCCCTTGGGAAAGGAGCAACGGAGATCCTGTTCACACAATGCATCACGAATTAGGAACGAAACGGTCACTTGAAGTCTATAACTTCTACTCTTAATGATCTCTAGGAGATCTCCACAAAGTAGGGTCACAAACCCTAGTCTTATAAATCACTAAGGGTAAAAAACAACATCAAAAACCAAGGGAAGGAACGAGGGAAGCAAGGAAGGAAGCAACTCACCAAAGACTGGAGCTATTGCAGAGGAAACTACAGGGGCGGCTGGACGAGGCGCAAGGGCGGCACGACAGGGCGTGGGGTGACAGCGTGATAGAAAACGTTGTCGGGGTTTCTCTCGACATAAACTCACAACAAGGGATCCAAAGCTCGATCCTTTGATCCAAACTCGTCAAGACTCAACCTAGGGAGCCTGTGAACATCAACATATCAACAACGGGAAGGCCAACAAGAATCGAGGTTCAAACTTGAATCCTGGAGAAGAAGAAAAGGAAGAACGAAAGGAGAAAATAAAACAAAAGGGAAACGGCATGCATCAACTCATGAACGTGAGGAAGAACAAAGGAAGATGAACTTACACGTTCAGCAAGATCACAAGAAGCAAGGGCAAATGGCTGCAACTCTCTTGGTTGAAGAAACGTATGCAAGAGGCGGGAAAAACGGGAAGAAGGCGCTATTTTATAGAGAAGGGTGAAAAGATAGAAGAAAAGGCGTTCTAGGGTTAGAAAGAAGATAGGAAAGCTGGCCCATAATATAGAAGATTGGATTTTCTATCTATGGAAGGAAATAAAAACGAAACAGAAACATATTAGTGCGATGACATACATCGCCTTGCCGCAGGTGCGGCTATTGTCACCGCGGGAGCGGTGACATACATCGCCTTGCCGCAGGCGCGGCGGTTGTCATCGCGGGGGTGGTGAGAGACAAAACCTGGGTGTTACATCAGAACCCCCTAAAAAGAAGTTTCGTTCTAAAACTTGCAACATCCCAAAAAACCACACAACAACAACACAGAAAAGCCGAACTCAACTCATAAATTCCCACTCGGGGCACATAACTCAAAACATCACAAAAGCGTGCATAACTCCACAAAAGAAAATTGAAACTCGAACGTCTATGGTAGAGGTATAACCAGATTTACATAGAACTCCGGATAGTTCCTCTAGATACTATCCTCTGTCTCCCAAGTCGCCTCATCAGCTCCTCGCATCGACCACTACATCTTCATCATCGGTATGTCCTTCGAACGCAAGCATCTCGTTCTACGCTCTAAGAAAGCTACCGGGTGCTCAACAAACATGTGATCTGGCTCAACCACTAGATCCTCGTGACTAACGATGTGTCTCGGGTTTGGTATGTACTCCCGTAACTGAGACACGTGGAAGACGGGGTGAACACCCTCAAGCCTCGGTGGTAAATCAAGTTTGTATGTTTCCTCTCCAACCCCCTCAAGAATCTCAAAAGGTCCGACATATCTGGGACTCAACTTCTCCTTGACGCCGAATCGTCGGACACCTTGTGTCGGGGATACTCTCAACCAAACCTGAGCTCCAACTCTAAACATCAGAGGTATGCGCCTCTTGTCTGCATAAGACATTTGACGACTCTGCGCTACTAACATCCGCTCTCGGATCACCGTTACTCGAGCCATATCGTTCTGCATCTGCTCAAGCGCTACTCCACTAGCACGGCTCGGCTCTTCCTAGCACAACGGGGTACAACATCTTTGTCCGTATAAAGCCTCATAAGGATCCATCTTGATCGAAGCGTGCCAACTGTTGTTGTACGAAAACTCCACTAAGGGAAGGTGATATAGCCACACCTGTCCCCACTCCAACACGCATACTCTCAACATGTCCTCCAAAGTCCGGATGGTTCGCTCGGACTGACCATCGGTCTAAGGATGATAAGAAGTTGTGAATTGCAGACTCGTACCTAGGGCGGCATGCACTTGCTGCCAGAACCTCGAGGTGAACCGTCTGTCTCTATCAGAGACTATAGTCCTAGGTACCCTGTGAAGTCGAACAATATGGCTAATGAACTCCTCTGCTAATCGACTTACCGGTCACGTCTCCTTGATGGGAATGAAATGTGTGGTCTTCGTCAATCGATATACTATAACCCAGATAGCATCAAAGCCTCGACTCGGTCTCAAACCGGTAACAAAGTCCATCGAGATGTCCTCCCACTTCAATTGAGGGATGGGAAGTGGATGTAGCTCTCCTCCTTGTTGGTGATGCTCGATCTTGACCTGCTGACAGGTCGCACACTGAGCTACATATCTCGTCCCGTCTGGCTTTAGACCTCCTCACCAGAAAGAGCGTCTGATATCCTGATACATCTTACTCGCACTGGGTGCACTGAGTAAGGTGAAGAGTGAGCCTCCTGTAGGATCCGTTGTCTCAACTCTCGATCGGAGGGCACACATACACGCTCCTGGCTTCTCAAGATCTCATTTGCACCGACTGCAAACTATGGTGTCTCTCCTCGAGACATCTTGTCTCGGATCCGTGTCAAAACTGGGCAACTCTCCTGCTTCTGTCGGATCTCTACCAACAGATCAAGTAACACCTCCAAGGTGGATAAATGGTTGTCGGAATCCGGAAAGCAGATATCCATCTCCAGCCATGCCAAGTCTCGCTGCAACTGAGGCTGAGCTGTCATCCTAGCGATCACCATCTCCCGGGGAGTCTTCCTACTAAGGGCACCAACTACCACATTCGCCTTCCCCGGGTGGTATAAGATCTCACGATCGAAGTCCTTGATCAACTCCAGCCATCTCCTCTGGCGGTTATTCAAATCCCACTGAGTGAATATGTACTTTAGACTCTTATGATCCGTGAATATCTTACACGTAGCTCTGTATAGATAATGCTTCCAAATCTTCAAAGCGTGAAAAACAACAACCAACTCAAATCATGGGCAGGGTAATTCTCTTCGTACGTCTTTAGTTGTCTAGATGCGTAAGCAATCACCTTACCTCTTTGCATCAAGCCACATCCCAAGCCAAGTATGGATGCATCATTGTAAACCACAAAGTCCTCGATGCCCTTTGGCTGAGCTAGGATAGGAGCAGAGGTCAACCTCTTCTTCAGCTCCTTAAAGCTCTGCAGGCACGGCTCGGACCACATGAATCTCGTAGACTCCCTTAGCAAGGAAGTGATAGGTCGGGCGATAATTGGAAAGCCCTCCACAAAACGCCGGTAGTAGCCCGCCAATCCTAAGAAGTTACGTACCTCCTTGATGTTCTTAGGAGGCGGCCATGATGTTACTGACTGGATTTTTGCCGGATCTACCTTGATCCCTTCAGCTGAAACAATGTGACCAAGGAATGCTACCTCGGATATCCAAAACTCACACTTAGAGATCTTGGCGTAAAGCTCTCTATCCTGCAGGACTTGTAGTACGATCCTTAAATGTCCTGCATGTTCCTCTCTACTACGAGACTATACTAGAATGTCATCTAAGAAGACAACTACGAACTGTTCAAGGAAGTCGATGAAGATGATGTTCATCAACTCCATAAAAACTGCGGGCGCATTCGTGAGCCCGAAAGACATCACTACAAACTCGTAGTGGCCAGAACAGGTCCGAAATGCCGTCTTGGCTATTTCCCGCTCTCACCCTCAACTGGTGATATCTTGATCTCAGACCGATCTGTGAAAACACTAAAGCTCCATGCAGCTGATCCATAAGGTCGTCGATACGGGGCAATGGGTGCTTGTTCTTGATTTTCACCTTGTTAAGCTCTCAGTAATCAATACATAACCTCATCGACCCGTCTTTCTTCTTGACGAAAAGTACTGGTTCGCCCCAAGGAGATACACTAGGGCGGATGAAGCCCTTCTCAACTAACTCCTCGAGCTACTTCTTAAGCTCAAGCATCTCGATAGGCGCCATATGATAAGGAGCCTTCAAGATTGGTCTCGTCCCAAGCTCTAGGTCAATGTCAAAGTCTACACTCCGTTGTGGAGGTAAACTTGATGGCTCTCCAAAAACATCGGTGACTCGCAAGCTATCGGAATCTCCTCTAACGCTGGACTCGTATTATCCTTCATGGCATAGCACAAGAAAGTCTCACAACCTTGACCGATAAGTCTTGCAGCTCGGACTGCACTGATGATTGTACCGGCACTACAAAAAAAAATTCAATTAGCGACGGCTGTTTGCGACGGCAGAAAAGGCATTTGCCGTCGCCAATAATCAACGGCGACGGCTTGGCCACGGCAAAACCGGGCGTAGCCAGAACAGGCGACGCGAAAAATTTTGGCGACGGCAATAGGCCGTCGCTAATATTTCGCGTCGCCTTTTGGCGACGGATATTAACCGTCGCCAAATATTCGCGTCGGCTACAGCCGTCGCCATTTTGTGTGTAGCAAACTTCGAAATTTGGGGTGGAATTTAAATTTTGCGACGGCAATAGCCGTCGCAAAATTTAAATTTGGTGGGAAATTTTTTATCTTTGGCAACGGCAAAAAACCGTCGCAAAATTTAAATTTGGTGGGAAATTTTAAATTTTGGCGACGGCATTGAGCCGTCGCAAATTGTAAAAATGTGTTTAAAATATTAATTTGTAGCAACGGTAACTTGCCGTGACAAAATAAATTTGGTGGGAAAATTCTACCACATCTTGTAAAACTATAACACGACCTGTATTATCTGAAAACATCTAAATGACTGCATTAAATTGCAACAACAATTTTTATAAACCAAAAAAGTGTATTTAACTTTCAAAACAATCAAAATAGCTCTATTCGAAATGTAAATAAGTTCACAATCTGAAAGTATCTAGGTACTTCATCTTTAACAAAGTGGTAATGAGGTTCACAATCACACACTTTCACGATCTAAACATCTTCTACTTGGACAAATTCTTCATCAACTGCATCATTTTCGCTAATTGGTTCCTTTTCTAATGCTACATGATCTCCATCTCCAATAGACTCTTTTCGATGTGCACTAGTTGCAACCTATAAAATGTGAAATAATAACAATAGTTTAGATGGAGAAAAATAACGGTAACGAACTCTTATGAACATAGAGGAACATTTACTTATTAAAATTGAATTTTTAAAGAATTTAAAGTTCTAAATTACCAAAAATAACCTGTGTAAGTGAGTGCGAGCTTCTTCTTTCATTGCTAGAACCAACTTCCTTGTTGACATATGCAAACTCTAAAAATTCGTCTAACTTTTCAAAGTATGCCACAGAACATCTAGTTTCCCAATCAATCCATGACTTGTCTAAAGGCATTGTAATCACCTCAGATCGCCTACATATATATGCACATATATTTACCAGTTAATGAACCTTATAGACAGCAAGAAAAATAATTTTCCATGTGTAAGGTATACCACCAAAATAAATTTATTAAAACGACTATTGATCAACCTAAAAGAAGATATGGGTCCCACTTTCACCTCAAACTTCTCACATGTCAGTGCAAAGCTCTTCATCTCTACCAACACATTTTAAAATATATACTTATAAATACAAATTATTTAATTCGATCATATACGCTCCTAATTTATATGTATAATATATCTACCAATATTTTTTGTTGTAGATCCTTTGAGAGTTATTATCTTTTGAAATTCGGTGATATTAGTTCCTTTGTTTCACTTAGAGTTATCATCATATGTGTAAATTAATGAGCATTATAAAGTTAGAATATACAAGTTAATGTGCATATGTTTTTTAAGATTTTAAATTTGGTAATGTCTTTATCTCTATGTGGTGGGTTTAATACCTTACTCTTCTGCCATGGAACAGTATGTTTACCATTGCGGATTATTACTACCAAGTTTTCCTGGTATATACAGCTTATAACTTGTAACCTAGTTTTTTTTTATTCAGCAGCATTCAGTGTGAAAATTTGATTCAACAGCATTAAGTGTCTTTATGTCTATGATTCAGCATTCAATGTCTTTATGTCTATGATTCAGTTTATCCTACTCGTGTGAAAAAGACAGGTTTATATTCATTTCTTTTACCAACTGAAAAATAGATTTACATACTCAGCAAAGTGCAATAGTTTTACATACTCAGTAAAGTGCAATAGTTTTAGATACTCAGCAAAGTGCAATAGTTTTACATACTCAGCAAATCAAGAGAAGATGACTCAGATAGACATAGAGGAGTAGAGGATACTAGAGACTCCGAGAGAGAGAGGTAGAGAGCGTACCTGAGACTGAGAGAGAGACCGGAGACTGTTCGGAGTCGGAAACTGCTCTTAAAATTTGAAAAATTGTATCTGTTGCAGAAAATTACAAAAAATCAAAGTAAGCATACTGTTCAGCACAAAGTAGAGAGGAGAAGTCGAATCTTAAACATATATTGAGAGGGTTGAAGAAAGAGAGGTTAACAACCATCACACAAAGTAGTAGCACACAACTGAAAACACTACAACAGCTCACAATGTTCACTACTTCACTGAATTCATTCAATTCAATAGAGAAATCAGACGAATCTTAAACATATTAGGGCTGTTAACGGTTCCAGAACCGGCATTTTTTTGTGGAATCGGGAACCGAACCGTTTAAAGTAAACGGTTCGGTTCCAAAAAGTTTTTCGGTGGGAACCGTTTAGAACCGGACCGGTCAGGAACCGTTTTTCCCTGAACCGGAACCGGACCGTTTAATAAAATCATAGAACCGCTTGGAACCGGACCGTTACGAACCGTTTGAAACCGGAACCGTTTGGAATCGGAAACGTTTAGAGCCGGATCGTTTAATAAAATCATTAACCACTATGGAGTGAACAAAGCTCGGCAAAAGTCAAAGAAGTCATTTGAACTTGAACCTAATGGAATCACATAATTAAAATTTTAAAAGGAAATATCAATCAACAAAATACACAATCTGATTTGTTCTAGTTTGACTGTTTGAGTATTCGTAGTTCAGGTTTGAAAAAAAGAGGAAATAAATACAATCTACATTACAATTTAGAATGAACCCATGAAGAAAGAGGCCCTATTAAAGGTCATCCAGGTTTAAAAAAGTAAGGTAGTTTGACTGTTTGAGTATTTCTAGTTCATTTCAAAGGCCTTTTTCATGCCACAGACCAAACTTACAGCAATACAAAGCTAGTTTGTGACTTTGTGTATGAAATATTTATGACCAAAATAAAGCAGGAAAATACAACAATACAAATCAAGAAAGCTATACAAGATTATAAGGAAAATCTAAATAAATTGGTAAAGAAAGATCAGTACAAAAATAAAGTGACAGTAAAGTAGTAAACTAAGCTGTCAATACAACAATAACCTTGCTAGTTTGTCTATGAAATTAAGAGTTAAAGTATGACCAAAAGGTCCAAAATACAACAGTAACCTTGCCAGAAGATGATGACAAGATGTAAGGCCCTTGTTAATCCATCAATACTTAATAGAAAAGAATAACAAAATTAATAGTTAATATTGAATAGAAGAAGTGAATACTGAATGTAAGATGACAAAATGTATGATGGCACAAGTATTGGCAAAACAAATCCTATTGCAAATCAAACAAGGTTATTCTGTATATATATTTATATACAGTAAGATGGAATCAGAAGAGGATGTAAGATGGCACAAGTATTTACTTGAGAAGAATCACAAAGACGATGATGGAAGAAGATGAGGTTAGAGAGTAGAGGACTTACGTTTAATAGAAGAAGAAGAACCCTGTTAATCCATCAATATTGAATAGAAGAAGAACCCCATTAATACTGAATAGAAGAAACAACAGAAGAAGATGTTGATGAGGAGGAAGAACCCGTCAAAGATTACCGGCGATCGAAGATGGCGATGGAAGGGCGAAGACGGCGATAAGGGCAAAACCCAGAAAGAAACCGTAGGAGAAAAGTGACAGCAGTGGAACGAAGTGCAGCAGTGCAGACCGGACTCAGAGAATAGAGAGAAGAAGTCGGGACAGCGAAGTCGGGAGACTCGGGACAGCGAACTAGCGAAGACTCAAAGTGCAGCAGAGAACTGAGAGAAGTCGGGACAAGTGGACAACGAAGTGCAGCAGTGCAGGCCGGCAGCGGTCGAGCGGCGAGGGTCGAACGGCGAGAAAGGGGCAGGCCGGCAGCAGCGGCAAGGTGAGCGGTCGCCGGTCGGCTTCTCTCAGCCCTAGTGTCCGAAGTGCGAAGTGCGAAGCAGCGAAGGGGAAAGTGAATAAGTGATTCATTCGGCTAATTGGAAATTTAGGGTTAAAACATGTCCAACCCGGATTTTTTTAAATTTACTGTCCGGACCGGATTTTTAATTACGGTCCGACCCGGGTTACGGTCCAAACCGGTCCAAAACCGGACCCAGACCGTAAACCGGAATTTCAGAAAAGCATGGACCGTAAATTCCAGTCCGGTCCGGTTTCCCGGTCCGGTCCGATTTTGCACAGCCCTAATAACAGCTCATTGGAAAATAATTTAAGGTGTAACTAATCTACATAGTCAACACAATTCAGGCATAATATGCTCCATAAACAAATCGCACAAAGATTATTATAGTCCTATCAAATCCATGTTACAGGTTTGAGTGTCTGGTTTATGAAAAGCTATATGTTTCTCCTTCGAGTCTTTGACACGATATTTTGTAACTACATCTCTAAAACATACTCTCCAGCCTCACCGAGTCACTGTACAGAGTAAATAATCATCAATTCACCATGATTTGCAGTTCCTCTACTTATTTCAGCATGCACCTCCTTACTAATTCAGTGTACACAGAAACACATTCATAAATTTACCATGCTTTGCGGTTCCTTAATCTATTAATCTCACTACAGCTCTTTCCAAATTTTCATCCTTTCATTCATGAATTATTGATTTGAGCTTATCATCTCCAAAATAATCTCGTCACAGGCCACCAAACGGATGCTAGGTTATTATTTATCTAAATCTTATGATTAATTTAGTTCTATCACTGTTCTGATTTGTACAGACAAGTAGCCCTTCAACCAAAATGACTCAATTAACCTCCCACACTACAAATTAAGATGCTTAAACATGAAAAATGAATGTTATTTGCCAATCTAATTCTTGAAATACCTTAGACTTTTGAACCCCTTGTTCATTTATTCATATTATAACCCATCTCATCCCAAATTCTAGGAGGAGATTTGAAAAGAGATTAGGATTAAACTGCTGAAGTTACCTATTTGAGATATGCAAATAAAAAAATATTTTCCGGGTGAATACCTGTCTTCCATCCAAGCAACACTGTACAAGTCACCTCTACTTATTATTATTATTATTATTAGTAAATTAGCTTTTGCGAGCCGCTCGTATTCGGCTCGGGCTCATTACGAGCTCAATACCAGACTTGTATTCAGGTTGTTTTATAAATGAATGAGCCGAATACGAGTTTTTAGCTAGCGGAGCCCGAGCCGAGAAGAACAAGATGGACAATTAATATGATGAAAAACAAGTAAAGAAGGGTTGTTAAAGAGAACATCAAAATTCAAGGAGATTAAGTCAGACATCAAATTAATTGGAATTCTCGAGAATTGATTGTCGGCTTCTTGGTAACAACGATGGAGAATAAAAACAACACGGAGGAGAGTAGAAGATGGTGGCGAGTACAGAGCGGTGTCAATCGATTCCAACTATAATTCCACAATCGATACTTTGGGCGAGGGTTTTCGGAGAAAAGTAGAGGACGGTGACAACTGATTCCAAGTTTCCAACGTAACTATACCGTAATCGATACTTAGGGAAGGGTTTTTTGAGAAGAGTAGAGGACTAATCAACAAGAAGGAGAGTAGATGAGGACGGTGTCAATCGATTCTAACTGTAATTTCGTCCTTAATCAATACTTTTGGCGAGGGTTCTTAGAGACAAACAAGGAAGAGAGTACGTACATCGTCTCTTCGATGAGATGAATTTGGTTAGGGTTTTTTTAAAGTATTTTTTAACAAGTTGTCATTACTGGGATAAAATTTTAAAATTTATATTGATGGAATATTTTTGGAGATAAAATTTTAAAATTTATAGGGATTTTTAATTATTTTGAAAGAAAAAGAAAATTAATTATATTATTTTTTTAATGTTTTTTACCCTAATATTTCATATGGCGCCAATATTTCATATGGCGTCAGCAACATAGCCGTCGCCAAAGGTACCATTTATTAGCCACGGTTAAGATTAGCCGACGCCAATTATAAGACTATTAGCGACGGCCTATACTGCCGACGCAAATAATTGGTATTTTTGCCACGCTGATGTTGCCGTCGCTGTGCCGTCGCCAAATATAGACCAATGGCGACGGCAAACTCTTTCCGTCGCCAACAAGCGTGGCCAATTGAATTATTTTTTGTAGTGCGGTCTTCCCGAGATCCCATCCTCTGAAGATCTCAACATGGCATGACTTTGTAGTTACCGTTATTGTCCTCTTGCCGATGTCCAAAACTCCTCGATGACGATCCATCCAATCCATGCCCAAAATAACTTCTTTATGTACTAAGTATGTGATGAAGAAGTCAGATGGCTAATCGCGACCTCCCAATATAATAGGGCAATCGCGAACCTCTCGTGTACCTCTAATCTTACCCCCATCGGGTAATCCTATAAAGAATGGTCTACCTTCAACGGTAACTAAGGCCAAACTATCTAAACATGCATCAGATATAAAAGAATGAGTAGCACCGGTATCGAAAAGAACTCTGACAAGATAACCATTAATTTGAATGGTAGTTGTGGTCACAAGCGTTGTCGGCTCTACAACACTCCTCAGCTCGTAAACTCTAGCTGACACATCCCTGGTGTCTGCAGAACCACTAACTCGTCCCCGACCTCTCCCTTGTCCCGAAGCGGTAAAACCATGTGCTCACAACTACTGTTGGTACTGAGGTCTCTGTCCACCTCTGGAAACACTGGCGGGTGAAGAACCTTGCTGCGATAGGGCCTTGCCCTGACGACAAAACGCAGCTTTGTGACCCATCTTGCCACAAGAAAAGAAATTCATTGCGGGCTTCTTGCAATCTATGCGGTTGTGACCAGCTTCACCGCATTTATGACATTGTCGTCCTCTGTCAGAACCCTATGTCAATTGCTGAAAGCTAAAACGTCCCGGCGTATAACTATGCCCGAACCTAGCTGCTCCAGCTCCAGCACTGGTTGGTCCAGTCCTTTGTCTCTTCTCAGGACCTCCTATTTGAGAAGTTCTCCTTTGACCTGGTCGGTGTCTCTCATAAGCAGATGCTCTATCTTGATAGTCCGTCAAGGAGTCACAACGGAAACCAACAAGATAGGAACGGGTAGACTCCCTCAACCTCCGAGAGAAAAGGTAAACATGTTGATCCTCGAGTGGTGCAGACGGACCTAGCAAAGACAGCTCCTCCTGGAACTTGTTGTCAATATCAACAATAGGCCAATCCTTGAATCTTGACTCGAGGAAATCCTGAGGAAGATCTCTCCTCATGGATACAGGGCAATAGCGATCCTTGATCATCGTCTTCATCTACTCATAGCTGGTGACCTTACTCCACATGGTCCTCCACCACGAATGAGCTTGATCCTTCAGTAGCGTTTGTGTTATGTCGACTCAACATCTCTCTAGGCAACTGATAGCCTCCATAGTAAAATTCCGTTGTCCTAGCCACATCTCCACCTCTAATCTAGTATTTCCCATGAAAGAAGGAACCTTCAGCTGGTTGAAAGCCTTCAACCAACAGTCGGGCCTCGGCTCTCTTGCCTCGTATGGAACTCCAGCAGCCTCAACAACTCTAGTAGGTGCACCAACAACCTACGTAACTCTTTGTGAAACCTCAGCTAATCTCGCGGGTACTGGTGGTGTTGGTGTAGGTCCTCCAGTTTTGATAGCCTCCTCAGCCCTCTGCATGTAATCACGGTATGCAGAAGCTCCTATGGACACTCGACCGGACTCGGTCGACTGTGCTCTTTGTGCTCCGGACCTAGCGGTCGTCCCATTCCCAGCCTCTAGAACAACACTCTCAACAACTTCTTTAGTGAACACCTCGGTGATAGTTGGACCAGCAACTGAGGCTTGGCCCCGACCTCTAGTTAGTGGAGGTCTCCATGTACGCCCTCGTCCACGGACGGCAGGTGGAAGAGGTGGTCGACCCCTTCCTCGCCCCATAGAAGATGTAGCTCTAGTACGTGTCATCTGCGATAGGGATATAGATATATAAGGCCACGCTACAGCTAAAGCAGAAATCTAAGAAAAAGCATATAAAGACCAACATAAAAGAAAACTACACTGGTGAGATCCACTGACGTAGTGGTGGTCGTCCATACATCTATTCTAGACCGACAAGTTTAAAATAAAAATCCTCTTTTGTAGATCCCTTGCGGGATCTGTTTATTTATCTATCCGACCTTTAGAAGATTTCGAGTGCCTTTGTTGCCAACCTAGAGCTCTGATACCATATTGTAACACCCCAAGTTTTGGAAACTCGAAGCGTTATGGGCTAGGACCTCACAATGGGTCCCGACCCTTAGAGTAGCAGCAACACAATGGATCTTACAACAAGGCACAAACAAATGAAAAACCAAAATTCAATATAAAACCAACTATTTAAACAAAAGGAAGCGTAAAAGACTCGCAGCCGAGTTCAAAACAAAAGGAAAACAACAACTGAAACATAAACCTGATCCCATCCTACAATGTATGGGAACCCCGGCTGACCACACCATCCGGATCACTCAGCAGCACCTATATCCTGCAAGGTATCTACAACATCGGTATAAACCGTTAGCTAGCATTCTAGATATTAGAAAAAACGTAAAGGCACAACCACATATAAGGTAATATATACATATAGCATGCTCGCACTCATCCGGTTATTATCTTTCATTAAGTTATTCGATACTAATTCAACTTATTGTGTCACGTGAGAATCTCCCGAAACTTGCCTCCGCTTCCGTCTACCAACATGAATAGATCAGTACTATTCGTTACTTGTGGGCATGGGTTGCAAGAGCACCTCCTAGTCTCCTATAGAACTAGACAAGAGGTCACCACCTGGTTATAATACACTTGGGCCAATTATGGTTATAAAGGTCAATCCTAGTCCGGTTATCCGTTAACAACAATAATAACAACGCAAACAAGCCAAAAGACCAAACCAATACACAAAATGAAGCTAAGTAAGTCCAAGGGACTTACCTCACTCGAAGGTAACTCAACTGTCAGAGAACAACTCAGTTTCCCTCAGGTAAGGAGTAACGGAAAGCCTGTTCAGACAAGGCATCACGAATTAGGAAAGAAACGGTAGCTATAAGTCTATAACTTCTAGTCTCAATTATCTATAAGAGATCTCCACAAGGTAGGGTCACAAACCCTAGTCTAACAAACCACTAAGGGTCAAAAACAACATCAAAATCCAAGGGAAGAAACGATGGAAGCAAGGAAGGAAGCAACTCACCAAAGACGGGAGCTACTGCAGAGGAAACCGCATGAGCGGTTGGATGAGACGCAGAGGCGGCACGACAGGGCACGTGGCGGTGGCGTGACCGAAAGCGTTGTCGGGGTTTCTCTCGACAGAAACTCACAACAAGGGATCCAAAGCTCGATCCTTTGATCCAAACTCGTCAAGACACAACCAAGGGAGATTGTGAACATCAACATATCAACAACGGGAAGGCTAACAAGAATCAAGGTTCAAACTTGATTCTTGGAGAAGAAAAAAAGGAAGAACGAAAGGAGAAAACAAAACAAAAGGGAAACGGCATGCAACAACTCATGAACGTGAGGAAGAACAAAGGAAGATGAACTTACATGTTCAGCAAGATCACATGAAGCAAGGGCAAACGGCTACAGCTCTCAAGGTTGAAGAAATATATGCAAGAGGCGGGAAGAAGGCGGATTTTATAGAGAAGGGTGAAAAGATAGAAGGAAAGACGTTTTAGGGTTAGGAAGAAGATAGGAAAGTCGGCCCATAAGATAGAAGATCGGATCTTCTATCTATGGAAGGAAATAAAAACGAAACGAAAACAAATCAGTGCAATCTGTGGCGAATCCGCAGGGGCATATCGCCCTACTACAGGGGCGGCTACTGTCACCGCGGGGGGCGGTGACAGACATCGCCTTGCCGCAGGTGCAGCCGCTGTAACCGCGGGGGCGGTGACAGCCAAAAACTAGAAGTTACTACTTATATGTACCATTTATTAAATATTTTTTTTTAATAAAATGTTATATTTTTACTTTGTGTATCATGTATTGGATAACTTACATAAACTCATTCATTTTTTATTAACTAATGTGACTAACATTTGTGAAGATTAAATTAAAAAAAATTTATAAATCAAAGGACATGATTAAAAATCTATTAAATAAATTATTGTTAGAGTATTATATTTATACCTTAAGGTATTATTTGTATCATCTTCGGATTCTCTATTTAATATATAAAGCCATTAATCTTAGTTGGTAATCGACGTGGGATAACAAAATTCCTCCAAATATTTAACTTAAATATGTCATCGTGATAATCTTTCAAAAAACTATGGAGAAATCTTTCCAAAAAATAAAACTTCAGTTACACGATTACTTAATATATATTTTAGGGGTAACCATTTATTTGATTTTAATAAATAAAATATAAATTAATTAATTAATTAAGAGTTTGTTTAAAATTACACAAACGACTTCAACGTCCGACATTACGACTCATCTAATTATAGGTTAACGATATCACATAACATATATTAATCCGATATGAACAATAATTATACTTGAACTTAACCAAAAGGCCAAAAAATATATTATTTGTATAATCTTTGACTCCCTATTTACCAACTTTAATTGCTAATCGATGTGGGATAACAAAATTCTGAAAATATTTGAGGTAAATAGATCACGCTGATGATCCTTACAAAATAGAAAAATTGCGTCCAAAAATTAAAACTTGCCCAGATAATTGTAGTTTAACGATCCCATATAATATATATTAATCTGATGTGAATAATAATTATACTTTTTATAATCTTTAGACTTTCTATTTACACAAGTTCTAAAACCACCAACCTTATTAGCTAATCGATGTAGGATAACAATATCTCTCAAAAAATTTAACGCGAATAGGGACTGATAATTCTTTAAAATAAAAAGAAAAAAGCGTCCCAAAAAATAAAAAAATTTTAGGAGTACGATTACTTAACCAAAAGTAACGTTAAAATATTTAACGTAAATAGAGATCGAAAACTAACAAAACTCGGAGTTCATTTATTTTTATTAAACAAATTGTCACAAAAAGTGGGAGCTCCGTTGCGAAAACACTGCGCGCCACATTAGCAACCTTGTGCTCTTTTTTAATATGTATAATAGATGACAAATAGATATTTTTGATTTCACAAAACAAAAAATTGCTTAATAAAATAATCGTTTGGGCTAATAATCCTTCAAAAAAATAGAAAATATCGTCAAAAAAAAAAACTTGAGGGGCACGATTACTTAATATATATTTTAGGGAAAAACATTACGACCCAGAATATTATAGGTTAACGATCGCACATAACATATATTAATCCGATATAAATAGTAATTATACTTGAACTTAACCTTGACCAATAAATTTAAAACTTGTATAATCTTTAGACTCTCTATTTATACAAGATCTAAAACCATCAACCTTAGTATCTAATCGATGTGGAATAACAAAATCCCTCAAAAAATTTAAAGTAAATAGATCGGACTGATAATTCTTTTTAAAAAAATAAAAAACCGTCCCAAAAAATAAAACTTCAATAATACGATTACTTAACCAAAAGTAACGTGAAAATATTTAACGTAAATAGAAACCGAAAACTAACATAAATCGGAGTTCATTTATATTTATTAATAAAAAATTGTCCCAAAAAATAGATTAGTTGCAACAATAAAAAGTAACGTGAAATCGTTCCAATAAATAGTTAATTTAATAATAAAAGATTTTTTGGCTTGAAATAGTAAAATAAAGATTTATTGGCATTAATTAAGGGAGCTTCATTTCAAAAATACTGCGCGCCGTGTCAACAACTCTGTGCTCTGTTTTAGTATCTATATTAGATAATAGAATATATATATATATATATATATATATATATATATATATATATATATATATATATATATATATATATATATATAACCCCAAATCCGATGGATGCTACGGTCTAGGACCTCACAATGGGTCCCGACCCTTAGCCTGACAATAATTTCACCGGACCTTATAATACGGCACAAATAAAAGGTAATTTGAAAGAGTTTTAATGCATGATGAATCTTTGAAATACAATTGAAAAATATAACTCCAGCCGAGTTCTCAAAACCAACAACATGACAACGTCTTAAGACAACAATAAAAGATAAACTGATCTCGTCCTATAATGTACAGACCCCGGAAGCTCACTACTGCCAGATCACTCGACCGCCTCCCTAACCTGCAAGGCATCTACAAAGCAGTATAATATTGTTAGCTAACATTCTATGTGTTAGAATAAAGGTAAAGACAAATATACACATAAATAAGGCAACACATACAACATGCAAACACTGAAGTCCATTTATTATCTTTATTTATGTTATTCATTACTAATTCAACTTTCGATTTTGTGACACGAGAATCTCCCTGAAACTTGTCTCTGTCCCCGTTTACCAACAAGGAATGGTATTGATGCATCCGACCGTCTACTTGTCTATCCTAGTCGCAAAGAACCTCCTATCTCTCGCAAGAGCTAGGTAGTGATGTCACTGCCCGTTATCATACACTTGAGCCAATTATATATATATATATATATATATATATATATATATATATATATATATATATATATATATATATGTCATCCTATTCCGGTTTCGTTATTTAACCTAACTAAAACACATCACCAATACACAACATGCTAATACGAAGAAGCCAGCTAAGTAGGTCCGTGGACTTACCAGTCCCAAAGCGAAACTCGATCAACACTCTCTCAACTTCGCATGGGAAGGCACGCAAAGCTTGTTCAAGACAAGGAACACGAATCAACAACACTCTAGCCAACTATAAGTCCTTAGACTTCTAGTGCTCACAATCCTCACAAGATCATAAACACATAAGATAGCTCAACACTCTCAGTCCACTGCATTAAAGGCTCCCAACATGATAACTCTCGTATACAAACCGTTACCCTCAAAGATCTAAGAGATCTTGCGACAACGCCACAACCAACACACTCACAACTCTCACAAGATAACCATAAGAGTCAAGCCACTACTTGGCATTCCAAAACAACTATGCTAAGTCAGCCTAGCATGCTCCTAAGATGGATCAAGATCTAGGAAGCGGAAAGGGAAGGAGGAAACAAGAGATCGGGAACTTACTACTGCAGAAACTGGACCTGCGGAGCACAAATGCCGTCCCTGTGGTTGTCAGATGCCGCTCATGCGGTGCCAATCGCCGCCCTTACGCCTCCTAGGATCCGCCCCCGCGGTTGTAAGTTAACAATCCCACATAACATATATATATTAATCTGTTATAAATAATAATTATATTTGAACTTAACCAAAAGACCAAAAAATGTATTATTTCTATAATCTTTAGACTCTCTATTCATACAAGTTCTAAAACCATCAACCTTAGTAGCTCATCGATGTGGGATAACAAAATCTCTCAAAAAATATAACGTAAATAGATGAGACTGATAATCCTTAAAAAAAGAAAAAATCGTCCCTAAAAATAAATTTTTGGAGTATTTAACGTAAACATTTAATTTAAAATAGAAAATCAAAAACTAAAAGAAACCGGAGTTCATTTAATTTTTTTAAAAATTTTTTTCCAAAAAATAGATTCGTTTCAACAATAAAAAGTAATGTGAAATCGGTCCAATAAAATAGTTAATTTAATAACAAAATATTTTTTGCCTTAAAAATAATTTTTAAAAAAATATTTATTGGCGTTAATTGTGGGAGTTCCATTTCAAAAATACTATTCTACAGCGTGCCACGTCAGCAAACTTATGCTCTGTTTTAATATAGATAATAGATGAAAAAACAACCCAAAATAGTACCAACTATTAACATTCACCCTAAAATAATACCAACTTTGAAAGTTACTATGAGCGATACAAACTATTAAAGTATTTACCAAAAATAATATGTCATACTTTTCCATCAAATATACTAAATCCGGCAATGACGTGGCAATCGGAATCTTACATGTCATCAAAAAACGGATTAGTTGTGCGATGTGAATTTTATTTTTTTAAGTCAAGTTAACAACATAAGAGTGTTAAAAAAATATAAATTAAGTTTTTTTGTAATTATTAAATTAATTATAATTAAGCTTTTTAGTAATATTGTTCTATTAATTAGGCTCATAGCACAATCTCATTTAGTAAATATACCCCTAATAGTATAATAGAGTAAGTCAATTAGAGTGGTAAAAATTAGAGGGACATATAAAACAAAAATCCATGCAAAAAAACCTATTTTATCAAATTCTTTCAATTATTAATAGATACTTAGATTGATTAAAGGGTAACTTATTTCTTAGAAAAATAATGATTTTAAAATTAGATTAAATTATATAATTAAATTTATAAAAATACATAATTGGTTTTATTTTTGAAATCGGTCATGCGGTTAAGGTCTTCGTTAGAGTTTAACTTCGTTAGAGTTGAAATGAGTTATTTTCTAAAATTATTTTTATTCCGACTTTAGGTCTTACCAAACACGAGGAATGAGTTATATTAATTCCACGAGAATTTTACGTGATAAGTCCAAAAAACTTAAAAAAATATATTTAATATTAGAAGTGAAAATTAATATATCTGGACTTGGGAGCAAGGACGATCCAAGACCGAACCCAACATGTTCGGAATGGTCAAGGTCTTACCATTGAAGGTTTGGTTGTATTTTTGAAGTAACTTACATGAATTTTGAAATTGGTAATCTAATCCTTTTGTATCTGACCACTTAGGGCCTGTTTGGTATTGTATTATAGGGGATTCATTTAGATTCTTTTTATGAGATTCTCCGGGATGGTAAAATTAGAGCCGTTTGGCATTAGTTGGAGTTTCGGATTGTATTCTTTTATGAGATTCTTTTGGCTAAAGAATCCCCTAAAAACAATCTTTCCAAACCAAGCTTCTTGGAGATTCTTGGAGATAGATTGTTTTCTGTACCTTTACTACCCTTTGCCCATACCAGCAGTAAGCGATCTATATTTTCTTCCTCTCCCAGACTCTCCTCTTCTCGATCGAAGTTGTATGATGTAACACTAGTGTTCGCCACTTAGCGTGCATGCAAATAAGCTTTAAATTTATAAAACTAGAATCAAGCAAGCGAACCCGCAGTGTACGGATCGACGTAGTTAAGCAAGAATTCCAGAGTATCGAACACAGGGATTTGGGGGAACAAATTCAATTGCAGATTATCAAGCAAGTAAATGTAAGAGCTTTGCAAATTATTGGGAAAATAACAATCCTAAAGATCAAAGTATCCAGCTGTGGCTATCGATTTCAAGATATACTAATGATATAAGGATAGAGTTAAGATATGCAAAGGTATGCTAATGTAAGGTAATCGTACGGTGAAGTTCCAAAAACCTTATATGACTCACCTACAAGACACTCTCTATAAAGGTTGTTGATGCTTCAATATAGAAAGGATCTAAAGGTAAGAATTAATGTCAAATACCCAAACTTGTAATCCAAGGATCAAGACTAACTAAATCGATTAAGGTTGTGACACTCACAATCGAGGTAGAGGTTGTTGAGGCTTCACTACCACCTAGAAAAGGCAAGCCTAAACTAAGTTAAAGCAAATCTTTAACTTTGGATTTAAAGTAAAAGCAAGTTCGTAGACTTAAGGGAAATCACGGTTAGTTCTTGAGGTTCCACGGCCGTGGACTCAAGAACAGGCCGTAATTTAGGTTTCGTCGGCGATTCTCTCTAACTCTCAGGGTCCAATCTGTTTACGATCGATCTATCATCACCTAAGCCACAACTATCAACCCTTCACCTTAGAATTGTTAAGGGTTTTTAGCCAACAATAGTCATATTAATATCAAATTCAAGATTTAAAAGATTGAAAGATGAAGACTTCCGAAAACCTTCAATAAACTTCAAACCAATCTCAATGTCACAATCAAGAACAAATATCGTCACTAGATTCGGAATAGAACAAACAAACACAATTTTAGATAAGAAGGAAGAACGGGATGTCAATCCGTCTTCTAAATCAAACCTAAGCAAGAAGAGGAATCTTCTTGCGAACAATCTTCCGAATCTTCGATCTTCCGTAAATCTGGAAATCTCAATCACAATCTCCACCAAAAGTGCGAGATTAGGGAAATTCCAAGCGCGAACGTAGGATGCGTCTATGCGTAAGCCAAGGTGTAAAAACACGTGTAAAGCGAGGTGACGGAATCTCTCTTCGTCCGTCCTTTTATAGTGTATGATGAAGTAGCGGCCCGACCCAATCTTTTAAAAGATCGTGGCTTAAAGTGTGGCGAAAAAGATCGCCAAGATCACGGTCGTGGAAGGTTCCACGACAGTAATTTAGAGCGTGGAAATCAACACGGTTTGAACACATGATTCCACGACCGTAAAAGCTATTGGAATGAATCACGCTTCACTTGCTAGGGTTCTACGGCCGTGGAACTGAACGTGGAAAGTAGTACGGCCGTATTTTAGAGCGTGGTTTAGGGCAATAACGTGATTCTTCCCTAGCCTCGTGCATTCTCCAAGTTGAACTCCTTTTTGCTCCTAAGAATGCCCTCAATCCATGGACATATCAAACAACTTCATCCTTGCTCAATTCCGTTCGAAAATGGCTCTCAATCACCTATAATCAACATAAAGCTTGTGTAGACATCCATATCGATAATATAGGCAAACTAGCTCACAAATGCAACAATGTTCATTCAATGACTATCAATATGAATCAAATACGTTTAGAAAACGTGCCTAAAATATCACAATATTTCATGCTAACAAATTACCCCATACTTGCAACTTGCTTGTCCCTAAGCAAGGTCTTTCAAAAGCTTTAAAACAAGAGTTAGGATGAAATATGTGTACCTTCTCAAAGCAATACTTCTTTTGGAGGAATGTGCCTTCTAATCAATAGATCATTCTCAAATCTTGCTTCAATCGTTTATAAGACTTTCATACACTTAATCAAAGAGTAAAGAGTAAAGAAAACTCATGAATCAATCAAACTTCCATACAAACATCATAACCCTTAAACAATATCAAAATCAATCATAAGAAACTTCAATTTAGATCACCAAGTCATATAACATTCTTTTGATCTTAAGGACTTTCAAAGAAAAAGGTCTAGAATGTGGAAAGGGAAGGAAACTTTAAGGAATGTGGTGCATGAATCCGGGAAAGTGGATAACTACTCATTCTTCTTCTCTTGCGGTTTCCGCAATAACTTCAACTTAGAGCTTCGCTCTCTTCCTTTCATTTTTCGACTTTACTTTTGGAGTTATGGACAGAGGTGCACAAAAACCGAAGCCTAGGAGATTGGCGTTTCTCAATTTTTATGAGATGCCTCAAACCCTTAGCGCACATACCATAATCCGCTAGGAATATCGCTCAATCCGACTTTGGCAAGACACAAACACCCGGCTATGTGAATGGTGCCGAGTTACTCATCGTCATGATTGACTTCCCCAAACCTACAATTTCTTTCTATTCTTTTGATTGCAAATAATTGCTCTCATGGCCCTCCCACATCAAACATGCCTTTTTCATTCACTTCTCCAAATTCCCGGATAGGTAAAGGAGGTCAATATTTCAATGAGGAGCTAAATGATCAAAGAGAGAAGAAAGAAAAATCGAATTGCCTTAATCATCTCAACAAGAAGTATAAGAACTTATAGTGTGATTTCAACTTCAATTTCTCAACATGATTTAAGTAACATTCATCACATTATGAAACTTGCAAAAGAGGTATAATCAACTCATTTATTTCCTTGTCAATTCACTATTCGTTTAAGCATGCAATTGTCATCAAACTCAATTCACAAGTAGCGATTATCATGGAAATCATCTCAATTTCTTAGAAGCACAAAATTTTTCAAAATTTTTCAATTTTTATGGGTTTTTCAAGTTCTTTTTCATGCAATGCAATAACAAAACATGTAACAATATAATGAACATGCAATGATAGTCTCGATAAAAGCAAACATAGTGAGTAAGAGTTATTACAAACTTTTAGTCACACCCCACCCCATACTTGGGACGAACATTGTCCCTAATATTCAAATAAAAGAAAGAAAAGAAAGAAAGGAAAAAGAAACTCACAAAATGGCGGTGGAGCGGCTAAAGCTAAACGGTCATGCAATCAATCACTGCGGTGCTGGTGGAGGCGGGAATGGAGAGAAGCTAGGATCATAAAACCGCCCAAACTGTTGGCGGTAGACGTCTCTCATCATGTGATCGAGGTCATCCAAGCGTCCATCTCTAGCATCGGCTCGAATCTCCAATGCTCCTACTCTCTCCGAAAGACTAGTAGCCCAATCCGGCATCTGCTCATACCATCCCGGAGCCTGGCTGTACCATGCTGGAGCGTCGGACGGTGCTGGTGCTGGTGCAGATGGTACCTGTGTAGCCCATGGAGGTGGAGCTCCATACCATGCAGGAGGTGTCTCAGACCATGTGGGCCTCTCACTCACGCTGGCGCGGTGAGAAGACGAGCCTGAAGCTCTAGCTGGACGTGGAGAACGTCTAGGCACATCGGGGGCCGCATCCGCCTGATCCGGAAACGTGCCAAACTCCTGCTCAGCTCCTCCTCCACCCTCAAACTGATCCCTCATCTCCTCCTCCTCAACTACGGGCGGTGGTGGAACATACGGAGGAGCTGCAATCCTGTTCGCATGCATAGCAGCGAACGTCTCCTTCCAATTATGGCGTCCAACCATAATGGAGTACTCCTGCAGCCACTCAATACCCCTACCCGTCCTGCTCTCCCAAGGCATGGCCGCGTAAGGTGGACCTCTATGTGTGGGGAAGATGAGCCCTCTAGTCATGAAGGCATGAAGTCCTAAGGGTACGGCTGGTATGCGGGTACACGCAGAAAAATCAACACCCAAACTCCTAGCAAGGTGGGTAACTATCCCACCGTATCCAATGTTTCCCTTCCTCTTGTTCTTGAGCTTGCTCATAGTTGCAGCTAAGAGGGTGGCACAGTCAGCTCGTGTCCATACAGCATAGAATACAGCAAAAATAGCTCATCCGTCTTGATCTTTTGGGGCGTCTCCGTCCTAGGGAAGAGACACTCCGAAAGAACACGGTGAGCAATCTTCAAGGCTAAGTGGTACATCAACTTAGCCTTGGTGTCAGCAGGTTGCCAGCAGTCCTTGCTGGCGTAGATCATCGCTACCTCCTCCCAAAAGTCCTTGGCGTAAACGCCACTAGGAAAACGACCGTTAAAGGTCTCATGGAACCCAAAGAAGGTCCCGAACTCACGAATGGTAAAATCATAGTTTCTCTCCATAAGACGGAAAGAAACTGTCCTATCCACGTGGTTGTGCTGAAAAGACGTCACAACCTCCCTCGTAATCTCCTCATACGCGTCTTCTCGGATAGCCGAGAAGACAACTAGTCCGGCTCTATCCAAGAGCCAAGTGAGGTCATCTATGATGTTAAGAGGAGCTAGATCCTCTAACAATAGGTACCTAGGTCCAATCACAGCTCTCTCCTGGATCCTCTCGAACGCATCGAGGTGATCCTCATGAATGGTCGGGACTCTAGGACTAGGAGGTGAGGGTGATGAAGGTGATGATGGAGGTGAAGGGGAAGAGGGTGGTGGTGCTCTAGAGGATGAGGAAGAAGAGGGATTACCCTTCCTCTTCTTGTTCTGGTCATTCTTTTTCTCCTTAATCCTCCCTGAAACTCTCCTCACGAAATCCATCACTGTTCAAAATTACGGGTTGTTCTTGCCTTTCCACGGCCGTGGTTCTTCCAGGAACCGTGGTTTGTCTGTTTCTTTCGCAAATCTCAGCAAACAACTCTCAAACTCAATAATCAGGCAGCCCTAGTCTAATTCCTTCCAATTTCGATCAGTTCTTCCTAAAATTTCTAACAAAAACGAACCAAATCGACAAAGATCAAGAAGAGTGGAAAAACCTAGGTTTCGGATTTTAAAATCCGAATTGCGCGTCCCTTGGTGAATTGCCGCTCGATTCGTCGCTTGGATCTTGTTGGTGGTTGAAATTGCTTCAATTTGGGAAGAAGAATCATTGAAAACGATTAAGGAACGAGGATTTGGGAGGAGGTCGTGGATTCGGCGTTGTGGTCGTGGAAGAGGGTTTTGTGGAGTGGTTTTTGTGAAGAACGTGGTTTATATAGTCACAGGCAAAATTTTGAAAATCACGGTCTGTCGGGGTGTTCCACGGCCTTGGAATTGTACGGAACCGTAGTTTTGGTGATTTTTCAAAGGCTTTTGGAAATTACGGTCACTGTAGC
This sequence comes from Fagopyrum homotropicum, assembly GCA_033239125.1. Lineage (NCBI taxonomy): Eukaryota > Viridiplantae > Streptophyta > Magnoliopsida > Caryophyllales > Polygonaceae > Fagopyrum > Fagopyrum homotropicum. Next base: position 115,195,267 of record BSWB01000007.1, on the reverse strand, counting down.
TATCACGACCGTGGTTTAGGCCGTGGAACTCTCTGTAATGCTCCAAAGTCCAAGTTTCGTCACTTTTCTTCAACATTATCCTTCCCTTTTCCTTTTCCATCGTTCCTACATCCAAAAACACGAACATACCAGAAGAAATCGAAGGCAAAACAAAGCAAAAACGTCTATACTAAGCTAAACTATGAATCGAAAACAAAAACAAAAATGCAATACCTTGGGTTGCCTCCCAAGAAGCGCTTTGTTTAAGGTCCGTAGCTAGACCAATCTCGCACTTATTCGAGTGCGGTAGGCGCGAACTCTTCAACTTAGAGTTCCGGCGTATACTTCTTGAGTCGTTGGCCGTTCACCTTAAAGCTTCAGCCCGCTTCACCCCATACTTCAACTGCACCATGGGGAAAATACGCTTAATTAGAAAAGGTCCGGTCCAACGAGACTTAAGCTTACCTGGAAAGAGACGAAGCCTTGAATTGAAGAGGAGAACTTGATCTCCTTCTTTGAAGTCCTTTGGAATGATATGCTTATCATGCCAACGCTTTGCTCTCTCCTTATAGATCTTAGCGTTTTCATAAGCATTCAAGCGGAGTTTGTCCAGCTCATTAAGGTCTAGGAGACGCTTCTCTCCCGCTTCCTTCATGCTGAAATTCAACCACTTGATAGCCCAAAACGCTTTGTGCTCCAGTTCTACCGGCAAGTGACAAGACTTCCCATACACAAGTTTGTATGGTGTGGTTCCTATGGGAGTCTTGTATGCAGTCCGGTACGCCCACAATGCATCGTCAAGCTTCAAGGACCAATCCTTCCTCGTCCTTGAAACCGTCTTCTCTAGAATTCCTTTGATCTCCCTATTTGAGATCTCAACTTGTCCACTTGTTTGTGGATGATAAGGGGTAGCAATCTTGTGAGTAACCCCATACTTAGCTAGAAGAGCTTCAAAGCGCCGGGCAATGAAGTGAGAACCTCCATCACTAATGATAGTCCTTGGCGTCCCAAATCGCGGAAAAATGGTCTTGTTGAAGAACTTAACCACCACCATGGCATCATTGGTGGGAGAGGCAATTGCTTCTACCCATTTAGAAACGTAATCTACCGCCAATAGTATGTATTGGTTTCCACAAGATGATGGAATGGTCCCATAAAATCTACTCCCCAAACATCGAAAATCTCCACCTCTTGGATGTTGTTGAGGGGCATCTCATTCCTCCTAGAGATATTAACTGTTCTTTGACAAGCATCGCAGCAAGAAACAAAGGATTGCACATCTCTAAATAAAGTAGGCCAAAAGAATCCGGATTGCAATACCTTTGCGCTAGTCTTGTTCGAACTAGCGTGTCCTCCACAAGGTAGTGAATGACAATGGCGGATGACACTTTGCATCTCATCTTCCGGCACACATTGCCGAATGATGCCATCCGGACCTCTCTTAAAGAGGAGAGGCTCGTTCCAAAAGTATTCCCGGACATCCTTAAAGAACTTCTTTCTTTGTGCGTAGGATAATCCGGGTGGTATCTCCTGACAAACCAAATAGTTAACAAAATCAGCAAACCATGGTTCGTTACCTTTGGAGATCACATCGATGCACTCCTCAATAATGTGTAGGTGTTCGTCCGGGAAGGAGTCGTCGATGGGTAAATGGTCGTCCTCTAGATGTGTTAGGCGACTCAAATGATCCGCAACAGAGTTTTCCGAACCCTTCTTGTCGCGGATCTCTAGATCGAATTCTTGTAGGAGAAGAATCCATCTAATTAGCCTTGGCTTCGCATCTTTCTTCGCAAGGAGGTACCAAATCGCAGCATGATCCGTGTAGACAATCACCTTTGCACCTACAAGATAAGAGCGAAACTTGTCAATAGCATAGACAATGGCTAAAAACTCTTTTTCGGTAGTGGCGTAGTTGAGCTGCGCTTCATCTAGCGTCTTGCTAGCATAGTATATGGCATGGGTTCGTCTTACCTTTCGTTGTCCAAGAACAGCTCCAATAGCTACGTCACTAGCATCGCACATAACCTCAAAGGGAAGAGTCCAATCCGGAGGTTGGATAATAGGTGCTGAAATTAGAGCTTGCCGAATGGTGTTAAACGCATCCAAACATTCCTGCGAAAACTCAAAAACCGCATCCTTCATCAATAGATTAGTGAGAGGTTTTGATATCTTAGAAAAGTCTTTAATGAAACGTCTATAAAATCCAACATGTCCTAGGAAACTTCTTATCCCTTTCACCGAAGTTGGGGGAGGAAGCTTCTCTATAGTCTCTATTTTCGCCTTATCCACCTCTATCCCTCTACTAGAGATTAGGTGTCCTAATACAATTCCTTCCTTAACCATAAATTGACACTTCTCCCAATTAAGAACTAGTTTAGTGTCTTCACACCTTTGTAAAACAAGAGCAAGGTTAGAAAGACAATTGTGAAAAGAGGAACCGTATACAGAGAAGTCATCCATGAAGACTTCCATGATTTCCTCAATGTATTCGGAGAAGATGACCATCATGCACCTTTGAAAGGTGGTTGGGGCATTGCAAAGCCCGAACGGCATTCTCCTATAAGCGAACGTACCCCACGGGCACGTGAATGTGGTCTTCTCTTGATCATCCGGGTGTATCGGGATCTGAAAGAAACCACTATAACCGTCAAGGTAGCAAAAATGTGAGTGTTGTGCTAACCTTTCAAGCATTTAGTCAATGAATGGCAATGGGAAGTGATCCTTCCTCGTTGCATTGTTAAGCTTGCGGTAGTCAATGCACATCCGCCATCCCGTTACGGTTCGGGTAGGAATGAGTTCGTTGTTCTTGTTGGTGATGACCGTCATTCCTCCCTTCTTCGGAACTACTTGAACTGGGCTTACCCACTTACTATCGGAGATAGGGTAGATGATACCTGCATCAAGAAGTTTAAGAATTTCCTTCTTGACAACCTCCTTCATGGTCGGATTCAACCGTCTTTGAGGTTGTCTTGAAGTTCTAAAATCTTCCTCCATTAGTATCTTATGCATGCATAGGGAGGGTTTAATTCCTACTAAATCCTCAATGGTATATCCTAAAGCTTTTCTATGTTTCCTAAGGACAACCATGAGCTCATTATGTTCATCTATGCTTAAATCGGAACTAACAATAACCGGAAAGGTAGAATTAGATCCTAGAAAAGCGTACCTTAGATGAGTAGGAAGTGGTTTGAGTCCCATTGCTTTCGGAGCTTCCAATGATCCTTGAGAAGCATCCGATGTCTCCTTAGAAGTTTCTAAGGGTGTTGAATGTGTGGGAGAAGAATCGGAAGAAGTTGAAGAAGTGTCTCGATCACCCCTTTCCACGCCCAAAATTACGGTTTCCCTATGTCCTCCACGGCCGTGGTTTAGGGCGTGGAAGGGAAATACGGTTGTTCCAATTTCTCCACGACCGTATAAACCTCTGGAGTGGGACACGGTTTTGGTTGTGAGATCCACGGCCGTGGAATATAGTGTGTGGCCGTGGATTCTCACGTTTTCTGCGTCATCGTGGAGTTTTTCAAACTCCACTTCATGCATCTCTTCTTGTGCTTCTAAGGCTTCAATTGCCTCATTGCACTCCTCTTCTTCCCCTACATTTGTTAGACTCATAGTGATAACCTTTTGTAAAGGATCGTTGAAGAGAATAGCACTTACCTCCTCCCTAGACAACCCTTCTTCATCTTGGATATCGAATATATCCTCATCAAAGATGGGCTCCTTTAGTAGAGTGGAACGAACGAACTCTACTTTCTCTTCTCCTATATCAAAAGCGAGTCTACCATTCTTGCAATCGACTATGCAGCCAGAAGTTGCAAGAAACGGTCTTCCGAGTATGATCGGGACCGGACTATCTGCAGGAATGTCAAGCACGACAAAATCAATGGGAACAAAGAATTTACCTAGCTTGACCGGGACGTCTTCTACAATACCGACGGGACGAGTAATGGATCGATCCGCCATGTACAACGTCATCTTCACCGGTTTAGGGTCGCCTAAACCGATCTTCCTACATAGTGCAAGTGGTATGATGCTCACACTTGCTCCTAAATCACATAACGCATCGTATGTGACATCTCCCACTCCTATGTGAATGCAAAATGACCCCGGATCCTTTAGCTTTGGGGGCATTTTCTCCTTCATGGTCTTGATGAGATCCGAAGAATCCGAACTCATCTTAACCTCACCGAAATCTTCTAGCTTCCTCTTGTTAGAGAGGATCTCCTTCAAGAACTTGCCATAAGCCGGCATACCTACAATAGCATCAATAAAGGGTATATTAATATGCAGCTTGCTCATGAGTTCTATAAACTTACCAAACTGTTTGTCTAGGCGCGCTCTCGCTCTAGATTGAGGGAATGGTAGGGGAGGTTTGTAAGCTGGAGGAGGAACGTAGACATCTTCCTTCTCCTTCCCCTTCTCTTTGTCTTTCTCTACGGGGACTTCAACGAACTTAGGCTGCGGATCGGTGGTAGTCACTCCGCTCCTAGTTGTGATTGCCATTACCCTTCCCTTAGGGTTGTCCTCCGTCTTTCCTGGAAGTTTTCCTTGATTCCTAGGAACTTCCTCCGCATGGCTGAACATTTGGTTTTCTAAAACTTTTTGAGTTTTATCAACCTTAGAAATTTGATCATCAACCTTAATGATGCGGTTCTCCAACCCTTGTAGCTTTCCCAAAATCGTTTCCAACATGGGATCGGGCTTCTCCTTCCCCGAATTGTTTCCTCTATTAGATGATTGCCCTTGGCTTTTCAAAGGAGTAGAGGAAGAGGAAGGTGGAGTTAGTGAATTAGAATTGGAAGGATAAGAGTTACCGGAATTTTGTTGATTGGAGCGCCAATTGTTGTTGTTTGAACCCCTGTTGTTGTTCCAATTGTTGTTCCGGTTGTTGTTGCCATTCCAATTGTTCCGGTTATTATTCCGGTTATTGTTGTTGCTGTTACGGTTTGTGTTCTCACCGCCATTGTTGTTGTTGCCCAAATATCCAACATCCTTGCCTTGTTGCTTTGGGAAGTTGGTCTTGATAGCCTCCTTCAACTCTTTGATCTCATTGTTGAGGGAGAAAATCTGATTTTGAGCTTCATGTGTGAGCTTTGCTCCTTGCTCCACACGATTTCCCTCCACTTTCCGGTGGGAATACTTCTCTATGACCCTTGCTTGCTTCTCAATGAAGTCCCAAGCGTCATCTTCTCTCATGTCCATGAATGTTCCACATGAGAGGGATTGGAGGTTGAATTGCGTCCCCGCATCCAGCCCCTTATAGTAAATCTCCAGCAATGCAAGCTTGGATATGCCGTGATGAGGGCAATCCAATAACAAGTCCTAAAACCTTTCCCATGATTGAAACAAACTTTCGTTAGACCTCATGGAAAATGCATTGATCTTACCTCTAAGTTCCGCCGTTTTGGATGGCGGAAAGAATTTGGTGAGGAACTCCGCGGAAAGGTCTTCCCACGTATCTAGTTTCCCACTAGGAAGAGCTTGGTACCAAGACAATGCTTTCCCTTTCAAGGAGAAGAAGAAAGGCTTGAGCTTATAGTTGTTGGTAGTAGCGTTCTTCGGTCTCATTGTCTCCATCATACACTCAAAGTTTTGCAAGTGTTGGTGTGGAGATTCAGCGCTTGTTCCGCCAAATTGATTTTGGAGAACAAGAGTAATAACTTGAGGGTTGAAGCTAAACCCTTGCACATCATCAGCATCAAAGTTCACACCTAGCCGGCGTGGTTGCTGCGTTGGATCCATCCTTTGGCCAAGAGTCCTTGGCTCATCATCTACACGGTTCACCCTTACATTCCTAGGTGGAATGCGTCGGTTTGCGGTCGCCCGTGGAGCGAATGGATTCACATTGATCCTTGGATCAATCTCTTCTAACGGTGGCATGGAAGAGTCGCTATCATCAGCGGATGATTGACCCCTATTCGATCTCATCGATCTCCTTGAGGATTTCTTGCTTCCCTTATTCTTAAGGTTGCTTATTTTTATCCTCATCTGGAACATCATGTCCTTCATATCATTGACTTGGGATTGATGACGATCCATCTCGTCCCGGCGCATATTCTCATTCCATTGGAGTTGAGCTTCTTTCTCCGCTAACTCCGCTTGAAGATCACGTTCGTGTTCTTCAGCCATCTTCTTTTCCTTTCGCTTGTGTCTTAAAGTCTTCTCGAGCTCTTGATCAAGAGGCAAGAGATCTCCGGTGTTCCTAGACCTACGCATGCACTCAAAAAGATATCAAATAACGAGAGCAAGCTCCCAAGCTTGAGAACCGGATACCGAATTCGGCCTAGACCAAATCCCCGGCAACGGCGCCAAAAACTTGTTCGCCACTTAGCGTGCGTGCAAATAAGCTTTAAATTTATAAAACTAGAATCAAGCAAGCGAACCCGCAGTGTACGGATCGACGTAGTTAAGCAAGAATTCCAGAGTATCAAACACAGGGATTTGGGGGGAACAAATTCAATTGCAGATTATCAAGCAAGTAAATGTAAGAGCTTTGCAAATTATTGGGAAAATAACAATCCTAAAGATCCAAGTATCCAGCTGTGGCTATTGATTCAAGATATACTAATGATATAAGGACAGAGTTAAGATATGCAAAGGTATGCTAATGTAAGGTAATCGTACGGTGAAGTTCCAAAAACCTTATATGACTCACCTACAAGACACTCTCTATAAAGGTTGTTGATGCTTCAATATAGAAAGGATATAAAGGTAAGAATTATGTCAAATACCCAAACTTATAATCCAAGGATCAAGACTAACTAAATCGATTAAGGTTGTGACACTCACAATCGAGGTAGAGGTTGTTGAGGCTTCACTACCACCTAGAAAAGGCAAGCCTAAACTAAGTTAAAGCAAATCTTTAACTTTGGATTTAAAGTAAAAGCAAGTTCGTAGACTTAAGGGAAATCACGGTTAGTTCTTGAGGTTCCACGGCCGTGGACTCAAGAACAGGCCGTAATTTAGGTTTCGTCGGCGATTCTCTCTAACTCTCAGGGTCCAATCTGTTTACGATCGATCTATCATCACCTAAGCCACAACTATCAACCCTTCACCTTAGAATTGTTAAGGGTGTTTAGCCAACAATAGTCATATTAATATCAAATTCAAGATTTAAAAGATTAAAAGATGAAGACTTCCGAAAACCTTCAATAAACTTCAAACCAATCTCAATGTCACAATCAAGAACAAATATCGTCACTAGATTTGGAATAGAACAAACAAACACAATTTTAGATAAGAAGGAAGAACGGGATGTCAATCCGTCTTCTAAATCAAACCTAAGCAAGAAGAGGAATCTTCTTGCGAACAATCTTCCGAATCTTCGATCTTCCGTAAATCTGGAAATCTCAATCACAATCTCCACCAAAAGTGCGAGATTAGGGCAATTCCAAGCGCGAACGTAGGATGCGTCTATGCGTAAGCCAAGGTGTAAAAACACGTGTAAAGCGAGGTGACGGAATCTCTCTTCGTCCGTCCTTTTATAGTGTATGATGAAGTAGCGGCCCGGCCCAATCTTTTAAAAGATCGTGGCTTAAAGTGTGGCGAAAAAGATCGCCAAGATCACGGTCGTGGAAGGTTCCACGACCGTAATTTAGAGCGTGAAAATCAACACGGTTTGAACACATGATTCTACGACCGTAAAAGCTACTGGAATGAATCACGCTTCACTTGCTAGGGTTCCACGGCCGTGGAACTGAACGTGGAAAGTAGTACGGCCGTATTTTAGAGCGTGGTTTAGGGCAAGAACGTGATTCTTCCCTAGCCTCGTGCATTCTCCAAGTTGAACTCCTTTTTGCTCCTAAGAATGCCCTCAATCCATGGACATATCAAACAACTTCATCCTTGCTCAATTCCGTTCGGAAATGGCTCTCAATCACCTATAATCAACATAAAGCTTGTGTAGACATCCATATCGATAATATAGGCAAACTAGCTCACAAATGCAACAATGTTCATTCAATGACTATCAATATGAATCAAATACGTTTAGAAAACGTGCCTAAAATATCACAATATTTCATGCTAACAACTAGCCACCCAATTCCGACTGTTATCAGAGTTCCTCCAGGCCGGGCTTCAGTCCAGCAGCTTAGTGTTGATTATCGGCTTTGAAGAAATTATCACCTTGGAGAACTGATGCCCTTTTGTTTGCTAAATTTTTAGTTTTGACTGTTTTTGAGATCTTATTGTTGCGTGAGACGAAGTGATGATAATTGATATAATGCTCAATCCACTAATGTACAAGTGATACTATATTCGTATGAGTTTGCTGGCAGAATCGAACCAATAAACCTACGCCACTACTGAGAAATCTGTGTTGAAATTTTGATCAATGATGAATTTTGGAAAATCTTAGGACACCAAGCTTTTGTTTATTGGTAACATAGTTCATAATTGATTTTGTGTCTTAATATCATGCGTATTAAGGGCTTGTTTTGCAAATATAGATGAACTGAACTTACAAGAGCATCTTCTTACAGGAACATCAAGCTTTTGTTTATTTGTAATATAGTTGATTTGTGTCTTAATATTTGTAACATAGTTAATATCGGTTTTGACCTCAATATGGGTTCATTGGTAAGTGAAGGATCCCATCAGAATGAAAACCCCATCCAGTTGCCAACTCCTAGCGCAACAGACCTCAATATGTTAGTTGATTTCAAGCGTTGAAGAATGCTTCAATGCTTCAATGGCGGGCCTTGTGAATTTTAAGCAATACTATTTACATTTGAGTGCCAGCAAGTAATTTGATTTGATAATGTGAACGAGATATTAAAAGTGAAATGTTCTTCAGGATTGTTTATTTTAGAAGGATGTTAGTGGATATGGGTGCAGCAGGATTGCTTGATACATAATGGATTGATTCAAGCAAGTACCGAGCTGAATAATTTAACCCTGGGAAACCAATTGCACGATTTTGTGTTAAAATGCAGATATGGTTCTAATAGTTTTGTGGGTTGTGCTCTTACTGACTTGTATGTTCATACGGTTTTGTTCATGGGTTTGTCTTTGATGGGATTAAGGGTATACATTTCATCGATTGATCTTTAGGGGTATTGTTATAATCTTTCCCTAAACAATCTGTCTTAATAATATAATATCAAACACTTAAAATTTACACAAAAAAGAATCTTTAACAATCTCCATCCCCAACAATCTCAAGAATCTCCACCCCGAAGAATCTAAAAAAAAGAATACTCATACGATACCAAACCTGCCCTTAATTAAAAATAAAAGTCTTATAAAATTTTTTCTTCTTCAAAAATTTTGTTTTGTACAATCAATGAATGACTTGACCGTACAATTTTGTTGGGCCGGCAATTGAATAAAATTTCGGATCACCCTCATCGCGGGCTTAGGTTTGAACCCGGCCCAATAACCTACATATTCAGTTGCCGCAATTCTGTATCTAAAGTTCCCACTTCCCAGATAGTCGCCAAATTTGCACGCATTTTCAGTGCTCCGTCCCTTCCTAAGAGCAAGAGAATGCATCGGCGGTTGTCACACTCGCTTCTTAGATACCTTCTCCGATCCCCTCCCCTTCAACAGCTTTCATCCCCTATTGTCTCCCCATCACTTCCAGCAATATCATCTCAAACTCAATATTTCCATCTTGCTCAGAGCTTACGCTGCTCTTCTCCGAGGAATTTCAGCGCTGGATCAGCCGGCCACCATATCGACGTCAACAAAGTGGTCGACGAGATTAACCTCAAGTTCGCCGAGGCGAGGGAGGAGATCGAGTCGGCAATGGAGTCCAAGGAGACGGTTTACTTCAACGAAGAGGCCGATTGCGCTAGGGTTGCAGTTAAGGAAGTGCTCGATTTGTTCCAGGGTTTGTTGAATAAGGTGGAGGAGAAGGAAAGGTTATCGCTGCAGAGATCCATGGGGTTGAAGATGGAGCAGTTGAAAGCTGAGCTTCAACAGCTCGATGATTGAGAGGTTACGTCTCGCTAATTTATCCTTTTCGCTTCCCCTTTTTCTTAGGGTTTTAGTCATGGCTGCTATCAATTTCTCCTCATTGGAACTTGTTCTTTTTTGTGGTTTCACATTCCAATTTACGGCGTTATAGACGGATTAATAAGGACATCATGCTGTTTCACTTCCATTGCTTGTTTTACATGTCATAATAGATTATTCCCTGTCATTGAGTTTATAAATGTGTACAAACTGCTGATATCGCTGCCATTGATCAGAAATATGGATGATTGTTGTTTATACTCGGACATTGAGAATAAACTAGCAAAGTTACTTGAGATTTGAACAATGAGAATTTCTTGCTGTGCTTTGCAGTTCAAGTTCTTACTCGAAGTATTGTGGCATTTTGCAAATTATACTTGTTGTTCTTGCTATCTATAGGTTCGGATCATCGAATAAACTTGATACCAGTTGGGCAGTAATGCCTTTCAGTGCTTTGATGGATTTCCATGTTCATAATCAAATTATATTCTTGCATACTCAACTTGCTGCTACTTTGTAATCCTTATATTAAGATAACATCTTGAGCAATTTGGATGGATGCTGCATTGATCAGTGATCAGTAAGTCCTGTGTTAAACCAAGAACCATTTTACCTCTACAAATTTGTTGTTTTACTACACTCTGCACCCATTTGAGACTAATGAAAGTGATGAATAAGGTTTCCTGATTGATAGGATTTTAGTAAGGCTCCTCAGTTGGCATTCTTAGTGTTCAAGCACCGGCAAAGACCTAGACCTCCATTGCTTGAGCTTATCTTCTTGATTCCAAAGAGCTCAAGAACATTGTTGGATTGGGAACAGGCTTTATCTCTTGCCTGTCATATGAAGGCCTCTCTGCCGGCCTGCTACCAAAGTTCACAACCTTTAAACTTTAAACCCTATAATTCAACTACTAAAGCCATAACTTCTGAAAACAAGTTCTGAATCTTTTCCTTTTTTTTGTACGATTGGTTAAGGGGTAACATATGAGTGTCTTGTTTTAGGTTTATGTATAGAGATGACAATGGATGTATAGAATCGCAAATCATACCTCACGTTAATGTTTCTTTTATTGGGTTGATGCCCCCTAAAAACGGAAAGCGGTTCAAACTATTAGACGGCGAAAGACCGAAAAAGATCGGCAGGCGAACTAACTGTCATGAACGGGCACAAACAATGGAGAAGGGTGATAAAACCAACAGGAGGCAACGAGCATAAACATTTATCTTGGATACCTCATATTTGGACTGCACATTTATCTTGGACACCTCATATTTGGACTGTAACATAAACGTCAGGAGTCGATCACAAATTCATGCCCCTTTCTCGACAAATGCTCAAAACTACCATCAAAAGACAACATCAAACATTAGAACACGAAACTGTTGAACACAGGTATCATGATGTATAAAATTGTTAAAACTTGATGATTATAATAATAATGATTTGTAGGGTGAAAATTGTTCACTGAGCATTGAATTCATTGGTAAACGCCAATTTGTAGCATTGGTTGGGTTCATACCCTAGTTATTACTTTTAGATTTTTTGGTAAGCGTCAATTTAGTTTCGATTGTTACTGTTAATTTTATATTTCTTCTATTATAGATCGTGGGTAAGATAGTATTGTGATAATAGGCTTTGCTAGGCTTTGTGGCCTCTAATTAGAGCTTTTCAACAACATCAGTGAAGAATTTAGCTAGTTTATAATTGGGTTAAAATAGATCTTCTTAAGCGTTCAACATCATCCAACACATAGATCATGGCCAGAATTACATAGCATTGAAGCAAATAGTGACAATATTAGCATGAAGCGGTAATCTGGAGTCCTATCACCTCAACACCAACTTGGGTCCGAATTACAAGTGTTCCTGTACAATGGTTTCATGAAGCGAAAATCTGGAGCATGACTGAAAGTGTGGTTTGCCTATAACAATAGATCCAAAAACTCTGTACTTCAATAGAGGAAGATTTGTCCGTTTTTGTGTAGAAATCGACCTCAGCCGGCCCTTGAAAAAAGCTATATTCATCAACGGCAAAAGGTGTCCTATTGAGTACGAAGGGTTAGACGTTATCTGCTTCAAGTGTGGGCGTTATGGACATTACGCCTCTCATTGTGAACAAGGAGATACATAGTGTGGTCAAGAGGTCAAGACGGCCGCGAATGTAGAGTAGGGCCAGGAGATGACGAACCCTCCCGATATTCCTACCAGCAGTAATGCCCCGGTGTAGGTGCAGGTTCCGGCACAAGTTCAGGCTCCTCTAGTCGAAGATGATGGATATGGCCCATGGATGTTGGTTGCACGCCGGAGTAAACATGTAAAAGGAAAGAATAATGTGACGAATATTTCAGGATCAACATCTAATCAAAATAGGACACCTAATATCCCATGCAGGGCAACATGTACAAAATTTATATCCCTAAAGGAAAGATTATTTCCATGCATGACAAAAGTAAACAACAGGCAAACGGACCTTCTAGTTTGGGCCAGCCCAAGTTGGCCTGAAGAAACACTAAACTGAAGCATCGTCAAGTGGTACCAAGGTTGGGGTAAGCCTAGGAGAAGTTGGTCTACAGAATGAGAAGCCCGAAGAATACATCTAAATAAGAATGCCAAAGCCCACACGACGCCAGACCATACCCAAAATTCAGACACACTGGTCTTTGTAGCTTCTCCCACGTTTGTAAAAGATTTTGATAACAGTGAAGGGAAGGGTAAAAAGAAGAACCGAAGCAAGGCCAAAGACGATGCAAGATGTGTTGTTTAGAGAGCGAAGAAAGCCGAAGAAAGCATACATGAAACTGGTTCCTTGAAACGTCAACGTCAAGATAATCTTTAACATCCTGATGCATCTCGACAAGCGTCAACTATGGAAGGGAGACCAATTGGGCCGGTAAGTGTGTGCTCTTTTCTTAACCATACTATATTACCAGCAAACTCCAACGTACCTAGGAACATAGTATTGGAAATTCCAGAGCAACCTAGAGGGAACGTTCCCAACTAGGTAGTTAGCTTCTCTGGACACATCAGTAATAATGGAACAACCAAGCAATACTGAAATGGTAATGTCAGAGGAGTCGGGTGTTGAGAGTCAACAGGAGCATGGTCACATTGACATGTAAGCTTCTCTGGACTTATTCTCTCTATTCTATCGTTATGATGAATTGCATATTTTGGAATGTCTTCGGAGCTTGTAAGAACGGGTTCCGGCGAGCTATAAAATATTTGTGTCGACACCATAAAGTAGATATCCTCACGATATTTGAACCCCGAGTTTCGGGAGTCAAGGCTCAAGCCATATGCGATAGGTTGAACTTTACATGTTGCTTCCGTGTTGAAGCCGTTGGGTTTGAAGGAGGCATATGGTTACTTTGGAAAGATGATAGTATTCAGCTCTCAATTATTGCTAGTAAAAGCTACTTTATACATACCAAGGTGGTGGTAGGTGCCAAACGGTTCAGTCTCATTGTGGTATATGATTCTCCGGTCTATCATAAGAGGCAAATGTTCTGGAATGATATTGATAAGGAACTATCCATCATATTGGACCCTCTTATCATTGGTGGCGACTTTAATTGCATAAGGTTATTGTTTGAACGCGAAGGCGGTTCAGGCAAGCTTCATGCGCACTCCAAGCTTTTCAATAATCTTGTCTTGGCTCATGGTCTTATTGACTTAGGCTACACTGGTGCGGACTTTACGTGGGACGATGGTAAGTTAAGCAAAAGAAACGTCTTCAAGAGATTAGATAGAGCTTTCATGAATCAGGACGGACGCCTCCTCTGGCCCAATGCTCAAGTGTGTCATCTTGCTAGGTTTTCTTCTGATCATTCTCCCTTACTTATTTCGTTAGATCCTGCTTTAACGTGTAGGAAAGAAAGAAGACCGTTTAGATTTGAGGAGGCTTGGATGACCCATCCTAATTTCTATCATATGGTGGAGATGTGTTGGTTCAATAATCCAAAGGTAAGTTTAGCACTCCCTATTCTCAAAAATTCTTTTCTTGTTTGGAATAGACTTGTCTTTGGTAACGTTTTCCGCTGAAAACAAGAGGCTACAGACAAACTTGCCAAAATCCAAGCTCGGAGAAGCCTTAGTGACTCGTCAAGGCTAGTTGATGAGGAAAATGAATTACAAGCGGAGATTGAGTTTATCCTTGAACAAGAAGAATTAGTGTGGTGTCAAAAGTCTCGGGAACAGTAGCTTATTCACGGAGATCACAACATTACTTTCTTTCATACCTCCACCGTCATCAGAAGAAGTCATAATAGAGTGACGGGTCTTCAGTTGGAGAATGGGGAATGAGTGGAAGAGCAAACTAGACTAGAACAACATGCTTTGGAGTATTTCAAGAGCCTTTATAGCTTTGACAGCTCTCATGTGTTGCAGGATTGCTATCTTAATACCCTTGATTTTCCAGAAGTGGAGAGTGCTGATTGGAGTAATATCTAAAAACCCATTACCATGGAAGAAGTATGGTTTGCGAAAGAGTATGGGTACCTATAAAGCTCCTGGGGTTGATTGCTTTCAACTGGTGTTCTATCAGAAATGTTGGAGCTCTGTGGGACAATCAATGAAAGAAGAGATGTCTCATTTCTTCCACAACCAAATACTTTATCAAGGGAGTAATGACACTCTCATCCATCTTATTGACAAAGTCGGCAAACCAAAGTTCATTAGTCAGCTCAGACCCATTGCTCTCTGCAATGTCAGCTACAAGATCATTTCTAAAGTGATGATTCAACATATGCAAAGCATCGTAGGGAAGCTTATGGGACCTACCCAAGGGAGCTTCATCCCTGGTCGGTTGATTCAGGACAACATTGTCCTTATGCAAGAGATTGTTCACTTCATGAGGAAAAAGAAAGTTGGTAGACAGTGGATGCTTCTCAAACTGGATCTAGAGAAGGCCTATGATAGACTCAGGTGAGATTTCATTGAGGATACGATTATCGAAGCTGGGTTTCCATTGGAATGGAGCAGAATGATCCAGGAATGCATTACTATGGATAGAATGCAAGTTCTATGGAATGGTGAAGCTATTGAACAGTTTGTCCCGGAAAGAGGTATTAGGCAAGGGGATCCTATTTCCCCCTATTTGTTTGTTCTTTGTGTGGAAAGACTGAGCCATCTCATCCTTGAAGCTGTTGAGAGAGGGAAATGGAAGACAATTACCCGCTGTAGGGGGTCCTCCTCTCTCGCATATCTTCTTTGCGGAGGCTTCCACTTATCAGAGTAGATTTATCATGAGCTGCATCGAGACTTTCGGCAAAGCTTCGGGTCTTAAGGTCAGCATCCAAAAATCTAAAATCTTTGTTTCGCCTAATGTTTCTATAGATTTATGTAATCCTCTTGAGAGGATTAACGGGGTGGAGGTTACTTGAAATCTTGGTAACTACCTTGGTGTACCCATGTTGCAAGGAAGAGTATCCAAAGAAACGTTTACGACTCTTCTAGATAAGATCAATGGTAAACTGAATGGGTGGCGGAGTAAAACCCTCAGTTTTGCGGGACGTGTCACGCTGACTAAAGCGGTCCTCACTTCCATTCTTGTTTACTTTATGGCTACCCTAGCTCTTCCGGTTAGTGTGTGTGAGAAGATAGATAAGGTATGCCAAAACTTTGTTTGGGGTCACATAATCGGCCAAAGGAAGATGCATACGGTAAACTGGACTGAAATCTGTCTCCCAAAGGACAAAAGAGGGTTTGGTATCCGGAATATGCATACTACGAAATTAGCTCTTCTAGGAAAGCTAGGCTGGTGCTTCCTGAAAGATCCTGACAGCCTTTGGACTCGGGTATTAAGGAGTAAGTATTAGAGTCGATGGAAGGTTTGTGTCCTCCACGTCCCACATCTGGAGAAGCTTAGTCAAGGGAGTTCAACAGGTCGTTACTAAAGGTACTCGGTGGAACCTAGGGGATGACAAAAGTATCCGTTTTTGGGCTGATTCATGGGTCGGTCTTAAGCCGCTCCTCCTCGGATCCCTCACAACCATAGATGAGACAGAGAAGAACAAGCAGGCGAGGAGTTTCTGGACAGAGGGGGTAGGTTGGAATTGGCATCTGCTTGAAGGAAAACTGCCCATGATTTCACTGCTTAAATTAGCAGCCATTAGATCTTGTGAGATAGAGCAGGTGGATGACCAGGGCAATCAAATTACCCCTTAGTTAAAGACGTGTTGAGCTGGAAATACTCTCATGATGGAAGCTTCACTACTTCGTCAGCATATAGCATGCTCATGGGTGCCGCTTACATGCAGAACGCTGATGATTTGAGGTATAGAACTATATGGGGTCTGAGAGTGCAGGACCGTATAAAACTCTTCATCTGGAAATTGCTTAAAGGAGGGGTGTTGTGTAATATGGAAAGGAAATGACAACATTTGAGCCCTTCAGATGATTGTATATGTTGTAATCAGTTTCATGAATCTTTGGCTCATTTGTACCGCGGGTGCACTAAGGTCCGTAACATGTGGAGCAGGCTACATGTAGGTGGTATAAGTCGAGACTTCTTCATTTTACCTTTTGTGTCTTGGCTGAGAGGTAACCTTCTTAACAATGCTCAATATACAAATATATGCTATTGGAATGAATTATTTGCAGTTGGGCTATAGTGGACCTGGAAATGGGGAAACGATAAGGTTTTCAACAATTCAACTATATGTAGAGATCGAAGCCGCTTTGTTCGGGATAGAGCTAATGAGTACATCGGGGTGTGGAATAGTAGAGGATTGCATGCTGGTAGAAATGAGAGGATAGTCATTCAAGTTGCTTGGGAACCACCTCCCGTAGGCTATGCGAAGGTTAACACAGATGGTGCGAAGAATAACAAAGAGCTTGCGTCCGTGGCTGGAGTCATTAGGAATAGCGTAGGAGAATGGCTAAGTGGGTTTGGTGTTAACTTAGGGATCTGTTCTGCCCCCATGGCGGAGCTATGGGGAGCAGTATACGGTCTCAAGCTTGCTTGAGAGTTGGGTTATCGATCGGTTATTTTGGAAACCGATTCTAAGTTGGTCACCCAACTACTAAAAGTACATCGCCCTTATCATCCTCTTGTCAGTCTGGTACGTATGTGCCACAACTATTTGCAAAAAGACTGGATTATACAGTTTTGACATGCCTACCGTGAGCCGAATAAAGTAGCGGATTTTGTTGCTAGTTTTGCTATAAACTTACCTCTTGGTTTGCTTGTATTGAGTAACCCGCTGGACTATAGTCGATTTAATTCTTAATGATGTAAGGGGTCGGGCTATCCCCCGCATGCCGACTATTTAGCCCTCGTTTTATTAATAAAAGCGCGTCCAGATGCGCCGGAGACCACTGACTCTCCTTCCCACAAAAAAAAAGTTCAATTTGAAGATTCAACAAAATTTAGAGAAACATTTATACCCTATTTTGTGATCATGATAAAAGTTTTGTTGCGACTTACGTTTTTGGTGATGAAGTGTTGTAGGCTTTTTTTGGGGGGTTCTTATAAAACTTTCCTCTGTAATTTCATTTCATTCATTGGGTTAATTCTAAAAAGAGTGGATGTGAGAAAAGTATGTACTTGTTGCCATTTTGGAGGTTTATTATGAGACAAAAGATAAATGTTAGTAGTAGTAATATGCATGTGGTTCATGACTATGCTTCTTTTCTTGCTTTTTTATGGCTTTTGGAAAAGATAAAAAAAATTTGATTCTATAATAAACTCATTTACTCATTTAAGAAAGATTATTATCATGTATGAGAGATCAGCAAATCGTACAAAGTTCAGACAAATATCGATGATGCTATTGTTGGAAGTAACTTTGATGTGAAAGAAAAGCTTTCATTGACAATTGTACATTCTCTTTTACATTCAAATAGCATTCTCGGTCAGATGATTTGCTTATTTATGAAATTAATGAGGTAACCGGAGCATATATGTCAATTACTATTAAAAGGTGAGAATAAATTATATCTAGTTAGGTGATTTGTTTATGATACGATTCAAAATTCTATTGGATAAGAATGATCGACAATCTTCTGCAAATTTCTATTAGACAATGAGTTACCGGAGACCAGGAAGCCAAAAGATGAGAGGATGAAGAGCTGAGCAAGTTTGGAGAGGTTATCGCTTTTCGCTTGTTGAAGCGTTAGATATATCATTCCTCTCCCAAAGTCTCTGGCATTGACACTCAAATTTGAAGAGCTCTAAATTCGGTTGTAACAAATACCGTGAAAAACGAAGTTGCAGCGTTGGATTATGACTCCTACATCCCGTTGGGTGGACACATATGAGATGAATGCCATGTGATATAAGGAATGGTGGTGGTGTTGTATGTATCGAAGTTGATGCATTTTGTGTAACAAGACTAACATTATATTAGAATGCTAGTGTTTACTTTGAAAGAGGTTGTCATATTCTATGCATTCACAAAATTATTACTTCCACATGTTTTAGTTTTTTTTACATATGCGTCTTAGTAAAGTTGTTGTCTGAGTTAAGGTTAAAGCCTATAAATTCGGTTGTTACAAATACCGTGAAAAAGAAAAAAAATGATATTACAACAATTTTCCAATGAAAACTCCAATATATTCATCTAAGATGAAATGTGTAAATTTTGTACACTTATTTAATGTAGATATGGATGTTTCCTTGTGAGTATGAATTGCATACCACAATTTTTTTTAGGTTTAGGTAAAAACTAGAGTTAGGTTTGGGTCTTTATTTGATTGGTTTATTCAATGGATGTGGTCACACTCTAAATGTCCTTGTTTTGTGGACATATACCCATTTATTTTCCCCTTAGGTTTCAATGTAATTACTTGCTTTGGTTTTTCCATTTAAAGAAGTTTGATTATAATAGTCAATTAGTTAGACCTTACAACTTTAGTTATTATTGTTACACAACTTTTGTGTATACAATGAACTTAATCTCCTTTACACGTTAAGTTAGGATTTTGTACAATCAATGATAAATTTTGGACTCATCATAGTCGCACACAATCACATGCCTATAATGAATCCTTCGTATACAATTAACATTTAACAATTTAAATATTTATTTTATTGGATTATTTAAACATTAAGAGCTTTATGTAAATAGAATATTTTGGATAAAAAAATTATACCTATATGTAAGATTAATATTTTTTTAATAAAGAGAGTCATTAATAATACACAATTAAAATTTTAAACAATCAACAACTTAAATATATATGACTCTTTCATGCACAATTAATTTTTAACAATACAAATATATATTTTATTGAGCTTATTTACCTCATAAAGAAGATTATGATTTTTGTCATTAATAATTCAATTATTTATATTTTTAATAAAGAACGATTATAGACAGTCATAAGTAAGATTTTTCTGGACGTGAAAAACATAAAATCCGCATACCTCCAATGATTTTTGTAAACAGGTCACATATGTAAGAAATTTGATCAATGCTCACATAAAATTAAGATTGTTTTTATAATAAGTGGTCATAATATACAATTAAAAATTCACAACCAACAACCTAAATATAAATGATTTTGATATGTATGCACTTTTTTAAATAAATGTGTATAAATATGCACTTTTTGAAAGTAGGTAAGTATTTTTAAATAACTAAAAAAAGGAAAAAAGAAAAAAAGAAAACAATGAGTTGGGTTAAATGATATTTTTTTAATAAAATGACATACTCAACTTTACGTATCCAACTTTCACGTACCTAACTTAACATACCCAACTTTCATATACCTAATTTCATGTAGCCAACTTCAAATAAATCAACTTTATTCACGTACCGAACTTCAAATATAAAACTTTCATGAATTATTTTTAAAAATATATATATATATATAATTGGCCTTATTTACCTCATTAAGAACTTTTTGTAAATAAGTTATTTCGTCAAAAAAATTAAGGACAATTTTGGTAACTAGGCCTTTTTGAAAAACTAGAGTAGTAACTAGACTTTTTAATGCTTCAATTAAGTAAATATACCCCAACCTTTTGTATTTATTTTCAAACTCTACACACTCTTCTCTCAAGGGGTACATTTACTAAACACAAAACTAGAAAAAGCCTAGTAAACCAAATTGTTTCAAAAATTAAAACCTAAATTTAAAAATAATATGATTTTTGTCATTATTAATGCAGTTACTTATATTTTTAATAAAGAAAGATTATAAACATATAATAAGTAAGATTAGATTATGAACATGAAACACATAAAATCCGCATACCTCCAACGGGTTTTGTAAACATGTCACATACATAAGAAATTTCATCAATCATCACATAAAATTAATACTTTTGTATAATAAATGTAGTCATAATTGATACAATTAAAAATTTTAAGCAGCCAACAACCTAAATATGGATGATTTTGGTACATAAGCACTTTATTTATAACGTGTACAAAGAATGCACTTTTGTAAATGGGTAGTGTTTTAAAATAATCAAGGAAAAGGGGGAAAATAATGAGTTGGGTTAAATAATATTTTTTTTAATAAAATGACATACTCAACTTGCACATATCAAACTTTACGTACCCAATATCATGTACCCAACTTTCACGTACTCAACCTCACATACCCAATTTCACTTACTCAACTTCATTCGTGAGCAACTTCACATACCCAACTTTCACATATTCAACTTCACGTACCCAACATCACTAACGTACCTAATGTAAGATCCTAGTTTTTGCTTTCACCACCCCCGCGATGAAGAAGTCCACCCCAGCGGCAACGGTGTCTGTCACCGCCCCCGTGGCAAGGCAAACCATCCCCGTAGTTTTGCCTCAAATCGCGAAGATCTTCTTTCCTTTTTCGTTCTATCTTGTTTCTTATCTTAGAAGATCCGATTTTCTTATCTTTGGAAAACCTTCTTGGATCTTCTAAACCCTAGTACGCCATTTCCTTCTATCTTTTCAGCCATTTTCTATATATTCCCGTCTTTTCTCCTTTTTCCCGTTTCTCGCTTACGCTTTCTTCAACCCTCGAGTACTGCAGCCTTGCTTCCTGTGATCTTGTTGAACGTGTAAGTTCTTCCTTCCTAGTTCTTCATCACGTTCATGTGTTGTTACACCTTGCTTCCCATCTGTTTCGTTTCTCCCATCATTTTCTCTTTTTTTTTTTCTCCAAGAATCAAGTTTGATTCTTTTGGAGCGTTCCGTTTTTGATCCTTTGATGTTCACAGGCACCCTTGGTTGAGTTGTGAAGTGTGAGAGTGTTGAAAGAGCAAGCATTGGCCTTGTCGTAGTTCTGCTGTCATTTCCTTCTATCTTTTCAGCCATTTTCTATATATTCCCGTCTTTTCTCCTTTTTCCCGTTTCTCGCTTACGCTTTCTTCAACCCTCGAGTACTACAACCTTGCTTCATGTGATCTTGTTGAACGTGTAAGTTCTTCCTTCCTAGTTCTTTATCACGTTCATGTGTTGTTACACCTTGCTTCCCTTCTGTTTCGTTTCTCCCATCATTTTCTCTTTTTTTTTCTCCAAGAATCAAGTTTGATTCTTTTGGAGCGTTCCGTTGTTGATCCTTTGATGTTCACATGCACCCTTGGTTGAGTTGTGAAGTGTGAGAGTGTTGAAAGAGCAAGCATTGGCCTTGTCGTAATTCTGCTGTCATCGAGAAGTTGGCAGACGCTCCTGTCGAAGATCCGCCCCTGCGCCTGCACAAAGCCGCCCATGTGGGTTCCCCTCTCTGCCGCCCCTGCGCCTTGTCTAGCCGCCCCTGCAGTTTCATCTGAAGTAACTCCCTTTCTTGTGAATTACTTCCTTCCTTGTTTTCCTCGTTCCATTCTTGGTTCCTTGATGTTGTTGTTCGACCCTTAGTGTTCTGTAAGTCTAGGGTTTGTGACCCTAGCTTGTGTAGATCTCTTAGAGATCATGGAGACTAGAAGTTATGGACTTCTAGCAATCGTTTTAGTTCCTGATTCGTGATGCCTTATTGAGGAGGCTTCCTTTTCTCCTTTTCTGAAGATTTTTGAGTGTTTGCTGAGTGTTAAGATTACCTTCAAGTGAGGTAAGTCCCTTGGACTTACTTAGCTGTGTTCCGTACATTAGATTGATTGTTTTGGCTTGTTGTGTTGTTGTTTGTTGTTATAACTGATAACCGGAATAGGATTGACCTTTATAACCTTAATTGGCCCAAGTGTATTATAACCGGGCGGTTACTGCTTGTCCAGTATAGAACGGGGAGACTGGGAGTGGGAGGTACTCTTGCGACCAATCCAGTAGGTGACAGAAGGATGCATACGTTCTATTCCTGTTGGTGAAAGGGGACAGAGGCGAGATCGTAGCTAACGGTTTATACCGATGTTGTAGATGTTCCCTTGTTTAAACCTTAATGAAAGATAATAACCGGCTGAGTGTGAGCATAAAGGCACAAACACACAGAAGGATGCACACGTAAGGGGACAAAGGCGAGATCGTAGCTAACGGGGAGACTGGGAGTGGGTTTAACCTTAATGAAAGATAATAACCGGATGAGTGTGAGCATGTTTATGTGTTTACTTTACCTTACGTGTGTTTGTGCCTTTATGTTCTTTCTGATATCTAGAATGTTAGCTAACGGTTTATACCGATGTTGTAGATGTTCCTCAGGTTCAGGATGCTGCTGAGTGATCCGGACGGTGTGGTCAACCGGGGTTCCCGTACATTATAGGATGGGATCGGGTTTATGTTTATGTTGATGTTTTCCTTTTTGCTTTGAACTCGACTGTGAGTCTTTTACGCTTCCCATGTTTAAACCTTTGATTTTATATTGAGTTTTGGTTTTCATTCGTTTGTGCCTTGTTGTAAGATCCATTGTGTTGTTGCTACTCTGAGGGTCGGGACCCGTTGTGAGGTCCTAACCCATAACGCTTCGAGTTCCCAGAACTTGGGGTGTTACACCTAACTTTATGTATCCAACTTCACTCATGTACCCAGCTTCATATACCCAACTTTCACATACTAAATTGATACACCTTTGAAAACCGTTGTCATCTAGGCCTTCGCCTAAACCGACCCTGTGAGAATGTGAATAATATTCCCCTTAGGGTTTCCGTCATCAGACGGTTTATATTTATAATAAACTGACTTTACATAATTACAGTAGGCATCCCTCTATTTACATTATTTACATATTCTATCATACCCCCGCAGTCGAAACTGGAGGAGGCAGTACAGTAAGACTGGATCTAAAATCTAGAAACAACTGTCGAGGTAGTCCTTTTGTAAAAATGTCTGCATATTGAAAAGCCGAAGGTACGTGAAGAACTCTAACGTGACCACGGGCAACCTTGTCTCGGACGAAATGAATGTCTATCTCAATGTGCTTAGTCCGTTGGTGTTGAACTGGGTTGCTGGCTAGATAAGTAGCAGAAATGTTGTCTGTGTAGACAATGGAGGCCTTGGCAAGTGGGCATTGTAGCTCGAGCAGAAGGTTACGCAACCAAGAACATTCGGAAACAACATTGGCGACTCCTCTATATTCTGCCTCTGCACTGGATCTAGAGACAACTGATTGCCGTTTGGCAGACCATGAGATTAAAGTGTCATTGAAGAAGACACAGTAACCTGAGGTCGAGCGGCGTGTGTCAGGACAACCTGCCCAATCAGCATCTGTGTAGGCAATAAGATCAGATTTCGGAGAAGAAGAGATAGTGATACCTAACGAAGATGTCCCAGAAATGTAGCGAATAATGCGCTTGAGAGCTGCAAAATGGGCTTCCCTGGGGTCGTGCATAAATAGGCACACCTGCTGTACTGCAAAGCTAATGTCAGGCCGAGTGAAGGTGAGGTATTGCAATGCCCCAGCAAGACTGCGATAAAGAGTCGGATCACTCATAGCAGGGCTGGAAGATGCACTTAACTTGACTGACGTCTCAGCTGCGATAAAGAGTCCGACGAACAGAAATGCCCAAGAAATAGGACAAGGGGCCTAAATCTTTCAGAGCAAATTCCTTACTTAAAAGCTGGATCAAATGTTGGCGCAGGGCGTCAGAAGATGCCGTAAGGACAATATCATCGACATACAGAAGCAGATATGCAGTGTCAGGTCCTTGATGATAAATAAAAAGGGAGGAGTCACTCTTACTGCTAATGAATCCAATGCGATGTAGAAAGCCTGCAAAGCGTTGAAACCATGCCCGGGGAGCTTGTTTCAGACCATAGAGAGACTTCTGTAATAGGCATACGTGATTGGGTTTGGAGTTGTCGCGGAAGCCTGGTGGTTGAAACATATACACCGTTTCGTTCAGATGACCGTGAAGGAAAGCATTATGAACATCCAACTGATGAATAGACCAAGAGCGGGATACTGCAATGCTGAGAACCATACGGATGGTTGCTGGCTTAACAACAGGACTAAAAGTCTCATCACAGTCAACTCCAACCTGCTGAGAACACCCGTTAGCGACTAACCGAGCTTTGTATCGCTCCAGGGAACCATCAGACCTGTATTTATGCTTAAAAATCCACATACATCTCACAATATTAACATCGTTAGGACGAGGAACCAGAATCCATGTCTTATTTCGCATAAGGGCTCGATATTCGTCAAGCATGGCATGGTTCCAACACGGGTCCTGGAGAGCGAGGTTGTGAGATTTGGGTATGGGCGAGATAAGACGAGAAGAGGGGGTGGTGGATGCAGTGAGATCGAATATAGGTTTCGGTTTCACAATACCGGATCGACTCCGGGTCTGGGGCCGGGTGGGCACGGTAGCTGGTTGGGCAGTAGTCGTATGTATAGGTTGGATTTGGGAGATGGGTAGTGTATTTAATTGGTGTGGGATAGGATTTGGGCTGGGAGCAAGCCGAGGTAATACGCCAGATGGGCCGGAAGTGGAGAGTGGGCCGAGGTCAGCACTTGGGCCGGCTGGAGGGTGAGCTGGGCTGGAGGAACCAGTAGCAGCGGGAGGGAGCACGCTAGATGGGCCAGTAGGATCAGGCGCAGAATGGGATGGGCTGGACGTGGTAGTATGCTGAGATGGCTCATGAAGGCTCCGAAGCAAAACAGTGTGATACGGGGAGGGTCCGTCATCGGTTAAAAAATCATAGGATTCCGGGGAGGGATTGTTCCGGGTGGAAAACGGAAAAGAAAATTCATCAAAAGTGACATGACGAGAAAGGATGATTTTATTGGAACCTAACTCAAGACATTTGTAACCTCGATGATGAGACGGGTATCCTAGGAAGACGCATTTTGAAGTGCGAGGTTGAAGTTTGTGGGAAATGGTTGCACTTTGATTGGGATAGCAAAGGCAACCGAAAACCCGGAGATGACCTAAGGTGGGTGTAGTGTGGTATAACACTTGTGTAGGTGATCGATTTTGAATTGTGGTGGATGGAAGAATGTTGAGAAGATAGCAAGATGTCTCTAAGGCGTGAGGCCAATAGGAGACGGGAATAGATGCATGAAAAAGGAGAGACCGCATCATGTTATTTATTGTACGAATGGTACGCTCGGCTTTGCCATTTTGAGGAGAGGTATGAGGACACGAAAATCGAAAAGAAATGCCATGAGTAGCAAAAAAATTTTGAAAATTCGTGTTGTTAAACTCGCCCCCCATGTCGCATTGAAAATTTTTAATGTTTGTGCGGAATTGTGTTTGAACGAATTTGTGAAATTGCCCAAAAAGATCAAAGACTTGTGACTTAAACTTAATCGGATAAACCCATAAGAAGTGAGAAAAGTCATCAAGAAATAATAAGTAGTATTTGAAACCTTCCCGGCTAGGGATAGGAGAGGTCCAAATATCACTATGAATAATATCAAAAGGAGCAAAAGTACTAGTAGATGAGCGATCAAACGCAAGTCTATGATGTTTTCCAAGTTGACACGCATGACAAAGAGAAGTAGAAGTCTCTTTAACACATTTAAAAAAAGAAGAATTGCGAAGAACATTAAAGACCGGCATGCCGGGATGACCTAAACGAGCGTGCCAAGTGGAGGAAGACTCTGCCGAGAGGGCATGTGGTGAACTAATGGGTGAATTTGTGACCGGATAAAGCTCCCCGGAGCTATTACACCTCAGACGAACGGTCCCCGTGCGTAGATCCTTCACAGAGAAACCAAAAGGGTCAAATTCAACGGAAGCAATGTTATCAGTGGTAAAACGTCTAACGGACACTAGGTTTTTGACAATTTTTGGTGCAACAAGGATATTGGATAAACGGAGAGGTTTATTTGTGGTGGGTAGGATAGCATCACCAAGACCTGTAGAAGGAATACGCATACCGTTGCCAACAATTATCGAATTTAATGGACCATTATGTGAAAAAGACAAGAGATTACCGGAATCGTTCGTCATGTGTGAGGTGGCGCCCGTGTCCATGTACCATAAATTGTCAGTCGGATTTAAGCTCATCGTAGCGAACGATTGGTCCAAAGATGTGGGCTGCGGAGTGTAATTAACGTGCTGCTGTTGGTGCATCAGGTGGGCCTGTGATTGATTGAAATTTGGGCCTGATCCAAGAAGCCCTTGCTGATTGTTGGGGTATGGGCAAGGTGGATAGGAAGCTGGGCCAGAGGAAGCATGGGCCGGCATCCAGGCTGGTGGAGCAGGCGGCCCGCTAGTGAAGGCAGACAGTGGGACCCAGCCAACGTTGGGCCGGAAAACAAAACGCTGGGCCTGGGCAGAATTGTTGGGCCTGTTTTTGTTTTTCTTCCCCTTGCTGCGGGTTCCAGTGGGTTTGTCTGCAGCGGATTGGGCCGGCGAATGGGCTGCAGAACCGGAGGATGCAGAAGCTGCTGCAGTCAACGCCGACGAGGGTTTGTCGGTACCAGTTTGTGCCGCCAGTCGAGTTTCTTCGAGAAGAAGTTGAGAACGTGCTTTGATAAAGCTCGGAAGAGGATCCGTTTGCTGAATAAAACTTGCCACAGCATTGTATTCAGACGGGAGACCCGAGATAAGTTGAAGAACCAATCGAGTTGCAGGAACCGGTGATCCGACACCCTTTAATTGGTCTGCCAAAGACTTGAGATGTTGACAAAACGAATTGACTGAGGAGAAACCGGATAACTTACAGTTTGAGAATTCGTGTTCAAGATACACTGCCCGGGTGTTCTTGTTATCTTGAAAGATATCCTTGACACGAGTCCAGGCCTGAAGTGCGGTGTCGTCGGAGTCAAGAATCTGAAGAAGAATGTCACGGGAGACCGTGCTATATATCCACTGAAGAACAGTGGCATCAACTTGAAGCCATAATGAGTCGTCGATGTCAGCAGGTCGCGGAACAGAAGCATCAATATGATCAAGAACATTATGGGCTTTCGCAGTAACGCGAAATAGAGTTACCCACGATGTATACGGAGTATCATGATCGAGAACAAGAGCAATGTTGTTCTTGATGTTGGAGATGCCGAGAGTAGAGTGGAAGGAAGGCTTTTTGTCCGTCATTGGAGCGAGAGGACGAAAAACGCAGAGTTGAAGGGGAAGAGGCAGCGGAATAGGGTTAGAGGATAGAAACCTCTGATACCATGTGAGAATGTGAATAATATTCCCCTTAGGGTTTCCGTCATCAGACGGTTTATATTTATAATAAACTAACTTTACATAATTACAGTAGGCATCCCTCTATTTACATTATTTACATATTCTATCAGACCCGTCAAGCGGCATGTTTGTCTTCACTCCACCATGGCATAAGGCATGCCATTTTCGAAAACATTTTCCATCTTTTGCCTATGTTATAGTAGAAGGGACATTTCTTATGGAATATTTCCTTCTAAGCTTTCCCATTGGACCCATTTTTAGACCTTTCATTTTAGGCCTTTCATTTTAGACCTTTAATTTTCGACCTCGCATATCCAACCTTTCGTTCCAGCCTCGTCCACTGTAATAAAAATGTTTGTCCTCGCTTTTAATTTATGTTCAAATTAAATCAAGTTTAGTTGAAGGAAAATCATCCTCCTTGATTTTGGGCATCACCTCTTCCCTCTCAAGTTCTTTCTTGGATCTTCGATCCAAGATTTCACATTCGAGGATTCTTGAAGAATCATCCTATCCACTCTATTTCAAAAATTGCTTGATCAACCTTAATTGAATCAACCATTCGCTTTTGCATCCATCTCATAGCTTTCGCCAACCATATTCTATATTTGATTTACCATCACATCCAGAGTAGTTGAAGCTTAAGCTCAATCTAGATCCGGATTTTATCCTTGAATGTATCCAAGGACGCATCAAATTGGTATCAGGGCAAGGGATTGAATCTAAGATTTCTTTACTTTCATTCATCATTGTTCATCAATGTTCATCATCATCCTTCACCGATCTTCATTGTTCGTCGTCGTTCTTCATTGTTCAGCATTCATCAATGCTCCTTTATGATGATGATGATTCCATTTATGAGGACAAGGAATGGTTGTCTCCTTCATACCCACCAAAACCAAAACAAACCATATGTGGGCACCAACGGTATGCAAACGGCCAACAGCGAGCCTATCTTAAGGATGAGGAATGATTGCCTCCTTTATACTAATGAGGGACCATCCCCAACAGGCCCTACGCATGGACTAGTTACTAGATCAAGGGCATTGAAGGAGAAGGAGTTGTCATCCTCAAAAGCCATCCAAGAGAAGGTTGCTAGCTTATGGACATCAAGCGTATCTAAGGAGACCTTACTCATGCCTAAGTCTTCCTTAGTGACATTGATATCTACTATGGAGGAGCCATACTTGTGTGAGGAGGGTCAAGCAAGCAAGAAATGTGGCAAACATGAGGTTTAAGCCATCCAAAGAGAAATCTTGACCTTGAGGATCAAATCTCACCCGAGATCTCGACCGAGATGTGCTTCTCTCGAGATCAATAAAGATGTTGTCGAGATCTTATTAGTTGTTCAATATTTTATCTTTAATACCTTTATACCTCTAAACATTCTCAAGGTATAGCTTTTGGTTTTTACCCTATCTTTAAGGATTATATTTTAGTTATTTTCTTTTATCTTTTTGGAGGAATCTCACCTATAAATAGCCATAGAGGACGAGATTCATAGGCAGATTTTATTTTATTTTATTTCCACAATATTGTAAGATACTCGCTACTTCGCTTACGAAGTTTGTGTTTTATCCATTCCTATCCAATTAAAAGAGAGAGCATTTGATTGAATCGTTGTGAGTCCTTGCTTGGTTGTTCTTGTGTGTGTTAATCTTATTGAAGATTGATGCTACTAGTCAAACTAGTCTATCCTTGTACTTGTCTTATGTAGAAGGCTTGTGTAAGGTTAAAGAAGGAAGGATTAAGGTAATTGTTTGTTGAGGGTTTTTGATCCATTGGTCAAGGTTCTTTGCAAGTCTATACATTAAGTCTTTTTCTTCCTATATTTCCATATATTCATTCTACAATTCATCTTCTTATATTTCCATATAATCCATAATTCCGTGTTTTGATTTTATAGAATCTTGGCTTGTTCTTATAAATCTCGCCCGAGATTTAACACTTCACACCGATAGTTCTTTCTTTTGTCCAACTCATGAACTTCAAGTCTAGACCGGGAACTGGTTTATCAACCCCACATCAAAGTGGTATCAAAGCTAATTGATTGAAGTTCAACTCAATCATACGACAAAGGTTTGAGTATTTTTAGTTGAGTTTTCTTTGAGTAATCTAAAAATCGTGTATTTCTTTGTTTTCATTCTTTGTGAGATTATTTGAGTTTAACATGCTTTAACTTGTATCTGTTGGAGAAAAGAGAAACGTCATAGCCAAACACAATCCAACCAACCCAAACCGTAATCTCGCTTGTTCTCTAGTGAAATCTCGCCCACAGTTGTGTGTGCAAGCCCAAGATTATGACGTTACTTGGCAAACAAGTTTTGTGATTTTTCTCGTTATCCTAGCAAGATCCATACTTAGAGTTGAAGTCAAATCGGAATATATACATCTGTATATTCAGAAAGGAAAGAGATTTACAAAAAATCTTATTGTTGAGATCTTATCTTGTAGGTGAGATCCTATCATATCTTCTAAATCCAAACTAAATATCTTTTCTTCAAATCTCTTTCTATAACCCTTATAGCATCCGTATCTTTATCGAGTTATCCACCTCCTACTCCACAAGAAAGCTAGGAACGACAAATTTTCCTACCTTCTAATATCATCGTCTCAAATCCTCACATTTAATCCTAAAAGTTTGAGGAGAGCATTTTGAGTGAGTTTTGTTGTGAACCAATTAATAAGGCATCATCAAGGCAACAAGGGAGGAGTATATCCCACAACATACCTAGTAAATTGTCGTCGACAATTTACTAATCAACAATCTCTACCCTGAGAAAAAAATCTCGGCCGAGATTTGAGTAATTTACCCAAGATTCCTTTATGTTGAGATTAAACCTACCCGGCTATCTCTTTTATCTAATTGCAGAAGTTCAAGGTACGTACAACTCTCTTCTTAATCTCTTGTGTGCTTATTTGTGCCTCTTTATACTCTAAAAACATTGAGTCTATTTCTTTAGGTGTGATAGTTAGTATCTATACTTTCTATCATACTAGTTGTGTCCCCTTGCAATATTCTTTCCACTTTGTGTCCTTCATGTGAAGAGACTTCCAACAGGTTTACCTTGACTATCTTCCAACACAAGAATCTTTTCCGAACCAAGTTGACTATTCGAGTCATCCAAGGAGTTCTAGTTGAAGCTAGTCACCACTTTGTAAAGAAGCATTAATTCATCCAAGAAAACTACATCAAACCAGCTTGCAATATCACAACATCGTGTGAATGCGAGAGAAAACAAGTAAGGAACCCTCTTTTTCACTAACTTAACAAGTTTGTAATTACTTTACGTGTTTGTGTAGATGTCTAAGTGATAGGTGATGGAATCACTATCTTATTAAGGTAGTTTAAGTATGTTTTTAGAGTCAAATGGTTGTATTTTGTTGCCAACTGTGTAAATCCAGCTGAAGAACTAAGCAATGAAGAAATCAAAAGATTTAGCATCAGTTGGAAGAAGAACGGAAGCAAAGAGAAGTCCAGAGGAACCCTGTCACGGCACCCGCGGTGACACTCCCCGCCCCCGCAGCGACACTGACTCTAGATGAACCCTGTCACCGCCCCGCGGTGACACTGTGCCGCCCCCGCGGTGACACTGAGCCGTCCCTACGGCTTGACACCAAAAAGGTCAAGAAGATCAACAGTCAGCCGTTCCAAAGCATTAATGACCCGCCTCCGCGGCCCTGCCAAGCCGCCCCCGCGGCTCAGTTGAAGATGAAGCATTTTTCACTAAGCCGCCCCCGCGGCTCCCAGATCCGCGCCCGCGGGTATGCAACAGTCGTAATAAGTTTGGTTGTTTAGACTCTCACTTTATGGCATTTAAAGTGACGGTTTGGGCTGCCTATTTACTGCAATTTAATGTCCTAATTAGTATAAATAGAGATGCTAGGTTAGTGTTAGAATATCTCATTTTCACCTCATCACATCAAAAACACTTTTATTCTCTTTATTTTGTTTTGTTCTCTATGGAGGGCTAAGCACCTTTAGTTGTGCTTGACATTGGAAGCTCTCGACATAGATCTGGTTATAAGTTTTATAATTGAAGTTGTTATTCCATAATGATTTGTGTTATGTTCTTGTGCTTAACTTCTTGATTGTATCTCACCCTCTATCTAGCTTGATCATCTAGGTACTTGGGTCTTATCCAATGTGCTAGGAATTGTGGTTCCGGGTTCGGGTCATCTTTCTAGTGGCAAACACGTTTACATAAGCGGGTTGCAAGTGTAATTCGTGAGTGGAACATAACCACATGATTTTAGTAACGGGTTGTTTCTAAATCTCATGTGTCTCTTTATCTTTATTTGAATGCTATTGTTAAAATCTGATTCTGTAGGTTTACGAGTTAGGATTAACAATAAGTAATATCGGGGTTGGTTGAACCGGTATTTAAATACGATCGAGATGAGAACAAACTTTGGAATAAACTTCATGAAAACAATGATCAACCATAGCTTATATTGAAGCGGATAATTGTTAAGTGCAACGTTTTCTTAAAAACCATTGATATCAACTTCTTGTTTGTTTTGCCTATTTGTTACTTTAAAAATCACAAACCCCCCTTGGTTACATATAATTGATAGTTTAATCACATTTGTGCTTTAATTACTCTCTATCTCTCTTAGGTTCGACCCTTACTTAATCACTATACTTGCTTTAGTATTGAGTTCGGAAATTACTTTGATAGGATATAAACGACCTTAGAAAATATCCTCGTCACTAAGCATGGTAGCCTTCAAGGGTCACATAAAAGTGATTCCTCAAGACCGGAGGCCATGGATCTACTCAAACAACTACTAGTTACGGTCTCAATATTGGCTGAACAGATGGAGAAACTGGAAACACGTCCCAGAGAAGAAATCTTGCCCTCAAATCTCCCCCTATCCAACTGAGAATTAAATCAAGATTTTCTACTAAGGTGGTGAATGTGATAACGGTAGTGGTGGCTTGTATGGAGGTGGTGCCACATATGTTGACTCATCATCTTTGCTCTTTCCTCCTTCTTCTTGCAAGGTCTCTTCCTCTACCACTACTTGCTTCCCCTTGTCACTTCCCTTAGGTAAAGGATCCTTCATGCTCAGCCCACTTCTTGTTGTAATTGCCAACACTTGTCCTCTTGGGTTGTCTTCGGTTCTTCCGGGAAGCTTTCCCAGATCTCTATGAGCTTCACCCGCCTTTTGGAACACTTGTGCTTCCAACACCTTTTGAGCCTTAGAAATGGAAGTCACCGTGCTCTCAAGTCCACTCAACCTTCCAAGCAATTGCTCAAACATCATCTCGGTTCTATCCTTTGGAGGTTTAGTGAATCTGGGTGGAGGTTCTTGTGAAGTCTTCGTTGGTGGTGTTGCGCTTGTGGAAACGGGAGGGTTCAAGGCACCATCCGGGTTAGAATAGGAAAACCCGGGATGGTTGTGGTTTGGCAGGTAATTGTTGAATTGCCGGTTGTTATTGAAGTTCCTAGGGCCTTGATAATTGTTGACATTTCCCCTTCCCATGTAGTTCACATCTTCCTCCTTGGAAGATAAGTTTGCTTGCACTTGCACTTGAGGGCTTGCTTGATTCTTCAAAGTTGTAGCACACAACTCGCTCAAAGATTTCAGCTCATTGTTGATTGCATCAAGTTTGTAGTTGCTCATGGTGACTTCACTCACTTCATAAACTCCCGGTTTTCTCCCATCACTCTTCCTATGGGAGTACTTCTCTATCACCAAAGCTTGTTTCTCTACAAAATCCCAAGCCTCATCCACATTCTTCTCCATAAAGGTTCCACCGGAAATTGATTGAACCTTGAATTGGCTATCTTCATCAAGCCCCTTGAAGTAGATCTCCAATAACTCTATCTTTGGTATTCCATGGTGTGGACAATTTAGGAGGAGGTCCTTGAACCTCTCCCAAGACTTGAATAGGCTTTCTCTATCCTTCATC
Organism: Fagopyrum homotropicum; assembly: GCA_033239125.1. Taxonomy (NCBI): domain Eukaryota; kingdom Viridiplantae; phylum Streptophyta; class Magnoliopsida; order Caryophyllales; family Polygonaceae; genus Fagopyrum; species Fagopyrum homotropicum. Next base: position 115,161,968 of record BSWB01000007.1, on the reverse strand, counting down.
ACGAAGGCATTGATCTTCCCTCTTAGCTCGGTAGTCTTAGAAGGTGGAAAAACTTTGTCAAAAACTCGGTTGTCATCTCCTCCCAAGTACTCACTCGCCCTTGTGGAATAGATTGGTACCAAGTTAAGGCTTTATCCTTAAGTGAGAAGGAGAAAGCCCTGAGCTTATGGTTGTTGCTCTCAAATCTAGGCGGCTTAAGAGTCTCCATCAAGATCTCATAGTTCATCAAGTGTTGATGAGGACACTCTGCTTCGATCCCTCCAAATTGATTATGCCGGATCATTTGTAGAACTTGAGGGCAGAGCTCGTAATCATGGGCTGCGGGATCTCCTAAGTTTACACCCGGACGGTGTGCTCTTTGTGCCGGATCCATAAGTTGCCCTAATTTTTGGGGATCCTCAATAGCAATGGGCACAACCCGAATATTGACCGCCGACTGCGGTTGTGGAGGAGGTGGAGGTTGTTGACGATTAAGCTCTCTTTGCACAAGAGCTTGCCTAATCTCTTCAATCTCCCTCCTAGTTGCTTCTTGCCTCTCATTGGCAAGTCTCCTTTCATTCTCCAAGGCTTCATCTCTTAGCCTAATTTGCTCTAAAGCTTCATCTAACTCAGCTTGGAGATCTCTTCCGGCCATTTCTTTTCCCTTTCTAATGCTCTTGGATCTAGATCTAAGGGTTTTCTCCGGTTCGGGATCGAATGGAGCTAAATCCTTGCCACGAGATCTTCGCATGCACCTAAAGAGTGAGAGATGTCCTAAAAAGCAAAGACACAAACCAAACGAGATCAAAAGCAACAAGAAAGACCTACACTATAAACAATCACAAACTACGACTCAATCTTAACCTAGTCCCCGGCAACGGCGCCAAAAATTTGTTACGCTAAGATTGTGACACGCAAAAGTCTTAAATTTATAACTCGATATATTTTTCCTAACTCCTAGCGAACCCATAGTGTATGGGACATTTTGTAGTAAGGATAGTATTCCGAGGTCGAACACAAAGACTGAGGTGAAATTGAATCAACAAGCGATCAAGTATAGTGTAAATCTAGTCTAAGAAAAGAGACAGAAATAAAGAAAAGAAAATAACAATGTTTTTGGGTTTGGTTTTTTGTGGTGATCAATCAAGGATCACAATGATATAAGAATGCAAAACAAACTAACAATCTAGCAGATCAACACAAACAAGCAAGACAAACACGAAATATGTGATCAAAGAGAGAAAAGAGGATTCTAGGGGTTGGGAATTCCGATTATGGCATTGGACTCAAGCTTCTAATCATCCTTGGATAAACTATGGTACGTTGGGAAGGAATGTTTCTCAAGTGGGGTCAATTACCGGGTAGGTCTCATGATCCACTAATTCCACACCTAAGGTCCTATCACCGGGTAAGTCTCTAGGAGCCTAAGGTAGGGGTATCTACACAAACCGGATGGTTATCTAGGGATCTAACCTCTCCTTACTGGTTAAGTCTCGGGAAGGCAAGTCCTAAACACCTATCCTAGCACACTCAGTCCAATAGTGGCTTGTGAGGCTCACTACTACCTAGAGTTCGTCATCTTCGGTATCTAAGAGCAAGAATCACCGGGTAGGTCTCTTCTAACACTTAGTTGCTAACACTAGGTCACCCTAGGATAGATTTTGCTCAACAAACACTAGGATTTCAACAATCTAACATCCTAACTCTTAGGTTCATCAAAACAAGCAAGTCAGTCAAAATCACGGGCAGTTCATCCCTTTCCACGGTCGTGGACTGGCAAGATCAGACCGTGGTTTGCAACAGTAGCTAGGTTCGAGCAAACGAATCATCCAAGGATACATTTAAGTCTATTCTATCATTGTCCAAGCCATAACCATCTTTCCCTTACCCTAGAATCGCATCTATTTAGCCAACAACATGCATCTTAACAATCAAACTCAACAAGCATACATTCATGGCTCCCATAGCAAGTAAATGAAGTGAAATAGAGATGAACAAGTAGAACAAAGAAAACCAAGCTTAATGTATGTTAAGAAATACTTACAACCCTTCACAAGAAGGTTCAAATTCGTTCCTTACAAAACCGTGCAAATGTCTTCAACCGAAGTTGCTCAAAATCACTCTAGAAACTATGAAAACTCTAAAATGGTGTGTTCTTCTTTTCTTCCCCAAAATGAGAGGGTTTCTTCTCCTCCAAGTGTAGCTCCAATCCAAAAATGTGTGTTGTGAGAGTGTGGGAGAGAATGGAGTGATGGGGTCTGTCCTCAACAGCCTGCAGGACCACCTTTTATTCTCCACAAATTGCAAGAGTCGGCCATGAAGATCGTGGGACAGCTGTCATAGCTGTGCAGGGAAAACCACGGCCTATTTCCACGCCCGTGGAAGTCCTAGTGGCCGTGGTTTTGGTAATGCAGCTTTCCTTGGATCATCAAGCCACAATTTGGTGCAAGGCATGCACTAACAAGGTCCCATGTGTCCTCCTTAGCTCCTAGCTTGCTTCCCAATGAGTCCGAAGGTGTGTCATCTCAAGAAACGACCCTCAAATTTATGGATTAAGCTCCTAAAGCTCCCAAAATACCTACAAAACATGCAAAAGTCCGTGTAGGCGTCCATCTCGACAAAATACATGAATTAAGTGCAAACGTCATGAACTAGTGCTAAACCATGCATGAATGAGCGGAAAAAACTATCTAAATGAGTGCCTAAACCTACGTCATAAATTGTGTTATCAGGCCTCAAGAAGCATGGGTAAGTAGAAAAGACAATGAAAACAAGAGAAAAACCAAGAAAAGAAAGAAGGAAGAGAGAGGAAATGTGAGAAAAGGGAGAAACTACCATCCTTATTGCTCCAAGAGTGGCCTACCCGGACAATCCTCCTTATGACTCCCCTTCTTATGTCGCCAAACGCCGGAAGGGAAACCTACACTCGGTGTCGCTCATTTTGCCAAGGCGCCCTTTCGGGTTTTCACCTTGCCACTCTTCTTCTTTTTTCTCTTGAACTCACATACCTCAAGCCCAATTTTGCACCAACCTAAGGTTGGTCGGACTACCTTCTTTTTGCCTAAACCGCCCTTTCGAGTTTTCGGTTTATCCAAGGATTTCATCCCTCATTTCATTTCTTTGGCTTTTTTTTAACTGAATATCAAACTGAAATCAAAAAGCAACAACAAACTCAAAAATAACTCAATAAAACTGTACATGCAATGATATGTCCCTCCCCCATACTTGAAGAACACTTTGTCCCCAAAGTGGAAATGAGGCAAAGATAAATGTGGGAAAGGGAAAAGAAGTGTACCCCTCAGTGGGATGGTCCGGCTGGATCATCCGGACCATTCTCTGGCAAGTACGGGAAGTGACTGAAGAAGTGCTCCTGCCGGCGGTAGATATCCTCTATGCGGCCCTCCTGAGCCTCCATCCTCTCTCTTAATGAAGTCTCATAGCTAGCTTGCCAAGCTAGCTGCTGAGTCTCCAATTGCTGTTGATGAGCTGCCTGCCACGCATCTTGACGGTGGTCAAAGTGAGTGGTCATAGAGGAGGCGAAGCTGGACTGCCACGCCTGCTGCTGCTCAAGCATGGACCGCTGGTACTCGATCTGCCATGCCTGATGTTGTGTAGTCAAGGCCGCCATCTAAGCCTGCAGTCTCTCCATGGTCTGACTGTCGTGTGCTGTTGTCGGCATCTCCTCATCAGTGGTGTGGGCCCGGCTGGAGCCTGTTGCGTATCTCCCAATAATATCTACCCGAGGCCGTCTCGGAGGAACATGGTCAGCTGGTACATACAGATCGGCGAACTCGTCTCCCAATGGAAGTCGTCGGGGTAGGTATGTAATGTGACTCCCATCTGCAAGCGAGATCCAAAAACGATGCTCCCTGTCTCTCCTGAGGAGTCTGCACCTCCTCAACATATCCTCCGTATAAAGTGGGGTCTCTTTTCCATCCTCCAGGGCATCAAGATCCATCACCCGTGCGGCTAATAAAGTGATGATCCCGTCTCCCACAATGTCTCGTGACTCATTCTTCCTAATCCGCTTCAAAGCAGTAAGGAAGAGGTATGGCCAATCTGGTACCCAGTCATTGGTGGAGAGGCAAGAGTATAGCAATGGAAGGTCCTTGAGAGCGACCTTGTTTTCCTCCTTGTGTCCACAAAAGACACTCATGAAAACCTTCGAGATGAGTCTCAAATAGGGGTAAGTGAATTTATTGGAGTATTCACCCCCTGCATGAAACTCAGACCTGGTGGCGGCCTGCCAAAACTCCATCAAAACGGGTATCGGTATGGGTTCCCAACAGTCGTCGGAGGCAGCAATAGTCACCCCTAATGCCTCTTGTAGTTGGGTGTAGTCCAATGTGTACTTCCTTTTGTTAAACTTGAATGACAGTCCAACACACAAGTGGTCCTCCACTTCCATTTTGAATACGGCGATGAATTGGCGGCTGAGCTCGGGGTACGTTGGGGCGGTCATTATCAGGAAATCCCCGAGCCCAGCGTTGTTGAGGAATTCCTACATGCTCTCCAACATGCCCAAATGTTCCAAGGTGGGAACGTCTAGGAACCGAGTTGCATATACTTCCCGGCTTTGAGCAATCCTATACCGATCCTTCTCACCTTCCGATAACTTGTATTTCTTCTGATTCTCCATCTCTTGCAGTTAATCAAGCAAAGGGGTTAGAAAGTTCAGAAATTTGATCAACAAACGAACCTATTGTCGTGATTTCCGCAGGGGCGGCTGAAGCAGGCGCAGGTGCGGCACGACGCGGGGGCGGAAGCTTGCAGGCGCAGGGGCGGGCGAAGAACAGAGGGCGATTTTGGAGTTTGGCGAAGGTGGTGGCGATGGGGTTGTTCCGGCGTCTTCTTTGTTGGTGTAGATGTTGCCGGAGGGGGTGAGTGGAGGTTGAGATTGAGAGGGTCGAGGTGGTGTTTGTGTGAAGGTGGTGGAAAGGGTTGGTGTCGTAAAGGGTGTGTTGACGCTAGGTTGTTGGAGGTGGCGCAACAGCGTCTGAAAAGGGCGGTGCGAGAGCTTCCGGAGGGCGCAAGGGCGTGGGAGGCGAGGCGGTTAGGTTTCAAAGAATGAACGGAGAGGGGATGTAAAGAGGGCGGTAGATGTAGGTTATTTTTAGGAAGTGTATTTTTTTTCTTTCCTTAACAGAACCGCAGAGGCGGCGTATGTCAGCGCGGGGGCGGTGACAAGGGAGAGGGGGTACACAGCCTCAGCGCCGGGGGCGGAGCAGAGGATGTGTGTCAAGGGTGGCCGCCGCAGGGGCGTAGGCATGTCGCCACGGGGGCGGTGACCAACGTGAGCAGACACTGGCCAAGCGCCGGGGGCGGTGCTTTCCATGGGTGTCACCGCAGGGGCGGAGACTCAGAGCCGCAGGGGCGGTTTTCTTGACAGAAACTCCTCTTCTTATTCCTTCAGGTTGCTTCCCGAGCAGCGCCTTTGTTTTACGTTGTTGGCTTGACGTAGGGACCCTTCCTCTATGATTGAGCCTCTTCCAGAATTACCTTTGGGTTTATAACCGTTTGAGAAGGTAATCCACCGGAGGCCCTTGTTTCAATTCTCGTAATGGCTTCCGCCATTTCTTGATGCTAGATTCTGTTGTTTGGACATGAGTAGTAAAGTATTTAGTCAAAACCTGCAACATATCCTCAGTTGATTGGTACTTACCTTGACGGGACTACTGTTGTTGGTTTTGTTGATCCCTCCAACGAAAATTCTGTTGGTCACGCCAGTTTGGCATGAAATTCTGCGCATAGGGGTCGTTCCTAGGTCTTTGCTGTTGTGGTTGTCCATAACCCATTGCGTTCACCTAAGCATAGTCATCTTGGACTTGTGAACACATGTTTATTGGATGGTATGGGTCAACACATACTCCACAAGCTTTGAGTTGTTGTGGGGTTCTCATTAGTGTTAGTCTCTTCACCATTTCCTTTAACTCTGCGAGCTCGGTGGAAATCTCGTTCTTCCCGGAACTCACAACATGAACTCCTTTATTAGCCGGGGTCCTTCCAAAGTTCCGAGTACCTTCCGCTAGTTCCTGTATCTTTTCCAAAGCAAGGTCAGGAGTAGAGTTAAGAATATTACCTCCGGAAGCTGCATCAACGATCCTCCTTTCATCATCTAGCAAGCCATTGTACAAGTACAAGACTAGATCTTGAGTCGAATATCCGTGAAAAGGACAGCTGGATCGGAGGCGTGCAAACCTCTCGAAGTACTCGTAGAGATTCTCATTCGCCTCTTGCTCGATGTTGCTTATAGCTTTCTTCAAACTGTTGGCCTTCTTGGCTGGAAAGTATTTCTCCAAAATTGCCTTGTGAAGGTTTTCCCAAGTGTCGATACTCCCAGATGGAAGGTGGTAATACCAATCATCCGCGGAATCTTTGAGTGTGAAACCGAATGCCCTCATCTTGATTTGTTCTTCGGTGATGTTGGCCGGCTTCATGCTCATACACACGGTATGGAACTTCCCAAGGTGCTTGATGGGGTCTTCACCACTTAGCCCATGGAAGGATGGAAGCAAGTGAATGAGGCCCGGTTTGAGCTCAAAATTGACTCCTTCCCCTAATGCCGGTATAGTGACCGCAAGAGGGTTTTGAGCCAAGGTGGGCTGCGTAAGTTGACGAAGAGTACGATCAACCATCTCTTGTTGAAGTTGTTGTTGTCTTCGTTGCCGGATGTACGTCCTCTCAATTTCTGGATCAAAAGAAGCAAAGCCGGAGTTAGTAGCACGGGTTTGAACCATAAAAATGGTTCAAAACAGTAATCAATAATAACAATAAAACACTAAAACTCCCCGGCAACGGCGCCAAAATTTGACTGGAGGTATTTCTATGGTCGTCTATACCCAATCAAAAGTAAATCCCGACTTAGCACTAAAAACAAGTATAGTGGATAAGTAAGGGTCGAACCCAAGAGAGTTAAGGTGTTTTAGATGCAATTATCGATTATAGTAACGAGCAACAAAGGGGGGGTTGGTTGAATTGATGCACACAAAAACTTAAGAAAACGATTAACGCGACAAGTAAGACAGTGATGGGTGAATCTACACTAGGTTGATTCTAAGCATGCAATTGCTACTTTGGTGAGTTCCTTTTACAAGTTTTTAAGTAATCTCCCGTCTCGATCATATATATGTGTTGAGCCAACCGGCATCAACACAACTTAACAGGTTAGTGTTCCGTAAACCTACAAGAACAAATAACAAGTTAGCTTTCAAACAAAGACTAAGGGATATAAAGAGAAGAATAAAACCGTTAAACTTATCTTTATATTTGTGTTCCTTTTCTTTAAGTAATTACAACCCGTTATTACTTAAAGTGCTACTAGATTAAAGACCCGAACCCGGAACCTATTAATCCTAATTGTTTGCATGCACTTTAGAACCTAAGGTGATCAATCTCAAGCAATAGTAAACATGCAATTAGACAATGGAGATCAAGGAAACACAAAGCATTACTGAATAAAAACTTATATTAAAAAGAACTTACAACCAAAGTAACAACGCAGCTTCAAACCAACCCAATGTAGCAAGGGAGTTAGCAACTCATTACAATGGAAAACTCAATTCTAAATGGATTTTTGTGTGGAAAAGCATGGATGATTCTAGCAATCAGCCAAGGACTATTTATACTACATACGACACTTAATTAGGAGTAAATGGCCGGCCTTAAACAGTCACCTTTAATGCCATAAAGGTGGTGTAAACAGCCGGAGTAAAGCTTCTGGCGTTAAACCGCAGGGGCGGCCTTCAGGAACCGCAGGGACGGTTTAGGCAGAATCGGTTGATCTTCTTCAAGGCCGCTGGGGCGGCTAAGCAATTCCGCTGAGGCGGATCTTTAATGCTCTTCAACGTCTGACCCTTCGTTTTCCTGGCGTTTTTTATGCCAAACCGCAGGGGCGTCCCTATGTCAGCGCAGGGGCGGTGACACAACCTCTTCGTCTTCCAGCTCCCAGGTTGAGGCGCAGGCAGGGGCGCAGTGGAAGGTGCAGGGGAGCTGGTCCTCGTCTTCTTCAGGGCAGATCACCGCAGGGGTGCCAAGGAGTGGCGCAGGGGCGGAGGCACCCTTCATGGTAGGCGTTGGGGAAGGCGCAGGGAGCGCTCTAGTGGAATGCCTCACCCGCAAGGGCGGCTGCAAGAACCCGTTGAGGCGGTGAGGCAACAGAACTTTGCTTCGTGCTCGATCTTCACTCCTAAGTGCTTATAACTCCTTCCTTAGCTTCTTTTAGTCTTCTTCTTCTGGACCAAGGAATTAGTAGCATAAACCGACACAAATAAAAATAAAAAGACTCTAAAATCTACCCTAAATGATAGTGATTCCATCACCTATCAGCACCCGATGTCAACATCAAGGGTCTTGCTTCCAATATTGATTCCTCTTTAGAACACGGTCAAACGGGGATGTCTTACATCCAAGATGAGGGGAATGATACGCCCCTAGATACCATTGACATTCATTCCTCCGTCTGAGATGACCCATCAAGTGGCACATCTTGTCTTCACTCCGCCATGGCATGAGGCATGCCTGTTTTGAAAATATTTTCCATCTTTTGACTATGTAATAATTGAAGGGATATTTTTTGTGGAATATACCCTTCTAAGCTTTCTCATTGGACCCCCTTTTAGACCTTTTATTTTAGGCCTTTCATTCCGGCATCATCTTCTATATAAACGATGTTTGACCTCACTCGTAATTCATGTTTAAAAGAAATCAAGTTTAGTTGAAAGAAAATCCTCCTCCGTGATTTTGGGCATCACCTCTTCCCTCTCAAGTTCTTCCTTGAATCTTTGACCCAAGACTTCACATTTGAGGATTCTTCAAGAATCAGCCTGATGCGGGTTTGAAACCACGATTGCCTGATCAAGTTTGAAAGTTCACGAACAGTTTCGAGAAGGAATCTCGGTCACGGAACTCGGGCAAATTTTTGGTTTTTCCAGATTTATGTAACTTCGAACCAAAGAACGTAAGTTTGATGGATTGATGATGGATAAATAAGAAGAAGATGATATGGAATTAAATTGATGGAAATATAGGAAGATACGAACCAAGGTATTCCTGCAATGAATCTTGACCAATTATGTGCCAAAACCCCTTAACGAATAGCTTACCTTTACCCTCCCTTCTTTAATCTTACACAAGTCTTCTAGATAAGACAAGCACAAGGAGAGACTAGAATTGACCAGGAGCACCAACCTATAAAAAGAATAAAACACACAAGCACAACCTAGCAATGACTCACAACGATTCAATCAAAAGCTCTCTCTTTTAATTGAATAGGAATGAATAAAACAAAAACTTCGTAAGCGAAGTAGCGAGTTCATACAACATTGTGAAAATATTAATCAAATCTACCTAATAATCTTCACCTCCAAATTTATTTATAGGGAAGATTCGCCTACAAAAGATAAGAAATCTAACTAATAGATAATCCTAAAAAGATAGGATCGAAATCAACCAATACCTTTATAATATTTCAGAGCCTTAAAGGTATTAAAATAATAAAAATTTATCTATAACAAATAAGATCATGGTTGGATCTTATAACTCTCGACATGAGCCAAATCTTGGTCCATTTGTAGAAATCTTGGGCAAGATTTTGGTCCTCAGGGCCGAGATTTCTTCTCAATAACTCTTTCCTTGTCCTAGCCACCTTTTATGCTTGCTCGATCATCTTGGTCCTTGTATGGTCCTTCCACAGTTGCCAACAATGTCACTAAAGAAGACCTAGGTATGAGTGAAGTCTCTTTATATGCACATGTTGCCAATAAGATAGAAACTTCATCATGGATGGTCATTGCTCTTATTCTAGTGATAACTCCTTCCATGGTGGGACTCAAAGATTATGTGGTGGATGTCTTCTCCTTCAATGTCTTGGCCCTTGATCTAGTAGTTGGTCCTTGAAGTGGTGTTGGGAATGGTCCCTCATCATACTCCCCTTCTTGAAAAGGATTTGTCCTCAAATTACCAACATGTTCATCATTAGACACAAAAGGACTCAAGTCTCCTACATTGAAGGTCTTGCTTACTCCATACTCAGCTAGGAGCTCCAAGACATAGGCGTTGTTGCCAACCTTACGCTTTACACGAAATGGTCTATCTCCTCTTGGAGACAACTTAGACGTCCTCTTCTCCAGAAACCGCTCTTTGCTTGGATGCCTAAACTAGATCCCCTGGTTTGGATAGCATTTCCTTGCGATTCCAATTCACTTTGGACGCCACGATTTTTCCCTTGTTCTCCACCCTTAAGCATGTCTTTTCATGCAATTCTTTGATGAACTCAATCTGTTTTCTTGCAATAAAATCCACTCGCTCCTCTACAAGCAACAATATAAGATCAAAAGAGATCAAAGGATTCAACCCATATACACACTCAAAAGGCGTTAGATTCGTAGATGAATGCAAGGTACGATTATAAGCAAATTTCACATGTGGTAAAACATCCTCTCAAGCATACAAATTGTCCTTCAAAACAGCCTTCAAAATAGTGGTTAAAGTCCTATTTGTGACTTCCGTTTGTCCATCCGTTTGAGGATGACTAGATGTTGAAAATTACAACCCTAAGGAATTTACATCCCTATCGTTCACAATAGTCCTAGTTACTTCATGCAACCTAACAACTTCGTTAAAGAACAAGTTAGCCACATTATAAGCATCGTCGGTCTAATGGCAAGCAATAAAGTGAGCCATTTTAGAAAAAGGATCAACAACCACAAAAATAGAATCTCCCCTCCTTCTTAGTCCTTGGTAATCCTACAACAAAGTTCATACTAATATCAAGACATGGTGAAGTAGGTGTAGGCAAGATAGTATACAAGCCATGTGGTTTTAATCTAGACTTAGCGTTGAGGCACACAATGCATCTATTAGCATGTTTTCAACATCTTTAAGCATATGAGGCCAATAAAAATGTGAATGCAGCGTGTGACAAGTATTATCTTTACCAAAATGTCTCATTAAACCTCCCATATGAGCTTCCTCAACAAGTAATAATCTGACAGAACATCTAGGGATACACACTTTATCTGCATGGAACAGAAAACCTTCGAAAATATAGAAATTATCACGCAACAGTTGCAAATCTTGGGCGAGAATTTTGGAGTATAGACAAGATTTACACTACGAATAAATATCACCAAAATTAATGTCATCCATATATAGATCCTTAATATAATAGAAACGTTAGACCTTAGAATCCGTAGTAGTGATCAAAGAATATCTCCTAGAAAGGCATCAACAACAACATTATCTTTTTCTTTCTTATACTTGATGGTGTATGGAAAAGTTTATATAAACTTCATCCATCTATCATGCCTCCTATCCAACTTATCTTGACTCCTCTAATGCTTTAGAGAATCGTGACCAGTTCTAAGGATGAATTAATAAGGCCAAAGATAATGCTGCCATGTCTTGAAAATTCAAAATAAAGCATATACTTCCTTATCATATGTCGAATAATTCAATTAGACTCCTTTCAATTTTTCACTAAAGTATGAAATGGGCTTACCTTCTTTTCATGAGCACCTCCAATGTCAATTTCTGATGAGTCATACTCAACCTCAAATAGTTTAGTGAAATCTGGAAGTGCTAGAAGTGGTGCATGTGATAGTTGCTTCTTCAACTCCTTAAATGCCTTCTCTTGAGCTTCTCCCCACTCGAATTGTACTTGCTTCTTTGTGAGATATGTGAGGGGGGTTGCAATGGTACTAAAATCCCGTACAAAACATCTATCAAACGTTGTTAGACCATGGTAAGATCGGACATGGCCATTTGTGGTAGGTGTAGGCCACTCTTGGATGGCTTTAATCTTCTCCTTGTCCACCTCTAGACCTCTTGTACTCACTACAATGCCAAGGAAAATAACTTGATTAGTACTAAACTCACATTTCTTAATATTACCATATAAAGATTCAGTTCTAAGAGTTCCTAGTACTTCCCTCAAATGTTCTTCACGTTCCTCAAGTGATTTGATGTAGATGAGAATGTCATCGAAGTAGACAATCACAAATTTTCCAATGAAATGGCAGAGGACATGATTCATCAATCTCATGAAAGTGCTAGGAGCATTGGTCAAACCGGAAGGCATAAACAACCACTCATAAATACCAAACTTAATCCAAAATGCCGTCTTCCATTCATCTCCTTTCCGCATACTGATTTGATGATAACCGCTCTTAAGATCAATCTTGGAGAACAATGTAGCTCCACTAAGCTCATCTAGCATGTCACCTAATCTGAGAATGGGGATGACGATACTTGACAGTAATGTTATTAATTGGTCTACAATCAACACAAATCCTCCAAGTGTTATCCTTCTAGGGTACCAAGAGAGCTGGAACCGCACATGGACTCAAGCTTTCTCAAACATAGTGTTTATTCTTCCTTCCACGAACACACCTCTTTGTTCCCGCGGTCGCGTCATCCTTCCAGAAAGTACCAAGTGTTGGTACGTTGATCTTCTTTCGTTGTTTAAGGTTGATAGTAGTTAGTATCATGTTAGGATGGAACATAAGTCAAAACTAGAGTGAATCCTAGTTAGTGGGTTAGAAGTATGAATCTTGAGGAATTAAGGCTTAAGTTGTTTTGAGGATGTTGAGGATATGCATTAAGTATAGGAAAACTACTTTAATGCAGTTTTCGGATCTTGTTATAAAGGACGGATTGCTGATGGACATGAATGTGGATAAGCTATTGGGATAGACTTATGATAGTCATAGTTGACTTAGGAGTTAAAGACTTCCAGATAATGGATAGATTATTGATCCACATTTCCTTGTTATCAAGCGGTGGAGTTTATTCCTGCGGGATTGCGAGTGTTGATTAGCTGAGATTACCTTGATATAGGTAAGTCCCTTGGGCTTACTTAGTTTGCTTTCTACGTGTTAGCATGATCTGTGATAGTGGTGTTTGCATTGAGCTTTTAATACCTATAACCTGATGTAACATCCCAAGTACTGGGAACTCGAAGCGCTACGGGCTAGGACCACACAATGGGTCCCGACCCTCAGAGTAGCAACAACAAACAAATCTTACAACAAGGCACAGACGAATGAAAACCCGAAATCAATATAAAACCAAAGGTTTAAACAAAAAAAAAGCGGAAAAAACTCGCAGCCGAGTTCAAAACAAAAGGGAAACAACAAAAGAAGAATAAACCCGATCCCATCCTATAATGTACGGGAACCCCGGCTGACCACATCATCTGGATCACTCAGCAGCATCCTGAACCTGCGGAACATCTACAACGACGGTATAAACCATTAGTTAACACTCTAGGTATAAACAAGAGCGTAAAGGCACAAACACACATAAGGTAAAGAAAACACATAACATGCTTGCACACAACCGGTTATTATCTTTCAATAAGGTTATCCATTACTAATTCAACTTCTTTTGTCACACGAGAATCCTTTCGAAACTCGCCTTTACTTCTGTCTACCAATAGGAATAGATCAGTAATATCCGTTACCTACGAACCTGGGTTGCAAGAGCACATTCTAGTCTCCTGCAAAACTAGACAAGTGGTCACCGCCCGGTTATCATACAATTGGGCCAGTTAAGGTTATAAAGGGTGAAACCTAGTCCGGTTATCCGTTATAACATGAATAAACAACACAAACAAGCCAATACAATCCAACTAATACGCGGAATGAAGATAAGTAAGTCCAAGGGACTTACCTCACTCGAAGGTAACTCAAAGCTCAAGAACAACTCTGTTTCCCTCAGGAAAGGAGCAAGGAAAAGCCTGTTCACACAAGCATCACAGATCAGGAACGAAACGATTGCTAGAAGTCTATAACTTCTAGTCTCAAAGATCTCTAAGAGACCCACACATGCTAAGGGCTCAACCCTAGTCTTACAGCATACACTGGAGGTCATCAACATCCAAAAGATGTTAGGAAAGAAATGAGGAAAGAAAGGAAGGAAGTAACTCACAAGAACGGGAGCTACTGCAAAGGAAACCGCAGGGAGGCTAACAAGGACGCAGGGGCGGATGGCCGCGGGGCGGGCAGGTGCAGCAGGCGTTGGGGCAACTACGTGACAGAAAGTGTTGTCGGCTTTCTCTTCGACAAAACTAACAGCAAGGGCAACCAAAGCTCGAACCTTTGGCTCACACACGTCAAGACTTAACTCCAAAGAGCCTGAGAACAACGATACATCAGCAATGAGAAGCCAACAAGAACCAAGGTTGAAACTTGATTCTTGGAGGAGAAGAAAAGAAGAGAAGAAAAAGAAAAAGAAAAAGAAAAGAAAGAAGGAAGCATGTTGCAGTACATGAACGTAAGGAAGAACAATTAATGGTGAACTTACACGTTCAGCAAAGTCGCAGGAAGCAAGGTGACGACTGCAACTCTTAAGGTTTGAAGACGAATGCAAGAAACGGGAAAAAGGAGGAAAAGGCGGGAATATATAGAGAAGGGTTGAAAGGATAGAAGGAGGGCGTCTAGGGTTAGAAAGAAGATAAGAAAACCGGCCCATAAAATATAATATCGGATATTCTATCTATAGAAGGAAGATAAAACGAACGAAAGAAAGATCGGGCATGATCTGTCGTCAGCCGCAGGAGCGGCTGACCCTGCCGCGGGTGCGGCCTGCCGTAGGGGCAACACTCTTCACCGCGGGGCGGTGAAGGCAAAAGACTGGGGTCTTACATCAGATCCCTCTAAAAAGAAGTTTCGTCCCGAAATTTGCAAAAGCCCAACGGTCACAACAACACACAGAACCAAAACAGAACTCATTTATTCCCACTCGGAGCATGCAACTCAAAACGTCACACAAAAGCGTACGCAACGCAACAAGGAAAAACTAAACAACTGACTACGCTAGTAGTGCATCCAGCCTAGAGTAGAGCTCCGGATAGTTCCTCTAGATACTATCTTCTGTCTCCCAAGTCGCCTCATCAGCTCCTCGCATCGACCACTGAATCTTCATCATCGGTATGTCCTTCGAACGTAAGCGTCTCGTACTACGCTCTAAGACAGCCACCGGGTGCTCAACAAACTTGTGGTCTGGCTCGATCACTAGATCCTCATGGCTGACAATGTGCCTCGGGTCCGGTATGTACTCTCGTAGCTGAGACACATGGAAGACTGGGTGAACACCCTCGATTCTCGGTCGCAAAGCAAGTTTGTATGCTGCCTCCCCAACTCGCTCAAGAATCTCAAACGGTCCAACATATTTGGGGCTCAGCTTCCCCTTGACACCGAAACGTCTGATGCCTCGTTTCGGGGATACTCTCAGCCAAACCTGAGCTCCAACTCTGAATTCTAGAGGTTTCGCCTCTTATCTGCATAAGAATTATGTCGACTCTGTGCTGCTAACATCTGCTCTCGGATCACTGCTACTCGAGCCATGTCATCTTGTATATGCTCAGGTGCTACAACGCTAGCACTACTCGGCTCATCCCAACACAACGGTGTATGGCATCTCTGTCCGTATAAAGCCTCGTAAGGAGCCATCCTGATCGATGTGTGCCAACTATTGTTGTACGAAAACTCCACTAAGAGAAGGTGATCTGGCCACACTTGTCCCCAGTCTAGCACGCAAGCTCTCAATATGTCCTCCAGAGTCTGGATGGTCCGCTCAGATTGATCATCGGTCTGAGGACGATAAGCGGTCGTGAACTACAAACTCGTACCTAGGGTGGCATGAACCTGCTGCCAGAACCTCGATGTGAACCGTCCGTCTCTATCAGAGACTATAGTCCTAGGTACTCCATGAAGTCTCACTATCTGCCTGGTGAACTCCTCTGCTAACCGACTCACCTACCAGTTTCCTTGATTGGAATGAAACGTGCGGTCTTCGTCAATCGATCTACTATCACCAAATAGCATCAAAGCCTCGACTCGGTCTCAAACCGGTAATGAAATCCATAGAGATGTCCTCCCACTTCCATTGAGGGACATGAAGTGGGTGTAGCTCGCCTCCTGGTCGACGATGCTCAATCTTGACCTACTGACAGGTCGCACACTGAGCTACATATCTCGTGACGTCTGGCTTCAAACCTCCCCACCAGAAAGAGCGTCTGATATCTTAATACGTCTTACTCGCACTAGGGTACACTGAGTAAGGTGAAGAATGAGCCTCCTCAAGGATCGTCTTTCTCAACTCTCGATCTGAAGGAACACAAGCACGCTCCTGACATCTCAAAACTCCATCAGCACCAACTGCAAACTGCGGCGCCTCTCCTCGAGACATCCGCTCTCGGATCTGTGTCAAAGTTGGGCAACTCTCCTGCTTTTGACGGATTTCGGCCAACATATCAGGTACTATCTCCAAGGTGGAGAACTGGTTGTCGGAATCCGGGAAGTGGATATCCATCTCTAGCCATGCCAGGTCTCGTTGTAACTATGGCTGAGCTGTCAGCCTAGCAATCGTCATCTCTCGGGGAGTCTTCCTACTAAGGGCATCTGCTACCACATTAGCTTTCCCTGGGTGGTAAAAGATCTCAAGATCAAAATCCTTGATCAACTCCAACCATCTGCGCTAGCGGTTATTCAACACCCGTTGAGTGAATATGTACTTCAGACTCTTCTGGTCTGTGAATATCTGACACGTAGCTCCGATAATGCCTCCAAATCTTCAAAGCGTGAACCACATTAGCCAACTCCGGATCATGGGTAGGGTAATTCTCCTCGTACGTCTTGAGTTGTTGAGATGCGTAAGCAATCACCTTACCCCTCTACATCAAAACAAATCCCAAGCCCAGCTAACATGCATCGTTGTAAACCACAAAATCCTCAATGCCCTCTGGCTGAGCTAGGATAGGAGCAGAAGTCAACCTCTTCTTCAGCTCTTCAAAGCTCTGCATGCACGGTTCGGACCATACGA
The DNA here is from genome assembly GCA_033239125.1 of Fagopyrum homotropicum. NCBI lineage: Eukaryota > Viridiplantae > Streptophyta > Magnoliopsida > Caryophyllales > Polygonaceae > Fagopyrum > Fagopyrum homotropicum. The sequence goes on along the minus strand of BSWB01000007.1, from coordinate 115,145,168 downwards.
ACCTCGTAGACTTCCTTAGCAAGGAAGTGAGCGGTCGGGCGATAATAGAAATGCCCTCAACAAAACGCCGGTAGTAGCCTGCCAGTCCTAAGAAGTTGTGTACCTCCTTGACGTTCTTAGGTGGCGGCCAAGATGCTACTGACTCAATCTTTTCCGGATCTACCTTGATCCCTTCGGCTGAAACAATGTGGCTAAGGAATGCTACCTCGGACATCCAAAATTCGCACTCAGAGAGCTTGGCGTAGAACTCTCTATCCTATAAGACCTGAAGAACAATCCTCAAGTGTCCAGCATGCTCCTCACTACTGCGAGAATAAACCAGAATGTTGTCGATGAAGACAACTACAAGCTGGTCTAGGAAGTCGATAAAGATGATGTTCATCAACTCCATGAAGACTGCGGGCGCGTTCGTAAGCCCGAATGGCATCGCTACAAACTCGTAGTGTCCATATCGGGTCCGAAATATTATCTTGGCTATATCCTGCTCTCTCACCCACAACTGGTGATATCCAGATCTCAGACCTATCCTCAAAAACACTAAAGCTCCATGCAGCTTATCCAAAAGGTCGTCGATACGGGGCAATGTGTACTTATTCTTGATCGTCACCTTGTTCAGCTTTCGGTAGTCGATACATAACCTCATTAACCCGTCTTTCTTCCTGACGAAGAGAACTGGTGCGCCCCAAGGAGATACACTAGGGTGGATGAAGCCCTTCTCTGCTAACTCCTCGAGTTGCTTCTTCAACTCAAGCATCTCGATAGGCGCCATACGATAAGGAACCTTAGAGATCGGTCTTGTACCGGGCTCTAGCTCAATGCCAAATTCTACACTCCTCTGTGGAGGTAAACCTGATGCCTCTCCAAAGACGTCAGCAAACTCACAAGCTACTAGAATCTATACCAACGCCACACTCGTACTATCCTTCATGGCATAGCACCAAAAAGTCTCACAACCCTGACTGATAAGTCTCACAACTCTCAATGCACTGATGATGTTAACAGTCTTTCCGAGATCCCATCCTCGGAAGATCTTAACATGGCCTGCATCTGTAGTTACTGTCACAGTCCTCTTGCCGATGTCCAGAACTGCTCGGTGTCGATCCATCCAATCCATGCCTAGAATAACTTCTTCATGTACTAAGTACATGACGAAGAAGTCAGCTGGCCAATCGCGACCTCCAAATCTAATAGGGCAATCACGAACCTCTCGTGTACCTCAAATCTTACCCTCATCGGGTAATCCTATAAAGAAGGGTCTACCTTCTACAGTAACTAAGGCCAATCTATCTACGCAAGCATCAGATATAAAAGAATGTGTAGCACCAGTATCGAAAAGAACTCTGACAGGAAAATCATTAATATGAATGGTATTTGTAGCTGCTGGCGTTGTCGGCTCTACAATACTCCTCAACTCATACACTCTGGCCGATGCATCTTTGGTGTCTGCAGAACCACCAACTCGTCATCTATCTCTCCCTTGTCCCGGAGTGGAACCTTGAGGAGAGGTCGAACCAGAAACTCTCTACAGCTGCTGCTGGTATTGTGATCTATGTCCTCCAACAACACTGGCAAGTGAAGAACCCTGTTGAGATAGCGTCTTGCCCTGACGGCAAAACGCAGCTCTATGTCCGGGCTTGCCACAAGAAAAGCAAGTCATTACTGGCTTCTTGCAATCAGCTTGGATGTGTTCAGCTACTCCGCAGTTATGACACTGCCGTCCTCTATCAGAGCTCTGCTGAAAACCAGAACGTCCCGGCGTCTGACTACGCCCAAACCTAGCTGCTCCAGCTCTAGCACTGGTTGATCCAGTCTTCTGTCTCTTCTCAGGACCTCCTGTCTAAGAAGCTCTCCTCTGACCCGGTCGGTCTCTCTCATACGTAAAAGCTCTATCCTGATAGTCCGTCAAAGACTCACAACAGAAACCAGTAAGATAAGAGTGTGTCGACTCTCTCAACCTTCGAGAGAAAAGGTAAACATGTTGATCCTCAGGTGGTGCAGATGGACCTATCAACGCCAACTCATCCTGAAACTTCATGATGATCTAAACAATCGGTAAATCCTCGAATCCAGCCTCAAGGAAATCCTGAAGACGGTCTCTCCTCATAGTTGCAGGGCATAGCGATCCCTGATCACTATCTTCATCTGCTCATAACTGGTGACCTTACTGCGAATGGTCCTCCACCAAGAATGAGCCTGATCCTTCGGCTGCGTATGTGCTATGTTGACTCGACGTCCCTCAGGGCAACCGATAGCCTCCATAGCAGAATCCACCTATCCTAGCCACTACTCCACCTCCAATCCGGTCTTTCGCATGAAGATGGGAACCTTCAGCTGGTCGAAAGCCTTCAACCAACTATCGGGCTTTGGCTCCTTTGCCTCAGCCGGCACTCTAATAGCCTCAGCAGCTCCAACAGGCGGGGCAACAACCTGTGTAACTCTCTGTGAAACCTCAGCTGATCTCGCAGGGATTGGCGGCACTGGTGTTGGTCCTCCAGTCCTGATAGCCTCCTCAACTCTCTACACATAGTCGCGATATGCAGAAGCTCGGATAGACACTCGTGTGGACTCCGTCGATGGCGCCCTCTGTGCTCCGGACCTAGCAGCGGTCCCATTCCTAGCCTTAGGAACAATGCTCTCAGAAACCTCTTTAGCAAATGCCTCAGTGATAGGTAGATCAGCAACTGGGGCTTGGCCCCGACCTCTAGCTAGTGGAGGTCTTCCTGCACGTCCTCGTCCACAAACGGCAGGTGGAAGTGGTGGTCGACCCCTTCCTCACCCTATAGCAGCGGTAGCTCTAGTGTGTGCCATCTACTATAAGGATAGATATATAAGACTATATAAGACTATATATATATATATATAAATATATATATATATATAAAAGGCCAAGCTTGATAGCATGTATTATAGTCTATATTTTGGAATTGGTTTAGACGTTTTATCTTAATAAATATGCATGTATATTCTTTGATTATATTGTTGTTTTGTCTACATTTGTGAGAATTGAGGTCTACACCTAGTTTCATTGTAATTGTAGGTAAAATGGCACGTTTTGGACTAAAATGGAGCTGAGACTCACCTCGGTTAGCTACAGTACCACCCCGACCGAGGTGATCTTGAGGAGCGTCCCGACCGAGACGAACACCCTATCGCCGGCGAGATCTTTATTTTTGGCTGAGATCTTTCATTTTTGGAAGAAAAATATCATATATTTTTTGTTGGATTCCTGGAAGGAAGATATGATATTTAGCTGATTTATTTTGAGAGATATGGATATATTTTCTAGGAAATTATCTTTTTAAGATATTTTATTTTTGGAAGATAATTCTCCTATATATATGGGCTGATTTTCTACATTCCAGCCATCTTCGGATCAACGAATACTTGGAGCATCCTCGAATTTTATGGAGCTTTGAAGGAAGAGTTGAAGGAAGTTAAAGTTCAAGGAAGAAAGGAATCATAGTTGGAGTTGGCTTTTGAAGGAGTTTGTAAGATCATCTTAGATTGCTTTTGGTTTTTGTCTTTGCTGATTTGTTACTTGAGGAACGTTGATTTGTTACTTGTTTGATTCAGTTATTGAGACTTTTTCCTTAAGGTTTTCTTGTTTGAATATTGATTTCTTTCCCATATATTTGATTATTGTTATCATGATGATTGTTGGCTAAGTTTCTTATGCGGTTCTAGGGTGATTGGATGAAAGTTGTGGGAAAGACGATGATAGAATAATCTTAATCCCAGCAGGACCCTGAAAGCTCGAATCTTTATCTTAACCCTAGAACACCTCACTCAGTCATTGAACATCTCGGCCTGGGTGGGATATAACTGAACGAGGTGAACCTTTTTCCTGAACCAAATCTAAGTTAAGATTCTAGTTTGCCAAATCCTATCCTTATTACACCTTTCTTGGTTCAACACAAGCTTAGGATGAGACTTACCCGGTAATTCCTTTGCTTGTTTACCCAAGATCATGAGTGTATGTAATAAAGGTTTATCCTTTATTGGGGTTTGAGTGTGCCTTCATCCCATCTTTAAGAGTTAGCCTAAGACTTACCCGGTAAAGGTTGATTCTATTCCCTTGGGTGGTCTGTTGGTTTGAGATTATAGTTCCTTTCCTTAGTTCCTTGAGACTTACCCGGTAATAGGAGCTTTGGTTTGGGATAGTGAGTAGTGAGACTTACCCGGTGATCTATTCCAATCTTAGAAACACCTTCGCTTTGCAAACCTCAGCTTTGTCCGCGTTATCTTTTGAGATCTTGAGTCGGAACCACAACTAGATGCTTTAATCCCTAGAATCCGTATTTCCTTTATATGACTTTATATCATCATTGATTGCTTTAATTTGCGGTTAGTAGTTATTTGACAACCTGATTCCGTGCTTTGTTTCACCATAGTCCCTGTGTTCGACCCCGGAATTCTTGCTTTTATTACAATTGATTCGTACATTGCGGGTTCGCATATTGTTCAAGCATCTTGGGTTATAAATTTAAAGCTTGCACACACCTTTTGGAGCGAACAAGTTTTTAGCGCCGTTGCCAGGGACTTGGTCTAGACCAAGCCGGTTTCGGTAGTCTTTCGGGGCTATTGCCCTTGTTGCTATTAACCACCTTACTTGAGTGTTTTCACATGATCTTTTCTTAGGTGTATGCGAAGAACTCATGCTGGAAAGGAAATCGTTCCCTACGATCCCGAACTAGAAAAGACCTACAAAAGAAGATTGAAAGAGGCTAAGACGGCAAATCAAGACAATCACGATCTTGAGGCCGAATTGAAGAAGGCATTGGAACAACTGCGCCTCAGTAAGGAAGAACTGCAGCGATAGAAAGATGAGACTCGCGCACGAACAGAAGGAATTGAAGTAGATATGGCTGCTCTAAGGGCTCAGTTCTGCCTTGTCCGATCCCAAATCCTCGACCGAGGCAAGACCCAGTTCATGGTGCCCCGACCGAGATACACCTACCACCTCGGATGCCTATCCGAGATGTTCGTTTTGTTGGAGTCCCACAAACCCTAGGACAAAGGATGGATCCTAATCAGCAAGTCAGGTGTCCAGGAATCAATCTAGGTGATCCAGCTGAGCATGATTATGAACTTCGACCGCAAGTTCTAACTATGATCCGACAATGTCAATTTGGAGGTTTAGAGAGCGAGTCTCCGCATCAACATTTGCAAAATTATGAGATTCTGATGGAGACCTTGAGACCTTTAAGACTGGAGAATAACAACTACAAGTTAAGGAATTTCTATTTCTCTTTGAATGACAAGACGCTTGCTTGATATCAATCTCTTCCGGCCGGAAAAATCAACACTTGTAAAGAGATGACAATGGAATTTCTTACTAAGTTCTTTCCTCCCTCTAAGACCGCTGAAATGAGGGGAAAAATCAATGCTTTTATTATGAAGGATAAGGAGAGTTTGTCCAAGTCATGGGAGAGATTCAAGGATTTCTATTGGATTGCCCACATCATGGGATTCCAAAGATCGAGTTGCTGGAAATTTATTTCAAAGGTTTGGATGGAGCGACTCAATTTAATCTCCAACTACTTTCAGCCGGCACATTAATGGATATGCCGATAGATGAAGCTTGGGATTTCATTGAAAAGCAAGCTTTACACATGGAGAGTTACTCCCATCAAGGAACAGAAAATGGAGCGAGGAGAGTTAGTTTCCAAAACACATCATCAAATGGAACTCAACTCACCTCGCTTAGCAATGAGGTAAAAGCATTGAAGGAGCTTTTAGTAGCTCAAACGAAGAAGGAGCAAGATGGAGGATATCAAGAAAGAAACAACTATCAAGGGTCGTGGAACAACAATTACAACAACAATAGAAACTCCAACAACAACAACAACAACCGGAGATCTAATCAACAAAATCCGGGTAAACCTTATTCTCATGCTAATAATGCTTTTAACCCCCCCCTTCTTCTTCTTCTACTCCATTGAGAAGCCAAGAGCCTGGATCGAGTTCGTCCCAGCCAGAAAATAAGGATGTTGTGTTGGAGGCAATTTTGATTAAGCTCAACGCTATGGAGACATCAATGAATTTATTTTCAAAGGCGCAAAAAGCCTTAGAGCAACAATTCTTCAACAAGGCAAATGAAGCGCCAAGAGATCCAGGGAAGCTCCCAGCAAGGACAGAGAGCAACCCTAAGGGACAGATTATGGAAATAAGAACATGCAGCGGATTGGAAACTGCAGATCCAGTACCTCGGTCGAGTCACGACCAGACGAACACTTTGGTCGAGGTGCCAACCGAGGTGGAGCACCCAGAAAGCAAAAGAAAAATCTGAAGTTTATGTTCCACCTCCTGCTTATAAACCACCACTTCCATTCCCTCAGTCAAGAGCGAGGGCGCATCTAGACAAGCATTTTGGTAAGTTTCTAGACCTAATGAATAAACTGCACATTAACATCCCTTTCCTTGATGCCATTCTAGGGATTCCCGCCTATGGGAAGTTTTTGAAAGAGAATCTATCAAGAAAGAGGAAGCTGGAAGATTTTGGGGAAGTGAGGATGACATCTAAGTCTTCGGATCTCATTCAAATCATGAAGGAGAAGATGCCACCCAAATTAAAAGATCCCGGTTCATTTTGCATTCTCATTCAAGTTGAGGATGTAACTTATGATGTATTGTGTGATCTAGGAGCCAGTGTGAGTATCATTCCACTGGAGCTATGTGAGAGAGTCGGACTTGGAGAGCCCAAGCCGGTGAAGATGACGCTATACATGGCGGATCGCTCCATTACCCGTCCCGTGGGCATTTTGGAAGACGTTCCCGTCAAGTTAGGTAATTTCTACTTACCTATAGATTTTGTTGTACTTGACATACTCGCAGATTATCCCGTTCCTATCATTCTCGGGAGACCATTTCTAGCAACTTCGGGTTGCAATGTGGATTGTAAGAACGCCAAGTTGAAATTCAACATAGGTGGAGATCATGTGGAGTTTGCATTGCTTGCTGCAATGAAAGGAGAGCTGCTAGAGGATGATATCTTCAACATCTATGATGAAGAAGAATCAAGAGAATTGGTGAGCTCTATCCTTATTAACCATCCTCTTGAAAGAGTTCTTAGTTTTAGTTTAATGGAGGAAGGTATATATGTCTCTTGTGATGCAGATATACGGAGATTAAAAGCATTGGAAGCCGATCCAGGAGCTAAGATTGAGAAACTAATCCAGGAGAAGAAAAGCAATTTAGGTTTCGGTCCTAGTTCCAATACCTTGACCGAGGCACTTCTTGGACCAAGCGAGGTGTTCTTATCTGAACAACATCTCGGTCACCCACCTCGGACAGTGACCGAGACATCAAGCGAGATGTTGTTAACTGAGGACAACAAACTTCCTGACTCGTTTTTTGAGAATCACTTACAGTTGGTGGAGCACTGGCTCCGCCAAGTTTCTGATGGTAAAGAGCCTTGGTATGTTGATATTGTCAATTACCTTGTTTGCCAGGAAATACCACCCGGATTGACGTACGCTCAAAGGAAGAAGTTCTTCAAAGATGTATGCCATTACTACTGGAATGAACCTCTATTGTTCAAGAGAGGTCCAGATGGGATGCTTCGACGATGCATTTCAGAGGATGAAGTTGTTAGTGTTATACGGCATTACCACTCGATTCCTTGTGGAGGACATTCTAGCGCTTACAAAATGTGCGCTAAGGTATTACGTTCTGGTTTCTTTTGGCCTACATTATTTAAGGATGTGCAAATGTTTGTTGTTTCCTGTGATGCATGCCAACAAACAGGGAACTTGTCTAGAAGGAACGAGATGCCACTCAACAATATTCAGGTGGTTGAGATTTTGTATGTATGGGGAGTTGATTTCATGGGACCTTTCCCATCATCCACAGGGAACCTCTACATCCTTCTTGTTGTTGACTACGTCTCTAGATGGGTGGAAACTATCGCCTCCCCCACTAATGACACCATGGTGGTTGTGAAGTTCTTCAATCGGACTATCTTTCCACGTTTTGGGACACCGCGCATCATCATCAGCGATGGAGGGACACATTTCATCAACCGGAAGTTCAAAGCACTTCTATCGAAGTATGGGGTAACCCACAAGGTAGGAACCCCTTAGCACCCTCAAACTAGTGGGCAGGTCAAGATCTCGAATAGAGAAATCAAAGAAAATTCTGGAAAATACCGTCTCTAGGACAAGGAAGGGTTGGTCCATGAAGTTGGACGATGTTCTTTGGGCTTACAGGACCGCATTCAAGACTCCCATTGGTATCACCCCTTACAATTTGATATATGGGAAATCTTGTCATCTACCCGTTGAGCTGGAGCACAAGGCATATTGGGCAATCAAGTGGTTGAATTTTGACATCAAGGATTCCGGAGAGAAGAGATTATTAGACATCAATAAGCTGGAGGAGTTGCGCTTAAATGCTTATGAGAATGCCAAGATATACAAGGAAAGAGTGAAGAGATGGCATGACAAGCATATCATTCCAAAAGAGTTCAAAGAAGGAGATCTAGTTCTACTTTTCAACTCCCGCCTCTGCCTCTTTCTAGGTAAGTTGAAATCTAGATGGACAGGACCTTACGTTGTGAAAAAAAAAATTTCCCTATGGTGTAGTTGAGATTTGGGGTGAAACAAGGGAAAGCTTTAAGGTCAACGGTCATAGGCTGAAGAAGTACCGACCGGAAGTCCAAGTTGAGAAGATTGCACCGCTATACCTTGTCTAAAGGATGATGAACGGTCCAGCTAGCGACCTTAAATCAAGCGCTTCTTGGGAGGCAACCCAAGGTATTGCTTTCTTTTCCCTTTTTTTCTAGCTTAGTTTTAGATAGTTTGCTTTGCTTTGTTTTTGGCGTCCTCTAGACAGAAACCAGGTACTTTCTAAGGAAGGATTACAGCTCAGAAGCTACATTGGAAGGACAGAAGATCGAGAAATTGAGAAGACGAAGCTTGACTAAGATACATCTCGGTTGCTGTCACAACACCTCGACCGAGATGTTCTTGAGGCAGCCGAGGCGACTAGGCCTGACATCCGGTCAGACACCTCGGTCCGGTCGGAACCACCTCGACCGAGGTGAAATCAAATTCAGCGAGGGGTATAAAAGGCGACGGTTTTCTCTCTCTTCCATTTTCCCTCCCAAGCCTAACCTCGACCGCAGCGTGCCCTACTCCTCAAATCCTCGATTCTTGCTCATTTCTTGCGATTTTTGGTTCGATTACACCGAAAGAAGCAAGATGATCGGTTTTCAAGCATCAAACAGCGAGAAAAATGCTCCAATTCTGTAGAATGTGGGTATTTCCTCCAAAAACCCTAACTCTTCTTCTTCTACTGATTTAGCACAGATCTAGCTTTGGTTGCCACTGTCTCTTGTTGAAAAAGATATAAGTACCCCTTAGGAAGCATTTGGTAGTGATTTGGGGGAATATAACTTACAAATTTGAGAGTTGCAAACGAACAACCCTTCACTTCGGTCCGGTCGGCTGTGTCTCGGCCAAGGTATTCTTCAGACAACTGAGGTGTTCTTCGTCATAAATTATGAGTAGCAAATCTGATCGCCAGTTGGTCTTAAGAGATAGACCCAGTAGTTTCTCTCCTTCTTCTTCATAGTACTCGATTCCGGTGATCCACGAGCGTCACCAGGCTAATTATGACCGTATTTGCGGGTGTCCTATCATTGCCCCGCGCCTTCTCGACGTTGCTTCCTTTGAGTGCCTCCATGTGGCAGAGGACTTGAGGAAGATGATCTCCATGGTGGGACTGGAGGAGTTCATGGAGGTTCGAGCGCCGGCTTACTTAGAGCCGAATTAGGAGTTTGTGAGTTCCATCACTTACGTGCCGGAACGTCAAGGGATCAAGTACCGGTTGCTGAACCGGAATTATGTTGTACCTATGGACCAGTTCAGAGAGATTTTTGATTTCCCTACCCCCACCGTCTCTGACTTTGCTTCCCGAGCCGTAGCTCGAGATTTCTGGGATGAGATAGCCCATGTGATTGAGCACAGTGTTAGGTGGAGACTTGGAGATTCCAGAGAGCGCATCATATTCCACTTGGCCTTCCGCCTGGCTCACTACATATTTAGCGAGACTCTTTTAGCCCGCACTGAGACGCCCCAGAAGATGAGATACGGGGAGCTTTTGAGTTTATTCTATATGGTCACAGGGGGAGTTCCTGATTTTGCTGGAATGTTAGCTTGCATAGGATCAAAGGCAAGTCAAAGGGAGATATCTGTTATGGAGGTTTAGTGACTCACATTGCTACTGCTATGGGTCTAGATCTGAGAGCTTGTACACTGGTTGCGGCTGCGAAGCCGCTGGGATTACAGGAGATGATCACGAGGCATATTCTCATTCCTCGTAGTCTTGGCACGCCATATGTTGTCATGCCTTGGGAGACGGCTGCACCACAAGGCATTTTATGGTCATCTCAGTTCTCCGTATTTGACCGTCAATACTGGTCTGTTGCCTGGTTTCCTTATATGTAGGATGCCAAAGACGCTGTTGTTGGTGATGAGGAGGAGTTTGATGGAGGAGTTGTTATGGAGACCGGTACTGATAACGGCGGTCCTAGTGCTCCAGTCGTCGACTTTGATGATGAGGCGACAAAGGAGGAGGATGCAGCACCACCACCACCCCAGCGCAGATCCCGACGCAGATTTAGAGATCCCGAGGCTCACCGACGGATTGATGAGTTGACTGATCAAATGATCGACTCTTATGCAGCCTTGACAATAGACATGATTGAGCGCTTTGTTGACTAGCGCCTAGAGATTGAGGGTTGGACGCATCAGATGTTGGAGAGTCAGCATTATCAGCACCGCATGATGGAGATCCAGTTTCAGCAGGCTATGGGCTATCCATTTGATCCGACCCAGCACCCCTACATTCTACATCCACCACCACCAGCCGATGAGGATTAGAGCTGCAAGGACTTTCTTTTTTTATTTATTATGCAGTTCAGCTAGGTCTAGTGAGTATTCTGTTCTTTAGACTTATATTTGACCCATTGGGACAATGTGTCCCAACTATGGGGTATTATGGATGTATTATTTGACCATATGTGTATGCTTGTATGACTCTTTTAGATTATTATTGTCTTATTTGGCTCTATGTGCTTATCTGTCATTACATGCATACTTACAGGTTTTTGTTTGAAAAAAACGTCGAAAACTGGTTTAAGAAAAAAAATTTATAACCTCGACCGGGATGTTCATGGCCGATCGAGCATGAACACCTCGGATGACGCAAGAACACCTCGACCGAGGTTGTTTAACTGAGTGATTTTCGAAACAGTTTTTGTGCTTCTTCTTTAAATATGACCTCAATGATGATATTGTTTGCAAATTGGTTTTTAAATCTTTATATGTTCGAAAGGTTTTATGATATGATTAAGTTGCTAAATGCTTTGTTTTAAAATTTTAGCATGTTTAATACTTTGTTTTTATCAAAATTATGTTGGATTTGAAGGTTGACACCACATGATGAGTTCTCTCACTTTCTTCCTAGGAAGACCAAGGCAATTCATTCTCTTCTTCTTCTTCTTGATCATGCTTAAGCCCCTCATATACATATTTGCCTCCTTTTACCGATCCGGGAATTTGGAAGCAAGTGATGAAAAGCAAGTGAAGTAAAGTTGAGATGTTGGCTGAAAAAGTGTTAGAAAGAAACATTAAGTTTGGGGAAGTCAATCATGATGATGAGTAACTCGGCACCATTCACATAGTCGGGTGTTTGTGTCTTGTCAAAGTCGGATTAAGCGATATTCCTAATGGGTCATGGTATGTGCATCAAGGGTTCGAGGCATCACGAGAAATTGATGATTGCTAATCTCCAAGGCTTCGGTTATTGTGCACCTCTATCCATGCATCCCAAAAAGTAAAGTAAAGTAAAAATAAGCAAAGCTTATTGGTGGAAGATGTTGAAATTCAAAGGAAGTGAAGTAAGATCCTTTTTCCCAGAATCTAGCACCACATTACCTCATATACATCCCACCCTGACACGTTTCTTGACCTCTTTTGGAAAGCCCTTGAGACCTCGAGCTTGTTGATTGACTTGGTGGTTTAAACTGAATTATACATGATTAATTTCGATAATTATGATTTATTATGCATTCTATGATTTTATGCAAAGATGAACAACTTTCTTGTATTTATAAAATGTTTTGACCATGTCTTGATTTTATTTTCCATGAAGCATTCTCTTAGGGTGATCTATGAATGGAGCACACCACAAAAAGGTTTTGAAAGGTTTTTCATTGATCTTTTTTATGACTTATAATCCGTTCTATCTGGTATCTTAGATTTGGAACTTGTTTGGGGACAAGCAAGGGACAAGTATGGGGTATTTTGATAGCATGTATTATAGTCTATATTTTGAGATTGGTTTAGACGTTTTATCTTCATAAATCTGCATGTATGGATGTATATTCTTTGATTATATTGTTGTTTTGTCTACATTTGCGAGAATCGAGGTCTACACCTAGTTTCATTGTAATTGTAGGTAAAATGGCACGTTTTGGACTAAAATGGAACTAAGGGAGATAAGGAGTCATTGGAGTTACATTCAGGAGTCATTGGAGCTACATTTTGGAGCTTTGAGAAGATCTAAAGAAGCATGGAAATGATTTAGAAGATTGATTTTGGACCAGATTCGAGATGATTTACATTCAGCTGAGACTCACCTCGGTCAGCTACAGTACCACCTCGACCGAGGTGATCTTGAGGAGCGTCCCGACCGAGGCGGACACCCTGTCGCCGGCGAGATCTTTATTTTTGGCTGAGATCTTTTATTTTTGGAAGGAAGATATCATATATTTTTTGCTGGATTTCTGGAAGGAAGATATGATATTTAGCTGATTTATTTTGAGAGATATGGATATATTTTCTAGGAAATTATCTTTTTAAGATTTTTTATCTTTGGAAGATAATTCTCCTATATATATGGGCTGATTTTCTACATTCCAGCCATCTTCGGATCAGCGAATACTTGGAGCATCCTGGAATTTTATGGATCTTTGAAGGAAGATTTGAAAGAAGTTGAAGTTCAAGGAAGGAAGGAATCATAGTTGGAGTTGGCTTTTGAAGGAGTTTGTAAGATCTTTTTAGATTGCTTTTGGTTTGTTGTCTTTGCTGATTTGTTACTTGAGGAAGGCTGATTTGTTACTTGTTTGATTAAGTTATTGAGACCTTTTTCTTAAGGTTTTCTTGTTTATATATTGATTTCTTTCCCATATATTTGATTATTGTTATCATGATGATTGTTGGTTAAGTTTCTTATGCGATTCTAGGGTGATTGGCTGAAAGTTATGGAAAAGACGATGATAGAATGATCTTATACCAACAGGACCTTGAAAGCTCGAATCTTTATCTTAACCCTAGAATACACCTCGCTCAGTCATTGAACATCTCGGTCGGGGTAGGATATAACTGAACGAGGTGAACCTTTTCCTGAACCAAATCTGAGTTAAGATTTCAGTTTTCCAAATCCTATCCTTATTACACCTTTTCTGGTTCAACGCAAGCTTAGAATGAGACTTACCCGATGATTCCTTTGCTGTTTTACCCAAGATTGTGAGTGTAGGTAATAAAGGTTTATCCTTTATTGGGGTTTGAGTGTGCCTTCATCCCATCTTTGAGAGTTAGCTTGAGACTTACCCGGTAAAGGTCGATTTTATTCCCTTGGGTGGTGTGTTGGTTTGAGATTATAGTTCCTTTCCTAAGTTCCTTGAGACTTACCCGGTAATAGAAGCTTTGGTTTAGGATAGTGAGTAGTGAGACTTATCCGGTGATCTATTCCCATCTTAGAAACACATTCCCTTTGCAAATCTTAGCTTTGTCCGCGTTATCTTTTGAGATCTTGAGTTGGAACCACAACCAGATGCTTTAATCCCTAGAATCTGCATTTCCTTTATCTGACTTTATATCATCTTTTATTGCTTTAATTTGCGATTAGTAGTTATTTGACAACCTGATTTCGTGCTTTCTTTCACCATAGTCATTGTGTTCGACCCCTAGAATTCTTTCTTTTATTACAATTGATCCGTACACTACGGGTTCGCATATTGTTCAAGCATACTTCTTAGGTTATTAATTTAAAACTTGCACACACCTTTTGGAGCGAACAACGCTACAGCTAAAGCACAAAACCAAGAAAAGCACATGTAAAGGCCAACATATAAGAAACTACACTGCCGAGATCCGCGGAGGTAGTGGTGGTCGCCCGTACATCTATCCCAGACCGACAAATTAAAAACAAAAACTCCTTTTTGAAAACGTTAGACCCCTTGCGGGTTCTATTTATGTATCCATCCGACCTTTAGAAGATTTAGAGTGTCATTGTTGCAAACCTAGAGCTCTGATACCATATTGTAACACCCCAAGTTCTGGGAACTCAAAGCGCTATGGGCTAGGACCACACATTGGGTCCCGACCCTCAGAGTAGCAATAGCAAACGGATCTTACAACAAGGCATAGACGAATGAAAACCCGAACTCAATATAAAACCAAAGGTTTAAACAAAACAAAGCGGAAAAGACTTGCAACCGAATTCAAAACAAAAGGGAAACAACAAAAGAAACATAAACCCGATCCCGTCCTATAATCTACGGGAACACCGGCTGACCACATCATCCGGATCACTCAGCAGCATCCTGAACCTGTGGAACATCTACAACGACGGTATAAACCGTTAGCTAACATTCTAGGTATAAGCAAGAGCGTAAAGGCACAAACACACATAGGTAAAGAAAACACATAGCATGCTTGCACACAACCGGTTATTATCTTTCAATAAGGTTATCAATTACTAATTCAACTTCTTTTGTCACACGAGAATCCTTTCGAAACTCGCCTCCGCTTCCGTCTACCAATAGGAATAGATCAGTACTATCCGTTACCTACGTGCCTGGGTTGCAAGAGCACATTCTAGTCTCCTGCAGAACTAGACAAGTGGTCACCGCCCGGTTATCATACAATTGGGCCAGTTAAGGTTATAAAGGGTGAAACCTAGTCCAGTTATCCGTTATAACATGAATAAACAACACAAACAAGCCAATACAATCCAACTAATATACGGAATGAAGCTAAGTAAGTCCAAGGGACTTACCTCACTCGAAGGTAACTCAAAGCTCAAGAACAACTCAGGAACAACTCCGTTTCCCTCAGGAAAGGAGCAAGGAAAAACCTGTTCACACAAGCATCACGAATCAGGAACGAAACGGTTGCTAGAAGTCTATAACTTTTAGTCTCAAAGATCTCTAAGATATCCACACATGCTAAGGGCTCAACCCTAGTCTTACAGCATACACTAGAGGTCATCAACATCCAAAAGATGTAAGGAAAGGAACGAGGAAAGCAAGGAAGGAAGTAACTCACAAAAACGGGAGTTACTACAGAGGAAACCGCAGGGGCGGCTAATAGGGACGCAAGGGCGGATGGCCACGGGGGCGGGCAGGTGCAGGCGCGGGGGCGGCTGCATGATAGAAAGCGTTGTCGGATTTCTCTTCGATAGAACTCACAACAAGGGAAACCAAAGCTCGAACCTTTGGCTCACACACATCAAGACTCAATTCCAAAGAGCTTGAGAACAACGATACATCAACAACGAGAAGCCAACAAGAATCAAGGTTCAAACTTGATTCTTCGAGGAGAAGAAAAGAAGAGAAGAAGAAAACGAAAAGAAAGAAGAAAGCATGTTGCAGTACATGAACGTAAGGAAGAACAATGAATGGTGAACTTACACGTTCAGCAAAGTCGCGAGAATCAAGGTGACGGTTGCAGCTCTCAAGGGTTGAAGACGAATGCAAGAAACGGAAAAAAGGAGGAAAAGGCAGGAATATATACAGAAGGGTTGAAAGGATAGAAGGAAGGGCGTCTAGGGTTAGAAAGAGGATAAGGAAATCGGCCCATAAAATAGAATATCGGATATTCTATCTATGGAAGGAAGATAAAACGAACGAAAGAAAGATCAGGCATGATCTATCGTCAGCCGCAGGGGCGGCTGACCCTACCGCGGGTGCGGCCTACCGCAGGGGCGGCACTTTTCACCGCAGGGGCGGGACTCTTCACCGCGGGGGCGGTGAAGGCAAAAGACTGGGGTCTTACACCTAAGTTGGACGACTTTTAATGTAATGTGGCCGGCGGTGACACAACTACCCATCTCTAACATGAGACTGGGAGGTTCTAGACGACTAGCCCAGACAAGTACACGGTAAGGTACATCTTATACAGTCTTGTTGGTATACAGGGACAGAGGCGAGGTTCGGGAGATCCTCTTGTCACAACATAATTTAAGATAGTGTATAGCTTAATACAAGATAAAAATGAACTTCTATGTAAGCATGATGAGTGTTTTATATTTGCAATGACGTGTGTGTGTGTGATGTTACAGTTCTTCTAATATGTAGGTTGTTAGTTAACGGTCTTATCCGTCATTGTAGATGTGTTGCATGATAGGGTTGCTGTCGAGTAATCTGGACGGAGTGGTCAACCGGATTCCCGTACATTATAGAACGGGTTGAGGGTTTCTTTATTTTAATCTTTCTTTTGCATTTTTAGTAGTTCAGAGTGTCATACTTTTCAAGTTTTTGACTAAGAGTCTTTTCTTTTGGATATTAGTCATGACATTATTACATTTTATCTATTTCGGTTTTTACTTTTATTTGTGTCTTGTTGCAAGATCCGATGAAGTAGTTGTCAAGCTAGGGTCAGGACCCGTTGTGAGGTCCTAGCCTGTAGCGACCCGAGTTTTGAGAATTTGGGGTGTTACGTACTCAATATATTAATACTCAAGGTAATGCCCAATATTTTAATATCCATCACAATACCCAAGTCTGATACAAAATATTTTATTACCCAACGTAATACCCAATATGTTAATACTCAATGTATCTTAATAGGCAATAATCTTCAACTACCATATTCTTCAACTTCTACTTCAGTCCAATAAGCATGGTATTCTCAAACGAAATCATGATGATTAACACAAAATATCATTTCAATAAATATTATGTGATTTATTAGAGTGGACATATATTATTAAAAATAATTGTAATAAGAATAATATAAATATATACAATAATAAATTACAAGTTTGTAAATAATAAATTATATTGAAAGAATTTGGTGAAGTATGCTCTTTTTTGTGGACCTTTGTTTTGTATACCCTCTAACTTTTAACACTCTAATTTTTTACCAGTATTACTCTATTAGGGGTATATTTGCTAAACGAGATTATGCTATGGGTCTACATAATAGAACAATATTGTTAAAAGGCCTACTTAGTGATGTTGGGCAATTATGTTTGGATGAAATTTTTTTGAAGTATAATTAATTATGTTTGATAAAACTAATCAACTAAACAAAAATCTTATTACCCTATATTTTTAGATGTTGAGGGACTATTAATTGATTAATATTAAAACCTCACATTTTTAATTGGGCTAATTAGGTAAGTAGGCTTTTTTATTTTATTGTATACTAACTAGGTCTTTTCTAGTTTTCTATTTAGTAAATATACCCCATAATTTTTTACCACTTTCATTAAATGGTAAGGTAAAACTAATTAACACTTCTATTTAAAAAGGAAAAATATTTGATGTTTGTTATGTAAATTTTGATTTTAATTACTGAATTTGTTTTTTATTTTATTTTATTTTATTTCCCTTTTTATTTTCTGTTTTCATACCGGACATTTACATACCGGACATTTACATACCGGAAGTTCATAACGAAATTTTTTATACCGGAAGTTCATACCGAAATTTTTAATACCGGAAGTTCATACCGGATGTTCATACCGGATGTTCATACCGGAAGTTCATTCCGAAATTTTTTATACCGGAAGTTCATACCAAAATTTTTTATACCAGAAGTTCATACTGAAAGTTCATACCGGAAGTTCATAACGAAGTTTTTCATACCGAAAGTTCATACTGAAATTTTTTATACCGGAAGTTCATACCAGAAGTTCATACCGAAAGTTCATACCGGAAGTTCATAACGAAATTTTTCATATTGAAAGTTCATGAAATTTTTTATACCAAAAGTTCATACCGGATGTTCATACCGAAAGTTCATACCCGAAGTTCATAACGAAGATTTACATACTGGAAGTTCATACCAAAATTTTTTAAACCGGAAGCTCATACCGAAATTTCATACCGGAAGTTCATACCAGAAGTTCATACCGGAAGTTCATAACGAAAATTTTCATACCGGAAGTTCATACCGAAATTTTTTATACCGGAAGTTCATACCGAAAGTTCATACAGAAAGTTCATACCGGAAGTTCATACCGAAAGTTCATACCGGAAGTTCATAACGAAGTTTTTCATACCGGAAGTTCATACCGAAATTTTTATACCGGAAGTTCATACTAGAAGTTCATAATGAAACTTTTCATACCGGAAGTTCATACCGAAATTTTTTATACTGGAAGTTCATATAGGAAGTTCATACCGAAAGTTCATATCGGAAGTTCATACCGTTCATACCGGAAGTTCATACCGAAAGTTCATATCGGAAGTTCATAACAAAGTTTTTCATACCGGAAGTTCATACCGAAATTTTTTATACCGGAAGTTCATACCGAAAGATCATACCGGATGTTCATAACGAAATTTTTCATACTGGAAGTTCATACCAAAATTTTTTTATACCGGAAGTTCATACCAGATACCAATGATGTTTACACTGGTGAATTTACAACCTTTGCTCGGTCAAGGTGATGCTTGTAACACCCCAAATTTTACAACTTAGGGAGTTACTGGTTAGGACCGCACAGTGGGTCCCGACCTTAGTTTGACAACAACTTAACGAGATCTTACAACAAGGCACAGATAAGGAAAATCAGAAATTATAAAATAGTTCTTAATAATGCATGAATGTGACAAGATCGGCTACAGCCGGAAAACGGAATATAACAAAGTACGAAGGAAACAATGTTCAACTGTAAAACCCACAAATGCAGAAACTGTAAAACGTCCTAAAGTACGACACCCCGGCTGACCACTACCATCTGGATCACTCGGCATCTGCTCTAACCTGTGGCAAATCTAAACAACATATCAACAGTTAGCTAACTATCCAAATATAAGCAAAATGATAACAGCACAAACACACGCAGAAACAGAAATAAACAAACATCATGCTGGCACTCAACCGTTTATTATCTATGATTTAAATGATTCACATTATTCAATTTAAGTTGTGGCACGAGAATTATTATTAGTTCTCGCCTCCGTTCCTTATCCAACTGGTGTAGGTCTAGCTGACTTCCACTGGTAGCATCACTACAAACCATGTATGGACTAGTCCCGAAAGAAACCCCCAGCGCCAGCCAGCTACTGAGCAGAATGCCACCGCCCGTTACTCTTAGGCCAAAATATAGGTCGGTAATTATATATCACAACCTATCTCTCTAAACATTTCATTCACACACCACCATCATCATTTATACTCATATTTAGAAGTCAGCTAAGTAAGCCCAAAGGACTTACCTGTTATAACGCTCGACTCTTTATAAACCACTCGCTCTGTAAATTGTAACCACTCAGTTGCCTGTCAAAGGCGATAAGTGTATTAGCACACTCTCACGTAGATAGAAGTCTAAAACTCCTAAGATCGAATAAGGTATTAAGACATACTAGTTACAGTATTAGTTTAGGGTAAAATGACCATTTTACCCTTGGTTCCGATTTTCTCGAAAACCCTAAAATTCATGTCTAAACTCCTATTTGAGGTTCTAAATTTATATTCTAACTCCTAAAATTTTATTTGGTTCCAAACTGACATTTTTCCTATGTTTCTATTTTCCGGAAGAAACGTAAAGGTCTAACTTCGGTTCTAAATATAAAATTCTTAACAGCTTATAATAATTCCGAATTAAATCTCTAGATCATCTATGAGGTTCTATCTAACCTTAGGAGGAGAAATTTCTCTAAACTGTTCAGCCATTAATTTTATAATAATTCACAAAGTTGGCTACTTCACTCAAAATTCCTATACTTAGCCAAAAACTTAAGTTTACCAAAACTGCTCAACTACCTAACTTCGGGAGCTCATAACTTTCAATCCGACCGTTCATTTCTTCTCAAATTTTAATATGCCAAACTACATATATCCATCTAAAACATATCCAAAATTCAACGGTGGATCTTTATCCAAACGTTCAATAATTGGCCGACAAGATAGGCAGTTTATAGGTCAAAAGCTGAAGGCATGAAATACAATTTTACAGCAGCCCCTATGTCTATCATTTTATGTATAACTTTCAGCAGCTACTTATCACTATTTTAACTATGCTCAAGGTCGAATTACAGCAGCTCATCAATCTATCATTACGGAAATAATATACACACAAAAGATTATATAATAACCTTCCACTTAAACTAATCGGAAACCTATTTTAATCTAAGTTTAGGCTCTTACCGGTTTGCAGCTAGAATGTTAATTTGTTGTTGGTTCCGATCTGTACCAAAACCGAGCCTGCTGGTTGATCCCACGGCTGCAACTGTTGGAAGTGTGATCGGAATAAAAGAAGGGTATTGAGTCATTGTGGCTATGATATCCATAAGATACAGATGGGGAAGGATCTTCTTACCAGTAGGGCAGAAGGAGGCGGTTCTTTGTAGTAGCTATAACTCGACGGACTCAACCTTTCGATTATGTAGGTGGCTGCTGTTTGAGACCTAGCAGTGCCGGACGAAGGAACGAATAGAGAGGGATGGTGAGTGCTGTACACAGATGGGGCGGTAGAGAGGATAAGGTGGAGATAGAAGAACGATTTCTGCACTTACCTTGACGCTGCTGGATTGTGTGTGCAGAAGATTTTTGTGCAGAAGCGCTGTGTGCACCGGCTGGGACGTGAGGAAGAGCACGTTACGTTGGAGATTTCGATCAGCAGGAGAGGGAAGTGTGGCTTCTGAATGTGGACGTGAAATGGGAGGAAGGTGAGAGGTTGTACAGCGTGATTCTAGGAGCGTTTTATGGCAACTGCATCAGCTCTCTCACTGCATTTATTCACACGTTGAAACTGCTACATCACAGCTGGGCTTGCTTCTCCTTTTGCTTCCGGTTGGGCCTGAGGAATGGGCTGGAGTTGTGCTGCTGGAGTGGCGCTGGGCTAGAGTGGCGCTGGGTTGAAGCAAGCTGGAGCGGACAAGGCAGCGGGCTGCTTTTGGGCTGGAATAGCTGCAGCTGGGCTCCTTAATTTAGCGAGTTTCTGGCTGGACAAGATCTCGATATATAAATATACGGACTAGGCGGATAGGGAGTTTATTATAGTTTAAGATCGGCTCAGAATTCTATCATTTTATGCGGAAGTAATCTACATAAAATGATAAACTATATAAAAGATTCTATCATTTTATGTGAAGGAATCTACATAAAATGATAAATCCTATAATCATATGTCTAACTAAGTAGACGGATATGGGTCAACTGATCGAGATCTATTTTATAACGGAAATAGACGGAATAAAAATTCCGGATTTTACAATGCTGACAGTGGTCTTGATCGTCTCTGGGAAAAGAAGAAGGTTATACCATTTATAGAGACATTTTTGTTGCTTCAAGGTTGATACATATATGTTGCGTTTTTGCTCATACCATTTTTATAACTTCCGGTATGTAATTCTCCGGTATGTAATTCTCCAGTATGTAATTCTTCGGTATGTAGTTTTAATTCTAAACTATGACATAAAATCAGTTTGTTTGGTATAACTTCCGGTATGATAACTTCCGGTATGATATGATAACTTCTAGTATGATAACTTCCGGTATGTGAACTTCCGGTATGTGAAGCTCTAGTATGTGAACTTCCGGTATGTGAAACTCCGGTATGTGAAACTCCAGTATGCATTCCAAAAAAAAGAAAATAATAAAAAAAAAAGAAAATAATAAAGACAAAAAAATAAAAAGAAAATAAAAAAATAAATTCCGGTATGATAACTTCCGATATGATATGATAACTTCCGGTATGATATGATAACGTCCGGTATGATATGATAACTTCTGGTATGATGTGATAACTTCCAGTATGATAACTTCCGGTATATTAACTTCCGGTATGTGAAGATCCGGTATGTGAAATTCCGGTATGTGAAATTCTGGTATTGGAAATTCCGGTATGTGAAAATTCCGGTATGTGAAAAATTCTTCATTCTAGAAAAAAAAAATAAAGAAAATAAAAAAGAGAAAAAGATAAAAAAAAAAAAAAAAAAACAAACAAATTCAGTTTTTAAAAATTAAAACTTACACTTAAATAACAAATAACAAATAACAAACTTTTTTTTAAATAAAAGGGTGAATTAGTTTTACCTACCATTAAATGAAAGTGGTAAAAAAAAATATGGGTATAGTTTCTTTAACAAAAACCAAAAAGAGCTTAGTTGGCCAAATTCTTTCTTTTTAATTTTAAGAAACAAATGACTTTTCACCTCTTAAATATTGAATGATCTTATTATGTTATATTTTTATTTTTTGGCACATTAATTGTCTCATATAAAACTAATTACTATCACCTCATATATACTAATTACTTTTTTTAAAGCTTTTGGGAGAGCATCTTATTACCCCATATTTTTAACTTTTCAGAGTATTTTTAGTTTTTGAGAGAGAAATACTTGATTAATATTAAAACCTCATATTTTTGGGTTTGAGAAACAAATGGATTTTCACCTTTTAAACATTGAATGATCTTATTATGTTGTATTTTTATTTTTTTTGTCACGTTAGTTGTCTCATATAAAATTAATTAACTATCCCCTCATATTTAGTAATTAATTTTTTTTAAAAAAAAAAGCTTTTGAGAGATCATCTTATTACCCTATATTTTCAGTTTTTGAGAGAACATTAATTGATTAATATTAAAATCTCATATTTTTAATTTTTGAAAAACAAATGATTTTTCACCCGTAACACATGAACGATCGTACTATACTTTATTTTCACTGTTTTGTCACATTAATTGTCTCATATAATACTTCGTACTAATTAACTATCACCTTATATTTGCTAATTATTTTTTACACCAACTCATGGTTGCTCCTCATTTTATCACCTCATATTAAGTCAAGTAATTTCTTCAAACAACCAACTTATGGTCTACCTATAATTAACTTCTCAATATCACTAATTGTTTACATTCATAATTATAAATTTACATCTTTCTACCCTAAATTTTTAACTTTTGAGAGAATATTAATTAATTAATATTAAAATCTCATATTTTTAATGTTTGAGAAACAAATAATTTTTCACCTTTTGAACATGAATGATCTTATTATATTATATTTTTACTTGTTGTCGCGTTAATTCTCTCATATGAAACTAATTAGTTATCGCCTTATATTTGCTAATTATATTTTAAAATCACCAACTCACGGATGCTCCTCACTTTTTTATCACCTCATATTAAGTCAACTAAATCCTCTAAAGAACAAACTTATGGTTTACATATAATTAATTTCTCAATATTACTAATTTTTTACGTTCATAATTACAAATTTATAATCACATTATTTTCTTACCCTACAACTATAAAAAAAAACTCGTGCATCTTCTCTTCATCCTCATCTCAAAAGAAGACATTTGAGGTTTGATCTTCGCGTGGCCTTATTTGTCCTATCACCTCTTATTTGCTCTTGCTTTCAAACTTCTCTTTTAAGCATTTTGAATTGACTGTTTGTTATACGAGAGGGGTTTTTATTTAATATTATGCTTTATATTTTTTTTAAAGTTCATTATCAAATTCAAAACACAATATTTCAAGTTTGAGCATAAAGTGATCAACTTGCAAATAGCCTTTACATATCTAATATTCAATGGCTAAGACTGATATGATGGATAAGTTATGAAGAAGAAGACAATTGTATGAACATTTCTTTGTTTGCCTTTAAATTTTTTTTTACTCTATTTGTCATATTTTTTTTAATTGATCTTTGACCAATAATCCCAAGAATAAAGAAATAGTGTAGTTGTATGATGTCAAGGTACAAGATGTTTAAGGTTTAGATTCAAGGTTGCAGGTCGACTTCAGCCCATCATTGAGCCGGTAAACAGAAGTTCGACAATCATTTTCATAGACTGAAGTTTGGGAGTGATGTAACCTGAATGATATAGTGTAGAGTAGATTAAGGTTTGAGATTGATCTTAGGAGTGATTAATTTTTGTACCGTAAGTTATATGTTAATAGATATACTATTTTTTGGTAGATTATAAAATTCAGATTATATCTATTATAAAGTTAACTATATCTAAAATTAATAGTAGTTTTAATATTGATATTATTTTCTTTGTAGATAGAAAACAAATATATTATTTATTTCACGATAATATATATATATATATATATATATATATATAGTTTAAATGTAACAGTTTTAAAAGTCCGAGAAAATATGACTTGATTTTGAGCAAATAAAACGGGGCGAACAAGCGCTTCAAAAAGGTGGAGTGCGCATGCGCCAGTGCTTGGGGGCATACGGAAATTGAGTCCGCCCCAAGGCTCCCTCGTGTGCCTCATGAGGCGGACAGGTGGGGTGCATGTGCACTCTGCATGCGCCCCATGATAGCCGCTATACATTCGAAAAAAGAGTTGTTAGATACTTGTTGTAACGTAGCCATTAGAATATATCCGTTGAAAACTAGTCGTTATTCATTACGAGTTTATATATACATGTCAACTCATATCACTATTCATTCGAAATCACTAGTCATCAAACAAATCCATAAAAGCTCATACAAAAGTCGACGTTTTCCGAAGAAGCCGATGTAGAATCCGAGGGTGAAAGCTCAAATATATCGCTCGATGTAGATAAATATAGTAATCTGGAAGAACTTCTCACACAACTTGAAGTGAGTGTACAATTTATACTTTATTTAACATGCTTACTATTTGCGCGGACATAGGGACCACCAATGCGGATTCCGCATGCACCCCAAGTTCCCATGTGCGCCTCATGAGACACACAATCGGCGCACATCAAGACTCCGCATGCGTCCCAAACCGGCATAAAAAAAAAGAAAGAAGATGTAATGTCGCGGCGCGTTTATATTAGGGTATAGGGTGTATATGGACTCCGCCTGCGCCCCAGGTGCATAAGGCCGGTGCTCATGTGGGTTGTGCATGCGCCCCATCCGGACGTATGCACAACTTGCATGCTTCGTCTTGACGGCGATTTCCGGCCGCATCATCATTATTATAACTAGCGGAATACTCGTGCTTTACACGTATTATATCAAGATATGATTATAAAATTTAATTTGTATAAAATGATTTATTTTCAATTTAATTATATATGTAAAACCGAGATGATATAGGTAATATGTTAGTTGGATAAAAAAAATAATTGTGTAGTAAAATGGTTGAATTTAGAAAGATTGAATAACACGAGTTTTTTGAAATTTTTTTCAAATAGCGTATGTATATTTATTACTAAAAAAAAATTAATCATTTAAATGTGTGATATGGTTATTACTTTGATTCAAAAAAATATTTAAAATAATAATTTTTAGCTATTTATAAATATTATTTTGAAATAATAAGGGAAATTTAGAATCTCATCTACTTTTTCTAATTATATAATCTATACATATACAGTGTGATAATGTGATATAAATATTTAAAAAGTAAGTTTGGTAAGTAGATATATATTATATATTATTGGATATTTAAATAGATAAGATATAGTTATTATATTATTTTTAAAAAAGTTAAAATCATATAAAAAGAGATGTTATAACGAATAAATGAGAAAGTGGCACGTATATAGATAACTAGAAGTGTACTAATGGATAATTATAAAAAAAAAGTTTTTTTTATATTAATATACGGTAGAGGTATTTAGAGCATCTTCATCCCAGAAACTGTTTTTCAGTTTCTTAATTCATTTTCACAATTTTATCTCTCTTCCACCTCATCTAAAGAAACTCAATTCTCCATTCCACATTTGCATGATAGTTTCTTAACTTACACCCCTACTTAATTTATGTAGCCTATATTCTTTTATTTACTTGTATGTATCATTTATTATTATTATTATTATTATTATTATTATTATTATTATTATTATTATTATTATTGTTATTATTATTATTACTACTACTATTATAATTATAATTACTATTATTATAATTATTATTATTATTATCATCAATTGATATAACTAA
Source organism: Fagopyrum homotropicum (assembly GCA_033239125.1). Taxonomy (NCBI): domain Eukaryota; kingdom Viridiplantae; phylum Streptophyta; class Magnoliopsida; order Caryophyllales; family Polygonaceae; genus Fagopyrum; species Fagopyrum homotropicum. The sequence continues at coordinate 115,119,036 of BSWB01000007.1, read as the reverse complement.
TATTATTATTATTTATTTATATATTATCATTTTTTGCCTGTGGACCATGGAGGCCTGGGCGTGCGGACTACTGCTGCTGCTAACGCTGTGGCACTTGGGAAACTCACTTGGAGGTTCATCCACTCTCCTGATGATCCATGGGCGACGATACTTGCTACTAAATACGGGTTAAACCCGATCCGGCGTTTTCTCGAGTGTCGTATCGTCATCCATGGGTCCCATATCATTCGCGGTTTATTATGGGCGAAGGATAACGTGCTGAGTCTGGGCCTCCGTTGGATCGTTTATAATGGGCTTCATGTTCGTTTCTGGACTGACCTTTGGTGTGGGACTGCTCCTCTCTTAAACGATGTTACCTCCAGCCCACCTATCTCTGATATTGAGGCGAGGGTTGTCGATTTCTGGATCGATGGCGATGGTTGGTCCTGGTCTCGCATCTCGCCGTATCTTCCCCATGGTCTCATTCTTGCCCTCGCATCTATCCATATCCGTTCTGATGTTGAAGTGAAGGACTGTATCTCTTGGAAACTAACTGAAAATGGAGTGTATTCTACTGCGTCAGCCTTCAGAGCCTTGGTGGGTTGTGTACGTCCGAATGACTCCATGTCCTTGTTATTTAATCTCATCTGGAAACTGCCTGTCCCTCAGCGAATTAAAACTTTTCTCTGGGTCATTGTGAAGGGAAGACTGCTCACTAACCAGGAGAGATTTCGGAGACACCTTAGCTCCAACCCGGAGTGTCCATTGTGTTCGAACGAGCCTGAATCCATTCTCCATCTCCTCAGGGACTGCCCTACAATTGCCCCACTCTGGGATAACTTCCTGACTGCGAATCACTCTGGAGATTTCTTCTGCAGCTCCCTCTCCGAATGGTTGTTAGTTAACTTGTCCCGCAGGGATCACATTGATCTTAATTTACCATGGGCTCCGTGCTTCGCGGCGTGTCTTTGGTGGTGTTGGAAATGGAGGAACCAGGTTGTGTTTAACAACATGACCATTCCTGAGTTTCGTGTGGCCTTTATTGCTACGTACGTTCGTGGATTCACTACCGCTTTTAAGAGAAGGATTACTCATTCGCAAAAGATTTCTAAGACCATTGTTCAGGTTGGTTGGTCCTGTCCGCCGGCCACATGGATCAAGCTTAACACGGACGGTTCGGTCCGGCTTAATGAGGCTCAAGCCACTGCTGCAGGGGTCATCCGCGATTCTTACGGGAGGTGGCTCAATGGGTTTCTCATGAACATCGGTCCCTGCTCGGTTCCTATGGCCGAACTGTGGGGTCTTGCCTCAGGGCTTTACCTTGCATGGAATTGTGGTTATCGGAAGATTGTGGTGGAGGTCGATTCCGAGCTTATCATCAAGCTTCTTGACCGGCTGCCTCCATCAACCCACCCTTTGTTTAGTCTGGTAGTGCGCTGCCAAGACTTCCTTAGTAGGGATTGGAACGTCCAACTCCGTCACACTTACAGAGAAGCTAATGCGGTTGCAGATCATCTGGCATCTCTGGCTTACTCTTTTCCGTTTGGATATTTTATGCTTTCGAACCCACCATCCTCTGTTATCTCTTTGTTACAAAACGATGCCCGAGGAGTAGCGACCCAACGGCTTATCACTTGTTAGCTACGTTATTAGTTTTTCAATAATATGGGCGAGCACCTAGCTCCCCGTCTACCTTACCAAAAAAAAAATATTTATGTTGTTTATTTATATTTCAAGTTCTTTTTTTTTCTTCTTTCTTTTAAGCATTAATATAATAAATGTTGTTTTTAATTAAAAAAGTTTAAGTATAATAACTTTTTAATACCTTTTATTAGATAAATTTCTAAATTTGTATTCATCACTTTAAAGTATTAATATTTTAAAAAAAAATTATTAAAATATAATCAAAATATAATCAATATTAATGTCTATAGATAGATAAAAATATTTTCTAACTAAACACAAAATTTATATTTGTATTTTCATTATTTTTATTATATATTTTAAACCTTAAAACTTTATGTCTAATATTTGAATTAAAATTTTAAATAGCTCATCTACTTCCCTATTTTATAGCAAAACTTAAAATAAAAAAAAATAAAAAAACTAACGTAACAAGCAAAATGTAAGAAAAATATTAAAAACAAAATAAAAATGATCTTTGATTTCTGTGTTTTGTGGAGGAAACTGTCAGATTCCATCTTTTGAAGAAGAGCCTTCTCTCCACTTATTGCCTCTATTTCCACATCACCTTCTGACATTAATTTTTATTTTTTGAAAATTAATTGAGGAAGAAACTCAGGGTGTGTGGGATGAAGATGCTCTTAACTCTGTTTAAAAAGTAGAAAAAGAAAGATTGGAGTGAAAAGTGATATTCTGTTTTAGCTCTTCATTCGATGATGATAAATTGATAAGGTGTACTCCTATCCTATGTGTAAACGTCAAAATTCGGCACCCAACTATAACTTAGAGCCGCGAGCCGCGAGCCGCAAGTGCTTTTATTTTGTCCTCTTCTTCGGACAAAACATCGCACTACACACACCACACCCCAATTATGACATTTATCAAAAATTAAAATTATAAAATTTCATCCATAATTTATTAACTATAATTAAGGAGAAATTACGACATTTTATATCATCTATGCCAAAAGGAGCCATAAGATAACACTGTATGCAGTATACTACAACTTTGCTAATAATACTGTTCTCTGTAGTAAAAAAAAAAAAAAAAAAAAAAAAAAAAGGAAAAAAAAATAAAGTCACGTAACACTCGAATTGGAAAGTCTCAAGAATTGCAAGATTTCAGGAGGAAGAGGAGGGCGGGAATTGAGTGGAAGGCGTCCAGGACGACGTCGTACTGATATCCGACACGTCGTCTTGACTCGGACTCTGTGCTACTGGAAATCCCCACGGTTGATCTCCTCCGGGTGGATTGTATTCCCACATCGGAAGCATTCCATGTGGTGAAGCCGGATCTGGTGCCCTGCTCTGCAGCAGTTGAGAGTATCTCCAGTAATCTCTCATGTCCACCTGCTGCTGTTGTGGCCTCTCAATCATGCTTCCAGGTGGCGCCGGGACCACTACCTGAGGAGAGGAGGAAGTAGAAGAAGGTCTCATGTGTTGTTGACGTGGAAGCATCATTGCCTCCTCAGGGAAATTCAGCTTCGCCCGGCTGCCTCTGAACCGGAGAGCCGCCTCGTCGTACGCCCTCGCCGCCGCTTCCGCCGTGTCGAACGTTCCCAGCCACACCCTCGCCGCTTTGTGCGGGTCCCGGATCTCGGCAGCCCATTTCCCCCACGGCCGTTGCCGGACTCCTCGATACCGACGCTTTCTCTCTCCTTCCGCTGCCACGTCGGGACGTGGCACTTGAATGGTTGCGCCAACTGTGCTTTGCTCCTCTCTTCCTAATACCGACGCTTTTATTGATTAATTAATTAATTACATGCAATACTAGTTTCACACGTAAAAAGTAATGGGAACATTATTATTTGATCATATATATGCATGTTTGACACGAAATAATAATTCGAAGTTTGAACTCAATATTATAATAGCTTCGCATCCTTCTATTCTATCTACTCGTAAATGATAAGAACAGTAGACTTCTGTCGCCACAGTTCAATATTTATATCGTCGACTTTGAGTTCGTCATGCTTTGGGACCCATTCATATTGATCAACTTAATCTTCGCAAACCAAAAACCAGAATTCGAGAAGATATACACTAACCAGAAGATGATGAACCGGTATAAACTCCGAACCGGCCAGGAACGGGTTGACTCAAACCCGGTTCTTGTTGCTGTTGGAGTAAAACTTGATCACGGCTTCTCTTTACGCCAACCGAGGAGCTTGGACCGGAGACTTCGTAACCGACTGTTGCACCGGCAACGCCGCCTAGATGATCGGGCGGCGGGGCTCCTCGCCAATCGGTGCTTCCCTGACCGGAAACCACCTGGGTCAAGGCCGTTACGAAGGCAGACATCTCCAGATTGGAGGAGGCACCTAGGTAACCGCCGGGCGGGAGGTCTTCGGGTCTAAATGGTTCGTCTCCGTCAGCATCTCCGGCAGTGGTCGGAAAAGTGACGTGGTGATCCCCCGGGTTAGCCATGCCACCTTTTGGTTGTAGTAGAAGAAGGCACATACATGTACAAATCGGGATTTGGAGGGGAAAGATGATTGGATTGATATGGGGTGGGGGTTGAGTTGGGCAGCCGATGGAACAACTGTTAGTTCTCTGTTCTCCGAACCTAGACTTGTACCAGCTTTATAAATTCGGTAATCCCTCAAAAATCTTTTTAAAAACAAAATCAAGCAACGAAACACGTGGAAAATACATTTTCCATTAGCTTTTTTATGTGTACTAAATATCTACCTTTTACTGAATTTTGTTTTAAAGTTTATTCCCAAAAATTTTTAATTTTTTTTCTTATGCACGGACATGAAAAACGGACACGGCGAGAAATAAAAAAGTAACGGGAGGAAAAAAAATAATATATCATTTTAAAGCTATTGAAATGTAGAATATATATATATATATATATATATATATATATATATAGAGAGAGAGGGTGTTGTTCAGGTAAGACACATTATTCCGGTACGGGTGTGCGGCTGAACGTACAACTACACGTGTCCCAAAATTTTATTTTTTTTTCCAGAAATGATTGAAAGTAATAGTTCAAAACTTATTAAGGAATAGTTCATAACTTATAAAAGGATAGTTCATGAATTATAATAGAATAGTTCATAGTGCAAAATTTATAAAGGAGTGAAATTAATAGTTCAAAACTTATTATGAGATAGTTCATGAATTATAATAGAATAGTTCATGAATTATAGTATAATAGTTCAAAGTGCAAAATTTATAAAGGAGTGAAAGTAATAGTTCAAAACTTATTATGTAATAGTTCATAAATTATAATAGAATAGTTCATGAATTATAATAGAATAGTTTAAAGTGCAAAATTTATAAAGGATAGTGTATAACTTATAAAATGATAGTTCATGAATTACAATTGAATAGTTCATAACATATAAACGATCAATTTATATATAATTTGATATAATATATTAAAAAGTAATAGTTCATGGATTATATGGGAATAGTTCAAAGTTCATAGGAGAATAGTGCATAAATTATAACATGGTAGTTCAAACAAATTTTCATTCGTTTCTGAAAAAGATAAAAAAATTCGGGACACGTGTCGTCCGTACGTTCGGCCGCACGATCGTACCGCATTAATTGAACCGTACCTGAACAAATACCTATATATATATAACTACTACTAAAACTCAATATATACGAGAAGATAAAAATAATAACATGACAACAAAATAGCCAAAATAAAAATTTACAAATCGAACATTTTCAGTCTTACAAACCATAGAAGGAAAACATATTTAGTCTTACAAACCGAACATTTATTACAAATATCAATCATAAGTCTGAACTAAAACGTATAAAACAATGCAACAAATCCGTAAGCTTTTATTTTTATTGCATTGTTTTTATTACATTGTTTTATCAAGGTTAATTAATAGAGATTAATCTCCTTAATTATGATTTTACGATTCCACCCATACATACCCTGTTGGAAAAAACAAAACACGGACACTGTTGGATTGTAGAAGAATGAAACATTGCGAGTTGCAATAACGATTGAAGAGAATAAAATAAGACGGTGATGGTTTTCGGGAGGGTGGGATAGGCGGCCGAAATGGATGATCGGAAAATCTAAGGGTTTTGGGTTGTGGACGGCAGGTTCCTTCACCGCCTTTCTGGGGGGACTGCACTTATCCTTTACGGCTATCCATTTCTACATGTTTTTTTTACAACACAGTATTATTATTCTCTTGCCATGTCAAAAGTAATATAATACAGAACGTGCATATCTGAAAGTGAAAAGTAATGAGTATTTAAGATCTTTGAGAAGAAAGTTGATGATGATATCCAAATGTTGAACTGTGGATAAGGCTGCGGATATTAAGGTATCGTAATTCGTAAATTCATCACATTTGTCCACTTGCGTTACTATTTTTAGATTACATATGAAACAAAGTGTAAATTCTTAGATTCTCCTCTTTTTAGGGTCGCACAAAAATAAAAATGGTAGGTGTCTTGGTGTGAACGATTACATTACTAATAAATTGATATATTTTGTAGGTTTAAAAAGGTAATAGTGTCAACGTCGTGGCCAAATAATCTCATACGTGGAGATCTTAGCTAACATTTCCTTCTCATCATCACTTTCAAATGTAATCTACCCAACTATTTACTTTTACCTTTTTAGCTTTTTCATAAGGCTCTTTATTTACATATATGAAAAACCCAAATAGAATTTTGCTAAAGTATAAAATATATTATATTGTGTGTAGATTCGGTCAGTCCAAAAAAATGGACAAGTATGAATAGGGGAAGAAGTCTGACTGAACCATCAAACCTGCCGGACTAGATCTAGGCACCACTTTAGACCCGACCGGACAAAAAGTCCAGTCCGAATAAAAAATTAAAAATACATATACTATATTATATCTATTATAAATATTAAAGATAAACATAAAATATTTGATATAATTATAATAAATTTAATATATTTTAAATATATTATTTTTTAAACTGAATATTTTATTTAAAAAAAAAAACGTGAACCCTCCCATCCGAAAGGGCGAGTACGACAGTCATTCCAAGCCCGAAAGCCGGCTTAATATTTTACAAAGCCCGATCTGAACCCAAAGGTTTTGAATTTTCGGATTAGGCTCCAGTCAATCCAAATATAAGTTTTTCTATTAGCAAATAAATCTTGTCGGATTTGGACAGAACCTAACCCTAAGCATCAGTACCAATCTTCATTCCAATATAATTTCCTCTAACAAACACAATCTTCACTGCATACTACAATCCTTTGTAGCCACCAATAAATCAGACAAACCATGAATACATTGGAGATGAAAGCCCGACTATATTGGTTGATAAAGAAGTGAGGTGCCTTTACAAAGCCGAATGCACAATTGGATCTTAAATTGCTTGGGACTGGGAAAACGAAATGCGAATGACAGACCCAGATAGGGAGGTAGTGTGCTTGCACACGAGAGCCTCCGTTGCCTGCTCCTCGCTTTCAAACAGCACAAGGGCTTGCTTCTTTCCGTTGGTCTCGAACAGCTTAGCACCCATGATGGTGCCGTGCTCCTCTAGGTGCCTCACGATCTCTTCCTCCGTGACGTCCTGAGGAAGAGTAGACAGGTGAATCATTTTCGTAGGGGAGCAGCAGTAACGGTAGTTCTTGGCTGCGTTACGGTTGAAACGGTTCAGGTTCGAGTTTGAGTACTCGTGGGTTTCTGCCCCGGCTGTGATGCTTGGGTACTTTGAGAAGTTGACGTCCAGTTGCTTTCCGAAGATCACCGCGCCCTGCAGTCATTGCAATTCTAGGAATGTTAACCAGGATGCTAAGAAACACTACAGCATGATGTAAACAGTGCCCTGGTACAAGAATAATCTTCAGTTGCAGTCCAGTAACTACAAACGCAAGAAAGAAGCCAAGGATTTTAGATGCAGCACAGCAATGCCAATGTAGTAATAGAGCAGTGGCAACTAGTCCTCATGGTATTATGTGTGTCGTATCATACAAATTTATCCCGCTTGGTTGTAACTCCGGAAACGGAAACGGAATAGATATGAATCTAGTTCATGAAATTTTTTGGAACCATTGCTTATGGTTTCATGCAAAATACATTTATTTCCACCTATTTTGTTTTCCTATAGGATATCAAAAGTAATTACTTTCTGCTTTAATTACTTCAAACCACAAAATTCATGAACAAGACATACATATGGACTAGATTCGTTTCTATTTCGTTTCCGGAGTTAAAACCAAATGGGCCCTAAAGATTTTATTTCTTTTCTTTTACTGAAAGGTCTGATTTCAGTATAAATTGTAGAATGCAAAGCTTACATAGAATAGAATTCATATCACAAGGAAAGAGGCCACATATCATCTATTTCCATGCAATTATTCTCGTCATCTCCAAAACGTTTAGTCCATTGTGAGTTGGGTTTTCTTTTTCATTAAGTTTTGATGTTGTATAAGAAAAAAAGAGACAGAGAAGTAAAGCAAGAAGTGATGGATGAAATAACCTTCAAAAAGTGGACAGCCAATTCAGCTTGGAATCCGTCACTCATCTGCACAAGTGCGTGATCAGGCTTGTTGCGGAGGAGTTTGATTCTTACTATATTGCCATATAAAGAGAACAAATTGAACAGTTTATCCTCATCAATTCTCTGCACAGTCACAAAAAGGAGGGATATGGAGCATCAGACAGGAACAACACTGATAGATTATTAACAAGTCAACTATCAAAAGTAGGGCTTACATCAGAGTCCAGGTTAGATGCAAGGATTGTGCACCTGTCATTCATTCCACTTATTCCAGGAGGTAAAACCCCTCCGAACGCAGCTGTAATAGCAGCGTGATGTGCCATCTAAAGGAAAAGGTACACAAGACTATTTTGTTAACACAAAAAACTTCATCATGTAAGGGTACAGATAGACCCCGTTAGGGCTCAAGTAACATGAACATCACCAATCACCAAATCCAATCAAACTCCTTCCTAATAGCAGTCTTATTATGCCAATAGCAAAATTAGTGCTTGCGTGCATAAGCATCAGTAGCTCTGAGATCGAATGAAATGTAAGCATTACAGATGCTTTTTTGGTTGAAATTTTTGTAAGTTGTAGTACTCTGTATCAATCATAACATTTAGGAGGAAAGCAAAGGATGTTTTTTCATGTTCATCGAGGAGCAAGATCACAAAGTTCTGCTAAAATAACAAAGCTTGCATCGAATTTATTGCTGTTGGTATTTATGCCTGTCTCTAAAATTTCGTTCTCCACTATAAAATGAGGACGTCACGTACTTCCAACATAAAGGGCCATGGCAAGGCCAAAAGCTTCTCCTTCAAAGCATATATAATCTACAAGTTCAATAGATACAGATCTAACTGCTTTATCATACACTGAGGTGTTCCTGTGATCAGAGAATTTAGTCCCCGACTTCTGGCACAGAAATCAAGACAATAATATCTATGCTGGATCACAAACATACAAGGATCTCTAGTTCTGCAGATTATGTACCTAGTGTAAGGTCAATCATTCCACATGGTAATTCAGGTACCCCATCTAAATGACTAGCTAATATAAAGTTTGACATAATTAAGTGTGTTTGTTGGGTACCAAAAGCTAGTTTATAAACTCTAATAGTCAAAATCCATTAAGCCTTTTCTTGGACACCTATAAGCTAGTTGAATGACCCAAACACTGCTTATAGTTTTTGCTTCAACTTCAGCTAGTTTTCCAATTATTTTTCCCAACTCCAACTAGCTTTTAACTCCAGCTAGTTTTCTTCAGGATCTAAAAGAAACACCCTAACAAGATACTGAGGGATAACATATAAAAACTATGAACGAAGAAAGAAATAACTATCCCATAATTTCACCATGATTGATCATAAATGCTAGCAAATACCTATGATACATATAAACGTAGAGAAAACGATATATGAGCATCACTAACACAGAAGAAATAATAGCTCAGCAAGCTTCATAACACAACCCACAATATATCACCTGTGAGAATGCATCTGAAAAGAGATCAAAACAAGGGAAAGAGATTGGTATCAGTTGGTGAAACATTTCGCAATTTGGCACTAGATATAATCTTAAACCACATTGCACCTGCAGAAGCACCAGCAGCTTGCAGTGCATACATACTTCCAGCATCCACATAACCTGACTGCTGCACCAACAAAAATAATTACAAGAACGTCATCCAATAACTAAAAGTAGGTTAAACTTGTCCTTGTACCAATTTAATTGAATATGAGATGAAGAAATACCTGAGAAGACCTGCCTTTAGCTTCTACTGGAAGAGATGGATTAGTAAAATCCCTGAGCATTCAAAATTGACAAAAACAAAATGATCAAAAATTGCCAGGAACTAAATCAACATGACTTTGGACAAACAAAATAAGTCTGGATCAACTTACCTTGTCCGATCATTATTATAATTTACTTGCAACTCATCCAGACTACATAGACAAAAAAAATATCCATAAGGATAAGGTAATTTTTTGCAAAAAGAGACAAAGAAAAAAGTTCACAAACACAAAACAACACCAACAAAGATAACAGAACGAGATATGATAAACTCGAGTTTGGAGAATACGTTGAGAACTGAATATCGAGCTGACAGCAACCATCATAGATATTCCGCCCCTGAAAACAGTCATATACTCAGCTAACTTTCCAAGCTATATATATAGACATACTAGTAAAAATCATATACATAAATAAATAAAACCTGAAGCAAATTCCTTGCAGTAATAGCACTATGTTGTGAATTGTACTGGATTAAGGCTTGGAAACCTGCAAGGTATTTATGTTAGGTTAAGTACGGTCCATCAAAATTCATCTGAGTAACACAAAATACTCCTTTTTGCTAATAAAAATGATAATACAACGCACTCCTTTCGTCCAAATGAAAGACAGAATCATGCTCAAACAATGCAATACCCCAACAAGATGGACTGACAAGAACAAAAATCAATTTGAGGGATACAATCTCATTCAAGTATGATAATAAGAATATATATTTAACAAATTTTTGACAATTTTAAGATCCTAAATCAAAAAATTCAAGAAAAAGTTCCAGATGGGAGAAAAAAGTGATAGACAAGAACTTGAAGAAGCTGACCCGCTAACTTCTGAAAAGTGACGATCTTCTCCACCATTCCATGAGGAGAAAAAACTTGGTGCAGCACATCCACGTCTATTCGATATTGCATATGATGAATTGTAGCTAAGAGAATTCGATTAGGCTGTGTATCCAGAGTGTTCAGGAGCAGACCAACATAGAGAGACAGGAAAGAAGTGAAGAGAGGTAGAGGAAAGAGAATAAACAGAGAAGAAAATATAGATGGAAGAAAAAGCAGATGATAGAAAAAAGTAGCAGCATAAAACCATTAAACATGTGCATAAAATGCATGCAAAGATCCAGAAGAAAATGAAGACCAAAATAAGAAAACCTTCAGCCAACTGAAAATCATTAATTATTCTGTGATTCAGTCAAAAAAATGATTCATTCTGCAGTTTACAATTTTTATAAAAGAAAATTTCCTCCAGCCGCCATTCTCAGGAAATGAATATAAAAAAAGCACATCTTAACAAAGGGAAATTTACAATAATAGTTTCAGAGGAATATCATGAGTACCTATATAGAGTATAATGCAAAAAGAAATCAACCATCCATACCAAAATAATGCAAAAAGAAATCAACCATCCATACCAAAATAGATGCAGAAACTGACGGAAAAACAATTGATGAGATATATTTAAGTTACAATTGGAATCTTTTGTCTCTTGATACTACAAATAATTAAGATAAAAACTTCCTTGTTGAACATCATTACTTTGAGTAGATTGCTGATTATTTCTCATCTGCTTTTCTATCTTCTTATTACTTCTGTACACAGGTAACAGCTATTTGTAAACTGAAGTAATCCTGACATGAATATGTTAATATTTCCTACGAGACCAAAGAAATGGAATAGCTATTTGAATAACGTCCATGCATGTCAAGGGAAATGACTTCTACAATGAAGAAAGGGATTAGACAATGAACCACTTCCAAGAAACTAACTACACTAGAGTTATGTGGAAATATGGGATCTCCGTCACGGCATCACCTAATTAAACTAGAGTCAATACTTAAATCAATATAAAGATAGGATTCCTATTAAAAAGGGGAGCTTTTGTGAAGGAGCCATCTAAAAGAATTAGTTGTGTTTAGGCCAAAGAGTGGGACCAACAGTTTTACTCGTGTGTGCACGTTGTCCACTGGAACAGTCAGGCCTGTCTTGACTGTTGTACTCTTATAAAAAAAAATCATATTTATATTAACTGTTTAAATTTATAATTTGAAACAAATGATTTTTATAATGGTTTATATTTATATTTTGAAATAAATGATATTTAAGGACATCACTAAACTAGTATATATAATTGGTTAAAACTGGTCCAGTTAAACCCGTACTTGAAGAGATAACTTTTTAGGACAGTCCACAAATATACAAAATTGATTACACACCGCATTATGTTTCTCGGTGAGTAACTAGATGGGCAACCCAAAAAAGGTCCAAAAACTGCAAAAGTACCGAGCTATTGTTCTGAAGAAGCTGCCAACACTAGCTAACAACACTTGATTAAAATCCCAAAGATCCCCAAAAACCGGTACACCCAAACTTCTTGGGCAACATCGGACATCCCAAAGAGACAAATGAAGTTTGAGTGTTTCTCAATAGAACCCACCAAAAACATGCAACCATGCTAGGTATATCACCGATCAAGCCATCTGACAACCGGAAGTTGCTCATCAGATAGGTTTGCGAAGTTACTGAAGAAATTTGTGCAAACAAATTACATGGAATATATTTTGAAGAAGAAAAGAATAAAGAGACGTCTTCCTTTTCTTACAGATACAGTAGTCTGTTATTTCTCCACTCCTTATCTCTCCAATGTGTACAAGTGCATTTTATTAACTGGAGGCCATGATTTTATTACTCCCTATTGATCAAAGCCCTGAAGCTTGTTTCTCGTTTGTAAATTTGAAGCTTGGTTTGTTTTCATATGCATGATGGATGTAGTTTTTGCTATCAAAAAAGGGAATTAGGCAATGTCTTGTTTTGTCTCTACAATACTAGGACAAAGAATAAGAAACCAATCAAATGAACTGCATAACAAAAACATAGGATCTAGATTATAAACAAAGTTACAAAAAACAACCAATACTTTCAATATCATCAGAAGAAAAGAAATATACAAACCTCTTCTCCACGAGCATGTGTGTTTTGATCCATGGTTGTTAACTCTTGATGTGATGAGAACTGAACATAAACATTCCGTCCCCTACAACAATGAAAATACTTCACCAACCACACACTAACAAGTGCATTTGCACAAAATTTCTGGTACCGAAGCAAAATATTGGAACCACCATATCAGCAACAATAAAATAAATGATTTCGCCAGTGCGTATTTGTATGCTATAAAGGGATCATTGGTTAAAAAAACAACACAAGTTAAGTCGGCCAAATCAAATTGTTCACTACAAAGGTGAAGATTTAAGCTTCAGCAGAGACACAACAGAGCATATAGCACGGTTGCAAATTCCTTGCAATTCAAGTGTCCCAAGCCCTCATACTCAAATTGTATCTCTTTCTATCCCATCTCACCTCCTTTCATCTAGTCCAACAAATGAATAGTTTCAACTGACCAAAAGAAAAGAAAATATAAAGTACGAGTTCCCACAAACTCAAACATCAATTGGAAAAGGGGGTCCAGCACAAAACTCCAATTTCTAATGTTGCATTGAGTTCAAATATGAAATACCTTATGCTCGGCTGTACGTTTGAGTAGAATTGCAATACACTGACAGCTTGAGGGATTTCTTGCATTTGAACTAGAGCCTGAAAATTTGCGGAAAAGAAAACATCGTAACATATTCATTTGCCAATCGCACAAGGAGCTGAGTGATACCTGATTCTTTGCACGCAACATAACAAGTTTAGTAATAACTCCAAACGGCTGGAATAGCTGAAGCAAATCATTCTGGAAAAGCATTAAAGTGCAATGTTTTAATTCATAAATTCATTGTTAAAGGCAAATAGAAAGGAATGATCATCTGACAGAAGAGGAGCTGATGACTTATACCTCAGATATTTCCTGCCCCACATTACGTACATGAATAACCTTAGAAGGCTCCGACATTTTCGAAAGAACCCTAAATCAACAGATACGTAATGTTAATAATTCAATTCCTCAATCGATCCCACTTTGAACATACTGACCCTCAAAGAATTCACATGAATACAGAATTCCAAAAGACCCGATGAACAGGAAATACGTTATTGCTGAAAAAACGAAGAACAAATTTGATCCAGACTATGAGGGCGATTGGGCAAGCAACAAACTTTATGTATGAACAGAGTAAAATTTCTTCTGCAAATGCGCAAGAGAACTTACGAACAAGGTTTGAAGCGCGGGGGAAGTAGAGTAGGGAGAAGAGAGATGAGAGGGGAGAAATGAAGATAATAACCTAGACAACAGGTTGCTACTTTTGGTCCAAAACCATTTCCTGGCATCTGTCCTTCATTGCATACTTGTTCCAATAAGACGTCACTTGACGTCATCATGTACTTTCTTCAGTCTTGGGCGTTCAGACCCGACTTTATTCAATTTAGTCTTTTAGTCTTTCGGGCTAACCCGGTAGGACATCCGGGTTCTATAAACTGTAGAATGCTTTACCAATTTCGGTTTTTGGTATGAGAGCAGTAATTTTTTAATTATAATGTATAATGATTTATTTTTGGGCTAATTAGCTAAGTATGTTTTTTTTTTATAATTTATAATTAGTAATTAGGCTTTTTTTTATTTTTTGTTAAGTAACTAGGCCCCTCTTTTTTTTTAACCGTTCAACTCCCCCTAACTCTCCTCTTCTCTCTTCCCTCTCTGGTAGCCCCAAATCGCAAGCAGAGACTCCTCGGTCGAGGCTTGACGCAAGAACATATTGCATTGCTTCCGGTCTCAAGATTCAGACGTTGCTTTCCCTTGAGGAAAATATCTCAGTGTGAGAGGTAATAAACTTGTGTTTTCATACGTTGTTGTTAATTATCTCAACGGTGCGGTCTATGCCTACCTCATGACATCTCATGCCTTTGAATATCTGTGCATTTCCTCTAACAAACGTGATCTTTTTATTAAGCAGGTGCGTAATCTGTCAAAGGACGTTTGCCATGACGCACACAAGCTCCACGCCAACAGAAACTACCCATTAGATCACGTCGTCTCATATGAGGGCTCCAACATGGTTAAAGCTGAAGGGCCGAGCGCTGAGGCGCTCAAGTCTGCACTCGTTAATATCGGGGCCTAAGGACTCGTAGTCGCATTCGAAGATACCCTTAAACTACTCATTTCCTTGAACCTTTCTATATATGGCATAGTTAAGAACTTCACAGCTTCTTGCATATGTGCACCAAGTAATGGCCTTTCAGCTGTCTTTCCATATTGCAAATTCGTTCGAAATCTAAGCTTAATCTGGTCAGACGGGCTTCTCCGGCGGTGGAAGGACTGCACAAGGCTCCAACGGCGAAGGCAGAGGAAGCGCTTCTCCGGTGGATGTAGATCCCAGCGGTTGGTGGCTCGATAGAAGAGGCTCGACAGAAGAACGGAAGAGAAGATCGAGGTTGGGCTGTAGGGGTGCTTCTCCGGCTTCGAGTGGGCGGAAGGGCTCCATGTCTCTAGGGGTGGTGGTTGCCGGTGGAAAGGCTCGACAAAGGAGGTGTAGATACAAAAAAGTATGTTTGTCCTCCCCTTTTCTGATGACCTTTACTTTGAACTTGTTTCGATGCGGAATATTGCCATGCTTTCTGTGGGATCTTATGGCGGAAAAAAGCCCTTCTTGTTTACTTAACTTTTTGTTTTACATCTATGTAGAGTTGTTGAGAGATGAACATGCTTCTGAGGTAGCATTGCCTTTACTTGCACTTTTCTGGCCCTGCACTGCAGCTCAATGCGTCTGGAGAATTCATAAAATTTAGAATTTTAACATATTTAAACGATCATCATGATAGTATATCCGAGTTGAGACCTACGGTTGCTCACTTTGGAAGGCACACAATGCAACCTAATGGGATTACAGTACAACCTAATGGGATCATCATCTATGTAGAGGAGGTTGTTGTGGCCACTGCTCTCTTGGACCAGGTTCACGCTTGGTCGTGAATCCACACTTTTTTCCTGTTACTATTGCTCCTCCAAATCGGCTCCTCTAACAACCTCTTGGAATTCGTGGATCTCGATTTCGACCTCAACTTCCCTGCTGCTGTTGTAAATATAAATGTTAACTAGTGTGAAAAGATGTATGTATTGTATTGTTTATGAAATGAGTGAAAGATTGAGAATTTGTGAATTGTTAAGATTATAAATGGACAGACATTTAAGTTCTGGTATGTAAATTCATCAAATTTATAACGAATATCTTGTATGTAAATTTGTTACGAATTTCTGGTATGTAATTCTGGTATGTAAAATTCTGGTATGTAATTCTGATATGTAATTTTGATATGTAATTTTGGTATGTGAAATTCCGGTATGTGAAATTCCGGTATGTAAAATTCCGGTACGTGAAATTCCGGTATGTGAAAATTCCGGTATGTGAAAATTCTTCATTCCATAAAATAAATAAAAAATAAAATAAAATAAAAAAGACAAAAAAATTAATAAAGAAAATAAAAAAACAAATTCAGTTTTTAAAAATTAAAACTTACACTTAAATAACAAACATTTTTTTAAAATAGAAGGGTTAATTAGTTTTACCTACCATTAAATGAAAGTGGTAAAAAAATATGGGGTATAGTTTCTTTAACAAAAAACCAAAAAGAGCCTAGTAGGCCAAATTCTTTCTTTATTTTTTTTGAGACACGGGTAAGGAAATTAGTGGGGGTCAGTTTTTAGAAATTGGTCGTCTTAAAGCATCCTTTCGATGAGGTCTTCAACATCAGCTGGAAGATCATCGTCGTCTGCGGTTGAGTTATGTCCATGCAACGTGAGTCTATCAGCTACCGTGTTGATCTCCCTGAAAATATGATGAGCACTAGAATGCAAGAAGCCCGAGATCAAGGAAGAGATATTTGATATGATCATGTCCGTCTCCCATGGAGGTTTCCAGATTTGGTTGATCGAATTGACGAGCATCAGATTATCCCCTTCAATCTCAATAGATGTAGCACCTAGGCTTGCAGCCTTTTGCAGGCCCTCCCGAAGAGCGAAAGCTTTTGCCTCTAATACAGATTCGGCAATGCATCTTCCCTTCCCTACAGCTAAAGGGGCTGCAAGATTATTTTGAATGATATAACCAAAAGCAAATTGGTTCGACGAGTTTCTAGAGGCATCAAATTATCCCCTTCAATCTCAATGGATGTAGCACCTAGGCTTACTCCGATTTGTATTGGCCTTTTCCCAATCATTTATTTGATTCAGTGCAGTCTGCTTCAGATTCTGCGGTGCCTTTATGCTATTGAATATTGTTGATTTATTGCCAACCAGATGTTCCACCATATGACCACTAATTGTCTTATCTCCGATGAGGAAATGTTCTCTTTATGTTCACTAAGAATATCAATAATGTTATTTTTGGTTGTGTCAATGTTATGCAATATTTTTATAATTTTTCATTGTTAATTGTTTGCAACGTGTTTGGACACACATATAAAAGGTGTTTAGCACTTTCAGTATGATGATTACAAAAAACGCAATTCATCAAAATAGGAATTTTTTGTTTATCAAGATTTTCTTTTGTTGGAATCCCGTCTAGTGCTAGTTTCCATAGGAAATTTTTAATTTTTGGCATTATGCTAATTTCTCAGATCCAAGTTTTGTCCTTTGTTACTCCAACTTTCCGTCGTTGGATCATCTCCATAGTAGATTTAGTCGAGTACCATCCTTCTTCATTAGCTGACCAATATATTTTATCTCTAATATCAGTTTTGGGAAGGTTATAGTTTTTAAATTTTAAGATGATGTCATTTGGTAGAAGAGTGTCTAGTTGGTTTAAGAGTTGATGATTCCATATTTTGTTTGTAATATAGTCACAAACTAGTTCTATTACATTTATCGAGGCTTTATGTGTCATCAGGTCTTGAAGTGGTTTTTCTGTAATCCATTGGTCTTTCCAAAATCTTATTGTTCTACCATCTTCCACACGCCATCTAAGACCTTTGTCAAATTCTTTTGTAAGTTTTATTAATATTTTCATTGCCAAGATGTATTATTTCCACATTTATAATTCCAAAGGCATGGACCTTTTAAATATTTTTCTTCAATTATTTTGACCCAATATTGTCTGGATCAGCCATGATTTTCCATAATAGTTTCATTTGTAACGCTTTATTCATGTCTTCAGCTTTCCTAATTCCCGTTCCTCCTAGCAATCTCGGTTTACAAATCTTATCCCAACTGATAAGTGGATGGTAATTTGGTCCTTTATTCCAAAAGAAGTTTCTGTTAATCTGGTCTAATTCGTTATGGATACTTGTAGGAAGCATGAATGCATGCAGCAAGAAGCTTGGTTTGGCATTAGATATGCTTTTATTAATGTTGTTCTCCCTTCTTATGACAGAGACATTGCTTTCCATTTTGTAAGTTGTTGTTTTGATTTAAGAATAATAGAGTTAAAGATGTCTTTATTGACTCTCCCATTAATGATCAGACAACCGAGATATTGTTCTAAATTGGTGGATGTTGTAATGCCTAAGTGTGCTTGGATCCTTCTTTTATTGTTTGGCTCTACATTATTAGTAGTTTGGTAAGAAGATTTATGGTAATTTATCACTTGACCAACAATTGCGCAGTAATCCGTTAAAACCGATATAATTTTGTTGCTTGCTTAAGTTGTTGCCTTTGTAAAAATTATTATGTTGTCCGCAAATGCTAAAAACGGAATTATCGATCCGGTTTTTTTGATGGGGAATCCAATAGAGTTTGGATTTTCACTACACGTTTTTTGTATATTTCTAGCTAGTATCTCTGCTCCCAAATTGAAAAGAAGCGGTGAAAGGGGGTGACCTTGACGGAGACCTCTTTGTGGGGAGAATATTGTTGTCGGGGAGTCATTAATTAATATGAAGTAAGATACTGTTGAGATACACTCCATGATCCAATTCCTAAATTTTTCTCCAAATCCAAATTTATCAAGGATAACCTTAAGAAAATTCCATTCTACTTTATCATAGGTTTTTTCCATATCTAATTTTATTGCCATAAAGCCTTCTTTTCTTTTTTTTTGTTCTAAATCCATGGAAGATTTCATGTGAAATGAGGACATTATCATAAATTGCTCTGTTTTTGGTAAATGCACTTTGTAAACGGTGTATCAGCTTTGGAAGGATTAGACTAAGTCTCTTTGCTAAAATTTTGGCAATAATTTTATAGACTGTCGAGCATAGGCTTATTGGTCTATAGTGGGAAGTTGTTGATGGGTTATCATTTTTTGGTAAGAGTGCAATGAATGTGTGGTTAATTTGTTTGAGGATTTTTCTGGTTCTATAGAAACTTTTCACCGCCCTGGTGACATCAGACCCGATAATGTGGCAGTCCTTCTGATAGAAACCAGCTGTCATACCGTCAGGGCCTGGTGATTTATCACTACCAATGTCAAAAATAGGATTTTTAATTTCCCTAGCGGAGAATGTCATTACTAGATCTCAATTGTCATTATCGGTTATTTGTGGTTGTATGACTTGTAATTGTTTTTGCAAATTATGTTGCTCTATTGTCGAGGTCTGAAAATGCAATTTGTAGTCCTTAATAAATTCATCGTTAATTTTATTTTCTTTAGATACGATAGTGCCATCGTCTTTGGTAATTGTGGCAATTATTTTCCTATTCCTTCTGCCAGTCGCTTTTTTGTGGTGAAACTTCGTTTTCTTGTCTCCCAAGCGTAGACTAATTGTTTTAGCTCTTTGCATCCAATATTTATGTTGATAATCTAGAAGACATTCATGTTTTCTGTTTAGTCTATTTATTTTCTCGTTCTTTTGTTGATTGAAGGTCGTAAAAATTTGTTTTTGGAGAGATTCGATTTCTTCATCAACGGTTTTTAATTGTTTATTGATGTTCCCAAAATTTTCACGGCTCCACTGTTTTAGCTTTTGTTTATGAAGATTTGTTTTTTTTAACTAGATTGAACATATGGGTGCCCGGAAATTGTGTTCTCCAAGTTTGTTTTATTAGTATCTTGCAATCTTGTCGTTGCATCCACATTGATTCAAACCTGGACGGTTTATTTTAAAGCTTATGGGCGCGTTTTGAAGGTTGACGAAAATGATGCAGTGATTAGAGGTAGTGAAAGCGTGATTTCTGGTATGGATTTCGGGGTATTCTTATAGGATTTCTAGAGATGTCATGGTTCTATCTAGTTTTTCGTATGTGTTGTCATTTTCTTCTTTTTTTTTTCCTTCTCCATGTGAATTCCTTGCCTTTGGTGGGTAAATCGGTTCAGTAACACTGTTGGACAAAATTTTGTAATTTGTCGAACTTGTTATTTTAGATCGGAGCTCCGCCTTTTTTGTCAGAGGGTTCTAGAAGTTCATTGAAGTCTCCCATAATTAGAATTGGTTTGTTGATTGAATTTAATTCCGTTGTTAGTTGTTACCAGAATTCGTTTTTCTTTTGCTCATTAGGCGGGGCATAAATGAAATAGATATTTATTTCAAAAGAAGTAAGGGGATTAGTGTAATTGATATGGGACTTAAGTATCTCAAAATTTTCACTTTGTAGTTGGTATTCTTTCCAGAGGATACACAATCCTCCGGAAAATCTAGTGGCGGGGATGAAGAAAATTTTATCGAATCCCGCGCTTTTGCATAGAGTGCCGCCAGGTTCAATGCTAGCCTTAGTTTCAACCAACATGATCATTTGAATATGTTCGTTTTTACACGTTAGGTTTACGTCAATCCAAAAATTCTTTTTCCGCATACCCCTACATTCCAGAAGGCGATTCTCATTTATAAGTTATGTTTTACGGTGGGTGGTAGTGGACCCAACTTTCCTACCCTATTATTGGTTCGGTATTTTTCCTCCTTAGCGGGTGTCTTACTACCCACATAGAGTTAGAGTTGTAATATTTTGCTTGATTCGGCTTGTCGGTGATGTTTATGGACATAATGTTTTCTCTCTCGACTTTGGTAGGTTGTCGTCATAACTATCCTACTATTGTTTTTTATCTTCTTATTATTGTTAGCATTTCTTTTGTCTTTTCTCTTATTGTCTTTCATTGTGGCATGTTCATCGTGTCTTTCCATGTCGATTAGCATTTTCATCATCTGCGTTAAGGAACACCAAGAAAAATGAGTAATAAAATTTTTTTTCCTCAAGAGAAGAGTAGCCCTGTACTAGGTTAGTATCATTCCAAACCCGGGGAAAATTGTTCGCAAATTGGTATGTTTTTCTTTGGACCATTATAGCATTTGTTTTGCTCTTCGTGTTGGATAATAACATCTGTTGTTTACTCTGGTTGGCTGGTTTTAGTGAAGCTTTGTTCCATCATTTCATCACCACTTTCAATAGTGATTTATGGTTGCCAGCAGGTTCTTGGTTTCTCTTGAGAGCCTGAACATGCAACAATGAAAGACAATAGACGAAAAAGCTAAAAGTTGTTAATATGGGTAGACAACAATTATACATAAACTTATTCTTATACACATGGTTAGTGTAATATCCGGAATTTTTATTCCGTTTAATTCCGTAGTAAACCGGTTTTCGATCTTTTGATCCTTAGCTGTCTATTTAATTGGACACAATATCTTAAAATTTTATCATTTTATGTAATATCACTTCACATAAAATGATAAGATTTTTATAACAAACCCTAATTCAAACCCTAGTTTATAACATGACTTGTCTTTGACAAAGTCGTGACGAGTTTTGACGAGACCAAGACGAGTCATGATGAGGCCATGACGATGTCTTGACAAGGCTATCCGGGCAAGTTTGACAATAACCTATTTGGGTTCTTTTAGCCTCTTCTCCCTCACCTCAGCCCATCTCTTGCCTTCCTAGTGTCACAGCCCTGAGCCGTACCAGCCCAGTGATGCTGGCCTTGCAGAAGATCCATGCCAGCCATTTTGCCTTCAGCTTCCACTCTTCAGCATCAGAGGCCCAGTCAGCCGTCAGCCCGTCAGCTTCAACTCCTCAGAACCTTCCCTCATGCCAGCCCAGTAGCAGGTTGCAACTCTCCAAGATGGGCAGCAAGCCCATGAGGGCACAGTCCAGCCGGCGGCCCTTTCTCTCCTCTTGCGTGTACGTGCTGAGCTAGAGAGAAGCACGTAACGTCCCCGGGAATCTCGCTGAGACAATATTACTCCTTCCTTCTCGGTCACGTCCAGGTGCACGTACACGGACTTCCAAAAAATCGCCATCTACCGTCGGCATCAACACAACCACCTTCCTCTTCCTCTCTTCCCTGTACCCTTATCCTTGGAATGCAAATTCGATGACAACCGGCCTGCAACCGTCTCTCCCTCCTTCTATATACACAAGCGTAACTCTCAACAGGTCGAGACACGATCTACAAGAGAAGTCGAAGACAAAGGTTCTCAGATCGGTACCCACGCTGCACCTGTCACGGACGAGATGAGAACAAGCCTCTCGGCTATTGTAGCAGTGAAGTCGAGCCGACCACAGTAGCAGCGCCGACGTCGTCACATCTCTCTATCGCTGGGCCAACCGATCAGACCATTTCCACTGCCCTCGGACGTCCAACCAAACTGCATAAGGAATGCCTTCAACAGCGTAAGGACCCCTCCCTCCCTTCCTTCTCTTCTCCTTGCTTCTTGTTGTCAAGGCTAAAAGTAACTAACTTCCCCCTCTTCTACATCGAGACCATCACGACTGGGTGATCAGGCTGAGCCGAGGACGCCTCCTAGTGCAACTTCGTCCCCAGGAGGAACGACATCATCGACCAAGAACGGCTCCTTCATCTCGGTCATCTGCAACAAAACTTAGAAACATAGATCGGTTGCCCACTTAATTGTATAAGAAGGTGAAGCTGGGGAGAGTCGAACCTTGAACCTGTGGCCTTCCTTATATTAGCTACAGAACGTTGCAGGTGAGTCTCGAAGCCCATATCACTTGTACTCAGATTTTAAATTACCAGAAAGCAGTGGGTAACAGTCATCTTTAAGACCATATTTCGATATCTTAGAAATATAATCTACCGTTCAATTTCTAGCATGATATAGATGGATACATATACTGGGATGTATCAAAATTTGAGGTCGATCCAACGGTCGGATCTGGTTTTATAAAGGCTCAAAGTAGGCTGGTTGGACTGATGTGAAAAATACTCAGAATTTTGGCTAAGTATAGATTTCTGGTTTTGGAAGCATCTTTGGAGATTTTTGTAAGAGTTGTTGTTGATAGTTTTTGAGAGATCTTTGCTCATATGGGTAGAGGGCATATCACAGAAGACCTTTAAAATTTTTGTAGAATTTCTACATTTTTATTCGAGCCTCTTATCTTAAGCCAAAGTTGGACCTTAACAACTTTTTATGAAAGTCAAGAACATGTTTAACTCTTCTAAAACTTAACAAACTTCCTTTCTAGACTGAGAATGTATTTTTGAGTTCTAAAGAATAGTTTGGAGCCTTGTTATAGAATTTTATAGAGTTCGGGACTAGGGGTAAAATGGTCATTTACCCGTATAAGGGTATTTTGGTAATTTTTTTGATTATATATCTTAGAAGTTGGAGACTTCTAAGAAAGTGGGATGCATTATTGATCCACTTGCCTTGTATAACAGGCGATTGAGCTTCTATGGCTACGGGCCGAATCGAGATAACGGGATTTGAGTTTTGACCCAGGTAAGTCCTTGCGACTTACTTAGCTGGTTTCTGGATATTGGTTGAGTGATAATAGTGGTGTGTATACCATGTGTGTTATAATAACAACTTGTTAGGACGACCGTTGTTATTATGTGTTAAGGCCCAAGTGTATGTATAACGGGCCGTGACATCACTGCCCAGCTCTGCAAGGAGACTGGGAGGTTCTCTATACCCAGACCATACAGGTACACGGTGAGATGCATCGGATCCACTCCTGATGGGTACACGGGGGCGGAGGCGAGGTTTGGGAATCCCTCGTGTCACAAAATAAGTATCATTAGAGTGAATGACTTAAATGAAGATAATAAATGGATTGTTTGAAAGCATGATGATTGTTTATTATTTTATGTGTGTGTGCTATTATTATTATTCTCCTAATGTTTAGATAACTAGCTAATGGTTTGTCTTATTGTGTTTTTAGATTTACCGCAAGTTAGAACAACAGCTGAGTGATCTGGAAGTAGTGGTCAGCCGGGTCTCCGTACTCCTTAGAGTGGGGTTTTGGGTTGTTGCTTCGTTGTCTTTCCCTTTTGTTAAGACAATTGGTCTTTTCCGTTGTTTAAGTACGATAGGCTGTTAGACTTTGTTGCATTCATCCTTTTACAAATACATTTTTTTATGAATTTCGGTTGTTCCTATTTGTGTCTTGTTGCAAGATCCTAGTAATATTGTTGTCAAACTGAGGTCGGGGCCCATTGTGAGGTCCTAACCAGTAATGTCTCGAGTTTTAAGAATTCGGGGTGTTATAGTTAGCTATTGCAGTAACAGAGACATGGTTGTAAATGATGCTGATATTCATTCCGCATCTCAAATAAGGATTGCTGAAGATCAGGGATCTAATTCCGGTATTCCTTACTTTTTCACAGGAGCAGAAATTAAACTTGCCAAAAAAACTCAGCATGGAAGTGACACAAAGAAACCCAATTGGTGTTAAACCGCAACAACCTTATTCCACTTTTCAATATGGTTCTTAGCAGGGTCTTGCAGGTAAACATAAGAAACAACACAAGACTTTGTTTTTCAAGGAGTTCAAGAACACTTGACGACATTTGATCAAGATCCATACCTAGACCAAAATACAACTAGCTTCCTGAACTATTTTTATGATGGTTAGTTTATTTCCGGGCCATACAGCTGTTCAACAAATTTATTTTCTCCTCCTTCTGATTAATATCCATTTGTTCTTTCAAAAGTTTCAACAACAATTTGCTCTCTACTATGAGTACTTGACTCCTATTATTCTCACTATTTCCATATACTATCTGATATATCCTAATATTCACTTCAGTCAGTTTTACTAACTTGCTGATCTTCACGAAATTGAAGAGATCAGATAAATTCTTCATAGAACTAGGAGAATAAGGGGACTTACGATTCATGGTCCTTCGGGGAGAAGGGTAAGAAAGGTTACCTGTTCTAGGATCCCACCAATCTATAGCCAGGATGACTAGAGATGACAGGCAACTTGTTCGTGATGAGGTTGACGGCCGCAGGATAGTAAGGATACTATCAAGGAAAGCCCCATCATTCGGGTAGGGAGACGGTCCGGAGAGCTCGAGATCGAGACGTTGGATCTCTGGACCGATGCAGAGTAGATTTTGCTACTTCCCCTTCGCCGATAGGTAGATCATAAAACCATTTTTGCCTTCTTTTCCTTTTGACGGGCGTGAGCCAATAGAATGGCCAAAGCCAACATAACTGGAAGAGATCGTACAAACTCGAATCGCCACGGGACGTGTACTTGAACTTGGTAGTTATTTTCTCAACTCTCCATTTCTGCTTGACCTTCCACTTTCCATTGTTGTTGTTTGTCGCTGAACGTTTTTTGGCGTCTTCCTTCCTTCTCCCAGGCAAAGCATCGATCCTTTGTCTCCCATTACTCGATGCTACCTTCGAATCTTGCTTCTGTTTCTCAAAATTTTCCATCAGAGGCGCTTGTGTTTGGATTTGGTGGCTAGGGTTTTCATGGAGTTGTGAGGGAGAAGAGTCGTTTTCCACCGCGAGTGGAAGGGCATACTTTTATGGGTTAAGGGTTTTTTTTACCAGTGTTTATAATGTAATATGATGTATTCAAACACTTATTTATAACCATTAAAGTAAAAGTTAAAATGGGCGCAGTAATTTTTTCGTAGTTCATTCACCCCTAACCGAGTATATATAAATTTTACTAACAAGATAATTTTCGGTATAAATTATCATTATTAATTTGTAATATGAATTATGATCATTTCTATAAAAGTTAAACAATCACCTAATGAGTTACTTTTTATGATAAAATTAAACAAGTTATTCAGTAAACGAAGAGAAAAAATTTTACTTAAAAAAGGGTGAGTTAATATTCTACTATAAACAATTTTATGTTATTTAACCTATCAAAGTTAAAAGAAAATTGAAAAAAAAACGTCAAAACATTAACTTGATTTTTCATAATGTGACTTTAGGCACATTAAATACATGAACTATAAATTATGTACGAATAAAATAGTGTATAATCGGTTATCAATATCGATATATAAATAATCTCTTTTTGAGTCATACATATATATGAAGCAAATTTCATGCATGATATATTTGTCTATTTTTATTGGCGTTTACATAACCAAAATATTGTAACGTCCGAAATTTTTATTTCGGTTAGTGTGCGGTTTATCGATCTTTCCGAGTGCGCGATTCATTTTTTCCGCATGCACGATGTGCTGAGTGACAGATTTATTCCATAACCTCGTTCCAACCTTTCGCTATCTCGCCTTTGCTTTCGGACCCTTCGGTTTCTAGCACCAAGGGAACAAGAAGGTCATCTGACCCCTTGTTTCCCTCCCCCTTTTTGGCAACTTGTTTCCCTCTCTCCTCTTCTCCTTCTATTCGCTCCAAAAGATGTGTGCAAGCTTTAATATTTATACCAAGAATAATTGCAAATAGTGAACCCGCAGTGTACGGATCGATTGTAATAAAAGCAAGAATTCCAGGTTCAAACACAAGGACTATGGTGAAACAAAGATCGGTAATTCAGATTGTCAATTAAACACAAGCAATAAATCAAAGCTATCAAAGATGATGTAATAACCAGGTAAAGAAAATGCGGATTCTAGAGATTAAAGCATCTAGTTGTGGTTTCGACTCAAGATCTCAAAAGATAACGTGGACAAAGTTGAGTTTTGCAAAGGGAAGGTGTTTTTAAGATGGGAATAGATCACCGGGTAAGTCTCACTACTCACTATCCCAAACCGAAGATCCCCTCACAGGGTAAGTCTCGAGGTATTAAGGAAAGGAACTATAATCTCAAACCAACACACCACCCAAGGGGATAGAATCAACCTTACCGGGTAAGTCTCAGGCTAACTCTCAAAGATGGGATGAAGGCACACTCAAACCCCAATTAAGGATAAACCTTTATTACCTACACTCATGATCTTGGGTATACAAGCAAACGAATCACCGCGTAAGTCTCATCCTAGGCTTGCGTTGAACCAGGAAGGGTATAACAAGGATAGGATTTGGCAAACAGAAACCACAACTCAGATAAGGATCAAGAAAGGTCTCGCCTCGCTCAATTCATGTACCATCTCGGTCGAGATGTTCCACGACTGACCGAGGTGTTCGTCGGTTAAGGTAAAGGCTCGAGCTTTCAGGGTCCATTGGGATAAAGGATCATTCTATCATTGTCTTTCCCACAACTTTCAGCCAATCACCCTAGAATCGCATAAAGAACTTAGTCAACAATCATCATGATAATAATAATCAAATAGAGAAAGGAATCAATATTCAAACAAGAAAACCTTAACACAAAGGTCTCAATAACTGAATCAAACAAACAAACAAGCAATCAGCGTTCCTCAATCACAATCAGAAAAGACAACAAACCAAACCAAACTAAGAGAATCTTACAAACTTCATTCAAAGCCAACTTCAAACTAGCTTCATTCTTTCTTTGAACTTCAACCTTCCAAACTTCCTTCAAAACTTTCTTCAAACTTCCTTCAACTTCTGAATCAAAGATTTGGTGATCCGAAGATGGCTGAATTCCAGAAAATCAGCATCTATAAATAGGAGAATTACCTTCCTAAGATAAGATATCTTAAAAAATAATTTCCTTCTTTAAAATATCTTCATATCTTCCAAAATATATCAGCAAAAAAGATATGCTTACTTCCAAAAATCCATCCTAAAATATGTGATATTTACTTTCCGAAAATAGAAGATCTCGGCCAAAGATAAATATCTCGTGTCCCGTCATCACTTCGCCTCAGTCTAGACGATCCTGAAGATCACCTCGGTCGAGGTGGCACTGTAGCCAACCGAGGTGAATCTCAATTAAGCATAAATCTCTCTGATCTGGTCCAAAATCAATCTTCTAAATCATTTCCATGCTTCTTGAGCTCTTCTTATAACTCCTCAATGCTCCAGAATGTAGCTTCAATGACTCCTTAGCTTCCTTAGCTCTATTTCGTTCCAAAACGTGCCATTTTCCCTACAATCACAACGAAACTAGGTGTAGACCTTGATTCCCGCAAAGGTAGACAAAACAACATAATGATCAAAGAATATACATCCATACATGTAGATTTATGAAGATAAAACGTCCAAACTAATCCCAAAATATAGACTATAATACATGCTATCAAAATACCCCATACTTGTCCCTTGCTTGTCCCCAAGCAAGATCCAAATCTTAGATACAAGATAGAATGAATTATAAGTCATCAAAAAGATCAATGAAAAACATTTCAAAACATTTTGGTGGTGTGCTCCGCTCATAGATCACCCTAAGAGAATGCTTCATGGAAAATAAAATCAAGACATGATCAAAACATTTTATAAATATAATAAAGCTGTTCATCTTTGCATGAAATCATATAATGCATAATAAATCATATTTATCGAAATCAATAATGTATAATCCAGTTTAAACCACCAAGTCAATCAACATACTCGAGGTCTCGAGGGCTTCCAAAAGAGGTCAAGAAACGTGTCAGGGTGGGATGTATATAGGGTAATGTGGTGCTAGAATCCGGGAATAGGATATTTTCTTCACTTTCATTGAATCACAACATCTTCCACCAATAAGCTTAGCTTATTTTCACTTTACTTTACTTTTTGCGAACATGGACAGAGGTGAACAATAACCGAAGCATAGGAGATCAACAATCATCAATTTCTCGAGATGCCTCAAACCCTTGATGCACATACCATGACCCGTTAGGACTATCGATCAATCCGGCTTTGGCAAGACACAAATACCCGGCTATGTGAATGGTGCCAAGTTCCTCATCATCAAGATCAACGCCCCCAAACCTAATTTGTATCTTTTTAACATCTTCCACCAATAAGCTTAGCTTATTTTCACTTTACTTTACTTTTTGCGAACATGGACAGAGGTGAACAATAACCGAAGCATAGGAGATCAACAATCATCAATTTCTCGAGATGCCTCAAACCCTTGATGCACATACCATGACCCGTTAGGACTATCGATCAATCCGGCTTTGGCAAGACACAAATACCCGGCTATGTGAATGGTGCCAAGTTCCTCATCATCAAGATCAACGCCCCCAAACCTAATTTGTATCTTTTTAACACTTTCAGCTAAGATCTCAACTTCACTTCACTTGCTTTTCTTCACTTGCATCCAAATTCCCGGATAGGTAAAGAGAGGCAATTACGTATATGAGGGGCTAATCATGGTTACGAAGGAGAAGAAGAGAATAAAGTGTCTTATTCATCTCAGGAAGAATGTGAGAGAACTCATAATATGGTGTCAACCTTCAAATCCAACATAATTTTTATAAAAATAAAGTATTAAACATGCTGGAATTTCAAACAAAGAATTTTGCAACTTAAACATATCATAAAACCTTTCGAGCATATAAAAATTTCAAAACCAATCTTCAAACAGGATCATCATCGAGATCATATCCAGTAAAGAAGCACAAAACGTTTTGAAAATCTTTCAGTTAAAAGCCCATCTCGGTCGAGGTGTTCTGACGTCATCCGAGGTGTTCATCCTCGATCGGCCATTAACATCTCGATCGAGCCATGAATTTTTTTTTCAAACAGTTTTTTTATGTTTTTCTCAAATAGAAACCTGTATGTATGCATGTAATGACAGATAAGCACATAGAGCATATATAGACAATAATATCCAAGGGAGTCATACAAACCATAGTGGCACATAAGTCAAGTAGGTCACATAATACATCCACATACCCCATACTTGGGACACATTGTCCCTATGGGTCAAATATAAGTCTGAAAGATAAAGTACTCACCGGATCTAGCTGAACTGCATAATAAATAAAAAAAATCCATTGAGCTCTAGTCCTCGTCAGCTGACGGTGGTGGATGTGGAATGTAAGGATGTTGGGAAGGATCGAACGGATGAACCATCATCTTCTGAAATTGGATCTCCTGCATACGACGCTGATAATGTTGGCTCTCCTTCATATGATGCATCCATCCATCAGTGTATCGACGCTCATCATCGAAGCGTTGAGAGATGTCAACTATCATAGCCGTGTAGGAGTCTATCATCTGATCTGTAAGCTCATCAATCCGTCGGTGGGCCTCAGGATCTCTACGTAAGTGTTCATGCTAGGATGTAGCACAAAAAGCTTTACATTTATAACTCGAACTAAATCCTAAACTACCTAGCGAAACCCGTAGTGTACGGGTCGTTTTGTAGAAAGGAAAGTATTCCGAGGTCGAACACAAAGACTAAGGTGAGATTGATTCGGTTTATGATAGAGTTTAGTGAAAATCTAGGTTAGGAAAAGAAAGAAATAAAGAAATGAAAATCTCAATTGTTTTTGGTTGGTTTTTAGGTGATCAATCAAGGATCACAATTCATGCAAAAGTAAGCAATCAACTAAGCTAACGAATCAACACAAAGAAACAAGCTAAGCACGAGATATGGATCAAAAGAGAAAAACGGATTCTAGGGGTTGGAAATTTCGATTATGGCATAGGACTCAAGTTATCTAATTATTCCTTGGATGATCTATGATGTGTCGGGAGTAAGTGTTTCTAGAGTGGGATCAATCACCGGGTAAGTCTCATGGTCCACTAATCCATTCCTAAGATCTCATTACCGGGTAAGTCTCTAAGAACCTAAGGATTGGAATTCTACACAAACCGGATTTGTTGCCTAGAGGTCTATCCTATCCTTACCGGGTAAGTCTTGGAAAAGGAAGCTCTAAACAACTATCCTAGCACACTTAGTCCAATGGCGGCTTGTGAGGCTCACCACTACCTAGGGTTTGTAATCTTCGAAATCTAAGGGTAAGAATCACCGGGTAGGTCTCTTCTAACACTTAGTAGCTAACACTAGGTCACCCTAGGCTAGATTAACTCAACAAACACCTAGGATTTCGACATTCTAACAATCTAAAACTAGATTCATCGAACCAGGAGAAACACGGGCTATTCTACACATCCACGGCCGTGGAATGGGAAGATCCACCCGTGGACTTCAACAAAGAGTTCGATCTTGTAAGTTACTCATCCAAAAGTAAATCTAAGTGCATACTATCATAGTCCTAGCCACAATCATCCTTTCCTTACCCTAGAATCACATCTATTTAGCCTACAACATTCATCATAACAATCGAAATCATCATACATAAACTCATAGCATTCATTTGCAAGATAGTGAAGGAAAAGAGATGAACAAGTGAACTAAAACAAAACCAAGCTAAAAGTAGAATTAGAGTAACTCACAATCCTTCTTAAAGAAGGTTCAAATGGTTCATACAACTCTAGAAATAGAATCCGGAATTCTTCACTACAAAAACTATCAAGGTGTGGTAATGGTGTGTGTTCTTCTTCTCCTCTTCAATGGAGCTCTTCTTCTTCCTTTTTGGCACTTTCCTTCCTAGAAAGACTTCTTGTTGAGAGAGTATTTTTGATTGGAAGATTTTGATAATGGAGAGCTGCTCCAAGATACCCTCTCAGCCAATGAAGGACCACTTTTATAACAAATTTTTGCATGAGCTGGCCATGAGAGTCGTGGCACAGCTGTCACAAGAATCTGGCAAAATCCACGGGTAGAACCACGGTCGTGGTCTTGGTCTAGACCGTGGTTTGCTCCAGAAGCTTCGCCTTGGATCATTAAACTGTGATTTGGTGCATGGCTTGTGTTGGTAAGGCTCCATGAGTCTTCCTTAGCCTCTAGTTTGCATCCTAATGAGCCCGGAGGTGTGTCATCTCGAGGATTGATTCTTGAATGCATCAATTAAGCTCCTAAAGCTCCCAAAATACCTATAAAACATGCACAAGTCCGTGTAGACGTCTATCTCGACAAAACACATGAATTGAGTGCAAAACGTCGCGAACTAATGCTAAACCATGCATGAATGAGTGAGAAATCTATCTAAATGACTACTTAAACCTAGCTCATAAATCGTGTTATCAGTAAGCGTGATGTGCGCTGAGGTGGCGGCGGTAGTGCTCTCTTATCCTTTGTCGCCTCGTCATCAAGGTCAACGGTGAGAATACTGGCCCGTTGGTATTAGTACTGGTCTCCATGGCAGCTCCTACATACTTGTCGTCCTCCTCCTCCTCAACTGTTGCCTCTCTAGCATCCTGCATATAAGGGAGCCAGGCAACAGACCAAAACTGACGGTCAAAGACAAAAAACTGAGACGACCACATAATCCCCTGAGGTGACTTCGTCTCCCATGGCATGACAACGTAAGTTGTGCCAAGGCCACGAGGAACGAGAATGCGGCGAGTGATCATCTCCTGCAATCCCAACGGCTTCAGAACCGCAACAAGTGTACATCGTGAAAGATCAAGTCCCATGGAAGTGGCGATGTGGGTCAGCAACCCACCACAGCAGATATCGCCCTTCGAATTTCCCTTTATCTTGTGCAAATCGACTGCCAGCATGGCAGCAAAGTCTGGTACTCCTCCTGTCACCATACCAAATAAAATCAACAGCTCCCCTTGACGGACCTTTTGGGGTGTCTCCGTACGCGCCAAAAGTGTCTCACTAAAGATCCGGTGAGCCAAGCGGAAGGCAAGGTGGAAAATAATCCGCTCCCGGGAATCTCCGGGCTGCCACCTGCCCCTGTGATCAGTAATGTGGGCAATCTCTCCCCAGAAACTCCGAGCTACCTCTCAAGAAGGAAAATCAGAAACTGTAGGTGTAGGGAAGCCGAAAATCTCCCCAAACTGATCCATAGGAATTGCGTAGTTCCTGTTCAGCAGCCGATACTTGATCCCGTGATGCTCCAGCACATAAGTCACTGAACTCACAAACTCCATTGTCGGCTCTTGATAAGCCGACACTCTGATGACCATGAACTCCTCAAAGCCAACCATCAATATCATCTTCCTCAAGTCCTCCGCCATATGGAGGCGCTCGAAGGCAACTACATCAAGGAATCGCGGGGCAATGGTTGGGTACCTGTAAATCCGTTCATAATCCCGCTGGTGTCTCTCGTGGATCACTTGGATCACCGAGATCAAAAATTGAGAAGCTGAAGAAGGAGAGGAGTGATGAGAACTGCTGGGCCTGTCTCTCAAGGCCAACTGACGATCTGATCTGCGTGGGCTACTCATACTAGATGAAAACCCCAGTCGCCAAGAACATCTCGGCCGAGACACAGTTAACTGGACCGAGACGAACTGTCGTTCGAACGTACTCTTTGAATCTGTAAGCTTTTTCCCCCAAAATCACTACCAAAAGCTTCCTATGGGGTACTTATATCCTTTTCTGCAACAATCAATGGCGACCAATGCCAGATCTATCCATAATTGAAGAAAGAAGAAAGGAGTTAGGGTTTGAAACGAAATACCCCAAATTCTGCAGAATGAAGCGTTTTCCTTGTTGTTTGTTGCTTGGAAACTGAATCTCGTGCTTCCTCCGGTTATTTCGAGCCAAGAACCGTGGAAAACAAGCAAGAATCGAGATTTTGAGGGTGAGATCAGCAGCGATCGAGGTCGCCTTTGAGAAGGAAAAAGGTGGGAAGAGAGAGAAACCGTTGCGCCTTTTATACCCCTCGCTGAATTTGATAACACCTCGGTCGAGATATTCCTGAGCGGACCGAGGTGTTAGAGTGGATTGTCAGACCTAGTCGCCTCGGTTGACCAAGAACATCTCGGTCGAGGTTCTGTGACTACACCCGAGATGTGTCTCAGTCAAGCTCTGTCTTCTCAATTTCTCAAACTTATGTCGTTACATGTAGCTCATGAGTTGTAATTCCTTAGAGTACCTTATTCCTGTCTAGGAGGACCCAAAAACACGAAGCAAACTATCTAAACTAAGCTAGAAAAGGGAAAAGAAAGCAATACCTTGAGTTGCCTCCCAAGAAGCGCTTGGTTTAAGGTCGCTAGCTGGACCGTACGCCATCCTCAAATAAGCTGTAAAGTGTCCTCACCCCATACTTCTTCTTCAACATGGGGTGAAACAAAGGATTCTATCCAATGTTCCATAAAATGCAAGTGCTCATCGGGAAAAGAATCATCAATGGGTAGGTCATCCTTCTCGAGCGAGGTGGGAGGTAGCCGGCTGAGATGATCCGCAACAGAATTCTCAGATCCCTTCTTATCACGAATCTTTAGGTCAAACTCTTGAAGTAAGAGAATCCAACGAATAAGGCGCGGCTTTGCATCTTTCTTAGCTAGCAAGTAACGAATAGCTGCATGGTAAGTGTAAATAATAACTTTTGCTCCCACTAAGTAAGAGCAAAACTTCTCAAAAGCATAAACAACTGCCAAAAGCTCTTTTTCGGTGGTGGCATAGTTCAATTGGACTTCATCTAGCGTCTTGCTAGCATAGTAAATGACGTTGGTCTGGCAATCCTTCTTTTTTCCAAGTACCGCTCCTACGGCCACATCACTAGCATCACACATGATCTCAAAGGGCAAGGTCCAATTGGGAGGTTGAATGATTGGAGCGGTAATCAACACTTCCTTTATCATGTAAAAAGCATCAAGGCATTCATGCGAAAACTCAAAAACAACATCCTTATTCAAAAGATTAGTGAGCGGTTTAGAGATTATAGAGAAATCCTTGATGAACCTCCTATAGAAACCTGCATGCCCGAAAAAACTCCGCACACCCTTAACAAAACAAGGGGGAGGAAGTTTCTCTATAGTATCGATCTTAGCTCGATCGACCTCAATACCTCGGTTGGAAACGAGGTGTCCTAGAATAATTTCTTCGCTAACCATAAAGTGACACTTCTCCCAATTCAAAACAAGATTAGTGTCTTCACAATGTTGTAGCACTAGAGAAAGGTTAGCTAAACAGTCATCAAAAGAGGAACCATATACCGAAAAGTCATCCATGAATACCTGCATGATCTCCTCAATATACTCGGAAAAGATATCCATCATACAACGCTGAAAGGTAGCAGGTGCGTTACACAATCCGAATGACATCCTCCGATAAGCGAATGTCCCCATGGACAAGTGAAAGTGGTCTTCTCTTGATCATCCGGATGGATAGAAATCTGAAAGAAGCCACTATAACCATCTAAATAGCAAAAATGGGAGTGTTGAGCTAACCGTTCGAGCATCTGGTCGATGAATGGAAACGGGAAATGGTCCTTTCGAGTGGCCACATTCAGCTTCCTATAATCAATGCACATCCTCTAGCCCGTAACGGTCCTAGTAGGAATTAACTCATTGTTCTTGTTTGTCACAACGGTCATCCCTCCTTTCTTGGGAACTACATGCACCGGGCTCACCCACTTGCTATCCGATATGGGAAATATGATACCTGCATCCAACAATTTAAGAATCTCCTTCTTCACAAACTCTTTCATGATCGGATTTAACTGTCTTTGAGGTTCCCGTGAAGTCTTATGATCGTCTTCCATTAGTATCTTATGCATACAAAAAGAAGGCTTAATACCAACAAGATCATCAATAGTATAACCCAAAGCCTTTCTATGTTTCCTCAGCACATGCATCGGTTTAGACAATTCATCTTCAGAAAGAGAAGCACTAACAATAACGGGATAAGTAGAATCCAGACCAAAGAAAGCATACCTCAAGTGACTCGGAAGTGGTTTAAGCTCCAGGACTGAAGGTGCTTTCTGAGGTGGAACTGTACCACCTCCTTCCAGTGAAGAGGACTTAGAATGAAGAACTGGACTAACTTAAGTCTCAGTTGACATCATCTCGCTTGGTGTTTCGGTCGGGGTCCGAGGTGGGTGACCGAGGTGTTCTTCAGATAAGAGCACCTCGCTTGCTCTAGAAAGTGCCTCGGTCGAGGTACTGGAATTGGGACCGAAACCTAATGTGCTTTCCTTCTCCTGGATCAATTTATCAAATCTATCTCTTAGATCTGCTTCCAATTGTTCCAAGCTTCGCACATCTGCATCACAAAAGACATCTATACCTTCCTCCATTAAACTAAAACTTAGAACTTTTTCAAGAGGATCTTTAATAAGGATAGAGCTCACCAACTCTCGAGAATCTTCTTCATCATAGATGTTGAAGATGTCATCCTCCAGCGGCTCTCCCTTTATTGTACCCAGCAATGCAAACTCTACATGATCATTACCAATGTTGAACTTCAACTTGGCGTTCTTACAATCAATGTTGCAACCCGATGTTGCTAGAAATGGTGTCCTGAGAATGATAGAAATGGGATAATCTGCGGAAATGTCAAGCACAACAAAGTCTATAGGTATGTAGAAGTTACCTAACTTGATGGGAACGTCTTCCAAAATACCGACGGGACGGGTAATAGAGCGATCCGTCATGTATAACGTCATCTTTACGGGCTTGGGTTCTCCAAGTCCGACTTTCTCACAAAGCTCTAGTGGAATGATGCTCACGCTGGCTCCTAGATCACAAAGCGCATCATAAGTCACATCCCCAACTTGAACGAGAATGCAAAACGAATCGGGATCTCTCAATTTAGGTGGCATCTTCTCCTTCATGATTTGAATGAGCTTCGAAGATCTAGATGTCATCGTTACTTCACCAAAGTCTTCAAGTTTCCTCTTCCTTGATAAGATCTCTTTCAAAAACTTCCCATAGGCGGGCATCCCAAAGTGCTTGTCTAGATTTGGCCGCGCCCTTGACTGAGGGAACGAGAGTGGCGGTTTATAAGCAGGAGGTGGAACATAAAGTTCAGTTTTATCTTTTGCTTTTTGGGGCTCCTTCTCAGTTGGTACCTCGACCGAGGTGTTCCTCATCTGATCGTGGTCCGACCGAGGTACTGGATCTGCAGTCTTCAATCCACTGCGTGTTGTGATAGCCATAATTTGTCCTTTTGGGTTGCTCTCTGTCCTTGCTGGGAGCTTCCTAGGATCTCTTGACGCTTCATTCGCCTTGTTGAAAAATTGTTGTTCTAAGGCGTTTTGTGCCTTCAAAAATGAATTCATAGATGTCTCCATAGAGCTTGATCAATATAGCCTCCAACACAGCATCCAGTTTCTTCGGTGGCTGGGACGAGCTTGATGCAGGCTCCTGGCTTCTCAATGAATTTTGTTGATTTGATCTCCAATTGTTGTTGTTGGAGTTTTTGTTATTGTTGTAGTTATTGTTCCGCGGCCCTGATAGTTGTTTCTTCCTTGGTATCCACCATCTTGCTCCTTCTTCATTTGAGCTACTAAAAGCTCCTTCAATGCCTTCACTTCATTGCTAAGCGAGGTGAGTTGAGCTCCATTTGATGTTGTATCTTGAAAGCTAACTCTCTTTGCTCCATCTTCAACCCTTTGATGGGAGTATTTCTCCATGTGTAAAGCTTGCTTTTCAATGAAATCCCAAGCTTCATCTATCGGCATATCCATGAAAGTGCCGGCGGAAAGTAATTGGAGCTTGAATTGAGTGTCTCCATCCAAACCCTTGAAGTATATCTCCAGCAACTCGATCTTTGGAATCCCATGATGTGGGCAATTCAACAAAAGGTCCTTGAATCTCTCCCATGATTTAGACAAACTTTCCTTGTCCTTCATAATAAAAGCATTGATGTTTCCCCTCAATTCAGCGGTCTTTGATGATGAAAGAACTTAGTAAGAAACTCCATCGTCATCTCTTCCCAAGTGTTGATTTTTTCAGCCGGAAGAGATTGATACCAAGCAAGCGCCTTGTCTTTCAAAGAGAAGTAGAAAGGCCTCAACTTGTAATTGTTGTTCTCCACTCTTGATGGTCTCAAAGTCTCCATCAGAATCTCATAGTTTTGCAAATGCTGATGTGGAGACTCTCTCTCCAAACCTTCAAATTGACAATGCCGAATCATGGTTAGAACTTGCGATGGAAGTTCATAATCATGCTCAGTTGGATCTCCTGGGTTGACCCTTGGACGCTGGACTTGCTGATTCGGGTCCATCCTCTATCCTAAGGTTCGTGGAACTCCAGCAAAAAAAACGTACCGATCGATTGTAATAGCCCAAAAAGACAACCGAGACCGAACTTGGTCTTGACCAAGTCCCCGGCAACGGCGCCAAAAACTTGTTCGCTCCAAAAGGTGTGTGCAAGCTCTAATATTTATACCAAGAATAATTGCAAATAGGGAACCCGCAGTGTACGGATCGATTGTAATAAAAGCAAGAATTCCAAGGTTGAACATAGGTACTATGGTGAAACAAAGATTGGTAATTCAAGTTGTCAATTAAACACAAGCAATTACTCAAAGCTATCAAAGATGATGTAATAACCAGGTAAAGAAAATGCGGATTCTAGAGATTAAAGCATCCAGTTGTGGTTTCGACTCAAGATCTCAAAAGATAACGTGGACAAAGCTGAGGTTTACAAAAGGAAGGTGATTCTAAGATGGGAATAGATCACCGGGTAAGTCTCACTACTCACTATTCCAAACCGAAGATCCTCTCACCGGGTAAGTCTCAAGGTACTAAGGAAAGGAATTATAATCTCAAACCAACATACCACCCAAGGGGATAGAATCAACCTTTACCGGATAAGTCTCAGGCTAACTCTCAAAGATGGGATGAAGGCACACTTAAGGATAGGATTTGGCAAACAGAAACCTCAACTCAGATAAGGATCAGAAAAGGTCTCGCCTTGCTCAGTTCATGTACCATATCGGTCGAGATGTTCCACGATTGACCGAGGTGTTCGTCGGTTAAGGCAAAGGCTCGAGCTTTCAGGGTCCACTAGGATAAAGGATCATTCTATCATCGTCTTTCCCACCACTTTCAGCCAATCACCCTAGAATCGCATAAAGAACTTAGCCAACAATCATCATGGTAACAATAATTAAATATATGAGAAAGGAATCAATATTCAAAAAGGAAACCTTAACACAAAGGTCTCAATAACTGAATCAAACAAACAAGCAATCAACGTTCCTCAATCACAATCAGAAAAGACAACAAACCAAACCAAGAGAACCTTACAAACTTCTTTCAAAGCTTACTTCAAACTAGCTTCCTTCCTTCCTTGAACTTCAACCTTCCAAACTTCCTTCAAAACTTTGTTCAAACTTCCTTCAACTTCTAAATCAGAGTTTTGGTGATCCGAAGATGGTTGAATTCTAGAAATCAGCCTCTATATATAGGAGAATTACCTTCCTAAGATAAGATATCTTAAAAAGATAATTTCCTTTTTTAAAATATCTTCATATCTTCCAAAATATATCAGCCAAAAAGATATGCTTCCGTCCAAAAATCCATCCTAAAATATGTGATATTCACTTTCCAAAAATAGAAGATCTCAACAAAGATAAAGATCTTGTGTCCCGTCATCACTTCCTCGGTCTAGACAATTCTAAATATCACCTCGGTCGAGGTGGCACTGTAGCCAACCGAGGTGAATCTCAGTTAAACGTAAATCTCTCTAATCTAGTCAAAAATCAATCTTCTAAATCATTTACATGCTTCCTGAGTGTTCGCTCGAAAGTGTGTGCGTCAAAGTCTCAAAATTTATAAAACTGAAATTACGCAAAAGAGAACCCGCAGTGTACGGATCGGCGTGGTAAAGAAAGAATTCCAAAGTATCGAACTCAGGGATTTGGGGGGAACAAATTCAGTTCGCAAAGTTGTCAAGCAATAAAATAGAAAGCTTTTGCAAATAAATGGGAAAACAACGATTCTAAAGATCTGAGTATCCAATTGTGGCAATCGATTAAATCTATTCTAAAGATATAAGGACAGAGTTGGGATTGCAAAGGTAAATCTAAGGTAGGGTAATGTAGGACGAAGTTTCAAAACCCATATGTCTCACCCCAAATGTAACGCCCCAATTTTAGGCGCGTTTGCATTTTTATTTATTTATTATTCTTGCGGCTTTTATCGATATTTAATGGCTTTTATATATATATATATATTTGTTAAAATTATTTTACGGCATAAAGTACCTTTCCCGAGTATATTTATATTTTTAATAAGTTCTCGTGTATCCGTGCTACATTTTCGGAAAAGTTCGGAAAAGTTTCCGATCCAAAACTTCCATTCCAATTATTTTCAATCGAGTATGTTTTACTTCTCCATTTCATTATTTTTATTTTCTTTTTCTTCTTTATTCTACTCCCTTTTTATACTCCTCTCTTTTGTCTCTCTCTTCTGCCATGATGAGATGCAACGCTGTGCACCCGACCCCTTGGTCTCAGTACAATCCCGACAGCTTGTGCAGCCCAAGCCGGCCTCTCCTGTGAAGCAGCCCCTCCACATCTCCCATCATCCCTCTCTATGGGCTATTCACACTCAACTCCCTCTGTACTCTCTTTCTCTAAGACTTACAATAGTCTCACCCTCAGCTAATAACCTTCTGCAGCCCCTTCATCTCACCTTCTCCTCGTCTGCTTCTCATCTCCTCCAGCCCTCCATTTATGGGCCTCTGTCGAACCGCTGAATAGGGCGTGCCGCCACCTTCGATCGACCGGAGAAGGGAGCCATTGCCGCCTCCCTGAACCAGTCGGAGAAACCGCCATCGACAGCACCGGGGAAGAAGACCTTTGGAACCAGGCACATCGATCGAGTCTTCTCCCTGTTCTCTCCTGCAAACCTCGCCGGAGAAGCTGTCCCTGGTCGCCTCGCCTTGCCTCTGCAACGCCGCCGCCCTCCTTGAGCCACCTCTGTCGAGCCTCGCCCCTGTCAACCACCTGGAGCTCCAGCACAACACAGCAGCCGCTGTCTTCTCCTTCCCTGCTTCTCCTCTGCATACCTTGCGCATCTCCAATGACCGCCGCCGGGCTGAGTGAGAGCCTCCGCCTCTGTGCAACTCGTCGGAGAAGGAGACCCAACCGCAGCCTCGCCGCGCCTTGCTTGCCTCGCCCTGCCACCTGGAGCCATGGCCGCCGGCCCTGATTTCCCTCTTCTCCAGCAAGACGGCTGTTCAAATGGTGAAAGAGAAACCCTTTTTTTTTATTACAATCGGGAACCCTAGCTTTTGATATAATTACAAATATAACCCATCTTTTGTATTTACAGTTTGTGCCCCAGATTTGTTATATTGCAGTTTTGAACCCAGGTTTTTGAATGTGAGCAACATACCCTCCTGCATAAATTATTTACAAAAATGGACCCAAATATTATATTGGGTCACAAATCATTTATGCCTTGTTGGTTAATCTCGGTTTATGACAAAGATATAATTGCGGTTTATGACCAAGGTTTTAATTACGGAATATAACTCAAGTTTATGAAATTGCTCACATTTGTCTTAAAAATGTAATTGTCGATTTTAAACTCGGATTTCAATCACGGGGTTATTCTTGTAGCTTATATATATTATATATAATGCCCAAGTTTAGCCTTTAAAGCTAAACTTGTTTAGTTTTGGTGTTAGGTTCAGAAACGCCCCCCCGATAATGGCCTAACGTGTCCAAGTTTGACATCCGTAGACCGTGCTTCCACCTTTGATCCCGAGTGAGTACCTCTCTTAATCTAGTTATATTTAGTAGTAGTAGTAGTATCATGCTAGGATGAATCTAGCATAACTTAGAGTTAATACCAAGTAGTGGTTTTGGACCTTAGGTGAGTTTTGTGGATTATGAAATGTTGTAGGCTTGAGGAGTTGATATTATCTTGTGAGCGTTTTGAGGCTCGAGGTGAGGTTATATGATCTTGTTGGATTTTGGAGTTTAGGTTTGACTTATCCTAATTGTGTTATGGGTTATGATCCTGCGAGATCATAAGGTCTAGAAGTCTATAGACATCTAGCTTGTGTTGAGTGTGATGTGAGCATGAGAGATTGTAGGATGCGGTCCTAGAATGTGAGTCAAATGATCTCTCGTAGATCATTTGTGTAGAAGTCTTAGACTTCTTGAGTTGAGTGAGTTGTTGATACAGTTATATTCTTGTGAGCAGGTTGTGGAATCCTTCCCAAGGGAAGCGAGAGTGTTGTGAGTTGAGTGTGACGATAAGGTAAGTCTCCGGACTTACTTAGCTCGTATTCTTTGTATTAGCATTATTGTGTGTTGGGTGGTGTGTGTTTACTATTTTACTGTTTATAACAACTAAACCGGAAATAGGATCACCGACCTTTATATTATTTGGCCCAAGTGTATGATAACGGGCGGTGACATCACTGCCTGGCTCCCCGTGAGAGCTAGGGGGATCTCGGCGACTGGCCCGTGCTGGTTAGACGGTCGGAGGCATCCGACCGTTCCATTGCCGGAAGAAGGGACCGAGGCGAGTTTTGGAGGATTCTCGTGTCACAAAAGAAGTTGAACTAGAACGGGATATGAC
Source organism: Fagopyrum homotropicum (assembly GCA_033239125.1). Taxonomy (NCBI): domain Eukaryota; kingdom Viridiplantae; phylum Streptophyta; class Magnoliopsida; order Caryophyllales; family Polygonaceae; genus Fagopyrum; species Fagopyrum homotropicum. The sequence continues at coordinate 115,076,965 of BSWB01000007.1, read as the reverse complement.
TTAATAAATAAAGATAATAAACCGGATTTGTGTGCTTTGAGTATGTTGTGTGACTATGTTGAATTAATTGTGTTTGTGCCTTACCCTTTAATTCTAATGCTTCGAATATTAGCTAACGGTTTTATACCGATTGTTGTAGATTGCCTTGCAAGTTAGGAAAGCGGCCGAGAGATCCGGAGGAGTGGGCAGCCGGGGTTCCATACATTTTAGGAGTGGGTTTTGGTTAGAGTCGGGTTGGGTTTTATTCTTCGTTTATTATGTTGGTATGCCGTGTGTATGGCGTTTTGATCTTTGGTGTTGTTTATCGGCTGAAGTCTTTTGTTGTTTTCCTTCGGGTTTCTTATCATTTGCATTAAAAGAAATTTTAGTTTTGCCTTTATTTGTGCCATGTTGAAAGATCCGGTGAAATTGTTGTCAGGCTAAGGGTCGGGACCCATTGTGAGGTTCCAACCCGCAGCATCCCGATATCCCGCGGATTCGGGGTGTTACAAAAAGTGGTATCAGAGCCTTAGGTTGACAACAATGGCACTCGCAATCTTCTAAAGGCCGAATGAGGAATAAACAGAACCCACACGGGTTCTGACTTTTCGTTTTCAAAATCACATGCATGTGTTGGGGTAGAATGTACGGACCACCACTCCTTCCGCGGATTTCGGCAGCTTAGTTTATTGGATTTCGGTATGGATATATATATGTATATATAGATATGTATATGAGGTTTGTAGTTATGAATGATAGAATTGATGTGCATCTTTGTGATTGTATGTTGCATGATGAGCTGAATATATGTGTATAGTTATATATGTGGACGGTTATATGTTTTGGGACCTTAGATTGTTGATGGAATGTTGGATGTGTTATATTAGTAGTAATGTGAAGATAGCACTTATATATATAGCTATATATATATGTACACTTAAGGTATGCTAGTATTATATTAATAGTAGTGGACCTTATAGTTAGGATGATGGGAAGCTATCATCGCCTTTGGACAAACGCCTTTTTGAGATTATGATAGTATATATACGATGATGGGTATGCTCAAGTACGGAGTTGAGCATCACGTTCTGGCGAACACCCTAGCGATTCATCGTACTCCTTTTGGTGACGTCAAAGAAACCATTTGAAGGACAAAGAGGACATTAGCGGCAAAGACGAACAAATAGAAGGGAATTTTGAGTCAACTTAAGAGAATTCGAGATGGAAGCAATACAAGTAAAGAGAGCAACGTTAAGGTGTATAAGTGGTTATAAAGAAGTCATGATTGAACGACTACGAGGCCAATAGGAATAACGAACTTATGGTTCTTCAAGAAGACGCGTGGGCAACAAAAGATGCGAATAAGAGAGGAGACATGTACACTTTAGCAAGGTTAAAGGTGGTATTCCTCCAAGAAGTGAAGCTTTCCTTAGACGCTCCTAAGCTTTGGAGTCAAGATGAGAAAATTGATCGACCATGTGCGAAAGATTTAAGCTAAGCTTACAAGGTACCAATAAGTGAAGTGTCAACATTACGAAAGTTATGAGAAGAAGGGCATTGTAGAGATTCGCGTGGAGTTGACCGGTATCCATTATAATGACAAGACTAAGAAACGCCAAGAAGGAGGAAGTGTGTATAATTGATGATCTTAAGAAGATGAAAGACGAAACGAGGAGCTTGGATCGAGAGACTTAAGATACCAACCAAGAGGAAAGCAAGTGGATGCTAGCTATGGCTATAATATTTGGGAAGGTGCACGTGAAGGACATCAAGGAAGAATGATTAAGCCTATGGAAGGAGGTTATAAGAAACAACAAGGCCAAGAAGAGTATAGTTACCTTATGGAAGAGGAAGAAAGCATGGTACGAGGAAAGAACTAATGGAGATTAAGGTAGAGTACTCCGAGAAGGGTAGCCTTCATAAGAGAGGTAACATGGGAAGTGTAGTAGAATGGTAAGACGTTGACTTGGGAGAAGGTCAACTATAAGTTGACCAGTGACAACTGAGAACGCAGATGTGTGGGTTGTCTATTGGTTTGTATAGAGGGGATGAGTAAACAAGACTATGTGCATATAGAGGATCAACAACAAGATCTTAAAGTATTCGCGGTGGATCAATGTCAATGGTAAGGAAGTACGTCAACGGAAGTGCCTTTGTCTTAAATCAAATAAGGTGGAATGAGTTCGAGCAAGTAGTTGTTATAAACCTCCTAGGGAAGGTTGAAGATGACCCTTTACGACCTTCTTAGGTCATGGGAACGGCATATGGGAGATCAACCTGGATTAGAAGTTTTATGGTTTGGTCATGGTAAAGGCAACTCGTAGATCAAGAGGAAGGTGTTATTTTCATTGTTTGTGGTGCGAAGACGGGAGTATAATAAGAGGATGCACAATATGTTCATTCTAATGAAATGGAGGGTATGTTTACGCGAGCAAAAGATGAGAGCGAGACATCAAACTCACACGGAAGAGACATGGTGGCTATGGCGTGAAAGGGAGGACCTATATTAGGTCAACGCTTCAAGCTTGGAATTACGATGTTAGTGATTGGTGGAGTAATGAGTGGATCTTTTTGTGATTATGGTTGGGAATATTGTTTGAAGGCATACAAGTACGGTTGTGAAGCGGTGCATGGATACCAAGAGGTACATTAGGTGGCCAACGAGAGTAAGAGAAGACCGAAGTTTTGAAGTTTGTTGTCGATATGAGGTGTACAAGAAGTACATGAAAGATTGAGGTTGGAGCCTCTACGGTCGGTTGACGTTACATAAGAAAATGAAGTATAAATTTCTACACCTACTTGAAGAAAGGATGTCTATGGTGAAAGCTTATGTAGAATACGAAGAGCTCCTCCCATATGATGGGATGTCGCGGAAAGTGAAGAAGATAAGGTCAATTGTTTTGAAAGACGGTTAAGTCCTGCCGATTGGACCCTTATGGTTGCACATAAGTGAGAAACCTTAGAAGATTTTTACAATCATGTCATCAAAGTGAGAGAATGAAATTAAGTTAAAGGAATACTTAAATAAGGCTACAAGAGTCAGAATACTCGAGCAAGTCTCTCAAGTTCAAGAAATGAAGGACCTTTGAAAGAGCACGGAAAACATTTTAGCTAAAGATATTACAATACATGTGTTTAATGGATGCCACCCCAACAAATCGGGGTAGATCATTAGTATCATGACCACCTGTCAAGTTTTAAGACAAGGTTGTGTCGGTCTTCTGTTATAGGACGACAGAAGGGAGACGAAAACTTGAGATATCATGGATTTCAATACGTCTGAATGTGGATTTTTCCACTAAGGTCGAGCTTGACTTAATTCCGATGTCTAAGGCGCCGTATGGAATAACACTTGTGTAGAGACATGAGTTGTGGAAGCAAGTGAAGGAACTATTGCGAGAACTTAGTGATAAGATTTCCTTAGAATTAGTGAAATGCCATGGAGAACACCCGACATTATCTTAAACTCTTGATTTGAAGTTGTTATGGAGAACGCCAGTTTGCGAAAAGAGAGACGGTTATTTTCGTTTGTACATCGATTACAATGAGCGGAACAAGATAACAATGAAGAACAAGTACCCCTCACCACGGATAAATGATCTACTCGATTGGCTGTAAGGGTCGGGAGTCTCTTCTAAGATTAAGTTAAGATTTGATTGTCACCGTTTGAAAATTCGAGACTCAGATATTGCAAGTACGGCATTTTGGGACCAACCAGAGTCACTACGAGAAAGAAGTCGTATGACAAGTTGTCTCGGGATGGCAAACCCCGAGAGATATGGAAGGAGTTACAAGTTATCTTAAATGTGTTGAGTTTTACCAGATATGTGAAGAGAAGTTGTGTAACACCTTTTATGGTAACCTACTCCGGATGACAATGAAGTATTGAATGAGACGGAAATGGACAGTAGAGTTTTGGAGAGTTAAGAAGGAGATTCATTGGTGCGACTGTTTTGATTTACCTTGAGGTATTATGGGTTTGAGGTGGACAAATGAGTGTTCAAGACAAGGTCTTGATCGAGTAGCGAGAAGCAATGTAAAAGTAATAGCCTACGTGTCGTGTTAGTAGAAGTAGTATGGAGTAAAGTACTTCCTTTGTTACTTGGAATTGCAACAAGAATTGGGGAAACATAACGTCAAAGTTTGGTTGACGAGAATCCAAGCCAACAGTGTAAATTGAGAGTTTGATCTTCTTTGTTAGAGTTATCGAAAAGAAAATAATGGAAATGCTACATTTAGAAAGACCCGAGAAGGAAGTTAAGTTTTCGATATATCGGAACCATTGTGAGATCTTAGCGCGAGTAAGGAAAGTGGTTTGCCTGTTGGCGTGGCTGCCGAGAGTATAGAATGTTTACCGGTGTGTCATGTCTTTCCAATTATGAGGATCTATTGGCAGATGAGGAACCGATGAGCTAACTGGAAGACGGACGATTATATCTTTTGTTGAATTTACGCCAAGATAGTAGTTTCGATAAAATCGATGAGTTAGACCTAGTTTTTTTTCTTAGTTGTGTTATGTGCATGTGTGATATTATATGTAGTTGTGACCTGTGCGGGTATGTGTTTTATAACCTAATATATTATGCGGTGGTAGTTTGAGTAGTTTCGTTGACATAGATTAGAAGGTTTAAGTCTTCTTAGTTTGAGAGTTCATACCTCGGCCTTAAGGACCGAGAAGTTCGACGCATAGCAAGTTTCGGGACGAAACTTGTTTTTAGAGGGATCTATTGTAACGCCCCAATTTTAGGCGCGTTTGCATTTTTATTTATTTATTATTCTTGCGGCTTTTATCGATATTTAATGGCTTTTATATATATATATATATATTTGTTAAAATTATTTTACGGCATAAAGTACCTTTCCCGAGTATATTTATATTTTTAATAAGTTCTCGTGTATCCGTGCTACATTTTCGGAAAAGTTCGGAAAAGTTTCCGATCCAAAACTTCCATTCCAATTATTTTCAATCGAGTATGTTTTACTTCTCCATTTCATTATTTTTATTTTCTTTTTCTTCTTTATTCTACTCCCTTTTTATACTCCTCTCTTTTGTCTCTCTCTTCTGCCATGATGAGATGCAACGCTGTGCACCCGACCCCTTGGTCTCAGTACAATCCCGACAGCTTGTGCAGCCCAAGCCGGCCTCTCCTGTGAAGCAGCCCCTCCACATCTCCCATCATCCCTCTCTATGGGCTATTCACACTCAACTCCCTCTGTACTCTCTTTCTCTAAGACTTACAATAGTCTCACCCTCAGCTAATAACCTTCTGCAGCCCCTTCATCTCACCTTCTCCTCGTCTGCTTCTCATCTCCTCCAGCCCTCCATTTATGGGCCTCTGTCGAACCGCTGAATAGGGCGTGCCGCCACCTTCGATCGACCGGAGAAGGGAGCCATTGCCGCCTCCCTGAACCAGTCGGAGAAACCGCCATCGACAGCACCGGGGAAGAAGACCTTTGGAACCAGGCACATCGATCGAGTCTTCTCCCTGTTCTCTCCTGCAAACCTCGCCGGAGAAGCTGTCCCTGGTCGCCTCGCCTTGCCTCTGCAACGCCGCCGCCCTCCTTGAGCCACCTCTGTCGAGCCTCGCCCCTGTCAACCACCTGGAGCTCCAGCACAACACAGCAGCCGCTGTCTTCTCCTTCCCTGCTTCTCCTCTGCATACCTTGCGCATCTCCAATGACCGCCGCCGGGCTGAGTGAGAGCCTCCGCCTCTGTGCAACTCGTCGGAGAAGGAGACCCAACCGCAGCCTCGCCGCGCCTTGCTTGCCTCGCCCTGCCACCTGGAGCCATGGCCGCCGGCCCTGATTTCCCTCTTCTCCAGCAAGACGGCTGTTCAAATGGTGAAAGAGAAACCCTTTTTTTTTTATTACAATCGGGAACCCTAGCTTTTGATATAATTACAAATATAACCCATCTTTTGTATTTACAGTTTGTGCCCCAGATTTGTTATATTGCAGTTTTGAACCCAGGTTTTTGAATGTGAGCAACATACCCTCCTGCATAAATTATTTACAAAAATGGACCCAAATATTATATTGGGTCACAAATCATTTATGCCTTGTTGGTTAATCTCGGTTTATGACAAAGATATAATTGCGGTTTATGACCAAGGTTTTAATTACGGAATATAACTCAAGTTTATGAAATTGCTCACATTTGTCTTAAAAATGTAATTGTCGATTTTAAACTCGGATTTCAATCACGGGGTTATTCTTGTAGCTTATATATATTATATATAATGCCCAAGTTTAGCCTTTAAAGCTAAACTTGTTTAGTTTTGGTGTTAGGTTCAGAAACGCCCCCCCGATAATGGCCTAACGTGTCCAAGTTTGACATCCGTAGACCGTGCTTCCACCTTTGATCCCGAGTGAGTACCTCTCTTAATCTAGTTATATTTAGTAGTAGTAGTAGTATCATGCTAGGATGAATCTAGCATAACTTAGAGTTAATACCAAGTAGTGGTTTTGGACCTTAGGTGAGTTTTGTGGATTATGAAATGTTGTAGGCTTGAGGAGTTGATATTATCTTGTGAGCGTTTTGAGGCTCGAGGTGAGGTTATATGATCTTGTTGGATTTTGGAGTTTAGGTTTGACTTATCCTAATTGTGTTATGGGTTATGATCCTGCGAGATCATAAGGTCTAGAAGTCTATAGACATCTAGCTTGTGTTGAGTGTGATGTGAGCATGAGAGATTGTAGGATGCGGTCCTAGAATGTGAGTCAAATGATCTCTCGTAGATCATTTGTGTAGAAGTCTTAGACTTCTTGAGTTGAGTGAGTTGTTGATACAGTTATATTCTTGTGAGCAGGTTGTGGAATCCTTCCCAAGGGAAGCGAGAGTGTTGTGAGTTGAGTGTGACGATAAGGTAAGTCTCCGGACTTACTTAGCTCGTATTCTTTGTATTAGCATTATTGTGTGTTGGGTGGTGTGTGTTTACTATTTTACTGTTTATAACAACTAAACCGGAAATAGGATCACCGACCTTTATATTATTTGGCCCAAGTGTATGATAACGGGCGGTGACATCACTGCCTGGCTCCCCGTGAGAGCTAGGGGGATCTCGGCGACTGGCCCGTGCTGGTTAGACGGTCGGAGGCATCCGACCGTTCCATTGCCGGAAGAAGGGACCGAGGCGAGTTTTGGAGGATTCTCGTGTCACAAAAGAAGTTGAACTAGAACGGGATATGACTTAATAAATAAAGATAATAAACCGGATTTGTGTGCTTTGAGTATGTTGTGTGACTATGTTGAATTAATTGTGTTTGTGCCTTACCCTTTAATTCTAATGCTTCGAATATTAGCTAACGGTTTTATACCGATTGTTGTAGATTGCCTTGCAAGTTAGGAAAGCGGCCGAGAGATCCGGAGGAGTGGGCAGCCGGGGTTCCATACATTTTAGGAGTGGGTTTTGGTTAGAGTCGGGTTGGGTTTTATTCTTCGTTTATTATGTTGGTATGCCGTGTGTATGGCGTTTTGATCTTTGGTGTTGTTTATCGGCTGAAGTCTTTTGTTGTTTTCCTTCGGGTTTCTTATCATTTGCATTAAAAGAAATTTTAGTTTTGCCTTTATTTGTGCCATGTTGAAAGATCCGGTGAAATTGTTGTCAGGCTAAGGGTCGGGACCCATTGTGAGGTTCCAACCCGCAGCATCCCGATATCCCGCGGATTCGGGGTGTTACACCAAAGACTCTCTCTATAAAAATTGTTGAGGCTACAATATAGAAAGGATCAAAGGACAAGATTAAACTCTCAAATACCCATGCCCAAACCCAAGGGAATTAAAGACAAACCAAAACGGTTAAGGTTGTGACACTCGAAACCGAAGTAAAGGATGTTGAGTCTCACTTGCTACCTAGAAAAGGTAAGCCAAGGCTAGGTTAAAACAAATCTTTAACTTTGGATCAAAGAAAAAGCAAGGGACGTATGACAGAGGAAACCACGGTCAGATCTTGAGGAACCACGGCCGTGGAACTCAAGAACAGGCCGTGGAAAAGGTCAACGACGAGGTTTCTCGCAACTCTCAAGGTCCAATCTGTTTTGGTTCAATCTATCATCATCTACGCCACAACTATCAACCCTTCACCTTAGAATCGCTTAAGATTTTTAGCCAACAATCATCATTATCAAATCAATAATTAAGTTTAAAAGAGAAAAAGGGTAAAATCTTGAAAACTCAATAATAACGGGACAATCAATCTCAAAATAAACCAAAGTGTGTTTGTGTTCTAATGAAAGTAGAATTAAAGAACAGAAAACCTCACATAAATATCTAGGAACAATGAAGAACGGGATGTCAATCCGTCTTCAAATAGAATCCTAAGATCTTTTTTAAGTACGTAATCTCGAAATGCGTCCTTCTCCGAATCTTCCCTGCATGCAATAAAATCCTCCAAGAATCTCCTAAGTAATGCTCTCGAAATGACCTAGATGTAAGCCGTCCTTTTTCCTCCTTTCTTCAGCCTTCTTATAGGGAAAAATAGGGTTACGAAAGCCCAATAACCGCTGCTGACGTGGCAAATATGACATGTGGCGACCGTTATAGAAATCACGGCCAAGTACAAATTTTCACGGGCATAGAATGGGTCGTGGAACCTTTCTGTTGCTCTCGACCTTGTTTTCCACGACCTCAATATATAAACCACGGTCGTGGTTCTTTTGGTTTGACCGTGGAAACTCCAATTCCTTTGTAAAAGCCTTTGTTTCGCAAAACTCTCTAATTATGCTCCTTCCTTAGCTCCTCCAATGTATCTTCTCGATGCCCAGCATGATCAAATACTCCTACTCACTCCATATATGCTTAATCCAACCCTTTATTCACCTAAAAACACAACAAAGCTTGTGTAGATCTCTATATCGACAAAATAGGTGAAAGTGCTCATAAATGCTTCAAACTCATATCCATGTACATAAAAGAAGGGGAAAAACAACCAAAACAAGTGTCTAAAATATGATCATATTTCATGCTATCACTAAGCTCTTCTTATAACTCCTCAATGCTCCAGAATGTAGCTCCAATGACTCCTTAGCTTCCTTAACTCTATTTCGTTCCAAAACGTGCCATTTTCCCTACAATCACAACGAAACTAGGTGTAGACCTCGATTCCCGCAAAGGTAGACAAAACAACATAATGATCAAAGAATATACATCCATACATGCAGATTTATGAAGATAAAACGTCCAAACCAATCCCAAAATATAGGCTATAATACATGCTATCACCTTCTCATTTACATTACTCTTTTCTCTCTTCCTTCACTTGAGCTCTCTTCTCTCTCTTTCCCCTTGGATCTCTTGGAGTGTGGCCAGCAGTGGAGAGATGTGGGTTTCAGTTTGGTAAGTCCTTCCCCCTCCCTCTCTTCTTCTTCCTTGCTGAACATCTTCTTCTTCTTCTTCTTCGATCTTCTCTCCTTCTCCATTGTTATGGATGAAGTATTAGAAGAGGTTTCTTCTTGATCCTTGCATGCATGTGTTCCTAGCAAGCATTAGAAGAGGTTGGTGTGTGGAGAAGACCCAACAAGAGAAGGAAGCCATAGAAGTTCAAGATCCACAGCCGAAGACGAAGAAAGCGTTGTTTCTGAAGTTCTACCGCAGGGGAGGCACCAGGCACCGCGGGGGCGGAATCTAGCCAGCCGCGGGGGCGGCTCCAGGCACCGTAGGGGCCGTGACCTTCAGCACACAGTCGTGCCTTTTGTTTCCGCGGTTGTGTTTCTTCAATAGTAGGCTCTTCTTCTCTCTTCTTCTTCGTCCCTTCCTTAGTTGTGAGGTTGTTTCATGTTAGTAGCATGCCTAGAGTGGACCTAGGGTAGTTGTGAATGTCATCTAGTGGTTGTGAACCTAGGAGCCCTTATGACATGTTGTAAATTGTTAGATTCGAGTGTGATGAGCATGTTGGACCTCCTAAGCTAGTATGTTCCTTCTTGGCTACAATTTATGATCATGCGAGGTAGTAGGCTACTGTGAGATTCTTTCATGTGTTGAGTATGAGGTTAGTATTATGGATTCTAGGATGCGGTCCTAAAACGAGAGTCAAATGATCTTGCGTAGATCATTTGTGTAGAAGTCTAATACTTCTTGAGTTGAGCGAGTTGTTGATATATCTTCTTGTGAGTAGGATGTGGGCTTCTTTCCAAGGGAAGCGAGAGTGTTTTGTGAGTTAGCGTTTGGGACGAGGTAAGTCTCGGGACTTACTTAGCTCGTATTATTTGTATTAGCTTCGATGCGTGTTTGTTGGTGTGTATTTATTGTTTATGTTATAACAACAAAACCGGAAATAGGACGACCCTATATATTATTTGGCTCAAGTGTATGATAATGGGTGGTGACAACACTGCCTAGCTCTTACGGAGAGCTAGGGGGTTCTCGTGACTAGCCCGGGCCTTGTTGACGCAGCGCCCGCTGCCGGCGAGCCAATCCCCTTTCTCGCTTCGGGGGCGCTGTGGTAGGTAGACGATCAGATGCATCAATACCATTCCTTGACGGTGAGTAGGGACCGAGGCGAGATCATGCGGTGATTCTCACCTCACAAACATAAGTTGAATTAGAACAGGATATGACTTAATAATAAAAAGATAATAAACCGGACTTGTGTGTTTTGGAGTATGTTGCGTGTTTAAGGTTATTTATGTGTGTGTGTGCCATCACCGTGATTCTAATGCTTTGAATATTAGCTAACAGTTTTATACCGATGTTGTAATTGCCTTGCAGGTTAGGAATGCGGTCGAGGGATCCGAGAGAATGGGCAGCTGGGGTTCCGTACATTTTAGGAGGGGTTTTGGTTGGAGTCGTGATTGGGTTTTGTATATTGTGTCTTGTATATTGTATGTCGCGTGTATGGCATTTAGCCTTTGGATTTGTATCTCGGCTGGAGTCTTTCGTTTGTTTGCTTCGGGTTTCATTCATTGCATAAAAATGTATTTCGGTTTTGGCCTTTATTTGTGCCCTGTTGCAAGATCCGGTGAAATTGTTGTTAGGTTAAGGGTCGGGAACCATTACGAGGTCTCCGCCCGTAGCATCCCGAGTCCTGCGGATTCGGGGCGTTACAATATGGTATCAGAGTCAGGTCAGTGAGCAGTTAGTGAGCGAGGATATAGTAATGTTAAATATTATATTATTATTTTAAAGATATTTCGAGTGATTCCAAGGTGGACCCTAAGCTTATGCTAAATGTTGTATATTAGTAAGCGATGTTGTATGAGGTGGACCGTAATCTAATGTTAAGTAATGACAGTTGTTGGTGCATGAGTCGCACGAATGATTCTTAGGTTCGGATTTGACGATGCTTTGTTGTACTCCCAAAATTGAAAGGAACAAGCTTGGCATGGGACGACGATGATACAGGTTATGCGGGATGAGCAGAGTTATCTAACGGGCTGGGACGTCCGAGGCGACCTCCTGTTGAGATTATCCAGATGATCAAATGAGAACAAGTGTGATCCGAACACTTTTAGTGGTTGAGTTCACGTATTATCACTAGTACAAAAATAGGCTCTCTCAGGGGTTTTTTTACTAAAGGGGAAGGCGGTTTTTATGTCCCCTTTGTACGCTTCCCTGAGAGATATTTCTCAGGGGTTATTTTTGACCCCTGAGAAACAAGCGACAAGGATGGAGGTTTTTTAAAAACCCCTGAGAAATGTTTCTCGGTGATTTTTTAAAAAACCCATGAGAAATGTTTCTCAGCGGTTTTAAAAAAGCCTTGAGAAACATTTCTCAAGGGTTTAAAAAAAATGTTTCTCAAAGGGTTTTAAAAACCCCCGAGACGCAATTCACGGTTTAAAAAAGGGAGGGTTCCGGAATTTTTATTTCACCGCCAAATTTTTTTAATACAATTTCAATATTCTCCTCACAATTTTATCAAGAAAAAAATCTCCCCACAATAAACTCGATTATAGGCACAAACACACCCATCTCTTATATTCTCAACACCAAAAATCAGTCATCAATATAAATATATAAGCCATACAAACATAAAAATGAATTTAAAACTATAGGATAATACGAAATAAGCAATAGAAAATTTTGTTTTTTAGTATTATGTTAAGTAATAATTTACTATAACAATACATACAATGATATAAGCTTTCAATTTACAGCCAAATTTTTCATAAAATATCAACTGTTTTATTCAAGCACATAATTCTTGGTATCCTTTGTCTTGCTTTTAATGAGCTTCGCTCATCCACGGTAAAGAATACCCTTAAAGCAAATGGTCTACCCAAATATTACTTTTCCTGTAAAAATGATGTCCATATGCTCAAGGAAAGTTTAATACACAATAAGCTAACATCAAGAAATGAATAGAGGTTCCAACACAAACAAATGAACATGGTTTTATTTAATTAAGAAAGGAGTTTCTTGAAGCATTTTGAAATTGTAAAAAAAAAAAAGAGTAAAGATAAGATTTTCACGTACTTTCGGTTAGCTTCCTGTACAAAAACTTTCCATATAATCCATAAGTGAAGACAAGGAATGTCCCTCCTAATCCAAGTAGAACCTTCATCTTACCATTCTCCCTAGTTCAATGATAAACACGACAAATGACAAATATTGTAAGCTTTAAGCCGGAAGGTTATTACACACACATTATAGTCATTTACTTTGTTTCAATCATATTTTAAAGTTTCTCTTGCAATAGTTTGACTATAGCAGATGTTTCATTTGTACCTGCTTCATTCACACATCCAAGTCCAAGTCCTTGCTACACCAACTACAATTGGTTAAAAACAGTAGAATGATTGAATGTGACAAATTGTTTGACAAAGGATGGGAAGAAGGTAGCCACAACACTATGTGCTAAACTACAAGCTTGATACAAACCGGATAATAAAGAAAGTGATCTAGAGACGTAGAATATACATCAACCATAACCAAGCCAACATATTGTCTTACCCAACATTCTATAATGATGCCTACATAATTAAAATAATTTGTATGATAGTAAACATTATCAATATATCCGAAATTTTGCTTATTTTAATTTTGACTCAATGACAGTATGATACTCCAATTGTCCACATTTTAAGTGAACATTATGAAAAGAATTGAAAACATTACAAATAGAAGTTTCTATGAATGAAGAAATCAGATCACTCACTATTTAATATAAGGGTATGCTGAATATATTTACATTCAAGATTACTTCGTCACCATAACTGAACCTTTTAGCCTAGTAGTGCCAAATTTGAAAATGTATTGAAATGCTCATTTTTCTTGCCAACCAAAGAAGAGTATATGTTAAAGATATTTAAAGAAGAAAGAACCTACCAATCTCTAAGAACACAGTTAATTTAATTGTAGCGGGCCTATGATAAGTAGCCTCCATGGTAATCTACACAAATAAAGGGTATTTAGCTTTTATCTTAATAAAAAAGATTGTCCTAACATTAGAACTAAATAATCAATACAACCAACACTTCTGCTGTTGCAACAGAACACCAGTAGAAGAAAAACCGAGAAATCTTGTTGACACCTACCTCAAATAACAGTACCTAGTTGTGCTTAAAGACTGTAATGATAGTTCCGTTTTGATGTTTTTGGCAATTTACTGATTAAGTTGCTTTCTTTTTATGTTTAGAGTTGGTTGATACAAATTATTATTTACGCTCCTAGAGTCACTTCTACCAAGTATTTTAAAATGGATGCCCAATTATAACTTTTACCATAAAGCATTTGATAAAATAGGTGATAGACAACAATTGTAGTCTTGAAAATAAAATAAAAACTATTAACTTTGAAAAAGATGTGCTCAAGGGGTCAAGTACTGATGACAACCATCCAAGTCACCTTAAAAGTAGTTTCTGTGAAAAATAAGAAATAGAAAACATACCCATCATTCATCAAGGATTCTCTCTCAATTATTATGTTATGTTTCTTGCTTGCACCAAGCTCTTTGAACGAAGCAACGACAATCTCAGGGTCAGTGGCACTAATAAGTCCTCAAAGCAACATTGACATCTTCCAGCTCAAGTCATAAGGAAAATATAGATATAGTATATGCAATTAGACCAATTTGAAATTTTAAGAATTTAATTCTTGGAACTAGACAATAAAAATTATAACCAACCCAAATATTATTTGGAGCAACCAATATACTACATACTGAGTGAAGAGATGAGTACCTTCAAAGTTGATCACAATATAAAATATTGATATCAGAACGCCAAGACAAAAAAAGGTAGCAGGGGCATATCCACATACATTTCTTCCCATAGAATTGACAAGCAATTGTACATTCAAGAATAAAACATTTCAAGAGCCTAAACATTGCAAATATCCAATTTTAAGAAAAATTGGAATGTGGATATGACATCCCAACAAGTGGAAGACAAACAATCATTCTCTTTCCATTAATTGATTGAGAACAAGATGTAAGCCGATTGTTTCACTTTCATTTTCTTGTAGTTGAAATTATATTCAAATTCGTTTCTCATAAAATTGGAGTAGGTTCTACTTTGACAATTTGAGGTTGATGGACAATACATTTATGGTAAATGACTTTTGTATTAAATCTATAATTGTACATTCAGAAAAAGTACAGAAAATACTTGATACACTTCCATATTAGGTCTCTATAACAGTATGGTCCTACATTACAAGAGAAGTATTGCTACAAACACCAAAAGGATAGGTTAGTTTAGCCCAAGCAACTTGCAATAACCTTAACAAAATCTATACAGGTTATTTAATTTGGATGACTTTGCAATGATGAAGACCCTTTGATTTTGGGCCATTTCGATTATAGAGGGTCATTAGGAGAAAAATGAGCCCTTAGTGATTTTGTGTAGTTTACCATTTATTTTGAGCTATAAGTCTACACAGAGCATATGAGTTTCATGTTTTTCACTAACAACATATTACATCCAACAAGTGAGGTCAATATTATGTGTCACAAAAAGAAATGGCACTAAAAACAACCAATAATACACTATTATCAGTATAAGCATATATAAGTCTGGGAAATTTATCTAGTATATAGACAACCTCAACAAAAAGAAAAGGCACTATGAAAAAGCTTTTACCGATAAACTAATAATGTGAGAAGAACACCCACTTCGTGATAAATTTGCAATCTCTTTAATAACTTACTAACTTCATCTTCCAACATCTTGGTCCTCATACAACATGTGAATTGATATTTTCATATGGTATCGCCAACAAGATTCCCATATGTATTCCAATTGCACGAATTCTCAATTCAAACTCTGCCTCAATCCTCACTACTAGTTCAAATACAACCCGATCTCCACTACCGAAATGATGAACTCGTTAGGGCATTTGCAAACAGATTCATACAACATAGCTAGGGCTTAGTGTGACGGGAGAAAAAGGATCCACATGAATTGGTGCCGGATTTCCGCCCCCACTATCCATACCAAGAGTTGTGTCGTTTTTCCTCGTCACCCCAATCCAGATCTGGATTCACCGAGTATTAGTTGATTCCTATCGAGCCCAAAACTATAACGCAAGCCACTTCTTTTTCTTCACCGTGTTTGTTCCATTGCCGATATAGTCATACATATAGCCTTTGAACTTAATCAAAATCCAATTTATGAAGATAATCAAAAAATAAAGAAGAAAAGTTTCAGAGAAGAAAGTGAACACTCATTTTGGACGTTCTAAGAGAGTAAGATGTAAGGAGGATAAAGTGGTGGAGATAGGGTTTGTAGACATATTTTTCATTAAAATAGTTGACGCGCATTTGAGTCTGATTCTTTTACGGGGGTTATATAAAGTATATTCTGAGAAAGTCAAATTTTAAAGGTGATTTTTTAAGCGGGTTAAGTTAAAACCGCCGAGAGTGTAGGTATAAAAATAGAAGGTAAAAATTATTCATTTTTCAGAGGTTAAATAAAGAACCGCCAAGAGTGTATTTATTTTACTGCGACTTTATATACTCCCCGAGAGATTATCCCCGAGAGAAAGAGTTTTTGTACTAGTGTATGACAGTTGAGATGTGTTTGTGATGGATGTTGTGAGGCATTTTATGAACGAAAATGTAGTATGCCGTGGTGTTAGAATTCGGTTAGGGTATGAGGGGATAACCCTGAGCTGATATGGGACGACCTCGCTCGAGTAGCGGTGGTCCACAGGCGGACACTAGACGAGCTAAGTCACGAGAAGGTGTACAAAAAAGAGGTACGGACCTCTTGGGTTCGGATATGAGACGAGTCGAGTTAAGAGTATCACGGCCGCGAGGCGTCATACGTGTTGGTCATTAGAAGGGAGTTGAAGTCCCAATATATCGGACCTTTTTGAGAATTGGCGTGAGTTGGGAAGTGGTTTACCAGTTGACATGGCCACCGACAGTGAGGGACGTTCACTAGGTTTCTTGTGTGATGGTCGAGGGAGTACATGTATGACTCGAGATATGATGCTAGTGGTTTTGATCTAGTGATAGACGAGGAGCCGACGAGGCTACTGGGAAGACGTGGGATAATATATGTGGATGAGTTTTCACGACGATCTAGTTACATCGAGATGGCCGATGAGTTAGGTCTTATGTGCCTGTACGAGTTTATGTGTTTTATGTCCTGAGAGCAAATGTGTTATGTGTTTGGTTAGATCTTGTCTTCGTATACGATATGTGGTTCATGTGAGTATGTGTGTAGGCCTTGTGAGGTCTTGACGCGGTTATACGAGGTTGTGATGGTCATCGAGTAGAGAGTTGGCACGTTTATTGTTTTGAGTGGTTGTCGTAGTAGTTATGACGAGAGTGTTGCGTTTAGAAAGTTTCTAGACGGAACTAGTTTTTAGGGAGATTATTTGTAATGTCCGAAATTTTTATTCCGGTTAGGGAGCAAGTTATCAACCATCCTGAATGCGCGGCTCAGTCTTTCCGCAGGCACGAGGTGTTGAGTGGCGGGGTTTAACACGAAAATCCCGTTCCGACCCCTCGTCATCCCGCTTTTACCTTTTGGACCCTTCGTTGCTAGCACCAAGGAGACAAGGAGGTCAGCTGACCCCTTGTTCCCCTCCTCCTTGGCTGCTTGGATTTTCCTCTCTCCTCTTTTCTCCTTTCACGTTGGTTTTCTTTTCTCTTCTTCCCTTCTCCTTGAGCTCTCTTCTCTTTCCTTCCTTTGGATCTCTTGGATTGTGGCCAGTAGTAAGAAGTTGTGGGATTCAGTTTGGTAAGCAACCTCTTCCTCCCTCTCTTCTTCTTCCTTACTAGAGATCATCTTCTTCTCTTCTTCTCCATTGCCATGGATGAAGCTTTGGAAGAGAGTTCTTCTTGATCTTTGCATGCATGTGTTCTTAGCTCGATTAGGTCGTAAGGGAGAGCCTTGATACAGTGGATGATGATTAGAGAAGACCCGGCAAGAGAAAGAGGCTATTGGAGCTCAAGATCCACAACCGAAAACGAAGAAGACGACCTTTTATTGTTCGACCGCGGGGCGGATCTTCAGAGCCGCAGGGGCGGCCATTGCACTGCGCCGCAGGGGTGACCATTGGCTCAGCCAGCACGCCCTTGTGGCCTTCTTCTCCTTTTTGCGGTTGTTCTTCCTTTTTCCGTGCCCATGTCTTTGCTTGGTTAGTACCCTCCCTTAAGCATGTGTTCATAGATGATCCTAGAGAGTGTTTATGATAGTATCATGGTAGGTTGGACCTAGGATAGTTGTGAATGTCATGTAGTGGCTTTTGGGACCTTAGGCGAGTGTGATGAGCATGTTGGACCTCATAGGCTTTTACGTTGTTCTTGGCTGTTGAGTATGATCATATGAGAGTTAGAAGGCTGTTATGAGATCTCCTCATGCGTTGAGTGAGATGTGAGTATGATAGATTCTAGGATGCGGTCCTGGAATGAGGGTCAAATGATCTTGCGTAGATCATTTGTGTAGAAGTCTAAGACTTCTAGAGTTGAGCGAGTTTTGATACATATATCTTCATGTGGGCAGGTTGTGGGCTTCTTCCCAAGGGAAGCGAGAGTGGTTTGTGAGTTAGCTTTTGGGACAAGGTAAGTATCTGGACTTACTTAGCTTGTATTCTTTGTATTAGCTTCGATGCGTGTTTGGTGGTGTGTGTTTTAGTATATCTTTATAACAACAAAACCGGAAATAGGACGACCTTTACATTATTTGGCCCAAGTGTATGATAATGGGCGGTTACAACACTGCCTAACTCTTAGAACGGGATATGACTTAATAATAAAAAGATAATAAACCGGACTTGTGTGTTTTGGAGCATGTTGTGTGTTGATGGTTATTTATGTGTGTGTGTCATCACCGTGATTCTAATGCTTTCTAAACTAGCTAACGGTTTTATACCGATGTTGTAGTTCCCTTGCAGGTTAGGAATGCGGCCGAGAGATCCGGAAGAGTGGGCTGTCGGGGTTCCGTACATTTTAGAAGGGGTTTTGGTTGGAGTCATGTTTGGGTTTTGTATATTCTGTCTTGTATATTGTAATACCCGGAAATTTTCTTCCGACTATTTCCGAAACAAATCAGAACTTGACCGATTATGATTTTTTTTGGTGCTTTATTTCTTTTAGTATAGACTTCGTCTTTATGTTGCCTTCTTTTAAGTTTCGGGACGAAATTTATTTTGAGGGGATATGATGTAACAACCGGAATTTTCCTTACGTTTTGATAGTTTTAGAGGAGTATTGGGAGCCGTGCGCAAGGGCTCACGACCTTGCGGTTTAGGTTGCGCAGTCGAGTAGGCCGTAGGTGCGGCTAGGAGTCCCGTAGGGGCGGTGGCGCGATGGCGGGGTATTAGCGTTTTCGATCAACCTTTCACCTTCCTATCTTTATAACTCACCTTATTAATGTTGAGGGAGTTCATGGCTGTGGGTCCCTTGACATTCCCCTCCTTTATGTAGCCACTTCTCCTCTCCCTCTTATTTCATTCACGTTACTTAGTTTTCCCTCTTCCAAAACATCACTCTCTTGCTCTCTTCTTCTCCATTCTTCTCCTTGCTTGCTCCAGCATCGATCAATCTTCCATGAGGCCGGAACTGCAGCGACGTGACAAGGCTAGACCTTGGAGGGGGGATAATACCTAGTGTGGAGGTGGGAAACGTCCATAGCAGCCATGGAAGACGACTAGAACAACTGTTACGTTTTTGAGTTTCCGGAAGTGACGAACAGTAAACTTCGAGTCCAGATTTGAGTAAGTTATACTACTCCTTTTCTGCTGAATTTTGGATATCTTATAAATAAGACTTTATAGTAGAACATATCAAAATTTGGGATAAATCCAGTGAGTGGTTTAGGAGTTACAATTTTTCAAAGTTCAGACAGTGTGCAGTTTTGTTGTTTGCTGAATTTCCTAAGTGTTGGAAAAACTGCTAGTTTTGTGATCCTGATTTGGGTAAGTTAGACTTCTCCTTTATATCTGATTTTCGGATATGTTATAGTTGATATTTCATAGTAGAACATACTGAAATTTGAGAGGAATCCGAGTTACAGTTTAAGAGTTATGAGTCCCAAAGTTGAGACATTGAGCAGTTTATAGGTTGTGCTGAATTTTGTCTAAAACTGCTTGTGATCCAGTTTTGTGATATAGATTGGATTATATTTCTCAGTTAGACTTGAATTTTGGATATGTCATAGTTAAGATTTCATAGTAGAATATATCAAAATTTGAGAGGATTCCATCAAGAGGTTTAGAAGTTATGATTTTTCAAAGTCGAGGCTGTAAACAGTTTTCTAGATGGTTGCTGAAATATTCTAAGTGTTAGAAAAACTGCTTGTAATGCAGTTTTGTGAGGTAGATTTGGAGGGGTTATTGACCTCTGTGGGACTTGATTTTTGGATAAGTTGTAGATGGATATACAAAGGAGCATGTGGTAAAAGTTGAGTTTAATCCAGATTTAGGATGTTCCGAAGTTGGGTATAAGTATAGTTTGGTTTAGAAGAGTTGTGTTAGGTTTTAAGTGTCGATCTATCTTATGCGTTTATGTTCTTGTGAGGATTGTGAGCCTAGAAGTCTACGGACTTCTAGTTGACTAGAGTGTTGTTGTTCTTGAGAGGATGTTTAGCCTAGAAGTCTAAGGACTTCTAGTTGACTAGATCATTGTTTGATCCGTGTGCCTTGTGTTGAACAGGCGCTGCGTGTTTTTCTAAGGGAACTTGAGAGTGTGGTGATCTGTTGCGCTTGGAGACTGGTAAGTCCACGGACTTACTTAGCTGGCTTTTTGTATGAGTGTAATGTGTATGAGTGGTGTTTGTTAGTTATGATAAACAATGAAACCGGATTATGCCGACTTTATTATTTACGTAATTGACTCACGTGTATGATAACGGGTCGTGACATCATCTGCCTAGCTCTTGCGAGAGTCTAGGAGGTTCCCTGCGACCAGCCCAGACAGGTAGACGGTCAGATGCATTAGTACCATTCCTCGTTGGTAAACGGGGACAGGGGCAAGGTTTGGGAATCCCTCGTGTCACAAAATAAGTATCATTAGTAATAACCTATCACCTAATTAAAGATAATAAAAGGATTGAGTGTTGCATGTTGATTGTGTATGTTGTATGTTTGTGTTTTTACCTTTATACTTATGCATAGAATGTTAGCTAACGTTTTTATACCGCTTGTAGATGCCTTGCAGGTTAAGACACTTGTAGAGAGATCTGGAGGGAATGGTCAGCCGGGTCCACGTACTCAGTTAGTTGGGGGCGGGGATGTCTTCTACTCTTCATATGCGTCGTTTTAGTACCTTTGCTTTGTAAGGCTGATACCTATGCTTCATGTATATATTGTTTAAAGTTTTCAAATGTTTTAAATACTTTTGTGCCTTGTTGTAAGATCCTAGTGAAATTATTGTCAAACTAAGGTCGGGACCCATTGTGAGGTCCTAACTAGTAGCTCCCCGAGTTCTCAGAATTTGGGGTGTTACAATATGGTATCAGAGCTCTAGGTTGGCAACAATGACACTTGAAATCTTCTGAAAGACCGAATGTATAAAATAACTAGAACCCGAAAGGGGTCTAAAATTTTCAAAACGGATTTTTGTTTTTACACACACGCATTGTCGGGTTGTTGGGTTAGTAGTACGTCGGACCACCATCGCTCTCCGTGAATCTCTGCAACTTGGATCGATAGGAGTTAGTATATAGAATTTTTATGATGTTTATTATTATACGTTATATACATGTGTATGCTTTGCTTGTTAGTATCCTAAAGGATATTTTATATCCTTTAGTCGTGATATCACGAAGCGATTATCGCCTCATGATAAATCAACAGCAGACTTGAAGAGTCTCCAACACGAGGCAATGTAATTGGAACTTGAATTGAGTATTATACTCGGGTGGGTTGCGTGGTGATCCTTACAAATAATCCAAAGAACAAGTGTTCAAGTAAGTAAAGTTGTGAAGATAATTTTCACCACAAGCACAATCAGATGAGGAAGAAATTCTTGAGTCAGTTCAGTTAGAAGGAATAGAAGGTCGTACAAGGAACTCGGGCATACGAGGCCGAGAGATGGAATTAGAAGAACCATGCAAGAGACTACAAGAGTGCGGAGTAGAGATAGCAATAATGGAATGGGACAAGTAGAATTGAGTACAACCAAGATTGCGGAATCAAGGACATTACAATCAAGGCGGATGCCCCATAGACCATCATGGGCATGAGAAACCAGAAGAGACAGAGTGTCAATCCGGGTATGAGACTCTAAGGTGCACGGAATGAAGACCTACAATTGAGTATAAAAGAGAAAAGGCAGACCCCAAAAGTGTGGGGAAGTTTTGACATCCTTAGAGGTATAAGAAGTTTGAAAAAAATCGCGATGCCAATATCCAAAGAATGAAAGCTGTAGCAGGGTCAACAGAGTTTCATGAAGGCGATATTACCACCAACACCAGTGAAGAAATGTTTGTGGAAGAACGGCCTTGTTGGACTCGAGAGTCCAGGGTAACCCCAATTATCACGGGACCTAAGCCATCAACATAGACGGTCCATGCAAGAGGAACTGCAAGTGGATGATCATTACGGCCAAAAGAATTGCAAAGACGGTTGCAAGCTGTCGTGGAAGACTTGAAACGACTATTTATGTCAGATGAATGACACAATCGGACTAGAGAAATGGAGTTAGCCCAAAGGAAGCGGAAGGGTGGAAGATAAAACGAACTAAAGAAGTATAAAAGGATTAATCGAGTAGGTGATGCTCACCAAGGAGTTTTTGCCAATAGAGGTATAAGAAGAGTAAGTCCGGGATATTGAGATAATTCAACTATAGATTGGCTAACTTTAGATGAGGACGTGCAAGTGTTGTCTGATATTGACAAGTTATGTATAGATAAGAAGAGATAATTGAGACTGGGGATTTATGAAGTAGCTTTACCGATGCCTTTGGAGGATTTCCTCAAGTAGGCAACGTCAACCTTCTGGGATGAACAAAAGGTATCGAGAGAATCGTGTTAGAGGTTTCTTCTTGGTTGATTAAAATCAAACTCCGGTCGAGTTAGGAGGTTTGGATCCGTGCTAAGAGAATTAAGAAAGTAAACGGAATAAGTTGTTCTCCAATTTGTTTCATTAAGGAAATTAAGGAAGGTACTTAGTACTTCATCCGGTTAGGACTTATGATATAATTGGAAGAAAGAGTTTGAGGTTAATCACTTGGGACTCACAGAAAATGTCCTTATGATTAATGAGTGACAACAGAATTATCAAAGTAGCGCAGCGGAAGCGTGGTGGGTCCTAACCCACAGAGCTGAAAGCGATGGTACAGAAAAAAATGACGTGTCGAGTTTAAGATGATGATAGTTGGTGAAACGCATTTCGCTTGGAAGGAACGTGAGATAGGTTACGCGGAGTGACTGAAAATATTATACGGGAGTTGTATCACCATCAAGGTAGACGGGAAAGTATGTTCATGTAAGAGGTTATAGAAGGAGATTAGTACCCTATTTCGGATTCAAGTGATTAATGACGGCTTGTCACATGTTGTCAGATAACTAGTTCGGAATCCAATACGTAAAGGAATATTCTAGAGTGAGTTTTCTTGATGGATTGAGGAAAGAATTAACAATGTAATAAAAGTATTGTGCATGGCCTGCACTAGAAAGCTCAAAGTGAGTAACTACCATCCTGAGTCGAAGATACATAAGAAAGAGAAGCGACAGGAGCATACTTGCAACCTAGTAACCGTGCTTAAAGAAAGCATAATCTCGGAGTAGATTTTAGGTGTAATGTTATGTCGGAACAGAGCCTAGTTGCGTTTTGAGTAAGATGGATATTATTGGTCTGATAACCATGGTGGATAAAAGAGTGCAATACTGATGGTATGTTAGCAATTATTGAGTAGTTATGATCAAATAACGGTGATAGGAGATCACTTTGTGTCTAATACCGTCATTCCGGACATATTCTAGGTCACTTAAGATCTTGGAAAATGGCAAGAAGCCTAAGTTTGAGCAAACGATATATTAGAGATCTATAAATAATATAATAATGTCAAGTGAACAAAGAGGATGACCACTCGATTTGATTTTTAGTTGTCTCGAGTATTAGACCTGAAAAGGGTAAAGGTGACGATTCATTACATGAGGAATAAGATGACCGAGTAATATTAAAGGAAAAGACCAAGTGGGTCGTGATACGAAGAGCATTGGGCACTTGGTAAGTGTTGGTGGATGTCCTAGACCTTTGGTCTGAGTGTGTAATCATAACCTTTTCAAAAGGCCGGAAGCAAGTGGTCATAATGAAAGGAAGAAAGTTGAATAGATTATTTTCCGTAAGGTCATCAAAGAATCTGGAAGTGAGTTGTGTAAGGCAACCATTTGAAATTTTAAAGTGGTTTAGAAGTGACTGATGGACTAGTATTCCTCACCCTATTGGAGAGTGTAGCTTCAGTTTTCCACGGAAACTAAGTTTGGGAACTGAGTTTGAGAATTTCAGTTGGAGAGATACCTACCAAACACGAGTTAGGTCATCAGATTAGAGGATCAAATAGTTGAGCCGGATGATACCGGTGAGATATCCGGTAACCACTCTAGAACGTGGTAGCAGGCGCTTGTGATCTACGTACCTGAAAAGATTTAAGATTCAGTGGTTTTATGAAAATCCGATAAGGCTACCTAAGATATTGGGGATAGTAAGAGATGTAACATTTCAAAGACCTATGTAGCGAGAGTTGTAACCTTGGGCGTGACGAGTTAGGGCTTGACCTTGTATGTGTGATATTGTTTGACTACTTGTTTATTTCATGATTGAGTGTTTAGTCAGTGATGTGTGCTTTTGATAACCTTGATGTACGGGATACTTAGATGTGGAAATAACGAGACTTTTGTGTAGTGATCAAACACACCCATTTGGGGCTTTAAAGCCGATCAAGATTGTCTTACCCTAAGTTTCGGGACGAAACTTATTGTTAAGGGGGAATTGATGTAATACCCGGATATTGTCTTCCGACTATTTCCGAAACAAATCAGAACTTGACCAATTATGATTTTTTCGGCACTTTATTTCTTCTAGTATAGACTTCGTCTTTATGTTGTCTTCTTTTAAGTTTCAGGACGAAACTTATTTTTAGGGGATCTGATGTAACGACCGGAATTTTCCATACGTTTTGATAGTTTAGAGGAGTTTTGGGAGCCGTGCGCAAGGGCTCACGCCCTTGCGGTTTAGGTTGTGCAGTCGAGTAGGCCGTAGGTGCGGCTAGGAGTCCCGTAGGGGCGGTGACACACGATGGCGGGGTATTAGCGTTTTCGATCAACCTTTCACCTTCCTATGTTTATAACTCACCTTATTAATGTTGAGGGAGTTCATGGCTGTGGGTCCCTTGACATTCCCTCCTTTATGCAGCCACTTCTCCTCTCCCTCTCATTTCATTCACGTTACTTAGTTTTCCCTCTTCCAAAACATCACTCTCTTGCTCTCTTCTTCTCCATTCTTCTCCTTGCTTGCTCCAGCGTCGTTCAATCTTCCATGAGGCCGGAACTGTAGCGACGTGACAAGGCTAGACCTTGGAGGGGGGATATAGTGTGGAGGTGGGAAACGTCCATAGCAGCCATGGAAGACGACTAGAACAATTGTTACATTTCTGAGTTTCCGGAAGTGACGAACAATAAACTTCGAGTCCAGATTTGAGTAAGTTATACTACTCCTTTTCTGCTGAATTTTGGATATCTTATAGATAAGACTTTATAGTAGAACATATCAAAATTTGGGATAAATCCAGCGAGTGGTTTAGGAGTTACGATTTTTCAAAGTTGAGACAGTGTGCAGTTTTGTTGTTTGCTGAATTTCCTAAGTGTTGGAAAAACTGCTAGTTTTGTGATCCTGATTTGGGTAAGTTAGACTTCTCCTTTATTTCTGATTTTCGGATATGTTATAGTTGGTATTTCATAGTACAACATACTGAAATTTGAGAGGAATCCGAGTTACAGTTTAAGAGTTATGAGTCCCAAAGTTGAGACCTTGAGCAGTTTATAGGTTGTGCTGAATTTTGTCTAAAACTGCTTGTGATCCATCTTTGTGATATAGATTTGATTGGGTTATATTTCTCAGTTAGACTTGAATTTTGGATATGTCATAGTTAAGATTTCATAGTAGAATATATCAAAATTTGAGAGGATTCCATCCAGAGGTTTAGGAGTTATGATTTTTCAAAGTCGAGGTTGTAAACAGTTTTCTAGATGGTTGCTGAAATATTCTAAGTGTTAGAAAAACTGCTTGTAATGCAGTTTTGTGAGGTAGATTTGGAGGGGTTATTGACCTCTGTGGGACTTGATTTTTGGATAAGTTGTAGATGGATATACAAAGGAGCATGTGGTAAAAGTTGAGTTTAATCCAGATTTAGGATGTTCCGAAGTTGGGTATAAGTATAGTTTGGTTTAGAAGAGTTGTGTTAGGTTTTAAGTGTCGATCTATCTTATGCGTTTATGTTCTTGTGAGGATTGTGAGCTTAGAAGTCTACGGACTTCTAGTTGACTAGAGTGTTGTTGTTCTTGAGAGGATGTTTAGCCTAGAAGTCTAAGGACTTCTAGTTGACTAGAGCATTGTTTGATCCGTGTGCCTTGTGTTGAACAGGCGCTGCGTGTTTTTCTAAGGGAACTTGAGAGTGTGGTGATCTGTTGCGCTTGGAGACTGGTAAGTCCACGGACTTACTTAGCTAGCTTCTTGTATGAGTGTAATGTGTATGAGTGGTGTTTGTTAGTTATGATAAACAACGAAACCGGATTATGCCGACTTTATTATTTACGTAATTGACCCAAATGTTTGATAACGGGTCGTGACATCATCTGCCTAGCTCTTGCGAGAGTCTAGGAGGTTCCCTGCGACCAGCCCAGACAGGTAGACGGTCAGATGCATTAGTACCATTCCTCGTTGGTAAACAGGGACAGGGGCAAGGTTTGGGAATCCCTCGTGTCACAAAATAAGTATCATTAGTAATAACCTATCACCTAATTAAAGATAATAAAAGGATTGAGTGTTGCATGTTGATTGTGGATGTTGTGTGTTTGTGCTTTTACCTATATACTTATGCATAGAATGTTAGCTAACGGTTTTATACCGCTTGTAGATGTCTTGCAGGTTAAGACACTTGTAGAGAGATCCGGAGGGAATGGTCAGCCGGGTCCACATACTCAGTTAGTTGGGGGCGGGGATGTCTTCTGCTCTTCATATGCGTCGTTTTAGTACCTTTGCTTTGTAAGGCTGATACCTATGCTTCATGTATATATTGTTTAAAGTTTTCAAATGTTTTAAATACTTTTGTGCCTTGTTGTAAGATCCTAGTGAAATTGTTGTCAAACTAAGGTCGGGACCCATTGTGAGGTTCTAACCAGTAGCTCCCCGAGTTCTCAGAATTTGGGGTGTTACATATATTGTATGTCAAGTGTATGGCGTTTAGCCTTTGGAGTTGTATCTCGGCTGGAGTCTTTCTTCTGTTTGCTTCGGGTTTCATTCATTCCATAAAAATGTATTTCGTTTTTTACCTTTATTTGTGCCTTGCGTAAAATATTTTTATTTAATTCATAAAATGAGAAAAAGGTTAGGTATGCTACCTATATGTCTATATGATTTAAATGTAAAAACACGTTTGTTAAGTCTTGGGATGCCTGAACCCTAAATTTTAAACCGTGTATAATGGGCGAATTTCGCTTGCGTCATTGTGCTTTAAATTTAGTTATTTGAAAAAAAAATATGTTTTCTCCGGAAAGTTATTTTCACCCTCAACTTCTCAAGTATTAATTGAGTCTTCTGGGACTTCAAATAATAAAGATGTAGCTGGGGATATTAATTATAGCATTAATTATGTGTGATATATTAATTATAGCATTACATATGTCTGATATATAAAATAGCATGAAGAAGGCAATTGAGCAAAAATAGTCGTTATTTCGTCTATTAAAGGCTAAGAAAAACATTTTAGCATTACGCGTTTTTTGATGTGAACATATAATTATGTACTAGATAATATTTCAGATTTCTCCTGCTAATTTCCATGGACCTTTCCTCTCACCCTCTACCAATTTGATATGTTAGAATTTTTAAGTTTCAATATAAACCCCACTATAGACGTTGATTACTTGTTTATACATGCAAAGGTCGTTAGCTAGTGATAACGATCGTTACACGGCCGTAACGGTCGTTCCAATGCCCTTAACGACCATTACCTATATTTTTCTCCCCGATCGTGCACGACTGTTGGCACTAACTAAATGGTCGTGACACGATCAACACGGTCGTTAGCCTCCTACTTTTCTTTGTTTTGTTGTTAGCGATAGTTAGTTACTTTCTAACGACCGTTAACCTATAAACAAAATTGTAACTAATGATCATTAGTGTGTATCCAACGATCGTTACTAATGTATCCAACAAATGTCAATTAATGGCATCCATAATTATATATTTTGTTTCCTAATTTACTATTATATTTATTACTAGTAATCTTCTTATTTGGATCTAATGCTTCTCCCCTATGAATGTATATGGTCGTCATTTAATCTAGAGCGTTCGTTCATTGATCTGACACTTCATAAGTGCTCCTAATTTCTACTATAAGAGATGTTCTCACTTGATCCCAATCATATACATATGTGTGTGCGTGTGTTGACAATTCTATTCGGCGCCCTCAAGGTTTTGTCAATTTCGGTTAATGACTATCGAGTTTTACTTTTCCGGTTGGTGCCCCTCGGGTTTGAAAATTTTCACGTACTATGTGCCCATTCTCTCGGAAATAGTTGCTTTCTTTGAATTTTTGTTGTTTTAAGTGTTAAAAAAAGAGAAACATAAAGGAAAAAAAAACATGCTACTTGCTCCAGAAAGTTCACCTCAAATCTAAAGATGTCAATTATCTTCTCCGTCATCCTGATATTTTTAAGTAAAACTACAATGAACATCTCCTACCTTTTTAATAGCTTCGATCACTTATTACAAATAATCATCTCTACTACCACCTTTTCATAACTCTGAAACCCAAATTCAATCCTAAGAAGATTTGAAATGAAATAACATATAATTTGGTTGTTAATCTTTGAATTCCATTCAAAGTATGCATTAAAGTAATGAAGAAAGGTAAAAACAGAGCTTCGGACGTGAGTTTCACTACGATTTTGAGGTGCTCGAGTTTCATTGTCTTTCACTTCTTCTCCATCGCAACCCCCGCCGATCGCTCAAAGAGGAATTGGAGAAAAATCTTGGCAATAGTTGTATAAAAAACAGAGCTTCTGACGTGAGTTTGTTAATCTCCTCGCAATTTTCTTCACGCAACCGGTTGAGAATGATGGTTAAATGCTCTTCACATTCTTTTATTCCCCCTTCTTTTGCCAATGTCGCTCTCATTATTTTGGATTGATTGAGAGGGTTAGGGTTTTGAATTGGAGGGGACGAGTGGAGATATGGGATTTCAAGTGAAATGACGTGCAAGCATCCTAAATGGAAATGTATTTCCTGGGTTCAACAAAGAGAGTTGATGGACCATATTGGTCTATCTTCTTTTCCAAGTAAACTTTTGGATCTTCCCAAACTCTATCGACGAAGATGCAAGCAGGTAACGTCTTAATTCACAATCTTTTTGTGACGTGTTTTTTCCTCTCTTTTTATTTTTCTTTTTCTTTACATTAAAAAATCAGACAATTTCAAAAAAAATTAACAAATTTATCAAGAACGGACACAAAATGGAACAAGTTTAAACCTGAAGGGCACCAACCGGAAAAATAAAACTTGGTGATCGCCAACCGAAAATGACAAAACCTTGAGAAAACCACACAGAATTTTCCAATATATATCTTACTTGTATAAAAAAGCGGAATTTTCTTAATGAATAGTACCGCAACAATACAATCTACAACCCACAACAATGTCAAGTCACTATTTATAAACAACTTTCTATTCATCCGAAAATTATAGGATGAGACAAATATATTGTTAGCATGAAATATGACTATATTTTAGGCACTTGTTTTGATTGTTTTTCCCTCTTTTATGTGTACATGGATATGAGTTTGAAGCATTTGTGAGCTCATTCACCCACTTTGTCGATATAGATATCTACACTAGCTTTGTTTTGTTTATAAGTGAATAAAGGCTTGAATTGGAGCAAAATGTGGAAGTAAAGGAGTATTTGATCACGCTAGATGTCAAGGAGATGCTTTGGAGGAGCTAAGGAAGGAGCATGAGTGAAGAACATCACGAAATAAAGGCTTTCACAAAGGATTTGGACTTCCACGCTTTAAATTACGGCCGTGGACTTGGCCTTGGATCGTGGAGAGTGAATTTGGAGCACAACAGAAAGTTCCACGCCCTAAACCACGACTGTGGAAACTTGTACTAGACCGTGATTTCCATGACGAAGTGACGTGTCATATTTGCCGCGTCAGCGACGGTTATTGGGCTTTTCTCGTAACCCTATTTCGCCCTATAAGAAGGCTTGAGAAGGGAGTTTCGAGTACGGTTGCTTAGGGGTTCATTTTACCTTCGCTTGCAATTTGACGCTGGGGATTGAGACGGAGGATTGGAGATTTCGGAGCGTGGCTTGTGAAAGACGCGATATTGAAGATTGCGTACTTTGGAGATTTTCTTAGGGTTTTGCTTTCGGAGACGGATTGACACTCCGTTCTTCATTGTTCCCTAAGATTGTTGTGAGGATTCTTGTTCCATATTCTGAATTCATTAAACATACTACTTTATTGTTCGGATTTGAGATTGACTTTGATTGGTTATTGAGTTTTCGAGGGTTTTTATCTTCCTTTCTTCTTAAATTGATATTTGATTCAATGACTATGACTGTTGGCTAAAACCCTTTAGCAATTCTAAGGTGAAGGGTTGATAGTTGTGGCTTAGATGATGATAGATCGATCATAAACAGATTGGACCCTGAGAGTGTGAGAAACCTCGTCGACACCCTAAATCACGGTCTATTCTTGAGTTCCACGGCCGTGGAACTCAAGAAGTTTCCTGAGTTCGATACTCTGGAATTCTTTCTTTACTACGCCGATCCGTACACTGCGGGTTCGCTTGCTTTGATTTCAGTTTTATAATTTAAAACTTATTTGTACGCACACTTTGAGGCGAACAAGTTTTTGGCGCCGTTGCCGGGGATTTGGTCTAGACCAATTTCGGTTTTCGGTTGTCGAGCTTGGGATCTTTGCTCTTGTTATTTGATATCCATTTTTGAGTGATTTTTGCAGATTCTTTAGGTATATGCGAAAGACTAGATCTACCAAAGATCTAGTTCCTTTCGATCCAGAACTTGAGAAAACTTTGAGAAGAAAGTTGAAAGAGAAAAAGATGGCTGAAAACAATCACAAAAACATCCAAGCGGAGTTGGATGAAGCTCAACTTCAACTCAAGTTGAGTGAGAAGGCTCGTATGAAAGAATTGCAGCGTCATCAATTCCAGATAGATGAGCTCAAGGCTATGATGCTAGAGATGAAGTTGGAGATGAATGATGCTAAGAAGAAGGTCAAGAAATAAAAGTCCATTAGAGCAAAATCATCCGACGATGATGAGATGCCGGACCTAGAGGATATTACACCACTAGTCGGTCCAGTTCATGATAATCTTAGACCACACGTTAACCATCCCGCTCCCGTTGGAGATGTGAGAGTTGCTGATGGAGGGGATGAACCACGAACCCTTGGACAAAGGATGGATCCAATTTACCAACCACACCGTCTAGGTGTGAATTTCGGAGCTGAAGATATCCAGGAATTCGGATTTAGCCCGCAAGTTATCACCATGGTTCGCCAAAGTCAATTTGGTGGAACGAGTGCTGAATCTCCATACCAACATTAGCAGAATTTCGAGATTCTCATGGAGACACTGAAGCCGAAGAGGGCTAACAACAACAACTACAAGATCAAACCGTTCTTCTTCTCTTTGAAGGACAAGGCTTTTTCTTGGTATCAAGCTCTTCCAGCTGGAAGGCTTAACACATGGGAGGATCTATCTTCGGAGTTCCTGACCAACTTCTTTCCGCCATCCAAGACGGCGGAGTTGAGAGGTAAGATTAATGCATTTTTTATGAAAGCTAACGAAAGTTTGTTTCAATCATGGGAAAGGTTTCAGGATCTCTTATTGGATTGCCCACACCATGGCATTTCAAAGCTGGAATTATTGGAGATCTACTATAAGGGGTTGGATGTGGAAACACAATTCAAGCTCCAATCTCTTTCTTGTGGTACATTTATGGACATGAGGGAAGATGACGCTTGGGACTTCATTGAGAAGCAAGCTCAAGTGATTGAGAAGTATTCTCACCGGAAGGTGGATCCTAATAACCGGAATCAAGGGGATCCGGGAGCTAAGTTGAATCAAGCTGCACAAACTCAAATATTCTCCCTCAACAATGAGATCAAAGAGTTGAAGGAAATCATAAAAACTAGCCTTCAAAAGGCAAAGGAGCAAGAGGCCAACTACCTAGGGAGAGACGACCACCAAGGCAATAGGAATGATTACCGGAACAACAACCGGAACAACTGAAACAATAACAATAGGAACTCCAACAACAACAATTGGAGATCCAATCAATAAAATCCAGGTAATCACTATTCACATGCTGAAAATGCTTTAACATCTCCATCTTCTTCTACTCCTTTGAAAATCCAGGGGCAAGTATCAAATAGCTCAAACAAGACGGAGAAGGAGAAGCCCGATCCCATGTTGGAGACAATCTTAGGAAAGCTACAAGGTTTGGAGAGCTACATAACTTCGGTTGATAAAGCACACAAAGCTTTGGAAAATCAAGTGTTCAGCAAGGCCGGAGAAGTTCCTAGAGATCAAGGGAAGCTTCCCGGAAAGACGGAGGACAACCCGAAGGGAAGGGTGATGACTATCACTACTAGGAGTGGCGTGACAACCACCGATCCGCAGCCCAAGTTTGTAAAAGTCCCAGCTGAGAAGGGAAAAGATAAAGAGAAGGAGAAGGAAGATGTCTATGTTCCTCCTCCAGCTTACAAACCTCCTCTACCATTCCCGCAATCTAGAGTAAGAGCGCGTCTAGACAAGCAATTCGGTAAGTTTATTGAACTCATGAGCAAACTGCATATTAACATACCTTTCATTGATGCAATTGTAGGTATGCCCGCTTACGGGAAGTTCTTGAAAGAGCTCCTCTCTAACAAGAGGAAGCTAGAAGACTTTGGAGAAGTTAAGATGAGTTCGGAATCTTCGGAGCTCATCAAAACAATGACGGAAAAGATGCCCCCAAAGCTGAGAGATCTGGGGTCATTTTGCATTCCAATTGGAGTAGGAGAAGTCACATACGACGCTCTTTGTGACTTAGGAGCAATCGTAAGTATCATTCCGCTTGCTTTCTGTAGGAAGGTCGGTTTAGGTGAACCTAAACCAGTGAAGATGACGTTGTACATGGCGGAATAACTCGTCCCGTCGGTATCATTGAAGACGTCCCGGTCAAGCTCGGTAAGTTCTATATTCCAATAGACTTTGTTGTGCTTGACATTCCTGCAGATTATCCGGTCCCGATCATACTCGGAAGACCGTTTCTTGCAACCTGTGGTTGTATGGTGGATTGCAAGAACGCTAGACTAGCCTTCGACATAGGAGAAGAGAAGGTTGAGTTTGTTCTCTCAACTTTGGTGAAAGAGCCAGCACTTGGAGATGATATGTTCAACATCTATGACGAAGAAGCGTCTAGAGAGGAAGTGAGCTCGATATTATTCAAAGATCCATTGCAAAAGGTCATAACCATGAGCATCATGGAAAAAGGAGAGGAAGAGGATTGCAATGTTGAGATTGAAGCCTTGGAAGAGATAAAGGAAGTACAAGTGGAAGAGTTTGAGAAACTATACGATGGCTCGGAAAATGTGAGAAATCATGGTCAGTTGTGCTATTCCACGGCCGTGGTTTCACCAAAACTGGCCGTAAACTGCTATTACGAGCACAACAGAGAGTTCCACGCCCTAAACCACGGCCGTGGAAGTAACAGTGGTGCTGTAATTTTGGGAAATTCTGAGAAAAACTTCGTTCTTTCCACAACTACTCTTGAGTCTTCTTCAATCACTCCTACACCCTTAGAGACTTCTAAGGAAGCGTCGGACACACCTCAAGACTCATCAAAGGCATCAATAGCTATAAAATTGAAGCCACTTCCCACACATCTTCGGTATGCATTTCTTGGAACTAATTCTACTTTTTTTCGTTATTGTTAGTTCCGATTTAAATGAAGATGAACATGAGAAGCTAATGGTTGTTCTAAGGAAACATAAGAAAGCCTTAGATTATACCATAGAGGATCTTGTAGGAATTAAACCATCTTTATGCATGCACAAGGTTCTAATGGAGGAGGATTTCAAGCCTTCACGACAACCTCAAAGACAGTTAAATCCAATCATGAAGGAGGTTGTTAAGAAGGAAATTCTTAAGTTACTTGACGCAAGTATCATCTATTCTATCTCCGATAGCAAGTGGGTGAGCCCCGTTCAAGTAGTCCCGAAGAAAGGAGAAATGACGGTTATCACCAACAAGAACAATGAGCTCATTCCTACAAGAACCGTGACGAGTTGGAGGATGTGAATTGACTACCACAAGCTGAACAATGCAACTAGGAAGGATCACTTCCCGCTACCATTCATAGATCAAATGCTTGAGAGGTTAGCACAACACTCCTATTTTTGTTATCTTGACGGTTACAGTGGTTTCTTCCAGATTCCGATCCACCCAGACGATCAAGAGAAGACCACATTCACATGCCCGTGGGGTACGTTTGCTTATAGGAGGATACCATTCGGACTTTGCAACGTTCCAGCCACCTTTCAAAGGTATATGATGGCCATCTTCTCGGAGTATATTGAGGAAATCATGGAGGTTTTTATGGATGACTTTTCAGTTTATAGTTCCTCATTTGACAATTGTGTTTCTAACCTTTCTCTTGTGTTGTAAATGTGTGAAGACACTAACCTAGTTCTTAATTAGGAGAAGTGTCAATTCATGGTTAAGGAAGGCATTGTGCTAGGACACTTGATCTCTCTTAGAGGGATTGAAGTAGACAAAGCTAAGATAGAGACTATAGAGAAACTTCCTCCTCCATCTTCGGTGAAGGGGATAAGAAGTTTCCTAGGACATGCTGGATTTTATAGAAGATTCATCAAGGACTTTTCTAAGATTTCGAAACTGCTAACTAATCTATTGATGAAGGATGCAGTTTTTGATTTTTCGCAGGATTGTTTAGACGCCTTCTATAAGAACCAGGAAGCTCTCATCTCGGCCCCGATTATCCAACCTCCGGACTGGAATCTCCCATTCGAGGTTATGTGTGACGCAAGTGACGTAGCTGTTGGAGCGGTGCTTGGGAAAAAGAAGGAAGGCCGGACCCATGCCATCTATTATGCTAGCAAGACACTAGATGAAGCGCAGCTCAACTACGCCACAACGGAGAAAGAATTTTTAGCCATTGTATATGCATTTGAAAGGTTTCGTTCTTATCTTGTAGGAGCGAAGGTGATTGTATACACGGACCATTCAGCAACCCGGTATTTGCTCGCCAAGAAGGATGTGAAACCGAGGCTGATTAGATGGATTCTTCTCCTACAAGAATTCGATCTAGAGATCCGCGACAAGAAAGGCTCGGAAAATTCTGTTGCGGATCATTTGAGTCGTCTACCACACATTGAAGACGACGATCTACCCATTGATGACTCATTCCCGGACGAACACTACACATCATGGAAGAGTGCATCCACAAGATTTCTAGAGGTAACGAACCTTGGTTTGCTGATTTTGTAAATTACTTGGTTTGTCAAGAAATACCTCCCGGACTATCCTACGCACAAAGAAAGAAGTTCTTTAGGGATGTCCAGCAATACTTTTGGAATGAACCTCTACTCTTCAAGAGAGGTCCCGATGGCATCATTAGGAGATGTGTGCCGGAAGATGAAATGCAAAGCGTCATTCGTCATTGTCATTCACTTCCTTATGGAGGGCACGCTAGTTCCAATAAAACTAGCGCTAAGGTATTGCAATCCGAATTCTTTTGGCCTACTTTATTTAAGGATGTGCAAACTTTTGTTTCTTGTTGTGATGCTTGTCAGAGAACAGGAAATATCTCTAGGAGAAACGAGATGCCTCTCAACAACATTCAGGAGGTGGAAATCTTCGACGTTTAGGGAGTCGACTTCATGAGACCTTTCCCATCATCTTGAGAAAACCAATACATACTTCTCGCTGTAGATTATGTTTCGAGATGGGTTGAAGCTATTGCCTCTCCAAGTAATGATGCCATGGTTGTTGTCAAGTTCTTTAATAGAACTATTTTTCTAAGGTTTGGGACACCACGGACATTCATTAGTGATGGAGGTTCACACTTCATTGCCCGACGATTCGAAGCTCTACAAGCTAGGTATGGGGTGACTCACAAGATCGCCACTCCCTACCATCCACAAACAAGTGGGCAAGTGGAAATTTCGAATAGAGAGATCCAGGGCATCCTTGAGAAGACGGTGTCAAAGACAAGGAAGGATTGGTCTTTGAAACTAGATGATGCGTTATAGGCGTATAAGACTGTATACAAGACTCCCATAGGTACAACACCATACAACCTTGTGTATGGGAAGTCTTGTTATCTCCCGGTGGAGCTAGAACACAAGGCGTACTGGGTTGTAAAGTGGTTGAACTTCGGCATGAACGAAGCGGGCGAGAAGCGCCTCTTAGACCTTAACGAGCTTGAAGAACTCCGCTTGAACGCCTATGAGAACGCAAAGATTTACAAAGAAAGGGCGAAGCGTTGGCATGATAAGCATATCATTCCAAAGGACCTCAAAGAAGGAGATCAAGTTCTCCTCTTCAATTCGAG
The DNA here is from genome assembly GCA_033239125.1 of Fagopyrum homotropicum. NCBI lineage: Eukaryota > Viridiplantae > Streptophyta > Magnoliopsida > Caryophyllales > Polygonaceae > Fagopyrum > Fagopyrum homotropicum. The sequence goes on along the minus strand of BSWB01000007.1, from coordinate 115,040,792 downwards.
ACTTCGGCTCTTTCGAGGTAAGCTTAAATCTCATTGAACTGGACTATATTTGATTAAACGTGTTTTTCCCCATGGCGCAGTTGAAGTATGGGGTGAAAAGTGCGGAAGTTTCAAGGTGAATGGCCAACGACTTAAGAAGTATTCACCGGAGCTCCAAGCTGAGGAAATCACTCCGATTGTCCTCGAATAACTCAGGAACGGTCTAGCTACGGACCCAAAACAAAGCGCTTCTTGGGAGGCAACCCAAGGTATTGCATTTGCGTTTTTGTTTTTCTTTCTTAGATTAGATTAGTTTAGTTGTTTTTGTTTTGTTTTCCCCTTGATACCTCCTGGTATGTTATGTTTTTGGATGTAGGAATAAGGAATGGGCAAAGGAAGGAAGAAAAAGTTGGAAAGAATTGACGAAATTTGGATTTTTGGCACACAATAGAGACTTCCACGCCCAAAACCACGGCCGTGGAAGTAACAGATGGCCGTAATTTTCCAAGTTTTGACACAAATCAGAAATTCCACGGTGTCCGTACGAAACCACGGCCGTGGAATGCCTCGAGTGACCGTGATTTTCCAAAAAATTACGGGGACTATATAACCTTCTTTCCTTCTCAAAAACGCATCCATCCTCACCTTCCACGCCCAAATCACTGACCACTTCTCTCATCCCGTAATTCTTCGTCCGGAGTCCGATTCAATCGATTCTTCAACCAAAAGTGGAGCATTTTCAATCATTTACAAGATCCAAGCATCGAACTGAGTGAACAATCCACGTTGGAGAAGGATTTTGGATTTTTCAAATCCAAACCTAGGTTTTATTCTCTATTCTCTTCTTGTTCAATTTGGTTCAATTTCCTTGTAAGATTTTAGGAGAACTGGACGAAATTGGATTTAGAATTAGTCTAGGGTTGTGATTGTTGAATTTGGTGTGAATTTGCTGAATTTTGAGAGAGACAGAGCAAATCCACGGATCCGTACATTTCCACGGCCGTGGAATTTCAAGAACAAACCGTGGTTTTTTCTGTTGTTGAGGTAAAATGTTTAGAAGAAGTCAAGTAGGAACAAGAAGCAGAAAGGTGATAGTTCCTCTTCTTCCCAACCCCCTCCTAGTGAACCACCATCACCACCACCTCCTAGAATCCCTAGAATCCATGAGGATTGGTGAAGGAGCCATAGAAAAGATTTCAAAAAGACCGATAATAGGACCTAGGTACCTTGTCTTAGAGGAGCTTGAAGAGCTCAATGTAGTGAATGATTTGACTTGGCTCTTGGATAGAGCCGGATTGATCATCTTCTCCGCCATTAGGGAAGATGCTTACGAGGAGATAACAAGGGAGTTTGTAACTTCCTTTGAGCATAGCGCCGTTAACCGAACGGTGTCTTTTAGGTTGATGGAGCAAAACTATGAGTTCTCCATAATTCAGTTTGGAACCTTCTTTGGGTTTCATGAGAGTTTTAATGGAAGGTTTCCCGGGGGAGTGTATGCTAAAGACTTTTGGGAAGATATTGCTATGATCTATGGTAGTGAGGATCGTTGGCAACCGGCCGACACCAAGGCTAAACTCATATACCACTTAGCCTTGAAGATAGCCCATAGAGTCCTTTCAGAATGTCTTTTCCCTAGGACCGAAACACCACAAAAGATCAAGACCGATGAACTTTTCCTCCTCTATTGCATGCTCACCGGTACTTCCGCAGATTATGCCACCCTACTACCCTCTACCATTAGTAAGTTGAAGAACAAAAGGGCCGGGAATATAGGCTATGGAGGTATGGTGACTCACACCGCCAACCAGCTGGGCATAGACTACTCCGCTTGCACTAGGATAGCGGCGAGACCTTTGGGTCTCAATGGGCTTATGACTGGAGGGATCATCTTTCCCCGCCACCGTGCTTCACCTACCGCAGCCATGCCTTGGGAGGAGAGAGGTGGTAGGGGCATTCCATGCCTTCCCAAGTATTCTATCATGCTAGGCTGTCACAACTGGAAGGAGACCTTCGTACCGATACATGCTAATAGACTAGTAGCTCGTCCATATGTTCATGATGAGGTTTCAGCTGAGGATGATGATGAGGATATGGGAGGAGGAGATGATCAGGATGCAGGAGGCGCTGAGCATGACTTTGGCACATTCCCGGATCAGCCGGCCAACTTCCCGGAGCCGCCTAGGAGATCTCCCCGTCCATCTAGACCTTCCGGTTCTTCTTCTTCACGCAGGGCTAGTGTGAGTGTGAGGCCGACGTGGATGGAGACCCCACCTTCTTGGTATGGAGCGCAACCACCATGGATGGGAGCTCCTCCTCCATGGTATGATCATCCACCGGTGGCACAGACTCTTCCTCAAGATGCGCCTTCATGGTATGGCCAGCCGCCAGCTTGGTATTCACAGCTTCCAGATTGGGCGGATGACCTTTCGAGGAGAGTAGGAGACTTAGAGGTCCATCAGCAGGCTCATGACGTGGAGCGCCAGGAGAACGCCCAGATCTTGAGGGACATCTACCGCCAGCAGTTTGGGTGGCCTTTCAGCTCCGACTTCTATCCATTTTTGCCACCTCCTTCACAGTGATGACGATGAGATGATCCGCCGGTTAGAGCCGCTCCACCGCCATTAGTGAGTTCCTTTGTTTCTTTTCTTTCTTTATTTCTTTTGAATATTGAGGACAATGTGTATGTCAAGTATGGGGTGGGGTGTGACTCTTGTTTGTAATAACTCGACTCACTTTGTTTGCTTATGTCTATGAACACTTGCATGTTTCCTTTCATTGTCACACGTTTCATTATTGCATTGCATGAAAAAGGCTTTGAAAAATCCATAAAAATTTGAAAATTTTGAAAATTTTTGTGCTTCTAAGATTAGAGATGATTTCTATGATGAATCTACTTGTGGAATGAGTTTTTGATGACAATTGTATGCTTGAATTGAATTATGAATTGTGAAGAGATTGAGTATGTTGTTTATCCTTTCTTGCAAGTTTCATAATGTGAAAGTTTTTATCTAAATCATATTGAGAAATGAAGGTTGAAATCACAATATAAGTTCTTATACTTCTTTATGAGATGATTAAGGCACCTCGATTTTCTTACTTCTTTCTTTGATCATTTAGCCCCTCAATGAAAATATTTGCCTTCTTTACCTATCCGGGATTTAGGAAGAGTTGATTTTGGCATGTTTGATGTGGGAGGGCCATGAAAGCAATTGTTTGAATTCAAAGTGTAGAAAAATAGGTTTGGGGAAGTCAATCATGATGATGAGTAACTCGGCACCATTCACATAGCCGGGTGTTTGTGTCTTGCCAAAGTCAGATTAAGCGATATTCCTAACGGATTATGGTATGTGCATCAAGGGTTTAAGGCATTTCGAAATTGAAAAATGCCAATCTCCTAGGCTTCGGTTTTTGTGCACCGTTGTCAATAACTCCAAAACTAAAGTCGGAAAAATTATGTGCAAAAAGTCTAGAGCAAAGCTCTAAGTTGATGGTTAGTTCAAATGGTGAAAGGAAAAGGGTTTGTGTTGTTCCTTCTTCCCGAATTCATACACCACATTCCTTTACAAGTTTCCCACATTTTCCGTATTCTTGACCTTACTTGAAAGTCCTTGAGATCATAAGAGTGTTATTTGACTTGGTGATCTAAATTGAAGTTTCACATGCTTGATTTTGATAATGTTGGAAGGTTATGATGTTTGTCTTGAAGTTTAGGCAATTTATGACGTTCCTTTGCTTTGCATATTTTGGTTTATGTGTATGAACGTTTTAAAGGACGAATGAAGCAAGATTTGAGGATGATCTATTGATTGGAAGCACATTACTAAAAAGATTGTTTTGTTTTGCATTCATATTTCATTCTACCTTATGTTCTAAGCTTTTGAAAACCTTGTTTGGGGACAAGCAAATGACAAGTATGGGGTATTTTGTTAGCATGAAATATGACTATATTGTAGGCACTTGTTTTGATTGTTTTTCCCTCTTTTATGTGTACATGGATATGAGTTTGAAGCATTTGTGAGCTCATTCACCCACTTTGTCGATATAGAGATCTACACTAGCTTTGTTTTGTTTATAGGTGAATAAAGGCTTGAATTAGAGCAAAATGTGGAAGGAAAGGAGTATTTGATCATGCTAGATGTCAAGGAGATGCTTTGGAGGAGCTAAGGAAGGAGCATGAGTGAAAAACATCACGAAATAAAGGCTTTCACAAAGGATTTGGACTTCAACGCCCTAAATTACGGCCGTGGACTTGGCCTTGGATCGTGGAGAGTGAATTTGGAGCACAACAGAAAGTTCCACCCCCTAAATCACGGCCGTGGAAACTTGTACTAGACCGTGATTTCCATGACGAAGTGATGTGTCTTATTTGCCGCGTCAGCGACGGTTATTGGGTTTTTCTCGTAACCCTATTTCGCCCTATAAGAAGGTTTAAGAAGGGAGTTTTGAGTACGGCCGCTTAGGGGTTCATTTTACCTTCGCTTGCAATTCGACGCTGGGGATTGAGACGGAGGATTGGAGATTTCGGAGCGTGGCTTGTGAAAGACGCGATATTGAAGATTGCGTACTTTGGAGATTTTCTTAGGGTTTTGCTTTCGGAGACGGATTGACACTCCGTTCTTCATTGTTCCCTAAGATTGCTGTGAGGATTCTTGTTCCATATTCTGAATTTATTAAACATACTACTTTATTGTTCGGATTTGAGATCGACTTTGATTGGTTATTGAGTTTTCGAGGGTTTTTATCTTTCTTTCTTCTTAAATTGATATTTGATTCAATGACTATGATTGTTGGCTAAAACCCTTTAGCAATACTAAGGTGAAGGGTTGATAGTTGTGGCTTAGATGATGATAGATCGATCATAAACAGATTGGACCCTGAGAGTGTGAGAAACCTCGTCGACACCCTAAATCACGGTCTGTTCTTAAGTTCCACGGACGTAGAATCTCAAGATCCAGCCGTGATTTTCTCTGTTTTACGACCCTTGCTTTTGCTTTAATCCAAAGTTAAAGATTTGCTTTAACCTAGCCTTGGCTTGTCTTTTCTAGGTACTAGTGAGACTCAACATCCTCTATTTCGGTTTCGAGTGTCACAACCTTAACCGTTTTAGCCTATCTTCGATTCCTTGGGTTTGGGCATGGGTATTTGAGAGTAATTCTTACCTTTAGATCCTTTCTATACTGCAGCCTCAACAACCTTTATAGAGAGAGTCCTTGAGTTAGACATATAAGGTTTTGGAACTTCACCGTACTCAACCTTACATTAGTTATACCTTTGCAACCTCAACTCTGTCCTTATATCTATAGAATATCTTGAATCGATTTCCACAATTGGATACCTGGATCTTTAAGATTGCTGTTTTCCCAATTATTTGCAAAGCTTCTTTACTTTTGATTTCTCGATTATTCAAAACTGATTTTGTTTCACCAAATCCCTGAGTTCGATGCTCTAGAATTCTTGCTTTACTACACCGATCCGTACACTGCGGGTTCGCTTGCTTTGATTTCGGTTTTATAATTTAAAACTTATTTGCACGCACACTTTGAGGCGAACATATATGTTAGCCTTAATTTAAAAGCATTAATATTCTAATTGAGAGACATTTGTAGCCCACAAACAATGCCTGAATAACAAGTTTGTGTTAGAAACAATTTCCACTACAACCCAAAGTAGAAGGCTCAGTATATTTCTTTATTTGGGGAACTTGACGGTCATTCATTTCCCCAAACTTTCTCTTGCTTCTCCCAAATTTTTTAGTCTTAAGAACCTTAGGTACGTATTTTTTACAATACCTCTCCGATTTGGATACCCTTTGTTTTCATACAGTACGACCTTCATTAGGGTTGATTCACTCTCTTATTGCATTTTCTCTCCATGTTTTATGTATGTTTGTTTGTCGTTCCTTCTTTTTCTTTCAAACGCAAGTTTACACATATATAGGCATATTATTTGAGATAATATAATGTTATTACTTAGGCTTATTATTTTTTTATTTATCTTCTTACCCTTAAGGCATATAAGGGTACTTCTACATGTATATAAACATTACGAAGTCAATAAGAAAAACAAGTTTTATGTTTACTAATCTCTACATGTACTTCTACGTGTATGTAAACATTACAAAAAACGGTCATGAGGAATGTTAATATGCCTTCATTTCTCAAACAAGGCCAAGAATGGTATGAGTCGCTTGTTCTTCTATTGTTCATGATCCGTTATTTTTGTCACTGGACACAACCATAGGTTTTCATCCTATTTTGACATGAGATATAAATAGTTGTTTATAAGCAAAAATATGGATCTTCTGCTTCTTCTACTTCTTCCCTAATAAGATTGAAAACACGTACAACTTTAATTTGAAATATTATTATGGAAGATTGAAGTATATTCAAGTTTGTATCAAGGTTTCCATTTAAAGTTCTCTTTCCTTTGTTCTCTTTATAAGTATCATTCATCCATTCTTCGTTTCTTCTTCTCTCGTGTCTAGTTAGATATATTTTCTAGGATTTTTGCTGAAATCCCAAATCTATGGTTGATATGTGATGGTTTGATTGTGATCATGTATGTTTGATGATGATATGTTTTGATTTGATTCAATCTCTAGAAGATTGAACCTAGGTTTCCAACACGATTTGAGTTTTTTCCTATGATGATTAGTGTTGAGTGACGACTTGATTATTGTTTTCTTAGGTTGGTTATGATGTTGTGAATTGCCGAGGTATTTCATCTAAGTCTCAACTGAGAGGTAAACACTTAGATGAGATGCAGCTGTTAGATGCTAGAGTATCGAATTGAGATTTTGTCAATTTGCGATAACATGACTATACTTCATAATATGTTGTTCTTCATTCATAAATATACGATTATGTTTGTTTGGTGCTCAATGTGAGAGCATGCAACATCTTATTGATTTGATCATATTCTTAGTGCAATAGGTTCATATTGATTTGCATTAATCATGAGAGTGCACGTGTTGGTTGATTTAAGTCATTTTATACATTTAAAAGGTGAATGAAATCCGTAGTTAAGACCACTTCTATATGCATAAATTATCTTGAACATATCGATTACTTTCATTGAACTATATATTCATCATAGATTGGAGAGCTTAACTCTCTACCTTAGATCATTTACTATCCTATTTTACACCTTTTCCATCTACCTTTTGACCAATTGATTGATTCTCTGTGTTTTCCTTTCGTTTTCTCTTTTGCTTAGACTTTTAAGTACTCGATTGCACAATCTATCATCAATGGTCCTTGTGGATACGACACTTAATTAGATCCTATGCTACAACTACACATCCATGCACTTGTAATAATGTTTTGGTTAGTTTAATCCATATTATATCACATTTATTTTCTATTTGTAATTCCTTTAATTTTTTTCGTTAATCCATGATCAACTCGACCCCTTCTCTAGATCTACTCAAACACATACATTTTGTCTGAATATGCATGTTAGCTTTAAGTTAAATCGAGTCGGATGATGTCTGAATTCCCTAGAAATAAGATATTAATATATGACTATATACACAATTATGTCGCTTTAGAGATTGCTCTTGACTATGTGTATGTCGTAGAGTTGTTTATTTGATGAAAAATTATATTATTTCATGACATTACCTTGTGAGGTTTCTTTGAGCCCATGGTTATCATTGTACACGTGTCTTCTTTCTTTCACGAGCGATCTACACTATTTGACTTATTCTATAGAACTTACCATTGGCTCTCCTTTGAGGTTACATGTTTACTCTTACCTACACATATATGATATATGTATGACTAAGACATATCTTGTTAAGCCTAGTATTTATCTTCCTATCTATAACAAGTACCCATCTTGTTAGCCCCTTCTTGCTTGATCAAACCTTTCTTTGAAGCTCCACGAAAGTATATTTAGTCATGTTTAGCCTCAATACACCCTATCCAAGGATTATGAGTAGAAGTTACACGGATGGAGAAGAGAATTAAATACAAGTCATTTGATTGCTTTAATTTCCATTTATTGTGTTTTCTTAATTATCTATGTTGTAAATTCTCGTTTTCGTGAAGGGGATATGAAGGATTGATATCATCCATTTTAGTGTGTATTTTCTACCTTCATTATTATCAATCTCTTGAACATTTAGGGTACATTTGTATGATTTTATAGTGAATTTCCTTTATTTTTTCCATTTTGCATAACTACTCGTGCTTTTATGTAGATGTAGGATCCTTGCCCATTTTGAGCATAAATGACGTATACTCTCGAAGAATGTCTACCAACTAATGTTCTCCTTGCGGTCGAGGAAGTCTAGGTCATGACTAAATCGATTGCGAATTGAAAACTAAAGAAATGATTATTTGCTCGGAAGAATACAAGCAATTGAGTCGATAGACCACATTGATCAAGTCAACTAATTCCCATATTAGAAGCACATTCCCACTATTCCATTTGTTGCGTTTTGCTCCAGGTCAAGTTTATCCAGTACATTTGATTGAGTCGGCCGTTGGAGTTCTGCGTCAGCTTTTGGAAGATCTATCCTTATTTCTCTCCTTATCTTTCCTTAATAGATATACTTTCTCTTAAGATTTGATTTGACTTTTTAGATAAGATTTTAGGAATAACCTTAAGCTTATAAATAAGTTTTGACGACCATTAGAATTTTTTATCCGGTTATTACATAGGCCTTAAACTCCCACAGGGATCGACTCGATCGGTTGAAATATTTTATATATAATAAAAGGAGAATATTTATAAATTGTGTCTTATTAAATTCTTATTGTTCTAGTATTTGAAGGGTCCGACTTTACGTGATGAATTTGTGATATTTTTGGTAAATTATGTTCTTTGGATATGTCTTAGTAGTTATATGATTGTCCAACACAAGATGAAGAGTTGCATATAGATGATTTTAATTTCTATATGTACTTCAGGGTGTTGTTTGCAAGATGTGAGATCTGTATGAATTTATGTCCTTAATTTCTTGAATGATGTGAGAGTTGCGTAGAGATTCTTTCTTCATATCATGATTAATACGAAATTGGATGCAATTAACTATAAGTTGAGATTCTATTATGCAATATTGTGGTAATTTAGATTTTGAATGTATTTTTTGATATCATATACTATTGGAAGTTGGTGGGTGAGTTGGGTATAGATAACGACGATGATCAGGGTTTCAACGGGGAAATTGCTGAAATATTAAAGAAGGTGAACAATGGTGAAAGGTTGATGATAGTTGTGATTTAGGGATGCATTTTAAGGGTTTTGAAAGAGTTCATAATCTTGTTGTTCTCAAACGCACCAACAATTCTTGTAGGTTAGGGTATGTTTGAAGTACAATGTCTTCTTGATACCAACCGGTGTTTTTAGGTGTATTAGTCCACTTTTTCCCTTTATTTTTCAAAATAATAACAACAATACTCTTTAACCGAACACTAGTTTTATCCAATGAACTACAATTTAATGATTTTTTTAAACTTTAAAAACACTTTCAAAATATCTTACAAGTTCTTTATGATTCAGTAGTTGAGCTAAAGAAACTTGAAATTTTGAATGTTGCATAAAATATCTTGAAATCTTTACCTGAAGCTTTACCATAATAAATTAAAATACCGGTAAATTTCAAAGTTATGTATGCCTCATAAATGAGTAAACTACCTGCTTAAGACCATTTATTTTTGCTGGTGATCATCATTCACCATATTTTTGTACACAATATCATTTTGATCATTCACCATATAAATTAAAATACCGATAAATTTCAAAGTCAGTACAATAACTTGGAGGAGCTTAATATGAGTAGCAACAAGCTCACTTACTTGTCATTGAAGGCACCACGATTTTAAAGAAGATCTCCAATTGTCCATATACCAAATCAGCCCAAATGTTTTGTTCATAGTAACAAATTCAACTTTGCTTCAATTGCTTATGTTTGTGTTTTGATGATGGAAGAAGTGTTGAATCCTCTAAAATCTTAAGATCATCAAGTTGTCATCCTCTATAGTCAAGAAGATATACATGTTTATATCTTGTATGCTATTTTTGAAAATTGTTTACTATTTCTGTGTGCGAACTGAAACAAAAACTAAATTCTTTCTGATAGTGATTTCAATGTATGTTTTTCTAATTTTATCTTAATTGTTCTTTATACGTCTTGGGTGCTCACTATGGATGTTTTGTTTTGATTAAATGGTTCTTGTAGTTTCTCACTTCTTATTTTACGGATTTTCTCACCTAATTATGTACATATATACAACTTTAAGATCAAGTGAGAGCTGTTTTACTGAATGAGGTGAGTACCTCTAAGATACGTTCCATCTAAAATAATCAATGTTCTTGATTTGCCCGTTTCTCCGTGCGTGAGTTATATGTGCACGATCGTGCTCCCTCCATGCACAATGACACGTCTTGTATTTGTTAAAAGCTTCATGATCGTGCACGAATGTACAAGGGTTGCACGATTGTGTGTGATTGTGCACCTTGTAATCGTGCACCCTTAGTTGTTCAAGACATACATATAGTGTATGATCATGTTTCCCAACTTGTTCATGCACATTATCTTGATGTTCATTCGTGTAGACGAACAACCGAGCAATACACCGTGAAGAAGTGATGGCCAATTTATATAATAAATCATCTTGGATACTTATGTTTTTGTGTGATAAATAATAAACAAAGAGATCCAACTAGTAATAGGGTAGGAAATAGGGTCTTTCAACCAGAATTTGAAACTCCAGAGTTGTGTATCGATTCAATTTTTTGGCATATATTTAAGATAGACAACTATGGGGCAAAACTATTCAATATGAATGGCATGCACGATCTTGTTGGTAATTGATGCACGCCGTGTTGTTGACGAAAAAAAAAAAAGCAAAGTGCATGATCATGTGTGAAGGACACGCGTTCGTGCTCATGCGAACAAGTGGACAAATTAAGAACGTTGATTTATCTGAATCGAATGTCAACTAGAACACAAGGAAACACTTGTGGTCACAATGAAAACATCATATTTAGACTCCACAAGGAGCCATTGACTTCAATAACACATACACTACCCCTCTAAGCAGACAAACCGTCTTCCACAAAGACTACACCAAAAGTGCAACACTAGAGAATGAAAAGACAATGAACATGAAAAACATCCTCTATATTTTGGGTTTTAATAAAGGTCTCTTAGACATTGAACTCACCAGATAAATGTGTTCAAGTATTTTTTTTTTATACAAATGAAAGGAAACGGAAAGTCAACTTCTAGAAGGCGGCAGTCCTAAAACATCCATGTGGATGAAGTCTTCAACGTCTTGCAGAGTAGTCATGTCATTTGCGTTCAAGCCGTGACCTAGATGTACAAGTTTGTATGCAACAACGTTCATTTTCCTAAAATGTGTTGAACTGTAGTTTGAGTGAACCAAAATACCAGAGAGAAGATGTCGAAAATGAAATGGTTGCTTCCTAAGGTGATTTCCAAACTTAGTATTAATGAGCATGAGATTGTCTCCTTCACTATTTGGTTTTGCCTTCTTTCAACTTTTTCCCTGGGTGTTACTTCATGATTATAAGGATGTCCATGCTACTCGTGTATAATTATGCGATTCTAATGTTTTTAGTACGATCATGAAGCTCTGACACGTCTTAGTAAAACAAAGTGACCATCTAACTCTTTTCTGAAAGGCAAGAGGCAGGGCAAATTTACCCTCATCAAAATTGAATCCAGCTGCAGGCTTTAAGGGTCCGTTCGGCACCCTATTTTTTGGGGATTATTGAGATGAATATCAGAATAGCTCATTTTAAGCGTGTTCGGTGGAAGGAGATGAAGATGATTTTGAAAGATGATTTGGGAGATGAAAATCGAGATAATTTTCATCCTTTTGAGGCTGGATTATTGGATTATTTGAGAGATGAAAACAATTTCATCCCTTTCTACCCTTGACATTTGCATCATCCATCAACCCTACTGAAGAGAAGCGTAAGACATTTCTTCTAATATTCAACTTTGCGAGCCTCTTTCACTAAGAATTTCGTTTTTTTTTTGTTTCAGATTCTCAATCTCATAAGATCGAAGCAAATTCATAAAAAGGTAATTCCTATTATCCATCTACAATTTGTTTTTTCGGTTCATATATTAGGGCTAGGGTTCGTGGGTGCTGGTTGCAGGTATGAATGGGATTAGTGTTGAGCTTAACAATGAGATCATGGTAAACAGCCTTGTATTCATTCTTTTTTTTTTGTTTGGGTATACTGATTATCGCTTGGTTGAACTCTGAACTTGAACAGACTATCGCTTGTTTGGGTGTACAGACTATGGGTCCGTTCTCTGTATGTACTCAGTATTGTGATTAGCATTGGGATGTTTTTTTTTGTGATTGAAATACATGTTGGCATGAAAATTACATATATCTTGTAATCAATATACACTTATACAATGCTAAGGAATAATGGTTTGTTTAGAAATGGTAATTGAGAACTACGAGCGTGTGATTGTGTTCTTAGTATGACAGTGCGGATTCTTAAGTTGATTCTTCTGAATGTTTTCTTGAATGTACACTTATACAAAGCTAAGGAATAGTGCATGTGATTGGCTCCATTACTTTAGTATGATAGTGCAGATTCTTCTGAATTTTTTTTTTCATGGATCATGATCTAATTCTCTCTTATCTTTGTTTTTTTTCTAGTCATCCTCTACTAGTTGAACAAATTATTGTTAGATTGTGTTCTTAGTTTTGACAAGTGTGGTCTAAAAGGTATTGATTAAGTTGACTCTCTTATCAGCATGCATGTTTGTGATTGTGTTCGGTATTTCTTCTGAATGTTTCTTCCGAATGTTTTTTTTCATGGAACCTTAAATGATTGTCTTGCCATCAATTTTGTAGATGTCATTTGAGTCTGGCGAGTCGCTAGACATGGTTGGCTTCCATCCTACATGAGGATGGGGTTCAGACACATCTTCCACCAACTCTACTGACCCCGGTCTACGTGTAAGTTGTTTATAATTTGGCTTTTCTTTACCATTAATGGCATTTGATATATATTAAACCGCATTGTAGGAACTTGTTCGTGACTTGGACGATGAACTTATAGATACTTCATCACACAATCCTGATGTACAACGCATCCAAGAAATTGCACAAGGACTTCGGGAGCACCTTGTAGCAGCCGAGGGTGACTTGAGTGCAGCCCACCAACATATTCGATATGTGGAGGAAGTCAGTGCTCGTGCGGATGAGGAGTTTAACTCATTACAACAACATGTCACCGATTTTCAAGTTTCGAACATTCAACTCTCCTTAGCACTTGACAACACGAAGTTCATGTATGCACGCCGCATCCGTGTATACAATATGGTTGTGATTTGGATGTTGTGTCTCGTTTACCTTATTGTATCCTACTAGTGTCTCTCTAGAGTGTGTACCTGAAATTTTTTGTATCCAACATCTCTCCTAGTAGTTGGAAATGTCGGTATGTATCTATGCTTGGGATTACAAGTTCACTATCCATGTCGATGTGGGGTTTAGGGATTGACAATTCTATTGGCTCCATTTTGTACGCGTCGATGTGCTTCTAGTAAGGCTACAATGTTTGAAAACTAAATTGTATCTCCAACATTTTTGCTGTTAATATTAATGATGTAGCTTTATTTTTATTGAAATTATAATTTTGGATTTTGATTTGCACTTATTGTCTTGCTGTCTTGCTGCATTATTGTCTTGCTGTCTACATGTGGATTCTGATTTGGTAATGGCGAGTGATTGATTTGGTAATGGCGAGTGATTATTGTTGTCTTGCTGCATTTGCACTTACAGGTACAATGGCAAGTGATTGATGTGCTCTATAGAGATATGAAGATATCTCAAATGCCATTAGTGATTGATGTGCTCTAATTTTGGATTCTGATTTCCATTACTTTCTGAATGTTGAGGCAACTTTGGTAACAGCGACTGATTGTTGCGTCTTTCTGAATGTTGAAGGTGGAAGCTAGAACAGGGAAAGTGTTGTCCCAACTTGAACCATATGCTTTCTTATTTCCATATCCTGTATATATCCACCTATCAAAGCTCACCTCTTTTTTCAAATTTAAAATTTGTCCTATGATTTTGGGTATGGTGTTTTGATGTGAGAATTTATAAGTCATGATGAACGTATAGTTAATTGACCACATTTAGTATGGTGTTTTTAATTTTCTGGCACATTTCACTGTCATAATTTCTCCTATGTTTCTCCTGCTGCACCTTTGTTGTTTTTGTATCACTCTTTGGTTTGGATTGATAGCAATGCCAATCATATACAATTGGGGTTTACGCTATTCATAAGTGACTTATGGAATACTAGATTTTGGTTACCTAAGAATTCATTCACTTCCTTGTTCAGTGAACTGAGTGGGTTAGCATAGTTTTGGAAATATATTGATTTTCCTGGATCTGAATACCATAAAAAGTTGTTCTCAGCACCCATTTGATTAAGATTCATCTGTTCACACACCTAATTTTCTGATCTTTTTTTTTATTGGGTTAATAACTTATCATTTTACCTCTTCCTCAAGATCTAGTTCCTTCCCATCATCAACATGATAATTGTAATAACCGAAAATTTTAAACTCCGTTTAAATCCAGATCCAACCGGATTCCGGTCCACCAACTTTTATTCTTTTAAATAAAATAAAACGATACTTAAATTCTATTATTTTATGTGATCTTGATTCACATAAAATGATAAAGTATTTAACAGGAAATAAGTTCGTATAGTTAAAATAAAACCGAAGAGCGGTTCCGTGCGAGTTACTATCTATTTATTAGGCCATCTTAGTTATATGAGCAGGCCCAACGGACCCGGCCCAAATTTCAGGTCAGCCCAACCTATAATCCAATTAACCTAAACCCTAATCAGCTTCCTTAATCATACTTAATTCTAACCCTAATTTCTCCCCCTAATCTAATTACACTACCGAATCGATCGCCCAATTCCCCACCATCGCAGTCGACTCGCACCAGGAGGATCTTCACCGGCACCCTGCTGCTCAATAACGACCATCACCGCCACATCAGACTTGCTGCTGAGGACGAGGCTCGTCTTCGCCGGAGATCCCCGAGAGACGCGCCGCCTGTCTACGATTACCGCCGAACCACGACCGCCATCTTGGAAGAGCCACTGGAGCCAGCGTTGACGCAACCCGCTTGAGCTTTTCCAGGTGTCTACCACAGCGACGAACCACCCATCCTAGCATGCGACTCGACAGTCCGTAGGTAAGGTAAGCCAGACCCTTCCCTTCCCCATGTCTGCGCTACTTCTATCACAGCCTCGACCTAATCCGGATGACAGCAGGGAGATCGAATTGTAGCCGGAACTTACAGCCACTGCAGCGGTGCAACCGGACTGAACCAGCGACCCCGGAGGTGGTGGTGCCGATCAACGCCCTCAGCAGTGTGCCCTCTCCCCTTGATGCAGTCCGGTAGGTGGCCTGAACTTCTGTAGGAACCTTTTACAGCAACTCTTTGTCCGCGTGGTTAGGAGATTTGTTTGCAAGAGCTGTAGACTAGGTTGTTTAGTTTAATTGGAACAAGTTGTAACCCATGGGATTCGAACTGGGGATGTGTGGGTTTAGTTTTGGTCCAGAAACGTTGACAGTAGGTATCGAACTAGAGATCTCTTGCATATGCCATTTCCAGAATTTTAGTTGTACTCATAAGCTGACCTTTTGGAGGATAAGTTTCGATGCCTTAAAATGAACATCCACCGTTGAATTTTTAATATGTTGTAGATTGAAATACATAGTTTACTATGTTAAAATTTGAGAGAAAGTTAACGGTCGGATTGAGACTTACGAGGTCTTAAAGTAGAGCAGTTGGGCTGTTTTTGCAAAAGAGGATGAAAAATGACTAAGTGTAGAAATGTTAATTTTATCCCAACTTAGAATTTCATGAGAGTTTTTGGTTAAGAATTTTAGAGAGATCATGACACATATAATTAGTAGGTATATCCTAGAAAAATTAGGAAGTATATCCCGAAATTTTGATCTTTCATTAGAACCTTGGATCTCAATCCAAAGTCGGAACTTAACGACTTTTTATGAAAAACTAAATTTTTGTGTAACTCTTATAAATCCTCACTAAACCTTTGTATGAGAACTAGATTTAGGACATAGGTCCTAGAATAGAATTTTAGGACTAAATGATAGACTTTCCGGAGTTTCGGAATCAGGGGCAAAGTGGTCGTTTTAACCTAAGAAAAACCTTTTTCGTAAATTCCTTCCACGAGATTGTAAAACTTAGAAGTTATAACTTCTAAGAGTGTGAGATGTAATTTTGATCCACATGCCTTGTTTGACAGGCGATTGAGTTACTACGGTTGCAGACCGAGTTGAGACTTTTGAGAGTTGTGAATTGATTCAGGTAAGTCCTTGTGACTTACTTAGCTGGTTTCTGGATGTTAGTTGGATGACGATAGTGGTGTGTGTTGTGTGTTTATAATAACAACTTGTTAGGACGACCGTTGTTATTATGTGTTAAGGCCCAAGTGTATGTATAACGGGCCGTGACATCACTGCCCAGCTCTGCCAAGAGACTGGGAGGTTCTCTATACCCAGACCATACAGGTACACGGTGAGATGCATCGGATTCACTCCTGATGGGTACACGGGGGCGGAGGCGAGGTTTGGGAATCCCTCGTGTCACAAAATAAGTATCATTAGAGTGAATGACTTAAATAAAGATAATAAATGGATTGTTTGAAAGCATGATGAGTGTTTATTATTTTATGTGTGTGTGCGCTATTATTATTCTCCTAATGTTTAGATAACTAGCTAATGGTTGTTTTGTTGTGTTTTTAGATTTACCGCAGGTTAGAACAGCAGCTGAGTGATCCGGAAGTAGTGGTCAGCCGGGTCTCCGTACTCATTAGAGTGGGGTTGGGTGTTATCTTGTTGTTTCATTCTTCATGATAAAGACAGTTAGTCTTTTCCATTGTTTAAGTGCTATAGGCTGTTAGATCTTGTTGCATCCATCCGTTTAAAAATACTTTTTTTTATAAATTTCGGTTTTTCTTATTTGTGTCTTGTTGCAAGATCCTAGTAATATTGTTGTCAAACTGAGGTCGGGACCCATTGTGAGGTCCTAACCAGTAATGTCCCGAGTTCTGAGAATTCGGGGTGTTACAACATGGTATCAGAGCTCTAGGTTGGCAACAATGGCACTTGAAATCTTCTGAAAGACCGAATAAGTACTTAAGCAGAACCCGAAAAGGGATCTGAGTTTTAAAAAGAACTTTTGGTTTTCAAATGCATGCATAGACTGGTTGGGAATAGAAAGTACGGCTGACCACCACTACTACCGCGGATCTCAGTATGCTTAGTATGAACTTTAGGTTGTTACTCTCTTTGGACTTATTAGCTTGATTATAATGATAGGTGATGTAGATGAATATGCCGAAGATTAGTAGAAATTGTAGTTATGTTATGTCCTTAACGGAGATAACATAATGAGTTTCTCACCCGTTGACACTTCTAAGTAGATTTTGAAGGGTGTCAACGTGAGGATTAGTATGCACACCTTATGTGTATTAGGGTAGACGAACGGCGGACAACTCCTTCGAGCTTGTTGAAAAACGTCGAGACAAAAAAAAAAGGTGAAGACTAAAAGACAACACCAACTGCGATGACAAGAAGGGGATCCCAAGTCAACCCAATAGGATCAAATGAAGGATATACACGAGGGTAGTTCCAGCAACGCGTTGGATGACCGGCAAGTATACAAATTGGAAGAGACAACACATAGGTTCTTTCAAGATGGTGTAAAACAATGTTACAAACAAAGGGGATGCCTTCAGAAACACAAATAGACATGAAGGTCAAGGTGAAATATAGTAGCAATCTAGACAAGAGGCATTGAATTTAAGCTTACTGACGGACCAGGCGGTGAAAGTTGAGGCTAGAAGCAGAGCGGAATATGATCACTCTCGACAAGCTACTTGACACCACAATCAAGATGGGAAACCGAGACAATCATAAGCGTAAGGGTCAAGATAAGATACTTTGTTCATCCCGATACGAAGATTAAAGAGCCGCCAAATGAAAGCTTACAGGTTGCTAGAATGGGAAAGGCCGATTTCACCGCCATGGAAGCGATATGACCTCCTAGAACACACAAGAATTTCAACAAGGATCGGGATACAACAAAGACCGGATTTCTCTAAAAGAGGAAGTACAAGCAGCGCCCCAAGGAAGGAGGGTGTAGAAGAAATTACAAGTTCGTTGACGGTAGACGCAGATACAACTAGACTCGTAAGATTATAGGGCTCTTATAAGAGTGTAATTTGTAGAAGGAGATAAAGGGGTATAAATAGAAGAGAATTATCTTCATCTTGTATATCAAACCTCAAGTCTACAATCTTATAGAAGGTCAACTACAGACTAACTGGTAACAACAGAGAAGTTACACGTGCGGGCTAACTAGTGATGGTTGGTTGACAGATAAGAAGAATAACCACAAAGTTATAAAGGAAATTTACCGACAGCTGGGGAATTTCTTCTAGAGATCAACGGTGACAATGGTGAAGTTAAAACAATACAAGTACTAGTAGTCTTGATGGTAACATTGAATGAGTCCAATATGATAACTCTAATAAAGAAATTAAAGAGAAGCTATGGACGGTCGGTAATGACCATCGAGGATAGTAAGTAAAGGGAATTGTTGTGAGTAGTAACTTACTACCGACTAAGAAAATATACATATCAAGGTTCGTATGAATGGACCCCTGTAAGAAGAACTAAAAGACCAAGAAGAAGTAAATGATTGTGAACAGGTCCTATGACTTAGCATTCCACACAAGTAGGACTGATGGTGCTCCTCCGAAAAAAAGTGGGGTCAAACTGTCTAGATTGACAGGGGAAACCCTTGTGAGTAATGATGTGACACAGAATAATTGGAATGGTAGAGACGGCACAAACATAGAGAGTACGATTTAAAGCCTTGGTGAAATGGGTGGTCGAGTTGTGAGGTGATTGCAGATGGAATCTACATGGGGGATAGAACAGACATGTGAAGAAGTAAAGTTGAATGACTAAATGATGTTATATGGATCCGGTATTACCCCAATAAGATGATTACCGAAAAATGTTTATATAAAAGCTTAATGAGAAATGGAGGTACTAAAATAAAAAATTCAAGCTGGACAGATGACATAAGAGTTAATGAAAGTAATCAGACCAACCCACGTAGTCCGCAAGGCGTATATGAGGAAACTCAAAGGGATTTAACTACCTTACTAATGTTAAATATTTAAAGAAGATAAAGCGACATGAGTATAAGGAAAACATAATAAATGCGATGCGAGAAATTTGATTGGGGAGAAAATCATATGCATCTGATGGGTCGTATACAAATTGTACCATTAGATGTGTAATAAAAATCATACTATCAGACTGATGACACTATGGTAGATTAAGTGTAAATCTATGTAAGAGTACAAGTAACTGAAGTTCCAACACATAATGAGTAGTAATGATCAACAGATAGTTAGAGACCGATACAGAGAAGAAAAACGTATAAGATGAGTCACCGAGTAGAAGAATTCACAAGACAAGCTTGAGAGACCAAAAGAGATAAAATGTCGACCCAGATATGAGGATGTAAGGTGCATGAAAGGGATACCTACAATGGAGTGTAGAAGCAAAATGTAGACTTTACTAGTGTGCAGAGGTTTTGACCTCCTCAAAGATATAGAAATTTGAAGGGAATCGCAAGGCCGGTATGAAAGAGTCGAAGCCCTGCAGCAGAAACAACGGAGTTTCATGAAGGCAATAATTCCGGTAACACCAGCAAAGGAATGTATATATGAGAACGGCCTTGGTGGAATCGAAAGCCCAAGGTAACCCCAATTATCACGGGACCTAAGTCATCAACATCAACGGCCCATGCAAAGAGAACTGCAAGGGGATAATAACTAAAGTCATTAGAACTACCAAGACCCTTACCATCTATCGTTGAAGACTTGGAATGACTATTTACGTCAAGATGAATGACCCAGTTGGGCTTGAGAAGTAGAGTTAGCCTAAGGAAACAAAAATGTGGAAGATGAAATGAATTAGCAAAGCATGAAAGGATTAATCGAGCAGATGATGCTCACCAAGAATTTATCGCCAGTATAGGTATGAGAAGAGTAAGTCCAGGATATTGAGATAAGTCAATTATAGACTGACCGACGTCAACCGAGGACGTGTAAGTGTTGGTGGGTATTGACGAGTAGGTACCGTTAAGAAGAGACATTAGTGACTGCGGATTTAAGAGGTAACTTTACCGATGCCTTGGAGGATTCCCCAAGTAAGCAACGACAACCTTCTGGGATGATCTATGAATATGGAGATAATCGGGTTAGAGGTTGCTTACTGGTTGGTTAAGAACAGACTACGGTTGAGTAAGAGAGTAAGGGTCGGTGTGAAGAAGATCTTGCTAGTATTAGAAGGAAAGTATAGGCGGGAGTTGGGTAAATCATGTTGACCCTCAGAAAGACGCCATTGTGACTAATGGGTGCTACACCAGAAGCGTGGTAGACCCATAACCCACAAATGAAGAAAATCAATGTTAGGTCAACTATGATTTCAAGTTAAGGAATTAGAGATCTATATGAAATGGTCTACTTGGGTGTGTGATTTGTTTTAAGTTATATAGACTTTAAAGCTTGACTAGAAGTAGGTGAGAACTTATTAGTTGAGGGACGATCTGACTGGGTCACACTAATGAAACCGGACCAAGTGAGTGTATTACAAGTGCATTAGACACTTAGTAAAGTGCCAGAAGATGCTTCAAATTATTGTTTTAGAGATAATAGTCGGGATCTTACGAAGAGTTAGAGGCAAATGGGTTCAATAGAAGAAATAAGTCTTATGGTTAAATTTGGTAGAGTCATCAAAAGAGCTAGAAGTAAGTTTAGAAGCCAAATCGTTGAGAGAGTACCTACTGAATCCGAGACACGTCATTTAGCCGGTTCATGCTTTTGTAGAATTCCAATGGTCTAGACGAGGAATCAATGAGGCTACTTAGGAAACGGAGGGGAGCATTAGAAATGGTTACCCTGAGTACCTTGCGGAGTTAGCCGCTACCTTTGTGTCGACGAGTTAGTACTCGGATGCTGTTTGTTTGACTTTTCATGTTTTACCTTGGTTTGAGTAGTTGTGTTTTATGTTATGTGTGCCTAAATATGATGATTGAGTAGTGCATGTTAGAAAATGAGACTTAATAAAACCAAGTTACAACAAGAAAGTCGTTAGTTAGATACTCTATTCTGAGTTTCGGGACGAAACTTCTTTTAAGAGGGCACTGATGTAATAACCGAAAATTTTAAACTCCGTTTAAATCCGGATCCAACCGGATTCCGGTCCACCAACTTTTATTCTTTTAAATAAAATAAAACGATACTTAAATTCTATTATTTTATGTGATCTTGATTCACATAAAATGATAAAGTATTTAACAGGAAATAAGTTCGTATAGTTAAAATAAAACCGAAGAGCGGTTCCGTGCGAGTTACTATCTATTTATTAGGCCATCTTAGTTATATGAGCAGGCCCAACAGACCCGGCCCAAATTTCAGGTCAGCCCAACCTATAATCCAATTAACCTAAACCCTAATCAGCTTCCTTAATCATACTTAATTCTAACCCTAATTTCTCCCCCTAATCTAATTACACTACCGAATCGATCGCCCAATTCCCCACCATCGCAGTCGACTCGCACCAGGAGGATCTTCACCGGCACCCTGCTGCTCAATAACGACCATCACCGCCACATCAGACTTGCTGCTGAGGACGAGGCTCGTCTTCGCCGGAGATCCCCGAGAGACGCGCCGCCTGTCTACGATTACCGCCGAACCACGACCGCCATCTTGGAAGAGCCACTGGAGCCAGTGTTGACGCAACCCGCTTGAGCTTTTCCAGGTGTCTACCACAGCAACGAACCACCCATCCTAGCATGCGACTCGACAGTCCGTAGGTAAGGTAAGCCAGACCCTTCCCTTCCCCATGTCTGCGCTACTTCTATCGCAGCCTCGACCTAATCCGGATGACAGCAGGGAGATCGAATTGTAGCCGGAACTTACAGCCACTGCAGCGGCGCAACCGGACTGAACCAGGGACCCCGGAGGTGGTGGTGCCGATCAACGCCCTCAGAAGTGTGCCCTCTCCCCTTGATGCAGTCCGGTAGGTGGCCTGAACTTCTGTAGGAACCTTTTACAGCAACTCTTTGTCCGCGTGGTTAGGAGATTTGTTTGCAAGAGTTGTAGACTAGGTTGTTTAGTTTAATTGGAACAAGTTGTAACCCATGGGATTCGAACTGGGGATGTGTGGGTTTAGTTTTGGTCCAGAAACGTTGACAGTAGGTATCGAACTAGAGATCTCTTGCATATGCCATTTCCAGAATTTTAGTTGTACTCATAAGCTGACCTTTTGGAGGATAAGTTTCGATGCCTTAAAATGAACATCCACCGTTGAATTTTTAATATGTTGTAGATTGAAATACATAGTTTACTATGTTAAAATTTGAGAGAAAGTTAACGGTCGGATTGAGACTTACGAGGTCTTAAAGTAGAGCAGTTGGGCTGTTTTTGCAAAAGAGGATGAAAAATGACTAAGTGTAGAAATGTTAATTTTATCCCAACTTAGAATTTCATGAGAGTTTTTGGTTAAGAATTTTAGAGAGATCATGACACATATAATTAGTAGGTATATCCTAGAAAAATTAGGAAGTATATCCCGAAATTTTGATCTTTCATTAGAACCTTGGATTTCAATCCAAAGTCGGAACTTAACGACTTTTTATGAAAAACTAGATTTTTGTGTAACTCTTATAAATCCTCACTAAACCTTTGTATGAGAACTAGATTTAGGACATAGGTCCTAGAATAGAATTTTAGGACTAAATGATAGACTTTCCGGAGTTTCAGAATCAGGGGCAAAGTGGTCGTTTTAACCTAAGAAAAACCTTTTTCGTAAATTCCTTCCACGAGATTGTAAAACTTAGAAGTTATAACTTCTAAGAGTGTGAGATGTAATTTTGATCCACATGCCTTGTTTGACAGGCGATTGAGTTACTACGGTTGCAGACCGAGTTGAGACTTTTGAGAGTTGTGAATTGATTCAGGTAAGTCCTTGTGACTTACTTAGCTGGTTTCTGGATGTTAGTTGGATGACGATAGTGGTGTGTGTTTATAATAACAACTTGTTAGGACGACCGTTGTTATTATGTGTTAAGGCCCAAGTGTATGTATAACGGGCCGTGACATCACTGCCCAGCTCTGCCAAGAGACTGGGAGGTTCTCTATACCCAGACCATACAGGTACACGGTGAGATGCATCGGATCCACTCCTGATGGGTACACGGGGGCGGAGGCGAGGTTTGGGAATCCCTCGTGTCACAAAATAAGTATCATTAGAGTGAATGACTTAAATAAAGATAATAAATGGATTGTTTGAAAGCATGATGAGTGTTTATTATTTTATGTGTGTGTGCGCTATTATTATTCTCCTAATGTTTAGATAACTAGCTAATGGTTGTTTTGTTGTGTTTTTAGATTTACCGCAGGTTAGAACAGCAGCTGAGTGATCCGGAAGTAGTGGTCAGCCGGGTCTCCGTACTCATTAGAGTGGGGTTGGGTGTTATCTTGTTGTTTCATTCTTCATGATAAAGACAGTTAGTCTTTTCCGTTGTTTAAGTGCTATAGGCTGTTAGATCTTGTTGCATCCATCCGTTTAAAAATACTTTTTTTTATAAATTTCGGTTTTTCTTATTTGTGTCTTGTTGCAAGATCCTAGTAATATTGTTGTCAAACTGAGGTCGGGACCCATTGTGAGGTCCTAACCAGTAATGTCCCAAGTTCTGAGAATTCGGGGTGTTACAATAATCATCTTGGAGTTGCAGTAACTAAGTGATCAAGTAACCTAATTAGAGAGCTTTCTTCTCTCAAATATGCAAAGACTAATTAGATGGATAATGTATATATAATTAGCTATGATATCTTCTCGTCTTCATGTCCAAAGGGGATCCCACATGGATCCAAGCTTGGTATCATCAATGAAGCAGATAAGAATGTCATTACCCGGAAAGCCGGCAGCAGCTGTAGATTCAGGTGAGGACATGGAAGAGGGCGGGGAAGACGGAAGGGAATGGGTTGTTTGACCCATTTCTGTATAGATTAGGGCCAAGAGGTTGGACTATTTACATTGCCAGGTGAAAAGCTCAGCTTGTATATAAATTAAGTTAAGGTGTTGGTCAAGCTTGTATATTAATTAAGTTGCTTAGCTTTCTTAATTCCAACTACTCTCATCTTTTAACTTTAATGGTGGTTTGAGCTACAATATAAAAAGAATCCAATTTAGTGAGGTAAAAGTCGAACATACAAGACATAATTTGGCTATTAAGCAAAGCAGTACTCGTAGCATTCTCTTTTTAAAAAGAAGTATGAAATTATTTACAAATACTGGCTTATAGTGTTAAATTCAACTTCAGCATATTCACTACATCAGCACCTTAAAAATATGCATTCAATCATGATAATATTACAACATACACATTTCCTTAAGCTCTACTGCATTTATTCTTCCTTATGTTATAGTTGATAGTTATATGACGGATTTTTTGTTTTATTACATTAACAAGAGACTAGAACCAAGAACGAGAATTTGACAGCTAAATTCACAAATCCAGACACAATCCCAAGTTCAATCTGCCTGAATTAAAAAATGGGATAAACAGATAACATTTGCAATAACAAATGGGATAATTTTCTCTCAATACCCTCTTTTACATCAATGAGCAAGTGCAGTGATACAATAGCTCTGAAAATGGAAGGAACAAACAACTCAATTACAGCAACTTTATCAACAAGTTATTAATGATCTTCAATCTTCTAAACCGTGTAACTTATTAGTGCATCAAATAGGGTAATTCACAAATACAAAATTTGACAGCTAAATTCACAAAGCTTAAAACCATTAACAATTAATCCATAAATACTCATAGTTTGGGCTTCCATCACCACAAATTTCATTACAAAAGCCAACAAACACAAGTTTCCCTACAAAAGGCTTCCATGACCAAAAGTTTCATAACTACATATATCAGTAGACCAGAAAGTGAACCACAAAAACTGAACAAAAGCCGGTCTACCCTCGTCAAAATTTCATCAAAAAATTATCAGTATATTTACAAAATATGAACAGACCCACTAAAGTCTCAGTCGACGCCGGTCATTCCATATTTGTGTTGCAATCGAATCACGAGTTTCACGCATCCCGTCTGGCATGTCATCGTCACCTTCAAATTCTTCATCATCTTGCTCAAAATGAGTTTCCACTCCTTCATCCGCTCTACCCTCGTCAAAATACTCGTCACTGTTTTTGTTCTTCAATATGAAGTTGTGCAAAACAAAACATGCGATAATTATGTCAACTTGGGTTTCAACTTTGTAAGAT
Source organism: Fagopyrum homotropicum (assembly GCA_033239125.1). Taxonomy (NCBI): domain Eukaryota; kingdom Viridiplantae; phylum Streptophyta; class Magnoliopsida; order Caryophyllales; family Polygonaceae; genus Fagopyrum; species Fagopyrum homotropicum. The sequence goes on along the minus strand of BSWB01000007.1, from coordinate 115,015,378 downwards.
GGCAGTTGTTTCATGATTCTCCATCTTCCCTTACACACCCCAAAGTTTCGTTCGATATGGCTGCGCGCTGAGGAATGTATCCAGTTAAAGTCCTCTTTTGCATTCTTTGGAGTCGAATTCTGAAATTGAACCTGGTGGTATTTCACCTTAGAGTACGGAACCATATACCCTTGCTTGTCTGGATATCCCTTGTCCACTAAATAATATTGACCTATTCATGCACACACACTTATAAATATATATCAAATATCGACCTATTCATACTTGACTCAGTTAAATACTGTTACTAATATTTGTTACCCGGTGGAGGATGAGGGAAATTGAGGGCCCTTGTGGTTAACGCATGATTGAATACCTTAGCATCATGAGCACTTCCTACCCATCCCGCTGACAGAAAAATGAAATACATATCAAAGTCACACACTGCCATCACATTGAATGTGGTTGCACCCTTACGCCCTCTATATGGCATTTGTTCTTCAATTGGAATTGTTGCGTTGATATGAGTCTCATCTATGCATCCAATTGCCCCATGTGACCGTGTCAGAAAATCACTCAAAATTAGTTCTTCCACTAGGTTCAACGACAAGTACAATATGTGCAAAATTTGAACGAACCTTAAAGTATTTGTATCTGTTGTCATTCAGAATTCTTTCGGGAATAGATCGAAAATTTGGATCGGGAGGGCGTAGTAGTTCGCTTGCAAGTCCTTGGAAGTTGTGTGATCGTCCAATAATAGATTCCAATACCTCATGGATTGCCCGACTTATTGTATCACCCGATCTTTGAAACCTTTCGCTAGTAGAACGGTTTGAAACACCTGCAGCCAGTGTGTATAAGAATATTCCAACTTTCTCGAGCACTGACATATTTGAAGAAGGTTGTAGTCCATGTTTCTTATTTAGCTCCCCACATAGTCGTAATAGGACATGTTTCTCAACGTGAAGTGCATTTTTACACCGCACATCAGAAGGTGATGTTAGCAATTGTTCCATCCACTTGGCACCTGTTAGTTCGGACGTGTAGCATGGCACCTTGTACATGTGTTTGAAGTAGTGCGAGTACATAATAGCTGCATTATCCCGCAAAGATCTATGCATCATCAGGATAGCCTTTTGATGCCGAGTCAGTTTTCGGGTTGCCATTGTAGGGCTTGGTCACTCCTATAGTGACAAATAAACATTAAAATCAATTAAATCCGAACCTATTTAATTTTCTCATGATCGGACATAATTAATCAAATAAAATATAAAAAAAAAATTGTAAAAACAAACCCAAATTGATAGATAACAGTAACATAATTCAGAAAATATGACAATGACTCACAATATCCATAGACTACATGTCAAAGATGCAACTTTGGCTAAACTTAAAGCATTGTTGTTGGAAATAAAAACAAATATGAAATGTTCCATTCTTGCCCCTAACTTAAACCAGTTACAAATAGAAATCAACTCAACATTTTCCTAAGCATCCAAATTTCCACTTCAACCATGATAGTTTTGAAGAATCTTTGTCCAAAGTCATGAAACAGTTTCGGGTTTCATCTGTCATCATCGCATCGATTGCGAAACACCATAAAGGCTCTCCTTCAACTAGAGAGCCCTCATTGACCATCCGATCAATAAATTCCAAACTATCATCATATGTGAACCTTCTCTTTGTTGCACATGATCTTGAACTACCAATTTCACCTTCCAACATGGTCATCATCCTTTCACTATTTTTCTCAATCATAGCAAAACCTTCAGCGAAGACGGTAGATCCCTTTGAAGTCCTTTTTTTGCGTGTCGTCGGGGTTTGGGTAGATCCTTTACTGACCTTTGTCTTTTTAAGTGGGGGATTATCAAGTTTCGATGATTCTCCTTGTGTTTGTGTGACCTTCATGTACACATTATTGAGTAAATCTTCATCTGGAACCTCAAGGTTGAGGTGCATAAGATCATCGTATCCCTTGTCAACTCCGTATACATCTTCATCCTCACGCAAAACATCATCATTTAATTCATTTCCTCTTCAGCACCAGGACCCTCCACATCCATACCAGGAACCACGCAATATTTTCTTGTTGCAACTGTGTTGTTGAAAATCTCATCCCATAAGTCACTGATTTCGGTAGGAATCACCTTGTTACGGAAAGTCTTGTACTTGGGATTTTCCTATAATAAAAAGGGTTATTACAGATATATAATAAAAAACAGTATATATATGGGAGTGATTTTATCCGGCGCCGGCGTAGAGGCCGGCGTCGGCGCATTGCGAGTGCGCGCAAGGGCTCGCGCACTCGCAATGCGCAAGCGCGCGAGGGAGCGCGCTGGCGCAGCGCGCCTGCGCGAGGGAGCGCGCTGGCGCAGCGCGCCTGCGCGAAGGCGCGCGCCCAGCCCGCCTCCGCGCCTATTTAAGGAGGCGCGGAGGCCAGCCTCTCTTGCCCTTTTCTTCCCCGCTTCCGCTCCGCGTTCTTTGCCCTCGTCGCGCACTTCCGTTGCCCTAGATTTTTTTTTTCGCTTGTTTTCATCCATTTCTTTTTTTTTTTCGATACGTCCAACAATGGAGGAAGATTCAGTTATCGAGAGATCTAGGAGTAGACCACTTGTGAATCGATTCCAGGTTAGTTAATATTGTTTTTTTATTGTTTATTTATTTTTTGCATTATACTTGAAACTAGTTAGTTTAGTTAGGTTCGGTTAGTTAGGAATAATTGAAATTGGATTAATTTCGATAGTTAGTAGTATTGAAACTATTTAGTTTAGTTAGGTTTGGCTAGTTAGGAATAATTGTAATTGGACTATTATCGATAGTTAGTATTATTGAAACTACTTAGTTTAGTTAGGTTCGGTTAGTTAGGAATAATTGTATGATAGTTAATGTAATATATATATATATATATATATTTACAATATATATGTATATGATTATAATAATAACACAATTTTATATATAAATATATATATATACATTTATAATATATGTATATAATAGAAAAATAAAAATTTGAGTTAAAAAAATATACAGCATATGTTGAGGACTGTCAGTGAGAAGAGGAAGAGGGCGAGTAGATTAGTCACAGCTTCCGCCCGTCGAGAGGCTGTAGCTCGACGAGTTAGACTTGCATCGGCATCCGTTCAGGCACCTGTAGATGCAGCTGTAGAGGCATCCGTTGAGGCACCTGTGGATGTACCTGTGGATGCACCTACAGATGCAGAGGTTCATGCACCTGTAGATGCAGCTGGCGAGGAGGATGTCGTACCTATTTCACTTACTGCTTATTACGACACGGAGGATTCTGCGCACGATATGTCTCATTTAGATGATATACTAGAGGATGAGCATGAGGAGATACGAGTTGAGGAAGAGCAGCAGCAGCAGGACATACCACAGCCGGGGGAGCCGGACGACTTACCTGAGCATGTACGTGATGAGGAGCAGGTAGAGGAGGACGTACCTCCTCCTTTATTGACATGCTATGCTGACCACGGAGCCAGCGTTATATGGGACGGTATGGCTTCTCCCGTGATTAAAGTTGTTCGGAGGCTCGACGCATTCAGTAGATTACGTGAGTGGCGACGAGATGTAGATGACGCATTTTCATGGTTTGGATTAGCTAGACGCAGCGGACTGACGGATTTGGAGGACGTACAGTTTGGCGGCGTCGATCATTGTCTGATTACGGCGTTTGTCGAGAGGTGGCACCCAGAGACAAACACATTTCACATGCCATGGGGAGAGATGGGAATAGCGCTACACGATGTTCAGATCATTATAGGACTACCAGTTGATGGAGATGCATTGGTGACTTCCGTCAATGATAGTGTACGACTTGATTGGCTAGTTCAGCGTCTTGGCTTATCACCAGCAGAGGCTAGACGTCAGACTTCACAACTATTCTGCGATACTACTAGGCGTAGAGCCGCTGAGATGTTGCCCCTTCCAGAGCCTCCACATGACACTATTGCATCTGCATATCTATTATTGTCCATATCGTCGACTTTGGTAGTCGACAAGTCTACCAACAGGATGCGAGGATGGCTTATTGATCTAGTACGAGATCATTTGAGGACAGACGCGTATGCTTGGGGCACCGGGACCCTTGCTTATCTTTACAGATGTTTGGGGGACGCCACCAGGAAGAGGGTGACGACGATGGCAAGATGTACTTCCCTGTTACATGTGTGTTGTCGTAAATATTTTCCTTAATATAACGTCACTTTATTAATAAGTTATTATTAATTAATAAAAGAATTTGTACAGTTTTGGATTTACGCACATTTCCCGTCATTGGGATGTGCCGCTGTGGAGGATCCGGATATGCTAGGTCATGCACGGTGGTGTTCGAGACTTTCTGTCCCGAAGACTCCGTCTATTACCGTAGAGAGGTTACACTCCTTACGAGCTCAGTTGGACCAGATGAGGGCGGAGGATGTGTGCTTTATCCCGTATGATGAGCGGGTGCTTGATTTTGGTGTAGAGCATGGTGTTTCTCGGTATCGGGGTATCATACGGATATCCGACATAGAGGAGGCGTATATGCCGGACCGTTTCTTGCGACAGTTTGGATACGTACAAACAGTGCCTCTACCCCGTATTCCTCCCATTCATGAGATTCGTCCGGCGACCGGACGTGGATCTAGGCTTTCATATCCTCTCTCATACGATCGTTGGGCATCCCGCCATCTGGAGGAGACCAGAGTTTCACTAGTTGGATTGATACCAGCTACCTCTCCTTGGCTCGTCGATGATGCGTACATGTCTTGGTATACGGTCCATTGCCATCCGTACGTCTTGCCGACGTCCATTGCACTCTAGTTACCTATAGACCGTCCCCCACCTATTCCGGTTTCACATCAAAGAGTACGTTTGTTTTTAACATTTAAATTACTCTTTATTTTAATTTTCAATTATATTAAAATTTTATTTTCTGTATTGCAGCGTCTTCACATTCTTATAGGAAATTTACGAGAGATGCAGGCTCGCGGTCTTCCGTATTCTGCAGAGGATATAGATCACATGATAGCGGAGGCAGTTAGACGTACGCCTCCTGTGGCTCCATCTCAGGTCCGGGCTACACAGCATCCTCCAGCTCCAACACATTTGTAGTTGTAGTTTAAAACACATTCCGATTCTATATTTTTGATGGATATTACACTTGAGCGTATGTTTTTTTTTTATACTGTTATATTTATTTTGGATGGATAATATGTATTGTTTTTTACTTTTGATGTTTTCCTAAGTTTTTTTAGCGATTTTATTTTCCTTAAGTGTCAGTCAACTATTTTAAACTACTAAAACACAATGAGAACCATATATGAAACCGACTAAATCAATGTTGTCAACAAGTACAATAAAAACGTCTAAAACACGATTTCAAGTAAGGTTTCTCAAAACGGCTAAAGATATCCTGCACTATTGTGTTCAACTCCCCATGCTCGACGGAGATCCTCATAACGAGCTATCCTTTCAATGAAAGGCGCATCCCATCCATCCACACTTGCATCATGGTTATTTTTCCAAACGTCGCTCAACAACGTTAACGGAGCATCATCTTTTAACCATACCTACAAAAATAAAATTACAGAAAACGGTTAGTAAATATTAGGTCTAAATATACGTCTATTGAATGAAAGTAAATTTTCAACCTACCGGCACAAAGTATGTGTTGTTATATATATAGGCTAACGAACAAATGACCGTAGGGGCCTCTTGGTCGGAAACGGTGGCAATCATAGACAGGAATGTCGCTGGAATGTTCCCTAGTACAACCAATGCAATCTTATAGTAGGTGGCGGTTGCACATGCGATCATCGGTATTTCCATCCAATTTGGTTCTGGACACGGAGACTTACTCGTCCAATAAACGTTTTGAATGACTTCGTCAACATGATTGAGGATTCTACACTGCAATGATTAACAAGTAAGATTATGTAAAATCATGGATTATAATTAAAACTTTGATGTAACCGGAAGACTTAGTTACCTTGGAATAAAATTCCCTTCTCGCATTTAACTCCATAACCATATCTCGCCGTATTATCAAATAATCCTCATCCGAGAATCCCAACACCGCGGAAATTGCTCTATATCCACAATGACCGTCTCCTGGTACATCCCTTACTCTCAATACATAAGGCTCCATGAACTTTGGAAAATCTTCTTCCCTCAAACAAAATCCGGTCTTTGCGGGTTTCTTTCCTTTACGTCGTGCTCTACTCGTAGGAGTCAACTCCGGTGTAGAATCTACATCTTTAGCTTTCTTCCCTTTCGGACGCCCAGGACCACGTGCAGCAGAATGCTCAAAAGAGCTAGGCTCTCTTCTAGTTGATCTCGGGATTGGAGTTCGTCCCTTTGTATTGGCCTTCTGTGCCGGCTCCTTCATTGTCGTACCCCCGGGATTTTCCATGTCATCCACAAAAGATGCAATCTTATCTTGCTCATCCGGGCTTAACATATTTGAGTCCATTCTTTCTCTAAACCTGTTCAGCGCCGCTTGATTCGGGTTCGAACGATCATCATCATCATCATCACCAATATCACCATCCAAAAAATCAACCGGATTTCAATGAACTTGCTTCCAATAAGGGTGTATCTGTGACAAATAGATAGGTCTACGAGCCCGGATCGCTAGTCTAAAGTCATGCACACACGGCACTCCATAAACCTCTCTCCAATAACTATCCCGACATCCTTCATCATCTCTTGTATGTCGAGCCTTGGTGTAATTATTCCACAAGAGCGTGAAACACTCATTTGTTACGTAGTCACGGAGCAAGTCAAATATCGGTATACGCACCTGCAAAAAAAGGTTTATTAAATATCAAATAAATATTTAACATTATTTTCATCAATTAAACTATTGATATACTAACCTCTCGTGGAATCTTCTCCCGTGACATCTCTAGAGAAGCTTGTAGCTTTTGGACTTGGTCCGTGACCATCAAATGTATGCTATCACAAACCAGCTGAAATCCTCCAACGCTAGAATCTAGTATTTGCTTCAACAACTTGTGCGCGGACTCACACCTAAGAAGAAAATTTTATTACAAAAAACGAAGAAATGTTTAACAATGTAGTGAATGTTTAAATAACTTACGCATTTGTCGTTCGTGTGCCGAAATGATGATGTAGGTCAGTCCATGCTCGAACGATTGCCTCCTTGTACGGGTCAAGCCAAGTCGTCTCTAGATAGGTCATTAACCTCGGAGATGATTGCCAATAGTCTCTCATTTCCAACAAACGGCGTTGGTAGCTTCCAGGGGATCTTGACTCGAACAAGGCATGACAATGGGATATGAAGAGTGCTTCCGCTTCCTTATTGCGCAAAACAAGTGCCGCTCTGTTAACTATATTGCACTTTATGTGAAACGTGTACAATATATGCTTCACCTCGGGAAATACTACACCCAATGCGCTTATAAGACCAAGCTCACGATCAGTGGCAATCACCTCCGGCGTCTTTCCGTATAACAAATGCCGGACCCTCCTCAAAGCCCACTCGTAATGATCTCTATTCTCCTGTGCCATGAACACAAAAGCAATTGCGAATGTCTTCTTGGTGCTAGTGATGCCTACGATCTCCAACAATGGCATATTGTACCTAAAAGTAATACGAAACAAAGACTGAGTTACAATTTCTGAGGAAAATAAGAATGAGTGTATAAAATAAAATAAAAATGTGGCTTGAATTGAAGCTTACTTGTTGGTCTTATATGTCGAGTCCATCACAATAACATAGGGAAACATGTTGAGCAAATGCCTCGAGTCGGGATGTGAGATAAAGAAATCAATCACTTCATCGGAATCTTGACTTCTCCGAGTGTTTATATAGTATCCACGTTCCGTCAACGTGTGAATGCTTGTTGTAATGGAGATCTTCCTTCGGCTTGTTCCATTCTAATCTTCAAACCGGTGTTGTAAACTTGACGGATGGAGGTGACATTGTCGGGATCCTCTAATTGTACGGATTTTAATATATGTCTCGGTTTAAGCCAGAATTCAATTCACGCTCCACCTTTCGGGTCTGCTTCGGAGTCATACGTCCAACATATGCATGACCTCTTAACACCGAAGGAATGATATGGTTGTGGATTCCACATACAACCCTCACCGTCCACTTTTCCTCTTCAATTTGGGTTCCTACAAGCTCAAACAAACACATACACTTCTTCGAGTTTTTTTTCCGACTAGAACTTGGAACATGATCGGGATCTACGTCTTTTTCTTTTCTCGGTCCTCCGTGTCTATCACAACCCAATTGTAGGATACGAAAACCCCTTCTATCCAACCATGATTTTTTAATGACCAACACCATATTCATAGCGTTGGCCACATACCGAGCTCATCCCAAAAAGTTCTCTCTATCCGCAAAATATCCATGAAGCTCAAATTTTGAAGAATAATTGGTACTGAGAGCACGAGAGTAATCCATAAGAACCTAAATAAAAATAATATAGAATATTATTTTAAAAAAACACATCATTTTATTCTTGCATTGCTAATTCTATGATTTCGATTCTCTATTCTAACATTGCTAATTCTATGATTCCGATTCTCTATTCTTGCATTGCTAATTTTATAATTCCGATTCTCTATTCTAAAATTGCTAATTCTATAATTTCGATTCTCTATTGTAACATTGCTAACTCTATAATTCCGATTCTCTATTCTAACATTGCAAATTCTATAATTTCGACAAAATAAAACGACATAACGGTAAAGTATAAAATTGAGTTTGTACACTTACTTCAAGTTTTGCGAGAATTTCTTCCGGATCACTATATTTTTCAATATCGAACGGCATCAACGAGCTTTCACCATCGGATTCTACATCAACTTCATCGGAATACGACGACATTTTAACGACTTTTTTCTTTACGTTTTCTAACTTGTGGATGAAGGTGAATGAGTCTCATATGTAATTATATAGGCTCGAAATATGCCCAACGGCTATATTCCCCCAACGGCTACAAACCCAACGGCTACATCCACTCGATTTTCGAAAGTGTAACGGGCAAGAGGACGCGCATGCGCGCTGCGCATGCGCGTCCTCTTGCGCGCGGGCGGACTCCGCCTCTATGAAGGCGCGAGTCCGCCCGAATAGTAGCCCTGATATATGGAGAAGAACTAGTTAATGCAAAATAAACATATACATTTATATTCACCTTACACTTTCGTTCCCACCAAGCACTATCAGCAGCAATTCGACATTTTTCCGCATCCCACCCGAGATCAGTCTCACCCTGCCTCAATGTTCGCCATATACTCCATAACTCTTTCATATGGCGGAAATTGTTCTTAACATAATGTTGATCACAAGGTTTGCCAAATTTATCCACCATTGCTTGAGCAATCTCCACCCATGCAAACGGTTGACTCTCACCGTTATTCTTTTGATACTCACAGCATATGTTAAGGTACTCGATAGTGATACTGTCAGTCCACTTGTAAAATTTCTGTTTCCGTGGACCCGATACTTTGGGAGGCATCTAAATAACCAAAATTAGGTTTTTGAAGTACAAATAACAACAAATCAACAAATAAACTTTTAGTACACTTGAGTAATGACCATCATTGTAACTACAACCACAAATTTGTATATTGTCATATTACAATAAAATAAGTGACATTCAGCTCAAGACTATCTATTTACAAAATCAATCAGCAGAAGACTATCTATCATAAACTACACACATATAATATGAGCAATCAACAGAAGACTATCAGCAGAAGACTATTGTTTTACAAAATCATTCAACAAAAGACTATCTATCATAAACTACACTCAGATAAATGAGTAATCAGTAGAAGACTATTGATTCACAAAATCAATCAGCAGAAGGCTCTCTATCATACACTACACTCAACTAATATGAACAATCAGCAGAAGAGTATTGATTTACAAAAACAATCAGGATAACAATAGATATATTTACAATCAACAGAAGACTGGTAGAGTACTTCTTTAGCACTCGAATTTAAAGTCTGGTAGAGTGCTTCTTTAGCACACTAATGACAACCAACAAAATCAATCATATACTACACTCAGCTGAAGACTATCTATTTAACACACAAATTGACTGGATTACAGCAGAAGACTACGGGTTAGAGAATCGTTTAGGGGGAATCAATGAGAGATTCACGTAATTAGGTTAAAATGAAGCAAGCGAGGGGATCTTTTAGGGGGAATCAATCATATATGATGGAAGATCATTTTCAAGTTCACTCACCGTGAATGGAAGTCACAACCGTGGTATCTGCACTTGGCCTATGACGGAGCAAGCGAGGGAGCCTGCGACGGAGCTGCGCTGGAGCCTGCGACGGAGCTGCGCTGGAGCCTGCGACGGAGCTGCATTGGAGCCTGCAACAGAGTTGCGCCGAAGGGAAAGAGAGCTTCAAAACCCTAATTTCCTTCGACCATCGATTGTGTTTTGAAAAGTCCCAGTGAGGAGATGTTTACAGAGGTTTGGGAGGCACGTGATGAAGCTAGATGGCACATGGGATTGTATTAAAATAATTAAGAACGTTGATTTATTTGAATCGAATGTCAACTAGAACACAAGGAAACACTTGTGGTCACAATGAAAACATCATATTTAGACTCCACAAGGAGCCATTGACTTCAATAACACATACACTACCCCTCTAAGCAGACAAACCGTCGTCCACAAAGACTACACCAAAAGTGCAACACTAGAGAATGAAAAGACAATGAACATGAAAAACATCCTCTATATTTTGGGTTTTAATAAAGGTCTCTTAGACATTGAACTCACCAGATAAATGTGTTCAAGTATTTTTTTTTTTTATACAAATGAAAGGAAACGGAAAGTCAACTTCTAGAAGGCGGCAGTCCTAAAACATCCATGTGGATGAAGTCTTCAACGTCTTGCAGAGTAGTCATGTCATTTGCGTTCAAGCCGTGACCTAGATGTACAAGTTTGTATGCAACAACGTTCATTTTCCTAAAATGTGTTGAACTGTAATTTGAGTGAACCAAAATTCCAGAGAGAAGATATCGAAAATGAAACGGTTGCTTCCTAAGGTGAGGAGATGTCGAAAATGAAATGGTTGCTTCCTAAGGTGATTTCCAAACTTAGTATTAATGAGCATGAGATTGTCTCCTTCACTATTTGGTTTTGCCTTCTTTCAACTTTTTCCCTGCATGAAGCTCTGACACGTCCTGGTAAAACAAAGTGACCATCTAACTCTTTTCTGAAAGGCAAGAGGCAGGGCAAATTTACCCTCATCAAAATTGAATCCAGCTGCAGGCTTTAACTCTTATGGACCTTATGCAGATCACAAACACTACAAAATTCATCACTTGACTTCCAATGTCATATTTGGATCATCTGATGGCTGATCAACTGACTTGCCATATTAAGCTGTTGCATATAGATTATAGACTACTTATTGGGCATTTCATGTACATAGCTAAATGTCAATTGGGGGTGAAACAAATACAAAACTATATGAACCAAATTTGTACATTATTTCTCACTAAACTCTGCCAAGTTGTCCTGCAGAACAAAGTGACCATCTATCTTTTTCTGAAAAGCAAGCAGGGGAGACAGATTTAACAGCGAGTTCATTTCATCGAAACTCGATCCAACTGCAGGCTTAAACTCATATGGACCTTCTTTTACTCCCCACACCTGTTGCAAACAACCAAATTTCTTTATTTCAAGCCAATCTAAACACTTGTTTGGGCATATGAAAATGAGGGAAACGTATAGCCAATTTGCCCTTTCTTTCCCCTCTTGGAAATTTCACAGAAGCCATAATACAAGGAGTAACTTACTTGATTTCCATCATCATCATATCCTTTTTCCCAGGCATGTACCACATTATTCTTCAAGATAGCCATCTCAGATGTATAATGTGTTGCACCATTCTGTCACATATGAAATGTAATCCTTGGGTGAGAACAAGATGGGAAGACAGTTCAAGTTTCAGAAGCAAATGCTGGTAGAAGATACGTACCCATGAACTAGGGAACCCTCCAGGGGGAGTTGAGCCTTCGTACAGGCATCTTTTTCCACGATCACAACGTCTAAGGCGAATAGTAGCCAGATGCTCTGCAATGTCCTGTTCACTTTATAATCAAATGAGGATACGATTGCCATGCAGATGCACTTCAAAACCTCTATGGGATGCAAAGTATATGCCACTTCTACAGTAATTAAATTTCTCATTTTATGTGGCAGAATGTCATCTCATTAAAAATATATACAATATCCATCACATTGATCCGTAAAAGCAAGTTTCGTTTGAATTAATCTCCAATTCTCCATAAATGATACAATTAGGTCATGTAGAAATTATCTCGAAGTATCGAAGCAGCAAACTGCAAAATATAGGCTAGGACAAAACATGATTCAGAATTGATCATATAAACTCCATTTAGTTTCAACCGTCTGATGAGAAGAGGAGATACACGTCATTAAAGTTTGCATGAAATGAATTGCATTTAATGTATACAAATTGTCGATGAGAAATTGTGTTATGCACACCCGACTATCACAACCATTATTTTTTTAAACTTGTAGCTTTATTGTAGTATAACCTTTTTATATGGCTTGATTCTAAGGATTTTAGATGTACAATTTTTCCTAAAACTTAGATATACTGTCCACAAAAACTAAATATATATATATATATATATATATATATATAAATGTATTTTGAACATAATATATAAAGTCAAGGAATAATGCAGATGGCATATCATCTTTTCATACTTTAAATTTTGATTTTGATTTTGATATATATATATATATATATAAAAGAGTCGAGAAGATTTAGATATGAAAATCTAACTTAAATGAGGATTTTGAGTTACAAAGAGGTCACCACGTACACAGATTTATTACACCTTAGTATTATAAGTATATACATGATAAAATAGATTTTACAAAAAAGAAAAAATACAGTTAGAAAGATATAAGATTGGTTTCAAGTCACTTGTATCTACGAAAAGGATGTTTGTCCTCTACTTTAAGGTGGCGACTGGATGTGTTAAGGTTAGCTCATCTTCGGGTCTTGTTCCTTGCTGTATATAGCATATTCCGGTCAAGTTCAGTCTACACACTTCTGAAGATGTTATCGAGATACATGTCAACTTGGACTGTTTTTACAATATCTCGGATTCTAGTTTAAGGTTAGGTCATCTCCGGGTCCTGTTCCTTGTTGACTATAATAGCATATTCCGGTCAAGTTGGGGTTACACACACTTCTAAAGATGTTATCGAGATATGTGTCAACTCGGACTGTCTAGCTTTCGGTTGATTTGAATTTCAATATCTAAGATTTTTCTCACGGCGATAAGAGAATGAGTAAAGTTGTAAGTGAATAGTAATTATTTATACTATTGATTATATATAAGGACACAGACAGACTCACCCCAATTACTTCATCGGGAGGAGGGCGTTGATCTTTTGGGCGATCACAGAAGTTCCTATACTCCTCCATGTCTCTGATGGCATATGTACTAAGCTGCAAGAAAATGTATAGCATAAGCTAGGTGCGGAATTTTCAATCCCCAAAACAAATAAGACTGAGACAAAAGTTCACCGAGCAAAAGAACAATATTTCCACCAACTCTTATAGTCATGCTCCTCAACTCCTGAGTGTTGGTAAATTTCAACAAATTTAGATTCAGGACTATTTACTACCTTTCCTGAAATTCAACTTTTGATGGTGAATTTGAAATTTTTGGCATTTTAAACTAAAATAGTTTCAAAAGGCAAGATTTTAGGATGAGAGTGGATGCGCCAAATGACAGACTAGATGATGGTATATGTTAGTTCCATGATACTCATAACTTCTCAAGAGAGACTAGATCAATTTTGAGAAGTATTCCATGATCTGTCTCACTAAAAATATTTTTTAATCAGGATGTTGATCACGAATAATATACGAAGAGAATAGCTTAAGTGCAGGAAAGACAGCAACACAACAAAAATGTTAACAGTGATTGATTAAAGAAACAAAAGGGATGACTGGGAGTAACAAAGAATAAATCGAAGTAGATCTACTTAAGAACAATCAAGAAGCTCAATAACGCTCACCTCCACATCACAATTCATCTCCTTTGGGCAAGGTTTCACCATAAAGAATCTCTGCAATATTTAAGCAGTTGTATTAAAACTGTAATAAAGATAATCATGAAGTGTGGACGAAAACACATACTAATGAGAAACCTGTCCGTGATCATGTCAAATTTTATTTGCAAGCAACTGTTTTCATAAAAGGGCTACAACCACAAGCAGATGAATAAGATCTAGTTCTTTCATATTTACATACCTGTTTAAAGGGTTTCTGAGGTGTTCTCCAGAATGCCTAACACAAAACAAGAATTTGATTTGACCTATATGAGTTTGAATTGAGAAACAAAAAACAACCATATTGGGAACTTGCACATACCTGTTCATTGTAAAGCACTTTAGAGCCATCAACCATCTCTGCTGCAGGGCATGTAATCATTCTGCAATAAAGAGGATTGTGTAAATGAGCAAACCAAAGGAGCAAGAAAAACTATACATTGTGTTGAAAGGGAAATTGCCAACGTATCAATCAAAATCTAAAGGCTCCAGTTCATTAAGAAGGATACTACTTAGACATTTAAGTTGCAACGATATCAGGGAACAAAGAGGATGTTTAATATCAACCTTTGACATCACAAATCATATGGTAGACTTATACTTTTCAGGTGTTACTGTCCTAAGGCAGCATATGGTTCCCAAATATAACTAAAAAGATTCCATTACCATTTACATCAGGCCAATAATAATAAGTGTAAGAAAGCACCCCAGCTTTCCAATAAATCCAGATGGACGAAATGAGCATTCAGATATGAAGATACAAGTATTACATATCTGTTAACAGGGTGGGTATAATTTAAAAGTATGGAGAAATGAAAGACATACAATTCATCAATAGGGTGGTTAGGGGAATTGCAAAAATATGATACTTCAAATTTAAAAAAGAAGTGACTCCTTAAACGGCAAATATTTTTGATGAAGCTATCAAACTTTAAAATCAATTGGAGTATATGGTTCACTTAACAACTAAAGAACTGAAAATAAATGAAATGCAGCAATACCTGAGGTTAAAGTAATTGCTAGGGTCTTTAGCTGCCTGCTCTCTACAATTCTACACCCAGAAAAACAATTCACAATGTGGTTAAAGCAATTAACAACAAAAAACACCCGAAGCTGGCACAAGAAAAACCATCAAACAGCCATCACCTTCTCGCCAGCAAGGGACTGAGCCACGAGACGTGCATGATCCCATCTGGTGGTGGACTTGGTAAGTCTCTTGAGGAGAAGAGCTCCCCCAACTAAAAGTATCGTCTTGATCACCACCCCTCTTGGACTGATCCATCCATCGGACTCGGAATCAGATTCTTTTGCCATTTTTTGACAAACAGGAATGCTTGTGCGGTTGCTAGATTCCCCCTAATATGTTCTCATTGCCGACCCCGAAATCATCTCAGAAAAGGACTTGACACCACCACACGAAGCCCTAACCCTAGATTCCGAAATTGGATTGTGTGATGACTGTCCAACAGAAATTCGGTCCTCTTGGGTTTTTTTTTCTTGGGCAAATCTAATCAGCTAAACGTTTTCAACGAGATATTAGCTAAGAAAAGGATCGAAACACAGATTAATCGGGTGAAAATCGTGGGGCGATCAGCACAGAGCAAAGGACACCAAAAAGTACATAAATATTAATGAATGTGGAGAAGATTTAGCAAGTCGATAACTAGATGAGTTTCTGTACTCCAGATTATGAAGCTCCGTGGGGGTGACGATGAAGAGAGGTAGAGGGAGACGGAAGAGAGAAGAGCAGCTAATGAGTGCCGCCCCACACAAGGTTTGTGGTGCAGAGGATAAGGCAAACCGATAGGCTTTACTATTTAGAATAAGTTAATTAGTTGGATCAAAATTAGACCTCTACAAATTCGGGCTCGGGCCGGGTTTGGGACGGGTCATACCTAAAAACTCTATCCAAAAGGTGCAGGCTACCCGTTCCGGCTTGTCCGGACCACAAACGCTACTCATGTGCACCCATGTAAAAAGCGGGCGGGCTATCGGGCCGGCCCAGATGACCCGTATGTACTTGCTTGTGCGTTTTTTCATATAATTTATCGGTCAAAACAAGTATTATAATGAATTTGATACCACTTTCAATCCAATTATATTTGCATAGTGCACTACCAACAAGTTCAATAACAATCGACACACAAAAATGAACAAACCCAAATACCTAAAAAAACAATAAGTATCATTACAGTTAAGTTAGTCCTACAATCTTGTGTTACAAACGAATATAACTCGTCAAAATATTCCAAATAGACTAAATGAACAATCAGAATATGTAACACCTTAAAACAATATAAATTATATACACATACAGATATAAAATATTATATGTATAAACCTATATAAGGGCCGGGCCGGGTTAGCCCGCGGGCCAAATTGTTTACCCGTACCCGTCCCATCAAAATGTGGGCCGGACCAAGCCCGAACGGGCCAAACTTGCTGCCCATACCCATGTTTTTTCCCGGGCGGGTGGGCGGGCTGGACGGGTCGGCCCGGTTTGTACACTTCTAATCAAAATGATAAAAGTTATAGGTTTAAAACGATTGGTAAAATATTATTGTTTGTCGTCGAATATATATTTTTACCCGTTTTGTTTTTAGTAGTTAAAAATAATATGTTTTATTTATCATTGGTTTTAGTTTAGGTGCGGAACACTATTATATGTGCGGTTTTATAGAGCGTCGACGGAGTGGCACGTGTATTTATTTATTTAACCGACACTTTTTCGTTGCAATTTTTTGCTCATGTAGTTCAAATTACATTATATTACCGGTTCATACAAAAGTATTCTAATAATTATATCTATAAAACTAGGAACTTTTACAAAATTAGTTCAAAATTTGAGTATCATTAGTTTAAATATCGTGTATTGTTAGTTCAAACATTTTGTTTTATTAGTTCAAATAAAAAAAGTGTATACAAAATAAATACTAAATTAACAAAATTATACATGAACTAGCTACATAAAATATCAAAGTTAATAGTATATAATTTTAAATGAACTGCACAAAAATTATAAAGTAAGATAATAACAATTATAGTTTTTCTCATGAAATTACAAAAATATCATCGCGTCTCATTTTTAAAAACAAATTTTTAAAAGGACAAAATTGTCTTGTACCTTCTAAAATTTGCAAAATTGTCGTCACATATCTCCTAAATCATTAAATGAAGTGCATGAATGTAGACTGTTAGATAAGTGAATCAACGATCCAAATTATTTTGTAATGTCTTACCATAAGATCATTATGTACTTGAACCATATATTTATTTATGTTTAGTGATATAATTTGAATATATTTTTCCGAAAAAAAAAGTTTTAATTTTTTTATAACGAAACAAAAAACAGTGATGTTTTAAAAATACATAAATTTTAATAATGAGATGTTTATACAAATAAAGTTATAAAAATTAGGGTCAATTAGGTAACTAGGCTTTTTTATAATTATCTCCACTAACTAGGCTTTTTTAGTTTTACAATTAAATAAATGTACCCCAAATTTTTTTTTAACCGTGAAACCCTAGCCGCCTCATTCCATTCTCTAAAACTCTCGCTTCTACTTTCCTTTCCTCAATATCTCCTTCTACCGCCACATTTCTTTCTATGAATCTCTCTCGCTTCTACTTCCCTTTTCTCAATCTCTCGTTCTCCTTCTGGTAGCAACGGTGGCCATAGAAGATTAGGCTTAATCGGTTGACCAGGATCGTCGTCGGAGTTGGTGGCGATCTGGATCTAGATCCAGATCCAGATCTAGATCTAGATCTGAAACATTAAGGAGCTCCTCTCACATCACATAGATCTAGATCTGAAACATTAAGAAGATGAATCCGATTGAAGGGTTGCAGGACCGGACCTGCTTCGACTCGCGCGATAGAAGATGCAAAAGCTGTTGCGCGTGACCTGCTTCCAATTCGGATCTCTCTTTTCGTCGACTGTGAGCAGCAGTTCTGGGAAGGCTCGATCGATCGACTTTGTGCAGGGAATCAAGAAGATGAATCCAATTGAAGGTATTCATGTAGATATACTAGGGAAACTGAGAAGGGCTGTTGTTTTGTGGAAAAAATGTTCTATTTATTCTTTTGAAACATGTTACAATTTGTTGTTTGGAGTTCATAGTTCAAGCTCTTTCATTCATAATTTATGGTCCCCTTGCTTCCAATAAGGGGACTGATATAGATATTGGATTGTTGACTCTGAAATTCAAATAGGTAAGTGAGATGAATAGCTGTATTTTGTGATATCTCATTCATATTTCTACCAGAGTCTCGACCACTAATCATGCAACAAAGCTAAATTCTCCACTAATATATATCTCACATGAATGCAATTAAAACAGTCTCGGCCACTAATCATGCAACAAAGCTAAATTCTCCACTAATATATATTTAGCTGCTCGTGTTTTGCAAGCAGACCATGATCTCTTTGGTATGTATAATAAGAAGTGTATAATAATTTCTGGTACGAATAGTTTCTGGTATGTATAATTTGTGGTATGTATAATTTCTGGTATGTATAATTTCTGGTATGTATGTGTATAATTTCTGGTATGTATAATTTCTGGTACGAATAGTTTCTGGTATGTATAATTTCTGGTATGTATAATTTCTGGTATGAATAATTTGTGGTATGTATAATTTCTGGTATGTATGCGTATAATTTCTGGTATGTATAATTTCTGGTACGAATAGTTTCTGGTATGTATAATTTCTGGTATGTATAATTTCTGGTATGAATAATTTCTGGTATGTATAATTTCTGGTATGATAATTTCTGGTATGAAATTTCTGGTATGTGAAATTCTGGTATTAGAAATTCCGGTATGAAAAATTTAGTCCAGAAAATAAAAAAGAAAATAATAAAAAAAAAGGCAAGAAAAATAATTTAAAAAAAACAAATTCAGTAATTAAAACTTATACTTATATAACAAATAACAAACATCATTTATTCCTTTGTTTCTAAATAGAAGGGTTAATAATTTTTACCTACCATTAAATGAAAGTGATAAAAAATTTGGGGTACACTTTCTTAAACAAAAACTCAAAAAGGCCTAGTATGTCAAATTATCCCTAAAAATTATTCATTAAAATGAAGTATAAACATTAAAAAAAATAAAACAAATAATGATAAAATTACTCATTTAAAATTGGTTAGTTAGGAATATTTTGGCCAAATAATCTAATTTTTCACTAGAAAATGATTATGGGTGGTTTAATTTCTTAATCAATTATATATTATAAATATTAAAGCCGAAGTAAGTTATGACATGTCTCGATCTAAAAGTAAGTTAAGGGTGAGATGTCAAGTTCACGATTAATGTCATAAAATTATTTTATAATTTATACTTAGTTTTAAGAGAAAACTACATAAAACCACCCTTAATAATCACTTTTTTCCAATAAACCACCCTTTATAAAAAAATTAGCATAAAACCACCCTTAATGTTCAACTATTTGCAGTAAACCACCCCTTATAATTTTTTGGCATAAAGCCACCCTTAATTTTTAAATTTTTGCAATTAAACACCCATACTAATTAAAACTACTTCAAATAATTTAAAATTGAAGCATAGACATAATAAATTTTCATTATTAATATCATAGATGATTTCAATATGTTTGATTAAGTATTACAATTTATACTAGAAAAATAAAAAATAAAACATATTTTATTACCCATAAACAATACATAAGCCAAAATACTTTTGTGTTATGCACAAAATTAAACGTTGTGTTTTTAAAGATATAGCTTATTAAAAATATGTTTTTTAATTTAGGCTTGAAAATATGAAATAGTATATAAATTACTGAATATAAAATTTCTATAGTTTTTTTTTATGTTTTGTACATGGGTAATAAAAATTGTATAATTTTTTTGATTATTTTTCAAGTTTAAATTGTGATACTAACCAAATTACAATATTTAATCAAACTATAGAAATTAATGTGATATTAATAATAAAATTTACTTTGTCAATGCTTCAATTTTAAATTATTTTAAGTAATTTAAATTAGTATGGGTGGTTAATTGCAAACTTTTAGAAATTAAGGGTGGTTTTATGCCAAAAAAATTATTAGGGGTGGTTTACTGCAAATAGTTGAACATTAAGGGTGGTTTTGTGCTAAAACTTTTATAAGGGGTGGTTTATTGCAAAAGAGTGATTATTAAGGGTGGTTTTATGCAGTTTTCTCTAGTTTTAATGTATTAATTTTTTTATAGAATTGTGAGAAGGTAAAAATAAAATTTGCATATCTAATGTTTAAACTTTAACTAAGGGTAACGGTATATTTTACATGATTTCAAAAAAATTTTTGAATTAAATATATTTAAATCACATATTTACAAATATAATTTTGATAATAACATGGTAAAAAATAATATTGTTTATTAAATACAACGCTTCTTCTTCTTCTTCTTTAAATTGATAAAAGAGAAGGGGTCCACCTAAAATCTATTTGACAACTAGTTATCATATATCATATGAGATATCAATTTTCTAGCCTTTGAAATTTTAAAGGTTACCAAATTTAAATAGGGGCCGGCTAAAACATTAACAAGAAATTTTTTTAGCAATGAATGTCGTCACATCGTTTTATCTAAGAGACATCTAGTTAATACGCAACGGTAAACTTGCTCTTAGATGATCTCTTATCCAATAATGGGATTATTATTTACCCAAATAACTTGAATCATTTCCGACCCAATTTGGCTCCTCCTCTCACTGGCATCACAAATCCATCTCCTAGGCATATTGCACATGCGCTCCAAGCGCAATGAGAATGCCTGGGCCCATATAGCAATTCTCGCTAAAGTTCGAACGTTGAAAAATTAAAAATGTTGACATACGAAGATGGAGATGACGTTGAATCCAACAATGAAAGTGTAATCCTTCACTTGACGAAAACAAATATGATGATTCAAATGAACTTTTAACGCTTCTCCAAGTAAGTTCTCAATATAATTTCATTACATTACTTTGTGATTAAGTACATACAAATTATGTAAATATCGTTTTTATTATAAGTAATAAAATAAATTGCTAATAATTAGCCAAAAAAACCTATAAAGGAGAAATATACAAAGAGCCTAGAAAGGATAAAATTTATCTAAATATTGTTTTTATGGTTGGATAGAAGCGGGTTCCGTAAGTTTCGTTTGTCATGCGATAGATACAAAGAACCTAGAAAAGAGAAATATGCCCATGATGATCATGTGCCAAGAATTAGCCAAAAAAGAAGAAGTTGTAGAAATGTGAATGCAAGTTTGAACTTGAGAGATTACAAATTGAAGATAAAAAATGGACATTGAGGGTTGTATGTGGAGTGCACAAACACATACTCCCCGTGGCATGCATATGTTCGACGCTTGACTCCCACGTAATATCAAAAGGTGAAATGTGAACTAGGGTCGGGGTTGACATTAAGGCATATATTAAAACTTGTGCAATTGGACGACCTTGACAATGTCATAACCATCCAAAAAATAGACAATACCGGTTTGAAGATGAGGATGGAACAAGCCAAAGTACGAAGGTCATTACAACAAGCACTTCCTACGTTGAAGAAAGACATATATTATGTGACCATATAAGACCAATGAGTAAGTATTCTTATTTTTTCAATTCGTTTCATAAACATATCTATATTTACCTCATTGGTAGTTAAATCATCATTTGGGTTCTTGTTTTATTTCTAGATACAATATGTCAATGTTGGAGATCGTTAGTATCATGAGCACATAGAAGACATTCACAATTTCTTTGTACTCAAGGCACACAAGAACAAAGATCACTATGAGTAGGCTTTAAATGATGCTTCATCATTTGCACAACAATAAAATACTGGAGGTGATTGTCACCGACCAAGAGTTAGTTCTTATCTCCGCTCTGAACATAGTGTTTTCAAAAGTGAAGCATATTTTGTGCATGTTTTAGATAAAGTGCAACATTAGACATCAATTGGCGGTCGTGTCGTGTTCAAAAGGAAGCACGTCTTCGCATTCTACTGTCATGTGTTGTTCAAATCAATATTTGGTGCCAACTATGAGCGGTGTTTGATAGAAATGGGGATGTAATGGCAATCTGATGTTGACTTACTATCTCAAGGTGACATGGAACACCCTTTTCAAGTGTGAGTGCACACACAGGTTATTAAAATAAACTTTAGGTTCGAGCTTAGGATGATTCTAGTTGGTCTTTGACAATATCCACTTAATGATCACATACCAAATCTAGAAGATACAAGTTTTATTAGAGATGTCATAAGCGCGGGTTATGTGGGATGTGAGAATACCGATATTTGACTTGCTTCAGAAATAGGTCACGAACGAGTGTTTCACGCTTTTATGAGATAACTGCAACAAGGTTAAGAAGACAAATGATGATGGTGTATGTTTGGATATGTATTGGATGGAGGTTCACAGAGTGCCATGTTTATGACTATATCGACGTTATCCGGACTCATAGTCCCAAACGAAAACATAACATGGGGACAATCAATTATCTTGTGAGGCTCGTGACCTGTGCAAGAGCGACCAAAGACTGATGTCCAATGACCTCATCGACAATGATGAATAACTCATCGGCTAATTTGTTAACACTCAAGTTGGCATCTTTTCTCATCATTCTATTGTATTCTCTACCTCTATGAGCTTAACAAGTATATCCTTTTGGTCTATTTTCTTTATAATTGTGTTTCGTAGATCTATCAGTTGGTTTTTGTAATTGCAAACATTCGCAAAACATAAATGAAACATCTATAACTGAATGTCCTCATACACACTAAGGTCTTCCCTGTGATCAATGAACTCAAGGTCAAGACGAAATTGATTGAAGTCCGACAGTGAAGTGAAGAACATCGGGAGGAGTACAAAAGTGCTCGACAAGGCCACAAGCAGACGACAAACCCCTTCCCGCTTTTGCATTAGACCCCAAAATGACCACTTGTTGTTACAATGAAGATCCTGGAGCAGTTATGGTCAAGCCCACAACTTTGGCTTAGGAGGTCGTATGATAGGCTTGCTCGACCTGCTTGTTTCGACGTCTTATTTTGTTTCCTTCGTTTTAGGCTTATATTTTAGTTCGATCTTATCTTGACAGAAGACGAGATCAAGTGGATTCGATCTTATATTAATAGAAGTTAAGATCGAGGGAGATTTATGTTAGATATCTTCTTTTCTACACTTTTTCGTTGTTTCGGTAGCTATTTCTCTATAGAGGTCGTACCATGCCTTACCTAGTCGGACGACGAGCCTTCTATCAATGAATTATAATGCATTGTTTTCTATTTTGAGGTAATGATTGTATGTGTATGAGTTATGATATTATTAAGTTATATATATGTTCTACAGAGGGTGACTTGGCTTTAAGTGACAACATAGTACTCACGCCTCCATGCTTTGTTCAATGTGATGAATCAGCAACGCCTTAGGTACGTGACAATAATGGTGACAATATTGACGTACCGTGAGCAATAGACCTAACCACGGGTGACAATCAACGAGGATGTCTTTACATAACTCTAGTTTATCGTCGATATTGTGGAATTGTCTTTTGAGATCTATTATATGCATGCTACGGTGATTTGGATTATGGAATACTTTATCTCTATTGATGTATGTTTTTTAACTATTCTCTAGGATCTTGCTCCGACTCCGTCTCTCATTATATCCTTATTTTTAAATGGTATTTTAACTAGGTTTTCCCTCGGTCGACTTGACCCCATCAGATGAATTGGAGCTTCTTTCTTGGGTTTTTGATCATTGTGTTTTTCTTCCTTGTTTATATCTTGTGTTGGGTTTTCATTATTAATTGGTTAAAGTAAGGATCGTTTTCATTGTGTTCGATCTTGACCCCTCTACTATAGTAGGTCTTGTAGGTATTTGCAAGACTTGAGGTTAACACTTCGGCCTCATCAATAGCTCATCGGTTGAAAACGGTGGAAACTAAAAAATTAAAATGCAGAGTTAAAGAGTAGAAAAAATGTACCATGGTATCTGAAACGGGCATGGGTGTAACACCTCAAATTCTCGGAACTCGGCGAGCTACTGGTTACGACCTCGCAGTGGTCCCGACCTTGGTTTAACAACAACTTTACTAAGATCTTACAACAAGGCGCAAATGTATTTAAAACAATTTCAAAATATAATATTTTATTGTATGAATGTACACATGTGACAGCCTTACAAAACATATATATATTTATATAACATGCATGCCGTATTAAAGACTCCGCCGTCCCCATTTAATGAGTACGTGGACTCGGCTGACCATCTTTTTCGGATCTCTCTGCAACTATCTATCTCTACAAAAACTACAACACGGGATAACCGTTAGCTAACAATCCAAATATAAATAGAATAAGGATATCACAAACACACCCAAAGTGATATAACACTCATCATGCTGACACACAATCCGGTTATCTAATAGCTTAAGTGATTCACTTTATTCCGTTTTAAAGTTGTGGCACGAAAATCTTAAGATTTCTCACCTCCGTTCCTTATCCAACTTGGTGTAGGTCTATCACACCTTCGCCGGTAGCATCACTACAAACCAAGTATGGACTAGTCCATACAGAAACCCCCAGCGCCCTCAGGCTAACTGAGCAGAATGCCACCGCCTGTTACTCTTAGGCCAAATATGTAGGTCGGTCGATAATTAATAATAAGTACGATTATAAACACATCATTCAAACATCAATATCAGTATTCACACTCATATCCAAAAGCTAGCTAAGTAAGCCCAAAGGACTTACCTGAATCGAAACCCGATTCCCGTTATCTCAACTCGGTCCGCAACTGTTGGGACTCAATTGCCTGTCATAAGGGCAAGTGGATCAAAATACATCCCATATTCTTAGAAGTCTATAACTTCTAAGATGTACAATCCCTTTAAGAGAAATTACAAAAATACCCTCCTAAGGTAAAATGACCATTTTACCCCTGGTGCCGAAACTCTCAAAAATCCTATAATATATGCCCAAATCTTTCATTGGGATTTAAATCCATAATCTAACTCTTAAGAGTTAGTTTAGGTAGAACTTATAGAA
The DNA here is from genome assembly GCA_033239125.1 of Fagopyrum homotropicum. Classification (NCBI taxonomy): domain Eukaryota; kingdom Viridiplantae; phylum Streptophyta; class Magnoliopsida; order Caryophyllales; family Polygonaceae; genus Fagopyrum; species Fagopyrum homotropicum. Next base: position 114,990,239 of record BSWB01000007.1, on the reverse strand, counting down.
TACACATTTTTCTTAACTTTTAAAAAGGTCACTAAGGTCCAACTTTAGCCTATAACTAGTTCAATACCCGTACCTTGTGCGGGTTGTATCTAAATAAATTTTAACATATTTTAAAAAAGATAAAGGAGATTGCTATAATATATTGAACTAATGACATAATCTTCTCTTCTAAAAATACTTGGTTTGATTTTGTTTTTAATTTATTGTTGTTACTGGTAAAACATGCATCAAATTAGTTTGACTTTATCCGTGGTAATTAATGATAAAAAAAAATTGTTGTAATATGTTAAACAAACCACACGGTATAATCTTCTAAAAAGATTTGTTTTAATTATTGTTTTATTTATTTTTTTTAAGAAAAGATACGTGAAATCGGTTAAGATATTTTATCAGTTTTGTTAACTTTTATTAATATTTAATAGGAAAAAATTTTTAAATTAGAAATAAAAAATCAAAAACATGATATATATATATATATATATATAAAGTTCAAAATTAAAAAATTAATTAAAACAAAATTTTCAAAATTTAAAGGAAGAAAACAATATATGATATACAAAATTCGAAATTATAAATAAATTAAAAAAATTATTTTTTGTAAATTAAAATATGCCTACATTAGTTTTCAAAAATTATAAAAATAAAATCTGGATATGTTTTTATTATGTTTTTGATATAAATTTATTTTTGTTTTATTTAATCTTTGAGTAAAATTGATGTGGCGTGATAATTTATTAGATTAAAGATGATTTGGCATGATGACTGTTTATTAGTTTTAATGTTTTTTTATTATGAAAGATATGATGGCAAATCTGTAAATATCTTGTGGCAATATCGTAAATAAATTGAAAAAAGCTTATGTGGCTTGCCTTAGCACGCGACATGTGGACGAAGTGGGTTCTGCTTTAGTAATATATATAGATACCATACTCAAATAAATTTATAAAAATTCTAAGAAAATTACCCAAGTCATCTATGATATGCATACAAATCATAATGTCAAAGATCTCCCAAAAATACTCATTTAAGAATCCTACATAAATTTCCAAAGTTGGTTCCAACATCTAGTAGTTCCATACTTGGCCAAATAAACACTTCTTTTCCCCCAAACTACGTTAGTACCCTACTTCGGAACATCATAAGTCCGAAACTAACCGTTGGATTGTCCTCAAAACTTGACAATATAAACTACAGTATATGAACTACAAACCATCAAAATTTCATGTTCATCAGAATTATCTAACTTATTCAAATCTAGATCCAAAAATTGATATAACACAGTTTTTTTCCAACACTTGGAATAATTCAGCAACAATAAAAAAATTGTTCAAATGTCCTACTTTGGGACCTTATAACTTCTAATCCGACCATTAGATTATTCTCAAATATTAATACATCAAACTACATACATCTACCTACATCATACTAAATTTTCAACGGTGGATGTTCGATCTAAGGTATCAAAATACAGTCTTAATGTCAGCAGGTTCTAACCAAAATTCTGGAAAATATAACAAGGCATGCAAAGGTCCCTCCTTCGATCCATCCTGCCAATATTCCTACACCTAAGCTTACTCAAATATCTCCTGTTCGAATCTCAAGGGAAGCAAGGTACATACACAAAACCCACTATCACTCTCTACCCCTTCACCATGCTACCAAGAGAGCCATACTATTCTATTCCTAATCCAACTTCCACCTCAACCCCTGATACACTATCCTACAACAACCTACACCTATGCTACTGCAACCACAATGCAGTACAATGAAGCAAAAATTGAAGTGCAGAGGACTCATAGATCCAGTATGACTCGATCGATAACAATCCTTAATGATGCGAGAGGGGAGGCTAGCGTGGGTGGCGTGGCTCGTGACGGGGCAGCAAAGATCCGTCTCTTGTGGGTGCTGCACAGACTTACACTGCTGTTTATGGACGAGAATGTTGGAGAAGGAGAAGGCGATAACAACTGACTCACCTAGCTGCAAACGGCGACGGATGCGGTCAAGGTTGCTCTGCGGCGGACCGACGTTGTGCGGCCTTGCCTTGTTGTACCACGAAAGCTTCATCAGCAGCGGTTACTTGCTTCAGGAAGGGAGAGAGATCGGTACTCACTTGGTCGATGAAGATGGAGCAAGTTCCGGCGCCGATGAAGACCGTCTGGGAGGGTCGGTAATCTTTCGATTATGACGCAGGTTGCAGGCGCTTGGAAATGCCGAGGAGGGCTGGTATTACTTCTGGTCGTGCAGAAGGATGAAGGAAGTGGTAGCGATACGTGGCTACTAATTAGGTTAGAGGTCATTAGGTTAGGTTAAATGTAATTAAGGAAATTAGGGTGAAAAGTTGTGACGGCTGCAATTGCTTCTTCTTGGGCATACGGCAAGGTTGTCCATGTAGCGCTTTGGGCCTCATCAAATGGGCATGATCATCCAAGCTAGTTAATGGGCTAGTACGCAAGTTATATCTTATCAGCCGAAATTGTTACTCGGTATAAGGGAGATTAGTGTTTTACGATCTTTTTATCATTTTATGTGAGTGAAAGACTCGCATAATTGATAAAAATCTGTGTTGATACATGACACTCAGTACAATGTAAAAAGGTCAACGGGTCGGAATCCGGTTAAATTTCGAAATAGACGGAATTAAAATTCCGGATATTACATCAGTGCCCCCTTAAAATAAGTTTCATCCCAAAACTTAGAATGAGGGCATCTAATCAAATGACTTCCATAAATAGAAGTATATAACTCGGTCTCTGCTAACTTTTCACTCCTACTTCCTATCAAGAACTACTCAATCATCATAATCAAGCAACACATAAAAACACACTCAACTTAATGTATAATCACAAAAGTCACACAAAACAATATCTGAGTACTAACTCGTCGGTACAAAGGTAGCGGCTAACTCCGTAGAGAAATCCGGATAACTACGCCTAAGGTTCTCCTATGTCTCCCATGTAGCCTCATCATCTCCTCGTTTAGACCACTGGATCCCCAACATCGGTATATCCTTAGACCGCATACGTCTAGTGCTACACTCTAGGGCGGCTATTGGGTATTCTACAAAGGTATGATCTAACTCGACCATCAGATCCTCATGGTTGATGACGTGTCTCGAATCCGGTGTGTACTCTCTCAGCTTAGACATGTAGAACTTTGGGTGGACACCCTCCAATATGGTTAGGAGTGCTAGTCGATAAATGACTCCTCAATCCGGTATTAGATATCAACGGTTGCTTTTCTAAACCCACTTCCAGCTCTCTTAGTGATTCTACCGAAATAACTTGTAAAACTTGATTCCTTCCGTTGAGTTCACTTGCTTTTGACCTTTTGAAAGGTCTCAACTATCAATTATGAAACAATGATCATAGACATCTCTCGGCACTTTACTAAGTGCCTAATGCTCCTTGTAAGACCACTCACTTGGTCTTGTCTCTCTAATATGACTCAGCCGGACCATCTTTCCGTTAATGAATTATCACACGCCTTTGTTCCATTTTTCAACTTGCTATAACCCAAAAAAACAGATTTTCATATCATTCTATCATTCCGTAACTTGAAGTCATAGTTGACATACACTGGTTTCACTTCATGTTGGTTATAGGCCCACCACGCTTCCGCTGCGCTACCCTGATCAAATTTTCATTCTCTTTCCCATTAATCATAATGGCGTCTTCCGTGAGTCAGGATGATTTACCAACTCTCGTCCGTATATTCCCTTCTAAGAACGGAAAGGTCCTCTCAAACCGACCGTCAGTCTATTGATGGTTTACTATAATAAAGGAAAGGCTCATACTCTAGTAGTGACTACTGTTTGTCCAAAACCTTGAGATAAACCGTCCATATCTTTCAAACTATGGTCATAGACTCCCATGGAACGTGCATCTTTAGACATTTCCGGAATTCACTTATGTCTCATCAGAAATCGACTTACTACTCGCCAAGACTACTCAATGTGGTTATCCTTCCACAATTCTTTTGACCTCCAACTTAGGAGTACATCACGTTGACCTACAAATTCTCGAGGTGCAATAACAAGTCTACATCGAGACAAGAATACCAACCACATGATGGTCTCTCACACTTGTTTTGTGAATTCTTTTACTAAATGACTCATCTTATAACATTTTCCTTGTCCGAATCGGTCTTTAACTGTCAATTGATCATTACCACTCATTCCGGGTTGAAACCCTAGTTACGTTATACTCTTGCAAAGACTCCATACAGGTTTCCTCATCTCAACACGTTATTTATATTTAGCAAGACTCGTCTTTTGGTACTTGACTTTTGTTGCCTCTCCTGGTATCAATTGTATAGGAATATCAGATGTATGTGATTTCCTCAAGAATCCGATATCTCGACTCACCTCTTATTATGTCATCCTTATATTCACATCGCTTAATCTTCTTTAAATCTTTATACTCCATATGATAGTGACATCCCTTTGAGTTTTCTTGTACTGTCTTTACGGACTACGTCGATTGGATTTATTACCTTCAATAATTCTGTTGTCATTAACTGAGGAGAGATTTCAGGGCACACCTCATGTACACGGTCTCACAACTACTCCTCCATCTACATATTATTGGTTATCATGGCTTGCTTGAATTTTCATTAGAGTACCACCATTTCTCATTAAACTCTTATATAAACATTGTTCGGTAATTATCTTATTGGGGTGATACATGATCTATATAACAACTTCCCGTCACTTAACATCACTCTATCTCACCTTCGTTCCAACAGAGGTGTATACCCTAACTAACATCACCTCAACTCGACAAGTCGTTTGTACCATGGAGTTTTCTAGCTCTGTGAGTTAGGACCCACCACACTCCCGTTGTGCTACTTTGATAATTTAGTCGTCAACCTTTAATCATAAGGACATTTTCTGTGAATCCAAAGTGATTGACCCCAAAACTCTTTATCCCAATTACACCGTAACTCTATACGGATGAAGTACCAAGTATCTTCCATAATCCTTACTTGCCTTAAGGAAATAAGATAACAGTTGGAAGACAACCTCTTCCGTTTACTTTCTTAATTCTTCTTATAGGGATCTACACTCTCTTACGTTAGCTGATCTAAGAAGATCACCGTTGCCTACTTGAGGAAATCCTCCAAGGCGTCAGTAAAGCTACTTCATAAAACCACATTCAACATTATCTCTTCTTATCTCTACATAACTCGTCAATACCAAAAGACTCTTGCACGTCCTCAGTTGTCATCGGTTAGTCTATAATTGACTTATCTCAGTATCCCGGACTTACTCTTCTCATACCTCTACTGGCATAAAATTCTTGGTGAGCATCACTTACTTGGTTAATCCTTTCACCTTTCGTTAGTTCGTTCTATCTTTTACACTTTTGTTTTCTTAGGGGTAACTCTCTTTCTCGAGTCCCATCGTATCCTTCATTTGGCATCAATAGTCGTTCCAAGTCCTCCATGATAGATTGTAAGCGTCTTCGTGATTACGATGACTTTAATTATCATTCACTTGCAGTCTCCTATACATGGACCGTCTGTGTTGATGACCAAGGTCCCATGATAATCGGGATTAACTTGGACTCTCGAGTCCACCAAGTTCATTCTCACATGTTCCTTCATTAGCGTTGTTTATAATATTGCTCTCTTGAACTCCGTTGACTCTATTACCGGCCTTCTACTCTTTTGATATTGGTGTTGCGGTTCCTTTCAACTTCTTATATCTTTGATGAGGTTAAAACTTCTCCACACTTGCGGGGTCTATCTTCCGCTTTTATACTCAATTGTAGGTATTCATTCTGTGCATCTCAGATCCTCATATCTGGGTTGACACTTTATCTTGTCTGGTCTCTCATGCCCATAATTGTCTATGGAGCATCCGTCTCGATTGTAACATCCTTTATTCCGCAATCATGATTGTGCTCCGTTCTACTTGGTTCTTATCCCACTATTATTATCTCCAATTTGCGCTCTTGTCGTCTCTTGTAGGGTTCTCCTAATTCATCTCTCGGCTTCATACACCCAAGTTCCTTGGGTGTCTTCCTATTCCTTTTATTTGAGCTGACTTGGGAATTCTTTTACCATCTGATTGTCTCTATGGTGAAATTTATCTCGACATCTTTACTTCTTTGCCCACTCGTTCTTTGGATGATTTATAAGGTCACCAGGACGCCCACCAGAGTATCATACTCAATCTTAGGTCTGACTCCATTGTCTCATGTTGAAACTCTTCAAATCTGCTATTGATTTATCATGAGGCGATAATCGCTTCAAGATATCACAACTAAAGAATATAAGATATCCTTTAGGATACTAACATGCTACACATACACATATATATAATCTTACACTAAAACATATCAATATAAGTCTATATACTAACTCACCTATCATTCCAAGTTGCAGAGAACCATGGAGAACGATGGTGGTCTAACGTACTACTAACCCACAACCCGACTATGCACGTGTGTAAAAACAGAAATCCGTTTTGAAAATCTTAGACCCCTTTCGGGTTCTAGTTATTTTATACATTAGGTCTTTTAGAAGATTTTAAGTGCCATTGTTGCCAACTCAGAGCTCTGATATCATGTTGTAAAACCCCAAATTCTCGAAACTCGGAGAGCTACTGGTTAGGACCTCACAATGGTTCCCGACCTTGGTTTAACAACAACTTTACTAGGATCTTACAACAAGGCACAAATGTATTTAAAACAATTTCAAAACATAATATTTTATTGTATGAATGTACACATGTGACAACCTTACAAAACATATATATATATATATATAACATGCATGTCGTATGGAAAACTCCCCCGTCCCCATGTAATGAGTACGTGGACCCGGCTGACCATCTTTTTCGGATCCGTCTACAACTGTCTATCTCTACAAAAACTACAACACGGGATAACCGTTAGCTAACAATCGAAATATAAATAGAATAAGGATATCACAAACACACCCAAAGTAATATAACACTCATCATGCTGGCACACAGTCCGGTTATTATCTAATAGCTTAGGTGATTAACTTTATTTCGTTTTAAAGTTGTGGCACGAGAATCTTAAGATTTCTCGCCTCCGTTCCTTATCCAACTTGGTGTAGGTCTATCACACCTCTGCCGGTAGCATCACTACAAACCAGGTATGGACTAGTCCCTAAAGAAACTCCCAGCTCCCTCACGCTAACTGAGTAGAATATCACCGCCCGTTACTCTTAGGCCAAATATGTAGGTCGGTCGATAATTAATAATAAGTACGATTATAAACACATCATTCAAACACCACTATCAATATTCACACTCATATCCAGAAGCTAGCTAAGTAAGCCCAAATGACTTACCTGAATCGAAACTCGATTCCCGTTATCTCAACTCGGTCCGCAACTGTTGGGACTCTATTGCGTGTCATAAGGGCAAGTGGATCAAAATACATCCATATTCTTAGAAGTCTATAACTTCTAATATGTACAATCCTTTCAAGAGAAATTACTAAAATACCCTCTTAAGGTAAAATGACCATTTTACCCCTGGTCCCGAAACTCTCAAAAATCCTATAATATATGCCCAAATCTTTCCTTGGGATTTAAATCCATAATCCAACTCTTAAGAGTTAGTTTAGGTAGAACTTATAGAATACACATTTTTCTTAACTTTTAAAAAGGTCACTATGGTCCAACTTTTAGCCTATAATACGAGACTCAAATAAATTTATAGAAATTCTAAGAAAATTACCCAAGTCATCTATGATATGCATACAAATCATAATGTCAAAGATCTCTCAAAAATACCCAGTCAAGAATCCTACATATATTTCCAAAGTTGGTTCCAACATCCAGTAGTTCCATACTTAGCCAAATAATCACTTATTTTCCCCTAAATTGCATTACTACCCAGCTTCGGAACATCATAAGTCTGAAACTAACCGTTGGATCGTCCTCAAAACTTGACAATACAAACTACAATATATGAACTAAAAACCATCAAAATTTCATGTTCATCAAAATTATCTAACTTATTCAAATCTAGATCCAAAAATTGATGTAACACAGTTTTTTTTCCACACTTGGAATAATTCAGCAACAACAGAAAAACTATTCAACTGTCCTACTTTGGGACCTTATAACTTCTAATCCGACCGTTAGATTATTCTCCAATTTTAATACATTAAACTACATATATCTACCTACATCATACTAAAATTTCAACGGTGGATGTTCGATCTAAGGTATCGAAATACAGTCTTAAAGTCAGTAGGTTCTAACCAAAATTCTGGAAAATATAACAAGGCATGCAAAGGTCCCTCCTTCGATCCACTCCGCCAACATTCCTAAATATCTCTTGTTCAAACCTCAAGGGAAGCAAGGTACACACAAAACCCACTATTACTCTCTACCGCTTCACCATGCTACCGAGAGAGCCATACTATTCCATTCCTAATCCAACTCCCACCTCAGCCCCTGCTACACTATCCTACACCAGCCTACGCCTATGCTACTGCAACCACAATCGAGTACAATGAAGCAAAAGATTGAAGTGCAGAGTACTCACAGATCCGGAATGACTCGATCGAAACGATTGATGACAGTCCTTAACAATGCGAGAGGGGAGGCAAGCATGGGTGGTGTGGATCGTGACGGGGGAGCAAAGATCCGTCTCCTGTGGGTACTGCACGGACTTATGTTGTTGTTTATGGACGAGAATGCTGGAGAAGGAGAAGGCGACAACACCGACTCCCGTGGTTGCAAACGGTGCGGCGGCGGTCGAGGTTGCTCTACGGTGGACCGACGTTGTGCGGCCTTGCCTTGTTGTGCCACAGAAGCTTCATCAGCAGCGGTTACTTGCTTCAGGAAGGGGGAGAGAGATCGGTACTCACTTGTTCGATGAAGACGGAGCAAGTTCCGGCGCCGATGAAGACCGTTTGGGAGGGTCGGTAGTCGATCGATTGCGACGCAGGTTGCAGGCGCTTGGAAATGCCCAGGAGGGCTGGTATTACTTCCGGTCGTGCAGAAGGATGAAGGAAGTGGTAGCGGTACGTGGCTACTAATTAGGTTAGAGGTCATTAGGTTAGGTTAAATGTAATTAAGGAAATTAGGGTGAAAAGTTGTGACGGCTGCAATTGCTTCTTCTTGGGCATCCGGCAAGGTTGTCCATGTAGCGCTTTGGGCCTCATCAAATGGGCATGATCATCCAAGCTAGTTAATGGGCTAGTACGCAAGTTATATCTTATCAGCCGAAATTGTTACTCGGTATAAGGGAGATTAGTGTTTTACGATCTTTTTATCATTTTATGTGAGTGAAAGACTCGCATAACTGATAATAATTTGTGTTGATACATGAGACTCAGTACAATGTAAAAAGGTCAACGGGTCGGAATCCGGTTAAATTCCGAAATAGACGGAATTAAAATTTCGGATATTATAATGGGAGAATGGCGGAAACAACTTGGAGGGGGCCATGCAATGAATGTCAGCAAGATGTACGGATGACCATGAGTAATTGATACGGGGATAATCCGTTTAAGAAGTACAGATCTTTCAACACCAACATGGATGACTCTATATCGACTCATGGTATAAGGATCGATCAAATGTAGGCAGACGGGTTTTGTTGAGAGATGTATAAGGCTTACTATGAGGTGAAGGTTATGATGGATAAGAGTGATATGGGCGACGACTTTGAAGGATAAAGGGGTTAATGGTCCACTAATTATGATGGAATGGTAGATATATGTATATATCAAGGTCGAACCTTGTGAAACAACTTTGAGAAAACTAGGGAAACTAAGGCCCTAAGACAACAAAAAAATGAACAAAGAACCCTTCCGCTACAATTTTACACAAAAAGGAAACGATGTCTTTAAAGCACAAGAAGAAGGCTTGCGAATGATTGAGTGCACCAACTTATCAATTCAAGTGACACAACACAAAACAATCCCAGTTATAAGGTTGATTGATGCTTCACCCATTCTCTCTCCCCAAGGAAAACACACACACAAAAGCGTGCAAAAGGAATGTTATTGATTAAAAAAAGTTGGAAGACATAAGGCCCGAATTCCTTATAATTAGAAGAATGGATAAACTGAAATTATATTTTTAAGAACCCTCACTAATCAGGCTTAAAATAAGAAGAAGAAAAAACTAATTAAAAACTTGGGATTAAAACTAACTAAAAATGTCCAATAACTTAAAACATAACCCATATTTAAAAGTGTTAGTTATGGACTAAAAAATAAGATCAAATTAGATCCAAATGCAACCACATATTTCCTCTTCTCGGTTCTATTCCACAAGTGATCACGCATGGTATTTCAAGCTTCCATGCACGCGGGAATTTGGATGCATGTATGGATCTATCTTGCTTGATTCGGTTTCTTCTTTCATGTAAACCTTTCATTCTTCTCCTAGTAATCAATGTGATCATTTAAGCTCTCATTCTCTTATTCCTTATCCCTAGCTCTATCTTCATTCCTTTGCTGCTAGAGAAGGTTAAGTCTTGAAATGCCCTTGAATCAACCCCCCTTTTGAAAAAGGATTTGTCCTCGAATCCGATATGTCTTAATGAGGATCTTCTTGGGGTGAAATCTCCTCAATAAATGTAAAGGTGGATCACAAACAAACAACTTCCCTTACATAAGGATAAAAGTTCAAAAAGCAATGAGAAAACTTTCCTGAAATCATTCCATGGAGTACCTATAACTAGAGATAAGAGAGAAATATCACACATCAGAAATTTTCCGTACACCCATGGTCATCGTCTAAAACTATACTTATAAGAAATGTAAGACAATATAAAGGTATATTGTGTATTCAAAAATGTTGCATAAGTCATTATGAGATTCTCAATTAAAGCACAAACAATTCCTAAATCATGCATGAAAGCTAGTAACTCTTTAAAAAAAAACCTCAAAATAGGACAATTAGACACACCATAACAAAGAGTTTTATCCATATGAATAGACTCATGATCCATAATAATCATAAGCCGGTTTGAATTCTTCACAACCATCACCAAGAGGTTTTGATTATTGGTATCTTCAACATTATTCTTGCCTCTCCTTTCTCATAATAATCAACAACTTTTGTAGGAGTCATAAGCTTAAGTATAAAATCCTTTCCCTAAAAGGTAAGACAATGTCTATTACATATACCCTTATGATCAACATCTCTAGAATATTAGAGAATATTACCAAGGATGTCCGAGTAAAATATGACAAGCATGCATATAAGCAATATCACATAATATAATGTTCTCATAAACTACAAGTTTCAAAGTTACATTATCTTGCTTGTTTATCCTTATTTCTCCATAACCATTCATCCATCCTAGCTTATAAGGTAAGGACCTATCACTAGAGCGAAAGCAAAGGCATTGAAGGAAAAGGAGTTGGCATCTTCAAATGTCATCCAAGACAGGTTTCTAGCTTATTAGCAACATGTACGCCTAAGGAGACTTCATTCATGACTATGTCTTCCTTAGTGACATTGTTGTCTACTGTGAGAGGACCTTTCAAGAGTAAAGATGACCAAAGAAGCAAGGAAAGTGGCTAGAACGGGATTGAAAAGAACCAATAAAGAAATCTCGGCCTTGAGACCGAAATCTCGCCCGAGATTTCACCTGAGATTTCATGTATGTCGAGATCAATACGATCCGTTGAGTTCTTATTAGATAGAATTATCTTTTAGTTATATTTAATACCTTTAAAGCTCTCAAAACTTTATAAAGGTATCTTTTGGTTTTGATCCTATCTTTTAGGATTATTTTTGTTTTTATCTAATAGAGGAATATCTCCTATAAATAGCCATAGAGGATGAGATTCATAGGTAGATTGATTTGATTATTATTTCCACCATATTGTGAGATATTCGCTGCTTCGCTTATAATGTTTGTTCTTTATTCATTTCATTCAATCGAAAAGAGAGTCTTTGATTGAATCGTTGTGAGTCCTTACTAGGTTGTCTTGTGTGTGTTAATATTATTAAATATTGGTGTACTAGTCAATTCTAGTCCTTCTTTATGCTTTTCTTATTTAGAAGGCTTGTGTAAAGTTAAAGAAGGGAGGATTAAGGTAAGCTCTTTGTTAAGGGGTTTTGAGCCAATTGGTCAAGGTTCTTTAAGAAGAAATCTCGACCCCCACCAAGATTTCAACCGAGATTTTCCACTGAGATTGGCGAAAGCTCACGTAACCCACAACCGCCCCCAACACCTGATCCGCCTCCAAGGGTCCATCAAGGGACAAGTATGAAACTTCCGAATCCTAATTTATGTACACTTAATATTCCAGATTTTGTTAATGAATTTTAGGAATTCGAGGAAGAGGACGACAAATGCTTGGGGAGAGACTATCCTTGACGAACCTTCGTCCTAGGAGAGATCGAGACTTGGAACCTTATAGGCCTCATCAAGAGAATGATGGAATTGACAAAGTGAAGGTCAAAATTCCGAGTTTCGAAGGCAAATGTGATCGGGACACTTACATGGAATGGGAGACTAAAATTGAACAAATTTGGTCTTGCCATAAGTTTAGTGAGCAATGGAAGATCCAACTTGTTGCGTTGGAATTCCAAGGATATTCTCTAGTATGGTGGGATCATCTGATCAAGGAAAGACGAAGAAAGTTAGATCCAAACATCAACACTTGCGAACAACTAAAGGCATTAATGAAAGAAAGATTTATGCCTCAATATTATGCTAGGGAAGTAAAGCAAAGATTGGAGAACCTCAAGAAAGGTTCCATGAGCATAGAAGAGGTCTACACCACCATGCAAATGACAATTGTGAAATCCAACGTTATAGATGATAACTCCACCTTGATTGTAAATTGTATATGTGGATGATGGAAGACTTAACATTATAAGCAGTTTTATAAACTAACAAAGATCGATTGTATTTCTAGATTGCATGGTTTGGTTTTGTGTTTGTTAAATGTGTGCAGGCCTTGAAAAATATTTCAAAGGATGAATGCATGCCTTAAAACTCATTACAAGGGACAAGCACGGAGATCTTGAAAAACACTTCAAAGGTTAAACGCGGAGGCCTTGGAAAGCAGTTCAAGGGATAAACGCAAAGACCTTGAAAAGCGATACAAGGGAGAATTCGGATGAAGGCTTTTCAATATAAAGATTCAAATCTCAACAACCAAATCTACCAAGGATTTTAAGAAGATCTTCAAACAAGATATCAAGAGAAGATCTTGGCCAACAAGAAGATCCTCAACAGTGCAAAGAGAAGATCTCGGCCAACAAGAAGATTCGACCCAAACAATAAGATCTTGCAAAGATCTTATCGCCTCAAGAGGATAAGAAGAATCTTTTCAACGGATTACAAAAGATCTTGGAAAATCTTCAACGGCTATCTAAGAGAGAAGTATTCAAACAGCTTAGAAGATATTGGAGCGTGAACCAAGGGCTTCAAGGACAAAGATATTCAATGGCTCTTTCAAGGAGAAGATCTCAAAGATGAAGATTCTCAACACGCGTCAAAGAGAAGAAGTAGATAAAGAAGATAGAAGATCTTACAACGGCTACTTCATCTCAACCAAACACCGTTTTCCATGAAGAAAGAAGAACATCACAACGGCCTCTTACAACGGCTAGAAGAGTTATCCATATAAGACTATAAATGAAGATGACGATTGAAGAGAACAACAACAAGCTTACACGGAAACATCTAAGTCTTCAAGCGATCAAAGCATCTTCATTCATTCCAAAAGTTTTTCTTCCTTTTAGCTTACACAAGTTTACATCCTCAAAGAGAGAAAAGCACTAGAGCTCCATTGGAATATCTAGAGAGTGTTATACTCGAGTGTGTGTTACTCTGTAAAATAACTAGGCTATTATTGCTATGTTAGAGTTGAAACTAGATTGTAGCATTGGCTACAATGATATAAGAAGGGGATTTCTTCTAGGTTGTATCTAGAACTCTTTGAGCAGATAATAGATAGTTAGATCCTACGGGTAAAGAAACCCTAGGACGGAGACGTAGGTTGTTAGATATGAACTTCGTAAACATATTATCGTGTCGATCTTTTAATTCCGCACTATATCTCATTGTGAATAATTTTATTTTGTAGTTTTTCGGAGTCAAGGCCTTGAAATTAGTTTCAAAAACCTTGAAAACTAGTTTTGTCACAAAGAGCACAAATCGACTTCAAGGCCTTGAAATTAGTTTCAAAGCCTTGAAATAGGTTTTTACAAAAAGTTCTCATACTCTATCCAACCCCCCTTCTAGAGTATTTATATCCTTTATATTCACCTATACGGTTCTTCAATTGGTATCAGAGCTAGACTCACGTATATTGATTTAACCATTAGTGATACTAATCATGAACTATGTAGGTGATGGAGGATTCACTCAAGGAAGATTCATATCTCGACCACCACTTTTCTGCAGCAACAACTTTGCCCATTGGAGAGCACTAATGCAAATGTTTGTTATTGACCAGGACATGGAACTATGGAGCATCATCCAAACTGACCCTAAAATTCCAACAACCATGGTTGAAGGAGTTCAAGTCGTAAAGAAGGAAGCCGACTTCACTCAAACCGACTTGAATAGTGTTTTAAAGAACTACAAAGCCATGAACTTGCTCTATTATGGACTGATGCAAATAAATTCAACCGTGTCTCATCATGAAAGAGTGCAAAGGAAATATGGGACAATCTAGTTGTCACGTACAAAGGAACAAATCAAGTCAAGAAGACAAAGATAAGCATCTTCCTCAGGCAATACGATCTATTCAAGATGAACTCAATTGAGTCGGTCAAGGAGATGTTCACACGATTCACCAAAATTGTGAACAACATGGATTCACTTGGAAAGGTCTTCACAAATGAAGAGAAAGTAAGGAAGGTTCTAAGGAGCTTACCTAAGACAAAGTGGGGACCAAAAGTGACCGCACTTGAAGAAGCTCAAAATCTCACTACCCTTCCTCTCGACGACCTTCTTGGAAAATTGATCACCCATGAAATGATTCTTGTTGAAGAAGCTGCTGAGCTCCCATCAAACATGAAATGATTCTCAGTTTCCCGAAGGAAAGGAAAGAATGCCTACTCAAACAAGACATAACACATCAGGAACCAAACGATTGCTAGAAGTCTATAACTTCTAGTCTCCATGATCTCTAAGAGATCTCCAAAAGCTAGGGTCACAAACTCTAGTCTTACAGATCAACAAGGGACAACAACATCAACACACGCTAAGGAAAGGAACAAAGGAAACAAGGAAGGAAAGCAGCTCACCAAAGATGGGGCTACTGCAGACAAAATCGCAGGGGCGGCTGGACAAGGCGCCGGGGCGGCATTGGGCAAATCCCGCGGGGCGGCACTGAACAGGCACATGGGCGGTTTCGGCACAAAAGGTGTGTCTTCTCCTTCGACATCAAGGAACTCCACAAAGGCCGAAACTTTTGTTCTTTCACTCTTCACACACGTCACAACTCGACTCAGGGAGCCTGTGAACATCAATATATCAACGACATGAAAGACAACAACAATCAAGACTCGATATTGATTATTGAAGAAGAAGAAGAATAAGAAAAGAGCGAAAGAAAGAGAAATGGAAGGGGGAAAGATGTAGCAAGCTCAAGAACGTGAGGGAGAATCCAAGGAAAGAAGACTTACACGTTCAATAAGGTTCACAAGGGAAGAAGGTTGCAGCTTTCGAGGTTGAAGAAGGACGTAAGCAAGAAACGGAAAAAGGAAGAGAAGGCGGGATTTTATAGGGAATGATCGGGAGAAGAAGGAAAGACATTTTAGGGTTAGAATAACTGAGGAAAGCCGGTCAGAAGATAGAAGATCGGATCTTCTATTGAAGGAAACAAGATAGAAACGAATAAGGAAAAAAGATCATCGCGATTTGGGGTCTACCGCACCCGCGACTCGACCCCGCCGTGATTACGGCTGGCCGCAGGGGCGGCCACTATCACCACGAGGGCGGTGACAAACACAAGCTTCAAAAACCGGTTGTTACATCAAATCCCCTAAAAAGAAATTTTGTCCCGAAACTTGCAACGAACCACAAGGTCCCACAATCACAAGGTTGAAGCAAAACACTGAACTTAACTCATATATTCCCACTTGGGGAACATAACTCAAAACATCACAAAAGCATGCACAACTCAACAATGAAACTAAAACTCCATCATCTACGCTATAGGTATATCCAACTCAACATAGAACTCCGAAGAGTTCATCCGGATACTATCCTCTGTCTCTCAAGTCGCCTCATCAGCTCCTCGCATCGACCATTGAATCTTCATCATCGGTATTTCCTTCGACCGCAAGTGTCTCGTACTACGCTCTAAGACAACTATCGGGTGCTCTACGAACGTTGGTCGGGCTCGACCACTAAATCCTCGTGGCTGACGATGTGTCTCGGATCTGGTACGTACTCCCGTAACTGAGACACATGGAAGATAGGGTGAACACCTTCTAGTCTCAGTGGCAAAGCAAGTCTGTATGTTGTCTCTCCAACTCGCTCCAGAATCTCGAAAGGTCCGACGTATCTGGGAATCAGCTTCCCCTTGACGCTAGAACGTCTAACACCACATTTTGGGGATACTTTCAACCATACTTGAGCTTCGACTCTCAACTCTAGAGGTTTGTGCCTCTTATCTGTATAAGACTTCTAACGACTCCATGTTGCTAACATCCTCTCCCGGATCCCCGCTACTCGAGCCATATCATCTTGTATCTGCTTAGGTGCTACTCCGCTAGCACTACTCGGCTTGTCCCAAGATAACAGTGTACGGAATTTTTGTCAATATAAAGCCTCGTAAGGAGTCATCTTGATCGATGCGTGCCAACTGTTGTTATACAAAAACTCCACTAAGGGAAGATGATCTAGCCACGCTTGTCCCTAGTCTAACACGCGGGCTCTCAACCTTTCCTCCAGAGTCTGTATGGTCCGCTCCGATTGACCATCGGTCTGAGGATGATAAGCAGTCGTGAACTGCAGACTTGTACCTAGGGTGGCATGCACTTGCTGCCAAAACCTCGAGGTGAACCGTCCGTCTCTATCAGAGACTATAGTCCTAGGTAATCCATGAAGTCGCATTATCTATCTGTTGAACTCCTCTGCCAATCGACTTACCGGCCACGTTTCCTCGATAGGAATGAAATGTGCGGTATTCGTCAGTCGATCTACAATAATCCAGATAGCATCAAAGCCTCGACTCGGTCTCAAACCGGTAACAAAGTCCATCTAGATGTCCTCCACTTCCACTAAGGGACGGGAAGTGGGTGTAGCTCTCCTCCTGGTCGATGATGCTCGACCTTGACCTGCTGACATATCGCACACTGAGATACATATCTCGCCACATCTGTCTTCATACCTCCCTACCAAAAAGAGCGTCTGATATCTTAATAAATCTTACTTGCACAGGGATGCACTCAGTAAGGTGTAGAGTGAGCCTACTGTAGGATCCGCTGTCTCAGCTCTCGATCTGAGGGCACACATACTCGCTCTTGACATCTCAAAACTCCATCGGCACCGACTGCAGACTGTTGTGTCTCTCCTCGAGACATCCTGTCTCAGATCCGCGTCAAAGCTGGGCAACTCTCTTGCTTTTGTTGGATTTCTACCAACAAATCACGTAACATTTCCATGATGGACAAATGGATGTCAGAATCCGGAAAGTGGATGTCCATCTCTAGCCATGCCAAGTCTCGTTATAAATGTGGCTGAGCTGTCAGCCGAGCGATCGCCATCTCTAGGGGAGTCTTCCTACTAAAGGCATCAACTACCACATTCGCCTTACCTGGGTGTTATATGATCTCAAGGTCGAAGTCCTTGATCAACTCCAACCATCTCCTATGGCGGATATTCAACTCCCGCTGAGTGAATATGTACTTCAAACTCTTATGGTCTGTGAATATCTGACACGTAGCTTCGTACAGATAATGCCTCCAGATTTTCAAAGCATGAACAACAACAGTTAACTTGAGATCGTGGGTAGGGTATTTCTCCTCATACGTCTTCATCTGTCTTGACGCATATGCTATAACCTTACCCCCTTGCATCAGAACACATCCCAAGCCAAGCTTGGATGCATCGCTGTAAACCACAAAGTCCTTAATACCCTCTAGCTGAGCTAAGATAGGAGTAGAGGTCAACCTCTTCTTCAGCTTCTCGAAGCTCTGCAAGCACGGCTTGGATGCATCGTTGTAGTCTTCCTCAGGAAGGAAGTAAGTGGTAGGGCGATAACTGAAAAGCCCACCACAAAGCGACGACAGTAGCCCACCAATCCTAGGTAGTTGCGTACCTCCTTGAAGTTTCTAGGAGGCGGCCAAGATGTTATAGACTCGATCTTCATCAGATCTACCTTGATCCCTTCGGTGGAAACGATATGACCAAGGAATGTCACCTCAGACATCCAAAACTCACACTTAGAGAGTTTGGTGTAAAGCTCTCTATCCTGCAGGACTTGGAGTACGATCCTTAAGTGTTCTGCATGCTCCTCTCTGTTGCGAGAGTATACCAGAATATCATCGATGAAGACCACCGCGAACTGGTCTAGGAAGTCGATGAAGATGCTGTTCATCAACTCCATGAACACGGCGGGCGCATTCGTGAGCCCAAAGGTATCACTACGAACTTGTAGTGACCATATCTGGTTCGAAATGCCGTCTTGGCTATGTCCTACTCTCTCACCCTCAGCTGGTGATATCCGGATCTCAAATCGATCCGTGAAAACACTGAAGCTCCGTGCAGCTGGTCCAACAGATTATCGATACGGGACAATGGGTACTTATTCTTGATTGTCACCTTGTTAAGCTTTCGGTAGTCAATACATAACCTCATTGACCCGTCTTTCTTCCCGACGAAGAGTACTCGTGCGCCCAAGGAGATACGATAGGGCGGATGAAGCCCTTCCCAAGGTAACTCCTCGAGTTGCTTCTTAAGTTCAAGCATCTCGATAGGTGCCATGCAGTAGGGAGCCTTCGAGATTGGTCTCATCCCGGGATCTAGATCAATGCCAAAGTCTAGACTACTCTATGGAGGTAAACCTGATGACTCCAAAAACGTCGGTAAACTCGCCTGCTATCGGAATATCCTCCAATGTTGGGCTCGTACTATCCTTCATGACATAGCACTAAAAAGGCTCACAACCTTGACCGATAAGTCTCGCAACTCGCACTACACTGATGATTGTACCGGTCTTTCCGAGATCCCATCCTCGGAAAATCTCTGCATGACCTGACTCTGTAGTTACCATCACCGTCCTCTTGCCGATTTCCAAGATAGCTTGATCTCGATCCATCCAATCTATGCCCAGAATAACGTCTTCATGTACTAAGTACATGACAAAGAAGTCAGTTGGCCAATCGCGACCTCCCAATCTAATAGGGCAATCGTGAACCTCTCGTGTACCTCTAATCTTATCCCCATCGGGTATTCCTATAAAGAAGGGTCTCCCCTCTACGGTAACTAAGGTCAATCTATCTACACATGCATCATATATAAAATAATGTGTAGCACCGGTATCGAAAAGAACTCTGATAAGAAAACCATTAATGTAGATGGTACCTGTGGTCGCTGGAGCTGCCGGCTCTACTGCACTCCTCAACTCATAAACTCTGGATGAAGCATCTCTGGTATCTGACATACCACCAATCCATCCTCTACCTCTCCCTTGTCCCGGAGCGGAACCTTGAGCAGCGGTAAAACCAGAAGCTCTTTGCTGCTGTTGCGGCTGATATTGAGGTCTCTGTCCACCTCCGAGAACACTAGCAGGTGAAGATCCTTGCTGAGATAGCGGCTTGCCCTGACGGAAAAACACAACTATGTGTCCGGGATTGCCACAAGAAAAGCAAGTCAATGCAGTCTTCTTACAAGCATCTCTCATGTGTCCGTCACCTCTACAATTAAAGCACTAGCGTTGTTCTGTCGGAACTCTGCACTGATTATTAGAAACCAGAACATCCTAGCGTCTGACTATGCCAAAACCCCAATGCTCCAACTCCGGCATTACTAGGACCAATCCTCTACCTCTTCTCAGAATCTCTTGTTTAAGAAGCTCTCCTCTAACCCAGTCGGTCTCTCTCATAAGCAGATGCTCAATCCTGATAGTCCGTCAAGGATTCACAAGGGAAACCAGCAAGATAAGAGCGTGTAGACTCTCTCAATCTCCGAGAGAAAAGATAAACATGATGATCCTCGGGTGGTGCAGACGGACCCAACAAAGACAACTCCTCCTAAAACTTGTTGACTATCTCAACAATAGGAAGATCCTTGAATCCAACCTCAAGTAAATCTTGAAGTTGACCTCTCCTCATAGCTGCAAGGCAATAGCGATCCCCAATCACCGTTTTTGCTCATAGCTAGTGACCTTACTACGAATGGTCCTCCACTAGTGATGAGCCTGATCCTGCATCAACGTATGTGTTATATCGACTCGACGACCTTGTAGGCAACGGATCGCCTACATAGTAGAATCCAACTGGCCTAGCCAAAGCTCCACCTCCAATCCGGTCTTGCCTCCGAAAGAAGGAACTCTCAGCTGATTGAAAGCCTTCAACCAACAGTCGGGCCTCGGCTCTCTCGCCTCGTCCGGAACTCTAGCAACCTCAGTAGCTCTAGTAGGTGTAGCGACAACCTACGTCACTCTCTGCGAAACCTCAGCTGATCTCGCAAGTACTGGTGGTGTTGGTGCAGTTCCTCTACTCCTCATAGCCTCCTCGACTCTCTGCATGTAGTCGCGATATGCAGAAGCTCCGATGGACACTTGACCGGACTTTGTCGACTGTGCTCTATGTGCTCCAAATCTAGCAGTGGTCCCGTTCACAGCCCCGAGAACGACGCTCTCAATAACTTCTTCGACAAACGTCTCAACGATAGGCTGATCAACAATTGGGGCTTGGCCCCGACCTCTAACTAGTGGAGGTCTTCCTACATGCCCTCGTCATCGGACGACATGTGGAAGAGGTGGTCGACCCCTTTCTCGCCCTACAACAGATGTAGCTTTAGTACGCGCCATCTACGATAGGGATATATAGATATATAAGGCCACACTATCAACTACTGCAGAAATACAAAAAAAACACATAAAGGACAACATAAAAGAAAACTAACTGCTGAGATCCGCAGAGGTAGTGGTGGTCGCCCGTACATCTATCCCAAACTGACAAGTTTAAAACAAAACCCTCTTTTTAAAACGTTGACCCCTTCTGGGTTCTGTTTATTTATCTATTCGGCCTTTAGAAGATAACGAGTGCCATTGTTGCCAACCTAGAGCTTTGATACCATATCGTAACGCCCCAAGTTCTGGGAACTCGAAGTATTACGGGTTAGGACCTCACAATGTGTAGAGACCCTCAAAGTAGCAACGACAACATCAAATCTTACAACAAGACACAAATAAATGAAAACCTAAACTTATATAAAACCAACGGTTATAACAAGGGAAAATGTAAAAGACTCGCAACCGAGTTCAAAGCAATCTGAAAGAACAATAACTGAAATATAAACTCGATCCCGTCCTATAATGTACGGGAACCCCGAGTGACCACACCGTCTGGATCACTCAGCAGCATCCCTAACCTGCGGAGCATCTACAACATCGGTATAAACCGTTAGCTAACATTCTAGATATCAGAAAGACAGTAAAGGCACAACCACACATAAGGTAATATAAACATATAGCATGATAGTACTCAACCAGTTGTTATCTCCTTTAAGATTATTCGCTTTACTAATTCAACTTATGTTGTCACACGAGAATTGCTACGATCTCGCCTCTGTCCCCTTTCACCAATAGGAATAGAACGTATGCATCCTTCTATCGCCTACTGGACTGGTCGTAAGAGCACCTCCCAGTTTCCCCATTTTGAACTGGACAAGCAGTCACCACCCGGTTATAATACACTTGGGCAAATTAAAGTTATAAATGGTCAATCTTATTCCGGTTATCCGTTATCACAATAAACAACAACACAAACAAGCTAAAACAATTAAACTAATATACGGAACGCAACTAAGTAAGTCCAAGGGACTTACCTCACTCGAAGGTAAACTCAAAGGGTCAACAACAACTCAGTTTCCCGAAGGAAAGGAAAGAATGCCTGCTCAAACAAGACATAATGCATCAGGAGCCAAACGATTACTAGAAGTCTATAACTTCTAGTCTCCATGATCTCTAAGAGATCTCCACAAGCTAGGGTCACAAACTCTAGTCTTACAGATCAACAAGGGACAACAACATCAACACACGCCAAGGAAAGGAACAAAGGAAACAAGGAAGGAAAGCAGCTCACCAAAGTCGGGGCTACTGCAGACAAAACCACGGGGGGCGGCTGGACAAGGCGCCGGGGCGGCATTGGGAAAATCCCGCGGGGCGGCACTGAACAGGCACGGGGGCGGTTTCGGCACAAAAGGTGCGTCTTCTCCTTCGACATCAAGGAACTCCACAAAGGCCAAAACTTTTGTTCTTTCACTCTTCACACACGTCACAACTCAACTCAGGGAGCCTATGAACATCAACATATCAACGACGAGAAAGCCAACAAGAATCAAGACTCGATCTTGATTCTTGAAGAAGGAAGAAGAAGAAGAAGAAGAAGAAGAAGAAGAAGAAGAAGAAGAAGAAGAAGAAAGAAAGAGAAACAGAAGGTGGAAAGATGCAACAAGCTCAAGAACGTGAGGAAGATTTCAAGGAAAGAAGACTTACACGTTCAACAAGGTTCACAAGGGAAGAAGGTTGCAGCTTTCGAGGTTGAAGAAGGACGTAAGCAATGAACTGAAAAAGGAAGAGAAGGCGGGATTTTACAGGGAATGATTGGAAGAAGAAGGAAAGACGTTTAGGGTTAGAATAACTGAGGAAAGCCGGTGAGAGGATAGAAGATCGGATCTTCTATCGAATGAAACAAGATAGAAACGAAAAAGGAAAGAAGATCTTCGCGATTTGGGGTCTACCGCACCCACGGCTCGACCTCGCCGCGACTGGTCGTAGGGGCGGCCACAGTCACCGCTGGGCGGTGATAGACACAAAATTGCTGTAGGAGCAGCCGTTGTCAATGGCCTAGAAACCGGTTGTTACAAAATGATCAAATATAAATTGATAAGATATTTGCCATTTTTAGTTAGTCATATGTTATTATGAATTATATGATAAAAACACTTCTAATTTAATTAGGAAAGAAATTGATATAATATATAAAAGAGATATTATAAGAACATAAATAGTTATTAATTTATGAATGCGTGAAAAAAATGACACGCGTCATTAAATGTGTGAGTGAATGACACGTAACATCAAACACATTCGCTTCAATATAGTACTAGTATAATTCCCGTGCTTTGCACGGGATGTTTTTAAATAACTACATTTAATTTGTTTATCAAATGAAGTATAGGTATTTTATTTTCCAATTATTTAAAAAATTAAGTTGTGAAGAAAAAAATTCACTCCATTTATTATAATAGAAAACATATAAATGTGAGATTTTTTAATTAAAAGTGAAATGACTAAAGAATAATCAATTATCAATTGATTGGATATATGTCATTTTAGTTAGTCATATTTTATTATGAATTATATGATGAAAAAAATATTCTAATGTCATTAGGAAAGAGATTAATATAATTAATCATATAAAACAGATATTATAAAAACATAAATAATTATTAATTTTTGAATGCGTGAGAAAATAAACGTGTAATTATAATATTTGATTTAAAAATTCATAATTAAATAGATATATTTTATTTATTTCTCATAAAGTTTAATTATTTTAATTTTTGATCAATTAAAATTTGAGTTGTAAAGAAAAAATTCACTCAATTTATTATATTAGGAAACATATAAATGTGAGATTTTTTTTAATTAGAATTGAAATGGCTATAGGATGATCAAATACCAAATGATTGGATTTTTGTCTTTTTTAGTTAGTCGTATTTTATTATAAATTATATGATAAAAAAAAATTCTAATTTAATTTGGAAAGAGATGAATATAATTAATTATACAAAAGGATATTATAAAAATATAGATAATGCTTAATTTGTGAATGCGTGAGAAAATAACACGTGTCACTAAATCTCCGAGTGAATGACACTTGACTTCAAGCGCTTTGCTTTAATATAGTACATAGATATAGATAGATGTAAAATCTCTACGACGTCCCGATAAATTAGAGTCTGTTTACTCGTAGCTTATTTGTGTTTCATTTAGTTTATAAACCCTGAGTTTAATTTTTGTAGGTGTTTACTTACATATTAGTTTATTTCTTTAGGGGTTTATTTGAGTTTATAAACCACTCAAAAATAAACTTTTCAAACTGGTTATTTTTTCTTGCATGAGTTTATTTTGTTTAAAACCCGATTTTGGCCTTGTGGCTTTCCATCTTGATTATTTGTTCATCCCTAGGTATTCAACGTAAAATAAACCCACAAAATAATTTCCGAGTAAACAGCTTTATCTGGTTTATTTATATAAAACCATCAAGAAATACACCTGAAAATAAACTATAAATTCATATAAACTCATTTAATTTATAAATCTGAAAATAAACCAATTTACAATGAGGAAAAAAGTTGTGTACCCTAGAAGCTTAAAGTCCTAAATATTTAGGATTATTTTTTAGAACATTGGTGAAATAAGACACTTTTTGTAACTTATACAATAACTAGTCACCCTATTTTTTCAATTAAAAAATAAAGATAAAATTGAATGGATATTGCCAAAAATATGGAAACTTAAAGATTCAAACTCTGGACGAGTTGCCCCTAACACCCACCCACCCTTATACCAGTTGGACTAATTAAACTTTGTGTATTCTTTTGATGATACACAATATTAATACACAATTTCAATTACACAATATCAATACATAATTTCAAATACACAATGTTAATAAATAAAAGATTTGTTTAATCAAACCTTGTGTAAATGACTCGAGCATACATAATGTACATACTGACGTGTGATATGGACAAAGAATACACTTTATTTCTAAAGTTTAACCGTTATGTACACATTTCCAATTAATATGTATTTATGACGCAATCACAAACAAAACTCGACACATTAATATGTACATATGTATACATATTTCATATATTTCGTACACAAGCTTTTTGGTTATACAAGTCTTTTATTTATTAACAATGAGGAGTTATTTTAGGAATTGTTATAAGATATTTCCTTATTAATAAAAAACAAAAGGTGTATACTTTATGCACGATACATAAACAACTCACTTACCCTACTAACTCATTATTTTTATATTTTAACATTTTAAAATATATGTTTAAATTAAATGATTGTAATTAATTGAGGAGTTATTTTATGAGTTGCTATAAGATATTTTCTTATTAATAAAAACAAAAGGCGTATACTTTATGCACGATACATAAACTACCTACTTACCCTACTAACTCATTATTTTTATATTTTAACATTTTAAAATATATGTTTAAATTAAATGACGGTAATTAATTGAGGAGTTATTTTAGGAGTTGTTATAAGATATTTCTTTATTAATAAAAAACAAAAGGTGTCTACTTTATGCACGATACATAACCTACCTATTTACCCTACTAACTCATTATTTTTGTATTTTAACATTCAAAATATATGTTTAAATTAAATGACTATAATTAATTGAGAAGTTATTTTATAAGTTGTTATAAGATATTTTTAATTAATAATAAAAGATAAAAGGGATCTACTTTATGCACGATACATAAACTATAGCTTACCCTACTAACTCGTTATTTTTAAGGTGGAGATGGGGTTTTATAAGTTGCAAGCACAAACCGGCCCTTCGCCCACCGCCTTTTTTGCCCTCTGAAAAACCTCCTCAAAACCTACGGCCTTTCGGACAAGAGGTTCACGATTCATCCTTCCCATGGCGCTTCGGGCGGCGGCGGCGGCAAGGGCTGTAGCTATGAGAGCGGCATCTACTGAGATGGCTCAGGCTCCTAATGTGCCTCGCGGTCTTATGCACTTCTTCTCTACTTCTACCTTTATCCCTCCGCCGACACCGCAGCCGACTTCCTCTGTTCCCAAGGCTGATCCCTCTCCAAACCTCTTTGTTTCAGGCATCCTCCTTCTCTTTCGTCTCTTTTAGTTGACGCTTCTTGATTTGTGTCTTCCATGTCTCATTTCGTTATTTTCGTCACAAATTGCTAAGGAGGGATATGAATATTTTACAAGTTAGTTAAGATGATAAGTTGTCGAACATATATTGTAGTTCAGTGTTGTTGTTTTTTCCTGATTTTGTGATGATTGATTAATGCGAATCGTTTGAAGTACTGCTATGTTGTGAAAGTGGTTATTGTGATTTTCATTGTTTAGTTTTTCAGCTTAATTTTAGAAACTCTCTTAGAACTTTAAACGTGAAAAGAATGTTTTCAAACAGTTTGAGTTTTCTAGATGACCATAAACCGGAAACCGTACGAAAGAAGCCCGAATTTAGTTTCAAAGAGCTTATATATTGATATAGGATCTGGTTGCTCAGTCAAGTATTTCAATTTCAATTTGGTGGCGATAAGTTTCCGTTTTGTCATACTAAGCATTGTATGAGACTATTAGTATCCGTAGGTGGTCATTCTAGGTCACTGGATCAGCTTGGGTTTTAATTTTTTTGGCTCTTTCCATCTTAGTGGTATTAATCTTAGTTTAACTAGTCTCTTTTATGCCAAAGTTTTGCATACATATTTGAGTAATGATTATGTAATTATATTGTTTGAAGTACTGTCTGTGACTCTGTGAACTCAATGACGCTCATATTCATTTGAACTTTGAAGTAGGGTTTTAAAGCACTTCTTATGTAATCCTTGGGTAGGTAGAATCTGTTCATGCTACTAGGCCTTTGTGTATATATAAATTAGGTCCTTCTCTGCATTCACACTCATATCAAGGAGTAAACGTAGGGGATAATAGGTTAATAGGATGAACGGAAGAACAGATAGCGTGAGTTGATCTGGGTGGAAACGGAGCCATTGAAGGAAGGAACTTTCTTTTTATCTTGGATTGAAATATTTTGCTTTTTTGACTCTCTAGGATGATGGGTATCTGCTTACCTTTTTTCAAATACATTGGTGGGAGTGGGGATACTGTAAGACTTGTTTCTTCTTCTTTTTTTTTTGCGTACAACAATCTGCTGATTATAACAAATTTTTAAATTTAGAGATTGTCTAGGAAACCTGGGAAAATTTGGAGATTGTCTAGGAAACCTGGGAAAATTTGGAGATTGTCTAGGAAACCTGGGAAAATTTGGAGATTGTCTAGGAAACCTGGGAGTGGCCTTATGTGGGCATCTCGCATTCCAGGTGTTAGATAGTGGTATTATGCAAGGAGTTTTGTCCAAGCTGAAGGCCGAAGGCCGAAGGCCATCATCTATGTGGTACATTAACTGAAAATGGATTTAATAAGTTGAGTTTAGTGAGGTCACAGGCCCAGATCATTCTGTATGACTATATGAGTTTGAACAGAGGGAAACGAAAATTTGCAAAAAAAGTATACCAAACACTAGTAACTGTCGGTGTATATTATATGTTATTATTTAACATTTATGTGAGAGGAATTGATAAATATCATTAAAAGATTAAAATTTCATGGAGATTTTGAGTTAAAAGTCACAGCAATGATAAATCCGTATTGTTTCTGTATTTGCTTTTGATTTTACTGTAACATAGTTGAGTTTAGTGAGGTCACAAGCCCAGATCATTCTGTATGACTATATGGGTTTGAACAGAGGGAAACGAAAATTTGCAAAAAAAGGTATACCAAACACTAGTAACTGTCGGTGTATATTATATGTTATTATTTAACATTTATGTGAGAGGAATTGATAAATATCATTAAAAGATTAAAATTACATGGAGATTTTGAGTTAAAAGTCACAGCAATGATAAATCCGTATTGTTTCTGTATTTGCTTTTGATTTTACTGTAACATAGCTTGCCAACTTCTTCTGTTCATTGTGCTCGATTTAGAATGTCAGAATAAATACTTGTGAATATTGAGTCATGTATTGTCCCAAGCAGTCAATAATCTGATTTTAACATTTTTAGTTCGGTTGCTATTTTTATGAGGGATAGAAGCTTGTTGGTTATATGTAGCTTGGGAAAAACAGGTAGTATTGTTTATTTGTACAATTTGTTAAGGTCATTCCTATGTTGTCAGGACTTAGCAAACGTACAACCACA
This sequence comes from Fagopyrum homotropicum, assembly GCA_033239125.1. Classification (NCBI taxonomy): domain Eukaryota; kingdom Viridiplantae; phylum Streptophyta; class Magnoliopsida; order Caryophyllales; family Polygonaceae; genus Fagopyrum; species Fagopyrum homotropicum. Next base: position 114,962,104 of record BSWB01000007.1, on the reverse strand, counting down.
GAGGGAATGCGTGAAGCTTTTGCAAAGTTTGGTGAAGTAGTGCAGGGTAAATGCTTCAACATAAACATTTTGCCTGATTATTTTTATATGAGAGGTTGGTTGATATGCTATTTATTTGCAGCAAAAGTGGTGACTGATCGCGTATCAGGGTACTCAAAAGGTTTTGGTTTTGTTACATATTCGACTGTGGAAGGTGCAACTGCAGGCATTGCGGGCATGGATGGGAAAGTGAGTTAACAATTTATCACATGGCTAGGATATTAGTTTATCTGTTAGAATGTTTCTCCATAAATTCACGCTTGCAATCCACACTAGTTAATGAAATTGTTGCCATAGGCTAGCGCGAATGAAGTGCATGTTAATATTGTGATTAAAGGATGATGCTTCAGTTTCATTATATGCTTTTGAGATGCCACTAGCCTTTTCGTGCTGCTTGAGGTAGGAATGTGTGACTGAGAGTGTTGAGATGATTATGTTTCTCACATCTTGTGCCTCATTATGTGCAGTTTCTAGACGGTTGGGTGATATTTGCAGAATACGCAAGGCCAAGACCACCACCCGGGACACGACAGACCTATGGAAATCCATCATTTGGCGGGAACTTTTCTTATGGTGGCCAACAGTGAGTCTTTGATTCTGAATGCAAGGCTCTATTTATAGTGTTCCTGTTACAAAAGGAACCTAAAATATTGGTGTATTAGTTACACTTCCATTGTTATGCTTGATTAGTTGAACCTGGAAATTCTGTAGACATTGTTGATCAAATATAAAACACAATGAATCTTATCTGATGGTAAAAGCTGTGAGGTTTTAGAAGATTGATATTTCTGAATTATGAGAATTTCTCACAGTTACCAGTTGTATGTCAACAGCAAACACAACCTTCAACTGTGTGAATATGGCAGGATAAAAAACGCCATGTTCCTAATGTAAAGGTGTTTGCTAGTAGTTGAATTTGAGGTCGGCTGTTTGGCAGGGCTATGTTTTGCTGACATCTTAATCGACGAAAGCCACCAAGATTACATAGCAAATTAAATGGTTAGTATCGGATAAAGAGTAGTCAGAGGAAGGGGTGGACCCGAGCGGGTTGCCGTTGGTAACAAGGAAAATGTTATATAGACATGAGAAAGAAATAGGCAAGTGAGTGAGTGTGACTGTCTTTGAGGCTTACTTCCACCCGAAAACTGTCTGGACAGCAAAGCAGAAACTTCCCTTTCTTGTCATAAATGCTAAGGGTGAAGACTGAAAGATTCAACAATTTTGTGTGTGAATGACAGGAGATGCCATTTCCAGGGCCCAAACACAGTTATTGTAGATGTCTCTTTCTGTAATTAACCCCTTTCTATAGGGTTCCTCTCTAGGCACATACTTACCATGTGGCACCACTCCCAGCTCCCTATACGTATACGCTACCGTATAACGAATTTAACGATGCACGTATACGTGCCGAATTCACAAACCAATGTCTCCCTCTAGATGCTTCTATTCTCTGCCCTAACAAAGCAATTGAATTCCTAGTCTCATGACATATCATAACATCTCATATGATTTTGTTCTTCCTTCTCAATTGAACTATTTTATTAGGGTTGATTGCATTCTATGAAGACGTGACACTCATCAATGTACTTCACCTCCAATGTATTTGGCCCGGCACCCTAAGATCCATTCTAAGACGTGATGTCCACCTTGGTTCCTGAATTCACCAAAATTCTCCAAACTTGTACTTCACATATTAGTGTTGTTATCTATAATGTCTTTGTCGGTGGATAAGATTTATCTCCTCCATCTCTCTCTTCGAGAAAATTGTGATTTTTGTCCCATAGACACTCGGTCTCTTTCGATCGATCCCTCCATCTCCGGCACCTCCACCACATGACACCTTTTCCGAGAAGTATTGGAACTAGTTTCTCGTGGGGGAGCTCTCCACACACCCCTATAATTGTGATTGATTGATAAGGGTATGAGTTGTTAGTTGTTACCCATGTAAATCAGGTTTCTTTTGTCGTAAAAGTTAAGTGAGAACACTTAACTCTAGAGTTAAGTGTGTTTTGATAGGACAAATACAAAGATAGGCGACCTATTGGGAAGTGTTATACAAGAATGGTTGTCATGAGTTCAACGCCTCAATCGTTTTAGGTGATATAAGAACTATCTTTGGTACAAGTGTCGTTGGTTTGATAAACATTCATCAGGTTGACAAGGATATTAGAAGTTAAAGTTAAGGAATTTGTAGCACCCCAAATTTGTTATTGATTTATAAGGGGCAAGTTTATTACCATGTCAACACTAATTTTTTTTTAGAGGTGAAGTGAGGCTTGAGAATTTTAGAGTTAAGTTCTTTATCTCTCGCTGTTTTTCCATGATTGAAACCCCCAAAAAAAAAGAAAAAAAGAAATGTCCCTTTGAGGAACTCCTTGACAATGTGAAGTACGATACTCGAGATGTTACTTGTAATACTTTCATTTAGTTCAACTAATTTGTTTTCGAAAGAATTTGGTAAACTAGTCTTCTTCTTTTTTTATGCTCTTTTGTAAAGTAAAATAAAGATAAGTTTTATTTTTGAACCAAAATAAATAAAAAAATAATTTTTTTTAAGAGTCCAGAAAATTAAACATATAATTTTGTTTTGAAGTTAATTTTCTATAATTATTTTAATTTGAAAATAACAATATTATTTTTTATGTGTTAATATATTATTTTTTATAATATACTTTTCCATAATCTTAAAATTAAGAAAAAAGTATAAAAAAATTTTATTTAATTATATATATATATATATATATATATTTATAAATCAAAAGTAAAAAGTAAAAAAAAATATTTTAATTCAAAATAAATAAAATTTTATTATATTTTAATTCTTTAGACACTTAATAAAATTTCAAAAAATGTTTTTTATTGAATTTTATATGTATATTTTTAAATCTAAAGTAAAAAGTAAAAAAAAATATTTTAATTAAAAAATAAAAAATATATTTATTTCAATATATATATATATATATATACAAATATATATATTTCTATTATAAATTTATTAATTAAATTTAATAAGGTCATAATCTATTTTAAATGTATTTTAGATTTTTTTTTTAATTTATAATGAATTTTAATGTAATATATTAAGAATGAGTATAAAGAGGAAATAAATGAAACTTTGAGGGCACCAAGAGGAATTTTGAAACTTAGTGGATACCAAGAGGAATAGTTCAAACCTTAGTGGCACCAAGAAAAAAAATCTAAAATAAAATTTAAAATAATCAAAAGATGTAAAAAGTACATTTTATAAATGTATCCATCCAAGAGCTGCAGAGTGAGGTTTTGAAATAAAAAAATCCTTTTAGATAAGAGATTTATTATTATTTATTGTTTAAAACTGTCATTGTAGGTTGTCTTAGAAAGCTAAGATGATTACTTCTTTGTCACAAGACTGTGTCAAAATAATTTGGAGAGGGGGAAATTTTGTAATTTTAGGCTATCATGGTAAGTTTTGTAATGTGAAAAATTTAATCGTTATTTTTACAATTTTATACTTTCTAATGGTTACTTGAAACTTTTTCCTGTATGAAACTTCAAATCTTTACCCATGTAAGATCTAAAGAGCTAAGATAATATTTAATAAAATAATTGGTTATTTTTGCTAAAAAATCTTTAATTTGTTTTGTTAAAAGATATTTGGTTTCCATTGATTCTGAAAATGGCACATACGAAATGGATGTGGTTTTAATAGGTTGCATTTATCTCTTTATTCTAGTATGTACTGGTTTTAATATTGATAAATTAATTTACTATTGTCCATAGTGTTTTTTTATTTATTTCTTTTGAGTATTTGTAGATAAAATTTGTTGGTTACAGTATAAATGGTGTCCGGAATGATCAAAATGTGAATTATATATTTATGTGTGGTTGATATTATCTTCTAAGAAAGAATCATCAACTATAAGATAATTTAGTGTTCATCCTCAAAAAGAACAATTATTTTTCGTCCATCTTAAACGAACACTTATATTTTCTTTGAGCATCTCCTTAATTTCGCACTTGAAGTACGAAATTAGTGACTATTAATTTCGCACATGAAGTGCGAAACTAGTGACTATTAATTTCGCACTTGGGCCCCGAAAGCGAAATTGAGTTTAATCTAGGGGTGGACATAAATCCCGGTTAATCCCGTCCCGTTCCGATCCCGTCCCGATCCCGGAGGGATTTGAAGAAAAAAATGTGTATCCCGTCCCGTGAAAATTTTGCGTGACGGAATGCGGGACGAAACTTCCCATCCCGGTCAACATTCCACCTTAAGCTCCAAAAGTGACAACCAAAGAGAACCCATAAAATCGTGAAAGAGCTCTCAATCAATGTTTCGCGTTCGGTCTCCTCAAACGCTCCAAGACTTGCATTCATCCTCCTCTCGAGTTTGAGTGCCGCTCTCTCCTTTCTCTCGCATGATCGCTCTTCTCTCATTTCTCTCTTGTGTTCTCTTTTGTTGTTTGATTTATTGGTTTAGTATTGTATGACAATTTCGCATCATTGTTGTTAATTTTTTTGAATTTCTCATTCACATAATTGACGCTTGAAGGCCGGTTGCGAGGTTCGCTCTTCTTGGTTTCTCGCTTATTGAGTTTTTGTTGGGGTTTGAAGATTGTTCTTGGAGGTTTTTGCGTCACTTGGTGTTTCAGGGTTGTGACTTCGGTCGCAACCATTAATGACGAAGAAGAAAAAACATATTACCGACTCTGATCATGGTGAAGGAGATGCTAGTTCTAATACGGAAGCATCACGCCAAGGGGTTACTTTGATGCAAGGGCGAGAGTCGGGGATGGAAACGCTCCAAGATTCTGTTAGTCTAGGTGTAACTAACCAAGAAAATCAAGAACTGGGAGTGAATCAGTCCAAGAATGATGGTGTGGGCACCGGTTACTACCATCACTTGGCCGGTAATGGTGTCAGGAAACATGGGGCAAACGGCCGGCGCGGGAAGCACGGGTGGTTTAAAGGTTATCGGAAAACAAATGACACGTCAAACAGGATAAAAAATCGCCGGCACAAAAGTTGGGACAAAGGGCATGTCCGATTTGTCAACACCTGCTATCGCTACAAGCAAAGGGGATGTCCCCTTGGTGAAAGCGCGTCCGCCGATACCCACAAAGGGGACGTCCGCTTTGTTACCGGTAAATCAAGAATCGTCTCAACTGCCTGGAAAATCGAATTCTTCGTCCGTCCCTTTGGGAAGTAGACATAATGATGATCTCCGACCGAACGCTCGGGAAAAAGGTCAGTGTCACGACCAACCACTTTTAGGCTCGAATGATGTACTAGTAGAGGAGTTATGTGAGGATATTGTTGATAACTGTGATGTGTTGTCGGATGGTGATAAGGGAGATGATGATAGGGTTCCCAAAGATAAAGTAACGTTAATTGTTGGGCAACCAACCCATGAGTTCCCTGAATTAGGCCAACCTGGGCCTAGTGATGGGGTTCATCAAGCCTGGAAGGGTAATTCCTCAAGAATTTTTATGAATTCGGGGCTAAGAGACAGACTCGAATTTACGCCACAAACTTCATCACGAATTGCTATCAAATGCTCGGAGGGTATGCCTAAAGCTCAAGTTTGGGGTAGTACTCTCTTAGGTCAATATGTGGGATTTTACCCGGGGTTTTTTGCAATTAACAATGTTATGAAATCATGGGGAGTCAAGGTGAAATTCCGTATTGAGGTCGGCTGGATGATTTTCAGCTTCTTAAATGATGATGATAGAGATAGAGTGCTTAGAGGTGGACCATATTTCATCTTCAATCGCCCATTACTACTCAAGCATGTGCCGGATAAGTTTGTTTTTTAACCAAAAGGATATTGCCACTATGCTGTTATGGGTACGTATCACTGGTCTACCTAATGAGTTATGGACGCCTACAATTCTTGGGCGTATAGGTTCTTTGATTGGAAATCCACTCTTTATGGACCATGTGAAGGAGGATAGGAAAAGGGGTTCATATGCTAGAGTTTTAATTGAGGTCAATTTTGCTAAAGATATTTTGAGAGAAATGTCCTTAGATTTTGATGATGGAGTAAGTCTTGATTGTACTCTACTCTACGAGAATGAGCCTCAATATTGTAGACGTTGTCTTTAGTTTGGGCACAAGGATGTTGAGTGTGCATTTAATGAACGTTCTAAGGAAGTTGGGGCTAAGCCTACACAAGTTAGACGCCGACAACAAGTCAAAGAGGTTGCAAGTGGTCCTAAAGGAGTGATGGTTGGCAATACAGATAGAGGTAACGTCCCTAGGAACAAGAAAACTTTGGAAAATAAAATCATGGATCAATAAGCAGACACTTCCAAGTAACCAAATGTTGGTGGAGGACAAGAGCTTGGTAATAAGGGAGAGCAGAGGCAAGTGCAATCGATAAAAACGGCTACAAATGATCGAGAGAATATTGATGAGGAACGTAGAAAAGCTAAAGGGAAGGATAAGATCATAGAAGGAGCAACTTTTGAGGATATTACAAAGAATGTTGATAAGGAGTCAAGCTCTGAGAGTGAAGATAGTGATGACAAGTGCTCAAATGATGGTACTGGGGGTGATGATGCTTCGGAGGACATTGATATTCGATCTAGTGACGATCATTCATCTGAGCAGGCTAATGATGACAATGATGGTAGTGATGAGGAAGTCTTCACTCCAACGCTTTTAAGGGCTAAGCGACGTATAATCAGGAAGCTAAATGCTTCGCTAGAGAAGCAAGGGAAGCAGGGCATTGGAGTACATCATCCTGGTGAAGGTCCTAGACGGCTTACTCGTTTAACGACCATGCATAAGGATGGAGTGCCAGTGCAAAAGCAACGTACGAGTGATAAAATGAAGGGAGGTCGTCATGCACAATCATGAGTATCATGGCTTGGAACATTCAGGGGCTAAACCATCCCCGGAAACAAAATGGGCTCAAATCTCTTATCAATAAGCTTAAGGTATGTTTATGTGGTATTCTTGAAACTCGTTTTGATTCCTCTTTAACTGATGTGCAGGTGATAATGAGGCACAAATTTCCAAGATGGCAATATGTTCACAACTTTGAACTTGATCAGCGATGTCGTATGATTGTATTATGGGATCCCATGAGGCTGAACGTACAAATTTTACGTGTGCATGTGCAGTTTATCATATGCATGGCAACATGCAAAGCTACAGGGGTAACTTTTGGAGTTTTCTTCGTCCTTGGAGAGCACTGGGTGTCTACTAGGCGACTTGCATGGCAGGGAATGAGAGAGTTCATTGGAAGTAGTTGCTTGCCCTAGATAGTTTTGGGAGATTTTAACAACGTCATGCACTTGGATGAACGTATTAATGGCGAGCCTGTGAAGCTTTATGAATGTAGACCCTTGCATGAAGTTTGTAATGACTTGGGCTTGGTGGATGGGCCATTCAACAATGAGTCAAAGTTCACATGGACTAATGACACTATTTGGAGCAAAATGGATAGAATCATGGTTAATGGAGCTTGGATGGATCAAGGCATGTATTGTCGAGCTAATTTTCTGGATACGTGGCAGTTCTCAGATCATAAGCCCGATATTGCATACTTGCATTGCCGAGTTAGTAGGAATCACTTTGCTTTTAAGTTTTTCAACATGTGGGCACGTCATGAGGGCTTCATGGAGTTAGTTAAAGAGCACTGGGTATGACACCAACGGGGTACATATCAATATCGTATATGTCTTATATTAAAAGCCATTAAACGACCACTTCGTACGCTTAATGTGCTCCACTTTGGTCACATTGTTGAGAGAGCAAAGCTGGCAAATGATGAGTACAAGAGAGTTTTAAACGAGCTTCGGGTTAACCCATTTTTGCAAACTATTAGGGATAGTATGGGACAAGCAAAGGCTAAGATGGAGCGTTTAAATGAAGCTGAATTTAGTTTCTTATCACAACAGGCAAAAGCAAAGTTCATGTTGTATGGGGATAGGCTTACAAGCTATTTTTATGGCCTTATGAAGGCTAGATCAATGGGATGTCATGTTACGGTGATATTGGGAAGAGTGGCAACAAGATCGAATGATGAAGTTGCCCAGGCCTTTGTCTCTTTCTACCAAGGGCTCTTTGGAACCCTAGAGGAGGTAGACTTGCCGGAAGATAGAGAGTTTGTCATAGGGCCTATGGTGAAGAGGTTAGATAAGGATAGCCTCATTATGCCGGTGTTGAATCTTGAAATTAAGGAGGCGCTTTGGAGCATTGTTGAGAACAAGGCGTCAGGGCCGGATGGGTTCACGTCGTATTTCTTCAAGGCAGCTTGGGATATTGTTGGAAGTGAGGTATGTGTGGCGGTCAAAGAATTTTCATCAATGGAAAGCTCTTAGGCAAATAAACCATACTATTGTGTCACTTGTGCCTAAGAATGACAACCCTACAAGAGTTGAACACTTTAGACCCATTTCTTATTGTAATGTGGTCTATAAAATCATTTCGAAAATCATGACGATGAGAATGGGGCCTTGTTTGGAGTATCTTATTGATCCCTCGCAAGCAGCGATTGTTCCGGGAAGATTAATGTCCGACAATGTGTTCCTTGTCCAAGAGTTACTTAGGCGGTATAATGTCAAAAGAGATACTAAACGGTGCTTCTTGAACATTGATCTAGCCAAGGCTTATGATACAGTTTCGTGGAGTTTTCTACGCTTTGCTTTGTCTACTCTTGGGTTCCCATCAAGGTTCATAGATTGGGTCATGGAATGTGTGTCAACGGTGTCATATTCTATCAAAGTTAACAAGGAATTACATGGGTTTTTTAAGGGCATGAGGGGCCTTCGTCAAGGGGACCCATTGTCACCATTTCTCTTTGTATGTTGTACGGAGATGTTCTCGAGATTGCTCAAGGCTGAGACAACTAGATCATGCTTTCGCTTCCATCAACATTGTGGTGAACTCAGGTTAGCTCACTTAGCCTATGCCGATGACATTGTTTTGTTTGCAGGGGAGATAAGGCTTCAGTGGAGATCTTGATGAATGCCCTGCATCGTTTTGGAAGCATAAGTGAACTGAAAGTTAGTATGAGGAAATCCTCAATGTATGTGGCTTCGGTGCCACATGATGAAGCAGAAAAGTTGAGAAGGATCAATGGGTTCACAATGGAAACATTTCCATTTAGATACCTTGGTGTTCCAATGACACCACACACGTTGAGATCGTCGGAGTATACTCCTCTTTTTGATAAAATTGGCAAGCATATTTCGGTTTGGAACAAGAAGCACGTCTCGTTCGTAGGGCGTATTGAGCTCATCTCATCGGTGATTCAAGGGGTTGATAGCTTTTGGTTGTCTATGTTGCCACTTCCGGGTGTTGTGTTAATTAGATTGATACGAATAACGCGTCAGTTTCTTTGGATAAGGCCAAGAGTTGCATGGGACAAGCTTTGCAAACAAAAGGATGAAGGAGGGCTAGGTTACTTGATCTTAGAGCATGGAATATGGCCTTCATGTGTAAACACTATAGCCATATACATGAAGGTCGAGAAAGCCTTTGGATCAAATGGATACATCACAAGTATCTTTTAGTTACGGAGGCGAATGATTGGGTGCCACATCGTAGAGATTTTGGACTTATTAAAGTTATCTTATGTGGGAGAGACCTTATGAAGCAAATCAGTGGTGAAGGCGTCAGTATTGAGCAAGTCCTGGAGCAACTTTCACCTGGTGGAAAGTTTAAAGTCACTGAAGCATACAACTTGATACGAAATAAAGGGGACAAGGTACCTTGGCATGATATTATATGGGACGTTAGGCTTACGCCAAGGCATGTATGCATAACTTGGATGGCTACGTTGAAGCGATTGCCTACGCACAACAGGATGAGATTTCTTCAAATTGATCCCATATGTCACTTGTGTAGACGGGCTGAAGTATCACATGATCACTTTAGATGCCGGTACTCTAACTTAATTTGGAGAGAAATTCGAAGCATCTTTGGCATGCCGACAAGGTTGGGCACTTTGGACCTTACCTTGCGATGGCTTCGGGCAAAGAGGAAGAGTAAGCATAGGAAGATAGCAGCTATGAAGTTTGCCTTGATTACAACAATTTATTATTTATGGCATGCTCGGAATTCGATCATTTTTGAAAATAATTGGATTCCAAAGGATGTAATTATTAGACTTATTAAAGTTCATGTGTTCCAACTCTTGCATGAGTCATATCCGGACTATATTGGTGATATTGTTCACCAAGTCTAATGTTATTTGTCTTGTTGATGGAGTAATGTAGCTCCAGGGGGGGTACTCATATGTTTTGATATGAGTTTTGTAGCTGAAATCATGGACTCATGAGAGTAGGCATTTTTTCTCCACATCTATGAATTAACCTGCAACTTGTGATAACCAAAGAGAATGTCATTCCCATTGTTGTGATCGATCGTGAAATGAATGTTATCTTTTGCTAATTATCTATTGTTATTTTTCGAATGTGAATCGGTAAGACACTTTGATGTAACTTGTATTTGTTTTGAATGTATTAAGTATTAACTACTAATGTAGGCATCTTGAATCGATAATTTGGTATTGAGGTTTTTTCCGATCATTTGTGTCTTTAAACATGATAGAAAACAAGTACAAATATTGAATATAATTCTTGTGGGATTTGTCCCGTCTCGCCCCGTCCCATCCCGTCCCACAAGGGACAATGCCCGCTCGTCCCGTCCCGCAAATAACTTGCGGGACAGGACGCAGGACGACCCTCATCACGTCCCGTCTCGTCCTATGCCCACCCCTAGTTTAATCAACTGTGTCTTGCCCCCCAAAACGGAATTGGGTTTGATTTGATTCCGCACTTGGGCCCAAAAACAAAAATTGGTTTTAATCAATTATGGACTTAGGTCCCAAAACCGAAATTGAGTTTGATTTGATTTCGTACTTGGCACCGAAATTGAGTTTAATCAATTCCAAACTTGAGGCTCAAACCCGAAATGAAAAAAAAAAGTTTTCTGTTTGTAATGACGGATTTGATTCTACACCCGAAGTATGATATTGAGTAATTTTTATAAATAAAATATATGAGTATATTTAAAATAATTGTTATTTTTTCCAACTTGACTATTAGTTAGTATTATTTTAATAATCGTTATTTTGTCCAACACTTATACCAGTTGGACTAATTAAACTTTTAGTATTCTTTTGATGATACACAATATTAATACATAATTTCAATTACAAAATATTAATACATAAACGACTTGTGTATCCAAACCTTGTGTAAATGACGGACTTGTGTAACCAGACCTTGTGTAAATGACAGACTTTTGTAGTAATATATTTTGTGTAAATGACAAACTTGTATACATGACATAAAAAAACGAAACTTGTGTAATAAAAAATGATTGAATGTGTTAACTACATATATTGACATAACAAATGAAATTGTGTAACCAAACCTTGTGTAAATGACAATCTTGTATACATAACATAAACAAGTGTGTGTACATAACATAAACAAGCGTGTGTACATAACATAAACAAAAAACACGAAGGTTTGAATTTCTTATTTTCGTAAAAAAATTCTGAGAATATCGCAACCCAAAATATCCGGTTAGTTACACTTTATTTCCTTATTTAACGGTTTAGGATATTGATTAGCATCTTTAATTAGGTAAAAAATTAAAATTAAATAGGAGAAAGAAGATGACAAATTGGGTAGGATATTTAATTAGTTTCAATGAAATATTTTTTTATGAAAATAGAGGGTGCCTACTTTGTCTACACATCACAAAAAGTACCTAGTTTATACTACATATTACGTAAACTACCTAGTTAGCCAACTCATCCCATTTAAGTTTCCTATTTACTACTCCCTTTAGTTCTTTCAATAGTTGTCATTAGAGATTAAAAATTTTGGTTCATAATACATATCATTATAGGTATAATTAATACACAAATCTTCCACAAATAGAATTTGACATACTTTTTCATTTATTATTTATATTTTTAAAATACTATTTTCTCTCTTTCCATACAACTTCCCACTTTCTACCATTGTTTTTATACAACTTTTTTAAAATTATTATACATCATTAAATATTATACCTTCTACTTTTTTTAAAAAAATATATGTATTTTTACTCTAATAATAATTATTGAGAACCGTAAAGAGTAATATCTATGTACTTTTCTAAAATAGACGACACTAATGTTGACGTGGCGCCCCCACAACTTTTCTCGTATTAAGGGCCTGTTTGGTAAGGGTGATTATGGAGATGAGATGAAGATTATGGGAATTATGAGAATTAAATGAAGAAATTTCTTTAATCTTCATAGAGATAGATTATGGGAATTATGGGGATGAAATAAATATTTCATCTTCATCTCTACATCACCAAACGGGGCCTTAAATCTTGTACTAAATAACAAATTAAGCCAATAAATTTTTTTACTAGTACGAAACCTTATGGAAAATTTGCAAAGCCAGAGTGATAATGTTGTTGTCACACTTATTCTGGTTGGTCCATAGACACTTGAAGAGCGTATGGATCCCACTTAATTTATTTCTCGTTTATGAGTTGAGAAGTTAAGTGAAAAAAAGCCTCCTAGGAAGCATGTCGCCCAAGAAAAGGCTAGGGAAAAAGATTTGGAAGTGAAAAATGATATTAAGGACATGATTATCATGATAAACCTTATTGTGAAGCTCCATGATGATCCCCCAAAGCCAAATGAATCATTGTTTAATGAGGAATGGGATAAGAAAATGATGAATGCTCTCGATCAACTTATCCTCATAGGGTCATTTCTTGCAAAGGAATTACAAGACAAGTATGGGGTAGAGCTCTTAGATGAAAGAAGACCCAAGGAGGATGAAACAACAAGATTTGATGGAAACGTTCCCAAGTCCGAAGTTCAAAAGACGCTTCTACAAGATGCTCCCATTAAGTTTTTAAGGGAAAGATCACATGGTGGATAAGACCTTTCTTGACGAGAAAGCTCTTGCCCGGAGATGTGATGAAGTTACCAAATAGGAAATATGAAGGGTCAAGCTAAGACCTAAAAATAACGTTTTATGGGAGGCAACCCGAGGTAATAAGTATTTCACTTTTCAATAAATGGATCGTATCTTTTATGTTTTGTGTTTTGTAGGGATAAAGGAAAATGTAAGGAAGACAACCCAAGGTGATAGGGATTAGATCGTTTTATTAATTGTGATTGCATGTTTATACAGATGATTTGACTATTTTTCTTAAATGGAAAGCGGTTAGGATAGGCTAAATTCTAGAGGTAGTCCATCCTAAAACATCCTTGCGGATGAGAACACGATATTCGGGATCGTTAGAAAAGGTTGTGTTGGGGTTCGAAATTCCCAATGGGTCAATCGGTCAACACTACAATTGATTTCTCTTAACACATGTTTGACATGCACTTTCTCAAAAAAGCGAAGATCTAGTCTGTAGTCGGGTGATCTCGATCTCCCAAGGACAACTCCAAAATTCTTGGAGTGCCTTGATGACAAATAAGTTTTCACCCTCAATCACGATATTTTTTATATTTAATGTGATTGCTTCTTTAGGTCCAACTTTTAGTGCAAAGGCTTATCCTTAACTACTGAGTTAAAGTTTTTTTCCTACTTTCCAAACTAATACCTTCACCGTTATGATTTCGAATAACAAAATCAATAGATGTTATGCCCTAATCGAGTTTTGATCCTTCAAAGTTAAGGTTATGGAACCCACATTTTGGTTTATCCCATTTATTGTTAGTTTTTATCCTTGTGATGGATTTGTTGTTCTTTTGAATATTTAAATTAATAGTCTTTCTCATCCGTAATGTGATTTTTCTAATTATGAAATTGGCTTTTGATGAAATTTAAGATGTTGTGACCTGATCCAATAACACCATTATTAAAAATGATTTTGTTCTTGAAAAACCAAATACTCCACCATATAGACATGTAAAATTATTGATACCGATCTTGTTTTTTTATTTCCAGTAAAATTTCTTGTGCTTTTTTTTGTTTTCCATACTAATGGTATTAAGGTCGGTTAAGATGGTTTTGAATTTTTGCAATCACATTTTTATTGTAGGGACAACCAATAAGTTTGTGCAGTAGGTCTCCTAGTTGATGGTTACAAAATTCACAGTGTTTAGCAACCGCAATTCTTCTTTCGTCAAATTTTGCTTTTGTTGGAATACCATTTATTGAGATTTTCCATATGAAGTTTTTAATTTTTGGTTGGGCATCCAGTTTTCATATCCATTCGCAAGAATAGTCAGGAAGCCAATCAGACTCCTTCTCAAGCACTTTCGAAGTTGATTTTGTAGAAAATCAGCAGTTCTTACTACTTCTCTTGTATAGTCTATCTTGTATTTTATTTGTTGGGATACTTGTTTCCATAATTATTTTTCTAATTTTTGGTTTGATGATATTTTTTAGTTCATTTTAAGTTTTGGTGACATCCCATTCGTATGATTTGATGAAGAGGAGAACTTTAATATGAGTGTTGATAAGATTGTCGTTTTGTACCATTTTGATGAGAGGGGCCGATGTGATCCAATTATCTTGCTAGAAGTTAATGATTTGTCCACTTGCCAAATGATTCCATTTTTAAACACCGATTAGAGTTTTATAAGGTTTTTCCATTGTCAAGATGTTGGACCTTTTAGATGATATTGTAGTATATTGATATTTTTCAAGTAATTCTCATTAGCAATTTTAACCCAAATGTTATTTGGTACAGTAAGAGTTTTTCAAAGTAGCTTCATTTGAAGGAATTTGTTAGTGATAAGAAATTTTCTTGATCCAAGTTCGCCATTTTTTCGGTTTACAAATTGCATCCCATGCCAACTAATCATTGGTCTATGGTTGCCGCCTTTATTCCAAAATAATTTTATATATGTTTTGTCGAGTTTGTCCATATTATGCATTGATAGCATAAACTTTGCATTATAAAGTACAATCTAGTCGCTAAGTTATGCTTTATAAGTATGTTTCTACCTTCTTGTGATAAGAAGTTTACTTTTCATTTATGGAGTTGTTGCTTAGTTTTATTGTTTATTGTTCGCTCCAAACGGTGTGTGCAAGCTTTAAATTTATAACCCTAGACTTAAGCTTAAAACAAGGATGCGAACCCGCAGTGTACGGGTCAATCGTAGTAAAAGCAAGAAAATTCCAGGGGTCGATCACAGGGACTCGGTGAAACAAAGTCAATACGGTGTGCTTATGTCAATACTAACCACAAGAGTGATTAACACAATCAAAGATGAATAAGAAGTCAATAAAGCAAACATGCAATTCTAGGGATTAAAGCATCTAGTTGTGGTTCCAACTCAAGATCTATAGATAAGCGGACAAAGCTGAGATTTTTGCGTGGGGAAGGTGTTTCTAAAGTGGAGTAGATCACCGGGTAAGTCTCACTACACACTAATCCTAAACCGTAACTCCTATTACCGAGTAAGTCTCAAGGAATTAAGATAAAGAACTATAACCTCAAACTAACACACCATCTAAGGGAATAGAATCAACCTTTACTGGGTAAGTCTCAGGCTAACTCACAAAGATGGGATGGAAGCACACTCAAACCCCAATAAAGGAAAAACCTTTATTACCTACACTTATGATCGTTGGTACACAAACTAAGGAATTACCGGGTAAGTCTCATCCTAAGCTTGCTTTGAACCAGGAAAGGTGTAATAAGAATAGGATTTGGCAAACTCTAACACTTAACTCTCAGTTTAGGATCAGATAAGTCACCTCGGTCAGCCAGTTTCCACCCCGGCCGAGATGTTCATCGACTGAACGAGATGCTTAGGGTTAAGGTTAAAGACTCGAACTTTCAGGATTCTACTGGAATCTAAGATTATTCTATCATTGTTTTTCCCACAACCTTCAGCTAATCACCCTAGAATCACACAAGGAAATTAGCCACTCATCATCATTATGAAAGTATTAAATATATGGGAAGAAGGTGAATATTTGAACAAGAAGAATTTAATGAAAAGACTTCAATAACTGAATCAAATATCACAACAAAGCGTTCCTTGGATAGCAATCCAACAAGACAAGACAACAAGTGAGGGAATTGAAGACAATCTTACAAAAACCCTCCAAAAAGCTATAAAAGCTATGGACTTCAACCTTCCTTCAACCTTCAAAAAGGTTCTTCAAAACTCCCAACTGGAGTATGTTGCTGCTGCTGCGTGTTTTTAGGTGTAAGCGGCCTGTATGCGAGATGTGATAGCCGATCGGATGTAGCCGGCCCCTGGATTTGTGGAAATCCAACCCCTTTTATAAGAAAATAACCCTCCAAAGATAATAAATCTTAGAAAGATATTTTCCCATAAATATAGGTAAAATATATGATTCTGCATATCTCCTTCCTTCCAGGAGCCAAGCCAAAAAATATAAGATCACTTTCCAAATTTAAAAGATCTCATCTAAGAATAAAATATTCTCGCCGCGTCCTAGGTGTTCGCCTCGGTCGAGTCGGCGTCTCTAGATCGCCTCGGTCGAGATGAATCTCTGGTCAACCGAGGTGAGTCATAACTGAATGTGAAATCTCTCAAAACTGGTCCAAAGTAAATCTTTAATCCATGGCTATGCTCCCTGGATGTAGCTCCAATTGACTCATGACTCCTTTTGCTCCTTTTTGATGCAAAACGTACCAAATTACCTGCAATTACAACAAAACTAGGTGTAGACCTCGATTCTTGCAAAGGTAGGTGAAATAGTAGTAAAATCACATAATGCACATACAAACATGCAGATTACGAAAGATAAAACGTCCAAACAAACCCCAAAATATAGACTATAATTCATGCTATCAAAATACCCCATACTTAGCCCTTGCTTGTCCCCAAGCAAGTTCCGCATATAGAAGACAAGATAGAATGGATTATAGGTCATAAAAATCAATGAAAAAGTCTTTCAAAAACATTTTATGGTGTGCAACTACCATAGATCACTCTAAGAGAGTACTTCCTGGAATTTAAAAACTCAACATGATCAAAACATTTTATAAATATAGGAAAGTTGTTCATCTTTGCATAAAATCATAGAATGCATAATAAATCATAATTATCAAAATTAATCATGTATAATCCGATTTAAACCGCTAAGTCAATCAACAAGCTCAAGGTCTCAAGGGCTTCCCAAAGGAAAGGTCAAGAAACGTGTAGGGTAGGGATGTATGTAAGGTAATGTGGTGCTAGAATCCGGGAAAAGGATGAACTTCACTTTCATTTTGACTTGCAACATCTTCCACCAATAAGCTTTGCTTATTTCACACTTTTTCTTTTACTTTACTTTTTGGGATGCATGGACAGAGGTGCACAATAACCGAAGCCTGAGAAATCAGCAATCATCAATTTCTTGAGATGCATCAAACCCTTGATGCACATACCATGACCCGTTAGGAATATCGCTCAATCCGACTTTGGCAAGACACAAACACCCGGCTATGTGAATGGTGCCGAGTTACTCATCTTCATGATTGACTTCCCCAAACCTATTATTGCTTTCTAGCACTTTCACTTCCAGCCACTTCTCAACTTTAACTCCACTTGCTTTCACCACTTCGCTTGCTTCCAAATTCCCGGATAGGTAAAGGGAGGCAAAAATGTATATGAGGGGCTAAGCATGATCAAGAAGAAGAGGAGAGAAGAATGAATTGCCTTGATCTTTCCAGAAAGAAAGTGAGAGAACTCATACTGCGGTGTCAACCTTCAAATTCAACATAATTTGGATAAAAACAAAGTATTAAACATGCCAAAAATTTCAAACAAAGCATTTAACAACTTAAACATATTATAAAACCTTTCAAACACATAAAGATTTCAAAACCAGTAAGTAAGCAAGATCTTCACTGAGATCATATCCAGATAAGAGGCACAAAAATCATTTCGAAAACTCTCAGTTAACCTACCTCGGTCGAGGTGTTCTTGGTTCAACCGAGGTGAAACGCCTCGTTTGGCCAAGACTGACTCGGTCGAGGTCAAAATTTTTTTTTTTTTAAAACCAGTTTTCTTTTAGTTTCGACGTTTTTCTCAATCAAATAACCTGTATGTATGCATGCAATCTCAGATAAACACATAGAAGCAAACTGAAGCATAAATATAAATAAAGATCCGATCAAGTAGAGTCATACATCACATAAGTGTCAAATAATACACAAATACCCCATACTTGGGACACACTGTCCCAGTGGGTTAAAATAAGTCTAAGGACAGGATACTCACCGAACATAGCTAAACTGCATGAAGAAGTAAGAAACAGCTCCCAGATAAGCCCATCTCGGTTGGCGAAGCACATCTCGGCCGAGGTGTTCTGACAGTACCCGAGATGTATCTCAGTAAAGCTCGTTTTCTCAACTTTTCGAAATTTTGTTCTTCCAGTGTAGCTCCTGAACTGTGATCCTTCCTTTTGGAATACCTGGTTGTTATCTAGAGGAAAACAAAAACAAAGCAACTATCTAAACTAAACTAAAAAAGGGAGAAGAAAGCAATACCTTGGGTTGCCTCCCAAGAAGCGCTTGGTTTAAGGTCGCTAGCTGGACCATTCTCCATAGAATTACTCAATGTACCTTGAACACCATGGAGTGCTCATCACATCCATCATAAAATTCTTCCAAAAAGGTTCCTGTTCCTAATTTCACCGGCAAATGGTAAGATCTCCCACGTACAAGCTTGTACGGTTTGATTCTCACCGGAATCCTTTTAGCCTTCCTGCACTTCAATGGGACATAATCTAGCCTTGCGTCCCATCCTTTCCTTGATCGAGAAAACAACTTCTCGAGAATCCTAGTAGCTTCCCCATCTTTAGCATGGGGATGGTACAAGGTCCTTAGCATGCGAGGGACCCCATACTTGAACAAGAGACGACACTTCATCGCCTTAACGGTGTAGTGCTTGCAAACTCCACTCCTTATAATCCAAGGAGTATCTTCTTCCAACAGTTTAAAGGGAGGTTTCATCTTGATCTTAGGAGGTTCTTTCGGAAGAGACCTCCAACTCTCCGGTGCATTCTTGAAAAATTCATAAATTTTAATAGGGATTTCAAATGAAGTAGGAGAATGTACCTCGTAAAGTTCTCCAAAGCTTGACACAAGTTTCATGTTGGGTTGATATTCCACACACGAAATCCCTCCCAACTCAGCTGATCTTTCTTCCACCTTGACCATAGTCTCAGTAATTTGGCCAAGGTTCGCCGCATCTTCCACTTCTGATTTTGCAGATTCTTCTTCCATCTCGGTCGAGATCTCTTCCACCTCAGCCGAGGTCTCAACAGTCGGATCGAGATCTTCCACATCCCCCTCTTCCACAAAAGCTTCAGGAGAAACTTCCGGTTTGACAAAAGGAATGCTTGGAACGTGCAACACTTCCTTATGCTCCTCTTTCGGCTTAGCATAGGATAGGGTGCTTTCCTTGAGCTCCTCCACCTTCTTCATCAACTTCTCCAATCTTGATTCGAGAGAGTCTTCAAAAGGTTGCTCATAAATGTTTTTAGGGACATTCTTCTCATCCCATATCGCAAGTTCATGCTGAATGACCTCTTCTCTTTCCCATTCATTGTTGAACCAATAGAAGGAGTACTTCTCTTCCAAGTATTCATAATGGTCCGCCCTAGCACTTTGTCTTGCTATCCAGGCTGGATCAAATGTAGTCATCGGAAATCCTGAAAACTACAAAACTCATAGAAAGAGTAGTTAGTAGCAACAGGGGCAAGTGCCCCGAAAGCAAACCGCAACCGGCTCGGTCTAGACCAAGTCCCCGGCAACGGCGCCAAAAACTTGTTCGCTCCAAACGGTGTGTGCAAGCTTTAAATTTATAACCCTAGACTTAAGCTTAAAACAAGGATGCGAACCCGCAGTGTACGGGTCAATCGTAGTAAAAGCAAGAAAATTCCAGGGGTCGATCACAGGGACTCGGTGAAACAAAGTCAATACGGTGTGCTTATGTCAATACTAACCACAAGAGTGATTAACACAATCAAAGATGAATAAGAAGTCAATAAAGCAAACATGCAATTCTAGGGATTAAAGCATCTAGTTGTGGTTCCAACTCAAGATCTATAGATAAGCGGACAAAGCTGAGATTTTTGCATGGGGAATGTGTTTCTAAAGTGGAGTAGATCACCGGGTAAGTCTCACTACACACTAATCCTAAACCGTAACTCCTATTACCGGGTAAGTCTCAAGGAATTAAGATAAAGAACTATAACCTCAAACTAACACACCATCTAAGGGAATAGAATCAACCTTTACTGGGTAAGTCTCAGGCTAACTCACAAAGATGGGATGGAAGCACACTCAAACCCCAATAAAGGATAAACCTTTATTACCTACACTTATGATCGTTGGTACACAAACTAAGGAATTGCCGGGTAAGTCTCATCCTAAGCTTGCTTTGAACCAGGAAAGGTGTAATAAGAATAGGATTTGGCAAACTCTAACACTTAACTCTCAGTTTAGGATCAGATAAGTTACCTCGGTCAGCCAGTTTCCACCCCGGCCGAGATGTTCATCGACTGAACGAGATGCTTAGGGTTAAGGTTAAAGACTCGAACTTTCAGGATCCTACTGGAATCTAAGATTATTCTATCATTGTTTTTCCCACAACCTTCAGCTAATCACCCTAGAATCACACAAGGAAATTAGCCACTCATCATCATTATGAAAGTATTAAATATATGGGAAGAAGGTGAATATTTGAATAAAGAAGAATTTAAGGAAAAGACTTCAATAACTGAATCAAATATCACAACAAAAGCGTTCCTTGGATAGCAATCCAACAAGACAAGACAACAAGTGAGGGAATTGAAGACAATCTTACAAAACCCTTCAAAAAGCTATAAAAGCTATAGACTTCTATCTTCCTTCAACCTTCAAAAAGGTTCTTCAAAACTCCCAACTGGAGTATGCTGCTGCTGCTGCGTGTTTTTCGGTGTAAGCGGCCTGTATGCGAGATGTGATAGCCGATGCGGATGTAGCCGGCCCCTGGATTTGTGGAAATCCAACCCCTTTTATAAGAAAATAACCCTCCAAAGATAATAAATCTTAGAAAGATATTTTCCCATAAATATAGGTAAAATATATGATTCTGCATATCTCCTTCCTTCCAGGAGCCAAGCCCAAAAAATATAAGATCACTTTCCAAATTTAAAAGATCTCATCCAAGAATAAAATATTCTCGCCGCGTCCTAGGTGTTCGCCTCGGTCGAGTCGGCGTCTCTGGATCGCCTCGGTCGAGATGAATCTCTGGTCAACCGAGGTGAGTCATAACTGAATGTGAAATCTCTCAAAACTGGTCCAAAGTAAATCTTTAATCCATGGCTATGCTCCCTGGATGTAGCTCCAATTGACTCATGACTCCTTTTGCTCCTTTTTGATGCAAAACGTACCAAATTACCTGCAATTACAACAAAACTAGGTGTAGACCTTGATTCTTGCAAAGGTAGATGAAATGGTAGTAAAATCACATAATATACATACAAACATGCAGATTATGAAAGATAAAACGTCCAAACAAACCCCAAAATATAGACTATAATTCATGTTATCATTTATGTTGCTAAAGATCTCTTTATTAACTCTTTCATTGATAATTGGGCAACCATGATAGTTATCAAGAAAGGTCATGTGCTTCATATTTAGGATATTTTTTTAGTTATGTGATGTATCTATCACTTGTGTTTTTTGTTCTTTGGAAGACAGATTTGAGGTAATTGATCTTTTGTCTAGAGATAGAGCAATATGTTTTAAGGATTTATTTTGTTGTAAGACAAGTGTTCGAGTTTGGTTTAGTGAAAATAATAATATCATCAACAAATGAAAAAAGGGATTGATGTTGCATTTCTACATACGGAGAAACCAATATGGTTGTCATAATTATAGCAGTTATTTTGAAGTATTTGTGTAAGAATTTCTGGTCCCAAAATAAATAGGTAGGAGGATAAAGGGGTCCCCTTGTCTGAGTCATTTTTACGGAAAGAATTGGTCAGTTGGTTCACTGTTTATAAGAACTGAGAAATATATAGTGGAGATGCTTTCATTGATCCATCCCACAAAACTTTCATTAAATCCAAAATTCTGTAGTATACAAATTATAAATTCCTAGTTGACTTAGCCGTACGCTTTTTCCATATCCAGTTTAATGGCGGTCCATCCTCCCTACCTTTATTTATCCAGAAAGGATTGGAAGAATTCATGTGCGATGAGAATGCTATCGTGTATTGGCATTTTGGTAATGAAATCTCCATGGAGAGGGTGAATAAGTTTTGACATGATGAGTTTCATTCTATTCGTGATGATTTTTGCACTGATTTTGTATATTGTTGAACAAAGACTAATAGGTCTAAACTTATAGGTCTTAAGTGATTAATTGTCGTAGAGTTGTCTATTTTTGAGATTAATGTCATAAAAGTATGATTTATTTGTTTGAGTAGTTTTCCACTTCTGGAGATGTTTTTAACTGCTTTTGAAACGTCATTTCCCACAATGCGCCAATACTTCTGGTAAAACCCGTATGACATACCGTCTAGCTGTGGTAATTTATCACAATCGATATCAAATAAAGCATTTTTAATTTCCTCATTTATTGGCTGGATTTGTTAGGATTTCATTGTTTTCGTTAATAACTTTGTTCTTAATGAGTTGTAGCTTTTCTTCCAAGAGATTTTTATTTAGTGGGGTTCTAGTGAATTTGCAAACAATTTTTTTTAACTTTCCTACGAATTTCTTTTTCAGATGAAAGAATCATCCCATTCGTGGTTATTAATTCCTTAAAATGTTTCCTATTTCTTCTTCCGGTGACAATGCGGTAAAAGTATTTGGAGTTTGTTTCAATGTTTTTAGATTTTTTCCTTTAATCTTTGTCTCAAGCATCTTTGGTGAAAATTGATGAGACGATCTTGTTTTTTTTGAGGTTTCTTTGTATGTTTTCAATGATTTGGTTTAAGTTGATAGGTGAGAGACCCTGAATACGTAGGAGTTGAGATTCA
Organism: Fagopyrum homotropicum; assembly: GCA_033239125.1. Classification (NCBI taxonomy): domain Eukaryota; kingdom Viridiplantae; phylum Streptophyta; class Magnoliopsida; order Caryophyllales; family Polygonaceae; genus Fagopyrum; species Fagopyrum homotropicum. The sequence goes on along the minus strand of BSWB01000007.1, from coordinate 114,939,152 downwards.
ACTTCTTTTAGTTGTTTGAAGATATTTACAAAGTTGATTTTGCTCCATCCTTTTGCTTTAGTTTTTTAGAAGTTGTGACTTGCGTCTTCCTTATGAGGTTAAACATTTCATTCCCCCTAAAATTAGCCCACCAAGTTTGTTTAACGATATTTTGAAACGCTTTGCGTATAGTCCACCTTATTTCAAATTTAAGCAGTTGTGGGATGAACGGTATCGAGTCCGCTAATTCCAATGAGATTTGACAGTGATCCGAGATTGTTAATGCGTAATTTTTTGTTTTTAATAGGGGATACCATTGAAGAATCTGAATGTGGACTAGAACATGTTGGAATTGATTGTGGCTCCTTCTTGTAAATTGGTTTCAAGGATATTATTTGGGCCATCACGTTTTTTCCTCCAAGTAAATTGGTTTCCTGTTGTTTGAAAGTCATCGAGATTACATAAATTTATTGAGTCCAATAAATATGTTGGAATTGATTGTGGTTCCTTCTTGTTTTTCCAAGTGATGTTGGATTTTGTTCAGATCTCTCATAATTATGCATGGTGTTGGTGATGCATTGATTAAGTTGGTTATTGAATCCCATAGCGGATTTTTTGACATTTTCTGAGGTGGCGCATAAGTAAAGATAATGTTCATTTTGCAGTTTTGATTGTTACAGACCAATTCCATACAAATAAATCAGCCACTTTTTGAGATAAGATTAATCGATTGATTCTTGAGCTGGTAGGCTTTCCATAGTAAGCATAAGCCCCCACCCTCCCACTAGCGGGACAATACACGATGTTATCAAAATCCGCCGATCTCCAAAGACGATCTTCTGATGGATTTTTAGATTTTGTCTATGCTAGAACAATTATATTTATTTTGTGTTTTTGCAAGCGTCTTCTCGATTTGGAGGGTATCGTAGGCGTGAGATCCTAGTTCTTGTAAAGTAGGGTTAAATGTACATAGCATTATATTGATTGGTAGGCACATATTTGTAGCATTAGTTGTGTTCATATCGTGGTCATCAATTTTGATTTTTTTGGTAAACATAAATTTTATTTCGGTTGTTATTGTTACTTTGGTCTTTTTTTGTATCATAAATCATGGATAGGATTATATTGTGATAGTGGGCAATGCTAGGCCGGATTAATATGTTAAATTGGTTGGACGGTCTTTGAGATGGGTAAGTAACTGGATAGCTTAATTTGTGAATAATTTAGGTGACCTTTGTTCATTATGTAGAGACAATAACCAACTTGTTGTGTATTATCTTTGAATAGAAACTTCGGATTGTAGTAAATACATTTGTAGGTGAGCTTGTCGGTTCTTAAGAGTTTAGAAAATGCATCTTGATTAATTGATACAAGAAACAAAATGTATTTTATTATACGTATTTAAGAAAGGGTTGCAATATCCAATCAACACAATAATATAAATATTTGAATTATTACATATAATTTAAAATTTTAAAATTGTAACTTGTATATATATATATTTTTAAATAAGTAAAATAAAGACACATATATGACCAAAAACCTTAATTTTATAAGCAGTATGTATTCCAATATTATGAACTATTTTAGCAAGGGTGGGCATAAATGCAAAATCGAACCGAACCGTAATAAATCGAATTGAACCGAACCTAAAATCGATTCTCCTAAAACCTTTGACCGAAAACCAAACCTATTATGTAGGCTCGGTTTTTGTGTGGTTCTAACCCAAAAATTTAGAAATGTTAGAACTGAGAACCAAACATATTAGGGTCGGTTTCGGTTCGTTTAGGTTTTGGACCTAAAAAGTAAAAGCTACAAATATTAAGGGTCTTATTCAAGTAAGGTTCATTATTAGGGTAGGGTTGTGAGGCGGAATCTGGACCGTAGATTACAATAACAATCAATGGCTGGATGGAAGGATAAGATTACAAGGCTGCGGTGGCAAAATTGTAAATATAGCAATTTGTAGAAAACACGATAGAACGTTCAGCGAAATCTCAAGCTCCCTCTCCCTCTTGCTTCCATGCCTATGGATGATTGTTTTTGCTTAATCTCAAGCTTGAGAGAGAGAAATCAGACATGAAGCTTGATCGAAATCCTTCTTCTCTCCATCTTCTATGAGAATCTTGAACGAGATCCAACAAGAACACTAATTAGGATTTTTGTTTTTAATTCCCCTCTTGCAAATCATGGATTTCGGTGGGTTTGAAACATCAAATGACTGTTCGTTTTTTGTAGTTGTTGATTTGTAGTTTTTATTGAGTTTGTGAAGCTGTAATTTCATTAGATTGATGTTATTTCAAACTTGAGATTTTAAGATCCAACAATGGAGTTTTAAGGTCCAACAATGGTGTTTTAGCAATCAATGGCAGTTTTCACTGATTTAATGGGTTGATTTGGGGTTGTTGTTGAGAATGTGCTGAACTAATCTGATGTGCTATACGAACTAGTACTAATTGTACTGTGCACTATTATTTGTAATACAATGAACTACTTCTTGTTGTAATGTGAACTACTCATTGATAAACTAGTAGTTCATAATTTTACAGCTTTTGTTTTTAAAAGCATAAACTACTCTTTTAAATGGAATGAACTACTTGTTTACAAATTATGAACTACTCTAATTTATATGATGAACTACTCTTATGTATATTGTAAACTACTCTCATAAAATTAATTAGTTGTTATTATATGTACTTTTTCAGGTTTGCATCCCTTAACAGCGGAAATGTTTATAATAGAATAGTTCAAAACTTATTATAGGATAGTTCATGAATTATAATAGAATAGTTCATGGATTATATTAAAAAGTAATAGTTCATGGATTATATGGGAATAGTTCAAAGTTTATAGGAGAATAGTGCATAAATTATAACATGGTAGTTCAAACAAATTTTCATTCGTTTCCAAAAAAAAAAAAAATCGTTTCAGAAAAAAAAATTTTTTTTCCCGGGACGCGTGTCGCCCGTACGGTCGGCTGTAGCACCGTACCGCAATATATGGGTCGTACCTGAACATTTAATAATATAAAAAATAAAAATAAAAATAAAAACTACAACATAAAATACAAATATACTCAGTCTCATCTATCCCGAAAAAAATAACAAATATGAAATATCCAAATCTAAATCTATATCGATAAATATAACAAATATGAACCGTCCTTTTTTTTTTTAAGTAAAAGTGGTTTTTCAGTTTAGGCCATTAATTTTGCGATTATTACTTGAAAATCGAACCAAACCTAACATACTCAGACCTAAAATCGAACTTAATCGATTGTCGGTTCGGTCTAAACTGAAATAACTCGATTAAGCTTGATTCAATAAACTGATTAGCTTATCTAGAAAATAAATTTTTTTTAGTTGGAATTTAGTCGGTATCTATGTAAAAAGAAAGTTAACTATGTATGGATTATAGATCTACAGATTCATCTTATAGGTGAATGAATAAATATATTAACTGAATCTTATATTTGAATGAGTTATGATAGTAACTAAAAGATTCAACGATTTTCTTTTTCTTTGTATATATTAACCAGATTTTTTGTTAAGATAAAATAAAATTACGTTGATCGATATCTTAACTTAATTTATTCAACGATTCTTTTACAGGATATCTTAGTGATATATTGATGCTTGACCTTTGAAAGTTTTCTTTTTTATTTAGAATAATTTTTTTTAAAAAAGTATGCTAAATATATTAAAAAATTATTAAATATCTGAAAGTTTTATGGTATAATTTTGGTTGATTATAATTTTTTTACAGAATTTGTGATTTATTTACCATAAAAGAAAAAATCGCAATTAGGTTTGTACTGTTAATTTCCCGAATTACTTGCGTAACCTTGGACATTTAATTAAATATGGGAAATAAATATAAAAAATGCAATAGTAAATTAGAAAAGTGGGCCTGCAAGAGGCAGAAGGATAACGACAAGGTGAGTCTTCCCAAAATCCGGTTTAGATGAGGCCAAAGCACTCAATCAAACAGACTACAATCGAATCCTTCCATCCATCATCGCCTATAAATACATCACCACGACACCACATCCGCCATTGACAAAAACCTTAACAGAATCGAGCCTAGAATAACTTCGCCTTCGTCCGTTATGAAATTCCTGCTCGAATGCGTCAACTGCTACGGCATGGCATCACCTGAGGATTCTTCCAAGTCAGCCTCGGCGTCGTTGGATTACCGGTCTTGTACGCCGTCACAATCAGAGGAACCCGTCGCCGGTGCGCTCCGACGAAGGAGTCGATCGCTGTCTAGGCTGAGCCCCGGCGATTGGAAGCCTTCGCTTCACGCTATCTCCGAGGATAATGTAATTGCTCCGGTGAAGCCGACAGAGAAGGCGGCGGAGCAGATGTCTCGGAGGAGTGGTAGACGCTGCGCTTCGTCTAGTCCTCGCTCGAATTCCCGCCGACGCACTGATACCTACGGTTACGGGTGAGCTTTCCCCTAATTTCTTCCATTGACATTTTTATTTTTCCTTTTCCCTCTCCTAGAAAAAGGATACATGTAATGGTAATAATGATATGTAGAAACTTCCGTGGAAATCATGCTAACAGATGAGTAAATTGTCGGTTTTATTGGTGTTGAACATGAATGATTATACTGAATCGCTGGATGCTTCATCCATAAACTATTAAATATATCCAAATTCAAACAAGAACCTATTACTGCCGATTCTAGTTTGTATATAGGTGAGTTTGACCTTTAGGTCTCTGTTCTTTCACACTAAAGCATACAAAGCTTCAGCTTAGATGTTTCTGATTGCCAAAGGTTTGATTAGTTCTTTGTAACTCCTTTTTCTATGGCATGTGGATGGGTAGGTTATTCAAAAGCTCCAGCTGTGGATTATTTTTTGTATTAATATATTGAAAACTTGTTAGGTGAGACTGAATATGAAGAGTTTATAGTAGTTGATTGATGTTGAAACCCTTGTTTCTTGGTTTGACAGGCGAGATACTGTACAAATGATTGTCCCGACTTTCTCTCCAACTCCATTCATGTTCTGAAGAAGCCACCTTCTGGTTTATTGGATGATCAAGCACATATATTAGCAACTAAACTTGAAATTGTTTATGATTTTCCATTTTGTGAGTTTTCAAATTTGTGTTGATGTGTGTTTGTAAATCCAGCATGAAAACTCTCTGCTCCCACCACCACAAATCTTGAGTGGAAAGGAGACTCACTGATGTAACATGATATCAAGATTAGATGTTATGATATATCTTGTCAACAGAAAATCGTTCACGGAAGATCAAACTGTATCCCTTCACGAAAAGAGTACACTCAAAGTACATCGCACTTTTATTTGCTCTCCGTGATACTAATCAAGACTATTAAGCTCGGATGATTCGAGTTCAGTCAATTACTGATGACAATTTCACTCAATTTCACTCAATTTCACTAGTACGGATAGACGGCCACCCGATTCAACAAAAAACTACGGGTGAAAGCGGGTTATGGATGAAACGGTTGTGGTGGATCGAGTAGGACGTGGGTGAACGTTTCATCTACCCATCATCGTTATCAATCTGACCCTACATTATATTTTGTTTAATATTTTTAGTTTTATATTATAAAATTTTTACCATTATTTTCTTATTATATAATTATCTTAAAATAAATCCTACATTTTATCTCCTAATTTATTTTCTTTGGATTTATAATTGGATTTATAATATATATCGATCTTTGCTATTAATTCATTATAATTTTTTTATTTCAGATTGTTATTGTTATTGTTGTACTTGATATGATATAATGTACAATTTTATGTTACTTTTTTATTTGGATTTAAGTATGTAAGATACCCGAAATTTCACCCGATTCATCCGATGGATATGAGTGGATCTAGTGAGGTGATGGGGATCGGGTGGCGATCAAGGTCATCCACCCATCAGCCGATCTATTGTCATCCCTACAACCAATATACTTTGCTTGTGATAATCTTCCTTGGAAATCACTTGACTTCATTTACAAAATGACAAAAGTCCACAACTTTATTATTACTACAAGTACTAAATCACAGAGTCAGAACTAAGGAACGTTATTCAACCATTTTAAGAGCATTACATACCATATGTAGTTATTCTGGCATCGTCATTGCCAAGCTGAAGCAGAGATCAGCATCCTGTTCTTCCAACCCAGAAGCATTGCCCCATCCTTCTCTACCAGCGTATAGTGCTCCGAGTAACACTTGAGCAGACCACTGATCACTGAGTTCACGTAACTGCTTAGAGGATACGGCCTAAACCCGGCCATCATCATCCTGGATTTCCATTTTCCAAGCAGCTCGTGCCGTTCCTCCCTATCGGTTCCCTCACAAGCGATGATGTTCACTATTTCTTTTGCCAAGCAATGTTGTTCCACGCTGATCCTCTCCTTTCGCTCCCTAGGCATTGTTACATCGATTGACTCGAACATTGCGGAGTAGTAGTCAAGGCTCTCGATGAACCTCGTCAGGAAGGGCGTCGAGTTTATATTTGATTCCTGTTCTACCAGAGTGGTTACTTTTGGAGATAACGATTTGATCATCCGGAGAAGCCCGTCTCTTGGGTTCTCTATGTCGACGCTCTCATCTGGGGTGTGGTGGAGCTGAAGAGAGAAGTTCACTGCTAGAGCCTCACCGGGTCTCAGCTGGAGCATTTCTCTGGTCAACTGTGGGGCAAAGACGGGAATTGCATGGAACTCAACCGGGATATTGAACTTCTCGGAAATCGCGGCTAAACGCTTTTCAACAAACTCCAAGCCTGCCCCACGAGCATACTTCGAGACAGGATCGTCAATCCCAGTGATACGAATGTGAGGGGGCCCACCGGGCCTTGCAGCAAGTGCTTGCAAAAGGGTCATCCATTGTGTGCCTTGAGCTATCTGGAAGTCTACGATGTGTATATTAGTCTCGTCCCTGCATGCTTCAGCAATGGCTCCATTTGCTGCCATATAACCAAACTTTAGGTACGGACAAATCTCATAGAGGATGTGCATATATGAGAGCAAGTCCTTTCCCAAGGGCTCTTTACACCGGAGCGCTCGGTATATGTTTCTGCCTGACGACTCTTTCCTTGCTACGAGTCCCTCGATCATATAGCCACCAAGCCGCTGAATCGGGTCACCAGAGATTGAGACCATACTTCTTGTAATTTCAACCAGTTTCTCAAAATCTTCCAGCCTGTTTTCAGATAGTGCTCTTGCACAGTCAACCAGAAGTTGCTTCAATTTTCCAGAAGGACTACTATCGAACATTCTGACTTCCTGATGCTGCTCAGTGGCAATCTTTGTCGCTGGAAAAGAAGCTGAAAATCTCCCAGGACTTGCAAATATATGTGACTGCGGATCCTGACTTGAAATCATTGATATTTGACCAGACATGTTTGATATTCTGCTTTGGCTCAAGGACACGGCAGGTGCAGTTACTTCATCGTCCTCGGAATCAGGCCCCATAAGATCAGCCTCAAGTTGCATTAAGGCATGCCTTATGCTCGGGTCACTGGAAGAGGTAAGTGAAGTTTCTGGTAAGCTATCAGAAGAAGAAGTGCTTGGTCGGTAATAATAACCCCCAGTCTCGGCAGATGAGCTGCAAGAGGGGCTGAACCCGGATATAATTCCAGTAGAACCCTGCTGATCTAGGCTCCCACTTTGAGTAGTTGCAACAGGTATAGAGAACGGAGATGTAGGGGAGTTTCCTGTATTGAATTTTGGGGAATCAAACATTGTTTCCGGATCAGTTGGAGGGGTTAGCTGGGATGGCGTGTATGATATGCCTGCACTCGTCACACCGAACCTATGAAACTCATGAGAATCCATGCTAGAACAACATAAGTTACCCGATTACAAACTATGCTGCTTAATATAACTGTACCATGTATGAACATCAAGACCTGCAATGTTAACAACGAGTACTTGATTCGGTATGTATATGTCCAATCATTACTATCAGCACAACAATAACACTACTGTATCATGACACATTTCTGTTACAAAAATACTTCCATGAGCAGTTTTGTGATATAAGAAAACCATAGGAGGCACCGGGTAACATGATAAGCCATATTACGAGGACGTACGTGGGTCAATCCCATTGTGAGTTATGTTTAATCAACAAGCATGAACAGACGAAAAAAGCATGTAAACAATGGTCAATCCCATTTTAGAAAGAAGGCTGAAAGCCACAGGTACTGAAGGCAGCAAGGGTTTGGATTCAAAAGGCAAAACCCCCATCACAGACAAGTCTTCAATGTATGAAGTGAGTTACAAATGGTAACCAAATTTCATACCTTTAGTAAATGTGCATTTTAGGTTTCTTTATTTAAACTTACAAAAGAAAAGGATAAGGATAACCAGATACAGAAGCCACTTGCAGCTTCTAGGTATGAACTAAGACCCAAAATTCAATGGTCAAATCGGAAATCAGAATATTTGACCAGAGAAAGCAAGTTGCATCCTTCCGTGCTCCCAATATGTCAGAAGCAAAACTTTTATGATGATGTTCATGTGATTGAGCTATCAGGCGAAAATAAAAAATTGTAATTTTATTTCCTACTTTAAAGTCGGTGTTGGTATGATACGAGATATGAAGATTATGGATAAGAGTGATGTTTTTTATTATTCTAATATTTAAAGCATATAATGAAATCAAATTCGATATCTTCTAAACCAGATTTCAGTTTGATATTTAATCTGCATATATCAAACTCAAACACAGATACCTTTTGTGGATATCAAACAGGCCTGAATGTACAATGGAAAGTGCTCATGAAGATTTAATCAACTTGTTGATGAACAATTTTGCGAGATAAAGAGAAAAGTAAAAGCAAGCAAGATTTAAGGCAGCAATCAAAGCTGAAAACAAAGAAGAGCTTAGAGAGAAATCGACCCCTAAAAATGAAACCCTAAGTTCAGTTTTAAAACCTCAGTAACAGACTTTCATCTACCCCTTTAAGGCTCTTTCCTCTATAAAAATGAAGATCAGAATTAAGAATAAGAAATCGAAAATACCTGAAACCGAATCAAATGGTCCAAGCCTTGTGCGGAATCTACAAGAGTCAAATCTGGTAGTCGGCTGAGTTGACTCGCTTGATTGTTGCGTGGGAGAGAGAGAGAGAGGAGGGCGAATGGAGGAGTGAATTGGGGTGGGTGTTTATATATATATTTAGCGAGAGCGATGACGGTAGGTGACGGTGACGGCTGAGTGGAATCCCCGGTTAGTGCCGAGAAGTACGTGGGGTTTGGTTTGGTCCGGTGGGCGTGTTTGACGGAGTCGGGTTTTAATTGTCTCTCAGCCGACCACACATCGGAGAGGTTAATGCATTAGGTACAACACTTTACCTTATTATTTAAACAAAACAACGCTCTTCTTTTTCATGTCATTTACTAAATATTTTACTGATTAACATCCACCTCCACCAAACCCATAATTCTTTAATCATAAAAACATGCCCTTTATTCCATCTTTCACGTGCGATAGCATTCCTCCAACAAGTCGCAAGACTTATCCACAATAAAAAGACACCCTTCGCGTACAGTCTAAACAACAACACCTTTGTGGGTTCGAAAATTGTGAAAGTTATGAGTCACTCTAAGAAAGAGAAGAAGACTAAGTGCCCCGTTTGGTTGGAGCGGTGGAATGGAAATGGAATGAAATCGGATAAGGGTTAGGAAAGAAAATGGAAATGATGAGATTACTTTTATGTGTTAAAAGACCTCTAACCAAACGTATTTTTTGATTGATTCGGAATCATTCCGTTACCGGGAATGATTCCTAGCGCTTCCAAACGGGTAAATTTATTCAAGATAATAAAGGGAAATGAAGATCATTTCTAAATAGTTAAAGGCATGAGGGTAAAATTGTTCAAGATTTGAGTCAAACTGATCCGGTTAAACTCGACACATATAAGCATCTATATGGATGTCAAGAGGAAAGATGTACGTGCACCATAGATATATTTTATAAGCCATAAACTATTTTAATTCCAGTCTAAACTCTCTAATGACTATCGGGTTATGTTTTATTTATTATAGTTTTAAGCCCATCCTTCTTATAATTCTTTTAGTCATTTTAAACCCGATTAGAGAGGGTTCTGATCTCATTTTTGTGCCCTAGTTCTCACTTTATATTTGGTTGAGATTTGACATTGAACGTAACTTTGAATATATAGACATTTCCTTTGCACCTTCGTGTGTTGGTTTCTTCCTTTGTAAAGGGTGAGTGAGTGAGTGAAGCCTCGTTCGACCTTATGGATTGGATTGGCTTGTGTTGTGTCACTAGAAGCGACAAGTTAGTGCTCTTAATCATTTGCAAGTCTCCGTCTACTTTAGGGACATCGTTTCTCTTTTGTGTAAGATTGTAGCTGAAAGGTTTTACTATCATTCTTAGTTGTGTTCTAGGGTCTTAGTTTCCCTACGGTGATCTAAATTGTTACATGGGGTTCGACATTGATCTATCTGTCTCTGATCCATTCCCTTTATTTTCTATCATTGTCGCCGCCTCCATCACCACCCATTTATATTCAAGAACCCATATTCGAGTCTTCCATTGTTAGTGTTGAGTGATTTGGACTCCTTAACAACTTATTCCGTATCAGTTAGGGTTAGAAGAATATGGGGTTAGGGTTTGGGGTGTTGGTAAGGAGAGGGGAAAATGTTCCTCATAGAACCTAACATCATGTGTCGTAAAATTTTTATGTGATTCCAAATCGAGCGTTTTTATAGCACGATCGTTAGCCTGCGTAAAAATAAATAAAAAATTATAGCTAACAATCGTTATCCATAAGCTAATGATCGTTAGCCTGTGTAATAATAAAAAAAATTATAGCTAACAATCGTTATCCATAAGCTAATGATCGTTAGCCTATGGAAAAAAAATGTTGGATGTAGTTAATGATCATTAGTAGTGTTTTGTTGCACGGATGTAGCTAACAATCGTTACTAATGTATCTAGCGAGCGTAAAAAAAAATTGATTAAAAGCATCCATAGTTATATTATTTTGTTTCCTAATTTACTAATATACTTATTACTAGTGAATCTTCTTATTTCGATCTGATGTTTCTCCTCTAGGAATCCTTATGATGAACTTTGAATCTAGAATGTTCATTCATTAATTCAACGGCTCATAGAAGTTCTTACTCCCTACGATAAGAGTGGTTCCCTATAGAAAAAAAGTAAAAAGTGGTTGTTAAAAAACAATAAAATAAAAGGTGTTGTTTTTCAAAAAATAAAACTCTTTATTTTTTTGGAAACACTTAGATATTTGATGTTACATGAATCTTGATAACATTCAAATTAGCGTTTTTTCATCATCATTCTATTTCATTCTCTTTCTCTCTTGGGCTTAATTACATATATTATCGGTCTATTATCTTCCTATTAGTGTTTTGAAGATCTACTAGTTGATATATGTAATTACAAGCATTCCAAGCATTCACATAGTACAAATCATATGTATGTAGCGGAATGACCTCATACACATTGAGAATCTACTTACGGTCAAAGAAATCAAGGTCAAGGTGAAAATGATTAAGATCCGAGAGTGAAATGAAGAACACTTCGGGAAGCATGTTTGAGCGATCGACGGGTAGTAGGGTCGATCAACCTTACTATGATCCTCTCTACACATGACTTGCAAATGACCGCCTGCCAAAGTGTTAACATCAAGGACCAAATTTTGGACCAGACCCATCAACCTGGCCTAGTAGGAACGACCGACTGTCCACTTCGACGATAATTATTCTTCTCCTTTTATCCCTTTTGTTTAGGATGAACTTCCAGCCCGTCCACTTGGACGTTTTTTTATTTATGTTTATCCTTTATGGATAGTTTTGGTATTTTTAGATTTGATCTTATCTTATTAAAAGATATCTTTAGGTATAGGTTAATTCATCTCCTTATAAATAAGGCTTGCAACAATGTTGATTTAAGTTTTTTTTTTCATGTATGTCTAACGAGCTAGTTGATCTTATCTTATTAGAAGATATCTTTAGGTTTTTTATAGATTTGATCTTATCTTATTAGAAGATATCCTTTAGGGATAGTTTTGGTATAGGTAAATTCATCTCCCTATACTTTTGGACCAAACACATCCCTTTTGTTTAGGATGAACTCAAATGTTTTATTAAGGATCTTATCTTATTAGAAGATATCTTTCGGTATAGGTTAATTCAAGTCCTTAATAAAACATTTGAGTTTTTTTTCATGTATGTTTAACTAATTCTCATTTTTTCTAGGGTTTGGAGAACCCAACTACATTGCTCTACAATGTTGATTTGATTCTATATGTTGGATCTATGTATGTATATATGAGTTATGGTAGTTATTGGATTATTCCTTGTAAAATGCGAGAGTCGAGTCACTCATACCTCCATACTAAGTTCAATGTGAATAATAGGCACCGTTTGGGGTACGTGACAATCAACTAAGGTGACAACCACTGATGTATGCCAAGCAATGTCCTTAACACGTGACAATCGGACGAAGTTGTTTCTTGCATAACTAGACTTACATTCAATTGCGAAATTGTCAACTGGGATCTATCATATATGCATGTTTAAATGATCCGGACTTTGAAATTTCTTTATTGTTTGATTATTTATTCTCTACTTATTTACCTTTGAGTTATTTGGTTCTGGTTCCAATAAAAACACAATCTTTTCTCTCTACGTTTCTTTAATGATTTACGTTGTTTTCAAAAGGAGGTCGATCAATATAGCTCTTTAAGGTCGATTGACCTTACTGAGGCAGTTCTCACTTTTGCTTTGATTTTGTTTTTGGTCTTTATTATTTTTTATATTAAAGTTTGTGTTTTAGATCGATCGACTCTATTGAGGGTCGATCGTCCCTACTGAGTTTTTGTAACACCCCAAAATTTGGAAAGTCGAAGCATTACGGGCTAGGACCACAAAATGGTTCCCGACCCTCAAAGTAACAACGACACAACGGATCTTACAACAAGACACATACGAATGAAAACCAAAACTCAAAATAAAACCAAATGTTTAAACAAAAGGTAAACGTAAAAGACTTGCAGCCGAGTTTAAAACAAAAGGGAAACAACAACTGGACCATAAACCCAATCCCGTCCTATAATGTACGAGAACCCCGAATGACCACACCATCCGGATCACTGAGTAACATCCTGAACATGTGGAACATCTATAACATCGGTATAAACCGCTAGCTAACATTCTAGATATCAGAAAGACAATAATGACACAAACACACATAAGGTAAAAGTAAACACATCAACATGCTCACAAACAGCCGGGTATTATCTTTCATTAGGTTATCCAATTACTAATTCAACTTATGGTTGTTACACGAGAGTCGCTACGGTCTCGCCTCCGTCCCCATTCACCAACAGGAATAGAACGTATGCATCCTTTTTTCACCTATTGGACTGGTCACGAGAGCACCTCCTAGTTTCTCGATTTTGAACTAGACAAGCGGTAACCACCCGATTATAATACACATGGGCTAATTAAGGTATAACAAAGGTCGATCTTATCCCGGTTATTAGTTATAACATGATAAACATCACAAACAAGCCAAAACCATCAAACCAATACGTGGAATGAAGCTGAGTAAGTCCAAGGGACTTACCTCACTCGAAGGTATTCTAAAACTCAGCAAAAACTCAGAGAACGGCTCAGTTTCCCTCAGGAAAGGAGCAAGGAAAGCATGTTCACACAAGCATCACGAATCAGGAACCGAAACGATTACTAGAAGTCTATAACTTCTAGTCTACATGATCTCTACGAGATCTACACAAGCTAGGGTCACAAACCTTAGTCATACAAATCAACAAGGGTCAACAACAAATAGAAGAGTTAAGGAAAGGAACGAGGAAAGCAAGGAAGGAAAGACGGGAAGACTGCAGAGAAACTGCGGGGGCGGCACGTGACAAAGGCGCAGGGGTGGCTCTGTGCAGGCGCGGGGGCGGATTCTCGACAAAAGCGTCTATCGACTTCTCGACGACAGCAAAACCACGACAAATGCCAAAGCTTGCTCTTCCAACACTCTCACACTTCACAACTCATCCAAGGGAGCCTGTGAACATCAAAGGATCATTAACGGAACGCTCCACAAGAATCAAACTTGATTCTTGGAGACGAAGAAAAGAGGCAACGAAGGAAGAAACGAAACAGAGGGGAAACAAGGTGCGGCAACACATGAACGTGATGAAGAACAAGGGAGGAAGAACTTACACATTCAACAAGATCACAGGAAAAAGGCTGCAGCTCTCAAGGGTTGAAGAAACATATGCAAATGGCCGGAAAAACGGGAAGAAGGCGGGATTATACAGGAAAGGTGTGGAAAGATAGAAGGAAGGACGTTCTAGAGTTAAGAATAAGATAAGGAAGCCGGCCCATAAGATAGAAGATCGGATATTCTATCTATGGAAGGAAGATAAAACGAACGAAAACGGATCGGACATGTACTTCATACTCTCGTTGAGTGAATATGTACTTCAGACTCTCGCTGAGTGAATATGTACTTTGATCTTGAGTTCTTATACCACATTCGCTGAGTGAATATGTACTTCAGACTCTTGTGATCCGTGAAAATCTGACACGTAGCTCCGTACAGATAATGCCTCTAAATCTTCAAAGAGTTAACAACAACAGCTAACTCCAGATCATGGGTAGGGTAATTCTCCTCATATGTCTTCAATTGTCTCGATGCGTAAGTAATCACCTTACCCTTCTGCATCAGAACACATCCTAAGCCTAGCTTGGATGCGTCGTTATAAACCACAAAGTCCTCAATGCCCTGTGGCTGAGCTAGGATAGGAGCAGAGGTCAACCTCTTCTTCAACTCCTCAAAGCTCTGTAGGCACGACTCGGACCATACGAATCTCGTCAACTTCCGCAGCAAGGAAGTGAGTGGTTGGGCAATTACTGAAAACCCCTCAACAAAACGCCGGTAGTAGCCCGTCAATCCTAAGAAGTTGCATACCTCCTTGACGTTTTTAGGAGGCGGCCATGATGCTACTAACTCGATCTTCGCCGAATCTACCTTGATCCCTTCAACTGAAACGATGTGACCAAGGAATGCTACTTCGGGCATCCAAAACTCGCACTTATAGATCTTGGCGTAAAGCTCTCTATCTTGCAGGACTTGGAGTACGATCCTTAAATGTCCTGCGTGCTCCTCTCTGCTGCGAGAGTATACCAAAATGTCATCTATGAAGACATCTACGAACTGGTCTAGGAAGTCGATGAAGATGATGTTCATCAACTCCATGAAAACTGCGGGCGCATTCGTTAGCCCGAATGACATCACTACAAACTCGTAGTGTCCATATCTTATCCGAAATGCTGTCTTGGCTATGTCCTGCTCTCTCACCCTCAGTTGGTGATATCCAGATCTCAGATCGATCTTGGAAAACACTGACACTCCATGTAGTTGATCCAAAAGATCGTCGATACGGGGGCAATGGGTACTTGTTCTTGGTCATCACCTTGTTAAGATCTCGGTAGTCGATACATAACCTCATTGACCCGTCTTTTTTTTTACGAAGAGTACTGGCGCGCCCCAAGGAGATACACTAGGGCGGATGAAGCCCTTCTCTGCTAACTCCTCGAGTTGCTTCTTAAGCTCAAGCATCTCGATAGGCGTCATACGGTAAGGAGCTTTAGAGACCGGTCTCGTACCGGGCTCTAAATCAATGCCAAAGTCTACACTCCTCTGTGAAGGTAAACCTGATGGCTCTCCAAAGACGTCGGTAAACTCACATGCTACCGAAATTTCCTCCAAAGCTGGACTAGTACTATCCTTTATGGCATAGCAACAGAAAGCCTCGCAACCCTAAACGATAAGCCACGTAGCTCGCACTGCACTAATGGATGTACCGGTCTTTCCGAGATCCCATCCTCGGAAAATCTCCACATGGCATGCATATGTAGTTACCGTCACTGTCCTCTTGCCGATGTCCAGAACTGCACAATGTCGATCCATCCAATCCATGTCGAGGATAACTTCTTCATGTACTAAGTACATGATGAAGAAGTTAGTTGGCCAAGCGCGACATCCCAGTCTAATAGGGCAATCGCGAACCTCTCGGGTACCTCGAATCTTACCCCCATTGGGTAATCCTATAAAGAAGGGTCTACCTTCTACGGTAACTAAGGCCAATCTGTCTACACATCGATCAGACATAAAAGAATGCGTAGCACCGGTATCGAAAAGAACTCTGACAAGAAAACCATTAATATGAATGGTACTTGTGGTCGTTGGAGCGGTCGACTCCACTGCACTCCTCATCTCATAAACTCTAACTGAAGCACCTCTGGTGTCCGAAGTACCACCTCCTCGTCCTCTGCCCTAACCCGGAGTGGAACCCAGAGGAGCGGTAGAACCAGAAACTCTCTAATGTTGTTGCTGATATAGAGACCTTTGTCCACCTCCTGCAACACTAGCAGGTGAAGAAACCTGTTGTGTCCGAGCTTGCCACAGGTGTAGCAAGTCACAACAACCTTCTTGCAATCAGTTCTCATATGTCCGACACCTCCGCAGTTAATGCATTGCCGTCCTCTATACAGGCTGTTGGAAACCAGAACGTCCCGGCGTTTGACTACGCCCAAACCAAGTTGTTCCAGCTCTAGCACTAGTTGATCTAGTCTTCTGCCTCTTCTTAGGACCTCCTGTCTAAGAAGCTCTCCTTTGACCCGGTCGGTCTCTCTCATATTCAAAAGCTCTATCTTGATAGTTCGTCAAGGAATCACAATAGAAACCAACAAGATAAGATCGTGTCGACACTCTCAGCCTCCGAGAGAAAAGGTAAACATGCTGATCCTTTGGTGGTGCAGACGGACCTAGCAAAGATAGTTCATCCTGAAACTTGCTGATGATCTCAGCAATGGACAAACCCTCAAATCCATCCTCGAGCAAGTCTTGAAGAAGGTCCCTCCTCATAGCTACAGGGCAGTAGCGATCCTTGATCGCAGTCTTCATCTGCTCATAACTGGTGACCTTACTGCAAGTGGTCCTCCACCAAGAATGAGTCTGGTCCTTTAGCCGTGTCTGTGCTATGTTGACTCGACGTCCCTCTGGGAAACCGATTGCCTCCATAGCAGAATCCAGTTGTCCTAGCCACAATTCCACCTCCAACTTGGTCTTCCTCATGAAAGTGGGAACCTTCAGCTAGTCGAAAGCCTTCAACCAACTGTCGGGCTTTGGCTCTCTTGCCTCAACCGGCGCTCTAACAACCTCAACAAATCTAACATGCGGGGCAACGACCTGTGTAACTCTCTATGAGACCTCAGTTGATCTCGTAGGAACTAGCGGTGCTAGTGAAGGCTCTC
This sequence comes from Fagopyrum homotropicum, assembly GCA_033239125.1. Lineage (NCBI taxonomy): Eukaryota > Viridiplantae > Streptophyta > Magnoliopsida > Caryophyllales > Polygonaceae > Fagopyrum > Fagopyrum homotropicum. Next base: position 114,921,869 of record BSWB01000007.1, on the reverse strand, counting down.
CAGTCCTGATAGCATGCTCAACTCTCTGCACACAATCACGGTATGTAGAAGCTACCATAGACACTCGTCCGGACCATAAAAGACTCGTAGCCGAGTTTAAAACAAAGGGGAAACAACAACTGGACCATAAACCCGATCCCGTCCTATAATGTACGGGAACCTCGGCTGACCATGATAACACGATTTATGACGTAGGTTTAGGCACTCATTTAGATAGTTTTTCCGCTCATTCATGCATAGTTTAGCACTAGTTCATGACGTTTGCACTTAATTTATGTATTTTGGTCGAGATAGACGTCTACACGGACTTTTGCATGTTTTGTAGGTATTTTGGGAGCTTTAGGAGCTTAATCGATACATTTAAGGATCGTTCCTCGAGATTGCACACCTTCGGACTCATTGGGAAGCAAGCTAGGAGCTAAGGAGGACACATGGGACCTTGTTGGTGCATTCCTTGCACCAAATTGTGGCTTGATGATCAATAGAATGCTGAGGGACTGATAACACGATTTATGACTTAGTTTTAGGTAATCATTTAGATAGATTTCTCACTCATTCATGCATGGTTTAGCACTAGTTCACGACGTTTTGCACTCAATTCATGTATTTTGCCGAGATAGACGTCTACACGAACTTGTGCATGTTTTATAGGTATTTCGGGAGATTTAGGAGCTAAAACGATGTGTTTGAGGATCGTTCATCTAGATGACACACCCTCGGACTCATTAGGACACAAGCTAAAGGCTAAAGAGGACTCATGGAGCCTTGCCAACACAAGCCATGCACCAAAATCACAGCTTAATGATCCAAAGCGAAGTTTCTGGAGCAAATCACGGTTCTCTGACACTCCACGACCGTGGAATCACCCGTGGATTTTGCCAGATTCTTGTGACAGCTGTGCCACGACTCTCATGGCCAGCTCATGCAAAATTTGTTATAAAAGTGGTCCTTCATTGGCTGAGAAGAGCATCTTGGAGCAGCTCTCCATTATCCATTATCCTCTAACAAATATTCTCTCAACAAGAAGTCTTTCTAGGAAGGAAAGTGTCAAAGAGGAAGAAGAAGAACTCCATTGAAGAGGAGAAGAAGAACACACACCATCACCACACTTGATAGTTTTGTATTGAAGAATTCCGGATTCTATTTCTAGAGTTGTATGAATCATTTGAACCTTCTTTTGGAAGGATTGTGAGTTACTCTAATTCTATATTCAGCTTGGTTTTGCTTTAGTTCACTTGTTCATCTCTTTTCCTTCATCATCTTGCAAATGGATGTCATGATTTTATGTTTGTTTGTTTCGATTTCTATTATGAACGTTGTAGGCTAAATAGATGTGGTTCTAGGGTAAGGAAAGGATGGTTATGGCTAGGGCTATGATAGGACGGACTTAGATTTATCTTTGGATGACTTGTGTGTATGAACGTAGCTGCTGTTAGAAATCACGGTTTGTTCTACCTAAACCACGGCCGTGGTCAGGCAAGATCTACCCGTGATTTTCTCTGGTTCGATGGATCTTGTCTTAGATTTATAGAATGTTGAAATCCTAAGTGTTTGTTGAGTTAAATCTATCCTAGGGTGACCTAGTGTTAGCAACTAAGTGTTAGGAGAGACTTACCCGGTAATCCTTACTCTTAGATTCCAAAGATAACAAACCTTAGGTAGTGGTGAGCCTAATAAGCCGCCATTGGATTAGGTGTGCTAGGATAGTTGTTTAGGACTTCCCTTTCCAAGACTTACCCGGTAAGGATAGGTTAGATCCCTAGCTAACAATCCGGTTTGTGTAGAATTCCTATCCTTAGGTTCTTAGAGACTTACCCGGTGATGAGACCTTAGGAATGGACTAGTTGGACCATGAGACCTACCCGGTAATTGATCCCAATCTAGAAACGCTTAATCCCAACATATCATAGTTAACCCAAGAAATGAATAGATAGCTTGAGTCCTATGCCGTAACCGGAACTTCCAACCCCTAGAATCCGTCTTTTCTTTCTTTGATCATAATCTTGTTTAGTTTGTTTATTTTTGTTAATTCATAGTTTAGTTGATTGTTTACTTTGCATGAATTGTGATCTTTGATTGATCACCAAAAACCAACGAAAAACATTTGAGATTTTCATTTCTTTATTTCCTTCTTAGGTCTTTACTAAACTCAATCACAAATCGAATCAATTTCACCTTAGTCTTTGTGTTCGACCTCGGAATACTATCCCTACTACAAACGTCCCGTACACTGCGGGTTTCGCTAGGTAGTTTAGGATTTAGTTCGAGTTATAAATTTAAAACCCATTTGCGCATCACGATCTTAGCGTAACAAGTTTTTGGCGCCGTTGCCGGGGACTAGGTCTAGATTGAGTCTATTTTGTGATTGATTATTAGTGTAGATCTTTCTTGTTGCCTTTGATCTCTCTTTGGTGTGTGTCTTTGCTTATCAGGACATCTCTTACTCTTTAGGTGTATGCGATGATCTCGTGGCAAGGATTTAGCTCCATTCGATCCCGAACCGGAGAAAACCCTTCGATCTAGATCCAAGAGTATTAAAAGGGGAAAAGAGATGGCCGAAAGAGACCTCCAAGCTGAATTGGATGAAGCCTTAGAGCAAATAAGGCTAAGAGATGAGCTCTTGGAGGAAGAAAGGAGACTTGCCAATGAGAGGCAAGAGGCAACTAGGAGGGAGATTGATGAGATTAGGCAAGCCCTTGTTCAAGGAGAGCTTAATCGCCGACAACCTCCACCTCCTCCACCACAACCGCTGCCGGCGGTTAATGATAGGGTTGTGCCCATTGCCATTGAAGAGCCACAAACCCCAGGGAGACGTATGGATCCGGCACAAAGAGCACACCGTCCGGGTGTGAACTTAGGAGATCCCGCAACCCACAACTATGAGCTCCGCCCTCAAGTTATACAAATGATCCGGCATAATCAATTTGGAGGGATGGAAGGAGAGTCTCCTCATCAACATTTGATGAACTATGAGATCTTGATGGAGACTCTTAGACCACTGTTCGCCCCTAGAGGTGTGTGCAAATAAGTTTTAAATTTATAAAACTAGAATCAAGCAAGCGAACCCGCAGTGTACGGATCGACGTAGATTAGCAAGAATTCCAGAGTATCGAACACAGGGATTTAGGTGGGAACAAATTCAATTGCAGATTATCAAGCGAGTAAATATGAGAGTTTTGCAAATATTGGGAAACAACAATCCTAAAGATCCAAGTATCAAGCTGTGGCAATCGATTCAAGATATACTAATGATATAAAGACAGAGTTGAGATATGCAAAGGTATGCTAATGTAAGGTAATCGTACGGTGAAGTTCCAAAAACCTTATATGACTCACCTACAAGACACTCTCTATACAGGGTGTTGAGGCTTCAATATAGAAAGGATCTAAAGGCGAGAATTAATGTCAAATACCCAAACTTGCAATCCAAGGATCAAGACTAACTTAACCGATTACGGTTGTGACACTCACAATCGAGGTAGAGGTTGTTGAGGCTTCACTACCACCTAGAAAAGGCAAGCCTAAACAAAGTTAAAGCAAATCTTTAACTTTGGATTAAAGTAAAAGCAAGTTCGTAAACTTAAGGGAAATTACGGGTAGATCTTGAGACTCCACGGCCGTGGAATTCAAGATCAAACCGTGATTTAGGGTTCGTCGACGATTCTCTCTAACTCTCAGGGTCAAATCTGTTTACGATCGATCTATCATCATCTAAGCCACAACTATCAACCCTTCACCTTAGAATTGTTAAGAGTTTTTAGCCAATAACAGTCATGTTGATATCAAATTCAAGAATTAAAAGATAGAAAGATGAAAACTTCCGAAAACTTTCAATAATCTTCAAACCAATCTCAAAGTTACAACCAAGAAAGAATGTTTTCAATAGATTCAGAATAAAGCAAACAATAACAATCTTAGGAAAGAAGGGAGAACGGGATGTCAATCCGTCTTCCAAATCAAACCTAAACAAGAAGAGAAATCTTCTTGCAACGATCTTCCAAAAACTTCGATCTTCCGCCAATCCGGAGATCTCAACAACAATCTCCACCAAAGGTACGAGATTAGGGCAATTCCCAAATGCGAACTTCGATCTCCAACGAGATGTCAATGCCTCCCAAGCGAGGGCTTAAACGGGCGTTCCAATTCTCTAAGCGGAGATGAAGCGTGGATTACCCAAAATCCCTAAGCAATCATCTCTACGAGGTGTAGGCGTCGATGAATGCCGCTAAGCGAGGATGAAGGAATCTTCCTTTTTCCGTCTTTTTATAGGGCAAGATAAAATATCGGCCCGGCCCAAATCTTCAAAAGATCGTGGCTTCAAAGTGTGGCGAAAAAGATCGCCAAGATCACGGTCGTGGAAGGTTCCACGACCGTAATTTAGAGCGTGGAAAGTGTCACGGTTTGGACCATGGATTCCACGACCGTAATAGTTACTGGAATGCATCATGCCTCTCTTTGCAGGGTTCCACGACCGTGGAAGTAAACGTGGTTTGTAATACGGCCGTATTTTAGAGCGTGGTTTAGGGCAAGAACGTGATTCTTCCCTAACCTCGTGCATTCCTCAAGTTGAACTCCAATTTGCTCCTTATAATGCCCTTAATCCATGGACATACTTGATCAACTCTTCTTTGCTTGATTCCGTTCGGAAATGACTCTCAATCACCTATAATCAACATAAAGCTAGTGTAGACATCCATATTGACAATATAGGCAAACTAGCTCACAAATGCAACATTGCTAAATCAAAGACTATCAATATGAATCAAATACACTTAGAAAACGTGCCTAAAATATCACAATATTTCATGCTAACAAATAACCCCATACTTAACACTTGCTTGTCCCTAAGCAAGGTCTTTCAAAAAGCTTTAAACAAGAGTTAGGATGAAATATGTGTACCTTCTCAAAGTAATACTTCTTTTGGAGGAATGTGCCTTCTAAAGAATAGATCATTCTCAAACCTTGCTTCAATCGTTTATTAGACTTTCATACACTTAGTCAAAGAGTGAAAAGAAAAGAAAACTCATGAATCAGTTTAACTTCTAAACAAGTATCATAACCTTCAAACATTATCAAAATCAATCATAAGAAACTTCAATTTAGATCACCAAGTCATATAACATTCTTTTGATCTTAAGAACTTTCAAAGAAGAGGTCTAGAATGTGGAAGGTTAAGGAAACTTTAAGGTGCGTGGTGCATAAATCCGGGAAAGTGGACAACTACCCTTCTTCTTTTGCGGTTTCCGCAACACTTCAACTTAGAGCTTCGCTCTCTTCTTTTCATTTTTCGACTTTACTTTTGGAGTTATGGACAGAGGTGCACAAAAACCGAAGCCTAGGAGATTGGCGTTTCTCAATTTTTACGAGATGCCTCAAACCCTTAGCGCACATACCATAATCCGCTAGGAATATCGCTCAATCCGACTTTGGCAAGACACAAACACCCGGCTATGTGAATGGTGCCGAGTTACTCATCATCATGATTGATTTCCCCAAACCTAGAATTTCTTTCTATTCTTTTGATTGCAAATAATTGCTCTCATGGCCCTCCCACATCAAACATGCCTTTTTCATTCACTTCTCCAAGTTCCCGGATAGGTAAAGGAGGCTAATATTTCAATGAGGAGCTAAAATGATCAAAGAAAGAAGAAAGAAAAAATCGAGTTGCCTTAATCATCTCAACAAGAAGTATAAGAACTTATAGTGTGATTTTAACTTCAATTTCTCAACATGATTTAGGTAACATTTATCACATTATGAAACTTGCAAAAGAGGTAAAATTCATTCATTCAAATTCTTTTCAGTTCACTATTCTTTTAAGCATGCAATTGTCATCAAACTCAATTCACAAGTAGTGATTATCATAGAAATCATCTCAATTCATTAGAAGCACAAAATTTTCAAAATTTTTCAATTTTTATGGGTTTTTCAAGTTCTTTTTCATGCAATGCGAAAATGAAACGTGCAACAATATAATGAACATGCAAATAGTCTCTAATAGAAGCAAGCATAGCGAGTAAGAGTTATTACAAACTTTAGTACATCCCACCCCATACTTAGGACGAACATTGTCCCTAATGTTCAAAAAGAAAGAAAGAAAAGAAGAAAAGAAAAAGAAACTCACAAAGTGGTGGCGGAATGTCTAAAGCGAACGGTCGGTCATCAAATCACTACGGTGCTGGCGGAGGCGGGAATGGAGAGAAGCTAGGATCATAGAATCGCCCAAACTGCTGGCGGTAGACGTCCCTCATCATGTGGTCAAGGTCGTCTAAGCGTCGGTCTCTAGCATCCGCTCGGATCTCCAATGCTCCTACTCTCTCTGAAAGTCCGGTAGCCCAATCCGGCATCTGCTCGTACCATCCCGGAGCCTGACTATACCATGCTGGGGCGTCGGATGGTGCTGGTGCTGGTGGAGGTGCTGCTGGCTGCTCGGTGGACCAAGGAGGGGGAACGCCATACCATGTGGGAGGTGTGGTCATCCACGTAGGTCTCTCACTCACGCTAGCGCGGCGAGAAGACGAGCCTGAGGCTCTAGCTGGTCGTGGAGAGCGTCTAGGTACATCTGGGGCCGCCTCCGGCTGATCCGGAAACGTGCCAAACTCCTGCTCGGCTCCTCCTCCACTCTCAAACTGATCTCCCATATCCTCCTCCTCAACAACCGGTGGTGGGACATAAGGGGGAGCTGCTATCCTGTTCGCATGCATCGCAGCAAACGTCTCCTTCCAATTATGGCGTCCAACCATAATGGAGTACTCCGGTAGCCACTCTATACCCCTACCCGTCCTACTCTCCCAAGGCATGCCCGCATAAGGCGGACCTCTATGTGTGGGGAAAATGAGACCCCTGACCATGAAAGCATGTAGCCCTAAAGGTACGGCCGGTATGCGGGTGCAAGCAGAAAAGTCGACACCAAAACTCCTAGCAATGTGGGTAACTATCCCACCATATCCTATGTTGCCCTTCTTCTTGTTCTTGAGCTTGCTCATCGTAGCAGCCAAGAGAGTGGCACAATCAGCCCGGCGTCCATAAAGCATGGAGTAAAGCAAGAACAGCTCATCCGTCTTGATCTTTTGGGGCGTCTCCGTCCTAGGAAAGAGACACTCCGAAAGAACACGGTGGGCTATCTTCAAGGATAGGTGGTACATCAACCTAGCCTTGGTGTCAGCGGGCTGCCAGCGGTCCTCGCTAGCGTAAATCATAGCCACCTCCTCCCAAAAGTCCTTGGCGTAAACGCCACTCGGAAATCGACCATTAAAGGTCTCGTGAAACCCAAAAATGGTCCCAAACTCACGGATGCTCAAATGGTAGTCTCTCTCCATAAGACGGAAAGAGACGGTCCTGTCTACGTGGCTGTGCTCAAAGGACGTCACAACCTCTCGTGTAATCTCCTCATATGCGTCTTCTCGGATAGCCGAGAAGACAACTAGGCCGGCTCTATCCAAGAGCCAAGTAATGTCATCAACAATGTTGAGAGGAACCAGATCCTCCAACAACAAGTATCTAGGGCCAATCACTGCCCTCTCCTTGATCCTCTCGAGTGCATCGAGATGATCGTCGTGTATGGTCGGGACTCTAGGGTGAGGAGGTGAGGATGGAGGTGAAGGTGAAGATGGAGGTGAAGGTGAAGAGGGTGGTGGTGCCCTAGAGGATGAGGAGGAGGAGGGATTACCCTTCCTCTTCTTATTCTGCTCATTCTTCTTCTCTTTTATCCTCCCCGAAACTCTTCTCACAAAATCCATTCTGCTCAAAATTACGGTCTGTTCTTCAGAAAACCACGGCCGTAATTTCCCAGAGACCGTGATTCGTCTCAGTAGTTCACGAATCTCAGCAAATCAGCAATCAATCTCCACAACAGGCAGTCCTAGTCTAATTTCCTCCAATCTCAATCAGTTCTTCCTAAAAATCTCTAACAAAAACAACCAAATCGGCAAGAATCAAGAAGGGAGAAGAAAACCTCTTTTTCGGATTGAAAAATCCGAAATGCGCGTTTGTTGGTGAATTTCCGCTCGATTCGTTGCTTGGATCTCGTTTGTGGTTGAATTTGCTTCGGTTTAGGAAGAAGAATCGTTGAAAACGATTAGGAAACGAAGATTTGAGAGAGGGTCGTGGATTTTCGGCAATTAGGTCGTGGAAAGAGGGGTTTTTGGGATGAATTTGTGAAGAATGTGGCTTATATAGTCGCAGGCAAAATTTTGAAAATCACGGTCTGTCGGGGTGTTCCACGGCTGTGGAAGTGTACGGAACCGTGGTTTTGGTGATTTTTCAAAGGCTTTTGGAAATTACGGGTAATGTAGCTGTCACGACCGTGGTTTAGGCCGTGGAACTCTCTGTAAAGCTCCAAAGTCCAAATTTCGTCACTTTTCTTCAACATCATCCTCCTCTTTTCTTTTTCCATTGTTCCTACATCCAAAAACACGAACATACCGGAAGAAATCGAGGCAAAAACAAAGCAAAAACGTCTATACTAAGCTAATCTATGAATCGAAAGCAAAAGTAAAAAATGCAATACCCTGGGTTGCCTCCCAAGAAGCGCTTTGTTTAAGGTCCGTAGCTAGGCCAATCTCGCACTTATTCGAGTGCGGTAGGCGCAAACTCCTCAGCTTGGAGTTCCGGCGTATACTTCTTGAGTCGTTGGCCGTTCACCTTAAAAGTTCCGCTTGCTTCACCCCATACTTCAACTGCACCATGGGGGAAAATACGCTTAATTAGAAAAGGTCCGGTCCAACGAGATTTAAGCTTACCTGGAAAGAGACGAAGCCTTGAATTGAAGAGGAGAACTTGATCTCCTTCTTTGAAGTCCTTTGGAATGATATGCTTATCATGCCAACGCTTTGCTCTCTCCTTATAGATCTTAGCGTTTTCATAAGCGTTCAAGCGGAGTTCATCCAGCTCATTGATATCTAGGAGACGCTTCTCTCCCGCTTCTTTCATGCTGAAGTTCAACCACTTGATAGCGCAAAACGCTTTGTGCTCCAATTCTACCGGCAAGTGACAAGACTTCCCATACACAAGGTTGTATGGTGTGGTTCCTATGGGAGTCTTGTATGTAGTCCGGTATGCCCACAATGCATCGTCAAGTTTCAAAGACCAATCCTTCCTCGTCCTTGAAACCGTCTTCTCTAGAATTCCTTTGATCTCCCTATTTGAGATCTCAACTTGTCCACTTGTTTGTGGATGGTAAGGGGTAGCGATCTTGTGAGTAACCCCATACTTAGCTAAAAGAGCTTCAAAGCGACGGGCTATGAAGTGAGAACCTCCATCACTAATGATCGTCCTTGGCGTCCCAAATCGCGGGAAGATGGTCTTGTTGAAGAACTTAACCACCACCATGGCATCATTGGTGGGAGAGGCAATTGCTTCCACCCATCTAGAAACGTAATCCACCGCCAATAGTATGTATTGATTTCCACAAGAGGATGGGAATGGTCCCATGAAATCGACTCCCCAAACGTCGAAAATCTCCACCTCTTGGATGTTGTTGAGGGGCATCTCATTTCTCCTAGAGATATTGCCTGTTCTTTGACAAGCATCGCAGCAAGAAACAAAGGATTGCACATCTCTAAACAAAGTAAGCCAAAAGAATCCAGATTGCAATACCTTTGCGCTAGTCTTGTTCGAACTAGCGTGTCCTCCACAAGGTAGTGAATGACAATGGCGGATGACACTTTGCATCTCATCTTCCGGCACACATCGCCGAATGATGCCATCCGGACCTCTCTTGAAGAGGAGAGGCTCGTTCCAATAGTATTCCCGGACGTCCTTAAAGAACTTCTTCCTTTGTGCGTAGGATGGTCCGGGCGGTATCTCTTGACAAACCAAATAGTTAACAAAATCGGCAAACCATGGTTCGTTACCTTTGGAGATCAAATCGATGCACTCCTCAATAAGGTGTAAGTGTTCGTCCGGGAAGGAGTCGTCGATGGGCAAATGGTCGTTTTCTAGATGTGTTAGGCGACTCAAATGATCCGCAACAGAATTTTTTGAACCCTTCTTGTCGCGGATCTCAAGATCAAATTCTTGTAGGAGAAGAATCCATCTAATTAGCCTTGGCTTCGCATCTTTCTTCGCAAGGAGGTACCGGATCGCAACATGATCCGTGTAGACAATCACCTTTGCACCTACAAGATAAGAGCGAAACTTGTCAATAGCATAGACAATGGCTAAAAACTCCTTTTCGGTAGTGGCGTAGTTGAGCTGCACTTCGTCTAGCGTCTTGCTAGCATAGTATATGGCATGGGTTCGCCCTTCCTTTCGTTGTCCAAGAACAGCTCCAATAGCTACGTCACTAGCATCGCACATAATCTCAAAGGGTAGAGTCCAATCCGGAGGTTGGATAATAGGTGCTGAGATTAGAGCTTGCCGAATGGTGTTAAACGCATCCAAACATTCCTGCGAAAACTCAAAAACCGCATCCTTCATCAATAGATTAGTGAGAGGTTTTGATATCTTAGAAAAGTCTTTAATGAAACGTCTATAAAATCCAGCATGTCCTAGGAAACTTCTTATCCCTTTCACCGAAATTGGGGGAGGAAGCTTCTCTATGGTCTCTATCTTAGCCTTGTCTACCTCTATCCCTCTACTAGAGACTAAGTGACCTAATACAATTCCTTCCTTAACCATAAATTGACACTTCTCCCAATTAAGAACTAGGTTAGTGTCTTCACACCTTTGCAAAACAAGAGAGAGGTTAGAAAGGCAATCGTTAAAAGAGGAACCGTATACGGAGAAGTCGTCCATGAAGACTTCCATGATTTCCTCTACGTATTCGGAGAAGATGGCCATCATGCACCGTTGAAAGGTGGCTGGGGCGTTGCAAAGCCCGAACGGCATTCTCCTATAAGCAAACGTACCCCATGGGCACGTGAATGTGGTCTTTACCTGATCGTCCGGATGTATCGGAATCTGAAAGAAACCACTATAGCCGTCAAGGTAGCATAAATGTGAATGTTGCGCTAACCTTTCAAGCATTTGATCAATGAATGGCAATGGAAAATGATCCTTCCGCGTTGCGTTGTTGAGCTTGCGGTAGTCTATGCACATCCGCCATCCAGTTACGGTTCGGGTAGGAATGAGTTCATTGTTCTTGTTGGTGACGACCGTCATTCCTCCCTTCTTTGGAACTACTTGAACTGGACTCACCCACTTGCTATCGGAGATAGGGTAGATGATACCTGCATCAAGAAGCTTAAGAATTTCCTTCTTGACAACCTCCTTCATGGTCGGATTCAACCGCCTTTGAGGTTGTCTTGAAGTTCTAAAATCTTCCTCCATTAGTATCTTATGCATGCATAGGGAGGGTTTAATTCCTACTAAGTCCTCGATAGTATAGCCTATATCTTTCCTATGTTTCCTAAGGACAATCATGAGCTGTTCATGTTCATCTATGCTTAGTTCGGAACTAACGATAACTGGAAGGGTAGAATTAGATCCTAGAAAAGCGTACCTTAGATGAGTAGGAAGCGGTTTGAGTTCCATTGCTTTCGGAGCTTCCAACGATCCTTGAGAAGCATCCGACATCTCCTTAGAAGTCTCTAAGGGTGTTGAGTGTGTTGGAGAAGAATCAGAAGAAGTTGAAGAATTGCCTCGATCACTCTCTTCCACGGCCAAAATTACGGGTGGATCTTGTCCTCCACGGCCGTGGTTTAGGGCATGGAAGGGAAATACGGTTGTCACATCTTCTCCACGACCGTATAATCCCCTAGAATGAGGCATGATTTTGGTTGTGGAATCCACGGTCGTGGAATACAGGGTATGACCGTGGATTCTGACATTCTCAGCCTCATCGTGGAGTTTCTCAAACTCCTCTTCATGCATCTCTTCTTGTGCTTCTAAGGCTTCAATTGCCTCATTGCACTCTTCATCTTCCCCTACATTGGTTAGACTCATAGTGATAACTTTTTGTAAAGGATCGTTAAAGAGAATCGCACTTACCTCCTCTCTAGACAAACCTTCTTCATCTTGGATATCGTAAATATCCTCATCAAAGATTGGCTCCTTCACTAGGGTGGAAAGAACGAACTCTACTTTCTCTTCTCCTATATCAAAAGCGAGTCTACCATTCTTGTAATCGACTATGCCGCCGGAAGTTGCAAGAAACGGTCTTCCGAGTATGATCGGGACCGGACTATCTGCAGGAATGTCAAGCACGACAAAATCAATGGGAACAAAGAATTTACCTAGCTTGACCGGGACGTCTTCTACAATACCGACGGGGCGAGTGATGGATCGATCCGCCATGTACAACGTCATCTTCACCGGTTTAGGGTCGCCTAAACCGATCTTCCTGCACAGTGCAAGTGGTATAATGCTCACACTTGCTCCTAAGTCACATAACGCATCGTATGTGACATCTCCCACTCCTATGGGAATGCAAAATGACCCCGGATCCTTTAGCTTTGGGGGCATTTTCTCCTTCATGGTTTTGATGAGATCCGAAGAATCCGAACTCATCTTAACCTCTCCGAAGTCTTCTAGCTTCCTCTTGTTAGAGAGGAGCTCCTTCAAGAACTTGCCATAAGCCGGCATACCTACAATAGCATCAATAAATGGTATGTTAATATGCAGCTTACTCATGAGTTCTATGAACTTACCGAATTGTTTGTCTAGGCGCGCTCGCGCTCTAGATTGAGGGAATGGAAGGGGAGGTTTGTAAGCTGGAGGAGGAACATAGACGCCTTCCTTCTCCTTCCCCTTCTCTTTCTCTTTGTCCTTTTCTACGGAGACTTCAACAAACTTTGGCTGCGGATTGGTGGTAGTCATTCCGCTCCTAGTTGTGATTGCCATAACCCTTCCTTTAGGGTTGTCCTCCGTCTTTCCTGGAAGCTTCCCTTGATTCCTAGGAACTTCCTCTACATGGTTGAACATTTGGTTTTCCAAAACTTTTTGAGCTTTGTCAACCTTGGAAATTTGATCATCAACCTTATTGAAGCGGTTCTCCAACCCTTGAAGCTTTCCCAAAATTGTTTCCAATATGGGGTCGGGCTTCTCCTTCCCCGAAGTGTTTCCTCCATTAGATGATTGCCCCTGGCTTCTCAAAGGAGTAGAGGAAGAGGAAGGTGGAGTTAGTGAATTAGAATTGGAAGGATAAAAGTTACCGGAATTTTGTTGATTGGAGCGCCAATTGTTGTTGTTTGAACCCCTATTGTTGTTGTTCAATCGTTGTTCCGGTTGTTGTTGTTTCCATTCCAATTATTATTCCGGTTGTTGTTCCGGTTATTGTTGTTGCCGCCATTGTTATTGCCCAAATAGCCAACATCCTTCCCTTGTTGCTTTGGGAAGTTGGTCTTGATAGCCTCCTTCAACTCTTTGATCTCATTGTTGAGGGAGAAAATCTGATTTTGAGCTTCATGTGTGAGCTTTGCTCCTTGCTCCACGCGATTCCCCTCCACTTTCCGGTGGGAATATTTCTCTATGACTCTTGCTTGCTTCTCAATGAAGTCCCAAGCGTCATCTTCTCTCATATCCATAAATGTTCCATATGAGAGGGATTGGAGGTTGAATTGCGTTTTCGCATCTAACCCCTTGTAGTAGATCTCCAGCAAGGCAAGTTTGGATATGCCATGATGAGGGCAATCCAAGAGCAAATCCTGAAACCTTTCCCAAGATTGAAACAAACTTTCGTTAGATCTCATGGAAAAAGCATTAATCTTTCCTCTAAGTTCCGCCGTTTTGGATGGCGGAAAGAATTTGGTGAGGAACTCCGCGGAAAGGTCTTCCCACGTGTCTAGTTTCCCACTAGGAAGAGCTTGATACCAAGATAACGCTTTCCCCTTCAAGGAGAAGAAGAAAGGTTTGAGCTTATAGCTGTTGGTAGTAGCGCTCTTTGGTCTCATTGTCTCCATCATACACTCAAAGTTCTGCAAGTGTTGGTGTGGAGATTCAGCGCTTGTCCCGCAAAATTGGTTTTGGCGAACAAGAGTAATGACTTGAGGGTTGAAGCTAAACCCTTGCACATCATCAGCATCAAAGTTCACGCCCAAACGGCGTGGTTGTTGTGTTGGATCCATCCACTGGCCAATAGTTCTTGGCTCTTCATCTACACGTTCGATCCTCGCATTCTTAGGTGGAACACGACGATTGGCAGCTCCCCGTGGATGGAAAGGATTCACATTGATCGTGGGATCAATCTCCTCTAGCGGTGGCATGGAAGAATCACTATCATCAGCGGATGAGTGACTTTTTCTTCTAGACCTTGATGCTTTCCTTGAGGATTTCTTGCTTCCCTTATTCTTAAGGTCGCTCATCTCTACCCTCATCTGGAAGATCATGTCTTGTAGATTGTTAACTTGAGATTGATGACGATCCATCTCATCCTGGCGGAGGGTCTCATTCCATTGGAGTTGAGCTTCCTTCTCCGCTAACTCCGCTTGAAGATCACGTTCGTGTCCTTCAGCCATCTTCTTTTCCTTGCGCTTTTGCCTTAAAGTTTTCTCTAGCTCTTGATCAAGAGGCAAGAGATCTTTGGTGTTCCTAGACCTGCGCATGCACTCAAAGTAATATCAAATAACGAGAGCAAGCTCCCAAGCTTGACAACCGGCTACCGAATTCGGCCGAAACCAAATCCCCGGCAACAGCGCCAAAAACTTGTTCGCCCCTAGAGGTGTGTGCAAATAAGTTTTAAATTTATAAAACTAGAATCAAGCAAGCGAACCCGCAGTGTACGGATCGACGTAGATTAGCAAGAATTCCAGAGTATCGAACACAGGGATTTGGGTGGGAACAAATTCAATTGCAGATTATCAAGCGAGTAAATATGAGAGTTTTGCAAATATTGGGAAACAACAATCCTAAAGATCCAAGTATCAAGCTGTGGCAATCGATTCAAGATATACTAATGATATAAAGACAGAGTTGAGATATGCAAAGGTATGCTAATGTAAGGTAATCGTACGGTGAAGTTCCAAAAACCTTATATGACTCACCTACAAGACACTCTCTATACAAGTTGTTGAGGCTTCAATATAGAAAGGATCTAAAGGCGAGAATTAATGTCAAATAACCAAACTTGCAATCCAAGGATCAAGACTAACTTAACCGATTACGGTTGTGACACTCACAATCGAGGTAGAGGTTGTTGAGGCTTCACTACCACCTAGAAAAGGCAAGCCTAAACTAAGTTAAAGTAAATCTTTAACTTTGGATTAAAGTAAAAGCAAGTTCGTAAACTTAAGGGAAATTACGGGTAGATCTTGAGACTCCACGGCCGTGGAATTCAAGATCAAACCGTGATTTAGGGTTCGTCGACGATTCTCTCTAACTCTCAGGGTCAAATCTGTTTACGATCGATCTATCATCATCTAAGCCACAACTATCAACCCTTCACCTTAGAATTGTTAAGAGTTTTTAGCCAATAACAGTCATGTTGATATCAAATTCAAGAATTAAAAGATAGAAAGATGAAAACTTCCGAAAACTTTCAATAATCTTCAAACCAATCTCAAAGTTACAACCAAGAAAGAATGTTGTCAATAGATTCAGAATAAAGCAAACAATAACAATCTTAGGAAAGAAGGGAGAACGGGATGTCAATCCGTCTTCCAAATCAAACCTAAACAAGAAGAGAAATCTTCTTGCAACGATCTTCCAAAAACTTCGATCTTCCGCCAATCCGGAGATCTCAACAACAATCTCCACCAAAGGTACAAGATTAGGGCAATTCCCAAATGCGAACTTTGATCTCCAACGAGATGTCAATGCCTCCCAAGTGAGGGCTTAAACGGGCGTTCCAATTCTCCAAGCGGAGATGAAGCGTGGATTACCCAAAATCCCTAAGCGATCATCTCTACGAGGTGTAGGCGTCGATGAATGCCGCTAAGCGAGGATGACGGAATCTTCCTTTTTCTGTCTTTTTATAGGGCAAGATAAAATATCGGCCCGGCCCAAATCTTCAAAAGATCGTGGCTTCAAAGTGTGGCGAAAAAGATCGCCAAGATCACGGTCGTGGAAGGTTCCACGACCGTAATTTAGAGCGTGGAAAGTGTCACGGTTTGGACCATGGATTCCACGACCGTAATAGTTACTGGAATGCATCACGCCTCTCTTTGCAGGGTTCCACGGCCGTGGAAGTAAACGTGGTTTGTAATACGGCCGTATTTTAGAGCGTGGTTTAGGGCAAGAACGTGATTCTTCCCTAACCTCGTGCATTCCTCAAGTTGAACTCCAATTTGCTCCTTATAATGCCCTTAATCCATGGACATACTTGATCAACTCTTCTTTGCTTGATTCCGTTCGGAAATGACTTTCAATCACCTATAATCAACATAAAGCTAGTGTAGACATCCATATTGACAATATAGGCAAACTAGCTCACAAATGCAACATTGCTAAATCAAAGACTATCAATATGAATCAAATACACTTAGAAAACGTGCCTAAAATATCACAATATTTCATGCTAACAACCGCCAAGATTGGAGAGCAACAACCATAAGCTTAGGGCTTTTTCCTTCTCTCTTAAGGATAAAGCCTTGGCTTGGTATCAATCTATTCCACAAGGGCGAGTGGTACTTGGGAGGAAATGACAACCGAGTTTTTGACTAAGTTCTTCCCACCTTCCAAGACTACCGAATTAAGAGGGAAGATCAATGCCTTCGTGATGAAGGATAGAGAGAGTTTATTCAAGTCTTGGGAGAGGTTCAAAGATCTTCTCCTTGATTGTCCACACCATGGCATACCAAAAATTGAGCTATTGGAGATCTACTTCAAAGGACTTGATGAAGATAGCCAATTCAAGCTTCAATCTCTTTCCGGTGGGACTTTTATGGAGAAGCATGTAGATGAAGCTTGGGAGTTTGTGGAGAAGCAAGCTCTAGTGATTGAGAAGTACTCCCATAGGAAGAGTGAAGGAAGAAAGGCGGGAGCATATGAGGTGAGTGAAGTCACCATGAGCAATTTCAAGCTTGACGCCATCAACAACGAGTTGAAGTCCTTGAGGGAGTTGTGTGCTACAACTTTGAAGAACCAAGCAACTCCTCAAGTGCTTCCACAAGCCAACTTGTCTTCCAAGGAGGAGGATGTGAATTATAATGGAAGGGGCAACTTCAACAATTACCAAGGCCCAAGGAGTTTCAACAACAACCGGCAATTCAACAATTACCGGCCTAACCACAACCATCCCGGATTTTCTTACTCTAACCCGGATGGAGCCTTGAACCCTTCCTCCTCCACAAGCACAACTCCACCACCAAGAGCGTCACAAGAACCTCCACCCGGATTTACTCATCCCCCAAAGGATAGAACCGAATTAATGTTTGAGCAATTGCTTGGAAGGTTGAGTGGTCTTGAGAGCACCGTGACTTCAATCTCTAAAGCTCAAAAAGTTTTGGAAGCACAAGTGTTCCAAAAGACGGGTGAAGCCCATAGAGACCCGGGAAAGCTTCCCGGAAGGACCGAAGACAACCCAAGAGACCAAGTGTTGGCTATTACAACGAGGAGTGGGTTGAGTAAGAAAGATCCTTTGCCCAAGGACAATGCTAGGGGAAAACAAGTAGTGGTAGAAGAGGGAAAGTTGCAAGAAGATGGAGGCAAGAGCAAGGATGTAGAGCCAACCTATGTGGCGCCGCCTCCATACAAGCCACCGCTACCGTTTCCACAATCAAGAGCAAGAGCTCGTTTGGACAATCACTTTGGTAAGTTCCTTGAACTAATGTCCAAATTACATATTAACATTCCGTTCATGGATGCCATTTTAGGAATGCCGGCATATGGCAAGTTTTTGAAAGAAATACTCTCCAACAAAAGGAAGTTGGAGGAGTATGGGGAGATAAGAATGACCAAGAGGTCCTCGGAATTGATCCAAACAATGAAGGAGGAGATGCCTCCCAAGCTAAGATATCCGGGCTCTTTTTGTGTCCCAATTGGAGTGGGAGATGTGAAGTACGAGGCCCTTTGTGATCTTGGAGCGAGTGTAAGCATCATACCGCTTGCACTTTGCAACAAGGTTGGGCTAGGAGAGCCGAAACCGGTCAAGATGACCCTCTACATGGCGGACCGCTCTATCACTCATCCGGTTGATATCCTAGAGGACATCCCGGTGCAACTAGGAGGATTCTTTGTGCCCATTGATTTCGTAGTCTTGGACATTCCGGCGGACTATCCGGTTCCCATCATCTTGGGAAGTGATAGCATGAATTATAGTCTATATTTTAAGGTTTGTTTGGACGTTTTATCTTTCATAATCTGCATGTTTGTATGTATATTATGTGATTATATTACCATTTCATCTACCTTTGCGGGAATCGAGGTCTACACCTAGTTTTGCTGTAATTGCAGGTAAAATGGTATGTTTTGTATCAAAAAGGAGCAAAAGAAGTCATGAGTCATTTGGGGCTACATTGAGGAGCATAAGGAACCATCCAGGGAGCATAGCCATGGATTAAAGATTTACTTTGGACCAGTTTTGAGAGATTTCACATTCAGTAATGACTCACCTCGGTTGACCAGAGATTCATCTCGACCGAGGTGATCCAGAGACGCCGACTCGACCGAGGCGAACACCTAGGACGCGGCGAGAATATTTTATTCTTGGCTGAGATCTTTTATCTTTGGAAGGTGATCTTATATTTTTGGGCTTGGCTCCTGGAAGGAAGAAGATCTTATATTTTACCTATTTTTATGGGAAAAGATCTTTCTAAGATATTTTATCTTTGGAGGGTTATTTTCCTATAAAAAGGGTTGGATTTCCACAAATCCAACATCTCGCTTACATCGGCATATAGTTGGGAATCCGCTATCACATCCTGCTTAGCACGATATACACCATTGAAGGCTGCGAGATCCAGCACACATCGCTGCAATTATACTCCACTTGGGAGTTTCGAAGAACCTTTTTGAAGGTTGAAGGAAGATTGAAGTCTATAGCTTTTATAGCTTTTTGGAGGGTTTTGTAAGATTGTCTTTAATTCCCTCACTTGTTGTCTTGTCTTGTTAGCTTGCTATCCAAGGAACGCTTTTGTTGTGATATTTGATTCAGTTATTGAAGTCTTTTTCATTAAATTCTTCTTGTTCAAATATTCACCTTCTTCCCATATATTTAATACTTTCATAATGATGATAAGTGGCTAATTTCCTCGTGTGATTCTAGGGTGATTGGTTGAAGGTTGTGGGGAAAACAATGATAGAATAATCTTAGATCCCAGTAGGACCCTGAAAGTTCGAGTCTTTAACCTTAACCCTAAGCATCTCGTTCAGTCGATGAACATCTCGGCCGGGGTGAAATCTGGCTGACCGAGGTGACTTATCTGATCCTAAACTGAGAGTTAAGTGTTAGAGTTTGCCAAATCCTATTCTTATTACACCTTTCCTGGTTCAAAGCAAGCTTAGGATGAGACTTACCCGGTAATTCCTTAGTTTGTGTACCAACGATCATAAGCGTAGGTAATAAAGGTTTATCCTTTATTGGGGTTTGAGTGTGCTTCCATCCCATCTTTGTGAGTTAGCCTGAGACTTACCCGGTAAAGGTTGATTCTATTCCCTTAGATGGTGTGTTAGTTTGAGGTAATAGTTCTTTATCTTAATTCCTTGAGACTTACCCGGTAATAGGAGTTACGGTTTTGGACTAGTGAGTAGTGAGACTCACCCGGTGATCTACTCCACTTTAGTAACACCTTCCCCTTGCAAAAATCTCAGCTTTGTCCGCTTATCTTTAGATCTTGAGTTGGAACCACAACTAGACTCTTTAATCCCTAGAATTGCATGTTTGCTTATTTGACTTCTTATTCATCTTTGATTGTGTTAATTGCTCTTTGTGGTTAGTATTAACGAAGCTTACCGTTATTGACTTTGTTTCACCGAGTCCCTGTGATCGACCCCTGGAATTTCTTGCTTTTTACTACGATTGACCCGTACACTGCGGGTTCACATCCTTGTTTTAAGCTTAAGTCTAGGGTTATAAATTTAAAGCTTGCACACACCGTTTGGAGCGAACAAGTTTTTTGCGCCGTTGCCGGGGACTTGGTCTAGACCGAGCCGGTACGGTTTGCTCTTGGGGCACTTGCCCCGTGTCGTCTAACCACTCTACTTGAGTGACTTTTGCAGGTTCTTTCTTAGGTATATGCGAAGAACCCGCACTGGGAAGGAAATCGTTCCTTACGATCCCGAACCAGAAAAGACATACAAGCGACGCTTAAGAGAAGCAAAGATGGCCCAACAAGACAACCGCGATCTTGAGGCCGAATGAAAGGAGGCGTTAGAGCTGCTGCGCCTCAGCCAGGAAGAGCTACAACGAGAGAGGGAAGAAACCCGCACCAAAACTGAAGCAATTGAAGCAGAAATGGCCATCATATGAGACCAGATTCTACTTCGACCGAGGGACGACCCAGTTCCCGAGGCTGGACCGAGGCAGGTTCCAGTTGCTGACCCTCGACCGAGGCAGATTCCAGTACCAGACGCCCCGGCCGAGATACATCCACCTCGGATGCCAGTCCGAGATGTTCTTCTTGCAGGAATCCCACAAACCCTAGGTCAAAGGATGGACCCTAATCAACAACTGAGGCGTCCAGGAGTCAACCTAGGAGATCCAGCGGACCATGACTACGAACTTCGACCGCAAGTTCTATCCATGATTCGCCAATGCCAATTCGGAGGGATGGAGAAGGAATCACCACATCAACATCTTCAAAACTACGAGATCTTGATGGAAACCTTGCGACCTTCCAGAATTGAAAATAACAACTACAAGCTAAGACCTTTTTAATTTTCTTTAAAAGATAGAGCTCTTACTTGGTATCAATCTCTCCCTCCAGGAAAAATTAGCACATGGGAGGAGATGACGACGGAATTCTTAACCAAATTCTTTCCCCCCTCAAAGACAGCTGAAATGAGAGGGAAGATCAATGCTTTCATTATGAAGGACAAGGAGAGCTTGTCCAAGTTATGGGAGCGGTTCAAGGACATCCTTTTGGATTGCCCACATCATGGGATTCCAAAGATCGAGTTGTTGGAGATCTACTTCAAAGGACTGGACGGAAGCACCCAGTTCAATCTCCAACTACTCTCCGCCGGTACCTTCATGGACATGGAGATTGATGAGGCTTGGGACTTCATTGAGAAGCAAGCCTTGCACATGGAAAAGTACACCCACCAAGGAGCTGAAGGTGGAATTAAAAGAGTCAACTTTCAAGAGACTCAATCCAACAACAATCAACTCACGTCTTTGAAGAATGACGTGAAGCAATTGAAGGAACTCTTGGTTGCTCAAACCAAGAAGGAAGAGCAAGGACAAAGGAACAACAACAATGGATACCGTAACAACAACAACGGTTCCCGGAACAATAACAACAACTACAACAATAACAATAGAGGATCCAATAGCAACAATTGGAGGACGAACAATCAAAACAACTAGAATCCTGGTAACAATTATTCTAACTCCAACTCTAATAATTCCTCTAACCCTTTCCTCTCTTCTCCTTCTTCTTCTTCTTCTTCTACTCCATTAAAGAGCCAAGGGCAAGGATCAAGTTCGTCTCAGCCAGAAAAGAAAGACGCAGTTCTGGAAGCCATCTTGATCAAGCTTAGCGCTATGGAAAATTCTATGACTTCATTTTCTAGGGCCCAAAAGTCCTTCGAACAGCAACTTGCGAGTAGAGCGAATGAAGCGCCAAGAGATCCAGGGAAGCTTCCAGCAAAGACGGAAAGCAACCCTAAGGGCCAGTGCATGGCCATAACGACGAGGAGTGGACTTAAAACTGCAGATCTAGTACCTCGTTCAACGCAGACCACCTCGGTCCAGATCCAGTCGAAGAACACCTCGACCGAGATGCCAACCGAGGCGGAGCAACAAAAAGCAGAAGGGAAAACTGAAGTTTATGTTCCCCCTCCTGCATACAAACCACCACTTCCATTCCCTCAGTCCAGAGCCAGAGCACATCTAGACAAGCACTTTGGCAAGTTCCTTGACTTGATGAACAAGCTGCATATTAACATTCCTTTTCTTGATGCTATTCTAGGAATGTCCGCCTATGGGAAATTCTTAAAGGAGATACTATCAAGGAAAAGGAAATTGGAAGACTTTGGTGAAGTTAGGATGACATCTAAATCCTCGGAGCTTATTAAGATCATGAAGGAGAAGATGCCACCTAAGTTGAGAGATCCCGGCTCATTTAGCATTCCCATTCAAGTTGGGGATGTCACTTGTGAAGCCCTTTGTGATCTAGGTGCCAGCGTGAGCATCATTCCGCTGGAGCTCTGTACGAAGATCGGACTTGGAGAGCCCAAGCCGGTCAAGATTCGACTTTATATGGCGGATCGCTCCATCACCCATCCCATGGGGATCTTAGAGGACGTTCCGGTCAAGTTAGGTAACTTCTATCTACCTATAGATTTTGTCGTACTTGACATTCCCGCAGATTATCCTGTTCCTATTATTCTCGGGAGGCCATTTCTAGCAACTTCGGGTTGCAATGTGGATTGCAAGAACGCCAAGTTGAAATTCAACATTGGTGGCGATGAGGTGGAGTTCGCACTACTTGCAACCATGAAAGGGGAGCAGCTAACTGATGATATCTTCAACATCTACGATGAAGAAGAATCAAGAGAATTGGTGAGCTCTATCCTTATTAACGATCCACTCGAAAGAGTTCTAAGTTTTAGTTTAATAGAGGAAGGTATAGATGCTTCTTATGATGCAGATATACGGAGCTTGAAGGCACTGGAAGAAGATCCAGGAGCTAAAACTGAGAAGCTAATTCAGGAGACGAAGATCTCCAGTTTCGGTTCCAGTTGCAGTACCTCGACCGAGGCACTTCCTGGACTGAGCGAGGCGACTGAAGAACATCTCGGTCAACGCCTCTGCGCCTCGACCGAGGTCGATGGCGAGATGATGTCAACTGAGACTTCCGAAAGTCCAGTTTCTGACTCCACTCCACCGGAAGGAGGAAGCAAGGACCCCCCTCAGAAGACACCCCCAGTTGTGGAGCTTAAACAACTCCCTAGTCACTTGAGGTATGTCTTTCTCGGGCCGGATTCCACTTATCCCGTTATTGTTAGTGCTTCACTTTCCGAATCTGAATTGTCTAAGTTAATGCATGTCCTGAGAAAGCATCGAAAGGCTATAGGTTACACCACGGACGATCTTATTGGCATTAAGCCTTCTTTCTGCATGCATAGAATTCTAATGGAAGATAATCATAAGACTTCACGGGAACCTCAAAGACGGTTAAATCCGATCATGAAAGAGGTTGTGAAGAAGGAAGTTCTTAAGTTGTTGGATGCAGGTATTATTTATCCTATCTCGGACAGCAAGTGGGTTAGTCCGGTGCATGTCGTTCCGAAGAAAGGAGGGATGACCGTTGTGACGAATAAGAACAACGAGTTGATCCCAACTAGGACCGTTACGGGCTGGAGGGTTTGCATCTATGAAGGGAAGTGGAAAATGGTCCTTCCGGGTCACCCGATGAGCACTTACACTTGTTGGAGCGTTTGATGGATTTACTTACTTCACCCCACGATGGAGGTGAAGTATGGGGTGAGGGCACCTCCCATCACATTTGAGACGCATTATGGTCCAGCTAGCGACCTTAAACCAAGCGCTTCTTGGGAGGCAACCAAAGGTATTGCTTTCTTTTTCCCGTTTTCTAATCTAGCTTAGATAGTTTGGTTTTGCTTTGTTTTGTTGTTTTTGGCATCCTAGACAGATAACAGGAGACATCTAAGGAAGGAGGATAACTGGAAGTTCAGAAGTTCGAGAATTCGAGAAGACGAAGTTAGACAGAAGCATCTCGGTTACTGTCAGACCATCTCGACCAAGTTGATTCTTGAGCAACCGAGGCGACTAGGGTTTCTGCAGAACCACCTCGGTCCGTACCACCTCGGTCCAGTTGAGACCATCTCGACCGAGGTGACAGCAGATCCAGGAACAGTATAAAAGGGGGAAAATTTATTTTTTACCTTTTTACTCTCTTCGACTCGACCGCGGCGCTCCTCACCTCGCTTCCTCTGTTTTTGCTCGTTTTCGAAGATTTCTGCTTCCAAACTGCGATTGAAGAGTAGAGGATCCTATTGCAACTACAGATCTGCAAAGAAATCGAACGAATCGACCGAAAAGAGGTAAAAACAGTCGAAACCCTAACTCGTTCATTCGTTTCGATTTGGGCTTTGGTTGCCCCTGAATCTGTTGAGAAAAGGCTTAAGTACCCCATAGGAAGCAATTGTAGTGATTTTTGGGGGAAAAGAACTGGATTTCTGAGATTGGAATCGTCAACTGTTGCGCCTCGGTCCAGTCGAACTGCATCTCGACCGAGGTGATTCTTGAGGGTTGTCAGCGACCGAGGTGCTCTGACAGTAGTTGAGCGAAAATGAGCTCCGATCGTCGCCTTGCCCTCCGAGATAGATCCTCACCTTCCCCTCCTTCTTCTTCTTCCCGACCTTACCGCCCGGTGATCCACGAGAGATGCCGGGTAGATTATGAGCGTATAGCCAGCCGTCCAGTTATTTCACCACGTTTCCAGGACGTATCAGCTTTCGATTGCTTAGGGTTAGATGGAGACCTTAGGAGGATGATTACCACAGTTGGGCTGGATCAGTTTATTGAGATCCGAGCCCCAGCCTACTTGGAGCCGACCCTAGAGTTTGTTAGCTCCTTCTCCTACCTCCCCACAGATCAGTCTGTGAAGTACCGGTTGATGAGCCGGAACTTCATAGTTCCCTTAGAGGTTTGGAGAGAGATTTTTGGCTTTTCTGAGCCCACCGCCACTGACTTCCCCTCCCGATCTGTAGCTAGGGAGTTCTGGGGGCAGATTGCCCATATTACTGAGCATGCATACAGATGGCGTCCTGGAGATTCCAGGGAGAAGGTCATCTTCCACCCAGCCTTCAGATTAGCCCATAGGATATTCAGCGAGACACTTCTGGCGCGTACTGAGATGCCCCAAAAGATCCGACAGGGCGAGCTCTTCAGCCTTTACTGTATGGTCACGGGGGGTTTCCCAGACTTTGGCTTGATCTTGGCAGAGGACCTGCACAAGATCAAGGCTAAAGCGAAGGGAGATATCTGCTGCGGAGGTCTAGTCACCCACATAGCTGCTTATCACGGGATGGACCTTAGTGTGTGTACGATGGTGGCGGCTCCGAAGCCGCTTGGGTTGCAGGAGATGATCACTCGGAGGATTCTAGTTCCCCGAGGTCTGACCACTCCATATGTTGCTATGCCGTGGGAGCGGACTGCACCACAGGGGATCCGCTGGTATGCTCAGTTCACAGTTTTCGATCCACATTATTGGCAGACAGCTTGGGCTCCACTGATGGAGGATCATAGGGAGGCAGCAGCTGCCCCGGCTGAGGAGGAGGAGGATGACAATGACGAGGAGACAGTAGACGAGAGAGATGGTGGAGTCCCGATGGATACAGGGACATATACTGCAGGGATGAGCGCACCGCCGATCATAGACTTGGATGATGAGGAGGATACTGAGCCTGCACCTGCTGCACCTCCCGCTAGATCTGCTAGGCGACGGACACGCCGTCATAGAGATTCTGAGGTTCATCGCCGGATCGACAACCTGACAGATCAGATGATAGATTCTTATGCTGCCCTTACTGTGGACATGCATGAGAGATTTGCTGCCCAGCACCGACACATTGACAGCTGGACTCATCAGATGTTAGAGGGGCAGCACTATCAGCGTAGGATGATGGAGCTACAGTTCCAGCAGACTATGGGCTATTAGTTCGACCCGACTCAGTATCCGTACGTACCACCACCACCACCACCGGATCAGGACTACTGATGAGCTGCAGGATTTTCTTTATTATATTTTTATGCAGTTCAGCTATTTATCCGGTGAGTACTCTTGTCTCTAGACTTATATTGACCCACTGGGACAGTGTGTCCCAAGTATGGGGTATTTGTATTTATGTGATGACTTTGATGTACTTATTTGATGATTTCAATGTACGCACATTTGATCGGATATTTCATATTGATGCTTCAGTTGCCTTTATATGTTTATCTGATATTACATGCATACCTACAGGTTATTTGATTGAGAAAAACGTCGAAACTGAAAAAAAAAATGGTTTTAAAAAAAAAAAAAAATTTTTTTGACCTCGACCGAGTCAGTTTTGGCCAAACGAGGCGTTTCACCTCGGTTGAACCAAGAACACCTCGACCGAGGTGGATTAACTGAGAGTTTTCGAAAACGATTTCGTGTTTCTTATCTGGATATGACCTCAGTGAAGATCTTGCTTACTGACTGGTTTTAAATTCTTTATGTGTTTGAAAGGTTTTATATTATGTTTAAGTTGCTAAATGCTTTGTTTGAAATTATTGACATGTTTAATACTTTGTTTTTATCCAAATTATGTTGAATTTGAAGGTTGACACCACAAGATAAGTTCTCTCACTTTCTTCTTGGAAAGACCAAGGCAATTTATTCTTCTCTCTTCTTCTTCTTGATCATGCTTAACCCCTCATATACATTTTGCCTCCCTTACCTATCCGGGAATTTGGAAGCAAGCGAAGTGGTGAAAGCAAGTGAAGTTAAAGTTGAGAAGTAGCTGGAAGTGAAAGTGTTAGAAGGTAATAATAGGTTTGGGGAAGTCAATCATGAAGATGAGTAACTCGGCACCATTCACATAGCCGGGTGTTTGTGTCTTGCCAAAGTCGGATTGAGCGATATTCCCAACGGGTCATGGTATGTGCATCAAGGGTTTGATGCATCTCAAGAAATTGATGATTGCGGATTTCCTAGGCTTCGGTTATTGTGCACCTCTGTCCATGCATCCCAAAAAGTAAAGTAAAAAGAAAAAAAAGTGTGAAATAAGCAAAGCTTATTGGTAAAAGATGTTGCAAGTCAAAGTGAAAGTGAAGTTTATCCTTTTCCCGGATTCTAGCACCACATTACCTTACATACATCCCTACCCTACACGTTTCTTGACCTTTTCTTTTGGGAAGTCCTTGAGACCTTGAGCTTGTTGATTTACTTAGTGGTTTAAACTGGATTATACATGATTAATTTTGATAATTATGATTTATTATGCATTCTATGGTTTTATGCAAAGATGAACAACTTTCCTATATTTATAAAATGTTTTGAGCATATTGAGTTTTTAATTCCATGAAGTATTCTCTTAGAGTGATCTATGATTGTAACACACCATAAAATGTTTTTGAAAGACTTTTCATTGATTTTCTTGACTTATAATCCATTCTATCTTGTCTTCTATATGCGGAACTTGCTTGGGGACAAACAAGGGCTAAGTATGGGGTATTTTGATAGCATGAATTATAGTCTATATTTTAAGGTTTGTTTGGACGTTTTATCTTTCATAATCTGCATGTTTATATGTATATTATGTGATTATATTACCATTTCATCTACCTTTGCGGGAATCGAGGTCTACACCTAGTTTTGTTGTAATTGCAGGTAAAATGGTATGTTTTGTATCAAAAAAGAGCAAAAGGAGTCATGAGTCATTTGGAGCTACATTGAGGAGCATAAGGAACCATCCAGGGAGCATAGCCATGGATTAAAGATTTACTTTGGACCA
Source organism: Fagopyrum homotropicum (assembly GCA_033239125.1). NCBI lineage: Eukaryota > Viridiplantae > Streptophyta > Magnoliopsida > Caryophyllales > Polygonaceae > Fagopyrum > Fagopyrum homotropicum. The sequence continues at coordinate 114,894,383 of BSWB01000007.1, read as the reverse complement.
GTTTTGAGAGATTTCACATTCAGTAATGACTCACCTCGGTTGACCAGAGATTCATCTCGACCGAGGTGATCCAGAGACGCCGACTCGACCGAGGCGAACACCTAGGACGCGGCGAGAATATTTTATTCTTGGCTGAGATCTTTTATCTTTGGAAGGTGATCTTATATTTTTGGGCTTGGCTCCTGGAAGGAAGAAGATCTTATATTTTACCTATTTTTATGGGAAAAGATCTTTCTAAGATATTTTATCTTTGGAGGGTTATTTTCCTATAAAAAGGGTTGGATTTCCACAAATCCAACATCTCGCTTACATCGGCATACAGTTGGGAATCCGCTATCACATCATGCTTAGCACGATATACACCATTGAAGGCTGCGAGATCCAGCACACATCGCTGCAATTATACTCTGTCACGCTAGAATCGTGTGATGTGCACGCAATAAGCTTTAAATTTATACTCGTTATATTTATCCTAACTCCTAGCGAACCCGCAGTGTACGGGACGTTTGTAGAAAGGTAAGTATTCCAAGGTCGAACACAAAGACTAAGGTGAAATCGAGTCAAGCAATGATCAAAGATAGTGTAAATCTAGGCTAAGATAAGATGAGGAACAAAGAAAATGGAAAACGCAATGTTTTTGTTGGTTTTTGTGATGATCAAACAAAGATCACAAGTCAAGTAAGGAAATAAAACAACTAACAAATTAAGCTAGCAAACGAGTAAGTAACACAAAGCACAAGTATATGATCAAGAGAGAAAAGTAGATTCTAGAGGTCAAGATTTCCGGTTATGGCATTGGACTCAAGGTTCTAAGGATTCTAAGGACTGGCTGCGGTGTTGGGGAAGAGTGTTTCACTAGTGGAAGCGATTACCGGGTAAGTCTCTCACTTCACTAATCCCGCATCAAACTCCTATTACCGGGTAGGTCTCAAGGGGTTAGAATAAGGAATTCCACACAAACTAGATACTACTTAGGGGGTAACCCTCTCCTTACCGGGTAAGTCTCGGAATAGGGAAATCTCAAGCAATAATCCTAGCACACTCAATCCAATAGCGGCTTATTAGGCTCACTACTACCTAGAATTCATCTTCTAAGGTATCTAAGATAGGGAATCATCGGGTAGATCTCTTCCTTCACTTAGGTTGATAGCATTAGGTGATCCTAAGCTAAATTAGGCTTAATAAACACTAGGATTTAAACAACCAAACACCCCAGCATGCAGATTTATCATTTAAGGAGCAACAGAAGAATAAATCGGGCTGTTCTACAGATAAATCGGCCGATTTATCTGATGAACAGGTCGATTTTTCCTTCTGTTGTGAGTTTCGTGCATATAAATCATCCTAAACTGACATATAAGCCCATCCTATCATCACCCTAGCCATAACCATCAATCCATCACTCTAAAATCACAAGAAACTAGCCAATAATATGCATATTAAGATCCGAAATCATCAAACAAGCATACATGGTGTTCATAGATGAGTAATGAAAGATGAGTAAGCAAAATCAATAAATCCCAGCCAAATCCAAGTTGTAGCAAGACTTACAAACTCTACAATGAAGATGCAAAACGTTCTTAACAATCCGTGCAATTAGTTCTTCAATCCAAGACTACAAAATCACTCAAAATCACTCTAAACTCTTAAAATGGTGTTCTTCTTCTTCCTTCAATCTTTGAGAGCTTTTCTTCTCCTCCAATCTTTTCCCAAAATCAAAATGAGCTGTCAATGAGAGTGTGGGAGAGGAGAGATGCTCAGCAACCACCTGAGGGACCACTTATATTCTCCACCAAGAGCAAGGACGGACAAGAGATCGTGGGACACGTGGCTTAAGCTGTCAAAGCCTCAAAAATCGACCCAGTGGACAAAAATCGGCCGATTTAGCTGCTACTTGGTCCGATTTTCTTCAGCAGAAACGTGCTATGATTGTCTAGCCATGAGCTGCTCCATTGCTTGCACCATTAGTGATCTTTGTGTCCTTTGTTGCTCAAATTATGCTCCTCCAAGGCTTTGGATGTGTACCATCACGAGGCTTGGCCCTCAAATGTATCGATTAATGTCCGATAGATCCCCGAATTACCTACAAAACCGATAAAAGGTAGTGTAGACGTCTTTTCTAGAAATGTGCATGAATTGAGCGAAGACGTCTTGAACCAATGCCAAAACGTGCACGAATGAGTGAGAAATCTATCTAAATGATCATCTAAACCTAAGTCATAAATCGTGTTATCATACTCCACTTGGGAGTTTCGAAGAACCTTTTTGAAGGTTGAAGGAAGATTGAAGTCTATAGCTTTTATAGCTTTTTGGAAGGTTTTGTAAGATTGTCTTTAATTCCCTCACTTGTTGTCTTGTCTTGTTAGCTTGCTATCCAAGGAACGCTTTTGTTGTGATATTTGATTCAGTTATTGAAGTCTTTTTCATTAAATTCTTCTTGTTCAAATATTCACCTTCTTCCCATATATTTAATACTTTCATAATGATGATAAGTGGCTAATTTCCTTGTGTGATTCTAGGGTGATTGGCTGAAGGTTGTGGGGAAAACAATGATAGAATAATCTTAGATCCCAGTAGGACCCTGAAAGTTCGAGTCTTTAACCTTAACCCTAAGCATCTCGTTCAGTCGATGAACATCTCGGCCGGGGTGAAATCTGGCTGACCGAGGTGACTTATCTGATCCTAAACTGAGAGTTAAGTGTTAGAGTTTGCCAAATCCTATTCTTATTACACCTTTCCTGGTTCAAAGCAAGCTTAGGATGAGACTTACCCGGTAATTCCTTAGTTTGTGTACCAACGATCATAAGCGTAGGTAATAAAGGTTTATCCTTTATTGGGGTTTGAGTGTGCTTCCATCCCATCTTTGTGAGTTAGCCTGAGACTTACCCGGTAAAGGTTGATTCTATTCCCTTAGATGGTGTGTTAGTTTGAGGTAATAGTTCTTTATCTTAATTCCTTGAGACTTACCCGGTAATAGGAGTTACGGTTTTGGACTAGTGAGTAGTGAGACTTACCCGGTGATCTACTCCCCTTTAGTAACACCTTCCCCTTGCAAAAATCTCAGCTTTGTCCGCTTATCTTTAGATCTTGAGTTGGAACCACAACTAGACGCTTTAATCCCTAGAATTACATGTTTGCTTATTTGACTTCTTATTCATCTTTGATTGTGTTAATTGCTCTTTGTGGTTAGTATTCACGAAGCTTACCGTTATTGACTTTGTTTCACCGAGTCCCTGTGATCGACCCCTGGAATTTTTTGCTTTTTACTACGATTGACTCGTACACTGCGGGTTCGCATCCTTGTTTTAAGCTTAAGTCTAGGATTATAAATTTAAAGCTTGCACACACCGTTTGGAGCGAACAGGAAGGCCTTTCCTAGCCACCTCCGGATGCCTAGTGGATTGCAAGAATGGAACTCTCTCCTTCAACATTGGAGAGGAGAACATCAAATTCAAATTGTCCACAATGATGAAAGGGCCGACCCTTGATGAGGATGTCTTCAACATAGTCGAGCAAGAAGAATCTAGGGAAATGGTGAGCTCGATCTTGATCAAGGATCCCTTGGAGAAGGTTCTTACCTTAAGTATGATGGAGGAAGGTGTTGAGGAGGCTTGCAATGAAGAGATAAAGGCCTTGGAAGCATTGGAAGAGGAGCCAAGAGTTGGATTTGAAGGCCACGAAGAGGTGTTGAACAGCTGCAAGTTCCACGGTCGAGATTTATGTTCCACGGCCGTCAAACTTTCTGGACAACTCCGGGAAGCAAGCTTAGCAAGAACCACGGCCGTGGAAGTTGAGCAAACCGTGATTCCAGCCATGGTTTTCCCTGGACCAGTCCTTGATGATGGTCAAGCTTTTAGGAGCCATGAGGAGTCTTCATTTGCTTTGGATTCATCTCATCCAACCTTGTTTGGATCGTCTCCAACCGATAAAGGTCCTCCTAAACTTGAACTCAAACCCCTCCCTTCTCATTTAAAGTATGCTTTCCTTGGTGTTGATTCTACATATCCGGTAATTGTGAATGCATGCTTGAGTGATGATAAACTTGCTAAGTTGTTGCATGAACTAAGATTGCATAGGAAAGCCATTGGCTATACTATTGATGATTTGGTTGGCATTAAGCCGTCTTTGTGCATGCATAAGATAATGATGGAAGATAACCACAAACCCTCTATCGAACATCAAAGAAGATTGAATCCTATAATGAAAGAGGTAGTCAAAAAGGAAATCATTAAGTTGCTAGATGCGGGAATTATCTACCCTATCTCGGATAGTAAGTGGGTTAGTCCCGTTCATGTAGTTCCTAAGAAGGGTGGGATGACCGTAGTAACTAATGAGAACAATGAACTAATCCCGACTAGGACGGTTACGGGGTGGAGGATGTGCATTGATTATAGGAAATTGAACATGGCCTCTAGGAAAGATCACTTCCCTCTCCCCTTCATTGACCAAATGCTAGAAAGGTTAGCTCAACACTCTCATTTTTGCTATCTAGATGGCTATAGTGGATTCTTCCAAATCCCTATCCACCCCGATGACCAAGAGAAAACAACCTTTACATGTCCATGGGGTACTTTTGCATATAGGAGAATGCCATTTGGGTTGTGTAATGCACCCGCCACCTTCCAAAGGTGTATGATGGCTATCTTTTCGGAATACATAGAAAATATCATGGAAGTGTTTATGGATGATTTCTCTGTTTATGGTTCTTCCTTTGATAATTGCTTGGCTAACTTGTCATTAGTATTGCAAAGATGTGAGGAGACAAATCTTGTCTTGAATTGGAAAAAATGCCACTTCATGGTAAGTGAAGGCAGTGTGTTAGGACACTTGGTGTCTAACCGTGGCATTGAGGTTGATAGGGCCAAAATTGAAACGATAGAGAAATTGCCACCACCTACCTCGGTGAAAGGGGTAAAGAGTTTCTTAGGGCATGCCGGTTTTTACCAGAGGTTTATTCAAGATTTCTCTAAAATTTCTAAGCCTCTCACTAACCTACTAATGAAGGATGTTGATTTTGTCTTTTCTAAAGATTGTCTTGAAGCTTTTTGTAGGTTGAAGAACGCCTTGATCTCCGCACCTATCATGCAACCTCCGGATTGGAGTTTACCATTTGAGATCATGTGTGATGCAAGCGATGTAGCTGTTGGGGCTGTTTTGGGGCAAAGGAAAGATGGGCGCACTCATGCCATTTATTATGCTAGCAAGACGCTAGATGATGCCCAACTCAATTATGCTACCACCGAGAAGGAGTTGCTAGCAGTGGTGTTTGCATTTGAGAAGTTCCGCTCATACCTTGTTGGAGCGAAGGTCATAGTTTATACGGATCATGCTGCGATCCATTATCTACTTACAAAGAAGGATGCCAAACCAAGGTTGATTCGGTGGATCCTTCTTCTTCAAGAGTTTGATTTGGAAATACGGGACAAGAAGGGACCCGAGAACTCGTGGCGGATCACCTTAGTAGATTGCCTCCATTAGATCTTGAAAGAGATGACATCCCGATTGATGACTCATTCCGGGATGAGCAATTACAAATGGTGGAGGAATGCTTGTTCCAAGTGTCTAGAGGAAATGAGCCATGGTATGCCGACATTGTGAATACTTAGTGTGTGAGGAAGTGCCTCCCGGATTGACATATGCACAAAGGAAGAAGTTCTTCAACGATGTGAGGCACTACTATTGGAGTGAACCACTTCTGTTCAAGAGAGGGCCGGATGGAATGTTTAGAAGATGCATACCGGAAGATGAAGTAGAGAGTGTGATCCGGCATTGTCACTCCTTACCATGTGGATGCCATGCTAGCTCACACAAGACGTGTGCAAAGGTATTGCAATCCGGTTTTTATTGGCCTAACTTGTTTAAAGATGTGCAAGGCTTTGTAACGGCATGTGATGCTTGCCAATGGACGGGCAACATCTCAAGAAGGAATGAGATGCCCTTGAACAACATCCAAGAAGTCGAAATATTTGATGTGTGGGGTGTGGACTTCATGGGACCATTCCCTTCTTCATGTGGCAATCTCTTCATCCTATTGGCGGTGGACTATGTGTCAAGATGGGTGGAGGCAATCGCCTCTCCTACAAATGATGCCAAGGTGGTGGTGCGGTTCTTCAACCGGGTGATCTTCCCTAGGTTTGGAACACCAAGGGTGATCATTAGTGATGGAGGAAAACACTTCACGAATAGGAACTTTGGAGCTCTTTTGGCTAAGTATGGGGTGACTCATAAGGTGGCAACACCTTACCATCCCCAAACTAGTGGCCAAGTGGAGATCTCCAACCGGGAAATCAAGGCCATTCTTGAGAAGACGGTCTCTAGGACGAGAAAGGATTGGGCTATGAGGCTCAATGATGCCTTATGGGCATATAGAACCGCCTTCAAGACACCGATTGACACCACTCCTTACAAGTTGGTCTATGGCAAGTCTTGCCACCTTCCGGTAGAGATGGAGCATAGAGCTTATTGGGCCATTAAGTGGCTAAATTTTGATCTCAAGGCGGCGGGAGAAAAGAGATTGCTTGAATTGAATGCCCTCGAGGAGATCCGGTTGGACGCTTATGAGAATGCCCGGATTTACAAGGAGAGAACCAAAAGATGGCATGATAAGAGGATCATCCCCAAGGAGTTGAGTGAAGGAGATCTTGTCCTTCTCTTCAACTCAAGGCTAAGGCTCTTTCCCGGAAAGCTCAAATCAAGATGAACCGGGCCATATGTGGTGAAGAAGATTTTTTCCCATGGAGCCATTGAGATAGGAGGGGAACATTGTGGGAACTTTAAGGTGAATGGGCACCAGTTGAAGAAGTATATCCCGGGAGCTCCGGTGGAGATAATTGCCCCACTTCACCTTGAGTAGACGCCCCCGAGTTTGGTCAAGCTAATGACCTTAAAGAAGCGCTTGGTGGGAGGCAACCCATTGGTAACATTTTTCCTTTCTTGATTTGCTTTTGTTCTATATTTTTCTATCTTTGTGTGTGTTTTGTCTACTTTGTGTGTGTGCTAGAACATTAGTGGCATTGGAAGCCTTGCTTGACATAGGAATAATGATGATGAACCCCTCATCAATTATGGGTGGAGCGGACGCGGAACTTGGACGGCTAGCGGTGCCTAGCGCGGGTCCCAAAGCTTAGATGGATGCTTAAGAGCTCTCTACCATTGTTGATAGGATCATCCAATATCAATTCACTTGAACAATCCCAAATACCATAGCAAACCATTTTTACATTGTGAGAACCCTCTTTCACTCTCTTTACTTGTATACCACATTGGGGACAATGTGTTTCTAAGTATGGGTGGGGTTTGCATGATCCTTTACATGATGAGCATCTAGGATAGTTTAAAATTTTCACATGTCTTGCATTGTACATACTTAAATCGAAAATACCATAAAAATCAGAAAATTTAAAAATTTTTTTGTGCTTTCTAGGCTTGGATATGATCCTGATGATGAATCTTGTCTTGTGAATTGGCTATGGATGGCCTCATGTGTTAGGATTAATGAACGCATATGTGGACTTGAAGTACTTCTCTTGAAATTCTATGAATGATTTGTGACCATGATGTTTGCCTAGAAAGGATTGAGTAGTGAAAATCGAAATTACATGATAGTTCTTGCATACCATCTAGGAATGAATGAGGCAATTCATCTTTCTCTACTTCTCATCTTAATCATGATTGCTTGAGCACCTCAGTTGAGATAAAGTTGACCTCTTTTAACCCATCCGGGAATAGGAGCATGCTAGTGTATTGATGTGTGTGAAAAGCAAGTGTTAAGTGAAGTTGTTGATGAAAAGAATATCATGCATAAAATGCTGAATTTGTTGTGAAAAGTGTAGCCAAAAATATAGGTTTGGGGACATTGGTTTAAATGACAAGTAACTCGGTACACTTCACATAATCGGGTGTTGGTGCCTTGCCAAAGTCAAATGAACCAATAGTCCTAACGAGCTTTGGTATGTGTGCCCGGTGTGGATGCACCTCGAAAACTAAGAAAAAGCCCGAGGACGGCTAATCACCAAGGTTTCGGCTTTTGTACACCAATGCCATTGTCTCAAAAATAAGTCAAAGAAAAAAGAAAAGAAAGAAAAGATAGAGGAAAATATACACTTGAGGGAAGTTGATCGAGGACAAGATTGTGGAGTTAGTTCCGTTCTCGGATTAGCATCACATAACCTAGAAATCCCCACCCAATCACTACATTTCTTGGCCCTTTTATTTCACAAGACCTTATGACCTATTTGCATGTTTGTAAGACTTGGTGATTTAGATTGGATGTACTCTTGATCTTCTTGACTTCTTCATCTTTACATTTCATGCATACTTTTGATTTAAGTACAATTGTCTTTCCATGTCTTCATTTGTTTGAAAGCATGACTGCTTGTCTTTTGCCATGAAACATGACTTTGAAGGTGATCCAATAATAGAAGCACAAACCCAAAAAGATTTTGCCATTTTTCTGCATACATAAATCATGTCATCTCTTAGTCTATAGTTGGGAATTTGCTCGGGGACGAGCAAACCTTAAGTATGGGGTATTTTGATAACACGATTTATGACTTAGTTTTAGGTAATCATTTAGATAGATTTCTCACTCATTCATGCATGGTTTAGCACTAGTTCACGACGTTTTGCACTCAATTCATGTATTTTGCCGAGATAGACGTCTACACGAACTTGTGCGTGTTTTATAGGTATTTCGGGAGATTTAGGAGCTAAAACGATGTGTTTGAGGATCGTTCATCTAGATGACACACCCTCGGACTCATTAGGACACAAGCTAAAGGCTGAAGAGGACTCATGGAGCCTTGCCAACACAAGCCATGCACCAAAATCACAGCTTAATGATCCAAAGCGAAGTTTCTGGAGCAAATCACGGTTCTCTGACACTCCACGGCCGTGGAATCACCCGTGGATTTTGCCAGATTCTTGTGACAGGTGTGCCACGACTCTCATGGCCAGCTGATGCAAAATTTGTTATAAAAGTGGTCCTTCATTGGCTGAGAAGAGCATCTTGGAGCAGCTCTCCATTACCCATTATGCTCTAACAAATATTCTCTCAACAAGAAGTCTTTCTAGGAAGGAAAGTGTCAAAGAGGAAGAAGAAGAACTCCATTGAAGAGGAGAAGAAGAACACACACCATCACCACACTTGATAGTTTTGTATTGAAGAATTCCGGATTCTATTTCTAGAGTTGTATGAATCATTTGAACCTTCTTTTGGAAGGATTGTGAGTTACTTTAATTCTATATTCAGCTTGGTTTTGCTTTAGTTCACTTGTTCATCTCTTTTCCTTCATCATCTTGCAAATGGATGTCATGATTTTATGTTTGTTTGTTTCGATTTCTATTATGAACGTTGTAGGCTAAATAGATGTGGTTCTAGGGTAAGGAAAGGATGGTTATGGCTAGGGCTATGATAGGACGGACTTAGATTTATCTTTGGATGACTTGTGTGTATGAACGTAGCTGCTGTTAGAAATCACGGTTTGTTCTACCTAAACCACGGCCGTGGTCAGGCAAGATCTACCCGTGATTTTCTCTGGTTCGATGGATCTTGTCTTAGATTTATAGAATGTTGAAATCCTAAGTGTTTGTTGAGTTAAATCTATCCTAGGGTGACCTAGTGTTAGCAACTAAGTGTTAGGAGTGACTTACCCGGTAATCCTTACTCTTAGATTCCAAAGATAACAAACCTTAGGTAGTGGTGAGCCTAATAAGCCGCCATTGGATTAGGTGTGCTAGGATAGTTGTTTAGGACTTCCCTTTCCAAGACTTACCCGGTAAGGATAGGTTAGATCCCTAGCTAACAATCCGGTTTGTGTAGAATTCCTATCCTTAGGTTCTTAGAGACTTACCCGGTGATGAGACCTTAGGAATGGACTAGTTGGACCATGAGACCTACCCGGTAATTGATCCCAATCTAGAAACGCTTAATCCCAACATATCATAGTTAACCCAAGAAATGAATAGATAGCTTGAGTCCTATGCCGTAACCGGAACTTCCAACCCCTAGAATCCGTCTTTTCTTTCTTTGATCATAATCTTGTTTAGTTTGTTTATTTTTGTTGATTCATAGTTTAGTTGATTGTTTACTTTGCATGAATTGTGATCTTTGATTGATCACCAAAAACCAACGAAAAACATTTGAGATTTTCATTTCTTTATTTCCTTCTTAGGTCTTTACTAAACTCAATCACAAATCTAATCAATTTCACCTTAGTCTTTGTGTTCGACCTCGGAATACTATCCCTACTACAAACGTCCCGTACACTGCGGGTTTCGCTAGGTAGTTTAGGATTTAGTTCGAGTTATAAATTTAAAACCCATTTGCGCATCACGATCTTAGCGTAACAGGGACCAAATCCACGGCCACTGGGACTTCCACGGGCGTGGAAATAGGCCGTGGTTTTCCCTACACAGTTTTGACAGCTGTCCCACGATCTTCATGGCCGACTCTTGCAATTTGTGGAGAATAAAAGGTGGTCCTGCAGGCTGTTGAGGACAAACCCATCACTCCCATTCTCTCCCACACTCTCAACAACACATATTCTCTCATTAGAAGATTGGATTGAAGATATTCTTGGAGGAGAAGAAAGGCTTCCATTGGAGAAGAAGAGAAGAACACCATTCTTAGTTTTTCATAGTTTTGAGTGAGCTTTGTGAAGACGTTTTGCAAGGTTTTGTAAGAAACGATTGAACCTTCTTTTGAAGGGTTGTAAGTCTTTCTTGAACATTTATTGAGCTCGTTTTTCTTTGTTCTACTTGTTCATCTCTATTTCATTTCATTTTCTTGGTATGGAAGCCATGAATGCATGTTTGTTGAGTTCGATTGTTAAGATGCATGTTGTTGGCTAAATAGATGCGATTCTAGGGTAAGGGAAAGATGGTTATGGCTTGGACTATGATAGAATGGACTTAGATGTACCTTTGGATGAATTGTTTGCTCGAACCTAGCCTCTGTTGTAAATCACGGCCTGTTCTAGTACATTCCACGGCCGTGGTTATTGATGAACTACCCGTGATTTTGACTAACTTGCTTGTTTGATGAATCTAAGTGCTGGGATGTTATATTGTTGAAATCCTAGTGTTTGTTGAGCTAAACCTATCCTAGGGTGACCTAGTGTTAGAAACTAAGTGTTAGAAGAGACCTACCCGGTGATTCTTGCTCTTAGATACCGAAGATGACGAACTCTAAGTAGTAGTGAGCCTCACAAGCCGCTATTGGACTGAATGTGCTAGGATAGGTGTTTAGGACTTGCCTTCCCGAGACTTACCCGGTAAGGAGAGGTTAGATCCCTAGATAACCATCCGGTTTGTGTAGATATCCCTACCTTAGGCTCCTAGAGACTTACCCGGTGATAGGACCTTAGGGGCGGGATTAGTGGATCATGAGACCTACCCGGTAAATGACCCCACTTGAGAAACATTCCTTCCCAACATACCATAGTTTATCCAAGGATGATTAGAAGCTTGAGTCCAATGCTATAACCAGAATTTTCAACCCCAAGAATCCGCTTTTCTCTCTTTGATCACATATTTCGTGCTTGCCTTGTTTATTTGTGTTTTAGCTTGATTTCTTAGTTTGTTTTACCACCTTATATGATTTGTGATCTTTGATTGATCACCACAAAACCAATCCAAAAACATTGTTATTTTCCTTTCTTTGTTTCCTTCATCTTATCTTGGACTAGATCAACACTATCCTTAGTCACTATTTGACTCGATTTCACCTCAGTCTTTGAGTTCGACCTCGGAATACTATCCTTACTACAAAACGTCCCGTACACTGCGGGTTCGCTAGGAGTTAGGAAAAATATATCGAGTATAAATTTAAAGCTTTTGCGTGTCACGTTCTTAGCGTAACAAGTTTTTGGCGCCGTTTCCGGGGACTAGGTTAAGATTGAGTCATAGTTTGTGATTGTTTATAGTGTAGGTCTTTCTTGTTGCTTTTGATCTTGTTTGGTTTGTGTCTTTGCTTTTCAGGACATCTCTCACTCTTTAGGTGCATGCGAAGATCTCGTGGCAAGGATTTAGCCCCATTCGATCCCGAACCAGAGAAAACCCTTAGATCTAGATCCAAGAGCATTAGAAAGGGAAAAGAGATGGCCGGAAGAGATCTCCAAGCTGAGTTAGATGAGGCTTTAGAGCAAATTAGGCTAAGGGATGAAGCCTTGGAGAATGAGAGGAGACTTGCCAATGAGAGGCAAGAAGCAATTAGGAGGGAGATTGAAGAGATTAGGCAAGCTCTTGTGCAAAGAGAGCTTAATCGTCAACAACCTCCACCTCCTCCACAACCGCAGCCGGCGGTCAATATTCGGGTTGTGCCCATTGCTATTGAAGAACCACAAACGTTAGGGCAACGTATGGATCTGGCACAAAGAGCACACCGTCCAGGTGTGAACTTAGAAGATCCCGCAGCCCATGATTACGAGCTCCGTCCTCAAGTTCTACAAATGATCCGGCATAATCAATTTGGAGGGATGGAAGGAGAGTCTCCTCATCCACTTGATGAACTATGAAATTTTGATGGAGACTCTAAGGCCGCCTAGATTGGAGAGCAACAACCATAAGATTAGGGATTTCTCCTTCTCACTTAAGGATAAAGCCTTGGCTTGGTATCAATCTATTCCACAAGGGCGAGTGAGTACTTGGGAGGAGATGACAACCGAGTTCTTGACGAAGTTCTTCCCACCTTCCAAGACTACCGAGCTAAGAGGGAAGATCAATGCCTTCGTGATGAAGGATAGAGAAAGCCTATTCAAGTCTTGGGAGAGGTTCAAGGACCTCCTCCTAGATTGTCCACACCATGGAATACCGAAGATAGAGTTATTGGAGATCTACTTCAAGGGGCTTGATGAAGATAGCCAATTCAAGCTTCAATCACTTTCCGGTGGAACCTTTATGGAGAAGAATGTGGATGAGGCTTGGGAGTTTGTAGAGAAACAAGCTTTGGTGATAGAGAAGTACTCCCATAGGAAGAGTGATGGGAGAAAACCGGGAGTTTATGAAGTGAGTGAAGTCACCATGAGCAACTACAAGCTTGATGCAATCAACAATGAGCTGAAATCTTTGAGGGAGTTGTGTGCTACAACTTTGAAGAATCAAACAAACCCTCAAGTGCAAGTGCAAGCAAACTTGTCTTCCAAGGAGGAAGATGTGAACTACATGGGGAGGGGAAATTTCAACAATTATCAAGGCCCTCGGAACTTCAACAACAACAGCCGGCAATACAACAACTACCGGCCTAACCACAACCATCTTGGGTTCTCCTATTCCAACCCGGATGGTGACTTGAACCCTCCCGCTTCCACAAGCGTAGCACCACCAAAGAAGGCTTCACAAGAGCCTTCACCCGGATTCACTCAACCTCCAAAAGATAGAACCGAGATGATGTTTGAGCAATTGCTTGGAAGGTTGAGCGGACTTGAGAGCACGGTGACTTCCATTTCTAAGGCTCAAAAGGTGTTGGAAGCACAAGTGTTCCAAAAGGCGGGTGAAGCTCATAGAGATCCGGGAAAGCTTCCCGGAAGAACCGAGGACAACCCAAGAGGCCAAGTGTTGGCCATTACAGCAAGAAGTGGGCTGAGCATGAAGGATCCCTTACCTAAGGGAAATGATAAGGGGAAGCAAGTAATGGTGGAGGAAGAGCCATTGCAAGAAGAAGGAGGCAAGAGCAAAGATGTTGAGCCAACATATGTGGCACCACCTCCTTACAAGCCACCACTACCATTCCCACAATCACGAGCAAGAGCTCGCTTGGACAAACACTTCGGTAAATTCCTTAAACTTATGTCTAAATTGCATATTAACATTCCGTTCATGGATGCTATTCTAGGTATGCCGGCCTATGGAAAATTCTTGAAGGAGATACTCTCCAACAAAAGGAAGTTGGAGGAGTATGGGGAAGTGAGGATGACAAAGAGGTCCTCGGAATTGATCCAAACCATGAAGGAGGAGATGCCTCCTAAGATAAGAGATCCGGGATCCTTTTGTGTGCCAATTGGAGTGGGAGAAGTGAAGTATGAAGCCCTATGTGATCTTGGGGCAAGTGTAAGCATCATTCCCCTTGCACTTTGCAACAAGGTTGGGCTAGGAGAGCCAAAGCCGGTCAAGATGACCCTCTACATGGCAGAACGTTCAATCACTCACCCCGTTGGAATTTTGGAGGACATACCGGTGCAACTCGGGAAGTTCTATGTGTCCACAGGCTTCGTTGTTTTGGACATCCCGGCGGACTATCCGGTTCCCATCATCTTAGGGAGACCTTTCTTAGCCACTTCCGGATGTTTGGTGGATTGCAAAAATGGAATTCTCTCCTTCAACATTGGAGAAGAGAATATCAAGTTCAAATTATCCACAATGATGAAGGGGTCAGCCCTTGGTGAAGATGTGTTCAACATTGTCGAGCAAGAGAAGTCTAGAGACGTTGTGAGCTCGATCTTGATCAAGGACCCCTTGGAGAAGGTTCTTAGCTTAAGTTTGATGGAGGAAGGAGTTGAGGAGGCTTGCAATGAAGAAATCAAGGTCTTAGATGCATTGGAAAAGGAGACAAGAGCTGAATTTGAAGCACACGAAGGTGTGCTAAATTTCTACAAGAACCACGGCCTGGGGGGAAGAACCACGCCCATGGTTTATCCCGTGGAACCTACTGGAGTGCTCCGAAAGACTAGCTTTGCAAGTTCCACGGCCGTGGTTGTGCCAAAGCCCGTGGTTTTGCCCGTGGTTTCTCCAGAAAATGCCTTTGTTGTTGATCAAGCTTCAAGGAGCCTTGAGGAGTCTTCCATGGCTTTGGATTCATCTCAACCAATATTATACGGATCATCTCCACTCGATAAAGGTCCTCCTAAACTTGAACTCAAACTCCTCCCCTCTCATTTGAAGTATGCTTTTCTTGGTGAGAATTCTACATATCCGGTTATTGTGAATGTATGCTTGAATGATGATGAACTTGCTAGATTGTTGCATGAGTTGAGATTACATAGGAAAGCTATAGGCTATACCATTGATGACTTAGTTGGCATTAAACTTTCTTTGTGCATGCATAAAATCTTGATGGAAGATAACCGTAAACCTTCAATTGAACCTCAAAGAAGACTAAACCCTATCATGAATGAAGTAGTGAAGAAAGAGATCCTTAAATTGCTAGATGCGGGAATCATTTTCCCGATTTCGGATAGTAAATGGGTTAGTACCGTGCATGTGGTTCCTAAGAATGGTGGGATGACCGTATTAACCAATGAGAATAATGAACTAATCCCAACTAGAACGGTTACATGATGGAGGATGTGTATAGACTATAGGAAACTAAATGTTGCCTCTAGGAAAGATCACTTCCCTCTTCCTTTCATTGACCAAATGCTAGAGCTCAACATTCCCATTTTTGTTACTTAGATGGCTATAGTGGATTCTTCCAAATCCCTATTCACCCCGATGATCAAGAGAAAACCACATTCACGTGTCCTTGGGGTACTTTTGCATATAGGCGAATGCCATTTGGGTTGTGTAATGCACCCGCCACCTTTCAAAGGTGTATGATGGTCATCTTTTCTGAGTATAATGAAAACATCATGGAAGTGTTTATGGATGATTTCTCTGTTTATGGATCTTCATTTGATGATTGCTTAGCTAACTTGTCTCTAGTGCTAAAAAGATGTGAGGAGACTAATCTAGTCTTGAATTGGGAGAAATGCCACTTCATGGTAAGTGAAGGTATTGTGTTGGGACACTTGGTGTCCAACCGAGGCATTGAGGTTGATAGGGCTAAGATAGAAACCATAGAGAAGTTGCCACCACCTACCTCGGTGAAGGGGGTAAGGAGTTTTTTAAGGCATGCCGGTTTTTACCGGAGATTTATTAAAGATTTATCTAAAATTTCTAAGCCTCTTACTAACCTACTAATGAAAGATGTTGAGTTTGTTTTCTCCAAGGATTGCCTTGAGGCTTTTTGTAGGTTGAAGAATGCTTTGATCACCGCTCCCATCATGCAACCTCCGGATTGGAGTTTACCGTTTGAGATCATGTGTGACGCGAGTGATGTAGCCGTTGGGGCTGTTTTGGGACAAAGGAAATATGGGCTTACACATGCCATATCTTATGCTAGCAAGACTCTAGATGATGCCCAACTCAATTATGCTACCACCGAGAAGGAGTTGCTAGCGGTTGTGTATGCATTTCAGAAGTTCCGCTCGTATCTTGTTGGAGCGAAGATCATAGTGTATACGGATCATGCTGCGATCCGTTATCTCCTTACAAAGAAGGATGCCAAACCTCGTTTGATTCGGTGGATCCTCATTCTTCAAGAGTTTGATTTGGAAATCCGGGACAAGAAGGGGTCCGAAAATTCTGTGGCGGACCACTTAGTAGGCTACTGTTACGCTTAGGATGTGATACGCAATGGGTTTTAAATTTATATTCTCGTTATATTTATCCTAACTCCTAGCGAACCCGCAGTGTACGGGACGTTTGTAGTAGGGATAGTATTCCGAGGTCGAACACAAAGACTGAGGTGAGATTGATTCAATTAGTGATTAAGATTAGTGAGGATCTAGGCTAAGAAAAGAGAAGAAATAAAGAAATGAAAACTTCAATGTTTTTAGTTGGTTTTTAGGTGATCAATCAAGGATCACAAATGATGCAAGTAAACGTCAACTAAACTAACAATCAATGCAAACAAACAAGCTAAAACAAGATATAGATCAAAGAGAGAAAGACGGATTCTAGGGGTTGGAAAGTCCGATTATGGCATAAGACTCAAGCTATCTATTCATTCCTTGGATTAACTATGATATGTTGGGAGTAAGTGTTTCTAGATTGGGATCAATTACCGGGTAGGTCTCATGGTCCACTAGTCCATTCCTAAGATCTTATTACCGGGTAAGTCTCTAAGAACCTAAGGGACGGAATTCTACACAAACTGGATTGTCACCTAGGGGTCTAACCTATCCTTACCGGGTAAGTCTCGAAAGGGTTAGTCCTAAACAACTATCCTAGCACACTTAGTCCAATGGCGGCTTATGAGGCTCACCACTACCTAGGGTTTGTGATCTTTGGAATCTAAGAGTAAGGATTACCGGGAAAGTCTCTCCTAACACTTAGTTGCTAACACTAGGTCACCCTAGGGTAGTTTTAACTTAACAAACACTTAGGATTTCAACATTCTAACAATCTAAAGCTAGATCCATCGAACCAGGGAAGATCACGGGTTGTTCTACCAAGTCCACGGCCGTGGTTTGGCAAGAACAAACCGTGGATCCTAACAGAGGCTACGTTTAAGCACACAAGTCATCCAAGGGTTGGTCTAAGTCCATCCTATCATAGTCCTAGCCATAACTATCCTTTCCTTACCCTAGAATCACATCTATTTAGCCTACAACATGCATCCTAACAATCGAAATCATCAAGCATAAAATCATAACTTCCATTTGCAAGGTAATGAAGAGAAAGAGATGAGCAAGTTAAGTAAACAAAACCAAGCTGAAAAATAGAATTAGAATAACTCACAACCCTTCTTAAAGAAGGTTCAAAGGGTTCATACAACTCAAGAAATCGATTCCGAAATTCTTCTCTACAAGGCTATCAAAATCTATCAATGGTGTGTTCTTCTTCTTCTCCAATGAAGCTCTTCCTCCAATGGTAGCTTCCTTCTACCTCCTTCTTCCAAGAATCTTCTTGTTGAGAGAATATTTTGATTGGATGATAGTGGATAATGGAGGGCTGCTCCAAGATGATTCTCTCAGCTAATGCAGGACCACTTTTATACTACAACTTTGCAAGAGCTGGCCAAGAGATCGTGGCACAGCTGTCACGAAAACCTGGCAAAATCCACGGTCATTTCCACGGTCGTGGAGTGTCAGTGAACCGTGATTTTGTGCTTCAGCTTTGCCTTTGATCATTAAGCTTCGATTTGGTGCATGGCTTGTGTTGGCAAGGTTCCATGAGTCCTCCCTAGCCTTTAGCTTGCATCCTAATGAGTCCGAGGGTATGTCACCTTGATGAACGATCCTCAAACGTATCATTTTAGCTCATAAATCTCCCAATATACCTACAAAGCAATGCACAAGTCCGTGTAGACGTCTATCTCGACATAATGCGTGAATTGAGTGCAAACGTCGTTAACTAGTGCTAAACCATGCATGAATGAGCGAGAAATCTATCTAAATGATTACCTAAACCTAGTCATAAATCGTGTTATCAAAAATACCCCATACTTAAGGTTTGCTCGTCCCCGAGCAAATTTCCAACTATAGACTAAGAGATGACATGATTTACGTATGCAGAAAAATGGCAAAATCTTTTTGGATTTGTGCTTATAATATTGGATCACCTTCATAGTCATGTTTCATGGCAACGGACAAGCAATTATGTATCAAATAAATGAAGACATGGAAAGACAATTGTACTTAACTCAAAAGCATGCATGAAATGTAAAAATGAAGAAACCAAGAAGATCAAGAGTATATTCAATCTAGATTACTAAGTCTTACAAACAAGCAAATAGGTCATAAGGTCTTATGAACTAAAAGGCGAAGAAACGTTGTGATTAGGTGGGGATTTCCTTCTGGGCTATGTGGTGCTAATCCGGAAATGGAACTAACTCCACAATCTTGTCCTCGATCAACTTCCCTCAAGTGTATATTTTTCTATCTTTTCTTTCTTTTCTTTCTCTTTGACTTATTTTTGAGACAATGGCATTGGTGTACAAAAGCCGAAACCTTGGTGATTAGCCGTCCTCGGGCTATTTCTATTTTTTTCGAGGTGCATCCACACCGGGCACACATACCAAAGCTCGTTAGGACTATTGGTTTATTTGACTTTGGCAAGGCACCAACACCCGATTATGTGAAGTGTACCGAGTTACTTGTCATCAAAGCCAACGTCCCCAAACATATGTTTTTGTCTACACTTTCACAACAAATTCAGCATTTTATGCATGATATTCTTTCATCAACATCTTCACCCCACACTTGCTTTTCACACACATCAACACACTAACATGCTCCTATTCCCGGATGGGTCAAAAGAGGTCAATTTATATCAATTGAGGTGCTCAAACAACATGATCAAAATGAGAATTAGAGGAAGATGAATTGCCTCATTCATTCCTAGATGGTATGCAAGAACTAGCATGTAATTTCGACTTTCAATACTCAATCTATCCTAGGCAAACATCATGATCACAATTCATCCATGGCATTCAAAAGAAGTACTTCAAGTCCATATATGCATTCATCAATCTAACACATAAGGCCATCCATAGCCAATCCACAAGACAATGTTCATCATTAAGGTCATATCCAAGCCTAGAAAGCACAAAATTTTTTAAATTTTCTGATTTTTATGGGATTTTTGAAATGAATATATACAATGCAAGACATGTGAAAATATTAAACTACCTTAGATGCTCATCATGCAAAGGATCATGCAAACCCCACCCCATACTTAGAAACACATTGTCCCCAATGTGTAAATGAAGTAAAGAAGAGTGAAAGAAGGTTCTCACAATGTAAAAATGGTTTGTTATGGTATTTGGGATTCTCGAGTGGAATTGATGTTGGATGATCCTATCAACCATGGTAGAGAGCTCTAAGTATCCATCAAGGCGTTGGGACCCGCGCTAGGCACCGCTAGCCGTCCAAGTTCCGCGTCCGCTCCACCCATAATTGATGAGGGGTTCATCATTATCATTCACTTGCCAAGCAAGGCTTCCAATGCTACTAAAGCTCTAGCACACACAAAAACACACAAAAACAGAAAAATCGCCTAACAAAAACAAAACGAGGAAAGGAAAACGTTACCGATGGGTTGCCTCCCACCAAGCGCTTCTTTAAGGTCATTAGCTTGACCAAACTCGGGGGCGTCTACTCAAGGTAAAGTGGGGCAATCATATCCACCGGAGCTCCCGGGATATACTTCTTCAACCGGAGCCCATTCACCTTAAAGTTTTCACAATGCTCCCCTCCTATCTCAATAGCTCCATGGGGAAAGATCTTCTTCACCACATATGGCCCGGTCCATCTTGATTTAAGCTTTCCGGGAAAGAGCCGCAGCCTCGAGTTGAAGAGAAGGACAAGGTCGCCTTCACTCAACTCCTAGGGGATGATCCTCTTGTCATGCCACCGCTTGGTCCTTTCTTTGTAGATCCGGGCATTCTCGTATGCATCCAACCGGATCCCTTCAAGTGCGTTCATATCAAGCAATCTCTTTTCTCCCGCCTCCTTAAGGTCAAAATTTAGCCACTTAATGGCCCAATGTGCTCTATGCTCTATTTCTACCGGAAGGTGGCAAGACTTGCCATAGACCAACTTATAAGGAGTAGTGCCAATTGGTGTCTTGAAAGCGGTCCTATATGCCCACAAAGCATCATTGAGCTTCATAACCCAATCCTTTCTAGTTCTAGATACCGTCTTCTCGAGAATGGCCTTTATCTCCCGGTTGAAGATCTCCACTTGGCCACTAGTTTGGGGATGGTAAGGTGTTGCCACCTTATGAGTCACCCCATACTTAGCCAAAAGTGCTCCAAAGTTCCTATTGGTGAAGTGCTTCCCTCCATCACTTATGATCACTCTTGGTGTTCCAAACCTTGGAAAGATCACTCGGTTGAAGAAGCGCACCACAACCTTGGCATCATTTGTAGGAGAGGCGATTGCCTCCACCCATCTCGAAACATAGTCAACCGCCAATAGGATGTAGAGGTTGCCACATGAAGAAGGGAATGGTCCCATGAAGTCCACACCCCACACATCAAATATTTCCACTTCTTGAATGTTGTTCAAGGGCATCTTATTTCTCCTTGAGATGTTGCCCGTCCTTTGGCAAGCATCACAAGCTACCACAAAGCCTTGCACGTCCTTGAACAAGCTTGGCCAAAAGAAGCCCGATTGCAACACTTTAGCACATGTCTTGTGTGAGCTAGCATGCCCTCCACATGGCAAGGAATGACAATGGCGGATCACACTCTCCACCTCATCTTCCGGTATGCATCTTCTAAACATTTCATCCGGCCCTCTCTTCAACAAGAGTGGTTCACTCCAATAGTAGTGCCTCACATCCTTGAAGAACTTCTTCCTTTGGGCATATGTCAAACCGGGAGGCACTTCCTCACACACTAAGTAGTTCACAATGTCGGCAAACCATGGCTCACTTCCTCTAGACACTTGGAACAAGCATTCCTCTACCATTTGCAATTGCTCATCCCGGAATGAACCATCAATCGGGATGTCATCTCTTTCAAGCTCCAATGGTGGGAGTCTACTAAGGTGATCCGCCACTGAGTTCTCGGATCCCTTCTTATCCCGGATTTCTAAATCAAACTCTTGAAGAAGAAGGATCCACCGAATCAACCTAGGTTTGACATCCTTCTTGGTAAGTAGATAACGGATCGCAGCATGATCCGTGTAAACTATGACCTTCGCTCCAACAAGATATGAGCGGAACTTCTCAAATGCATACACAACTGCTAGCAACTCTTTCTCGGTGGTAGCATAATTGAGTTGGGCATCATCTAGCGTCTTGCTAGCATAATAAATGGCATGAGTGCGCCCATCTTTCCTTTACCCCAAAACAGCCCCAACGGCTACATCGCTTGCATCACACATGATCTCAAACGGTAAACTCCAATCCGGAGGTTGCATGATAGGTGCGGAGATCAAGGCGTTCTTCAACCTACAAAAAGCCTCAAGGCAATCTTTGGAAAAGACAAAATCAACATCCTTCATTAGTAGGTTAGTAAGAGGCTTAGAAATTTTAGAGAAGTCTTGAATAAACCTCCGGTAAAAACCGGCATGCCCTAAGAAACTCCTTACCCCCTTCACCGAGGTAGGTGGTGGCAACTTCTCTATCGTTTCAATCTTGGCCCTATCAACCTCAATGCCACGGTTAGACACCAAGTGTCCCAACACGATGCCTTCACTTACCATGAAGTGGCATTTTTTCCAATTCAAGACAAGATTTGTCTCCTCACATCTTTGCAATACTAATGACAAGTTAGCCAAGCAATTATCAAAGGAAGAACCATAAACAGAGAAATCATCCATGAAAACTTCCATGATATTTTCAATGTATTCCGAAAAGATAGTCATCATACACCTTTGGAAGGTGGCGGGTGCATTACACAACCCAAATGGCATTCTCCTATATGCAAAAGTACCCCATGGACATGTAAAGGTGGTTTTCTCTTGGTCATCGGGGTGGATAGGGATTTGGAAGAATCCACTATAGCCATCTAAGTAGCAAAAATGAGAATGTTGAGCTAACCTTTCTAGCATTTGGTCAATGAAAGGGAGAGGGAAGTGATCTTTCCTAGAGGCCATGTTAAGCTTCCTATAATCAATGCACATCCTCCAACCCGTAACCGTCCTAGTTGGGATTAGTTCATTGTTCTCATTAGTCACTACGGTCATCCCACCCTTCTTAGCTACTACATGAACGGGATTAACCCACTTGCTATCCGAGATAGGGTAGATAATTCCCGCATCTAGCAACTTAATGATTTCCTTTTTTACTACCTCTTTCATTATGGGATTCAATCTCCTTTGATGTTCAATAGAGGGTTTATGATTATCTTCCATCATTATCTTATACATGCACAAAGAAGGTTTAATGCCTACTAAATCATCAATAGTATAGCCAATGGCTCTCCTATGCAATCTTAGTTCATGCAACAACTTAGCAAGTTCATCATCACTCAAGCATGCATTAACAATCACCGGATATGTTGAATTATCACCAAGAAAAGCATACTTCAAATGAGAGGGGAGGGGTTTGAGTTCAAGTTTAGGAGGACCTTTGTCGAGCGGAGACTATCCAAACAAGGTTGGATGAGATGAATCCAAAGCAAATGAAGACCCTTCAAGGCTCCTTGAAGCTTGATCATCAATAAGGTCTGATTCAGGGGAAACCACGGTTGGCTCCACTTCCACGGCAGTGGACCTTGCCTGGCTCATTTGTTGTGGCTCTGCAGAGAGTTCTACGGCCGTGGAACCACTTCCACGCCCGTGGAACTTGCAGCTGTTTAGCTCCTCTTTGTGGTCTTCATCTTCAACTCTTGCCTCCTTTTCTAGTGCTTCCAAGGCCTTGATCTCTTCATTGCAAGCCTCCTCAACACCTTCCTCCATCATACTTAAGGTAAGAACCTTCTCCAAGGGGTCCTTGATTAAGATCGAGCTCACAACTTCTCTAGATTCCTCTTACTCGACTATGTTAAAGGCATCCTCATCAAGGGTTGGCCCTTTCATAATTGTGGACAACTTGAACTTGACGTTCTCTTCTCCAATGTTGAAGGAGAGAGTCCCATTCTTGCAATCCACTAGGCACCCGGAAGTGGCTAGGAAAGGTCTTCCTAAGATGATGGGAACCGGATAGTCCGCAGGAATATCCAAGACAACAAAATCAATTGGCACATAGAATCCTCCTAGTTGCACCGGAATGTCTTCTAAGATCCCAACCGGGTGAGTGATAGATTGGTCCGCCATATAGAGGGTCATCTTGACCGGTTTCGGCTCTCCTAGCCCAACCTTGTTGCAAAGTGCAAGCGGTATGATGCTTACACTTGGCAAGTTCATCATCATTCAAGCATGCATTCACAATCACCGGATATGTAGAATTATCACCAAGGAAAGCACACTTTAAATGAGAGGGGAGGGGTTTAAGTTCAAGTTTAGGAGGACCTTTGTCGAGTGGAGACGATCCAAATAACGTTGGATGAGATGAATCCAAAGCAAATGAAGACCCTTCAAGGCTCCTTGAAGCTTGTTCATCATCAAGAGCTGCTGCTGGGGAAACCACGACCAACTCCACGGTTCTTGGCACATCCACGGCCGTGGAAGTTGCCAAGCTTGCTCTTCGGAGTTGTCCAGAGAGTTCCACGGCCGTGGAACACATTCCACGCCCGTGATTCCTACAGGTGTTCAGCACATCCTCGTGGTCTTCAAATCCAACTCTTGCCTCCTTTTCTAATGCTTCCAAGGCTTTGATCTCTTCATTGCAAGCCTCCTCAACACCTTCCTCCATCAAACTTAAGGTAAGAACCTTCTCCAAGGGGTCCTTGATCAAGATCGAGCTCACAACCTCTCTAGACTCCTCTTGCTCGACTATGTTGAAGACATCCTCATCAAGGGTTGGCCCTTTCATCATTGTGGACAACTTAAACTTGATGTTCTCTTCTCCAATGTTGAAGGAGAGAACCCCATTCTTGCAATCTACTAGGCATCCGGAAGTGGCTAAGAAAGGTCTTCCTAAGATGATGGGAACCAGATAGTCCACTGGAATGTCCAAAACCACAAAATCAATCGGCACATAGAACTTCCCTAGTTGCACCGGAATATCTTCTAAGATCCCAACCGGGTGAGTGATAGAACGGTCCGCCATATAGAGGGTCATCTTGACCGGCTTTGGCTTTCCTAGCCCAACCTTGTTGCAAAGTGCAAGCGGTATGATGCTTACACTTGCCCCAAGATCACAAAGGGCTTCATACTTCACATCTCCCACTCCAATTGGAACACAAAAAGAACCGGGATCTCTTAGCTTGGGAGGCATCTCCTCTTTCATTGTTTGGATCAATTCCGAGGACCTCTTCGTCATTCTTACTTCCCCATACTCCTCCAACTTCCTTTTGTTGGAGAGTATCTCCTTCAAGAACTTGCCATATGCCGGCATTCCTAAAATAGCATCCATGAACGGAATGTTAATATGCAATTTAGACATTAGTTCAAGGAACTTACCAAAGTGATTGTCCAAGCGAGCTCTTGCTCGTGATTGAGGGAACGGTAGTGGTGGTTTGTATGGAGGTGGTGCCACATAAGTTGGCTCTACATCCTTGCTCTTGCCTCCATCTCTTTGCAAAGTCTCTTCCTCTATCACCACTTGTTTCCCCTTAGCATTCTCCTTGGGCAAAGGATCTTTCATGCTCAACCTACTCCTTGTAGTGATAGCCAACACTTGGCCTCTTGGGTTGTCTTCGGTTCTTCCGGGAAGCTTTCCCGGATCTCTATGGGCTTCACCCGCCTTTGGGAACACTTGTGCTTCCAACACCTTTTGAGCCTTAGAAATGGAAGTCACGGTGCTCTCAAGACCACTCAACCTTCCAAGCAATTGCTCAAACATCATTTCGGTTCTATCCTTTGGAGGTTGAGTAAATCCGGGTGGAGGTTCTTGTGAAGATTTTGGTGGTGGAGTTGTGCTTGTGGAAGCGGGAGGGTTCAAGGCCCCATCCGGGTTAGAGTATGAAAACCCGGGATGGTTGTGGTTGGGCCGGTAATTGTTGAATTGCCGGTTGTTGTTGTTGAAGTTCCTTGGGCCTTGATAATTGTTGTAATTGCCCCTTCTCATGTAATTCACATCCTCCTCCTTGGAAGATAGGTTAGCTTGTGGAAGCACTTGAGGAGTTGCTTGGTTCTTCAAAGTTGTAGCACACAACTCCCTCAAGGACTTCAATTCATTATTGATGGCGTCAAGCTTGAAGTTGCTCATGGTGACTTCACTCACCTCATATGCTCCCGCCTTTCTCCCTTCACTCTTCCTATGGGAGTACTTCTCAATTACTAGAGCTTGCTTCTCTACAAACTCCCAAGCTTCATCTACATGCTTCTCCATGAAAGTTCCACCGGAAAGAGATTGAAGCTTGAATTGGCTATCTTCATCAAGTCCTTTGAAGTAGATTTCCAATAGCTCAATTTTCGGTATGCCATGGTGTGGACAATCTAGGAGAAGATCTTTGAACCTCTCCCAAGACTTGAATAAACTCTCTCTATCCTTCATCACGAAGGCATTGATCTTTCCTCTTAACTCGGTAGTCTTGGAAGGTGGGAAGAACTTAGTCAAAAACTCGGTTGTCATCTCTTTCCAAGTACCAACTCGCCCTTGTGGAATAGATTGATACCAAGCCAAGGCTTTATCCTTAAGAGAGAAGGAAAAAGCCCTAAGCTTATGGTTGTTGCTCTTCAATCTTGGCGGTCTAAGAGTCTCCATCAAAATCTCATAGTTCATCAAGTGTTGATGAGGAGACTCTCCTTCCATCCCTCCAAATTGATTATGCCGGATCATTTGTAGAACTTGAGGGCGAAGTTCGTAATCATGGGCTGCGGGATCTCCTAAGTTCACACCCGGACGGTGTGCTCTTTGTGCCGGATCCATACGTTGCCCCAACGTTTGTGGCTCTTCCATAGCAATGGGCACAACCCTAATATTCACCGCCGGCTGCGGTTGTGGTGGAGGTGGAGGAGGTTGTTTACGATTAAGCTCTCCTTGTACAAGGGCTTGCCTAATCTCATCAATCTCTCTCCTAGTTGCCTCTTGCCTCTCATTGGCAAGTCTCTTTTCTTCCTCCAAGAGCTCATTTCTTAGCCTTATTTGCTCTAAGGCTTCATCCAATTCAGCTTGGAGATCTCTTCCGGCCATCTGTTTTCCTTTTTTAATGCTCCTTGATCTAGATCTAAGGGTTTTCTCCGGTTCGGGATCGAATGGAGCTAAATCCTTGCCACGAGATCTTCGCATACACCTAAAGAGTAAGAGATGTCCTGAAAAGCAAAGACACACACCAAAGAGAGATCAAAAGCAACAAGAAAGATCTACACTAGAAATAATCACAAAATAGACTCAATCTAGACCTAGTCCCCGGCAACGGCGCCAAAAACTTGTTACGCTCAGGATGTGATACGCAATGGGTTTTAAATTTATATTCTCGTTATATTTATCCTAACTCCTAGCGAACCCGCAGTGTACGGGACGTTTGTAGTAGGGATAGTATTCCGAGGTCGAACACAAAGACTGAGGTGAGATTGATTCAATTAGTGATTAAGATTAGTGAGGATCTAGGCTAAGAAAAGAGAAGAAATAAAGAAATGAAAACTTCAATGTTTTTGGTTGGTTTTTAGGTGATCAATCAAGGATCACAAATGATGCAAGTAAACGTCAACTAAACTAACAATCAATGCAAACAAACAAGCTAAAACAAGATATAGATCAAAGAGAGAAAGACGGATTCTAGGGGTTGGAAAGTCCGATTATGGCATAAGACTCAAGCTATCTATTCATTCCTTGGATTAACTATGATATGTTGGGAGTAAGTGTTTCTAGATTGGGATCAATTACCGAGTAGGTCTCATGGTCCACTAGTCCATTCCTAAGATCTTATTACCGGTTAAGTCTCTAAGAACCTAAGGGACGGAATTCTACACAAACCGAATTGTCACCTAGGGGTCTAACCTATCCTTACCGGGTAAGTCTCGAAAGGGTTAGTCCTAAACAACTATCCTAGCACACTTAGTCCAATGACGGCTTAGGAGGCTCACCACTACCTAGGGTTTGTGATCTTTGGAATCTAAGAGTAAGGATAACCGGGTAAGTCTCTCCTAACACTTAGTTGCTAACACTAGGTCACCCTAGGGTAGTTTTAACTTAACAAACACTTAGGATTTCAACATTCTAACAATCTAAAGCTAGATCCATCGAACCAGGGAAGATCACGGGTTGTTCTACCAAGTCCACGGCCGTGGTTTGGCAAGAACAAACCGTGGATCCTAACAGAGGCTACGTTTAAGCACACAAGTCATCCAAGGGTTGGTCTAAGTCCATCCTATCATAGTCCTATCCATAACCATCCTTTCCTTACCCTAGAATCACATCTATTTAGCCTACAACATGCATCCTAACAATCGAAATCATCAAGCATAAAATCATAACTTCCATTTGCAAGGTAATGAAGAGAAAGAGATGAGCAAGTTAAGTAAACAAAACCAAGCTGAAAAATAGAATTAGAATAACTCACAACCCTTCTTAAAGAAGGTTCAAAGGGTTCATACAACTAAAGAAATCGATTCCGAAATTCTTCTCTACAAGGCTCTATCAAAATCTATCAATGGTGTGTTCTTCTTCTTCTCCAATGAAGCTCTTCCTCCAATGGTAGCTTCCTTCTACCTCCTTCTTCCAAGAATCTTCTTGTTGAGAGAATATTTTGATTGGATGATAGTGGATAATGGAAGGCTGCTCCAAGATGCTTCTTTCAGCCAATACAGGACCACTTTTATACTACAACTTTGCAAGAGCTGGCGAAGAGATCGTGGCACAGCTGTCACGAAAACCTGGCAAAATCCACGGTCATTTCCACGGTCGTGGAGTGTCAGTGAACCGTGATTCTATGCTTCAGCTTTGCCTTTGATCATTAAGCTTCGATTTGGTGCATGGCTTGTGTTGGCAAGGTTCCATGAGTCCTCCCTAGCCTTTAGCTTACATCCTAATGAGTCCGAGGGTATGTCACCTTGATGAACGATCCTCAAACGTATCGTTTTAGCTCCTAGATCTCCCAATATACCTACAAAGCAATGCACAAGTCCGTGTAGACGTCTATCTCGACATAATGCGTGAATTGAGTGCAAACGTCGTTAACTAGTGCTAAACCATGCATGAATGAGCGAGAAATCTATCTAAATAATTACCTAAACCTAGTCATAAATCGTGTTATCAAAAATGGGGTTTGCATGATCCTTTGCATAATGAGCATCTAGGGTAGTTTAATATTTTCACATGTCTTGCATTGTATATATTCATTTCGAAAATTCCATAAAAATCAAAAAATTTAAAAAATTTTGTGCTTTCTAGGCTTGGATATGACCCTAATGATGAACCTTGTCTTGTGGATTGGCTATGGATGGCCTTATGTGTTAGATTGATGAGTGCATATGTGGACTTGAAGTACTTCTTTTGAATTCCATGGATGATTTGTGATCATGATGTTTGCCTAAGATAGATTGAGTATTGAAAGTCGAAATTACATGCTAGTTCTTGCATACCATATAGGAATGAATGAGGCAATTCATCTTCCTCTAATTCTCATCTTGATCATGATTGTTTGAGCACCTCAATTGATATAAATTTGACCTCTTTTTACCCATCCGGGAATAGGAGCATGATAGTGTGTTGATGTGTGTGAAAAGCAAGTGTGGGGTAAAGATGTTGATGAAAGAATATCATGCATAAAATGCTGAATTTGTTGTGAAAGTGTAGACAAAAACATATGTTTGGGGACGTTGGCTTTGATGACAAGTAACTCGGTACACTTCACATAATCGGGTGTTGGTGCCTTACCAAAGTCAAATAAACCAATAGTCCTAACGAGCTTTGGTATGTGTGCCCGGTGTGGATGCACCTCGAAAAAATAGAAAAAGCCCGAGGACGGCTAATCACCAAGGTTTCGGCTTTTGTACACCAATGCCATTGTCTCAAAAATAAGTCAAAGAAAAAGAAAAGAAAGAAAAGACAGAGAAAAATATACACTTGAGGGAAGTTGATCGAGGACAAGATTGTGGAGTTAATTCCATTCCCGGATTAGCACCACATAGCCTAGAAGAAACTCCCCACCTAATCACAACGTTTCTTGGCCTTTTAGTTCATAAAACCTTATGACCTATTTGCATGTTTGTAAGACTTAGTAATCTAGATTGGATATGCTCTTGATCTCCTTGGCTTCTTCATTTTTTACATTTCATGCATGCTTTTGAGTTAAGTACAATTGTCTTTCCATGTCTTCATTTATTTGATACATAATTGCTTGTCCGTTGCCATGAAACATGACTATGAAGGTGATCCAATATTAGAAGCACAAATCCAAAAAGATTTTGCCATTTTTCTGCATACGTAAATCATGTCATCTCTTAGTCTATAGTTGGGAATTTGCTCGGGGACGAGCAAACCTTAAGTATGGGGTATTTTTGATAACACGATTTATGACTAGGTTTAGGTAATCATTTAGATAGATTTCTCGCTCATTCATGCATGGTTTAGCACTAGTTAACGACGTTTGCACTCAATTCACGCATTATGTCGAGATAGACGTCTACACGGACTTGTGCATTGCTTTGTAGGTATATTGGGAGATCTAGGAGCTAAAACGATACGTTTGAGGATCGTTCATCAAGGTGACATACCCTCGGACTCATTAGGATGTAAGCTAAAGGCTAGGGAGGACTCATGGAACCTTGCCAACACAAGCCATGCACCAAATCGAAGCTTAATGATCAAAGGCAAAGCTGAAGCATAGAATCACGGTTCACTGACACTCCACGACCGTGGAAATGACCGTGGATTTTGCCAGGTTTTCGTGACAGCTGTGCCACGATCTCTTCGCCAGCTCTTGCAAAGTTGTAGTATAAAAGTGGTCCTGTATTGGCTGAAAGAAGCATCTTGGAGCAGCCTTCCATTATCCACTATCATCCAATCAAAATATTCTCTCAACAAGAAGATTCTTGGAAGAAGGAGGTAGAAGGAAGCTACCATTGGAGGAAGAGCTTCATTGGAGAAGAAGAAGAACACACCATTGATAGATTTTGATAGCCTTGTAGAGAAGAATTTCGGAATCGATTTCTTGAGTTGTATGAACCCTTTGAACCTTCTTTAAGAAGGGTTGTGAGTTATTCTAATTCTATTTTTCAGCTTGGTTTTGTTTACTTAACTTGCTCATCTCTTTCTCTTCATTACCTTGCAAATGGAAGTTATGATTTTATGCTTGATGATTTCGATTGTTAGGATGCATGTTGTAGGCTAAATAGATGTGATTCTAGGGTAAGGAAAGGATGGTTATGGATAGGACTATGATAGGATGGACTTAGACCAACCCTTGGATGACTTGTGTGCTTAAACGTAGCCTCTGTTAGGATCCACGGTTTGTTCTTGCCAAACCACGGCCGTGGACTTGGTAGAACAACCCGTGATCTTCCCTGGTTCGATGGATCTAGCTTTAGATTGTTAGAATGTTGAAATCCTAAGTGTTTGTTAAGTTAAAACTACCCTAGGGTGACCTAGTGTTAGCAACTAAGTGTTAGGAGAGACTTACCCGGTTATCCTTACTCTTAGATTCCAAAGATCACAAACCCTAGGTAGTGGTGAGCCTCCTAAGCCGTCATTGGACTAAGTGTGCTAGGATAGTTGTTTAGGACTAACCCTTTCGAGACTTACCCGGTAAGGATAGGTTAGACCCCTAGGTGACAATTCGGTTTGTGTAGAATTCCGTCCCTTAGGTTCTTAGAGACTTAACCGGTAATAAGATCTTAGGAATGGACTAGTGGACCATGAGACCTACCCGGTAATTGATCCCAATCTAGAAACACTTACTCCCAACATATCATAGTTAATCCAAGGAATGAATAGATAGCTTGAGTCTTATGCCATAATCGGACTTTCCAACCCCTAGAATCCGTCTTTCTCTCTTTGATCTATATCTTGTTTTAGCTTGTTTGTTTGCATTGATTGTTAGTTTAGTTGACGTTTACTTGCATCATTTGTGATCCTTGATTGATCACCTAAAAACCAACCAAAAACATTGAAGTTTTCATTTCTTTATTTCTTCTCTTTTCTTAGCCTAGATCCTCACTAATCTTAATCACTAATTGAATCAATCTCACCTCAGTCTTTGTGTTCGACCTCGGAATACTATCCCTACTACAAACGTCCCGCACACTGCGGGTTCGCTAGGAGTTAGGATAAATATAACGAGAATATAAATTTAAAACCCATTGCGTATCACATCCTGAGCGTAACAAGTTTTTGGACAGTCCGATTATGGCATAAGACTCAAGCTATCTATTCATTCCTTGGATTAACTATGATATGTTGGGAGTAAGTGTTTCTAGATTGGGATCAATTACCGGGTAGGTCTTATGGTCCACTAGTCCATTCCTAAGATCTTATTACCGGGTAAGTCTCTAAGAACCTAAGGGAC
The DNA here is from genome assembly GCA_033239125.1 of Fagopyrum homotropicum. Classification (NCBI taxonomy): domain Eukaryota; kingdom Viridiplantae; phylum Streptophyta; class Magnoliopsida; order Caryophyllales; family Polygonaceae; genus Fagopyrum; species Fagopyrum homotropicum. Next base: position 114,862,681 of record BSWB01000007.1, on the reverse strand, counting down.
GGAATTTTACACAAACCGGATTGTCACATAGGCGTCTAACCTATCCTTACCGGGTAAGTCTCGAAAGGGTTAGTCCTAAACAACTATCCTAGCACACTTAGTCCAATGGCGGCTTATGAGGCTCACCACTACCTAGGGTTTGTGATCTTTGGAATCTAAGAGTAAGGATTACCAGGTAAGTCTCTCCTAACACTTAGTTGCTAACACTAGGTCACCCTAGGGTAGTTTTAACTTAACAAACACTTAGGATTTCAACATTCTAACAATCTAAAGCTAGATCCATCGAACCAGGGAAGATCACGGGTTGTTCTACCAAGTCCACGGCCGTGGTTTGGCAAGAACAAACCGTGGATCCTAACATAGGCTACGTTTAAGCACACAAGTCATCCAAGGGTTGGTCTAAGTCCATCCTATCATAGTCCTAGCCATAACCATCCTTTCCTTACCCTAGAATCACATCTATTTAGCCTACAACATGCATCCTAACAATCGAAATCATCAAGCATAAAATCATAACTTCCATTTGCAAGTTAATGAAGAGAAAGAGATGAGCAATTTAAGTAAACAAAACCAAGCTGAAAAATAGAATTAGAATAACTCACAACCCTTCTTAAAGAAGGTTCAAAGGGTTCATACAACTCAAGAAATCGATTCCGAAATTCTTCTCTACAAGGCTATCAAAATCTATCAATGGTGTGTTCTTCTTCTTCTCCAATGAAGCTCTTCCTCCAATGGTAGCTTCCTTCTACCTCCTTCTTCCAAGAATCTTCTTGTTGAGAGAATATTTTGATTGGATGATAGTGGATAATGGAGGGCTGCTCCAAGATGATTCTCTCAGCCAATGCAAGACCACTTTTATACTACAACTTTGCAAGAGCTGGCCAAGAGATCGTGGCACAGCTGTCACGAAAACCTGGCAAAATCCATGGTCATTTCCACGGTCGTGGAGTGTCAGTGAACCGTGATTCTGTGCTTCAGCTTTGCCTTTGATCATTAAGCTTCGATTTGGTGCATGGCTTGTGTTGGCAAGGTTCCATGAGTCCTCCCTAGCCTTTAGCTTACATCCTAATGAGTCCGAGGGTATGTCACCTTGATGAACGATCCTCAAACGTATCGTTTTAGCACCTAAATCTTCCAATATACCTACAAAGCAATGCACAAGTCCGTGTAGACTTCTATCTCGACATAATGCGTGAATTGAGTGCAAACGTCGTTAACTAGTGCTAAACCATGCATGAATGAGCGAGAAATCTATCTAAATGATTACCTAAACCTAGTCATAAATCGTGTTATCAGCTACCTCCTTTAGAGATTGAGAAAAATGACATCCCGATTGATGACTCATTCCGGGATGAGCAATTGCAAATGATGGAGGAGTGTCTACTTCAAGTGTCTAGGGGAAGTTAGCCATGGTATGCCAACATTGTGAACTATCTTGTGTGCGAGGAGGTGCCTCCCGGTTTGTCATATGCCAGCGGAAAAAGTTCTTCAAGGACGTGAGGCATTACTATTGGAGCGAGCCTCTCTTGTTCAAGAGAGGGCCGGATGGAGTCTTTAGGAGATGCATACCGGAGGATGAGGTGGAAAGTGTGATCCGCCATTGTCACTCCTTGCCATGTGGAGGTCATGCTAGCTCACACAAGACATGTGCAAAGGTGTTGCAATCGGGATTCTTTTGGCCAAGTTTGTTCAAGGATGTGCAAAATTTTGTGGTAGCTTGTGATGCTTGCCAAAGGACGGCAACATCTCAAGGTGGAATGAGATGCCCTTGAACGACATACAAGAGGTAGAGATATTTGATGTGTGGGGTGTGGACTTCATGGGGCCATTCCCCTCTTCATGTGGAAACCTTTACATCCTATTGGTGGTGGACTATGTCTCGAGATGGGTGGAGGCAATCGCCTCTCCCACAAATGATGCCAAGGTTGTGGTGCGGTTCTTCAACCGAGTGATCTTCCCTAGATTTGGAACACCAAGGGTGATCATAAGTGATGGAGGGAAGCACTTCACCAATAGGAACTTTGGGGCACTTTTGGCTAAGTATGGGGTGACTCATAACGTGGCAACACCTTACCATCCCCAAACTAGTGGCCAAGTGGAGATCTCCAACCGGGAGATAAAGGGAGTTCTTGATAAGACGGTCTCTAGGACGAGAAAGGATTGGGCTATGAAGCTCGATGATGCTTTGTGGGCTTATAAAACCGCTTTCAAGACACCGATTGGCACCACTCCCTACAAGCTAGTTTATGGAAAGTCTTGCCACCTTCCGGTAGAGATGGAGCATAGAGCGTATTGGGCTATAAGGTGGCTGAATTTTGACCTCAAGAAGGCCGGAGAGAAGAGGTTGCTTGATATGTGTTACGCTAAGATCGTGATGCGCAAATGGGTTTTAAATTTATAACTCGAACTAAATCCTAACTACCTAGCGAAACCCGCAGTGTACGGGAAGTTTGTAGAAGGGATAGTATTCCGAGGTCGAACACAAAGACTAAAGTGAAATTGATTCGATTTGTGATTGAGTTTAGTAAAGACCTAGGTTGAAAGAAAAGAAAGAAATAAAGAAATGAAAATCTCAAATGTTTTTAGTTGGTTTTTGGTGATCAATCAAAGATCACAATTCATGTAAAGTAAACAATCAAACTAAACTAAGAATCAACACAAATAAACAAGCTAAACAAGATAATGACCAAGGAAAGAAAAGACGGATTCTAGGGATTGGAAGTTCCGGTCATGGCATAGGACTCAAGCTATCTATTCATCTCTTGGATTAACTATGATATGTTGGGATTAAGCGTTTCTAGATTGGGATCAATTACCGGGTAGGTCTCATGGTCCAACTAGTCCACTCCTAAGGTCTCATCACCGGGTAAGTCTCTAAGAACCTAAGGATAGGAATTCTACACAAACCGGATTGTTAGCTAGGGGTCTAACCTATCCTTACCGGGTAAGTCTTGGAAAGGGAAGTCCTAAACAACTATCCTAGCACACCTAATCCAATGGCGGCTTATTAGGCTCATCACTACCTAAGGGTTGTTATCTTTGGAATCTAAGAGTAAGGATTACCGGGTAAGTCTCTCCTAACACTTAGTTGCTAACACTAGGTCACCCTAGGGTAGATTAAACTCAACAACACTTAGGATTTCAACATCTTAACAATCTAAGACAAGGTCCAACGAGCCAGGGAAAATCACGGTTTGTTCTACCTAAACCACGGCCGTGGTCAGACAAGAACTACCCGTGGTTTCTAACAGCAGCTACGTTCATACACACAAGTCATCCAAAGGTAAATCTAAGTCCGTCCTATCATAACCCTAGCCATAACCATCCTTTCCTTACCCTAGAACCACATCAATTTAGCCTACAACGTTCATAATAGAAATCGAAACAAACAAACATAAAATCATGACATCCATTTGCAAGATAATGAAGGAAAAGAGATGAACAAGTGAACTAAAACAAAACCAAGCTGAAATTAGAATTAGAGTAACTCACAATCCTTCCAAAAGAAGGTTCAAATGATTCATACAACTCTAGAAATAGAATCCGGAATTCTTCAATACAAAACTATCAAGTGTGGTGATGGTGTGTGTTCTTCTCCTCCTCTTCAATGGAGCTCTTCTTCTTCCTCTTTGACACTTTCCTTCCTAGAAAGGCTTCTTGTTGAGAGAATATTTTTGTTAGAGGATAATGGATAATGGAGAGCTGCTCCAAGATGCCTCTCACAGCCCATGAAGGACCACTTTTATAACAAACTTGCATGAGCTGGCCATGAGAGTCGTGGCACAGCTGTCACAAGAATCTGGCAAAATCCACGGGTGATTCCACGGCCGTGGAGTGTCAGAGAACCGTGATTCTATGCAGAAACTTCGCCTTGGATCATTAAGCTGTGATTTGGTGCATGGCTTGTGTTGGCAAGGCTCCATGAGTCCTCCTTAGCCTTTAGCTTGTGTCCTAATGAGTCCGAGGGTGTGTCATCTAGATGAACGATCCTCAAACGTATCGTTTTTGCTCCTAAATCTCCCGAAATACCTATAAAACACGCACAAGTCCGTGTAGACGTCTATCTCGGCAAAACACATGAATTGAGTGCAAAACGTCGTGAACTAGTGCTAAACCATGCATGAATGAGTGAGAAATCTATCTAAATGATTACCTAAAACTAAGTCATAAATCGTGTTATCAAAATACCCCATACTTAAGGTTTGCTCGTCCCCGAGCAAATTCCCAACTATAGATTAAGAGATGACATGATTTATGTATGCAGAAAAATGGCAAAATCTTTTTAGGTTTGTGCTTCTATTATTGGATCACCTTCAAAGTCATGTTTCATGGCAAAGGATAAGCAATCATGCATCAAACAAATGGAAGCATGGAAAGACAATTGTACTTAACTCAAAAGCATGCATGAAATGTAAAGACGAGGAAGTCAAGAAGATCAAGAGTACATCCAATCTAAATCACTAAGTCTTACAAACATGCAAATAGGTCATAAGGTCTTGGGAGATAAAAGGACCAAGAAATGTAGTGATTTGGTGGGGATTTCTAGGTTATGTGATGCGAATCCGGGAACGGAACTAACTCCACAATCTTGTCCTCGATCAACTTCCCTCAAGTGTATATTTTCCTCTATCTTTTCTTTCTTTTCTTTTTCTTTGACTTATTTTTGAGACAATGGCATTGGTGTATAAAAGCCGAAACCTTGGAAATTAGCCGTCCTCGGGCTTTTTCTTAGTTTTCAAGGTGCATCCACACCGGGCACACATACCAAAGCTCGTTAGGACTATTGGTTCATTTGACTTTGGCAAGGCACCAACACCCGATTATGTGAAGTGTACCGAGTTACTTGTCATTTAAACCAATGTCTCCAAACCTATATTATTGGCTACACTTTTCACAACAAATTCAGCATTTTATGCATGATGTTCTTTTCATCAACAACTTCACCTCACACTTGCTTTTCACACACATCAACACACTAGCATGCTCCTATTCCTGGATGGGTTAAAAGAGGTCAAATTTATCTCAATTGAGGTGCTCAAGCAATCATGATTAAGATGAGAAGTAGAGAAAGATGAATTGCCTCATTCATTCCTAGATGGTATGCAAGAACTATTATGTAATTTCGATCTTCACTACTCAATCCTTTCTAGGCAAACATCATGGTCACAAATCATTCATAGAATTTCAAGAGAAGTACTTCAAGTCCACATATGCGTTCATTAATCCTAACACATGAGGCCATCCATAGCCAATCACAAGACAAGATTCATCATTAGGATCATATCCAAGCCTAGAAAGCACAAAAATTTTTAAAATTTTCTGATTTTTATGGTATTTTTGATTTAAGTATGTACAATGCAAGACATGTGAAGATTTTAAACTATCCTAGATGCTCATCATGCAAAGGATCATGCAAACCCCACTCCATACTTAGAAACACATTGTCCCCAATGTGGTATACAAGTAAAGAGAGTGAAAGAAGGTTCTAACAATGTAAAAATGGTTTGCTATGGTATTTGGGATTGTTCAAGTGAATTGATGTTGGATGATCCTATCAACAATGGTAGAGAGCTCTTAAGCATCCATCTAAGCTTTGGAACCCGCGCTAGGCACCGCTAGCCGTCCAAGTTTCGCGTCCGCTCCACCCATAATTGATGAGGGTTTCATCATCATCATTCCTTTGTCAAGCAAGGCCTCCAATGCCACTAACGTTCTAGCACACATACAAAGTAGACAAAACACACACAAAGATAGAAAAATCTGAAAACGAAAACAAAACGAAAAAGGAAAAATGTTACCAATGGGTTGCCTCCCACCAAGCGCTTCTTTAAGGTCATTAGCTTGACCAAACTCGGGGGCGTCTACTCAAGGTGAAGTGGGGCAATTATCTCCACCGGAGCTCCCGGGATATACTTCTTCAACCGGTGCCCATTCACCTTAAAGTTCCCACAATGTTCCCCTCCTATCTCAATGGCTCCATGGGAAAAGATCTTCTTCACCACATATGGCCCGGTCCATCTTGATTTGAGCTTTCCGGGAAAGAGCCTTAGCCTTGAGTTGAAGAGAAGGACAAGATCTCCTTCACTCAACTCCTTGGGGATGATTCTCTTGTCATGCCATCTTTTGGTTCTCTCCTTGTAAATCCGGGCATTCTCATAAGCGTCTAACCGGATCTCCTCGAGGGCATTCAATTCAAGCAATCTCTTTTCTCCCGCCGCCTTGAGATCAAAATTTAGCCACTTAATGGCCCAATAAGCTCTATGCTCCATCTCTACCGGAAGGTGGCAAGACTTGCCATAGACCAACTTGTAAGGAGTGGTGCCAATCGGTGTCTTGAAGGCGGTTCTATATGCCCATAAGGCATCATTGAGCCTCATAGCCCAATCCTTTCTAGTCCTAGACACCGTCTTCTCAAGGATGGCCTTGATCTCCCGGTTGGAGATCTCCACTTGGCCACTAGTTTGGGGATGGTAAGGTGTTGCCACCTTATGAGTCACCCCATACTTGGCCAAAAGCGCCCCAAAATTCCTATTGGTGAAGTGCTTTCCTCCATCACTAATGATCACCCTTGGTGTTCCAAACCTAGGGAAGATCACCCGGTTGAAGAACCGCACCACCACCTTGGCATCATTCGTAGGAGAGGCGATTTCCTCCACCCATCTTGACACATAGTCCACCGCCAATAGGATGAAGAGATTGCCACATGAAGAAGGGAATGGTCCCATGAAGTCCACACCCCACACATCAAATATTTCGACTTCTTGGATGTTGTTCAAGGGCATTTCATTCCTCCTTGAGATGTTGCCCGTCCTTTGGCAAGCATCACATGCCGCTACAAAACCTTGCACATCTTTAAACAAGTTAGGCCAATAAAAACCGGATTGCAATACATTTGCACACGTCTTGTGTGAGCTAGCATGGCCTCCACATGGTAAGGAGTGACAATGCCGGATCACACTCTCTACTTCATCTTCCGGTATGCATCTTCTAAACATTCCATCCGGGCCTTTCTTGAACAAGAGTGGCTCACTCCAATAGTAATGCCTCACATCGTTGAAGAACTTCTTTCTTTGTGCATATGTCAATCCGGGAGGCACTTCCTCACACACAAAGTAGTTCACAATGTCGGCATACCATGGCTCATTTCCTCTAGACTCTTGGAACAAGCACTCTTCCACCATTTGCAATTGCTCATCTCGGAATGAGTCATCAATTGGAATGTCATCTCTTCCAAGCTCTAATGGAGGCAATCTACTAAGGTGATCCGTCACGGAGTTCTCGGATCCCTTCTTATCCCGTATTTCCAAATCAAACTCTTGAAGAAGAAGGATCCACCGAATCAACCTTGGTTTGGCATCCTTCTTTGTAAGTAGATAACGGATCGCAGCATGATCCGTATAAACTATGACCTTCGCTCCAACGAGGTATGAGCGGAACTTCTCAAATGCATACACCACCGCTAGCAACTCCTTCTCGGTGGTAGCATAATTGAGTTGGGCATCATCTAGCGTCTTGCTAGCATAATAAATAGCATGAGTGCGCCCATCTTTCCTTTGCCCCAAAACAGCCCCAACGGCTACATCGCTTGCATCACACATGATCTCAAATGGTAGACTCCAATCCGGAGGTTGCATGATAGGTGCGGAGATCAAGGCGTTCTTCAACTTACAAAAAGCCTCAAGACAATCTTTGGAAAAGACAAAATCAACATCCTTCATTAGTAGGTTGGTGAGAGGCTTAGAAATTTTAGAGAAATCTTGAATAAACCTCCGGTAAAAACCGGCATGCCCTAAGAAACTCCTTACCCCCTTCACCGAGGTAGGTGGCGGCAACTTCTCTATCGTTTTAATTTTGGCCCTATCAACCTCAATGCCACGGTTAGACACCAAGTGTCCTAACACAATGCCTTCACTTACCATGAAGTGGCATTTTTCCCAATTCAAGACAAGATTTGTCTCCTCACATCTTTGCAATACTAATGACAAGTTAGCCAAGCAATTATCAAAGGAAGAACCATAAACAGAGAAATCATCCATAAACACTTCCATGATATTTTCTATGTATTCCGAAAAGATAGCCATCATACACCTTTGGAAGGTGGCGGGTGCATTACACAACCCAAATGGCATTCTCCTATATGCAAAAGTACCCCATGGACATGTAAAGGTTGTTTTCTCTTGGTCATCGGGGTGGATAGGGATTTGGAAGAATCCACTATAGCCATCTAGATAGCAAAAATGAGAGTGTTGAGCTAACCTTTCTAGCATTTGGTCAATGAAGGGGAGAGGGAAGTGATCTTTCCTAGAGGCCATGTTCAATTTCCTATAATCAATGCACATCCTCCACCCCGTAACCGTCCTAGTCGGGATTAGTTCATTGTTCTCATTAGTTACTACGGTCATCCCACCCTTCTTAGGAACTACATGAACGGGACTAACCCACTTACTATCCGAGATAGGGTAGATAATTCCCGCATCTAGCAACTTAATGATTTCCCTTTTGACTACCTCTTTCATTATAGGATTCAATCTCCTTTGATGTTCAATAGAGGGTTTGTGGTTATCTTCCATCATTATCTTATGCATGCACAAAGAAGGCTTAATGCCAACCAAATCATCAATAGTATAGCCAATGGCTTTCCTATGCAATCTTAGTTCATGCAATAACTTAGCAAGTTCATCATCACTCAAGCATGCATTAACAATCACAGGATATGTAGAGTTTTCACCAAGAAAAGCATACTTCAAATGAGAGGGGAGGGGTTTAAGTTCAAGTGAAGGAGGACCTTTATCGGTTGAGGATGATCCAAATAAGGTTGGATGAGATGAATCCAAAGCAAATGAAGACTCCTCATGGCTCCTAAAAGCTTGACCATTATCAAGGACTGGTCCAGGGAAAACCACGGCTGGAATCACGGTTTGCTCAACTTCCACGGCCGTGGTTCTTGCTAAGCTTGCTTCCCGGAGTTGTCCAGAAAGTTTGACGGCCGTGGAACATAAATCTCGACCGTGGAACTTGCAGCTGTTCAACACCTCTTCGTGGCTTTCAAATCCAACTCTTTGCTCCTCTTCCAATGCTTCCAAGGCCTTGATCTCTTCATTGCAAGCCTCCTCAACACCTTCCTCCATCATACTTAAGGTAAGAACCTTCTCCAAGGGATCCTTGATCAAGATCGAGCTCACAACTTCCCTAGATTCCTCTTGCTCGACTATGTTGAAGACATCCTCATCAAGGGCTGGCCCTTTCGTCATTGTGGATAACTTGAACTTGACGTTCTCTTCTCCAATGTTGAAGGAGAGAGTTCCATTCTTGCAATCCACTAGGCATCTGGAGGTGGCTAGGAAGGGTCTTCCTAAGATGATGGGAACCGGATAGTCCGCCGGAATGTCCAAGACTACAAAATCAATCGGCACATAGAATCCTCCTAGTTGCACCGGGATGTCTTCTAAGATCCCAACCGGATGAGTGATAGAATGATCCGCCATATAGAGGGTCATCTTGACCGGTTTCGGCTCTCCTAGCCCAACCTTGTTGCAAAGTGCAAGCGGTATGATGCTTACACTCGCCCCAAGATCACAAAGGGCCTCGTACTTCACATCTCCCACTCCAATTGGGACACAAAAAGAGCCCGGATCTCTTAGCTTGGGAGGCATCTCCTCCTTCATTGTTTGGATCAATTCCGAGGATCTCTTGGTCATTCTTATCTCCCCATACTCCTCCAACTTCCTTTTGTTGGAGAGTATTTCCTTCAAAAACTTGCCATATGCCGGCATTCCTAAAATGGCATCCATGAACGGAATGTTAATATGTAATTTGGACATTAGTTCAAGGAACTTACCAAAGTGATTGTCCAAATGAGCTCTTGCTCTTGATTGTGGGAACGGTAGTGGTGGCTTGTATGGAGGCGGCGCCACATAGGTTGGCTCTACATCCTTGCTCTTGCCTCCATCTTCTTGCAACTTTCCCTCTTCTACCACTACTTGCTTTCCCTTAGCATTGTCCTTGGGCAAAGGATCTTTCATACTCAACCCACTCCTCGTTGTGATAGCCAACACTTGGCCTCTTGGGTTGTCTTCGGTCCTTCCGGGAAGCTTTCCCGGATCTCTATGGGCTTCACCCGCCTTTTGGAACACTTGTGCTTCCAAAACCTTTTGAGCCTTAGAAATTGAAGTCACCGTGCTCTCAAGACCACTCAACCTTCCAAGCAATTGCTCAAACATTATTTCGGTTCTATCCTTTGGAGGTTGAGTAAATCCGGGTGGAGGTTCCTGTGAAGCTCTTGATGGTGGAGTTGTGCTTGTGGAGGAGGAAGGGTTCAAGGCTCCATCCGGGCTAGAGTAAGAAAATCCGGGATGGTTGTGGTTGGGCCGGTAATTGTTGAATTGCCGGTTGTTGTTAAAACTCCTTGGGCCTTGGTAATTGTTGAAGTTGCCCCTTCCCATATAACTCACGTCCTCCTCCTTGGAAGACAAGTTGGCTTGTGGAAGCACTTGAGGAGTTGCTTGGTTCTTCAAAGTTGTAGCACACAACTCCCTCAAGGACTTCAACTCGTTGTTGATGGCGTCAAGCTTGAAATTGCTCATGGTGACTTCACTCACCTCATATGCTCCCGCCTTTCTTCCTTCACTCTTCCTATGGGAGTACTTCTCAATCACTAGAGCTTGCTTCTCTACAAACTCCCAAGCTTCATCTACATGCTTCTCCATAAAAGTTCCACCGGAAAGAGATTGGAGCTTGAATTGGCTATCTTCATCAAGTCCTTTGAAGTAGATCTCCAATAGCTCAATTTTCGGTATGCCATGGTGTGGACAATCAAGGAGAAGATCTTTGAACCTCTCCCAAGACTTGAATAAACTTTCTCTATCCTTCATCACGAAGGCATTGATCTTCCCTCTTAACTCGGTAGTCTTGAAAGGTGGGAAGAACTTAGTCAAAAACTCGGTTGTCATCTCCTCCCAAGTACCAACTCGCCCTTGTGGAATAGATTGATACCAAGCCAAGGCTTTATCCTTAAGAGAGAAGGAAAAAGCCCTAAGCTTATGGTTGTTGCTCTCCAATCTTGGGGGTCTAAGAGTCTCCATCAAGATCTCATAATTCATCAAATGTTGATGAGGAGACTCTCCTTCCATCCCTCCAAATTGATTATGCCGGATCATTTGTAGAACTTGAGGGCGGAGCTCATAGTTGTGGGCTGCGGGATCTCCTAAGTTCACACCCGGACGGTGTGCTCTTTGTGCCGGATCCATACATCTCCCTAGGGTTTATGGCTCTTCAATGGCAATGGGCGCAACCCTAACATTAGCCGCCGGCTGCGGTTATGGTGGAGGAGGTGGAGGTTGTCGGCGATTAAGCTCTCCTTGAACAAGGGCTTGCCTAATCTCATCAATCTCCCTCCTAGTTTCCTCTTGCCTCTCATTGGCAAGTCTCCTTTCTTCCTCCAAGAGCTCATCTCTTAGCCTTATTTGCTCTAAGGCTTCATCCAACTCAGCTTGGAGATTTCTACCGGCCATCTCTTTCTCTTTTCGGATGCTCTTGGATCTAGATCGAAGGGTTTTCTCCGGTTCGGGATCGAATGGAGCTAAATCCTTGCCACGAGATCTTCGCATACACCTAAAGAGTAATAGATGTCCTGAAAAGCAAAGACACTAACCAAAAAGAGATCAAAAGCAACAAGAAAGATCTATACTAGAAACAATCACAAAATAGACTCAATCTAGACCTAGTCCCCGGCAACGGCGCCAAAAACTTGTTACGCTAAGATCGTGATGCGCAAATGGGTTTTAAATTTATAACTCGAACTAAATCCTAACTACCTAGCGAAACCCGCAGTGTACGGGAAGTTTGTAGAAGGGATAGTATTCCGAGGTCGAACACAAAGACTAAAGTAAAATTGATTCGATTTGTGATTGAGTTTAGTAAAGACCTAGGTTGAAAGAAAAGAAAGAAATAAAGAAATGAAAATCTCAAATGTTTTTAGTTGGTTTTTGGTGATCAATCAAAGATCACAAATCATGCAAAGTAAACAATCAAACTAAACTAAGAATCAACACAAATAAACAAGCTAAACAAGATAATGACCAAGGAAAGAAAAGACGGATTCTAGGGATTGGAAGTTCCGGTCATGGCATAGGACTCAAGCTATCTATTCATCTCTTGGATTAACTATGATATGTTGGGATTAAGCGTTTCTAGATTGGGATCAATTACCGGGTAGGTCTCATGGTCCAACTAGTCCACTCCTAAGGTCTCATCACCGGGTAAGTCTCTAAGAACCTAAGGATAGGAATTCTACACAAACCGGATTGTTAGCTAGGGGTCTAACCTATCCTTACCGGGTAAGTCTTGGAAAGGGAAGTCCTAAACAACTATCCTAGCACACCTAATCCAATGGCGGCTTATTAGGCTCACCACTACCTAAGGGTTGTTATCTTTGGAATCTAAGAGTAAGGATTACCGGGTAAGTCTCTCCTAACACTTAGTTGCTAACACTAGGTCACCCTAGGGTAGATTAAACTCAATAACACTTAGGATTTCAACATCTTAACAATCTAAGACGAGGTCCATCGAGCCAGGGAAAATCACGGTTTGTTCTACCTAAACCACGGCCGTGGTCAGACAAGAACTACCCGTGGTTTCTAACAGCAGCTACGTTCATACACACAAGTCATCCAAAGGTAAATCTAAGTCCGTCCTATCATAGCCCTAGCCATAACCATCCTTTCCTTACCCTAGAACCACATCAATTTAGCCTACAACGTTCATAATAGAAATCGAAACAAACAAACATAAAATCATGAAATCCATTTGCAAGATAATGAAGGAAAAGAGATGAACAAGTGAACTAAAACAAAACCAAACTGAAATTAGAATTAGAGTAACTCACAATCCTTCCAAAAGAAGGTTCAAATGATTCATACAACTCTAGAAATAGAATCCGGAATTCTTCAATACAAAACTATCAAGTGTGGTGATGGTGTGTGTTCTTCTCCTCCTCTTCAATGGAGCTCTTCTTCTTCCTCTTTGACACTTTCCTTCCTAGAAAGACTTCTTGTTGAGAGAATATTTTTGTTAGAGGATAATGGATAATGGAGAGCTGCTCCAAGATGCCTCTCACAGCCCATGAAGGACCACTTTTATAACAAACTTGCATGAGCTGGCCATGAGAGTCGTGGCACAACTGTCACAAGAATCTGGCAAAATCCACGGGTGATTCCACGGCCGTGGAGTGTCAGAGAACCGTGATTCTGTGCAGAAACTTCGCCTTGGATCATTAAGCTGTGATTTGGTGCATGGCTTGTGTTGGCAAGGCTCCATGAGTCCTCCTTAGCCTTTAGCTTGTGTCCTAATGAGTCCGAGGGTGTGTCATCTAGATGAACGATCCTCAAACGTATCATTTTTGCTCCTAAATCTCCCGAAATACCTATAAAACACGCACAAGTCCGTGTAGACGTCTATCTCGGCAAAATACATGAATTGAGTGCAAAACGTCGTGAACTAGTGCTAAACCATGCATGAATGAGTGAGAAATCTATCTAAATGATTACCTAAAACTAAGTCATAAATCGTGTTATCAATATGAACACCCTTGAGGAGATCCGGTTGGATGCCTATGAAAACGCCCGAATCTACAAGGAAAGGACCAAATGTTGGCATGACAAGCGTCTCAACGCCATAACGAACGCGGGACTTGGACGGCTAGCGGTGCCTAGCGCGGATCCCAACGCCATAACGAATACTTTGAGCTCTCTACCATCGTTGATAGGATCATCCGACATCACTCCATTTGAGTAATCACAAATACCAAAGCAAACCACTTTTACATTGTGAGAACCCTCTTTCACTTTTCTTTACATCATTTACACATTGAGGACAATGTGTTTCTAAGTATGGGGTGGGGTTTGCATGATCTTTTGCATGATTTGCATCTAGGATAGTTTCTTGTTGTCACATGTTTTACTAGCTTTTTGCATAGTACATACATATTTTGAAAAATCAAAAAAAAAATCAGAAAATTTTTAAAAAATTTTTTAGTGCTTCTAAGCTTGGGAATGACCCTTATGATGAAATTGTCTTGTGAATTGGCTATGGATGGCCTTATGTGTTGAATAGATGAATGCATATGTGGACTTGAAGTACTTCTCTTGCATCCCATGAATGATTTGTGATTATGATGCTTGCCTTGATTGGATTGAGTATTGAAAGTCGAAATTACATGCTAGTTCTTGCACATCATCTAGGAATGAATGAGGCAATTCATTTTTCTCTACTTCTCATCTTGATCATGTTGTTTGAGCACCTCAATTGATATAAATTTGACCTCTTTTGACCCATCCGGGAATAGGAGCATGTTAGTGTGTTGAGTGTGTGAAAAGCAAGTGTGGGGTGAAGTTGTTGATGGATGAATGTTATAAATGAAGTGTTGAATTTGTTGTGAAAGTGTAGACAAAAATATAGGTTTGGGGACGTTGGTTTAAATGACGAGTAACTCGGCACCATTCATATAATCGGGTGTTTGTGCCTTGCCAAAGTCAAATAAACCGATAGTCCTAACGAGCTTTGGTATGTGTGCCCGGTGTAGATGCACCTCGAAAAATAAAAAAGCTAGAGGAAAGCTAATCACCAAGGTTTCGGCTTTTGTACACCAATGCCATCGTCTCAAAAATAAGTGAAAGAAAAAGAAAAGAAAAGAAAGAAAAGATGGAGAAAATATACACTTGTGGGAAGCTGATAAAAAATGTGAAGTTGTGAAGATAGTTCCATTCCTGGACTAGCATCACATAACCTAGAAAAATTCCCACCTAATCACAACGTTTCTAAGCCTCTTATTTCCTATGCCCTGGTGACCTATTTGCATGTGTGTAAGACTTAGTGATCTAGATTGGATATGCTCATGATCATCTTGACTTCTTCATTTTTACATTTCATGCATGCTTTCGAGTTAAGTATAATTGTCTTTCCGTGCCTTCATTTATTTAGTACATGATTGCTTGTCCATCGCTATGAAACATGACTATGAAGGTGATCCAATTTTAGAAGCACAATTCCAAAAATATTTTCAGTTTTTCATGCATTCATAAATCATGTCATCTCTTAGCCTATAGTCGGACTTTGCTCAGGGACGAGCAAACCTTAAGTATGGGGTATTTTTGATAACACGATTTATGACGTAGGTTTAGGCACTCATTTAGATAGTTTTTCCGCTCATTCATGCATAGTTTAGCACTAGTTCATGACGTTTGCACTTAATTCATGTATTTTGGTCGAGATAGACGTCTACACGGACTTTTGCATGTTTTGTAGGTATTTTGGGAGCTTTAGGAGCTTAATCGATACATTCAAGGATCTTTCCTCGAGATTGCACACCTTCGGACTCATTGGGAAGCAAGCTAGGAGCTAAGGAGGACACATGGGACCTTGTTGGTGCATTCCTTGCACCAAATTGTGGCTTGATGATCCATAGAATGCTGAGGGACCAAAACCACGGCCACTGGGACTTCCACGGGCGTGGAAATAGGCCGTGGTTTTCCCTACACAGTTGTGACAGCTGTCCCACGATCTTCATGGCCGACTCTTGCAATTTGTGGAGAATAAAAGGTGGTCCTGCAGGCTGTTGAGGACAAACCCATCACTCCCATTCTCTCCCACACTCTCAACAACATATATTCTCTCATTAGAAGATTAGATTGGAGATATTCTTAAAGGAGAAGAAAGGCTTCCATTGGAGAAGAAGAGAAGAACACACCATTCTTAGTTTTCCATAGTTTTGAGTGAGCTTTGTGAAGACGTTTTGCAAGGTTTTGTAAGAAACGATTGAACCTTCTTTTGAAGGGTTGTAAGTCTTTCTTGAACATTTATTGAGCTCGTTTTTCTTTGTTCTACTTGTTCATCTCTATTTCATTTCATTTTCTTGGTATGGAAGCCATGAAAGCATGTTTGTTGAGTTCGATTGTTAAGATGCATGTTGTTGGCTAAATAGATGCGATTCTAAGGTAAGGGAAAGATGGTTATGGCTTGGACTATGATAGAATGGACTTAGATGTACCTTTGGATGAATTGTTTGCTCGAACCTAGCCTCTGTTGTAAATCACGGCCTGTTCTAGTACATTCCACGGCCGTGGTTCTTGATGAACTACCCGTGATTTTGACTAACTTGCTTGTTTGATGAATCTAAGTGTTGGGATGTTATATTATTGAAATCCTAGTGTTTGTTGAGCTAAACCTATCCTAGGGTGACCTAGTGTTAGAAACTAAGTGTTGAAGAGACCTACCCGGTGATTCTTGCTCTTAGATACCGAAGATGACGAACTCTAGGTAGTAGTGAGCCTCACAAGCCGCTATTGGATTGAATGTGCTAGGATAGGTGTTTAGGACTTGCCTTCCCGAGACTTACCCGGTAAGGAGAGGTTAGATCCCTAGATAACCATCCGGTTTGTGTAGATATCCCTACCTTAGGCTCCTAGAGACTTACCCGGTGATAGGACCTTAGGGGCAGGATTAGTGGATCATGAGACCTACCCGGTAAATGACCCCACTTGAGAAACATTCCTTCCCAACATACCATAGTTTATCCAAGGATGATTAGAAGCTTGAGTCCAATGCCATAACCAGAATTTCCAACCTCTAGAATCCGCTTTTCTCTCTTTGATCACATATTTCGTGTTTGCCTTGTTTATTTGTGTTTTAGCTTGATTTCTTAGTTTGTTTTGCAACCTTATATGATTTGTGATCTTTGATTGATCACCACAAAACCAATCCAAAAACATTGTTATTTTTCTTTCTTTGTTTCCTTCATCTTATCTTGGACTAGATCAACACTATCCTTAGTCACTATTTGACTTGATTTCACCTCAGTCTTTGAGTTCGACCTCGGAATACTATCCTTACTACAAAACGTCCCGTACTCAGCAGCATCCTGAACCTGTGGAACATCTACAACATCGGTATAAACCGTTAGCTAACTTTCTAGATATCAAAAAGACATTAATGCCACAAACACACATAAGGTAAAATAAACACATCAACATGCTTACAAACAGCCGGTTATTATATTTCATTAGGTTATCCAATTGCTAATTCAACTTATGGTCGCTACACGAGAGTCGCTATGATCTCGCCTTCGTCCCTTTCACCAACAGGAATAGAATGTATGCATCCTTCTATCACCTCCTGGACTGGTTGCAAGAGCACCTCCTAGTTTCCCCATTTTGAAATGGACAAGCGGTAGCCGCCTGATTATAATACACTTCGGCCAATTAAGGTATAACAAAGGTCAATCCTATTCCGGTTATCAGTTATAACATGATAAACAAAACAAACAAGCCAAAACCATCAAACTAATATGCGGAATAAAGCTAAGTAAGTCCAAGGGACTTACCTCACTCGAAAGTAATCTAAAACTCAACAAACACTCAAAGAACAGATCAGTTTCCCTCAGGAAAGGAGGAAGGAAAGTCTGCTCACACAAGCATCACGAATCAGGAACCGAAACGATTACTAGAAGTCTATAACTTCTAGTCTACATGATCTTTAAGAGATCTACACAAGCTAGGGTCACAAACCCTAGTCTTACAGATCAACAAGGGTCAACAATAACTAGAAGAGCTAAGGAAAGAAACGAGGAAAGCAAGGAAGGAAAACAACTCACCAAATATGGGAAGACTGCAAAGAAACCGCGGGGGCGGCTGGGCAAAGACGCAGGGGCGCCATATGATAGAGGCGCAGGGGTGGCTTTGTGCAGGCGCGGGGGCGGATTCTCGACAAAAGCGTATGTCGACTTCTCGACGACAACAAAACCACGACAAAGGCCAAAGCTTGATCTTCCAACACTCTCACACTTCACAACTCATCCAAAGGAGCCTGTGAACATCAAAGGATCATCACCGGAACGCTCCACAAGAATCAAACTTGATTCTTGGAGAAAAAGAAAAGAGGAAACGAAGGAAGAAACAATACAAAGGGGAAACAAGGTGCAACAACACATGAACGTGATGAAGAACAAGGGAGGAAGAACTTACACATTCAGCAAGATCACATGAAAAGGCTGCAGCTCTTAAGGGTTGAAGAAACGTATGCAAATGGCCGAAAAAATGGGAAGAAGGCGGGATTATATAGGAAAGGTGTGGAAAGATAGAAGGAAAGACGTTTTAGGGTTAGGAATAAGATAAGAAAGACGACCCATAAGATAGAAGATTGGATATTCTATCTATAGAAGGAAGATAAAACGAACAAAAACAGATCGGAAATGATCTGCATCGTATCATTAGGGGCGGTCGACCGCGGGGGTGGTGACAGACACCAAGGTCGTTGGGGCGACCTCCTTTACCGCGGGGGCGGTGAAGGTGAAAACTGGGATCTTACAGTTTTTGTCTTCATTTTTTGGTTTCACTTTACTTCATTTACTTTTGCATGAATGAAGCAACTACTACTATTGATCACAGTGAGCAGCAGCTTGTCACTTTTCCACAACAACCACAACCCTTATTCAAAACCCGTAGCTTATACACGGAAGCACCCCGAGAAATTAAGGCGATCACAAATGGCTTGCGCCTTTGCACCCGAAGTACGGGGTTCGAAGATCGCAAGGATGTCTACCTTGTGATGATTACAAAGATACCTTATTGTACGTCGGAACCCGTTCTTACAAGCTCCAAAAACATTCCAGAGTAGGCAATTCATTAACACTTAATGAAATATAGGGAAATCAACAAAGGGATACTTAATGCTCCGCTTGCCTAGTCTCTTGCTGCCCAGAGGCCTCAACGCTTCCTGTCGTCGCAACTTCACTAGGATTCACCTGCTGATCTTGAAAGGTAACCCCATCCTTGCTACTGGCCTCTTCCGAGTTTTGACACTCTATATGAAGACCTATTTCTCCACTGTAGGCGTCGGACTCAGAAGCAAAGACAGGAATAGAACGTACCTCAAAAACTGTGACTTGGGTCGGTATAAAACACACCTCCAGATACAACTCCACCGCTGCCATGGTCCCTCTGATAGTTTTCTGGTGTCTCCGGGTTGTCTTGACGTTGACGTTTCGACGTTCCTTGCTCTTGCTGGATATCCTCAGTTTTTTTGCTCTCCAAGCGGTTTGTCGGGCTATATTCTTAATTCTATTGCGGTTCTTTTTCTTTTCTTTTCCCTCGCTTTTCTCTCCTGTATTAATAGCTGTGTCGGCAGAGAAGACAATGGCTTCTTAGGGTTGCTTTCTTGCCAATCCATTAACTTGTGTAGGTTGCGTCTGAGTAACATCAGAGATAGAAACTATCTTTGGGCTTTCAATCTGTTCGTTTCTAATCAGCATGGTACCATTGTCGGATGCTTCACTACACTTTTTCGTTTGGCCCACCTTCGCGAGGCCCAGAACCGTTGAGCCCATTTCCACAACCTTTCCTTTATCCTGTGGTATAATATTATTTCCTTTCTGAATAGGATTTATTGCTGTAGTGCCTTGCGTGGGATTATTCCCTATCATATCATAATGATTTGTTAGTCCAGATTTACTCCCCGTAGGATTCTTTCCTTTCTCATTCTTGCCACGTCATGCCATCAACATCCATGGTCCAAAACCAGTATCTCCGATCAGGGGGTCGGCATCGGCATCAGAGGACTGTTCTTAGGTTGATGGAACTAGGACTTGAAATAACAGGAAGTGTCTCGGTACTCGGCTCAACTTCACTAACTTGACCAGTTTGTGGTTCACCATGTTCACAGTGGGAAGCATAGTATCCGTACCTGCCGCACTTGAAGCAGATGACATCTAGACCTTCATACTCCACTAGGCACCTCATACCATTGATGATAACCGCTTTTTCCAAAGGACGACTAAGATCAATCTCAACGTACACTCGAACAAAGCATCCCCTGTGAAAGTGCAGCGTCTTTGGATCAATCGTTATCGACATTCCCACTCCTTGGGCCATCTTCCAAATAATGACTTCATGATACCATTGCACCGGAACTCTTGTAATCCGGATCCAGGTAGGCGCAAAGGTGATGGGGTTGGAAGTGATAAAATCCGGCGACCACCTCTTCATAATAAGACATCTTCCAAAGACGAACCAAGGTCCACCGGTCAATATCATCATGAGCTCATTCTCGCTCCCGAATTTGGGTAAGAAATAATTATTGTCTAGATCAATTAGCTGCATATTCTCCCGCAGTTCCAAAGTTGTCTGATCTTCCGCTCCATTACTGGATAAGCGATTGGGAACCCCAAAACTTTGAAAACAATTGACTGTCTCCACCTATCTTCAAGGTCCTCAGTCACCTTCTTATCAATAATCATGACTGGATCTCAATCATCACCATAAGGGTAGCTTACAGTTATCTCATGTAGATCCTCCTTCGTTAGTTCATTCTTGATAACTGAGATATTTTTCACCCCTCCAAAAACTTCACCCCAAGATCGAGCACCGGGGCCATAGCAGTGCCAGAACCCGACGTACCAGATGTCGCTATGACCGAATTTGGAGGGCCTGCCAGAGGTACATGCATTGTAACACCCTATGCTAGGGCTTTCGTCACCTAAATCAACTATTTCATTATTTTGCAGCGTGTGGGGTGTGTGTGTGTTGAGACACAACTGATGCTTCTCCCATAACTGAGTCCACTTCCTCAATCTTACCACGACCTTCATCTTTAGTAACCACTGTCATAACCGGAGGTGTTTCCTCCGCAATACATTTCATAACATTTTGGTTAAGTTTAAGTACAATTATTATGTGTGATTGTTACCCTACAATTATCAAGGTGTTAATGTTTTCCCTTGAAATTTTATTTTTTGGGACGATTTTTTGTATTTTTAAAGGATTATCAACCTAATCTATTTACGTGAAATTTTTTGAGAGATTTTGTTATCTCACGGAGTATAATCTATTATACATACTAAAAGAGAACACAGACTTTGCTGACGTGACGCGTTGTGGAAGCAATATTGAAATGGAGCTCTTGTAAACTAATTTTTTAAGTAAAATAATCTTAATTTATTAAACTAACAATCTGTTATTGAAAAATTTCGCGTAACTTTTTTTTTGTCCAACCAATCTATTTTTAGGGACAATAAACCATAATTATTTTTTTAAAATATGGAATTTGCTATCCCACATCGATTATCAAGGAAAAGTGACACTTTGATAAATTGTAGAAATAAACATAAGTTTGAAGATTAATGTTATCTTCTGAGTTTACACTTATTTCGTTTTAATATCAATAATATCAAGCGAACATAATTTTTGAGTTTACACTTATATCAAGTTTATCTTCTTCTTTTTCATAATTGGACTGTCGTGCATGTGGTCGAGCTTTCATGACAAATATTATCTTCTGAATTTGTATTATATTATATCTGCACAATTTTATTTGTTTTTTGAATTAATTATTTCGAATATATTTTTGCATTGCATATATATCGTTTATTCTTTTGTCATTTATTAATATTGTGATTTTTATAATGCATATATATAGTGAACACTCCTGACCTGATATGTCCCATATGCAGTCATATTTATACGACAAACTAGGTCAACAATTATATTGTTATTATTTCTTTTATAAGTGAATACTTTATTACATAAACATTCGTAATCAAATCAACAAAATATAATAAAAAAAATACATCTACAAAAAAATACTAATACAAAAAAAAATAACAAAAAATCTATTTTCAAATACCCGTGCAAGATACGGATTAGATTTTAATTTTTCCTCCTAAACATAAATTCTCGTAAGCTTAAACTCAACACCCATTTTTTAATCTACCATATTCGACCTATCACCCATACATTTACAAATTTTCCCTCTTTTTCCACACTGGTTTATGTATACCCATCGAACTGGGAATTGGAAAGAAAGCGACCCTAATCTTGACTCATTAGGTCGGATCGACCCGAACCAAATATATCCGATCCGACCCGAACCAAATATATCCGAATCTTTGTAATTCGGATCAGTCAAATCGGGTCAAGTTTTGAGAGGTATAGTTGTCGAGCGTAGGCCACGGCGGAGTTTCTTAACTCCTAGTCGTAGAATTAAGCAACGACGAGTTGTATTTCTTCAAAACCAAAAAAGCAAACTCCCAAATCTCCAGCTCCTTTCTTCATTGTTAATCGATTCAAATTTAAATTCTGCGAATCCAATCCGACCTCTATTACTTGAATCCACCCCCGAAAGCAAGCAAAGTAGATCCGTATCTCAGTTTACTGTTTCCGCGGAGAAATGTAAATTGTTGTCTCCGTCTCTTTCATCAGAAACAACCCACATTCTTCTGACTTGGTTCATTCTAGCTCTTCGATCTTGCGAATCGGTCTTCGTATCTCAACTACACAAGGTAGGTGCAAACTGAAACTGCTTTCGTGACTTGTTATTTGTGGATGTGTATGATTTTATTTCATGTTCTTCTTCTGTTGCTTGCTATTTTGCTCTCTGTTTGATTTCGTGTTTCCTTGCTTGGTTTTGAACTCGATTCCCTTCTACAGGCTGCTAAATCATTTCTGCTGAATCTTCTTATTCTGCAATTAATTGTTTTCTCTTTTTAATACGTACTCAGTGCTAATAGAATCTAATTTTGCAACCCTATGGGATTTCGAAAGGTTTATTTGGGAGAGCGCAACAGTAGATCCAGTGCGAAAGCTGTTTGATTTTAAAATTATAGCCATTGACCATCCACTTATCTCTGTGTATACGAGTACAAAGTAATTTTTGGTTTTGGTAGGTGTTGAGTAATCAATCAATGATGAAGTCTATGTCCCGGGATGATAATCTATGTAAATCTGTCAAGGATCTATGAAGGAGGATTAAATACCCATTGATTGTTATCTTGCCACTTTTGTGTTTTACGGCCTCCAAATCTGTATTCTTGTTGAAAATTTAAGTTAGACATTTTGGCGAACAAATTTAATTATGGCTCTTTTCCTATACATGCTGCTGAATTTAGCTACAAATCATTACAAATGTAGATCAATTCCGTGGAATGTTCTTTCTTTTTTTTTTCTTCAGGTTTGTCAAATCAATGGATTGGATGCTTCATAAAAAGTAGGCTACGGGTGCCAGAAGAAATGCAAGGGTCTTCTGGACTGATAATTGGGATCTCAATCGGAGTTGTCATAGGGATCCTTCTAGCAATTTTTGGCTTGTTCTGCTTCAGGTATCAGAGAAAGCGTTTGCGAATACAGAGCAGCAGCTCCAGGAGGGCAGCAACTCAACCTATCCGGACCAACGGCATAGATGCATGTACAATTTTATCAGATTCAACCCTCGGTCCTGAGTCACCCAGAAGTGCTGATAAGAACAATAGGTCCTTGTGGTTTGATGGATTCAGAAAGAGCAATGTTATAAATGGATCTGGGATACCCGAGTATTGCTACAAGTATGCTCTTCTAGAAACTCATCTGAGAAATTGCTATTACTATAGATGAGATTAGGCAAAAAGTAGGTGGTTGGTTTATGAAATGACTTTTAGCAGATACTGCAGTCAAAATGGTTGTTGGGGTAGTTTCATGGGTTAGGTAATGATGATAGAATAATGGCTTCCCTCAAAAGTTGTTTTTTATCCAAATCTTACATTAAATGGAAACTTCACTTGTTTTTGTTACAATTTGATAATTTCCCCATCTGTTTGTATTTTTAGTATATCATGTCATAATCCTACTAGTTCTCATTATACGATGTTAGCATTGTGCTTTTATTATTGTTTATACATACTGTAACAATGAAAAAGTAAGTGAACGTGATGAAAATTTTCTACATATAGGAACATGCTTTGCTTTGCTCTCGTGGATGCATTGAAAAAAGTAATTTGTACAACTCTTGCAGGGATTTGCAGAAAGCAACTCATAACTTCACAACAATAATAGGCCAAGGGGCATTTGGTCCTGTATATAAAGCTCAGATGGCAACTGGTGAGATTGTTGCAGTGAAGGTACTGGCGCATGATTCTAAGCAAGGAGAGAGGGAGTTCGAAATGGAGGTTAGCACTGCTTTAGATATATGTTCAATCGCCTTTGATGTGTTACCTTATAAATTCCACATTTATGAGTCTCATTCTTGCACTCTTTCATATTATATTAATGCCCTTTTCCTTTTGGGCCCTGTGCCTTTTTTTTGCCTGTTTGTTTTCAGCTTAAGTTACTGGGAAGATTACATCATAGGAATCTTTTGAATTTGGTTGGGTACTGTGTAGAGAAGGGGAAGACTATGCTGATATACGTGTACATGAGCAATGGCAGTTTAGCATCCCATTTGTATGGTAAGTTGATTATTAGCACTTCGTGCTTGATTTTACCAAATAGTATCTGTAGAATGTGTAGGATTAATTCCTATGTGGATTAGTTACATGGTGATTGGTATTTTTGTTTCTGAGTAATGTCAGTTATATTGATCTAGAACGTCTAACTTATATTCTGGAGACGGCGACATGTATAAGTCCTGTCAGAATAGTTGTATCAGATGATTCAGATGCCAATGGCACTTGCAGTGGAATTCTGATATATATCCTTCATCACCACCTAGCAAGTTGGGTTTGTAAACCACTCATTTTAATGTGAAGATGCAGATAATGCTTAGTTTGGTTGTTGGTGGTATGATATACATAAAACCAATATTTTGAGAAGCTATAAACCTTTTAAACTTACTTATCGACTGTAAACACTTATCAAGCTTAACTATAAACCAATTAAACTTATAAAATTTTCTAATTATCTATATGTATTGTTTAATATCATTATGGACATGTTAACACAACTTTGTCAAGAAAGGGGAAATAGGTGCTTGCTTGATGAGTTGATATTCAATAATGCTTAGGATATAAATTACCAGTAAATCTGGGGGAATATCTAGTTATGTACAAGCCATGGCTAGAGGTTGTTAGTGTCAACATGGAAGAAAGGGTAATGGGTGGGTAGGGTGGACTAGAAAAATATGAGGCAGTAGAAGTGCAAGTTGCAGATATAATGTGGATTAGTAGGTCCTATAAGTGCAATAATCAAGCCCATGCGACTTCCTGCCGATAATGTTGGTCCCCTCCCTTCTGGATTGTTTAACTGGTAGCAGCACCTACATTTGACAGAATTGGTACTTGGCAGTAGCAGTCTGGCCCGTGATATAAATTTTATTAGCCAAAACTGAAGTTTCAAGATCAGCAGAATAGGTATATATGTTAATATAAGCACTTAGCATTGGTATTTAAGCGGTGGTGGGTAATGACCTGATGTCATGTGATCCACCCACTCAAACATTGGGATATATGTTAATTGAGAAAAATGTCATGTGATCACATGACACGATGCTAGTATGCATACCTAGGGTTGTGCACTTTTGGTTGATAGAGGGGCCTCTTGTATTTGATTGGAGACGTGAAATTTGTCAGATGTTATACTTTAGTGACTAGTTCATGACAATCATATTGTTAGTGTTTAAACTATTTTTTTTTGGAAAAATTGAAAATCAATTGGCATATCACGCATGCTTAACTTTTTTTGGAGACTTGAAATGCTCAGTAATCTTTCCTTTGTGCTTCTTGAATTTATAGGTGATAAAAAAGGTCCTTTGAGCTGGGATCTAAGGGTATATATAGCCCTTGATGTTGCTAGAGGCTTGGAATATCTCCATGACGGGGTAAGTTTTCAATTTTGACGATTCATGTGGCCAATTTGTGTAATAAATTCACGCGTCATCCTATACGGCTAAAACTTTCCTTTGTTTCAGGCAGTCCCTCCAGTAATACACCGTGATATCAAATCTTCCAATATTTTGTTGGATCATTCAATGAAAGCCAGGGTATGTCTCCTAGGCTGGGAAACTGCGAACCTCTATAGGATTTCATATATTAGTTACCTTTTATCAATCTGATGGAAGAAGTTTCAGAGCCATAGATGTTATATTTTAAGAAAGCTGTGGTTTGAAGTCCTTATTATGTTTGAATCAGGTGGCTGATTTTGGGCTATCGAGAGAAGAAATGCTTGCTGGGCATGCAAGCAATTTGAGAGGAACTTTTGGGTATTTGGATCCTGAGTATATATCAACAAGGAACTTCACAAAGAAAAGTGATGTATACAGTTTTGGAGTTCTGCTCTTTGAACTTATTGCCGGAAGGAACCCTCAACAGGGTCTCATGGAATATGTGGAACTGGTAAATATCTTACTTAAAATTTTACGAGTTACAGATCTCTTAATGAAAATAGTAATGGATTGAAGCTTTGCTTTACACTTTAATTATTCTTGGACAAACCATGCATATAGTCTCAAATTTGATTCATAAGCCTGTATAACAGAATAATCTTCTGTTTTGGCATAGGCCGCAATGAACACGGGTGGAGGGACTGGGTGGGAAGAAATAGCAGATTCCCGTCTTGAGAATGAATTTGAGACACGGGAGCTAAACGACGTAGCAGCTCTCGCTTACAAGTGCATAAACCGTTCTCCTAAGATGAGACCCTCAATGAGGGACATAGTTCAAGTCCTCACGAGGATCCTGAAATCAAAGCACAGCAGGAAACACCAGAAGAAGCCTTTATCGACTACACCGGAAGAGGTGTCTGTTGACGCGGACCAACTGGAGGCCAAAACACCGTTGAGCGAGTACAGGAGAGATTCCATGGAGAGCATGTCCATGTCGGAGGTGAGAACTTCACTGAGTGAGCATAGAAGGGTGGAGTCTACGGACACCGAAAGCATGGTTGATAGTGAAGCTGGGGTTTGATTAATCAAAGGTCACAAGGGGTGACCATTTGTTTGTTCATTGTAAATTTGATTGATCTCCTATGTTTGATATAGTTTTAGGGCATTGTGAATTTGTGATTTTGTTGTTTCTGTCTGTAACTTGATGTAGAGCTTTCTCTGTTGATTGTTTGGGTGGTGCCCCGTGCGCGCCCCTTTGTCGTCCTGGTCATACGGCACCGAACCACGATTGGCTCGGAATTTTGCCAGTGCAGGTAGTTACCTTGTATTTTGTTGAAATTTTCCATGCCATGTTTGACACCTTCTGTATATTGAAGTTTTTGATGATGACCTGATTCTCATGATGAAAGCTATATAGAAACTTCTATGGTCAACTGTTACTTAAAGATATAAAAAACCATATGAATTAGGATCAAAGATATTTGAAAAACTTTACGTATCGTAATGGCATGTATGACAGGCAAGCAAGTCTTAGAAAATGATATTTGAACAGAAGACTCTGTCTTGTTTATATTTTTTTTGTTGAAATGCAATTTTCATTTGGAAATTTTTATAGGATAAAGAGGAATTTAGGTTCATAAGCCCTGAACTTTATCCCCATTATCGAAAGGCAGAAGAAAAGAAAAATATATACTGAGATAAGTCAAGACATAATACCATCAAACTAAACTTCAATGCATCCACAAACGAAAACAGAGACTACTCCTATGGTTTTGTTAAAAAAAAAATATAAAACATTGGGTATATGAGATGTGACAATACCATATCCTTAGCATAATCTTTTGCATTAAGACATGAGCATCTCAAGATGTGAAAGAACCGGGTAATTTTTTATATTGTACGGTAAGAGATTAGATTGGAACATCTCTTGTATACTCTCCAGCCTAGGGCATCCTTTCGGATGAGTTCTTCCACCCGGGGTAGTCGATGACGAAACCTGCGGGTAGCCGTGTCCCAATTCTACGAGCTTATCGCCAACACAATTGACTTCCCTGAAAATGTGATGGATCCTAACCTGACGGAAACTGGCCATAATGTTAGAAATATCCAAAATAATAAGGCTAAGTTCTCATGGGGGTTTCCAAATTTGTTTAGTAGAATTGATAATTGTAAGGTTAAACAATAAGGTCAAATTCTCGCGGGGTTTCCAAATTTGTTTAGTAGAGTTGATAATTGCAAAGGTTATCCCCTTCAATTTCAATTTTGGTTATTTCCAAATCATATGTTTTGATCAGACATTCCTGTAGCGCACATGCTTCAGCATGGAGGACCGATATGTTTCCACATTGTCCATAGCCAAGGGTAATGGTTGAAGCATTTTGGTCTCTAAGGATAAATCCGAAGGCAAATTCTCCAGATCCAAGTTTAGAGCCATCAAAATTAGCATGATGAATTCATTTTCGAGTTTAATCCAATCAATATTTCGGGTTTTCCTTTTTCTATTAGGTGTGTTTGATTTACTTTGAATCTTAATTTTGTTTGCTTCTTGCCAATCCTTTATTTGCGATTGAATAGCTAAATCAATGTTTAGTGATTTCTTATTATTAAAAAT
Organism: Fagopyrum homotropicum; assembly: GCA_033239125.1. Lineage (NCBI taxonomy): Eukaryota > Viridiplantae > Streptophyta > Magnoliopsida > Caryophyllales > Polygonaceae > Fagopyrum > Fagopyrum homotropicum. The sequence goes on along the minus strand of BSWB01000007.1, from coordinate 114,834,459 downwards.
TCTTTGATTTCTAGTGAGCCAAGATACTCCACCAAGTTATGGTCAATAGTACCAGTGTTTTATCATCTAGTTTATCTATTAGAAGAGTAAACATATTGGAATAGTTCTCGTTTGTGTTACTTAGAAGTTGGAGATCGTTTTTGATTTTTTCATCACTTATATTATTCTTCAAGAAGTGACATATAAAGAATAAATGTTTTGCTGGCTTATATGGATTGTTGCATAAAGTACATTGCATGTGAACAAGAACCTTTTGTTTCTCCATATTTTCCTTAGTTGAGAGTTCATTTATTGACAATTTAAAAAAAAATGTTTACATTAGGAGACATCTATTTCCTAAATCCAGGCATTTGAATTCGTCATTAACCCTTTGTTATTACGGATAAGGTCCATTGCCGATTTTGTGGAGTACAAACCTTTGTCCTCCCCCCCCCAATAAAGGCGGTCTCTAATGAAAGACTTCAGGAGTCGGTAGGACTTAATAGCGGTCATTATCTCTAGAGGAACAGAGTTTCCTAGTTTGTAGTCCAGTTTTTGGGAGTCCCATTTGTTTTCAAATATGTAATTGGTAATTGTTTCTTCCTCATTAATAATGATATTATTCTTATGTAGTTTAATGAGTGGCTTATTCGACATCCACTGGTTTTTCCAAAACTTTACGTTTTCCATCACCTACACTCAATCGAAAACCTAAGTCAATTTCAAGTCTAAGATTTATAACTCTCTTCCATTTTCAAGAGGTATTCTTTGTAGTTTTGTAGTTCCATAAAAATGAACCTTTAAGGTATTTTTCGTTTATGACCCTAACCCATATATTATCTGGTTCAACTATAATTTTCCACAAAAGTTTCATTTGGAAGACCTTATTCATGTCCTCTGCTTTTCTAATACCCGCTCCACCTCTTTGCATAAAATTTTATCTCAGCCGATAAGAGGGTGGAAATTGGGCCCTTTGTTCCGAAAGAAAGTTCAATTTATTTGATCTAATTTCTTATGAATACTTCTTGGGAGCATAAAGTTTTGCATGATGAAATTTGGTTTAGCATTAAGGTCTGCCTTGATTATGGTTGTTCTTACTTCTTGAGAAAGCGTGAAAGCCTTCCATTCAATTAATTGTTGTCTAGATTTTGTTATCGCATCTTCAAATACACTTTATATTTACTCTACTGTTAATAATTAGACACTCAAGATATTTATTCAAGCAGTCTGTAGCGGTTATTCCAGTATTTAATTGGAGTTGTCTTTTCACATTGGACCCAACAGTTTTTGTAGTTTGTAAGGACAATTTATGGAAGTTAACATTTTGTCCTGAGATATGACAGTGTCCATTCAAGAGATCTAGTACCTCAATACTTGCCGCTGTTGATGCTTTGACAATATTATTATATCATCTGCAAATGTAAGAAATGGGATAACAGTCCCACCCCTAGTTATTGAAAATCCTTTTTTTAAAAAAATTTTGGTTACTTTGTTTTTGTACCGTTCGTGCAAGAACTTCCGCACCTAAATTGAATAGCTAGGTGAAATTGGGCGCCCTAGCGTAACCCTCTTTTGGAATATATCAGATCCATAGGTTTATCGTTGATTAGAATAGAATAGAAAATTGTAGAAATACATCTCCTAATCCAGTTAATGAATTTCTTCTCAAAGCCAAAATTTTCCATCACGGCAAGAGAAAGAACCGGCTTTTGAATAATTTGAGGTCCAATGTGATAACCTCTCATTGTTGCTAATTGTATGTATCTACAGAATTCGATGTTCTCGTTCAGAAGGATGTAGGGAGGCTAGTGCACTCCCACAAGTGACCAACCCGAATCCTTTTATGTTCAAACATCTCATATAACTTACCCACTTTGTCAAAGCATCTATTTCAAAATATTCACACATCCAATAAAAACTGTCACATTGTCTTTTTTTTATATTATCCTTTCTTATTTTGAGACCAAACATCTCCTTTTTTAGATGTTTTGAAAACATCTGCAAATTGAGATGCTTCTTCATCTTCAATTGCTTATTATTACATTTTATAAGATCGATCCTTCCAAACATCCCTTGATAAACATGCCCTAAACACTTAACTACCGCGATCACCACACTACTAAGCCTAGGGTTACCCTTCAACATTAAGCTTTTCCTAGCCATGTGCAGGTGGTAGGCTCTTGGATCAATTTTTGACTTGATAGAATACCATTGAACAAACCAAACTTGGCAAAGAATATGAAGCCTGGTCACTCATCCTGTGGAGTTTGCCCATTGTTGTATTGATATCATTAACATCTATTGAGATCATCTTGACAGTAATATGTACTTTTCACTAATTACAGATCTCAAAATCTTGACAAGTTAAACCACCAATACCGTATAAAAGAAGTCTCAGAGAAGAGAAAACACAAGAAAGAATGGAAGGGGAAATGGGTGAGTCCAAGCTCACAAAAATCTCTTTGTCGTTGATTCGATTCGATTCTCGTGTGGCTCCACTCGAAATCGCTCGGTGTTGCATACAAACATGTTGATCAAGCGTCTCTGATGTTGCAGCTCTTGATGAAGCGATCAGAGAAGTTAACATACTTAGCCCACAAGGGTCTTAGCTGAGGAAATGCAATCTCAAGCCAAGGCTTAGCTCTACCATTAAAATGTATCACTCCTGCGCTCTCAGCATCCGCTATGCTCGTGTTCTCCTGGTAGCCGAGCCCAAGCATATGCCAGAACGAATCAATGATCTGCACATGCCCGTGGAACGCAATCAATCCTGGCGGAAGTGTCCCTAGTTGCCACAAGCTGAGGTCTGATTTCAGGTTCTGAAACAACAACATTTGCATGAAATCACCATTTCAATAGATATATATATTGTCTTATTTAGCAATGTCATACTTTGTCTAGCCATTGATGGTAGGTTGCACTTATGTTTGTCTTCCTCCAAGCATCAAGATCAAAGATATTCATTCCGTAAGCCCACGCGCATTCTTCCGGATCAAAGCTCTTAGCTATCAATGGATGAGAGAAGTTCAAGTAGCTCTTTAGTTTCTTTGACATGACAAACTTATCTTCCCCTCTACAAGTCTCCACAGCTCCATTAACCTTCCCGTTCATTTCGATGTCCCAAAGCCGCAACAAGTCAGTCTGAACCACGATATCATCATCGAGGAAGACTACTTTCTTCAAACTCGGGAACAACTTACATACATAAATACATACATAAATACATACATACATACGTGAAAAATTCAGTCTTAACACTGACCTTATATGAATGAACTACTTTCTTTCTTACTTACCTCAGGTAGATGAATCCTGATGTGATTCATTAAGGAATTATACTTGGGGCTAAGAGCTTGCAACTTGGCCGCGATTACATTAGGCTTCTCGGAATTATTAGCAACGATTGCGGATTGTCCACCGCGAAACTGAGCTCTAGCCTTCTGATCCTTCTCCATGGCCTCTAAAACAGGCACCTTCCCCTTTGAGAACCAATCAAAGTGGTGCAAAGCCTTCACCTCAATGATGGCAGGAGTAAGGGGATGCAAAGAGAACCATGCTTGCATTGGCGAGTACGTCTTCTCGTCTGTGATGATATGGAGGACAATCTTCTCAGGGTAAGCCGTGTTCCGAACCAATGACGCAGCCACCACCGCGGCTGCAAGGATATTATCAGACGCCAACACGAAGTGGTACAATGAGTTGTCAACCAAGAAAGGAACCACTTCAGGGTCAGGTAGCTGCAGCCTAGCTCCTGCATTCGTCGTGTGCTCGTACGCTAGTCGTAGAGCTAGGCAATGGAGTTGCTTCGGTATGCTGCTTGACGCTACATGGCGGTATAGATACTCTTGGATCTTCGCTCTTCTTGTTCTTTCTTCTAGAAACTTCACCTGTTATAATAAGATAATAAATATAGGTAGACTGATATGATGAGCAAAGGACCGAGCGAGACATATTCTATCCATTATATAGGTTTTATGATTGTATTCTTTTATCCTTATATTGAAAACCCTAACTGCAAGTTTCATGTAGCAAAACCAAAAACGTTTCCTCTACTCTTCTTGCTATTCCACTGATTAACTAAAAATCGCAGTTACTTACCATAGCTTTGAGCCTGAGAGCAAAAGTTCTAGCATCTGGCTTGTCAATCTTCATCTGAGCCGCAAAATCCTCGAGTGACTGAGGCTCATCCGGGCCGGGTTCGGTTGCATCTTCAGGACTGCTATCTTCTTCAAAGACTTGGTATATAATATCAGGCACCTGTTTTTGCTCCGTCTTTCCAACTAGTCTTTTCCCTAGACAACCTGCAATCATTCATAAACAATAACTCAAAATTTTGATTATTGGATAGAAACATATGCAGAATCAATAGAAGTACCTAATGTAGAGCACTTGTATTGGTCATCAATGGAGTCGACAGTACTGAGAACAAAGACGAATCGGATGAGAAACGTAAAGAAGAGAAGAGAGTACAAGACCATCCTATACGAAACCTTCCTCGACCCGACCTTGACCTTGATGAACTCCCTTACCCCTTTGCCCGGCAGCACTGTCACATGCCTTAGACTCGGAGATATATGAAGTTGCATTGTGGAAACAACTCGAACCCGGAAATGAATGGCCGAAGAAAGAAATGGGTAAGCTCGATCTCTACCAAAGCTTGACTGACGGGTGAAGAAGATGAAGGATGTTAAGGAGAGGTTATAGTTTGACGTTGTTGTCATTTACCTACCGTTTGTATATATTGCTTAGCATGAAGGTTATATAAATATATTATTGAACAAGGTTTAAAGTGTGAAAAATGTAATGTATAAAGAACAGATGAAAGGGAGCTATATGTGTTCGGTATTGCTTTCCTTAGAGTCCAAAACGTGCAAGGGGTAATGAGGAAAGAAACATGTAAATGTAAACATAGATTGTATTGTTTGGTTGGGCCAATTGACCAATTGATGCTTACATTTGGTCTAATTTGTGAAAGGGACATTGTTGTTTTCGTTTTCATTAGTAAGTCGTAGGGAGAGAAAACAATCATAATCAGTGTGTTTGGTGAAGCTGATATCTTCAATATTGTAATCTTTTCACCTAATTGGGTATACATGAAGCTTCTAGCTAGGTTAAGAAAGCAGAGGGTGAAGATGCATGAATAGCCCTGCACTAAGTCGGGGACAACACTATAGTAGCTATCTCTTCTTGTACCTTTGCTTTGACCATCTCGTATACGTTCTTTTGGCTTCTTACGTGCACGGATTTAAGGGTAGGTTGAGATGTGCTACAATCTACCCCATTGTAACACCCCGAATCTGCGGAATATCGGGATGCTACGGACGAGACCTCACAATGGGTCCCGACCCTTATATTGACAACAATTTCACCGGACCTTTTCAACATGGCACAAATAAAGGCAAAAACTCAAATCGTTATAATGTATGCGAGAAAAGTAAAGATACAAGGTGAAAACTCAGCCGAGTCCTCAAAACGACACAAACCTCAAAACATAAATCCGAATCCATACATCAAGAACCATAAAACCAAACATAAACAGAATAATCCCAAAAACGCCCCCGTCCTATAATGTACGGCGACCCTCGGCTGCCCGCTCCTCCACCTCACTCGGCGGCGTCCCTAACCTGTGGGACAACTACACAAGCGGTTTAAAACCGTTAGCTCTATTCTAAGCATTAAAAACATGGTGAAGGCACAAACACACTCATACATCATAACATCACATAATCATGTTAAACAAACAAGTCTGGTTTATTATCTTTATTTATTAGGTCATATCTCGTTCTAATTCAACTTCTTTTGTGACACGAGAATCTCCCGAAACTCGCATCGGTCCCCACTTATCGCATGGAACGGTACGGATGCATCCGACCGTCTAACCGCACGGGCTAGTCGCCAAGAACCTCCTAACTCTACGTAAGAGCTAGACAAGTTGTCACCGCCCGTTATCATACACTTGGGCCAAATAATATATAAAGGTCGGCAATCCTAATTTCGGTTTTATAAGTTATAATGAAAGCGGTAAAATACACACCACCAAGCACTCAATGAATCTAATTCATAGAATACAAGCTAAGTAAGTCCGAAGACTTACCTCTCTCAAGGTAACTCAAATAAACCACTCTCAACTTCCCGCAGGAAAACGCTCAAAGCCTAGCCAAGCGAGACACTCTATCAATAACCAACTAAAAAGCTAGAAGTCCTCGGACTTCTAGTCTCCAACATATATATATATATATGAGGTCCTAACTCTAGCATGCTAGGTCCAACCTATAATCTCGAAGATCATCCTAAGATCGTAAAGAAGATTATTCAACAAGCTCAAAATCCAACTACTAATGCCTATTGTTCGAGGCCACTACATTGCATTTGCTCTACGTTATGCTAAATTCACCTAGCATGTTATAATACCATTACCGAACTAACGAAGGAGAAGGTACTCACACGAGATCCAAGGTGAAGCACGGTCTACGGAGTCAAAAACGGGTTCGATGGCCTTTATTGGGCGCTTCCGGACCTAAGAACAAAACTAAGCAAAATTAGCTTGAACGCTAATTTTGAAAGGAAGGTTTAGCGCATGAAGATCTTCCAATGAAAACTCCGCTTTCAAAACCGAGGTTAAACCGCAATTCAAATTTAGCCATCAATCGGATTTAAGCCATCAAAGGCACCATAGTTAATTTGCAAAGGAGTTGGGTCACAACTACAACAAAATTAAGGGTCCAATAATATAATAATCTACTGCAGGGCATCTTAGTTCCTTTTTCAAAGTTTTGGGGTCACAACAACAATTATCAACAAAATGGGGTTGTTCGCTCCAAAAGGTGTGTGTAAGCTTTTTTATTTATACCAAGAATAATTACAAACAAGCGAACCCGCAGTGTATGGATCGATTGTAATAAAAGCAAGAATTTCAGGGTTGAACACAGGGACTATGGTGAAACAAAGATCGGTAATTCAGGTTGTCAATTAAAAATAAGCAACAAGCAAAGATATCAAAGATGATGTAATAACCAGGTAAAGAAAATGCGGATTCTAAAGATTAAAACATCCAGTTGTGATTCCGACTCAAGATCTCAAAAGATAACGTGAACAAAGCTGATGTTTGCAAAGGGAAGGTGTTTCTAAGGTGGGAATAGATCACCGGGTAAGTCTCACTACTCACTATCCCAAACCAAAGATCCTCTCACCGGGTAAGTCTCAAGGTACTAAAAAAAGGAACTATAATCTCAAACCAACACACCACCCAACGGGATAGAATCAATCTTTACCGGGTAAGTCTCAGGCTAACTCTCAAAGATGGGATGAAAGCACACTCAAACCCCAATAAAGGATAAAACTTTATTACCTAACACTCATGATCTTGGGTATACAAACAAAAGAATCATCAGGTAAGTCTCATCCTAGGCTTGCGTTGAACCAGGAAAGGTATAACAAGGTTAAGATTTGGCAAACTGAAACTTCAACTCAGATAAGGATCAGGAAAGGGCTCTCCTTGCTCATTTTATGTACCATCTCGGTCGAGATGTTCCACGACTGACCGAGGTATTCGTCGGTTAAGGTAAAGGCTCGAGCTTTCAGGGTCCACTAGGATAAAGACTCATTCTTTCATCGTCTTTCCCACAACCTTCAGTCAATCACCCTAGAATCGCATAAAGAACTTAGCCAACAATCATCATGATAACAATGTTCAAATATATAAGAAAAGAATCAATATTCAAACAAGAAAACCTTAACACAAAGGTCTCAATAACTCAATTAATCAATCAAACAAACAATCAAACAACGTTCCTCAATCACAATCAGAAAGACAACAAATCAATCCAAACTAAGAAAATCTTACAGCTTCCTTCAAAGCCTTCAACCTTCCTTCAAAACTAATTTCCTTGGATTCTTCAACCCTCCAAACTTCCTTCAACTTTCTGATCTGGAGAACTGCAGCTCCGAGATAAATAATCTCCAGAAAATCAATCTCTTTATATAGGAGAATCACTTTCTTAAGATAAAATATCCTTAAAGGCAATTTCCTTCTTTAAATTATCTTTCAATCTTTCAAATAAATCAGCTAAAAAGATATGCTTCCTTCCTGGAAAATCATCCTAATATATAGGAAATTCACTTTCTAAAAATAGAAAAACTCAACCAAAAATAAAGATCTTATGTCCGTTAGATTATTCGTCTCGGTCCAGCCTGTCCTGAAGATTACCTCGGTCGAGGTGACACTGTAGCCAACCGAGGTGAATCTCAGCTGAGTGTGAATCTCTCTAATCTGGTCCAAAATCAAGCTTCCATCTCATTTCCATGGTTCCTGAGCCTTTCTTGTAGCTCCTCAATGCTCCATAATGTAGCTCCAATGACTCCTTAACTTCCTTAGCTCTATTTCGTTTCAAAATGTGCTAATTTCCCTACAATGACAACGAAACTAGGTGTAGACCTCGATTCTTGCAAAGGTAGACAAAACAACATAATGATCAAAGAATATACATCCATACATGCAGATTTATGAAGATAAAATGTCTAAACCAATCCCAAAATACAAACTATAATACATGCTATCAGGGGTCAAAACCAAATTAAGTACAAAAATGAGGGCAAAAATTTAAAAAAAACACAAAACTCCTCCTTCATCTACTGCTACTCGCGACAGAAGAAGGAAATGGGAGAGGCTCCCGGCGGCTGCCTAGGCGGAGGAGAGGAGAAGCGGCCGGCGTGCAGGCGGGGACTCCAGCGGCGGTTAGCGGCGGTTAGCGGCGGCCCAGTCTCCGGCTAGAGGCGGCCCACTCCGGCGGTTGCTACACAAAAATCAGGGCAATAGGTTGTCACACAGAGGGGAGGGAAAAAAAAGATGGAAAAAGGAAAAAGAAGTAAAAGAGTAAAGAGGAGTGAATTAGAATAATTAACTCGATCAAACATCCGGAACAGGATCCCCAAATCGGGAATTTTTTATCTATCCGGCTAAAATAAAATTAATAAAAGATACGGAATACATACATGTATCTCAAAATAATAAAATACCCGAAAAATATATTTTTAAATATAAAAAAATACTTTAAATAATAACTCGAGCAACTAACGAATCGATAGAAGGGCAAAAAAAAAGTCGGAACGCACCCAAATAAACGGGGCGTTACACCCATATTCTAATAAAAATAATATGAAAAATAAACATGCAATTTGGCTTGATGTTAAAGGGAATGGGTGCTTATAAAGCTCTGGGGTAGGATTTCAATCGGTCTTTTTCTAAAAATGTTGTACGGTGGTGGGAAGCTCCGTGAGTAAGGTTGTTAGGAACTTCTTTGAGTCTCACAAACTTCTTGTGGGTATTAATAACACCCTTATCAGTTTGATAGCCGAGGTGGGCAAACCAAGCGGATAAGTTAATTCCACCCCATTGCCCCGTGAAATCGTTCATTGTAAAATCATGACTAAGGTTCTTATCACCCGCATGAAAGGGGTTACGAAGGAGCTTATAGGCCCCACCCAAGGCAGTTATATACCGGGTCGTCTCTTCACTACATGAGAAAGAAAAGTCTTGGGGGGGGGGGGGGGGGAGGGAAGCGTATAAGACACTAAAGTAGGATTTTGTTATTGATACTTTAAATTGTCCTTTCTTCCTACAAAGTTGGGTGGACATGATATGTGAATGTATCTCTACTCTCAAAATGCAACTTCTTTGGAATGGGAGTTAACATAACATTTTACCCTGGAAAGAGGGATTGGACCGGGTATGTGACCCTATTTCATCTTATTTGTTTGTTTTATGTGTGGAAATGCTCATCTATGATTCGTTTAGGTCCATGGATGGGAAACCATCTACTTGTCCCGGGGAGGTCATCCTTTATCCCACCTATTTTTCGCCGATGACATCTCTCTCTTTGCTGAAGCGTCACCGAATCAACTGAAGAGGATTATGGATTGCTTCAATGTCATCTACCAAGCCTCGGGGCAACACATCAATTTTGACAAATCCAAAATTTTCATATCATCCAATGTTCAAGGGGACATGAAGCTCATACTCATTTAGTTGAGTGGTATCGAACTCACTTCTAAACTTGGTAGTTATTTAGGTATGCAATTCTCCATAAATGTGTCTCCATGGCCTTTTTCTCGTATTTACTGATATAACTTGGTAATTATTTAGGTATGTCACTCCTCATACGCAATTTTCGGTATCATATGTTGCATACCCATTTCTTTTGGCCTCATAAGGGTTGTAAGCCTTGACGAGGCTCTTATGAAAAATTTTGGAAAAGATAAGACATATCATATACGGCTACCCATTTCTTTTGAATTGACCTCATATGTTTAGGGATGTTGAGCACCTAGTTAAGAGGTGTATTGATTGTCTATCCCTACGTCCCCTTGGGACTTGGGAGGATATTGCTATGAATTTATTGTTGGATTGCCTCGGACTAAGAGAAGTCAAGATTTGATATTTGTGGTTGTAGATCATTTCTCTAAGATGGCTCATTACATTGCTTGTTATAAGACATATGATGCATCTAACGTAGCTATCCTTTTCTTTAGGGAGTTAGTGAGGTTACATGGGGTGCATGAGACCATAGTGAGTGATGAGGATGTTAAGTTCCTTAGTTACTTTTGGAGGACTTTTAGGAAAAACTAGGAACTGGATTATTGTTCTCTACTTCTAGTTACTCTCAAACCGATGACCAAACCGAGGTAACCACTATGACTCTTACTACCATTCTTAGAACCATTATTAGGAAGAATCTTAAGGCTTGAGAAGATTCTTTACCTGATGTTGAGTTTGCATTTAATAGAACACTTTATTCTTCAACTCAATTTACTCTTTTTGCATGTGTTTATGGGTTGAACCTTTTAACCCCACTCGATCTTACTCATTTTCTTACGAAAAAGCGAGAAGATTTTGATGTAGAAAAATAGGTGGATTTCATTAGGAAGATTCATGAGGGTACAAGGAAAAAGCTACTCAAGGAGGTTGAAACCAATACATGCAGATCGAACATGGGGCGTCGTCAAAGTGTTGAAGAGGATTGGAGATAATGCCTACAAGTTGGAGCTTCCAAGCGAGTATGAAGGACCATCCAAAAAACAACCAAAAGAATCATTGGCAAGAGCTCAAGCAAAGAATTTTGGAGAGAAACTTGGAGAAGATATGCATGAGTTCAAGAATTATCTTGTGAAGATGGGAGCTCTAAAGACTAAACCAAGAGTCATTTTGCATTTTCAACCCGGAAACGGTTCAGCTGAACCCGATCCAATCTAGACCGCCAACCATCTAGTAAAGGCGTGTGCAACTTCGATGTTATTATAATTTTCGGCTCAATACTCTTTTGAAAGACTTATAGGTTATGTGTTATAATTGGGTCTTTTATATGTTTTAAGCCCAGTTTAAGTAGGGCTTCTTTTCTAATTATTTTCTGCCAAAAACACTCCTTATATTATATGACCTTTTTGATTGTTAATTACCTCAATTTTTGCACAAACTATACGTTTTACACGTGATGTTTTTCGGTATTTGTTAAAATGCAAACCGTTTACTTCCAAGTGTGAAGTAGAGAGCGAGCGACATCTTGTTCAACCTATAACTTGGACTTGTTTGAGTTGTTCTTCTTGCACGCGTCAAGTTGGTATCTTCTCTTGCATTTCACATTTTCACAAGCCTCCTTCAATTGTGGATTGGTAGACTGACCAATAACGTCGATGATAGTGGAAGGGTTCTACGATCATTCATCAGTTGTGTGATAGAGCTATACGCAACTTATCATGCTTTGAGTCGATTCGACCTAATCTATCCAACTACCAACCCATTCAACCACCGGATCATTACCCATCCCTACACAAGTCTTCCAAAGGAAGAAACCCATCACTTAATTCGGTACGGGATATCCATGCACACCTTATATCTCCCCGAGCCATCCATGCAACTCTGTTATAAGTCATCCCTTCAAGCTCACCAACTAGGGCCCACAACTTTGAGACATACTCCTTCCGGGCCCACCAAGTATGACCTACCCTATATATGCCCGATGACTTGACCAGTTTCACTAGCTTACCCGATCCACCACATCTTCATGAGCCATGGCCTACACACGCTATCCTAGATCCCCTCCAACCCATGATTGTTTCGGCCCTAGTGGCTAATTTCCGGATCCTATTTTTTTTTATATTTTTAGCCCATTAAGACATCTTTTAATTATGGGTTGATTTTGGGTTTTTAGTTATTATTTTTAGCCCATGTTTTATTTTAATTATTTTTATATAGTTGAAGTCTTCTAATAGGAAAACTTAAAGATAGATTGAGAGAATCATATCTTGTAGAGATATTTTTAATCGATCTTAGGAGATCATATCTTACTAGAAGGTTGATCCTATCTTAATATTTTCATATTAGAGAATAATATCTTATTCTAGATAAGATAGGATTCACTCGGATCCTTTACTTGCAGGCTACTTGAGCCCATGCCATATATAGGGACCTCTCGAGCCTTTTGTAATCGATCCAACTTTGAATTAAACACATTTTTTGGTATTTGCTAAAGTGCAATCCGTTTTGCTTCCAAGCGTGAAGTAGAGAGCCTATAACTTGGACTTATTTGAGTTGTTCTGCTTGCACGTGTCAAGTTGGTATCTTCTTGTACATTTCACAAGCCTCCTTCGATTGTGGATTGGTAGACTGACCAATAATGCCGATTTTAGTGGAAGGGTTCTACAATCATTCATCAGTTGTGTGATAAGGCTATATGCAACTTACATTGGATCTCCCCACTACCTACCGGAAGTATGAACTAAACCATATCTACACAATATTAGTCAATCAAACAAGTTCTCTGTGAGTAATCATAAGTAAAACGACTTACCTTGAATATCCGAGAAGCGATCAACGTAAAAAAGACTTCAAGCAAGTCCAAACATAAAAGAAAAAGACAATCAACCACCAAATTAATTCTTTGATTTGGGTTAGCCAACTTAACCGTTTTCCGTTTTAAAAAAAAAATCTTTGATTTGGTTGACCGCTTCAAGAGACCCTTGACGTTCAAAAACTTTTTGAGTTTTTCCTTTAATATCAACAAATGTCAAGTTGTGGCAAAATACATCAGTACTTTAAAGTACTTAAGAAGTATACTGCCCTTCTTTTCTTTTCTTTTTGCTTCATATACAACAAAAAAAAAACACACATCTTTTCCAACAATACAATATAACTGCCTTCAAAGAATGTCCTATCTTGCGTGTTACTTACGTCCTATTGCTTACACTTTTTCTTCACTTTCCCTATTATATAATATTTTTCATTTCACAAGAAACATTGCAGATGTGTGGTGTTATGTTACTGGTGCTGCTGCTGCTGCTGGCTTGGCCTGCAGTCACAACACATACGGTCAGTTAAAACAAGGAGCACTATGATGCTACTGCTGGTGAATTTGATCTACCTTTTTCAGATACTTCTTGTGAAGCTTCATTGCACCAATGCAAGCTTTCTTGGCATCTAAGCTCCCAGAAGTGTCATTCAAGATCTGGAGACCACAAGCAAAGGAACCAAAGTAATATCTTTATAAACACGACAGAAGCCCGACTAAACGAATCAACAAGTAGCAAAAGATTAAAGTACCTTAACAACATCGTCAATACCACGAGCTTGGGTAAGGAGCTGAGGACCCTTCTCCTTGAGAACACTAGCAACGAGGAAGACGGACATGGGAAGAGGGCCATCCTTAGCACCATTCTTGAGATTGTCCCTCTCATATTTTCCATATTGGCGTATTGATTTCGCTCTTCTGGTAACTTTCTCAGTGGATCCCTCAGCACCCTCCTCTTTCTCACCAGATGTATCAGGAGGTTCCTCGTACATCCAGAATAAGTCTGGGTCATACTCCAATGCCCACATCATCTGAAATTTCCAAACAACAATACAATAAATTCATACTTCAGGAACCGGAAGCACGATAAGAACCTACACTTCTAGATAGGAATGGGAAATACAGTACTAATCATTCCCTTAATTCTTATGCCACATTTTGAAACAAGAGAAGCATCTCAATCACACCAAACAACCGACTAATTTCCATACCTCCCAAAGATACAGAGAGTCCACAAATGAGAATTCTCGACGAAATAAAACCATAAGCATCCGTATAGCAAACAGATAGTCGCCGCCACCTAATGTTTCTGCTCTCCAAGAATTAAAAGAAAGCATCAGTAAATGAGAAAAATCAAGGACATCAATATTGAAATTACTTTATGGTTGAAATATACTGTTTGAAAAAATGATTTTCATAGGATACTCGTGGCTTTTATTTTTCCAAATTCAGGCTGCAATTTATTTATAACCTGGTAAATTTACATCTTAAGAAAAAGATAACATTAACATTGGAAAAAATATTCTTAAATCAACAATTTCACACATTCACAAAGTCAGTATATTCTTTGAATTATCAAGTAGGTAACATAATTTGATATGTATCCCTCTAAACATTCACATTTATAATCTTGATAGTTTGAGCTGTTAGCCGTTTAGGTACGAGATGAGATGAAACTTTTCTCTTTTGTGAATAATGTATTAATATTAATAATATTACTATTTAACTATTTTTTGTTAATATATACTTCAGGGTACCCATGATAAATTTTATTCAAGAAAAATATTTAGCACAGCAACTGAAAGGATATTTCTCTTGCACAGAGACATTACATTGTCTCAGTCTCAGTTCATCTTATATGATTTACTTTAGTAGCTCTGCAGTGTCAAATTTAAGAAAATACAAAGGAAAGATAGAGAACGGAATTTTGAAAATTCAAACAAAAGCAAAAAAAATAACAATAGTATACCTAAATGAGTATGAAGTTTTGGGTCAATGACTTGAGTTACAGCTGCCAAATTTGTGAGTTGTGACTCTACCCCAACCATGCCTCCAGTGCATCTGAAATTTCCTCGCTTCAAAATTTTTCAATCAAACATCAGAACATGATAAAGGCAAACAAAAAACTGAATGTAAGTGTAACAGATAGATATAAACTTTACTATCACTCAGGTAGGCGAAAGTAACAAAGTAGATATTTACCAATTTACGCATCAGGCGTTCAAAGCACCAAAATGCATCTGCTTCATTTTCAAGGAGAATTATCATGGGGGAGCATATATCACTCATTCCTGCAGTTTTTTCATACATAGAAATGTCAAAACCAAAACGACCACGGTTATGGTAAGAGGTTTGGAGCAGGGGATACCCATGTATGAATTATAACACCAGGAAACTGTTAATAGATATGTTTAATAATATTTAAGACTAGTAGTGTTTAGAAACCTATATTTTTTAAACTTCAGCCTCGTTCGTCACTTTGTCCATGTTTTGTTGATTTCAAGATCCTTCTTCAAAGTTGGGTTTGAGTGTTGGGTCTCAAAAGCTTTCTTCCAAGCTCCATCTTTGTAAACACAGCTTGAGGGGAGTATGTTAATTTAGGTGTAATTTTGTATGCTCGGCTGTCCTACTTACTTTTAAACTTCACTATTTTGCTATAGTTTTAGGTTATACTATAGATTCTAGGCTGTAACTTTTAAAACGGCTATAGTACACAGTTGTGCAACTTTTATTGTTTAGTCTTTTGAAGGTTCTTTTGGAAGCATCCAAGGCTGAGATTTCTCACTATTTATTCCCGTTTGTACCCTATATTAGACATCAAGTTTAATCACAATGAAGAAACTTACTCATATTTCCCTCATCTAGCTCAAGATTGTCTATTTTTTCTGCTTAGATTTGTTGTTTCCACTCCTCTGATTTCAGCTAGAAATTTTAAAAATAAACAAATAAAAATCTTCAAACCTTGACAATAGCCAACATCGTCATCTGCCCAAGCATAGATAGATAAGATATCCCAAAGTTTGGACAGGTTTTCTTGCTTCTCGTAGAAGGCCAAAGTCCTGTCAGTTCGACGCACGTCAAGACCTGCCCATAAACATTATACCATATAAAAGTCAAAGGATGCCCAGGAAGCAATTACAGAGATAATGGCATGCCACATCCTTTGGCAATATCATCTGCTTGTGGAATGAGAAAGAAAACTGTAACAATTAGATGCTTTTATCCGGAAAAAATCAAACCATTTTTCTCATATAATGTCATTAATATTGTTGAAGGTAATTCCTGGCCACATAATTGACAAGGTGCACAAACATGAGCATTATACCAATATTAAGAACGAAGTACAAGATGGTCAATGTAATTTCAGGTTTATAGCATCTAACCATCCTTAATTCTAGCAAAACCATCCTTAATTCTCTCCATTTCAAATTAATTTCCATTTTAAATTTCTGCACATCTTCAAGGAAACTACAGATTACACAAATATAGCATGATTTATTACTCAATTTTATCTTTTGCGAACACTATTTGTAACAATTCAAATCTTATTAATTGCTAGTTTGATTTTAGTAACTAAAAGATAAATGCTGAGAAGCCCATTTATTATGATTTTAGCAATCTAGTTCAAATCAGAAATTGCTCATTACTGCATGCTTAGCTCCTAGGATTTAAAACAGGGTTCCTAGAACTGTCCACCACAACCCTAACCCATGTACATAATAATTCAAATCAGAATCAGAAATGGTGTAATCAAAACAGGAAGATGCTGGATCAGAAGAAAGCCTTGCTCAAATTTGAACCATAAGAATGCTAGAGGCAGAAATGACAAGAGTGTAATACGGAATTGGAGGCAAAACCAGTTTCCAAAACTAGAAGCAAGAAGTTAAAATTGAAGCAAAAAGAACAAAGCGAACCAGAGGAAAGCAATAAACCAGAAAGAAGACAAGTTTGAACCAGAAGGGAGCAACGAATTTGAACCAGAAAGAAAGAGAAACATGGCCACTGGAGAAGATGAAGATAATGATGAAGATATGGAATGGAAGCTGTGGTTGTTTTGCTCATACCCAGGCAGTAAGTCAGGAATGAACGAATGAAAAGTGAAGATTTGGATTATTCAAACCATTCCTGGAGAGGATGACTCCAGGAATTTTAGCAAAACCAAACAAGAGAAATAGCTACCGAACCAACCCTACAAAATCTAAACAACAACTATTTTGAACCAATCATAATGTGAAATGTATGAGGTATTTTGTTTAATATATAGGCACCCCAAGCACAAAACTGTCTAAAAGCAGTTATTTTATTCAGAAAACGACGACAATATCACTCAATCAGTGTGGTAGATAATCAACCACTAATTAAATATCAGAGTACTTTAATCACTTAAAGAGAAAAGATACAATTTCAAGCATTCTCATGCTTAGGGTAATGAAATAACTATTATGGGTGATTCAATGAAAACTTTGAAGTTAAGGGTGGTTTTAGACAAATTGGCCCCATAAGAGGTGGTTAATCGTATGGTTATAGCGCTACAGTACAGCTGAGCAACTTAATAGGAGTAATGAAGTGCACATATGTTCTGCCGCAGAAGCTTCAAGAATCAGGACAGAGTCAGTTAGCTTAATTTCTTAATGCTGATCATTGTATTAGAGAGACAAACGAACCTAAATATATAGAGGTTTTCAAACCCAGGTTACATAGCTTTTTATAATTCTTGAGTTGATCAACATTAAATAAAAAAAAAGAGACAAAGTGCCTAATGCTTCTTTCTTCCTCTATTAGTTATCTATAATTATTCATTTGATCAATTCCCATCTTAATCTCTCTTCCTTATACAAATTGGATCACTTCTCTCCTGTCATATGTCATATAACACAAGAATAAAGGGTCCACACAGTGACTGATGGCCAGAAA
Source organism: Fagopyrum homotropicum (assembly GCA_033239125.1). Taxonomy (NCBI): domain Eukaryota; kingdom Viridiplantae; phylum Streptophyta; class Magnoliopsida; order Caryophyllales; family Polygonaceae; genus Fagopyrum; species Fagopyrum homotropicum. Next base: position 114,816,727 of record BSWB01000007.1, on the reverse strand, counting down.
ATGAGGTAATACTATAAAGGATGGAAGTAAGCACTAGCTCCATTAGCAGGAAACTTGAAGCACACAAGCTTTTCTTTTCTTTGTCTGTATAAGTTTTGATTTAGTTACAACATTTATAACGAAGCATAAATAAAGTATAAGCATAAATCACTAACCTATTTGATGTAGCAAAAGCTTCCAATTGATTATTTTCTTATCTGTTTCTTTCTCCAATCCCGCTACAGGTGCAGAATCAGGGTCTGAACCATCTCCAATCCCCATTTCTTGCAGTACCAAGGGATCATTAGTAGGATCACCATTTTCTTGGATTACTGGTGCTGTTACAAATTTACCACTTCCAATAAGGGGGAACATTTTATTGCAAACTTCTTTCCACGAAGCATACTGAACCCTGCAAGTTTCATATCATCTCAACAAGTAATTCTGACCAGACACACAATAGACAAAGTAGATCAATCATGAAAAAGAAACATATCCAAGCTAAATAAGCACCTTCTAGTTTCCCTTATCTCTTTCCGCTCCTCAAATGTACTATGGGGGTCATAACATCCAAGAAGAAATTCCCAAACTTCACCTCTAATTTCTGGATGGATCCCCTGACAAACACATTTGTGGTTTGCAATTTAAAACAATGAAAAAGAAATATATTTTATCTGTCAACTCCAATCATTTCACAAATGCAATATATTGTAATTGTAGCACATCAAAACAAAGCTTTTTAAGTTCTACTGATGCAACAATATGAGACTAAGAGAAGAACAAAGGACAAAGAGAGATATATTCCAAAAGTTTCAACCCTTCATTAAAACTTCAAAACTAGATGAAATAAAACTATGCCAAGGTATGAAACATAATAACACATGACTAAGACTTCTCTTTATAAGATTGCAGATCATAACGTTGATGCAACAGTTAATTCTTCCAACAAAATACAAAGGTGGATGAAAAAAAAGTTCACATATTCAAAGCAGAAATTTTCATCTGCTTAAACATCATAGGAATTAGGATATCTTAAACCAATTTGAGCATGAGCGGAAGACTTTCTTCCATCAGAGATAGAACTTACCCCTCGTTGGATCCGGCCAAGGGTCTTGCCTATATCAAGATCGCCTTCAGGTGAAAATGCTGCCTTCCACCTTCTTACACTCAATGTTTTACCAGCCTATGACAAAAAGTAATGCTTAAAAGGATCAGCTTGTGCATCCAAAATGTCATTCCCTATTTCCCATACTTTGACTGATGATTTCATTGCCTAGTTTTTAATCATGTATCATTTTATGTTTCAGAATGAAAGATAAATTTCAAAGCCAGCAGAAAATCAAAGCCCGTTAATCTTCATTTTCTAGCAGCCTCCACGAAACAGCCGAAAACCCAATATAAGAGCATGAGTTGAAAACAATCAAAAGAGTAAAACGAGAATCTCAATGTCTCAATCAGCAAACCAATGGCAAAGGTGTGGGAAATAGGGATCTTCAGCTACAAACCAGAAAATTATGAAAAGATCCACATACCCTGATCTTGAAAGTACTTTTAGGAACATCAGTACATTCAGGCTTAACAGCATAATAGGCATCTGCAGGTTCCCCTGGACTATACCACAGCATCATGGTGGCACCAAAGGAGTTCCACCAAACACCCAAAGATTAAAAAAAATAAAGATAACAAGTTGCCACCCAATACAAACTAAAAGTCAAATGCAATTGATCAAATTTGTGTTTCCAGCAGCTCCCGAACCATGGAATCTTCTAAACTCCAAAGAGCCCTCAATAAAAATTTCACAAAGCAAGGAGAAGGAAGTAGAAGAAATTTAGATGATCCATATCAGATGATGATGGAAGAGACCAAATCAAAGAAACCTATTCAATCACAACGAGGAAGGGGAAGGGAAAAACTCTAAAAATGATTAAAAAAAATTGTGCGTGTTGAATATTATTCAGCCATATTTTCCCAAATTTTCTTTTTGTTTCTTTTTTTGTATATTGTTTTCATTGAGGTGATGCGGTGGCCGTGGAGGTCTATATTACCAATCAAAAATTGGCGCAAAAATGGAGATCGTTGGTTGCTCTGATCTCTCTTTTCCACTCTTTCTTCTCCATGTTCTCTCTCCCCTGTTATTTCTGTCTAAATTTAAAATATTTTATTATTAGTTAATGTCTATTTTTTAAAATTTCCCTGCCTTTCTTCTATCAGATGGTCCAAATGAAGATCACCTCCTCAAAATATGTAGCGCGTCTCACCGATTTGCCAGACGGCACCAAAATTTATAATGAAAAAAAAAATTAATATTTTTTTCTCCTCGGTGATATGAAGCCAATATTATGCAATAGCCTCAAATGCTGCAAAGATTGCAGTAGAGAATAAGGACCGTATAGTTGAGTTTTGAAGAAAATACCTTGTCAGGAAGCAGCCGAAATGGCTGATCTGTGGTACCAGTTGAGTATACCTGAGAGTGGTAAAGAGCGATTAGTTGGAAAATATCCGGCGGAATGTTCTGTATCTAACTCCGACAGACTTACTTGAAAGGTGCAATGGAGGTGGAATGCAGGGGTCTAGGGTTTCAATTGGAGGATTTTAGGGGTTTTCGAGGAACTTCAGTGCCGAGGACTTTATCGACTCTGGCAACCGCATTGTGAATAATTGGGGCGATTTTCATGGTGATCTTTTGGTTATGGTGGTAGTTGGATTTTGGAATCAAGGCCACTGATCGTGGCTGATCGGAAAATATAAATAAAGAATTAGTAGGCCTTTCCTATATTTTTTTTTTATTTTTTTTACTTTTTACTTTAAAAATTAATTAACTCCTCTATTTATAAAATAGAAAATAAACATTCATATTATGTAAAATTAATTTCTGACTTTGTTTTTAATTTTTTTAATTTTTTCTTTTTATTTTTTACAGAAATTTTCACACCAAAATTCATACCAGAAATTTTCACACCAAAATTCATTCCAAAAATTTTCGTACTAGAAATTCATACAATAAATTTTCATACCTTAAATCTATATATATTACTAAAACAGCACTCATTTTGTACACGTGTCAATCTCTAAGGCCGTTCACGTCAGCATTTTTTCAATTTATTTACAGATTTGCCACAATGTATTTACAAATTTGCCATTAATCATTATATAAAATTTTTTTTATTAATATTTATAAACAGTCATCATGCCACGTCAATTATATTAAAATTAAAATTAAAAAAACTAAATCTACTTATCTACCAATTAAAATTTATAAGATGATGTATTATAATTTTAGAAAATCTCACGCAAATTTTTTAGTAAGATTTGACACATTTGTTAGATTTAAAATTAAATCAAATTTTGCTCCTCTAACTTTATATAAGTAAAATTGATAATATATTGAGTAAATATAATACTTGAACAATAATCTTTGTAATAAACTTTAATTATGTTCTTTTATTTATTAAAAATATAATTAATCATCAAATGTTAGTTAAATTAATTAATAAAAAATAATTATTTTTATAGATTAATATCAATACATAATGCATGAAATTGAAAATATAATATTTTTTGTTTAGACAAGCCCGCACAAGGTGCGGGCACTAAACTAGTTTATACTAAAAATTCTCATCCCAGAAATTTTCATACCATTTCAATTCCAATAGATGGGAGGTTGTCAAACTGAACACAAAAGTAAAAACAAAACAGATCCAAAGTGTTTTTCACAAAATAACTTCCTTCAAATCAAACAAACTAGATTTTCACTAAAAACCTTCATGATTATTTCATCCATTCATTCACCACCTTCTATAGCTCAGCCATGGAAGACCTTTCTCCATTCCTAGCAGGCAAAGCCTTGTCTCATCAGTTCTTTTCACTTCTTTCCCTTTCTCGGAGGTCATCGGCTCAATTAGTTGGCCGGCCAACTCATCTCCGAACACAAACCTGTCTTCTTCCCTCTACTCCACGGGAACTGTCATTCCCATGGTTGTCACTAATACAACTCTTAAAGGTGTTGCTCCGCATATAGCGGCCAAGCTACAATTGGTTTTTCGGCCACCACAACCTCCAACACCGAGTTCCACCCACAGTGAGTCACGAACCCACCCACCGAGTCATGACTCAGTACCGCAACTTGGGGTGCCCATTCCTTGATAATAGTAAGTCCAAAACAATCAACATTTTTTTTCTATCCTTAAACTAGGGTTTATGCATATAACCATATGAGAAACAAGGTGATGTTGTTGCGCACAAATTTGTACATCAATTCCCAGATTTGGGGCAAATAGATGGTCAAGTTAATGCAAAGTCCAAATTCTGAAAAATTCAACCTAAAAAGATGATCAAATTAAAGCGAGGGGGTAATTGCAAATTTGCAAACGAGAGAATGAATCAGGCAAATCGAAACTGAACTACGGAAAATGAACAAAGAGATGAGTTTCAAGATGGAACACTTTACACTTACCCAGTTCGTCGGCGTCTGTCGATCATGAAGGCATTGGAGCTCTGCTTGCATTTTACTCTCTAGGAGATTGGTAGGTTGCTCAGCAGTTTGTCGTGCAACATTTTGGACCCGGCTCCAGATCTAGAGCTTGAAGCGAAGCAGAGGTGAGAGAGAAGAGGTGTGTTGCTCTTCTCAAGGTCAAAGACAAAAAAATCTTTTTTCACTAAAACAATATCAAAATTATAAATTTTATTTTCTAAAGATATGATAGACGGATTGTTAAACTTCTCTTGTACGTTACAATCTTATCTTATATCTATTAAATCAGAAACTTCTATTGCCACGTGTCAACGCCATGTTTCTCGAAGCCTACAAAATTATTTTAAAAAGTGATTTCTAATTGTTAATATAAATTGAAAATTGATCTCTAAATTTTTTTAAAAATATTTAAATAAATATTTTTAGAAAAATAGTTTTTAAACTTTTACGTATTTTTTTACCAACAAGCTTATCTTAATAAATCAATTTAAAAATATAATTAATTAGAAGAGATAAATACTTAAAAGAGAATTAAAAATCATAATAATGATTATAATTTCATTCTTCAGATTTTTATTTTACAAAAATATCCATATAAATTTTTAAGTATTAAATATTTATTAAAACTTAACCCGCACAAAGTGCGGGTAATACAGTAGTGTTAACTTACAAGAGAAGCAACTAATCTTGATTTCAGATATACTTAAAGTAAACTTCTCAAGTACACTTCTCATATTATTTATACTATAAGTATGGAACACATCTTCTCATAAGCAAATACACTTTTCTTATTTTTCATGTTAAACAACAAATTTCTACTTCTTTCAATTCCAATTCTACTGTTTATTGATCATGTTTTGTCGTCCTTTTCAAGTTCCAACGATTTGAAGATATTTTCCAGCTTACAACTTAATTATTCATCGTATTTTTCCAAGTAAATCTCGTACCATCTAATAAGAAAAAGTTCGTATATTGATCTATTTTTTTTTGAAAAATTTTCATGTTTTGTCATATTTTTTTTATGTTCCATCTGATAAGCTTCGTCGTATTTTCCATGTTTCGTCGTATCTATATATACTACTAAACTAGACTACACTAATGCTGACGTGTCATTCTCACAAGATCTCCTAAATATTTTAAAAATAATACGTATTTCTTTTATTTTTAAGCCGTCGAAATTTAAGTAATTTATTTATTGGGAAGATTTTTATTTTTTTCTTAATTTATTTTTGAAGGATTATAAGCTCAATCTATTTACGTTAAAAAATTTCACAGAATTCCCTATCCCACATCGATTATAAGTAAGTCAGAAAGGTTTGATAACTTGTATAAATAGAGGGTTTGAAAATTAACTAAATCACACATTTCTTGGCCTTTTGGCTAAGTAAAGTATAATTTTATTCATAACGGATTAATATCTGTTTTGTGAGTCGTTGGACTGCTGTTTTGTGGGTCGTTGATCTACTGTTTTGTGGGTCGTTGATCTACTGTTTTGTGGGTCGTTGACAAACTATAATGTGGGTCGTTGACCTATTGATACATTTCTTGGGGGTCTTTGACCTACTTTTTTACGGGTCGTTTACTTACTATTTTCAGCGAATTTGCTATCCCACGTCGATTATCAAGTAAGGTTAATGCTTTGAAAACTTGAAAAGCGTCTATAATTGTGTAAAGTTAATATTAATTTATTCGTTTTTGTATGAAATTTTGTTAATTTTATATTATAGAATTTTTTTATCATCATCTATAAATTGTTTTTTAATTTACAAATCTATATCTAAATCTTCTATCTATATATATATACTACTAAACTAGACTACACTAATGCTGACGTGTCATTCTCACAAATTTTGTAGGCTTAAATCTTATTTTAATTAACTTATTAAACCATATAATCTTTTTCATTAATCTAAAAATAAAACAAAATTTTGTAAAATTAAGTATCAAGATCTCCTAAATATTTTAAAAATAATTTGGTTTACGTATTTCTTTTATTTTTAAGCCGTCGAAATTTAAGTAATTTATTTATTGGGAAGATTTTTATTTTTTTCTTAATTTATTTTTGAAGGATTATAAGCTCAATCTATTTACGTTAAAAAAATTCACAGAATTCCCTATCCCACATCGATTATAAGTAAGTCAGAAAGGTTTGATAACTTGTATAAATAGAGGGTTTGAAGATTAAACAAATCACACATTTCTTAGCCTTTTGGCCAAGTTAAGTATAATTTTTATTCATGACAGATTAATATCTGTTTTGTGGGTCACTGATCTGCTGTTTTGTGGGTCGTTGACCTGCTGTTTTGGATCGTTGGTCCACTGTTTTGTGGGTCGTTGGCCCACTGTTTTGTGGGTCGTTGGCCCACTGTTTTGTGGGTCGTTGGCCCACTGTTTTGTGGTTCGTTGGCCTACTGTAATGTTTTGTGGGTTGTTGGCCTACTGTAATGTTTTGTGGGTCGTTAAGTCACTGTTTTGTGGGTTGTTGACCTACTGTTTTGTGGGTCGTTAAGTATTTTCAGCGATTTTTGGATAATTTGAAGTATAAATTTTAGTCATAAATTAATATCCGTATATGGGTCGTTGACCTACTAAAAGTGATGGTTTGAGAACTTGTATAAATAGAGGTTAATAAAGGATATTGAAGATTAAACAAATGATGCATATTTTGGCCTTTTAACTAAGTTGAGCTATAAGTTTTATCCATAACGGATTAATATATGTTTTATGGGTTTGTGACCTACTTTTAATGGGTCGTTTACTTACTTTTTCAACGAATTTGCTATCCCACGTCGATTATCCAGTAAGACTGATACTTTGATAACTTGAAAAGCGTTTAGAATTGTCTAAAGTAATACTAATTTATCCGTTATTGTATGAGATTTTGTTTAATTTTATATTATAGAATTTTTTATCGTCATCCATAAATTGTTTTACAAATTTTCAGATTCTGATTTTTTAAATATAAATGATTTATTGAAAATGTATGTTTTTTAAATAAGAATATTATTTAAGTATTTTGTTGTCCTATTATGTTTTTTAATCATAAAATACGGGTATTCTTTTTATATTACATCGGTAGTTACAAGAATAAAGTTCCAGATTAAAAATTTCGTTCATCCAATAATTTGTTTTTTTTCGTTTTGAGAATAATCAAATCCGAATCATTATTATAAAATTTAATAAATATATTTTAAGTGCATACAACTAATATTATAAAGATACCCGCACAAGGTGCGGGCTATACACTAGATTTTTTAAACTTTGATCAAATTTCAATCGGTCTAAAAACCATCCCGTAATCAACAAACTGTTTTTTAAAATTTTTATTCGATTCGTTTTATTTTTAAATGTCAAAACTTTTTAAAATTTTGATAAGATTTTGATCGGCCTAAACGACATCTAATAAGCAACATACAGTTTAGAATATTTTTGATCAAATTGTTTTTTTAAATATCTATTTTTTGTTTCTGTTTTTATTTTTACATATACTTTTCACAAAAATTAAATTCTTTTTTTTCAATCTTTTTCTTCACAAAAACTTCGTCAATAATAAATTAAAAGATTTGCAAATCGTTTTTTTTCATAAAGATTTCATTTTTATCTTTAATACTCCCTCCGTCTCTTTTTCTAAGTCCTTTGAAGAGTTATAAATATTTTCAATTTATAAGTCGTTTATTGATGTGGTAATAACAAATACTTTTCCATTACTTCACACATTAATATGATTTAACTTTGTTATAGTGAAAATGTCAAAAACGTATTTAATGCTCTTGTCTTTTCCTATATCTTGAAACTACTCGTACTATACACCAGTAAAGCACATCTACTTTATATATGTGCTTGTTTTTAATCAAAAATATCTCCACTTTCCCCTCCTTTCTATATTCATTGTTTCTCTTTACACCATGTCTGAGAAGAAAGGAGAGCTTCGTCTCAACAAAGGAAAACAACAAATCAAAAATAGCAAAGAGAAGGATATGGAAAAAGGTAAAAACGTGAATACTAATCAAGAATATTTCGTTTTTTCATTTGATCTAAATGAAGTTTACCATGAGGAAGGAGAAATCATGCACAAAAAAGAGAGTGAACGAATAAAAAAATGACGATCAGAATCTCGAGCAAGGTAATGAAGTCCAAAGTAATGAAGAGGATTTTCAGTATCCATTTGATCTAAACAAACTGTTATACTGTGACGATGAAGACGAAACCGACAAATGCGTGAGACGGATGAAGTTGATGATGTTCAGGGCTTTGCTTCCAAAATATTATTAGAATGAGAGTATTCGGTTTGGTTTATTGCTTAAGCATTTGGTTGTTTAAATGTTGGAGTAATCTTTAACTTAAGAAAATGCCTACTTTATTCATGACAATCCTATCCTCTAATATTAGTGTTAAAATCTAGAGCTGAAGAAGCTTGTTTATTTGTATCTCATAAACTATGCTAAAAGTCAACCAGATTTGGCTATTCTTGCGGTCAATACATTTGTCAAGGTATGTAGCTATGCTTTTTCTAAAGCTTTTTTCATCTATTTACCTTTCCTATATTTCAATTTTTGTTATCTTCTATGATAAATCGACTACATGATTATTTCTTATTTCCACATATGTAGTGTAGATACATTGGAGGTCGTGGAAATGGTAGATGCCTTGAGAAGGATAGTTTTATACACATACGGTTTTCTTTTTCTTTAGGTGGAATACAATAAGGTTTTCTTAGACTACCTTTTACAGGTTGGAAGAAGAATGACGACTTCATCTGCTGGTCTTAACTATCATTTGTATTATTTCATGGAGATATTTCATGATTGTTGTAGACATTTGATTAATTTTACTATTATTGAAAACTTCTAGTAGTCTCAAGCATTTTCTCCAAGAATTTGCTCACATCTTATTTAATATGGAATCGGGTTACTTTCATAGGATTCACAAGATACAAATCCGTTGATTCGTGTTCTGGCAATAAGAACAATTGGATGCATTTGTGTTGATAAAATTACTGAATATCTGTGTGATCCCCTTCAGAAGTGCCTCAAGGTTAAAACTTAAGTTTTTGTGCATGTATGTTGCTTATGGCTTGAATGATACTATATCTGTGCAGCTGTGCTATGTTCTTGCTTTAGCTGATCCTAAGGAAAAAATGTGGGCAGGGGAAATAGGAAGACCTTGATCAAGATCGCAACAAAGGGTAGAATATGCTATGATCTAATTAGGAAAGATGTATTTTACACACATGTACTGTCTTGATGGTATTCTGCACAATTTTATTGCAATGTATCCCTAGATTTTGATTTGGCTATTCAGATCTAACTCACTTATTTGTGAACAGGTCTTGTTGGAGTTGAAAGAGTATGCAACTGAAGTAGATGTTGATTTTGTTACAAAAGTTGTTCGTGCTATTGAACGTTGGCAATCAAGTTAGAGAGAGCAGTTGAGCGTTGCATTAGTGATAACACGATTTATGACTTAGGTTTAGGTAACCATTTAGATAGATTTCCCGCTCAATCATGCATGGTTTAGCACTAGTTCACGTCGTTTGCACTCAATTCACGTATTATGTCGAGATAGACGTCTACACGGACTTGTGCATTGCTTTGTAGGTATTTTGGGAGATTTAGGAGCTAAAACGATACGTTTGAGGATCGTTCATCAAGATGACACACCCTCGGACTCATTAGGATGCAAGCTAAAGGCTAGGGAGGGCTCATGGAACCTTGCCAACACAAGCCATGCACCAAATCGAAGCTTAATGATCAAAGGCAAAGCTGAAGCACAGAATCACGGTTCACTGGTAAACCACGGCCGTGGTTTCAACTGTGGATTTTGCCAGGTTTTCGTGACAGCTATGCCACGACCTCTTGGCTAGCTCTTGCAAAGTTATAGTATAAAAGTGGTCCTGCATTGGCTGAGAGAATCATCTTGGAGCAGCTCTCCATTATCCACTATCCTCTAACAAAAATATTCTCTTAACAAGAAGATTCTTTGGGAAAGAAGATAGGAGAAGAAGGCTACCATTGGAGAAGAGGAAGAGCACACCATTGATAGATTAACATAGCCTTGTAGTGAAGGATTTCGGAAGCAATTTCTAGAGTTGTATGAACCATTTGAACCTTCTTTAAGAAGGATTGTGAGTTATTCTAATTCCATATTCAGCTTGGTTTTGTTTTAGTTCACTTGTTCATCTCTTTCTCTTCATTATCTTGCAAATGGATGCCATGATTTTATGTTTGATTGTTTCGATTTCTATTATGAATGTTTTGGGCTAAATAGATGTGGTTCTAGGGAAAGGTTGGGATGGTTATCGCTAGGGCTATGATAGGATGGACTTAGATTTACCTTTGGATGACTTGTGTGCATGAACGTAGTTTCTGTTAGGAATCACGGCCAGTTCTTGCCAAACCACGGCCGTGGAAAGGTAGAACAAACCGTGATCTTACCTGGTTCGATGGATCTAGTCTTAGATTGTTAGAATGTTGAAATCCTAAGTGTTTGTTGAGCTAAATCTATCCTAGGGTGACCTAGTATTAGTAACTAAGTGTTAGGAGAGACTTATCCGGTAATCCTTGCTCTTAGATCTCAAAGATGACAAACCCTAGGTAGTGGCGAGCCTTATAAGCCGCCATTGGATTAAGTGTGCTAGGATAGTTGCCTAGAACTAACCCTTTCGAGACTTACCCGGTAAGGATAGGTTAGATCTCTAGGCGACAATCCGGTTCGTGTAGAATTCCGTCCCTTAGGTTCTTAGAGACTTACCCGGTGATGAGACCTTAGGAATGGACTAGTGGACCATGAGACCTACCCGGTGATTGATCCCAATCTAGAAATGCTTACTCCCAACATATCATAGTCAATCCAAGGAATGTTTAGATAGCTTGAGTCTATGCCATAACCGGACTTTCCAACCCCTAGAATCCGCTTCCCTCTATTTGATCCATATCTTGTGTTTATCTTGTTTGCTTGCGTTGATTTGTTAGCATAGTTGATTGTTTATTCCGCATGATTCGTGATCCTCGATTGATCACCTAAAAACCTTCCAAAAACATTGAGATTTTCGTTTCTTTATTTATCTCTCTTTTCTTAACTTAGATCTTCACTAGACTTAATCACTAATTGAATCAATCTCACCTTAGTCTTTGTGTTCGACCTCGGAATACTATCCCTACTACAAACGTCCCGTACACTGCGGGTTTCGCTAGGAGTTAGGATAAATATAACGAGTATAAATTTAAAGCTTATTGCGATTCACATCACACGATCTTAGCGTAACAAGTTTTTGGCGCCGTTGCCGGGGACTAGGTCTAGATTGAGTCTATTTTGTGATTGTTTATAGTGTAGATCTTTCTTGTTGCTTTTGATCTCTTTTTGGTTTGTGTCTTTGCTTTTCAGGACATCTCGCTCTTTAGGTGTATGCGAAGATCTCGTGGCAAGGATTTAGCTCCATTCGATCCCGAACCGGAGAAAACCCTTAGATCTAGATCCAAGAGTATTAAAAAGGGAAAAGAGATGGCCGGAAGAGATCTCCAAGCTGAGTTGGATGAGGCTTTAGAGCAAATTAGGATAAGGGATGAAGCTTTGGAGAATGAAAGGAGGCTTGCCAATGAGAGGTAAGAAGCAACTAGAAGGGAGATTGAGGAGATTAGGCAAGCTCTTGTGCAAAGAGAGCTTAACCGTCAACAACCTCCTCCACCTCCACCACAACCGCAGCCGGCGGCGGTGGATATTAGGGTTGTGCCCATAGCTATGGAGGAACCACAAACGTTGGGGCAACGTATGGATCCGGCACAAAGAGCACACCCTCCGGGTGTGAACTTAGGAGATCCCGCAGCCCATGATTACGAGCTCTGCCCTCAAGTTCTACAAATGATCCGGCATAATCAATTTGGAGGGATGGAAGGAGAGTCTCCTCATCAACACTTGATGAACTATGAGATCTTGATGGAGAATCTTAGACCGCCAAGATTGGAGAGCAACAACCATAAGCTTAGGGCCTTTTCCTTCTCTCTTAAGGATAAAGCCTTGTCTTGGTATCAATCTATTACACAAGGGCGAGTTGGTACTTGGGAGGAGATGACAACCGAGTTTTTGACTAAGTTCTTCCCACCTTCCAAGACTACCGAGTTAAGAGGGAAGATCAATGCCTTCGTGATGAAGGATAGAGAGAGTTTATTCAAGTCTTGGGAGAGATTCAAGGACCTTCTCCTAGATTGTTCACACCATGGCATACCAAAAATTGAGCTATTGGAAATCTACTTCAAGGGACTTGATGAAGATAGCCAATTCAAGCTTCAATCTCTTTCCGGTGGGACTTTCATGGAGAAGCATGTAGATGAAGCTTGGGAGTTTGTGGAGAAGCAAGCTCTTGTGATTGAGAAGTACTCCCATAGGAAGAGTGAAGGGAGAAAGGCGGGAGCATATGAGGTGAGTGAAGTCACCATGAGCAATTTCAAGCTTGACGCCATCAACAATGAATTGAAGTCCTTGAGGGAGTTGTGTGCTACGACTTTGAAGAACCAAGCAACCCCTCAAGTGCTTCCACAAGCTAACTTATCTTCCAAGGAGGAGGATGTGAGTTACATGGGAAGGGGCAATTACAACAATTATCAAGGCCCAAGGAACTTCAACAACAACCGGCAATTCAACAATTACCGGCCCAACCACAACCATCCCGGGTTTTCCTACTCTAACCCGGATGGAGCCTTAAACCCTCCCGTTTCCACAAGCTCAACTCCACCACCAAAAGCTTCACAAGAACCTCCACCCGGATTTACTCAACCTCCCAAGGATAGGACCGAAATGATGTTTGAGCAATTGCTTGGAAGGTTGAGTGGTCTTGAGAGCACCGTGACTTCAATCTCTAAAGCTCAAAAGGTATTGGAAGCACAAGTGTTCCAAAAGGCGGGTGAAGCCCATAGAGATCCGGGAAAGCTTCCCGGAAGGACCGAAGACAACCCAAGAGGCCAAGTGTTGGCCATCACTACAAGGAGCGGGTTGAGCATGAAAGATCCTTTGCCTAAGGAGAATGCTAAAGGGAAACAAGTGGTGATAGAGGAAGAGACTTTGCAAAGAGATGGAGGCAAAAGCAAGGATGTAGAGCCAACTTATGTGGCACCTTTCGAGACTTACCCGGTAAGGATAGGTTAGATCTCTAGGCGACAATCCGGTTCGTGTAGAATTCCGTCCCTTAGGTTCTTAGAGACTTACCCGGTGATGAGACCTTAGGAATGGACTAGTGGACCATGAGACCTACCCGGTAATTGATCCCAATCTAGAAATGCTTACTCCCAACATATCATAGTCAATCCAAGGAATGTTTAGATAGCTTGAGTCTATGCCATAACCGGACTTTCCAACCCCTAGAATCCGCTTCCCTCTATTTGATCCATATCTTGTGTTTATCTTGTTTGCTTGCGTTGATTTGTTAGCATAGTTGATTGTTTATTCCGTATGATTCGTGATCCTTGATTGATCACCTAAAAACCTTCCAAAAACATTGAGATTTTCGTTTCTTTATTTCTCTCTCTTTTCTTAACTTAGATCTTCACTAGACTTAATCACTAATTGAATCAATCTCACCTTAGTCTTTGTGTTCGACCTCGGAATACTATCCCTACTACAAACGTCCCGTACACTGCGGGTTTCGCTAGGAGTTAGGATAAATATAACGAGTATAAATTTAAAGCTTATTGCGATTCACATCACACGATCTTAGCGTAACAAGTTTTTGGCGCCGTTGCCGGGGACTAGGTCTAGATTGAGTCTATTTTGTGATTGTTTATAGTGTAGATCTTTCTTGTTGCTTTTGATCTCTTTTTGGTTTGTGTCTTTGCTTTTCAGGACATCTCGCTCTTTAGGTGTATGCGAAGATCTCGTGGCAAGGATTTAGCTCCATTCGATCCCGAACCGGAGAAAACCCTTAGATCTAGATCCAAGAGTATTAAAAAGGGAAAAGAGATGGCCGGAAGAGATCTCCAAGCTGAGTTGGATGAGGCTTTAGAGCAAATTAGGATAAGGGATGAAGCTTTGGAGAATGAAAGGAGGCTTGCCAATGAAAGGCAAGAAGCAACTAGAAGGGAGATTGAGGAGATTAGGCAAGCTCTTGTGCAAAGAGAGCTTAACCGTCAACAACCTCCTCCACCTCCACCACAACCGCAGCCGGCGGCGGTGAATATTAGGGTTGTGCCCATAGCTATGGAGGAACCACAAACGTTGGAGAAACGTATGGATCCGGCACAAAGAGCACACCGTCCGGGTGTGAACTTAGGAGATCCCGCAGCCCATGATTACGAGCTCCGCCCTCAAGTTCTACAAATGATCCGGCATAATCAATTTGGAGGGATGGAAGGAGAGTCTCCTCATCAACACTTGATGAACTATGAGATCTTGATGGAGACTCTTAGACCGCCAAGATTGGAGAGCAACAACCATAAGCTTAGGGCCTTTTCCTTCTCTCTTAAGGATAAAGCCTTGGCTTGATATCAATCTATTCCACAAGGGCGAGTTGGTACTTGGGAGGAGATGACAACCGAGTTTTTGACTAAGTTCTTCCCACCTTCCAAGACTACCGAGTTAAGAGGGAAGATCAATGCCTTCGTGATGAAGGATAGAGAGAGTTTATTCAAGTCTTGGGAGAGATTCAAGGACCTTCTCCTAGATTGTCCACACCATGGCATACCAAAAATTGAGCTATTGGAAATCTACTTCAAGGGACTTGATGAAGATAGCCAATTCAAGCTTCAATCTCTTTCCGGTGGGACTTTCATGGAGAAGCATGTAGATGAAGCTTGGGAGTTTGTGGAGAAGCAAGCTCTAATGATTGAGAAGTACTCCCATAGGAAGAGTGAAGGGAGAAAGGCGGGAGCATATGAGGTGAGTGAAGTCACCATGAGCAATTTCAAGCTTGACGCCATCAACAATGAATTGAAGTCCTTGAGGGAGTTGTGTGCTACGACTTTGAAGAACCAAGCAACCCCTCAAGTGCTTCCACAAGCTAACTTATCTTCCAAGGAGGAGGATGTGAGTTACATGGGAAGGGGCAATTACAACAATTATCAAGGCCCAAGGAACTTCAACAACAACCGGCAATTCAACAATTACCGGCCCAACCACAACCATCCCGGGTTTTCCTACTCTAACCCGGATGGAGCCTTAAACCCTTCCGTTTCCACAAGCTCAACTCCACCACCAAAAGCTTCACAAGAACCTCCACCTGGATTTACTCAACCTCCCAAGGATAGGACCGAAATGATGTTTGAGCAATTGCTTGGAAGGTTGAGTGGTCTTGAGAGCACCATGACTTCAATCTCTAAAGCTCAAAAGGTGTTGGAAGCACAAGTGTTCCAAAAGGCGGGTGAAGCCCATAGAGATCCGGGAAAGCTTCCCGGAAGGACCGAAGACAACCCAAGAGGCCAAGTATTGACCATCACTACAAGGAGCGGGTTGAGCATGAAAGATCCTTTGCCTAAGGAGAATGCTAAAGGGAAACAAGTGGTGATAGAGGAAGAGACTTTGCAAAGAGATGGAGGCAAAAGCAAGGATGTAGAGCCAACTTATGTGGCACCGCCTCCATACAAGCCACCACTACCGTTCCCTCAATCACGAGCAAGAGCTCGTTTGGACAATCACTTTGGTAAGTTCCTTGAACTAATGTCTAAATTGCATATTAACAATCCGTTCATGGATGCTATTTTAGGAATGCCGGCATATGGCAAGTTCTTGAAAGAGATACTCTCCAATAAAAGGAAGTTGGTGGAGTATGGGGAGATAAGAATGACCAAGAGATCCTCGGAATTGATCCAAACGATGAAGGAGGAGATGCCTCCCAAGCTAAGAGATCCGGGTTCCTTTTGTGTCCCAATTGGAGTGGGAGATGTGAAGTATGAAGCCCTTTGTGATCTTGGGGCAAGTGTAAGCATCATACCGCTTGCACTTTACAACAAGGTTGGGCTAGGAGAGCCAAAACCGGTCAAGATGACCCTCTATATGGCGGACCGTTCTATCACTCATCCGGTTGGGATCTTAGAAGACATCCCGGTGCAACTAGGAGGATTCTATGTGCCAATTGATTTTGTTGTCTTGGATATTCCGGCGGACTATCCGGTTCCCATCATCTTAGGAAGACCTTTCCTAGCAACCTCCGGATGCCTAGTGGATTGCAAGAATGGGACTCTCTCCTTCAACATAGGAGAAGAGAACATCAAGTTCAAGTTGTCCACAATGATGAAAGGGCCAACCCTTGATGAAGATGTCTTCAACATAGTCGAGCAAGAAGAATCTAGAGAAGTTGTGAGCTCGATCTTGATCAAGGACCCCTTGGAGAAGGTTCTTACCTTGAGTATGATGGAGGAAGGTGTTGAGGAGGCTTGCAATGAAGAGATCAAAGCCTTAGAAGCACTAGAAAAGGAGACAAGAGTTGAAGATGAAGACCACGAAGAGGTGCTGAACAGCTGCTTGTTCCACGGTCGAGATTTATGTTCCACGGCCGTAGAACTCTCTGGACAACTCCGAGAAGCAGGCTTGGCAACTTCCACGGCCGTGGACTTGGATCAAACCGTGGATGTGGCCGTGGTTTCCCCTGAATCAGCCCTCGATGATGATCAAGCTTCTAGGAGCCATAGAGAGCCTTCATTTGCTTTGGATTCATCTCATCCAACCTTATTTGGATCGTCTCCAATCGATAAAGGTCCTCCTAAACTCGAACTCAAACCCCCTTCCCTCTCATTTAAAGTATGCTTTCCTTGGTGATAATTCTACATATCCGGTGATTGTGAATGCATGCTTGAGTGATGATGAACTTGCGAAGTTGTTGCATGAACTAAGATTGCATAGGAAAGCCATTGGAAATACTATTGATGACTTGGTTGGCATAAAACCTTCTTTGTGCATGCATAAGATAATGATGGAAGATAACCATAAACCCTCTATTGAACATCAAAGAAGATTGAATCCTATAATGAAAGAGGTAGTCAAAAAGGAGATCATTAAGTTGCTAGATGCGGGGATTATCTACCCTATCTCGGATAGTAAGTGGGTTAGTCCCGTTCATGTAGTACCTAAGAAGGGTGGGATGACCGTAGTGACTAATGAGAACAATGAACTAATCCCAACTAGGACGGTTACGGGGTGGAGGATGTGTATTGATTATAGGAAGTTGAACATGGCCTCTAGGAAGGATCACTTCCCTCTCCCTTTCATTGACCAAATGCTAGAGAGGTTAGCTCAACATTCTCATTTTTGCTATTTAGATGGCTATAGTGGGTTCTTCCAAATCCCTATCCACCCCGATGACCAAGAGAAAACAACATTTACATGTCTATGGGGTACTTTTGCATATAGGAGAATGCCATTTGGGTTGTGTAATGCACCCGCCACCTTCCAAAGGTGTATGATGGCTATCTTTTCGGAATACATTGAAAATATCATGGAAGTGTTCATGGATGATTTCTCTGTTTATGGTTCTTCCTTTGATAATTGCTTGGCTAACTTGTCATTAGTATTGCAAAGATGTGAGGAGACAAATCTTGTCTTAAATTGGGAAAAATGCCACTTCATGGTAAGTGAAGGTATTGTGTTGGGACACTTGGTGTCCAACCGTGGCATTGAGGTTGATAGAGCCAAGATTGAAACGATAGAGAAGTTGCCACCACCTACCTCGGTGAAAGGGGTAAGGAGTTTCTAAGGGCATGCCGGTTTTTACCGGAGGTTTATTCAAGACTTCTCTAAAATTTCTAAGCCTCTCACTAACCTACTAATGAAGGATGTTGATTTTGTCTTTTCCAAAGATTGTCTTGAGGCTTTTTGTAGGTTGAAGAACGCCTTGATCTCCGCACCTATCATGCAACCACCGGATTGGAGTTTACCGTTTGAGATCATGTGTGATGCAAGCGATGTAGCCGTTGGGGCTGTTTTGGGGCAAAGGAAAGATGGGCGCACTCATGCTATTTATTATGCTAGCAAGACGCTAGATGATGCCCAACTCAATTATGCTACCACCGAGAAAGAGTTGCTAGCGGTCGTGTACGCATTTGAGAAGTTCCGCTCATATCTTATTAGAGAAAAGGTCATTGTTTATACGGATCATGCTGCGATCCGTTATCTACTTACAAAGAAGGATGCCAAGCCAAGGTTGATTCGGTGGATTCTTCTTCTTCAAGAGTTTGATTTGGAAATCCGGGACAAGAAGGGATCCAAGAACTCAGTGGCGGATCACCTTAGTAGACTCCCACCATTGGAGCTTGAAAGAGATGACATCCCGATTGATGACTCATTCCGGGATGAGCAATTGCAAATGGTGGAGGAATTTTTGTTCCAAGTGTCTAGAGGAAGCGAGCCATGGTTTGCCGACATTGTGAACTACTTAGTGTGTGAGGAAGTGCCTCCCGGTTTGACATACGCCCAAAGGAAGAAGTTCTTCAAAGATGTGAGGCATTACTATTGGAGCGAGTCACTTTTGTTCAAGAGAGGGCCGGATAGAATGTTTAGAAGATGCATACCGGAGGATGAGGTGGAGAGTGTGATCCGCCATTGTCATTCCTTGCCATGTCGAGGGCATGCTAGCTCACACAAGACATGTGCGAAGGTGTTGCAATCGGGCTTCTTTTGGCCAAGTTTGTTCAAGGATGTGCAAAGCTTTGTGGTAGCTTGTGATGCTTGCCAAAGGACGGGCAACATCTCAAGGAGGAATGAGATGCCCTTGAACAACATACAAGAAGTGGAAATTTTTGATGTGTGGGGTGTGGACTTCATGGGACCATTCCCTTCTTCATGTGGCAACCTCTACATCCTATTGGCGGTTGACTATGTTTCGAGATGGGTAGAGGCAATCGCTTCTCCTACAAATGACGCCAAGGTTGTGGTGCGGTTCTTCAACCGAGTGATCTTTCCTAGGTTTGGAACACCAAGGGTGATCATAAGTGATGGAGGGAAGCACTTCACCAATAGGAACTTTGGGGCACTTTTGGCTAAGTATGGGGTGACTCATAAGGTGGCAACACCTTACCATCCCCAAACTAGTGGCCAAGTGGAGATCTCCAACCGGGAGATAAAGGTCATTCTCGAGAAGACGGTATCTAGAACTAGAAAGGATTGGGCCATGAAGCTCAATGATGCCTTGTGGGCATATAGAACCGCTTTCAAGACACCAATTGGCACTACTCCTTACAAGTTGGTCTATGGCAAGTCTTGCCACCTTCCGGTAGAAATAGAGCATAGAGCACATTGGGCCATCAAGTGGCTAAATTTTGATCTCAAAGAGGCCGGAGAGAAGAGGTTGCTTGATATGAATGCACTTGAGGAGATCCGGTTGGATGCATATGAGAATGCCCGGATCTACAAGGAGAGGACCAAGCGGTGGCATGACAAGAGGATCATCCCCAAGGAGTTGAGTGAAGGCGACCTTGTCCTTCTCTTCAACTCAAGGCTGCGGCTCTTTCACAGAAAGCTCAAATCAAGATGGACCGGGCCATATGTGGTGAAGAAGATCTTTCCCCATGGAGCTATTGAGATAGGAGGGGAGCATTGTGAAAACTTTAAGGTGAATGGGCACCGGTTGAAGAAGTACATCCCGAGAACTCCGGTGGATATGATTGCCCCACTTTACCTTGAGTAAACGCCCCCGAGTTTGGTCAAGCTAATGACCTTAAAGAAGCGCTTGGTGGGAGGCAACCCATTGGTAACATTTTCCCTTTCTTGTTTTGTTTAGATTTTTCTGTTTTTGGTTGTGTTTTGTGTGCTTTGTGTGTGCTAGAACCTTAGTAGCATTGGAAGCCTTGCTTGGCAAGTGAATGATGATGATGAAACCCTCATCGATTATGGGTGGAGCGGACGCGGAACTTGGACGGCTAGCGGTGCCTAGCGCGGGTCCCGACGCCTTGATGAATACTTAGAGCTCTCTACCATGGTTGGTAGGATCATCCAACATCAATTCACTTGAGCAATCCCAAATACCATAGCAAACCATTTTTACATTGTGAGAACCTTCTTTCACTCTTCTTTACTTCATTTACACATTGGGGACAATGTGTTTTCTAAGTATGGGGTGGGGTTTGCATAATCCTTTGCATGATGAGCATCTAGGATAGGTTAACATTTTCACATGTCTTGCATTGCACATATTCATTTCGAAAATCCCATAAAAATTCAGAAAATTTAAAAATTTTTGTGCTTTCTAGGCTTGGATATGACCCTAATGATGAATCTTGTCTTGTGGATTGACTATGGATGGCCTTATGTGTTGAATTAATGAATGCATATGTGGACTTGAAGTACTTCCCTTGAATTCAATGAATGATTTGTGATCATGATGTTTCCTAGAATGGATTGAGTATTGAAGGTCGAAATTACATGATAAGTTCTTGCATACCATCTAGGAATGAATGGGGCAATTCATCTTTCTCTAATTCTCATCTTGATCATGATTGTTTGAGCACCTCAATTGATATAAATTTGACCTCTTTTGACCCATCCGGGAATAGGAGCATGATAGTGTGTTGATATGTATGAAAAGCAAGTATGGGGTGAAGATGTTGATGAAAGAATATCATGCATAAAATGCTGAATTTGTTGTGAAAGTGTAGCCAAAAATATTGGCTTGGAAACATTGGCTTAAATGACAAGTAACTCGGTACACTTCACATAATCGGGTGTTGGTGCCTTGCCAAAGTCAAATAAACTAATAGTCCTAACGAGCTTTGGTATGTGTGCCCGGTGTGGATGCACCTCGAAAAAATAGAAAAAGCCCGAGGACGGCTAATCACCAAGGTTTCGGCTTTTGTACACCAATGCCATTGTCTCAAAAATAAGTGAAAGAAAAAGAAAAGAAAGAAAAGATAGAGAAAAATATACACTTGAGGGAAGTTGATCGAGGACAAGATTGTGGAGTTAGTTCCATTCCCGGATTAGCACCACATGACCTAGAAAAATCCCCACCTAATCACAACGTTTCTTGGCCTTTTAATTCATAAGACCTTATGAGCTATTTGCATGTTTGTAAGACTTAGTAATCTAGATTGGATATGCTCTTGATCTTCTTGGCTTCTTCATTTTTACATTTCATGCATGCTTTTGAGTTAAGTGGAATTGTCTTTCCATGCCTTCATTTATTTGATACATAATTGCTTGTCCTTTGCCATGAAGTATGACTATGAAGGTGATCCAATAGTAGAAGCACAAACCCAAAAAGATTTTACCATTTTTCTGCATACATAAATCATGTTATCTCTAGTCTCTAGTTGAGAATTTGCTCGGGGACGAGCAAAACCTTAAGTATGGGGTATTTTTGATAACACGATTTATGACTTAGGTTTAGGTAATCATTTAGATAGATTTCCCGCTCAATCATGCATGGTTTAGCACTAGTTCACGTCGTTTGCACTCAATTCACGTATTATGTCGAGATAGACGTCTACACGGACTTGTGCATTGCTTTGTAGGTATTTTGGGTGATTTAGGAGCTAAAACGATACGTTTGAGGATCGTTCATCAAGATGACACACCCTCGGACTCATTAGGATGCAAGCTAAAGGCTAGGGAGGGCTCATGGAACCTTGCCAACACAAGCCATGCACCAAATCGAAGCTTAATGATCAA
The DNA here is from genome assembly GCA_033239125.1 of Fagopyrum homotropicum. Classification (NCBI taxonomy): domain Eukaryota; kingdom Viridiplantae; phylum Streptophyta; class Magnoliopsida; order Caryophyllales; family Polygonaceae; genus Fagopyrum; species Fagopyrum homotropicum. The sequence goes on along the minus strand of BSWB01000007.1, from coordinate 114,794,697 downwards.
AGGCAAAGCTGAAGCACAGAATCACGGTTCACTGGTAAACCACGGCCGTGGTTTCAACCGTGGATTTTGCCAGGTTTTCGTGACAGTTGTGCCACGATCTCTAGCTCTTGCAAAGTTGTAGTATAAAAGTGGTCCTGCATTGGCTGAGAGAATCATCTTGGAGCAGCTCTCTATTATCCACTATCCTCTAACAAAAATATTCTCTCAACAAGAAGATTCTTTGGGAAAGAAGATAGGAGAAGAAGGCTACCATTGGAGAAGAGGAAGAGCACACCATTGATAGATTAACATAGCCTTGTAGTGAAGGATTTCGGAAGCAATTTCTAGAGTTGTATGAACCATTTGAACCTTCTTTAAGAAGGATTGTGAGTTATTCTAATTCCTATTTCAGCTTGGTTTTGTTTTAGTTCACTTGTTCATCTCTTTCTCTTCATTATCTTGCAAATGGATGCCATGATTTTATGTTTGATTGTTTCGATTTCTATTATGAATGTTTTGGGCTAAATAGATGTGGTTCTAGGGTAAGGAAGGGATGGTTATGGCTAGAGCTATGATAGGATGGACTTAAATTTACCTTTGGATGACTTGTGTGCATGAACGTAGTTTCTGTTAGGAATCACGGCCAAATCTTGCCAAACCACGGCCGTGGAAAGGTAGAACAAACCGTGATCTTACCTGGTTCGATGGATCTAGTCTTAGATTGTTAGAATGTTGAAATCCTAAGTGTTTGTTGAGCTAAATCTATCCTAGGGTGACCTAGTATTAGTAACTAAGTGTTAGGAGAGACTTATCCGGTAATCCTTGCTCTTAGATCTCAAAGATGACAGACCCTAGGTAGTGGCGAGCCTTATAAGCCGCCATTGGATTAAGTGTGCTAGGATAGTTGCCTAGAACTAACCCTTTCGAGACTTACCCGGTAAGGATAGGTTAGATCTCTAGGCGACAATCCGGTTCGTGTAGAATTCCGTCCCTTAGGTTCTTAGAGACTTACCCGGTGATGAGACCTTAGGAATGGACTAGTGGACCATGAGACCTACCCGGTAATTGATCCCAATCTAGAAATGCTTACTCCCAACATATCATAGTCAATCCAAGGAATGTTTAGATAGCTTGAGTCTATGCCATAACCGGACTTTCCAACCCCTAGAATCCGCTTCCCTCTATTTGATCCATATCTTGTGTTTATCTTGTTTGCTTGCGTTGATTTGTTAGCATAGTTGATTGTTTATTCCGCATGATTCGTGATCCTTGATTGATCACCTAAAAACCTTCCAAAAACATTGAGATTTTCGTTTCTTTATTTCTCTCTCTTTTCTTAACTTAGATCTTCACTAGACTTAATCACTAATTGAATCAATCTCACCTTAGTCTTTGTGTTCGACCTCGGAATACTATCCCTACTACAAACGTCCCGTACACTGCGGGTTTCGCTAGGAGTTAGGATAAATATAACGAGTATAAATTTAAAGCTTATTGCGTTCTGTTGGAGTTGATCAAGATTAAAGTGAATTATATTGTTCAGGAGGCTATAATCGTGATCAGAGATATATTCAAAAGATATCCTAACACGTGAGACAAAATAACATCTTTTTAATTTGTCTTGAGGTCATGTCCATAGTATCTGGTTCCTTTTCTTAATACTGTTGTGGCCGTGTTTTCTGCAGCTATGAATCCATCATTGCAACTCTTTGTGAGAACTTAGATACTTTAGATGAACCTGAAGCTAAGGTATGGTATTTTGAATCTCTATAGCATGACAACCACTGTTAGAATATAGTATACCGGATATTCTTTTATGCTAATTTATACCCACATAGGCTTCTATGATTTGGATCATTGGTGAATAATGCTACTATGGAGACATATAATCTAGATCTGCGGGGTTGTGCATACGTATATTTCCCCCTCCTCCCAACATATCCAGAGTTATGCACAATGCATTGAACATACTTGGTACATATAAAACTATAAACTCTCTTTGAAATGTATTTAAATTCTAAATTATATCTTCTTCTTTTGATTCAGGCAACTAAATGTAAGAGCCTAGTCGCTGAGAGAGTGAGCAAAAGGCCAGGAATTAGCCTGGACCGCCCCTGCGTGACCCAGAGGGCGCCCCTGTAGTTTTTCCTGGGTCGCCCCTGCGGCTCACAGAGTCCGCCCCCACGGCTCTGTGTGCTGCAGCCGTCTTCTTTGACCCTTTGACCCGTGCTTTACTCTTTTTACCCCCTTTATATACTTCATCTTCTCCCTTTGATGAGGGTTACCATTCTCAGCTTCATCTCTCTCTCTCTCCTTACGTACATCTTCTTCTATCTTCTCCCTTGGATCATCCTTGCTTGATCTTCCTTGAGCTTTATTGGGTTTGTGAGAGATCTTGCATAGTTTTGATTGGCTTTGGTGCTGATGATGTTGCTGTGCCTTGTTGAGCCAGCTTGAGGTGATGTTGGTGTTGTACAGATCTTCTAGAAAGCTTAATTGGTAAGCTTTCATGGCCTTTCTTCTTTCTTTCCTCTTTTCTTCATCTTTTCCTCTCTTTCCTTAGCCTAGCTTAGTTTTCTTAGGTTTGGATCATGTTTCAACCATGTTTGGCTTGTGATGATGTATATATATGTATGTCCTATATGTATGTTGCTGTTGGAGTGAAGAAGAGTAGAGAATCAAAGGAAGAAGTGAAGAAAGAGATAAGGTGGTGCCTCCTGTTGTCTAGCCGCCCCTGTGCCACCTTGCAGCCACCCCTGCACCGGCCAAGATCCGCCCTGTGCCACCAATGAGCCGCCTCTGCGGCACTTGAATCAGCAAGGGTCTTCTCTTGGTTCTGCAAGTGTGTGTGTGCTTCTAGGCTTTCCTTAGTATACCTTTGTTCCCTCCTTTCCTAGTGTGAGAGTATAAGATCATGCTAGAGGTGTGAGGATGTGTTTGGTTGATGTTATGATCGGTTTATGTCTTGTATGGCCTTTGAGACTCCTTAGGTTGTGAGTTTAGGTTGAGGATGATCCTATGGATCCCTTTGGGTCTAGATGTGACCCTTGTGTTGTTAGAAGATTGATATATCTCTTTATGCCCTGTTTATAGGCTGTGTTGTCCCTCCAGTGTAGAGGTGATCGTGGTTGAGTTGTGATCGAGGTTGAGGTAAGTCCGTAGGACTTACTTAGCTGCCATCCTTATATTGGGTGTTTGCAAGAGTGTGTGTGATTTATATGTTTGCTATGATAACACGAGATGTCGTTTATACCGACCTATGTTTTATTGATTGCCCTGTATGCGTGACTGTGATAACCTTTCTCTTTCATCCTGCCGTGTAGTCTGAGGTTCTCTGATGTCAGGCCAAACTAACATTACAGGAAGGGCACAATCCACTCCCACAGGGTACACGGATTGTGTGACCAATACTTGTGCAGCTGGCTAGCAGGCTCAGAGGCGAGGATGTATCGGTCCTCATGTCACATAGTTTCATATATATTTATATATACGATTTGAGTGAAGGACCATTATATTGAGATGATAAATGGGTAAATGTGTGAAAGAATGCTGATGTATTTATCTTTCCTTGATTGTGATTGTGCTTATGTATTACTCTATATATGTGTATGGATAGCTAATGGTTTATTACCATGTTGTAAATGCCCCACAGGATAGGCATGCTGCTGGGTGATCTAGCAAAGTCGCAGGCCGAGGACGTCTCGTACATAGGTTGTTGTTGGCTTTTGGGTTTGTTTACCTTTTCCCTCCTGCATGAGGATGATATTTTGTTACCTCCTGTGTGAGGGTGTTGGTTTATATACTCGGCTAAGTTATCTTACCTTTTGGTTGTACAGTTTTTACAGCTTTATGTATTTGTTTTTATATTTGTTAGTGCCATGTTGTAAGGTCCAGTGAACTTGTTGTCAGACTAGGGTTAGGATCCATTGTGAGATCCTAGCCCAATGTGACACTCCGAGTCCGCGGATTCGGGGTGTTACAGAGTTGGTATCAAAGCCTTAGGTTGACAACAATGACACTTGTCACCTGGAATGAGGTTTGATAGGTAAAATAAACAGAAGTCGCCACTCCTGCTATGGATCTCTGCAGTATAGTTATGTTTATATGTATTATTGATTATGTATGTGTATGTGTTAAGTGTATATATATATATATATATATATATATATCTATACATATGGCCTATATAGAGCCTTATAAGTTAGGTGTGCATACCCCGCAGATGGCTAAGACTAGAGCTACTGCCGCTGTAGGCAGAGGTAGAGGTAGACCACCCCATCCTCCGGGTGTGGTAGGTGAGGGATCAATTCCCGCTGCTGATCCACCTGGTGGAGGAGATACACGAAGAGGTTGAAGAGAGTGTTGTCCTAGAGACGATGATCGGTGGATCTAGGAGACATCATTCAAATCGAGCTCAGTCTGATGACGCTGACCGTGTCTCCATGGGAGGACCGGAGTTCAGGGAGTACCTTAGATGTTTTGAGGAGGACATCAAGGCTGACAGACGGGCCCCAGATTTACCAGTTCATGAGGGATCTTTTGAGAGATCTCAGAAGGCGACACAGGTGCCAGCTGCACCTGCACGTGTTGCTGAGCCAGTTCGAGCTGTGGAGGAGATTCGAGGGCCTTGACCAGATGCCTGGTTGAAGGCGTTTCACCAGCAGGGAGTGCCACACTTTTCAGGAGAGATAGGGCTACAAATTGAGGTGTGGATAGGGCATGTAGACTGATAACACGATTTATTGCTTAGTTTTAGGTAATCATTTAGATAGATTTCTCGCTCATTCATGCATGGTTTAGCACTAGTTCACAACGTTTTGCACTCAATTCACGTACTTTGTCGAGATAGACGTCTACACGGACTTGTGCGTTGCTTTGTAGGTATTTCGGGAGATTTAGGAGCTAAAACGATACGTTTGAGGATCGTTCATCTAGAGGACACACCCTCGGACTCATTAGGACACAAGCTAAAGGCTAAGGAGGACTCATGGAACCTTGCCAACACAAGCCATGCACCAAATCACAGCTTAATGATCTAAAGTGAAGTTTCTGGGGCAAATCACGGTTCTCTGACACTCCACGGCCGTGGAATCGCCCGTGGATTTTGCCAGATTCTTGTGACAACTGTGCCACGACTCTCATGGCCAACTCATGCAAAATTTGTTATAAAAGTGGTCCTTCATTGGCTGAGAAAAGCATCTTGGAGCAGCTCTCCATTATCCATTATCCTCTAACAAAAATATTCTCAAAAACAAGAAGTCTTTCTAGGAAGGAAAGTGTCAAAGAGGAAGAAGAAGAGCTCCATTGAAGAGGAGAAGAAGAACACACACCATTACCACACTTGATAGTTTTGTATTGAAGAATTCCGGGTTCTATTTCTAGAGTTGTATGAATCATTTGAACCTTCTTTTGGAAGGATTGTGAGTTACTCTAATTCTATTTTCAGCTTGGTTTGTTTTAGTTTACTTGTTCATATCTCTTCCTTCATCATCTTGCAAATGGATGTCATAATTTTATGTTTGTTTGTTTCGATTTCTATTATGAACGTTGTAGGCTAAATAGATGTGGTTCTAGGGTAAGGAAAGGATGGTTATGGCTAGGGCTATGATAGGACGGACTTAGATTTATCTTTGGATGACTTGTGTGCATGAACGTAGCTGCTGTTAGAAATCACGGGTAGTTCTTGCCCTACCACGGCCGTGGTTTAGGTAGAACAAACCGTGATTTTCCCTGGTTCGATGGATCTTGTCTTAGATTGATAGAATGTTGAAATCCTAAGTGTTTGTTGAGTTAAATCTTTCCTAGGGTGACCTAGTGTTAGCAACTAAGTGTTAGGAGAGACTTACCCGGTGATTCTACTCTTAGATTTCGAAGATGACAAACCTTAGGTAGTGGTGAGCCTAATAAGCCGCCATTGGATTAAGTGTGCTAGGATAGTTGTTTAGGACTTCCCTTTCCAAGACCTACCCGGTAAGGATAGGTTAAGATCTCTAGGTAACAATCAGGTTTGTGTAGAATTCCGTCCCTTAAGGTTCTTAGAGACTTACCCGGTGATGAGACCTAGGGAATGGACTAGTGGATCATGAGACCTACCCGGTGATTGATCCCAATCTAGAAACACTTAACCCCAACATAGTTAATCCAAGGAATAAATAGATAGCTTGAGTCCTATGCCATAACCGGAACTTCCAACCCCTAGAATCCGTCTTTTCTTTCTTTGATCTATATCTCGTTTAGCTTGTCTATTTGTGTCGATTCATAGTTTAGTTGATTGTTTACTTTGCATGAATTGTGATCTTTGATTGATCACCAAAAAAGCCAACCAAAAACATTTGAGATTTTCATTTCTTAATTTCTTTTTTTCTTTCAACCTAGGTCTTCACTAAACTCAATCACAAATCGAATCAATTTCACCTTAGTCTTTGTGTTCGACCTCGGAGTACTATCCCTACTACAAACGACCCGTACACTGCGGGTTTCGCTAGGTAGTTTAGGATTTAGTTCGAGTTATAAATTTAAAACCCATTTGCGCATCACGATCTTAGCGTAACATAGACTTAGCCTTAGAATCTATTATGTTTCTTAAGGACAAACGGATAGAGCTGGTACAGTCTCTATTCCGTGACCTTGCACACCAGTGGTGGAGGACTGTACGGACCAGAGCCACTAGTTATGATCACATGAGGAGCATGATTAGGGAGCAGTTCTTCCCTGCCTCACTGAGGAGGGAGAAGCTGCAGGATTTTGTGGAGGCCGGCTTTGACGACGTGCCTATTGCAGATGCCATTCGCCGCTTCCAAACGGAGTTAGCTTTGCTGGGTCTAGCTACACCATATGAGGACCAACATGTGTATCTCTCGTCATTTGAGGGAGAGCACGCGTTCATACATGGCGGGATTCCATTGCGAGTCCCTAGCTGATTATCAAGACCGGGCTTCTGCTTTTGAGAGAGAGCGAGCCAGTCAAAGGAGAGCTTCTCAGACGGGACGGTCTAAGAAGAGGCAGCGCACTGGGCAGACCAGTGGAGTTGGAGGAGCATTTGGTTCTAGACGAGACCAGAGACGTTAGAGTTACCCCTTGTCTACACCGATTGTAGATAAGGGACGATAGTGTTACAACTGTGGTGACCTTGGCCATCTAAGGCCAGATTGTTCCAGACTAGTTGTGACTTGCTTTACCTGTGGTAGACTAGGCCACAAAGCTTCCTTTAGTAGGCAGGGTGAAGTTGCATCTCAGCCGGGTTCTTCCCCTGCCAGTGTAGCAGGAGGTGATCAAAGGACACCTCAGCAGCAGACACAGGGACAACAGAGAGTCCCAAAGCGTCTATCTACTCAAGGTTCTGCTCCAGGACCGAGTAGAGGCAGAGGTAGTGATATTGGCACCAGTGATGCCAAAGGAGCCTGTCATGCTAAGGATGTATGCACGCAAAAAGCCTTAAATTTATACTCGTTATATTTCTCCTAACTCCTAGGGAACCTGCAGTGAACGAGACGTTTTGTAGTAGGGATAGTATTCCGAGGTCGAACACAAAGACTGAGGTGAGATTGAATCGATTAGTGACTAAGGATAGTGTTGATCTAGGCTAAGAAAAGAGGAAGGAATAAAGAATTGAAAATCTCAATGTTTTTGGTTTGGTTTTTAGGTGATCAATCAAAGATCACAAATCATGCGAAATCAACAATCAATTAAGCTAACACTACAAGTAAACAAGCAAATACGAAATATGTAATCAAAGAGAGAAAAGCGGATTCTAGGGGTTGGAAATTCCGGTTATGGCATTGGACTCAAGCTATCTAATCATTCCTCGGATAAACTATTGTATGTTGGGAGTGAGTGTTTCTAGATTGGGATCAATCACCGGGTAGGTCTCATGGTCCACTAGTCCGTTCCTAAGGTCTCATCACCGGGTAAGTCTCAAAGAGCCTAAGGATAGGAATTCTACACAAACCGGATGGTATTCTAGGGATCTAACCTCTCTTTACCGGGTAAGTCTCGGAAAGGCAAGTCCTAAACACCTATCCTAGCACACTCAGTCCAATAGCGGCTTGCGAGGCTCACTACTACCTAGAGTTTGTCATCTTTGATATCTAAGAGAAAGAATCACCGGGTAGGTCTCTTCTAAACACTTAGTTGCTAACACTAGGTCACCCTAGGATAGATATAACTCAACAAACACTAGGATTTCAACATTCTAACATTCTAGAACTTAGACTCATCAAATCAAACAAATCAGGCGAACCACGGGCTGTTCATCTACTTCCACGGCCGTGGACTGGCAAGAACAAACCGTGGACTCCAACAGTGGCTCTGTTCAAGTAAACGAATCATCCAAAGGCAATTCTAAGTCCATCCTATCATAGTCCCAGCCATAACCATCCTTTTCCTACCCTAGAATCGCATCTATTTAGCCTACAACATACATCATCACAATCGAAATCATCAAGCATAAAATCATGGCTTCCATTTGCAAGATAATGAAGAGAAAGAGATGAGCAAGTGAAACAAGTAAAACCAAGCTGAATATGAGATTAGAAAGACTCACAATCCTTCAAAAGAAGGTTTAATCGATTCTTACAACCCTAGAAAACTATTCCGATAATCTTCACTCTAAAATCTACCAAAGATTAACAATGGTGTGTTCTTCTCTTCTTCTCCAATGGAAGCTTTCTTTCTTCTCCAATGGTCTCCAATCCAATCTTCCTTTTGAGAGAATCTTCTTGTTGAGAGTGTGGGAGAGAATGGTAGTGAGAGTGTATGTGATTGGATACTCCTTGCAGGACCACCTATTTATCCTACAAATTTGCAAGGGTAGGCCATGAAGATCGTGGCACAGCTGTCACAACCGTCTGGCAAAAACCACGGTCCATTTCCACGGGCGTGGTTCTTCCAGTGACCGTGGTTTTGGTGTTCCTGCACTATATGGATCATCAAGCCACGATTTGGTGCATGACATGCACCAACAAGGTCCCAAGTGTCCTCCTTAGCCCCTAGCTTGCATCCCAATGAGTCCAAAGGTGTGTCATCTCGAGGAACGATCCTCAAATGTATCGATTAAGCTCTTAAATCTCCCAAAATACCACAAAGCAATGCAAAAGTCCGTGTAGACGTCTATCTCGACAAAATGCGTGAATTGAGTGCAAACGTCGTGAACTAGTGCTAAACCATGCATGAATGAGCGAAAAATCTATCTAAATGAGTGCCTAAATCTAAGCCATAAATCGTGTTATCAAAAATACCCCATACTTAAGGTTTGCTCGTCCCCGAGCAAGTCCCAACTATAGACTAAGAGATGACATGATTTATGCATGCAGAAAAACGACAAAATCTTTTTGGAGTTGTGCTTCTAATATTGGATCACCTTCATAGTCATGTTTCGTGGCAATGGACAAGCAATCATGCATCAAAATAATGAAGGCACGGAAAGACAATTATACTTAACTCGAAAGCATGCATGAAATGTAAAAATGAAGAAGTCAAGATGATCATGAGCATATTCAATCTAGATCACTAAGTCTTACAAACATGCAAATAGGTCATAAGGTCTTGTGAAATAGAAGGCCAAGAAACGTTGTGACTAGGTGGGAATTTTTCTAGGCTATGTGATGCTAATCCGGGAATGGAACTAACTTCACAACTTCACATTTTTATCAACTTCCCACAAGTGTACATTTTCTCCATCTTTTCTTTCTTTTCTTTTTCTTTTTCTTTCACTTATTTTTGAGACAATGACATTGGTGTACAAAAGCCGAAACCTTGGTGATTAGCCGTCCTCGGGCTTTTTTATCTTTCGAGGTGCATCTCGTTAGGACTATCGGTTTATATGACTTTGGCAAGGCACAAACACCCGATTATGTGAATGGTGCCGAGTTACTCGTCATTTAAACCAACGTCCCCAAACCTATAATTTTGTCTACACTTACACAACAAATTCAGCACTTCATTCATGACATTCATCCATCAACAACTTGACCCCACACTTGCTTTTCACACACTCAACACACTAGCATGCTCCTATTCCCGGATGGGTCAAAAGAGGTCGAATTTATACCAATTGAGGTGCTCAAACAACATGATCAAGATTAGAAGTAGAGAAAGATGAATTGCCTCATTCATTCCTAAATGATGTGCAAGAACTAGCATGTAATTTCGACTTTCAATACTCAATCCAATCAAGACAAACATAACATCATGATCACAATCCATTCATGGGATTCAAGATAAGTACTTCAAGTCCACATATGCATTCATCAATTCAACACACAAGGCCATCCATGGTCAATCCACACAACAATCTCATCATAAGGGTCATTCCCAAGCTTAGAAGCACTAAATTTTTTTAAATTTTCTGATTTTTTGGATTTTTTTTTCGAAATGTCTATGTGTAATGCAAGACATGTGATAATATTAAACTATCCTAGATGATAATCATGCAAAAGATCATGCAAACCCCACCCCATACTTAGAAACACATTGTCCCCAATGTGGCATTCAAGTAAAGAAGAGTGAAAGAGGGTTCTCACAATGTAAAAATGGTTTGCTTTGGTATTTGGGATTACTCAAGTGGATTGATGGTGGATGATCCTATCAACAATGGTAGAGAGCTCTAATTGTTCCTCAAGGCGTCGGGACCCGCGCTAGGCACCGCTAGCCGTCCAAGTTCCGCGTCCGCTCCACCCATAATTGATGAGGGATTCATCATCATCATTCACATGCCATGCAAGGCTTCCATGCTACCAAGACTCTAGCACACACACACAAAGCACACCAAACACACAAAAACAGAAAAATCAAAAACAAAAAAAAACGAAAAGAGAAAAACGTTACCAATGGGTTGTCTCCCATCAAGCGCTTCTTTAAGGTCGTTAGCTTGACCAAACTCGGGGGCGTCTCACTCAAGGTGAAGCGGGGCAATCATGTCCACCGGAGCTCCCGGGATGTACTTCTTCAACCGATGTCCATTCACCTTAAAGTCTCCACAATGCTCCCCTCCTTTCTCAACCGCTCCATGGGGAAATATCTTCTTCACCACATAAGGACCGGTCCACCTCGACTTTAGCTTTCCGGGGAAGAGCCGCAACCTTGAGTTGAAGAGAAGGACAAGGTCGCCTTCACTCAACTCCTTCGGGATGAGGCGCTTGTCATGCCAACGTTTGGTCCTTTCCTTGTAGATCCGGGCGTTTTCATAAGCATCCAACCGGATCTCCTCAAGAGCATTCATGTCTAGCAATCTCTTCTCTCCGGCCTCCTTGAGGTAAAAATTCAGCCACCTTATAGCCCAATATGCTCTATGCTCCATCTCTACCGGAAGGTGGCAAGACTTGCCATAGACTAGCTTGTAAGGAGTGGTGCCAATCGGTGTCTTGAAAGCGGTTCTATATGCCCACAAGGCATCATCGAGCTTCATAGCCCAATCCTTTCTCGTTCTAGAGACCGTCTTCTCAAGAATTCCCTTTATCTCCCGGTTGGAGATCTCCACTTGGCCACTAGTTTGGGGATGGTAAGGTGTTGCCACCTTATGAGTCACCCCATACTTAGCCAAAAGTGTCCCGAAGTTCCTATTAGTGAAGTGCTTCCCTCCATCACTTATGATCACCCTTGGTGTTCCAAACCTAGGGAAGATCACTCGGTTGAAGAACCGCACCACAACCTTGGCGTCATTTGTAGGAGAGGCGATTGCCTCAACCCATCTCGAAACATAGTCAACCGCCAATAGGATGTAGAGGTTGCCACATGAAGAGGGGAATGGTCCCATGAAGTCCACGCCCCACACATCAAATATCTCCACCTCTTGTATGTTGTTCAAGGTCATCTCATTCCTCCTTGAGATGTTGCCCGTCCTTTGGCAAGCATCACAAGCTACAACAAAATTCTGCACATCCTTGAACAAACTCGGCCAAAAGAAACCCGATTGCAACACCTTAGCACATGTCTTGTGTGAGCTAGCATGACCTCCACATGGCAAGGAATGACAATGGCGGATCACACTCTCCACCTCATCCTCCGGTATGCATCTCCTAAGGACTCCATCCGGTCCTCTCTTGAACAAAAGCGGTTTATTCCAATAGTAGTGCCTCACATCTTTGAAGAACTTCTTCCTTTGGGCATATGACAAACCGGGAGGCACTTCCTCGCACACAAGGTAGTTCACAATGTCGGCATACCATGGCTCACTTCCTCTAGACACTTGAAACAAGCACTCCTCCACCATTTGCAATTGCTCATCCCGGAATGAGTCATCAATCGGGATGTCATCTCTCTCAATCTCCAATGGAGGTAGTCTACTAAGATGGTCTGCCACAGAATTTTCGGACCCCTTTTTATCCCGGATTTCCAAATCAAACTCTTGAAGAAGAGGGATCCACCGAATCAACCTAGGCTTGGCATCCTTCTTTGTAAGGAGATAACGGATCGCAGCATGATCCGTATAAACAATGACCTTCGCTCCAACAAGATATGAGCGGAACTTCTCAAATGCATACACAACTGCTAGCAATTCCTTCTCGGTGGTAGCATAATTGAGTTGGGCATCATCTAGCGTCTTGCTAGCACAATAAATAGCATGTGTGCGCCCATCTTTCCTTTGCCCCAAAACAGCCCCAACGGCTACATCACTCGCATCACACATGATCTCAAATGGTAGACTCCAATCCGGAGGTTGCATGATAGGTGCGGAGATCAAAGCATTCTTCAACCTACAAAAAGCTTCAAGGCAATCCTTGGAGAAAACAAACTCAACATCTTTCATTAGTAGGTTAGTAAGAGGCTTAGAAATCTTAGAGAAATCTTTAATAAATCTCCGGTAAAAACCGGCATGCCCTAGAAAACTCCTTACCCCCTTCACCGAGGCAGGTGGTGGCAACTTCTCTATCGTTTCAATCTTGGCCCTATCAACCTCAATGCCACGGTTGGACACCAAGTGTCCCAACACAATACCTTCACTTACCATGAAGTGGCATTTTTCCCAATTCAAGACAAGATTTGTCTCCTCACATCTCTTAAGCACTAGAGACAAGTTAGCTAAACAATCATCAAAGGAAGATCCATAAACAGAAAAGTTATCCATAAACACTTCCATGATATTCTCAATGTACTCAGAAAAGATAGCCATCATACACCTTTGAAAGGTGGCGGGTGCATTACACAACCCAAATGGCATTCTCCTATATGCAAAAGTACCCCATGGACATGTAAATGTGGTTTTCTCTTGGTCATCGGGGTGGATAGGGATTTGGAAGAATCCACTATAGCCATCTAAGTAGCAAAAGTGAGAATGTTGAGCTAACCTCTCTAGCATTTGGTCAATGAAAGGAAGGGGGAAGTGATCTTTCCTAGAGGCCATGTTCAATTTCCTATAGTCAATACACATCCTCCATCCCGTAACCGTTCTAGTTGGGATTAGTTCATTGTTCTCATTAGTCACTACAGTTATCCCACCCTTCTTAGGAACCACATGCACGGGACTAACCCACTTACTATCCGAAATAGGATAGATGATTCCCGCATCTAGCAACTTAATGATCTCTTTCTTGACTACCTCTTGTATTATAGGATTCAATCTTCTTTGATGTTCAATAGAGGGTTTATGGTCATCTTCCATCAATATCTTATGCATGCACAAAGAGGGCTTAATGCCAACAAGGTCATCAATAGTATAGCCAATGGCTTTCCTATGCAATCTTAGCTCATGCAACAACCTAGCAAGTTCATCATCATTCAAACATGCATTCACAATCACCGGATATGTAGAATTATCACCAAGAAAAGCATACTTCAAATGAGAGGGGAGGGGTTTGAGTTCAAGTTTAGGAGGACCTTTATCGAGTGGAGATGATCCAAATAACGTTGGTTGAGATGAATCCAAAGCAAATGAAGGCTCTCCAAGGCTCCTTGAAGCCTGATCAACAACAAGGGCTGCTTCTAGGGAAACCACGGGCAAATCCACGGATCCTGGCACATCCACGGCCGTGGACTTTACAAAGCTTGCTCTTCGGAGCATTCCAGAGAGTTCCACGGCCGTGGAAGTCTTTTCACGACCGTGGTTCCTACAGGAATTCAGCATACTCTCGTGGACTTCAAATTCAGCTCTTGTCTCTTTTTCTAATGCTTCCAAGGCCTTGATTTCTTCATTGCAAGCCTCCTCAACACCTTCCTCCATCAAAATTAAGCTAAGAACCTTCTCCAATGGATCCTTGATCAAGATCGAGCTAACAACTTCTCTAGAATCCTCTTGCTCAACAATGTTGAATACATCTTCATCAAGGGTTGGCCCTTTCATCATTGTGGACAGCTTGAACTTGATATTCTCCTCTCCAATGTTGAAGGAGAGAATTCCATTCTTACAATCAACCAAGCATCCGGAAGTGACTAGGAAAGGTCTCCCTAAGATGATGGGAACCGGATAGTCCGCCGGGATGTCCAAGACAACAAAATCAATCGGCACATAGAACTTCCCGAGTTGCACCGGTATGTCTTCCAATATCCCAACCGCGTGAGTGATAGAACGGTCCGCCATGTAGAGGGTCATCTTGACCGGTTTTGGCTCTCCTAGCCCAACCTTGTTGTAAAGTGCAAGCGGTATAATGCTTACACTTGCTCCAAGATCACATAGGGCTTCATACTTCACTTCTCCCACTCCAATTGGCACACAAAAGGATCCCGGATCTCTTAGCTTAGGAGGCATCTCCTCCTTCATAGTTTAGATCAATTCCGAGGACCTCTTCGTCATCCTTACTTCCTCATACTCCTCCAACTTCCTTTTGTTGGAGAGTATTTCCTTCAAGAACTTGCCATATGCCGGCATACCTAAGATAGCATCCATGAACGGAATGTTAATATGCAATTTAGACATAAGTTCAAGGAATTTACCAAAGTGTTTGTCCAAGCGAGCCCTTGCTCGTGATTGTGGGAATGGTAGTGGCGGCTTGTATGGAGGCGGTGCCACATATGTTGGCTCAACATTCTTGCTCTTGTCTCCATCTTCTTGCAATATCTTTTCCTCTATCGCCACTTGCTTTCCCTTAGCATTCTCCTTGGGCAAGGGATCCTTCATGTTCAACCCACTCCTTGTTGTGATGGCCAACACTTGGCCTCTTGGGTTGTCTTCCGTTCTTCCGGGAAGCTTTCCCGGATCTCTATGAGCTTCACCTGCCTTTTGGAACACTTGTGCTTCTAAGACCTTTTGAGCCTTAGAAATGGATGTCACCGTGCTCTCAAGACCACTCAACCTTCCAAGCAATTGCTCAAACATCATCTCGGTTCTATCCTTTGGAGGTTGAGTGAATCCGGGTGGAGGTTCTTGTGAAGCTTTTGGTGGTGGAGCTGCGCTTGTGGAAGCAGAAGGGTTCAAGGCACCATCCGGGTTAGAGTAGGAAAACCTGGGATGGTTGTGATTAGGCCGGTAATTGTTGAATTGCCGGTTGTTGTTGAAGTTCGTTGGGCCTTGATAGTTGTTGTAATTGCCCCTTCCCATGTAGTTCACATCTTTCTCCTTGGAAGACAAATTAGCTTGCACTTGCACTTGAGAGGTTGCTTGATTCTTCAAAGTTGTAGCACACAACTCCCTCAAAGATTTCAACTAGTTGTTGATGGCATCAAGCTTGAAGTTGCTCATAGTGACTTCACTCACCTCATATGCTCCCGCTTTCCTCCCATCACTCTTCCTATGGGAGTACTTCTCAATCACTAAAGCTTGTTTCTCTATAAACTCCCAAGCTTCATCTACATGCTTTTCCATGAAAGTCCCACCGGAAAGAGATTGAAGCTTGAATTGGCTATCTTCATCAAGTCCTTTGAAGTAGATCTCCAATAGCTCAATTTTTGGTATACCATGGTGTGGACAATCTAGGAGAAGGTCTTTGAACCTCTTCTAAGACTTGAATAAACTCTCTCTATCCTTCATCACGAAGGCATTGATCTTCCCTCTTAACTCGGTAGTCTTGGAAGGTGGGAAGAACTTTGTCAAAAACTCGGTTGTCATCTCCTCCCAAGTACTCACTCGCCCTTGTGGAATAGATTGATACCAAGCCAAGGCTTTATCCTTAAGTGAGAAGGAGAAAGCCCTAAGCTTATGGTTGTTGCTCTCCAATCTAGGCGGCCTTAGAGTCTCCATCAAGATCTCATAGTTCATCAAGTGTTGATGAGGAGACTCTCCTTCCATCCCTCCAAATTGGTTGTGCCGGATCATTTGTAGAACTTGAGGGCGGAGCTCGTAATCATGGGCTGAGGGATCTCCCAAGTTCACACCCGGACGGTGTGCTCTTTGTGTCGGATCCATACGTTGCCCTAACGTTTGTGGTTCTTCAATAGCAATGGGCACAACCCGAAAATTTACCGCCGCCGGTTGTGGTTGTGGTGGAGGTGGAGGTTGTTGACGATTAAGCTTTCTTTGCACAAGAGCTTGCCTAATCTCTTCAATCTTCCTCCTAGCTGCCTCTTGCCTCTCATTGGCAAGTCTCCTTTCATTCTCCAAAGCTTCATCCCTTAGCCAAATTTGCTCTAAAGCCTCATCCAATTCAGCTTGGAGATCTCTTCCGGCCATCTCTTTTCCCTTTCTAATGCTCTTGTATCTAGATCTAAGGGTTTTCTCCGGTTCGGGATCGAATGGAGCTAAATCCTTGCCACGAGATCTTCGCATACACCTAAAGAGTGAAAGATGTCCTGAAAAGCAAAGATACAAACCAAAAAGAGATCAAAAGCAACAAGAAAGACCTACACTATAAACAATCACAAATAATGACTCAATCTAGACCTAGTCCCCGGCAACGGCGCCAAAAACTTTGCACGCTAAGGATGTATGCACGCAAAAAGCCTTAAATTTATACTCGTTATATTTCTCCTAACTCCTAGGGAACCCGCAGTGAACGGGACGTTTTGTAGTAGGGATAGTATTCCGAGGTCGAACACAAAGACTGAGGTGAGATTGAATCGATTAGTGACTAAGGATAGTGTTGATCTAGGCTAAGAAAAGAGGAAGGAATAAAGAATTGAAAATCTCAATGTTTTTGGTTTGGTTTTTAGGTGATCAATCAAAGATCACAAATCATGCGAAATCAACAATCAACTAAGCTAACACCACAAGTAAACAAGCAAATACGAAATATGTAATCAAAGAGAGAAAAGCGGATTCTAGGGGTTGGAAATTCCGGTTATGGCATTGGACTCAAGCTATCTAATCATTCCTCGGATAAACTATTGTATGTTGGGAGTGAGTGTTTCTAGATTGGGATCAATCACCGGGTAGGTCTCATGGTCCACTAGTCCGTTCCTAAGGTCTCATCACCGGGTAAGTCTCAAAGAGCCTAAGGATAGGAATTCTACACAAACCGGATGGTATTCTAGGGATCTAACCTCTCTTTACCGGGTAAGTCTCGGAAAGGCAAGTCCTAAACACCTATCCTAGCACACTCAGTCCAATAGAGGCTTGTGAGGCTCACTACTACCTAGAGTTTGTCATCTTTGATATCTAAGAGCAAGAATCACCGGGTAGGTCTCTTCTAAACACTTAGTTGCTAACACTAGGTCACCCTAGGATAGATATAACTCAACAAACACTAGGATTTCAACATTCTAACATTCTAGAACTTAGACTCATCAAATCAAACAAATCAGGCGAACCACGGGCTGTTCATCTACTTCCACGGCCGTGGACTGGCAAGAACAAACCGTGGACTCCAACAGTGGCTCTGTTCAAGTAAACGAATCATCCAAAGGCAATTCTAAGTCCATCCTATCATAGTCCCAGCCATAACCATCCTTTCCCTACCCTAAAATCGCATCTATTTAGCCTACAACATACATCATCACAATCGAAATCATCAAGCATAAAATCATGGCTTCCATTTGCAAGATAATGAAGAGAAAGAGATGAGCAAGTGAAACAAGTAAAACCAAGCTGAATATGAGATTAGAAAGACTCACAACCCTTCATAAGAAGGTTTAATCGATTCTTACAACCCTAGAAAACGATTCCGATAATCTTCACTCTAAAATCTATCAAAGATTAACAATGGTGTGTTCTTCTCTTCTTCTCCAATGGAAGCTTTCTTTCTTCTCCAATGGTCTCCAATCCAATCTTCCTTTTGAGAGAATCTTCTTGTTGAGAGTGTGGGAGAGAATGGTAGTGAGAGTGTATGTGATTGGATACTCCTTGCAGGACCACCTATTTATCCTACAAATTTGCAAGGGTAGGCCATGAAGATCGTGACACATCTATCACAACCGTCTGACAAAAACCACGGTCCATTTCCACGGGCGTGGTTCTTCCAGTGACCGTGGTTTTGGTGTTCCTGCACTATATGGATCATCAAGCCACGATTTGGTGCATGACATGCACCAACAAGGTCCCAAGTGTCCTCCTTAGCCCCTAGCTTGCATCCCAATGAGTCCAAAGGTGTGTCATCTCGAGGAACGATCCTCAAATGTATCGATTAAGCTCTTAAATCTCCCAAAATACCTACAAAGCAATGCAAAAGTCCGTGTAGACGTCTATCTCGACAAAATACGTGAATTGAGTGCAAACGTCGTGAACTAGTGCTAAACCATGCATGAATGAGCGAAAAATCTATCTAAATGAGTGCCTAAATCTAAGCCATAAATCGTGTTATCAAAGCCCGAGGGCGAGCTTTTGAGTTGAGGAGTGCAGAGGATCTGCCTGCACCGGCTGCTACAGGTACCATTCCGCTTCATGGTTTACCTATTAGAGTTTTGTTTGATACTGGTGCTACGCATTCATTTATTTTTGATACATGTGTTGAGCGTCTAAGTTTAGCTACCATAGAGGGGATACCCTTTACTATAGAGTTACTTGATGGTAGCCGGGTCAGAGGTACCCGTGAGATACGTAGTTGTCCCCTTCATTTAGGGACTCGTGTTTTACTTGTTGACTTCTTAGTCATGCCATTAATGCATGAAGAAGTCATATTAGGTATGGATTGGATGCGTAGACACCATGCGATTCTTGATGTGGGTAGACGAACTATTATAGTCTCTACCGAGGTTGGTGAGATTGAGGTCTTTCGGGGTTGGGACCTTGGGAAGACAGGTTTTGTCATTAGTGCTATATGAGCAGCCAGATTGATTGCATAGGGATGTGATGCCTTCTGGTACTATGCCATGAAGGAAGGAGAGAGTCCGGCTTTGCAGGACATTCTAGTGGTCCGCGAGTTTGCAGACGTATTTGCTGAGCCGTCGAGCTTGCCGCCTCAAAGGAGTGTGGACTTCAGCATAGAGTTAGAGCCTGGTACGAGACCCATCTCGAAGGCCCCATATCGTATGGCACTTGTCGAGATGTTGGAGCTGAAGAAGCAACTCGAGGAGTTGGCTGAGAAGGGCTTCATATGCCCTAGTGTTTCACCATGGAGTGCACCTGTCCTCTTCGTGGGGAAGAAGGACGGATCTTTGAGACAATGTATAGATTACAAAGAGCTGAAAAAGGTGACCATCAAGAGCAGGTATCCACTGCCTCGTATTGATGATCTACTTGATCAACTTCAGGGAGCTATAGTTTTTTCCCGGATTGATTTGCGCTCAAGATATCCACTGACGAGTCTTCTGAGGAAGACTACCAGGTTTGTGTGGACCGACCAATGTGCCTAGAGTTTTAAGGTGGTGCCTCCTGTTGTCCAGCCGCCCCTGTGCCACCTTGCAGCCGCCCCTACGCCACCAGTGAGCCGCCCCTGCGCCACCTGCATTAGCAAGGGTCTTCTCTTGGTTCCGCAAGTGTATGTGTGTGCTTCTAGGCTTTTCTTAGGATACCTTTGTTCCCTCCTTTCCTAGTGTGAGAGTATAGGATCATGCTAGAGGTTTGAGGATGTGTTTGGTTGAGGTTATGATCGGTTTATGCCTTGTATGGCCTTTGAGACTCCTTAGGTTGTGAGTTTAGGTTGAGGATGATCCTGTGGATCCCTTTGGGTCTAGGTGTGACCCTTGTGTTGTTAGGAGATTGATATATCTCTTTATGCCCTGTTTATAGGCTGTGTTGTCCCTCTAGTGTAGAGGTGATCGTGGTTGAGTTGTGATTGAGGTTGAGGTATGTCCGTAGGACTTACTTAGCTGCCATCCTTATATTGGGTGTTTGCATGAGTGGTGTGTGATTTATATGTTTGCTATGATAACACGAGATGTCATTTATACCGACCTATGTTTTATTGATTGCCCCGTATGCGTGGCTGTGATAACCTTTCCCTTTTATCCCGCTGTGGAGTTTGGGAGGTTCTTTGATGTCAGGCCAAACTGACTTTACAGGAAGGGCACAATCCACTCCCACAGGGTACACGGATTGTGTGACCGATACTTGTGCAGCTGGCTAGTAGGCTCAGAGGCGAGGATGTATCGGTCCTCGTGTCACATAGTTTCATATATATATTTATATATACGATTTGAGTGAATGACCATTATATTGAGATGATAAATGGGTAAATGTGTGAAAGCATGTTGATGTGTTTATCTTTCCTTGATTGTGATTGTGTTTATGCATTACTCTATATATGTATATGGATAGCTAATGGTTTATTACCATGTTGTAAATACCCCACAGGATAGGCATGCTGCTGGGTGATCTAGCAAAGTCGCAGGCCGAGGACGTCTCGTACATAGGTTGTTGTAGGCTTTTGGGTTTGTTTACCTTTTCCCTCCTGCGTGAGGATGATATTTTGTTACCTCTTGTGTGAGGTCGTTGGTTTATATACTCGGCTATGTTGTCTTACCTTTTGGTTGTACAATTTTTACAACTTTATGTATTTGTTTTTATATCTGTCAGTGCCATATTGTAAGGTCCAGTGAACTTGTTGTCAGGCTAGGGTTAGGATCCATTGTGAGATCCTAACCCAATGTGGCACTCCGAGTCCCGCGGATTCGGGGTGTTACATTAAAGACGTTATTTTAGGTGAAAAGCCTGTGATAACTGATGATTCAAATCAACTCGATCCTTCTCTTCTGAATCAATAGTTGGCCAATACCGCAACCTTATCCTCTGTGTATCATAAACCACCAGAAGCATTTATATCCCGTGTTAAAAGTACAAGTCAGTGAAATGAAGAAGACGAACACCCTGATGGAAGTGAACCGGGCTACTCGGAATCACTTGCAGGCAACATGGGAGTATTACATCACTTCCATCAGGTTCTGGTCAAGCTCCAAAAGCTGCAACAAGAAAATCAGCTATGAATCAAAGTTTTCAAATTATTGCCTACATCTATAGGTCAAGTTTTTCAAATTAGTGCGCAGCTCATCCGAAAAGCCTGAAGTGTGTTCTACAGTTTACTATATGCGAACAATACACATGATGCCTCTTTATGGATTCATGATTCAACACAATAAAAATACATTTGGGCTTGCTCTTGGTGCCCCTCTTCAGGTGAGTGCTTTAATGCTTGTCTATTTCATTTCTACAATACCCTTCAAGTAAATAATAATGTTGTTGTTACAAACTAGGTTCCACCATTAAAACCTGGGTCAGCAGTTGGTGTAACACCCCAAGTTCTAGGAAGTCGAAGCGCTACGGGCTAGGACCGTACAATGGGTCCCGACCCTCAGAGTAGCAATAACAAACGGATCTTACAACAAGACACAGACGAATGAAGACCAAAATTCAATATAAAACCAAAGGTTAAAACAAATGAAAGCGTAAAAGACTCGCAGTCGAGTTCAATACAAAAGGGAAACAACAAAAGAAATAAAAACCCGATCCCGTCCTATAATGTACGGGAACCCCGACTGACCACACCATCCGGATCACTCAGCAACATCCTGAACCTGCGGAACATCTACAACGACGGTATAAACCGTTAGCTAACATTCTAGATACTAGCAAGAGCGTAAAGGCACAAACACACATAAGGTAAAGAAAACACATAGCATGCTGGTACACAACCGGTTATTATCTTTCTTAAAGTTATCCATTACTAATTCAACTTCTTTTGTCACACGAGAATCTCCCGAAACACGCCTCTGCTTCCGTCTACCAATAGGAATAGATTAGTACTATCCGTTACCTCCGGGTCTGGGTTTCAAGAGCATATTCTAGTCTTCTGTAAGACTAGACAAGTGGTCACCGCCCGGTTATAATACACTTGGGCCAGTTAAGGGTAATAAAGGGTGAATCCTATTCCGGTTATCCATTATAAATATGATAAACAACACAAATAAGCCAAAATAATCCAACTAATATGCGGAATGAAGCTAAGTAAGTCCAAGGGGCTTACCTCACTCGAAGGTAACTCAAAGCTCAACACAACTCAGGAACAACTCAGGAGAAAGCTCAGTTTCCCTCAGCAAAGGAGTAAGGAAGCCTGTTCACACAAGGAACACGGATCAGGAACGGAAAGGTTGCTAGAAGTCTATAACTTCTAGTCTCAATGATCTCTAAGAGATCTCCATCAGCTAAGGGGTCGACCTTAGTCTTACAAAAACTCAGGGAACAAGGAACAACCACAAGGATCAAGGAAAGGAACGAGGAAAGCACGGAAGGAAGCAACTCAACAAACACAGGAGTTACTGCAGAGCAAACCGCAGGGGGGTTGGACAGAGGCGCAGGGGCGACACGTGACAAAGCGCAAGGGTGGCTCTGTGCAGGCGCGGGGGCGGATCATCAACAGAAGCTACTGTCGGGCTTCTCTTTGACAAAACTCACAGCAAGGGACACCAAAGCTCGAACCTTTGACTCCAACACGTCAAGACTCAACTCTAGAGAGCCTGAGAATAACAAAGGATCAACAACGGAACGCTCCACAAGAATCAAGGCTCAAGCTTGATCCTTGGAGAAGAAGGAAAGAGAAAACGAAGAGGAACAAACAGAACAGAAGTAAGGTGCAGCATCGCATGAACGTGAAGAAGAACAAGGGAGGAAGAACTTACACGTTCAGCAAGAACAAAGGGCAGGGCTGCAACACTCTAGGGTTGAAGAAGATATAAGCAAGAAACAGGAAAAAGAGGAAAATACGGGAATATAAAGGGACGGGCTGGAAAGATGGACGTAAAGGGCGTCTAGGGTTTAGAAGGAAGATGAGGAAACCGGCCCACATAGATAGAATATCGGATATTCTATCCATGGAAGGAACACTACAAAAAATAATTCATTTAGCCACGCTTGTTGGCTAGGGTAAAGGTTTGCCGTCGCCATTGGCCTTGAGTTGGCGATGGCAACACCAGCGTGGAAAAAATTACAGATTATTTGCGTCGGTGGTATACGACCGTCGCTAATAGTCATGTAATTGGTGTCGGCTAATCTTACCGTGACTAATAAAAGGGACAATTGGCGACGACTTTATGACGCCGACGCCAATAACCAAATTATTTGGTGTCAAATTAAAATTATTGGGGTAAAAAAAAAAATATAATTAATTTTCTTTTCTTAGAAAACTTAAAATTCATCGAAATTCTATTCCCACAAAAAATTAGGTTTTCCTCTTACGCCCCTTCCGTTTAGGGATGCCAATTTCATCCGAACCCGACGGACATCCGATTACCCGATCCATAGTAAAAGGGTGAAAACCCGATATGAAGCGGGTGAAAGTGAGTGGCGAGTGAAGCGGGTGATGGATCGGGGTAGAATTCGGGTGGACCTTTCATCCACCCATCACACGATTCATCATCCATCCACCCACCCGACACGTTTCACCCTCTTACATCCATTATCATTCAAACTTCATTCTTCGATTGATTGACATCGTCTGAGTCGTCTTCTACTTTCGGTGCCGTCGTCTGAGTCTTCTCCGACTCCTACCGCCACAGCCGGCTTCAACTCGCAAGGTCTAGATCTCATCTTCTACTTCTTCTTTAGCACATGAGATTTACCGACTCCCGTCTTTTTCTTGCTCTTCTTCTTATTCACTTTTTTTAGGGTTTCAGACTCACGTTATATCTCGTTTTTCAATTCTCAACTCTCAGTCGCCGTTTTCAGTTTCCACTCACAAATTTTGTTCTTCGTCTTTAGTTTCCACTTTCCGTCTTTCCCTTCAACTATCGTCCTCAATCGTCGGACACAATCTCAGCTCTCAAACTGTGTGTAAAGTCGTATTTTATTTTAAAATTGGATACTGTCTCACCTATTTTTTTTGGTTAAGACCGTCTCACCTATTTAACTCTATTTTGTTCCCTAACCCTAATTTTCCCTAACATACCTCCTCTCTCCTAATCTTATTCTCCCTCCCCGTAAACCTTCTCTTGTTCGTGCCTTCTCCTACTGCAAACCACTGGAACCAGGTAGCCCTTCTTCTTCTCCGGAGAACAGTCCAACTCTTCTCCCGCAAAACTGTCGGTCCAGCTGCCGTCCCTACAAGCCTCTACGAGACCTGTTACGCTAAGAACATGACACGCAAAAAGCCTTAAATTTATACTCGATATATTTCTCCTAACTCCTAGCGAAGCCGCAGTGTACGGGACGTTTTGTAGTAGGGATAGTATTCCGAGGTCGAACACAAAGACTGAGGTGAGATTGAATCGATTAGTGACTAAGGATAGTGTTGATCTAGGCTAAGAAAAGAGAAAGAAACAAATAAATGAAAATCTCAATGTTTTTGGTTTGGTTTTTAGGTGATCAATCAAAGATCACAAATCATGCGAAATCAACAATCAACTAAGCTAACACCACAAGTAAACAAGCAAATACGAAATATGTAATCAAAGGGAGAAAAGCGGATTCTAGGGGTTGGAAATTCCGGTTATGGCATAGGACTCAAGCTATCTAATCATTCCTTGGATCAACTATAGTATGTTGGGAGTGAGCGTTTCTAGATTGGGATCAATCACCGGGTAGGTCTCATGGTCCACTAGTCCGTTCCTAAGGTCTCATCACCGGGTAAGTCTCAAAGAGTCTAAGGATAGGAATTCTACACAAACCGGATGGTTATCTAGGGATCTAACCTCTCCTTACCGGGTAAGTCTCGGGAAGGCAAGTCCTAAACATCAATCCTAGCACACTCAGTCCAATACCGGCTTATGAGGCTCACTACTACCTAGAGTTCGTCATCTTCGGTATCTAAGAGCAAGAATCACCAGGTAGGTCTCTTTTAACTCTTAGTTGCTAACACTAGGTCACCCTAGGATAGATTTAGCTCAACTAATGATAACTTGATTTATGACGTTAGTATAG
Source organism: Fagopyrum homotropicum (assembly GCA_033239125.1). Classification (NCBI taxonomy): domain Eukaryota; kingdom Viridiplantae; phylum Streptophyta; class Magnoliopsida; order Caryophyllales; family Polygonaceae; genus Fagopyrum; species Fagopyrum homotropicum. Next base: position 114,769,631 of record BSWB01000007.1, on the reverse strand, counting down.
GCATACAATTAGATAGTTTTTCCCGTTATTCATGCACGGTTTGACATTAGTTTAAGACGTTTACACTCATTTCGTGCATATTTCTAGAAAAGACGTCTACACGAGCTTTTGTCGGTTTTGTAGGTATTTCGTGGATCTTTTGGACATTAATCGATACATTCGAGGGTCAAGCCTCATGGTGGTACACATCCAAGACTTTGAAGGAACATAATTGGAGCAATGAAGGACACAAGGACCCTTATTGGTGCAAGCAATGGAGCAACTCATGGCTAGATGATCACAACAAGTCTCTGTTGAAGAAAATCGGGCCAACACTCAGGAAAATCGGCCGATTTATTTAACTGGGTTGATTTTTGGCCTTTAACAGCTTAAGCCACGTGTCCCACGATCTCTTTGTCCGGCCTTGCTCTTGGTGGAGAATATAAGTGGTCCTGCAAACTGTTGCTGAGCAATGCCCCTCAACCACATTCTTTCACACACAGCTCATTCCATTGGGGATAGACTTGGAGAAGAAGAAAAACTCTCTCATTTTGGAGGAAGAAGAAGAACACCAAGCTTAGAGTGATAGTGATTTTGAGTGATTTTTGGAGTCTTTGATTGAAGAACTATTGGAAGGATTGTTAGGAACATTTTGGAACTTCATTTGAAGGGTTGTAAGTCTTGCTAAAACTTAGATTCAGCTGAGATTTATTGTTTTTACTTGCTTATCTTTCATCATCCATCTATGAAAACCATGTATGCTTGTGTGATGATTTTGGATCTTGATATGCATACTATTGGCTAGTTTATTATGATTTTGGAGTGATGGATTGATGGTTATGGCTTGGGTGATGATAGAATGGACTTATATGTTAGTTTAGGATGATTCGTATGCACAAAACCTAAACCAGTTAGAAAAATCGACCTGTTCTTCAGGGTAGATCGTCTGATTTTTTGTATGATCCATCCGATTTTTCTCTCTGTTGCTCTTTAATTGATGAATCTGTATGTTAGGGTGTTAGGTTGTTGGAATCCTAGTGTTCATTAAGCATAATATAGCTTAGGATCACCTAATGCTAACAACCTAAGTGAGGGAAGAGACCTACCCGGTGATTTCCGATCTTAGATACCGAAGATGATGAACTCTAGGTAGTAGTGAGCCTCACAAGCCGCTATTGGATTGAGTGTGCTAGGATTATTGCTTGAGACTTCCCTTTTCTGAGACTTACCCGGTAAGGAGAGGGTTGCCCCTTTAGTAGAGTCCGGTTTGTGTAGGATTCCCTATTTTAACCCCTTGAGACCTACCCGGTAATAGGAGTTTGATGCGGGATTAGTGAAGCGAGAGACTTACCGGGTAATTGCTTCCATTAGAGAAACACCCTTTCCCAACACCGCAGTGTTGTCCTTAGAATCTTTAGAAGCTTGAGTCCAATGCCATAACCGGAAATCTTGACCTCTAGAATCCACTCTTCTCTCTTTGATCACATATTTTGTGCTTGTGTTACTTGTTTGATTTGCTAGCTTGAGTTGTTAGTTTGATTTATTATCTTGTTTGATTTGTGATCTTTGCTTGATCACCACAAAAACCAAACCAAAAATGCTATGATTTTCGTTTCTTTATTTCTTTCTTTTTTCTTAGACTAGATTCACACTATCTATGACCATTTGTTTGACTTGATTTCACCTTAGTCTTCATGTTCGACCTCGGAATACTATCCCTACTACAAAACGCCCCGTACACTGCGGGTTCGCTAGGAGTTAGGAGAAATATATCGAGTATAAATTGTAAGACTTTTGTGCTACACAATCTTAGCGTAACAAAGTTTTTGGCGCCGTTGCCGGGGACTAGGTCTAGATTGAGTCATTGATTGTGATTGTTTATAGTGTATATCTTTCTTGTTGCTTTTGATCTTGTTTGGTTTGTGTCTTTGCTTTTCGGGACATCTCTCACTCTTTAGGTGTATGCGAAGATCTCGTGGCAAGGATTTAGCTCCATTCGATCCCGAACCGGAGAAAACCCTTAGATCTAGATCCAAGAGCATTCGAAAAGGGAAAGAGATGGCCGGAAGAGATCTCCAAGCTGAGTTGGATGAGGCTTTAGAGCAAATTAGACTAAGAGATGAGCTCTTGGAGGAAGAAAGGAGACTTTCCAATGAGAGGCAAGAAGCAACTAGGAGGGAGATTGAAGAGATTAGGCAAGCTCTTGTGCAAGGAGAGCTTAATCGTCAACAACCTCCACCTCCTCCACCACAACCGCAGCCGGCGGTGAATATTCGGGTTGTGCCCATTGCTATTGAGGAGCCACAAACATTAGGGAGACGTATGGATCCGGCTCAAAGAGCACACCGTCCAGGTGTGAACTTAGGAGATCCCGCAACCCATAATTACGAGCTCCGCCCTCAAGTTCTACAAATGATCCGGCATAATCAATTTGGAGGGATGGAAGGAGAGTCTCCTCATCAACACTTGATGAACTATGAGATCTTGATGGAGATTCTTAGACTGCCTAGATTGGAGAGCAACAACCATAAGCTTAGGGCTTTCTCCTTCTCACTTAAGGATAAAGCCTTGGCTTGGTATCAATCTATTCCACAAGGGCGAGTGAGTACTTGGGAGGAGATGACAACCGAGTTTTTGACTAAGTTCTTCCCACCTTCTAAGACTACCGAGTTAAGAGGGAAGATCAATGCCTTCGTGATGAAGGATAGAGAAAGCTTGTTCAAGTCTTGGGAGAGGTTCAAGGACCTTCTCTTGGATTGTCCACACCATGGTATACCAAAAATTGAGCTATTGGAGATCTACTTCAAGGGACTTGATGAAGATAGCCAATTCAAGCTTCAATCTCTTTCCGGTGGGACTTTCATGGAAAAGAATGTGGATGAAGCTTGGGAATTTGTAGAGAAACAAGCTTTGGTGATTGAGAAGTACTCGCATAGGAAGAGTGATGGGAGGAAAGCGGGAGCATATGAGGTGAGTGAAGTCACCATGAGTAACTTCAAGCTTGATGCAATCAACAATGAGTTGAAGTCTTTGAGGGAGTTGTGTGCTACAACTTTGAAGAATCAAGCAAGCCCTCAAGTGCAAATGCAAGCAAACTTGTCTTCCAAGGAGGAAGATGTGAACTACATGGGGAGGGGCAGCTACAACAACTATCAAGGCCCGAGGAATTTCAACAACAACCGGCAATTCAACAATTACCGGCCTAACCACAACCATCCCGGGTTTTCCTATTTTAACCCGGATGGAGCCTTGAACCCTCCCGCTTCCACAAGCACAACTCTACCACCAAAGGCCTCACAAGAACCTCCACCCGGATTTACTCAACCTCCAAAGGATAGAACTGAAATGATGTTTGAGCAATTGCTTGGAAGGTTGAGTGGTCTTGAGAGCACGGTGACTTCAATTTCTAAAGCTCTAAAGGTTTTGGAAGCACAAGTGTTCCAAAAGGTGGGTGAAGCTCATAGAGATCCGGGAAAGCTTCCCGGAAGAACCGAAGATAACCCAAGAGGCCAAGTGTTGGCTATTACAACAAGGAGTGAGCTGTGCATGAAGGATCCCTTAGCTAAGGGAAATGACAAAGGGAAGCAAGTGGTGATAGAAGAAGAGCCATTGCAAGAAGATGGAGGAAAGAGCAAAGATGATGAGCCATCATATGTGGCACCACCTCCATACAAACCACCACTACCATTCCCTCAATCACGAGTAAGAGCTCGTTTGGACAAACACTTTGGTAAATTCCTTGAACTTATGTCTAAATTACATATTAACATTCCGTTCATGGATGCTATTCTAGGTATACCGGCATATGGCAAGTTTTTGAAGGAAATACTCTCCAACAAGAGGAAGTTGGAGGAGTATGGAGAAGTGAGAATGACAAAAAGGTCCTCGGAGTTGATTCAAACTATGAAGGAGGAGATGCCTCCTAAGCTAAGACATCCGGGATCCTTTTGTGTGCCAATCGGAGTGGGAGAAGTAAAGTATGACGCCCTATGTGATCTTGGGGCAAGTGTAAGCATCATCCCGCTTGCACTTTGCAACAAGGTTGGGCTAGGAGAGCCAAAGCCGGTCAAGATGACCCTTTACATGGCGGACCGTTCAATCACTCATCCGGTTGGGATCTTGGAAGACATACCGGTGCAACTAGGAAAGTTCTATGTGCCCATAGACTTCGTTGTTTTGGACATCCCGGCGGACTATCCGGTTCCTATCATCTTGGGGAGACCTTTCCTAGCTACTTCCGGATGTTTGGTGGATTGCAAGAATGGAATTCTCTCTTTCAACATTGGAGAAGAGAACATCAAGTTTAATTTGTCCACAATGGTAAAGGGGCCAACCCTAGATGAAGATGTCTTCAACATTGTTGAGGAAGAGGAGTCTAGAGAGGTTGTGAGCTCAATCTTGCTTAAGAATCCACTTGAGAAGGTTCTTAGCTCAAGTTTGATGGAGGAAGGAGTTGAGGAGAGTAGCAATGAAGTAATCAAGGCCTTGAATGCATTGGATGAGCTACCAAGTGTTGGATTTGAAGTACTAGAGAAAGAGAGAAATACCTGTAGAAAAATCGGACAGGGGGGGCAGATCGGCCGATTTTTGCACTTATCTTGAATTTCCATCCAATTTTGCAAATGCAGAAACTGAGATCGACCCCCAGATCGGCCAATTTTTCTCACAGAGGGTCGATTTTCCTGAGTCTTTTGAGCATCATCCAAGTGTTTGTGAGCAATCATCAAGGGACTTAGGTGAGGCTTCCATGGCTTTGGAATCATCTCAACCTACATTGTATGGATCATCTCCAACCGAAAAAGGTCCTCCTAAACTTGATCTAAAACCTCTTCCCTCTCATTTAAAGTATGATTTCCTTCGTTCAAATTCTACTTATCCGGTGATTGTGAATGCATCTTTGAATGATGATGAGCTTAATAGATTGTTGAATGAATTGAAACTACATAGAAAGGCAATAGGATACACCATTGATGACCTTGTTGGAATTAAGCCCTCTTTGTGCATGCATAAGATATTGATGGAAGATGACCATAAACCCTCTATTGAACATCAAAGAAGATTGAATCCTATAATGAAAGAGGTAGTCAAGAAAGAGATCATTAAGTTGCTAGATGCGGGAATCATCTACCCGATTTCGGATAGTAAATGGGTTAGTCCCGTACATGTGGTTCCTAAGAAGGGTAGGATGACCGTAGTAACTAATGAGAACAATGAACTAATCCCAACTAGGACGGTTACGGGATGGAGGATGTGAATTGACTATAGGAAACTAAATGTGGCCTCTAGGAAAGATCATTTCCCTCTTCCTTTCATTGACCAAATGCTAGAGAGATTAGCTCAACACTCTCATTTTTGTTACCTAGATGGCTATAGTGGATTCTTCCAAATCCCTATCCACCCCGATGACCAAGAGAAAACCACATTCACATGTCCTTGGGGTACATTTGCATATAGGAGAATGCTATTTGGGTTGTGTAATGCACCCGCCACCTTTACAAAGGTGTATGATGGCCATATTTTCTGAATATATTGAGAACATAATGGAAGTGTTTATGGATGATTTTTCCGTTTATGGATCTTCTTTTGATGATTGCCTAGCTAACTTGTCTTTGGTACTTAAGAGATGTGAGGAGACAAATCTTGTCTTAAATTGGGAAAAATGTCACTTCATGGTAAGTGAAGGTATTGTGTTGGGACACTTGGTGTCCAATCGTGGCATTGAGGTTGATAGGGCTAAGATAGAGACGATAGAGAAGTTGCCACCACCTACCTCGGTGAAGGGGGTAAGGAGCTTTCTAGGGCATGCCGGTTTTTACCGGAGATTTATTAAAGATTTCTCAAAGATTTCTAAGCCTCTTACTAACCTACTAATGAAAGATGTTGAGTTTGTTTTCTCCAAGGATTGCCTTGAAGCTTTTTGTAGGTTGAAGAATGCTTTGATCTCCGCCCCTATCATGCAACCTCTGGATTGGACTCTACCATTTGAGATCATATGTGATGCGAGTGATGTAGCCGTTGGGGCTGTTTTGGGGCAAAGGAAAGATGGGCTAACACATACCATCTATTATGCTAGCAAAACGCTAGATGATGCCCAACTCAATTATGCTACCACCAAGAAGGAGTTGCTAGCGGTTGTGTACGCATTTGAGAAGTTCCGCTCATATCTTGTTGAAGCGAAGGTCATTGTTTATACGGATCATGCTGCAATCCGTTATCTCCTTACAAAGAAGGATGCCAAGCCTAGGTTGATTCGGTGGATCCTTCTTCTTCAAGAGTTTGATTTGGAAATCCGGGATAAGAAGGGGTCGAAAATTCTGTGGCGGACCATCTTAGTAGACTACCTCCATTAGAGATTGAGAGAGATGACATCCCGATTGATGAATCATTCCGGGATGAGCAATTGTAAATGATGGAGGAATGTCTATTTCAAGTGTCTAGAGGAAGTGAGCCATGGTATGCCGACAGTGTAAACTACCTTGTGTGTGAGGAAGTGTCTCCCGGTTTGTCATATGCCCAAAGGAAAAAGTTCTTCAAGGATGTGTGATAACGTGATTTATGACGATAGTTTAGGCACTTAATTAGATAGTTTTTCCCGTTATTCATGCACGGTTTGACATTGGTTCATGACGTCTTCGCTCAATTCATGCATATTTCTAGAAAAGACGTCTACACGACCTTTTATCGGTTTTGTAGGTAATTCGGGGATCTATTGGACATTAATCGATACATTAGAGGGTCAAGCCTCATGGTGGTACACATCCAAAGCTTTGAAGGAGCGTAATTGGAGCAACAAAGGACACAAAGACCACTATTGGTACAAGCAATGGAGCAACTCATGGCTAGACGATCATAGCATGCTTCTGCTGAAGAAAATCGGACCAACTGGCAGGAAAATCGGCCGATTTATTCCTCTGGGTCGATTTTCCTGCCTTTGACAGCTTAAGCCACGTGTCCCACGATCTCTTGATCCGGCCTTGCTCTTGGTGGAGAATATAAGTGGTCCTGCAAGCTGTTGCTGAGGATCTCTCCTCTCCCACATTCTCATTCACAGCTCATTGGATTGAGGCAAGACTTGGAGGAGAAGAAAAACTCTCTCAATTGGAAGGAAGAAGAAGAACACCAACCTAAGAGTGATAGTGAGGTTTTGAGAGATTTAGAGTGATTTTTGGAGTTTTGGATTGAAGAACTATTGCAAGGATTGTTAGGAACGTTTTGGAACTTCATTCTAAGGGTTGTAAGTCTTGCTAAAACTTAGATTCAGCTGAGATCTATTGTTTTTATTTGCCTATCTTTCATTATCCATCTATGCAAACCATGTATGCTTGTGTGATGATTTTGGATCTTGATATGCATATTATTGGCTAGTTTATTGTGATTCTGGAGTGATGGATTGATGGTTATGGCTAGGGTGATGATAGAATGGATTTATATGTTAGTTTATGATGATTTGTATGCACGAAACCCAAACCAGGAGGAAAAATCGCCTTGATCATCAGCCATATCGGCCGATTTAGCCAAGATCCATCCGATTTATTCCCCTGTTGCTCTTTAAATGATGAATCTGTATGTTAGGGTGTTTTGTTGTTTAAATCCTAGTGTTTATTAAGCCTAATTTAGCTTAGGATCACCTAATGCTATCAATCTAAGTGAGGGAAGAGATCTACCCGATGATTTCCGACCTTAGATACCTAAGATGATGAATACTAGGTAGTAGTGAGCCTCGTAAGCCGCTATTGGATCGAGTGTGCTAGGATTATTGCTTGAGACTTCCCTATTCCGAGATTTACCCGGTAAGGAGAGGGTTACCCCTTAAGTAGTATCCGGTTTGTGTAGAATTCCCTACTTTAACCCCTTGAGACCTACCCGGTAATAGGAGTTTGATGCGGGACTAGTGAAGTGAGAGACCTACCCGGTAATTGCTTCCATTAGTTAAACACTCTTCCCCAACACCGCAGCCTTGTCCTAGAATCTTTAGAACCTTGAGTCCAATGCCATAACCGGAAATCTTGATCTCTAGAATCCACTTTCCTCTCTTGATTACATATTTTGTGCTTGTGTTACTTGTTTACCTTGCTATCTTGAGTTGTTAGTTTGTTCTATTATCTTGCTTGAATTGTGATCCTTGATTGATCACCTAAAAACCCACCAAAAACATTTAGATTTTCATTTCTTTATTCCTTCTCTTTTCTTAACTAGACCGTCACTAAACTTAATCACAAATCGAATTAATCTCACCTTAGTCTTTGTGTTCGACCTCGGAATACTATCCCTACTACAACGTCCCGTACACTGCGGGTTCGCTAGGAGTTAGGAGAAATATAACGAGTATAAATTTAAAACCTATTGCGTAACACACCCACATCCTGAGCGTAACAATGTGAGGCACTACTATTGGAGTGAACCGCTTTTGTTCAAGAGAGGGCCGGATGGAGTCTTTAGAAGATGCATACCGGAGGATGAGGTAGAGAGTGTGATCCGGCATTGTCACTCTTTGCCATGTGGAGGCCATGCTAGTTCACACAAGACATGTGCTAAGGTGTTGCAATCGGGTTTCTTTTGGCCAAGTTTGTTCAAGGATGTGCAGAATTTTGTGGTAGCTTGTGATGCTTGCCAAAGGACGGGCAACATCTCAAGGAGGAATGAGATGCCCTTGAACAACATACAAGAGGTGGAGATATTTAATGTGTGGGGTGTGGACTTCATGGGACCATTCCCTTCCTCATGTGGCAACCTCTACATCCTATTGGCGGTGGACTATGTTTCAAGATGGGTGGAGGCAATCGCCTCTCCCACAAATGATGCCAAGGTTGTGGTGCGGTTCTTCAACCGAGTGATCTTTCCTAGGTTTGGGACACCAAGGGTGATCATAAGTGATGGAGGAAAGCACTTCATTAATATGAACTTTGGAGCACTTTTGGCTAAGTATGGGGTGACTCATAAGGTGGCAACACCTTACCATCCCCAAACTAGTGGCCAAGTGGAGATCTCCAACCGGGAGATAAAAGGGATCCTTGAGAAGACGGTTTCTAGAACAAGAAAGGATTGGGCTATGAAGCTCGATGATGCTTTGTGGGCTTATAGAACCGCTTTTAAGACACCAATTGGCACCACTCCCTACAAGCTAGTTTATGGCAAGTCTTGCCATCTTCCGGTAGAGATGGAGCATAGAGCATATTGGGCCATAAGGTGGCTAAGTTTTGACCTCAAGGAGGCCGGAGAGAAGAGATTGCTTGATATAAACGCTCTTGAGGAGATCCGGTTGGATGCTTATGAAAATGCCCGGATTTACAAGGAGATGACTAAGCATTGGCATGACAAGCGTCTCATCTCAAAGGAGTTGAGTGAGGGTGACTTAGTGCTTCTCTTCAACTCAAGGTTGCGGCTCTTCCCCGGAAAGCTCAAGTCAAGATGGACGGGTCCTTATGTTGTTAAGAAGGTCTTTCTTCATGGAGCGGTGGAGATAGGAGGAGATCATTGTGGTAACTTTAAGGTGAATGGGCACCGTTTGAAGAAGTACATCCTGGAAGCCCCGGTGGAAGTGATTGCCCCACTTCACCTTGAGTGAAACGCTCCTGAATTTGGTCAAGCTAATGACCTTAAAGAAGCGCTTAATGGGAGGCAACCCATTGGTACATATTTTTCCCTTTGATTTTCTTGTTTTTGTTTGATCTTGCTCTTGGTGTGCTTTGTTTTTCTTTTGTGTTTTTGAGTGCTAGATCTTGTTGATTGTCATGTGTGATGAGATGTTGGAGGTCATGTGAAAACCTCATGGAACTGTTAAAGGTACAAGATCCAAGCACATGGACGAGGAAGAAAGCACCCAGGAAAATCGGACTGTTCTTCATAGAAATCGGCCGATTTTCCTGGGTTATGGGCCGATTTTTCCTTCTGTCAAGGAAAGTGATGATCTCCAATCAAGCATGGGTGGGGCGGACGTGGAACTTGGACGGCTTGCGGTGCCAAGCGCGGGTTCTGACATCATTATGAACACAAAGAGCTCTCTACCATCCTTGATCGATCACCCACCATCATCATTCGATGTGAACCGAAATACCAAAGCATCACCAATTTTACATTGTGAGGACTCTCTTTCACTTCTTTATTTAGTTTTCACATTATGGGGTGGGGTTTTCATGATCACCTGCATGATTAGCATCTAGGATAGTGTAATATTGTCACATGTTTCATTATGTCTTGCATTGTACATACATACTTCGAAAAATCCAAAAAAAAAAAATCAGAAAATTTTAAAAAAATTTTAGTGCTTCTAAGCTTGGGAATGACCCTTATGATGAAATTATCTTGTGAATTGGCTATGGATAGCCTTATGTGTTGAATTGATGTATGCATATGTGGACTTGAAGTACTTATCTTGAATCCCATGTGTGAATTGTGATCATGAATGTTTATCTTGATTGGATTGAGGATTGAAAGTCGAAATTACATGCTAGTTCTTGCACATCATTTAGGAGTGATTAAGGCGATTCATCCTTCTCTACTTCTCATCTTGATCATGTTGTTTAAGCACCTCAATTGATATAAAATTTAACCTCTTTTGACCCATCCGGGAATAGGAGCATGCTAGTGTGTTGAGTGTGTGAAAAGCAAGTGTGGGGTGAAGTTGTTGATGAAAGAATGTTGTGAATGAAGTGCTGAATTTGTTGTGAAAGTGTAGACAAAAATATAGGTTTGGGGACGTTCGTTTAAATGACGAGTAACTCGGCACCATTCACATAATCGGGTGTTTGTGCGTTGCCAAAGTCAAATAAACCGATAGTCCTAACGAGTTTTGGTATGTGTGCCCGGTGTGGATGCACCTCGAAAAATAAAAAAACCCGAGGACGGCTAATCACCAAGGTTTTGGCTTTTGTACACCAATGCCATTGTCTCAAAAATAAGTGAAAAAGAAAAGAAAACAAAGAAAAGATGGAGAAAATTATACACTTGTTGGGAAGTTGAGCAAAAACGAAATTGTGGAGTTAGTTCCTTTCCCGGATTAGCATCACATGACCTAAAAATTCCCACCTAATCACAACGTTTCTTAGCTTCTTCTTTTCTAAGTCCTTGTGACCTAAATGCATGTGTGTAAGACTTAGTGATCTAGATTGAACATACTCATGATCATCTTGACTTCTTCATCTTCACCTCTCATGCATGCTTTCTAGTTAAGTATAATTGTCTTTCCATGCCTTCATTCGTTTTATGCATGATTGCTTGTCCATTGCCATGAAACATGACTATGAAGGTGATCCAATGTTAGAAGCACAATTCCAAAAAGATTTTGTTATTTTTCTGCATGCATAAATCATGTCATCTCTTAGTTTGTAGTTGGGTCTTGCTCGGGGACGAGCAAATCTTAAGTATGAGGTATTTTGATACCGTGATTTATGACGTTAGTATAGGCATACAATTAGATAGTTTTTCCCGTTATTCATGCACGGTTTGACATTAGTTTAAGACGTTTACACTCATTTCGTGCATATTTCAAGAAAAGACGTCTACACAAGCTTTGGTCCGTTTTGTAGGTATTTCGGGGATCTTTTGGACATTAATCGATACATTCGAGGGTCAAGCCTCATGGTGGTACACATCCAAGACTTTGAAGGAACATAATTGGAGCAATGAAGGACACAAGGACCCTTATTGGTGCAAGCAATGGAGCAACTCATGGCTAGATGATCATAACAAGTCTCTGTTGAAGAAAATCGGGCCAACACTCAGGAAAATCGGCCGATTTATTTGACTGGGTCGATTTTTGGCCTTTAATAGCTTAAGCCACGTGTCCCACGATCTCTTTGTCCGGCCTTGCTCTTGGTGGAGATATAAGTGGTCCCGCAAGCTGTTGCTGAGCAATGCCCCTCACCCACATTCTCTCACACACAGCTCATTCCATTGGGGATAGACTTGGAGAAGAAGAAAAACTCTCTCATTTTGGAGGAAGAAGAAGAACAACAAGCTTAGAGTGATAGTGATTTTGAGTGATTTTTGGAGTCTTTGATTGAAGAACTATTGGAAGGATTGTTAGGAACGTTTTGGAACTTCATTTGAAGGGTTGTAAGTCTTGCTAAAACTTAGATTCAGCTGAGATTTATTGTTTTTACTTGCTTATTTTTCATCATCCATCTATGAAAACCATGTATGCTTGTGTGATGATTTTGGATCTTGATATGCATTCTATTGGCTAGTTTATTGTGATTCTGGAGTGATGGATTGATGGTTATGGCTTGAGTGATGATAGAATGGACTTATATGTTAGTTTAGGATGATTCGTATGCACAAAACCTAAACCAGTCAGAAAAATCGACCTGTTCTTCAGGGTAGATCGTCCGATTTTTTGTATGATCCATCCAATTTTTCTCTCTGTTTCTCTTTAATTGATGAATCTGTATGTTAGGGTGTTAGGTTGTTGGAATCCTAGTGTTTATTAAGCATAATATAGCTTAGGATCACCTAATGCTAACAACCTAAGTGAGGGAAGAGACCTACCCGGTGATTTCCGATCTTAGATACCGAAGATGATGAACTCTAGGTAGTAGTGAGCCTCACAAGCCGCTATTGGATTGAGTGTGATAGGATTATTGCTTGAGACTTCCCTTTTCCGAGACTTACCCGGTAAGGAGAGGGTTGCCCCTTTAGTAGAGTCCGGTTTGTGTAGGATTCCCTATTTTAACCCCTTGAGACCTACCCGGTAATAGGAGTTTGATGCGGGATTAGTGAAGCGAGAGACTTACCCGGTAATTGCTTCCATTAGAGAAACACCCTTTCCCAACACCGCAGCGTTGTCCTTAGAATCTTTAGAAGCTTGAGTCCAATGCCATAACCGGAAATTGACCTCTAGAATCCACTCTTCTCTCTTTGATCACATATTTTGTGCTTGTGTTACTTGTTTGATTTGCTAGCTTGAGTTGTTAGTTTGATTTATTATCTTGTTTGATTTGTGATCTTTGCTTGATCACCACAAAAACCAAACCAAAAATGCCATGATATTCGTTTCTTTCTTTTTTCTTAGACTAGATTCACACTATCTATGACCATTTGTTTGACTTGATTTCACCTTAGTCTTCGTGTTCGACCTCGGAATACTATCCCTACTACAAAACGCCCCGTACACTGCGGGTTCGCTAGGAGTTAGGAGAAATATATCGAGTATAAATTGTAAGACTATTGTGCTACACAATCTTAGCGTAACAACTAACACTAGGATTTCAACAAATAACAACCTAACACTTAGATTTATCAATACAAGCAAGTTAATCAAAATTACGGTGTGTTCATCCCTTTCCACGGCCGTGGAAAGGCAAGATCAAACCGTGGTTTTCGACAGTGACTAGGTTCAATCAAGCGAGTCATCCAAGCATACATTTAAGTTTATTCTATCATAGTCCAAGCCATAACGATCTTTTCCTTACCCTAAAATCGCATCTATTTAGCCAACAACATGCATCATCACAATCAAAATCATCAAGCATAAAATCATGGAATCCATGTTAAGAGGGTGAAATGACAAATAGACGAAGCAAGTGAACAAGAAATCCAAGTTGAATATGAGTTTAAGAAAGACTTACAACCCTTCAAAAGAAGGTTCAATCGATTCTTACAAAACCTTGCAAAACATCTTCACAAAACTCACTCAAAACTCACTCAAAAAGACTATGGAACTATGAACTAGTGTGCTTCTTCTTCTTCTTCTCCAATGGAAGCTTTTCTTCTCCTCCAAGAATATCTCCAATCCAATCTTCCAATGAGAAAATCTTTGTTGTTGAGAGTGTTGGAGAGAATGGGAGTGAGGGGTTTGTCCCTAACAGCCTTACAGGACCACTTTTTATCCTCCAAATTTGCAAGAGTCGGCCATGAAGATCGTGGGACAGCTGTCACAGCTGTCTGGCTAAAACCACGGCCCATTTCCACGCCCGTGGAAATGGCATGCACCAACAAGATCGTGGGACAGAAGTCCCAGTGACCGTGGTTTTGGTGCCTCAACTTGTTTTGGATCATTAAGCCACGATTTGGTGCATGGCATGCACCAACAAGGTCCCAAGTGTCCTCCTTAGCTCCTAACTTGCTCCTCAATGAGTCCGAAGGTGTGTCATCTCGAGGAATGATCCTCAAATGTATCGAATAAGCTCCTAGATCTCCCAAAATACCTACAAAGTATGCAAAAGTCCGTGTAGACGTCTATCTCGACAAAATACATGAATTGAGTGCAAACCGTCACGAACTAGTGCAAACCATGCATGAATGAGCGGAAAAAGGGTGGGGCAGTCCTTGCGAGTCGTGGGTGGTGCCAGTACGGATCGAAGTCCATTCCTTCTCCTTCCTTTCTGCGAGTCGCGAACGGTGCCAAGACAGACCAGAACCTCCATGCGTTGTTGCTGCCTCCACCTCCATTACCCACCAGCGACACCGTTTCTTCCCTGACACCAATAACCGTCTTACCTCTCTTGCGCATATCAAATTCCGAACATAGGTTGGTGAGATTGGAAACTATGTGATCCTAATTTCATTTTTGGGGATTTTATTTCTGAAATTTTAGATGGTGCAGTAAAACCTAGGTGTGCGGAATTTGGAATTTGGGGCTTTTGTGTATGTAGGATTGAATTGTGTATGCGTAGGTTTATGCGTAATTTCATGTCTATTTGTATAATTAGTGATTGTTGAATGTTGTTAGTGTAATCTAAGTGTTGGTTTGTGAAATTAGATGATATTAGGCTTAATGGTTTTTTAACATGATAGTTGACTTGTTTCTGCAATCTATCTTATAACTTTCATTCACTGTATTTCATAAAGTTTGCTTTCATTCACAGTATTTCATAATGTTTGCTTCTTCTCTAGGGTAAATGCTGGTGTAAAGTCATTTCATGTCAACTGTATTTCATAAAGTTTGCTTTCACTCACATTATTTCATAATGTTTGCTTCTTCTCTAGGGTAACTGTTGAGGATGGGATGTGTTCTTAGACTTCTACATGATTGTTGAATGCACTTAGTGTAATCTAAGTGTTGGTTTGCGGAATTAAACATTATGAAATGTTTTTTATGCATATGCCCCCTTCTCAAGACTTCTACCTGAGGATGGGATGTGTTCTTAGACAACTTATAATTATAGATTTGACGCACCTTGGGCAAAAGGGCTCGCACTACTGATTCATCTTTAGAAGAAATAGGTGTAAAAGTAATGTCCGGTTGTTCAATAAGGATCTCTTTATACTGCATTCTCTCATATAAATTCTTATGTTTCTGTCCAATTATGTTTTATTTTCTATTTCTAGACCAGGTTTTAGATATACCGACATGCTTGCTTGGATTGATTCGAAATTGTTAATTGCTAAAGGTGAATTGATCAGGTAACAGATCACACACTATGAACCCTCTCCTCTTTTCCATATTTTGCTATGAGTTACATAAGTTTCAGTTCATTTTTTCTCATTCTATGTAATTTTTGTGTGTGCAGTGACCTTGTGGATTGTTACTCTATGGTCCTTTGGGGACTAGAAAGGTACATACTATTACTCATACTTGGATATTGTCTATAAATTATTTATATATTTAATATTTAGGTTTAATTTGTCTATTTTCATTTATGTTTGACATGTTTGGTGGGAGATGAAAGTAAAGTAGATGAATTAGTAGTATTATGGAATTTATGTAGCCCCTGACTTGGATGTATGGAAGATTTTGCTTCTCTTGGTGGATTGTTACGCACTGCTTCAACGTGTGCTAACATTTTGCTTGCACAAATCTAGGTTTCTTACAGCCAGGGATTAACTGGCATTAGGTAGGGGATAAATTCTGGTGCATACAAGGTGTTTGTTGTAATGCCTCGAAGAAATTATTGGTCGGAAGTTCAATAAATTCATCAAAGCCGCTGTTGTTCAATTCCTAGATTGTAGAGATGTTTCTTGCACTAAAAATTCATGACCATTTATGAAGAAAAAAAGCATTACTTTCTTATTTTTATTTATGTATCTTATCATGATTAGTTGAAGCAATTATCTCTTTGTAGAAACTTGTGATTTTTTATCTCATTTTTCATGGATGGATTTTATAATTTCATTTTCCAAATTGATCCGCTTGAATTTTGTCATAGTCATAAGTTTGCATAGGAACGGGTTCTACTCTTCACCGCAACTTGCGGTTTGCGGTTTCATGCCAAATTTGGTACTTGATATGGTATATTTTAGTGGATATGGTAATATTTTCTTTTTAGTAGTGTTTATGTAGTTTTGCCTATTTAAGTTGTTTATAGTGCCAAATAGAGCTTGACTTGTGTGTTTCCTTATAAGTCAAAATGATATCAAGACTAAAAAGGTTGACTTAGTTACTTGATGTCATCTTCACATATATACTCTCTTGAGGACTGTTTTCTTACATAGAGCTTCCACTGATTGATTTTTGCAAATGATGCAGGAAACTTTGAATGGACTTTAGAGGATGTAGCTAAGTCAGTTGTATGTATGCTTATGTCAGGACCATTTTGACTGGCTACACAGGTGAGTTTTGTGGAATGAGAATGTGTAATTTCCCTCAAACATGTATTAACTTGGAAGCTGTAAAATGAATTTATTCTTTATTTCAGAAAGTGAATGCTTGGTATGAGTGTATGACTGAGAAATTGATGCAAGAGGTTATGATGGGTTTGGTGAATTAAAATCCTGATTTTTTTGGTTTTTATGTTCAATAGGTTATGAAGATTTTGGTGAAAAAGAAACAAGCTAAGCTGAAGAAGAATGGTATTGAATTAGCAGATGAAGGGGATGCTTTGAAAGATATTAAAAAAAAACAGCTAGAAGATTCAGCCTAACAAGAATCAAGAGGTGATTAACTTGTAAATTGTTGTTACAAAATCAGATGAAACTGACAAATAAAATCCTTAATTTGAATTGAATATTCAGGATAATAAACAAGAAAGACAGAGATCAAGGACAGTTGGAGCCGCAAAATGGTAACACAGCAAAGTTACAAGCATGTCAACCCTCCTTGAAAAGTATATTTGAAGGTGGAAGTTGATATGGAAATCAAATTAGCTTCCAATTTTATGTTAATGGGGTTTTATTAGTCACGTGCACTTGTACTTGTTTTACAGGCTCTTGAAGAAAGTGAATATTAGGGGTTGAGGAAAGATGCAAAAATTATAGTACTAGAAATTTGCTTGTAAGATTTATTGCTAGAAAATTTGTATAGGAAAACAGTGTTTGAACATGGTTCTAATCATGAAACTGATGTCACTTTGTTGGTCATACCCTTAGTTCTACAAATTAGCTTCTAATCTGTTTGATAATTAAAAATGGAGGAGTTGATGTTGATCTAGGAGAAAGAGGAAAATATGATAGTACAAGAGGTAATAACCTCATATATTTTGAGCCAAGAATTTTGATATTTTATAAACAATAAGCTCAAGTTTCAAAAAAGACATAAATGAATTACAAAGACTACTGAGCATGTAATATTCAAACAAATCTCGTAGATCTAGGAACACCGAATATCCCACAAAAAATTTAAATTTTGCGACGGCTACTGCCGTTGCCAGAATTCAAATTTTCGCACCCGTTTTTAAAATTTGGACACCGCGACAGCGACGGCTTTTGCAGACGCAAAAATTTGCGACGGATGTTTTTTCCATCGCAAAAACTTTTAGCGACGGATAACAGCCGTGGCGAAAAAATTTGCGTCGCCTGTTCTGCCGTCGCCTGTTCTGCCGTCGCCAAGCCGTCGCCGTTGATGGTTGGCGATGGCAAATAGCTTTTCTGCCATCGCCAACATCCGTGGGTAATTGAATTAATTTTTGTAGTCGAAGATAAAACGAACGAAAGAAAGATCGGGCGCGATCTGTCGTCAGCCGCAGGGGCGGATCACTTCGGCCGCGGGGGCGGCCTTTTTCACCGCGGGGGCGGTGAAGGCAAAAATGGGGTCTTACATCAGTTCCCCTAAAAAGAAGTTTCGTCTCGAAACTTGCAAAAGCCCAACGATCATAACAACATACATATACAAAACTGAACTCATATATTCCCACTCGGGGCACGTAACTCAAAACGTAACAAAAGTGTATGCAACGCAACAAAGGGAAAACTGAAACAAAACGACTATGCTACAGGTGCATCCAACTCAGCGTAAAACTCCAGATCGTCTGGATACAATCCTTTGTTTCCCAAGTCGCCTCATCAGCTCCTCGCATCGACCACTGAATCTTCATCATCGGTATGTCCTTCGAACGCAAGTGTCTCGCACTTTGCTCTAAGACAGCCACCGGGTGCTCTACGAACGTGTGCTCTGGCTCGATCACTAGATCTTCGTGACTAACGACGTGTCTCGGGTCTGGTATTTACTCCCATAGCAGAGACACATGGAAGACTGGGTGAACACCCTTGAGTCTCGGTGGCAACGCAAGTTGGTATGCTGACTCCCCAACTCGCTCAGGAACCTCGAACGGTCCAACATATCTGGGGCTCAGCTTCCCCTTGACACCGAAACGTCTGGCGCCTCGTGTCGGGGATACTCTCAACCAAACCTGAGCTCCAACTCTGAACTCCAGAGGTCTGCGCCTCTTATCTACATAAGACTTCTGTCGACTTTGTGCTGCAAACATCCACTGTCGGATCACTGCTACTCGAGCCATGTCATCCTGAATCTGCTCAGGTGCTACTTTGCTAACACTACTAGGCTCGTCCCAACACAACGGTGCACGCCCATCTCTGTCCGTATAAAGCCTCATAAGTAGCCATCTGGATCGATGCGTGCCAACTGTTGTTGTACGAAAACTCCACTAAGGGAAGGTGATCTGGCCACAGTTGTCCCCAGTCTAACACATAGGCTCGTAACATGTCCTCCAAAGTCTGGATGGTCCGCTCAGACTGACCATCGGTCTGAGGATGATAAGCAGTCGTGAGCTGCAGACTCGTACCTAGGGCGGCGTGAACCTGCTGCCAAAACCTCGAAGTGAACCGTCCGTCTCTGTCATAGACAATAGTTCTAGGTACTCCATGAAGTCTCACTATCTGTCTCGTGAAGTCCTCTGTCAATCGACTCACCGGCCACGTTTTCTTGATCGGAATGAAACGTGCGGTCTTCGTCAGTTGATCTACTATGACCCAGATAGCATCAAAACCACGACTCGGTCTCAAACCGGTCACAAAATCCATAGAGATGTCTTCCCACTTCGACTGAGGAACGGGAAGTGGGTGTAGCTCGCCTCCTAGTCTATGATTCTCGATCTTGACCTGTTGACAGGTCGCACACTGTTACACTAGAGATGTAGCACAAAAAGCTTTACATTTATAAACTCGATCTAATCTCCTAAACTACCTAGCGAAACCCGCAGTGTACGGATCGTTTCGTAGAAAGGAAAGTATTCTGAGGTCGAACACAAGGACTGAAGTGAAATCAAGTCATTCAATGATCAAAGATATTGCAAATCTAAACTAAGATGAGATGAGGAATAAAGAAAGTGCAAAACACAATATTTTTGGTTGGTTTTAGGTGATCAAACAAGGATCACAAAATATGCAAATCAAACAAGCAAACAAACACACAAACGCAAGATAGGAGATAAGAGGTAAGAAATGCGGATTCTAGAGATTCGGAATTCCGATTATGACAATGGACTCATGCTTCTAAAGATCAAAGGAAAGTTATGGTTGTTCGGAGTTGGGCGTTTCTCTAATGGGAGTAATTACCGGGTAAGTCTCAAGCTCCACTAGTGTCGAACCTAAGGTCCTATTACTGGGTAAGTCTCAAGGAACCTAAGGATGAGAATTCTACGCAAACCGGCCACTACCTAAGGGTCAAACCCTTCCTTACTGGGTAAGTCTCGGAAAAGGTAAGTCTTAGGCAACGATCCTAGCACACTCAATCCAATAGCGGCTTTTTTGGCTCACTACTACCTCGAGTTCATCATCTTATGTATCTAAGAGAGGAAATTACCGGGTAAGTCTCATTCCTCAAAAAGGTTGCTAACATTAGGCCACCCTAAGCTAGATTAGGCTCAACGAACACTAGGATTTCAACACATCTACATCCTAACATCAAGATTAATCAATATAAGCACAACAGAGAAAACCACGGGCTGATCATGAGAAACCACGGTCTAGATTTTAGATGAATAGGCCGTGGTTTGGGTCTGTGGGGTTTCAAACACGAATCCATCCTAAGCTAACATGGAAGTCCATACAATCATAGTCCAAAGCATAAACATCATTCCTTCACCCTAGAATCACATCTATTCAGCCATCAACATACAAATCAAGATCAAACTTCATAAATAGAGCATGCTTGTAAGTCATAGCTAGATAATAAAGAATGAACCAAAGAAAAGACATTATAAAGCTACAATAGAAGTTACCAAGTCTTACAAACGGTCCAAGATGCAACTCCAAGGTATCAACAAAGGAAACCTCACTCAAAACTACTCAAATCTCACCTTAAAACTAAAATCTATACTAATCTCTCCCAAGAACACCCACAAGGTTTATTTGTAAAGTCTAGGAGATAGAAGTACATATAAAAGAGGAGGTTATATAGAGAATACAAACACACCTCACATTTTAATCATCTTCACATCTCATTTCCATATATGTTAAGATATTTCATTTTGGTGAATATGAATTTTTATTCAATGCCTTGGAATCATAAGAAGAGGTACATTCTTTCCTTATACTCTATTTATTAAATTTTTATTAAATTTAATTCTGATGGATTGAACAAACGACCCAACGGATCTACTATATCTGAACGGCCGAACGGACGCGCCCGATCTGAACGGCCGGACGGATTCACCCGATCTAAATGGCCGGATGGATACACCCGATATGAACGGCCGGACGGATCCAACCGATCTGACTAGACGGACAGATCCGCCCGATCAGAACAACTGAACATATCCGCCAGATCTAAACCGTACGGATCCGCCCAATCTGAACGGTCGGTCGGATCGACGTGATCTAAACGGCCGGACGAATGAACGTGGTTGGAATTATACTGTAATAGTTTTTTATTTAATGCCATTTTTTATTTTTTCCTAATTGTATATTAATGTAGTTTTTATGTAATTTTATGAATATTTAGTTGTAGTTTTCCTTTTATGTATATATATATATGTGTATATTTCGAATTTTACATTGTAATTATATAATTGTATTATTGGCATGTATGATTTATTTGTTCGATGGATTGTTCCTTGTAATTTGTAATTACATGAAATTTTAGCTCTTGTATAATTTATATTTTACCAATTTTTTGTGGAATTTTCATACAAATATACACACACACGTTATTTATCTCATTTCAAAAAGAATCCGGACATAGTCCCACCTCATCACAAGGTACTTTTAAACTCATTAATTATTCTTTCCCTAACATGCATCATTTAGTTCTTGTTGGAATGTTAACGGTGTCAAAAATAGGGGAAGCGAACAAATAATGTGTACAATTGATTTTTTTTCACAACATAATATAGTAATTTTTTTTGGCAACATAGCATATTAATTGACATGCATAAATATTTGCGCAATTATTTTGCTCTTGTTCGTTGGATTGTTTTGGAAGCTCATTAAAAAATATTTAGATAATTTTATTCAAACTAAATTAAAAATATCGCACGCTTTTAGGATTAACATTGTTACAAGGACGTACTTATATAAAGGGCAACATTTCAAGGAAATTCAAGAACAAGTCGATTATTTTGTAATAACCGAAAATTTTATTTCCGGTAGCTTTCGAACACAACTGAAAATTCGATCGGTTTAGATTATTATTTTTTTTTTCCTTTGTTGTTCTATTTTTATTTTATTTACCCGTTAAGATGGGCCAGTCGGACCCATTAGGACAGGCCCGTTAGGCCCATTAAGAAGAGGCAGCTAAGAATGTTTTCTATTTATGATCTAACCCTAGTCACCCCACCCTCTTCCCTCACCTTTCCTTCTCTTTTGTGATGATACCTGCCGCCTCCCTCCTTTGGTTCTTTCTACTCCCCGACGCCAAGGGAGGCTTCTCTCCGCCAGCCTACACCGCTACACCACAACCTATATGCCTTCATCTTCCCGCGTCCTCAGAAAAGCAGCCACCGTCCTTCCCTCTAGACTAACGCCGTCGCCTCAGGTCCAACACCAAGGGAGATGCCTCGACGCCGCCTGCACCGTCCTCTCATTCCATCTGCTCCGGCCATTGTGCCTTCTTTCAGTACGCCTCCAGATCCGAGCCGACGGGGAGCTGCGCGAGGGTTGCGAGAGGACTGCGCGAGGGCTGTGAGAGGACTGCGCGAGGGCTGTGCGAGGGCTGCGCTAGGGTTCGCTTTGTTCCGCCTCCAAGGACCGTCCCGGAAGATGTTGGGGTCTTCGCCCGCCGCCTCAGCCTGACGCAAAGAAGAAGGTGCTACCTCCAGGACCCCACACCCCCAACCATCTCTGGTCCAGTCGGTTGCGAAGGACTCTGCTAGGGTTAACTCCGTTGTGGCCACGAAATCCGGTGCCGACTAGCCATAAAGTCCTCATCCTCTGCAGATTTGAGTTTGGATTTGTGCTAGGTGAGATTCTTGTGAATCGATTTAGGTATATGGAACGTCTTTGTGATTTGTTTTAGTTGATTTAGTTGAGGTGTTGTTAGATGATATTTGAGTGGTTGGAATTGGGATGAAAACTTTGTTAGTAAACCCAAATTTTGAAATTTGGGGTTTTCGTAAAGGATCCGGATTAGAGTAATAATTATATATGTGGATTTGTACGTAACTTTTAAATGTAACATTACGATGATTATTGGGCAAGGGTTTGTTGAGTGTGGTTGTGAATGAGGTTTGTAATCCAAAGTCAAACAATTATGGAATCGAGGGTTTTGTGGGTTAAGAATAATTTAGGGTTAATCGATAATTGTATAAAGTGGATTGGTGAGATGTAACTATATGTGATCACGACTTGGACGTAAGGGTGTGTAGGTGTATATGATTGTAACGTGTTCGTGGACGTAAGGGTGTGTAGGTGTATATGATGGTAACGTGTTCGTGTAATGGGAAGTCATAATCATAGAGGAAGTAATGCCCTATGAATGGATAATTAAGTTTATGGGGTTGAGAAAGTTGATATTAGTGGGGGCTTGTGAGTCTTCCTAAAATTTTTAGGGTTTTCCGGACCAGGGGTAAAACGGTCATTTTACATATAAGGCTTTTATTCCTTCTCGTAGATGAACCATGTTAACTTAGAAGTTGGGGATTTCTAAGATTGTTGGATGTCTTTTGATCCAATTTGTTCTCCCATAATCAGGCGCTGAGACCTGACTTGTGCGGAGTCAAATAATAGCGTTATCAGGATTCTGACTCGATTCAGGTAAGTCTCTAGACTTACTTAGCTCGTATTTCTTGTATTAGCGTTGATGTGTGTTTGGTGGTGTGTGTTTATTGTTTATGTTATAACAACTAAACCGAAAATAGGATTACCGACCTTTATATATTATTTTGGCCCAAGTGTATGATAACGGACGGTGACATCATCTGCCTAGCTCTTGCGAGAGTCTAGGAGGTTCTTGACGACTAGCCCGTGCTGGTTAGACGGCCGGAGGCATCCGCACCGTTCCATGCCGGTAAGTAGGGACCGAGGCGGGACCACGGTGGTCTCGTGTCACAAAACTAAGTTGAATTAGAACGGGATATGACTTAATAATAAAAAGATAATAAACCGGAATTGTTTGCTTTGAGAATGTTGTGTGTTTATGATGATTTACTTGTGTTTGTGCCTTTCCCATTGATTCTAATGCTTCGAATATGAGCTAACGGTTTTATACTGACTGTTGTAGATTGTATTGCAGGTTAGGATTGCGGCCGAGAGATCCGGAAGAGTGGGCAGCCGGGGTTCCGTACATTTTAGGATTGGGTTTTGGGTGGAGTCGAGTTTGAGTATTGTAAATATTGTATGTTTTATGGCGTTAGCCTTTGGGGTTGTATTTTCGGCTGAAGTCCTTTGTTGTATTCTTTCGGGTTTCTCTTTTCATTACATAAAAATGTATTTCGGTTTTGGCCTTTATTTGTGCCTTGTTGCAAGATCCGGTGAAATTGTTGTCAAGCTAAGGGTCGGGACCCATTGTGAGGTCCCAACCCGTAGCGCCCCGAGTCCCGCGGATTCGGGGTGTTACAAAAGTGGTATCAGAGCCAGGTTGACAACAATGACACTCGCAATCTTCTAAAGGCCGAATGAGGAATAAACAGAACCCACACAGGTTCTGACTTTTCGTTTTCAAAATCATATGCATGAGTCGGGTTTGGGTTAGAATGTACGGACCACCACTTCTTCTGCGGATCTCGGCAGCATAGTTATTGGATTTTAGTATCTATATATATAGATATGTGTATATATGTAGATATGTAACGTGGGTCTAGGATGTGTTTGGATTATTATTATATGTTGATTATAGTTATGCATGATGGATTTATTATGTTGTTATGGTGACATGACCTTTATATTGATATGAGTTTTTCATGTGGCATGATAGTATTATATTAGTGCTTAGAACTCGTTTTATCATAATGGTTTCTTTGGATGTGTTATGCTGATAGAATGTGGGGACATAGGACTTATATAGTTATATACGTATACTAGGATATATAGTGACATATGGATGCGAGACCTTACAGTCGAGATGATAGAAAGCTATCATCGCCCCTTGGATGACGCCGTTTGGCTTAGGATATTTTACATCTGAGAGTGAGTATGCTCAAGTATCGAGTTGTGTATCACGTTTTGGACAAACACCTTGGTGTTTCTCGTACTCCTTTAAGTGGATGTCGAAGCGGAAGATTAGAGATGACGTAAACGAAGGACAAACAAGTGGAAGAGAACCTCGAGTTATTTTAAGAAAAACTGAGAAGGAAGTCATGCGAGTAAGGAAGCGACATGAAGACATGAGAGTGGTAGCAAAGAGCAACGATTGAATCACAACAAAACCAACTAGAGATGGTGAACTTATGATTTTTCAAGACGACACATGAATAACTAGACACGAAGAGGGAAGGAAAGGAGTGCATACTAGCAAGGGTAGAAGTGGTATTTCCTTGAGACATGAAGTTTTTCCACGATGCTCCTAAGCATGGCAGTCAGGGTGTGAAGTGTGGTCGAACTAATACAAAGATTCATGAGATGCGCAAGTTAAGCGTACAGAAGAACTAGAAAGTGAAGTGATGGTTTTTTTAGAGAACTTAAGCGAGACACTTCTTAAGAAATACGAGAGTTACGAGGAGGACTACATGGTGAAAGTTCACATAGTAGAATTACCTTGAGGAGTCAATCATTTTCCGTCAGTGTGGTGAGATTGAGCAACACTAAGGAGGAGGAAGTGTGTGAGTCGCCAACCAAGAGGAGTGAGAGTGGATGCTAATGAATGTCAAAATATTTGAGAAGTTCTCTTGTAAACCATTATAAAGAGTGGTTAAGCCTATGAAGGTGGGTCATATGACACGGAAGAGCTGGAGTTATAGTTATTTTACAGAAGTGGAAGGAAGAGGCGAGCGTAGTAGTAGTTAACGAAGTTGGAAGTAGAGTAAAGTGAGCTAGTGAAGTTTAGATGGAATACCCCGAGAAGGTATCCTTCAGGAGTATGGTAACATGGAAGTGTGGTAGGAGGGTAAGTCGTTGATCTTGGAGAGGGCCATCAATGAGTTAATCGGTGACCACCGAAAATGCACGAGTGTGGGTTGTATACTGGTGAATGTAGGTGCGGAGAGTAATACAGGTGTGGGATCATGAAGAAGGGTAACGAGAAATCAGAATATTTGTGGTGGTTGAATGTCGGCAATGAAGAGGTATATCAAGGGAAGTGCAAATATCTTAATCAAGTAACAATTTACCGATTCCAACAAGTGATGGTAACATACCTTGTTGAGAGGGATTGTAACGATCTCGTGCGACATTCTTAGGTCATGAGATTGTCGGAGGAATGACATGGATCAGGGTAAAGGGAGTTAGAAGGACAGAAAGGGAAGGCAATCTTCTATTGTTATTGTGCGTAAGGGGAGGATATATAAGGGGATGTATGGTATGTTTGTTCTAAAGTGATGATGTCATGTTTTCGCGAACAAAAGCTAAGTCAAAGTTTTGTTACTCACATGGCGAAGCCATAGTGGCTATGATGTGAAACAAAGAACCTAGAATAAGGCAACGCGGCAAGCTTGGAATTACGATGGAAGTTCTTGGTGAAGTAATGAGTGGATCTTTCAGGGTTGTGGTTGGGAAATTTCGCCTAAGGGCATACTAGTACGGTTGTGAAGATTGTTCATGGAATACCAAGAGATGCTTAAGGTGACCAACAAGAGTAAGAGAAGGCCGAAGTTTTGAAGTTTGATGTCGACATAGGATGTACAAGAAGTATATGAAAGATTGAGGTTATAGAATATCTACGGTCAGATTGAAATTACATAAAGAAATGAAGTGAGTCCTACACCTACATGAAGAAATGATGCTTATAGTGCAAGCTTATATATAAAATACGAAGGACGTTTTCCACATGTTGGTATGTCATTGAAAGCGAAGAAGATAAGATCGATTGTTTCAAGGCATGATTAAGTCATGCAGTTAGGACCTTCATGACTTTACATAAGTGTGAAACCTAAAAAAAAAATAAAAAAAAAATAATAATAATAAAATTATTATCACCATGCCTTTAAAAGGGATTAAGCTGAAATATTTCTTATCCAAGGCCCCAAGAGTCGGAAGAATCAAAGCGAATCTACGGATTCGAGAGATGAAGGATCCTTCAAAGAGAACGGTCACTGTCATGGCTGCAGATGAAACAATACACGTGTTGGTTTGACTATTGACAAGTTGTTGACAAATATGAAGAGGTACCGTGACTGTAGATTTATAAGAAAATTTTACCAACAACTTGGAGGGCTTTCTCGAGTGGTTCATTGTCGACATTTGGGAAGTTATAACAACATAAGCACAAGTGTCCTCCGATAGTAACATTGAATGAGTTCAAGCAAATAACTCTTTGCAATAATCCAGGAGAATATTTTGATGATTGGAGACGACCCTCTTAGATCATGTAACGATGTAAAAAGAATTGTTGTTAGAGGTTGCTTACCTACTAGTTGGAAAGGACACCGAGTAGAGTGAATATGGATTGAACGGTGTAGGAAGAACCATAGGAGTAATATAACTATTACTGGCTTACGTTCATAAAGGCAAGTAAATGGGGTGTATAGTATTCCGTCCAAGTGGGACTAACGGTGTCTTCTCATAAAGTAGAGTCAGGTCAATCTTTCAAATTCACGGAGGAAGCCGTTATAACTAATGGTGTGACACGGAATGACAAGATTTATAACGGCGGTACAAGCTTAAAGATTATGACGTTAGCACCTTGGTAAATGACTTGTCGAGTTTTGAGGTGATTGTAGTTGGAATATACATCTTGTTTGGAATGGACAGAAGATGAGGTGATGTGAGTGACTAAAGATTTTGTATGAGAACCGTATCACCTAGGCAAGGTAGACAATGAAGTGTGTGTATTAAGAGGTTATAGAAAGAGAGTGGTACCTATTATGAATCCAAGTCAAGCATGACGACCTCGTCATATGTTGACAGACAAGTAGTGTGGGAATTGAGTACATAATGTAGTACTCTCAAGTCATAATGAATTGAGGAAAGAGTTGAGGACGTAATAAATGTATACTGCGTGGTCTACAAAAGAAAGCTCAAAGCAAGAGAGATCATCATGTGGTTGGTATTAGTGTCTCAATGTAGACTTATTACCGCTCCTCGAGAATTTGGAGCTAAATAGAAAACCCCATGTCAAGTTGATAGGTCAGGGTAATGACTTGTAGGTCAACGGGATGTACTCCTAAGTGGGAAGGTCAAAAGGAGTGTGGAAGGATAACGACATTGAGTAGTCTTGTCGAGTAGTAAATCAAGTTCGGATGAGACATAAGTGAATTTTGGGAATTTCCAAAGACGCACGTTCCAATCCTTCCAAGGAGACGTGACCAATGAGTTATCTTGGTGAGGAGTAGTCTTGTCGGTTTATCTTGAGGTTTTGGACAACCAGTACTCACAGCTAGAGTACGAGTCTTCCCTTTACTATAGTAAATCATCTCTAGACTGACAGTCTGTTTGAAGAGGATCTTGCCGTTATTAGAAGGGAAGTTACAAGCGAGAGTTTGGTAAATCACCTTGACTCACGGAAGACTCCATTGTGTTTAGTAGGTGACAATAGATTGATCACAGTAGCGCAACGGAGGTGTGGTGGGCCCATAACTCACAAAACATGAAACTCAATGTTATGTCAAATATGACCTTAAGTTGAGGAATTATAGATCGATATGAAAATATCCGAATGGAGTGTGATTTTTGGGTTACAACAAGTAGGAAGCCGGACTCAAGGCAGGTGATAATTCATTATGTAGAGACGGTCCGACTGCGTCATATTAGGGAGACAAGACCGAATGAGTGGTCTTACAAACAGAATTAGGCACTTACTAAGTGTCCGGATACGTCTAAGATCATTGTTTCATAATAGATAGTCGGGACCTTCCGAAAGGTCAAGAGCAGGTGAACTCAATGGGATGAATAAAGTCTTACACGTTATTTCAGTAGAATCACTAAGAGAGTAGGAAGTGAGTTTAGAAAGGCAACCGTTAATATCTTAAAGAAATTTGAGAGATAATTTATCGACTAGTACTCCTGCCCGGTATTCACGTGTAACAGTTAAGGGAATACATACCGGATCCGGGACATGTCATCAACTTTGAGGGTTAGATAGTGGAGCTAGATAATATGTTGTGGAGTATCTAGTGGTTTATACGAGGAGCCGATGAGGTAACCGGGATGATGGAGGATAGCTTTAGGAAGTATTACCTCGAGTTTTATGCAGGGCTAACTGCAACCTTAAGAACGATGGGTTAGTTCTCGGATCATGGCTATGTAATTATGTTTGACTATTGTTGTGCTTACATCCTTGATTATTTTACTGTCATGTGCTTCATAGCGATGGCTTATTATATGATGGGTACATATATGATTAGAAAGTTATAATGACAATCGAGAGACTAATAGTAGATTCTACGGTTATTTTAAGTTTCGGGACGAAACTTATTTTATGGGGGAACTGATGTAATAACCGAAAATTTTATTTCCGGTAGCTTTCGAACACAACTGAAAATTCGATCGGTTTAGATTATTATTTTTTTTTCCTTCGTTGTTCTATTTTTATTTTATTTACCCGTTAAGATGGGCCAGTCGGACCCATTAGGACAGGCCCGTTAGGCCCATTAAGAAGAGGCAGCTAAGAATGTTTTCTATTTATGATCTAACCCTAGTCACCCCACCCTCTTCCCTCACCTTTCCTTCTCTTTTGTGATGATACCTGCCGCCTCCCTCCTTTGGTTCTTTCTACTCCCCGACGCCAAGGGAGTCTTCTCTCCGCCAGCCTACACCGCTACACGACAACCTATATGCCTTCATCTTCCCGCGTCCTTAGAAAAGCAGCCACCGTCCTTCCCTCTAGACTAACGCCGTCGCCTCAGGTCCAACACCAAGGGAGATGCCTCGACGCCACCTGCACCGTCCTCTCATTCCATCTGCTCTGGCCATTGTGCCTTCTTTCAGTACGCCTCCAGATCCGAGCCGACGGGGAGCTGCGCGAGGGTTGCGAGAGGACTGCGCGAGGGCTGTGAGAGGACTACGCGAGGGCTGTGCGAGGGCTGCGCTAGGGTTCGCTTTGTTCCGCCTCCAAGGACCGTCCCGGAAGATGTTGGGGTCTTCGCCCGCCGCCTCAGCCTGACGCAAAGAAGAAGGTGCTACCTCCAGGACCCCACACCCCCAACCATCTCTGGTCTAGTCGGTTGCGAAGGACTCTGCTAGGGTTAACTCCGTTGTGGCCACGAAATCCGGTGCCGACTAGCCATAAAGTCCTCATCCTCTGCAGATTTGAGTTTGGATTTGTGCTAGGTGAGATTCTTGTGAATCGATTTAGGTATATGGAACGTCTTTGTGATTTGTTTTAGTTGATTTAGTTGAGGTGTTGTTAGATGATATTTGAGTGGTTGGAATTGGGATGAAAACTTTGTTAGTAAACCCAAATTTTGAAATTTGGGGTTTTCGTAAAGGATCCGGATTAGAGTAATAATTATATATGTGGATTTGTACGTAACTTTTAAATGTAACATTACGATGATTATTGGGCAAGGGTTTGTTGAGTGTGGTTGTGAATGAGGTTTGTAATCCAAAGTCAAACAATTATGGAATCGAGGGTTTTGTGGGTTAAGAATAATTTAGGGTTAATCGATAATTGTATAAAGTGGATTGGTGAGATGTAACTATATGTGATCACGACTTGGACGTAAGGGTGTGTAGGTGTATATGATTGTAACGTGTTCGTGGACGTAAGGGTGTGTAGGTGTATATGATGGTAACGTGTTCGTGTAATGGGAAGTCATAATCTTAGAGGAAGTAATGCCCTATGAATGGATAATTAAGTTTATGGGGTTGAGAAAGTTGATATTAGTGGGGGCTTGTGAGTCTTCCTAAAATTTTTAGGGTTTTCCGGACCAGGGGTAAAACGGTCATTTTACATATAAGGCTTTTATTCCTTCTCGTAGATGAACCATGTTAACTTAGAAGTTGGGGATTTCTAAGATTGTTGGATGTCTTTTGATCCAATTTGTTCTCCCATAATCAGGCGTTGAGACCTGACTTGTGCGGAGTCAAATAATAGCGTTATCAGGATTCTGACTCGATTCAGGTAAGTCTCTGGACTTACTTAGCTCGTATTTCTTGTATTAGCGTTGATGTGTGTTTGGTGGTGTGTGTTTATTGTTTATGTTATAACAACTAAACCGAAAATAGGATTACCGACCTTTATATATTATTTTGGCCCAAGTGTATGATAACGGGCGGTGACATCATCTGCCTAGCTCTTGCGAGAGTCTAGGAGGTTCTTGGCGACTAGCCCGTGCTGGTTAGACGGCCGGAGGCATCCGCACCGTTCCATGCCGGTAAGTAGGGACCGAGGCGGGACCACGGTGGTCTCGTGTCACAAAACTAAGTTGAATTAGAACGGGATATGACTTAATAATAAAAAGATAATAAACCGGAATTGTTTGCTTTGAGAATGTTGTGTGTTTATGATGATTTACTTGTGTTTGTGCCTTTCCCATTGATTCTAATGCTTCGAATATGAGCTAACGGTTTTATACTGACTGTTGTAGATTGTATTGCAGGTTAGGATTGCGGCCGAGAGATCCGGAAGAGTGGGCAGCCGGGGTTCCGTACATTTTAGGATTGGGTTTTGGGTGGAGTCGAGTTTGAGTATTGTAAATATTGTATGTTTTATGGCGTTAGCCTTTGGGGTTGTATTTTCGGCTGAAGTCCTTTGTTGTATTCTTTCGGGTTTCTCTTTTCATTGCATAAAAATGTATTTCGGTTTTGGCCTTTATTTGTGCCTTGTTGCAAGATCCGGTGAAATTGTTGTCAAGCTAAGGGTCGGAACCCATTGTGAGGTCCCAACCCGTAGCGCCCCGAGTCCCGCGGATTCGGGGTGTTACATATTTATCAATTAAATCCAAATTCAAATGTCATAAATATGGTTAAGTCAAAATGACGTACAATTTGAATTAATGTTAAGACTGTTAAACTATTACATCTTGATGTTTAGTTGATGATTTGTGTTCTCTCTTGTGTATAGTTATTGATTTGCTCTTGAATTTCTTCAAATTTTAGCACCGTCATATTAGTTGGCGGATTGGACATAAATTTATAGACCGTGACATTGAGCATGTATTGTTGTAACAACTAAGTTCAAATATGCTAAATTATAGATTGGTGAACTGGATATACAATTTGAATTTATGGATGGAGAATTCACAAAAGTCGATGAGATTTTTTTTCCTTTTTGTTTCCGATTGTGCTACTGACAACTCCACCTTGATTGAAATGGTTTATAGGTATTGATGATGGAAGACTTCACACAAATGTAGTAGTTGAATATACTAACAATGTATTGATTATATTCTCTAGATATTTGTTTGGTTTGAATTCAGTGCAGGTTTTATGCAAATGTCAAGGGCCTTGATAAGGACAAAGGAAGATAGCAAGTACAAAAGGACGAAATCAAGGGCCTTGCAATTATAGATGCACGGAACAAGGATTCAAAATGAGTTGAAGATTTTCTTGGAAGATTCTGTAACAGAAAGATCTCATCAACCAAAGATCTTATCAACCGAAGGAAAATCTTATTAACCGAAGGAAGATCTCAATCGAAGAATAGAGAATATTTTCTAGAAGATTTTCTAAACAACAAACAGAAAAAATATCTTCTCTCTCGATTTAACAGAAGACGAGAAGATCAAGGAGTTAAGGACTCGACATGTTCTCAGGAGCTGAAGACTTGCAACCTCTACTTTATCTCGAAACAAGAAATGATCTTCATGGAAAAGAAGATTCATCTTTAAACGGTCATCTCTACAATGGCTAGAAGACCTTTCCTTAGAAGAGTATAAATGAAGATGATGGTCGAAGAAGACAAGCACACAAGCTTATACAGGAAAACATCTTTGCATCTTCAAGCAACCTAATCATCTTCATTCGTTGTTTTTCTTTCTCTCATTCACGTAAAAGCTTTATCCCCTTAGAGAGAGAAAACACTAGAGCTCCATTGAAAGATCTAAAAAGTGTCATACTAGAGTGTGTGTGTTACGCTAAGAACGTGTGTACGCAATAAGCTTTAAATTTATACTCGTTATATTTCTCCTAACTCCTAGCGAACCCGCAGTGTACGGGACGTTTGTAGTAGGGATAGTATTCCGAGGTCAAACACAAAGAATAAGGTGAGATTGATTCGATTAGTGATTAAGTTTAGTGAAGATCTAGGTTAAGAAAAGAGAAAGAAATAAAGAAATGAAAATCTCAATGTTTTTGGTGGATTTTTAGGTGATCAATCAAGGATCACAAATCATGCGAAATAAGCAATCAACTAAGCTAACAAATCAACACAAACAAAAAAGCTAAAACGAGATACGAGATCAAAGAGAGAAAATTGGATTCTAGGGGTTGGAAATTCCGGTTATGGCATATGACTCAAGCTATCTAATCATTCCTTGGATTATCTATGATATGTTGGGAGTGAGTGTTTCTAGATTGGGATCAATCACCGGGTAGGTCTCATGGTCCACTAGTCCGTTCCTAAGGTCTCATCACCGGGTAAGTCTCAAAGAGCCTAAGGAATGGAATTCTACACAAACCGGATTGTCACCTAGGGATCTAACCTATCCTCACCGGGTAAGTCTCGGAAGGGTACGTCCTAAACAACTATCCTAGCACACTTAGTCCAATGACGGCTTATGAGGCTCACCACTACCTATAGTTTGTCATCTTTGAAATCTAAGAGTAAGAATCACCGGGTAGGTCTCTTCTAACACTTAGTTGCTAACACTAGGTCACCCTAGGATAGATTTAACTCAACAAACAATAGGATTTCAACATTCTAACAATCTAGAACTTAGATCCATCGAACCAGGCAAACCACGGGTTGTTCTACCATTTCCACGGCCGTGGACTGGCAAGAATAAACCGTGGACTACAACAGAGGCTTCGTCCAAGTAAACAAGTCATCCAAAGGCAAATCTAAGTCCATCCTATCATGGCCCTAGCCATAACCATCCTTTCCTTACCCTAGAATCGCATTTATTTAGCCTACAACATTCATCATAACAATCGAAATCATCAAACATAAAATCATGGCTTCCATTTGCAAGATAATGAAGAGAAAGAGATGAACAAGTGAAACAAGCAAAACCAAGCTGAAAATAAGATTAGAAAAAAAAACTCACAACCCTTCCAAAAGAAGGTTTAAACGATTCTTACAACTCTAGAAATCGATTCCGAAAATCTTCACTACAAAACCTATCAAAGTCTAGCAATGGTGTGTTCTTCTCTTCTTCTCCAATGGTAGCTCTTCTACTCCTCCAATGGTAGCTCTCTCTTGAGAGAATCTTCTTATTGAGAGTGTGGGAGAGAATGTGGATTTGATTGGATGATAGGGGATCCCTTCTCTCAGCCTTGCAGGACCACTTTTATACTACAACTTTGCTAGAGAAGGCCATGAGATCGTGGCACAGCTGTCACAACCGTCTGGCAAAAACCACGGTTGGTTTCCACGGCCGTGGTCTTGCCAGTGACCGTGGTTTGGTGCTTCAGCTTTGCCTTGCATTATTAAGCTTCGATTTGGTGCATGGCTTGTGTTGACAAGGTTCCATGAGTCCTCCTTAGCCTCTAGCTTGCATCCTAATGAGTCCGAGGGTGTGTTATCTTGATGAACGATCCTCAATCGTATCGATTAAGCTCCTAAATCTCCCAAAATACCTACAAAGCAATGCAAAAGTCCGTGTAGACGTCTATCTCGACAAAATACGTGAATTGAGTGCAAACGTCATGAACTAGTGCTAAACCATGCATGAATGGGTGAGAAATCTATCTAAATGATTACCTAAACCTAAGTCATAAATCGTGTTATCAGTGTGACACTCTGCGAAGTAACTAGACTATTATAGCTAGGTTAAGAGTTGGAGCTAGATCGTAGCATTGGCTACAGTGAGAGAAGAAGGGGATTTCTTCTAGTTTGTATCTAGGACTCTTTGAAGCTGATAACAGATAGTTAGTTCCTACGGATATACCCTGGGACGGAGAGTAGGCTATTTAGAGCCGAACTTCGTAAACATATCCTCGTGTTAATCTTTTCAATTCCGCACCATACATACTTTATTGTGACTAACTTTGTTTTGTAGGAGCAAGAAGTCAAGGCCCTTGAAAGGAGTTTCAAAGCCCTTGAAATCAAAGTTTCACGAGAAGCACATATTGACATCAAGGTCCTTTAAAGGAGTTTCATGGCCTTGAGATTTGGTTTGCGAAAAGTTCTCATAGTCTATTCAACCCCCCTTCTAGAGTATCATTTAACTTATTTATTTCACCTACCGGTTCTTCAATTGGTATCAAAGCTAGACTCATGTTTATTGATTTAACCATGAGTGAGACTAATCATGAATCTTGTAGGTGATGGCGGATTTGCTCAAGGAAGATCCTCATCCCGACCACCACTCTTCTGTGGCAACAACTTTGCCCATTGGAGAGCACTCATGCGGATGTTCATTATTGACCAGGATATGGAGCTTTGGAGAATTACTCAAAATGGACCTAAAGTTCCAATGACAATGGTTGAAGGCGTCCAAGTCCCAAAGAAGGAATCAGACTTCACACAGGCTAACCTGGACAGTGTGCAAAGAATTACAAAGCAATGAATCTACTTTACTATGGATTAGATGCAAATGAAATCAACCGCATCTCATCATGCAAGAGTGCTACAGAAATATGGGACAAGCTTGTTGTCACTTATGAAGGAACAAGTCAAGTCAAGGAAACAATTATTAGCATATTTCTCAGACAATACGAGCTATTCAAGATGAATCCAAATGAAACAGTCAAAGAAATGTTCACCAGATTCACTGAGATCGTGAACAATCTGGACTCACTAGGAAAGATCTTCACAAATTAAGAGAAAGTGAGGAAGGTTCTAAGGAGCCTACCTAAAGCCAAGTGGGGACCAAAGATGACTGCTATCGAAGATGCTCAAAATATCACAACTCTTCCTCTTGATGATCTACTTGGAAAACTCATCACACATGAAATGGTTCTTGTTGAAGAAGATGGAAAACTCCCATCTCCAAGAATTTGACATTAAAATCCCGAAGAGATGAGTTACCATCTGATGAAGAAGATAATGATGATGATGATGATGATGAAGAAGATGCAATCGCCATGATCTCCATGGGTCTCGAGAGAATTCTAAAGTTAAAGAAACAAACTGCAAACAGAGAATTTCCACGAGCATCAAAATCCCGAGGTAAGTTTTCTAACTCTAATAGAAAACGAGAGTACTGACTTGTTTTGAATGTGGTGAAACAAATCATTTGGTGAAGGATTGTCCACAAAAGAAGAGGACCAACTTCAAAAATAATGATCGAAAGAAGAAAGCTATGGTTGCTTCATGGAGTGATTCAGAATCAACAAATGAATCAGAAGATGAAAAAGAACAAGCAAACTCGTGTCTCATGGCCGATCATGAAGATGACTCAAATCTGTACATCGACAATGTGGTAAGTACAATTATGTCTCAACCTGAGATTGACCTTAAACAATTCCTTAAAGATATTATCTTAAGTGATAAGGAACATAAAATAAGGATAAATTCTTTAAAAAAAAGCTTCATGAACAAGATAGACGATTGAGTGAAATGTCTTTGGAGATTGAAAATCTTAACACAAAAAAGGAAGACCTTGATGACAATATCAAGACCTTGGAATCAGAAAACCTAATTCTCAAGGACAACCTCTCTTTTCTTCATCGAAACTATATCAATATAGAGAAAGAGAAAGTTGATATGACTTTAACATGTCAAGACCAGAAGGCAGCACTCATTAAGTTTACTCGTTCAAAAGCCAATCTGGAAAGAATGATGGGTGAACAACAATCTTCCCTTAACAAAAATGGTATAGGGTATCATAGGAGCTTTCCTAGAAAACCTACCACCAATTTTGTCAAGGCCAAAGGAAGCATTCTGGGTTCCTAAAGGTACTAGACCACCAAACATGATCGAACCTGAGTATGAACCAAAATATGCCGTTTGGTCGACCTGGAAAGGTTGATGTTTGCTGTTTTGCAGGATATCACCAAGGTAAAGGAGCACAAATGGATATTATATAGTGGTTTCTCAAGACACATGAGTGGAAAAAGCTCTTTATTCTCAGATTTAAAGAAGCAATCATTTGAAACTATTACTCTTGGTGATAAAGGAAAGTGTGACATAATTGACATTGGTAAAATTTGCTATAATTAATCTATCTTTATTGATGATGTTTATTTAGTTGATGGCTTGAAATATAATCTGCTAAGTATTTCTCAAATTTGTGATAAAGGTAATAAAGTCATGTTTGATTCAGAAAAATGTGAGGTTCAAGACATAAAGACGGGATAAGTGTTGCTTACTGCTTCAAGATGTAATAATGTTTATTCTTTGAGTACGAACCAAGTTGTAGGAATTAAGCTAAAATGTCTAAAGACCTTGACTGATGATCCAACGCTTTGGCATAGAAGACTTGGTCACGTAAGCACGCACATCATGCAGAAGCTACTTACAGAAGACTTGGTACGTGGGTTACCAGACATAAATTTTAAGGTTAATGATCTATGTAAGGTGTGTACACAAGGTAAACAAACAAGAGGTTCCTTCAAACCCAAGAAAGCTGTAAGTTCTTCTCGACCCATTGAACTTTTACACATGGATCTTTGTGGACCTATGCGTGTCAAATCTCCGAGAGGAAAATAATACATCCTTGTTATAGTGGATGATTTCTCTCGCTTTACATGGATATCTTTTCTACGAGAAAAATCTGAAGCTTTATTTGAGTTTTCAAAATTATGTAAGGAGTTACAAAGTTTGAAAAACCTACCAATCGTTTCTATAAGAAGTGATCATGGTAGAGAATTTGATCAACTAAAGTTTGATTTGTTTTGTGCAAAATATGGTATTTTTCATAATTTTTCAACTCCTAGAACTCCTCAACAAAATGGAGTTGTGGAACGTAAGAACCGCACTCTTGAGGATATGTTTAGTACAATGCTTTTTAGAAAACAATTTGCCAAAACGTTTTTGGGCTGAAGCAGTAAACACTGCAAATTATATTTTAAATAGATGTTTAATTTGCCCTATTTTGAAAAAGACTCCTGTTACGTCTAGGAATAGATGTGATGTGCACGCAATAAGTCTTAAATTTATACTCGTTATAATTATCCTAACTCCTAGCAAACCCGCAGTGTACGGGACGTTTGTAGAAAGGTAAGTATTCCGAGGTCGAACACAAAGACTAAGGTGAAATCGAGTCAAGCAATGATCAAAGATAGTGTGAATCTAGACTAAGATAAGATGAGGAATAAAGAAAAAGGAAAACACAATGTTTTTGTTGGTTTTTGTGGTGATCAAACAAAGATCACAAGTCAAGCAAGATGATAAACAACTAACAACTCAAGCTAGCAAACGAACAAGCAAACACAAAGCACAAGGATATGATCAAGAGAGAAAAGTAGATTTTAGAGGTCAAGATTTCCGATTATGGCATTGGATTCAAGGTTCTAAAGATTCTAAGGACTAAGCTGCGGTGTTGGGAAAGAATGTTTCGCTAATGGAAGCAATTACCGGGTAGGTCTCTCACTTCACTAATCCCGCATCAAACTCCTATTACCGGGTAAGTCTCTAGGGGTTAGAGTAAGGAATTTCACACAAACTAGATACTACTTAAGGGTAACCCTCTCCTTACCGGGTAAGTCTCGGAATAGGGAAATCTCAAGCAATAATCCTAGCACACTCAATCCAATAGCGGCTTATGAGGCTCACTACTACCTAGCATTCATCATCTTAGGTATCTAAGATCGGAAATCATCGGGTAGATCTCTTCCCTCACTTAGGTTGGTAGCATTAGGTGATTCTAACCTAAATTAGGCTTAATAAACACTAGGATTTAAACAACCAAGGACCCCAACATGCAGATTCATCAATTAAAGAGCAACAGAGAAGAAAATCGGGTGGATCATACAGAAAATCGGACGATCTAGATGAAGAACAGGTCGATTTTTGTCTCTGAAATGGGTTTCGTGCATACAAATCATCCTAAACTAACATATAAGTCCATCCTATCATCACCCAAGCCATAACCATCAATCCATCACTCTAAAATCACAAGAAACTAGCCAATAATATGCATATCAAGATCCGAAATCATCAAACAAGCATACATGGTGTTCATAGATGAGTAATGAAAGATGAGTAAGCAAAATCAATAAATCTCAGCCAAATCCAAGTTGTAGCAAGACTTACAAACTCTAAAATGAAGATTCAAAACGTTCTTAACAATCCTTGCAATTAGTTCTTCAATCCGAGACTACAAAATCACTCAAAATCACTCTTAGAATGGTCTTCTTCTTCTTTCTTCAATCCTTGGGAGCTTTTCTTCTTCTCCAATCTTCCTCCAAGATGAATGAGCTGTGAATGAGAGTGTGGGAGAGGAGAGATGCTCAGCAACCACCTGAGGGACCACTTATATTCTCCACCAAGAGCAAGGACGGGCAAGAGATCGTGGGACACTGGCTTTAGGCTGTTAAAGGCCTAAAAATCGACCCAGAGCAATAAATCGGCCGATTTAGCTGCTTGCTGGTCCGATTTTCTTCAGCAGAAACTTGTTATGCTCGTTTAGCCATGAGTTGATCCATTGCTTGCACCAATGGTGGTCTTTGTGTCCTTTGTTGATCCAATTATGCTCCTCAAAGGCTTTGGATGTGAACCATCATGAGGCTTGGCCCTCAAATGTATCGATTAACGTCCAATAGATCCCCGAATTACCTACAAAACCGATAAAAGGTAGTGTAGACGTCTTTTCTAGAAATGTGCGTGAATTGAGCGAAGACGTCATGAATCAATGTCAAAACTCGCACGAATGAATGAGAAATCTATCTAAGTGACTACCTAATCCTAAGTCATAAATCTTGTTATCAACTCCTTATGAACTCTTTAAAGCAAATATTTCATATTTCAAACCCTTTGGATGTACTTGTTTTGTTCACAACAATGGCGAGGACAATCTTGAGAACATTGATGCACGTAGTGATGAAGCTATATTCATTGGATATGCTTCAAATAGCAAAGCTTATCAAGTATATAACAAACCTACCAAAGTTGTTGAGGAAAGCATTCATATTATATTTGATGAAAGCAATTATGATACTTTGAGTGAGAGTTTTGCAGATTTAAATCTGAATCAAAGAGAAGATCATATTTCGGATGAAGAGGAAGATCCTAAAGATCAAGACAAGAATATGCAGGAAAAGATTAAAGATACCAAAGAAAACCCTCAAGACCTTGAAACTAGAAACTGTGATAACATAACTCCACTTCAAGGGCTTGAAACCCAACTTCAAGGCCTTGAGATTGGAACAACAGGTAATACACAAATGGTACCTGAATCTAGTCAAACATATGCAGCTCAACCTTCTGGATCTACTTCATCTGTCAAAAGAAAAAAAAAGTTTAACACTCCTCGTATCATCCACAAGAGAATGTGATCTCAGATCCAAAAGCTGGAGTTCAAACTAAATCTAAAGTGAACAATCTATGTGCCTTTTCCGCCTTTGTATCACTTATTGAGCCAAAGAACTACATTCAAGCTCTTCAAGAACCAGATTGGATTATTGCCATGCAAAATGAATTAAATGAATTTGAGAGGAACAAGGTATGAACACTTACTTCAAGACCAAATCATCAATCAGTTATTGGCATGAATGGGTCTTTCGAAACAAATTGGATGAAAGTGGCAAAGTCATACAAAACAAAGCACAACTTGTAGCACAAGGTTATAACCAAGAAGGAGGTATTGATTTTGAGGAGACTTTTGCTCCAGTTGCCAGGTTAGAAGCCATACGTATGCTACTTGTATTTGCATCTTTCATGAGCATAAAACTTTTTCAAATGGATGTAAAATGTGCTTTTTTAAATGGCTTCTTAGAAGAAGAAGTCTACGTTGCTCAACCTCCTGGTTTTGAAAATGATGAATTTTCAGATCATGTTTTTAAATTAGACAAAGCTCTTTACGGTCTTAAGCAATCTCCTCGAGCTTAGTATGAAAGATTGTCTAAATATCTTCTTGAAATTTTTTTTAAAGGAGGCTTGATTGATAAAACATTGTTTATCAAAACTAGAGGCAACGACGTTCTAGTAGTACAAATCTGTGTTGATGATATATTATTCGGTGCTACTAATGATTCCCTTTGCAAGGAATTTTCAGATATTATGTGTAGGGAATTTGAGATGAGCTTAATGGGAGAGCTAAATTTCTTTCTTGGACTTCAAGTTACACAAGCAAAGAAAGGAATTTTTCTCTATCAAATCAAGTATACTAAAGACTTGCTTAAAAAATACAAAATGGATCAATCTAAGGTTGCAAAGACTCCTATGAGTTCAACACTTTCGCTAGATCATGACAAGAATGGCAAAAATGTAGTACAAAAGGAGTATTGAGGTATGATCGGTTCATTGTTGTATCTAACTGCTAGTCATCCTGACATTATGTTTAGCGTGTGCATGTGTGCAAGATTTCAAGCTAATCCTAAAGAGTCACACTTGATAGCTGTGAAAAGAATTTTTCGGTATCTCAATGGCACTAAGGATCTAGGGTTATGGTACCCACGTCAAAGCTCGTTTCATCTTGTTGGCTATTCAGATGCAGATTTTGCAGGTTATAAGGTCGATAGAAAAAGCACTTCTAGATGTTGCCAATTTCTTAGGGTCATCCCTAATCAGTAGGCACTCCAAGAAGAAAAATTATGTTGCCCTATCCACAACTGAAGCCGAATATATAGGTGCAGGAGCATGTTGTGCTCAAATTCTTTGGATTGCTCAACAACTTCGTGACCTTGGCTTTGACTTGAAAGGTATACCTATAAAATGTGATAATACTAGTGCTATTTTTATGACCAAAAATCCTGTGCAACATTCAAGGACTAAGCATATTGATGTAAGGCATCACTTCATACGTGATCATGTGGAGAAAGGTGATGTTTCGATTTCTTTTATCTCAACTAACTTGCAGCTTGCAGATATCTTTACCAAGCCTCTTCCCGAGGAACAATTTAATTTTATTAGATTGGAGCTTGGTATATTGAACAAGGAAGCATTAACGTAGGGGGAGTAAATTAGTTTTAATCATTCCTACGCATGCAGCCCAATTGATGTTTTCAAGGGCCTTGAAATAAAATTCAAGGAGCCTTTAAACATATTTACAGGGCATATTAATTTTACGGATCTTTTAAGAATTAATATCTTTTAGAAATTTCAATTCTTAAAATATTTTTAATAAATCTTTTGTTTGAAAAAGATTTGATTTTATTGGTTTTAAAAGCTTGATTTTTTCAAACATTTTGTTATTTCTCTGTTAAAAAGGACCTATCTTCTCTATCTTTTTATTCTTTCACAAAAAACCCTATTTCAAAATCCTTTGATTTCTCTCTCAAACTTTCCTCATGGCACCCAAAAGCAAGAGATCTACTCCTCTATCTTCCAAAAAGAAAGTTGTTTAGAATTCTTCAATTGCTAAAGAAGAAAAACCTTTTGAAGATCTGGATACATCTCAGACGACTAGTCTTCCCTCATCATAGTTCGTTAATTTTCAAGCTTCTGGATCTTGGCTTGATGGTTTTCACAATCGACCGCTCTGTATGTGTGATTTGGTGGATACTGATTTTCTCGTTACCCTCAAGATACCCTGCATAGACAAGCTGAAGAGTTCGATTATCTGGAAGGTTCTAAACCCTATAGATTTTTCTTTTCCACGACTCACGAGACTATTCTATGTTAATCTCACCACAAAAAGGGACAAAGAATGTATTACTCTTGAATCTTCAGTCAAAGGTACTCAGATGTCACTCACTCCTTCTAATCTAAGTGACATCTTTGGAATTCCTACAGATGTTGTATTCAACTATCCTTCAAGATCAGAGAGTGTTCGTATTGCTAAGGAGAATTTTCTGGTTCCAAATTCAACCTCATGACAACTTACTCATACATCTCTAACTTTAGAGGCTAAAATAGTGTTTACCATACTGGTTCGATGTGTAGTTCCTCGTGCAAACTCAAGAGAGTTGCTGACTGATCAATCTCTGGATTTAATTCATTTGCTTATGTCTGATTTAGACATAGATGTGCCAAATCTGATTCTCAGCCATATGATGCATTTTGTAAATTCTAAAAGACCTATTCCTCTACCTTAGGGAAATTTGCTGCCTAAGGTCTTTGACTATTACAAAATTGACACATCCTCTGAGGAAAGAGAGTCTATTACCAGCAAAATTGATGAGAACTCCTTAGAACGTCTAGGGATTGAAAAAACTCTTGCAGGAACATAGACTATAAAAGGAAAAGGAGTTACTCAAAATCCAAATGAAGAAGTCAAACCTTCTCCTACTCCAGAAATCAGGTTAGAGGGTTGTGAAAAAGAAATAGCTTGTCTCAATCGTGAATTATCTGATTTTCAGTTTGACACCAAGAGGAGAATGGATACAAATTTCGAGTTGCTAGCTACCATAAATGCCAAAGTCAATGAAATGTATTTGATGATTGCTCTTACACTAACTACAATGGGAAGCATTTTGCCCATACCTGAAGATGTAGCTCAACATACTCAAGAGCAGGTTGAGAATGTGCTGATGAATTGTAAAAGGCGTGTACAGAATAAATCGATTAT
Organism: Fagopyrum homotropicum; assembly: GCA_033239125.1. Classification (NCBI taxonomy): domain Eukaryota; kingdom Viridiplantae; phylum Streptophyta; class Magnoliopsida; order Caryophyllales; family Polygonaceae; genus Fagopyrum; species Fagopyrum homotropicum. The sequence goes on along the minus strand of BSWB01000007.1, from coordinate 114,726,357 downwards.
GTATCCAACTCATGAAGAGCCAATGTTCTTGCCCAAAGTTGAGTATGAAGTAGTTAAACAAAGAAGAGCTGAAGAAAAGAGAAGACGTTTGACAGCTAAAATGGATGATTGGCGTTATAAGAAAACTTCATCCAAAGGAAAGAGGAAGTTCTATGAGGAGTTTTAAGCTGACTGGTTTTTTCTATGTGGTTTGTGAAAATACTTTTGTTTTTGGGTTTGTAATCATGTTTTAAGACTTCCTTGCTTTGACTGTTTTTTCTCCCTTATTGAAAGACAAAGGGGGAGAAATATGATCCGATATTTCGATATACTGCATTCTGCATTTTTAGTTTTGAGATTTTCATATGCATTGCTAAACTAACAAATGCAGGTACGATAAAATATTTGTGTTGTCTTCCATCAAGGGGGAGATTGACAACTCCACCTTGATTGAAATGGTTTACAAGTGTTGATGATGGAAGACTTCACACAAATGTAGTAGTTGGATATACTAACAATGAATTGATTATATTCTCTAGATATTTGGTTGGTTTGAATTCAGTGCAGGTTTTCTTGGAAGATTCTATAACAAAAAGATCTCATCAACCAAAGATCTTATCAACCGAAGGAAGATCTTATTAACCGAAGGAAGATCTCAATCGAAGAATAGAGAATCTTTTCTAGAAGATTTTCTAAACATCAAATGGCAAAAATATCTTCTCTCTCGATTTAATAGAAGACGAGAAGATCAAGGAGTTAAGGACTCGACGTGTTCTCAGGAGCTGAAGACTTGCAACGTCTACCTTATCTCGAAACAAGAAACGATCTTGATGGAAAAGAAGATTCATCTTCAAATGGTCATCTCTACAACGGCTAGAAGACCTTTCCATAGAAGAGTATAAATGAAGATGATGATCGAAGAAGACAAGCACACAAGCTTACACAGGAAAACATCTTTGCATCTTCAAGCAACCTAATCATCTTCATTCGTTGTTTTATTTTCTCTCATTCACGTAAAAGCTTTATCCCCTTAGAGAGAGAAAACACTAGAGCTCCATTGGAAGATCTAAAAAGTGTCATACTAGAGTGTGTGTTACTCTGCGAAGTAACTAGGCTATTATAGCTAGCTTAAGAGTTGGAGCTAGATTGTAACATTGGATACAGTGAGAGAAGAAGGGGATTTCTTCTAGGTTGTATCTAATACTCTTTGAAGCTGATAATAGATAGTTAGATCCTACGTATATACCCTGGGACGGAGAGTAGGCCATTTAGAGCCGAACTTCGTAAACATATCCTCGTTTCAATCTTTTCAATTTCGCACCATACATACTTTATTGTGACTAAATTTGTTTTACAAGAGTAACAAGTCAAGGCCCTTGAAAGGAGTTTCAAAGCCCTTGAAATCAAAGTTTCACGAGAAGCACAGATTGACATCAAGGTCCTTGAAAGGAGTTTCAAGGCCTTGAGATTTGGTTTGCGAAAAGTTCTCATACTCTATTCAACCCCCCTTCTAGAGTATCATTTAACTTATTTATTTCACCTACCGGTTCTTCAGCTACTAAGTTTAAGACCGCCACATTAGTTGACGGATTAGATATAAATGAACTTGGATCTTATCCTTATGCCTAGAAGAAGCCTAATAAATATATTTTATCCTTTCGATTAAAATGAGTAACTAAGATGATTTTTTTTCTCCGCATTTTTTCTTTTTAATCACCAATCAACTAATAACACAAATTATAATTCTCATTTTCAGGTTTTAAGGTTATGAATACCCACAAAAACCTTTGGTGGAGTTGTTGGGCTGTGATGATGGTTGGATTTGCACTCTTGTTCTTAAAAAGAAATTTCTCCTCTTCAATTCGTTTACATAAGCTCGGATTGCCTCTCAAAACTGTGCATTCATTGCCATTGAAAGAGTGTAATGTAGACTTCAATAACTCGGGCGACCTACAGTGGTTCCAAAGTTGATGTGTTCAAAATGTAACCTTGTCTAAGGTCTCATCTAGTGGCGAATTGCTTATCAGAGTGCAATATCAGTTGTGTTCCTTGGCCTTTGTAACACCCGAATCCGCGGGACTTGGGATGCTACGGGTTGGGGCCTCACAATGGGTCCCGACCGTTAGCCTGACAACAATTTCACCGGATCTTGCAACAATGCACAAATAAAGGCCAAAACTAAATACATTTTATGCAATGTTATGAATCCCGAAAACAAAAGAAAGGAAAGACTTCAGCCGTCCTTACAACAACATCAATATAATAAAAAAACAACAACAACACAAGGACTCCAAAACCCAACTCAACCTAAAATGTACGGAACCCCGGCTGCCCACTCCTCCGGATCACTTGGCCACATCCTATCCTGCACATCAACTACAACAATCGGTATAAAACCGTTAGCTCACATTCTAGGCATTATAAAGATAATATGGCACAAACACACAGGAGAACACAAGGCACACAACATGAACATTCATTCCATAATATCTTTTTAGGTCGTTCCATATCTAATTTATTTGTTTCAAGTGTGACACAAGAGTCTTATAACTCTTGCCTCTGTCCCCATGTAACCAACAGGAGTGTGGCGGCGCCCAACCCGTATACCCTGAGGGAGTGATGAAGAAGCCCGCCCGTATACCGTGTATGGCCTGGTCGCAGAGATCCCCCAGTCTCCCTTGGGAAACTGAGCGGTGATGTCACCGCCCGATAATAATAATAGTAGTAACGATGGGCCAATAAATAAGGTCAAGTAAATCCTAATCCATTTTCATGCTTTAAAGCAGTAAACACACACCACCATATATATCCAAATAAGGCATAAAAGCGGATAAGTAAGTCCGAGGACTTACCTCGTCTCAAAGCTAGCTAAAAACCGATCTCACTTCCCGTAGGAAAACAACCAAAGCCTGTTCAAGACAAGGCACGATACTCAATCAACCACTCACACAAGCTATAAGTCCTTAGACTATTAGTCCTATATGATCTTATTAGGTCATACACTCTCATAATCTAGGATACACTCCTAGCCCTCATAAACTCACAAGATCTCAATTATAACCACATGCTAGGATACTCGATCTCGTCCTAATCTCCACAACCTCAACCGATATGTACACACAACCTCCAAACCTCACAAGGTCAACCCCAATGCCCACATCCGTATAACTTATTCAAGATTAACACACACAAGCCTTATAATATCAACTCATCCTCAAACACCTACCTAAGGTTCCAAGCCACTACTTGGCATTCACTCTAAGTTATGCCAGATCCAACCTAGCATGATACTACTAAATATAACTAGATCGAGATAAGATCATAAGCTCGGGGGAGAGGGTACTCACGCAAGGTCCAAGGTGGAAGACGATCTACGGATGACGAGTTTGGATTCGTTAGGCCTTTATCGGGGTGCTTCCGAACCTAGCACCAAACTAAACAAATTTAGCATAACGCTAAATTTGGGCATAGTATATAGCCTATATAAAATAAGAATAAACCTCGTACTAAAAACCGAGTTAAAGTCATTAAAACACTTTCCGGGTAAATTATCCAATATATAAAACATGGTCATAAACCGCAATCAAAACTTTGAGCCGCAAACCAAATTTAATCCAACAAAGGGCATAATATATAGTATATATAAATATAAGAGTAAAACTCGAAGAAAAATCCAAGTTTAAAACCCGTAATACATCTTCCAGCAGTTAATACAATTCTATTAACATGGGACATTATTCATAATTAAGTCCTTTAGCCGTTTTCTGTAATTAATTCCAGCAGGGTATAATTGATAAAATCAGAAAGTTGGGTCAAAACTACAAAGCAATAATATGGGTTAATATTTGCAATTACTTCTAAAAAAAGGGCCCCCTTGCAATTGTGGGAAGGGTTTCTTTTCAAACAGTCAGACTAGATAGATGCAAACGGCAAGGAAGGAGGAAAGCAGAGGCGGCGAGGAACTCAGCAAGGCGGCGGCTCCGAGGGCTCCGGCTAGGGCGAAGCAAAGAGAGACGCGGCGGCTCCGAGGGCTCCGGCTAGGGCGAAGCAAAGAGAGACGCGGCGGCTCCGATGGGCTCCGGATAGGGCGAAGCAAGGGAGAGACGAATAAAGGGATGAGCATCGGAAAAGGGCTGGTTGATGTTGTAGAGGGCTCGGTTCGGCGTCGAAGACAGGGTAGGAGAAGGCATGGGAAGCGGCAGCTGCTGGCGGTCCCGAGGAGCGAGATCCTTCTCTAGCATGGGGCTTCGATTTCCGGCGTGAAAGAGGATGCGAAGGGTGGATCGAGAGAGGCACAAAGGCTGGAAACAGGCGGTTCCCAGGGTGGCTCTGGCGAATAGATGGCACAGGTGGGCGGCAGCGATGTGGTTGCTTCCAAAGGATGAGAATGAGAGGGTTCTGGGTGATCTTGAGATCCGGACAGGGGAGGGGAGACAGTGAGACAGAGGTGGAGATCGACAACTGCTATAGAAAGGGGAGGAATGGGAGCTGCTCCTACAAGGAAGAATCCGAAAAGTAAGGGGTCGAGAGGTCGGAGACGGTGAGCGAGGGGTCGGATACTCGAGTGCAGTCTTCACAGAGGGGGTTGCAGGGTAGAGGCAGAAGTAGCAGCGAGAGGTCATTCAGAGTTTCAGACTCATCAGGTAAGGAAAGGGGAAAAGGAAGAAGGAGAGAAAAGAAAATAAATAAATAAAAAGAAATAAAATAATTTAATAGAAAAAATGAAAAGGAGTAAGAGAATAGACTCGGTCAAAGCATTCGGAACGGGATTATCGGATCGGAGAATTTTTCCGAACTTTCCTCGTAAAATAAAAATACGGAAAATATATGCGGATCTAATATATAAATAAGCTCGCAAAAATTATACTTTGAAGTACAAAAATCATTCTCACAATTTATTTTCCAGGATTATATGATAATTTAAAAGTGAGTAATAAAATATATCGGTGTATGTATACATATATACCCATAGAATTAAATTTTACGACGTAAAATACTCGTAAAAATATATAAGCTATTAAAATAACGATAAAAGCTGGACATGATAAAAAACGGAAACGCTCCCAATAAACGGGGCGTTACAGCCTTGCTAAGCTTGGGGATTCTTAGTGGTTTGTTATAGAGCATCCTACTAAAAGCACGAACTCACAACCTTTTGTGCAGGAACTAGTTAGTTTTAATGTTCAATTTCTCATCTTATTTAAAGACGGACATATTCAGAGTTTAAGTTGTTTAAACTCTGAGGTGTATGATCCTCATGCGGTGAAGGCTCCCATGAAAACATCTACCTGGTTTGAATCCAATGTTGATATTCTCATGATTTTGCTATAAAGGTTGACTTACATCCTTTTCGGAAAGTAGAAGCAAAATCTCATACATGGTGCTTTTAGGTGTTTAAGTTTGATGCCGAGGCATAATAGTTGCTACAAGTGGAGAATGTTGGAGATGTGTTTATTGTTTGTGGGAAAAATTTATTCAATGGTTGTTTTACTTCCAATTTGTTCAATGTTAGCCTTGTAGCGTATGCTTTATTGCGGATGAAACCATGCCAGACGAGCGCAACACATACGACTTGGTACTCTATAGCTTGGAGAATCATCAATGTGGAGATTTGATACCAAAGGTGATACTCTCATTAAAGTATGGTCTCCATCTTGGTTAATCCCTAAATTAGTGTAGTTTCATATATTTTTATTTTATCATCAATTTGAGAACTAAGCTTATTTGTTTCGCATTGAAAGACATATGAATCAGTAAGTTTTTACTTCAGCTAGTTTGTTTCAAGAATTTCATAAATTTAAACATCAAATTTACAGAGGTTGATTATATAGTGGAGAATTGACACAAGAGTACTTTTTCAAAACTATGCTACATGAGGGTCTCAATTCCGAGAGGATACGTGAGTCCATGTTCTCCGCAACATAATCAAATTTACAGAGGTTGATTATGTTTTGAAGAGTCGGTAAGTTTAGGACATAATTGTACTCAACAATCACCCACATTGGTTGAACATACATGTATTTTACATTCTCATGGTTTCAGCGGTTTGATTATTAGTAGACTTCTCATTCTTGTTTTTGTTAGAATATTTATTTGGCTTCTTATAACTAATTATAAGAGCTTCGATCTTATCCACATTTTTTTTCATTTTTTAGTTCACCTTTGGACTTAACACTTTCACAACTTCATTTTTTTTTACTACGACTTCAATAACTTTGTCTTGTGTTAAGTCATCTTGACTAAATTGAAACACATATTTAAAAGTGTCAGTCTAAATAGGTAAGGAGTTAAACAACATAACAACTTGATGTTTATCTATTATTATGTCTCCACATCTTCCTAAACCTTGGGTTGATCTCAATAATTGATCCATTTTTTTCCCCAAAAGTTGAAAGTATTAGTCATTATAAAATGAAAAAAGACCAAGAAAATTGTTCTGCACTTGATGAGATAAGATTAGAAGGGTAGGATGACTTTTTGTATTTTGATGAGGCCGACTCGCCTTCTCTCCCTTCCTCAACGTAGATGATAATATGTTGAAACGTTTTCGACATTAGCAAGTCGGTGTCACTTTATAGTACAATTAAAATTGTTTACAACTTGGTCAAAAAAAAGAAGAGAAAATACATGTGTACTTACAATTATGTGTATTGTATACCTTGTACAAAGTAATTGTATTTAATTATAGATATCATGTTTATGCATTTCTAAGTCTACATGACATATATATTCATTTATATTATACATCTTGAATGGTCCATCTAATACAAAGTAAATATAGTTAATGCTCGATAATGTATAAATTATGTCTCAAAATGATACTCTATTTAGTAATAAATAAAGAGTGAAAAAAATGTGTCTCAATATGATGCAGTAACACTATTAAGCTAACAAGTTCCTAACACTTTCAATCAGAGAATAATCACAAGGTATTTGTTATGGGAGGCAACCCAATCTTTCTAGAACATCCTGTTACATGTGTGGAATACTATATTTATTGGATCCTCCAATCTTCATGATCTCTTGCATGCATAATTGTAGAGTTAGAAACTCCGATTCACCTTGTTAGAAGGGTACTCATGAAAACACTTCTCAACTGCGTGGATAAGCTCTTCAATGATCTTCGGGCATTCCTTATGTTGTAAAGATTGGATGGCGCTGAAAAAACCGAGATCTAAACCATTTAAATCCGGTGAGTTTGGTGGTTTGCATACTATTTGAATGTCATATCCGTTTTGCGAAATTGCTAATTTTAATTTTGTAATAACCGAAAATTTTAATGTCCGTTAAACCTAAAGATAAACAAATTCCGATACGTCAATCTGAAATAAAATAAAACGAGTTAAATTCTATCATTTTATGTGACCTTGATTCACAAAAAATGATGAAACTATGTAACGGGAAATAAATTACGTACCTCTAAAATAAGATAAGAAATTAAATTATACGGAATTTAATTCCGTAATTATTCCCGCAAATTACCTACCGATCCGTACGAGTAACGGGTTTCGTTTCAACTTAATTCTTAAAGGAAGAATAGGCCAATTTTACGGGCCCATCAGCCATCTCCTTAAACTAATCCTAACCCTAAACTAATTATGTTAACCTAATCTAATCCTATTCTACCCACCGATGCGTGCCGCTACCCATCTCCTCCCTTGCTTTCTGAGGAAACGATAACCGCAGCAGCTTCCGCTTTCCCATACCGACGACGCAGCAACGCCGCGCTTCTCCATCTCCCTCGTTCGCCGGCGACCGCAGCCGCTAGGTGAGTCACCCCTCCATCTGTCTTCTTCCTCTTCCGTTTCTGTTCGCCGGCCTAATTCGCCTCTCCCTCCACAGCCTCGACTGCAGGCCCTAGCCGCCACCGAGCCACTGAGACACCGCTGTCGACCACCCAGGGCATCGCTAGCCGCCATCGATCCACTGCGCCACCACTATCGACCACCCAGGGCATCGCCAGCCGCCGCCAGAGACCCCGGCTGAATCAGGAGCCTGACTTTCGAACCTGCAGTGGGACCAGCGAACCATCGCTGTTGCATGGAGGGTACCGTCGTCCCGAGTGCGTGTAGAGCCGGTCTTCTTCACTGCTGCAGCCGGAGAGCCGTTGTCGAGCCGGGCCGATCTAAGGTGTAGGTGAGTTGTGTTGTACAGTCCGGCATTTGTTTACTCCAGTTTACTCCTGTATTTTGTATATAAGGACATATTTATAGGCATAAAAATAATGTATATAAATATCTGAGTTAATATATAAGTACGAGTTGGGAGTTATGAAATTATGTAAAAATAAATGAGTTGAGGAGAAAGGTTAAAAACCTATTGGACGGTATAATAAATGTAGTAGCGTAATTAGTAACTGTAGAGAAGGAGTGTTGTCCTTCTTCGAGTTGTCTCGAGTTTTGACCTTATAACCTATAAGTAGTTATCCGAGAGACTTATTTAATGGAAAACAAGATAAGAAAGAAATTAGTAGAATTCAAGACTAACTTCGAGAATTTACGACACTAAGGGTAAAATGATCTTTTACCGTAAGAGAGTTTTTTTTTTCCGTAATTCCTTCGCATGAGGTTGGACATCTAGATGTGATTTTGATCCCCATGCCTTATTTGACAGGCGTTTGAGTTACCACGAGTACGGACTGTTTTGAGACGTGTTAGAGTGTGTTTTGACTCAAGTAAGTCCTTGCGACTTACTTAGCCAGTTTCTGGATATTAGTTGAGTGATAGTGGTTGTGTGTGCTATGTGCGTAATTTTAATAATAATAACTTGCTAGGACGACCGTTATTATTATGTTAAGGCCCAAGTATGTATAACGGCCGTGACATCACTACCTAGCTCTGACAGGAGACTGGGAGGTTCTCTATACCCAGACCAGGCAGGTACAAGGTGAGATGCATTGAATCCATTCCTGATGGTTACACGGGGGCGGAGGCGAGGTTTGGGAATCCCTCGTGTCACAAAATAAGTATCATTAGCGTGAACGAGTAACTTAACTTAAGATAATAAATGGACTTGTTTGAAAGCATGATGGGTGTTTATATTTTTATGTGTGTGTGTGTGCTATTATTATTCTTCTAATATTTAGATAACTAGCTAATGGTTTATCTTGTTGTGTGTTTTTAGATTTATCGCAGGTTAGACCAGCAGCTGAGTGATCCGGAAGTAGTTGTCAGCCGGGTCTCCATACTCCTTAGAGTGGGGGTTGGGATTGTTGTTTGTCGTTCTTTCTTTTGTTAAGACAATTGTTCGTTTTCCCTTGTTAAGTACTTTAGGCTGCTAGACCGTGTTGCATTCATTACTTTAAAAATACTATTTTATGAATTTTGGTTTTCCTTATTTGTGTCTTGTTGCAAGATCCTAGTAATATTGTTGTCAAACTGAGGTCGGGACCCATTGTGAGGTCCTAACCAGTAACGTTCCGAGTTCTGAGAATTCGGGGTGTTACAACATGGTATAAGAGCTCTAGGTTGGCAACAATGGCACTTGAAATCTTATGAAAGACCGAATAAGTTTTAAGCAGAACCCGAAAGGGGTCTGAGTTTTAAAGAGGGAACTTTTGGTTTTCAAATGCATGCATAGTGTGGTTGGGAATAGAAAAGTACGGCTGACCACCACTACTACCGCGGATCTCAGTATGCTTAGTATGGACTTTAGGTTTTACTGTAGATAGACTTATTGGACTTATTAGTTAGTTATATTTATAGTTGTTATTCCTCGCGCAGATGGCACGTACTAGAGCTATGCTAGCTACTGGTCGAGGTAGAGGTCGTCCACCTCTCCCTCTAGCTGGACCAGGTAGGGGAGATGGGACCCCTATAGTTAGAGGACGCGGCCGTGGAGGTAGACCTCCACTAGCCCGAGGTCGAGGTCGAGCTCCTCGAGAGGATCCACCAGTAGTGATCATGCCAGAGGCTGGAGTGGAGGAGGTGGCTGAGAGTGTAGGTCCCGAGGTCAGGAATGAGACCATTGCTAGATCTAGAGAACAAAGAGCACGTTCGACGGAGTCAGGACGTGTTTCCATTGGAGCAATTGAGTACAGAGAGTACCGAGCATACGTTGAGCGTATGGAGGAGGCTGCTAGGACAGAGAGACTTACCCAGGTACCACCAGTACCGGCTAGATCTGTTCAGATGACACATGGAGTGCCTCAGGTGCCAGCTATACCTGAGAGGAGAGTTGTGACTGATAGAGCTCCTATTGGGTCTAGAGCACCGAGGCCGGATGAGTGGTTGAAGGCTTTCAACTCTCAGAAGGTCCCCTCATTCAGTGGAGAGATAGGGTTGGAGGTGGAATACTAGATTGGATAGGTAGAGACTGCACTAGAGGTGATACGTTGCCTAGAGGATCGACAGGTGGATTTGGTGCAGACATGTTTCACTGAGGATGCTCATTCCTGGTGGCGGACCATACGTAGTCGAGTCACCAGTTGGGAGCAGATGAGGAGCATTGTTAGAGACAGATACTACACTGTCTCGTTGAGGAGAGAGAGGTTTCAGGATTTCATTAAGGTAGGATTTGAGGACATTCCGATTGCTGCTGCCATCAAGAAGTTCCAGAAGGAACTGACACTACTTGGACCAGCTACACCTCCTGAGGAGCAGCATGTGTATCTCTTTTCACGGAGATTGAGAGAGAGCACTCACTCCTATCTGGCAGGATTTCGCTGTGAGACTCTGTGAGACTATCAGGATAGGGTGTCTGCATATGAGAGAGACATACCAGTTTCGAGGAGAGCTGCTCAGTCAGACAGGCCGGATAAGCGGCAGAGGACAGGATATGCTAGTGGTAGTACAGGAGCAGCTGTTTTTGGACGGGGACAGACTCAGGGGCGACATATCCATACCGCTACTGGTCAGACTTCAGTTGGTGGCTTATAGTGTCATAACTGCAGTGGCTATGGACACATCCGATCGAACTGCACGAAGCTGGTAGTGACCTGCTTCTAGTGCGGCAAGGTTGGACATAGAGCTGCATTCTGCCGCCAGGGCAAGGCTCCATGTCAGCAGGGTTCTTCTCCTGCAGGCCTATCAGGGAGTGTACAGAGACCGCCACAGTACCGAGATCCGAGTCAGCAGCAGCAGTACCGAGCTCCTGGTCAGCAGCAGTCTTACAGGGCTCCAGGACACACATCATCACAGAGCTCTATGCAGGGATCAGGTCAGGGCAGAGGACGTGGTAGTGTAGCTGATACTAGACGAACTCAGGCACGAGTGCTTGAGTTGAGAGATGCTGATCAGCCAGATGCACCGACTGCCACAGGTACGATCCAAATCCATGACTTACCCGTACGAGTTTTATTTGATACGGGTGCTACACACTCCTTCATATCTGATGCATGCGTAGATAGGTTGTCCTTAGCTACTGTAGAGGGGATACCTTTTATGATAGGCTTACCTGATGGGAGTAAGGTAAGAGGGACTAGATAGATTTATGGATGTCCTGTTCGCATGGGAGATCGAGACTGGCTAGTAGATTTTCTAGTCATGCCCTTAGCTCATGAGGATGTGATTTTAGGGATAGATTGGATGAGGAGACACGGAGAAGTCTTAGACATTGGTAGGAGGACAGTGACCGTTGCCACTGAGGAGGGTCATAGAGTGATATTCCGAGGTTGGGACCTCGGAAAGTCCGGCATAGTTATCAGTGCAGTGAGAGCAGCGAGACTGATAGCACAAGGTTGCGAGGCCTTCTGGTGTTATGCCATGAAGGAAAGCAAGAGCCTGACCATAGAGGAGATACCAGTTGCATGCGAGTTTGCAGAGGTATTCAGTAATGACCTGCCAGGACTACCCCTACCGAGGAGCGTCGATTTCAACATTGACTTAGAGCCGGGCATGAGACCGATCTCGAAGGCTTCGTACCGTATGACACCGATAGAGCTGCTTGAGCTGAAGAAGCAGTTAGAGGAGCTAGCAGAGAAGGGCTTCATATGCCCTAGTGTGTCTCCTTGGGGTGCGCCAGTATTATTTGTGAAGAAGAAGGACGGATCGATGAGGCTGTGCATAGACTACAGAGAGTTGAACAAAGTAACCATCAAGAACAAGTACCCACTGCCGCGCATAGATGATCTGTTGGACCAGTTGCATGGAGCGTCCGTGTTTTCGAGGATAGACTTGAGGTCCGGTTATCACCAGTTGAGGGTGAGAGATCAGGACATACCTAAGACGGCATTCCGGACTAGGTATGGTCATTATGAGTTCGTAGTGATGCCATTTGGGCTCACTAATGCACCAGCGGTGTTCATGGAGTTGATGAATGGGATATTCATCGACTTCTTAGACCAGTTTGTAATGGTCTTCATTGACGACATCCTAGTCTACTCTAGGAGTCGAGAGGAGCATGTCGGACACTTGAGGACAGTATTACAGATTCTACAGGATAGCCAGTTGTATGCTAAGCTATCCAAGTGTGAGTTTTGGATGTCAGAGGTGGCTTTCTTAGGTCACGTGGTGACTGCTGAGGGTATTAAAGTCAATCCGGCGAAGATCGAGTCAGTATCTTCTTGGCAACCTCCTAAGAATGTCAAGGAGGTTCGCAGCTTTCTAGGTTTAGCAGGGTATTACCGCCGGTTTGTGGAAGGGTTTTCCTTGATTGCCTGACCACTTACTTGTCTTCTGAGGAAGACTACTCGGTTTGTCTGGTCTGAGCCGTGTCAGCACAGTTTTGAGAAGCTGAAGAGGAGATTGACGTCCGCTCCGATCTTGGCACAACCTGAGGGTACTGATGACTTTGTGGTATACAGTGATGCATCCAAGCTGGGCTTGGGGTGTGTTTTGATGCAGAGGGGTAAGGTCATAGCCTATGCGTCTCGACAGTTGAAGACGTATGAGGAGAACTACCCCACACATGATCTAGAGTTGGCTGCAGTAGTCCATGCTCTTAAGATCTGGCGTCACTATCTCTATGGGGCGACATGTCAGATCTTCACAGACCACAAGAGTCTGAAGTATATATTCACTCAAAGAGAGTTGAATAATCGCCAGAGGCGGTGGTTAGCGTTGATCAAGGACTTCGACCTTGAGATTCTTTACCACCCGGGAAAGGCGATTGTAGTAGCCGATGCTTTGAGCCGGAAGACGCCTAGGGAGAGGGCGATAGCCCGGTTGACAGTACAGCCACAGTTGCAGAGGGACTTGGCTTGGTTGGAGATAGAGATTCAGTTTCCCGATACTGATAGTCAGTTGGCTACCTTAGAGTTACTTCCTGATCTGTTGGATGAGATCCGACAGAAGCACGAGACTTGCCCGACTTTGATCAGGATCCGAGATAGGATGTCTCGAGATGAGGCCCCACAGTTCACTATTGGTGGTGATGGATTGATGAGACATCAGGATCACGTTTGTGTGCCGTCAGACAGTGAGTTGAGACAGAGGATACTAGGTGAGGCTCATGCTACCCCATACTCAGTACATCCTGGAGCGAGTAAGATGTACAAGGATGTGAGACGGTCCTTCTGGTGGGGTGGTTTGAAGCCCGATGTGACTCGGTATGTAGCTCAGTGTGCGACCTGCCAACAGGTCAAGATTGAGCACCGTAGGTCCGGAGGAGAGCTCCACCCACTTCCAGTACCACAGTGGAAGTGGGAGGATATATCTATGGACTTTGTCACCGGATTGAGGCTCAATAGAGGTTTTGATGCTATTTGGGTAGTAGTAGACCGTCTGACGAAGACCGCACGTTTCATTCCGATTAAGGAAACGTGGCCGGTAAGCCGTCTAGCTGAGGAGTTCACCAGACACATTGTGAGACTCCATGGGTACCGAGGACTATCGTTTCTGACAGAGATGGACGTTTTACCTCGAGATTTTGGCAGTAGGTACATACTGCTCTGGGGACGAGCCTCCACTTTACCACTGCCTACCACCCACAGACAGACGGACAGTCTGGGAGGACCATTCAGACCTTAGAGGACATGCTTCGGGTGTGTGAACTAGATTGGGGACAGGTATGGCCAAATCATCTCCCACTTGTAGAGTTTTCGTATAATAATAGCTGGCACGCATCTATTGGGATGGCTCCTTATGAGGCTTTGTACGGACGGAGATGTTGTACGCCATTGTGTTGGGATGAGCCCGACAGAGCTGATGGAGTAGCTCCAGATCAGATACTGGATGACATCGCTCGGATTGCCCTAGTCCGAGAGCGGATGTTAGCAGCTCAAAGTCGTCAGAAGTCCTACGCCGACAAAAGGCGTCGACCTTTGGAGTTTAGAGTGGGTGCTCAGGTGTGGCTGAGAGTGTCACCTACGAGAGGAGTCCGGCGTTTCGGCATTAAAGGGAAGTTGAGTCCCCGATATGTCGGACCTTTTGAGATATTGGAGAGTTGGAGAGGTGGCCTACCGACTAGCATTACCGCCGAGACTAGATGGTGTCCATCCGGTCTTTCATGTATCTTAGTTGAGAGAGTACATCCCGGATCCGAGACACGTCATCAGCCATGAGGATCTGACAGTTGAGCCTGACCATACATTTGTAGAGTACCCAATAGCTGTCTTGGAGCGCAGTACTAGACGTCTGCGGTCCAAGGAAATACCTATGTTGCGGATCCAGTGGTCTAGGAGAGGAGCTGATGAGGCCACTTGGGAGATTGAGGAGAGTATTAGACGTAACTATCCCGAGTTCTTTGAGGGGTTAGAGGTTACTCCTGTATTGACGAGTTAGTACTCGGATGTTGTGTTGTTTGACCTTTCAGGTTTTTTTTATATTGATTTGAGTGATTACGTTTTAGGTGATACCTGTTTGCTTTTGATGATTGAGTAGTTACATGATAAGAGGTGATTCTAAGTTTCGGGACGAAACTTCTTTTAAGGGGGCACTGATGTAATAACCGAAAATTTTAATGTCCGTTAAACCTGAAGATAACCAAATTCCGATACGTCAATCTGAAATAAAATGAAACGAGTTAAATTCTATCATTTTATGTGACCTTGATTCACATAAAATGATGAAACTATGTAACGAGAAATAAATTACGTACCTCTAAAATAAGATAAGATATTAAATTATACGGAATTTAATTCCTTAATTATTCCCGCAAATTACCTACCGATCCGTACGAGGAACGGGTTTCGTTTCAACTTATTTCTTAAAGGAAGAATAGGCCCATTTTACGGGCCCATCAGCCCATCAGCCCATCAGCTATCTCCTTAAACTAATCCAAACCCTAAACTAATTAAGTTAACCTAATCTAATTCTATTCTACCCACCGCTGCGTGCCGCTACCCATCTCCTCCCTTGCTTTCTAAGGAAACGATAACCGCAGCAGCTTCCGCTTTCCCCTACCGACGACGCAGCAACGCCGCGCTTCTCCATCTCCCTCGTTCGCCGGCGACCGCAGCCGCTAGGTGAGTCACCCCTCCGTCTGTCTTCTTCCTCTTCCGTTTCTGTTCGCTGGCCTAATTCGCCTCTCCCTCCACAGCCTCGACTGCAGGCCCTAGCCGCCACCGAGCCATTGAGACACCGTTGTCGACCACCCAGGGCATCGCTAGCCGCCATCGATCCACTGCGCCACCACTGTCGACCACCCAGGGCATCGCCAGCTGCCGCCAAAGACCCCGGCTGAATCAGGAGCTTGACTTTCGAACCTGTAGTGTGACCAGCGAACCATCGTTGTTGCGTGTTGGGTACCATTGTTCCGAGTGCGTGTAGAGCCGGTCTTCTTCACTGCTGCAGCCGGAGAGCCGTTGTCGAGCCGGGCCGATCTAAGGTGTAGGTGAGTTGTGTTGTACAGTCCGGCATTTGTTTACTCTTGTTTTATAAAAGAATGTGCAGTCGTAAGTATGTATCATGAGAGTTGAGGAAGGAGAGAGAGTTGAGTGATGTTTATATATACATATATAATTAAACACTAGAGTGAGGGTAACGAAGTATATATATTTATATAAAGACGTATAAGTTAGTGTGTGTAAACTATATAGAACCATAGAATTAGTAGATATGTATTTTGTATATAATGACATATTTATAGGCATAAAAATAATGTATATAAATATCTGAGTTAATATATAAGTATGAGTTGAGAGTTATGAAATTATGTAAAAATAAATGAGTTGAGGAGAAAGGTTAAAAACATGTTGGACGGTATAATAAATGTAGTAGCGTAATTAGTAACTGTAGAGAAGGAGTGTTGTCCTTCTTCGAGTTGTCTCGAGTTTTGACCTTATAACCTATAAGTAGCTATCCGAGAGACTTATTTTATGGAAAACAAGATAAGAAAGAAATTAGTAGAATTCAAGAATAACTTCGAGAATTTACGACACTAAGGGTAAAATTGGTCTTTTACCGTAACAAAGTTTTTTTCCGTAATTCCTTCGCATGAGGTTGGACATCTAGATGTGATTTTGATCCCCATGCCTTATTTGACAGGCGTTTGAGTTACCACGAGTACGGACTATTTTGAGACGTGTTAGAGTGTGTTTTGACTCAGGTAAGTCCTTGCGACTTACTTAGCCAGTTTCTAGATATTAGTTGAGTGATAGTGGTTGTGTGTGCTATGTGCGTGATTTTAATAATAATAACTTGCTAGGACGACCGTTATTATTATGTTAAGGCCCAAGTGTATGTATAACGGGCCGTGACATCACTGCCCAGCTCTGTCAGGAGACTGGGAGGTTCTCTATACCCAGACCAGGCAGGTACATAGTGAGATGCATCGGATCCATTCCTGATGGTTACACGGGGGCGGAGGCGAGGTTTGGGAATCCCTCGTGTCACAAAATAAGTATCATTAGCGTGAACGAGTAACTTAACTTAAGATAATAAATGGACTTGTTTGAAAGCATGATGGGTGTTTATATTTTTATGTGTGTGTGTGTTCTATTATTATTCTTCTAATATTTAGATAACTAGCTAATGGTTTCTCTTGTTGTGTGTTTTTAGATTTACCGCAGGTTAGACCAGCAGCTGAGTGATCCGGAAGTAGTGGTCAGCTGGGTCTCCGTACTCCTTAGAGTGGGGGTTGGGATTGTTGTTTGTCGTTCTTTCTTTTGTTAAGACAGTTGTTCGTTTTCCCTTGTTAAGTACTTTAGGCTGCTAGACCGTGTTGTATTCATAACTTTAAAAATACTATTTTATGAATTTTGGTTTTTCTTATTTATGTCTTGTTGCAAGATCCTAATAATATTGTTGTCAAACTGAGGTCGGGACCCATTGTGAGGTCCTAACCAGTAACGTTCCGAGTTCTGAGAATTCCGGGTGTTACAAATTCCTCATCATTAGCGCTAATATGTGTCCTTGCATTATCTTCTTGAGTAAATATGGTTTCTCTTCAGTCCTCGAATGAGCACTTATCTTGAATTGCTGGTATAACTTTTTGAATCAAATATGCTCTCACCATCTCTTTATTTACCGTCGTTGTTGGCTTAATCTCAATGGTACCAACTTCTCTATTACAACTCCGTCTTTTGGCTGGTTGTCTAATGACAAAGGGGAAGATGTAAGAGCTAGGATTTTCGAATCCTAATTAATGATGATTAATGTTGATTTACTTAATCATTGATAGTATTTGACACATAACTCGCGAAGAGTGCATAAGTGATGAGTCCCACCGTTATGTTCCTGGCGTAATTTTGGACTTATGGGGATTTTTTTAAAATTAATTAGGGAAATAGGACCCCTTAAAATTATTTTTTGTAAACTAGGCCTCTATATAAAAGAAGGAAAAAGTAGGTATGAAAACTAGAAAATAGGGGCAATAATTTCTTTAATTGAAATGATGGCGATTAGATGTTTACTTTTGGTTTAAGTATCTTTTTTACATGTTTACCATTTATTTTTGGTTAATGTAGCTAGTTTGATGAAATTTTCAAGTCCATGAATGTTTAACTTTTTTGGGTGACATTGTTTTCGTTACCCAAATATGAATTGTAGTATTTTTCTCATTATTGAGTATATGTTTATTGTTTTTGTGGTATGTTTCTTATTATTGAGTATGCTTAACGTGATATTTTTGGGTATATTTTATGGTTATCCAAACTGTGTTACAAGGACCAAATGTCATTTGGTATTGATGTATGTGTACAATATCGATTTGTGTAAATTTGGTTATGACAAATTCTAATTGGGTAGGCTTTTCTACGTGTATTGGCTTTGTAGTATATTTCTTATTATTAAGTTTATTTAAAGTGATATCGTGGGTATGTTTTACGGTTACCCAAAATGTATTATAATGATCAAATGTGAAGCGAGTTTTTGGGTAATGACCAAATGTCATTTGATATTGATGTTTATGTACAATATCGAGTTTTGAAAATTTTGGGTATGAAAAATTTAAATTGGGTATGAATTTTGTATTAAGTGATGTTTAAACTGGGTATAAATATAAAATATTATCCAATTTATGGATATTGTTTTATTTTGATATTTGATTTATTAGGTATGTTGTTTTCGAGTATGTTTATGTACTTTGACAAATTTATTTTTGGGTATAATTGTGACATTATTTGGGTAAGCGGATTTTTGGGTAAGCGGATTTTTTCTGGGCAGAGGGATGCGTTTTTTTGGCCCCAAATTCCCTTCAAATGTCAATCAAAAGTGTTCCAGTCAGCACTCACATCATCCATCACTCATAAGTCATCACTTTTGTCAACTTTTTCTCCTATTTATGAATTAGTCTAGTAAAGTAGGAGTCCTATTTCTCAATTTGTAATTGGTAGGGCCTAAATTTCAACTCTATAGTATAAAAGGCCCTAAATGCCAATTCAGCCTTTTTTTTACCTTTTCCCCGGGTATTTATTTTTACCCTCCGGTGTTATTTGGAGTACTCGGGAGCTTCAATTAATAAAAATGCAGTTAAGAGAAATGATCAGGACATCGAACATGTTCTAGATATGAAATAACATGGAAAGGCAAAACGGCCAAAAGAGTCGCTATTTCGTTTCTTAGCGGCTAAGAAAGACGGCTTAGGAATACAATGTTTACGAGGCAGTTGTGGAATAATTATCCCTACAATATTCCAGATTTGTTATTCCAACTTCAAGATGTTTGGCTAAGGGGGTTCAACCCACCTTTTGATCGTTAAAAGATAATTATCGACTCCACTAAAGGATAATTATCGTCTTCGCTAAATAGCGGAAAATTATTTATTAATTCATTTCCTTTCACGTTTCCTCGTAAAAGCTTTAATTTCTCTCAACCTTCAAACTCAAATCTACACTCCGTTTCTTATCCGATTTCAAATCCGTTTGAGCTTTTGGATTCCTCTCTTCATTCTCTTCATTTTGGTACCGAGTTTCTGCGTTTCCAAGCTAATGACGATCTGGTCGAGCATATATGTCACCAGGCCGGTTCCGCCGCTCAGATTCCGGTGAATTTGATGTAGTCCAAGCGTACCCTGCGTCATTCTGATTCCGAATCTTCTTTCGGATCGTCAATCGGGTTAGTAACGAATAAGTTATGAGTTTATTCGTTTTCCGTATTGCAATTTGGCCTAAATTGACCTTAGGCTTGTCAAAATGGATAATTGGAAATTCCATTATGCTCGTTATATTATTCTGGGGATTATGGGTCGTTAGTTTGACGAAATCTGATGACAAGTCGGTTCAGAAATTGCCTGCGGGCAAACATTATTCTGATGAAAGTTAATTTAATTGATTAAAGGTTAATTAATTAAATTAGGATTAGAATTGAGATTGAGGAATATTGATTAGATGATAACTTCAGAGGTTTGAGGAATTGTGAGATGTTGAGTTAATGGATTGATAGTTATGATCTTTGAGGATATTGATATTGTGGATTGTGTTATGGTAATGTTCTTGCGAGATCTTGAAGAGTAGGAGGTGTAGCCTGTGGATAGTGATTGATATTTGTGTGCCTTGTTTATACAAGCACTGATCGGTTCCTCGAGGGGAAACCGTGACCACTGTTTATGACTACCTTGTGACAGGTAAGTCCTTCTGGCTTACTTAGCTAGCGTTTGTGGGTTTGAGTGATTGTGATAGTGGTGTTTGTGGATATGAATGTTGCATTGATAACATAACCGGGCTAGGAAGACCATATATGTATATTAAATGGCCCAAGTGTATTATAACGGGTTGTGACTACTTGTCTGAAGCTCATATGTAACACCCCAAGTTTTGGGAACTCGAAGCATTACGTGCTAGGACCTCACAATGGGTCCCGACCCTCAGAGTAGCAACGACACAACGTATCTTACAACAAGGCACATACAAATGAAAACCAAAAGTCCATATAAAACCAAAGGGTTAAACGAAACGAAGTGATGACGTGGTTTATGACACTAGATTAGACACTCTTTTAGGTAGTTTTTACATTCATTCATGCATGGTTTTGCACATGTTCGGGATGTTTTATGCTTTATCGAGTCATAGTCGGAATAGACGTCTACACGAGCATTTGTCGGTTTTGTAGGTATTTTGGGGAGCTTTCATGCATTATTGATCATATCCGAGGATCAAGCCTCGTGACGGCCCATATTCAAGGTTCCAATGGAGCAAGCATGAAGAAAAGAAGAAGAAATTGACCTTAGTTGGTTCGTGCCATGCACCAGCTTGTGTTTAGCCATGATTTTAACCATGCAATCCTTCATCTTGGTCCAGCCCTCACCCATCTCAGCCAAGATGATTTCTTGGCCGTCCGAATTCACATGTTGAACCACCTTGACACTTGGCACACAACTTCTAGCCTACAACCTTTCTCTCCCATGATGGATGGGGGGTGTCTTGTTTGCATGCTGCATACTTTTGCGGGACTCTTCCAATTCCATTCCATTCTCTAACATTCCTAAGTTTTTGAAATCCCAAGTGTGGAGGAGAAAAGAAAAGAGACTCCATTGGAGAGAAGAGAAGAACACCATTTTCATAGCTTTTGAGTGAGTTTTTGAGAGACTTGTAGTGAGGAAAGTTGTAGAGATTGTTGACCTCATTTTGAAGCTACTCTTGGATGGTTGTAAGCTTGCTCTAAACTTAATATTCAGCTTGTTCTTGGTTTATATTAGTTCCTACCTATTTATCTCACTATGGCATGCATCTATCAAAGGTAATATTGAAGTGTTCTCAACAAGAGATTCTTCAAAGATTCCCAATAGACCTTTTAGCACTGAACAAATTGGAGCATGGTCTTATTTGTTGAAACCAACTTAATTATGTTTTTGCAGTTTTGATCCTTTTGCTTACTCTAATGTCTTATTTTCACATGCTGTTTTGAATAATGCTACTATGGAGACAGATAATTCAGATATGTGAGATCGTGCATACATATATTAGCGCCTTCTCTCAACAGATCTAGAGGTATGCACAGTGCATTGAACATACTTGGTTCATATAAAACAATAAAGTCTCTCTGAAATGTATTTAAATTCTAAATTATATCTTCTTCTTTTGATTCAAGCGGCTAAAGACGTTATTTTAGGTGAAAAGCCTGTGATAATTGTAACATCCCAAGTTTCACAACTCGGGAAGCTACTGGTTAGGACCTCACAGTGGATCCCGCCTTAGTTTGACAACAACTTAACTAGATCTTACAACAAGGCACAGATAAGAAAACTCATAAATCATAAAGTATGTTTTAACAAAACAATGAATGTGACCAGGAAACTGACAGCCGGAAATAACAAAGTCTCACAATTTGAGAAAAAGAAATAGTCATAACTGAAATACCAACAAAAGAAACTGCACCCCATCCTAAGGAGTACGACACCCCGGTTGTCCACTACCATCCGGATCACTCGGCATCTGCTCTAACCTGTGACAAGTCTAAACAACGATAAACAGTAAGCTAACTAATCAAATATAAGTAGAAAGATAAATAGCACAAACACATAGAAGAAGAATATAAACACTCAACATGCTGGCACACAATCCGGTTATTATCTGCAACTTATGTGATTCACTTCATCTTGTTTTAAAAGTTGTAGCACGAAGAATCTTAAGATTTCCCGCCTCCGTTCCTTATCCAACTGGTGATGGTTTGGCATACCTCCACCGGTGGCATCCCCGCAAACCAAGTATGGACTAGTCCCGAAATAAACCCTTAGCGCCCTCGGGCTAACTGAGCAAAATGCTACCGCCCGTTACTCTTAGGCCAGATATGTAAGTCGGTCGATGATTACTATGAAATACACTAGTACACACATCATTCAAACACCACTATCATCATTCACACTCATATCTGACAGCTAGCTAAGTAACCCCAAAGGACTTACTTGAAACAAATCTCGACTCTCTAATTTGCAAATCGATCTGTAACTGTAGGAATTCAGTGGCCTGTCAAAGGAGGCAAGTTCGTCAACACACTCTCTAGGTAATTAGAAGTCTAAGACTTCTAAGATTGTAGATCTTATTAGAACAGAATTGATTACAATACTAATTTATGGTAAAATAACTATTTTGCCCTTGATCCCTAAACTCTCAAAAATCCCCTAATTTATGCTTAAACTCTTATTTGAGACTAAAAAGCCATGTTCTCACTCTCTAGGATGATTTTGGGTAAAACTAGAGAAACTACACACTTTTCTATTTCCCGAAAAGTCCAACTTCAACTTCAACTTCAAATATGAAACTAGAATAAATTTATAAAAATTACGAAATAATTCTCTAGATCATCTATGATATCTAATCTACTCATAGGAGCAAGAATTTCTTAAAACTTTTCAACCATCTCTTTTACAAAAATTTCTAAAGTTGGCTACAACACTTACAATTTTCTATACTTAGCCAAATTTCACTGCTGGAAAAACAGCTCAACTACCTCACTTTGGAACCTTATAACTTCTAATCCGACCGTTCATTTATTCTCAAATTTTAAAACAGTAAACTACATATATCCGTCTATGATCTAACAAGAATTCAATGGTGGATCTTAAACCAATCTCTTTAATATTGATCCACAATAGTGATCATTCCCAACCTACAAAACTGAGATTTAAAATGGGTTTTTCACTTCCATTTCTAGGGTAATCTGACCTACTCTCATTGTCATCCAGTAATCATAAATTGGGCACTCTAGAAGGCCTCAACAAAGCTTACTTACTGTTCGCCCCTAAACGTGCGTGCAAATAAGCTTTAAATTTATAAAACTAGAATCAAGCAAGCGAACCCGCAGTGTACGGATCGATATAGTTAAGCAAGAATTCCAGAGTATCGAACACAGGGATTTGGGGGGAACAAATTCGATTGTAGATTATCAAGCAAGTGAATGTAAGAGCTTTGCAAATTATTGGGAAAACAACAATCCTAAAGATCCAAGTATCCAGCTGTGGCTATCGATTCAAGATATACTAATGATGTAAGGACAGAGTTAAGATATGCAAAGGTATGCTAATGTAAGGTAATCGTACGGTGAAGTTCCAAAAACCTTATATGACTCACCTACAAGACACTCTCTATAAAGGTTGTTGAGGCTTCAATATAGAAAGGTTCTAAAGGTGGGAATTAATGTCAAATACCCAAACTTATAATCCAAGGATCAAGACTAACTTAACCGATTACGGTTGTGACACTCACAATCGAGGTAGAGGTTGTTGAGGCTTCACTACCACCTTAAAGAGGCAAGCCTAAACTAAGTTAAAGCAAATCTTTAACTTTGGATTAAAGTAAAAGCAGGTTCGTAAACTTAAGGGAAATTACGGGTGGATCTTGAGATTCCACGGTCGTGGAACTCAAGAACAAACCGTGATTTAGGGTTCGTCGACGATTCTCTCTAACTCTCAGGGTCTAATCTGTTTACGATCGATCTATCATCATCTAAACCACAACTATCAACCCTTCATCTTAGAATTGTTAAGGGTTTTTAGCCAACAATCATCATTATGATATCAAATTCAAAGATTAAAAGATTGAAAGATGAAAACTTCCGAAAACTTCCAATAAACTTCAAACCGATCTCAAAGTCACATTCAAGAACAAATATCGTCACTAGATTCGGAAATAGAACAACAAACACAATCTTAGATAAGAAGGAAGAACGGGATGTCAATCCGTCTTCTAAATCAAACCTAAGCAAGAAGAGGAATCTTCTTGCAAACAATCTTCCGAACCTTCGATCTTCCGTAAATCTGGAAATCTCAATCACAATCTCCACCAAAGTGCGAGATTAGGGCAAATCCAAGGATGAACGCAAAATCCGTCTTTTGCAAAAGTCGCAAGGATCTCTAAGCAAAGGTCGTAAGTGTAAGCCTAAAGCGAGGTCGCAAAATGCGTCTAAGCGAAGGTGACGGAATCTCTCTTCGTCCGTCCTTTTATAGGGTATGATGAAGTAGCGGCCCGGCCCAATCTTTTAAAAGATCGTGGCTTAAAGTGTGGCGAAAAAGATCGCCAAGATCACGGTCGTGGAAGGTTCCACGACCGTAATTTAGAGCGTGGAAATCAACACGGTTTGAATCATGGATTCCACGACCGTAAAAGCTTCTGGAATGAACCACGCTTCTTCTGCAGGGTTCCACGGCCGTGGAACTAAACGTGGAATGTAGTACGGCCGTATTTTAGAGCGTGGTTTAGGGCACGAACGTGATTCTTCCCTAGCCTCGTGCATTCCTCAAGTTGGCTCTCTTTTGGCTCCTAAGAATGCCCTCAATCCATGGACATACTCAATCAACTCTTCTATGCTAAATTCCGTTCGGAAATGGCTCTCAATCACCTATAATCAACATAAAGCTTGTGTAGACATCCATATCGACAATATAGGCAAACTAGCTCACAAATGCAACAATGCTCAATCAAAGACTATCAATATAAATCAAATACACTTAGAAAACGTGCCTAAAATATCACAATATTTCATGCTAACAAATAACCCCATACTTAACACTTGCTTGTTCCTAAGCAATGTCTTTCAAAAGCTTTAAAACAAGAGTTAGGATGAAATATGTGTACCTTCTCAAAACAATACTTCTTTTGGATGAATGTGCCTTCTAAAGAATAGATCATTCTCAAATCTTGCTTCAATCGTTTATAGACTTTCATACACTTAATCAAAGAGCAAAGAGTAAAGAAAACTCATAAACCAATCAAACTTCCATACAAACATCATAACCCTTAAACATTATCAAAATCAATCATAAGAAACTTTAATTTAGATCACCAAGTCATATAACATTCTTTTGATCTTAAGGACTTTCAAAGAAAAAGGTCTAGAATGTGGAAAGGGAAGGAAACTTTAAGGAATGTGGTGCATGAATCCGGGAAAGTGGACAACTACTCCTTCTTCTTCTTTTGCGGTTTCCGCAACACCTTCAACTTAGAGCTTCGCTCTCTTCTTTTCATTTTTCGACTTTACTTTTGGAGTTATGGACAGAGGTGCACAAAAACCGAAGCCTAGGAGATTGGCGTTTCTCAATTTTTATGAGATGCCTCAAACCCTTAGCGCACATACCATAATCCGCTAGGAATATCGCTCAATCCGACTTTGGCAAGACACAAACACCCGGCTATGTGAATGGTGCCGAGTTACTCATCGTCATGATTGACTTCCCCAAACCTATAATTTCTTTCTATTCTTTTGATTGCAAATAATTGCTCTCATGGCCCTCCCACATCAAACATGCCTTTTTCATTCACTTCTCCAAATTCCCGGATAGGTAAAGGAGGTCAATATTTCAATGAGGAGCTAAATGATCAAAGAAAGAAGAAAGAAAATATCGAATTGCCTTAATCATCTCAACAAGAAGTATAAGAACTTATAGTGTGATTTCAACTTCAATTTCTCAACATGATTTAAGTAACATTCATTACATTATGAAACTTGCAAAAGAGGTATAATCAACTCATTTATTTCCTTTTCAATTCACTATTCTTTCAAGCATGCAATTGTCATCAAACTCAATTCACAAGTAGTGATTATCATAGAAATCATCTCAATTCATTAGAAGCACAAAATTTTCAAAATTTTTCAATTTTTATGGGTTTTTTTTTCAAGTTCTTTTTCATGCAATGCAATAATGAAACGTGCAACAATATAATGAACATGCAAGATAGTCTCGAATAGACGCAAACATAGTGAGTAAGAGTTATTACAAACTTTTAGTCACACCCCACCCCATACTTGGGACGAACATTGTCCCTAATGTTCAAAAGAAAGAAAGAAAAGAAAGAAAAGAAAAAGAAACTCACAAAGTGGCGGTGGAGCGGCTAAAGCAAACGGTCATGCAATCAATCACTGCGGCGCTGGTGGAGGCGGGAATGGAGAGAAGCTAGGATCATAAAACCGCCCAAACTGCTGGCGGTAGATGTCTCTCATCATGTGATCGAGGTCGTCCAAGCGTCCATCTCTAGCATCGGCTCGAATCTCCAATGCTCCTACTCTCTCCGAAAGACCAGTTGCCCAATCCGGCATCTACTCATACCATCCCGGAGCCTGATTGTACCATGTTGGAGCGTCGGATGGTACTGGTGCTGATGACTACTCTGTGGACCATGGAGGTGGAACTCCATACCATGCAGGAGGTGTGGTCATCCATGTAGGTCTCTCACTCACGCTAGACGTGGAGAACGTCTAGGCACATCGGGGGCCGCATCCGGCTGATCCGGAAACGTGCCAAACTCCTGCTCGGCTCCTCCTCCATCCTCAAACTGATCTCTCATCTCCTCCTCCTCAACTACTGGTGGTGGGACATATGGGGGAGCTGCAATCCTGTTCGCATGCATGGCAGCGAACGTCTACTTCCAATTATGGCGTCCTGCCATAATGGAATACTCCTGTAGCCACTCAGTACCCCTACCTGTCCTGCTCTCCCAAGGCATGGCCGCATAAGGCGGACCTCTATGTGTGGGGAAGATGAGACCTCTAGTCATGAAGGCATGAAGTCCTAAGGGAACGGCCGGTATACGGGTACACGCAGAAAAGTCAACTCCCAAACTCCTAGCAAGGTGGGTAACTATCCCACCATATCCAATGTTGCCCTTCCTCTTATTCTTGAGCTTGCTCATAGTAGCAGCCAAGAGGATGGCACAGTCAGCTCGGCGCCCGTACAGCATAGAATATACCAAAAAGAGCTCATCCGTCTTGATCTTTTGGGGCGTCTCCGTCCTAGGGAAGAGACACTCAGAAAGAACACGATGAGCAATCTTCAAGGCTAAGTGGTACATCAACTTATCCTTGGTATCAGCAGGTTGCCAACGGTCCTCGTTGGCGTAGATCATCGCTACCTCCTCCCAAAAGTCCTTGGCGTAAACGCCACTAGGAAAGCGACCGTTAAAGGTCTTATGAAACCAAAAGAAAGTCCCGAACTCACGGATGGAAAAGTCATAGTTTCTTTCCATAAGACGGAAAGAAACGGTCCTGTCTACATGGCTGTGCTGAAAAGACGTCACAACCTCCCTCGTAATCTCCTCATACGCGTCTTCTCGGATAGCCGAGAAGACAACTAGTCCGGCTCTATCCAAGAGCCAAGTAAGGTCCTCTATGATGTTAAGAGGAGCTAGACCCTCTAACAACAAGTACCTAGGTCCAATCACAGCTCTCTCGTGGATCCTCTCGAATGCATCGAGGTGATCCTCATGAATGGTCGGGACTCTAGGGCTAGGAGGTGAGGGTGATGAAGGTGATGATGGAGGTGAAGGGGAAGAGGGTGGTGGTTCTCTAGAGGATGAGGAAGAAGAGGGATTACCCTTCCTCTTCTTGTTCTGATCATTCTTTTTCTTCTTAATCCTTCCTGAAACTCTCCTTACGAAATCCATCACTGTCCAAAATTACGGGTGGATCTTGCCTTTCCACGGCCGTGGTTCTTCCAAGAACCGTGGTTTGTCTCAGTTTTTTGCAAATCTCAGAATTCAACACTCAATCTCAACAATCAATCAGCCTTAGTCTAATTTCTTCCAATTTCAATCAGTTCTTCCTAAAATCTCTAACAAAAACGAACCAAATCGACAAAGATCAAGAAGAGTAGAAAAACCTATTTTTCGGATTTAAAAATCCGAATTGTGCGTTCCTTGGTGAATTTCCGCTCGATTCGTCGCTTGGATCTTGTTGGTGGTCGAATTTGCTTCAATTTGGGAAGAAGAATCGTTAAAAACGATTAACGAACGAAGGATTGGAGGAGGGGGCGTGGATTCGGCGTTTAGGTCGTGGAAGGGGATTTATGGAGTGATTTTTGTGAAGAACGTGGTTTATATAGTCACAGGAAAAATTTTGAAAATCACGGTCTGTCGGGGTGTTCCACGGCCGTGGAATTGTACGGAACCGTGGTTTTTGTGATTTTTCAAAGGCTTTTGGAAATTACGGTCACTGTAGCTGTCACGACCGTGGTTTAGGCCGTGGAACTCTCTGTAAAGCTCCAAAGTCCAAATTTCGTCACTTTTCTTCAACATTATCCTTCCCTTTTCCTTTTCCATCGTTCCTACATCCAAAAACACTAACATACCGGAAGGAATCGAGGGTAAAAACAAAGCGAAAAACGTCTAAGCTAAGCTAAACTATGAATCGAAAGCAAAAAGAAAAATGCAATACCTTGGGTTGCCTCCCAAGAAGCGCTTTGTTTAAGGTCCGTAGCTAGACCAATCTCGCACTTATTCGAGTGCGGTAGGCGCGAATTCTTCAGTTTGGAGTTCCGGCGTATACTTCTTGAGTCGTTGGCCGTTCACCTTAAAGCTTCCGCCCGTTTCACCCCATACTTCAACTGCACCATGGGGGAAAATACGCTTAATTAGAAAAGGTCCGGTCCAACGAGATTTAAGCTTACCTGGAAAGAGACGAAGCCTTGAATTGAAGAGGAGAACTTGATCTCCTTCTTTGAAGTCCTTTGGAATGATATGCTTATCATGCCAACACTTTGCTCTCTCCTTATAGATCTTAGTGTTTTCATAAGCGTTCAAGCGGAGTTCGTCCAGCTCATTAAGGTCTAGGAGACGCTTCTCTCCCGCTTCCTTCATGCTAAAATTCAACCACTTGATAGCCCAAAACGCTTTGTGCTCCAACTCTACCGGCAAGTGACAAGACTTCCCATACACAAGGTTGTATGGTGTGGTTCCTATGGGAGTCTTGTACGCAGTCCGGTACGCCCACAATGCATCATCAAGCTTCAAGGACCAATCCTTCCTAGTCCTTGAAACCGTCTTCTCTAAGATTCCTTTGATCTCCCTATTTGAGATCTCAACTTGTCCACTTGTTTGTGGATGATAAGGGGTAGCGACCTTGTGAGTAACCCCATACTTAGTGATAACACAATTTATGACTTAGTTTTAGGTAATCATTTAGATAGATTTCTCGCTCATTCATGCATGGTTTAGCACTAGTTCACGACGTTTTGCACTCAATTCATGTATTTTGTCGAGATAGACGTCTACACGGACTTGTGCGTGTTTTATAGGTATTTCGGGAGATTTAGGAGCTAAAACGATACGTTTGAGGATCGTTCATCTTGATGACACACCCTCGGACTCATTAGGACACAAGCTAAAGGCTAAGGAGGACTCATGGAACCTTGCCAACACAAGCCATGCACCAAACCATGGCTCAACGAGCCTAGAAGAAGCTTCTGGAGCAAACCACGGTCTAGACCAAGACCACGACCGTGGTTCTACCCGTGGATTTTGCCAGATTCTTGTGACAGCTGTGCCACGACTCTCATGGCCAGCTCATGCAAAAATTTGTTATAAAAGGGGTCCTTCATTGGCTAAGAAGAGCATCTTGGAGAAGCTCTCCATTATCCAAATCCTCCAATCAAAAATACTCTCAACAAGAAGTCTTTCTAGGAAGGAAAGTGCCAAAGAGGAAGAAGAAGAGCTCCATTGAAGAGGAGAAGAACAACACACACCATTACCACACCTTGATAGATTTTGTAGTGAAGAAATTCGGATTCTATTTCTAGAGTTGTATGAACCATTTGAACCTTCTTTAAGAAGGATTGTGAGTTATTTCTAATTCCATTTTCAGCTTGGTTTGGTTTTAGTTCACTTGTTCATCTCTTTTTCTTCATCATCTTGCAAATGGATGTCATGATTTTATGTTTGTTTATTTCGATTTCTATTATGAACGTTGTAGGCTAAATAGATGTGGTTCTAGGGTAAGGAAAGGATGGTTATTGCTAGGGCTATGATAGGACGGACTTAGATTTATCTTTGGATGACTTGTGTGCATAAACGTAGCCTCTGTTAGGAATCACGGTTGGTTCTTGTCCAACCACGGCCGTGGTTTAGGAAGAACAAACCGTGATTTTCCTTGGTTCGGTGGATCTAGTCTTAGATTGTTAGAATGTTGAAATCCTAAGTGTTTGTTGAGTTAATTCTATCCTAGGATGACCTAGTGTTAGCAACTAAGTGTTAGGAGAGACTTACCCGGTAATCCTTACTCTTAGATTCCAAAGATAATAAACCTTAGGTAGTGGTGAGCCTAATAAGCCGCCATTGGATTAAGTGTGCTGGATGGTAGCTTAGGACTAACCCTTCCGAGACTTACCCGGTGAGGATAGGTTAGATCTTTAGATAACAATCCGGTTTGAGTAAAATTCCGTCCCTTAGGTTCTTAGAGACTTACCCGGTGATGAGACCTCGGGAATGGACTAGCGGACCATGAGACCTACCCGGTGATTGATCCCAATTTAGAAACACTTTACCCCAACATAGTTAATCCAAGGAACGAATAGATAGCTTGAGTCCTATGCCATAACCGGAACTTCCAAACCCTAGAATCCGTCTTTTCTTTCTTTAATCTATATCTCGTATTTTTGGTTGTTTGCTTGCGTTGATTTGTTAGCTTAGTTGAATTATTATATTTCGCATGATTTGTGATCTTTGTTTGATCACCCAAAACCCTCCAAAAACATTGTGTTTTCCATTTTCTTTATTCCCCATCTTATCTTAGTCTAGATTCACACTATCTTCGATCATTGAATGACTTAGTTTCACCTCAGTCCTTGTGTTTGACCTCGGAATACTTTCCTTTCTACAAAACGACCCGTACACTGCGCGTTTCGCTAGGTAGTTTAGGATTTAGTTCGAGTTATAAATTTAAAGCTTTTTGTGCTACATCCTAGCGTGAACAAGTTTTTGGCGCCGTTGCCGGGGACTAGGTCTAGATTGAGTCTATTTTGTGATTGCTTATTAGTGTAGATCTTTCTTGTTGCTTTTGATCTCTTTTTGGTTTGTGTCTTTGCTTTTCAGGACGTCTCTTACTCTTTAGGTGTATGCGAAGATCTCGTGGCAAGGATTTAGCTCCATTCGATCCCGAACCGAAGAAAACCATTAGATCTAGATCCAAGAGCATTAAAAAGGGAAAAGAGATGGCCGGGAGAGATCTCCAAGCTGAGTTCGATGAAGCTTTAGAGCAAATTAGGATAAGGGATGAAGCTTTGGAGAATGAGAGGAGACTTGCCAATGAGAGGCAAGAGGCAACTAGGAGGGAGATTGAGGAGATTAAACAAGCTCTTGTGCAAACAGAGCTTAACCGTCAACAACCTCCTCCACCTCCACCACAACCGCAGCCGGCGGTAAACATTAGGGTTGTGCCCATTGCTATGGAAGAGCCACAAACGTTGGGGCATCGTATGGAACCGGCACAAAGAGCACACCGTCCGGGTGTGAACTTAGGAGATCCCGCAGCCCATGATTATGAGCTCCGCCCTCAAGTTCTACAAATGATCCGGCATAATCAATTTGGAGGGATGGAAGGAGAGTCTCCTCATCAACATTTGATGAATTATGAGATCTTGATGGAGACTCTTAGACCGCCAAGATTGGAGAGCAACAACCATAAGCTTAGGGCTTTCTCCTTCTCTCTTAACGATAAAGCCTTGGCTTGGTATCAATCCATTCCACAAGGGCGAGTTGGTACTTGGGAGGAGATGACAACCGAGTTTTTGACTAAGTTCTTCCCACCTTCCAAGACTACCGAATTAAGAGGGAAGATCAATGCCTTCGTGATGAAGGATAGAGAGAGTTTATTCAAGTCTTGGGAAAGGTTCAAAGATCTTCTCCTTGATTGTCCACACCATGGCATACCAAAAATTGAGCTATTGGAGATCTACTTCAAAGGACTTGATGAAGATAGCCAATTCAAGCTCCAATCTCTTTCCGGTGGGACTTTTATGGAGAAGCATGTAGATGAGGCTTGGGAGTTTGTGGAGAAGCAAGCTCTAGTGATTGAGAAATACTCCCATAGGAAGAGTGAAGGGAGAAAGGCGGGAGCATATGAGGTGAGTGAAGTCACCATGAGCAATTTCAAGCTTGACGCCATCAACAATGAATTGAAGTCCTTGAGGGAGTTGTGTGCTACAACCTTGAAGAATCAAGCGACTCCTCAAGTGCTCCCACAAGCCAATTTGTCTTCCAAGGAGGAGGATGTGAATTACATGGGAAGGGAAAACTACAACAACAATTATCAAGGCCCAAGGAACTTCAACAACAACCGGCAATTCAACAATTACCGGCCCAACCACAACCATCCCGGGTTTTCCTACTCTAACCCGGATGGAGCCTTGAACCCTCCCGCTTCCACAAGCACAACTCCACCACCAAGAGCTTTACAAGAACCTCCACCCGGATTTACTCAACCTTAAAAGGATAGAACCGAAATAATATTTGAGCAATTGCTTGGAAGGTTGAGTGGTCTTGAGAGCACCGTGACTTCAATCTGTAAAGCCCAAAAAGTCTTGGAAGCGCAAGTGTTCCAAAAAGCGGGTGAAGCCCATAGAGATCCGGGAAAGCTTCCCAGAAGAACCGAAGACAACCCAAGAGGCCAAGTGTTGGCTATTACAACGAGGAGTGGGTTGAGTACGAAAGATCCTTTGCCCAAGGACAATGCTAAGGGAAAGCAAGTAGTGGTAGAAGAGGGAAAGTTGCAAGAAGATGGAGGCAAGAGCAAGGATGTAGAGGCAATCTATGTGGCACCGCCTCCATACAAGCCACCACTACCATTCCCTCAATCACGAGCAAGAGCTCGCTTGGACAATCATTTTGGTAAGTTCCTTGAACTAATGTCTAAATTGCATATTAACATTCCGTTCATGGATGCTATCTTAGGAATGCCGGCATATGGCAAGTTCTTGAAAGAGATACTCTCCAACAAAAGGAAGTTGGAGGAGTATGGGGAGATAAGAATGACCAAGAGATCCTCGGAATTGATCCAAACAATGAAGGAGGAAATGCCTCCGAAGCTAAGGGGTCCGGGTTCCTTTTGTGTCCCAATTGGAGTAGGAGATGTGAATACGAGGCCCTTTGTGATCTTGGGGCAAGTGTAAGCATCATACCGCTTGCACTTTGCAACAAGGTTGGGCTAGGAGAGCCAAAACCGGTCAAGATGACCCTATACATGGCGGACCGTTCTATCACTCATCCGGTTGGGATTTTAGAAGACATCCCGGTGCAACTAGGAGGATTCTATGTGCCAATTGACTTTGTCGTCTTGGACATTCCGGCGGATTATCCGGTTCCCATCATCTTAGGAAGACCTTTCCTAGCCACCTCCGGATGCCTAGTGGATTGCAAGAATGGGACTCTCTCCTTCAACATTGGAGAAGAGAACATCAAGTTCAAATTGTCCACAATGATGAAAGGGCCAACACTTGATGAGGATATCTTCAACATAGTCGAGCAAGAAGAGTCTAGACAAGTTGTGAGCTCGATCTTGATCAAGGACCCCTTGGAGAAGGTTCTTACCTTAAGTATGATGGAGGAAGGTGTTGAGGAGGCTTGCAATGAAGAGATCAAAGCCTTAGAAGCATTAGAAGAGGAGACAAGGGCTCAAGATGAAGGCCACGAAGAGGAGCTGAACAACTGGACGTTCCACGGCCGTGGAAGTGGTTCCACGGCCGTCAAACTCTATGTAAAGCCTCAACAAGTGAGCCAGGCAAGGTCCACGGCCGTGGAAGTTGGTCCAACCGTGATTCCAGCCGTGGTTTCCCCTGGATCAGCCCTTGATGATGATCAAACCTCTAGGAGCCTTGGAGGGTCTTCATTTGCTTTGGATTCATCTCATCCAACATTATTTGGATCGTCTCCAACCAATAAAGGTCCTCCTAAACTTGAACTAAAACCCCTTCCCTCTCATTTAAAGTATGCTTTCCTTGGTGTTGATTCTACATATCCGGTGATTGTGAATGCATGCTTGAGTAATGATGAACTTGCTAAGTTGTTGCATGAGCTAAGATTGCATAGGAAAGCCATTGGCTATACTATTGATGATTTGGTTGGCATTAAGCCTTCTTTGTGCATGCATAAGATAATGATGGAAGATAATCATAAACCCTCTATTGAACATCAAAGGAGATTGAATCCTATAATGAAAGAGGTAGTCAAAAAGGAAATCATTAAGTTGCTAGATGCGGGAATTATCTACCCTATCTCGGATAGTAAGTGGGTTAGTCCCGTTCATGTAGTTCCTAAGAAGGGTGGGATGACCGTAGTGACTAATGAGAACAATGAACTAATCCCGACTAGGACGGTTACGGGGTGGAGGATGTGCATTGATTATAGGAAATTGAACATGGCCTCTAGGAAAGATCACTTCCCTCTCCCCTTCATTGACCAAATGCTAGAAAGGTTAGCTCAACACTCTCATTTTTGCTATCTAGATGGCTATAGTGGATTCTTCCAAATCCCTATCCACCCCGATGACCAAGAGAAAACAACCTTTACATGTCCATGGGGTACTTTTGCATATAGGAGAATGCCATTTGGGTTGTGTAATGTACCCGCCACCTTCCAAAGGTGTATGATGGATATCTTTTCGGAATACATAGAAAATATCATGGAAGTGTTTATGGATGATTTCTCTGTTTATGGTTCTTCCTTTGATAATTGCTTGGCTAACTTGTCATTAGTATTGCAAAGATGTGAGACAAATCTTGTCTTGAATTGGGAAAAATGCCACTTCATGGTAAGTGAAGGCATTGTGTTAGGACACTTGGTGTTTAACCGTGGCATTGAGGTTGATAGGGCCAAAATTGAAACGATAGAGAAGTTGCCGCCACCTACCTCGGTGAAGGGGGTAAGGTGTTTCTTAGGGCATGCCGGTTTTTACTGGAGGTTTATTCAAGACTTCTCTAAAATTTCTAAGCCTCTCACTAACCTACTAATGAAGGATGTTGATTTTGTCTTTTCCAAAGATTGTCTTGAGGCTTTTTGTAGGTTGAAAAACGCCTTGGTCTCCGCACCTATCATGCAACCTCCGGATTGAAGTTTACCATTTGAGATCATGTGTGATGCAAGCGATGTAGCTGTTGGGGCTGTTTTGGGGCAAAGGAAAGATGGGCGCACTCATGCCATTTATTATGCTAGCAAAATGCTAGATGATGCCCAACTCAATTATGCTACCACCGAGAAGGAGTTGCTAGCGGTTGTGTATGCATTTGAGAAGTTCCGCTCGTATCTTGTTGGAGCGAAGGTCATAGTTTATACGGATCATGCTGCGATCCGTTATCTACTCACCAAGAAGGATGCCAAGCCTAGGTTGATTCGGTGGATCCTTCTTCTACAATAATTTGATTTGGAAATCCGGGACAAGAAGGGATCCGAGAACTCAGTGGCGGATCACCTTAGTAGACTCCCACCATTGGAGCTTGAAAGAGATGACATCCCGATTGATGATTCATTCCGAGATGAGCAATTGCAAATGGTGGAGGAATGTTTGTTCCAAGTATCTAGAGGAAGTGAGCCATGGTTCGCCGACATTGTGAACTACTTAGTGTGTGAGGAAGTGCCTCCCGGTTTGACATATGCACAAAGAAAGAAGTTCTTCAACGATGTGAGGCACTACTATTGGAGTGAACCACTTCTATTCAAGAGAGGACCGGATGGAATGTTTAGAAGATGCATACCGGAAGATGAAGTGGAGAGTGTGATCCGGCATTGTCACTCCTTACCATGTGGAGGCCATGCTAGCTCACACAAAACGTGTGCAAAGGTATTACAATCCGGTTTCTATTGGCCTAACTTGTTTAGAGATGTGCAAGGTTTTGTAGCGGCATGTGATGCTTGCCAAAGGACGGGCAACATCTCAAGGAGGAATGAAATGCCCTTGAACAACATCCAAGAAGTCGAAATATTTGATGTGTGGGGTGTGGACTTCATGGGACCATTCCCTTCTTCATGTGGCAATCTCCACATCCTATTGGCGGTGGACTATGTGTCAAGATGGGTGGAGGCAATCGCCTCTCCTACAAATGATGCCAAAGTGGTGGTGCGGTTCTTCAACCGAGTGATCTTCCCTAGGTTTGGTACACCAAGGGTGATCATTAGTGATGGAGGGAAGCACTTCACAAATAGGAACTTTGGAGCGCTTTTGGCTAAGTATGGGGTGACTCATAAGGTGGCAACACCTTACCATCCCCAAACTAGTGGCCAAGTGGAGATCTCCAACCGGGAGATCAAGGCCATTCTTGAGAAAACGGTCTCTAGGACGAGAAAAGATTGGGCTATGAGGCTCAATGATGCCTTATGGGCATATAGAACCGCCTTCAAGACACCGATTGGCACCACTCCTTACAAGTTGGTCTATGGCAAGTCTTGCCACCTTCCGGTAGAGATGGAGCATAGAGCCTATTGGGCCATTAAGTGGCTAAATTTTGATCTCAAAGAGGCGGGAGAAAAGAGATTGCTTGAATTGAATGCCCTCGAGGAAATCCGGTTGGATGCTTATGAGAACGCCCAGATTTACAAGGAGAGGACCAAAAGATGGCATGACAAGAGGATCATCCCCAAGGAGTTGAGTGAAGGAGATCTTGTCCTTCTCTTCAACTCAAGGCTAAGGCTCTTTCTCGGAAAGCTCAAATCAAGATGGACCGGGCCATATGTGGTGAAGAAGATCTTTCCCCATGGAGCTATTGAAATTGGAGGGGATCATTGTGAAAACTTTAAGGTGAACGGGCACCATTTGAAGAGGTATATCCCGGGAGCTCCGGTGGATATGATTGCCCCACTTTACCTTGAATAGACGCTCCCGAGTTTGGTCAAGCTAATGACCTTAAAGAAGCGCTTGGTGGGAGGCAACCCATTGGTAACGTTTTTCCTTTCTTATTTTGCTTTTGTTCTAGATTTTTCTATCCTTTTGTGTGTTTTGTCTACTTTGTGTGTGTGCTAGAGCATTAGTGGCATTGGAAGCCTTACTTGACATAGGAATGATGATGATGAACCCCTCATCAATTATGGGTGGAGCGGACGCGGAACTTGGACGGCTAGCGGTGCCTAGCGCGGGTCCCGACGCTTTGATAAACACTTAGAGCTCTCTACCATGGTTGATAGGATCATCCAACATCGATTCACTTGAGAAATCCCAAATACCGAAGCAAACCATTTTACATTGTGAGAACCTTCTTTCACTCTTCCTTCCTTCATTTACACATTGGGGACAATGTGTTTCTAAGTATGGGTTGGGGTTTGCATGATCCTTTGCATGATGAGCATCTAGGATAGTTTAAAATCTTCACATGTCTTGCATTGTACATACATATTTCGAAAATTCCAAAAAATCAGAAAATTTAAAAATTTTTGTG
This sequence comes from Fagopyrum homotropicum, assembly GCA_033239125.1. Lineage (NCBI taxonomy): Eukaryota > Viridiplantae > Streptophyta > Magnoliopsida > Caryophyllales > Polygonaceae > Fagopyrum > Fagopyrum homotropicum. The sequence continues at coordinate 114,689,004 of BSWB01000007.1, read as the reverse complement.
CTTTCTAGGCTTGGATATGACCCTAATGATGAACCTTGTCTTGTGAATTGGCTATGAATGGCCACATGTGTTAAATTGATGAATGCATACGTGGACATGACGTACTTCTCTTGAATTCTATGAATGATTTGTAATCATGATGTTTGCCTAGAATGGATTGAGTATCGAAAATCGAAATTACATGATAGTTCTTGCATACCATCTAGGAATGAATGAGGCAATTCATCTTCTCTACTTCTCATCTTGATCATAATTGTTTAAGCACCTAAATTGAGATAAATTTGACCTCCTTTAACCCATCCGGGAATAGCAGCATGTTAGTGTGTTGATGTGTATAAAAAGCAAGTGTGGGGTGAAAATGTCAATGAAAGAATATCATGCATAAAATGCTGAATTTGTTGTGAAAGTGTAGCCAAAAATATAGGCTTGGGGACATTGTCTTAAATGACAAGTAACTCGGTACACTTCACGTAATCAGGTGTTGGTGCCTTGCTTAAGTCAAATAAACCAATAGTCCTAACGAGTTTTGGTATGTGTGCCCGGTGTGGATGCACCTCGAAAACTAAGAAAAAGCCCGAGGACAGCTAATCACCAAGGTTTCGGCTTTTGTACACCAATGCCATTGTCTCAAAAATAAGAAAAAGAAAAAGAAAAGAAAGAAAAGATAGAGGAAAATATACACTTGAGGGAAGTTGATCGAGGACAAGATTGTGGAGTTAGTTCCGTTCCCGGATTAGCATCACATAACCTAGAAATCCCCACCCAATCACTACATTTCTTGACCCTTTTATTTCACAAGACCTTATGACCTATTTGCATGTTTGTAAGACTTAGTGATTTAGATTGGATGTACTCTTGATCTTCTTGACTTCTTCATCTTTACATTTCATGCATACTTTTGAGTTAAGTACAATTGTCTTTCCATGTCTTCATTTGTTTGATGCATGATTGCTTATCCTTTGCCATGAAACATGACTTTGAAAGTGATCCAATAATAGAAGCACAAACCCAAAAAGATTTTGCCATTTTTCTGCATACATAAATCATGTCATCTCTTAGTCTATAGTTGGGAATTTGCTCGGGGACGAGCAAACCTTAAGTATGGGGTATTTTGATAACACGATTTATGACTTAGTTTTAGGTAATCATTTAGATAGATTTCTCGCTCATTCATGCATGGTTTAGCGCTAGTTCACGACGTTTTGCACTCAATTCATGTATTTTGTCGAGATAGACGTCTACACAGACTTGTGCGTGTTTTATAGGTATTTCGGGAGATTTAGGAGCTAAAACGATACGTTTGAGGATCGTTCATCTTGATGACACACCCTCGGACTCATTAGGACACAAGCTAAAAGCTAAGGAGGACTCATGGAACCTTGCCAACACAAGCCATGCACCAAACCATGGCTCAACGAGCCTAGAAGAAGCTTCTGGAGCAAACCACGGTCTAGACCAAGACCACGACCGTGGTTCTACCCGTGGATTTTGCCAGATTCTTGTGACAGCTGTGCCACGACTCTCATGGCCAGCTCATGCAAAAATTTGTTATAAAAGTGGTCCTTCATTGGCTGAGAAGAGCATCTTGGAGCAGCTCTCCATTATCCAAATCCTCCAATCAAAAATACTCTCAACAAGAAGTCTTTCTAGGAAGGAAAGTGCCAAAGAGGAAGAAGAAGAGCTCCATTGAAGAGGAGAAGAAGAACACACACCATTACCACACCTTGATAGATTTTGTAGTGAAGAAATTCGGATTCTATTTCTAGAGTTGTATGAACCATTTGAACCTTCTTTAAGAAGGATTGTGAGTTATTTCTAATTCCATTTTCAGCTTGGTTTGGTTTTAGTTCACTTGTTCATCTCTTTTTCTTCATCATCTTGCAAATGGATGTCATGATTTTATGTTTGTTTATTTCGATTTCTATTATGAACGTTGTAGGCTAAATAGATGTGGTTCTAGGGTAAGGAAAGGATGGTTATGGCTAGGGCTATGATAGGACGGACTTAGATTTATCTTTGGATGACTTGTGTGCATAAACGTAGCCTCTGTTAGGAATCACGGTTGGTTCTTGTCAAACCACGGCCGTGGTTTAGGAAGAACAAACCGTGATTTTCCCTGGTTCGGTGGATCTAGTCTTAGATTATTAGAATGTTGAAATCCTAAGTGTTTGTTGAGTTAATTCTATCCTAGGATGACCTAGTGTTAGCAACTAAGTGTTAGGAGAGACTTACCCGGTAATCCTTACTCTTAGATTCCAAAGATAACAAACCTTAGGTAGTGGTGAGCCTAATAAGCCGCCATTGGATTAAGTGTGCTGGATGGTAGCTTAGGACTAACCCTTCCGAGACTTACCCGGTGAGGATAGGTTAGATCTTTAGATTACAATCCGGTTTGAGTAAAATTCCGTCCCTTAGGTTCTTAGAGACTTACCCGGTGATGAGACCTCGGGAATGGACTAGAGGACCATGAGACCTACCCGGTGATTGATCCCAATTTAGAAACACTTAACCCCAACATAGTTAATCCAATGAACGAATAGATAGCTTGAGTCCTATGCCATAACCGGAACTTCCAAACCCTAGAATCCTTCTTTTCTTTCTTTGATCTATATCTCGTATTTTTGCTTGTTTGCTTGCGTTGATTTGTTAGCTTAGTTAAATTATTATATTTCGCATGATTTGTGATCTTTGTTTGATCACCCAAAACCCTCCAAAAACATTGTGTTTTCCATTTTCTTTATTCCCCATCTTATCTTAGTCTAGATTCACACTATCTTCGATCATTGAATGACTTAGTTTCACCTCAGTCCTTGTGTTCGACCTCTGAATACTTTCCTTTCTACAAAACGACCCGTACACTGCGGGTTTCGCTAGGTAGTTTAGGATTTAGTTCGAGTTATAAATTTAAAGCTTTTTGTGCTACATCCTAGCGTGAACACTTAGCTAGAAGAGCTTCAAAGCGCCGGGCAATGAAGTGAGAACCTCCATCACTAATGATAGTCCTTGGCGTACCAAATCGCGGGAAGATGGTCTTGTTAAAGAACTTAACCACCACCATGGCATCATTGGTGGGAGAGGCAATTGCTTCCACCCATCTAGAAACGTAATCCACTGCCAATAGTATGTATTGGTTTCCACAAGAGGATGGGAACGGTCCCATGAAGTCAACTCCCCAAACGTCAAAAATCTCCACCTCTTGGATGTTGTTGAGGGGCATCTCATTCCTCCTAGAGATATTACCTGTTCTTTGACAAGCATCGCAGCAAGAAACAAAGGATTGCACATCTCTAAACAAAGTAGGCCAAAAGAATCCAGATTGCAATACCTTTGCGCTAGTCTTGTTTGAACTAGCGTGTCCTCCACAAGGTAGTGAATGACAATGGCGGATGACACTTTGCATCTCATCTTCCGGCACACATCGCCGAATGATGCCATCCAGACCTCTCTTGAAGAGGAGAGGCTCGTTCCAAAAGTATTCCCGGACATCCTTAAAGAACTTCTTTCTTTGTGCGTAGGGTAATCCGGGCGGTATCTCCTGACAAACCAAATAGTTAACAAAATCAGCAAACCATGGTTCGTTACCTTTGGAGATCACATCGATGCACTCCTCAATAAGGTGTAGGTGTTCGTCCGGGAAGGAGTCGTCGATGGGTAAATGGTCGTCCTCTAGATGTGTTAGGCGACTCAAGTGATCCGCAACAGAATTTTCTGAACCTTTCTTGTCGCGGATCTCAAGATCGAATTCTTGTAGGAGAAGAATCCATCTAATTAGCCTTGGCTTCGCATCTTTCTTCGCAAGGAGGTATCAGATCGCAGCATGATCCGTGTAGACAATCACCTTTGCACCTACAAGATAAGAGCGAAACTTGTCAATAGCATAGACAATGGCTAAAAACTCTTTTTCGGTAGTGGCGTAGTTGAGCTGCGCTTCATCTAGCGTCTTGCTAGCATAGTATATGGCATGGGTTCGTCCTTCCTTTCGTTGTCCAAGGACAGCTCCTATAGCTACGTCACTAGCATCGCACATAACCTCAAAGGGAAGAGTCCAATCCGGAGGTTGGATAATAGATGCTGAAATTAGAGCTTGCCGAATGGTGTTAAACTCATCCAAACATTCTTGCGAAAACTCAAAAACCGCATCCTTCATCAATAGATTAGTGAGAGGTTTTGATATCTTAGAAAAGTCTTTAATGAAGCGTCTATAAAATCCAGCATGTCCTAGGAAACTTCTTATCCCTTTCACCGAAGTTGGGGGAGGAAGTTTCTCTATGGTCTCTATCTTAGCTTTATCTACTTCTATCCCTCTACTAGAGACTAAGTGACCTAATACAATTCCTTCCTTAACCATAAATTGACACTTCTCCCAATTAAGAACTAGGTTAGTGTCTTCACACCTTTGCAAAACAAGAGAAAGGTTAGAAAGGCAATCATTAAAAGAGGAACCGTATACGGAGAAGTCGTCCATGAAGACTTCCATGATTTCCTCTATGTATTCGGAGAAGATGGCCATCATGCACCGTTGAAAGGTGGTTGGGGCGTTGCAAAGCCCGAACGGCATTCTCCTATAAGCAAACGTACCCCACGGGCACGTGAATGTGGTCTTTTCCTGATCGTCCGGGTGTATCGGAATCTGAAAGAAACCACTATAACTGTCAAGATAGCAAAAATGTGAATGTTGTGCTAACCTTTCAAGCATTTGATCGATGAATGGCAATGGGAAGTGATCCTTCCTCGTTGCATTGTTGAGCTTGCGGTAGTCTATGCACATCCGCCATCCCGTCACGGTTCGGGTAGGAATGAGTTCGTTGTTCATGTTGGTGATGACCGTCATTCCTCCCTTCTTCGGAACTACTTGAACCGGACTCACCCACTTACTATCGGAAATAGGGTAAATGATACCTGCATCAAGAAGCTTAAGAATTTCCTTCTTGACAACCTCCTTCATGGTCGGATTCAACCGCCTTTGAGGTTGTCTTGAAGTTCTAAAATCTTCCTCCATTAGTATCTTATGCATGCATAGGGAGGGTTTAATTCCTACTAAGTCCTCAATAGTATAGCCTAAAGCTTTCCTATGTTTCCTAAGGACAATCATGAGCTGATTATGTTCATCTATGCTTAGATCGGAACTAACAATAACTGGAAAGGTAGAATTAGATCCTAAAAAAGCGTACCTTAGATGAGTAGGATCGGAAGTGGTTTGAGTTCCATTGCTTTCGGAGCTTCCAATGATCCTTGAGAAGCATCCGATGTCTCCTTAGAAGTTTCTAAGGGTGTTGAATGTGTGGGAGAAGAATCGGAAGAAGTTGAAGAAGTGTCTCGATCACCCCTTTCAACGCCCAAAAAGTTACGGGTTCCTCATGTCCTCCACGGCCGTGGTTTAGGGCGTGGAAAGGAAATACGGTTATCATGCCTTCTCCACGACCGTATAACCCTCTGGAGTGGGACACGGTTTTGGTTGTGAAATCCACGGCCGTGGAATATAGTGTGTGGCCGTGGATTCTCACGTTTTCTACCTCATCGTGGAGTTTTTCAAACTCCACTTCATGCATCTCTTCTTGTGCTTCTAAGGCTTCAATTGCCTCATTGCACTCTTCTTCTTCCCCTACATTTGTTAGACTCATAGTGATAACTTTTTGTAAAGGATTGTTTAAAGAGAATCGCACTTACCTCCTCCCTAGACAACCCTTCTTCATCTTGGATATCGAATATATCCTCATCAAAGATTGGCTCCTTCACTAGAGTGGAAAGAACGAACTCTACTTTCTCTTCCCCTATATCAAAAGCGAGTCTACCATTCTTGCAATCGACTATGCAGCCGGAAGTTGCAAGAAACGGTCTTCCGAGTATGATCGGGACCGGACTATCTGTAGGAATATCAAGCACGACAAAATCAATGGGAACAAAGAATTTACCTAGCTTGACCGGGACGTCTTCTACAATACCGACGGGGCGAGTAATGGATCGGTCCGCCATGTACAACGTCATCTTCACCGGTTTAGGGTCGCCTAAACCGATCTTCCTACATAATGCAAGTGGTATGATACTCACACTTGCTCCTAAGTCACATAAAGCATCATATGTGACATTTCCCACTCCTATGGGAATGCAAAACGACCCCGGATCCTTTAGCTTTGGGGGCATTTTCTCCTTCATGGTTTTGATGAGATCCGAAGAATCCGAACTCATCTTAACCTCTCCGAAATCTTCTAGCTTCCTCTTGTTGGAGAGGAGCTCCTTCAAGAACTTGCCATAAGCCGGCATACCTACAATAGCATCGATAAAGGGTATATTAATATGCAGCTTGCTCATGAGTTCTATAAACTTACCAAACTGTTTATCTAGGCGCGCTCTCGCTCTAGATTGAGGAAATGGTAGGGGAGGTTTGTAAGCTGGAGGAGGAACGTAGACGTCTTCCTTCTCCTTCCCCTTCTCTTTGTCTTTCTCTACGGGGACTTCAACAAACTTAGGCTGCGGATCGATGGTAGTCACTCCGCTCCTAGTTGTAATTGCCATCACCCTTCCCTTAGGGTTGTCCTCCGTCTTTCCTGGAAGTTTCCCTTGATTCCTAGGAACTTCCTCCGCATGGCTAAACATTTGGTTTTCTAAAACTTTTTGAGCTTTATCAACCTTTGAAATTTGATCATCAACCTTAATGATGCGGTTCTCCAACCCTTGTAGCTTTCCCAAAATCGTTTCCAACATGGGATCGGGCTTCTCCTTCCCCAAACTGTTTCCTCCATTAGATGATTGCCCCTGGCTTTTCAAAGGAGTAGAGGAAGAGGAAGGTGGAGTTAGTGAATTAGAATTGGAAGGATAAGAGTTACCGGAATTTTGTTGATTGAAGTGCCAATTGTTGTTGTTTGAACCCCTATTGTTGTTCCAATTGTTGTTTCGGTTGTTGTTGTTTCCATTCCGATTGTTATTCCGGTTGTTGTTCCGGTTATTGTTGTTGTTGTTGCGGTTTGTGTTATCACCGCCATTGTTGTTGTTGCCCAAATATCCAACATCCTTGCCTTGTTGCTTTGGAAAGTTGGTCTTGATAGCCTCCTTCAACTCTTTGATCTCATTGTTGAGGGAGAAAATCTGATTTTGAGCTTCATGTGTGAGCTTTGCTCCTTTCTCCACACGATTTCCCTCCACTTTCCGGTGGGAATACTTCTCTATGACCCTTGCTTGCTTCTCAATGAAGTCCCAAGCGTCATCTTCTCTCATGTCCATGAATGTTCCACATGAGAAGGATTGGAGGTTGAATTGCGTCCCCGCATCCAGCCCCTTGTAGTAAATCTCCAACAATGCAAGCTTGGATATGCCATGATGAGGCTAATCCAATAACAAGTCCTGAAACCTTTCCCATGACTGAAACAAACTTTTGTTAGACCTCATGGAAAATGCATTGATCTTACCTCTAAGTTCCGCCGTTTTGGATGGCGGAAAGAATTTGGTGAGGAACTCCGCGGAAAGGTCTTCCCACGTGTCTAGTTTCCCCCTAGGAAGAGCTTGGTACCAAGACAACGCTTTCCCCTTCAAGGAGAAGAAGAAAGGCTTGAGCTTATAGTTGTTGGTAGTAGCACTCTTCGGTCTCATTGTCTCCATCATACACTCAAAGTTTTGCAAGTGTTGGTGTGGAGATTCAGCGCTTGTCCCGCCAAATTGGTTTTGGCGAACAAGAGTAATAACTTGAGGGTTAAAGCTAAACCCTTGCACATCCTCAGCATCAAAATTCACGCCCAAACGGCGCGGTTGTTGTGTTGGATCCATCCTTTGTCCAAGAGTTCTTGGCTCATCATCTACACGTTCGATCCTCGCATTCCTAGGCGGAATACGGCGATTAGCAGCTCCCCGTGGATGGAAAGGATTCACATTGATCGTGGGATCAATTTCCTCTAGCGGTGGCATGGAAGAATCACTATCATCAGCGGATGAGTGACTTCTTCTTCTAGATCTTGATGCCCTTCTTGAGGATTTCTTGCTTCCCTTATTCTTAAGGTCGCTTAGTTCTATCCTCATTTGGAAAATCATATCCTGTAGATTGTTAACTTCAGATTGATGACGATCCATTTCATCCCGGCGGATGTTCTCATTCCATTGGAGTTGAGCTTCCTTCTCCGCCAACTCCGCTTGAAGATCACGCTCGTGTTCTTCAGCCATCTTCTTTTCCTTGCGCTTTTTCCTTAAAGTCCTCTCAAGCTCTTGATCAAGAGGTAAGAGGTCTTCGGTGTTCCTAGACCTGCGCATGCACTCAAAAGGATATCAAATAACGAGAGCAAGCTCCCAAGCTTGACAACCGGCTACCGAATTCGGTCTAGACCAAATCCCCGGCAACGGCGCCAAAAACTTGTTCGCCCCTAAACGTGCGTGCAAATAAGCTTTAAATTTATAAAACTAGAATCAAGCAAGCGAACCCGCAGTGTACGGATCGACGTAGTTAAGCAAGAATTCCAGAGTATCGAACACAGGGATTTGGGGAGAATAAATTCGATCGTAGGTTATCAAGCAAGTGAATATAAGAGCTTTGCAAATTATTGGGAAAACAACAATCCTAAAGATCCAAGTATCCAGCTGTAACACCCCAAATTCTCGGAACTCGGGGAGCTACTGGTTAGGACCTCACAATGGGTCCCGACCTTGGTTTAATAACAATTTTACAAGGATCTTACAACAAGGCACAAATGTATTTAAAACAATTTCAAAACATAATAATTTATTTAATGAATGTACACATGTGACAGCCTTACAAAAACATCTATTTATTTATATAACATGCATGACGTATGGAAGACTCCCCCGTCCCCATCTAATGAGTACGTGGACCCGGCTGACCATCCGTTCCGGATCTCTCTGCAACTGTCTATCTCAACAGATCTACAACACGGATAAACCGTTAGCTAACAATCCAAAAATAAGCAGGATAAAGATAGCACAAACACAAACAAGGTAACATAAACAATCATCATGCTGGCACACAAACCGGTTATTATCTAGTAGTTAAGTGATTCACCTTATTCCATTTACAGTTGTGGCACGAGAATCTTAAGAGTTCTCGCCTCCGTTCCTTATCCAACTGGGTGTAGGTCTAGCTTACCTCCGCCGGTAGCATCACTACAAACCGAGTGTGGACTAGTCCCTAAAGAAACCCTCAGCGCCCTCAAGCTAACTGAGCAGAATGCCACCGCCCGTTACTCTTAGGCCAAGTATAGGTCGGTAATTATTTATCACAACCTATAACTCTAAACATTTCAATCACACACCACTATCATCATTCATGCTCATATTCAAAAGTCAGCTAAGTAAGCCCAAAGGACTTACCTGAATTCAAACATAATCTCGCTATCTCGACTCGGTCTGTAACCGCAGGAACTCAACCGCCTGTTATAAAAGGCAAGTGGATCAATAATGTATCCCACTTAATTAGAAGTCTCTGACTTCTAAGATATTTAACTCTATCATCAGATAAATTACCAAAATACCTTTATGCGGATAATTGACTTTTTTACCCCTGGTCCCGAAACTTTATAAAATTCCATAACAAAGTTCCAAACTATTCTTTGGAACTCAAAACCACACTCAAACTCTCAAAGGAAAGTTTGCTAAAGATTTAGAAGATTTAACTACATTCTTGACTTTCATAAAAAGTCGTCAAGGTCCGACTTTGGCTTAATATATGAGAACCGAATAAAAATTATAAAAAGTCTAACAAAAATCTCTAAATCTTTTATGCTATGCACTCTATCCATAGTAGTCAGAATTTCCTAAAAATACATAATAATCACTTCTACACAAATTCTCAAAGTCGGTTCCAAAACCAGAAATTTATACTTAGCCAATTTCTGAGTTCTTTCTCAAACAGCTCAACTAGCCTTCTTTGAGCTCCTATGGATCCAGATCCGACCGTTGGATCGGTCTCAACTTTTGATATGTTGAACTATGTATGACACTCTATAACATACTAAAAACTGAACGGTGGATTATGTTTCTAATGTATCTAAACCTAAGCTCAAACATGACTGCACAACCCAGAAAAATTCCAGCACTTAACAATTTCAGCAACATCCAGAAAACTGTTTAAGGTCTCAACTTCAAAAATTCATAGCTCCTAAACCACTAGCTGGATTCATCCCAAATTTTAATATGTTCCACCCCAATATGCCAACTGTATCATATCCAAAATTCAAGTCAAACAGAGATCAATATCTTATTCAAAACTATCTCTCAAAACAAATCACATGCTGTTTTTCCGAACACTCAGCACAGTTATAAAAACTGTGTGAGTAGTCAACTTTAAGACACCATAACTCTCAAACCGTAGCATGGATTCCTCTAAAATTTTAGTATGATCTACTATACTATATCAACTATAACGTGTCAGAAATTCAAGTCTAACAGAAGTCAATAACCCCTCCAAATTTATTCCACAAAACTGCATCTCAAGCAAATTTCCTCAAACTCTCAGCACACTAAAAGAAAAACTGCATGAATAGCCAACTTCGGGATACTATAACTCTCACACCGTAACTCCGATTGTTCCCAAATTTTAGTATGATATACTATGCAACACTGACTACAACATACCCGAAAATCAGCCAAAAAGAAGAAATCTAACTTACCCAAATCTGGACCCGAAGTTGACTGGTTGTCACTTCCGAAGAATTCAGAAAACGCTTCAGCTCTTCAAGCTATCTTCCGAGGCTGTTAGGGAAGGTCTAAAGACCCCTATGGACACTCATCAGCACATACACAAGGAGGTTGGGTCTCCAGTCTCACTAGCCGCTCGTTTGCTTTTTAGATCCATTCACACGTCTTGAGTTCGGTCTCCCTAACCTTCCTTCGAGCTGCTCCCATTCTGACCCAAACACTCGACCCCCTCTTTGCAGCATGGATGAGACTTGATTCGCTGATGGTCAGAGTGGAAGGGAGACCTGGTACGTTGGCCGGACTGCAAGGAAAAAAAAACCTTCCCGGACTCATGTAATTGAGGAGAGGAAGAGAGATAGATTAAGCGGTGATTTAGTTGGTCTAAACAAGATGAGTAGGAGAGGGTCTGAATATATACTCACTGCAGAATGGGAGGGATGGAGGGACGTTCACTGAAGGGCGGTGTAATCGTCGCTGCAGGGGGAAGGGTGTGAAGCGGCTTGGATCCGGAGGCAAGTGGCTTGGCGTGGACTCCGTCTGAAGATAGGAGGGAGTAGAGGATGCTGTTGTTGTCCAATCGAAGACGCCTGCGGCTCACCAGTGTAGAGGCGAAGGCGAGCGGCTGCTAGCGGCGCCGGCTACTGCGTGAGGGGCTGCTGCGCGCTGGCTACTGCGTGAGGGGCTGCTGCGCGGAGTTGATCCTGCGTGATGGGGAGAGACATGAAGGAAGGGCGCGGCTCTGAGCTGTGTACGAGGGAGGCGGCCTAGGCTTTACGGGAGAAGATGGGCAGCGTTTCACACCAGGAGGAGGAAGCACGGCTGGCGTACGTCTCCGCTGGGCTGGCGCACGTCTGGGAAGCAAGCTAGACGGGCCCAATTGTGTTGTGTGTAGCATTGGCTGAAGCAAGGCCCGACTGCCCTAATATGAATAGGCTGGAGTATAAGGCCTTGTCAAGGCTTGTCCTAAGCTTGTCGGTGACGTTGTCATGGTCTCGTCAGGGTCTTGTCAAAACTCGTCAAAAGACCTAGATATATATATATATATATATATATATATATATATATATATATATATATATATATATATATATATATATATATATATAACTAGGGTTTGGTGTATTTTTCATTATTTTATGTGGTAATTACTTACATAAAATGATAAAATTTATTCTAGTCATAAAGTTAGGCATCTTAAAGAGGTCAATGGTCTCTAAAACTCGGTTTGACTAGGAATTAATCGGAAATAGATTTTTTCGGTTATTACATCAGTACCCCCTAAAAATAAGTTTTGTCCCGAAACTTAGGGTTAGATAATCATGATTGGTCTTTAAGGCACCAGTCGGGTGTATCAAATCACAACACAAAAGCCTCATCGATTCCACATCTAAGTACTTAGACACCAAAGGTCATCAATATAACACACAAGACTAAACACTCAAGCATGAAATAAACAAGTAGTCAAACAATAGCACACACATGCAGGTTCAAGCCCTAACTAGTTGTTTTCAAGGTTACCACTATCTTTGTATAGATCTCTGAAAGGTTACGACATCTCATACTATCCACAATATCTCAAGTAGCCTCGTCGGCTTTTCATAAAAACCCATTTCTCCGAAAATCTTTTCATGTACATACATCATAAGCGCTTGCTACCCCGTTCTAGATTGGTTATCGAATATCTCACCGGTATCATTCGGCCCAACTGTCCGATTCTTTATTCTGAGGACCTAACTCGTGTCTAGTAGGTATTCCTTCTAACTAAATCCATGGACCAAGTTATTGCTCTTCTCAATCGAGTGAGGAATACTAGTCCATCAATCACTTTCAACTCCGTTTCCAAGGTCTCACAAGGTTGCCTTACATATCTCACCTCTAGATCTTTTGATGCCCTTCCTGAGGTAATTTATTCCAATTCTTTTCCTTCTGGTCTTCTACAAAGGTTCCGAGTATCCGATCTAGGATATTTCCCTTATACATCTTTCGGTACTTTACTAAGTGCTTAAGGTTAGTTGTATCACAACTCCCTTGGTCATGTCTACTAATATGACTCAGTCATATGGTTCCTCAATTAAAGAATAATTAAAGAATAAACTTGATATAACTTAATAATCACAAACCGGTGGTCAATCTTGGTGTTCTATCGACGTTATCATAATATTTTGTAGATCTCTAGCTCAACTCAAACTTCTTACGCATTATCCCAGATCTTAGGTGATATAGAATGTGTCCGCAGTGACAACACTAGACACAAGGTGATCTCACATCACCACCGTTTGATCATAACCACTCGATAATTGCCAACACCCTATCAGTATTACACTCTTATATCCCCACGTTAATTAGAGCAAGAATATTCCTATGTCACCAAAAGCCACTCAACTCCATTCCGATACACGTTCCACGTACTCCACTCCGAGATTATGCTTTCTTTAAGTACGGTTACTGGGTTGCAACTATACTCTTGGCGTTTCTCTTTCTTATGTATCTTTCGACTCGGAATGGTGGTTACGTACTTTGAGTTTTCTAGTGCAAACCACGCACCATACCTTAATAATATCGTTAATTACTTTCTTCCTCCAATGGAACTACTCTCGAATACCCTTCAGGTATTAATTCCCAAAACTACTTATTTGTCGACATGCGACAAAGTTGTCATGTTTCATTGGAATCCATAATAGGGTATCAATACCTTTCCATAACTCCTACATGCAAGTACCTTCCTATCTACCTTGGTGGTTGTAAAATTCTTCCACAAAATTTATAGTCACTCCGCATAGCCCATCTCATGTTTGTTCATCTCAAGACGCATTTCACCAACTAACATCATTTTAAACTCGCCACGTTGTATCATTGAGCTTAATGCTCTGTGGGTTAGGACCCACCACGCTTCCGCTGCGCTACTCTGAAAATTCTGTTGTCACTCATTAATCATAAGGGCATTTTATGTGAGTCCAAAGTGATTGACCCCAACCTCTCTCTCCTAATTACATATTAGTCTCCTCCGGATGGAGTACCAAGTATTTTCCTTACTCTCCTTCCTGAAAAGGAAACCATGATTGAAAAGCAACTTCTTCCGCTTACTTTCGTAATTTTTCTAACACGGATCCAAACTCCCTGACTCGACCGAAGTTTGATCTTAACCAGCCAAGAAGTAACCTTTAACATGTTTCTCTTTATACCTTTAACTCATCCAAGAATGTTGTCGTTGCCTACTTGAGGAAATCCATTAAGGCGTCGGTAAGGCTACCTCATAAATCCGCATTCACCCACATCTCTTTTAACAACACATAGCTCGTCAATACAATACAACACCTGCACATCCTCGGTTGACGTCTGTCAGGTTGACTTATCTCCATTTCCGGAACTTACTTTTCTCATACCTCTTTTTCCGTTGAATTTCTTGGTGAGCACTACTTGCTCCAGTTCATTCCTTTACACTACTTTAGCTAGTTCTACATTTCAAACTTCCGGTTCCTCCGTGAGCTAACTCCATTTCTCGAGTCTAACTGTGTCGTCCATCTGACATCAATGGTTCTTTCTAGGTCTCCCACTATAATTTGTAAGCACGTCTACACGACTCTCATGACATTAACTTCCATCAACTTGTTGTTCCTCTTGTATGGAATGCTACTCACATCTGTCTTGATTGACATACATACTTATCAAAATCATATACCTCTCACTCCCCTAGTTCTTCTTTTATATTCCTCTGTACTAGTTGTGATATGTACCTTTTTCCTAGCCAATAGGTAGTAAATCACTCACACAGTTTCCTTGGTCTCAAATGACATAAGGGGGTTATTCCTGGCCGTCTCGTCTTTCTTCTTAAGTTCTTAATTAGGGTTTTTGGCTCGAACTCACTCCATGTTATTATTAAGGGTACTAGCACGCGTATCAATTTAGCTTCACATCTGTCGTCGTTGATCTCTTGGAGGGTCCTCCAAATATCTATAAAGTTCTTTCATAAGTCTATGGCTATCCTCCTTATCTGCTAACCAGTTAACACTAGTTGACCCGCACGTGTTATGTCTCAGTTATTACCAACTAGTCGGTAGTTGACCTTCAATAAGACCACGGACTTATTGTTCTTCTATCTCTTTCGAAGTTTGATACAGTTGGTGAAATCTATTTTCTCCAGTTTTCTTGTTAAAACTCTTTAGCTCCTTCCACAATCTACACCTCTCTTGTTCTCTTATGAGATCACTATACTCTTGTGAGTCCAGTCATAGACTTCATCTGTCGTGAATGAGTTTATCAAGTCTTCATGAATCTTCTTACGTTGTCCATTGTTTGATTGTAGTTCTCCGATATGACCGTCAATGTTGGTAACTTAACTTTTAGGTAAATGATAAGTTATTGGGGACTCTCTCTAGTCCAACAAAATTACTTTCCCACATTGTTCCCCTTGATTGGTGTGTTTTGATCCTGCTACTTTTATAGACATTCGTTGTCTCAGTTTTAGACTTCTAGTTTCGTTGATACTTATGTCGGAGTTTCATTCCAAATTCTCGTATCCTTGAAGGATTCCACATGCTTCCATGGTTACACATTCTATTACCGTCATTAAATTCACTCTCTATCTTTGTACCCTTTAATCTCTCACCACTGGGTCAATACCCTATCCTCTTTGTATTCTCATGTCCATGTTATCTCTAATCTGATCTCTTCTCGTATCTTGCGTGGTTATTCTAATTCATCTCTCGGCTTCATACGACCAAGTCCCTTGTATGACTTCCTATTCCTTCTTTGTGAGCTGACTCGGGATTTTCTTTCTCATCGGATTGGACTTGTGGTGAAATTTATCTCAACATCTTTACTTCCTTGCCCACCCGTTCCCCGGATGGTTTATAGGGTCGCCAGGACACCCACCAGAGTATAATACTCAATCCTAGGTCTGAATCCGTTGTCTCGTGTTAAAAACTCTTCCAGTTCGCTACGGATTTATCATGAGGCGATAATCGCTTCATGATATCACAACTAAAGGATCTAAAGTATCCTTTAGGATACTAACGTGCTACACATATACATATATATAATCATACCTTAAAACATATTGATATAACTCTAAATACTAACATCTATCATTCCAAGTTGCAGAGATCCACATAGAACGATGGTGGTCCGACGTACTACTAACCCAACAACCCGACTATGCCGGTGTGTAAAAACTAAAATCCGTTTTGAAAATCTTAGACCCCTTTCGGGTTCCAATTATTTTATACATCCAGTCTTTTAGAAGATTTCAAGTGCCATTGTTGCCAACCCAGAGCTCTGATACCATGTTGTAACACCCCAAATTCTCGGAACTCGGGGAGCTACTGGTTAGGACCTCACAATGGGTCCCGACCTTGGTTTAACAACAATTTTACAAGGATCTTACAACAAGGCACAAATGTATTTAAAACAATTTCAAAACATAATAATTTATTTAATGAATGTACACATGTGACAGCCTTACAAAAACATCTATTTATTTATATAACATGCATGACGTATGGAAGACTCCCCCAACCCCATCTAATGAGTACGTGGACCCGGCTGACCATCCGTTCCGGATCTCTCTGCAACTGTCTATCTCAACAGATCTACAACACGGATAAACCGTTAGCTAACAATCCAAAAATAAGCAGGATAAAGATAGCACAAACACAAACAAGGTAACATAAACAGTCATCATGCTGGCACACAAACCGGTTATTATCTAGTAGTTAAGTGATTCACCTTATTCCATTTTACAGTTGTGGCACGAGAATCTTAAGAGTTCTCGCCTCCGTTCCTTATCCAACTGGGTGTAGGTCTAGCTTACCTCCGCCGGTAGCATCACTACAAACCGAGTGTGGACTAGTCCCTAAAGAAACCCTCAGCGCCCTCAAGCTAACTGAGCAGAATGCCACCGCCCGTTACTCTTAGGCCAAGTATAGGTCGGTAATTATTTATCACAACCTATAACTCTAAACATTTCAATCACACACCACTATCATCATTCATGCTCATATTCAGAAGTTAGCTAAGTAAGCCCAAAGGACTTACCTGAATTCAAACATAATCTCGCTATCTCGACTCGGTCTGTAACCGCAACAACTCAACTGCCTGTTATAAAAGGCAAGTGGATCAATAATGTATCCCACTTAATTAGAAGTCTCTGACTTCTAAGATATTTAACTCTATCATCAGATAAATTACCAAAATACCCTTATGCGGATAATTGATTGTTTTACCCCTGGTCCCGAAACTTTATAAAATTCCATAACAAAGTTCCAAACTATTCTTTTTGGAACTCAAAACCACACTCAAACTCTCAAAGGAAAGTTTGCTAAAGATTTAGAAGAGTTAACTACATTCTTGACTTTCATAAAAAGTCGTCAAGGTCCGACTTTGGCTTAAGATATGAGAACCGAATAAAAATTATAAAAAGTCTAACAAAAATCTCTAAATCTTTTATGCTATGCACTCTATCCATAGTAGTCAGAATTTCCTAAAAATACATAATAATCACTTCTACACAAATTCTCAAAGTCGGTTCCAAAACCAGAAATTTATACTTAGCCAATTTCTGAGTTCTTTCTCAAACAGCTCAACTAGCCTTCTTTGAGCTCCTATGGATCCAGATCCGACCGTTGGATCGGTCTCAACTTTTGATATGTTGAACTATGTATGACACTCTATAACATACAAAAAACTGAACGGTGGATTATGTTTTTAATGTATCCAAACCTAAACTCAAACATGACTGCACAACCCAGAAAAATTCCAGCACTTAACAATTTCAGCAACATCCAAAAAACTGTTTAAGGTCTCAACTTCAAAAATTCATAGCTCCTAAACCACTAGCTGGATTCATCCCAAATTTTAATATGTTCCACCCCAATATGCCAACTGTATCATATCCAAAATTCAAGTCAAACAGAGATCAAATTCTTATTCAAAACTATCTCTCAAAACAGCATCACATGCTGTTTTTCCGAACACTCAGCACAGTTATAAAAACTGTGTGAGTAGTCAACTTTAAGACACCATAACTCTCAAACCGTAGCATGGATTCCTCTAAAATTTTAGTATGAACTACTATACTATATCAACTATAACGTGTCAGAAATTCAAGTCTAACAGAAGTCAATAACCCCTCCAAATTTATTTCACAAAACTGCATCTCATGCAAATTTCCTCAAACTCAGCACACTAAAAGAAAAACTGCATGAATAGCCAACTTCGGGATACTATAACTCTCACACCTTAACTCCGATTGTTTCCAAATTTTAGTATGATATACTATGCAACACTGACTACAACATACCCGAAAATCAGCCAAAAAGAAGAAATCTAACTTACCCAAATCTGGACCCGAAGTTGACTGGTTGTCACTTCCGAAAAATTCAGAAAACGCTTCAGCTCTTCAAGCTATCTTCCGAGGCTGTTAGGGAAGGTCTAAAGACCCCTATGGACACTCATCAGCACATACACAAGGAGGTTGGGTCTCCAGTCTCACTAGCCGCTCGTTTGCTTTTTAGATCTATTCACACGTCTTGAGTTCGGTCTCCCTAACCTTCCTTCGAGCTGCTCCCATTCTGACCCAAACACTCGACCCCCTCTCTGCAGCACGGATGAGACTTGATTCGCTGATGGTCAGAGTGGAAGGGAGACCTGGTACGTTGGCCGAACTGCAAGGAAAAAAAACCTTCCCGGACTCATGTAATTGAGGAGAGGAAGAGAGATAGATTAAGCGGTGATTTAGTTGGTCTAAACAAGATGAGTAGGAGAGGGTCTGAATATATAATCACTGCAGAATGGGAGGGATGGAGGGACGTTCACTGAAGGGCGGTGTAATCGTCGTTGCAGGTAGAAGGGTGTGAAGCGGCTTGGATCCGGAGGCAAGTGGCTTGGCGTGGAGTTCGTCTGAAGATAGGAGGGAGTAGAGGATGCTGCTGTTGTCCAGTCGAAGACGCCTGCGGCTTACCGGTGTGGAGGCGAAGGCGAGCAGCTGCTAGTTGCGCCGGCTACTACGTGAGGGGTTGTTGCGCGTTGGCTACTGCGTGAGGGGCTGCTGCGCGGAGTTGATCCTGCGTGATGGGGAGAGACATGAAGGAAGGGCGCGGCTCTGAGCTGTGTACGAGGGAGGCAGCCTAGGGTTTACGGGAGAAGATGGGGAGCGTTTCACACCAGGAGGAGGAAGCACGGCTGGCGTACGTCTCCGCTGGGCTGGCGCACGTCTGGGAAGCAAGCTAGACGGGCCCAATTGTGTTGTGTGTAGCATGGGCTGAAGCAAGGCCCGACTGCCCTAATATGAATGGGCTAGAGTATAAGGCCTTGTCAAGGCTTGTCCTAAGCTTGTCAGTGACGTTGTCATGGTCTCGTCATGGTCTTGTCAAAACTCGTCAAAAGACCTAGATATATATATATATATATATATATATATATATAACTAGAGTTTGGTGTATTTTTCATTATTTTATGTGGTTATAACTTACATAAAATGATAAAATTAATTCTAGTCATAAAGTTAGGCATCTTAAAGAGGTCAACGGTCTCTAAAACTCGGTTTGACTCAGAATTAATCGGAAATAAATTTTTTCGGTTATTACACCAGTTGTGGCAATCGATTCAAGATATACTTAATGATATAAAGACAGAGTTGAGATATGCAAAGGTATGCTAATGTAAGGTAATCGTACGGTGAAGTTCCAAAAACCTTATATGACTCACCTACAAGACACTTTCTATACAGGTTGTTGAGGCTTCAATATAGAAAGGTTCTAAAGGCAAGAATTAATGTCAAATACCCAAACTTGTAATCCAAGGATCAAGACTAACTTAACCGATTAAGGTTGTGACACTCACAATCGAGGTAGAGGTTGTTGAGGCTTCACTACCACCTAGAAAAGGCAAGCCTAAACTAAGTTAAAGCAAATCTTTAACTTTGGATTAAAGTAAAAGCAGGTTCGTAAACTTAAGGGAAATTACGGGTGGATCTTGAGATTCCACGGTCGTGGAACTCAAGAACAAACCGTGATTTAGGGTTTGTCGACGATTCTCTCTAACTCTCAGGGTCTAATCTATTTACGATCGATCTATCATCATCTAAACCACAACTATCAACCCTTCACCTTAGAATTGTTAAGGGTTTTTAGCCAACAATCATCATTATGATATCAAATTCAAAGATTAAAAGATTGAAAGATGAAAACTTCCGAAAACTTCCAATAAACTTCAAACCGATCTCAAAGTCACAATCAAGAACGAATATCGTCACTAGATTCGGAAATAGAACAACAAACACAATCTTAGATAAGAAGGAAGAACGGGATGTCAATCCGTCTTCTAAATCAAACCTAAGCAAGAAGAGGAATCTTCTTACAAACAATCTTTCGAACCTTCGATCTTCCGTAAATCTGGAAATCTCAATCACAATCTCCACCAAAGTGCGAGATTAGGGCAAATCCAAGGATGAACGCAAAATCCGTCTTTTGCAAAAGTCGCAAGGATCTCTAAGCGAAGGTCGTAAGTGTAAGCCTAAAGCGAGGTCGCAAAATGCGTCTAAGCGAAGGTGACGGAATCTCTCTTCGTCCGTCCTTTTATAGGGTATGATGAAGTAGCGGCCCGGCCCAATCTTTTAAAAGATCGTGGCTTAAAGTGTGGCGAAAAAGATCGCCAAGATCACGGTCGTGGAAGGTTCCATGACCGTAATTTAGAGCGTGGAAATCAACACGATTTGAACCATGGATTCCACGACCGTAAAAGCTTCTGGAATGAACCACGCTTCTCCTGCAGGGTTCCACGGCTGTGGAACTGAACGTGGAATGTAGTACGGCCGTATTTTAGAGCGTGGTTTAGGGCAAGAACGTGATTCTTCCCTAGTCTCGTGCATTCCTCAAGTTGGCTCTCTTTTGGCTCCTAAGAATGCCCTCAATCCATGGACATACTCAATCAACTCTTCTATGCTAAATTCCGTTCGGAAATGGCTCTCAATCACCTATAATCAACATAAAGCTTGTGTAGACATCCATATCGACAAAATAGGCAAACTAGCTCACAAATGCAACAATGCCCAATCAAAGACTATCAATATGAATCAAATACACTTAGAAAACGTGCCTAAAATATCACAATATTTCATGCTAACACTTACTACCCATTTTACTTCCCTAGTTTGATCTCCGCTCACAGCAACATTAAAACTATTTTAGAACCTATGCAACACATGATTATTTACATCCAGAAAACAACGATTGACTACAGAAGAAACGAGGGCTTACTTCAGAGGACGTTATTCTTAGTTCCCAGATTGCTGTAGAGGAGTAGGGAGGCTGCACAACAGATCAACACAGAAGAAAGGTGAAATTGCCTCCTGTAAGGTTGTGCGACAAATCAGAAGGAGGGGACTCAAAGGAGGAAAGACAGTATGAGCAGAAAAGTCGATGCAACTTACCTACGTTGAACGTACCATGTGCAGATGGGGTATCTCAGGCAACAGAAAGGTGTACAAAGGGTTGCTACCTAGTAGATCTTGATGAGGCGCTGGTCCAGGGTAGAAGCAACAGCTGTAGATCCGGTGCTCTTGGCTGCAGATGGCTCCTGTCGTCAACCAGAATTTGAGGGAGATGAAGGAAGAACTCTGGTGCCTGCGTTGTTGCTGCTGCGTTGAAGTGCTTGATCGAGGGAGCCTCTACTGGATGCAAGGTGGGGCTACGATCGACCCATAGTGTTTTTTGGTCACACGAGGGAGGAGTTTGAAGAACTGTCTGTCGATATCTTTGTGCAGGAATGCCCTATGTATCTGGACGTCTTTTTCTAGGGAGAATCTACTGAGGAGGAAGGCGCCGATTGAGGGAGTTATGGCTGAGTGATTTGCAGGATCTCAACGGTCTACACTCCCCTACGTTCACACCAGGCCGTTGTACGCTACTTGCCAGGACACAAGAGAGGAGCTCGTTTGGCCATCTTCAGCTGGGCCACCTGGGCTACTCAGATCCGGGTAGCACACAAATGGGAAGCAAAGGGCTGGACAAAATCCAACCGAGAACATGGGTTGAGGTAAGGCAAGAAAGATTGGGCTTTTGTCAAGACTTTGTCACAGCTTTATCAAAATGTGTCATGGCTTTGTCAAGCCCATACATGGCCTTGTCACGATCTCTTCACGGTCTCGTCAAATCTCGTCATGGTCTCGTCAAAAGTACATCACGACTTTGTCAAGGAGAAGTCATGTTATAAACTAGGGTTTGATGAATTAGGGTTTGCTATAAAAATCTTATCATTTTATGTGAAGGGAGATTACATAAAATGATAAAATTTTGAGATATTGTGTCCGACTAAGTAGACAGATAGGGATCAACGGATCGAAATCCGGTTTGCCACGGAATTACACGGATTAAAAATTCCGGATATTACAATAATAGATGATGCAAATCAACTCGATCCTTCTCTTTTGGATCAACTGTTGGCCAATATCGCAACCTTATCCTCTGTGTATCATAAACCACCAGAAGCATTTATATCCCGTGCTAAAAGTGCAAGTCAGAGAAATGAAGAAGACGAATACCCTGATGGAAGTGAACCGGGCTACTCGGAATCACTTGCACGGCAACATTGGAGTATTACATCACTGCCATCAGGTTCTCGTCAAGCTCCAAATGCTGCAACAAGAAAATCAGCTATGAATCAAAGTTTTCAAATTATTGTCTGCATCTACACGTCAAAGTTTTCAAATTAGTGCGTAGCTTATCCGAAAAGCCGGAAATGTGTTCTACAGTTTACTATTTGAGAACAATACACAGATGCCTCTTGACGGATTCATGATTCAGCTCAATAAAAACACATTTGGGCTTGCTCCTAGTGCCCCTCTTCAGGTGAGTTCTTTAATGCCTGTCTATTTCATTTCTACAATACCCTTCAAGTAATTGATAATTTTTGGCAAAATTGGCAAACTAGCCTTTTAAGCAAATCAATTGAGAAAGAAGACTCATACTATTTGGGATTGGTATTTTGACCCCTATAAAATAGAATAGAGGAAATAGAGTACAAAAGAGGGCAAAGTTTGACAACCCATCGGATGTGACATGTTGTACTATCTCACATGTCACATCAATCAGAAAAAGGAATTTCCAACATTCTTACTTTATCACCTATTACCCAAAAATCCGCTTACCCAAATAATGTCACAATCATACCCAAAAATAAATTTGTCAAAGTACATAAACATACTCGAAAACAACATACCCAAAAAATCAAATATCAAAATAAAATCATATCCATAAATTGGATAATATTTTATATTTATACCCAATTTAAATATCACTTAATACAAAAACCATACCCAATTTAAATTTGTCATACCCAAAATTTTCAAAACTCGATATTATACACAAACATCAATATCAAATGACATTTGATCATTACCCAAAAATTCGCTTGAATTTGGTCATTATAATACAGTTTGGGTAACCATAAAACATACCCACGATATCACTTTAAAAATATACTTAATAATAAGAAATATACTACAAAGCCAATACACATATAAAAGCATACCCAAAAACCCGTTTATCCAAATAATGTCATAATCATACCCAAAAATAAATTTGTCAAGAAATATATTGCCTCTATTTTCACAATCATACCCAAAACCATACCCAAGAAATATACTACAAAACCAATCCATGTAAAAAAGATACTTAAATCAAAAGTAAACATCTAATCACCATCATTTCAATTAGAGAAATTATTACCCCTATTTTTTAGTTTCCATACCTATTTTTTCTTCCTTTTGTATAGAGACCTACTTTGCAAAAGAGAATTTCAAGGGGTCCTATTTTCCTAATTAATTCATAATTTTTTTGTTGTTAGAAACTAGGTTCCACCATTAAAACCTGGGTCATCTTCAAGCACTCTTTTACCGATGAATCTATTTCAGAATATAGCACAAGGCCCTCCAAACTCTCTTTTACAGGTGGTTGTTAAGAACAATTAACAACCAATTTGGTATTTAAATGACAAAATTTTGCTTCATGTCTTGTTCATGGAAGATGGGAGGATGGAGCGTACATCTTTTCTTGAGGGAATATTTTCTTTTCCTGTTCAACTTTTGAAACGTTAATTCAATGATTTTGATTGTAAGTTCGATGTTAATATTAATCTTGACTGTAAGTACTTTTTTGTTCATGTAAGTGGTCACTTTTGTTTGCAATGTATGAGCAAGAAATGCTCATTGAAACATTGTATAGTTTCATCCATAGAGGAAAATTTTCACAAAACTACCCATGAATTAAACTTTATTCAAAAAACCACCCATAAATTTTAAAATTATACATGACTGCCTGGAAACTATACAAAATATGTTTAATAAAGGTTACAACATCACTTCTTTATAGTAACTATTTTAGGTGATTCATTTATACCAAAAAAGGGTCTGGCTAATTCGTTGCAAGGAAACATTACTTACAATTGATTTTGTGTCATTTACCTTCGTCTAAATTGATTTGAACAGGTACCCTAGAAGCTAAAGAAGGATGCACCGCTAATAAGCTAATAGAGTTCGTCGGTTGGAGCTATTGGAATCGAAATGAAAAGAAAATGGTTAAGGAGAAGAAAAAAAAGAAATGCAAATGGTTATACCTCTATCATGTCATTCTATTGACTAAACAAACACTCTTTGGTGAATGAGTCCGGTTTCCATCTGCTTTAGGATACACATTTTAGTAAAACAAATGCGCCCTCAATATAATTGTTTGTTTTTATTCCACAATTTTGTCCCCATGATCTGTTTGTTTGTTTTCATTTCTTCTCACCTGTTAGACATGAGAATCCTTGCGAGACTCAAATGAGGTATCAAAGTATTTTCCTTCCCTAGTTATAAGCAACATGGAACAACCTTGGACAAGCAGCAGCAACAAACATGTTCTTCATAGCAAAGCGTAGGAACGCGAATCACAAGGGAGTGCAACTTTCTGCCAAGATTCCTCAAGGAATCCCTTTTTTGATAAAATTCACGGCAGCAGTTGGAGTCTCAGGCATCAAGTGTTCAATCAAAAGCCTAACTTGGAAATGTCGCCTCTCTTCTTCGACACAATCGAGCATCTTCTTAAGAGTCAGACCTTTCATGTCTTCTTTCCTTCAGTTTTGTCGCTCATAATTGATAATTGGCTCTCTCTATCACTTTGAGAGTTCTATATTATGTTGAAATAAGATGTTGAACATTCCTTCAGTTTTGTCACTCATTAGGGATAAGTGGATCATTTCACCTCCCGTCAATTATCTTTCTTTTTCAAAGCAAATATAAGGATTTGTTTAATCATGCTTCAGTTCCCATATTACTGCAATGTCAACACATGTCTACAGTATTTAAGAAGTGTACAATTTCATGTTTTGGTAAGATTAGTATTAGATCAATTGTAAATGCTGTTAGGTTAAACAGGCAATGAATAAGATTAAAAATTCTCTATTTATTGGGTAGTAAATTGCAGGTTTCCTTCATAGTATCACTTTTTATATATAAATGGAAAATGATAATCCCACATTGGTTTATTTGTAAAGTCTGGGAGATAGAAGTACATATAAAAGAGGAGGTTATAAAGAGAATACAAACACACCTCTCATTTTAATCATCCTCACATCTCATTTCCATATATGTTAAGATATTTTTCTCATTTCCATATATGTTAAGATATTTCATTTTGGTGAATATGAATTTTTATTCAATGCCTTGGAATCATAAGAAGAGGTACATTCTTTCCTCATACTCTATTTCTTAAATTTTTATTAAATTTAATTTTGATGGATTGAACGAACGACCCAACGGATTGCCTTGATCTGAATGGCCGTACAGACGCATCCGATCAAAATGACCCAACATATCTAAACAGCTGTACCCATCCGGTATGAACGGCGGGACGGATCCGCCCGATCTGAACGGCTGGACGGATCCGCCCGATCTGAACGGCAGGACGGATCCGCCCGATCTGAACGGCCGGACGGATCCGCCCGATCTGAACGGTCGGACGGACTCGCCCGATCTAAATGGCCGGATGGATACACCCGATATGAACGGCCGAACGGATTAAACCGATCTGAGTAGACGAACGGACGTGCCCGATCTGAACAACCGAACATATCCGGCAGATGTAAACCATACAAATCCGACCAATCTGAACGGTCGGTCTGATCTACATGATCTGAACGGCCGTTCGGATGAACGTGGTTGGAAATATACTTTAATATTTTTTTATTTAATGTCATTTTCTTATTTTTCCTAATTGTATATTAATGTAGTTTTTATGTAATTTTATGAATATTTAGTTGTGGGTTTCTATATATATATATATATATATATATATATATATATATATATATATATATATATTTATATATATATATATTTATTTATTTATATATTTCTAATTTTACATGGTAATTATTTAATCTATTCTTGGCATGTTTGTTTTATTTGTTCGATGGATTGTGCCTTATAATTTATAACTACATGAAATTTAAGCTCTTGTATAAATTTTTTTTACCAAATTTTTTGTGAAATTTCCATACAAACATACATATACATATATATATATATATATATATATATATATATATATATATATATATAGACACACACATTGGTATTATGTAATTAATTAATTGTATTGTATTTTTTTCTAGATTTGTTTTGGATGAGGATGAAATTATACAGACGTTATTCATCTCATTTCAAAAGAATCCGGACATAGTCTCACTTCATCACAAGGTACTTTTAAACTCATATTAATTATTCTTTCTCATTGATGCCTAACATGTATCATTTGACTCTTATTGGCATGTAAACGGTGTCAAAAATAGGGTAAGCGAACAAATATGTGTACAATTGATTTTTTTTACAACATAATATAGTAAATTTTTTTGGCAACATATTATATTAATTAACACGCAGAAATATTTGCGCAATTATTTAGCTCTTGTTGTTGGATTGTTTTGGAAGCTCATTAAAAATATTTAGATCATTGGATTCAAACTAAATTAAAAACATAGTATTTTTGTAGGATTAACATTGTTACAAGGGCTTACATATATAAAGGACAACGTTTCAAGGAAATTCAAGAACAAGTCGATTATTTATCCACTAAATTCAAATTCAAATTTTATAAATATGGTTAAGTCAAAACGACGTACAATTTACTTTAATGTTAAGGCTGTTAAAGTATTACATCTAAATGTTTACTTGTTGATTTGTGTTCTCTCTTGTGTATTGTTATTGATTTGCTCTTGAATTTCTTCAAATTTTAGCACCGTCGTATTAATTGGTGGATTAGACATAAATTTATAGACCTTGACATTGAGCATGTATTGTGGTAACAACTAAGTTCAAATATGCTAAATTATAGATTAGTGAACTGGATATACGAATTGAATTATGGATAGACAATTGAGAAAAGTTGATGAGATTTTTTTTCCTTTTTGTTTCCGATTGTGCTACTAAGTTTAAGACCGCCACATTAGTTGACGGATTAGATATAAATGAACTTGGATCTTATCCTTACGCCTAGAAGAAGCCTAATAAATATATTTTATCCTTTTGATTAAAATGAGTTACTAAGATGATTTTTTTTCTATGCATTTTTTCTTTGTAATCTCCAATCAACTAATAACACAAATTATAATTCTCATTTTGTTTTAAGGTTATGTATTCCCACAAATACCTTTGGTAGAGTTGTTGGGCTGTGATGATGGTTGAATTTGCACTCTTGGTCTTGACATGAAATTCCACATCTTCAATTTCTTTACCAGAGCTCGGATTTCCTCTCCCAACCGCACATTCATAGCAATTGAAAGAGTGTAATGGGGACTTCAATAATCCGGGCGACCTACAGTGCTTCCAAAGTTGTCGCGTTCAAAATTTAACCTTGTCTAAGGTCCCATGTAGCGGCAAACTGCTTATCCGAGTGAAATATCATTTGTGTTCCTTGGTCTTGTTAAGCTTGGGGATTCTCAGTGGTTTTTCATAGAGCATCGTACTAAAAGCACGGACTCACAACCTTTTGTGCATGAACTGATTAGTTTTAATGGTGAATTTCTCATCTTATATAAAGATGGACATATTCATAGTTTAAGTTGTTTAAACTCTGAGGTGTATGATCCCCGTGCGGTGAAGGCTCCCATGAAAACATCTACCTGGTTTGAATCCAATGGCGATCTTCTCATGATTTTGCTATACCGAATGACTTACATCCTTATCGGGAAGTGGAAGCAAAACCTCAGACATGGTGCTTTTTAGGTGTTTGAGTTTGATTCCGATGAAAAATAGTTGCTACAAATGGAAAATGTTAGAGATGTGTCATTGTTTGTGGTTAAAATTTCCTCAATGGTTGTTTTACTTCCAACTTGTTCAATGTAAGCCTCATAGCGTCTGCTATATTGGGGATGAAACAATGACAGACGAGCGCAACACATACAACTTGGTACTCTATAGCTTGGAGAATCATCAATTTGGAGATTTGATAACAAAGGTGATAATCTCATATAAGTATGGTGTCCATCTTGATTAATCCCTAAATTAGTGTAGTTTCATATATTTTTATTTTATCACCAGTTTGAAAACTAAGATTGTTTGTTTCGCATTGAAAGACATATGCATCAGTAAGTTTGTACTTCAGCTAGTTTGTTTCAAGAATTTCATCACTTTACACATCAAATTTACAAAGGTTGATTATGTTGTGGAGAATTGACACAAGAGTACTTGTTCAAAACTATGTTGCATGGGGGTCTCAATTCCGAGAGGAGACGTGAGTCCAAGTTCTTAGCAACATAATCAACTTTACAAAGGTTGATTATGTTGTGGAGAATCAGTAAGTTTAGGACATAATTGTACTCAACAATCACCCACATTGGTTGAACATACATGTATTTAACATTCTCATGGTTTCAGCGGTTTGATTATTAGTAGACTTCTCATTCTTGTTTTTTAGAATATTTATTTGTCTTCTTATAACTAATCATAAGTGCTTCAATCTTATCCACATTTTTTCATTTTTGAGTTCACCTTTGGACTTAACACTTTCACAACTTCATTTTTTTTACCATCACTTGAATAACTTTGTCTTTTGTTAAGTCATCTTGACTAAATTGAAACACATATTTAAAAGTGTCAGTCTAAATAGGTAAGGAGTTAAACAACATAACAAGTTGATGTTTATCTATTATTATGTCTCCACATCTTCCCAAACCTTGGGTTGATCTCAATAATCGATCCATGATTTTTCCCCTAAAGTTGAAAAAATTAGTCATTATAAAATGAAAAATGACCAAGAAATTTGTTCCGCACTTGATGAGATAAGATTAGAAGGGTAGGATGACTTTTTGTATTTTGAAGAGGCCGACTCGCCTTCTCTCCCTTCCTCAACGTAGATGATAATATGTTGAAACCCTTTTCACATTTGCAGGTCGGTGACACTTGATAGTAAAATTTAAATTGTTTACAACTTAGACAAAAATAGAAAGAAGAGAATATACATGTGTACTTACAATTATGTGTATTATATACCTTATACAAAGCAATTGTATTTGATTATAGATACATTGTTTATGCATTTCTAAGTCTACATGACATATATATTCATTTATATTATACATCTTGAATGGTTCATCTAATACAAAATAAATATAGTTAATGCTCGATAATGTATAAATTAGGTCTCAATATGACACTCTATTTAGCAATAAATAAAGAGTGAAAAAAATATGTCTCAATACGATGCAATACTCTATTAAGCTAACAAATTCCTAACACTTTCAATCAGAGAATAATAACAGGGTATTTGTCGTGGGAGGCAACCAATCTTTCTGTAACATCCTTTTTCATGTATGGGATACTATATTTATTAGATCCTCCAATCTTCATGATCTCTTTCATGCATAATTGTAGAGTCAGAAACACACGATTCACCTTGTTAGAAGGGTACTCATGAAAACATTTCTCAACTGCGTGGATAAGCTCTTCAACGATCTTCGGGCATTCCTTATGTTGTAAAGATTGGATGGCGCTGAAAAAAAACGAGATCTAAACCATTTAGATCCGGTGAGTTTGGTGGTTGGCATACTATTTTTAACTTATACTTTATTTTAAGGACCCTTAGCTCGACCCAACGACCAAAAATGGCTACAAGATGGACTGGAAAACATGAGCCAAGGGTGTAGTCTTGGCTAAGGAGTCGGGCGTTCGTGCGAAGCTCGACGTGGGCGTTTCATAGACGCTTGTAGATATTTCTTCGGCCTGAATGGGCGTCTCTTGGGTAGATGTCGGGGTGGTCCGGGAATGTGGAATCGAAGTGCTTCGGGACCTTCCGGGATCACATCATCCTCCCTCTCTTCAAAAGGATTCATCCTCGAATCCGGATAGTCTATACGGAAGGCGTGAGATCAAAAAATTTTGTCAACCAATCCTACAATATGCAAAGGTAAATCAGTATGAGCGAAAGAACTCGACAAAGACATGTCAGATTTATAAATTAGAAGGAAAGGAATGTCACTTCCCTTAGGACTCATGTTGTTGTTGGTTGCTCGATCTATTGGAGTAGGATTGGATAGTATAGGGACGAATAAGGTCTCTTCGTTGACAAAAACCTTCTCAATTACTTCCTTTTTTTGGCTCTTTACCTAGCTCGATCGGGGAAGGTATTGGTTCGTTCGACATCTCATCTTGTCTTGTTTTGACTTCAAGTAATGTGAACATGGGTGGTTCAAATGCAAGCTTTTAGTCAAGGTTCTCAGGGATTACATCATCCTCCCTCTCTTCAAAAGGATTCGTCCTTGAATCCAAATCATCCATGTAACGACCAGATTTTTTTCGTTACGCTTTGATAGGGTTGGAGGAGGGTAGAAGCCGTGCACAAGGGCTCACGCCCTTGCGGCTTATACGACGCAGTCGAGTAGGCCGCAGGTTGTGCTTGGATTCCCGCAGGGGCGGTGACACGCGAGGGCGGGGTAGTAGCGTTTTGGGCAACCGTTTACCTTCCGATCTTTTTGACTCCTCTCTTTAATTCCTTGGGGAGTTGGTGGCTGAGGACCTTTGGTATCCTCCCTCCTTTATGTAGCCCACTCTCCTCCTCCTCCTCCTCTATTTTTCTTTTCACGTTACTTGTTTCTCTCTTCCAACCTCACTCTCTTACACCTTCTCCTCCATCCTCTCTTGGCTTACTCCACCTTGGATTCACCTTCCTTGAGGCCGGAACTGCAGTGACATGACAAGGGTAAGACTCCTTCCTCTCTCTCTTCTTCTTCTTCTTCTTACTTCTTTCCTCTTCCATGGCTTGAATGGAAGATCTTTAAGAATCATTTCTCAATGATCTATCATTGTCTTGTTGGTTTGATGACAAAACTAGACCTTAGAGGGAGGATAAGACCAAGTGTGAGAAGTGGAAGACGTTCATAGCACCAAAGGAGACCCTAAAGGACCGGCCGCACAATCGAAGAACTCAACATACGGACGTTCTGCACAGACAGGCGCAAGGACGGGTTCACAGAGGCGCAGGGGCGGTTTTAGTCAAGCGCAGGGGCAGACCTAGATTGGCGCAGGGGAGGACCCAGATAGGCGCAGGGGCGAGCTCAGTTTGGCGCGGGGGCGGTTTTGCTCCAGTGAGTCCTGAATCTTGTTCTTTCCTTTCCTTCTTTCACTCCTTCGATTCGATATATCTTAGAAGCATGCTAGGATGGCTTAGAGTAGTTGAACTGGATTGATATAGAATGGTTGGACCTTAGAGGTCCAATGTGAGTTACGTAAGTCTTGTTGTTGGTATGTTGTGGAGGGTTCGTTTTGAGCTTTGTGGAAGCAACCTTTGTGTACATCGTTATGCTGAGAGTTGGAAAGGTCTTGCACTAAGAGTGTAGTCTTCTTAGACTAGGTGGTTGAGGAGGTTGAGCCTAGAAGTCCAAAGACTTCTAGTGGACAAGAGTGTGGTTTGATTGCGTGCCTTGTCTTGAATAGGCGTTGTACGTTTTCCCGAGGGAACTTGAGAGTGAGGTGATCGTGTGCGCTTCGGAGACTGGTAAGACCACGGACTTACTTAGATGGCTTCTTGTATGAGTGTAATGTGTATGAGTGGTATTTGTTAGTTATGATAAACAATGAAACCGGATCAGGCTGACTTAATTATATTACGTAAATTACCCAAGTGTATGATAACGGGTCGTGACATCACTGCCTAGCTCTTGCGAGAGCTAGGAGGTTCCCTCCTACCAGCCCAGACAGGTAGATGGTCAGATGCATTAGCACCATTCCTCATTGGTAAACAGGATCAGGGGAGAGGTTTGAGAATCCCTCGTGTCACAAAATAAGTATCATTAGTAATGGCCCATCACCTATTTAAAGATGATAAAAGGATTGAGTGTTGCATGTTGATTGTGTATGTTGTGTGTTTGTGCTTTTACCTTTATACTTATGCATAGAGTGTTAGTTAACGGTTTCATACCGCTTGTAGATGCCTTGCAGGTTAGAGAGGCGATCGAGTGATCCGGCGGTAGTTGGCAACCGGGGTTCCGTGCATTATAGGACGAGACTGTTTATTTTATTTCACGTCTTTTGAGACTTATGTTGTTATTTTGGTTTTGAGACTCGGTTGGATTGTTTTGAGTTTGTACGTTTGCTTTTGCTCATGATATAAAACTATGTGGTTTTGCCTTTTTATTTGTGCCGTGTTGTAAGGTCCGATGAAGTTGTTTCCAGGCTAAGGGCCGGGACCGATTGTGAGGTTCCAGCTCGTAGTATTCCGAGTCCTCGAGGAATTGGGGTGTTACAATCCATAGGAGGAGCTAGTCTAACAATAGGTGAGGGGTGGGGTTCAAGTGGTGGAAGGGACAAGGGAGGAACCTCGGCTAACATCTTTAGTATCGATTGAATGTGAACATCAACATTACCAAATTGTTGGACGTGATAGTCGTTATGTCTACGTCGATGATTCTCCTCCTCTTCTCGGTGTATGCGACGCCAGACTTCCTCCTCTTGGCGTCAAGCCTCTTCTTCACGTTTTCGGGCTTCTCGCTTTTTCTGTCGTTGTCGACGTGCTTCATAGACCTCTTCGGCAAGCGAGTTATCCATGTCACGCATATGGTAACGTCCTTCTTCGTAAGCTCGAAGGGAAAATTTGATGTCATCCTTGGTTATCTCGTGGTAGCTCGGCACAAGTCTTCCACAAGAAATAAACATACCTATACACAACACAAACACATATCTCACAAACTCGTTAGGTTAGTAAATAACCACGGGTCCATAAAATTACTCCGTGAACTAAACCTGCACAAAAGAAATACACTAAATTGGTTAGTGATCTCTCTCTCACCTCTCTCGTATTTTTCTTGCTTACAACACTCAATGTGTTTACACATCCTCTCCTTTTCCTTGCATTTTTAAAAGCAAGCTCTCGCTCACCTTCTTCAACGCACAAAGGCGATGCACTCCACACAACAAGCACTCAAGCAAGACAAACACAAAATCAGCATCACAAGCTAGCTCAACACAATTAAGCTCAAAAACTATTTTAAAATTCAGCAAGCGCACACACAACAATAGCACCAAAAACCACAACAAATATGAGCCTTTCTGTAACACCCCGAATCCGCGGGACTCGGGGCACTACGAGTTGGGACCTCACAATGGATCCCGACCCTTAGCCTGACAACAATTTCACCGGATCTTGCAACATGGCACAAATAAAGGCCAAAACCGAAAAACATTTTTATGCAATGAAAGAACACCCGAAAGAAACAACAAAAGACTTCAGCCGATATGCAACATCAAGGGTCAAATGCCACCACGCGATATACAATATATAATAAATACAATACTGAAACTCGACTCCACCCAAAATCAAATCCTAAAATGTACGGAACCCCGGCTGTCCACTCTTCTGGAACTCTCGACCGCATTCCTAACCTGCAAGGCTATCTACAACAATCGGTATAAAACCGTTAGCTCATATTCGAAGCATTAGAATCAATGGGAAAGGCACATACACAAGTAATCTCATCTCAAACATACAACATACATAAAGCACAACAATCCGGTTTATTATCTTTATTATAATTAAGTCGTATCCCGTTCTAATTCAACTTAGGTTGTGACACGAGAGTCACCGAAACTCGCCTCGGTCCCTACTTACCGGCCTGGAATGGTACTGATGCATCCGACCGTCTACCAGCACGGGATAGTCGCCAAGAACCTCCTAGCTCTCGCGGGAGCCAGGCAAGTTGTCACCGCCCGTTATCATACACTTGGGCCAAAATAATATAAAGGTCGGTAATCCTATTACCGGTTTAGTTGTTATAAACAATAAAGAATAAACACACACCACCAAACACACATCAATGCTAATACAAGGATTACGAGCTAAGTAAGTCCGGAGACTTACCTTGTCCCAAAGATAATCCCGCTATATCCCGCTCTCAGCTTCCCGCAGGAAGACACTCAACGCCTGTCAAAAGACACACGATCAACATCTCTCACATACTAGAAGTCCTTAGACTTCTAGTCCCAATGATCTCGCAAGATCATATACCATAACCATGATAGGATAACAAGCTTAGTCCCCACGATCACAATGGTAACAACACTAGGCTAGTATACTCTCGTCCTAGTCACCAAAATCTCAACATTCATACAACCTCAACCCTTAAATTCCACAAGCTCAACATACAACTTAAAGTCATAAACAACCTCCCAAGATGAAATCAGCTCCTCAAGTCATACAACATTTCACAATCAACAATTCTCACCTAAGGTCCATAACCACTACTTGGTATTCACTCTAAGTTATGCTAGATCCAACCTAGCATGATACTAATACTAAACATAACTAAATCGAGTAAGATCACTAGCTCGGGGGAGAGGGTACTCACATGACGTCAAAAGACGGAAGACGAACATAGACTCGTTAGACCTTTATCGGGGCGCTTCCGGACCTAAAACCAAAGCTACACAAATTTAGCTAATACGCTAAATTTGATTGTAATATATAAGATATATTATTCTAAGGTAAACTCATTTTCAAAAGCAAAAGCTAAAAGCCCGCAACTAAACCCTTGAGTCATAATCTCGAAATTAATCCAACGAGGGTATAAAATATAAGGAAAGTCCCACTTTTAAAATAAGGATAAAACTCGCAAAAACGCTTTCCGGGACAAATAATATCATTCCAAAAATATAGGTCATAATACGTAATAAATATTGGGCCAACTTTCATAAATAAACCAACAAGGACACAATACGTAATATACATAAATATAAGATCAAACTCGTATATAAAATCCAAGGTTAAAACTTGTAAAAACACATTTTTAGGGAAAATTTGCAAACTCATATAAGTTGGGTCATAAACTGTAAATAAAACTCTAGGCCAAATTCAGTAATTATATCTCACAAGGGCACAATTGCAGAATACACAAATCTGCGCCCAAAACGTAAATACAAAGATATGGGTGGTTTGTGTAATATCACCAATTTCGGGGGTGTCCCGATTTAATTAAAGGCTTAGGTTTCTTTCAATCTGAGGCAGCGTTGGGGAGACATACAGGGGTGGCGGTTGCAGGATGGGGATACTAGCGGCGCTTTCTTCTCCGGTGGTAGCACGAAGGGCGGCGACACAGTGGACAGGAAGACAACCTGCAACGAGTTACAAGCAGTGGGTTCCGGCGCTACAGGAGCTTCGAGCAGGGAGGAGAGGCCAAGGCGGAGGCAGGAGCGGTGGCCAGTGTTAGAGCACATAGAGGGAGGCGCAGCAGTGTCGGCGGCACAGAGGCGGCCAAACTCCGATTGCGACGGCCCTTCTCGCAACAGAAGAAAACAAAGGAGGGGAGAGAAAGGAAGCCGGTGGGAGCTCTGCTCGCTGGCGGCTCTAGTTGCTCGGCCTCGAGGCGGCGGTGGCGTCCAAAGAGGAACGATGGCGGCTTTCCAGAGTGGAGGGCGGAGCCGCGATGTAGGCTGGCGGCGAGGAGCTTTCCTGGACGTCTGGGAGAAGAAAGAACCAGGGGAGGGAGGCGCTGGAAACCGAAGGAAAGGGAAGGGAAGGTGAGAGTGTGACTAGGGTTACGATTAATTCCCTTAGCAGCCTCTCCTTGATGGGCCCAGCGGGCCTATCCTGATGGGCCCAAAGTGGGCCTGTCTTGATAGGTCTCCTGGTTTGTCATTTTGACAAAATTTATGATACTAGTATCGCCTAAAAGGTCAACCCGGTCGGATTACTGTTTGACCCGGAATCTATCTAATAAATAAATTTATTTTTCCGACTTTCCAGAAAAAATAAAATACTTAAAATTTACTTTTCAGATTTACGGAAGGAAATCGTCCATATGACATATGAGAAAAATCGAATTTTAAAATTTTGTGAAAAGAAATCAAAATTATTTTTTTTTGAAAAAGAAATATCTAAAAAAAATTTAATCGTAACAACATGGATCAGTTGCAAATAACAAATCAAATTAGTTTTATGAATTATCAAATCGGTTTAATTATTTCAAGTAAAAAAATCTACTCGGTTACAACTAACAATATAAATTATATTTTATTTTATCATTGATTTACGTATTTTAAATCCAAACTATTAAGATTACGTCTGATAAACTTATCCCAATTATAACTAATTTATCTATTAAGCTTATTCGGTAAGCTTAGTCTGATTTCATATCTCATCTATATACTTTACTAAAGCAGGCGACATAATGCTGACGTCGCGATCTTACGTTTTTTC
Source organism: Fagopyrum homotropicum (assembly GCA_033239125.1). Classification (NCBI taxonomy): domain Eukaryota; kingdom Viridiplantae; phylum Streptophyta; class Magnoliopsida; order Caryophyllales; family Polygonaceae; genus Fagopyrum; species Fagopyrum homotropicum. The sequence goes on along the minus strand of BSWB01000007.1, from coordinate 114,652,660 downwards.
TCGGATTATATCTTTTACTAAATCACAAATTAAGCCAAAAAAAATCTTTTTTCACTAAAACAATATCAAAATTACAAATGTTTAATTTTCTAAAGATATGATAGATTGATTGGTAAACTTCTCTTGTACGTTATGATGTTAACTTATGTAACACTCCAAGTTTTGGGAACTCGAAGCATTACAAGCTAGGACCTCACAATGGGTCCCGACTCTCAAAATACCTATCTCCTGCAAGATATCTACAACATCGGTTGAAACCGTTAGCTTACATTCTAGATATCAGAAAGAACGTAAAGGCATAAACACACATAAGGTAACGTAAACACATAACATGCTCTTACTCAACCGGTTATTATCTTTCATTAAGTCAAGTACCAATTCAACTTCTTTTGTCACACGAGAATCCTTTCGAAACTCGCCTCCGCTTTCGTCTACCAACAGGAATAGATAAGTACTATCCGTTACCTACAAGCCTGGGTCGCAAGAGCACCTCCCAGTTTCCCCAATTCTAAACTAGACAAGCGGTCACCGCCCGATTATAATACACTTGGGCTATTTAAGGGTATAAGGGTGAATCCTAGTCCGGTTATCCGTTATAACAATAAATAACGCAAACAAGCCAAAACACTCAATCCAATACACGAAATGAAGCTAAGTAAGTCCAAGGGACTTACCTCACTCAAAGGTAAACTCATAAAACCGCTACTGCTCAACTTCCGAAGGAAAGGATAGATGCCTGCTCAAACAAGGCATCGAGAATCAGAAACTAAACGAACGCTAGAAGCCTACATGCTTCTAGTCTCAATGATCTCTACTAGATCTAATGCAGCTTGCTAGAAGTTCCCTACTTCTAGTCTCCATGATTGCTAAAGATCTCAAAATGCTAGGAGAAGGATTCCTAGTCTCAAGGTTCGCAAGGAACATCATCAACAATATAGCTCAAAGGCGTAAACCGCTCAAAGGAATCAACAAGCCACTAACTGACATCCACACTAATCGTCTAGGTCCAACCTAGCATGATCTAACATACGGAAAGGGCAAAGAAAGCAAGGAAGAAAGCAACTCCCCAAAGACGGGAGTTACTGTAGAAGAATCGCGGGGGCGGCCAGACAGAAACGTAGGGGCGGCAACCAGGTGCAGCCGCAGGGGCAGGAAACCAAACCGCGGGGGCGGTTTTTGGGTAAATCTATGGGGGCGGAGGCTTGTAGGCACAGGGGCGGTTTCTCTGAGCGTCGGGCCTCCTTTCGACAACAACTCACAGCAAGGGCACCAAGGTTTGATTCCTTGATCCAACCACGTCAAGACTTAACCAAAATAGCCTGAGAACAACAATACATAAACCACAGAACAACCAACAAGAATCAAGACTCTATGTTGATCCTTAGCAAAGAAGAAAAGAAGAAACGAAAGAAGAAAACGAAACATAAGGAAAGGCATGCAACAACTCATGAAAATGAGGAAGAATCGGAGAAGAAGGAACTTACACGTTCAAAAATATCACGGGGAAGGAAGGCTGCAGCTCTCGATATTGAAAGAAGACATAAGCAAGATATGGGAAAAAGAAGAGAAGATGGGAGGGCATGGTTATGAAATAACGACGGAAGGTCAAATTAGGGCTTAGGATGTTGAAGGAAGACGGGCCAAAAGCCCATGGATGGAATAAGGAAAAAGACGAAGATAAAATAGCCCGTAGACGGGCTGGGCCTAGCCGCACCTGCGGCTGGGCCATTCCGCAACCGCGGCAGCGAGATTGAGCCGCGTCTGCAGCTCCCCTTCACCGCGGGGGCGGTGAAGGTTAGAAACGGGGCTTTATATCAGATCCCCTTAAAAAGAAGTTTCGTCCTGAAACTTGCAACAACCCAAAAGAACACACACAACAATGTAGAAACACTAGACTCAACTCATATATTCCCTCACGGGGCACATAACTCATAACGTCACAATAGCGTGCACAACACAACGACGAACTAAAACTCCAACCTCTACGCTATAGACACATATAACTTAACATAGAACTCCGGATAGTTCTTCAAGATACTAACATCTGTCTCCCAAGTCGCGTCGTCTGCTCCTCGCATCGACCACTGAATCTCCATCATCTGTATCTCCTTTGATCGCAAGCGTCTCGTACTATGCTCTAAGATAACTACCGGATACTTAACGAACGTATGGTCTGGCTCGACCACTACATTCTCATGACTGGTGATGTTTCTCGGGTCTGGTACAAACACCCATAACTGAGACACATGGAAGACTAGGTGAACACCTTCAAGTCTTGGTGGCAATGCAAGTCTGTGTGTTGCCTCTCCAACTTGCTCAAGAATCTCGAAAGGTCCAACATATTTGAGACTCAGCTTCCCCTTGACGCCGAAACGTCTAATACCTCGTGTTGGGGACACTTTCAACCCACCTTTAGCTTCAACTCTGAACTCCAAAGGTTTGTGCCTCTTATCTACAAAAGACTTTTAATGACTTTGTGCTGCTAAGATCCGCTCTCAGATCACCGTTACTCGAGCCATGCCATCTTGAATCTGCTTAGGTGCTACTCCGGTAGCACTACTCGGTTCGTCCCAACACAATGGTGTACAACATCTCTGTCCGCATAAAGCAACATAAGGAGCCATCCTGATCGATGCATACCAACTGTTGTTATACGAAAACTCCACTAAGCAAAGGTGATCTTGCCACACTTGTCCCCAGTCTAACACGTAGGCTCTCAACATGTCTTCTAGAGTTTGGATGGTCCATTCGGACTGACCATCGGTTTGAGGAAGATAAGTAGTCTTGAACTACAGGCTCGTACCTAGGGAAGCATGTACTTGTTACTAGAACCTCGAAGTGAACCGTCCGTCTTTGTCAAAGACTATAGTCCTAGGTACTCCATGAAGTCTCACTATCTGTCTAGTGAATTCCTCTACTAATCGAATTACCGGCCACGTTTCCTTGACCGGAATTGAACATGCGGTCTTCGTCAATCGATCTACTATCACCCACATAGCATTAAAACCTCGACTCGGTCTCAAACCGGTAACGAAATCCATAGTGATGTCCTGCCACTTCCACTGAGAAACGGGAAGTGGGTGTTGCTCGCCTCCTGGTCGATGATGCTCGATCTTGACCTGTTTACACGTCGCACACTGAGTTACATATCTCATGACATCGGGCTTCAGACCTTCCCACCAAAAAGAGCGTCTGATATCTTGATACGTCTTACTCGCACCGGGGTGCACTGAGTAAGGGAAGAGTGAGCCTCCTGAAGGATCCTCTGTCTCAACTCTCGATCAAAAGGCACACAAACACGCTCCGGCATCTCAAGATCTCATTAGCACCGACTGCAAACTGTGGTGCCTCTCCTCGAGACATACGGTATTGGATATGTGTCAAAGCTGGGCAACTCTCCTGCTTCTATCGGATTTCAGCCAACAGATCATGTACTATCTCCAAGGTGGACAACTGACTGTCGGAATCTGGAAAGTGGATATCCATCTCCAGCCATGCAAGATCTCGTTGTAAGTGTAGCTGAGTTGTCAGCCTAGCAATCGCCATCTCCCGGGGAGTCTTCCTACTAAGGGCATCAACTACCACATTCGCGTTCCCCGGGTTGTATAAGATCTCAAGGTCGAAGTCCTTGATAAACTCCAACCATCTCCTCTGGCGGTTATTCAACTCCCGCTGAGTGAATATGTACTTCAAACTCTTATGGTCTGTGAAGACTTGACATGTAGCTCCATACAGATAATGCCTCTAAATCTTCAAAGTGTGAACAACAACAACGAAATCAAGATCATGGGTATTATAATTCTCCTCGTACTTCTTCAATTGTTGAGACGCGTAAGCAATCACCTTACCCCTTTACATCAAAACACATCCTTAGCCTAGCTTGAACATCGTTGTAAACGACAAAATCTTCAATGCCCTCTAGTTGAGCTAAGATAGGAGCAGAGGCCAACCTCTTCTTCAGCTCCCGAAGCTCTACAGGCACGACTCGGACCATACGAACCTCGTAGACTTCCTCAACAAGGAAGTGAGCGGTTAAGCGATAATTGAAAACCAGAATGTCTTGCATGAAGAAAAGAAAACATAAGGGAAGGCATGCTTCAACTCATGAATGTGAGGAAGAATCAGAGAAGAAGGAACTTACACGTTCAACAATATCTGGGAAGGAAGGTTGCAGCTCTTGATATTGAAAGAAGTCGTAAGCAAGAAACGGGTAAAAGAAGAGAAGATGAGAATATAAAGGGGATGGTTGAGAAAGAACGACGGAAGGTCAGATTAGGGTTTAGGAGGTAGAAGGAAGACGGGCCAAAATCCCATGGATGGAATAAGATAGGAAAAAGACAAAGATAAAACAACCCGTAGACGGGCTGGGCCTAGCCGCACCTGTGGCTTGGCTGTGCCGCGACCGTGGCAATGAGGCTGAGCTTCACCAGCTGCTCCCCTTCACCGCCGAGGCGGTGAAGGCCAGAAACGGGGCTTTACAACTTACAAGTGAAGCAATCAATCTTGATTTCAGATATACTTAAAGTAAACTTCTCAAATACACTTCGCACATTATTTCCACTATAAATATGGAACACATCTTCTCATATACACTTTTCTTATTTTTCATGTTAATCAACAAATTTCTACATCATCCAATTCCAATTCTACTGTTTATTGATCATGTTTTGTCGTCCTTTGCAAATTCTAACGATTTGAAGATATTATCCAGGTTACATTTTAATTATTCGTCTTATTTTTCAAAGTAAATCTTATACCATCTAATAAGAAAAAGTTCGTATATTGATCTATTTTTTTTTGAAAATTTTCATGTTTTGTTGTATTTTTTATGTTCCATTTAATAAGCTTCGTCGTATTTTCCATGTTTCGTCGTATTTTTTTACAAAATTTTGATCAAATTTTGATCGGCCTAAACACCATCTCATAAGCAACAAATTGTTTTTTAAATTTTTATTCGATTCGTTTTATTTTTAAATACCGAAAGTTTTTAAAATTTTGATAAGATTTTGATCGGCCTAAACAACATCTAATAAGCAACATATAGTTTTTAAAATATTTGATCAAATTATTTCTTTTAATATCTATTTTTTGTTTATGTTTTTATTTTTACAAATATTTTTCTTAAAAATTAAATTCCTTTTTTTTTCTTCTTTTTCTTCACAAAAACTTCGTCAATAATAAATTAAAAGATTTGCAAATCGTTTTTTTTCATAAAGATTCGTTTTTATCTTTAATACTCCCTCCAACTCTTTTTCTAAGTCCTTTGAATAGATATAATTATTTTCAATTTATAAGTCGTTTATTGTTGTGGGAATAACAAGTACTTTTCCATTACTTTACACATTAATTTGATTTATCTTTTTTGTAGTGAAAATGTCAAAAACATATTTAATGCTCTTGTCTTTTCCTATATATTTTGAAACTACTCGTACTATACACCACTAAAGCACATCTACTTTATATATGTGCTAGTTTTTTAATCAAAAATATCTCCACTTTTTCATTCTTCTTTCTATATTTATGGTTTCTCTTTACACCAGAAGAAAGGAGAGCTTCGCCTCAACAAAGGAAAACAACAAATCAAAAATAGCAAAGAGAAGGATATGGAAAAAGGTAAACACGTGAATACTAATTAAGAATATTTCGTTTTTTCATTTGATCTAAACGAAGTTTACAATGAGGAAGGAGAAATCATGAACAAAAAAGAGAGTGGACGAATAAAAAATGACGATCGGGATTTCGAGCAAGGTAATGATGTAACACCCCAAGTTTTGGGGAATCGAAGCGTTACGAGCTAGGACCTTACAATGGGTCACGACCCTCAGAGTAGCAACGACACAACAAATCTTACAACAAGGCACAAACAAATGAAAAATCAAAACTCAATATAAAACCAAACGTTTAAACAAAGGGAAGCGTAAAAGACTCGCAGCTAAGTTCAAAACAAAAGGGAAACAACAACTGAAAATAAACCCGATCCCGTCCTATAATATACGGGAATCCCGGCTGACCATATCGTTCGGATCACTCAACAACACCTATATCCTGCAAGGCATCTACAACATCGGTATAAACCATTAGCTAACATTCTAGATATCAGAAATAATGTAAAAGCACAAACACACATAAGATAAAGTAAACATATAGCATGCTCGCAATCAACCGGTTATTATCTTTCATTAAGTTATCCATTACTAATTCAACTTTTTTTGTCACACGAGAATCTCCCGAAACTCGCCTCCGCTTCCGTTTATCAATAGGATTAGATCAGTACTATCCGTTACCTGCGGGCCTGGATTTCAAGAGCACATTTTAGTCTTCTGTAGAACTAGACAAGTGGTCACCTCCTAATTATCATACAATTGGGCCAATTACCGTTTATCAATAGGATTAGATCAGTACTATCCATAATGTCATCTATGAAGACAACTACAAACTGGTCTAGGAAGTCGATGAAGATGTTGTTCATTAACTCCATGAAAACAGCGGGCACATTCGTGAGCCCGAATTACATCACTAAAAACTCGTTGTGTACATAAATGTCGTCTTAGATTTGTCGTGCTTACTTCCCTCAACTGATGATCTCCGGATCTCAGATTGATTTGTGAAAACAAAAAATCTCCATGCAGTTGGTCCAAAAGATCGTCGATACAGGACAATGGGTACTTATTCTTGATCGTCACCTTGTTAAGCTCTCGGTAGTCAATGCATAACTCATCAACCCGTCTTTCTTCTGACGAAGAGTATGGTGCGCCCCAAGGAGATACACTAGGGCAGATGATGCCCTTCTCTGCTCACTCCTCAAGCTGCTTCTTTAAGCACAAACATCTCGATAGGCGCCATACGGTAAGGAGCCTTAGAGATCGGTCTCGTACCGGGCTCTAGATCAATGCCAAAATCTACACTCCTCTGTGGCGGTAAACCTGATGGCTCTCCAAAAATTTCGGAAAACTCGCAAGCTATTGGAATCTCCTCCAAAGCTGGAATCGTACTATCCTTCATGGCATAGCACCAAAAAGCCTCACAACCCTGACCGATAAGTCCCGTAGATCGAACAACGCTGATGACTGTACCGGTCTTCCCTAAATCTCATCCTTTGAAGATCTCCACATGGCGTGAATTTGTAGTTACCGTCACTGTCCTCTTGCCGATGTCCAGAACTACTCGATGTCGATTCATCCAATCCATGCCCAAAATAACTTCTTCATGTTCTAAGTACACGACGAAGAAGTCAGTTGGCCAATCACGATCTCCCAATCTAATAGGGCAGTCGCAAACCTCTCGTGTACCTCTAAACTTACCCACATCGGGTAATATTATAAAGAAGGGTCTACCTTCTACGGTAACTAAGGCCAATCTATCTAGATATGCATTAGATATAAAAGAATGCGTAGCACCGGTATAGAAAAGAACTTTGACAAGAAAAACATTAATGTGAATGGTACCTATGGTCGTTGGTGCTGTCGGCTCTACAACACTCCTCAACTCATAAACTCTGGCTGATGCATCTCTAGTGTGTGCAGAACCACCATTTCATCCTCTACCCCTCCCCTGTCCCGAAGTGGAACCCTAAGGAGTGGTAAAACCAAGAGCTCTCTACTTCTGCTGTTGGTACTGAGGTCTCTGTCCACCTCCTGCAACACTAACGGGTGAAGAACCCTGTTACGATAGCGCCTTGCCCTGAAGGCAAAATGTAGCTCTATGTCTTGACTTGCCACAAGAAAAGCAAGTCACTAAGGGCTTCTTGCAATTTGTGCGGATGTGACTAGCTCCTCCGCAGTTATGACACTGCCATCCTTTGTCAAAACCCTGTGTCGATAGCTGAAAACCAGAATGTCCCGACGTCTGACTACGCCCAAACCCTGATGCTCCAGCTCCAACACTAGTTGGCCCAGTCCTCTACCTCTTCTCGAGAGCTCTAAAAGCATGTATTATAGTCTATATTTTGGGACTTGTTTAGACGTTTTATTTTCAATAATCTGCATGATTGGATCTATATTATGTGATTCTATTGTCATTTCATCTACCTTTACGGGAATCGAGGTCTACACCAAGTTTCGTTGTAATCATAGGTAAAATGACACATTTTGGACTAAAATGGAGCTAAGGAGGCATAGGAGCTACATAAAGGAGATTAAAAGAGAACTCAGGAAGCATGGAATTAGTGAAGAAGATTTACTTTGGACCAGATTTAAGAGATTTCACATTCAGATGACATTCACCTCGGTCAGCTACAGTACCACCTCGACCGAGGTGATTTTGAGGAGTGCCCCGACCGAGGCGAACACCCTGGAGCCGGCGAGATATATTTTATTGGCTGAGATCTTTTATTTTTGGAAGGATATATCTTATATTTTTGGGCTGGATTTCTGGAAGGAAGATCATATATTTGGGAGATCTATTTTAGAGATATGGATATATTTTATTAGGATATTATATTTTTAAGATATTATTATCTTTGGAAGATAATTCTCCCATATAAAGGGTTGGATTTTCTACAAATTAAGCAACCCGCTATCCCCACTACACCACATTCTACACTGTAGTTAGGAAGGATTTTTGGAAGTTTGCAGGAAGTTTGAAGATTAAAGGAAGGAAGTTCGTAGCTTTGTGATAGCTTTTGAGGGATTTGTAAGACTTTCTTAGATTCCTTTTAGTTTTATTGTCTTGTTGGATTTGTGATCCAAGGAACGCTGATTTGTTTGATATTTGATTCAGTTATTGAAGCCTTGTTCTTAAGGTTTTTGTGTTGAAATATTCATCCCCTTCTCATATATTTGATTTTTGCTTTCATGATGATGAGTGGCTAATTTTCTTGTGCGATTCTAGGGTGATTGGCTGGAAGTTGTCGGAAAGACGATGATAGAATGATCTTAATCCAGTCGGACCCTGAAAGCCCGAGTCTATAAACCTTAACCCTAGAACATCTCGTTCGGTCAATGAACATCTCGGCCGGGGTGGAACTTGACTGACCGAGGTGACCTTTTTTAATTCGAAACTGAGAGTTAAGTGTTAGAGTTTGCAAAATCCTATTCTTATTACACCTTTCCTGGTTCAATGCAAGCCTAGGATGAGGATTACCAGGTGATTCCTTTGTTTGTTTACCCAAGATCATAAGTATAGGTAATAAAGGTTTATCCTTTATTGGGGTTTGAGTGTGCCTTCATCCCATCTTTATGAGTTAGCCTGAGACTTACCCGGTAAAGGTTGATTCTATTCCCTTGGGTGGTGTGTTGGTTTGAGATTATAGTTCCTTTCCTTAGTACCTTGAGACTTACCCGATAATCTATTTCACTTTAGAAACACCTTCCCTTTGCAAAATCTCAGCTTTGTCCGCTTTATCTTGAGATCTTGAGTCGGAACCACAACTAGATGCTTTAATCCCTAGAATTTTCATATTTCCTTTAATTGACCTTATTATCATCTTTGATTGCTTTGATCGCTTTTGTGGTTATTAGTTGCATTGACAACCTATACTTGCTTTGTTTCACCTAAGTCCCTGAGATCGACACCCCGGAATTCTTGCTTTTACTATAATGTATCCGTACACTGCGGGTTCGCATCCTTGTTTAAGCATATTTCTTGGGATATAAATTTAAAGCTAGCACACACCATTTGGAGCGAACAAGTTTTTGGCGCCGTTGCCGGGGTCTGTTTTTTTGTTTTTGCTAGTAATCTTTCTGCTTGAGTGTTCTTGCATGTTTTTGTTCTTAGGTACATACGAAGTTCTCGTTCCGGCAACGGAACAGAGTTTCGCCAAAGAACAAGTTTTTTGCGCTGTTGCCGGGGACTTGGTCTAGACCGATCCGGTTGCGGTTGTCTTTCGGGGCAATTGCCCCTGTTGCTACTAACCATTCTACTTGAATGACTATCGTAGGTTCTTTTTCTTAGGTTTATGTGAAGAACCCGTGCTGGGAAGGAAATCGTTCCTTACGATCCCGAACCAGAAAAGATATACAAAAGACGCTTGAGAGAAACTAAGATGGCCAATCAAGAAGATCGTGATCTTGAGACCGAATTGAAGGAGGCAATGGAACAACTACGCCTCAATAGGGAAGAACTGCAGCACGAGAGGGAGCAAACTCGCGCCAGAACTGCAGAGATTGAAGTAGATATGGCTGATCTACGAGCCCAGATTCTGCATCGACCAGACCCTCGACCGAGGCAGGACCCCGCTCTAGTTGCCCCGGCCGAGATACTTCCACCTCGGATGCCTGTCCGAGATGTTCTTTTTGCAGGTATTCCACAGACCCTAGGACTGAGGATGGAACCAAACCAGCAAGTGAGGCATCCAGGAGTCAACCTAGGTGATCCAGCGGAGCATGATTATGAACTTCGACCGCAAGTTCTTTCCATGATCCGCCAATGCCAGTTTGGAGGTTTAGAGAGGGAGTCTCCGCATCAACACTTGCAAAACTATGAGATTTTGATGGAGACCTTGAGACCTTCAAGGCTGGAAAATAATAATTACAAGCTAAGGCCGTTTTACTTTTCTTTGAAAGACAGGGCGCTTACTTGGTATCAGTCTCTTCCTCCTGCAAATATCAACACTTGGGAGGAGATGACGACGGAGTTCTTAACAAAATTCTTTCCCCCCTCCAAAACCGCTGAAATGAGAGGGAAGATTAATGCATTCATCATGAAGGACAAGGAAAGTTTGTCCAAGTAATGGGAGAGATTAAAAGATGTTCTCTTGGATTGCCCACATAATGGGATTCCAAAGATAGAATTGTTGGAGATATACTTCAAGGGATTGGATGGAGCTACCCAATTCAATCTTCAACTACTCTCCGCCGGCACATTCATGGACATGCCGATGGATGAAGCTTGAGAGTTCATTGAGAAACAAGCTTTGCACATGGAGAAATACTCCCGCCAAGGAGTTGAAAATGGAGTTAAGAGAGTTAACTTCCAGGAACCTCCATCAAATGATAATCAACTCACTTCCCTCAAGAATGATGTGAAGCAATTGAAGGACCTTTTGGTTGCTCACACCAAGAAGGAAGAGGGAGGATATCAAGGCTCAAGGAACAACAATCAAGGTTCCCGGAACAACAATTACAACAACAATAGAGGCTCCAACAACAACAATTGGAGACCTAACAATCAAAATTCGGGTAACCCTTATTTTAACTCCAATTCTAATAATTCTTCTAACCCTTTCTCTTCTTCTTCTTCTTCTACTCTATTGAAGAGCCAGGGGCAAGGATTAAGTTCTTCCCAGCCAGAGAAGAAAGATGCAGTGCCGGAGGCCATCTTGATCAAGCTCAACGCTATGGAGACGTCCATAACTTCATTTTCGAAGGCACAAAAAGCCGTAGAGCAACAATTCTTTAATAAGGCGAATGAAGCACAAAGAGATCCAGGGAAGCTCCCAGCAAGGACAAAGAGTAACCCCAAAGGACAAATCATGGCAATAATGACGAGAAGTGGACTGAAAACTGCAGATCTAGTGCCTCGGTCGATGCCAATGCAGACGAAGAACACCTCGGTCCAGGTACAAACGAAGAACACTTCATTCGAGATGCCACCCGAGGTGGAGTCCCAGAAAGCGACGGACAAAACTGAAGTTTATGTCCCACCTCCTGCATATAAACCACCACTTCCATTCCCCCAGTCAAGGGCTAGAGAACATCTAGAAAAGCACTTTGGTAAGTTCCTTGACTTGATGAATAAACTACATATTAACATCCCTTTCCTTGATGCTATTCTAGGGATGCCCGCCTATGGGAAGTTTTTAAAGGAGATTCTATCAAGGAAAAAGAGGCTTGAAGATTTTGGTGAAGTAAGGATGACATCTAAATCCTCGGAGTTCATTCAGATCATGAAGGAGAAAATGCCACCCAAGTTAAGAGATCCCGACTCATTTTGCATTCCCATTCAAGTTGGGGATGTCACTTGTGAGGCATTGTGTGATCTAGGAGCCAGCGTGAGCATCATCCCGCTAGAACTATGTGTGAAGATCGGACTTGGAGAGACCAAGCCGGTGAAGATAAGGCTATATGTGGCGGACCGCTCCATTACCCATCCCGTGGTCATTTCGGAAGACGTTCCGGTTAAGTTAGGTAACTTCTATTTACCTATAGACTTTGTTGTGCTTGATATTCCCGCAGATTATCCCGTTCCTATCATTCTCGGGAGACCATTTCTAGCAACTTCGGGTTGCAATGTGGATTGTAAGAATGCCAAGTTGAAATTCAACATTGTTGGAGATCAAGTGGAGTTTGCATTGCTTGCTGCAATGAAAGGACAACCGCTGGAGGATGATATCTTCAACATCTACGATGAAGAAGAATCAAGAGAATTGGTGAGCTCTATCCTTATTAATGACCCTCTTGAAAAAGTTATTAATTTTAGCTTAATGGAGGAAGGTATAGATGCTTCTTGTGATGCAGATATACGGAGCTTAAATGCACTAGAAGAAGATCCAAGAGCTAAGATTGAGAAACTAATCCAGGAGAGAAGAATCTTCAGTTTCGGTCCCAGTTCCAGTACCTCAACCGAGGCACTTTCTGGACCAAGTGAGGTGTTCTTATCTGAAGAACATCTCGGTCACCCACCTCGGGCACCGACCGAGACTGCAAGCGAGATCCCTTTAACTGAGAATAACAAACTTCTTACTCCCTTTTCTGAAACTCATTCACAGTTGGTGGAACACTTTCTCCACCTTGGTATGCTGATATTGTTAATTATCTTGTTTTCCAGGAAATACCGCCCGTATTGACGTACGCTCAAAGGAAGAAATTCTTTAAAGATGTACGCCACTACTACTAGGATGAACCTCTACTGTTTAAGAGAGGTCCGGATGGGATGCTTCGAAGATGCATTCCGGAAGATGAAGTCACTAGTGTCATACGGCATTACCAATCACTTCCTTGTGGAGGACATGGTAGCGCTCACAAAACGTACGCTAAGGTATTACGTTCCGATTTCTTTTGGACTACATTATTTAAGGATGTGCAAACATTTGTTGTTTCTTGTGATGCATGCCAAAGAACAGGGAACTTATCTAGAAGGAACGAGATGCTACTCAATAACATCCAGGAGGTTGAGATTTTTTATGTATGGGGGGTTGATTTCATAGGACTTTTCCCATCATCCGGAGGAAACCTCTACATTCTCTTAGCTGTTGACTACGTCTCTAGATGGGTGTAAGCCATTGCCTCCCCCACTAATGACGCCATGGTGGTTGTGAAGTTCTTCAATCGGACTATCTTCCCACGTTTTAGGACACCACGCATCATCATCAGCGATGGAGGAACACATTTTATCAACCGGAAGTTTAAAGCACTTCTATCGAAGTATGGGGTAACCCACAAGGTAGCAACCCCTTATCACCCTCAAACTACTGGACAAGTCGAGATCTCGAATAGAGAAATCAAGGTAATCTTGGAGAAAACCGTCTCTAGAATGAGGAAGGATTGGTCCATGAAGTTGGACGACGCTCTTTGGGCTTACAGGACCGCATTCAAGACTCTCATTGGTACCATCCCTTATAATTTGGTATATGGAAATTCTTGCCACCTGCCCGTTGAGTTAGAACACAAGGCGTATTGGGCAATCAAATGGTTGAATTTCGATATCAAGGAAGGCATTGAGAAGCGGCTATTGGACATCAACGAGCTGGAAGAGCTGCGTTCGAATGCTTATGAGAATGTCATGATCTACAAGGAAAGGACAAAGAAATGGCATGACAAGCGTATCATTCCTAAGGAGTTCAAAGAAGGAGATTTAGTTCTACTCTTCAACTCCCGCCTTTGCCTCTTCCCAGGTAAGTTGAAATCTAGATAGACAGGACCTTACATTGTGAACATGTTTTCCCTTATGGTGTAGTTGAGATTTGGGGAGAAACAAGTGCAAGCTTCAAGGTCAATGGTGATAGCATGAATTATTGTCTATATTTTGGGGTTTGTTTAGACGTTTTATCTTCAATAATCTGCCTGTTTGTATGTATATTATGTGATTATATTGTCATTTCATCTACCTTTACGGGAATCGAGGTCTACACCTAGTTTTGTTGTAATCGTAGGTAAAATGGCACGTTTTGCATCAAAAAGGAGCAAAAGGAGCTATGGAGTCATTGGAGCTACATTCAGGAGCTTAAGGAAACATCCAGGAAGCATAGCCATGGATTAAAGATTTACTTTGGACCAGATTTGAGAGATTTCACATTCAGTTGTGATTCACCTCGGTTGACTACAGAGTCACCTCGACCGAGGTGATCCAGACGAGCCGACTCGACCGAGGCAAACACCTGGGACGCGGCGAGAATATTTTATTCTTGGCCGAGATCTTTTATCTTTGGAAAGAGGATCTTATATTTTTGGGCTGGATTCCTGGAAGGAAGAAGATAAGATAGACCATATATTTTACCTATTTTTATGGGAAGAGATCTTTCTAAGATATCTTATCTTTGGAGAGTAATTTTCCTATAAAAAGGGTCGGATTTCCCACAAATCCGACATCCGCTATCACCCCGCTTACACCGAATACACCGCTGCAGCCATACTCCAGTTGGGACATTTGAAGAACCTTTTTGAAGGTTGAAGGAAGAAAGTCTATAGCTTTTATAGCTTTTGAAGGGTTTTTGTAAGATCATCTTAGATTCCCTTCTTCTTTGTTGTCTTGTTGGATTTTATCCAAGGAACGCTTGTTGGTTTGATAATTGATTCAGTTATTGAAGCCTTTCTCTTAAGGTTTTCTTGTTCAATTATTCTCTTTCTTCCCATATATTTGATTAATACTTTCATGATGATGAGTGGCTAATCTCTTTGTGTGATTCTAGGGTGATTGGCTGAAGGTTGTGGGAAAAACAATGATAGAATAATCTTAATCAGAATAGGACCGTGAAAGTTCGAGTCTTTAACCTTAACCCTAAGCATCTCGCTCAGTCGATGAACATCTCGGCCGGGGTGGAATTTGGCTAACCGAGGTGACTTATCTGATCCGAAACTGAGAGTTAAGTGTTAGAGTTTGCCAAATCCTATTCTTATTACACCTTTCCTGGTTCAATGCAAGCCTAGGATGAGACTTACCCGATAATTCCTTTGTTTGTTTACCTACGATCATAAGTGTAGGTAATAAAGGTTTATCCTTTATTGGGGTTTGAGTGTGCTTTCATCCCATCTTTGTGAGTTAGCCTGAGACTTACCCGGTAAAGGTTGATTCTATTCCCTTAGATGGTGTGTTAGTTTGAGGTTATAGTTCTTTATCTTAATTCCTTGAGACTTACCCGGTAATAGGAGTTACGGTTTGGGATTAGTGAGTAGTGAGACTTACCCGGTGATCTATTCCACTTTAGAAACACCTTCCCTATTCAAAAACCTCAGCTTTGTCCGCTTATCTTTAGATCTTGAGTTGGAACCACAACTAGATGCTTTAATCCCTAGAATTGCATATTTCCTTTATTGACTTTTTATCATCCTTGATTGTTTTAATAGCTATTGTGGTTAGTAATTGCTAAAGCTTACCTATTCCGACTTTGTTTCACTAAGTCCTTGTGATCGACCCCTGGAATTTCTTGCTTTTTACTACGATTGACCCGTACATTGCGGGTTCGCATCCTTGTTTTAAGCTTACATCTAGGGTTATAAACTTAAAGCTTGCACACACCGTTTGGAGCGAACAAGTTTTTGGCGCCATTGCCGGGGACTTGGTCTAGACCGAGCCGGTTGCGGTACGCTTTTGGGGCACTTGCCCCCGTGTATACTAACCACTCTACTTGAGTGACTTTCGCAGGTTCTTTCTTAGGTGTATGCGAAGAACCCGCACTGGGAAGGAAATCGTTCCTTACGATCCCGAACCAGAAAAGACATATAAACGATGCTTAAGAGAAGCGAAGATGGCCAACCAAGACAAACGCGATCTTGAGGCCGAATTGAAAGAGGTGTTAGAACAGCTACGCCTCAGCAGGGAAGAACTGAGGCAGGAGAAAGAAGAAACTCGCACAAGGACTGAAGCGATCGAAGCAGATATGGCAGCCTTAAGAGACCAGTATCTACTTCGACCGAGGGAAGACCCAGTTCCCGATCCTCGACCGGTGCAGGTCCCAGTTCTAGATCCTCGACCGAGGCAGGTCCTAGTACCTGACACCCCGGCCGAGGTACTTCCACCTCGGATACCAGTCCGAGGCGCTCTTTTTGCAGGAATCCCACAAATCCTAGGTCAAAGGATGGACCCCAATCAACAACTGAGGCGTCCAAGAGTTAA
Organism: Fagopyrum homotropicum; assembly: GCA_033239125.1. NCBI lineage: Eukaryota > Viridiplantae > Streptophyta > Magnoliopsida > Caryophyllales > Polygonaceae > Fagopyrum > Fagopyrum homotropicum. The sequence continues at coordinate 114,636,451 of BSWB01000007.1, read as the reverse complement.
CCTAGGAGATCCGGCGGATCATGACTACGAACTTCGACAGCAAGTTCTTTCCATGATTCGCCAATGTCAGTTCGGAGGGCTAGAGAAGGAATCTCCGCATCAACATCTGCAGAACTACGAGATCTTGATGGAGACCTTGAGACCCTCAAGAATAGAAAACAACAACTACAAGCTAAGACCTTTTTACTTTTCTTTAAAAGATAGAGCTCTTACTAGGTATCAATCTCTTCCTCCAAGAAAAATCAGCACTTGGGAGGAGATGACTACGGAATTCTTGACTAAATTCTTTCCCCCCTCTAAAACTGCTGAAATGAGAGGGAAGATTAATGCATTCATTATGAAGGACAAGGAGAGCTTGTCCAAGTCATGGGAGAGGTTTAAAGACATTCTTTTCGAATGCCCACATCATAGGATTCCAAAGATAGAGTTGTTGGAGATATACTTCAAGGGACTGGACGGAAGCACCCAGTTCAACCTCCAACTACTTTCCGCCGGTACATTTATGGACATGGCGATTGACGAAACTTGGGACTTTATAGAGAAGCAAGCTTTGCATATGGAGAAATATACCCACCAAGGAGCTGAGGGTGGAGTTAAAAGAGTTAACTTTCAAGATGCTCCGCCTAACAACAATCAACTCACGTCTTTAAAGAATGACGTGAAGCAATTGAAGGAACTCTTGGTTGCTCAAACCAAGAAGGAAGATCAAGGATCAAGGAACAACAACAATGGATACCGTAACAACAACAACGGTTCCCAGAACAACAACTACAACAACGATAGAGGATCCAACAACAATAATTGGAGGGCGAACAACCAAAATTCGGGTAACAATCATTCTAACTCCAACTCTAACGATTCCTCTAATCCTTTCCTCTCTTCCCCTTCTTCTTCTTCTACTCCATTAAAGAGCCAGGGGCAAGGATCAAGTTTGTCCCAACCGGAAAAGAAAGACGCGGTGCTGGAGGCTATCTTTATTAAGCTTAGTGCTATGGAGACATCCATGACTTCATTTTCGAAGGCCCAAAAAGCCTTTGAACAACAACTTGCTAGTAGGGCGAATGAAACGCTAAGAGATCCAGGGAAGCTTCCAGCAAGAACGGAAAGCAACCCTAAGGGCCAGATCATGGCCATAACGACGAGGAGTGGACTGAAGACACCAGATCCAGTGCCTCGGTCGGTGCCAGTACCAACGAAGACCACCTCGGTCTAGGTGCGGTCGAAGAACACTTCGGCCGAGATGCCAACCGAGGTGGAGCCACAGAAAGCGGAGGGGAAAACTGAAGTTTATGTTCCACCTCCTGTATATAAACCACCACTTCCATTCCCCCAGTCAAGGGCCAGAGCACATCTAGACAAGCACTTCGGTAAGTTCCTTGACTTGATGAATAAACTACACATTAACATTCCTTTCCTTGATGCTATTCTAGGGATGCCCGCCTATGGGAAGTTCTTAAAAGAGATCCTATCAAGGAAGAGGAAGCTGGAAGACTTTGGTGAAGTAAGGATGACATCTAAATCCTCGGAGCTTATTCAAATCATAAAGGAGAAGATGTGTTCGCCACTTAGCGTGCGTGCAAATAAGCTTTAATTATAAAACTAGAAATCAAGCAAGCGAACCCGCAGTGTACGGATCGATATAGTTGAGCAAGAATTCCAGAGTATCAAACATAGGGATTTGGGGGGGAACAAATTCAATTATAGATTGTCAAGCAAGTGAATGTATGAGCTTTTCGAATTATTGGGAAAACAACAACCCTAAAGATCCAGGAATCCAGCTGTGGCAATCGATTCAAGACATACTAAGATATAAGGACAGAGTTAAAGTATGCAAAGGTATACGAATGTAAGGTAATCGTACGGTGAAGTTCCAAAAACCTTATATGAGTCACCTACAAGACACTCTCTATAAAGGTTGTTGAGGCTTCAATATAGAAAGGTTCTAAAAGTAAGAATTAATGTCAAATACCCAAACTTGTAATCCAAGGATCAAGACTAACTAAACCGATTAAGGTTGTGACACTCACAATCGAGGTAGAGGTTGTTGAGGCTTCACTACCACCTAGAAAAGGCAAGCCAAGACTAAGTTAAAGCAAATCTTTAACTTTGGATTAAAGTAAAAAGCAAGTTCGTAAACTAACACAGAATTACGGGTAGTTCTTGAGTTCCACGGCCGTGGAAGCTCAAGAACAGACCGTGGTTTAAGGTTGTCGGCGATTCTCTCTAACTCTCAGGGTCCAATCTGTTTACGATCGATCTATCATCATCTAAGCCACAACTATCAACCCTTCACCTTAGAATTGTTAAAGGGTTTTAGCCAACAATAGTCATATTGATATCAAATTCAAGGATTAAAAGAATGAAAGATGGAAACTTCCGAAAACTTTCAATAACTTTAAAGTTGATTTCAAATCCACAAATCAAGAACAATAACGTCAATAGATTCGGAATAATGCAAACAATCACAATCTTAGATAAGAACGAAGAACGGGATGTCAATCCATCTTCTAAATCAAACCTAAAGATAAAATGTAACCTTCTTGCGAATAATCTTCCAAATCTTCAATCTTCCGTCAATCCGGAAATCTCAATAGCAAAGCGCTAAATCTTCAATCACAATCTCCACAAGATGTGAAATTAGGGCAATTCCAAGGTGCAATCGGAAATGCGTCTAAGCGTAAGCGAAGGTGACGGAATCTCTCTTCGTCCGTCCTTTTATAGTGTAAGATAAAATATAAGCCCGGCCCAATTGCGTAGAAGATCATGGCTTAAAGTGTGGCGAAAAAGATCGCCAAGATCACGGTCGTGGAAGGGTTCCACGACTGTAATTTAGAGCGTGGAAAGTGTCACGGTTTGACACAAGTCTTCCACGGCCGTAGAAGTTACTGGAATGAATCACGCTTCCCTTGCCAAGGTTCCACGACCGTGGACTTGAACGTTGAATGTAGTACGGCCGTATTTTAGAGCGTGGTTTAGGGCTAGAACGTGATTCTTCCTTTCCTCGTGCTATTCTTCAAGTTAGCACATTCTTAGCTCCTAGTAATGTCCTCAATTCATGGACATGCTTAATCAAACTCCATCCTTGCTCAATTCCGTTCGGAAATAGCTCTTAATTGCCTACAATCAACATAAAGCTTGTGTAGATCTCTATATCGACATTATAGACAAACTAGCTCACAATTGAATCAATGCTTAATCAATGACTATCATAAAGGATGAAATACACTTAGAAAATGTGCCTAAAATATCACAATATTTCATGCTAACAAGATGCCACCTAAGTTGAGAGATCCCGGCTCATGTTGCATTCCTATTCAAGTTGGGGATGTCACTTGTGAAGCCTTATGTGATCTAGGAGCCAGCGTGAGCATCATTCCGCTGGAGCTATGTGTGAAGATCGGACTTGGAGAGCTCAAGCCGGTTAAGATTAGGTTATACATGGCGGACCGCTCCATTACCCATCCCGTGGGAATTTTGGAAGACGTTCCGGTTAAGTTAGGTAACTTCTATTTACCTATAGAATTTGTTGTACTTGATATTCCCGCAGATTATCCTGTTCCTATCATTCTCGGGAGGCCATTTCTAGCAACTTCGGGTTGCAATGTGGATTGTAAGAACGCCAAGTTGAAATTCAACATTGGCGGAGATGAAGTGGAGTTCGCATTACTTGCGGCCATGAAGGGAGAGCAGCTAGGAGATGATATCTTCAACATCTATGATGAAGAAGAATCAAGAGAATTGGTGAGCTCTATCCTTATTAACGATCCACTTGAAAGAGTTATTAGTTTCAGTTTGATGGAGGAAGGTATAGATGCTTCTTGTGATGCAGATATACGGAGCTTAAAGGCACTGGAAGAAGATCCAGGAGCTAAAACTGAGAAACTAATCCAGGAGACGAAGATCTCCAGTTTCGGTTCCAGTTACAGTACCTCGACCGAGGCACTTTCTGGACCAAGCGAGGCAACTGAAGAACATCTCGGTCAACGCCTCTGCGCCTCGACCGAGGTCGAAGGCGAGATGATTGTAACTGAGACTTCCAAAAGTCCAGTTTCTAGATCTACTCCACTGGAAGGAGGAAGCAAGGATTCCCCTCAGAAAGCACCCCTAGTTGTGGAGCTTGAACAACTCCCAAATCACTTGAGGTATGTCTTTCTCGGACCGGATTCCACTTATCCCGTTACTGTTAGTGCTTCCCTCTCCGAATCTGAATTGTCTAAACTAATGCATGTCCTGAGGAAGCATCAAAAGGCTTTGGGTTATACTATAGATGATCTTATTGGCATTAAGCCTTCTTTCTGCATGCATAGAATTCTAATGGAGGATGATCATAAGACTTCACGGGAACCTCAAAGACGGTTAAATCCGATCATGAAAGAGGTTGTGAAGAAAGAAACTCTTAAGTTATTGGATGCAGGTATCATATATCCTATCTCGGACAACAAATGGGTTAGCCCGGTGCATGTATTTCCGAAGAAAGGAGGGATGACCGTTGTGACGAATAAGAACAACGAGTTAATCCCAACCAGGACCGTCACGGGCTGGAGGGTTTGCATTGATTATAGGAAGCTGAACACGGCCACTCGGAAGGATCATTTTCCACTTCCCTTCATTGATCAAATGCTCGAACGGTTGACCCAGAATTCACACTTTTGCTACTTAGACGGCCATCGTGGATTCTTCCAGATTCCTATCCATCCAGATGATCAGGAGAAGACCACTTTCACTTGTCCATGGGGGACATTTGCTTATAGGAGGATGCCATTTGGATTATGCAATGCACCCGCTACCTTCCAGCGATGTGTGATGGCCATCTTTTCCGAGTACATAGAGGAGATCATGGAGGTTGATAACACGATTTATGACTTAGATTTAGACACTTATTTAGATAGATTTTCCGCTCATTCATGCATGGTTTAGCATTAGTTCACGGCGTTTGCAGTCAAATCACGTATTTTGTCGAGATAGACGTCTACTCGGACTTTTGCTTGCTTTGTAGGTATTTTGGGAGATTTAAGAGCCTAATCGATACATCCGAGGATCATTCCTCGAGATGACACACTTCCAGACTCATTGGAATGCAAGCTAAGGGCTAAGGAGGACTCATGGAACCTTTCCAACACAAGCAATGCACCAAATCATGGCTTAACGAGCCTAGGAGGACTTCTGGAGCAAACCACGGTCTGGGACCAGACCACGGCCCTGATTCTACCCGTGGAACCTGCCAGGACCACGTTGACAGCTGGCCACGATCTCTTCCATTGCTCTTGCATCTTAGTGGGTATTTAAAGGATTTTGCAGGCTGTAATTGGGGATCCTTCTCCTCTCTTTTGACCTATCTTCTTCCCCAAAACACTTCTCCATTGTTACCTCTCTTCCAAGCACCCATTGTGGGTGTTCTTGGAAGAGATTAGTGTAGATTTTCGTTTTAGAGTGAGATTAGAGTGGATTTGAGTGAAGCTTCCATTGTTGTCAAGTCAGATTAGCTCTTGGAACCTTGTAAGATTTGGTAACCTCTATTCTATGCTTTTAATGTCTTTTCTTTGGATTTGTCTTCATCAATTAACCATGACTTGCAAGCATGCCTTATTTGTGAAGTTTGATCTTGAAATGTATGTTGTTGGCTAGATAGATGCGATTCTAGGGTAAGGAAAGAAGGGTTATGGCTAGGACTATGATAGGATGAACTTAGATTTTTACCCTTGGATGACTTGTGTTCTTGAACGAGGCCTCTGTTAAAGTCCACGGCTTGTTCTTGCCATTCCACGGCCGTGGAAGTGGTAGAACAGCCCGTGGTTTACATGGTTCAATGGATCTAAGTTCTAGATTGTTATAATGTTGAAATCCTAGTGTTTGTTGAGCTAATTCTATCCTAGGGTGACCTAGTGTTAGCAACTAAGTGTTTAGAAGAGACTTACCCGGTAATTCTTACTCTTAGATTCAAAAGATGACAAACCCTAGGTAGTGGTGAGCCTCACAAGCCGCCATTGGACTAAGTGTGCTAGGATAGTTGTTTAGGACTTCCCTTTCCGAGACTTACCCGGTAAGGATAGGTTAGACCCCTAGGTAACAATCCGGTTTGTGTAGAATTCCTATCCTTAGGTTCTTAGAGACTTACCCGGTGATGAGACCTTAGGAATGGACTAGTGGACCATGAGACCTACCCGGTAATTGATCCCAATCTAGAAACGCTTAATCCCAACATATCATAGTTAACCCGAGGAATGAATAGATAGCTTGAGTCTATGCCATAACCGGACTTCCAATCTCTAGAATCCGCTTGTTACTTCCATTCTACTATCTTTTGTGTTTGTGTTGCTTGATTTTGTTCACATACTTGTGATCCTTGATTGATCACCTAAAAACCAACCAAAAACATTGTGTTTTCCATTTTCTTTATTCCTCATCTTATCTTAGTCTAGATTCACACTATCTTTGATCATTGAATGACTTAGTTTCACCTCAGTCCTTGAGTTCGACCTCGGAATACTTTCCTTTCTACAAATGACCCGTACACTGCGGGTTTCGCTAGGTAGTTTAGGATTTAGTTCGAGTTATAAATTTAAAGCTTTTTGTGCTACTAATCCTAGCGTAATAAGTTTTTGGCGCCGTTGCCAGGGACTAGGTTAAGATTAAGTCATTTGCTTTTGATTGTTTTTAGTGTTTATCTTTCTTGTTACTTTTGATCTTGTGTTGTTTTTGGCTTTGCCTTTTCATGTTTGCCATGGACGGATTGCACCTCCAAGACGACCTTGACAACATGGAGTATGAGGAGTGGATGGAAGGCCAAGATCTAGGACCTCTCCATGATGAGTTTGAGTATTGGGAGGAGTTCAATGTCTATCATGAGTCCCATGATCAAGCTCACATGATTACATTACCTCGTGAGAAACCTCACCATCAACTTCATGAAGATCGATTGGAATCAATGCTAGAGAAAATGTTGAGGAAGATGGATGATCTAGAAAGCAACCTTGCTTCCATTTCTAGTTCCCACATGGAGCTTGAAGCGGAAATATGTCATCAAGAGGAGGTTCACTATGAGGAGATCCAAGAATTGCCCGATTCAACCATAACCAATAGAAGCCTTGAGGAAGAGTTGAATGAAGCTCGAGAGCAATAGTGGCTAAGGGATTTGGCCCTGAAGGAAGAAAGGAGATTGAATACCGAGAGAGAAGAACAAATGAGGAGGGAGATTGAGGAGATTAGGAATGCTCTTATGCTAGGAGATCCTACCATTCTTCAAGGTTCACCTCCATCTCCTTCACCTTTAGAGGAGTGCAATGAAGTATTCTCATCCCCGGACATCCTCCCATCAACCCCGGAACCATACATAAAGAGCTCACTTGGAACGGATGCAACAGAGAGAACCACGGCCGTGGAGGACAAATCACGCCCGTGAAAGCTTCTGTACTAGACAATCCTAAGCTAATTTCAACTCCTTCCGGCCCTTTCTTGCTTGCTCGGAGTACACACGGAGATTGGAGCCCCTTTCCTAAGGATTCTCCATTATTGAATGAAGAAAGCAAGCATGATGGATCCATAATGGTTATGAAGTACTTCAATGAAGGATTCTTTCCAAGAATCGGCTTTCCTTGGATCATAGAGAATGAGGATGACAAGCATTTCACCGGAGTGACCGCGGAGTATAAATTGCCTAAGTATGGGGTGGCACCTATGGTTGCAACTCCATACTATCATCAAGGAAGCGGTAAAGGAGGAGTCCACTACTTACAGGTGAAGAGAGAACCTAAAGCTTATTTGGGCATCAAGTGTCCCTTGCTTGTCATCATGGATTCCGGAAAGAGATGGTTGCTTGGACTCCTCAAGCAAACCATGGTATTCGAGGTGGATAGACATATCCACGGAGTTTGGTCAAGCTAATGACCTAAAAGAAGCGCTTAATGGGAGGCAACCCATTGGTACAACTCTTTCCCTTTTCTCTTTTGTTTTTGCTTTTCTTTTTGCTTTTGTGTGTTTTTGTGTTTGTGTGGGAGATCTTAGGTAATAAGGAAGCCTTGCAAGGCGAGTTGATGATGATGAATCCGTTTTCGACCATGGGTGGAGCGGACGTGAGACTTGGACGGCTTGAGGTGTCTTTGTTGATGGAAGAGCTCCCATCTCACATACAGCTTAGCGCGGGTCTCGACGCCGGAATGACTATGAAGAGCTCCCTACCATTGTTGATAGGATCATCCACAACCACTCCACACGAGTTAACCCAAATACCGAAAACGCCACATTTTTACATTGTGAGAACCTTCTTTCACTCCCTTTACTTGAATACCACATTGGGGATAATGTGTTTCTAAGTATGGGGTGGGGTTTGCATGATCTTTTGCATGACTAGCATCTAGAGTAGTTTCTTTTTAGTCACATGTTTTATTATATCTTGCATTGTACATACATATTTCAAAAATTCCAAAAAAAAAAATCAGAAAATTTAAAAAATTTTGTGCTTTCTAGGCTTGGATATGACCCTAATGATGAACCTTGTCTTGTGGATTGGCTATGGATGGCCTTGTGTGTTTAATTGATGATGCATATGTGGACTTGAAATACTTATCTTGAATTCCATGAATGACTTGTGATTATGATGCTTGCCTTGATTTAATTGAGGATTGAAAGTCGAAATTGCATGCTAGTTCTTGCACATCAATTAGGAGTGATTAAGGCAATTAATCTTCCTCTACTTCTCATCTTGATCATGTTGCTTGAGCACCTCAATTGAGATAAATTTAACCTCTTTTGACCCATCCGGGAATAGGAGCATGTTAGTGTGTTGATGTGTGTGAAAAGCAAGTGTGGGGTGAAGTTGTTGATGAAAGGAATGTCATGAATGAAGTGCTGAAATTGTTGTGAAAGTGTAGCCAAAAATATAGGTTTGGGGACATCGGTTTAAATGACAAGTAACTCGGCACACTTCACATGATCGGGTGTTGGTGCCTTGCCAAAGTCAAATAAACCGATAGTCCTAACGAGCCTTGGTATGTGTGCCCGGTGTGGATGCACCTCGAAAAATAGAAAAAGCCCGAGGATGGCTAATCACCAAGGTTTTGGCTTTTGTACACCAATGCCATTGTCTCAAAAATAAAAGAAAAGAAAGAAAAGAAAATGAAGAAAAATATACACTTGAGGGAATTTGATAAGAAATGTGAAGTTGTGGTTGTTTAGTTCCTTTCCCGGATTAGCATCACATAGCCTAGAAAAATCCCCACCTAATCACAACGTTTCTTGGCCTTTTATTTCATAAGACCTTATGACCTACTTGCATGTGTATAAGACTAAGTGATTTAGATTGGATATACTCATGATCATCTGGACTTCTTCATCTTTACATTTCATTGCATGCTATCAAGTTAAGTGTAATTGTCTTTCCATGCTTTCATTTATTTGATACATAATTGCTTGTCCATTGCCATGAAACATGACTATGAAGGTGATCCAATATTAGAAGCACAACTCCAAAAAGATTTTGCCATTTTTCTGCATACATAAATCATGTCATCTCTTAGTCTATAGTTGGGAATTTGCTCGGGGACGAGCAAACCTTAAGTATGGGGTATTTTGATAACACGATTTATAACTTAGATTTAGACACTCATTTAGATAGATTTTCCGCTCATTCATGCATGGTTTAGCATTAGTTCACGGCGTTTGCACTCAAATCACGTATTTTGTCGAGATAGACGTCTACTCGGACTTTTGCTTGCTTTGTAGGTATTTTGGAAGATTTAAGAGCCTAATCGATACATCCGAGGATCATTCCTCGAGATGACACACTTCCGGACTCATTGGAATGCAAGCTAAGGGCTAAGGAGGACTCATGGAACCTTGCCAACACAAGCCATGCACCAAATCATGGCTTAACGAGCCTAGGAGGACTTCTGGAGCAAACCACGGTCTGGGACCAGACCACGGCCGTGATTCTACCCGTGGAACCTGCCAGGACCACGTTGACAGCTGGCCACGATCTCTTCCATTGCTCTTGCATCTTAGTGGGTATTTAAAGGATTTTGCAGGCTGTAATTGGGGATCCTTCTCCTCTCTTTTGACCTATCTTCTTCCCCAAAACACTTCTCCATTGTTGCCTCTCTTCCAAGCACCCATTGTGGGTGTTCTTGGAAGAGATTAGTGTAGATTTTCGTTTTAGAGTTAGATTAGAGTGGATTTGAGTGAAGCTTCCATTGTTGTCAAGTCGGATTAGCTCTTGGAACCTTGTAAGATTTGGTAACCTCTATTCTATGCTTTTAATGTCTTTTCTTTGGATTTGTCTTCATCAATTAACCATGACTTGCAAGCATGCCTTATTTGTGAAGTTTGATCTTGAAATGTATGTTGTTGGCTAGATAGATGCGATTCTAGGGTAAGGAAAGAAGGGTTATGGCTAGGACTATGATAGGATGAACTTAGATTTTTACCCTTGGATGACTTGTGTTCTTGAACGAGGCCTCTGTTGAAGTCCACGGCTTGTTCTTGCCATTCCACGGCCGTGGAAGTGGTAGAACAGCCCGTGGTTTACATGGTTCAATGGATCTAAGTTCTAGATTGTTATAATGTTGAAATCCTAGTGTTTGTTGAGCTAATTCTATCCTAGGGTGACCTAGTGTTAGCAACTAAGTGTTTAGAAGAGACTTACCCGGTGATTCTTACTCTTAGATTCAAAAGATGACAAACCCTAGGTAGTGGTGAGCCTCACAAGCCGCCATTGGACTAAGTGTGCTGGGATAGTTGTTTAGGACTTTCCTTTCCGAGACTTACCCGGTAAGGATAGGTTAGACCCCTAGGTAACAATCCGGTTTGTGTAGAATTCCTATCCTTAGGTTCTTAGAGACTTACCCGGTGATGAGACCTTAGGAATGGACTAGTGGACCATGAGACCTACCCGGTAATTGATCCCAATCTAGAAACGCTTAATCCCAACATATCATAGTTAACCCGAGGAATGAATAGATAGCTTGAGTCTATGCCATAACCGGACTTCCAATCTCTAGAATCCGCTTGTTACTTCCATTCTACTATCTTTTGTGTTTGTGTTGCTTGATTTTGTTCACATACTTATGATCCTTGATTGATCACCTAAAAACCAACCAAAAACATTGTGTTTTCCATTTTCTTTATTCCTCATCTTATCTTAGTCTAGATTCACACTATCTTTGATCACTGAATGACTTAGTTTCACCTCAATCCTTGAGTTCGACCTCGGAATACTTTCCTTTCTACAAACGACCCGTACACTGCGGGTTTCGCTAGGTAGTTTAGGATTTAGTTCGAGTTATAAATTTAAAGCTTTTTGTGCTACTAATCCTAGCGTAACAGAGGTATTTATGGATGATTTTTCAGTATATGGTTCCTCTTTTGATGATTGCCTATCTAACCTTTCTCTAGTGCTACAAAGATGTAAGGACACTAATCTTGTTTTGAATTGGGAGAAGTGTAATTTTATGGTTAATGAAGGCATTGTGCTAGGACACCTCGTTTCTAATTGAGGTATTGAGGTCGATCGCGCTAAGATCGAGACTATTGAGAAACTCCCTCCTCCTTGTTCTGTTAAAGGTGTGAGGAGTTTTCTTGGGCATGCAGGTTTCTACAGGAGATTCATCAAGGACTTCTCCGAGATTTCTAAACCTCTAACTAACCTCTTGAATGAATGTAATATCCGGAATTTTTATTTCCGTTTAATTCCGAATCAAATCGGACTTTGAGCCATTGACGGTTTTCCATTCTATCTAGCAAGTCTTTCTTCACAAATTTTATCATTTTATGTTGAAGCTAATTCACATAAAATGATAAAATTATATCAAGCTATAATTCCTACAATTATTTATCATTTTATGTAGAATTTAATTCACATAAAATGATAGAATTATATCAAATCCTAATTCTTATAATTATTTATCATTTTATGTAGAATTTAATTCACATAAAATGATAGAATTATATCAAACCCTAATTCTTATAATTAATCATTAATGACGACTTTAGACGAGATCATGACAAAGCTGTGACGAGGCCCAGACAAGCAGTTGAGGAGATCATGACAAAGCTGTGACGAGGCCCAGACAAGCAGTTGACGAGGCCCAGACAAGCAGTTGACAAGGCCCAGACAAGCAGTTGACAAGGCCAAGACAAGCCTTGACGAGACCCAGACAAGGCCTGATCTCGAGTATGGACGGCCAGCCCAAAACTCACCAGCTGTTACAGCCAGCCCATACTCTCTCCCTCTCTCACGTAAACCCTAAGAACAGCCCTCTTCCTTCTCTCGTTGTCACGTACCAGCGTCCGTCTCCTCCTGCACGCCAGGCCGCTGCCCTCAATTGCACTACTCCAGCCGTCCGCCTCCTCCTCTACGCCAGGCCGGTGCAACCGTCCACCACCAGGGGTCCTAGCAGGCTTCGTGTGCGCAGCAGACTCCCAACCGCGCAGGAAGGCGTGCGCTCCTCTTCAGCCTCCTCCAGCCCTCGCACGCCGCTGGAACCCTAGCTCTCCAACCACCGGTGTCGCTGGTCGTCTCCACCCCGCCGCTGCCTTCAAACCGCAGCCTTGGATGGTGCCGGCAAAGCCCTCTCAATGCCAGCAAGGAAGCAATGTTGCTGCTGCTAGTTGTGTCGAGCCCTTCTTTGTTCTGGTGCACGTGAGCGTCGGGTCTTGATTGCCGGTAAGGACCTCACTTCACCTTGCTGCATTACCCTCTCTTTATACATGCTGATTAGAACCCTGTTGTGTCGGGAAACCTGCTAGAACAGCCTCGGAAGATAGCTTGAAGAGCTGAGGCGTTTGCTGAGTTTTCGGAAGTGAAGAACAGTCCACTTCAGCCCCAGTTTTGGGTAGGTTAGACTCCACCTTTACTGATTATTTTCGGATATGTTTTAGTCGATATTGTATAGTCTAACATACTAAAATTTCAGTGGAATCCATGTTATGGTTTGAAAGATATGGGGTTTCAAAGTTGACTCATACAGTTTTTATAAATATGCTGAGTTGAGAAAAACAGCATGGGATGCTGTTTTGTGAGATAGTTTTGAATAGGCTTTTGATCTCTGTTAGGCTTGAATTTTTGATATGATATAGTTGACATCTTGTTGTAGATCATATTAAAATTTGGGAAGAATCGGAGTTACGGTTTGAGAGTTATTGTGTTTCAAAGTTGACGTTTTTATATATGTGCTGAGTGTTGGGGAAAACAGCAAGTGATGCTGTTTTGTGAGATGGTTTTGAATAAGCTCTTGATCTCCGTTGGACTTGAATTTTGGATATGATATAGTTGACATATTGTTGTAGAACATATTAAAATTTGAGAGGCATCCAGCGAGTGGTTTGGGATTTATGATTTTTCCAAGATTGAGTCGTAAGCAGTTTTTCTGTTGTGCTGAAATTCGGTTTTGGGAAATAGTTTTAAATAGGATTTTGATCTCCTTTGCAGCTAAATTTTGGATATATTATAGATAAAATTTTATATTAGAACATACCAAAATTTGGGATAAATCCAGCGAGTAGTTTAGGAGTTATGTTTTTCAAAGTTAAGACAGTGTGTTGTTCGTTAGGTGTTGTAACCAACTTTAGAAATTTTTGTAGAAGCGATGCTTTAACAGTTTTAAGAAATTCTTTCTCCTATGAGTAGATAGCATATCATAGATGACCTAGGGAATTATTTCAGAATTTTTATAAGATTATTCGAATTTTATATTTGAAGCTGTAATTGGACTTTAGTGACTTTTCGAGAAATAGAAAATGGGTGGTTTTTCTAATTGTTAACTAAAATCATCCTAGGGAGTAGAAAATGGTTAGTTAGTCTCAAATAAGAGTTTAAACATAAATTATGAAATTTTTAGAAGTTTCGGGACCAGGGGTAAAATGGTCATTTACCTGTATAAGGGTATTTTGGTAATCTCTTGTTGATCGATTTTTATATCTTAGAAGTTGGAGACTTCTAAGAAAGTGGGATACATTATTGATTCCCTTGTCTTGTATAACAGGCAATTGAGTTCCTACGGTTACATACCGAGTTGAGATTAAGAGTGTTGCAACTTGACTCAGGTAAGTCCTTTGGGTTTACTTAGCTGACTTCTAGATATGAGTATGAATAATGGTAGTGGTGTGTGAATGAGATGCTTATAGTTATATTTTAGTAATATTTATATACCGACCTATACCTTGGCCTAAGAGTAATGGGCGGTGGCATTCTGCTCAGTTAGCTTGAGGGCGCTGGGGGTTTCTTTAGGGACTAGTCCACACTCAGTTTGTAGTGATGCTACCGGCGGAGGTAAGCTAGACCTACACCCAGTTGGATAAGGAACGGAGACAAGAACTCTTAAGATTTCTCGTGCCACAACTGTAAAATGGAATAAGGTGACTCACTTAATGAACAGATAATAACCGGTTTGTGTGCCAGCATGATGATTGTTTTATGTTATCTTGAGTGTGTTTGTGCTATCCTTATTTTGCTTATATTTGGATTGTTAGCTAACGGTTTATCCGTGTTGTAGATTTGTAGAGATAGACAGTTGCAGAGTGATCCGGAACGGATGGTCATCCGGGTCCACGTACTCATTAGATGGGGACGGGGGAGTCTCCCTTACAGCATGCATGTTATGTATATATATATGTTTTGTAAGGCTGTCACATGTGTACATTCATACAGTAAAAATATTATGTTTTGAAATTGTTTTAAGTACATTTGTGCCTTGTTGTAAGATCCAAGTAATGTTGTTGTTAAACCAAGGTCGGGACCCATTGTGAGGTCCTAACCAGTAGCTCCCCGAGTTTCGAAACTTGGGGTGTTACAATATGGTATCAGAGCTCTGGGTTGGCAACAATGGCACTTGAAATCTTCTAAAAGACCGAATGTATAAAATAACCAGAACCCGAAAGGGGTCTAAGATTTTCAAAACGGATTTCTGTTTTTACACACGTGCATAGTCGGGTTGTTGGGTTAGTAGTACGTCGGACCACCATCGTTCTCCGTGGATCTCTGCAACTTGGAATGATAAGTGAGTTCGTATATAGACTTATATCGATATGTTCTAATGTATTATTATATATGTGTATATGGATGGCATGTTAGTATCCTAAAGGATATTTTGTATCCTTTAGTTGTGATATAATGAAGCGATTATCGCCTCATTATAAATCGGTAGCGGACTTGAAGAGGTTTCAACACGAGGCAATGGAATCGGACCTTGAATTGAGTACTATACTCGGGTGGGCTGCTTGGCGACCCTTACAAATCATCCAAAGATTAGTTGAGCAAGGAAGTAAATTTGTGAAGATCATTTTTACCACAAGCACAATCAGATGAGTAAGAAATTCCTAAGTCAGCTTCATTAGAAGGAATAAAAAGTCATACAAGGGACTTGGCTGTATGAAGCCGAGAGATGAGTTAGAAGAACCATGCAAGAGAAGACAAGAGTGCAGATTAGAGATAACAATAATGGAGCAAGTACCAAGAGGAACGGAGTACAACCAAGATTGCGGAATAAAGGGTGTTATAATCGAGGCGGATGCCCATAGGCAATTATGGGCATGAGAGACTAGAAGAGTTAGGGTGTCAACCCGGATATGTGGATCTAAGGTACACAGAATAAAGACCTACAATTGAGTGTAAAAGCGAAAAGGTAGACCCCACAAGTGTGGAGAGGTTTTGACCTTAGAGATATAAGAAGTTTGAAAGAAACCGCGACGCCAATATCCAAAGAATGGAAGCCTGTAGCAGGGTCAACGGAGTTTCAGGAAGGCGATATTACCACCAACACCAGTAAAGAAATTTGTATGAGAGAACGGCCTTGCTAGACTCGAGAGTCCAGGGTAACCCGAATTATCACGGGACCTAAGCCATCAACACAGATGGTCCATGCAAAAGGAACCGTAAGTGGATGATCATTACGGCCATAAGAATTTCAAAGACGCTTGCAAGCTATCGTGGAAACTTGAAACGACTATTTGTGTCAGATGAATGACAAAATCGGACTAGAGAAAATGGAGTTAGCCTATAAGAAGCGGAAGGGTGGAAGGTAGAACGAACTAAAGAAGTATAAAAGGATTGTTGTGAGCAACTGTTTACCTACTAGCTAAGGAAATTTTGACAGATCACAATTTACACGAAATGGAGACTTACAACTTAATGTAAGAGCGAGGGGTAGACTTCACAAGCCTGGAGACATTTTGTCTTCTTTAAAGATAAGAATTCTAAGTGGAATCACAACGCCAGTATCGAAAGGATCGAAGCCCGTAGCATAGTCAACAGAGATTTGGAAGGAAATATTACAAACAACGCCGATTAAGGAACCTGTGCTTGTGAGAATCGTGTGGTGGACACACGAGTCCGGGGTAACCCCCATTTATAACAGAACATAGGTCATCAACACAGTCGGTCCTTGTAAAAGGACTACAATTGGGAGGTAATTAAAAGTCATCGGAACTACGAGGCGCTTACAATCTATCGTGGAGTGTTAGGAACAACTTTTGACGTCAGGTGAATGGCACAGTGAGACTTGAGAAAGAGAGTTGTTCCATGATAACACGATTTATTGCTTAGGTTTAGGTAATCACTAGTTTAGGACCCGTGCCTTGCACGGGTTTTGAAAAAAATATATATGTTTATACGTGGACATTGTTTTGTATAAGATTATTTTATTTGTTAATAATATATGAATACAATGTTTCATGTAATGCCGACTTGTAATTAAAGCAAATAAAAAACTCACTTAATTGTTGACCGAGGAGTTTTCAATTTATTATTGTTATAGTTTTTATAAGTCAAACTACATATTCAAAATAACTCAAAAATATGAAAATATCCCAAAAAAAAGTAAATAATCATAATCATAATAATAATGCATATACAATGCAATGAGTATTTCGCAACAGATCAAACAAATGTAGGCCGTGAGCATTCTTGAATCACCTGCTTTGAAAAAAAAAAATTATAATCAACCTCAAATATTTAATGCTATTTTTTATAACTTTAACCATACATATATAACTATATCCAATATACAGATAAATTGAAATTATTCGATTTAATATGTAAAAATAGCTATAAAATAAGTACCTCAATCAATGTTACGGAACACTTCGTTATAGACCACATTATTTGTAGTTTGCTCCAATTTGCCTGTATCGTCACATATCATAATCCTCAATCCGTCCCTACTTGTAACCCTTGAAACAGCCACATAAAATTGTCCGGTCTAGGCAAATATAATCCAACGTGTGCAAGCGATTGCCCTTGACTTTTTTGTATTATTTTCGAAAAAATTTAAAAAATTTATAATTTGTTATTAAATCCGAAAATCTGATTTGTAATCGAAAAAAGAACTTTTAAAACCTTCTGTTTGTTGAAAAAATTTAAAAAATCTGATTATTTATTTGATAAACATAATTCTACATACAAATTGAAAGTTAATTTGATCGAAAAAAAAAAATGTAAAAATAGATATTCTACATACAAACTGAAAGTTAATTTCTAAGAAGGAAAATTTTAAATGAAATAACTATAACTGGTACATTTTATTTTACATAATATAAAACGAAATAACTATAAGTAAAAAAATAAATATAATATCAAAATCTTCTTTGAACGGTTTTAAAAAAATGGTTAATAAAAATTTATTAAGAATGAAGATTTTTATTAAATACGTGCAACATTTAGTAAAATTTTATTTTAAAAAGGTAAAATATAAATATAAATCAAAATTTTTAAACGGAAAAAATTAATTGGAAACTAAAAACTTTGTTTTGTAACCCAACGAAATCTGAACCTAAAAGTTTTAAAAAAGAATCTGTAAATCTATTTATTTAAACCTAAAAATTAGATTCCGAATCAAACAGAATTGAAAAAAAAAATTCAAAATTTTTCTCCGAATAGGATTTGCAACAGAATGATTTTTTTAAAAAAAATTTATAATTTGTTATTAAATCCAAAAATCCGAAAATCTGATTTGTAATCGAAAAAAGAACTTTTAAAACCTTATGTTTGTTGAAAAAATTTAAAAAATCTGATTTTTAATTTGATAAACATAATTCTACATACAAATTGAAAGTTAATTTGATCGGAAAAAAAATGTAAAAATAGATATTCTACATACAAACTGAAAGTTAATTTCTAAGAAGGAAAATATTAAATGAAATAATTATAATTGGTACATTTTATTTTACATAATATAAAACGAAATAACTATAAGTAAAAAAATCATATAATAATTAGAATATGATCAATATATTGATTTAAAAAAATGAATATAATATCAAAATCTTCTTTGAACGGTTTTTAAAAAATGGTTAATAAATTAATCAAATGAAAATTTATTAAGAATGAAGATTTTTATTAAATACGTGCAACATTTAGTAAAATTTTATTTTAAAATTTTATTCCTTGATTCGACCACAATACTTTTATTTAATGGATAAATATTTAAAATAAGAAAACAAAAATGCTTAAAAAAAACAAAATTTCACTTTAGTTTTTTTAAAAAAAAGAAATAAAACAGAAATTTTGTTTTTTATTCAAAACAATAACTTTTCGTATTCAGTTCAAATCTGAATATTATTGATATCGAATTTTTTTTTTCAAGGAACTCGAAAGATGTAAAAAAAGATAGGGAATCAATATTAAAACATAAATTCACTTTAGTTTCTTTAAAAAAAAAAAAGAAATCAAACAGTAATTTATTTTTAAAAAAAATCATAATCAAAACAGGAAAATCTAATTTGTATTCAAAATAGTAAAATTTGAAATAATTTAAAACAAAATTTATAATTTTCAAGCAGCTCTTGAAAAAATATAAAATACAAATCGGATTTTGAAACCTTCTGTATGATTGAAAAAGTTTTAGAAACAATAAATGAAAATGGAAATTATGATTTGTATACAGAACCTTGAGTTTACAAATCAAATCAAAACAAACATTCAGATTTTCAAGCAAAACAGAAAGACTTTCAAGAAGCTCAAATAAATATTAAAAAATATAAATTGGCAATTATAGATAAAAACATAAATTCTCTTTTATTTTTTTGTTTAAACATTAATAAACATTAATTTCTTATTAAAAATGCAATATCAAAACAGAAAATCTGATTTTATTCAAACTTGAATTATAAAACAAATCAAACCAGACATCCAGATTTTCAAGCAGATCAGGAAAAAAAAAGGAATTTCAAAATCAAAACAAAAAGATTTTCAAGCAGCTCGAAATTTTTAAAAAAAATACAAATTGGGAATTATAAATAAAAACATAAATCCTCTTTTATTATTTTTTCAAACATTAGAAATCAAACAGTAAGTTATGGAAATCAGCAAAAGATTGATCCAAATCATAATTTTAAATTTTAAATCAAAACAGCTTTAAAAAATAGTGTATTTATTTTCAAACCAGTAGCTTTCAAAATCAGAAAATCGGATTTTTATTTCCAAAATAATTTCTACAAAACTTTGTTGTATGATGAACCAAAAACTTTGTTTTGATTAAAACAGAAAATAAGATTTAAATAACTAAAACTCATGAAAAATGGAAACAGAAATCAGCAGTAGGTTAAAAAAACACAGTACATACAAAAACAATACATAAATCAGCAACTCAACCAAAGTGGACGATGAAAGTTGGAGGAAAGAGAAGGATTGTTGGAGTCCATCTAAATAATCTGAATATAAACAGTAGAAGCATTCAAATCTAAACAACAATATTACATAATATAGGAACCTGGACATACAAGCTGCGATTGAAAGTTGTGGCTGAACACGGAAGATATTGAATTGCTTCAATTCTTGCAGGAATGTACCGCTTCAGTTAAGCTGATAAGGATGAACATCATACGCATTAGAAGGAGCAAAGTAATATATGTGTATATATTACGGATCATGAACAGGAGAAGCATTCCAACCTAATAGCCGGAGAATGAAGAGACGAAGATGCCTGCAGTTTATTAGGGAGAAGGAAGAGACGAAATAGGTATGTATATATAGATAGATGATAAACAAATCTCAGCATACAAATCTTATCATGAAGATTTTGAGTTATTGGAATCGAGATTTGGTGTGTACAGAAAAAAAAA
The DNA here is from genome assembly GCA_033239125.1 of Fagopyrum homotropicum. NCBI lineage: Eukaryota > Viridiplantae > Streptophyta > Magnoliopsida > Caryophyllales > Polygonaceae > Fagopyrum > Fagopyrum homotropicum. The sequence continues at coordinate 114,616,405 of BSWB01000007.1, read as the reverse complement.
AATTGTAGACTTTGATTTGTGAGAATCGAGATTTTGTGTGTATAGGAAAAAAATAAAATTGTATATTTAGTTTTTAGTTAGGATTTATAGATTTATTGATGTTTTTATATTTAATTTAATGAAATAATAATTCAAAGAAAAAAGTTTTTTATAGCTTTAAATAGGGAGCTGGATTTTAAATTTCTGAATTCTGAAAACGCCACGTCAGCAGGTCAGAACTCTACTTTAGTATATTAATATTGATTTAGATAGATTCATCACTCATTCATGCATGGTTTAGCACAAATTCGCGACGTTTGCACTCAATTCACGTATTTTGTCGAGATAGACGTCTACACGGACTTGTGCGTTGCTTTGTAGGTATTTCGGGGGTCTTTTGGACATTAACCGATATATTAGAGGGCCAAGCCTCATGATGGTACACATCCAAAGCTTTGGAGGAGCATAATTGGAGCAACAAAGGACACAAAGACCACTATTGGTGCAAGCAATGGAGCAACTCATGGCTAAACGGTCATAGCACCTTTCTGCTGAAGAAAATCGGACCAACAAGCAGCTAAATCGGCCGATTTTCTCCTGCTGGGTCGATTTTTGAGGCTTTGACAGCTTAAGCCACGTGTCCCACGATCTCTTGTCCGTCCTTGCTCTTGGTGGAGAATATAAGTGGTCCTGCACGTGGTTGCTGAGCATCTCTCCTCTCCCACACTCTCATTCACAGCTCATTGATTTTGGAGGAAGATTGGAGGAGAAGAAAAGCTCTCAAAGATTGAAGGAAGAAGAAGGACACCATTGTAGGAGAATAGTGAGGTTTTGAGTGATTTTGAGTGGCTTTTGTAGTCTTTGATTGAAGAACTTTAGCAAGGATTGTTAGGAACGTTTTGGATCTTCATTTAAGAGTTTGTAAGTCTTTCTACAACTTGGATTTTGCTGAGATTAATTGATTTTGTTTCTCATCTTTCATTACTCATCTATGAACACCATGTATGCTTGTTTGATGATTTTGAATCTTGATATGCATATTATTGGCTAGTTTGTTGTGATTCTGGAGTGATGGATTGATGGTTATGGCTAGGGTGATGATAGGATGAGCTTATATGTTAGTTTAGGATGATTAATATGCACGAAACTCACAACAGAAAGAAAAATCGCCCTGTTCATCAGATAAATCGGCCGATTTATCTGTAGAACGGCCCGATTTATTCTCCTGTTGCTCTTTAAATGATAAATCTGAATGCTAGGGTCCTTGGTTGTTTAAATCCTAGTGTTCATTAAGCTTAATTTAGCTTAGTATCACCTAATGCTACCAATCTAAGTGAGGGAAGAGATCTACCCGATGATTTCCGACCTTAGATACCTAAGATGATGAATGCTAGGTAGTAGTGAGCCTCATAAGCCGCTATTGGATCGAGTGTGCTAGGATTATTGCTTGAGATTTCCCTATTCCGAGACTTACCCGGTAAGGAGAGGGTTACCCTTAAGTAGCATCTAGTTTGTGCGGAATTCCTTACTCTAACCTCTTGAGACCTACCCGGTAATAGGAGTTTGATGCGGGATTAGTGAAGTGAGAGACTTACCCGGTAATCGCTTCCATTAGTGAACATTCTTTCCCAAACACCGCAGCTTGTCCTTAGAATCCTTAGAACCTTGAGCCCAATGCCATAACCGGAAATCTTGACCTCTAGAATCTACTTTTCTCTCTTGATCATATACTTGTGCTTTGTGTTACTTACTCGTTTGCTAGCTTAATTTGTTAATTGTTTTATTATCTTGCTTGACTTGTGATCTTTGTTTGATCACCACAAAAACCAACCAAAAACATTGTGTTTTCCATTTTCTTTGTTCCTCATCTTATCTTAGTCTAGATTCACACTATCTTTGATCATTGCTTGACTCGATTTCACCTTAGTCTTTGTGTTCGACCTCGGAATACTTACCTTTCTACAAACGTCCCGTACACTGCGGGTTCGCTAGGAGTTAGGATAAATATAACGAGTATAAATTTAAGACTTATTGCGTGCACATCACACGATCTTAGCGTGACATTCCAAAGGAAGCAAAAGAGTGAAAGATAAGATGAACTAAAAGGAGGATAAAAGGATTAATCTAGTAGGTGATGTGCACCAAAAGTTTAATACCAGTAGAGGTATAAAATTGAGATAAGTGAATTATAGCCTGACAGATATCAACCAAGGACGTGCAAGTATTGTTTGGTATTGACGAGTTATGTGCCGGTAAGAAGAAATATTTGTGATTGTGGATCTATGGAGTAGCTTTACCGACCCCTTAGAGGATTTCCTCAAGTAGGCAACAACAATCTTCCTGGATGAATTAATGGTATAAAGAGGAACGTTTTAAGGGTTACTTCTTGGCTAGTTAAGATGAAACTCCGGTCAAGTCAGGGAGTTTGAATCCGTGGTAGAAGAATTAAGAAAGTAAGCGGAAGAAGTTGTTTTTCAATCGTTGTTTTATTTTCTTAAGGCAAGTAAAGAAGGTACTTGGTACTTCATCCGTATAAGACTCATGGTGTAATTGGAAGAAAGAATTTTGGGGTCAATCACTTTATACTTACAAAAAAGGTCCTTAGGATTAATGATTGACAACAGAATTATCAGAGTAGCGCAGCGGAAGCGTGGTGGGACCTAACCCACAAAGCAAGAAGCTCAAGGGTACTGATGGATGTCGTGTCGAGTTTAAGATGGTGGTAGTTGGTGAAATGCATTCTAGTTGGAAGAAACGTGGGTTAGGCTATGTGAGTAACTGGAAATGTTGTACGGGAACTTATGTGCATGTAGAAGTAATAGAAGTAGACTGGTACCCTATTATGGATCCGAGTGAAGAGTGATGGCTTTGTTACATGTTGCCAGACAAGTAGTTTTGGAATTCTATACTAATGGAATACTCTAGAGTGAGTTTTCCGGATGGATTAGGAAAGCATTAATGATGCAATAAAAGTATGGCGCATGGCCTGCACTAGAAAGCTCAAAGTGAGTAACTACCGTTCTGAGTCAAAGATACATAAGAAAGAGAAGCGACGGGAGTATACTTACAACCCAGTAACCGTGCTTAAAGAAAGCGTAATCTCGGAGTAGATTTTACGTGTAATGTTATAGTAGAACGGATCCGAGTTGCGTTTGAGTCAGAGGGATACTATCGGGCTGGTAACAATGGTGGATAAAAGGGCGCACTGTTGATGGTATGTTAACATTTATTAAGTAGTTATTATCAAAGGCCGTCATTCCGGACAGATTCTATGTCACTTAAGATCTTGTAAAATTCGTGAGAAGCCTAAGGTTGAGCTAACGTTATATTATAGATCTATAAATAGTATTATAACGCCAAGTGAACGCAGAGGATGACCATTGGGTTAATTCTTTTTTTTTTTTTTAGTTGTCTCAAGTGTTAGAGCAGAAAAGGGTATAAGTGATGATTCCTTACTTGAGGAATAAGATGACTGAGTAATATTAAAAGACAAGACCAAGTGGGTCGTGGTACGAAGAGCATTAGGCACTTGGTAAAGTGTTGGTGGATGTCCAAGACCTTTGGCCTTAGTGTGTAGTCAAAACCTTTTCAGAAGGCCGGAAGCAAGTGGTCATAACAAAGGGAAGAAAGTTGAATAAATCATTTTCCGTAGGGTCATCAAAGGATCTAGAAGTGAGTTGTGTAAGGCAACCATTGGAAATTTTAAAACGGTTTAAAAGTGACTGATGGACTAGTATTCCTCACCATATTGGAGAGCGCAACTTCAGTTTTCCACGGAGACTAAGTTTGGGGAACTGAGTTTGAGATTTTCAGTTGGAGAAATACCTACCAGACACGGGTTAGGTTATCATATGAGAGGATCAGACAGTTAAGCCTGATGATACCGGTCAGATATCCGGTAACCACTCTAGAACGTGGTAGCAGACGCTTGTGATGGAAAGATTTAAGATTTAGTGGTTTTATGAAAAGGTGATAAGGCTACCTAATATATTGGGGATAGTAAGAGACGTAATATTTCAAAGACCTAAGTAGCGATAGTTGTAACCTCGAGAGTGACGAGTTGACCTTTTATGGGTGATATTGTTTGACTACTTGTTTATTTCATGATTTAGTGTTTAGTCAGTGATGTGTGCTTTTGGTAACCTTGATGTGCGGGAAACTTAGATGTGGAAACGACGAGACTTTTGTGTAGTGATCAAACACACCCATTTGGTGCCTTAAAGGGTGATCAGGATTGTCCTACCCTAAGTTTCGGGACGAAACTTATTTTGAGGGGAATCTGATGTAACGAATGGATTTTTCGTTACGCTTTGATAGAGTTAGAGGAGTTTAGAAAACGGAATAAAAATTTAGTGAGACTAGGACATACCAGTTTATTTATGGAAGTCGTTTAATTAAGTACCTTGTCCTAAGTTTCGGGACGAAACTTATTTTAAGGGGGTACTGATGTAATATCCGGAATTTTTATTTCCGTTTAATTCCGAATCAAATCGGACTTTGAGCCATTGACGGTTTTCCATTCTATCTAGCCAGTCTTTCTTCACAAATTTTATCAATTTATGTAGAAGCTAATTCACATAAAATGATAAAATTATATCAAGCTATAATTCCTATAATTATTTATCATTTTATGTAGAATTTAATTCACATAAAATGATAGAATTATATCAAATCCTAATTCTTATAATTATTTATCATTTTATGTAGAATTTAATTCACATAAAATGATAGAATTATATCAAACCCTAATTCTTATAATTAATCATTAACGACGACTTTACAAGAGATCATGACAAAGCTGTGACGAGGCCCAGACAAGCAGTTGAGGAGATCATGACAAAGTTGTGACGAGGCCCAGACAAGCAGTTGACGAGGCCCAGACAAGCAATTGACAAGGCCCAGACAAGCAGTTGACAAGGCCAAGACAAGCCTTGACGAGACCCAGACAAGGCCTGATCTCGAGTATGGACGGCCAGCCCAAAACTCACCAGCTGTTACAGCCAGCCCATACTCTCTCCCTCTCTCACGCAAACCCTAAGAACAGCCCTCTTCCTTCTCTCGTTGTCACGTACCAGCGTCCGTCTCCTCCTGCACGCTAGGCCACTGCCCTCAGTTGCACTACTCCAGCCGTCCGCCTTCTCCTCTACGCCAGGCCGGTGTAACCGTCCACCACCAGGGGTCCTAGCAGGCTTCATGTGCGCATCAGACTCCCAACCGCGCAGGAAGGCGTGCGCTCCTCTTCAGCCTCCTCCAGCCCTCGCACGCCGCTGGAACCCTAGCTCTCCAACCACCGGTGTCGCTGGTCGTCTCCACCCCGCTGCTGCCTTCAAACCGCAGCCTTGGATGGTGCCGGCAAAGCCCTCTCAATGCCAGCAAGGAAGCAATGTTGTTGCTGCTAGTTGTGTCGAGCCCTTCTTTGTTCTGGTGCACGTGAGCGTCGGGTCTTGATTGCCGGTAAGGACCTCACTTCACCTTGCTGCATTACCCTCTCTTTATACATGCTGATTAGAACCCTGTTGTGTTGGGAAACCTGCTAGAACAGCCTCAGAAGATAGCTTGAAGAGCTGAGGCGTTTGCTGATCGAGTTTTCGGAAGTGAAGAACAGTCCACTTCAGCCCCAGTTTTGGGTAGGTTAGACTCCACCTTTACTGCTGATTTTCGGATATGTTTTAGTCGATATTGTATAGTCTAACATACTAAAATTTCAGAGGAATCCATGTTATGGTTTGAAAGATATGGGGTTTCAAAGTTGACTCATACAGTTTTTATAAATATGCTGAGTTGAGAAAAACAGCATGGGATGCTGTTTTGTGAGATAGTTTTGAATTGGCTTTTGATCTCTGTTAGGCTTGAATTTTTGATATGATATAGTTGACATCTTGTTGTAGATCATATTAAAATTTGGGAAGAATCGGAGTTACGGTTTGAGAGTTATTGTGTTTCAAAGTTGACGTTTTTATATATGTGCTAAGTGTTGGGGAAAACAGCGAGTGATGCTGTTTTGTGAGATGGTTTTGAATAAGCTCTTGATCTCCGTTGGACTTGAATTTTGGATATGATATAGTTGACATATTTTTGTAGAACATATTAAAAATTGAGAGGCATCCAGCGAGTGGTTTCGGATTTATGATTTTTCCAAGATTGAGTCGTAAGCAGTTTTTCTGTTGTGCTGAAATTCGGTTTTGGGAAATAGTTTTAAATAGGATTTTGATCTCCTTTGCAGCTAAATTTTGGATATATTATAGATAAGATTTTATATTAGAACATATCAAAATTTGGGATAAATCCAGCGAGTAGTTTAGGAGTTATGTTTTTCAAAGTTAAGACAGTGTGTTGTTCGTTAGGTGTTGTAACCAACTTTAGAAATTTTTGTAGAAGCGATGCTTTAACAGTTTTAAGAAATTATTTCTCCTATGAGTAGATAGCATATCATAGATGACCTAGGGAATTATTTCAGAATTTTTATAAGATTATTCGAATTTTATATTTGAAGCTGTAATTGGACTTTAGTGACTTTTCGAGAAATAGAAAATGGGTGGTTTTTCTAATTGTTACCTAAAATCATCCTAGGGAGTAGAAAATGGTTAGTTAGTCTCAAATAAGAGTTTAAACATAAATTATGAAATTTTTAGAAGTTTCGGGACCAGGGGTAAAATGGTCATTTACCTGTATAAGGGTATTTTGGTAATCTCTTGTTGATCGATTTTTATATCTTAGAAGTTGGAGACTTCTAAGAAAGTGGGATACATTATTGATTCCCTTGTCTTGTATAACAGGCAATTGAGTTCCTACGGTTACATACCGAGTTGAGATTAAGAGAGTTGCGACTTGACTCAGGTAAGTCCTTTGGGCTTACTTAGCTGACTTCTAGATATGAGTATGAATAATGGTAGTGGTGTGTGAATGAGATGCTTATAGTTATATTTTAGTAATATTTATATACCGACCTATACCTTGGCCTAAGAGTAATGGGCGGTGGCATTCTGCTCAGTTAGCTTGAGGGCGCTGGGGGTTTCTTTAGGGACTAGTCCACACTCGGTTTGTAGTGATGCTACCGGCGGAGGTAAGCTAGACCTACACCCAGTTGGATAAGGAACGGAGGCGAGAACTCTTAAGATTTCTCGTGCCACAACTGTAAAATGGAATAAGGTGACTCACTTAATGAACAAATAATAACCGGTTTGTGTGCCAGCATGATGATTGTTTTATGTTATCTTGAGTGTGTTTGTGCTATCCTTATTTTGCTTATATTTGGATTGTTAGCTAACGGTTTATCCGTGTTGTAGATTTGTAGAGATAGACAGTTGCAGAGTGATCCGGAACAGATGGTCAGCCGGGTCCACGTACTCATTAGATGTGGACGGGGGAGTCTCCCTTACGGCATGCATGTTATGTATATATATATGTTTTATAAGGCTGTCACATGTGTACATTCATACAGTAAAAATATTATGTATTGAAATTGTTTTAAGTACATTTGTGCCTTGTTGTAAGATCCAAGTAATGTTGTTGTTAAACCAAGGTCGGGACCCATTGTGAGGTCCTAACCAGTAGCTCCCCGAGTTTCGAAACTTGGGGTGTTATAATGAAGATGTTGTTTTTGAGTTTTCGCAGGAGTGTCTTGATGCATTTTACAGGATTAAGGAAGCGTTGATCTCCGCTCCCATTATCCAACCTCCGGATTGGACCTTGCCCTTTGAGATCATGTGTGATGCTAGTGATGTAGCCGTAGGAGCGGTGCTTGGACAGAAGAAGGATGGCCAGACCACCGCCATTTACTATGCTAGCAAGACGCTAGATGAAGCCCAACGCAACTACGCTAGCACCGAGAAGGAGCTATTGGCGGTTGTATATGCTTTCGAGAAGTTTCGTTCTTACTTAGTAGGGGCGAAAGTCATTGTCTACACCGACCACGCAGCCATTCGCTACTTACTTGCTAAGAAAGATGCCAAGCCACGCCTTATTCGATGGATTCTCTTGCTTCAAGAGTTTGAATTAGAGATCCGCGAAAAGAAGGGATCCGAAAATTCTGTTGTAGATCACCTCAGCCGGCTACCTGCATCTTCACGCGAAAAGGACAGCCCACCCATAGACGAATTATTCCCCGATGAGCACTTGCACTTGTTGGAGCGTTTGATAGACTTACTTACTTCACCCCATGATGGAGGTGAAGTATGGGGTGAGGGGACCTCCCATCACGCATAGAGACGCCGTATGGTCCAGCTAGCGACCTTAAACCAAGCGCTTCTTGGGAGGCAACCCAAGGTATTGCTTTCTTTTCCCTTTTTCTAGTCTAGCTTAGATAGTTTGCTTTTGCTTTGCTTTGTTTTGTTTTTGGCGTCCTAGACAGACAACAGGTGACATCTAAGGAAGGAATACAACCCAGGAGCACAACTGGAGGGACAGAAATTCGAGAATTTGAGAAGACGGAGTTTGACTGAGGCACATCTCGGTTGCTGTCAAAGCACCTCGACCGAGATGATTCTTGAGCAACCGAGGCGATTAGGGTTTCTGAAGATCCACCTCGGTCCGTACCACCTCGGTCCAGTCGAGACCATCTCGACCGAGGTGACAGCAGTTCCAGAAAAGGGTATAAAAGGGGGCTGAATTTCTCTCTCCTCATTTACCTTCTCCTCGACCGCGGCAGCCACTTCGCCTCGCTTCTCCGTTCTTCGATCGATTTCGACGATTCTTGCTTCCAAATTGCAAAGAAAGGGTAGAGGATCCCAGTGCAAGTGCCAATTTGCAAGAAAAACGCACCGAATTGACCGAATCGGGGTAAACATCGAAAAAACCCTAATCTCACTTTCTCCATTGATTTCCTTCTATTTGGGCTTTGGTGGCCCCTGCATTTGCTGAGAAACAGATTAAGTACCCCATAGGAACCAGTTGTAGTGATTTTGGGGGAAAAGAATTGGATTTTTGAGGAAATTCGTCGCGCAGTATTTCGCCTCGGTCCAGTCGGTCTGTGCCTCGGCCGAGGTGTTCTTGAGAGTTGTCAGGCCAACCGAGGTGATCTGACAGGTTGTTTAAGAGATGAGTTCAGATAGACAGCTGGTCCTGAGGGACAGATCCTCTCCTTCTCCTTCTTCTTCTTCCTCCAGACCTATTAGACCGGTGATCTACGCGAGACACCAGGTCGACTATGACCGCATCGCGGCCCGTCCTGTGATTGCACCTCGTTTCCTGGACGTATCAGCATTTGATTGTCTCCATGTGAATAGAGATTTGAGACGGATGATTTCGATGGTAGGGCTAGATCAATTCACTGAGATCCGCGCACCTACCTACTTAGAGCCTACTATGGAGTTTGTCAGTTCCTTCACCTACCTTCCCACAGAGCGTGCTGTGAAGTACCGGTTGATGAACCGGAACTTCTTAGTTCCCTTGGAGTTCTGGAGAGACATCTTTGGTTTCCCGGCTCCGACTGCTGTTGATTTTCCCTCCCGAGTTGTAGCTAGGGAGTTCTAGGGTCAGATTGCTCATGTAGTTGAGCACGCAGACAGATGGCGCCCTGGAGACTCCAGGGAGCGTATTATATTTCACCTAGCCTTTAGGTTAGCTCACCGGATTTTCAGTGAGACTCTTCCGGCGCGTACTGAGACGCCCCAGAAGGTCAGACAGGGGGAGCTGTTCAGCCTTTACTGCATGGTGACTGGAGGGATCCCAGACTTTGGCTTGATGCTGGCAGAGGATATACACAGGATCAAGGCGAAGGCGAAGGGGGATATCTGCTGCGGAGGCATCGTGACTCACATTGCGAGTTACCAGGATATGGATCTCAGCGCATGTACCATGGTGGCGGCTGCCAAGCCGCTAGGACTTCAGGAGATGATTACTCGGAGGATACTGGTTCCCCGAGGACTCACTATGCCGTATGTAGCTATGCCATGGGAGGCGACTGCACCACATGGGATCAGATGGTCACCCCAGTTCTCAGTGTATGATCCACACTATTGGCAGACTGCTTGGATCCCACTGATGGAGGATGCGAGAGAGGCAGTAGCTGCACCAACTGAGGAGGATGAGGTGGAGGAGGAGACTACTGATGATGATGATAGAGATGGTGGAGTTCCTATGGATACAGGGACTGATACTGCTGGGACGAGTGCGCCGGTCATTGACTTAGACGATGACGAGACTGAGACCGCGCCGGTTGCATCACCAGTGCGACCTGCTAGGCGTAGGGTACGCCGACAGAAAGATCCAGAGGCTCACCGTCGGATCGATGATCTGATGGATCAAATGATAGACTCCTATGTTGCCCTTACTGTGGACATCCAGCAGAAGTTTGACACCCAGCACCGAGAGATCTGTCACGCTCAGGATGTGTGATACGCAATGGGTTTTCAATTTATATTCTCGTTATATTTATCCTAACTCCTAGCGAAACCCGCAGTGTACGGGACGTTTGTAGTAGGGATAGTATTTCGAGGTCGAACACAAAGACTAAGGTGAGATTGATTCAATTTATGATTAAGTCTGGTGAAGATCTAGGTTAAGAAAAGAGAGAGAAATAAAGAAATGAAAATCACAATTGTTTTTGGTTGGTTTTCGGTGATTAATCAAAGATCACAAATCATGCAAAATATAATAGTCAACTAAGCTAACAAATCAACACAATCAAACAAACTAAACAAGATAAAACGAGATATAGATCAAAGATAGAGAAGCGGATTCTAGGGGTTGGAAGTTCCGGTTATGGCATAAGACTCAAGCTATCTATTCTTTCCTTGGATTAACTATGATATGTTGGGGTTAAGTGTTTCTAGATTGGGATCAATCACCGGGTAGGTCTCATGGTCCACTAGGCCATCCCTAAAGTCTCATCACCGGGTAAGTCTCTAAGAACCTAAGGGACGGGATTCTACACAAACCGGATTGTTACATAGAGATCTAACCTATCCTTACCGGGTAAGTCTCGGAAGGGTTAGTCCTAAACAACCATCCTAGCACACTTAATCCAATGGCGGCTTATGAGGCTCACCACTACCTAGGGTTTGTCATCTTTGAGATCTAAGGGCAAGGATTACCGGATAAGTCTCTCCTAACACTTAGTTGTCAACACTAGGTCACCCTAGGATAGATTTAACTCAACAAACACTTAGGATTTCAACATTCTAACAATCAAAGACTAGATCCATCGAACCAGGTAAGATCACGGTTTGTTCTACCTTCCCACGGCCGTGGTTTGGCAAGAACTGGCCGTGATTCCTAACAGAAGCTACGTCCATGCACACAAGTCATCCAGAGGTAAATCTAAGTCCATCCTATCATAGCCCTAGCCATAACCATCCTTTCCTTACCCTAGAACCACATCTATTTAGCCTAAAACATTCATAATAGAAATCGAAACAATCAAACATAAAATCATGGCATCCATTTGCAAGATAATGAAGAGAAAGAGATGAACAAGTGAACTAAAACAAAACCAAGCTGAGAATGGAATTAGAATAACTCACAATCCTTCTTAAAGAAGGTTCAAATGGTTCATACAACTCTAGAAATCGAATCCGAAACTCTTCACTACAAAGCTCTCAAAATCTATCAATGGTGTGTTCTTCTTCTTCTCCAATGAAGCTCTTCTCCAAGGGTTACTTCCTCCTACCTCCTTCTTCCCCAAAGAATCTTCTTGTTTAGAGAATAATTTTGTTAGAGGATAGTGGATAATGGAGAGCTGCTCCAAGATGCTTCTCTCAGCCAATGCAGGACCACTTTTATACTACAACTTTGCAAGAGCTGGCCAAGAGATCGTGGCACAGCTATCACGAAAACCTGGCAAAATCCACGGTTGAAACCACGGCCGTGGTTTACCAGTGAACCGTGATTTTGTGCTTCAGCTTTGCCTTTGATCATTAAGTTTCGATTTGGTGCATGGCTTGTGTTGGCAAGGTTCCATGAGTCCTCCCCAGCCTTTAGCTTGCAGCCTAATGAGTCCGAGGGTGTGTCATCTTGATGAACGATCCTCAAACGTATCGTTTTAGCTCCTAAATCTCCCAAAATACCTACAAAGCAATGCACAAGTCCGTGTAGACGTCTATCTCGACAAAATACGTGAATTGAGTGCAAACGCCGTGAACTAGTGCTCAACTATGCATGAATGAGCGAGAAATCTATCTAAATGATTACCTAAACCTAAGTCATAAATCGTGTTATCAAGATCGACCGTTGGACTCATCAGATGTTAGAGGGTCAGCACTATCAGCGCCGGATGATGGAGATCCAGTTTCAGCAGACTATGGGTTATCCATTTGACCCGTCCCGGTATCCGTACATGCCACCACCACCACCACCACCGGATCGTGATTATTGAGAGCTTGCAGGATTTTCTTTCTTATTTATTATGCAGCTCAGCTATATGTCCGGTGAGTACTTTATTTTCTTTAGACTTATTCTGACCCACTGGGACAGTGTGTCCCAAGTATGGGGTGTTTATGTATTTTATGACTTATGTGATGCATGACTCGACATTATCGGATATTTATGCTTTATTTTTGCTTCTATGGTTTTATCTGAGATTACATGCATACATACAGGTTATTTGATTGATAAAAACGTCAAAACTGGACAGAAAAAAAAAAATTTGACCTCGACCGGGGCAGTTCTGGCCAAACGAGGTACTTCACCTCGGTTGACCTAGAACACCTCGACCGAGGTGGTTTAACTGAGAGTTTTCGAAACGATTTTTTGTGCTTCTTATATGGATATGATCTCAGTGAAGATCTTGTTTGCTGACTATTTTTGAAATCTTTATATGCTTCAAAGGTTTTATGATATGTTTAAGTTGCTAAATGCTTTGTTTGAAATTTTTGGCATGTTTAATACTTTGTTTTTATCCAAATTATGTTGAATTTGAAGGTTGACACCACATTAGGAGTTCTCTCACTTTCTTCCTGGAAAGACCAAGGCAATTCATTCTTCTCTCTTCTTCTTCTTGATCATGCTTATCCCCTCATATACATTTTTGCCTCCCTTTACCTATCCGGGAATTTGGAAGCAAGCAAAGTGGTGAAAGCAAGTGAAGTAAAAGTTGAGAAGTTGGCTGGAAGTGAAAGTGTTAGAAAGCAATAAATAGGTTTCGGGAAGTCAATCATGATGTTGACAACTTGGATTAGCTCTTGGAGCCTTGTAAGATTTGGTAACCTCTATTCTATGCTTTTAATGTCTTTTCTTTGGATTTGTCTTCATCAATTAACCATGACTTGCAAGCATGCTTTATTTGTGAAGTTTGATCTTGAAATGTATGTTGTTGGCTAGATAGATTGCGATTCTAGGGTAAGGAAAGAAGGGTTATGGCTAGGACTATGATAGGATGGACTTAGTTTTGCCCTTGGATGACTTGATTACTTGAACGAAGCCTCTGTTGAAGTCCACGGCTTGTTCTTGCCATTCCACGGCCGTGGAAGTGGTAGAACAGCCCGTGGTTTACATGGTTCGATGGTTCTAAGTTCTAGATTGTTAGAATGTTGAAATCCTAGTGTTTGTTGAGCTAAATCTATCCTAGGGCGACCTAGTGTTAGCAACTAAGTGTTAGAAGAAACGTACCCGGTGATTCTTACTCTTAGATTCCAAAGATGACAAACCCTAGGTAGTGGTGAGCCTCACAAGCCGCCATTGGACTAAGTGTGCTAGGATAGTTGCTTAGAACTTCCCTTTCCAAGACTTACCCGGTAAGGATAGGTTGGATCCCTAGGTAATAATCCGGTTTGTGTAGAATTCCTATCCTTAGGTTCTTAGAGACTTACCCGGTGATAAGACCTTAGGAATGGACTAGTGGAACATGAGACCTACCTGGTAATTGATCCCAATCCAGAAACGCTTAATCCCAACATATCATAGTTAATCCGAGGAATGAATAGATAGCTTGAGTCAAATGCCATAACCGGGACTTCCAAACTCTAGAATCCGCTTTGTTACTTCCATTTTCCTATCTTTTGTGTTAGTGTGTGTTTGTGTTGCTTGATTGTGTTCACATATTTGTGATCTTTGTGTGATCACCCAAAACCCTCCAAAAACATTGTGTTTTCCATTTTCTTTATTCCTCATCTTATCTTAGTCTAGATTCACACTATCTTTGATTATTGAATGACTTAATTTCACCTCAGTCCTTGTGTTCGACCTCGGAATACTTTCCTTTCTACAAACGACCCGTACACTGCGGGTTTCGCTAGGTAGCTTAGGATTTAGTTCGAGTTATAAATTTAAAGCTTTTTGTGCTACTAATCCTAGCGTAACAGTATGATCAAAACATTTTATAAATATAAGAAAGTTGTTCATCCTTGCATAAAATCATAGAATGCATAATAAGTCATAATTATTGAAATTAATCATGCATAATCCAGTTT